>CM033463.1:4197223-6886139 GCA_019425755.1 Amaranthus cruentus | reverse complement strand
AAGGTTTTTTGTTGTTCATATGTTTGTGGGTTGTAGCTTGCTTCTTGAATTCCTGGTTTATGTTCACTTTTTTTTTTGTACCATGGACCAAATTTTCTAAAAATAGATCTTAGCTTGGTTTACCCAACATTTCACTACCTTAATAGTTAATACCACAAATTGACTCACACTCAGGAGGGTGGGATTTGGAGGCAAATGTACTCAGCCTTATCCAACAATGAGGGTGTTCCAATTGACCCTCAATAGAGAATGTTATTTGCATCTTTCATGAACAAGAAGTGTACATAATTTATTTAGTCATTTTGTTAACAGTCCACTATAATCCGAAAACCAAAAATTATAAACCTTTTGAGAACATTATTGCTGTTTTTGGCCTCAGGTTACAATTTGATGCCTTCCTTTGAAACATATGGGAGAACGGAAAGAGGAGGATTTATATCGTAATTTCTCCAGAAAGGATCTCCAAGGCCTATGTAAGAAATATGGTCTACCTGCTAATAAGTCAAACTCTGAAATGGCAACATCCTTGATTCTTTATTTGGAGGTATTTTGCTCAAGTACCTTGCTTCCATCAGTTGTGTGAGGAAGAAGATACCATACATTTTGAAAAAGAGTTAGGCTTGAACAAATTTTCAATTTCGATACTAGACTCTAAATTAAAATTTCATCAGTTCAATTAATTTATTTTATTCTATCTTGCATGATCTTCTTAGTTGTTTAGTGAAATATCTTCCATTACATCACTCTATTATTTGGACGTCTGTGAATTTTGGACTTGTATAACTTTCTTATCTTTGGTGTTCGAGTTTCTTATACAAGATTTTGCAAAGGTTTTATTCCATGTTGCTTATTGTTGAGAGTATAGTGCAAAATATCGTCCACATCAACTTATACTGACCATATTGTGAAGATTTTGAGCTTACTGTGATCAAAGTATAAGTTGATACAAACCCATTCCATTGACAACAAAAGTCATTTCGTGATCGTTACTGCAACCTTGATCCAAACCTTTTTTTGCACTATTGTTGAGAAAGTGGACTTGAGAGAGTTGCATGGTTTCTTAGTGTTGAATGTGCATATTGTATCTTGCTTAGTAAAGAGAAAGAGGAGTGTATCCACTGGCTGCATTTTCCACGTGTTAACTAATGAGGCTTATACAATAACTTTAAGAAAGCTAATTTTGCTAATTATTTGTAACTCTACGTGGATTAAATTATTCTCTAAGTACTAGTCACCATAGGAGTAATGTTGATATTGAACTTCATGGTCTCCCATAGTTCAAAAAGGCAGTATCAGTCATGATTGTGAATTTTCGGTAACGGAAGCGATGCGGTACTGGTTGAAATCATGACATATCTCTTGAAACGACATCTTTTACTAATTTGAATTTTTTTTTACTAATTTGGCCAATAGTTTTTTTTTGCAATATGATGATTCCTACAACACTTTACCCTTGTGAAAACACTTTTTTGAGATAAAGTAACTTTTGGAGTAGGGATTCAGGAAGTCATCATGGTGAAAATTCCTCATAATCTAAATGGATATTTAAACTTGACAAAAATGGTTCGACCATTATATGATTGTGGTTGTAAATTGGTTAATCCCATGCAACTTCGTAACAATGATCAACAAATATTAGAACTATACTAAATTTCTAAGGCTCACATTCTTGATAAATATTTTTTTCCCTCTTCTTCTGAAAAAGGAAGTTGATGGTTTGGTGAAAAAGTTTATTGGGTTGTGGTGGGATGAAGCGAGGATTTAGGTGATAATAATGAATGAACTATATATCCTAGAATTGAAAAGGTATTGAAGCTGTTAATATAACCTTTTAAAAAAGGAGAGTGATAGTATTAAATTTACACGCATTTGGAAAAACCAAGTATGAAATTTACTGATCAAAATAATTTTCAACGAACACTTCATTCTTTCATGTAGGAGTTGAGAGTTGAGAGTTGGATGTACGCAACCTTTCTTTTTGTAATGATAAAGAGGATTTTCTATGATTAAATAAGCTTCCATTAGAAAAAATCAAATCTTTATATTTAAAGTCACTTTCTATTAGTAAAACAAAATTTAGACAAAAATTTGTATTGAATATTACTGATCTATTATAATTAGTAAAATAATTTTTGGGCTATAATATAAAGTTTTGATGATTTGAATGATTATAATCAAGAAAAATCTTGCTTTAATCTAAAAATTATAGTTTTAATGAATCAATTTGGAAAAAATCATAATATGATAATCAACCTCTTGTGAGAATTAAAACAACCACAAATAATTAGAAAAATCTGCCCCTTTGTTAGAATAGATGAAGGAATTATACTGTCTTTAAATTTCATTTTTATCACCGTTAGTTTGATTCATAGGGAAAAAAATAAGACGTAACATCCTATTATCAGCCTAAGCCACAAAGGTTTTCAAATTTATTTATTCTAGCATAAAAAATGTATAAAAACTACGATTTATTTAGGTTGGTTAGGAGTTTTGGCGAAAATTTTGGTAGATATTTACGTCGTCACTGCATCCCTAGTATCGATACCGATTTTTGTTCTTTCATTTCTAAAAGGCCCCACCTACATTATAGTTGCACATATATGCTTTCATCGCTTCCAACTTCATTAAATGACCCTTAGAACTAATGACCTACTCTTCCTTTTTCAATTCAATGTGGCCACCTAAATTACAAGCACAAAATAGGGAAAGTGTCGAGGGCTCTCTGTCATGTATTGTGTTCAAGAAGTTTAAGGATCATGTCTCAAATCGATTCAAAGACCACTGTAGATCTCTGAATTATTTGGAAATAGTGCAACATAGGGTTTCTTAACGTATCTATGTATAGATTATTTAAGGTGATCCTAAACTGGGCTTTTGTAAATTGATTCACTAATTGGTACTTAGTCATTGACCTATGAGTCTATGACATATTGGATTTTCCATAAATCTTGTGGATATTGTTACAAGTTCCTATTTAATTTTCAACCCTAGTTTATTTTCTTTCTTATTTGTATCAAAATGAGAATTTTTTTTGAAAGGAAAAGTGAGCTATTGATTATACATTTATACTTGTAAAAGGATATTTAGCGGTTAGAGCTAGGAAGGTTGTTAAGTTTCCCAATTCTATAAGACATCATAGGCAACTCGAGAGTGCAAAAGATTTCCAAAATAATTCGTTGTTAAGTTGCTCATGAATCAAGAACTTGTGTAGATGAAATTCTAGTTTGAGGTACACTTAGTTGTTTTATAAAGTTATGGAAGATTGCACAATGGAGACTCGTATATTTCATTATCACGCATTATGATAGTTACCGCGACTGCAAACGATACTATATTTTTGCGCAATGATGTTGGCTCGCATTTTTTCAATAGTGAAATTGTCTAATAAGTAAGGTTAGCTAAAGTTGCTTGTCGCCCTAGTGGAATGTTTTATGAGATTATTTTGTCTAGTGGAAAAACAATTTTTCCACTGACCTGTTTGTTATGGAATGGAAAGGACTTCTCCTAAGGTGGGAATTGTTTTTGTGCAAGGCTGAAGATAATATAAGTATTCATACTATATGTTAAGGAAATCACATATTGCACATAGGTTAACTTGTCATGATCCACTTCACATAAATAAGAAGTGTACATAGGTTAACTAGTCATTTAGTATATAATAAATTTTGGATCAAAAAAATAGAAATCTTTAGCTCCATTGAGAGCGGAAAATTCTTCATCAAATCAAGTGTACGCTAAAATTTTGTTTTCTTAGCTAGAAGTCTATGAAGGTGAGTTACAAGCTGGAAATGAAAAGTCACATTAACAACACACAATTCCTTTGATATTACTCTCAAACATGATACATTAATAGTAGGATCCCACGATTGGAAAATTTATGGACTCACCATGAATAAAAACACTATGTAGCAGTGATTAGAAACCCTTGAACATTGTTAAAAATGTGAAAAGAATTAAAATTTAATCAAAGATTTCATTTTCTCTGTAAATGTTTTCTCTATTGCGAATTTCGTTAATGATTATCATTAAATCAAAATTTTAGTCTTCGTGGGATTCTGAAGTTTTTGAGGATGTCACTACCTTTTAATTTTAGTGTTTTTGTCATTTCAATTGATAAAGGCAAGGGGAAATTTTGGTAGGATTTTGAAGTTTAATCTTTGTTTTTCACAACCTTTCTAGTTGATTGAGTTTTGGACTTTTGGTTTATAGAGTCAATCTCATATTATTGGGATTAAGGCTTTGAATTTGTTATTTTGGGTTCAGACAAGACTATGGAATGTCTATAAAAAGGGACTATAAAATTGGGATGCTTGAGTAATCAATTTGATGAGATTGAGCTGAGAAAATAATTTGTATCAGATTACATATCAACATTTCTTCGATTTGACGTAATGAGCACTAGGAATCCTTATCAGTGTCGCGACTATATTGTAAAGGTTATGAGCTTATTGCTAAGACGGAGACTACCACGAAACCATATGCATTGATTGCAAAATCCATTTTGTGAAATATTGATCGTAATCATAGTCTAAAAATGCGGCAATGATCACCATAGCGGTAATAGAACGATGATGTGGTAACGGAGTGAAGAGGTTTTTGTAAAGCTTAAATATCGATCGAATCATAAGATATCCCTTGATGTGGCCCTAAACGCAGTTTTTTACCCCTTTATAACGCGAGAAATATTGATTCATTTGTTTTGAGAAACTTTAAAACGCGACCGATGCAATGCTATGTGACCTTGTTTTTACGCTGATGGTAATCATTATATGCTTTATAGTTGATACACTTACTTTGATGAGGTTATTTTGCAAATTAGATGTAATATTGTAGCATACCAACACTTTTAGGACTGCGCATATAAGTGTTGTTTTAAAGTGAAATTTACGGATTGAAGTAACGTGATTGAAATCTGAAAAAAGGAAACAAGAAAAGTACTTATCGTAGGACACGATGTATTGTTCAATATGTATTTGTTTTCCACGCCCATATTCTCAAGTTGTTTAAGGCTTTGCGTATAGACCGCAACCTACTATTGATTGGAGAAATTATGCAAATCAATGTTGTATTATTCTTAACTTTCCCTTCATCTGCATATAGTTTCGTCTCAAAATATATTTTTAAAAATGGATTTCTTGCACCATAAAATCATGATATCAAACACTAACTTATTTTTAAAGCTATGTTTATTTCGATTATATAGAAATGCTTTATCTTTTGAAGATGAAGATTGACCTTTTTGTTGTATGCCTCCAAGGCATACAAAATGGAAGAATAGGCTTCATTCTTAATTTTCATGATTTCCTTTTGTTTTTTTCTTTGTAGTTTGTGGATTTCATTGAAATGGTCCGATATTAATTGGATTGAACTTATAGGATATGATTGCTTGAAGATAAAGAGAACACAACCTTCTTTAGAAAATTATATTGTAAATTATTTTAGGGGTCTAATTTAGCTTTTTTATCCTTTAGGAATTTTGGTTTCTTATTAAAGAAATACATTGTTCTAGCATATATTTATTGGTCATGGCATAGATAGAGAAACTGACATTTTCAAGGTGTGAAAAAATGACTAGGTTGCAAATTTTATGAAACGTCTAGCAACTAGCTTAAATGAGCTAGGTGGCTTAAAAAAGCTAACTACAAGGCCAACGCGTTAATACGTGAGTCAAAACAAAACGATCGTTATCGTTTTATAGTTAGATATGGCCTGCGGGACTATTTTAGCCACATGTATCAAAGCTACTCATTGTGATAGTTATAGTTCTATATTGGTGCAATTAAAAATTATGACGTGGCAAAATAAGCAGAACATTGTAGATGCTCGAACAATCTTGAAAATAAATCTTCTTGGTTTAACTGTGATTTTTTCCTTTATGGCATAGTGATTGATTATTCTTTTCCTTATATGGCATATATATTTGCCAATTTTCTCCGATTTCACATGGATGTCTCTACCTGATTTCTATTTAATACATATCTTTATTAATTCAAATAGAAGAAAAAAAAGAGGATATTGACTTTTTAAATGCAGATGAAGAACGTGAGGTCCAAAGCAATATGGGAGGGGACTAGAACGGATGCCTTTGCTTCTGGAACAACAGAGTTGCAGACTAGTGTGAGGATGAATCTGACTGATGATCTGAATAAAGGTCTTTCTATCTTCAACCCCCAACCCAAACATCTAAAAATCGCAGTCTTTTTTGTGAAGCAATATGCTGTCAAGAGATTGGATCAATTGGCTTTTTTCAAAAATAAAAATCTGAGATTATTTGGATTAAGATACCGCATTATTTGGTAACATGTACAATAAAACAGTATGATGGTCTCTGAAATCTTTAGTTGTTCTATGTGTTTCAAGAAAAATGCTTTGATTGTTGACATTGATTGTAATATGTCCTTCTGCTTGCTATCTTTCCTCCTTTACGTCGATAGTGTTACTGGTATCTGGTACTATTTTGTTTTACTAATTCTCTAAATCATTTTAGTTTTCCGCTTTTTTTATTTTCAGATTGTGGACACATGGCGTCTCATAGTTGCTCTGGCAACAATCAACACTATGGTCATCAAGATGCTCAGCTGAATAATTTTCTGAATGGCAAGGGTTCTGCTACTTCTAATAAGGTCTGGTATTTGATTTCCCACTAATTATCATTGCTTCTTTCGGAAGAACTTGAGACAATGGTTGTTGAAAGAAATTCTATGATTATCGTGATACCTGGACTTCTAATCTTCTAGTCAAATCAATTATTGAGAAGTAGCCTCTGATGAGCCAGGAATTTTCAATTTATCTGTTAAGCATCTCGGCACGATTGCCATATTTTCTTGCCATGGAATTGATTTGAGACACGAGCAATTTAAGTGAGCAATACAGGCCACTCTGTTCCAGAGCATGTGAAGACAGATCTGTTCATGGATTAATTCAATATTGTTCTGTCAATCTTTAGTCTTCTGTGCTTTTCATCTGAGATTCGTAACAAGCGTATGAATTTGGATTACATTTGCATCATAATTTTTTTGTTAATGCTGAACGTGATTTGCTCAAAAAGTTTAATCTTTGTGCTCAGATATTAACAACTTTTGTCAATGATTGGAAACTTTAGCCACAAAGCCTTAAAACGTATGTTGTTGGTATGTAGGATATCGAACAGCATTTTATTATAATGTTATCTTCAAACTTTTTTGCCTAACTATTTGTTTCGATTTATATTGATATATGATCGAAAATTTATTTGGATTTATAATATATATGGCCAAACTTTGTGCATGGAGACATAATGAAGAATTTGAGCTTGGATTAATAATATATTATGGTAGTACGTGTTCAGCGAGAAACAGTCTTGACTCTTGACATGAGAAAGTAATATGGGGTGTAAACTCAAGGCATAATGTTTAAATTTATGATACAAAATATTTCCGAGTTCCTCCATTCTTTATTTTCCTATTGTTTGTGTTTGAACCAGTGTTACTTGATTTTCCATGTAGTTTGCTTTTTGAATTTGCAATTTGCCCAAAGTGAGACAGAATTGAACCAAAATGATATAATTTCCTTAAGTCCCAGGCAAACTAATGAATGAGGTAACACTAGTTTTTAACTTTTATTATACCTAGAGTATTATTACTTTAAATACCAATTGCATATTACTGGTTGTTATTAAACGTTCTTGCAATTACTGACAAGTTCATGATCAGTGTGTATAATTATCAATGAGTGACAAAACTAGTACTTATTGGCCGAGTTAAACGAACAAACTAATTGTATTCCTAGCTAAATTTTCTATGTTTGTATGTAAGCTCTATGCTCATGGTGAAGTAAGTATTAAACCATCAAGGGTCTTCTGCTTAGGCAATGTAGATGCAGAGACTTGGCTGTATTGGTTCTTTTTAATGCTTCCCAAATTCTCCCATTCAAATACTGTTTGATCTGTCCATTTTTCTCTTCTAATTTAGCTCTTCCCATTCTGATGGGCTTTTTGAGGGTTGTGACTTGTGAGTCAGAGCTGAGGCTGCAGCTGTGAGGTGCAACTGGTGAAGGTTAGAGTTCTGATTCAGACAGCTGGGTTTGATATTTAGTTAGGGATGCAGGAGAAGGAAATGGTGCTAGAGATTTCACTGGGTCAAGGGAGGAGGTTGGTTTAGGCTTGAGTAGGAATATGAGTATGAGAGGGGTGGGGATGGGGGGTGGATACCAGTCAGAAGGGTGGAACAAAATGGGAGTTAAATGTGAAATAATGTATGCAAAGTATGCTTGTGTTGGCTTCATATTCAAATGAGTACAACTTAAAAGTTGATGTCAATTTTCATAAAAGATAAGACCTGGCGTATACAGTTGTGCAATTGAAACATTTTTGTAACTGGGGTATTAAAAAAATAAAAGGAGCCTTTGGAATTTATTTTTTTTCAAATTTGTAAATTTTGTTGGAAGTTGTGAACATGGCTGCTGCTATGATATTCAAAGGTTGTGGAGTAATCTGGATATGGTTTGACGTTTAAAAGAGAAGTTCATCTTTTCTACTGTGCTTTGCAGGCATCTGAAGAGGTGGGTATCTTAACGCAACTCAATAGAGGAAGTAATAGTGATGTAGGTATAGAGAACACCTTCTCCTCTGTTGTTAGCTCTTCTGTAGTTGCTCCTTCCCCTACTTTTACATTTGATGTCTGTTGTGAGGATGGGATTCAACTTCATGTTGATCTGGATTCAAGCCCAGCAGACTGGATTGAAAATTTAAAATCTGGAATTCACATATGTCATGATGTGCACAAGCCCATGTCACAAAGTTTCCATCAAGATATAGGCCTTTTATGTTGTAAACAAAAACACGACTCTTTTATGGATCAATCCAAGGAGACAGAAAATGGCAAAGCTGAAGTTGGACCTTGCCCAGCCACGTTGGCTGATAATCAAGCACGAATTGATAATCCCGATGTAAGAGAAGATTCTATGTCTTCACCTGGATTAAAATCATTGTGCAATGCTGTTCGCAGCCTGGAGAATTCAAAAGAGAAAGCAAATTTATCATCCATACTTGAATCTGGTATTGAGAGCAAAGTTCCTGGTGTAGAATCTAGTGTAAGAGAGGAAATGTTGGCCACTGATTCAGATGTTAATGCAGTCATCCAGAAATCAACGTCCCAGACTGAAACTTGTAACAATACAGGAAACTCTCTGCCATCTGATTCTAAAAGTTTAGTTGCACTGACACACCAGAGTGCAAGTGATGTGGATGGAATCTGTGAAAACTCATCTTTGGAGCAAACTTGCGGCTCACTTGATGCTGTTCTGAGAAGTAGTAAATTGTCAACAAATGTGCAAGCATCTCCTCGTGCTAATACTAATCAAGATTTGGAAAGTTTTCCTTCTGAAGCTCATAGATGTGTGGACTTAGATAATTCTGTTCAGACTTCCACGAGAGATGAGCTTCAGACGGGACCTGCTCAAGCAGTTGACCAGAGAAAATCTGTGTCCTGTTTAGGGTTGAACAATCATTTACCGGATCTTGCTGAAAACAGCAGCAAAGAGCACACTCAGTATGGAACAGCATCCTTCTTCAGGAAGTCTGATAGGCAAATAAGAGAGGGTCAAACACTTTCAGCAGGTAGGCCCTCAAGAAGCAGTTACTTTCCTTGTAAATATATATGAGTACCATGATGTCATTAATCTCACTAATGGTACTGAAACAGATAACACTGGATTTCTTGGGACACATGACGCTGGTAGAAGAACTGATGAGCTTCAGCAAAAAGTAGCAGCAGTTCATCCCTGCTCTACTGATGGGTCCATTGACGTTCCTAACCAAAATGGTGAAGATAGACACATTTCAACTGAACCAGATGAAGTTAGAGAGGACGTTTGCACAAGCGCATCAACAATGAATGTTAGAGATATGGTATTGTGTCATTGCTTTAATACAATTCTATTCCTTTTTTTCTTAGTTTTCTTCTTTTGTTGGAGATTTTGAAATGCGAACAAATAATATTTGAGTGAGAGAACTTGACATAATAAAAAATCAGTCTTAACTATGAAATGCATTTTACTTTTGTTGCAAGACTTTTTGTTGAGTGTCTTGTGAGTTCTATCACATTATTGGTCCGAACAAAGACCATCGTGATACTCATTTGAGTTGGCAGTATTTTTCTTTTTTTCTCATTGATTCAGCTATTACTGGCCGTTTGTATTAGCTTATATGTGAGACTTCCTTGCAGGGCACTGGTGACACTGGAAACAGAAGGGAGGTAGTAGAGTAAGCTCATTTCTGTTGAACAATGGTTTTTATGCGGTATCGCCTATTGCTTTACCTATTAACTTTTTTTGTTTTTTAGATTCTTGAAAGACCGTATGGAAGAGCCCTGTAAAAAGCTTACAGCTTCAGAATCAAATGGGAAACTTAAGAGAAAGCGACATTTTAATCACTTTGAAGGTCAAAGTAAGTTTGTTAACACGGAGGCAAAGATTTTAAGGTCCTCAAAGCAGTTTGTTGGAGATGTTCACTCGAAACGTAGAAGATCATCACGTCTCTTTACTAAGGTTTACCCTCATTACTTGTTCTTTTCCTGTCTTCACCAGCTGTATGAAAATTTATCTCTCTCACCTATCCACCCATTCACACACCATCCCACCTACTAATACAAAGAGGCTGATGGTTATATTCTGCACTATATTGCTAAGTTGCTAAAAATCATCAGTTTAATGGACGCTACATTTTTGTCATCAAGGGCTGCTGTGTTATAACCTGATGAGTGATTTAGCACTCCCATTTGCTGCTTATAACTAATTTACTTGGAGCTTTACTGTTGTGTTGGGCATCACAGCTCTGACACTTTCCCCAAAAACCTCTATCAAAAATTCACAACCCTCAAGCGTGTTTCTTGAAGTGTAAACGTAATTAAATCAATAGAAAGTTACATGTGCTTTAAAAAAGCTAATTATCTAGGTTTTCTTTTCTTTAAGTGTTGATGGATGCAATACTTGGGTGTTGTTCTTAGTACTCTGACTGAAAGCTGGTTTAAAGATGTTTTGATAGTTTGAATGGTTCAAGAAACGGCTAGAATTATTATTGGAATGATAGTTATTTTACCTATTTTGTAACATTAGAATTCATCTTCTATACATTAAGAAAATTCCAAGGGATCATTTAGGGACTGTAAAAGTTACCATGATGTTCTGGGGGAAAATTAATACCAATTTTGCACGTGTTATACCAACTATGTAGGTATTAGTGTGGGACAAAGTCTAGAATTACCTGTGTTTTGACCTGCAAGCATGTGCATCATGTTTGCATATATATATATATATATATATATATATATATATATAGGCATCAATCTTGGTCATCAGTTGGTTTGCCCAAATTATTAGATTAGTAATGTAGGGAGATAGTTGATTATGCATCTCAAAAAATTCTACTTGCAGCAGCTTGAACATTAAAGCTGCTGATCAACATCAGATTTTTGAGCATAGTTCAAATGGGCAGTGGATAATATGGGATTTGGCGTGTCCACTGTCACTATTATAAATGATGAGTCGGCAAGTATGTCTTATCATACCTCAGGGTGTAAGCTGTATTACTTAAGGTTCTTTAAAGACCCCTACACATTGAGATAAGGTTGAGTACTTGTGAGGTCATCTCAAGCATTTACAATGGTGTATGTAATTAGATAGCTGCCAGCTTACAGTTCTGGATTGTTCATATATAAGTTCAGTGTATAGAGGCTTATGTTCCTTTTCTAGTGCGTTCGTGGTATAGTACTTCAATTAACTGATATATGTTCGTCTTCTGTGACTTGACAGTGAGTTGTGCAGGACACAATTGGAGGTACTTTTGGTACTAGGAGAAAGCGAGATGCTAAGGTTAGTACTAAACAATATTCTCTACCTATTAACTTAACGTCTGAATCTGTTCTTGACATATTTACTTCCAAGAACAAAGGCAAGACTAGTGCAAGTTTCACACTTCTCAATATTTACGGCTTCACTCCTCTGTAAACTTATGAGTTTAAATGTTGGCGATGAAACGAGAGAAAAAAAAAAATTTCTTCATCCATATTTGTCTTTCTGCATATTACATGTTCCTTCGTCAATATGCGATTTCACTCTTGATTGTTGTGACTCTTACAATTATACGGTAACAGGGATGATCCGGATGTCATACTACAGAAAATTGGCCCAAAACCATGAGATATCACTTAAACTGGTCTAAAATGTGTTTGTTTTACACCTTTATAATGCGGGTAACATTGGTTCGATAGATTTTAAAACCTTTCTACTCAACACTATGATGCGTTGTAGTCTTATGGGTAATTGATCGAACATCCATTCACGATGTTTCGAGGTGAAAGCTCTTACAATTTGAGTTCCCTTTTCACCCTTTCTACTTGTCCTATGTTTTTACGGCCCGTTTGGTAGGTTGTAATAAATGGTGGTAATGGGAATGAAAAATTAGTGTAATTTTGATTGAAAATTTTTTTGATTACCTTAATGCCCATGTTTGTCCAACTTCAATCATCTCATTTTCTTCATAAAATCCATTCCAATGCATTACTATTGGGAGATGTGGTATTAGGTGGTAAAGGAAATTTATAAATGAATTTTTTTTTTCTAATCAAAGTTTCATTACCATGGGAATAATATGGAACATTTGATTAAATTTTACACTATAAATCATTCCTATTACCGCCATTTAGTACCACTAACCAAACGGACCGTTAATGTACTGAAATCATGGTTAATTTATTAAATAGTGGCTCTCTAATCAAATTATTAATATTTTTGTCATATCAGTTAATGAAATGTAGAATTTGTTTATGCAGGTTTCCTCTATATGCTGGAGAACACACAGATACAAAAATGAATAATGGTGCTGCATATACTATACATTCATAAATACCTATATATTTTATATCATTGCTTCATTAATCTTGCCCTTATGTACATGAGGCCATTGCTCCCCTTTTTTAAAATTATTTTGGTCTCTATTTGAGGTTTGTATATTAGGTTGTATTATTGTGGTTACATCTATTTGAGGTTTGTATATTAGGTTGTATTGTATATTACTACTATGTCCCTTTGTGATTGTTATTGGTAGTGATATTTCTCTTCACTACACGTCACTATCAGTAGTAATCTCAAAGGAACGGAGGGAATAGGTTGTATTATTGAGGTACATCTACGTTTTTATTATATTTTAGGTTTCTACTTTTTGAATGTAATTTGTGTGACAAAGATCTCTCTACAAGACTACCCATAAGCTACTTCAATTTGGTTTGCATGAAATCGAGTCTAGGTAATAGTCTATTTTTTCGGCTTTTATTTAGTGTGATATGATATTTCAATCATCATTGTCATCCCAATGAATTTCGCACAAGGTAGGGTTTGAGGAGGGTGGAAAATAAGGCACACTAATATTCTCATCACGAAGAGGTTGCAATCGAAGTGAGCCCTGAACATCGAGTATCGCCTAGCATGTGATATTTCAAGTACTATAAGTAAATAAACTTGAGGTAATTTTTTTTCATTTTGGTGCTTGTCAGAGAATCCCTACCGGAAATTGGAGGAAGAGACTTAGGGCCTGTTCTCTTCGTCTGATTTGATTGGATATAATTTAATTATTATTATTATTATTATTATTATTTATTATTATTATTATTATTATTATTATTATTATTATTATTATTATTATTATTATTACTTCTAGTATCTAATTAAGAATTTAATTAATAAATACTAATATTATTTACATTAAATATATTAATTAATATAATAATAATAATTACATTATTCAAATTATTATTTATATATTTATTTATTAATTATTTTATAATAATAATAATAATAATAATAATAATAATAATAATAATAATAACCAACGGTAACTTGAGAGCTTCTCTCTCTACGATTAGAGAGAACTCTTCTTTGCCTTGAGAGTCCGGCAGCAGCTCACCATCGGAGGGTGGCAGTCACCGGCAGCAACCTTTGTTACACCGCAGCAGGTCCACGATTGGGGGCGATCATCGCGATAGCGGCGCTCATTCTCAGTTACGCTTATTTCAACACCGGTCGCTAGTTTCCTCCCTCGGAGGTTTCAACTCACCACCGGCTTCGCTTCTCTCTTGTCGGCGAGGTCCCTCCCGATCAGCAGCTTTCCGGTTAGCGTGTAAGTTGACGCGGTAGCGACCACATTTTTCTACTCGATTTTAAGAAAGCATACTCGAAGCCCATTCGTGTCCAGTATGCGGCAAGCTCGCGGCTCTTTGAATCTTTCTTCCGATATCTGTGGTAGTCTCCGGTGGGTTCGAGTGTTTGGGCAGCGTGAGTCTTCAGGTGTGTCCTTTCACGTGCCTTTTTGTGTTTTGTTTGGGCCTTTCTTTTGCTTCATATTCAACGATGGTAGGGGTGGCTCCTTGTGTTGATGTGTGGTAGCCTGTTTGGTGTTTGGTGGTGTGTTGATAGGCGGCATTGTTTATGTTCCATGTGTTAGTTGTGTTTAGGGTTAGGTCCTGTTGTTCTTGAGGCTTCATGTTATGGGTTGCTTTTAGTTTTAGCTTGCTGTGGTGTTGCTTTCTGTTAGCCTACATTTGCATGTCTCGTTCTTTGGGGCTCTCCTATATATGGTTGTCGAGAGGATATCGTGTCCGTTTAGGGGCCGTGATGGCTGCAATAGTGGTGGTGGTAAGGGGCTCACCAAGAAGTATTTTATTGACCATCTTGGGACTCGCCATTTTAACTCCAGTGCGGCTAGGCTCTACCTTAAAGATCGTATTGGGAGTGACTCCTGCTTGTTCTCCTCTCTTGACATTGCTCTTAAAAAGGGAGACATTTGGCTCTGTGGGGAATGTTTTCGTACTCACTCCTTTAGTAAGAACTGCAAGCACAACAACGGGTCGGTGATCCTTGCTCCTTCCTTAGGAGATGATGCCATCCTTGGCATCCCCCGCCCCTTAACCTCCGTGAGTGTGCCTAGAGTGTTTGATATGTCTCCTCCCTCGGGCTCTTGTGTTACTTCTAGCTTTGACGTTGATCTTCTCGGGCGTGTTTTTTTAAAACCTATGCAAACAGTAAAAAGTATCCACCCCTAGTTGCGCCTCAGCTTTGCTAGAGTGTTTCTCCAGGCTCTTGATGTGGTTATAGCGTGCCCTAGTGATGTGTCTGCTTGGGTGCAACTTTTGATCTTGCCTTGCTGTGTTTTGGGTACCTTCTTGCCCAAGAATAGATCTGAACGTAGGTCAAGTATGAGGGAGCGGTGCCAGTTTGCTTGCATTTCTAATGCTATCTCTAGATGGCGAGATCCTAGTGACAGGCTTTGTTTAGTGTTGGATCGGCTAGCTGAGATACCTCCCCCCTCGGCCAACACTATAAAAGTCAGCAACCTGGAAGACTCTAATTTGTACCAATGCAAGCGTAAGCTTGGGGATGGTCATTTCTCTGCTGCCATCAAGGTGTTGTCCTCCTCGGGTGTGGCACCCCTTTCTACAGACACCCTTCAGGCTCTTGAATCGAAGCACCCTTTGGCACCTCTCCCGTTTATTCCCTATATCCTTTGCCGTGAGGAAGCTCTTTCTGTGACCACAGACGAGGTGCTCAAGATGATACATAGCTTCCCTAAGGGTACTTCGTGCGGTAGGGATGGGCTTAGAGCTCAACATCTTGTGGACATGTTGGGAGGTGCGGCGTCAGCAATTGCTGACTCCTTGTTGAGCTCTATCACTAAGGTTGTCAATCTTCTTTTAGGTGGTAAGTGCCCTAGTGTGCTCGGGGGATTTATAGCCAGTGCACCCCTCACCCCGTTGGTTAAGCTAGGGGGTGGTATTCGTCCTATTGCAGTTGTCACCGTGTGGCGTAGGCTTGTATCTAAAGTTGCCGCCTCTATTGTTGGAAAAACCTGGCATGCCTATTTTGAAGATTTTCAGTTTGGGGTCGGCACACAAGGGGGTGGTGAGGCTATTCTTCATTCTGTTAACCGGCTTGTTGAATGCAAGGGTGATGTAGTTGGTATCTCTATGCTTCTGGTGGATTTTCAAAATGCTTTCAACCTTGTTGATAGGAGTGTTATGTTGTCAGAAACACGGATTCAATGCCCCTCTCTTGCCCCTTGGGTGGAATTCTGTTATTCCCAACCTGCTCAGTTATACTATGGTGACTCTATTTTTTGGTCCTGCCAAGGTGTTCAACAAGGTGACCCCCTTGGCCCTATGCTTTTCTCCCTTATCCTGCACCCCTTCATCTTGAAAATTCATCAGTCCTGCAAGCTCAACCTCCAGGCTTGGTACCTTGATGACGGCACTATTGTTGGTGAAACCCCTATGGTCGCCAAGGCTTTACACATTATTCAGGAGGAAGGGCCACCTCGTGGTTTATTCCTCAACGTGGATAAGACGGAACTCTTCTGGCCTAGGGAGGACCCCCGGAGTAGAGAACACGGGGTTTTCCCACCTAACATATCTCGCCCTTATGCGGGGGTGAAACTGCTTAGTGGGCCGGTGAGCATCGATCGGAGTTTTTGCCGTGATTTTTTCGTTAAGAGGGTTTCTAAAACCATCGAGCTTATGGCAGCTGTTAGCAAACTCCGCGATCCTCAATGTGAACTTCTTCTTCTTCGCTACTGTGCTGGGGTTGGGAGATTATTTTACGCCCTGAGGACTTGCCCTTCAGATTGGTTTGGAGACGCGCAGATCCAGTTCGACCTTACTTTGCGCTCTTCTTTAGTAAAGGTTGTTACAGCCTCTGGGCCGGGGTTCGGGGATTGGCAATGGAGGTTAGCTACCCTCCCCATTAAAATGGGCGGCCTTGGTATTTACTCGGCAGGCGACGTTATCAACTATGCGTTCCTTGCTTCTCGTCTTCAAATCAATTCGCTCCAAGCTAAGATTTTGACTAACTGTGATA
Organism: Amaranthus cruentus; assembly: GCA_019425755.1. NCBI lineage: Eukaryota > Viridiplantae > Streptophyta > Magnoliopsida > Caryophyllales > Amaranthaceae > Amaranthus > Amaranthus cruentus. The sequence goes on along the minus strand of CM033463.1, from coordinate 6,869,261 downwards.
TTTCTTCCCCTGGTCCGACCTTTGAACGTGCACTCTCCAACGCTCTTTCTCTCAACGATGAACCCGCTACCCCCCATATGATGAAACAACTGGTAGGGGCTTATTTTAATGTTGTTGAGAAAAGCCTTGCGTCTACCTACAGGCTCACCCCAAGACAAGTAGCCATCCTTAGCTCCACTCAGGAACCACATGTCCAGGATTTTATGTTTACTATACCTATTGAGGGCTTGGGGTAGAAAATGAATCATCGTCAGTACCGTTCTGTTTTATGCTACCGACTCGCCATTCCTTTATTCGCCGAAGGTAGCCTATGCCCGAGCTGCAACAATCCCAAAATGGATATATGGGGAGACCACGCTGTGCATTGTTCTAGTGAGATTGGTGTGAAGTTTCGACACAATTTGGTTCGGGATATGCTCGTGGATATTTGCTGCAAAGCTGGGATTTCAGTCCGTAAAGAGACACCGTTGGGGTTTTATTCAGAGGAAGGGAAAGACCTTAGGCCTGCGGATCTCCTTCTGTCTAATTGGCTTCACGGGAAAGATGCATGTGTAGATGTCACTGGAACCTCACTGTTTGCTGGCTCAGGAGTCACCTCATGGGCACCTTGGGCTTCTGTAGCCAATGTTGTTGAAAGAAAGAGGAAGAAAGATGCTCTCGGCTTATTGGTAAGGATTGGTTCGTTCGCCTTGAGTAATTCCGGCAGCACCAAGTCTAGGGCATATATATTTCAGAGACTCGCTTTTTGTATTCAAAAGGGTGTGGGGGCTCAGCTTGTTGCTCGACTCCCCACCAACTTCTTGTAAAAGTCTCTTTCGATGAAATGAAATACGATTATTAATTATTAAAATAATAATAATAATAATAATAATAATAATAATAATAAAAATATAAATAGTAATAATAATAATAATAGTAATGATAATAATAATAATAATATGAGTAATAATAATAATAATAATAATAATAATAATAATAATAATAATAATAATAATAATAATAATATTATATTATTGTTAATAACAACAACAACAATAATAATAATAATAATAATAATAATAATAATAATAATAATAATAATAATAATCAGTAGTAGTAATAATAATAATTATTATTATTATAATGGTCTGGTCTGGTCTGATTTGAATCTTTCTGATCTGATCTGAATAGATCTGATCTGATCTGGTCTGATCTGATCTGATTCCAATAAGAATAAGTAATAAGTCAAAAAAATAAGTTGAAGAGAACACCTTCTTATTCTTTTTACTAGGTAGTGAAATTTAAATTCTTTTTACGTGTGAAAGGGAAAACTTTAATTATAAGGCTAACTCATAATTCTCGAAAGGATCTAAGTTTACTCAATTTCAAATAAACAGTCGCTAACTTTGTTTTTTACCAACTACAGCCTCCAACTTACCAAACATGACATCGAGACAGCCAAAAAAGGGTAAAAAAATTGGGGTTAAAATGAGGTGTTTTAACTGTCTCGATGTCATGTTTGTTAAGTTGGAGGCTGTAGTTGGTAAAAAACAAAGTTGACGGCTGTTTATTTGAAATTGAGTAAACTTAGAGGCTGTAGTTGGTGATAGAATTTAGAAAATGGGTCTGGGCAACCCAAACAAGAAGGAGAAGAAGTAGTCCACACATAAACCCAAAGAAGGTTCACTACTAAAACCAATTGGTAATAGTAGGAGTTACTCCTTGAGTATATAAAGTGATACATACTCTTCTCTGTCTCCGATGTGGGACAACTCACATGTGGGTAACACATGGACACTTCAACACTCCCCCTTACATGTGAGTGTCCTTAGAATTTTAGCCCACCAGAAGGGTTACAAACCTATTGGGAATGAACATCCAATTAAGGCCCCTTAACCAGTGGTAAGATTTAAATGCCCAGTATAAAGGCCCAACAACAAACCGGGCTCTGATACCATGAAACAATTTAGAAAATGGGTCTGGGCAACCCAAATAAGGTAGAGAAGAAGTAGTCCACACGTAAACCCAAAGAAGGTTCACTACTAAAACCAATTGGTAATAGTAGGAGTTACTCCTTGAGTATATAAAGTGATGCATACTCTTCTCTGTCTCCGATGTGGGACAACTCACATGTGGGTAACACATGGGCACTTCAACAGTTGGTAAATGATCCTTAAATTAATTATTTCTCATAACTTTTAAATTTGCTACCATGCTATTAAGGTCTTTATTGACGAAAAGGAGCGGAGCAGTGAAAAATAAGATTAAAAATGTGAATAAGATTAGAGGTGTATATTTGTGTTTTGGGTTGGTTTCGAGTATGATATATCGAATCGAGTCGTGTTAACTTTGATTCTTGTGGTTTTTATAATTATCGTGACAATAATTTGTTTTTGTATCTGGTTATTATAGATTGAGTTAAGTCATATTAAATTTTGGTTAATGAAGTTAATTTTGATCATAGTTTGTTCAAGAGTTAGAGAAGAGAATTATATATGTCGTAAATTCAATATGACAAATTAATATTCATAAATGGCGTAAATATTTTATGATCTGTTTGTTGTTACTTTTAATTTTTAGTTTTTATTTTTTTCAAAACTAAATCACAAATAGAAGACTAAAAAATAGAAAATCACAATAATACTAATGTAATTTTGTTTATTTGTTGGTGCTGTACACTTTTGACTCCAGAGTGTTCCTATGTTTGGTAATTGGTCATTCTACTTGGGAAAAGTGTTAAAAGAGTATTTTAATATTTTCTCCGTTTTATTATATTTGCTACATTTGATTTTTTATGCAATTCAATGCGTTATTTTAATTATTTATATATTGTGTCATAAACGTCTAAAAATTATAAAAAAATTAATATTATGAAAGAATGCGATTAGACGATTCAAACAAGATTCCATTTAACTGTATTTTTTCTTATATATTATCCGCAATATATAAAATAAACTTAAATAATGAATATTGTCAGTAACGAAAATGTAGGAATATTGTATTGAGTGTGGTGGCTCATCTATTTTTGTGGTAAACAACATTTGAATATGTTGGTAAACTCACAAGGGTGTATTTCATCTGAGCCTAATACTAATAGGGGTCCTTTTCCTTTGTAATTTATAACTTTTATGGACCTTTTACAACCATTAATTTTGCTCTTTTGACATGGAGCTCTGGGCGACGACCCCTCTTACCCACCCTTAGGGCCGGCCCTGCTCCCAACTTATTTTCAGCATGGTTAGTCTTGGATTAGGTGTTTTGGGTCAAATTGAAAACTTTTTTTTGTACATATTGATTGTTATATAATTGTGGATTATTTTTGAAGTCGGGTTAAATTGAATTCAATTATAAGGACGGGTAAATTTCAGATCTTCGAGTCTATTTTGAACACCTCTACTTAGTACATACATCTTCGAAGACACTAGGTGCGTTTAAAATAGATCTGATGATTCGATATTCACTCAACCTTGTCATTAAAGTCGACGTTCATCTGATTTCAAAATGAATTTAAAATTATGCAAAAATAGACAAAAGACTTGATTTTTGAACCGATCCAAAATATCTAACTTGAAATCGACCCGATAACTTAAATGGTCCAAAAGATATACTCACTATATCCCTATGAAATGGCATTCTTTGCTTTTATAGTATGTTGAGTGAAAATGTAAAATAGGTTGGAAAATAAGATTACAAGAAAATCGTTTATGAATAAGGTTACAAAAATAAAAACAACCACTCTTGTGAGAGACCGTCTCTCACAATAATGTGAAATAAAAATAATGTAACTTGAAAGATAATAATAAAATAAAAAAGGGCGGAAATTCATATAAATAGGGAGTATAATTTTTTAATAAAGATTCTCGATATTTGTTTTTGTAAGTCGCAAATCTTGCATCCTTTGAACGATATTTTTCTTGTAAATGTTTCTACTTGTGTTTGTAAGGGCCAGTGTTGTGCTACTCAATTATCCTAATTTATTTGAACTTGGTTTATATTGTTGTAGTGGAAAAATTAAAATAGATAAGATTAATTATTAAAAAAAGTACAAAATAAGAGTGAAACGAACGTATTTCCATTTATAAGTGTCTATAGCCCTAGAGCTCGGGTTCGACACTGTTCGCAGTTACTAACTGCAAACAAAGCGTAACTAGTCAAAAATAGTCAAATACGATGTTCCCATTTACTAAGTGCGAAGAACAGAGGAGAACCTGGTTAAACAGGGTCAACCCTCTGTTCGCAGTAAGTCTGTTCGCAATTACTTACTGCGAACAGAAGGTTGAACAAGTCAAAAAAAGTCAAACAGGTTGTTCCCACTGTGGGAACAATCTGTTTGACTTTTTTTGACCAGTTACCCTATGTTCACGGTTACTAACTAATAATTAATCTTATTTTGTGCTTTTTTTATATCACTTGTGGGAACAACCTGTTTCACTCTTATTTTGTGCTTTTTTTTTATAATTATTTATCTATTTCAAATTTTCATTTTAGTGTGCATCAATCTTAAAAGATATTAAAATAGTGAGTTGGTGATCATTGAAGAATAGAGGCACAAAACCAAAAACTTAAAAGTTTAGAGGATCTGAATTATCAAATGTTTCTTAGCGTTAAACGACCAACTTTCTACTTCTCTTGTAACAATATTATCACGACCCTTTTGGTTAGTGGTTTAAATGATAGTAATGAAAATAATTTGTAGTGTAAAATTTCATTAAAAGTTACATGTCATTTCCATGATAATGAAATTTTGATCATAAAAAAACATGATCATCAAGGTGGCAAGAGATTTTTCAACCAAAATTATACTAGTTTTCATTTCCATTACCAACGTTTAGTACCGCCTACCAAACGAGCCGTTAGCATACAATTAAAAAATTCTACAAGGCTGAACTAAAAAAATAAGCGACAAAAGTGAACTGTAAGAGTTGACCGTGGAGGCCGGCTTCACCAATAGAAGAGTCACAAACTTTAACCTTACATCATCATCATCAACCCAATATCTCGCTCGAAAATAGGGTCTACGTGAAGAAATGTGACGGACAATCCATACCCGTACTCCCATGGGAGGAAATACTAGAGGAAAGCGGTCAATTTTCAAACCTTTAACCTTACATATCTGTACATAATTAGCTTAACTCTTCAAGTCTTTCCTTCTCTTTTATGATCTAGAGTTAGACATGAACACTATTATGGTCCTCTTAAAACTCACCTTCTCTTGTTAGATGTTTGAAAAAGTCCAGTATGAACTTGGTCCGCAGTATTTAAGTGTGCACCAACTTTAAAAGATATTAAAATATTAAATATTTTTACTTGATAAGCATAATCAAATACAAGAAACACTTGTTATTATTATGTTGGTGTACGCTAAAATAGCGTGAACAAGTCTATATAAGACTTTTACTTAGATGTTGTTGGTTTGGTCTCCGTAGCAAAATTATGTTCTTTACTTATAAAAAGATTTTTGAGGTGAACCAAACAATGCCTAAATGTATTACCGATTTGTGCAAGGATAATGAAGTATTTGGTAAATTACTTTTGTGTTGGCTTTTCGCTTGTTAGTGAATCAAAAAATCAAAAAATATCTGTTACCCCAATGAAAAAACTTTTGGTAATTTTATGAAGTTTGACTTGTTGACCATAGTCAACAACCAATACAAAAGTTTTAGCGGACATCCTCCTAATTAGATAACTTTTCCCGTTAGCTAAAAAAACTAATATTTCCAACTAATCAAATAAGCAACTGAAAAATCATCGACCAACAACTAATAGTCATTTGCCTAACACCGTATATTCCTAATCCTAATTTGCATGTATAGGTTCTATGTCATCTATAGCTGTATCATATGGTGAAAGTGGTCCTGTATTTTGTGGGTTAGAATCAGATGGGTCACATTTTGCAGCCTGTTATGGTGCAAATGCAGCTATACTTTATGGAACTCCAGCCCATCTGAGTTTTGTGGGTTTAACTGGGGGAGCTGGGTTTGTATGTGGACTTGTAATGGACACATACCAACCATATTGTTGGGGAAGTAACGACTTTATTCGAATGGGCGTTTCTCAGCCGATGAATAAGGGATCTGAGTATGTTGAAATCAGTGCTGGTGATAATCATCTTTGTGGGTTAAGGAAACCTTTGACAGGAAATCTTAGGAACACTTCATTGGTTGATTATTGGGGTTATAACATGACTTCAAATTATGTATTTGAAGGGGAAATCAAGTCAATATCTTCTGGAGCAGAATCCAATTGTGGGTTATTTGTTGAAAATCAAACAGCATTTTGCTGGGGTGATGAGACAAGCAGCCAAGTAATTAGGCTGCTACCTATGAAGATGAAGTTTCAAATGATTTCAGCTGGTGAGTATCATGTTTGTGGGATTGTAGGAGGGGTGGAATCTAGGGCTTATTGTTGGGGGAAAAGTTTGAACAACAATGAAGAGATATCAGTTGGTTTTTCAAGACAAGGAAATATAGATATCCCCCCAAAAGTATCATTCCTTTCCATAGTTGGGGGAAAGTTCCATGCTTGTGGAATTCGAGATTCAGATTAAGGAGTTGTTTGTTGGGGTAGTTTCGTAGACAGAAGCATACCGACTCCAGGAGATGCGAAGGTTTATACATTAGCTGGATACATTAGCTGGTGGGTGCATGGAGTATATACTAAAGGTGGTAGATGGGAGATCTTCAACGCTCCTATCACAGCTAGTTGGACGTTGAAGAAAATTTGTGCTGTGAAGGATAGTCTCAAACAGTGGATTGTGAAGGACTCTTATTCGATTAAGGATACCTATTTGGAAGTCATTAATTCCAATTTGAAGGCTCCATGGAAGCACCTTGTTTGGAATCGCTTCTCAGTCCCTAAGCATCGCTTTGTGGCTTGGTTAGCTGCTAAGCAACGTTTGCGTACTAAGGATAATCTTTCGCGCCTAGGTTTGGTGAATGACGATTTATGTCCACTTTGTGGTGTTTTCCCTGAGTCTAGTAAGCATCCCTTTGTTGAGTGTCCGTTTAGTGCACGTTGTGTCTTTGGTGTGCGTGATTGGGTAGGCGTTGCTTTTCGCCCTATGGAGAAAATGGATTTTAGGAAGTCGAAAAAGACTCGCCTGCAAAGAAAGGTGTTGCGTGCTATATATGTCGCTCTTATTTATCATATCTGGTTGAATAGGAATACAGCTCTTTGGAAAGGTTATGTGAGATCTCCTATGGAAGTTTTAAGTTCTATTCGATTAACTATCAGGGACCGTTTTGAGGCTTTATTTCCTAAAGTAACTGATAGTAGGATTTGGGGTTGGTTACAAGCTGTGGAGTGTCTGTTAATTGATTCCCTTGCTTTGATTTGTTGTACTCTGATTTTATACTGATTGTGTGTCTGCTGTTCTGTTGGTTTATGGTGTCTGCTGTCCTATGCTGTCTTATGCTGTTATGCTGGGTGGGTTGGTTTATAGTTGTTGATTTGCTACTACTGCGATGAGGTGACTGCTGATTGTTATTTGTTCTGGGCATTGTTATTGTTCGCCACCCTTTTCATTTTATCGCCACCCCTATTTTAAATTAATTAATTAAAATTACAAAAATGCCCCTGATCTTTAAACTTTTATATTGAATTTTCATAATTGCCCCCGCATAATCTCGAACTCAAAAACTGTAACATCTCTCTAAAAATCTCAAAAAAAATCTCTAAACTATAAGAAGTTAAAAGTAATAATCGAAGAACAATGGCGAACCAAAACGAACATGAATGCGATTCGGTAAGTAATTAATCGATTCGAAAATTTTCAAAAAAAAAATCAAAAAAAAATAAAGAACAGGCACACTCGCACAAAACGTGCGAGTGGACCATGGTCAACTCGCACAAAACGTGCGAGTGTGCCTGATATTATTTTTTTTTTGAATTTTTTAATTTTTAATTTAATTTTAATACTTTTTAATATAATTATTTATTTATGTTTATGTTTTATTTGTGTAATTATTTATTTATTTTATTTGATTTACTTTATTTATTTATATTATTTATTTATTTATGTAATTATGTTTAAGTTGTATGTGTTTAAATTATTTATTTATTTAAATTATTTATTTATTTATTTTATTTTATTTTTATTTACTTAAGTTATTTACTTTTTTTTCTTTTTGTTATTTTATTTGTAATTGTTATTTGCAGGATTTAATACTTTTTAATACAATTATTTATTTATGTTTATGTTTTTCTTGTGTAATTATTCATTTATTTTATTTTATTTACTTCATTTATTTATATCATTTATTTATGTAATTATGTTTAAGTTGTATGTGTTTAAATTATTTATTTATTTATTTATTTTATTTTTATTTACTTAAGTTATTTTTTTTCTTTTTGTTGTTTTATTTGTAATTGTTATTTGCAGGACTTTGAAAACTTAGGAGATAACGTAGATTACTCTGATAGATTTGACAGATAGGGAATTTGATTCGGTAGATGAATTACATAGTTGGGCTGATGAGATAGCAATAGCAATTGGTTTTCAATTTACACGTGTCTCGTATAAACGTAGTTGTACTTAAGGTTGGACGCTATAAATTTGTATGCTGTAGCAGCGTTTCTCAACATCGCCATTGCGTATTATGGTTCTGCCGACGGTAATCCTTATCAGAATTGGTTAATTCTTCCACTTAGAAGAATAGGGGGAACTCATGGCGTAAATAAACTTGTACATATACTGCCGCCAGTGAAAATCCCCTTTCGCCGCAGCTCAGCCATCGGCTCCCCAAAAAGACCGCCAAGGCCATCTTCCACTGACCGTCAACAAGATCATCAGGCAGAGCACCATCAATACCAATCCCCAAAATGCGTTGCACGTCGTGCAACATAACCTTCATCTCACCCCACGACATGTGGAAGGTGTTGGTATCCGATTGCTACCTCTCCACAAAGGCCGCTATAAAAGCACTGTCGATGTGCTGGCGCATGATGTATGGCAGACGACCTAGAGAACTGGCAGGTAAAACCTAGTACAACTAATCAGACATCTCCTGCAGTCTAATGATCGACTCCACCATCTTCTTCCTAAACCGACACTCCAAAACCGGAGGGTTACACTCCGTTCCCTCAAAAATAACCCTCGCTATGGAGTGAATTTGAAGTGTTTTATAGAGAATTTAAGTCCAAGGGCATTTTCGTAATTTTAATTAATTAATTTAAAATAGGGGTAGCGATAAAACGAAAAGGGTGGCGAACTATAAGAATTGGGTTTGTTTCTGCTGGCTGGATAGGAGTGATAGTAGTGGTTGCTGTTGAACGTACTGTTGCTGCACAGTGCACTCAGTAGTGCTTTTGCTGCTGTTGCAACATATCACTGCTGGATTATTGTTGGTTTAATCCTGGAGATTGGTTGCCATTTGCTGTTGGTATGCTGCTCACGGTACTGCCCTGCAGTTGCTGTCATGAGGATGTTGGAAGTGTATTAAAGGCTACTGCAGCTGTTACCAAGTTGATGTACTGATGCTTCACGCTAGCTGTTACCTCCTGTGTGATTGTTCTCTGGTGGATCTATTTGAATGCTTCCCTGATCCACTGTCTGGCTACTTGAGTGCAGCCCTAATATGCTGCCTTTCTGTGTTGTTGTTCTGTTGTGTGAGCTGATGTTGGTATCGAGCTGCTGGCTGCTGCTACATGATACAACTGAGGCTACATTGGACCTATTGAAATGCCTATTGCTATGCTAAATTGAGTGAAGTTGCTGCTATCATTTGGTCTGTGCAGCTGTTGCTGTTCTGTTGGGCTTTGAGTGATTTGGTCATGAAAATGTCTGATATGCTGGTTCTGGGTGATTGATGGTGCACTTTGTTTAGCTTTAATTTTACTGCCGTACTTTGTTTGTCGGCAGTTGTAGGCCTCTTGTTCCTCGTATGCACATGAAGAGTGGGATGAGGAAACTCTTTCTTGAAGGTGAGTCTCGTTTCCACACTGATGCAAATAAGGAATGTGAGTTTCCATGCCTTGATGTATTTTGTGGTTTTTCTGGTAAATGAAAAAGTTTTTTTTTTGCCAAAAAAAAATTAATAATAATAATAATAATAATAATAATAATAATAGATTACCCATTGAAAAAGGTGAGGCCGTGAGGGATTATTGTTGTTTGATTGGATGGAGGAGTTGAATTGTTTTCATTTAATTTGGAGAAATACTATATAATTTTTAAAAATATATATAATGAATTTATTTGTGAAGTGACAATTGACACAAATGAATTATGGAGGGACAAATGGCAAAAAAGGTTTTGAATAAGTATATTTATGATATTTATGATAAGTAGACATGGCTAAACTTAGAATACGTGACTAATTCAATAGACTAATTGTATTATATAATCAGTCAGTCTTCTGAGTGACCATCTTTTTGAGAGACACCTCAGGCCCAACCCATTATAGCTTAATTCCTACTCTTACTTTATATTTTCTTTTATGGGTCGACCCAATTAGAGACTCAAAAGAATGTGTGTTATATAATTGGGATGGAATGTTCGAAAAGCTTCCTTAACCGTTTTGTTTTTTAATAGGGAAAATTACTTTAAAAACTTTCAACTATTCGCGGTTTAAATATAAAACTCCCAACTATTGATTATTATTCAAAACTCTCAACTATAGGCCCACCTTAAATATAAAGCACCGATTCATTTTATAACCTGTTTTAACCGGTTACCTTTTGTTGAAATGGAAGGGTACGTGAAGGGTCGTGTAAGGTCAAAGGAAGTGAGATGATTAATCAATACAATTGGGTCCCAATACGTCTCAATTGAAATCAATTTATCCGGTTATAAGCCATCTTAGACTTTAAATATAAAATAAGCCTAAAATTAAGAGTTTTAAATAATAATCAATTGTTGAAAATTTTATATTTAAATCGCGAATAGTTGAGAGTTTTTAAGTAATTTTCCTTTTTAATATCATAATATATCAACTACCGAGCAATCTCATATGAATGCACAAGCTCACCATTCTATTTTATTATAGAATAATTAATTTAATAAGCCACGTCATTAGTTTGTTAAAGAATTCTATTTTGGGTTTGTTATTTTCTCTTTCTTTCACACAAATGGTGATGTATTGCTTTTAGACTCCTCTCTTCCTTTTCTGATATGTTATATATACTCTCTTTTCAATGAATAAAAGCAAGGAGTATTTTTCACCAAATATAGAATATGTTGTTTTTCATAAATTCTGTCATAATAACCTTTCAATCTTCAAACTCCCAAATTTTGGGTTTTTGGGAAAACATCCGAAATCAAACTGAAAAAGCATTGATTTAGTGGATGATTTTCGACAAATTTGAGGTTTTGAATTGAATTTCAAATTCGTTGCAATGGCGGAGAAGCAACTCATACTCGTTGTCGAAGGGACTGCTGCCATGGGTCCTTTTTGGAACACAGTTCTCACTGATTATCTCGAGAAAATTATCAGGTTTTAAGCTATTTAGGCTATTAACTCTTCTTTGTTGTTTATGTATTAGATATTTCTTCATTTTTATTACTTTGTTAGAGTGTGAAATTGAGAAATTTATTGGAAAATTCAATGATTATTTTGTGTAGTTTTAGCCTGATTGAAAGATGGTAATCCGTAAACTTTGATTTTGGCTTGAAATTTCATGAATTGAGCGGTGTAATTGAACTTGATGAAATTTTTGAGGGGGGCGAGATTTGAGCAATGTGAGCTAAATAAGTGACAAATCATAACCTCTATATTAAGGGGTCCTCTTATAAGAACTCTTATAATAGGAAAATTATAAAATATATTTTGATATTAAATTTTTCACTAAGATAAATCAAATGAGATCTAATTGACTATGTTTTAGCTTATAGATAAATAAGAAAATAAAAATAAATTTTTTTTGTCAATGGGGCAAGCGTTTAGTTACAAAGAATCTTGTTTGATTCCTTTTAATTTGTATTTTTCTCTAATTTAAAAGTTAAAATATAGTCAAAAAAGATTTTGTTTGATTCCTCTCAAATGCAAAGATTATTAATATCCACTTTTATAATTTTTCGTTATTATAATTAAAGATATTAAGTATAGAATAAGTGTATTAAATACATGTAAAATATCAATCTTAACATGGAGTACATACTTTATTACCATTTGATAATTAAAGATATTAAGCATAGAATAAGTGTATTAAATATTTCTTTAAAAAAAATTTACATGCCCACTTTATTTTCATTAAAAGTATACCAGAGTGTAGGAGTACTTTATAGCTCTTGAATATAGCAGAAGAGCTAAAACCATCATCATAATTAAGGCTTGTCAAATAGATCAGGTTGGGTCGGGTTCGGGTTTGGGTCATATATAAAAAGGTCAGAAAACTCTTAACCCAGACCCAACCCATTTAGTTGATTGGGTCGAAAATCACAACCTTGACCCGACCTAGAACAGATTAGGTTGACCTGATTTTGACTCACTTAACCCGTTTATAATTTCTTTATTTTCGTTTTAAGGTTCTTTAACATTGTTTAAATATAATTTTTTTAGGCTTTAATTTTAATTTTATGTTTTTTTGTTGTTTATTTTGTATTTACTGTGAAAAATAAGAAAATATTAAATGAACTAAGTTTAACATATACTTATTGATTTAACTCGAAATTAAAACATTTAATTAAATGGGTTATACAGGTTTTTTTCAGGTTTAAAATGTTGACCTGAACCTAACCCATTTAATAAACAGATCAGGTCGGGTCGACCCATTTAATTAATTGGGTCAAAAGTCTCAACTCAAACCCACTTATTTCGGGTTAGGTTCAGGTCGGGTCAACTTTTGCAAGCCCTAATCATAATGTTGCAAAATTTTAATGCTAGGGATCGAACCTCTACCGCTTGAGTCAATGGGGCGGGTCGGAGCGGGTCAAAATTTAAATGGGCCGGGGCGGGTCGGGACATTTCAAATGTTAAATGGGTCGGGGCGGGTCAAGCCCATTCAAATCCGACCCTATTTGACCCTTTTTTAAAATTTTCATAAAATAATTTTTTTATTATACTTTATGTCCCGTTGGATCGACCCACTTATATATATAATATCATTTAAAAATATTTTTAAAAAGTGCTAATTTTTTTCCCGCAATTAATACTTATAATCATCCGACTCTTTACACCAAGGCCCGTTAATGATCCGCCCCATTATTAACCCGACCCGCTAATGACCCGTTAAAATGTGACCCGATTCTTGATCCGTTGGGTCGACCCGCCCCATTGAACACCTCTACGCTTGACTTTGGAAACAACCAAATTACCATCTGAACTCCATGGAAACTATGCAATTTGTGGAATGAAATAAAATTTGGTTCAGAAACTCAGGGGGGCGAAGCCCCTACCCGCCCCCACTCAAGTTTCGCCTCTGGGTGTAAACGTCTGTTCAACACTCCCTACTGTCACGACTCACGAGTCATACTATTATTTTCGTTTTATGGTTTGCCAACATTTCTTGGTTAAAAAAATCATGTCTTGAAGAAAAAACGATAACCTTTTGCTTACAGCTTGTAATATGATTTGGTGTATATGCAGGTCCTTTGCTGCAAGCGATACGACAACTCAGGTTTGTTCTTATTTTCTTCTGATGTTTAGGTATTAGATTCATTTGAATTTTTATACCTGAATTATACTGTTTATGTATGCTTGGTAGTCATTATTTACTTTTGTCATTCTAATTATGTTGTTTCTGAATTATGTTCTGGTTATAGTTATTAGTTTCATTTGAGGTCTTTTTTATTTTTTTTCCTCTAATGTTTAGGTATTAGTTTCGTTATAGTTAGTTTAACTCGTTATTTTTGACTAGTTATGTTCTGGTAATTTCTAGGGCTGCTAGGGGTAATTACCTTGGGTTTTAGTGTTTTCCATCAACTCTCTCCACTTACTCATAGTGATGCAAATTTGTAGATTATGACATCTTTAATTTTGAGTTAGCTTAGTTAAAAAAGGTAAGCCAATGTAGTTGGGAAATGCGGTGCTTAAAATTCTAATTGAAATGAAATTCTCCTACAACCAAATGTTAGGCTCATACTCTATCCTTCTCACCTCCAAAAATCTGGTAATGCTTTATTGCTTGGAATGTGTGTCTTGAATATTTTCTTTCAAAGTCATTTTTCTCTTTTCTTTTGCATTCCTTCCATTTTTTTTTCTTTTAATTGCTCTTCTTTACACTTCTTTCTCAATAGATGTATCCTTTCTAAACATTCATTGTTTTCATAGCTCACAAAAGAGAGATACGTAAAGTATCTAACAAATGATACGTAAAGTATCTAACAAATGATACGTAAAGTGTCTAACAAATAATCTTGTTTTCATTACACTCTTGAGAGACATAACATGTTCCACACTAGAAGCAAAATATAAAACTCCATATTCATAATTAGTAAATTTTTTTAATATTTAATTTTTTTTTTTTGAACTATTATATAAAATTAAATAATTTATTTGTTAATAATTATTAAGTTTGTTTATCAACTAAAACTATGAGTAACTATAAATTCAGTAATCATAATAATTAAGGTTAATGGGTATTAATAGAACTTTAACGCGATAACAAATAACGTTAAAATGGTGAAATATCGTTATAACGGTAAAATAACGGGCAAAGGATTTAACGTCGCGGCAACTTTGAAACAGGTTATATAACGGGCGTTACGTAACGTAACGGGGGAGTTTTTATTCCATGCTCCATAATCTAAAACATGTAATGTTTTTTTCAAAAAAGGAAAATACATCTATATGGGCTCAACCTAACAGTGAATAAAAAATAAAATTAAAAATTTTACCTTAGTCTTAGAATTTTGGACTCTAACTACCTAAAGGATACTTCATTCATCTCAACCATAGACATCACAAAGTCTCAAAAGCGCCAAGGCAAGACTAAGAATTACACTACATAGAGGATTATATCTATCACTTATGAAAAGCATGGGGAGAAGAATGGGAGATTTTTGACCTTTTTTGCTTCTTCCATCCAATCGATACCTCATGATAGGATTGAATGTGGTATCATGCGGACATTATAATAGTGTATGTGGACTCAAATTTTGACTTATGCTAAGGGTATCCAAATAAAAAATCCGATGAGGATGAAAAACTAATAATAAAAATAACTAACAATAAACGATGATTTAAATATTAATAACATTTCAAATTAATGTGAATTTGATGAAATTCTATATAAGTAAAAATTGATTCATTGTCCTACTGAAGAAATTACTTGCTAATTTTTATAAAAGACACAATCCAACATTAAAAATAACTAAAGAAGACATAATTTTTTGGCTTGAATAAGAAATAATCGAAGAACATTCAAGGACCAATGAAGAAACACCTAATGAATCAAACAATTTAAAAAGCTAAATAGAAATTAAGAATACCTTAGAATCGGAAATATTCTACTTACTTTGAATCAATGAACTTGAAAGAAAATTTCATAACGATGAAATGAACTAATGAAGAACTAAGAGAAAAATAAAAATTTTACTAATGAAAGACATCTAAAAGGTAATGTTCAAGTATGTTAAAATTAGTAAAAACTTAGCCTATTTGTACTAATCGAAGACATTAACTACCATTAACACCATCAACCTACTAAAACTAGAGGAAAAGAATTAACCCACGAACATGAAATTTGTCGTCGAGTCATGTTCCTCAACACATGAGTCTTTGACCCAATGGGTTGTGTTTCATATTTCTCCAAAACCAACCATCGTCAAGTCGTGTGTCGGTGTACACGTGTCATGGGTCATCTAGGAGTCGTTGGTGTTTATCGTACGATTCGTTGAAACTGTTGTCTACTTGTCTTCATTGCTCTTTGGTTTTTTTAGATCACGCCAAGACTTATATAAGTACAAACATTTCTTTTTGGATCTCTATATAAAGACCATGAGCAACAATATTACATCAAACATAGATACATGATGTTTTCTACAAGAAAATATAGTTTTGATAAATTGGAAAAAACCTTAAAGATTTGCTTTATTTTTATTTGGTTCCGCTTGTGTGTGAAGCAAGAACAATTAGTCACTCCCGTTCATTTTGCGAGAAAAGCGTGCTAAAAATGATCCAATAATCTATTTCAAATCATTGATTGGAGAGGACACGATTTCTTATACAAGTAATTCTCCCTTAAGTACTTATTAAGATATTCACCCCTTGCAGTGCTAAGTTCAATGTTGTGATTTTGTAGTAGGTGTTGCTTTTAAATGTATTGCTTATCTTCCTAACTAGTGTCTCTATATTCATTGCAATATACAGAAACCTCCGTCAGCTGCTTTGGGTTCAACATTCGAGCTTGCATTGGTAGTGTTCAATACGCATGGACCTTATTCTGGTGGGTATTTAAGCATATTTTATATTTTTATTTATCGTTGTGTGAAGTATGTTATTAGTGAATCATTTGTTTGACTCGTGCCTTTTTTTTGAAATTTAACCTTTACTATTATGCAGTTTTCATGTTTTGAGACTCTTAATGATAAGAAATCATGCATGTTTTTGCACTTAAGAAATTTATTAATCATTGATTTATCTGGGTGAATACTCATAATTTATAAATATAACTCCTCACTTTTGTAAGTCATGCATTAAGTGATGTTTGCTATCAAGAGCCAATGGGAACAACTTTATCTTTACACGGGTAAGGTTGCGTATGTCCGAACATAGTGAAAAATATCCCTTGCATCATTGTATATATACGATTAGCTTTGAGGTGATGAAGTTCCGAGTTTCTCAGTTCACCTTGTTAGAATGTTGAGCTACATGACCATATTGAAGTCTTGAAGAGTCGTCTTTATTGTTTTGGTCGTTACCTTATAGCGACGACTGTTTGTCTTTTGTTGTTTATATCTTTTTTGAGATACTTGATACCGTCTTTGCGCAAAGTGATGGGCTTAGTAAAAGTTGTGAAACAATAGCTTTTGTATTTAATATTGATGATTTTGCATTTGTCTAGGCCTATATTTTTTATCATTGTAAGAGTGTATGCTCAAAAACTCGTTACAATATGGTCGTTGTACAATGATGTAGTGATATTTTGTACTTTGACTAGCATATATTGTTCAGTGTCTGACTCATTCATTAAATGATCAAGTATCTATGGATTTTGTTGAAGTGTCAAAGGTCGATACCCATTTTGGAGCATTAAGGATCCATTATGGGTATATTACTCTTTTTGGATCCACTTAAGTAAATTATTAGTCTTGCTTTACAATGCTTATATCCTTTTGATAGAGGTATGCTCCGCCATCTTACAGCCCTCCCCAAACCCAGATCGTAACTACTATAAACGTGATATAATGGGTATAATTATGATAATGATGACTTGTTCATGGCCTTCCCTTTGTTAGGGTTGGAAATTGTGGGATGGTGGCTATCACTTGTTGCCTTTGATGTGTATGTTGTGTTTGTTTGTTGAGAGGTTCTCTCGTTATGAGTTCTATTTCTAAAATATAGTCCTAGGATGCGTAAATGCACCAAGCCTTTCTGAACTTGTTATGAAATAATCCTTCTTACTCTTATATACATTTATTGTTCACCCTTTTGGTAAAATCCAAAAGTAAAATCCTCACCTACAACAAAAATGGAAAAGTATATATAGGAGAGCAAATCATTTAATAAAAATAGGCTATTCGGTTAAATAAAGGCCGCTTTATAACTAATTTTTAGCTTACTATTCTGCAAAACCCTGTTATGTAACGTGTAATTTAAAGTCATGGTGTAGCAACCATTATCAGACGTTATTCTATTATATTAACCATTATAATGTTTTTAGAAATATGTATTAGGTTTTAAAAGGTCTATTATAAGCTTTACGTCAAATATATATTCTAGAAAACTTAACTTATTATGATAAAATTGATAATTTTTAAATTAACAATTCATAAAGTCCGCCAAAAGAGCCGTAACACCGTGAGGTGCCGCATTTGCAACATCTAGGCCATTACTACAATCGCAATTTGCAACTTTTTTTTCTATGGAGCTACTAGTGTTGAGATACTTGTATCTAAATCGTATTCTTATCATGAACATCTGTACTACTTGTGCTTGGTTTGCTTTCTTGTTGTACTTTCTATTTTGTATGTTGTTTAAGAAATCCCTGATGTTTTGAACTTTGAAATTAGATTCCTTGGTTCAAAGAAGTGGCTGGACTCAAGACATTGACAATTTCCTTAGCTGGCTGTGCTCACTAGAATTTTCTGGTGGAGGATGGAATGATGCTGCAACTGCTGAAGGCCTTGCAGAGGCTTTGATGGTTCGGATTTTGATTAATTTTGCACCCTTGGTTTTTACTCTACATTTTTTTACATTGATGTAGATGCTTATAGTCTTGGCTTTGCAGAATTTGTTGTTATGTTTGAGTTTATGATATCTACATCGGCAGTTTGTTCTACTATTTTATGGTCTAAAGGAATCCAAATGCATGTTTTTTTATTTTATTTTATTACGAATTTCTCTTGGCTGGAGATTGATTGATTGCTGCTTGTGGTTTGTTTAATTAAAGATTTGAACTTAATTGTGCAGAACAATTATGCAGAATTTTGAACTTGTTAGCTAGCTGATAAAAACATTATTCTGCACATTGTAAATACTCATGTTCTCTCCTTATTAAAAGGATTAAATCAAATTTTAATTTCTAGTTTCTGCCAACCTCCTTATCTGCTGATTGCCAATAGATTGTTTCATTCTAAGCATGCTCCAGATAAGTCTTTTTTTGGGTCCCGATCTGTGAACCCTGTATTAAAGACAAAAGGATTCTTAAGCTCTTGTGCTGTTGCACTATAAAGATGTCTTTTTAAAATTGGGAAGGCTGATTTTTCTTTGTTTGGATTAGTTGATCTTTGGTCCTCTTGCTAGGATGTCACATTTTTGAAAAGATTGATATCAAAATAGGAGGGGAAGGGGGTTTTTATTTTGTCGATAATTTAATGAAATTTGATCATGGGTTCATGAATTGTTTCCCATTTAAAACCTTTCATTAAACCAGTGTAAAATATGTGTCACAAAAAAGGTGTTGCTTATTGGCCTTATATTTCTGTAGAGGTCTACTGGTCATAGCACAAAAAATAATGTAGCGGTCATGACCACGGTAATAAACTCGGAATGCGGTAACGGGGATCTGACTATTGTAACTTCAAATATCGGCTGAAAGCATGAGATATATCTCGAAACTGACCAAATTACGTTTTTTTAACACCTTTACAATGCAAGAAACATCAATTCAACTTTTTTGATAAGCTTTACAACACGGGTGATTTAATGTGAAGGGGCCTTGATTTGTACTATGCTACTGGTCACTGGATGCTGATTTTGTCAAGTTTCATTTTCAGATGTTTGCCATTCCTCAAAATGGATTCGAGAGTCAGCAGAGCTTCGATGGAAAAAGACATTGCATTCTTGTTTCTGCCAGTAATCCTTATCCTTTGCCAACACCAGTGTACCGCCCAGCAATAGAAAAACTCAATCGGGATGAAAATGGCGAAGCTCATTCTGTAAATCTTCTAAATGATGCTGAGACAGTATCCAAGTGGTTTGGTCTGGTAGTGAAGCTGCCTTTTTAATAGAATTCTCCGTTGCTTTTTTTTCTTGTTGTAGCAACCTGACTTTGATTTCTGTGTGCAGTGTTCGGTCTCTTTGTCCGTCATTTGTCCCAAACCTCTACCTAAGCTTAAAGCAATATATAACGCTGTAAGTTACAATTTCTCTCCAGTTCCTGCCCAGTGAAGGATATTGTTGTTTTAGTCAAAGTTTTGCATCTGATTTGTTTTTTTTGTTTGGCTTATGCCGAAAATTGTATGGAGAATAGTTTTATGTAGCTGCGACTGGATTACATATTTTTCACATGTACTTCAACTCAAGCATATGTGTCAGTGATATTCTTTAATGAGCTGAAACTTCATGTGATATTGTGATTGATGAACTGTTAAGATTCATGCCTCTGGTTTCAGTAGGTTGAAAGGGTAGGCCTGTTGATGTCTTCCTGTGACAAAACAGTGGATTTTGAGAAAAGGAATGAACTAATGAAGGGAAATAAGAAAATAAAAATACATCAGATTTTATAGTAATTTATCAAATTATTAATCTCTTTTTTGTTGATATACCTTGTGGAAAATTCTCTTCTTATTTTGTTTTGTTTTTAGATGTTGACCGGTCTGTTATGGTTCCTTGTCAAAGAGTAAATTTTGTCATTATGTTACTGTCATTATGATAAATGGCACTCCATTGTTATCCTAATTGCTTGATAAAATTTAGGTATTTGGTTCTCATGTTCAAATCCATTTTGTCTCCTGCTTGGTCTTTCATTTTTTTTTTCATTTTCTGTTGTAGTCTTAAGTGTTTGAAAAGGTATTGGTTCTTAAATTTTCTAGTAACGGACAATTGATGTATTAATTGCAGGGTAAGCGTAACCAGAGGGCTTCTGATCCAGCAGTTGATGTTAAGCAGCCTCACTTCTTTGTTCAGATATCAGATAGCTTCATGGAGGCTCTTGCTGCTCTAAGTCGGTCTGGAATGACACAAAGTCAGAACATTGTCGCATCTGCGCTTCCTGGTTCAGGGCCTCCTACGTCTATGCCAACAGGTATATTTCAATTTTTTTTGGAACTTAATTACTTGATTGTTATTTTTTTTTGGTTTGGTTGGTTACTGATGCTCAGTTCATCGTTGGTTAAAACTTACAACTTTCATTTTTCCTTAATGAACCCTTTGCCTGTACATGCATGACGGGAAGATTAAATGTGACGGGAAGATTAATTGTTTTTCCTAGTATTATAATGTGCACTAAGCCACTATGTTAGTGTGTATAGCAGGCAGCACCTGAAGTTTTAGTTTAAAACTTATTCTTGGAGGTTTATATTAAGTCTTTAAGACAGTGTTTATGGTAAAATCAGAGGGAAAAGTGGCACATGTCCCGAGTTCTGTGGATTTTTACTTTACATAACTAAATGAAACAAATTTCATAACGCCAATCCCACAACAACAATGCGCAAGCCTTGATATCAAAAGATTGATGCCACACACAAATAAAAAGATAGCTGAAATTAATTTACATATATGTGTTTCAGTTGCATTCTTAAAAAAAGAATTAACGTATACATGTTTAGAAAACATGTAAAATACTAATCATTTTTGAGGAGATCAAAAGGCAAAATGTAATTTGTTTATACAAGATCATGCAAATTTTTCCTAAATGGCAAGTAGTGTTTGAGCATATCTATTTTTTCTTGCTATCTCAACACTTTAAATTATGCGTTCTATATGAAGGAAACTTAAAAATGACTAAATAAGGGGCAAAGACAATGCTTTTTTGTGTGGTTTTTTTTAAGATGTGGATTGGGTGTGGACTATTTTTGGCAAGATAAACACCCCTTTTGTCTATTCTTGATGAAGCCAACGATTTATACTTTTTGGTTTTAGATTATAATGGACTAAATAATAATGTCTCATTAAATCGTTTGTGCTTCTAATTTATGTAATCTTGCAATTATTACTTACAATTAAGGGTCAATACATAGTACAAAAATATGGTTTTGCTATGGTCGTGAAATGAATTATATGGTCAATGCGGTCTATATTTATGTCGCGGTAAACTCGAAAACCTTTACGATGCGGTTGTGATATGATGGTGTGGCATTGCTTTTGCACTATGGGTCAATATGAGACAACCTCTCTATATATTACAAGTGTAAGGTTGCAAACATCGGACCGCACATGCCCTACCTAGGGAGGCACCACCAGGAATTGGGTTAAATCTTTGTTTTAAAGACACAAGGCGCCCTAAGGCGCTAGAGGTCCTCACTTTATGCGCATCGCTTTTGCGTGCCAGGCCCCCAAAACCTGATTTTAAGATCAGTCTCCCATAAACCCACCAAAAAAACCCAAAAGAAGATAAATAAAGTATAAGAGGTGAAGAATAGGAGAAAACATACTTAATTGGTGCCCACATTAAATAGGCTTTTTTTGAGGCTAAGACCAAAAGGCGTTGTGGGGGTGCTCGCAAAAGGCAATTTGAGGTGCTTCCTTAAAGGATACCTGGCCTAGCCCTATAAGAGTGCTCAGTCCGTCGTCCACCCACGCATCACGCCTTAGCCGTACCTAGACTCACATTTTAAGACTAAGATGACATGTTGTTGTGGTAAGTGGCGTCTTAGTGACGCCTCCTTCGTAAGGATTATTTTCACGCAGACTATTGTTCTTCCATATTGGTCATTTTTAAAGAAAGTTGTTTTTTTGGTGATATTAGGAATTAATAAAATACCTTTGTAAAGTGTGGGCTTGATGATTGATAAGCTTTTGTTATTATAAAACATGTTTTTACATTTTGTGTTCTTTAAATTGTAAAAGATTAAAGTCATTTTTCTTTCAGCAAATGTATCTATCATGAATAGGCCACCCACTTCTACAGGCAATGTTCCGCAAGCAACTGTTAAAATTGTAAGATTTCTTCATTCTTCCATTTCTTGTTTGAACTGTTTGTTTTCATCTGTTGCTGAACTGGTTTTCAAAATGCTTCTTCAGGAGCCAAGTGCAGTGACTTCCCTGGCACCTGGAAATGTTATTCCGCATATGCCTTCCATTGCCCGTGCTGCTGTTCAAGGTGTGTCTAATTTACAGGCTACTTCACCACCTTCCGTGTCGCAGGAGCTACCTACAACTAATGAGAATGTTGCAGAATTGAAGCCTATGGTTAGCATGTCTCAGCCTGGACGCCCTGTGGGTGCCATTCTTAATAACATCTCTCAAGCACGGGTGGCCTTCACAGGAGGTTCTCTGGGGTTGCCGTCAATGGGTGGGAACTCTATTGGTATGCACATGTCTAATGGAATGACATTGAGTGTGCCGGCTTCTCAAACTGTATTGTCTTCTGGACAGTCGGACATCACTGCTGTATCTGGGGCTGGATGTATTATTGGAACTACTCAACCTATACAGAATTCAACGCTGAATTCATTTTCTTCTGCTACTTCCAATATGTCTGGGAATTCAAACCTTGGCATATCTCAACCACTGGCTAATCTTCAAGGAAATGTGAATAATACGTTGGGTCAACCAATAACTGGGATTGGTCAGGGAAATGTTCCGTCTATGACACATAGTGGATCTGGTATGAATCCAAACACAATGAACATTAGTTCGACAGGTGCTCCATCGGGTACGGGCTCTTTGATGCCTACTCCGGGCATAGCTCAGCAGGTACAACAAGGAATGCAGTCTGTTGGAGTGAATAATTCAGCTGCTAATATGTCAATGTCACAACAAGCTACGGCGTCTTTACAATCTTCACAATCCAAATACGTTAAAGTATGGGAGGTCAGTAAGCATATAGTGCTCTATCTCTATGTACACACTTATTTTTTTTCATGTGAGGCTGTTGGGTGTCAAGTAGGATTGCAGGAATAATTTTTATGTTTTTAGATAAGAAAAAAAATGTCTTACTTAGCTTAGGATCTGTTGGCGGAATAGGTAAAGGTCGCAATGTGCAACACCTAAAATGGTTGTTATTACATGATTTTAAATCACTGAACAGGCTTTTGCGGAACGGTAAGCTCAAAATCCGTTATAAAGCAGCCGTTATGTAACGGAAGAGCCTCTTTTAATTCTGTGTCAGCACTCAGCAGCCCTTTTTCCTTTTGTTGGGTTTTTATTTTGCCGGAAGGTGCTGGTGCATGTTCACCAGAAATTGTTATTCTTTGCGCCACTTGTATAATTTGAAGGGGTAAAACTTCATGCAAGTGAACATTCCATGGCCTCAGCGCTCTTCATACTGGGTGCTGTTTTTGTTTTATTTTTGTATTAGTTCAATTCTGTATATCCTGGTTATCTTCCAGATATTAGTATTGCTAAATTTAATTTTATGATTGTAGGGAAATTTGTCTGGACAAAGACAAGGACAGCCTGTTTTTATCACTAGACTGGAGGTACTTTCTATGACATTTAATGAAAATCCTGCTGGTGTATAAGAACAATGATATCTGTTAATAGTTTATTTGGAGTTGGTAACCGTTAAATGAAGTAATTATATCACTCGTTGGCTTCTGAATTTGTTACTGTTTTTTTATGTGTATCAGGGTTACAGGAATGCAGCAGCCTCAGAATCGTAAGCTTAACTTTTCTGACCTGTATTATTAATCTTTCTTTTGGTTCTATGAAGCACATTGTTGTGCTTGAAGCTCACTTTTGAGAATGATATTCTTGAGAAAGTGAAGTGCTACAAAATCTTATATGGTTGCTTTCTCTTAGTTCTTCATATTTTTGGGATTAAGGCTTTGGCATTGTTGTGGTGTTTCTTTGGTGAGCTATGCCTCCTCATAGTTAAGGAGAGTAGTGACTTTCTGCAGTGTCATTATTCTTTTTTATGTTTGATTAGCATGTGTTTCAAAAGTGGAGAAAATTCTCTTATATAGGTATTCATTTTCAAAAATAAAGCAGAAATTCGTTGATTACATTTGTAGAATATATTTATGAGGTTCTTGAAAGTTAATTTGTGGAGAAATTTTTTTATGTTTAATTTGCATGTGTTCATATTGTTTGATTATCATCTGGCAAAAAGTAATTGTACCTTCACATGAACACAAAAAACCATCAACAGTGTTTGAGTCATCAGAATTTAGAAAAAGGTGCATAACAATTGTGGGTTCAGACTTTTTAAGTAAATAAATGAGTGGATGAAAGGCTGAAGGCAGTGGAGGAAGAGAGGGAATGGTGTGTATAGAGAACTGGAATTGCATATAGGAAATAAATGCAAAGATAAAGGAGAGTCAAATAAATGCATCAGTGAGCTGAGAATGGCAATTGAATGAGGGACCATAGATTGCAATAATTATCCCATCTATATAATTTCATCGTTATGAGAAAGAATTTTTACTTTTACTGTCACAAGGAAACAAAATTGTCTTCACTAAGTTATAGTCGGAACTTGATAACTATGATAAAAGTGAGCAAATTTATAATATTATTTCAGATATTCCCCTTTATCGTGGTTTCTATTGTCTATACTCTAGTGATTGATGTTCTTGGGAGTATGCTGGAAAGGGGTGTGTTGAAGTCCATAGGGTATGCTTGAGGGATTGAGTTTCCAAGTGTGACAAATTAGTCTTATATGGTTAAGTCTGCAATGTGTACAAAATAATATTTATTGTTGGTAGCTGTCTATATATTGAAGCTCGTCACGTAGTCACAGAATTTGTGATGATTTTAGGTGTGAGTATTAACCTCTCTTTAGTGTACTTCAGCAAGGATAAATCTTTAACATTCTGTTGAGAAGTTTTCCGCTTTGGTTTTTTTATAAGTTCAGAAGTGCTATCCAATCTATTTGGGTTTGTTTCTAGGGGGTAATCATCATTTATTGGGTCGCAATCCTGCTTATGTGGATGTTTTCAAATATACTTGATGAATAGGAAAGTTTACTTTTCCCTTTGTGGGAAGATAACTTGATCTATTCCCTTTTTTTGAGGAATATACTGAATAAGATGATGATGACACTTTGTTATCTTTCTTTGATCAAAATCACAATGGCTTTAAATAAAATGAAATGGTTAATGAGGGATTTTGTGTGATCTGGGCCTGGTGACGTTATGAAATGAACTTTTTGTGAATTGGAATTTAGTATGTCACAAGTGGTTTGGGTTTTGATATTTCTTTAGGGGGGAATATGGTGCTTACCTCATAATTCTTTGTCTTTGTGGTGCATATTAAGAATAAAGGGGTTGTCTAATAATGGGTGAGTTGTTCAGGTTGCTGATCGAGCACGTTTTTGTCATTGAAAATTTACTTTTTAAGTATACTCCCTTTCTCCTTTTTGATTATTTTCAATGATAGGGATGGTCAGCATTTTCCGATATCTTTTTATGTGTTCATAATATCATGTTCTCATATATTTTCTCCTTCTGTGTCCTTTCTCGGCATTTCTGTGTCAAAATCTAAATGATTGGAGATGGCTGGTCATTTACCTATCATTGGCCTTACTAACTTTGCTCTTTTACAGACTTGCTGCAAACTGGCCACCTACCATGCAAATAGTCCGTCTAATTTCTCAGGATCACATGAACAACAAGTAATGTCTATATTCAAAAAATAATTTTTAAGCAAATAAAACAAACTCTCCCCCTCCCCTTGTGCTTATAGCTTTGACGTTTTATATGTGAAATGCACTATGGAAGACGTTTAATTAAGAATATTAATGTTGGCTGTCTTTTGCTGTGCTCACCCAGGCAATATGTTGGCAAAGCAGATTTTCTTGTTTTCAGGGCCATGAATCAGCATGGAGTTCTTTCTCAGCTACAAGAAAAGAAGCTTGTAAGTTGTCTAGAGATTTTTTCTCTTTTTATTCCACGCTAAGCATATTTCTTTATAGTTCTTGGTAATTTCTGATGTCATACCTGTTTGGATGTGCATCGTATCTCTTGCTTTCCTTCCCAAACTTGTATATCATGCTGTCGATATTGAGAATAAATAGAAATGAAAGGAAGGTGGAGAAATGAAGATTTATGAAAGTAGTAACAATATAGTTTCTGTTGACAGTTTAATATCCCTTTGAGTTTGCTCGATGAGGTAGCAAAAACGCTCTCACATATAGGGAAGCAAACTCAAAGGGACAGAGGAGTACCTTTTATTCATTTGGGATATGTGAAGATTGGACTGGCGGAAATCTTTATTGTTTTTTCCTTCATCAAATTTATTTCTGCTTAAAGGGAAGCAAAAAAGTGCTGATCGTTTTATGTTGCTGGTTTTCTGCTACTGCTACACTGACATTTTGTTTCCTTTCTGTTTCCTTGTATTTGAACTTTCAGTGTGCTGTTATTCAGCTGCCATCGCAGACGCTACTGCTGTCAGTTTCTGATAAAGCCTGCCGCTTAATAGGAATGCTTTTCCCTGGAGTAAGTTAATATTGTTTTTCTCAATATCTTTAATTGGATGCAGAAACTGTACAATTGTTATTTACCGATTTGTTCCAAATGTCGTATACTCCCTTCTCTATCCTATATACTTGATTGAAAGAGTTTTCAACTTTTTTTTCCAATGTACTTCACTTGATTGATAGTTTTGACTTTTTTCTTTGGCCTCTTACTTCCATAATGTACTCCCTCCATCCGCTAATGATTATACACACCCCAACTATTTTGGCCTTCTTAATTGAAGTTTACTAATGGTTTAAGTTTGCATTTTCAAGATAGTTCTGACTTTAATTCATAAATGGGATAGTTTGAAAAGATGCGATTGTTGTAACATGGGTTTTATAGCAAAATAACGTGATTATCCCTTTTTCCTGAAAATTTGTGTTGTTTTTGGGAGTTATTTCTTGGAGGGACAATTATTTTTATGGATTTCGACTATTAATTCTGTAACACCCCGGCCCAACGGACCACCGGTGACTACTCATGGAGACTGTAGACTAGCCCCACAGACCAACACAAGCCTTTCCAGCGCACTTTGACCTCACTCGTGCGCACCCAGGAAAACTTCCCAGGAGGTCACCCATCCTAAGATTGCTCCCCACCAAGCACACTTAACTGTGGAGTTCTTAGCAAATGGGCTCCCATGAAAAGAAGATGCACCTTGTTGATATGAGTAGGTTATCAATCCATTTTCAAGCTAAATCTGGGGTATCACAAATTCTGCTAAAATTTTTTTTTCAAATTCAAGAAAACATATATGTTGTGGATGATACTTCATGACAAAATCTACTAGATACTGTAATGTTGATGCTAGAATTGTTTGGTAACTGCATACAACCTCTTAGCTTAGCAGATTACTTCTGAAAATGTCATTACTGCCTCTTAGGTGTCATTTGTTTGCACATAAGCTCCATAGGAAGTTTGTGATTGAAGTTTTGTTTGTTTCACAATATAAACTAGAACCATAAGATATCTAAATTCCTAGGAAGTATTGTAATTAGGTCAACTTTCTAAAAAGGATTTTCAAGGAAAACATCAACCAAACCTAATCATGGGAGCGTTACCGCCACATCTATTTCTGATAAGAAATAAATGTAAGGCTAAACAACTATAAAATAATTCTATATAATTTATCAACTAAACAACTTTACAACTGAAAGTAAAATTTAAACTGAGATATGACTACTAATACTATTAATTTTCTTGGTGAACCTCACTCCACGATCCCTGCATGATCAATAACCTGCAATATAAGAATGCAAGAAAAACAAGTGAAAAACTCCCTGAATCAGAAAATTGAGTAATTCCAACTCCATCCCGTTAAACAATTTAGTTTGAATATAATTTAAGAAAATAAAATATAATCAAATTGAAAATAAATTTAGAAAATAATACAATATAGTTGGTTGAACATCAATTTGTGTAAACAATATAAATTCACATAAACCAATTAATTAATTTGATAGTTAATAATGACAATTCATATACCAGATTATTAATTTTAGGGAACGAGAACGCCAGTTGGCCGAGGCTTTACCCCTATACCTAATTCATCAAGAGTTCGTCACCCTAAAATTGTTTATTTGCAACCAAGTAATTTTAACCAGTCCTGTGAGATCGCCGCATGCATGTGATGCGACCATACGGCTCATTCGGCCATGATGAATTATTTAGGGTGACGAACTCTTGATGAATTAGGTATAGGGGTAAAGCCTCGGCCTACTGGCGTTCTCGTTCCCTCAAATTAATAATCTGGTATATGAATTGTCATTATTAACTATCAAAATAAACTCCTAGGAATTAAAACTTCCTATGGGATTTTGCTTCTTATGTTAAACAAACGACCTCTTATATGGTATATGCTTAACGTGTTGCCGCTATCTTATTAAGCCTATATGTTGCAAAGAAAAAGTCCACAAACAGAAGTGAGAAGTCTACTATCTTATAAGCCTTTTCTTTCCTATGAATCAGGATATGGTCGTTTTCAAACCTCAAATACCTACTCAACAACAGCAGCAGCAGCAGCAGCAGCAGCAGCAACAACAGCTGCAGCATCAACAGCAACAAAATCAGCAGATGCAGCAGCAGCAGCAGTCGACACACCCTCAGCTGCAGACGCAACAGCAACAGAACCTGCAACAGTTGCAGCAACATCAACACCAACAGTTGCAGCAGCAGCAGCAGCAGCAACAGAACATGCAACAGTTGCATCAACAACAAACCATGCAACAACAAACCATGCAACAATTGCAGCAACAGCTTCCACAGATGCAGCAACCTCAAACAATGCAACCACAGCTTCAGCATTTACCACAGCAACAAACGATGCAACAACTGCAACAACAACAACAACAACAACAACAAATTCCGCAGCAGTTGCAACAGCTGCAACAACAATCTCAACCTCAGCAAATTGGCACCGGAATGAATCAGGGTTATATGCAAGGTCCTGGTCGACCTCAGTTGGTTCCTCAGGGACAGGTACCTTCACAAGGAACCCCACCAAACATGCCTGGCGGTGGATTCATGGGCTAGTTTGCTTGAATGAATTATGGAAGTATTTATGCAATTCATTGAACTCGCATCTAAAAATATGTCGCTTGTTCTTTACTAGTTGGGTTCGCACTGCGAAGTTAATTCGTTTTGAATATTGTCTATTCGGGTTGTATTCGCTATCTTCAGGGGTAAATTAACATCTGGTCCATTATATTTTAAACCCGACTTTCCTTACTAATTTGTAATATATTGGGACCTAAATATCTGTGGGCTAAGCTGTACAAATGAAGTTCTGGGGTTGAATAGCTATATTTTTGATATTTGTAATCTGGGATACCTTTTAAAACTAGTAGCTTTAGACTTCTCGTCTTTAAAACACTCATGTAATTTGTTTTGGCAAGTCCTAAAGTGTAGAAGTTATCATCTAAAACTTGTAACTCGTTTTATTTAGGTATTTTTTAGTGTGCTGGTCATTTAATTAATAATTATTCTGTTAGCATATTGATTATTTACCTAATTTAAATTCTTAGTTACATTTATGTTGAATTTACTTCACATTTAAACCCGACTTCACATTTTTCGCTCGAATTTACTTCTGCCTTTGGACCTTTATATTACATTTATGTTGAATTTATGCTTTGATATAGTACTGTATAATTCAGATTTTTAGGTATTTTTTACATTAAATCATGGGCCATGACATTCGCAGACCAATGAGTCCCATGGTCCCTCCAAGGGAAAATGAAGAACCAAGTCTTGCAGTTGCCCGACCGCGTTGGGAAATATAGTGAACGGGGCGGATCTAAAGTTTAACTTCTTAGGGGCACTAATATATGAAAGAAATTTTACGGAAATTTTGACAATTTCATTTTAAAGGGATAAAGTGTCAAAAAGTAACTGCGTGTAACGGCTAGTAGATACCTATGGTATTATAATATGGCAAAAAGTGATGTCAGAACAAATTTTACAAAGATTGAATTATTTAGAAAATGGTCAATAGGAAGGACTATTCACAACAAATGGACGATACGTGAGATTATTTTGGACGATGATTTTAATAAATTAAGAAACAAAATATGTAAGTTACAACAATTATTCTCGTGACCCAGTGGAAACTCTAGAAAATTTATTTAGTGAAGTCAAAATGTGAATAAAAAATTAACAGCATTAATTAGTCAAGTTCATAAGAGAAAGGAGGAAATCACTAAAAAGTTAGTAAAAATAAGGTAAAATTGTAAATATGACATACCATAAAAGAAATAAAACAAAATAAATCAAATGATAAAAGAATAAAACATAATAAATAAATCTATCTATTCTATTCTATATACTAAAATAAAATACAGCTGACAAAAATAACTCAAAAGATTGATGACTTGTCATCTTCTCATAAGATTGATGATGTCATTAAATAAGAATGAATATATGAATATTATTAAATGTTAATGATGTTTATAAGATGATTAATTTGACCATCATTAAAAACTTTAGTTGGGACTATAACATATACTATTAAAATTTGAAAAACAATGTAATAAAAAGTAGTATGTAATAATGATGCACAAATTATTATCTTAGATTTTTAATTTACAAATCATCATTAATTTATATTTATTTAAAAAAACATTCATTCATTTACAAATTAATTATATTATTTTAAATTATACTTTTAAAAAAAGTTCACTAAAATACTAATTATATGATAGATACAATTTACAATAACCCACTGCTTTATCATTATTAGAATGATAACTATAAAAAAAGTTTGAATTTCAATTTTCATGAATTTAATAAAATGTGTATAAAAAAATAATTAAAATTAATGTAATATTATGCCGGACCTATTCAATTTATTTGTTTTTTACATCAAAATGAAAAAAATGTGCATCGCACGAGGATTATCTAGTCTATCTATAATATAACTATTACTAAAACAAAACACGACTTACGTCATCACCTTTCAAAATTGCTTACGTGTCGGCGTGTCGCATCCTTATTAAAAATTCTCCTCTAAACTTAAATGATGATGTTATCCTTATTATGATCTTTGACTTTTGATCTCTTATTTTGAGGATATTATTATCTTATTAATTGTTTTTTTTTTTTTACTTTTTGGGTCAAATCACATCTAATGTATTAGAAAACTATATATTTTTATTTCATTTATTTTAATTATTTATAAAATGTTTTCAATTTGATTTATTAAATGAATATTATTTAGTGTATCGGATATTTTAAAATGGTTAAAACATAATATACTATTATCAGGATTTGTTTTTGAATTTATACTCTTGGTTACTTACAATGTTATTGTTATTAATTCTAATATGATTTAGGTTGTGACTATTTTTATGTTAGTCACTTATATTTTATTATGAGAAAAAATTATCTTTGTCGTTTAAATTAATAAAATAATTTTACATAATTCTATGTATTTATATTTGATTTTAAAGTGTGTTATTGATAGTAATAATATTTAATACTTTTATAAATTAATGTAATAGGTATTTTTGTTAGAAAAATTAATATGTTATTTTTTATTTAAAAAATTCATAATTTCGTATTGTACTTAAGGTGAGAACCATTCGCTCGTTTATTCAAATAAAAAAATAAAAGTATAAATATAATTATATTGCGCACAATGCAAAATATGATATAATGTACGTAATGTATACAATTGTTCATAGTGAAATAAAATATAAATATAATACAAAAATATGTCAAAAAATTTAATAAAATCGTGCATCGCACAGGCACTATCTAGTAGGACAATATTACAAAAACAAAAAGTATCTCATCAATGCAGCTTGTTCAAATAAACTTAAAATTACAATGTGGTGTTTGTCAAGTGGCTGATAGATAGCTAGTTATAGTGGCTGATTTGACCAACTGATTTTATTAACTAGTTTGACTAGCTAATTTTGAACTCGTTGCTATAAGCAGCTTATTCAAAAATAACTTTTTTCGTAACAATAAGTTATTTCAACCAACTTAGTCACTAAACATTCACATTGACTAGTTTGACCATCCAACTCTTTATCTCTATCAAAACAAGTTAAAATTGCTTAAACTATTTTATCTAGAGCTGTTCAAAACAAACTCGATAACCTGAAATTTACCGTCCTTACAACCGAAATCGATTTAACACGACTTCAAAAATGATTTACAATTATGAAAAAACAATACAAATACAAAATCCAATTTCAAACCAACCTAAAACATCTAACCCAAAATCAACCCAATAACCCAAATAAACTCCTTTCATTCTCTCAAAGAAAATTTGAAATAGATAAGATTTTTAATCAAAAAAAAGCATGCAATAAAATCCAATCAAACTTATT
This sequence comes from Amaranthus cruentus, assembly GCA_019425755.1. Classification (NCBI taxonomy): domain Eukaryota; kingdom Viridiplantae; phylum Streptophyta; class Magnoliopsida; order Caryophyllales; family Amaranthaceae; genus Amaranthus; species Amaranthus cruentus. Next base: position 6,836,567 of record CM033463.1, on the reverse strand, counting down.
CTAAATATAAGCGCCTGATACCCAGAGCACAGGTTCGCGTCTGTTCGCACTTAGTAAGTGCGAACCGAAATAAACTGGTCAAAAAATATCAAGTGTCTGTTCGCACTTAGTAACTGCGAAAAGTCAAATAGGGTCAACATGTTGATTTTAAGACAACACTTAGTAAGTGCGAACAGACTGAAAACCTAAAATAGGTTGTTCGCTGTTAGTAACAACATTTATTTCAAATTTTCGATGTTTGAGCCAAATAAAAATAAAGGAGAATTGCATATTTTCCTTTTTCTTCCCTCCTTCCAACTTAAAGGCTATACCTTCAATATGATAGTATTAGTAGTACCAACATTTACTCATCTTCACCTCCAAAAACCTTCAAAAACCCAAAACAATTTTCTCACTTCCCCTACATTCTCACTCTTACTGTTTCTTTCCCTCAATTTATCCATCTTAAGCCCACCCCAATTTTCAAAACCCACTTTTGAAATCATCTTATTTTAAAAAAAAAAATCAATTTTAGGGTTTCCCCTTTCTTCTCCCAAAACTAAAACATGCATATAAATTAATCCTTTTATTTAAGTTATGCATTCCAAGCGATCAAGCCAGAGAAATGAAAATGGAAATTTGGGTTCAATTGGTAATACCCTTAACAAGAATAGTAATAATACCGATAATGATGGAATGGTAACCCGTACTAGTAATCGGATTCGAAGACCCGCTTTAAGAGGGTTGTTATATTATTCTTCTTCCTCAAATTTTTTGAAAAAAAGGAAGAAATCTAAAACAAGAACTGCTGCTGTTCATATTGCTAAGTTGTTGAAACCTGGTGCTCGTCGTCCAATCGGTTCTTCCAACAAATCTATGTCTAATGTATGTTTTCATTTAACGTTTACAGTTTCTTGTTTAATTTGTGCTGAAACAATGTATTCGTGATGTTTAGGATGAAATTTATGTGTATATTTTTGTTTGTAGTTATGGGTTTTTCGTAGAAATTATTTCTTTGCAGGGGTTAAATTTTTCTAATGTTGCATGTTGTTTTTTTAGTATGGGATTTTGTGGGTGTAGTTTTAGTGCTGTGCTGTATGCAATTGTAATGGTGTGTTGTATATGGTGTTTACTTGAATAGTTGAAACTTGAAAGAGTTTTCTATTTGGGGATTTTTGTAAGGAAAGGACACATTTCATGATGTCATTATGCAGTCTGTGCAATCCATCAAGGGTTTTTGGTCGTTACTCTTTTGCCTTGGAGAGTTTTCCTTCTTCCTGTGATTAGTTTTCTTATTGAGATTATAACGACGTTTTTACACTATGAGATGAAGGGAATAGTAGATATGTAGAAGTCTATGACTTGAGATGATTTATTTAGTTTACATAAAGATAATGGATAAACAATCCCTAGTATTTTGAAGAAGACTTTATGGATATATATGATGAGTTTCAATAGTATATTAGGCACTAGCTTAAAAGTAAGTTTAGTTAGCCTCTTTATGTAAACCTAGCAAAAACCGTCCATCGTATGATCATTTAACAAGCACATTTACAGATACTTGCCTTGTTATATCACTTCATGAGTTGCTCATTACATTGGACAAGTTTCCAATTTTTCATTTACTTTTTCAAACTTTTTGGTGAACTCACTCCCTCGGATAAGATCATTCTAATGCTATGGGAGAACTTTCTTCCATTTCGTTCAGGGCTTCATTTGCCTGAGGAATCGTCTTGTTAATAAATATAAGATTAAATCTTCCATTCTTCCATCGAATATTAAAATTTGGTTTTTGGATGCCAAATGATTAAGTCTGTTTGTGGTATTCTTATAGGTTTTCATCTTGTTTAGCTATGTCGCTGGTCCAAGAATGCTCTCTTCATATCCGTTTATATTATAATGGTTCTCAAAATTAATCAGTTAAATCATTTGTAACATTATCTTTAAGGGAAAATGGAAATGCTCTCGATTTCTGTAGCATTTTCTGTGACTCCCATCGTTACCATGTGGAACTTAGCGAAACGACTACTTGGATTCCCACCAAATAGAACTGGGGTAGTTCATTGACGTTAACACAAAATTTACATCCTCCAGTAGTTCAGGCATCCAAACAACCACACTTTCTGTGTAAACTCTGAAAAGTCCGCTATTTGAGTGTTTGGTGTTTTATTTCATCTTTTTAGTTATTTTTTTATTACAGGGTAAACCGTGGAAAGGATAGAGTTATGTGAGAATTGAACCCAAAACCTTACCTGGGGAAGATGGAACTTGCTCCGATCGAGAGATGACTCGATTCTCTTCATTTTTCGGTTTTTGTTTTGAGCTCTTGCTGTTATCTTCCAACCTTTTTCCAAGTCCCTCGAATGGGAAGATATAGTTTTTTGTATCCTCTTTGTTTAGTCCCGTAAGAGTGTTTTAACTCCCTAGCTAACACTAACTTGGCTAAAATATGCGTTGTGAAGATGTTAAAAGCTGCATGTAATGCAATATCTTATGGTACTTGATGCACAAGATTGTTACCATGATCCCTAAAAAAAATTTGTTAGTGCATCATCATGATTGTTTCATATTCCCGATTGAAACCACATTTTGCTCTGTGATGAAGGGAAGAATGGAGTAGTTGGAATCTATATAACTTGAGGTGATTTGTTTGCTTTACTTAGAGAGGAGATAATATCTATCTTCAAGAAGATTTAATGGGTAATGTAGGATGAGTTTCAAATTTCAATAGTGTACTAGCTTAAATAAGTTAAGTTGGAAATGTTTCAATATCGTAATAGTGTTGGGTGCTAAGATAGCTATAGTTGAGCTAAAGTCTTGAACAAATTCATACTAAAATTTGTCGTTTGATATCAAAATATATTATAGGGAGGTTCGTTTAAGGGACATTAGACTTGGGATTTTCATTGACAAGTCTCAACTTCCATGTCTACTCCCTTTTTGGACATAAAACTTAGGGACTTTTCTTCAGGCGTTTTCAAGTTTCATCAAACAAAAAAGAGCTTTGAGACTAAGTAGTTTCAATACCAAGTCTAAGAAACACCCTTATAGATTGTTGCTTGACGCCATTGACATTTTTCGTCTATAATTGAACTAGGTTTCTCTAATGTTTCTTATACAATATCTTTAGGCTCTTGTTATTTTGTTGTAGATTTGCAATTAAAAATTCCAAATGGAACTTTATATTCAATAGAAGTTGCACTTATCTTTTGGAGCTTCTCTAATGTTTTTCTCAATTGTTGCACTTGGAGAATCAAAGTCTTCTCTGCGCCTAAAATCATTTTGGAGGGAAAACAATAAACACATTAAATTAAGATGATCAATGTGGTAAAGGGAGTAGAAATGGATTAGGGGCTTTTTCGGGGTTGTATATACAATTTGTCAAATGACTTTTATCTTGACTTTTTGGTTGGCATTTGACATTTGCCTTTGTGGTTGGTCAACCAAAATGTCTTTTTCTAAGTTAAAACCAAAAAACTACTCGAGCCGGGTACTCTCCTTTATGGGTATGAATTGCCGCCATCCTTCCCTCCCCAGACCTTGGCCATAGTTTTCTATGGGCGGGATATACCGGGGGAGTGAAAACACCAACAAATCCTTTTTATAGCATTTTTAGAAGTGGTATGTGTTTATCATATTTCCTATTTTTATCACATTCAGAAGATGGGCCCATATACTAATTGAAATTTTATAGGCTTCTGTTGAGCTATTATGTGTTGAAGCTTCATGTGTATATTAATGGTATAAGTGCATAAGTATAACACCTTCTTGTATGGTGAACAACTCTAACACAGAATCAATTGCCTCTTACCTAACATGCATCAGGCGATTTTCTTTGTTGCCAGCCAAATTTTTAAGGGAAAATTACTTTAAAAACTCCCAACTATTGATTATTATTCAAAACTCTCAACTTTAGGCCTATTTTAAATTTAAAGCACTGATGCAATTTTATAACCTGTTTTAATCAGTTACCATTTTGTTTAAATAGGAGGGTATGCGAAGGATCGTATAAGGTCAAATGGGTGAGGTGATTAATAAATACAATTGGGTCTCACAACTTCTCAACTAAAACTAGTTTATCGGGTTATAAGTCATCTTGGACTTTAAATTTAAAATGGGCCTAAAGTTGGAAGTTTTAAATAATAATCAATTGTTGGGAGTTTTATAGTTAAACAGCGAATAGTTGGGAGTTTTTAACGTAATTTTCCCAATTTTTAAAGCTTACTTTATTTATAATTTTTTTTGGATTTGTGGTGTTGTCATAGCATAATATAGAATGTCTTGCCCGCTAGAGCAAAGGTTAACATGATTCCTAAAAAGGTACACAATAGCTGAGCCATTTGTTCATAGGATGATTTTTTGATTATATAGGTGCATTGCCTAAGAAATTAGAAACTGGAAATTTTGACATTTTTAAGCCTTGTCAACAATATCTGTCATTTTTTGTGGGAGAACAAGTTAGAGGTAGATTTATACCTATAGGTGTAGTATTCTACAATATTTTCTTTGGTTTTGGATTTCAATGAATCATAGTAAAATGGCTAATTAAATCATGTGCACTTCTTATTTATGTGAAGTTGCAAGGGTCAATCGGAAACAATCTTCTTGTTTCAAGAGTAAAGTAACATGCATCCGAACCCTCTAAAACCCTGCCTAGGCGGCCCCTATGAGCTCCTATAGGTTAGGAACATGTAATACAAATAATCATCCACTTCCATCCCTCTGTTATTGCTTTATTGATGCTCCAATATGCAATTTGGGTTTTGTGAAATTAGAAAAATGAGTAAATTGTCCTGGGTTTGGAATGCGGAATTATTTTTAGAAAAAGATTTTTGTTTGTGGTTACACATTTTCATATTCTGATTTCATCAGATTGCACGAATATGCCTGTAGAATATTGAGGCTTGAGTGGTATTGTGCTTTCTTTTTGTCATTTTGTTTTGCCACTGGTTTGTGCTTTCAGCAGGATATGACGAATCTTCGGCGTTCCACCAGACAGAGGAGAGTATCTGTTAATTTGGATGATTATACAGATAGTTCTGGTTCAGATGCGGATTTAATGGTAAGGGTTATATGCATGCAGCTAAGGGATTCCTTCTTATTTAATGGTTCTCTTTTATCCTCATGTTCCATCGGTCATGATTTATAATGTAAATCATTAATAATTATTTTTTCTTATCATTTTTTTAGAAACCTGGAAGATACCGGACAAGAAGCCGGATGGATAACAGTGCTGCTCGGGATGAATTATCTCCTCCTAAACGCAGAAAAGTTATCGAGACGAAATCCACACCTAGACGGGAAGGGCTACGTCCTCGAAATTCAAAATCAAATGGGAGACGCGCTCTTGCATTTGATGACGAAGAAGGTAGCTCAGATGAAAAGGATGAACAAGATGAACTAGAAAATGGAAATGATGGTGAAGATCACGAGGAGGAAGGTGAGGGTGATGACGAAGGAGAAGCTGAGGAGGGTGGGGAGGGTGAAGAGGAGGATGAAAGAGAGGAAGATGGTGATGATGAAGAGGGTGAAGAGGGTCAGGGTGGACGGAGGCGTTATGATCTACGGAATCGTGCGGATGTTCGAAGACTTTCTATGGTGGAGGGTAAACTTAGACCAAGATCTCCTAGAAGAGTCTTACACCATGGGATGGGGAACAAGGTTAATAGAGTTGTTGGAAGGGGTGGGACAAGAGTCCATAAACGTCATCGTTTTACTAGGATTGATGACTCTGATGACTCTCTTCTTGTGGATGAGTTGGATCAGGGTCCAGCAATTCCTTGGGCTCGGAGTGGAAGCAGATCTGGGGCTCCTTGGCTCTTGGGAGGGCTAGACATGCATGGAGCAACTGCATGGGGCTTAAACGTTGCTGCATCTGGTTGGGGTCACCAGACTGATTCCCATACATCTTTGACAACTGGGGTACAGACTGCTGGTCCGAGTTCTAAGGGGGGAGCAGATATCCAGCCTTTGCAAGTTGATGAAAATGTAAGTTTTGATGACATAGGGGGGTTATCAGACTATATTGATGCTTTGAAGGAAATGGTCTTCTTTCCTTTGCTTTACCCAGATTTCTTTGCGAGTTATAACATTACCCCACCAAGAGGTGTTTTATTGTGTGGACCCCCAGGAACAGGGAAAACTTTAATTGCGCGAGCTTTAGCTTGTGCTGCTTCAAAAGCTGGCCAAAAAGTGAGCTTTTACATGCGAAAGGGAGCTGATGTTCTCAGCAAATGGGTTGGAGAGGCTGAACGACAGTTAAAGCTTCTTTTCGAAGAAGCCCAAAAAAATCAGCCTTCTATCATTTTCTTTGATGAGATAGATGGGCTTGCTCCAGTTAGATCAAGCAAACAAGAACAAATCCACAATTCTATAGTTTCAACACTACTCGCTTTAATGGATGGCCTTGATTCCCGTGGACAAGTAGTCTTGATTGGAGCCACAAATAGGATCGATGCTATTGATGGGGCCTTACGTCGACCTGGTCGGTTCGATAGAGAGTTTAACTTTCCCTTGCCTGGTTGTGAGGCTCGAGCTGAAATCATACATATCCACACTCGTAAATGGAAGCATCCTCCAAGCAGTGAATTAAGGACAGAACTTGCAGCTAGTTGTGTGGGTTATTGTGGAGCTGATTTAAAGGCTCTTTGCACTGAAGCTGCCATTCGCGCATTCCGTGAAAAGTATCCTCAAGTTTATACCAGTGATGACAAATTTGTGATAGATGTCGATTCAGTTAGGGTAGAAAAGTTTCACTTTTTCGATGCTATGTCAACAATTACACCTGCTGCTCACAGAGGGTCCATTGTGCATTCGAGGCCATTATCAGCTATTGTCGCACCATGCTTGCAAAGACATCTCCAAAAAGCCATGGCGCACATATCTGATATTTTCCCTGCTTCTGCTATTTCATCAGAAATGACAAAACTATCAATGCTCTCCTATGGTTCTGCTATTCCACTTGTTTATAGACCTCGGTTTCTGCTTTATGGCAACGAAGGTGTTGGGCTGGTAATTCTCTTTTGTCACTTTAGATAGGCCTCAAAGTCGGTATGGTTTGAATGAAAACCTTGTATACTCACTTCTTCACTTCCATAGGATCATCTTGGACCTGCTATTTTACACGAGTTGGAGAAGTTTCCTGTTCACTCTCTTGGGCTTCCATCTCTGCTGTCAGATCCTAGTGCAAAGACACCTGAAGAGGCATTGGTACATATTTTTGGTGAAGCACGGAGGACAACGCCGTCTATTCTATATATTCCACATTATGATCTATGGTGGGAAAATGTAAGTTCATAATTCATAGGTTTTCTCTTTCTTTCAGCATGTGTGCATGTAGAGAAGGTGTATGTGCAGCACACACATCTGCAAACAGATTGCAATTTAACTATACCTTTCCTATTATGGCAATCTAGCATCACAGGGGTTTGAAATTCTGGTTTTGTGGAGTCCTATTAACTTAATCGTATTGTTTGTCAGGCACACGATCAACTTAGGGCTGTCCTGCTCACTCTGCTAGAAGATTTACCGTCAGAGTCGCCAATATTGTTACTTGGAACAACCTCAGACCTACCTGCTGATATGGAAGGGCGGCATCGATTATTTTCTGAACGTAGCATGTATGCCTCCTGCTTTGCTTTCCTAGTTTTGGCTTTTCATTTTGCTGATGCTGCAATATTGTTCATGACTTGAAATGCTTGTTTCCTTGTCAAAGTACTTGTGCTGCAAACAATAATTTGTTAGCTCTTATGTCCATATGTATCTTAATTGGTGTATCCAAAGTCTTTGTTGATCTTTTTGCTGCGATGAAATATTTGGCCTTTTTTAAGACAAATTGATCTATCCATTGACTGCTGAACTTTCCTTCCATTGATATGTTTATGGACTACTCTTTGAGTCCCTTTTGAGTTTGATACAAGAGGATTGGGTGAGTTATTTTTTAAAGTTGGAGAATAAGACAAAAAAACACGTGGATGGAAGGGATACACTAGGTATAATGATGAGGATGATGAGAAGTGGATGATTTTAAAAGTGAGATTGTGGGACCACATCCAAAAATGGAAGTGTTGCAAAGTCAAAAGGGATGACAAAAAATGGAAAGTGTGTCGAATTCAAAGGGACGGATGGGATACAAAACTAGGTGACCCCATGACTTCAAAACTTAAATTTGCAAATTTTGCTTACTCTCGAGTTTGTAGATTTGAGATTGTTTGAGATGTTAGCTTGTGGCTTACTTCTCTAGTTGTATATTTATTACCATTTTAATATTGAAAGTTGTAAGCCTCAAAATTGACTTTTTATGAGATAGGTACGTTGCTGAGCAAAACAAACAACTTCAAAATGTGAACTCTTTAAGTTTCATGCAGGAAGACATTTTTTTTTGGTGGGGGAGATGACACTTGGGACTTGTTCATAACATGGGGACCCCTATTATGTCATTGAAGTTTATGATCTCTTATTTAAGTATTTATGGACCCTTCTTGTTCAGTGTTTTAAATTGGAATCATTGCTTTGATCGCTGATCACTTTAAAATGCTATTGTGTATTATTTTTGTATAGATCACCTTTGTTCACTGTTTTAAGGGAATCATTGTTTTGATCGGTTGATGGCTTCAGCCTTCAATATGTGACTATGTATGTTTTTCTGCAACTTTTTAATAGCTTTCCCGGTCAGAATATGTCGAATTGAGATCTGCGATTTGATTTATTTTCCTTTGTTTTCCTTTCCAGCTACAAAGTGGATGGACCATCAAATGACGATCGGTCTTTGTTTTTTGATCAACTAATTGAAGCATCTTTGTCAGTATTATCAGAAACTACTTTCAGTAAGCTGCAGACATCAACGTCAGTTCCAGAGCTGCCTAAAGCTCCTAAGGTGGTCAGTGGCCCAAAAATCTCCGAGTTGAAAGCAAAGGTAGAAGAAGAGCAGCATGCACTTCGTAGAATGCGGATGTGTCTTAGAGACGTGTGCAATAGGTAAGATTTAGTTAATCTATGGAAAGACATATCGCATTCCTTTGTTCAATCATCAATGTGTGTAATAGGTAAGAGTTTCTTTATTCATGGGTTGCATTTTTTGTTCAATTGCAATGATTTTTGAATGTTTTGATTTCTGAAGCATTAACTTATCTGACTGTAAATAGGTAAACTGTACTCCAACTCCACTTTATTAATTGTCCAAATTTATTTAGGTTTGAGATGAAATTTTATCATAGGCACAGTTGAGGATCAGTTCATACTTCCTCTGTTTTTTAGATGAGGCTATGCGAACCATGGTATCTCATTTTGGACCAAATTACCCATGTGATTAAGCTTTAAGAGGTAGAGAAAAGTTCCAAAAATCAATGATTAATGTTAGTTCAAACTTAACATCTACATTATTTGTTCAATTAGACTGCATCATAATGTAATCCAAAGCTGGTTATTTCAAAACAGAAAGTGCAAAGCTCGGCCAGTTCAAGAATCTTTAGTTTTTTGTTTGAAAGAATCTATTCTAAACTTGAACTACCACCTCTGTCAAAATTGAATTTTTTAAAAAATTGAACTACTTTTGGTTCAAATTAATTATTACGCTTGCATAGTAACTATTATTCATCAATCGATATTGTTTATTCATATTCTACATATAAGAAAAATAGATAGTGAAGTAGGGTCTTGTTTGATTTGTAATTTAAATTTTATCAACTTTTTTAATTGTGGACAACTAGAGATATTAAGCTCTTATGTGGAAACAAGAAGTGTAGCAACTAATTTGAACCATTGGAAGTATTTACTAGCATCTTGATGGTTATGTTATTCTCATATGGAAAATTAAGCTCTTATGTTACATGCATCAATTGCAAAAATAACTTATTGTTGTAAAAAGCTGTCGGATAATGTCATGGTCTAGTGCTATTAAGTCTGCGAGCTCTGATTTGGTTTTGTTGATCAGGACTTCATATTTTATACCAATGTTGTCTTGCAAATTTTTGCAGGATTCTGTACGATAAACGATTTAGCGCCTTCCATTATCCAGTAACCGATGAAGATGCCCCAAATTACCGCTCCATAATCCAAAATCCAATGGATGTGGTTACATTGCTTCAACGTGTTGACTCTGGCCAGTATATAACGAGCTCTGCTTTTCAGCAGGATGTTGATCTAATTCTAAGCAATGCAAAGGTGTGTAGCTTTTTTTCCTTTTAAGAATTTTTTTTGTCAAATACAACCTCATACTTAGGGTCTTTTAGATTTTACGGCTTCCGTCTTTTAATTTTGCAAATTACTCCCATTACTGCCTGCAAAAGTTTAAAGTTGTAATTGTTATTGCCAGTTTGCTTGTATCCCATGATTAAGTTGCTAATTGCACTTTGACTCACTAATTATATTTAACTCTCCCTAATTATGCTTGACCTAACTAAATCAACTATCCCCAATGAAACCAGCCCCTTCATTTCTTTAGAAGTGGCAACGTCCCTTTTTTATCCAGATTTCCTATTTGCCATTCCCTACCTTTTTCTCTAAATTACCACCCTCACCAATTGTCCTATTTCCATCATTTAATATAGAAGCTCCTATATGTTCTGAAAATAAATCAACATCTACATTGTACATAGTTCTGAAAGTAAATCAACATCTGAAAATAAAGCCTAGACACAATCCATTTTTCCGATATGATGCATGCTATGCTGATTCCCAAATTGTGCATTGTTTTTCGGAGCATCCCACCTCCACACATACCGATGGGACATTATCTTTCATAATCTCAACATTTCTTTTAAGTTTGTTTGAGAGGTAACATACCAATGGGAATTGCTTGCTTAAAGGGCTTACTAATGAAAAATGAATAGCAAGAATTGGAAAAGATACATGTGTACTTGGATTGAATAGCATAATTGTGACTAAAAATATTGCTACTTAACGGTGTAGGAGATGAGGGACTGCCATTAGTCTAGACCGAGAACGGTCTTCAGGTTGATTTTAAACTCTTATAAAGCAGTTAACCAACCACATCATCATAGCAAGAACATCTAGATGCTGAACTTGGAGCAAGGTAATATTAAGACTTAAGAGTGACATATATTAATTCTTAGCAAAGGGGATTCCTTTATTTGGGGGAGGGGGCAAGGGGTGTATTAGGAGGGGAAAGATATAGGGGAGTAAAAGTTTAAACTATTTTGAAAAGCATGGATTGATGGGTACTGACCCCTCTCCCTCCCACCCCAGGGATACCATTTTACCCTCGCCACCACTCCCTGTCTCCCTCTGCTATTTTACTGTCATCACTCTACCTGGAGTACTGTGGACTTGAATATCTTAGTAGTTCCTACTATAATTTAGAAGTCAAAATTTGCTTTGTAGGGATCATTGAAAGAGTGAAGACAGTAGAGCCAAACGTAAAGCCCTTTTCACTGTAAAACCTTGGCTGACTTATTAATGGGCTGAGCTGAACTTCATATAATTGGCATTTCCTTCATCTTTGACACGGGGTAGGACATACACTGAAGTTCTCTTGTTTATGCAATGTCATTGTATCTCAGTATATTTTTTGAGGGGTTGATCTTCTTTCTCTTATTTATGCAATGTCATTGTATCTCAGTTATTTTTTGAGGGGTTGATCTTCTTTGCCTTCCTTTTTTAGTCTTAATTGGGGGTGTTGGATATGGAGACTGGACGTGTAGCAAGTTGTTTCAAATATTATTGTTTGTGGTTTCTTTTCATTCACTATTCTTGTTGTATGTATAGATTTTTTAAATTCACCTCTTTGATAAGGTGTGCAAACTAATGACTTGAATGAACTCATTTTATTCCTATATACTGACTAGATTGTGCATTATGCTTGTCATCAGGCGTACAACGGAGATGACTATAATGGAGCTAGAATTGTTAGCAGAGCACATGAACTACGAGATGCAGTATAGTCATCTGAATCCTTAGTTTCTTTCCTTATATATATTATTCCTCCAATTTGTATTTTAAACTTTGGATCTTTGTGATTGTTTATCTGTTAAATGTCATTGATATGTTCTTTAGGTGGAAGGAATGCTCTCTCAGATGGATCCTGCACTTGTTGCATACTGCGACAAAATTGCTGCTCAAGGAGGTCCTAGTCAAATGCCTGAAGGATATGGGGATTCTGCTCTTGTGCAAACTCCTGTTGTTCAAACCTTAGCTGTAACTAGAGCTAGTGCCCGGCTCCGTAATGTCCAGCCAGAGGTTAACCTAGGTCAAACATATGAAGTACTAAAAAAACCGAAAAAGAATGTTGAGTCTATTTCCACAGGTATTATTTTACTTCCCGTTGCTTTGGCTTTATGTTGGCTGGCATCTCAAGTAAAAACCTATATTTTCTTTCTGTTTGGTATCTTGGAAACTGTCAGCCGTAGCTGCCGAAGACAAGTCTAAGCGCCAGGAGTCTCTGGATCCACCATCAACCGAAGAGGCTCAGGTCAACTCTGGACCGGAGAGTCCACCAAATTGCAGTGAACATGAGGCTCCCACACACGTAGTGGAACTTGAACGTAGAAGATGTCCTGAAGATGTTGATATGGATGATAATGTAGATACTTCCGGGTTGAAGCAACGGTTTCTAAAGTGCACAGAGGGATATGGTATTCCGCAGCTAGAAATACTGTATACTCGTATTCTTAAGGGAGTTTTTGAGGCTAAATCCGCAGCTGGGTCAGACAATCCCAAATCTAAGGTTCTCCAATTTTTGACCAACTTCTCTCAGGATGACACCAACTTTTGATCGGCTTTTGTGTTTATTTCCTTTTCATTCCTTGATCCTCCGCCCCTTCTTTTACTTTCTTTTACCTTGTTTTTCCCCTAGTTCTATCGGTAGTTTATTGAAACTAGATCTTGTACAAAGACGGGATCTTATTTTTTCTGAATGAAAAATACGAGTTATACAGGGTAGCATTTCATCCACATTTTGACGCCAGATCCTCAACTTATTTAACTTTTTGACGTACTTACTGATTTTTTGATGCCTTAGTTTTGGATTTTCTCCCAAAATAATTGTTGTCAGTGGTTTTGATAGAAAAACTTGTGACTTAAAAAAATATTTTAAAAAACCGCTGACAATGCTAGTAGTTTTTGTTAGGTAACTAGAACGAGAAAATCTGCTGACAATATCAGTGGTCGCCATTGCTAGTGTTGAAGTTGATTAGGGTAAACAGCCTTTTGTGGGTTCGGAATGTGGATAAGGTTTAAAGATTAAATCTCTTTGGTTATTCATGTGGGAGGGGCAAATGAATCTACGGTCTGGGTTCAGATGTTTGAGAAGATGAATTATTATACTTGCAGTCGATTCGGACTTGTTAAGATTACCATCCCTTCTCGATTGCCATCCTCTTGCATAATCATTGTGAAGAAATAAATGATCATTGAACTCCAGACTTATATGGCTCATGATACGTTGAAAGTCAAATTGGGACGACAAGTCTAAAGATTTTTCATCGTGTTTAGTTTGCCCGGAGCCACAATATACATTGAGCAAGATCACTAATTCATTAGATACAATATACATAACATCTTCATAAGGATACTAACAATTGGTGTTTTTCTTACAAAAACTTACCAAGCATCTTAATTCATACTCTATTAAGTACACCTATTTTAAGCCCAAAACAATCACACTCAAACTAGTGCATGATTTGTAACAGTATTACACTACCCTTTTTAGATAAAGTTTTTAGATTTCTTCACATCTATGAAGTTAAGATGTTAGTCTAAACATCTACAAAAGCTTTACAATTATATAGTTTTGTCCCTATAAGAAGTTACTTGAAGAGGTTGTCGTTTGTATTGCCGACTTGCGAAGAACTATGACGCAGCTACCATGCTTCGCAGTTTAACCAACATGTTTGATGCGGCTGAGTTCCTTGCTTCATGGGGAGTTTCACATATGTTCCCTTTACTCGAACTCTCGAAATCAACTCCCTTCACCATAACACTAGCCTGAAAGCTACCTAAACAAGAGGCAGGCTTTTTCTTCAATATTATAAAATCAAAAAAATCACATTCTGTTTACAGAAAAACTTTGATATTTCCAAGCAAGACATTGAGCATCCAACTATATACATCACAAAATGCAATATAACAAGCAATATAATCATATCAATGTAGAAAGATTGTACCTTTATATACTGATACATTATAAGTTGGTAATATCCACAAATTTTTGGTGCATATACCATCCAACTCCTGTTTAGTGAAAAGACAATGATTATAAAGCTATATAACCTCAATATTTTTCATGTCAAAAACAATAATAAATTTGTCATCGACTCATCGGGCGTGTACACAACAAGAGTTGCACACAAGTCTGATGAGGTTTTTTCCTAAAACCAATTGGTAACAGGAGAAGTAGCCCATCAAGCTTATATGTTAGTTAATCTCACTCTAATTTTTCGATGGGGGATCACATGAAGATTATTTTCCAACAAACAACACAACAATATTTACATGAAAACATACTGTACACCGAACAAATCTTCCTAGGAACAGATGCTGAGAAAATAGTATCTTTCCTTTTCAAATGGCTTTCAAGTCCTCTAAAGAGGTCAACTAATATTGCCTGACCTTTTGAGGATTGGCAACATAGTGCAAGCACAAGTCCACATGACCACATCATCGTATCGAGACCATATTATTTAGGTTTTTGAGTTTACTGCGAAGGAAATATAGGCCATATTGAGAGAAAAATCCATAATGAGATCGTTCCCGCGAACGTGACCGAAACCATATTTAGCTCTATGATTGGGAATATGACAACAATAGTTGCACAAATCAGGACCACTCTTTTCAAATCGTAATAGTCTTGTATGGACTAAGTCTACATTAAAATATTATGCACTTTCTAATTAATAAAATTTAAAGAGTAGAATCAAGTGATTAAGTAGAAAATGTAGGAATATCAAGAAAGATGCACAATATTTTAGTTTGGATTAAGTCCATACAAATCGGTAAAAATGCGAATTTCACAAGTCGGTAAATATTTGTTTAATTTTGATGAGACTACAATTCTTCGTTACACTTTTGTTATTTTTATTTATCAAACTCTTCTAATCTTTTTTCTCAGTTATAATAATTTCTTCTTAACCAATAATAACTTCCTACTGATACTATTAGGATTTCAAGAATACAACTTACTTGACAAGGATTCTGCATACACAAGCTTGCTTCAGATAGTCGTTTCGTTTTCACTATAGGCAGGATTTCTTCGTCTTTTAAAGGCGGAGCTGCATTGTCTACAGCTGCAGTGACGTTTCTCAGAAACATCTCGTTACAAGCTTCCACAATGGTGTCTATTTTCACAGCTAAATCATCTTCACCACCTTAAGCAGCAAGAGGGTGAATCATACACAATATCCAAGTAATCCCAGCTACTAAATTACTACCAAAATTAAGAGCAGGAAAATTTAAAGTACGAGGGATATACAGCATGCGAAAACCCGGGAACCGTAATTTTAAAGGGAAGAAACTCTACTTGTAGAGATTTTTTGAGCCCAAATAATGTACAAGGTTACCAGATTGCAGCACTAATAAACAAATTGAAACATTATGCAAGGCAATATTTAGTTAAAAGCAGATAGCAGATAGAATTGTACCACTTATAATAGTTTGGATGTTTCTATCACACAAAGCAATTTGATCTGCAATATTTCGATATTGCTTGGACTGCGAAATAAAAGACAGAGATCAAGACAAACCATGCAGTTCAAACTTCAAAATACAAGTTTAATAATATGCAGATATAGAACTCATTGAAAAATATCCCGATACCGTCACGAATGCGGTAACAGTTGGGATTTCATGGACATGGTGCGTTCCAGTGTTACGACTTGTTTTGCGGATATCACAATGTGAATTGTTAAACTTGAAAATATCTGTTTTATAATTAAAGCTTGTAAGACCTTTTAGAACTCAATACACTTTAGAAAATCAAAATATTGACTAATATGCTAGAATAACAACTTATAATAGTTGTTACTCCATGATTTCAACATAGCAGGGTTTTGTGAATCGGTAAGCTCAAAATCCATTATAAAGCGGTTGTTATGTTATGTAATGGCCTCATTTTTATTCCATGATTAAACTAGTAGATAAAAAACCAACCATTTTTCATTGAAGCATAAACTAAGTGAAAAAATTAGTTTAACTACGTACAATTAACCTCTAACACACTCTCTCACCCAGAAGTCCATTTGAGGCTTGAAGCATGGATGACACACAGGTTCCCCCTAACTCTAAATTGAACAATCCATACATGAGTAGGGGATCCTAGTCTCCATCATTTTGAACTTAACAACTGGTTGTTCCTCTGAGGCATAATGAGAGAACCAACTCAACAAATAGTAACTGATGGGCTAAAGTCCAATCTACTAGTCTATCTCTTACAATCAAGTGCAACTTTTTGATATAATGTTATTGCTTCTTTACAAACTAGTAGGCTTGATTCCATCACACGCTCTTTCTCAGTTTCGCTAGAGTGCTTATCAAATTGAAGCTTTAACAACCAAACTTCATCCAAAAGGCAAATAGAAGATAATTACAAAGAACTAACTATAAGTCTAATGCTAACATACTTTGTCACTATGTGTGCAAGCACGTAATCTCGAGTTCTACGCCTATTCGAAAACAATCACACCAACCAACTTCGCCAGTAAATATAGTGCAAAATAGATGTTTAATTCATGAGACTAATTGACCCCCATGAGAATAGGTGGGTTAATTAATTGAACTTAAGTGTGCTCCATGTACTCCTTTGCTAGGTTTGAAACCAGGAGAATAAGGTAATAATCTTGCTTAGGAAGGTAATATTTCTTGAAAGAGTTGGTATTAATGATGCATTGTCCTCAAACTTTGATTCATCAAGTAAATTTAAGATGATTCATATCAATTGAATATACATCAAAAGAACCAAGAATTCTAGAATTTTATAGTTTAGTGTCTTGTCCATAGAATAAAAACGAGGCTGACACTTTATAACAAATTTTGAGCATAAAACCCCATTATGTAACTTGTGATTTAAAATCATAGAGTAACAACCATGATAAGTTGTTAATCTATCATAGTCATTATTATCTTCTTTTTTTAGAGTGAATTAAGTTCTTAAAGATCAATTATAAGCTTTATAATTAAATTACAATGACTAAATGGATTTTTTTTAAGTTGACAATTCACATTGTGATGTCCGCGAAACGAATCGTAACAGCGTTGAGTTGCGTCCGTGGCATTGGGACCATTACCACAATCGCGACAGCATTAGCGATTTTTTCCTGTGGTCTTGTTAAATTTATCTTTCTAGTACTATGATAAATTGATGTGGTGACATTGTGCCCGCCCACCTCTTATGCACCCACCTTATACCCGCAAATAATACACTCCTCTATAATCTGTATTATTTATTAAAAAATGATGTGGTGAAAATTCTAAAAATTTAAACCATAATAATATGTGCACTCTTAAACTAATTGCTCAATTGAATATTTGTATTATAATGCAAGCGTCCCAAACTCTTAAAATAAGGGGGTGAGGAGGAAATGCGCCAGGCAAGGCATCATGTGGAATTTAGCGGTATCCAATTGGATATTGGACGGGAATGGTTTCAGGGAAGCACCCCTGAGGGCGGGCGTGGGTATGAAAGTTTTACCCGCCATGTGGTGAGTAGGTGTTGCGTATGAAAATTTTAGGTGCATATAGATATGGAAGAAATGATCCCTGCATTCACCCACCCATTTTGCAATCCTTAATGTTAGGCCTTTTTATCCATTAGATAGTTATTATCATGCACATGAAAGATGTAAAAAAACAGAGCCATACCAGTTGCTCTCTCCGCTTAAACAAGGCCTTCAGTGCTGTCTCTGATATCAATTGTTCCTTTGAAGCAATCGCAAGCTGTATTTTATGCTTAAAGTCAGAATCATAAAAAACAAGGGCACGAGCTTGTTTTCCAAACTCATCTGAAATTGCAATATCGGCGACCTTGGGATCCGAGAAAGCCTTTTCGATATCACGCTCATTAGAACTTCTGCGAGGAAAATCTACCTGGAAAAGTTAAGGATCACTGTTATAAAGAGATACAACTACAGGGTTTCGAAAAATAAGTGCAAATGCAATTAAAAAAAAACAAGACTAAAAATATAAGTTTTACTCTTGTTTTCCTAGTCCACGTATTCAGAAACAAATGTAAGCTCAAAAAATAATATATAGCATGCACCTTGGACTTTACCACAGCAACAGCACCTCCAGTCGATGCATCTTCATCATTCTCCTGTCTTGGATGATCTGTACGGCCATTGCTTGGTCTGTTACCTGGACATTTCCCACTGTCCTTTGGCAATTTATTTCTTTTCTTATATACTGCTTGTACAGCAGCATCCTCTCTTCGGCAATAAGAACTATTGATTTCCACCTTCTTCTTTGCTTCAGGGTGCTCTGAGTTGTATGGACATGGCTGCTCATCTAAATGGAATCTAACCACATTCGGGATATCTGCCGGTGCTTCAGAAGGTCGTGAAGCATATAAGGAATCCTTCTTCAAGCTAGATCTATTGCGATTTCTAATCTCCTTTGTGGCTTCGGAAGCCAAAAAATCACCATTTCTTGCATTTATGTCTTCAGAATTTTTTGAGGCATCTAGAATGGATTCCTTTCCAAAACGACCGTTATTTCCATTTATAGTGTTAGTTGCTTCACATGGTTCAATAATGTTAACAAATGGGTGCTCTATTGCATGGTCAATGTTGAACTTTTGTTCAGACATGCTGAGTGGTTCCTCCTCTAAAGGCGAGTCAGGACAATCTAAAGAACTCTTGGACATTTCCCTGACATCATGGGAAGAAGAAAATCACTTTATAAAAGCTAGCTATCCAAACATCACCATGGTCAAGAGTCAAGACATGTCACGACTTAGAGCGGGAATCTCGAAAACATAATTGCAACACCTTCAAGTTTTCAGGGTTGAAACAGGTTTCCCGCTTAGAGCCTAAGACAACACATTAGTAATAGCAGAAGAAGGGGAAATCGTTCTAATATCATGAGGAGGTTGTTCCGCTCCAATTCATCCTCTCTAATATCATGAAGTTGTTATTGACCACATCATTCAAGCAAAAAAGAGGGGAAATCATATGACAAGGTTATAATGTAGGTATAATAGTAATAAACTTACACAATAACCAGGCTCGTTAAGATCAAAGCTGTCGATTTGGGTCAAAATTGACCCGACCCAAAATGAGAATGACTCAAGCGTGAAACAAGCCAAGTAGACATGCTGATAAGGCACAAAAGAAAATCTCTAAAAGCAAGTCAACTGTCAACCCAAAATTCCAAATCAAAAACCGAACCCCAAGCCCTCAATTTGATAGCTAGAGTTGAGACTCGGGACACCTTTGTACGCATCACTTTGATTTACATTCAAAGGCATCTACTAAGAGCTTGATTTCCCTATACTCTACAAGAGATAAAGATTGCAAAGACATGTTTACCTGTTTGGTGATTTCACCTTAGCCTCTAGCTAAACTACCTCCCTAGATCTTTGCACACAAATATATTTTCTAGTTTTGTGAGTTCTTTTGGGAGGGGTTCTCAAAAGACAGCAACATTACGGATCAATACAAGAGGGGAGAGAGGGATTAGTGTCGCCACCATTTATCATAGGCAATGGAGAAAATAACCTTCATAATATCATAGATGGGGCAAACTTGTGAGAACGAAGAGAGCAATAAATTTTATAGGAATATTTTCCTAGCATACATTCCCATGGAATGGAAGCCCTTGGAGATCTCCAAAAACCATAAAGGATAACAGAAAATTTGACTAAAGAAATGACTTATCATGAAGAAACATAACACTTAACGAGAAAGTTACTATGCAAATGTAGAAATATTAGGATATCTTTTAGAAATATCAAACAATACTTCTGGTTGCACAGAAATTGAGGGTAAGTTCACAAGCTCACTCATATTCCACTAGATGACACAAGCCATATTTTTCACTAATCTTGTCAACTAACTAAAAAATCAATTAGTCCGATCATTACCAATTTACCATCAAAATAAATTGCTTTCAACAAATTAATATTTCTAAAACCTTCAGTTGCTATGTAGCATATTTCAAGCCCTTGTCAAGACTTGAAGCCCTAGCTCATTAAGAATCCCTCCATTCTCTTTTGTCTCCAAGTACCAACAGTAACCTAGGCTTCAGCTAAAAAAAATAAAAAGTTGCTAGACAGACAACATTCACTCCATGTAAACGCTTAGCACATCCTTGGAGACGTGAAATTTTCCCCAGATATACACATAAAAAGATAAAAACTTGTCAATAAAATTAAAAACTTCAAGGCGCACACGCTGAGTAGAGCTCAATGACAAATAAAAATTGATACCCAGAAAAACGTTAAGAGTGAACATTTGAAAGTATCACCTCAAATGAAGACATAAGATATAAACATACCTCACCAACCATCCTGACAGTTTATCAGCAAATGGAAGCAAATGGAAGTATTCGACAACAGGTGTATGAGACTCCATTTTAACCACAGGTCCTTGCAGACTGCACCAACCAACGGAGCTATAAGAGTATGATACAGACCTAGGGGCTTTACTTAAAGAAATTTGATAAATGAAAATTGATGAGCATTGCTTGTTAAAACAAGCAGCATTTGCAATTAGTTTTCATCATTTTTTCAAGAATTTAAGAGACCCTTATTTTGCAGATTAAAGTGCAGAACCCCCAGAAATACCTCAATGGGATTCTGAATTACCATAGAGGTGAATTGCCGCCAAATTCCACAAGCCCACAACAGAAAGTGCATACAGATAACAACATCTCCACTATCACTTATGTTTGCCAAACATTCATCTCCCATATTATGACCCACACCCCACTTCGTGTGTTATAGGACAAACAGGAGAGCTCACCTAAAAGACTAGCCTCTTAGGTGAGAGAGCCCATTTGCCTATAAACCCCACACCAATTGCATACACAACCGATGTGGGACAAGTCTCATACCTTGCAATGGAGCATAACATCATGCTTGAAAATTTGGAAAAAAAAAGAAGCAAATCTATGTTGAAACTCCCGACTCCTGAGTTTAGTTGTTGAGTTGTATTAAAAAGGGTCATATAAAGTATAATCTTTATTATTGATGATCTCACACATTTTTGTTTTTGTTCATGTAGCTGACCCCATATGTTGGAAATTAGGGATTAAGACTTTGGCAATGTTGTTCTTTTCAACAAAAACAGCAAGCAGAAAACCATAAAGTAAAAGTACTGAGAGCGTTAGTAAAAACCTATCCATGACATCATTTATTGGAACGAAATCTGCTGCTAGGTTGGCTTTCCTACATTGGATTATGTATAAGCAAACAGCTGCCTTTGCTTTGCTAGTAGAATACACCAAGTGCTTCTCCAATATTTTAAGAGCACCCTGATCAATCCCTGTTCCTCGTGCAGAAGAATGAAAATAAAATTAACATGATATCAATGTTTGTGAAGGCAATGTAACAAATATTGGATACTATGATTAATAAACTGCAAGAGAAGCTGAAAATATTGGACGCAAAGAGAAGTTATATGCAAGCAAATGGACACGAAATTGGTTTTTTTTTTTTGGCTGAAGACGATAATAAATGAGCAAGATATAAGTATAGGAGGATACATGATGGCTTCAAATAATTAGTGAGTACTGAGTAGGTATCGATTTCTCGTACAAAAGATTTATTTCTTCATTTGTTCGGTTAGAGTAGTTAGATAAAATGGCTCCCAACCTAGGGTTGAAATCATTCAAATTGTCATCACCGGATAGTACAACCTTTTTAGAAGCCCATGTACTAATAATTCAAACGCGGACATATAGTAACTCCAAAATTAGTAATCTAGCATTCAAAAGTGCACCATAGTGAGCACAAACTACAGTAATGAACATTTGTTTGTTTGTAGGGCTCATAGAACAAAATATCGGCCATACTACCGTCTTGTAACCAAAATCTAAAGGTGTTTGAAACTTTGAACTTATTGGGACTGAAATGGTCATGCAACCAAAAAAAGGTTGTTTCCCTACTACAGCCAAAACCATATTTTGCAATATAGTAGGGCAGATTATTATTTTCATAAAAACTATAAGATAGCTACCAAGGGTTCAGAGGAAGCCCAAGTGCCCAATGAGTTTATCATGTCTCATATTCTAATCACATTCTCTTTCTCCTACAAAAAGAGTGAAGGTATTTATGACAAAAGCCAATAAGTTGTTGGATTCCAAAGTCTCATGCACTTCACATGGATAGTCAATGCAGGAAAAACTGGACTCAAAATTGCCATTACATAGTATCCTGCCAACGAAAATGTGATAAAATGTAGCTTTTGATTAATTTCTTCAAAGTAGCTTTCGACAAATATAAGGTTGTTTTGACCAAAAAGATCTATTAAATTATCCCCAAAAATATAGCCCTTAATGTCGATATATGTTTACATAAATGACATGTATCGTTATTTTGCACTTCCATTATGGTCTCTAGGATAATGATCCTAGACTTGTGACGATCTCCAAGGGCAACCAATGTGGCAACAAGGAAATATTGTTTATACCAGAAAGCTATTGTGGTTTATGTAGGATGCTAATGAATCGTTAATCTTCAGGCGTGAACGTAGAACTTAACCCTTGATCATACGCTAAATGGAAAACATTATGTATCCTTCATAACATGGCCAGTTGTTGGGGCATCTAGGGTAGTCGACCGCCTAGGGCCCCCAGAAATAAGGGGCCTCAAATATTCATATTACAGTACATTTTGTCTTGAATAATTTTACTTGAAGTGAAAACTTTTTATCTTTTAATATAATGAAGGGCCCCATTTTAAAAGACATTGCAAAAATATATAGGCCTCCAAAATCTTGGCTCCACCCCTGTTCATAAGTTACATACTTAAAGAAAGGAAGTATAATTTATGTTTCCATATATACATATTAAGTAATAATTAATCCAGGAATCCGAGATTGAGAATCCCAACACCATACAACTCTTCAATATAAACTGCTTGAATAAAAAAAATGCGTGAGCAAGCTAGCATACCACATGTTTCTTTGACAGCTTCGTACGCAAGCTGCTGAATACAGCTTCCATCAGCACTTTGATTCTCGTTTAGTGACTTCTTTATGACTCGTATCTTTTTGTTTGCGGGCCCCAGATCATCCACCTCTTTCTCAATTAGTGACAATACCCCCTGGGTGATGGCACTATGGCACAAATAGCAATTTTCTTTTCTAGAATCGACTAAGAAAACAGCAACCCTGGTAACAGGCCAACCAACAATGACCGGATTGTCAATTGATGCATCTAAACTTATAGATGTGTCACAAGCATTCATAATTGCTTTCTCGGTTAACGACAGATCTTCGTCTGTTTCATCTAACTCGGCATTGTCTGTCATTTGCATACGTCTAAAGTATAGTTGGAGATTTGGTTTTAGACCCATAGACAACTTGCAGAAAGATTGAAAATCCAAAAATGCCAGTTCCGGATGTTGCTTCCGATGGTAATAATTGTACAGCAAAACTACTGCATGTACCTATGTCACCAACGAAGATGTCAATCGGAAAAATAGAAACCATATAAGAATTTACCAATAAAATTTAGACGTGAAACATATTTTACACAACTCGAATAAATAGCAATACATTATATTCTCAAGCTCCAAAATACATGGGAGGTTTTGAGTGTGTTCAACGTGTTCGATCACACAAGACCCCAGAAAATTAGGGGTCTCAATATTAAATTGTAGTATATTCATGCAGGATTAAAGTACTTCAATTCTACAAAATAAGAGGAAACAAAACTCTGGAACAATGCCACTTACATGTGCTACAAAACTAAAGCAAAGTTTGTCCGTTTCTTCCAACTTTATTGGATTTTAAAGAGCGAATCAATATCTGACATAATGTAAAAACAAGGCCGCATCGTGTCGTATATCAGCCGCGTTGTAAAGGTTTTTCAAAATAAATGAACCGATAATTTGCACGTTGTAAAGGCATAAAAAACCGCGTTTTGGACCCTATCAAGGGATATCTTATGGTTTCAACTATTTTGGCGTTACGATAATCGCATCACCATTTTGTTACCGCAATTGCAACTGTTACCGCATTTTACACTGTGATATCTTATCCTTGAAAAGTTAACTTAATCATATCAACGATCGCGATGCAAACATTATCGCATTTTTGCACTATGATATCTAATCCTTGAAAAGCTAACATAATCATATCAATGACTTAGTTCATGATATTGAACTACCTAACTGAAATAAAAAAAACTAAATGAAGCTTGTGAAAGCACAACATCAGTTTGTTGCAAGTTTTTCGAGTTATTTAAGTCGAATTATGGTAAGTTGGTAACTACTTCAAAATTATCCTTTAAAGGAAACAAATTATCTTTTCATCTAACCTTACAACATTGTGATCAAGCCTTGCAGAAGATCTATAAACACAATCAAAGAAGTTTATTCTAGAAATATGTAGTGATCAAGAAGGCTCCGTTACATACCAACTTCCAAAAAGTGATGTTAATTGTAAGCCTAAGATATTAAAGACAACATCTCATTAGATTTCTCCCAAACAATTACAGAAATCACATTTTTCAATATTCCTACACATTATATCATCCATTACACATTTGTTGATTCACCTACTTATTACACCGGTCATTGATGGACCCATAAAAGGGTCCGGGAATGCCCAAGTCATACCATCATTTATAATGTATATTGATTTCTTAAGAAAAATTTATATGTCGAATATCTTAACTAAAATCTGTGATGGCCCCTTCTTTTTTTTCTAATAATTATAATCAATTTCGAGGACAAATATTAAAATCTTGGGTCGGCGACTGACACTGGTTAAGTGTATATATGCAAACATGATACATTCTTGACCACTTCCATTTAACAACAAACCCTTGAAAACTATCTTTAAGTTATGAAAACAAAGCAAAACTGAAAGCTATGTAACTTGGATAGTTGTCCAAGTGATATGTCTAAATATTCAATTTTACGCCTAAAATGAAGTGTCTATGTGTCATACCACTGTCCGAGCATCAAGGATTGGACACGGGTCCGTGAATCAAAATGAAGCGTCCGAGTAACATAGACTGAAAGCATCCACTTATCAACAAACCCTTAAAAGCAAAGTTGTTTCTCTTATGTAAATTCCTAGCACCATCAAAGCTTAGAAGGCCATGCAAACTCACAATAACAGTAATTTTTTATATGCAAAAATGTTCAAACACCACACAAACAATGGAAATAACAAAAAGGTACCAAATATTAGAAGACAAATAAACAATTTTTACTCTAAGATAAGATTATTGAGGGTTTAGAAAGAGTGAAAATTAAATTGGTACAAGTAAAAAACACTACTCACTCCATTTTTGTTTGATGTTCCCACAACTATTATTCTATATTTAAAAAGAGAGAAACTTGTACATGATTATTTAAAGATATCTACAAGTTAAAATATATTCATGTACGATCTTGTTAACTTCACCGATAGATATTAGTTTTGAACGCATGCCGTGAAAACGGTGCAAAAAGCAAATATAAGATGACAGAAAAGGATGATCAAACAACCTGCTTAGAAACTGATTCATGTTGCAAAGCAGTAATACTCTCCCTTGATAATGGTCTGGAAGGCAGCAATGGTTCAACCAGGAAATCCAACAAAGCCATAAGAGTTCCCTCTGTAGAACTACAATCCATTTCTTGTACTTCTGATGGTGAATCCATCAAAAATTCAACAAACCCACACCACAATCTACAATTCAAAATCATTAAATCAACAAACATCATCATACCCTATATATCCCGAAAACTATGGCCAGGGTCCGGATAGGAAAGGACGGCGGCAACTCATACCCATAAAGGAGAGCACGGCCAAAGAGTCCCGGCTCAAGAAAGAATAAATCAACAAACATCAAACCCAAAAAAAAAAATCAAACAAAATGGGTGTAACATCATAATTCAGCAAAAAAAAAAAGCAAAATTCAGCAAAAAAAATTAATGGGTCTGGAGCAAGTACCATTTTGCCCCAAAAAAAACTGGGTTTGATTCTCGCTTACCCCTACCCTCTCCATCCCTCATCCTACCCTATAACCCAAAAAACAAAGCAACCCAAACGAAGTAAAATTGGGTATACCTTATTTCAGAAGTGCATGAGAAGAAATGAAGGTAATGAGAATGGTCTAAAACAGTTAAGTTTGTGAAAAAATGGTGTAAAATTGAGGCAAGTAGTAGAAAGAAACAGGGATTTGGGTACTTAATGATGGGAAAGTTGTTAAGACGAGTAAATGCTTGGGATTTTGGTATTCCACAAAGAGGTGTAAAGAGCGCCAAGACATTTTACTCAAAAAAGTATAGTTCTTTTTAACAAAATATGATGGTGTGGAATTTTGTTAGATTCGTCTTGATGCAAAGAATTTTAATATATAATTTTTAAGGTGTTTGGAAAATAGCTGATAACTGGTAATTAATAGCTGATTATGGTGGCTGATTTGACCAGCTGATTTTATTAACTGGTTTGACCAGCTGATTTGAACCCGCTGCTATAAGCAGCTTGTTCAAAAATAGTTTATTCATATTAATAAGCTGTTTCAACCAGCTAATTCACCAAATACTGAGGGTGTTTGGCAAATAGTTGATAGCTGGTAGCTGATAACTGATTATAGTGGCTGATTTGACCAGCTGATTTTATTAACTAGTTTGATCAGCTGATTTGAACCCGCTGCTATAAGCAACTTGTTCAAAAACAGCTTATTCGTATCAATAAGCTGTTTCAACCAGCTAATTCACCAAATACTATCTTTAGCTGGTTTGACCACTCAACCCTCTATTTATATCCAAATAAACTAAAATTGCTCAATAAACTAATTTGTCAAACACCCTCACTATATTTAGCTGATTTGACCACCAAAACCTCTATTTATATCCAAATAAGATAAAATTGCTCAATAAGCTAATAAGCTAATTTGACAAACACCCCCTTTATAATTTTTGTTATTCGTACTATGAGATACCGAGGTTCAAAATTTATTTTGAAATACATGAAAAATAAAGTGTATAAACAAAAAGAAAAAGAGGGAGTATGAAAATTACATTTTAAAAACTAAGGTTTTAGAAAAAAAAAATAAAACAAGATCTCATATAACTACATTATTTTTTACACAAACTCTTAGTTGAGACGGTCTATAGTATAGACTACTCAATATATGGGCTGACCCATATTCCAAATTAAAAAAAAATTAAAAATAAAAAAACAAAAACAAAACATGAAATGTATGAAAGACACTCCATCAGAAACTTTTTCAACTTTTATTTCTCTTTCCTAACAAAACCCCTCAAACTACCAAAAAATGATAATTGTTTGAATTTCACCGCCAAAAAAAAAAAAAATAATTGTTTGAATTTCAATTTTCAATTGTCGTTTTCGACCATAAAGCTTTCCATCTTCAATATTTGCTTAGTTCTCATCAAAGCTTTGTATCTTCTTCAATATTTGCAAGACCACCAAAGGTATGTATTTATATTAAAATCTTCACCATTTTTGTTTTCAAAGCTTTCATTTTTATATTTTTTTCTGGATCAATTGTGTTATATATTAGTTGGAATTACAATCCGTATATTTTTTTGAAAAAAAATTAAGCTTCATCAATGGTGGAAATAATGATGTTGAAAAGAACAACAATGGTAAAAATAGCGATGTTGAAGAAAGAAAGTAAGTTGGTGTTTTAACCTAATTAAAGTTTGTAGTTTAATATTTTAAAATTTAAATTTGTTTGTTTTTTGATTTTACTAGTTCTTGATTTTAGGGTTTAAAGTTTGTTTTGATGTTGAAGAAGACAACAATTGTGGAAATAGTCATGGTATTGTCTTGGCTTCTGTATTCACAAAGATCACAAAGATTCCTTCTATGGATCAAAATGACAACCCTCAAGAGTCAAAGGTGGCCGATTAAGTATCCATATTGTGTATTTGGATTTATAATATTGTGTATTTAGATTTATAATATTGTGTATTTGGGTTTATAATACTGGTATTTGTCGTATTGCTATTTATTCATATTTGGGATTATGTTGGAAATCATAATAGTGTGTATTTGAATTTATAATATTATATATATGGGTTTATAAAAGATTGTATTTGTGTTTATAATTGTGTGTAGTTTATAATGTTTTGGATTTATAAATAATGTTATAATGTCAATTAAATAATGTTATACCTCCAATTAAACAATGTTATACTCCCAACTACATTATGCTATAAAATCAACTAAAAATGATATAACACACACTACACAATGTTATACTCTCAACTAAGTCAAAGATCGAACTATGTCAAATGTCAAATGCTCACAATTATAACATCAATTATATAATGTTATAATCCTAAATATAAGTTATTATAACCCCGAATATACTATGCTATAACCCCAAATATATTATATTATAACGACAAATATATTATGTTATAACCCCCAAATATATTGTTACTACACGATGTTTACTCCCAACTACATCAACATATGTCAAATGTTCAAGTTATAATACCAATTATATTTTGATTATATCCCCAAATATATGAATATATAACCACAAATGCTTTTATTATAATTCTTCAAAAATTAGCCATATTGTCTTCTTCAATATCACTTTTTTCCACTATCAGTGAACCTTAATTTTTATTTAAACAAAAAAATCAGAAGAACCACAATACCTTTTTATTACCTTCTCTCATAGTTCCTCCATTATTTCAGTATTTTCGCAATAAAAGAGATTAAGAAAAGTGAAAGTAATCAATTTTGAAGGATGGCGTTCGAAATTCTGATATTGGTTTCTTCATATTCAAGAATAGGAGGAAGTTTTTCATGGAAATATGCACTTAAAGATGAAAGAATCTTTTCATTCAATGCACCTCAATCATGACATCAGTTATTCTTTATTTTATTATTTTTTTTTATTTTCCAAAAATAGTAATCCTTATATTGTGGACTATGTATGAGATGTCTTTGCGATAGACCGTCTCTTAGGAGACTTCCTTATTTTATATACATGAGTTGAAATAACTGACATAAGATTGGAGATGATTAATATTACTATTGAAATGTAGCAAATATTGTGAAACGGATATGACCGTCGCCACTATTTTTTATAAAGCTTTTGATTTTGTTCCTTTCTTCTAAAAAAAACTAATTTTTTCAATTCGTCAATGTAATGAATTTTGTTCAATTTCTATTTTTTGTTGTGACCAAGCCCTTTTTGCAATTTTTATCATATCTTTAAGTTACATTTTCATCTCATAACTCATTCGAACATTTTTCTCAGTTTCTTATAAAATATTACTCCATATAGCTAATCCCCTGAGCATGGACGGAGCCAAGAGGCTCACCCGCCCGCACTTGAGGGCACTCACCTAATTTTTAAAAAATTGTAGTTAGCAGGATTGATTCCACAACTTCACCTTAAAAATTGTTGACATGTACATCTTACCAATTGAGCTAAATATTATTATTGATTACCTTTGTACTGATGAATTATATCTATAACGCAAATGCATGCTGGATTAATAAGACTAGTGAGACACAAATTATAGTTGATTGATATATACCATATTTTGACGTGTTCATATATACATTCCAAACACAATGAATTTATTATAAAAAAATATGCCAATTTTGTAGTTGATAATTTTGAATCTAAAATATTATTTTGCTAAATCTTTAATCGAAGTAGGTACATTTGAAATATTTTTAATGAATTATTTCTTACCAGTTTTTGCTCTCACTGAACTTGGGGTCTAAATTGAGAGACCGTATTTTTGAGAGATATCTCTCAAACTCAACCAATTAAAGCTTAATTAAATAAAAAGATGATAATAAACTGACCAAATTATAGATAACCTCTTAAAAAAACCATCTTTCACGAGAATTTATAAATATTGTATTCTTAACCCTTTGTAGAAGCTGAAATGTATTTCAACTATTTGAGAATATTATAGTTAGCATATCCTTTTAATTTTTTGGTTAATCAAAAAATTGTTTATGAAAATTATTTTTAGACGTAAAAACACTTAAATTCTGCAATTGGATTGTCAATCATTATTGTCTGGCTTTTGATTTGTTTTGAGGCTCGATGGTGCTATTTTTGTTAGAGACCATTATCGAAGATACGAGCTTGAAATAAGAATCTCATACGCTAATAAGTGTATTTAGTTGGACTACTCAACTCATGTATGAAAAGCGTCTCGTAGAGATGATGTCTTACAGAAGACCTTGGGTTGAAACTAAAGACATCCAACATGTAAATTAATCAAGAGTAATCAAACTTAATCTACAACTGTTACTAAAACAAAACACTACTAACATCATCACGTTAAAAAACAAATTATGTATCACAATCTTAATAAAAAAATTTCCTCCAAAATTCAGTGATGATGTCATTGATATTATGACTAATATTTATAATTTTTACTTTACTACTTCTTAATTATGACAATATGATACACTGTATATGTCTATTCAATTGTTTAGAGTGAAATGAAATATAACAATAACGTAAAATTTATTTCTTTCATTTTAATTTTAAATTCATACAATTATGTCAAAAAATTTGATAAAATCGTGCATCGTACGGACACTATCTAACCTCACTACAATATAATTTGCTTTTAGTGGGATATATTTAGCGACATTTAATTTAAATGTCGCTACTTTAAATTTCTAATAGTGTATATAGAGAATTTAGTGGCATTTATTAGACCATTTAGCAGCATAATAAAAAATCACACTAAAGCTTTTTGCGACACAACATCTAGCGACATTTCTCACAAATGCCACTATAGACTATAATAATAATTACATATGCCACTAAAGACCAAATAAAGTGTCGCTAAATCACTTTTATAGTGGAACTTAAAATAATAATCAATAATTAATATACTAAAAATATGATTAAGTGACATTTATTTAATGCTACTAAATGCAATATCGCAAAAAGTTAAATTTATTTTAGTGTCTATAACTATTACCAAAACAAAACACTGTTGACATCATCACTATTTAAAATTATTTACGTGTCACAACCTCAACAAATAATTTCCCTTCAAAACTCAATAATGAATTAATGATGTCATTGTTTTTAGGACTATTTTTTTATCTTTGACTTTATTACTCACATCATTTAATGTATTAAAAAATCATATTTAATATTTCTTTTTTTTTCAATTATTTATATAATCTTTTTATTTTATTTATTAAATGAGTATTATTTAGTGTATTGGATATTTTGAGATAGTTAAAACATAATATACTTTAATTACGATTTTTTTGTTATTTATACAATTGATTCCCTAAATGCAACGCTTAATTCTAATATGATTCACGTTGCGACTATTTTATGTAAATTTTTCATGACAAAAACTATTTTTTTGTTTAAACTTTTTATAAAATAATTGTACATATTTTGTGTTAAATTTGATTTTGAAAGGTGTTATTTATAATTGTAAATCAATGTAATTAATGTCGAAAAATTTGATAAAGTCGTGTATCGTTACGGACACTATTTACTAATGAAATGAAATCACACTCCCAACTTCCAAGTTCCAAGGAACACTACACAAGCACACAACCAATAAAAAACAAGTTGTGGCTTCTCAAATTCTAATTGACACACATACCCAAATATAGTTTCTTCAAAAAGTTTAAATAAAAGGCACCCAAAAACAATGCTAAATATCTCAATTGGGGGGCTAAATCCTCTGCGCTGCGTAGGAATCGGGTTGAAAATGCCCATCACCAGATTATCTTCAAAACCCATCATCACCGAAACTAAGCAAAACCCTTCTCAATCTTTAAAAGCAATCCCAAATCAAAATCAAGGTTTGTCTTTTGATTACAAAACCCAGTAAGTAAAAAGAATAAAACTTTATGATCTTCTCTTTGAATTTGTGAATTTTATGGTTTCTTACAGGCTCTGAACTCAAACCAGTTGTTTCTGCTTCGGAAATTGATGTTTTTGTTAGAAAAAAGAGGATTAAAAGAGAACAGAAAGCAGAAAGTAGTCATGTTGATGAAGTGAGTGTTAATGCCCTTTTGAAGTATTTGTTTTTTTGTGTATTATTTTTCTCTGATGACTGAAACTAAGTCTTTCCCTGTGTTTGCTACTATGGGGTTTGTGCACAAACTAAGAAAAAGGTAGAATGTGGGTTAAGAGCTGAGCAATATCTTGGAAACCCTATTTATTTTTGCCATATTTACTTCAAATATAAAAGAAGATTTACAAACAAATTACTAAATTGGGCTTAATAACACCATTTAATATTTGAGGCCCTTATTTCCGTGGCCCTAGGCAGTCGACTACCCGGATGCCCTAAGAACCAGCACTAAGTGGGTATTAGGTTTTAGAGGGGAATTGTAGGTGGTTCATGTGTAGGAGGAATATAGCAAATCAGGTGAGACATACTAAAATAAATAAATAATATATGTAGCAAAATAAGGGAGACAAATTAAGTATAAGTGGGTACTTCTTCAAAGAATGTTAGAGTACATTTACTTAGGAAGGTAGGATAGTGGGTGATATTTGAGCTTGCTTGTACCCTTAAACTCTTTTTTGGTATTAAAGGTTGCATGAACTAGTGTTTTTTCAAAGATTGATATGATGGTAGACTTGTTATGTTCTTCTTGATATAGTATGCATTTATGGATCTCAATGTGGTTAAATTAACAATATTGTGGAGCAACATGGGTAGATTTTGCGTAATTTTATGGTAGCTTGGTTGTTGGGATTTTTTTAGCTATATATTAGACTAAGCATTACATCATCAATCATGAATAACTAATTGGTGATGAACTGAAACCTTATGGGCTTATGTGTGATCATTTGGGTTGAACACTAATAAATTAACACACAACTGAAACTCCTCAACATGATGTATCACCATGAATTTGATTGCAAATTTGTAACTCTTTATGCCTCTGAATTGTCAATTTGTTGTTCAAATGGAAGCCACATTATTGGGTTGTCGAGTACAATCTTTATCATCATATGTTGTTTGATACCTATTAATTGTGCATCCGGTGAAATAACAAATTACACGAACTAGAGTGGGTAAGTATAATAGCCTCGTAGACTTGACCTGTTTCTCAAATAAGCCAGAAGTAGTGTTCATTGTTATTGAATTATTCAGTGTAAAATCATTGAATAATTGAGTAAAAGGACACCAATTTAGTTTCCGAATAGATTTACCAATCAATCAAATTTTCTTGTGATGGACGTCGATTCGTTAGCCACTAGGTTCCCGAGACATTCATTTTCAAAAACTATAATTGAATAGTTTGCGTTCCTTGGATTTTAACCTTTTGTCAATACAAAATGTGCGCATGCCGCACAGTCAATTGTGTGAATATTTCACATCCTTGCGTAAGAGAGACTATCAACCCTAATTTACTCATCTTGGTGTAGGTTACTGGTTTACCTGATATTGAAGATTTCACCTTTAATAAAAGCAATATGCTAGTATCTAGGAGAGGTAAGTATGTTGCTATATACATCAACTGTTCGTTGCTTGAGCTCCACACCTTCACTTCATTTTGCTGTCATGATCAGTAAAACATAAGTCGCTAGTTTGTTCGCCTATTGAATTCGCAATTTGCTCAAAATGGCTCAAAAATAGCCTAAAACCAACGTTAATTCGCTTTTTATGATTCGCGATTTGCCAGACGACTAGCGAATCATGTGACACTGGTCATGATTTATACATAACTGAATCTGTCTGAATTTCTATTGCTTTCAGAGAAGTCGGAATCCGTTTCTCCAGCTCAACCAACAGAAGTCGGTGTTGCTTCTACCGTGAAGTGTGGTAAATGTGCCATCATCAGTAGAGTGATTATTGCTGTGATGATCTGTATTGGAGATGCTGAAATTATTTAATTATTTTTTACAATTGTGCTGAATAGCTTAGTAATGTACGAGAATCAAAAGATGTATAACGGATAGAAAACTGCAACCTGCGGATGAACTTATTCTTGGCTGTTTAGTCAATTTAGTCCATTCTCTGCATGAAAATAACTTTGGGAACATCTGCTTCAGGTAATGCTCCAGAAAACTGGGTGAAGGTTCTTGAAGGGATCCGTAGCATGAGATCTTCTGAAGATGCACCAGTAGACTCTGTCGGTTGTGAGAAGGCTGGAAGTTCTCTTCCTCCAAAGGTTTGATGCATTTTACTGGATGCTGTGTTGGAAGTTTTTTTTATAATAGATTTCAGCTGTTATTTCCGAAGTTTAACTATTTTGATGGACAAAACATAAGTGGGGGCTATTGTCTATTCTCGATGAGCCGAAGATAAATTATTCTTTGGTTTCAGATTATAATGAGCTATAGTTAATCCATGTCTTGGTGAGAGCCACTTAATGACATTGGCATTTTAGTCCATTTTAGTCCCTTTTAGTCCGTCCCACTTATTTTGCATCTTTTCTATTTTTGGACAGTGGCCCACCACGTTCTTTTAATTTCATCCATACATTTCAACTCTCTTTTAATTTTATTCACGCAATTCATTCGCTTTTTTCATTTATTACCAATATTCACTTTCTCCACATTTCTCTTTGATGCAAATCTATGCAGA
Organism: Amaranthus cruentus; assembly: GCA_019425755.1. Lineage (NCBI taxonomy): Eukaryota > Viridiplantae > Streptophyta > Magnoliopsida > Caryophyllales > Amaranthaceae > Amaranthus > Amaranthus cruentus. The sequence continues at coordinate 6,801,940 of CM033463.1, read as the reverse complement.
CAGAGGAGTATCATAAGACAGTTGAAAGCACTAATAGAAATAAATTTTCGTGGACTAGCGCATTAAATGCAGGGCGAAGGAAATCATGACAATCATAGTGAGATGGAGGGAGTAATTGATGAAAAATTAAAGAAAGCAAAATGCTGTGAGTTATTAACTTAATACTAATGAGCTTCAACAGACTGATAGTTGCCTTTTCTTCCAGGAAAGAAGATTTGCGGTACTTGCTTCTACGCTGCTTTCGAGCCAAACCAAGGATCATGTTACTCATGGCAAGTTCTTGTTCCTATTTAATTCTCAAACTCGTAGCTAATAAACCTGTTTTTTACATGTATATATTAGATTTTGAGGTCAATAGTTACCTAGTAAGTAGCTTCTTAAATGTTTATGATATACCTATTTTACCTTAACGCGTTCTACCCTAAAGACTGAAGCGTATTGTCATTGTAGGCGCAGTTCAACGTCTCTTGCAAAATGGACTTCTGGATCCTTATGCCATTGAGAAAGCTAATGAGGAAACCATCAAGAACTTGATCTACCCGGTATGTTTAATCCCAACTGATGAAATAAGATAGAAATTATTGTTTTGTTGTTGTTGATCAGTGTTACATGATTCTTTGGCTAATTCGCTTTTCCATTTCGCAATTCGCCCAAAATGACAAAAAAAACTGCCTAAAATTGACAATAATTTGCCTTTTCCGATTCGCGATTCGCAAGGAAATTAACGAATCATGTGACTCAACTGCTGATTGTGCATTATGGTTGGTCTGTACTATGTTGTCTTTGGCTTAAAAATCTGAGATTTATTTAACGAATATTGATTTCTTTCACAACCTTATGATCATTTCTATCATTGCTACACGCACAATATCTCTTGTAACTCAACTTAACTGTAGGTAGGCTTCTACACCAGAAAAGCCAATCACTTGAAAAAAGTAGCAAATATCTGTATTGCCAAGTATAGTGGAGATATTCCGAACTCACTAGCCGATTTACTTGCACTCCCTGGAGTAGGTCCGAAAATCGCTCATCTGGTAAGTCTTTAAATCACTTAGCCTGAAAGTTGCTTTAGTTGCTAATCCATTTCATAATGTAGGTTCTACACATTGCTTGGAACGATGTTCAAGGAATATGCGTTGACACTCATGTCCATCGCATCTGCAACAGGCTAGGATGGGTGACACGAGCTGGCTCTACTCAAGTAAACTCTCGCCGATAATGTAGCACTGTCCCACCCCCCAATCTGATTTTAGATTGTTTGGATACCATATTACATAATCGACCGCTTTCTTCTAGTCCTCCTTGTGAAGGGAGTACGGGTATGGATTGTCCGTCACGTTCCCTCACCCAGACCTTTCTCTCGAGCGGGGTATTGGGTATGATGATGATGATGATGGTTACCATATTTCATGTAGCCTTAGATTGGGCTTAAATATATGAAAAAATTGAATTCGGAAAGAAAATGATGCTGTGTTGGATTACTGAGATGTTTATGCTATAGTCCTGGATGGAATTTCGGCTATGACTTTTGAATGTGTGATTATGCTTGAAGCTTTATATCGTTGCTCACTCTTTCCGTATATTTTTCTCCCCGTAATTACACTTTTCTTTCTGTTTATACTTGTATCTAAATAATACTTTCCAACTTTTCTGCCTATTTTTAGAAAACTAAAACACCGGAGGAAACTAGAGAGGCACTGCAGAAATGGCTTCCCAAGGAAAATTGGGCTCCCATAAATCCACTTTTGGTATGCTCCTATTCTCGTCTTTTCTTGTCTGAATGCTTATGTAAACGATAGCTGCGGGACTAGTGTAACATAATTTGCCAGTTAATTCACCTTTTGAATTCGCGATTCGCTTAAAATGACCTTAAAATAGCCCAAAACCGACCATAATCATGTGACATCGAAAACAAATGATATAGAAGTGATACATGACACATTCTTGAAGATATCCTGTGCAAGATTTTCTAATACTGCATATTTCTGTCTCCTTTTGGTGAAGGCAAGTTATTGTCTTAAAATTATGCTCTTCATCTTACTTGACAATTGATATCATGTTTGGAGTTGAAAATCTGATTCATGTATGGTAAATTTAGGCATATATACATTGAGATTCCGTAATCTCATACTCCCTTGTATAGGCGTTCGTTCTGGTCATCGGGTCTTGTGTCTACATTGATTTTTACATAATTGTAATTTAATTTTTAAGTCGGGTTAAATTGGGTTTGATTATAAGGTCGAGTCAATCAGATCATCGAGTCTGTTTTGAACACCTCTACTCCCTCGGTAACTCTAAGATTGCTACATTACGCATATCAACACGAGGGTTTTTGTGATCAAATGTAGTCATCCCAATGGGATAACACTAAGCTAATGTACATTTTGTATTCCGCCATGCTTGTGATTTAGCTATATTTTCAAGCTAACAGAATGGTTGTTTAACAGGTCGGGTTTGGGCAGACCATATGCACACCATTGAGACCGCATTGTAGTATTTGTGCGATTAATAAGCTTTGTCCGTCTGCGTTTAAAGAGGCTCCAAGCCCATCTTCCAAATCAAAGAAACCAGCTAGTGATTAGTTAGCAGGAATTTCTATAAATGTTATGTAAATTTTGCTACCAAAAAGTGCTAAGTTTGTGTTTTAAATGTGGGATTAGTGAAGGCATTGTGTATTATGCAATTTGTTATAGAATGATGTATGGCAAATATGAATATTTATTGATATCAAATTTTGTGAACGGATTAATCATTTGATTACAAATTATATATATATATATATATATATATATATATATATATATATATATATATATATATATATATATATATATATATATTATAATTTTTACAAAATATATATTGAAGACTATATTCATGTGGGATCATGTTATATTCATCTTGTTGCAAAAATTTTTAATATATAAAATTTTCATTTTTTTATATTGCGTACTAAGAAATATCGTTTTACTTTGAAATGCGTACAAAAAGTAAAGTAGACAAACAAAAAGGAACGAAATGAGTATAACTTTTAATGAGAAGGTCTTACGATCTAATGTATTTTTCATCTATAGAATTGGATCTAACATAATTTGTTTGTTGTAAATGAGTTTGATATCGTCTTTGACACCGCAAAAATCTTCATCAATAAACCAACTTTGTAACCAAAATTTGTTTTTTGACCCCGCTTGATATACCTACCACAAATTAATACTTATACATCTTTATGCAAATCAAATGGGATGAAAGAAATGGATGAATTGCACCAAGGCTCAATTAGAAATAACAGTTTTGTTATCACTATCAAATGTAAAATTGCCTACTTTTGACCTCCAATTCCCACTCAAGTGAAGATCACTTGACGGCATACCCTAATTGGAGTATCGGTATGTTATATTAGCCGTCCGACATATCTACAGTTCTTGATCAACTGAATTATAAATACAGTACTGCGAATCTTTTCTTTAGTGACATAAAAATGGCTCAAGCACACATCAATTCAATCAATCCACAAACTAAGTCGAAAGGAGGGAAAGGGTGCATTCTTTATGACGTAAGAGCAGGCAGCTGTTGCTTGCGCCAAATCCAATAATTCTCTCTCAGGGGATCCATACCTTCCAAAATCGAGCATATGGTTTCTCCTAAGCCTGAACTACTTGGTCCTGCATCAGAATGCTGTAGAGCTTTAACTGCTTCGTTGAGCTCGGGGCTTGGTTGGAGACCATGGCCGATGAGGTCTAAAAGACTGCTCAAGGCAAATATACATCTAGTTTTGGTGATCAAGACTTTCAGACATACAGAAGAGACTCGAGGATCATTAACCCATATGTTTAGGTCATTTTTGTACAAGCCACGAAGGTAGCGCCATGGACTTTCATTCTCGGGATGGCTTAAAATGGCTTCAATAGTGTAGTCCACTTCAGAGTCTCTCATAGCCTCTATGCCTCCCAGTAAAGGAGATCTTGTGACAACAAAATGCCTCTGTATCGCAAATGTAGACAAATAGTGATTGGTAAATAAAGGAGAAATTCGAGATCAAAGCATAAGAGTGCACAAGATATGGACTGGATAAAACCGAAATATGAAAGATAGTACATCGTGCCTAAGAATAGATATTTTACTCATATATAAGAACATTTTGTGAAAGATTCAAAGTAAGAAGACTCTGTCGGTCTGTCCTAACGAACTTCAAGAACACTTTGTCCTCTTGACATTTTCACTGCTTCTGTATTTGATAATCCTCTTAATAGGATAGCTAGTCTTAAGATACTTGAAAAATGTTGACTAAAAGTCAAAAGTTCAGTAAAATGGGTGCACGCTGGCATCTGATTTCCTATTTTAATTGCCATATTATGCATGTTAAAAACAAATGCAAATCCTAAAAAACTTCTCGATACCAGATCCGGTAAATTGCAAAGATTACAGGGGTTCACTCATCCTAGCTAACTGGGTACATGCCTCAACGTAAAACAGTAAGTTCTTACTGTAATTGAATTTCAAAGACTCTGCTGACCGCGACCAAAAAATTCTCCCAGATTTGAAAGAATTCGTTTTCAGCCTAGAAAGGGCACAAGAGGTTGGCTTGCCCGATGCAAAACAAGTTTATGGACTTTGGATGAAGAGTTGGCCAACGAAAACATAATTTTTTTTCTCTTTTTTTTGAGATCATTATATTTCTTTTTTGAAGGGCATCCGAGAGAAGTTATATTATGGTCATTGAAGTCAAGATATTGAAGGTTTTCATTATGATCGTTCTACGATAAATTACAACACCTCATAAGAGAGTAAACACCCGCATATCATAACTCAACCAAAAAGCCGTTGCAATCAAAAAGAATAACACATGTGGAGAATGCAGTTAATACTAGCATTGAGGAGAAAAGTTGCAATTCAACATTAAAGAAGGAAAAACGGAAAACTCGAAGCCCCCATGAAGCATCAATATGATTGTTTACAAATAAGATAAGTAAGACTTTGTGATGTAATAAGAGTTGAATTTATTCAGCCAAGTCTAATGCTAAGCATCCTAGGAAAGTTGTGAATTTCAATCCTTTTTGGACGGTTTTTATGATAGTATTAGTAGATTCTTTTACAAGGTTTTACATAAGAGTTGTGTGTTTTGACTCTTAGGGCTATCAGTTTAATTATATAGTAAGTCAAAGTATGTAAGTAATTATTGTATGGATGATAGACGGTCAAGATTACTTAAAAGTTTGAAAAATTACTTTTAAACGTGTACCTTAAGTTACTTCGGGATTTGGATTAACTTTTAATTAGGAAGTTAAGTAGTGAAATTTATGGGTAACATAAAGTTAAGAGTTAAGTTAAAGTTGAAGAGTCAAAGAAGAGAGTGGACGTGTAGGTTTGTTTGTAGTCCATCTCCTAGTATATATAGGGCATGTGAGCTCATTTAAAGAGCATGTTGAGTTGAATAAAAATCTCTTAGTGAAATTTCGAGCAAACTTAGTATAGCTCAAACATTTCCTTGAGAAGTTTTTTGTGATGCTTGAGAATTAATTTAAGACTTTTGAGTGCCTCCCAATAAAGAATGCTAAAACACTTTTAAATTGATTTAACAGCAATTAAAAATTGACCATTAGCAAGGCAGCGATATATATATATATATATATATATATATATATATATATATAAAAGTGTTACTTTTTACTAAAAATGTGTTACTTTTAAGCAAAAAGGTGTTACTTTTTTTTATCATACTATTAGGCAAAAAAGTGTTACTTTAAGAAAAAAATTCTGAAAAAAACCCATAAAAAAGTGTTACTTTTTACGTAAAAAGGTGTTAATTTTCGGAAAAAACGTGTTACTTTGTAATATGTTTGTTTTTTTGAAAAAAAATATTTTTTTTCTGAGAGTAACACTTTTTTACTAAAAAGTATCAGATTTTTTAAAAAACAAAAGTAACATTTTGTTGTCCAAAAGTAACACATTTTCTGTGAAAAAGTAACACATTTTTATCGGAGAGATTGGTTCTCACGGTTCTCATATAAGCTTGGTTCTCACTGGAACTTGACCCTATATATATATATATATATATTAGATACTTATTTAAGCTAGTTGCCAACCTGATTCCAAGCAGAGTTGTTGAAGATGTCCTCCTTAAGGAGCAAATCACAGTACTCAAGTTCATCTTCCCAACCACCTAATGTTTGAAGGACCCACTGCATAAGAACTAAATTAATAAAGGTGCTTATACATATAAGAACATCAAAGAATGAAACGACACGAACTAGTAATACCCGAAAAATAAGTGAAGCCTAAGCTCACCTGTCTATGGGACCAGGCATGGTAATTTTTTGCATCAAGAGAAAGTATTTTCTTTGTAAATTCAAGTTCTTTAATAGCAGCCTCCGGTCCGAGTTTCTCTGCAAGCCACCGCCTATGATGCCTACAAGAAATCTAAAATAAGATGAAACAGCCCGCATAAAGTATAGAGGATAAATTCAGAAACAGAATTGTGTTAATTTATAGAGCTATTGTCCATGTTCCTAACTAGGCATAATTCAGAACAAGGAACCTATAATTGCATGAAAAATGATCTCATATCTGATTAGTAACTTATTTTACTCAAACTCTGAGGAGTTAGGACTTAGAGTTGGGTGTTAGTTTTAAGCACACTATAGTACGGAGAAAATTGTGTTTTGGGTAACCTGACATGTGGGGAGACCGGAGAGTGAAGACTGAAGCGTAGCAATAACATTGTTAGTGCGTCTTTGGTAACTTCTCAAAACAACAAGAGGCAAAGAAAACCAAAAGTATCGAAATTTACTAGTAAGGTCAATAACAAAAGTGATAGTAAGTAGTAAGCTAAGCACCATCACTTCAAAATACTTACGAAATATGTGATACTATTTGACACTTATACACTCACCAAATCTGGTAATTCTTTGAATTCTTCTTGGCAACATTGTCAACATAATCCAATTCCTTGTACAAGTCAGCATTCAATGATTCAAGAACAAGGCGCCTGAAATGCCAAACCTGAAAGGAAAAAGAAAAGCATCACTTTAGCAGTTCTAATGTGGTTAAATTAAACACCGAGAAAAAAAAAAATGAAAACATTGCAATGGTCACAAAAGTCTCAAAAATGTATTTAAAAACCAAAAAAGAACTAAGAGTGTGCAATCATCAACTAACAATAGACTGAAACAATGCCACAAAGTTGATGCCTTGTACCAGGTAGTCTGAACATGTTTAAGCGGCATTCTTGTTATAAGGAAGGTCCGGTTAATAATTGATATCGATCCCCAATGTGATTGCATGACACATGAATAGTTTACCACTAAAACCAAAGAGCCAACATGTTTAGAATATTCACTATATATATGTGTCTTCTTTTTATCAATTTTTGTCAACAACTATGATTATTCCCTATTTCCCCAACTAGTTACTCCTTTTATTTTACTACACTTTCCATTTTGAATTGTCACTTGATTTTGCTATATTTCTATATTTGGATATGGTCTCACATTATCTCTTTAAATCTCATATATATGCTCATTTTCTCCCTTCATTCTATCAATATATTTCTTCTATCCACTTGTTTTTTGTCTTATTTTCCAACTATAAACTAATAAAGCAACTTGTTTTGTTGTAGAAAAATCAAATTGATAGAGAAAGTATTACTTAACTATTTTAACTCCACAAAAACATCCACAAAATATAAATTGTTCAATTAAATTGAAGAATGAAAATATTTGTTCAATGTTAAACTAGAAAAATTACTAAACAATGTTTATGATCATGCCTATACTACTCTAATATAATTTTTCTTGCACAAAATTCATTTTCATCCATTACCCCAAGGAAAGGTAGTTTTAGTTATTAAAGCAATGTTTGAGGATTACCATTCAAATAACATAACATATAACACAATACATGAAAATTAACACTAAAACAAATTCTCATTACAAAACCTTTAATATCAATCACCAAACGGGTAAATGAATACATGATTGATTTTAGAATATCAAAGTACATGTATCTTGTCAGGGAATGCAAATCAATAACTCATATCAACCCAACCTTCCTCCATTAACACAAAGAAAACCAACAAATACCAAACACCAATCACACAAAAAATAGTCAACCCATTAGAAAATTACCACTGTCAGATGCAAGCACATTAACCATCATTTCAATTCAAGGCAAAAAACAGAATTAAACTCAACCCATATGAAATTATGAATAGAAAACATCAATCAAAACCAAAAAAGAAAAAAAGTGTCCAAAACTCAATATAATATTAAAAAGAGGGGTTGATTTACAGTATAATTGCCGGCGTTTAAGCGTATAGCTTCAGAAGTAAGTTGAAGGGAGCGAGAAGAACGTTCATCCGAGATATAAACAGCCCGAAAGTAATCCATTGTTTCTCTGAACTCTTCAGTGTATGAGATGGGAACCACCGGGCTTGGCCCATCATTTTGGGGCAATGGTTTTACATCAGACCATTCGGGTCTTTGTGATAATGGAATCCACTCTTCTTCGTCGGAATCCATGATCAATGGAGATTTGAGTTGGTGATTGAAGAAATTAAGGGTTTGTTCTTTCCCTTTGGGTTGTATTGTTTAAGTGATCGAGTTCCACTTTCAGTTCAAAGGGGAAAGTATAGCAATTTATACTAGGGAAATTTGACGTGGCAGCATCGAACTTTTACGAAATGACAATGGTAATATTTTTTCACCATAAATTTTTGTGAGAGACAATCTCTTTAAGAGACATCTTTTATTGGGTCGGCCCATAAAGTAAAATGTAGAATAAGCGTAGACATTAAGCTTTAATGGGCTGGGCTTGAGAGATGTCTCTCAGGAGACTGGCCACATGGTAGCATGCAGTTTATGCCTTAACCAACTGTCGTGGCATTTTCCGTAAAATTTTTGTCAATTTCTGTTTAATTCATCATTTTGACGTTTCTACCCATATTAAGTGTTGATTGTTGTTTATATAATTTGCCCTGAACATTTGAGAGCGTTGATGAATTAAACAGTGAATTAAACGTCAAAATGGTGAATTGAACATTTAAGAGCATAAAAATGGTTTTGGGCAAATTATATTATATTAACAAGAATTTAACGGATTATGCTACGACAGTTAGATAAGGCATAAACTAAATGTGCTACCATGTGGAACAATCTTATAAAAGTGTTACCACTAGAGTTTCATAAAAGTTCGATGTTACCATGTGAAATTTTCTCAATTTAAGTTAAAAGGGTTATTGTTTGAATCCAATCGATCAAAAGTTTAATAATTTTTAGTTTTCTTAATTTTCTATTATAATGATTAAAGATACTAACGATTAAAATCGTGCATGGGCGTAGACCTCTTAAATAGATTAGAAGCTGTTTGACCTAAACCTAACTTATTTAGTTAATTGGATCGAAAAAACCATCATCACCTGATTCTGACTCACTTAATCCGCTTAGAGTTTGTTGTTTTTATTTTAGGATTTTTCACGCTGATTTCATCTTTTTTAGGCTTCAATTTATAATTTTTCGATTTTTCGTATAAAAGTTGTTTTTTTTGTTTTTGTTGTGAAAAATAGAAAACACTAAATAAAATAAGTTGAGATTATACTTATTGACTTAATTCAAAGTTAACTCATTAAATTAAATGGGTTGTACAAATTTGTTTTAAGTTTAAAATTTTAATCTAAATTTAACCTATTCAATAAACATATCAGATCGAGTTGATCTATTTAATTAATTGGGTCAAAAGTCTCAACTCAAACCACTAATTAGAGGTTTGGTTTAGATCAGATTAAAAAATCGGGTCAGCTTTTGTCAGCGCAATTGGGTGTGGTGCAAGTTATAAAACAGTTAAAGTATGATTTACACCTCTGCCCAGTCCTATAATTGCTATGTCAGTTAGTCAAGTAACGAGTTAATAAAAACCACATTTATTATTTTTATTATTATTATTATTAATAATTAATATACTAAATCTCATGCTTATATATCTTTTATTTATCAACTAGTATAAAACCCGTGCATCGCACGGAGTTTTGTAAAATATTTTTTTTATTTGAAATGTAATTTATAAATTATTATACAATTGCATATTTAAAATGTAACTTTTAAAATTATATTGTATTTAGTATAAAAGGAAAGTGTTGTGATTCTGTGTTGTTTTATTGTAGGAAATTAATTAGTTCTTTGATTGTTTTTATTTGTGATGTACAATATTTTCTTACATCTATTGAATTTGTCTGTAAATGCATTAATAAAGGATTTTCTCGCTAAAATATTTTTGGAAGGTTTATTATTTTCCTAATTCAGTTATCCAGTGTTTTAATGTGTGATGTTATAACTATTGTATTAATGTAAAATAATTTTTGAAAGCTATGTATCTTTTTAAATTAATGTATTTTTAGAAATAAATTTCTTTACTATTGAAGGACCAATAATCCTGCTGCATTTGACAGATGACTGTGAGACTGTCATTTATCATTTAAAAGCAAAATTATAGAATTGTATGATCAATTGAATCTTTAAGCTTGTATAATAATTACACTAAAACACCTTTTTGTTATTGCACAACGATTTGCATCAATGGATAGTTAAACTAAAGTTACTGAAAAATATTTTTAAGTTTTAATAAATAAATAATATAAAAGTATATTAATAAAAATATATAATTATTATTATCAGGCCAATTAACTCATGAGAATTTTATATAGGAAAAATCACCGTGAATAATACAACCTTTTGTTAATTTTCCTACAACAATACCAACTATTAATTAATCATAAATACTACCAACTTAAGGGGATATATTTTCCTAATAACCAAGTACCAACTTTAGTTTATTAACTAATTCATAAATTTCTTTTGTCTTATAATCACCTACAAATTGATTTTTAACATGTTAGGAATTTTCTAGAAAAACCTCTCTTTAAGTTGGTATTATTCAAGATTAATCAATAGTTGGTATTATAGTGGAGAAATTAACAAAAAATTATACTACCTCCTATTCATCTAAAATGTCCCATTTACTTTTGGGAACTATTCATTTATCACTTTTAAATTACATTTTATTATTAATCTATAAGTTAAAACATAGTCATGTGGGATCTTATTTGATTCGTTTTGATGTAAAGATTATCAATATCAACTTTTTATAATTTTTAATTATACATAACTCGATATGTTAAGGATCGAATAAGTGCATTGAATAGAGTGCATAAAGTATTAATGAGACATTTTAGATTAATACGAGGGAGTATTATTTACGGTAAATATTTTTTTTTATATATTAATCAAATAACTATTGCCATCAGCGTTTTTCATGTCAACTTGCATCAAAGGAAATTTCGCTACTCTCAAAGCCATTTAGACTTTGATTTTTCCTAGTAGCTACATTATAAATAATTTTAATTTTTAATATCTTTAATTTTACATGATAAAAAAATACTAAAAAGCTAATATTATAAAATTATATATTAAGACAAATAAAACATATATAAAGAAATATATGACAAATATTATCAGTTGATGAACAATAGTTTTTACAATTTGACGATAGTCTGTAACAACCATTAAAAACCACTTCTTTGGCTCCTTTGAGATTAATATCGAGGTAATTAATAAAAAAAATAAATTATGTTGAGAAAATTAAACGAGTTCAAATGAATGATTTTTTTTCAAAATTAGAAACAATACATCATCATCATAATTATGGTCAGGCTTGGGGAAGATAGACTACAACTCATACTCATATAGGAAAGTGCAGTTGAAGAGTCCCTCGGCTCAAAAGATCTTCAAAGAGACACCTGTAACTAGCCAAAATTAGAACAATAGTATAGGAACAATCCAAAATAAAAAAGGAAAATTTATCGTGAATAATACGAACTTTCACTGATTTCCCTACAATAATACGAGCTCTCAATTAACCCTGAATAATACCAACTTTGATGTGGATTTTCCTCTAGCATCCTTAACCTACTGGTAACCTACAATTGTAGGTCAACTTGCCAAAAAAAAAGGGATTAATCAAAAGTTCGTATTATTGTAGGGAAATCAGTGAAAGTTCGTATTATTCACGGTAATTTTTATTATTATTATATTGTAGGCAATAAACTTTTAATTTCTATTGCATTTTTTATTTTTTTTTTGTATTTTCCTTTTTTTTTTGACAAGTTGACCTACAATTGTAGGTTACCAACATGTTAAGGATGCTAGAGGGAAATCCACATCAAAGTTGGTATTATTTAGGATTAATTGAAAGTTTGTATTATTGTAGGGAAATCAGTTAATGTTCAATTATTCACGGTAATTTTTCCAATAAAAAATATTACCATAAATGGGAGAGACAGACTAATAGCTAGCTCTAAGGGCTAGGGTTTCCGATTTAATTGACTGAATCAAGAAGTGAGTAGAAATAGATTGTTGATCTTCCTTCCTGATTTCAGTGAGCAACAGCCAACAAGAGATGACGGTATCAGCAGGGATTGGGTACGCATTGATCGCATTAGGCCCTTCCCTTTCTCTCTTTATATCTGTTATCGCCAAAAAACCCTTCTTGATCCTCACCGTTCTCTCCAGGTCCCTATTTCATTCTCTTCTTTACTTTTCAGTTTCTATCTATTTTGTTAATTTAGCCCAGAAAAATGAATTAATTGGGTATCTTAGTTGATTATTTTTGTTACAATCTTATTATATGCCCTTAGTTATTGTTAATATGAATTGGGTATGTTAGTTGGTGATGAATGTTCTGTCCCTTAGTTTGATGGTATAGCATTATAATAGTTTATTGATTAATGTGCAATTTTTTTTATTTATGTGAAGTTAATTATGATTTTTGCTGGGTCAATCGGAACAACTAAACTAGGGTAATGTTGTGATTATCACTTATGTGGGAGTTATTTAATGGGGTGAATGGAATATTGTTGTAGTTGATGATGAATGTTGTTCACTTGTTTGTACAATCTTATATCTGCCCTTGAAAATATGTTAGTGATTGTTATTTCAGTTTATGTGTTGGATAGGATTTTGCAAAAAGAAAGATTTTTCGTTGGTCGGGGTTTTGGTGGGGTTTCTCAAATTTCCCTGGAGTGTAACATAATTCACCACTTACTTAACTTTTTAAATTCACCATTAGCTTGATTTATGATTTGCAATTTGCAAGGAGATTAGTGAATGAAGTAACACAAGTTCAGACTCTAGAGCTAGGATATGATGGACCATCACAGTCTATCGCAATTGTCTAGATCATTAGAACTTATTTATATTTTAGAATTTGATATCACTTTGCGAAAACATCCATTTTTTGTAGTCTTTATCCATTTATTTAACGACGGTAATGAATGGAGGGGCAGAGCGTTTTGATATTCTAAGTTGTAGATTAGTATTAAATGCAACCAAATATATTAATAAAGGATAATAATCTTTGTTAACAATAATTTCCCATGTTACTTTGTTTAAATTTATGTAGTTGACCTCATATTGTTGGGATTAAGGTTTTGACATTGTTGTTGTAGTAGCTGTACTCAATATAGGTGGGTTTAGCTTGGGATATGCAATCATTACCAGTTTACGTGGACATTTTTTAAATGAAATTGAAGATTCTTGTCATTTTGATATACTCAGACTTTAAGGGGTGTATATAGATGATTATGAGCATTTGGTTGAGTTCTAGAGCTTCATGAGGAAGAAGACGAATTAATTCTTGTAGTTTCAAATTGTTTTACATTTGTAAGGAGTAACTCATCAAATTCGTAGTTTTTTCACTTATGTGACGATGTCTTTTCTCCTAACATTGGTTCTATAAAGAACTGAAGATAGTTTGTGTGAACAATTTTTCTAATTGAAATAGTGTCCTTCCTTTATTACCTTTGCCTCATGCCAAGGTTTTGTTTAGGTAGAGTGGAGAGTAGCTTAGTTGTTGAAAATTCTGCTCTGCTATGGGGTCTGTACCCGTGTTGGATTAAAGTTGTTGAGGCAAATGATGGTGTTTGAGCCTTTGAGGTGGCTTGATAATAGGGTGGTGGTGGTGGTGAGATGAGAGATAGCGGGGAAAAGACGATCAAATGGGAGATGAGAAGAGATAGATTAAGGTAAAAGATTGTGATTTCTTTTATACATAAGTTTTTTCTTAATATATGTAGTTAATAGTTTTTTTTAACCTTTTTCATTTAGGGTCACAAAATCAATGAACACTATATAGGGTTATTTGGTAGATTTTGTGATTCTTTCCATATTCCACTTAGAATAAAAAACTTAGTTGCCATAATAATTTCCTATTTATATATTTTCTTAAAATTTCTTTTAAATGTTCGCTTTGTTAGGGGAGTATTTACTTTAGCTTCAATTTATGTTCTCAATTAAGGATTGTATACTCGATCAATTGGTTCTCAAAAATCTATTATTTATAGGATTGTTATTACCCAATGAGCACTGCAAATCTGTAATGAGTATGGAGTTTTAAACTGTAGTTGCTCTTTAGTTTTTTGTGCTAGTGGTAGTAATTTTAAATGTTTAAGAAAATGTTTCAAGGTAGAGGCCAACTAGTGGGGTTGCAAATTCATACATGTAATTTAGCGACTCTAGGTGAAACTATGATGTTCTTCTATATGAAATCATGCGTTGTATGTGCTTTCTCATTTAATTATATTCAATCTCCATAGTCCTGACTAGAAGGCTTGTTCTTATCCAAGTTGAAGTTAAGTGCACGGAATATGACTCAAAGATCAAGCTAGGTGTCTTAGAAGGAAAGGGGTTGCACGGGAAAAGTCATACGATGCAACTTGATTGATAATTGAACATTGATGGCGTTCAAATATACAATTGTGATGAAGACACCTTGGTTCACCCACAAAATGCCTTCACCTCTCGATTAAGTCACACTCCGCTTTGTTAACTCTATCGGATTTGTTTGCCAAAACAACTAGCTTCACTTGAGATTTATGAAAACAAGAAGATTGCAATAACTTTCCATGCCATAAAATTCAACACTATTGCTAGAGGTTTAGAAAAGAAATCCTAATTCTAATCTACTAGTATCTCATAAGGTTTTATATGTTAAAAAATATGGAACAAATTTGTCCCCAATTTTTTTAGCCACGTGTACATTTCTATTAACCTACACGTTTTGTGAGTAAAATCTGTACTTTGACTCTAAATAAATTCTTTGAACCTTGACTCAAATTGTTCACTTAAAACAGCACATCTTCTCAAATTAGGAATGCACAAAACATACAAAAAAAGCCAGTAAGAAAAAACAAGTAGGATTAATTAGACCTACTAAAAATGAAAGTACCAAAATTAGAAATTACTTAAGAGTAGCTTGGGTTTTCACGCGTACTTCTATCCTTGTATGTATGTACATCTTTGTATTGACTTGGAGAATAAGCCGTAGCCACACAGTGAACAGACTAATCAATATGACTATTTTGTAGCTTTGTCCTTGGCCCCCCGCATAATGGTCTATAAAGTGCTGGTATTAAAGGGCTATTTGGGCTCTCATTGGGACATTTAAAGATTAAGTGGAGTTTTGAGATGTCTTCAATATCTTTTTCACTCTTGTCGTTACTTGAGCTGCAGTACATTACTATGGCTGGTGAGTTTGATTATACTTTCTGGCATTTGGAGGGGCTTCCTTCCTTTCAATTCAACAGCATGGTGGCCATATGGATTACTTGTCTTTTCATCTGTCTGCTTTCAGGAAGGGCTTCGAATACTTTTATGGAAAGCTTACAAGTATGAATTTTTTAGTTTGACTTCCAAATCCCTACTTAATATGCTAGAGTTCTGTTTTTTGAATCTCTTTTGTATTTGATTAGTATTATCATTTTAATTATTGAATGTTTTACGAACTTAATTGTGTTTTATGCTTGAGAGTACTGATAGTTTGATATTTCGTGTTTTTTTTATAAAACATAAATCAAGGAAGCAAAACTGTCAATTTTCTAATTAGTTTACCTGCCCATGAGCTACATTGTTTATCCTCTTGTCAAAGTGAAGCATAAGCCAATATATTTTCATTGCTTTTAAACTCGTACACTTTGTTTTTTCCTAAAACAATTCTGGGGGAAATGTCTCTGTAGTACAAACGTCTAAGATACTAATAAAGCTCTGAATTTAAGTCTGGGAAAAGATCTATCATTGTTAATCCTTGGTTATGAACAATATAACCTATATCTCATCAGTTATTTTGAAATTTTCTCTATCATTTTTTCTAATTTTTCTCCATGTAATCTTGTGCAGGAGGTTGGAGGACATGTTGGACGCATTTGCTGATAGGATTTCAAAACCTCGCTTGTTTTTGACAGATAAGATGCAAATTGCTCTAGGTAAGCAGGAAGTATTCTTGGAAAATTTAGTTACCAATTCTGGCATTGCTATGGTGACCTGACTTGCTTTTGTTGTCAATGCCTTTGCATTTGACGTCACAAAAATCTATGACAGGGGATATTTTTTGTTCAAGTTGTTGTGTTTTCTTGATATACATGGTCCTCTAGCAGCTGGATTTTTATCTTTTGACATAAGTAGATATCTTACATTGACATCCCCTCTCTCGTTGTTTCTGTTATCCTCTTTCTCTGTGTTTGTTTGATATGGTTATTAGAAAGTGCAGACATTTACTCTAGTTATTCTACCAAACTTAAAGCAGCTTGTCTATTTCTGATGGCGCCATCCCCGTTGTTTCTGTTATCTCTTTCTCTGTGTTTGTTTGATATGGTTATTAGAAAGTGCAGACATTTACTCTAGTTATTCTACCAAACTTAAAGCAGCTTGTCTATTTCTGATGGCGCCATCCCCCTATCCTTATCATATTCCCTGAAATTTGTATGCATGATTATCCGTATGTATTACGTTAACAAGACATGATAAAAACTGAATATTTATCATCCACTTAGATGTTTATTTTAGATTGTGTCTTTGGTGGCTCATGATTTACCAGTTCATTCTTCTGAGATGGTAGAAATAAGTCTACAATGGAAGAAAACATGTTACTGTCTTATGTACGATCTGAAACTATTTTTGTTCCAGCTATTGCTTTACATATAGATGTGATGCTCTATTCCTTATGCTTTTGATGAATAAGACTAATTCTTTCTAATCCAGTTTATCTGATTTTTCTTCAAATCAATTGCAAGCAGCTGGTGGCTTAGGTCATGGTGTGGCTCATGCTGTTTTTTTCTGCCTTAGCCTCTTGACACCTGCATTTGGACCTGGAACATTTTATAATGATACATGCTCTTGGATGCCTTTCTTTCTTGTTTCTGGTGAGATGTTTCATTTTCTTTTTGGTTGTCTTCAAAACTAGCGGGGCATCTGGTAGTTTAAGAAAGATTCTAGTTTTTAAATTTTGATAGGGTAAAGTGAGGTTAGTAAGTGTAAAGGTGTGAAAAGTTTAAGTTTGGTCAGGGTATATTGGTAAAATTAATATACCCAAAATAGAAATGAGACGTTTAGGATGACTTGACCCAATAAGGAAATTGGACACTTACGGTGAATAAGAGGGAGTATTAAATATGAAACTATCTTTAGACTTTAATTTAATATTATTGTACTAGTATCGGGTGGACGTAAGGGTGTAAAACATTTATATATGCATGAAGAAATTCAATCTAAGACTGGATCTTTTTTGGAATGCATGTAAAACATTATACAATTTTTTTTCTCAGTAATCATATTACCAAAGCCTCCGAAAAATATAAATGTCTTAATGACAGTTATTGTTTAGCTTGAAAACTTGGAGATGTTAGTACTGAAATTTGTTTAAGATGTTCGACCACATAAGTAACACAATGATCATATTAAGCATGTCTTTATATGTGTGTCGGGGTAAGGGGTAAATTAGCTTTAAGGTTTTTTTATACTTTAGCTAGTCAGCCTTGATTAAGTGCTATGTAGTTGAATTTCCCCTAAAGGTGATATTTTGTTTTAAACATGGCAGCAATTATTGCCCTTGCATTTGTTACCATTCACACTTTCTCAATGGTTATTGCCTTCAATGGATATGCTGAATCGAAGAAACTTGATCAATATTTTGTTCCCATAGTTCATCTTATTGCTGGGATGATGGTATACACTCAGACACTCATTTAAAGTTTCAGTTTATTATTTAAATGCAAACATCATCTTCAACTTTACATAAATATTAAGTGCCAGTGATTTATTGAACATGGTTGAAGATAAAGATCTGATAAAGTAAACAATACCATGTCCCCCCTGATTTTTTGATTTGATTTCTGAAAAAAATCTAGAAAATTTGTGAATCTCGCTCTTGATTTACGAGATTCCCGGTCTGATCGGTCATACCGTCTGAATCCAGTTTTGATGCGCCTCTTCTTAGCACACTGTTACAAAAACGCAGTATCCCGTCATGGTGAACTAAAACCCTGTTACAAAATGGCCGCATCGGGAATGAACAATTTACCTCCCTAATGATAGAAACATTTCCCCCTTCTCCATCTTCATTTTACAACCATTTTGTTGGGTTTACCGCCGTTTCGTTCCCTTTATCTTTACCACTATACATTTTCTTTTTAAGTTTTCTACTTACTACAATACTCACCATCCAAGCATGCTCTTAGAGATGCTTCAGTGAAATTTGAGTATCAAAGTTTATACATAAATTGTTTTTGATATATACTTCAAGAAATTCTTTTTTTTTTTTTTTTTTTGCAATTTGAGCTGCGGTCACGACTTTTTTGTGGAGTTAGGGGTGTTTTCTGCTAAATTATAATAATATCCTCTTGTCCAAGACGATAGGTGCGAGTTGCAACGTTATACAATATGATTAGGGTGGTTTGTCATATTCAACGAAACTTACTGCGTTTTAGCTTATTTATTGTATTATTGTTTCATGTGCCAGGCGATACTCGAGTTGAGGGGCTCCTTTCGATCGCGACCTCCTCGTGATGAGGGTATTGGTCTGCCTTCTTTCCCACCCTTCCCAGATCCTACCTTGGGTGGGACTCATTGGAATGATGATAAGTAAAAATTTGTAAATCAAAAGAAAAACTAACTATATTTTTCTTTCACAGACGCTCATTAATTTTTCACCCGGTGGATGCATCATTTCCATACCTTTGCTCTATTTTATGGCTGTATTGACATTGATGCATTGTGGGAAGATAGTTTGGAGAAGACTTGTTGATGAACGACATAGTGGAATTTCGTTGCAGTAGCTGTTCTCTTCAACACAATTCGATCCATGTAATTTTTTTGTCCATGGTCGCTTGCCTTAACGTGTATTATTCTTCAAGCCCACAACATAATCTTCAATTGACAACATGATCGCCTTATTTACCGCGTGTTACTGTTATTCTCCACTGATCAAGAGCAGTTTATCGTTGAATTTGCTTAAAAGTATGCTTAATTGACTGTCAACATGTAAAGTTTAATTTGAGATATTCGAATACTGAATTAACGTTAGGCGTTAGATATATGGCAGTGTATACTCGAATCGTTCAATATGCCACTTACTATGTGTATCCTGTGACAGAAAAACCTGAAAATGTATGCGAACGAACGGGATAGAGGGCGAACTTCATTGGTTTTCTATTGACGAGAGTAGATGAACATTGTGTAAATAGTTTGTGATTGCCCTATTTACTGACGGATAGTTGTTGATTGCATGGCTATTATATAGAGAATTTGCTAAGAATTTATGTTGCACCTAGAAAACTATATTTGAATTGTGTCTTCTAAAGAAATGATGATGCAAAAGTAGATTAACTAACCTTTCAATTCATATTGCTCCATTCGTCCCTCACTCCCTCTTATTTAGCACCCTTTGCGTTTTTATGAAAATTAGTGGAAACAGAAATTGAGTTGGAGAATATGATGACAAAAAAAGTAGATGATAGAAATGAGCGGTTAAGGAAAGAAAATAAGTTTGTGGATGAAATTAAATTAGTGAGATAAACTGACAAAAGAACTTTTTTTTAAAAGCTAAATTCCAAAAATATTTGGAAATATAAGAGCACCCCCAAACTATTTGAAAAAATAAGCTTTTGGCCTGTTCGCAGTAACTAACAGCAAACAGATAGCTTAATGGGCTAAAGGTTGGGTTTTTGGGCATCAGTTCTGTTCGCAGTTAGAACAAACCAAAAATGCAAAAACTATATGTTCGCAGTTACTAACTGCGAGCAGACCTGTTTTGTTTTTTTGGTCTGTTCGCCGTTACTAACTGCGAACAGAACTGATGCCTTAATACAAACCAATAGCTTGTTTTGCGAGGCATTCTCCATTTCCCCATTTCTTACATGTTCAATATAATTAACTTAAGGTAACGAATTATATGTAAACATCAAAGTAATTAATTAAAATACATAAAATACATAATTCATCGTCCAAAATACAAATACAACAAAAAATTGTTCAACTAAAAAAGTACACTAATTAACCATGTTGGCGTTGTGCACAACTACGCCTGTTATGTCCTGTGCCGTTGCATAAGCCACATTTGAGACCTCTATCCGTACGATCATCCATCTCATTACGCAATCTCTTTGACCGTGGACGTCCCTTTGTTCGTACTCTACTAGTATCAGCAATTAGACGAGGGCCATTGTATTCCCTCCATTGAGTAGAGTCAAGCGCAGGTTCAAATTGAGGCTCATAAGTCCTCATGTAGCTAGTTGTGCAAAAACGCCGATCGACAAAAGTGTCTTCAGATAAGCTATATGCAGAACATACAACTAACACGTCTGAACAAGGATAGTGGAAAACCCGAACTTTTTCACAATTGCAAGTGCGGTTTGAAAAGTTAACAGTGTAACAGTGTAACATTATTAGTTGGGTCAGGTGCTAGAGACACAGGAGTGAACATTTGGGAAGGAGGGCGATCAAATTGAGATAAATGCTCCATCATTCCGGTGAATGATTGCATGAATGGAGCCGAAGAATGGACATTTTTATTGATATTTATAGGGACTTGTTCAATAAATATCTCCGTACTAGTACACCCCAAATTCCTAACAAGAGCCCACAAAGCATTCATTGAGTACTCATCATCAAGTGACACCACAGTAGATGTCGATTGGCTAGTAGGGTATTTCATTTTCAGTCTTAATTCTACCATATGTCTATAAAAACCACAAACTTTATACAACTACTCAACAAATTCACAAAGAGACATAAATTCTTGCAACAATTGGTCTTAAACTTCCACCTTGATATATCACTACATTATTATTTTCAACAATAACACCATTCCATCTACACATCAAAGGACAATCCATAATTTTCAAATGTTTATAAAATTACCTCAAATGTGTATAAGGAAGTATGTATAAGTTCAACTCCTGCATAAGAAACAAAATAACATTACTAGAAGAACTTAGAACTCTAAAAATTAAAAGGAAATTAGTTCAATGACCCAATAAACATACCTTTAATAAGCAAAGTCAACAATGATATCTAAGGAAATAAGGGATGATAACAATTACACTAAAAATGGAGAAGAAGTTGAAGGAGAAAATATAGAATTTAGAGGATTAGGGTTTGTTTGTGAAAGAGGGAAAGAGAGAAACGGGCTCGAAAATAAGGTACTGGAATGTTATAAGTGTCGCAGTTCTGTTCGCAGTTACTAACTGCGAACAGAACAAAAACAGCAAAAGGGCTGTTCGTAGTTACTAACTGCGAACAGAGCTGAAACACAAACCTTGCCCAAAACCCAGCCTTCAGCCCATTAAGCTATCTGTTCGCAGTTACTAATTGCGAACAGTCAATAAGCTTATTTTTCCAAATAGTTTGGGGGAGCTCTTATATATCCAAATATTTTTGGATTTTAGCTTAAAAAAAAGTTCCTGACAAAAAAAGTCCAATTTGAGAAGGATAAAGAGTGTTTAATAAGGAATGATTGCACATCTAATAAATTATGCATCATGTCTTTAAAATAGAGGTGTTCAAAACAAACTGAAACCCTGATAGTTACTCAATCTTGTAACTAAATTCGATTTGATCCGATTTAAAATGAATTAACAATTATGTAAAAACCAATATGGTAGAACCCGATTTAAACCAACCCAAAACACCTAATTCGAAACCAACTTGATAACTTGAATGAACACCTCTAGTGGAATATGTACAATACTAGCATTTCAAGTTGAGCAATATAAAAGTAAATTGTACTGTCCAATATCCATATTAACAAGTTGCATTGTATTCTCAAGTAAGCTCATTTCCTAGAGTAGTTTTCGGATACCATATTCTCATAGCGCGCATCCCATATAATAAAAGAAGATATGAAACCTACTTACGTGTTGCACAAAGTAAAATGCTATCAAATTGGATTAGCATCATAAAACTCAATCAACACACGTATAAAACATTCTCAATTACGTTTGTTGCACGAGCATGTTTCATATTGTACTTTTTAGCAGTTTGCGATTGTTTATATGTTCAATCTTTAATGTGATATCATTTCCCTCCATATGGAACAAGAAAACCCTCACAGACTAAACAACAATATCCATCAAAAATATTTAAAATAGACGATTTTGAGTTTTATTAACTGTAGTTTTTCTTCTAAAAACATAGGTTATATTTACCTCATGGTACCTAAAGTCATTTGTCCTAGAAAGAGCATCGTGTGGGATCAGACATTATGTACAGAGCCTTTCCAACCCAAAAGAACATAGATAATTTGCATGGTAGCACAAACACCCAACACATTCATAGCAATATCAATGGTATCTTTTTTTTGTCCGATATTTTCCATGATCATGAAAATGCATATTCAATATGAAGAAAGTGAAGATGATCAATGACCGAGAGTTTGAGAGATTGAGTGCCGCAAAATCAATGAGGACCACAAATCAAATAAAGGAATAACAAAAAAAATTCAAAATCCTTGCTCTATAAAAAAAATTAGGGTTCATCTTACACAAACAAATTCAGCAAGAAAAATGAAAATCAAAACTAGAGAAAATTAACATGCACAAAAAGGAGGAAAAAAGATAGAATTAAAGGAAAACGTACCAAAATTTGCATCACAAAGGCGAGAGAAATCAAGGAACACGGGAGGCTTGTGATGAGAGAACGTAACAGATTTTGTTTCAGAAATAAAATGATCAGTAACAAAGTATCGTTATCTGTTTCCTTGAGGTAATTAATTGGGTTACACAAATTACATAACAAACAATAATTAATTGGGTTATACAATTATTCCAGTAAAGAAACAAAATTCAAAATCAAGTTGTTGAAGCAGTTGTTATGGCCCTGCCATCAGCAGATAAGTATTGCATAAAGTCTTTATGTGCTTGCAAGACTAAGTCTTCATCATCCCATTCATCTCGAAACGTTTCCATTTGTCTAACCGCGCGAACCACTGTCGCAAAAAACATATTCTTTCTCCATTCCTCAGCAGGAGGGCTGCCACATTCTGCAGCAAGCCAATCCTCGTATTCGAATGGCCCAAAGAGTCGCTGCGTAAATATCCGATAGTAAAGTCAGTCCTACCAAGTTCTGTAGTTAATTTATAGACAGTTAGCTGGGAAATGGGAAATAAATCACTCTCCGTCTCTCCCAGATTTCTTCTCTATCGTTTCAGAGCACTTTTCTTCCAGCAAAATGTCTGAAAAAGTGTCTCAGAATCTTAATGTTCGGTACTTCTAATTTCTTTGAATTGTTGACAAGGGTTCTAATCTTAACAAAATTTCTCCATCACAAAAGCTTTAATGGTGGTGAGACTCTTGCTACTAGAAAAAATATAAAATTGAGAGCCTGTCAAAAGGCCGCCCTGCCCCGCTAATTTTTTTATGGGTTGACCTGTTAGAAGCACAACCCGTTTAATATAATGAGCTCGACCCTTTAAAAATGGACCAGGGAAAGGGCTTTTAGTGGGCACGCCCCGTTGCACACCTCTAATTTAGACATAATGTTCATTACCAGCATTTTGGATAGCAAAAGGGGACATGGAGGACATACATGGAGCCATGGAGGTACATAAGAGAAAGTGTTAGGCTTCCGGTTTCCTTACCAAATGTAGAAGAATTTGTTTTACTAAAAGCGGAAAGAAAATGTATTTCACCCATGTTTTCTGATTCCACATTCATATCAAATCCATTACCCCAATGCTATTAAGTGACTCCCACCTAGGGTGGGGTTTGGAGGGTCAGATATACGCAATGTTATCTAGTTAGTGAGAACATTCCACAATTCTCCTTCCATCCAAATTCTCTCATCCACACACTACAAAGGCAAACTTGAATTCAGCATAGCATGCTAAGAGAGTAATAGAAGACAAATCTGTTATGGACCAGAATTTTGTTAGGAATTCAAGCTAAGCTAAAGGGTAGGGGGAAGAAAGAGGCTAAAAAAGATAGTAAAGATGAAAGACAATAAAGAGAGAAAATGTGCTTATTTCGAGTTTAGCTACTCCACAATAGTAAATTCATTCATAAGCTGCCTTTACAATGTATTCACCATCATTATTTATAGAGCTTTACTAGAGTCTAACAACCAAGGCTAGGTCATTCTAGAATTGATTTGATTCCCTTTTGTGCACAGGTGGACAGCTTCTTAATTCCCTTCAACAGAATTCTCAACGGCTTGGGCTTTTCCTTTCATGCGCCTCTTGTATGTCAAAATTGCTTTCTCCTATATTGGATGCATCACAAAATCACACTCATCCCATCTACCTACACCTCCATCCTCTTTCATTCTCCGTATTCAAAACATGTTGTCCCTTGGTACATTATTCAATCCAAACATGCCTTAAGGAGGGCAGAAATGAGGAACCAATTCCGTCCCCTTCAGTTTCCTAACCAAACATCGAAATTTTGAATAAGTTTTCTTTGTCCCTTGATATCCCACCCTTGCCTTAGATCACGAAACATAGATGACAGACCAAAATAAGTAGAAAACAAAACTACATTTATAGGTGGTAAGGTAAAGTACATTTCAGCAAATAATGACAAATCTTTGGAAGTACAGGTCCACTCTAATGTTTAAAGTCACTAGTCACTATTCTGTTACTAGCCCAAACATTTCATCTATCATTCTTATGTCAAAGGACACTTCTGCAGATTTAGACGTGAGAGGGTCGACAGAATATTTAGAGCATTGACTTCATCACTTTTCCTAAAATAACAGCAAATTTGCAAATTATTTCATCTGGAGTAAAAAAAATGCCATTTGTTTTCGTGATGTGGTATAAATTTACATAGCTTTCACCATCATCATGCTGCATACATTCCAGATTGGCCCATAAAAAAATTTCACTAGCTTTGAACTTGGTCATATCCATATGACCATGAAAAATACAGTTTAGAAACTTTAGATTGTCTGAAATCCTTTTTTTTTCTCCTTTTCTTTCAATTCTCTGTGACAGTCTGTATAAGGGAATATAAGCACTGAAGAAATTATCCAATCAAAATAAAATTTACCTTGAAATCGTGGATCTTATGTGTGTATCGCTTTGGAACTTCCTTAGCATCCAATTCCGAGTAGAAAGCGTCTATATCTTTCATCATCTTTTCATCAGATGGAAGTATTATCCGCCCAGATAGAACACCTGCCACCCAGTTACTTTGTAATTCATACAGGAAGAATGCGAGAACCTAGGATGAAAGTGAAAATTTTGATCAGCTGCTTCAACTATTAGTGTAATAATTTATGTCTCCGCTTTATGTAAATATCATAGCACCAATAGATATCTTACAACTGATGGGATGCCAATGAAGGAGATCCCCGGGGCTAATGTAGGAGGAAAGACATGCTTGTACAGAGGCCCCACACGATTATCATCAACACTCACAACACTGTTGATATCCAAGAAAGGGAAATGATACTTGTACCTGAAAATTAATGTTTCAGTTCATTGTGAGATATAATATCAATTTCCCATGGATTTATAATTAAGGAAAAATTGACATTCAATAATGCAACCCTTCACTCATCCAATGTGAATAATCTCACCTTTGGATTATTTTCTAATAATCTAACATTTGCCATACATTTGCCCACAACATATCATATAAAAAATTAATAGGGTATGCTGCCAACAAGCTAAGACAAAGGTTGGATTATTCATAGCAAACTAAGGGTAAATGTTGGATTATTAGAAAATAATCTAAAGGTGGGATTATTCACAGCAGACGAACAAAAGGTTGAATTATTAATGTCAACTTTTCCAATTAAGGTTCATTGAAAAATTTTGCACAATACCCTGTGCAATGGAGAATAACATCTGCATGAACCACACTCCCATCTTGAAACGATAATCTACCATCTTCATAAGCTCTTTCTATCTGCAAAATAGATACTAAAAATTTTCTTATCAGTTTATCCTTGCATCAAGGATGAACAATACTTCCAATGAGTTTTCACGATCACTAAGCAGAACTTCGATAAGGGAGTCGTTACCACCGGATGGAGCCACATGTTATCATAAACAGGATGCTTCCCATATCTTCCTGTTGCTTCATTTTTACATGCTATGTGCACTTCTTTGGCGAACGCAGCAATGTCTCTACTGATATCAAGAGCACTAGGAGCATTCCCTATCAAAACTACAACCTGATCGAAGTAGCACAAGATTGAAAAAAGGGTGTTTGTCAATTCTCCTAGACAATCCAAAAAGGTTAAAAAAGTGGTAAGAAAATTATATAATCATAGAAAACCCAAAAGTGTTCCATCCTTGTTTTTTAGGGGGGTGGTGGGTGGTGGTGGTGATGGTGAGTGGCGAAGTAAATCTTATGAGCTCATTTGAATAGTACTTCTTTCCTTTTGTGGGAAAATACTTCATATGACATTTTGCTTTGTGCAGAAAACTTGTTGTAAACCAAGTCCACACAAATACTAATGTTGACCAAGTAAATAAGTACAAGTTTGTTCTTGGCTTTTCAGGTATTTTTGATATTAATGATAGCTTTTACTAGTTTTCTTTGTGCAGAAAAATTATAAAAAGGATGAGAAGATCATTGCAAACTAAATTAATGTGAATCTGATCCATTCTAGACTTTTCTTGGTATGTGAAGTCACCCCTTTTTATGAGATCCATCAGGAAGCTGGTATGCAACTTAGTATTTGTGCTATAACTAAACCACCTAAGTGATATTTATGGATCATCATACTCAAACAGCACATATAATCGAACATATTCAATAGCCACCTGAAATTTGACAATAAAAGATGAGTATTTTGTAATAATAGCTCAAACCGATGGATAAAACAAGAGGCAAGTATATAGAAATTAATGCAGCAAGGAACAACAGCTCAAACTTATGCACAAACATTGCAGTCCAGACATCTTGGGCATCTGAAACTCTGAACATGTCCAAGTCACTAGACAGCACAATTCAATCGATAATAGAATCAGTAGCATACCTGTTTTTGATAGGGGTCTGGAATACGATAATTGTGGCTATGAATCTGCCTCCCTGGCCAAAGTTCAATGCCTGCAAGAAATTATCAAATAATATCGAATACAAAGATAAGTAACCAATCAAAAGTAATGGCAGTTATTATCAGAAATCAAGAAATCCAATCACCAATTAAATGTATTATCAGGCCATTCAATGAGTTTATTGACTAGAAAAAGGCTTTCAACACTCTGCTTGATAACCCAAAATAACTTCTCTTCAAATCCAAATTGAATCATAGAGTAGCACATCCAGTCATATAGCATTATATATCACAAAGTTAAATCATTTTCACCACCCATACCACACCACACAGTCAGTTAAAACATAAAAGGTTGAACTTGTAAAGCATTAATTTAGCTTCTATCATTAAGCCTTAAGTGCCATGGATACTAAAAACCGTAGATTAAATTAAAAATTCAATCACTGCAATAAACATTAATTACCAGGAATATTATCTGCAATCCGTGGCTCAGTAAAATGCCCAGTGCAGATGACAACTGCATCAAAAGTTTCATCCACATTGCTGCTCTCATCTCCACCAATTCTATATTTTACCATCCACATTCCATCTATCCCTAAACTAACATGCCTTACCTCTGTCTGATAACGGATCAATTCATTCAATCCAAACTCTCGACAAAAATCCTCCAAATATCGTAGCACTTCCCAATGAGCTGGAAACCTTCGTGAATCTCTGTCTGGTTTACCTGTAGAGAATAAAGAGAAAATTGTCACCAGAAGGTCTTATCCCTCAACCGATACAACATCAGCAACATTGCATCATCCCAAATCCCAATGCACTAACATGGCTCTAGACTAGGCGGAGTAGGGTGGTCAGACACATGAAGTCCTACTCTTGTAATGACAGTTTGGTAGTTTCACTTGACCCTTGATTGCAAAGGCATCTACAACTTCACATATATAAGAAGCGCAGGCATTTATTTAGTATTTACAATCCAAAACCACACTTGAATTATGTAGCTCACAGAGAATTATGTTGTTAGCCTAGTGGTTGTGTGTGGGCTTTCGCTTTCACCCTTGTGACAGCAGGGCTGCAGTACGTTACTACCTTTGAATTTGATGCTAGATGAATAATTGTAATTGTAGTTGTAAATTTGTAATAATATTAAATGCATAGCCCTGTGTTTAAAACAAAACATCCAAGACCTTAATCTCTCTTCCAATCACAAGGATGGATTCCTATATCATAGTAACTACAGAATATGTAGTTTGCACTCTACACCCAGCTGCAAGACATTATTTATTCAGAATGTCAAAATCGTAAGTAACTCTTTGAAAGTTCAAAAAAAAAAACAGTTCAACTGCTAGAAAAGGGAAATTTTTATGACCTCATTTCCACCAGAATTACAAAGAGAGGTAACTCAAATTAAGCAAAACTGCATTAGCCATTATGTAACAAGATATAATACAAAAAAATATTATAAGCTATTGAGCATTCAAATCTCAAAGTGGTTGTCTAGAAAATATCAAGGTTGAATGGAGTAGATACAAGTATACAACTTTTGGGCCAAATAACGATTTGTTACAATTCTAGGGGAAATAAGTTTAAATAAGGGCTAATAATGACTTGTTCTAGAGGAATACTAAAGTAAACACATAACTATAGTAGATTGAAAGGAACGGAAAAGTAGAAACTGAAAATTGATTGAGGATAACAGGCCTCAAGTTAGATAAGCCATTAAAGTGAAGCATACATACGAAGAGATTATAAACTACAGCAGAGACAGAGACGACTGGTGAGAACATTAAAGAGAATGAGACTTTTGTGGTTGACGAGTGATGACAATACACATCTCACATTGAACACAAGCTGCTGAAGCCTAAAATATTACGAATAATTTACATCTATTACTAGATATCCTTCCGTAATCAATTGCCCATGGGCTTTAAGGGGCATTTGGTACGTGGGAATGGAACTTGGCAATCTCGGCTCCCTTTATTTTCAACACATGAAGCAATGGGACATGCCTTCTTCATTTCCCAAGCTCAAGCACCCTAAAGACTTAAAACAGGACTTGGCTACTTGCCTTCTTTCTTTTCAATAGTCAAGCTTGTGTCTCATACATTTCCCATCAAACAAATGATGGTTGATGGAAAGATGGAACTTCATGTCCCAATATCCTTCTCAAATCCCCCAAAACAAACAACCACTTAAGCATTCATTAAAGAACACAAATGTTACATCTCTTCCCTTCACTAACTTCCCTTCCTTTTTTATGTCTTCAAGCTGGAGCCTTCCTAATGGCAAATGTTGTACTTACATAAAAAGAAGTGAATATACTTTACTTTCATTCACTATCAAGTTATCAAATCAAAAAATCATAACTCAAATAGGAGTATAGGACTATCAGCTTACAATATCTTATGCTAGATATACCAACTTACCATAATTATGATCACAATAAACATAATCCAACTTTCCAAGTGACATAATAAAACACACTCTATTCCATAAGAGGGTAGAAAAAAGTGTTCCTTACTCCATAAAAATCATCTGCACCATATACATCAAGTTGAAGGCTAAAAACAACAAAACTATGATGGAGATTTGCATAGCTATATACAACTACATTATATGTATAATATTTCATTGTTTTGGTCAAACTCACAACATCCCACCAAAAGACAATTCACAAACGCACCTAATGAGTAATGTTCCACACTTGATGAAAGAGAATTTGAAATGAAGATGTAGAAAGGGTTTAGGAGTCGCAAATATTGAGGAAAAGATGGGAGAAATCATTTAAGATGATTTGGGCATATGCAAAAATCCTTTTTACCGTATTGGCAAACCGCTAAAGAGGATAGAAAGTTGAAACTCCAGAGACTTCAAAAGAGGGCGACTAAAACCGAACAAGATCGGGTAGGAGTGGAATGGGATATGACGGATTAAACTTAGAAATGAAGAAAATAGAAATGATCAGAGAAGAGGAATCAATGTGAACAGATTATTGGAAATGATCTATAAGGCTTTGTCATTGTTCTTGTTGTTGACCAAATGATCCTCACTCCAAAGCTCCACCAAATTCAAACAATGTACATCATCAAAACCCACTTCAGAACTCAGACAAAAACCATAACAAATCCTGATAACTCACATTCAATCCAATCAAATCAGATATCAGTTGATGAAATTCAATTTCATATAAGCACACTATATATATATCATCTGTTTCATAATACTCAATAGCATCAAATTGTCAAGTTTATATAAATTTCAAAACAAATAAAAAGAGGTAACAAGAGAGAAAAATGATTACCAGAAGGAACAAAAGGGAAATCACGAAAACCCATAGCTTCTCTAGGAAGATTAGTGCGAAGACTAGTATAAAGACTGGAATGAACTATTTTCCTAGTCGGGTCAAGTCCAAGCGGTTCGGATTCAACCTCCGGCGAGTACACCCAAGTCCCACCCAACTGGGCCTGACGCTCAAATACCACAACATTGTGACCTTCCTTTTCGAGCTCACGCGCCGCCACTAAACCGGCTGCGCCGCCGCCTATCACAGCGACTTTCTTGGATACTAATGGGAGGGCCATGATTATTTGGATTAGTAGAAAGAAAAGTTTTGTGATTTAGAAACGGTCTCTGTAAATACAAAATACTGCACAATGTGCCCATTAAAAAATTGGATAAATCGAAAATTGACCGAATTAATTATTAAAAATTGGGTATGTTTTGATTCAACAATTGAACGTTCCCTAACTTTGAAATGATAATTTAACAATTAATCAGCCTTAATGGATTTTGCCCTTCTCTTTTTTCTGGCTTTTTTGGGTGTATCAGTCTCAATCACCTCCATGAGACCATGACCAGGAAACAGGAGTAACCATGAAACTTCAACCAATCTCAAATAAATAAATAAATAAATAAATAAAATAAAATAAATTCTTGCTATTACTGCCCGTTTGATAGGCAAATATTAAAATGACAAGGTTTATTGTGTACAAAATTATTGATACAAATTGAAAAATTCCTTTATAAGAACAACAATTTAAACACTTTAAACGGCAAATGAGAATAACTATAATGAACGAAGAGAATATATTAGAGCTTCAATGTGATAAAAATATAATCAAGTAAAATCCTTGTTGAATCGTCGGAATTTACACTTGTACTGTATTACTTTTTAAGTACTTACTTTGTTCCGTTTTAGTTGCACCATAGCATATGGGCACAGGAATTAAGGGTTGTCACATCATTCTGTTTTCATCGGTCCTTAGTGGACTGTTACTGATTTTAATATTATTAAAATTTATATATTTAAATAAAAAAAACAACAGTGTTAATAGTCAAATACTTGCAGTCCACATAAACTGATTTTCCCCCCAAAATTAATACTCACAATACAGCAAAACCTAAACAGATTTACAATCCAAAATACACTTAACCCAAAAATTTAAACTTTCCCCCCAAAATGAAATTTCCCCACCAAAATGAAAATGAAAATACAGCTTTAATACACTTGTAATAGCCTATATAAAGGCAGAATCAACAATTAGTATGGGTATTTTGATTTCCCCATATTTCCCTTCCATCTTTAAGCATTCTTTAAAATCTTAGCATTTTCCTTGAGTCTTTGTTCTTCTTTTAATTTTTCCGCATTTTCCTTGACTCTTTGAGCTTCAACTTCAAAGTCTCGTGGGTCTAACCCGAGCTTCAACATCTAAAATCGACATAAACATCTAAAATCAACATGCATGAACAGAAATCAACATAAAAATCGACATAAACTTTTAAACAGAACCAGATCTTAAATCGACATGAAACATAGTCAGATGAAACATTTAAAATCAACAGAACATTTATCAACATTTAAAATCAACAGATGAAACAGAATCAACATTACCAGATCTTAAATCAACATTTAAAATCAACAGAACATAATCAACATAAACATTTAAAATCAACAGAAATCAGATCTTAAAACTAAAAAAACATGAAACATAATCAACATAATAATCAACATGCATGAACATTTAAAATCAACAGAACCAGATCTTAAAATCAACATCTAAAATACACATAAACATCAAAAATCAACATGCATGAACAGAAATCAACATTAATCAGATCTAAAAACATGAAAAGATAGGGTTAGAAATGCTCATTATTTCTACCACGAAGGGTCATTTTGGGGTATCCTTTTTTCATAAAGTAAATCCTCCTTCGTCATCAGAGTAAGGAAAAGAATATAAATCAGATGAAGAACCAAAACCGTAATCAGATGAAGAACCAAAACCAGAGGTAGTTTCATCACTATCAAAACCAGGGGTAGTTTCATCACTATCAAAATATTGTGAAGACTCCATAAAATTTACCCAAAAGAATCAGATCTGAAACGAAAGAAAGGGAGGATTGGTAGGGTTTCTAGAGTGTTCTCGAGAGAGAGAGAAAGAGCGCCGTTTGAGTGTTCTTGAGAGAGGGAGGAAATGAATGGGTAATTAGGGTTTGGGAGGAATCAACAGCTTTTTAAAGGGAGGGTAGGGTTCTTGAGAGTACCGTTGAAATTCAATTGGGAGATGAATGGGTTGGTTGGAATTCAATGGGTGGGTATTTATTTAAGGTAAGTTAGTTGAAATGGGTATTAAATTTATTTAAATAATTGAAATAAAAAATTAATTAATGGAAGGTAGGTATTGGTTGTGGGTATATTAAATGATTAATGGGATGATATATGATTGATAGTGATATGTGGGGTAGGAATAAAGTGATAATAAAATAAGATTATTTTTTGCCAAATATAGTAATGGTGCAAGTATTGTGAAACAGCCTAATATGGTAAATGTTGCAAGTATTTTGGAACGGAGTAAGTATAACTTATAGTTTTGCATAAATTTAATATATATAATGGAATAGACGAAGTATATTTCAACAAAGATATTAATAGAATCAAAAGGCTAACTTTCGCAACAAGGAATCATATTGGAAATTTATGATTGATTCAAATTTAGTAGTTGTCAAATAAAAAAAAATCGAATTTTGATTTTTTAATCCATCATTATTATGTATTTCGAAACACAATTTATATTTAATAGTCGATGTCTTAATTACATTATCTGCTCATTTCTGCCGATAGAAATAACACTTACGACCGATTTGGCTAATAATAGAGAATGATTTATCGGGTAAATTAGCATGCATATCCATTATTTGATTATCACACTCTATCCTACGTTTTGAATTTGATCGACCGTTTTCCTCTAGTCCTGCCTATCAGGAGAGCATGTGTATAGATTGTCCGTCACTTTATTTCACCCAGACTCTATTTTCGGGCGGGATATTGGATAAGATGATTACAATGATCCTACATTTTGATTGACCGCTTCCCTCTAGTCCTCCGAGAGTATGGGAATGGATTGACCCCGCTTTCGGGCGGGATATTGAGTAAGATAACGATGATATCCTACATTTGGAATTTGGATCGACATTGCTGGGTTGGCAATTTGGCATTTTCGTAGTTCTATTTTCTTCTTCTGCAATCTGCTCCAGCTTTCACCTTCCATAAACACTCTAATTTTATTCATCTTCTGGGTTTCTAGAATTTTCTTTCTTTATGTTATCTTCTTATATGCCTTGATCAAATCAACCCACTTGAATATCATCTTCTGGGTGGTCCTATTTTTCTATTCCCAATTTTGGAAATCACCCACAATTATTTATCCATTTTGATCTGGGTATTGCATTTTTGGTTCATTTTTATGAACTAAATTAGGGTTAAGATTGGTTTTTTTCTTTAGGGGAGATGACTTTGGATTCAATTCCCGGGAGTTCTGGGTATTTAGACTCATACCCTGAAAGGAGAATTACATATTTCAGCAGTAAATATATTCTGGGATTGACTTTTGTTGCTGGAATTGGTGGTTTGCTTTTTGGGTATGATACAGGTATTCCAATCTCAATTTCTAAATATTGAATTATCATTTCTTTTGGTTTTTTTGATTATCCATATTTATCTTTTATTTGATTGAAATCTAAAGTGATTAGTACTTGTATGAACTTTTTGTGTTTTTAGGTATGTTGATTTGTATCCCCTTAGAGTTGAGTTTCTTTACCTAGAAAAATTAATTGTATTATTTATTTATACATCATATCGCGACCTATTCGTGATGAGCGTATTGGTTTGCCTTCTTTCCCTCCCACCCCGGACTCTGCTTTGGACAGGACTCATTCGGATAATGATGATGACGACATCATATGAAAACAGACAAATTTTCAAACCAAGGAAAACATTTATATGCATTGAATTAGTATTCCAGGCTTTAGGGTTGAAATTGCAGAATAAATTTGATACCTTAGGTTGTATGCAGAATCCAATTGGGTGTTCGTTATGTTAGACCGTGTTTTGGGTACCAACGTTGATATGGGTTTGAGTATAATTGTATAAAGATATAGATTCCTTAGTTTTGACATGTTTACTAGTTAAGAAATACTTCAATGAAAAAGTAAAGAACATCAACTTTTGGCAATATTGGTTTTTTGAGGCCGTGCTCTCTTATTATGTTCGGTGGTCACACCTTCATTCCGTGATTGGTGCTCATTAGCCAATGTGTTTGTTACTCATTGGCACAACAAGGGTCTTACGCCCTCATCAAAAGTTGATTCTCAAAATTCCATATGGTAGTATCATGCTCTTAGGAACCTTTTGACTCTCGATAGTTCTTCCATTTGCTCCTAGTATTTGATTCTTTAATTCTTCTTAATTTACTAGAATGTTGGCTTGTTATTTGCTTTCATACATTTTGAAGGAGGGTTTAGACCCTTGACATCCTCGACATAGGGCTTAAGGTAACTTGCATTAAAAGTATAAAAGGAATGGTGAATCTTTAGCCACTTCAGAAGCCTAAACTACTTCATCCCCTTGAATTAGCATCAAAGAGAAAATGGAGTTTTTTTAAGTAAAAGAAGGATATTTGGTAACAAATGAAGAGAAAGATTGAATTGTGCAGATGAAATAAAAGAGGGTTAAAATGTATAAATGAGATTAAAAGAAAGGGGTGGATCCATTTCCAAATATGGAAATGATGTAAATTGAATGGGATAACCCAAAATAGAAAATGAGAGAAATCGAGAAGGATGAAGGGAGTAAGCCACAACTCTCATCCCCTTTGTAGGAAATAAACCATTTTACATTGGTCAAGATGTGTTAGGTAGCCACATCTTCCTAATTTGAAGATTTGGTCTTGAATTGTAAATTAGGTGATGTAAAAGAAAAGTTTCACTTTGGATTCCTGTTACTGATTTATTTCTTTTAGGAATTATATTTTCTTTTATTGTTTTATTTTACTATCTATGCGGTTTGTGTTTGGAAGTTGTATGTTCATAAGGAGTGCTTGCCTTGCAG
The DNA here is from genome assembly GCA_019425755.1 of Amaranthus cruentus. Taxonomy (NCBI): domain Eukaryota; kingdom Viridiplantae; phylum Streptophyta; class Magnoliopsida; order Caryophyllales; family Amaranthaceae; genus Amaranthus; species Amaranthus cruentus. The sequence continues at coordinate 6,766,237 of CM033463.1, read as the reverse complement.
GTGTGATATCTGGGGCACTTTTATACATTAAGGATGATTTTGAAGAGGTCAAAAACAGCACCTTTTTGCAGGTATGACTTATGAGAAGTTGTTGAGTTACTTCATTCTCGAGTCAGGACGGGGTAGATGATGAAAAGGAGCCACTTTTGATGGCGCATTAGGCATTGTGCCCTGATACTGTTATTCGTCTTTCTTGATGATCTATAATTGATTGATTTATGCTTGTTTTATTGTAATCTGTTGGAGAGTTAAACTTGTGCATTTGTTGTTTGTGTAAAATTGCAATCTGGATATAAGTATGTGTAGTATAGATGGTTATTTACCCTTGATTGTTCTGGAGCTCAAGACGTAGAATCACACACTCTCAGCTTAATGAATCGTTGTGCTTGCTATAGCTTGCGCTTTCTTAAATAATTGAGCACTTCAAACTCTAGTCACGGTTATTTACCCTTGATTGTTCTGGAGCTCAAGACGTAGAATCACACACTCTCAGCTTAATGAATCGTTGTGCTTGCTATAGCTTGCGCTTTCTTAAATAATTGAGCACTTCAAACTCTAGTCACGGATATTTTTGTTTTAGTTCTCTTCTCACTGATATCTTTTTCCTATTTTCTATTACATTATCATGTACTCCTTCTATTTTTACTTGTTTATCTTGCTTTTTTTTACACACATGCCAAGTGAAGAAGGCAGGATGAGAAAAGACGGGATTAAGGTCTAAGCAATGCAGAAGTGTAAGACTAAGGGGGGTCAAGAGAGAAGACGGGAGCAGAGTGGAGAGAAAGGGAGCAATTTGGTTTTATAAGACCAAAAACGGCAACAAAAAAAGAGGAAAGCCCAATATTACATCACTCTCCCACGCAAGCAATAGAGGGAGCATATAACTCATACAATTGAGCTTCTTCCATTTTAGAGAGCTTGCACCCCTCCTCAATCCTAGATAAGAAGATTTGGAAACCTAACACTTCCTTGAGTTTCTCCATCTTTACCTCTTCATAATCCTTTGAACCAAATTTTGGCCTCATGTTGTGCTCTCTGTGGACTATGGTCATACTTTCTATTGATATGAATCGGCCATTTTGGCTCTGAATCAAGGTTTAAATGGGAGCAAAAACTGGTATGGGGCTACACTTAAACCTGGCCTGCTGGCCTGTGACTAAAATTGGGCTCCTCAAACGAAAGGGCCTTCTGCTGTGGGTTTTCTAGGCAGGGACTCTCCACCAACCCTGTTCATAGGTGGGAGCTTTTATAGAGACGATTTGTTCTTGGATAAAGTCTAATATAGACTTTGCGAATGTCAATTTTATTGTGCACCACTCAATCTCCACTATACAACCCACACTCTTTACTATCCCCACTTCACTACCGACATTCCTAACTCTCCACTCCATTAACTCACTAACATTTTAATTGGTGGACACTATTTTAGTGTACACGAAGTCCATACAAGAGTATGTCCTGGTCTTGAATATGATCGCAATACTTACTGATTGCCTTGTGTTATTTTTCTACTGGGTTTGAATTCATTGTTCATTCTCAAATAATATTATTTTGGCGAAACTATATTGGTTCGACATGAATTGGGCACGACACAGTATTCTTTGAAATGTGTGACCTGGATTTTTTTAATGTTGTATACCTGTTGTGCTGTGATGAAGAGACTTTTGATTTAGTGTTCTTCGTTCGTTGTTTGTGTCTTTGCTTAATGAACTTGTTAGTATTCTGTAGATATCTACTTGAAAATTGCTAATGGCTTAAGCTGACAGGAAACAATTGTTAGCATGGCCCAAGTAGGTGCAATAATTGGAGCAGCTGCTGGTGGATGGATAAATGATGCTTCCGGGCGCAAGAAAGCTACACTATTAGCTGACTTTGTCTTTGCAGCTGGTTCAGCTGTCATGGCTGTTGCCCCAGATCCTTATGTTCTTATATGTGGAAGATTTTTAGTTGGTTTAGGTATTGGAATGGCTTCAGTCACTGCTCCTGTTTATATTGCCGAAGCATCACCTGCTGAAGTAAGAGGTGGACTAGTGAGTACAAATGTACTCATGATCACTGGTGGACAGTTTCTTTCCTACCTTGTTAACCTCGCTTTTACTCGGGTCAGTTAAAATACGCGGCGCTGTTATTTGTGCCCTTATTTATCACTTTTGATGGCAATTTACTGTAGTAAGATCTCTGTTGATGGCAATTTACTAGGTACTCTTAGATGGAATGAATAGAGGAGGAGAATTTGTAGTGGCGAACTGGTAGACTCATCCATGGTTCATATTGTCATCACTAATTCTTTATTGAGGCCGTCTCACCGTGAGTCGACTTCAATTAGGTCAGCCCAAATTATTTAAAAAAAACGCTTCCTGCAGAAGTGGGAATCCAATTTTATGTTTTTTTCTTTTTTTTTTTTTTTACTAATAGGTCTTTTGTATGGACCCGTCAAGACGGGTTGTATTGTTATAGCCAACCTCAACCTTTTGGGCCTAAGGCTTTGACATTGTTTTTATGGGTGCTCTCAGATAGATTGCTTTCCTTTTGTGAACTTCAACGTTTTTTGATTCTTTCAATGATCATGATGTGAGCTTAGATTCTTAAAGGTCTTGTTTGGATGGGGGGAAATGAAGGGCAAAGAAGGGAAAGAATTTGGAGGGATGGAGATCCCCTTGTTTGGATAGCAAAAAGGGAGAGTGAACCAAACTGAGAGCCTTCTTATCCCGCCAATTCGAGCCATGTAACTTTCGGGTAAACATCAATTGTTTGAGACAGTCGAGTAATCCTTAAGCATATATCTTCAAAAGCACTTTAACTACTTGAGATTTCGTAGTTTAACACGTTTATAGCATTGATAAAACCCCAGATGCATGTTAATTTTTGGGCGTGTCTTTCAAAGCTTGTTTACAACTTTCACTAACCCTTATCCGACGTTGAAAAGAATTCTTACATCTCACTTCTAAGAGACATATGAACGATAAACTTCAAATTTCTTTTTGTTTTATTTTATTTATTTATTTATTTATTTTTTACATTAAGTTTTCAGGTCCCTGGGACTTGGCGATGGATGCTTGGAGTAGCTGGTGTTCCAGCCGTAATACAATTCGTTGGTATGCTCTTTCTACCAGAGTCCCCACGTTGGCTTTATCAGAAGGTTATACTTCTTTTTTTTTTCACGAAACCATGCGAGATAATAAGATCAAGGCACCATATAGATCAAATGCTTCTCATTAAGTCCGCATATAGTGCTCTCAATTAAGAAGTTTTGTGTATCATGCATTTTAGGGGGAGAAAGCCGAGGCTGTTGCAGTGCTTGCGAAGATTTATGATCCATTTAGGTTAGAGGATGAAGTAGACGGTCTTGCTGCTGCTGCCGAAGAAGATCTAGTTAGAAAGAAAGCCAGTGTTTGGGATGTTTTTAGAAACAAAGAAATAAGAATTGCATTTCTTGTTGGAGGTGGTCTACAGGTAAGGTTATGCACGTTCAAACTTTTGGTTTGTAGACTACATGAATCTATGTTACTTGGACTCGGATACTGATGTTGGATACCGGTACGTGTCCAAGTGTTGGTTACATCTAAATATTCAATTTTACGCCTAAAATGAAATGTCTATGTGTCATACCAGTGTCCGAGTATCAAGGATCGGATACGGATACGTGAAGCAAAATAAACAGTCCGAGTAACATAGACATGAATAATCTACGCACACAAGTTAAGTTTTTTGGACGTTCGGATGGTATTTTGTGTCTATTTTGAATGGGGCTTTAAATTGTTAATATTTGGACTTAAATTGTGCAGGCTTTCCAACAATTTGTTGGTATTAACACAGTCATGTACTACAGTCCAACAATCGTCCAAATGGCCGGTTTCAGTTCTAACCAACTCGCTCTCCTTCTCTCCCTTATTGTCGCCGCCCTTAACGCCGCTGGAACAGTTGTCGGCATTTACCTCATCGATCACATGGGTCGCCGCTCATTAGCCTTAATGAGCTTGTCGGGCGTGCTAGCATCCCTTGTCATATTGGCTGTTTCCTTCTTCCTTCAATCGTCTGGAGCCCTTGCGGTTGTAGGCCTCGCTCTGTACATTGCGTTCTTCTCTCCTGGGATGGGACCCGTGCCTTGGACAGTAAACTCCGAGATTTACCCACAAGCTTACCGAGGCATATGTGGGGGTATGGCGGCTACCGTAAATTGGGTTTCTAACGTTATTGTATCGGAGTCCTTCCTTTCGATTGCTGATGCTGCTGGCACCGGCACTACTTTTCTTATACTTGCTGGTATTACTATTCTTGCCATTGTATTTGTAGCAGTATGCGTTCCGGAAACTAAGGGATTGGCGTTCGAGGAAGTGGAGGAAATATGGAAAACGAGGGCTTGGGGACAGTCATCGAATACCGAAAGCCTTCTTGAAAGTGATCGCCGCCATCACAATGATGTACATAATCTCGACGATGATGATCAGAAGTCCTAGGTTGTATGATTGATTGATTGTATCTCCAGTTAGTTATATCTAGAACATTCTTTAGGTGATTATCTTCCTCTAGGAATATGCTTTTTTTGCAATCCATTTTCATTTATTTAATTCTGTAAAGTGTAAACAACTTGGCATTTATTTGTTTGTGAATTAATGAATTATTGTATTGTACTGAAATAAAATAAATTATTGTATTATAATAATCTTAGTAATGAGTATTAGTTTTTGTTAATCACTTCTCTGCAAGATGTTGTTTATATTGAAGTATCTTTGTACCCGCCCCCTATACTCGGACGGGCAGGTACTCGGTACTTCTAGACATCATCATCATATTCAGTGTATCCCGCTCATAGATACTATGCTCAGGGTCTGGGGAGGGAAGAACGATGGCAACACTCGGTATTTCTGTACAAACAATCTATTTGTTAGTGTAAGGTCGCATACATCGAACTCCCTTGAACTCTATGTGTGAGAGCCAATTAACAAAATTTTGGTAATCTAATATAAACTTAAGTCTAGTCTAAGCATTGATCGGGGTTTTAATGACATCAGAGCTAATGTAATAATGAAGCAATCACAAAAGATAATTTATAGAGAATCTGGGGTAGACTTTACAGTTGAAGATTTTATCTTTTACTAAATTTATTGTTTTTAAAAGAATTAAATTTCTCCTCATTTTTCGATCTTACGTTCAATATTTTCCCCTTCAACAAAAAAAATTTAAATTTACACATTTAAAGTATTAAAAATTTTACTTTAAAAGGAGTAAAGAATCAGGTCTTGTTCAATGATTGCTGCTCCTGCCCTTTCTTCGGTCTATCTTATAATTTTACAATTGTAGATTCTTGCCACAAAAAAAAGGAAAATACAAAAAAAATTAAATAAAATAAAAAATACAAAAAAAAGTAAGAACATTAATTCCTCACCCTCCTTTATTTTTTTTATTGCACTTTTATTTTTCTTACTTTTTTTAGTTACATTTGTTATTTTTTTGTATTTTCTTTTTTTGTCAAGTTGACCTATAATTTTAGGTTATCAACAGTTTAAGAATGTTACACATCAAAAGTTGTTAGTATTCAGGGTTAATCGAAAGTTCGTATGTAATTTTTCAAAAAAAATAAATAGGAATTAAAGTGCGAAACTCTTACCTTTAAAAACCCTACTTCGCTTCTCCATCACCAATCATCTTTCTCCTCACAAGATAAAAACAGCAAAACAGAGAAAACCTTAGAGAGAGAAAGCTCCGCCATAAAATAATCATGGCGACTGTTTACACATCAGAATCTGAATTCCAATACACCCACAAAATCCCACTAGAAGAAGAAGATGATATTGTTATTGCTCCTACTTCTGTAGAACAACAGAATGATGAAGAAGAGGTGATTTTATGGAAGCCAAAAGCCAAAACAAAAAAGAGGGTCCCACAAGTATTGTTAGAAGGGTATGTAGAACCCTCAGACGACGATGATTTACCAAGAACAAAGAGTTTAACTAATGATGATCTTGATGAGTTAAAGGGTTGTGTGGATTTAGGGTTTGGGTTTAGTTATGATGAAATTCCTGAACTTTGCAGTACTTTACCTGCTTTGGAGCTTTGTTATTCCATGTCTCAGAAGTTTCTAGATGATCATCCTGATCAACAACAAAGTAGTGATGTGAAAACTGTTGGTGGGGTTGAGGGTTCTTCTGACACAGAATCAAATGCTGGGTCTGAAAGTTCTAGTCCTATTCCCAATTGGAAGATCTCTAGTCCTGGTTAGTTTTAATTATCTGTGTATTGACTTTTGATTATTTTTGCTGTATGATCTGGGTTTTTCTTTGTTATTGTTGGGTCTTAAAACTTCTGTCTGAATATTGATTGTTGTTGATGATTATAGTTGTTTGAAGGTTACAACATTGAGAAGACACGACCTCAAACCAAGACGTCCACATTCTTACTTAAGGATGGAAAATTTTGATTAATGTTTTTGACTCATATTTAAAAGATGAAATATATCTATACGAGATCTCTTTAGATTCGTCGAACAAAAAAGAAACGGAGGAAGTATGTATTAATTGAGTTAATATATTTAATGCATCTGTTGGAGAGACTGTCTCTCACTATAATTTGGGATAATCTTTAGATTTAACCTTCCTATGGGGCAACAAAAAAAATGCTACTTTGCTGTAGTTTAGGAAATTTTATTAATATGAGTCCTAAAAAAACTAACAACAATGAAGGGTTATTTAACTTTAAAGGATAGTGATTAACTGTATACACCAAGACTAAACCTAAAGGGTAAGGCATAACGATGTCGGGACCAAAGAGGTCATACACCTGACAGTGAGTGACAACCCGACTTACCGAGACACCTAAAAGACCAAAAACAAAAAGATCATACACCATGGGAGAGCTACAAGACGGCCCCAGCAAACACCAATCAAAATGCCTAAACAAGATGGGCCTACCAAACCCCTAGAAGCTAACCTAAGGAGCCCTAACCCTAGAACTAGTACAAGGCAAGGACATCAACCCCAGAAATACTCTGAGGAAACCCATTGGTGCTAGATCACCGACCGCCACCGCCCAACAACTAACCAAGAGGAGACAAACCCAACATGACACCAAACCAAGACAACTTTTGCTATTAAATAACAAATTTTTTTCATAATCAGCTAATTTACTAAGCACTAGCATCCACCTAACCATAATTTTGTACATAAATAACCTAAAATTGTCAAACGGGCTATTTTGCCTACGAGTTTTTGATGTTACATGATCTATGTTGCACAAATTGTTCCAAAGTAAAGGCTTGACTGTTCTGTGCAAATGATATGTGTAATTGAATCAACATGTAAATTATTAGTCTATTGCTATTCAATTGGATTTGTGCAATAAATGTACTCCTAATTGGCATCACAAATTGTTGTATCAGACGGCCTTACTAGAGCTAGAGGTGCGTCTTACACATGGGTTAAATAGTCCATCTCATACATATTACGAGAATATAGACTCGATCGTCTCATCTAGAGGCGGCCTCTCACAAAAGTTGCCCAATTGGCATCTATTAGGTATGAGTTAGCAAAGTTGCAAATTACAGCTTGTCCAGTTTGTTTACATTTGGTGTTTTTTGGCCTTTATAGGTGATCATCCAGAAGATGTTAAAGCAAGGCTAAAGTATTGGGCACAGGCAGTCGCGTGCACGGTTAAACTATGCAGTTGAATTGCAACATCAGACTGATTTGATCAATTGAGCTAAAACAATAAAAATTTAGTCTTTTGATTTGTTTTCGGGTACTATGACTACCACATGAACCCGCTTGTGATAATTTGAAGGGGAAGATGAACATTCTATTACCGTTAAAAGTTCAAAACTTTTCGAGTAATTTTCGAGAAGATGGATCAGAATCATTATAGAAGAGGAACATGTCAGGTCTGAGTATTCATTCAAATACCAATGACCATCTGAAATTTAATGCTCAACCTGAAATTAGTAGCTGTTGAGAGGTTCATTTGAGCTATCAGGTCGGTTTCGTGTCGGTTTATAATCTGGTTTTGTGTACACATTAATTTTTGTATGTTTTAAATTCATTTTGAAGTCGGGTCAAGTCAGGTTCGGTTATAAAGGCGGGTAAACATCGGATCGCCGTGCCTTTTTGTGTCTTTTTGAACACTTTTGGTTGTGATTTTTTGTTATCATAGATGATATATGTTCACTGAACTATATTTCTTCTTATTTTGTCTTTTTTCTGTTTTAGTGTGCTTATTCCATTGTGATTCCTATGCAGTGTGTGTTGAGAATCACCATTATAGCTACCTCAGCCTCTCGGAGACCTCTGCATTGTTGAGGTAACTCCGTTTATTGGGTAATCGATATGTGGATATTTAGCAAATCCTTTTGATCATTTATTCTGCTCGATTGAACGGCATGCACTCGTTCTTGTTTAATTTCTAATTTGAGACCTGTTAGGCTGTTACTCATTCTTGTCGAGAATCACCATTACAGCTACCTCAGCCTCTCGGAGACCTCTGCATTGTTGAGGTAACTCCGTTTATTGGGTAATCGATATGTGGATATTTAGCAAATCCTTTTGATCATTTATTCTGCTCGATTGAACGGCATGCACTCATTCTTCTTTAATTTCTAACTTGAGACCTGTTAGGCTGTTACTCATTCTTGTCGAGAATCACCATTACAACTACCTCAGCCTCTCGGAGACCTATGCATTGTGGAGGTAACTCCGTTTATTGGGTAATCGATATGTGGATTATTCACAAATCCTTTTGATCGTTTCTTCTGATCGATTGAACGTCTTCCACTCATTCTTGTTTAGTTTCTAACTTGAGATCTGTTACTAATTTTCTGATGTGAAATAGCGAAAGTTATTGATCTAATCTGTCGTTCAAATTAATGTTTCATATGCAAGTACTAACTGATCTACTTTCGTATTATGTATGCCCGATTGCTAACGTATTCCTGACTTTGAAGACGAGTACTCGCATGTTCTTGTACCGGTGACATTTCCGAAGATATGTCTTTGTCCATCCTTGAAAGCCTTATCCGTGGTTTGGTTAGCTTCCTTTGTCCTAATGAGATTGCTATAATTGATCGTAATTTCGTAAAGCTCACACATTAAAAAGACAGTTGTAACAATATCAATGGGACATAGGAGTAAACGAGTAAGATGTAATCGAGCAATGGAGATCAAAACGAAACTTCAATGAAGTGACTCATTGTTAGCCGGTTCTTTCGCGTTGTATGGCATCGGTGTTATCGTCGTGTTAATTAAATTGTTGCTACACGATCACTACTTGACTATCGTTGCTCTACCTGCATGAACAACAAGAAACATATTATAAGAACATTTCATCACCCCAATGTCATTTGTATATAATAATTAATCATCTGGATGTCTAGTTGGCCACATGGCATGCCACATTGATTTGCACATAAATTTTATTTTAACCGATAAAAGTTGGCATATTCTTGGTTATTTTAACCTACTAGTTCATAATCTGGATTCAAATTGGAATTCTTTGTTTGGTCTATATTTTCTTGTACGCCTTTTATTGCATAATAATGATGTATTAAAGTCGTAATAGTCTGATTGGCTTTTGATAGGGTTGGGCATGGGTCGGATTTAGGTTGGGTCTAGCTAGATTCAGATGCAGATCATCTAATTTTTTATTGGACTTGGACACATATTCATAGGGTTTGAAAATTTTAGATCCAGGTCTAGACCTTTGGCGGTTCTAGGGTTTGAATTTGGATTCAAAACAACTTTTTTTTTCCTGAATTTTTTTTAAAAATATATTACAATTTTCGATTATTGATATAAAATTATTTAAACATTTTCGAGTAAAAAAAATCTATATGAAGTTTTCCGACATTCAAGTTTCTATAATGAAATATTTATCAAGTTTTTTAATTTTTAAAGTATGGAAACAATGATCACATTTCAAATTGCAAGAATCGACAAAGCTAAAAATCACGTAATATTCAGAAATATAAAAATAATTCTAAATCAAACAATTAAGTACGCATAATAGTTTGTAAATGGGCTCAAGGGTTTGTTCTAAGTTAGTTCTGGGTCTTAAACCTGTCGACTCGGACCTTGAAGTGATGGATCAAAATTCGATCAGATCCATAGGGTTCAAAAATAGGTGGATATCAAATTAGGGTCGAATCAAGTCTAGACCCTTAGGGTGCAAGACTCATGTCCGTCCAATTGTAATTAGAGGTGTTCGATTAGATGGGTCAGAGCAATTTCTTAAAGGGTCGAGGAGCGGCATGTCCAACAAAAAACTTAACAATAAAAAATCAGCTCGTTTTGTATAAGATTGTCTCACGATGAGATGAACCTATATAATTAGTTTGTTTATCTAATTGATCACTTAAAAATTATAATTGATCACTTTAATACACTAAATCTACATGATTCGTGATTCGGTTGTAATAGGAATGGTCTAACATGCAATTGTTTTATTTAAAAATTTATCATAAAAATTATATGAATTATGCTAAGCTCTTATTGTTTAAGTTTCATGTGAAATAGACCCCGTGATGACCCTGTTTACTTAGTCAACGATAAGCTGGGTTGTTACAAGAAATGTTTAATTGGGAGTAATTAGGTAGTTGAGTTAGATTAATAAATATAATTGTAAGTCAAAGGTCATTTAGCATAGTCAACAGTCATTTAGCAGGTCATCCGGTGATGTGGTTGTATCGATGTCGTGTTTGGTAATTTGAAGGTTGTTGTTTGTAAACAAAACTTCGAGGTTGTTTATTCTAAAATGCTTAAACTTTAAGGTTGTAGTTGGTAATTAATCTTATAAAATAATAAATAATTCAGATTATTTTAAGAGAATTAGTAATATTTGAAATTATTAAGGTCTATTTTCCTACATTCATCATTAAAACCAAAATAATAAACATAGACGTGATAATATGGTCATAATTTTGATAGATTTATCTCAACATAAAAATTTTTAGGAAAATTTGCTCAAAATAATCCCAAGTATCATCCCGTTGGCAAAAAATAATCCCAACTATCAATTATTTTTTAATAACCCAGCAATTCTCATAATTTGTTGAAAACATACCAACCTTCTTCTTAATCGGCTTCAACAGGTAACTTTTCCACTTTTTTTTAATTTTGAACAATTAAATAAAAAAAAAGTTGAAAAGTTACATGTTCCAGCCTGTAACAAAGGTGTGTGTATATTTTCAACAAATTATGAGAATAGTTGAAATTATTAAAAAATAATTGATAATTGGGATTATTTTTTGCCAACGAGATGATAGTTAAGATTATTTTGAGCAAATTTTCCAATTTTTTATCGTAGCATTTACTCACACGAACAAAGAAAATGACGTTGAGTACTCACTTTATCTCTCATTTGGCACCAATTTCTATTGTAATTTATCTACTGATTTTTCACCCATTTTTTTTATATGACCAAGTTGCTCTTTCAAATTTCATAATGATATATTATACACTTCTATTAACAATAATACAAATGATAATAATGTCAATGTGTTGCAAAAGTGTGAAAAATACAAAGACTGACAATGAGTTAGTAGTAGTAAGCAATATCAAAATAAGGCATAAAAACATATTGAGGACTTTATTTTTCAACCACAAGGCATAAAAACGTATTGTACAGTTGCAAGCCTCTATGTGGAACAATCCCATTTCCCTAGCTACATGTGGGAGGAGCTCAACAAAAGAAAAACAACTATTCATTATATTTAAAAATGAATAGAAAAATACTACTTGCATTTTATAGTTTTTACAGAGTTATTACTATATGTTGCAGATAATAAATCTAACTTTTAAATCAGTTGTTTTCATGGGCATGCTAAGAAAAAGTCCACAATATCGATTAAATAGATTTCAATTGAACTTATAGCTAACATACGCAAAGGATGAAAGTTCTTAAAAAAGTTTTAGCATCATCACTAACATTTTGACTCCCTTTACCAAATAATTTTTGACATAAATAATTCATGCATAATTGCTTTGTTATCATCAAAATTACATAATAGATTGCCAAAATCAAGTCACATTGTTGCAATTGATTTTCACACCCAATTCATCAAGACAACAATATTCAATAACCCATTTTTTTAAAAGATTTTTTTAATAAAAAAATAAATAAAATTGCTCCACAATATCACTAAATCATAAACCCATCTCATAAATAGAAAACACCATCAAACCATCAGTAAATAGTTGAAAGATTTGTTACAAAGAAGACTTAGAATTGCTCCACTATACAGCTAAATCATAACATGAGAATCATAACTATACAGCTAAACCATCAGTAAATAGTTGATTTATGGTCAAAACCATTAATCAGATATTGGATGTTTTCATTTTCTGTGTTTTAGATTCGTTGAACAATGTCTTGCCATCCTAAAGCAGAAACATAATTGTAAGTAACCTGGCTGTAAGAAATCACTGCATATACATGTCGATAAAATATAATGAGCACAATAATGCAATATAAGCACAATTTAAAACCAAAGGTGATTCTAAGAACATGCAATACCCAACCATACAAGGCTTCTAGAAATAAAGACCTCAAAAATAACTTGAAAATGCGGTAACGGAATGGTGATAAGTTAAAGGAAGTGATGTCCTAATCCTAAATATTGGTCAAAACCATAAGATATCCCTTGATATGGCCTACGCGAATTTTTTTACACCTTTACAACGCATGTAATATCGATTCGTTGTTTCTAAAAACCTTTACAATGCAGACGATGCGATGTAGACTTGTCTTTACACTATGGTTTACATAAATTTTGCTTTTGTACACTCCAAAATAATACACTTTTACCCTCCATTGAATTAAAATAAAAGTTTGATGATTCATGTATTACAAGTACGAAAGACAAAAGCAACAAAATACTCCAATAGCAGAACAACTCGGTATTGATTCCAGTAAACGACAACAATTTTAACAACGAAGCTACAAAGGGAGACAATGAAGATAAAGTGACTTACTTGGATCGTGATAAGTCCTTCCTTTCCCACCTTCTCCATAGCCTTTGCGATCAACTCCCCAATGTCTCTGTCGCCATTAGCTGAGATGGTACCCACCTACAAGATATTCAAGAAGAAAAAAAATGTCAACCCACATCCATGGTTAAAAATATTCAGATATAGGATACATCAGAATATTTCATCACAAACCTGTGCAATCTCCTCATAGGTGCTGATTATCCTAGCTCTACTCTTCTGGTTAGTCACCACAACATCAACGGCCATAGTCATACCTCTTCTAAAGTCCCTTGCATTCATTACTCCAACTGACCTCACTCCCTCAATCAATATTCCCCGAGTGAGAACTGTAGCACATCTTGTTCCTACAATCCAACAAAGATATTTTCTTTGTTTTACTCATGAATCTTAACCATCTTGACAGGAACAAAATATGTTTAATTTCTCATCAATTTAACTCATTCTTACTACCAAGCGCGTTTCTAGCCAAGTATTATGTATTCCACTATTGATTATATCAACCACCACAAAAGCATATCACACCATCATTCCAATAAGTCCCGGGGTCTGGGGCACCACAAAATCATATGACGGAAGCAAAATAAAGATCAGTATGGATTCCCTGCTATCATCACCACAACATTCCAGTTTCTTGCCCCAATAGGTAATAGATAATAAGAACAAAAACATCAAAGCTACAAAATTAGCAATTCCAATAACTAAAAAATTAGTCAATACAATACAAAGCAAATAAATGTAAATTCATAAACAAATCATAAATCCCACAAAAAAGGTTTTTACCATCTCTAGCAACATCATTTGTACAATTGGCAACTTGTTTAACAAGACTGGCACCTAAATTCTTGAATCTACCCTTGAATTCAATACTTTTAGCCACTGTGACACCATCTTTTGTCACTTTAGAAGCACCAAAACTTTGCTCAATCACCACATTACGCCCCTATAAACACACCAAATAACTCAAATTAACATTCAATTATTATATATCACAAACAACACATTAGAAAATACACCCCATAATAACACAATTTAAAACCAAAATTCCAATATACACTATAATATAACAAAAAAATTTAGTAAATTAGTTAATAAACTAAAGTTGGTATTATTCTAGGAAAAAAAACCCCAAAGTTGGTATTATTCATGGTTAATTAAAAGTTCGTATTATTGTAGGGAAATTAACAAAAGGTTGTATTATTCGCGGTAATTTTTCCTTTTAATTATTATTTAAACTTTGTCCTTTCTTTTAAAACCATTACTACTACTCTTTGAAATTTTAACTACATTTTGAAATTGCCATTTTAAATAAATTATATATTAAAAGTTCGTATTATTGTAGGGAAATGAAGCTCTTATATTTGTTGTGATCCAAGTATAAGAGTGATGAACAGGTTGCCCTGTTTGGTTAGTATAGCTGCCGACATGTATTATTATTTCTGCTACTTGGTACGATGTTTGGTCTTCCTTCTATTTATTGTGATCCAAGTGGAAGGGGTGTGCACACTCGGGTTACCTGAGACTACTCTGCTGGCCTTGAATTATTTGGGGTGACGACCTCTTGATGAAGTAGGTATAGGGGTAAAGCCTCGGCCTACTGGCGTTCTCGTTCCCTCAAACTAATAATTGGATATATGTGTTGTCATTATTAAATATCAAATTTTTTAATTGGTTTATGTGATATTATATTGTTTTCATAAAATGATTTTTAACTCACCTTTATATTGTTTTTCAAAATTATTTTCAACTTAATTATATTTTGTCTTCTTAAATTATTTTCAAATTTAACTCTTTTACTGGATGGAGTTGGAATTACTCAATTTTCTGATTTTGGGAGTTTTTCCTTTGTTTTTCATGCATTCTTATTTTGCAGGCTATTGACCACGTGGGGATCGTGGAGTGAGGATCACCTAGAAATATAGTTTTTTATTAGAGTCATATCTCAGTTTAAAATTTTACTTTCAGTTGTTTAAGTTTTATATGCACACCAATTGCGTTTAAGTCTTCTCTTATTGTAAGACCCTTTGTTGGATTTAAAGTTATTAAGTTATTTCTTAGTTGTTAAGCCTTACATTTATTTTCTTAGAAATAGATGTGGCGGTAACACTCTCCTGAGTAGGTTTGACTCATGTTTTTCATTAAAGGTGTTTTTGAAAATTTGACCTACTATGGGGGTGTCACAATAAAGCGTTCTCTAATTTTGGTTTACGGTCAATACTCAAAAAGGAAAAACTTAACAAAAGCAACTTCCTTGATTGGTCAAGGAATTTGAGAATTGTTCTCAAACATGAGCAAAAATTGGATGTTCTTGAAACTCCAATTCCTCATGAACCCACACTTAATGTGTCTGCTCAAGACCGGGCAGCTTCATAAGCTTCCACTGAAAGGTCTTTAGATGTCACATGCTTGATGTTGGCATCCATGGTCCCCGAATTACAAAAACAATTCATGGATATAGAAGCTTTTCACATCTTTGCTCAGCTCCAAGCTATGTTTTTGAAACAAGCTAGGACTGAGAGCTTTGAGACCATCAATGAGTTACTTGGTATGCTCAAAATCTCGAAGCAGACAATTCCCTCTAAACCAAAGAAACAAGTTCTTATGGTTCAGAAAAGGAAGAATGCCTTCAAGAAGAAGGGGAAGCCAAAGAAACAATGTGATCACAAGGGTAAGGGAAAAAAGGTTGCCCAAATTAAGGTGAAGGTTGGAGCTAGTCCACATCATATTTGTTTCTATTGCAATAAGAAGGGTCATTGAAAGCGAAATTGTTCGAAATACCTTAAGGACAAGAAGGATAGAAGTATCACTTCTACTTCAGGTATTTATGTGATAGAAATCAACTTTGCTATCTCTAATTCTTGGGTTTTGATTACCGGTTGTGGTTCTCACATTTGTGCAAATGTGTAAAAGTAGAGATCTTCATAGAGATGAAGTTGATCTACGAGTTGGAAATGGATCTAAGGTAGCTACATTAGCCGTAGGATCTTATTGTTTATCTTTACTTTCAGGACTTTTGCTGAATCTTAATAACTGTTATTATGTTCCTTCAATGAATAGAAATTTGATTTCAATTTCAATGTCGGATTCTAAAAGTTTTACCTTTGTAATAAAGAATGATTCTTTTTCAATTTACAAAGATGAAATTTGTTATGGTATAGGGCGTTGCATAAATGGCCTTTACATACTAGATCTTGATAAACAAAACTATCATGTGGACAATTCTAAGAGACTAAAATCAAAGAACCATTTGGGACATGTAAATGAGAAACGCATCCAAAAACTCCATAAAGATGGACTACTGAACTCATTTGATTTTGAATCATATGAAGTATGCGAGTCTTGTTTGCTCGGAAAAATGACTAAATCACCATTTACTGGACATGGTGAAAGAGCTAGTGACTTATTAGGGTTAATACATTCAGATGTTTGTGAACCTATGAGTGCCTCGGCTAGGGGATGGTATGAATATTTCATTACTTTTACTGATGATTTAAGTAGATGTGGATATGTCTACTTAATGAAACATAAATCTGAATATTTTGAAAAGTTCCAAGAATTTCAAAATGAAGTACAAAATCAACTTGGCAAGACGATTAAAGCACTTAGATCTGATCAAGGTGGCGAATATCTGAGTCAAGACTTTGTTGATCATCTGAAAAATTATGGAATAATTTCACAACGAACTCTGCCTGGAACACCACAATTAAATGGTGTCTCCGAGCGGCGAAATCGAACCTTATTAGATATGGTTTGTTCAATGATGAGTTTAATCGATCTTCCTATTTCATTTTGGGGTTATGCACTCCTAACAGCGGCTCATGTTTTAAATCGTACTCGTCCAAAGCTGTCGATAAGACACCATATGAGTTAAGGACTGGAAAAGTTTCTTGTTGTCTTTTCTAAGGATTTGGGGTTGTCAAGCTTATGTAAAACGTTTACGACCAACTAAGCTTGAACTCAGATCTGATAAGGTCTTCTTTGTGGGTTACCCCAAAGAAACCAAGGGATATTACTTCTACAATCCTAATGAGCAAAAAGTGTTTGTGGCTCGCGAAGGTGTCTGTTTAGAAAGAAAATGTCTTTCTCAAAAGTTAAGTGGGAGAAATATTTTTCTTGAAGAGGTTCAAGAGGATCAGCCACAAATCACTCCTCCAATGGGAGAGATTATTTCTCCTTTGGGAGCTCAAGTTTTGGTACCAATTGTACCTACTGATGTGGTGGATGTCCCAGTTCGTAGGACTAGCAGGCAGAGTAAACCTCCAAGGAGAGATCCTATGGAGGGTTATATCGTTCATGAAAGTCATGAAGTCCTTACATTACATAAGGAAGAACCTACTACTTATAAGGCAACAATGGAGAGTTCTAACTCTGAACTATGGCTTGGAGCGATGAAATCTAAAATGGAGTCCATGTATGACAATTAAGTTTGGAACTTGGTTGACTTGCCCGAATGTGCTACACTGATCGAGTGCAAGTGGATTTATAAGATGAAGACTGACATGGTGGCAAAATAGTTGTCTACAAAGCACGACTGATGGCTAAAGGTTTCAAGCAAGTTCATGGTATAGACTATGATGAGACTTTTTCACCAATAACTATGCTTAAATCTATTAGAATTATCCTAACAATAGCTTCGTATTATGACTACGAGATTTGGAAAATGGATGTCAATACCGCTTTTCTAAATGGATATTTAGAAGAGGAAGTGTATATGACATAACCGGAGGGTTTTGTGGATCCCAATAACCCTAAAAAAGTATGTAACCTTCAGAAGTCCATTTATGGACTGAAGCAAGCATCTAGGAGTTGGAATATTCGTTTTGACGAGGCAATTAAACAGCTTGGTTTCCTCCAAAATTTGGAAGAGTCTTGTGTATACAAGAAAGTCAGTGGGAGTTTATTTGTTTTCTTAGTTTTGTATGTGGATGACATACTGATTGTAGGGAACATTGTACCGATGCTTAAGTCTGTAAAGGCTTGGCTAAGTAATTGTTTCTCTAAGAAAGACCTTGGAGAGGCTCATTACATTTTGGGCATCGAAATCCATAGAGATAGATCAAAACGGATGATTGGGCTTAGTCAAAGGACTTATATTGATAAGGTCCTTGATAGGTTCAATATGGCAAACTCTTAGCAGGGTTTTCTTCCCATGTCTCATGGCATGTCTCTCAGCAAGAAGCAGGGTCCATTGACACCTGATGAGCTGGAGAAGATAAGCAGGATTCCATACGCTTCAGCTATTGGATCTATCATGTATGCTATGATATGTACAAACGTTTCATGTGCTTTGAGCATGACGAGCAGATACCAACTGTGTCCTGGTAATGACCATTGGACAGCGGTCAAGAACATCTTAAAGTACCTTAACAGGACTAAAGATAAGTTCTTGGTTTTTAGAGGTGTGTCTGAATTATGTGTAAAGGGTTACACAAATGCTAGTTTTCAAACAGACAAGGATGATTTACGATCTCAATCTGGTTACATCTTTACTCTGAATGGAGGTGCAGTTAGTCGGAAAAGTTCCAAACAAAGCACTGTAGCTGATTCTACAATTGAAGCTGAGTATATTGCTGCAGTTGAAGTAGCAAAGGAAGCTGTCTGGATAAGAAATTCTATTTTCGAGCTTGGTGTGGTTTCTAGTGTTGCTGGTCCAATTAAGTTATATTGTGATAATGATGGGGCCATTATACAAGCAAAAGAACCTATATGACACCAAAAGTCCAAATACGTGCTCATAAAGTTTCATCTATTACGAGAAATTGTAGGCAGGAGAGACGTTGAAGTGTGCGAAATATCTACGGATGACAATATTGCAGATCCGTTGACTAAACCATTGTCTCAGAAAAAGCATGAGAGGTATTTGTCTGAGATGGGCATCAAATTCATTATAGAATAAGTTTAGATGTCAAATATGTATATGAAATATATTTGATATGTTACATTTATAGTGTTTTTAATGTAATATAAGTTTTATGATTATCTAATAAAGTTTCAAACTTATTTACTTAGTTTTGGTTTAGAATTAAGTAAAGTCCAATTATAATCTATAAAGTCTATATAGGTTGTTGGATGTGATCTGACAATTGAACCCTATAATGTAGAGAACTTAGATTATTTTAAGTCCCTGGCCAGGTAGTTGAGTTGGACGTCAAGTACCTAAAATGGTTAGAATGTTGTTGATTGATGATCGCGTTCATAGACCATAGAGGTATTGGATGTCTAGTCAATCACATTGGTAGAGGTTGAGTATCTCTATTTATACATGACCTATTTTGAGTATCCTTTAAGAACAATAGCGTCATAAGAATGTCTCAAGTTGACTTATAAATAGAGTCCTTAGACCTGAGTTTCTCACTGACTTCGTATGTGAGAATTATTGTTATTTGATGCAGTCTAACGCCATGTCGTAAAAGGGGCTATAAGGGTTGTGCTCATGAATTTTATGAATCACATAGCGAATAGACGAGGGACAAGATAGAATTGTCATAACCTTTTGGGGTTATTAGTCTCAAGCCACTCGGAAAGTTGGAACTATAAAATGCATGACCATGCTCAAATGAATTATGGAGATAATCATTTGTTTTTTAGTTCATCTCATGAGTCCGATGAACATGATCAGACTTAAGTTGACAAAGGATTTGAAATTCACAACTTGTTGGAGCAAGTGGGAGGAGTCCTATAACTCTAGTAAACTTGTTTCTTGAACAAGTGTGAGATTGTTAGAAATGTTCAATAATAAAGTGAATATTTTGTAAGTCGTTTAACGTAATTAAGTAAGTGTACAACGAGACGTTAATTTAGTTTACATTGAGTAACGTTTATGCTTTACTAAAGACCAATAAACATCATAGGACTGTTATTTGATAATTGTTCGAGCTTAATGTCACTATTCCTATTGGGTCACACTGTATCAATGTGTGAGACTATTTTGTGTGTTTGGACCTATATTAGTCTAGGTTCATGTGATTAATCTAGTTGGACTAGATATTACTCATTCCTCCATTATTAAATATAATGGTTATATGAGAAAGTGTAACCCCTAATTATTTTGTGAATTATTTGGACTTTTAAGAGAATATTTATTCTCATTGTAATTTTCTAATTAAGGGAATTGAAGGGTCTTAAAATTTCATTTTCAATGCTATATAAAGACATATATGAAGAGTAAAAGACATGCAAATAAAAAAAATGGAAATAATACTTGTAAATTAGAAATTTTCCTTTACGGCTAATCTCTTTAGTTGTAAAGCAAACTTTTCTTTTCTATGATTGGCTTATACTGCATTGGGATTAATCATAGAGTAAAAGATAGTGGGGCTAAATATAAGAGTTGCATACACAAAAAATTAGTTTAAAAAAGGTTCTTAAACGGCGTATTAGTATACGGAGTCTTACGAGACATTGTTGGTGGACTTCACTAGAGGAACTTCATTTGTGATTCTTGTCTCGTTATTATAATTTTGCTAGTGGATTCACGCTACAAAAGTATATAATTTCGTCCCAATATATACTTATTTCATTTCATGTCAATACTTGGGTCTTGGAAAGGTTTTAGTTTTCCGCATGTTAAAAGTTACCAGTACTAGAACACTACAGCGAGATACATTGACCTTGGTTGGGAGCATGGGACTGCCCAAGATGAGAAGAAGAAGAAGGTCAAGTGCAACTATTGTGGGAAAGTTGTTAGTGAGGCATATATAGATTAAAACAACACCTGGCTTGAGTCTCTGGAGAAGTAACATACTGTGAAAGGGCTCCAGAAGATGTATATTTGAAAATGAGAGAGAATTTGGAAGGTTGTCGACCAACAAGAAGCAAAAACTTTCTGTTGTTGTGACAAGTCCCAAATTTCATAATGTTGGAGGTGACTTTGATCACCTAGTAGCTTACTCAATGGCATGCACACTTGAGAGTGATGAAGTGTGTGTAAAGGAGTATGAGAAGATATGTTTTGGATCACTTGATGAAGTGATCATTGGGGATGGCATGACATGCTTAGATGAAGGCTATGGAGTGCTAAAGAAAGGTGTGCCTTGATCAAGGCAAGGCTCGAGGAGAACATTGCACGACTAAGGCAGTAGCTCAACACAAGATCAGAAGCACCCTCATGTTGACCCTTCTTTTTTGTGGCCTCACCCTACCTTTCCATATAGGTGTGCACCACTACATCAATATCTCTTTTCAGCAGCAAACAAGCCTCTTGAACTGAGTGTCAAATTGAAAACAAATACATCAATGATTAAGATCTTCAAACAAAAAGAGACAATTAGTATCTTATATGAAACAATTAAGATATTAAAACCTACAATTTATGAAAGTAAAAGCTGATACAATCAATTTAAAACACATAATTTTTTTTGACATAACACCATCACTTATAAATTAAAACCCCACAATTAACAACTTAACAAACTCAGTTGTGAAAATGTAAAATGAAGTTTAATAAAATGAATTTCAATTTTGATTATAAACCCAGCAGTTAGATGCTTAAATTGGTTGACTGAAAAATCAAATAAAAAATAAACAAATAAAAAAAATAACTCACATCTTCAGCAATTGATTTGATGTCAGCATCCTTCTTGACACCATTAGGAATCTTGAACTTCAAAAAATCGTTTCCATCTATGTTCATACATGCCTCACCGACATCCGCATGCAAGTCTTCGCAAACAACTTCACAATCACCCTCCTCAGCAGCACTATAAAATTTGTCTTCAGCAACAAATTCAGTCAGTACCTCACAAACAGGGAATCCATCAACCTGAATCATACCATTACCAAAACCAGTCTCCCTCTCCTCGTAAAACCTAACTTTGAGCATTTGATCAGAAATATTCTTAATCAATGGTAGTGACTTTGGAAACCTCTGCCCCTTGAATATTAATAAATAACAATAAGCCACAAGAAGAACAAGAACACAACCATTCACAGTGGAATGTGCTGAGCCAAGTTTTAGAATGCGTGCAATCGAAGAAGCAAGAATTGATAAGGTGTAATGACACCAGTCAAATGTTGGAATAGAAATTACTTCCTCCACAACAGGAAGTAAATTGTATCTAATCTTGTGCTCCGGCAATGGGGCTAAGATTGTCGAACCGACATACAAGGCAAACAACTGCTTAAATACTTTACCCCCATCAGGATAGTCCTTAAACCTATCCAGTATCATATGAGTCTTCAACTCATCATCATCACCAGCCCCAAGAAATTTCCTCCACCTCATCACTAAATTCTTGTTGTTAAACGACGTCCTTATTAAATTACGAGGATTAATAGGCAAGCCAAAAGTATCATTTACATCTGCAGCACTAATATAATACTCCCTCTCAGTTCTACCATTTGTAATGCGTTGAACCCAACCATTAGGATCAAAATTCGAAACAAGATATGCTAAAATCCCTGGAGCATATTTAGTAATCTTAATATCTAACATTCTACCAAACCCAATTTCTCTAATAGAATCTATTTGACCTTTGGTTAGAACAACTTTAGTACCATTCAAATCCAAAAAGGACCAAACCTTACAGTTTGTTTTGATTTCATTCTCAACCCTGAACAATAAAAAATTCAACGATATGGCTTTAATTTTAAAAATTTTGAGCTTATCAATTTCAGTTTAAATATTAAGAGCTTCAATTATTAAAACTAAAAAAAGACATTATAAACACAATAGAAAACACACTTATAACTGTAAGTTTCAAACTTATCACTATCAATTATTACCAAAAAAAAATATGACTTTAATTTTAAACTAATATACATCAATTATAGACTCAAATATAGCAATTATGAAAAGCAAAAAAAAAACTAACACGCATTAGTAATTGACTTCAATGTTAAACTAATATACATCAATTATAGACTCAAATATAGCAACTATGAAAACCAAAAAAAAAAAAACAAACATGCATCAGTTATTAACCTTATTTCATTTCTGTTTTGAAGTTAACTATATCAATTATAAACAACAAAAATAAACTTATAACAACATACAATTCAATACTTATTACTGTCAATTAGATAACATACCACAAGAATTATAATGCATGTAAATATTAAACTTATAAAAATCAATTTTAGATCTAAACATATATATTTCATACTAAAACGGTAAAACCTAAAAATATGAAGAGCGAACATACGGTCCTTCTGGAGTGCAAATCACAACAACTTGTTCCTTCATTCTATTACGTGATTGTTTCTCCTTCACAACAGTCAATTTCTTTGAAAAATCATCGTTATTCTTAAACTTCTTAGTAATTGATTTCTTCGAAACTACTTTCTTATTTGAGACGATAGATAGAGGCAACACCTCCTCATTGTTCTTCTTAAACTTCACCATTGTTTAGAGAAAAAAAACAAGAACCTACCAAAAAAACCGCGAAAAAATGAATCCTTAAAAAACACCGAAAAAAATAGATGAACACGAAAAAAAAGGAAAAAAAAAAAAACGACAAACGCGTGTTTCAGTTTCGGTTTTTTCTCATCCCCAACTTCCGCTATTACCCATTCCAACTTCTTTTCCACATTTTTCGCAACTTTTTCCTCATCCCCATAATGTATATAAATTCTTTGCCACTAAACGCGTGTTTATGTTTCGGTTTCAGTCTTCAATTCCTAAAACTAAACCAAACCCACCACACCCACGACGGAGGACGGCTGCACCATCTATAACCACCAACTACGGTTGCACCTTTTTCCGACCACTCCTGCTGCTGGCCCCCTCTACTGTCGAGTGACGATTGCTGCTGCCCTAGCACTAAATCGCAACTCACAAGGCACTATTGCTGCCGACCTGCCGTGAATTCAAACCACCATGTGACCTGGGCCACCGACGGACATACTGATAGACCACCAAGACCAGTAGACCACCTACCGTGTAGGTTTCAATCCAATATCAGGTATTAAATTGTATTTTTGGAATCCTTAAAAATTAGGGTTTTTTTTTTCACGTTTCAGTTTAGTTTCTTTAATATGTTTTTGTAATTTTTGAATCATTATGTGTATCTGTGAATTGTGAATTGTGATTTGTGGAAGTGGAAGGTTAGTATGTTATTGTGAATTGAAAATTGCGGAAGTGGAATGTTAGTATGTTATTGCATTTTGTGAATGAGTATGTGTTTGGTAAATTGGTAATGAGAAAGTATGTTGGAATGCGTTATGTGTTTGATATTGTTCTTGCTAGAATTCAGAATAATGAAGAGAAAACAAGAGAATATTGCTTCCTTTTTTGCATAAAATGTTTGTGTAGAAAAGGTGAGGATAACTCTACTCCAAGCTATCGTACAACGATTCCAAAATATGAAAACTAGGCAAGAACAATTGTAGTATAATTGTTATTTTGTTACTTGGGATTTCTTTTCGTTGGACTTTGTTTTATTATAAGCTTTTAATATACTGTGGTCTTAGTTTGAAATTTTTGTGCTTGTACATGTCATTTGGAGGAATGAAAAAAATTTGTTGTTCATTTTACAAACAAAAGTCTGCCGAAATTTTCGCAAAATTTTATCCATATGTTGGTGCCCTTAGGGAAATTGAACCTGGATCCGCCCCTGATCAGTGATGCCCATTTGAGAAAAGGTTCTCATTTTTTGATTATTTGCATTTTGATGGTTTGGATTGTGCTTTGTTGAGTGTTTTGTGGTTAATGAAGCAATTTTGGAAAATGGTATTGGTTTGATTTTTGGAATGAAGTTAGATAGCTTATTGGAGAATTCAAGATATTAGTATAAGATGGACGAGCACCAATCCTGTTGAACGAAATTGATCGGCACGCTGACTTAGGCCGACTCAAGCCTTGATTCTCCTTTCTGTGTAGTCTTTGACAACATATATTTCTTTTTGTTATTAGAAAATGGATCTTGCTTGCTAGTACATATGGTTGATTTATGCACTTTGTGTAAACCCAGTAATGATTCTCCTTTCTGTGTAGTCTTTGACAACATATATTTCTTTTTGTTATTAGAAAATGGATCTTGCTTGCTAGTACATATGGTTGATTTATGCACTTTGTGTAAACCCAGTAATGCTCCCTTGAGAGGTTAGATGCTGGCAAAGTATATATTCTTTGTTTAAAATATTCAGTGTTTTTTGGGGAGGGGAGATTAGTTATATAGTCAAAACTCAGAATGAGAACATGTCAGAAATAAAAAGTATTTAGTTGTTAATTTTATAAACAAAACTCCATCGAAATTTCGTCCATTTGTTGGTGCCCCATGGGACTCTGAACTCTAGATCCGCCACTGTGACTTACCCTTGTGCAATCCAACGTACCGGGCACGTATCAGGCATCTGTATCCCTACCGGCCGTACCGGACACCGGTGAGCCGACGAAAATGGAGACTCCGAGTAACAGTCTTTGAATGTAATATATGTTTTTGATTTTTTTGTGGGTTTCATTATGCAGCTTGAATTGATTCAATAATGGATAGTGAAGCCAACTTAAAGTCACGGGTCTCCGACAAATTGATGCCCCTTTTGGACAACTCTCAGCCTACTGTTATCCAATACACTATTGATTTATGTGAGTATTGAATTATCAATTATCATATTATCTTTTTTTAGGTATAAATTAATAGGAAATTTTTATGGTAATTTAAATATAAATTTGATTGATTATTTTGGGTAGCTAAGCAAGCTTCTTTCTCTGGAGCTGCCACCATTGATTCTGATTCAAAGACTCTAGTTTCTAGTAAGAAACGGTTTAGAAAGAAGAATGACAATCCCGACGAGGGTGATGATGATGATGAGGTATAATGTTCTTTTCTTTTACTGGTCGATTAAGTTTTCTCCGGTAAAGATTTATATATGTATTGATTGTCCCATTTTCTTGAATTTATATGTGACACAGGTGACTCCAAGCAGAGAAAAAGGCAGACAGGTGAAAATGAAATCTTTCCGTGCAAAGGATGATTATGATGATTTCGAGGTATGCATGGTTGATAAGCTTCATGTCAGTGGATCTCCCTCTTCCCTACCAGTTTCAGTATTCTGAATTTGAATTTTTTATATCAGGGAAGATGAGACTGTCTCACTGAGTTTGACTTTAAACTTCTAGTTTATAGCAATAACCTAGAGCCAAGGCTTATCTACTGAATACTGATCCCAGCTTGGGATAATTGAAGTTCAGTTATTGTTCTGAGTAAAGAAATATAAATTGGGCAATCCTTTGTGGACATGTAAAATTATGTGGTTGTTTATTTTGATGTTTGCAAGTTAGGGGGTGTTAATTTATATTTTCTTGCCAATCATAAATTGTTAAAGTTTTATCTCAACAAGGCAAACCAATACAATTCTTTTTTTAAAAAATTCTTTGTATCTTATTGGTTGATGCATGGTTAGTTTCTATATGGTTTTATGCTTTTTTATATTTCATGTTTGTTCTTTCTATGCTTTTTTTCCCTCTTATTCATTTTACTTTAATTTGTAGTTAACAGAGTTAAAATTGATGAAGAAAGAGGAAGGTATGCTTCAAAGAGCTTTACTTTTTCTTTATGAACTGAAATATTAAAGGTTTGAAAATAGAAGAAATCTCATTGTTTTATTGCTCGAAAATATTTCTTTGCAGAAGAGGCAATTCAGAGATCTAATGCTTTGGAGAAGGATAACACCGAAGCGCTTAGGTTAGTTACTTGTGCTCAGATGTAAGGTGTTTGCATATTGCATCATCTGGAGTATATCATTACTCATCTTCTTTGTTTTTTGCTTTGTTCACTCTTTACGATTGCACGTTAGGCTAAAAATCAAATATTGTTTTGCAAATAAATTTTTTTTTCTCATGATGCACACTCCATTAGAACTCTTGTGATCGTAATTTGAGTTATGAATATTTTGTCTAGGATGCCAAATAAAAGAATTATCATCCAAGGGATATTTGTGTTAGGATGAAAGCATCATAAGATAACTTTTGATGAGAACTACTTATTATTAAGTATGATTATAATAGTAGTACTTTTACTTATTCTAAATTCAATACAATTTTGGAGGGTGTGTCTTCATAGGGAAGCTGTTACGTAAATAGAAACAACTTTCATGATCCTTGAATGAAAAAGAGGCCATTCTGTTAAATAATGGCTGCCTTTTAATGAATTTTGAATTATCCGTTCCGCGAAACCTTGTTACGTATCACATGATTTAAAATCATGAAGTAAAAACCATTATAAGTTGTTACTCCAATATATTAGTAATTTATAGTCTTTTTTTTAAAAATATTTATTAGGGACTTATGGTCTAAAAGAATCATGGAGTAACAACTCGTATAAGTTGTTTCTCTAACATATTAGTCCTTTAGTCTTTTGAAATATGTATTGATAAGCTTTAATTTAAATAAGTACTCTAAAAAATGTGAATTATTATGATTAAAATGGATATTTTCAAGTTAATAATTCATATTGCGATTTCCCCAAAACGAGTCAAAACGCGAGGGGATGCATTTGCGACATCGTCTCCTGTATTGCAATCGCGATGGGTAATTTTTTTTTCATGAACGTGATACATGATGAAGATGTGAAGTTATAAATGAGGTTGCAACTTGTAAAATGTGCAAGTGCATGGGTTTCTTGATGTCTGTTAGGTTGAGTCTGCACATCTCTCTCCCTAGTTATCTGTTTCTTGTACATTGTACATGAGTGATAAACATTGGAAATCTGTAGAAGTATTTCCCTATTTTCTAGTAATCTTTGCCATGTGAAAGATAGTTGAACAAATGTTCCCGTAATTCTGATGGTCATGAAAGCTGCAAATGAATTGTTAACTTGTATTCCATTCACATTCCCTTGGAGGCAATAAATTAATGTAACTTTTAACATAATTTGGATTCCAATCACTTTCCAATTACCACTCATTTCATGGAAATCGCAATATGAATTGTTACCTTGAAAATATCTATTTTTATCATAATGATTCAGATTTTCTAGAAGATGTATTTAAATTAAAGCTTAGTGATACATGATTCAAATTGTTAACTTGGATTCAAAAAGTAATTCAATGCTTAAAATTTTTCTTTCATACGCCAAACCAATACTCCTTTTTTATAATTATGTTAAAGTTACATTACTTTATTTCGATATTCATGCTTAGGAGTTAGGTTCCACTCTCTAAAGCCCGAGGTTCTACAGAAGTATCTTTGTCAAAAGGCCATCTATTTCATCCTTTTATTCTTTTGTGCACTTCATTACTTTTGGCTCATTAGCTCTGCTGTGTGGCTCTGTAGTGATGCATGTTATTTGTGAACTTGATATTGTCTCTCTTTAAGGAATCCAAATTATCTTTCAGTCATCAACTGTTTGATGCTCAAAACTCAAAGTTTGCTTCTACTAATTCTGGATTATCTCTGTTTTGCTCATCTGCTCCAGAAAAGTTTCAAGACAAGAATATTTGAAAAAAAGGGAGGAAAAGAAATTGGAAGAGCTCAGGTACTCTTGCAATATTGTCTTATTTTCTGTTTTTATGGTGCCTAACTTCTTAAATAGGCATGAGACCTGGTAGCTTACTGGTTCACATGATTTTTGACTTCTCATTTGATCTTTATATGCTTATAATAAAATAATGCAGAGATGAACTAGAAGACGAGCAATACTTGTTTGATGGGGAAGAGCTGACTGAAGCAGAGCGTCATGAATTCAGGTGATACACTCATATCATTATTGTAAGTATGTGTCCAAAGGAAATTTAAACATTTTTTGTAATTGGATATTGTTTTCTTTTACTATGTGTAACTAGATTGTCTGCTGGAACCACGTTTGTGATTGCTCTGTGAAGGGTCATATAGACAATCATTTGTTTTCCGTGTTAGGTATTAGACGGTGTTGCTTCATATGAAATTTGATTAGACCTTCTCAAATGTATGTTTCATCTTGTGGCTGCGGGTGAATTTATGCTTGTACTTTATCCACAATAATAAGGATAACTCATCTCAAAAATAATATTGCACAATTAGACATTTAAAGCAAGAAGGTTTATGTAGATTTTTTTTACACTTAGAATTGTATTTGTTATTTTTGCTTGGATGAATTTCTAAGAGGTACTATTCTTGAAATTCAGTTGGTCATGATCTTTTTGTTATGACAGATATAAAAAGGAAATTTTCGAACTTGTCTCAAAAAGAAGGGGAGAAAATGCCAGTGAGATTAGCGAGGTAATATACAACTCTAGATTTTGATATGTGGTTGCTGTTTTTGACTTTCTTTAGGAGTTTTTAAAAAAATTATATCAAGCTTTGAGATCGATGCTTTTCAAACCTAAGAATCTCACCTTTAGGTGGTCAACTTTTCAAAATCTCAACTTGTTATCTTTTTAAAATCCCACCTTTTCATTTCAAAGGACTTTTTCCTTTGGTAACCTATACTAGCTGTATTTTTAAAAAATAAAAAATAAATAAAAGCTATGAATCTCGTTTTATTTGGTAACCCACATAATTATACTATTGAAACATGTACCCTTATCTTCTTCCTTTGGCTTCGACGCAACAAGCATACATCCCATGGTTGTATTTTACAAAAATCAGTAATTTAAAAAATGGTTGACTACTCTGCTGCTTTGCTAACAAGCTGTATATATGCATATATTAATGAACGATTCTCGGAAACATTTGCTTGGTTTACGAGAACTCTAGAGGCTAAAAATCTTTCATTTTTAAAATGGATAAAGAATCATTTTGCGAACAACGACATTGATTGAAGAAAGATTCCTTACGCTCCAAATGATTACTTGACCCTACATCCCATTTGCAACATATTAATCCCAAAGTGGTTGCTCTTTGAACCAGCAAATCATGCTTCTTCCCAAGCTCGGCTAAATGAACATATGACGACAAATCTAGCAGCGAATGGATCGTCTCCGTCAATGGAAAATCCACATTCTCTCTCCCTCTAACTAAAAAGCCATCTTTCCTTTTCTTTGGTGGTGGTGGTAGTAGAGATGATGATTGGCCAAATTTTATTCTATCCCTTTTGCAGTCTTGACCCTTTTTTCTTTTTCCCAATCTAT
Source organism: Amaranthus cruentus (assembly GCA_019425755.1). Classification (NCBI taxonomy): domain Eukaryota; kingdom Viridiplantae; phylum Streptophyta; class Magnoliopsida; order Caryophyllales; family Amaranthaceae; genus Amaranthus; species Amaranthus cruentus. Next base: position 6,736,283 of record CM033463.1, on the reverse strand, counting down.
CCCTTTGTTAATTCTATTGATTTTGAGTTTTGGACAATTTTCTTTTAGATCCAGGGTTTTGGTTGCCGATGAAAATCTATGAAGACAGTAAAAAATAGAATAGTTATTTGATTATTGAATCATGGAGGAGATTGAAACGATGAGGGAGAGAGAGTGGTGAGGTGAGTCGAGGGGAAGAGGGAGGAAGAGAGAGAAAGAATGGAAGAGGATATAGAAGGTGAGAAGGAATGGTAGTGAAGTGAGGGAGAGTGGGGAGGAGAGAAAAATCGTGGTGGTGATTATGCTATTGAGGTTGTTGGTTTTCTTCTTGCTCCATTTTTGTAATCCTTGTTCTCCCCTGTATTCAAGTTTAAGCTCACATCTTCTTCTAAAAAATTCTTTTTTTTTAATTTATTTTAATACCTCATTAAGTTTTTTAAATAAAAAATAAATTGAAAGTTTAAAAAGTCAACTAAAAGGTTAAATATGATGGCTATGTTACACATAAAGTTCTTCAAAAGCAAATCATCTTAAGAGTTGAGAGTTTTAAAAAAATAACTTAAAGGTGAGATTTTGTAAGCTAACCATCTAAAGATGGAATTTTTATTTTAAATTTTTTCTTATTATAAAAGAATAACTTATTATTCCATGTGCATTTCTTTTTATTGTAAGTTGCATTTGTTTCCTTAGTTTTAAAAAGCGCGAGGCGCACCGAGGCGCTAAAGGCCCTTAGATCCTAGGCGCAAAGCGCAGGGCGAAGGCGCGAGCTTTTTGTATGCGAGGCGTACTTTTTCGCTAAAGCTTAAAATTCAATTTTAATACATATATAATACTTCAAATAACATGATATTCATATTTTAGTATCAACAAACTTGGAAACATGTATTATTCTTGCGTCAAACACCACTTTAGCACAAAACTGTTATAATGAGAATACGAAGAATTCGCAAAGTTATTGTTCTTCTTTGCATGCCTTTTTTTTTTCTTAAAGAAGGAACGATTTTTTGAACTTCATATTCAAGTAAAATTGAGTTTTGAGTTTTACTTCTTTTTCGAACAAACAAGGATAAGTTAATTACCCAACCCAACAAGGAGGCGCACCGGGCGCACGAGGTGTGAAGCACATCGAGGCGCCCAAGGCGCGCGCCTCTTGTAGTGGGCTTTGCCTCACCCAACCGAGGCGTTTTCAGCTGAGCCTGAGCTCGAGGCGCACAAGGCGCAAAGCGAGGCGCGCTTTTTAAAACTAAGTTTGTTTCCATCAAAACAACTCTTTGTTTTTACCAGGGTAAGGCTCTGTGCATTTAACTATCCTAAACCATCTAGGTGGAACTTGGGAGTCTCTTTACGATATTAAGGTAGTGGAAATGTGGAATATTGTATTATTTGCAATATATTATTGTTATTGTAATTGTTATTGTTATTGTTATTGTTATTGTTATTGTTATTGTTATTGTTTTGTTATTTTTATTGTTATTGTTATTGTTATTGTTATTGTTATTGTTATTGTAATTGTTATTGTTATTTGTTATTGTTATTTGTTAACATTTTAAACTTTATTATTGTCACTATCATCATAATTATTATTGCTATCATTGTTATTGTTAGTTTTTTTATTGATGTGTTCCCCTTTCAATTCATGCTATGGTTGAAGTTGTGTTTTGAATATGATTCGTTTGAAAGTGCATGTAAGTCGATTTTGCTTATTCATACACACGCCATGAACTTGACTAGCAGAATTTATGAACTTGTGTTTCTTGAGCTAGACAGCTAGTCAAGAAGTTTACTCTCAAGAGTGAGCTAACCCCCAAACTCGTGAGCCAGTAAAAAGATAGCGAATCATCAGATATTTGAACTTAACTATGTGATAAAAGCTTGTTCATTTGTTTATCTTGGAGATTTTTGAATCTATTAGCGTTACTTATAGCTTGAAAAGGTCTTGAAAGAGAAAATATATGCGTGTATAGTGAGTTCTATAAGTACGCTACATCTACTAATGAAGAATCTGGAAGTATATTTAATATTTAATTTAAATACGTTCCCTTCAAATTAAGTTTTAATGTCCTATTTTTATAAGTGTGCTCTCTTTGGACTTTGATTAATTAGTGCGCATGTGAAATTTTATTAATTACAGTATAAAATGCCTGAATCATATGACGTGGAAGGCGAAGTGCACCAAGGAAAAAGATTTTCCGCAGCGTTACAGCGTTACAGGTCGGCCATGTTAATTTTTGACATTCGCTGTCTACATCAGTTCCTTTTTATACAGAGTCGACAAAAAGTATCGAAACATGATTGTGTATTTGACTATAGTTTATTTTTCTTATTGTTTTTGCATCAGAGATGGTTCTGAATCTGGATGTAAAATGAACCCGTTTGCTGAAGCGTGGGAAGATCACCAGATCGGTAAGTTAGTGTATCAGTCTTAATAATGAAGCATGTTTCAACATCTTCTATTTTCATAACCTCTCGCCCTTCTAAAAGGAGCCCTTTTTTTTTCAGAAAAAGCAAAACTCAAATTTGGTTCTAAAACCAGAAAGCAGAATGCGGATAATTACGAGTGAGACATCTTTCTTTTGTGCTGACTTCATTGATAATGGTTGTATGTTCAATTTACCGCTCCTTTATGTTTAATTTTTATTTCAGATTTGTCTTTGAAGATCAGATCGACTTTCTTAAGACTATTGTAATAAAAGGGGATGAGGTAGACTAAATTTAGATCCTATTTTATTATTTTTAATGGTTATTGCTTATGCCAAATATTGTCTATAATTATTCTGTTTTTCTAGTTTGAAGATGAGATGTTAAATGAGTCACGAGAGAACTCCAAGGCAAAGTCCGCCTTTGAGAAGCTTCAGGTATGTATTTCGTGTTTGCATTTATTTTGTACTTTTAGTTTCACCATCATTTATTATGACGATTGGATAAGAAAAGCGTGGAGTCATATTATTGATGAGCTATATAATATAAGAAATAAAATGTCAGATTTTATCTATAGTATTAGCCAGTAGGATGGATTGAGTGTCAACAAACTAAACATGCCACAAAGCCAAAATAGTGGCCCTTTTATGTTTGATAGGACTCCCTAATGTTATGTTACAAGAATTGTCATGCTATGCTACTCAAACTCGTATGTGTTGTGCCCAACACAGTCGAAGAATAATGTGTATTGAGCTATTATAGAGGGTTTAAGGGTCATGTCGTGTCGTATAGGTCGTGTCATAGGATCCTAGAGTCTCACATGAGACATGTGAATTGTGAGGTTAATAGGAGTGTTCGAGTAACATAGCTTTTATATATTGTGAGCATGCCGCATTGTGTTGCGTCAATTGCGTTCAAAGATTAAAAAAACGATAAAGGTGTAAAAAACCGTGTTTTGGGACTTATCAAGGGATATTTGGTTTTGAAAGATATTTAGGCATTACGATAACCGCATCATCGTTCCTTTACCGCGATCGCAGTTGTTACCGCTTTTTGCACTATGTTGGGACTTGGTTATTCAGAACCAAAAAACCATAAAAATTCAGCTTGTGCCTTATATTGAGATTACTTGATATTCCGCAAAGACAACTTCTGAGTCCTAAGGATGCTGCAAGTATCATTGAAATTTGTTGCTTTCAACTGAGGTTGTCAAAGCCTATATGTAGTCCTGATATATTTGTGTAGTCAATAGGATTTTCAGTTTGTATAAAACTTATTTTGTATAATATTTTCTTAGCCTTTATTGATTTTCTGTTTCCATCTCATTCGAACTGATTTTTTATCACTAGATAACTCATTGTTGGTCCTTGATTCTTAGTTGATCATTGTTCAATTACTATTTAGGAAGCACGGAAAACTCTTCCAATATATGTATATCGAGAGGAGTTATTGAATGCTATTCGAGATCATCAGGTTTATCTTACTTCTTATTATTATATGATTCTTACCAGTATTGGGGCATTGTTAATGTGCTGCATGGGTATAACGTTATGATTGGTTTCCCTTATCCGTATTCTTAGGTCCTTATAATTGATGGAGAGACTGGTTCTGGAAAAACAACTCAGATACCGCAGTACCTTCATGAAGCGGGCTATACAAAAGTTGGAATGGTAAGAAATCTCATGCTTTGTATATGTATTCGTCTTCTCAAAGCAAGAAAAGGCTTATCTGTTAAATGTTTTCTGAATTATTTTGTGTACTTTGCTTTCTCGATGATGCATATTCTTTTATTTTCGTTAAATGAATTATGTTTCTGTACGATAATAAAATTTTACCTTTTGTGGAGATGTTTTAATGCTAATTGCTATATTACTTTAATCAGGATTTTGTATCATTGAATTTTTCTATGCATAGAACTAGGGATGTAATCATTATTACACCGTAATCCAAATCGTGGGATCGTACAATTTTACGATTCTTGAATTTCCGAACTATCCAAATTGGTCATAGAAGTTGAAAGGTATAGGATTGTTCAGGATCGGTTTGAATTGTTGCAAGAAAATCGGTTCATGATTGCTTAGGATCAGCCGTTCCTACGAACAACTTGTTCTTTGGTGTTTTTATTTCTTGTTTGCTTATGTACTTATATCATCACGTAAGCAAAATATAATGCTTACGTATTTATGAAATATATGTAAGTATAATTATGAATGTGTTGCCGATTATTTTCTTATAATTTAGCATTCTTAAAATTTTAACAATTTTTTTTTTTACTTTTAGGATTTATAATCTTAAAATATGAATTTTACCAAATTTTAGTAATTTGTAAGATCATATGATTCAATGATACGATCCAAAAATTCAATTCTATGTCCTCTCTCTAATTTATTGTAGGATCGCAATCTTAATAACCTTGATTGTGATGTTACAATAAGTACAACAAATTTAAAAATTAGAAAATTTGCTCTTCCTTATTGCACTGTTTTTTCGTGTTTGATTGACATAAAAAATTGATTTGACAAGAAGAGTTGTAGTGAGGTGACTGTGAACCTTCTCTTTAGAAGTACCTTCATTTAAGCAAAATGCTATTGAAAATTGCACTTTCAGTTCATGTGAACTTGATTTTAGAAATTGAGGGTCAACTGAAAACGACCTTTGTTATTACAAAGGTAAGGTTGCGACACCTGATCTCCTAAATCCTGCTTAGGTGGGATCCACTAGGCATTGAGTTATGGGGCAATGGTTGTTGCTCGACCAACTGGAAGTATTAGATGTTGAAGCTGCGTGTTTAAGAGCCAACTATTCTAAAGGTGTTTGGTAAAAATTAGTTGTTGGTTGGTTGTTTTTACAAAAAAAATGGGTAAAAAGCATAAAGCTTTTGGCTTAAGAGGAGGCTTTTCAGCTGGCTTAGAATCCATTTACCTAAGACTTTTTAGGGCTGTTTGACCAACCAAAAAGCCAAAAGCTAAAAAGCCAACCATAAAGCCAATGAAAAAAGCAACTTACAAAACAAACCCAATAGGATGGTGGTGCATTTGAAAATTTCAATGTTGTAATTACTGTGTTTTGTACTTTTGAGCTTGGAATATTCTGCAATCATCACCTAGATTCTTCTATCCTTTGATTTCTATTATCAAATAGGTTTCGTGACCGACACATTATGTTTTCTAAGGAAGCTCTATATTAAAGTAGTATTGTCATCTTAGTGTTTGTGAATGCATTGAGATCCCGAATCTTTTTTTCCCTTCAATACAGATTGGATGTACCCAGCCAAGGAGGGTTGCCGCCATGAGTGTTGCCGCTCGTGTCTCCCAAGAAATGGGTGTGAAGCTTGGGCATGAGGTAAGCATCGGACATCAGTTAACATCTTAATTTCTGATGTAGTTTTTGTTTCTTGAGTGCTTTATTGATTAGGAATTCATAATGGTTTTATATTTCCACCTTATCCTTTGACTTTTGAATGTTTTTCTGGTACGATGATGAATTGGAAACATCATCGCACTATTGAATTGTTGTTTATACATCACTTGGACGTGGCACTGATGGTAATGTATTGGTAGCTTCAAATGTTGACATGATTTAGTATGATCAATGATGGTTTTGAATTTGAATTAAGATACTACACCAAATTTGCCTCATAGGCATTGGTTAGGAAACCATGAAAAGTGGGTATGGATGAAAAATAAAAGAGTGTGGCTCATGACCAAAAATAGAATTGGGGCGAATTTGGTGGGATGGACTAAAACGAAAAGTGGAATTTTGTGGGACTGAGGGAGTAGCTGATATTTTGTTCAGTTGATTTCTCACTATCTGTAACAACAAGACTCTTCACTATTTTTTGCTTTGGGTTACAGTCGAGTTAAATTGAGTCACAAAACCTTTTGCCTCAAGATATATGAAGTAAATTGTGAAAATTGTATTTTGCGTTGAGGATTACATAAGGCAGCTTCTCAGAATTTCCTCGCAGATTACATAATGATAATGTTTTATATTTAATCAAATATAGGATTTCACTCGTTTAAATTAATTTACTAACAACTCTGAGAATTATGAACTGAGCAAGCAAATTTAGTTCAATTTCTTTTGGATGAATTGCTTATTTATATGCTAAATAAGACATCAAATTAGTTGGCACTAGTCTCTGCACCAAAAACTGAATGAGGAAAAGGTATAGATTTTTAAAGTGGGTTCAGGATTCACTCAATGAATAATATGGCTGACTTAATGTTAGGTTAAACTTGCTAAATTGCTAATTGAAGGTTCTTTTTAATCAAGTCCATTCACGATGGAAATAAATATAGTATCTATAGTTGATCCCTCCCTTATGTAGTTTTTTATGTCAGTTGCCATGCCCGACACTCATGTCTAAATCTCAAATAGGGACATCTTTTGAAATTGTAAATTTGTTGGATCCCACACTTGGATACATACCGATTTTGACATTCATAACGACATTTGGGTATTAAAATTAATTAAATATTAAGATTTAAATTATATACAAACAATTATATGGTCAAAAAATATTCGTCCTAATTTAATGAACATAGTGATTGTCAAATATTAAAATTTCTTCTCTTAAATTTCTTTTGGCTGGAATTGACATACCGACTATTTCTATGTCACTTCCCCAAAATAATCAACCTTGAAACAAAGGAAATAATTAAGGGATCACTGGAATCCTTTCATGTTTTCTTTTTAAGTTTAATAAAAACTAAAAGACATAATTAAGTTTTTGTTATCACAAATACTAAACCAAATCCAAAAGTGGGTTTCTACTTGCTACATACACTATAGCCCTCGAGAGAAATCAACTCCTCAATAATTATAAGCAATTAGGCATGGCACACCATAATGCAAAATGCATATGTATCATCAGTATTACAACTGTGTTATAGAGATTTTTGAATTTATTGCAAATATAGCCGTAAAGTGAAACCATTTGCATGGCACACGGCCATCACCAAAACCAGTATATATGTGCTATGTGGCTCACTAATAATAGAAAACTAAACAATTCAACTAATTTATCCGATAGGGATAGGTGTCCAATACCATCATCATTCCCGTCCTCTAGTAAACACATCACCATTATAAAAATCCTAAACAATTCAACAATTCCAAGCCCATACTACCATATTTACCTAGTAAAGCTTTATCTACCACTTCACCTTCAAAACCATGTCAAAAAAAAAAAAAATCTTTAGTATGCTATCATCATAAATCCGTCCTATTTTAAAGGATTTCCAAATTTTTATCAAGTATTGCCAAATAGATAGAAAAAGATTTAAAAATAAAGAAAAGAAAGAGGCTGAAATCTCGTAAGGAGTAAGAAAAAGAAAGCAAATGGAAAATGCAAATCTAATTTTTGCTATCAATTATTACTTAATACTTGTCCCTGAAACCTAATTCTGATAATTCATAAGCGTATTAGAGCCCCTCTTATAATGGATGTTTGTGAAGAGGCAGGGGTGGAGCAAAGTCTTGGAGGCCATATTTATTTTTGCGATATTTTAAAATGGGGCCCTTCGTTATACTAAAAGATAAAAAAGTTTACACTTCAAAAAAAATAATTCAAGATAATATATTGCAACATTATAGTCTTAAATTACTTAAAATATAAAAAAAATTACAAACAAATCACTTAAAAGTGTTGCTCTTTTCACATGTCTTGAAACAAAATCATCCACAATAGATTCAACATCAAGTTCCTTCAAAATATCGTTTTCGATTGTCATTAACGCAAGACCATTTAGCCTCTTTTGTGACATAGTAACCAAACATATAAATAAGGAGACTAAGAGAGAAAGTCGGAAAGAATAGCACCAAATTGATGTTTGCAATTGATTCTTCTTTAACAACTTTTCCCAATTTACCAAATTGATTTCTGCAATTGATTTTAGTAAACTGCAATCAACCAAATTGATTTGTACCAAATTATCAACAAAAACCATATTGTAGATCTTACTTCTTAGAACGAATAGCATATAAATAATGAAACAAAAACCAATTCATGTCTGCAATTGAATCGAGTTTCGATAATTAATTAACAAAAAACTCAATTAAAAACTGTCAAGAAAATTAAAATCTATCAACAAAAACCAATTGATGTCTGCAATGGAGAAATTAATAATCAAGAAACATTAAAAGAAATTCAGAAATTTAAATCTTACAATCAACTATCAACAAAGAATTAAAAACTAAATTAAATAAACAAAATACCTAGAGTTGAAGATCTGAATTGATTTTCTTTTTGGTAATTAGCATTCTTTTTGGCAATAGAAATTGTAGATCTTAGAACAATTTGAAAATTGATTTCATGAAGAAATCAGTTACCTTGAAGACATTAATAAGATTTTCCTTCTTAAATGAAAGTTTATTTACCAAAAAAATTACTTTTTTTTTATGGAGAAGTGGAAAAGTTAGAAGAGCGAAGAAGAAGGTGAGGATGATAAATGGCGCAAAATTAGGCAAAATCAATTACTAAGATTGTGTTTTACTAAAATCTTATCTTTGGTAATGGTAAGATTTGATGAATGGCGTGCAAAATTAAAGGTGTGGGCCCCAGCCCCCTTGCTTTATTTACCAAAAAGCAAAATATTGTTTTTGGTTAGATTTGAACCCAAGTCTAGGCATAAAACATGTGGGACTTTAACCAACTGCTCCAATATCATTTTCCTTTTTTAATAGCACTATTTAATATTTAAGGCCCCTTATTTCTGGGGGCCCGCGGCCGGCTACCCGGAATGGGCTTAGAACCGGGCCTGTGAAGAGGATGAAGGTTCTTATGAGCGTTGAGTTAATTAGGGTGACCTGTTTTTTTTTTTTTTTATTGCTAATTGAGTTTTTTATTACGCGCAGGTGGGTTATTCCATTCGATTTGAAGATTGCACGTCTGAGAAGACACTTCTTAAGTATATGACCGATGGTATGCTTCTCCGAGAATTCCTTGGTGAGCCAGATCTTGCTAGCTACAGGTGACATGTTTGATACACACGTAGTAAAGCTCTATTCTTTTGTACATTTACCTAGTATTCATCTGATGCATCTTTTTTCTCTAGTGTTATCATGGTGGATGAAGCGCACGAGAGGACACTTTCTACGGACATATTATTCGGTTTGGTTAAGGTAAGAGCTATCTCTCGAATAGAATTCTCAATTTATGACTTAAGCGATGATCACATATTGGTATTTGATGGAGTTTGTTTGTTCAGTAATATGATTTCCAGGTGTTGTATATAGATTTTTAAAACGAAAAATTGATCAAGATAACTTCTTGAAATATTAGTTTATAATTTTGAATTTTAAAACAATTTTCTTTTTAAAACATATTCTTTCATTAAATGTTTTTATTATTCCTTCCGCTTGACCTGAGTGTATAACTAGAAATTATGTTTTTCTTGGTAAATCTTGTGTTATGTATCCGAAAGCTAATTTCTTTTTTTTTTGTAAGAATTCAACAAGGCATTTTACAAAAGCACAGGTCAAATGATTTCGAAAAAATAGTTTGATGTGATGACTTGGATTTATTGATGCATGTTTTTAATCGATTAATCGTTTTCGTCGTAATAGAGCTACTTTGTACCATAGTGTAAAAACTAAGCGGCATCACATCGCATCGGCCGTGTTGTAATGGTTTCTACAAAAAAACAAACTGGTAGTTCGCGCTTTGTAAAAAGAGTAAAAAGCCGCATTTTGGGCCGTATAAGGAATATCTCATGCATTTGACTAATATTTAAGCGTTACGATAAACATATCACTGTTCTGTTATCGTGATGCATGTGTTGAGGCTCACAGAACATTAATGTTGGAAGTTAATTGGAGGGATACTGCAAAACACAGATGGTTGAGGCTCACAGAACATTAAAAGATGCTGTCGCTTTGAAAAATATTAAAAGTGGATCCTGACAAATTTATAATTTTGTGGGGTGGTTCTGAGGAATTAATTATTTCTTTCACGAGGGAACATACTTCGATATTCACCATTGTGTCTACAATGAAGTGATTTTTGTGTGTTAGTGCTTATGCTGTTATATACATACTTACACAAAGTGCTTTCATGTGATAGGATGTTGCTCGCTTTCGGCCAGATTTGAAGTTACTCATTTCCAGTGCAACTCTTGATGCTGAAAAGTTCCGTGACTTTTTTGATTTTGCTCCAAAATTTAAAATTCCTGGGAGACGCTACCCTGTTGAGATACACTACACTAAAGCACCTGAGGCAGATTATCTTGATGCAGCAATCGTTACAACATTGCAAATACATGTCACTCAACCACCTGGTGATGTTTTAATATTTTTCACTGGCCAAGAAGAGATTGAAACAGCCGAAGAAATATTGAAGCAAAGGACCAGGGGTCTTGGCACAAAGATTGCTGAACTCATTATTTGTCCCATCTATGCGAACTTACCAACAGATATGCAGGCCAAGATATTTGAACCTACTCCTGAAGGGGCACGTAAAGTTGTGTTGGCCACAAATATTGCAGAAACGTCGTTGACCATCGATGGGATTAAGTATGTAGTAGATCCAGGATTCGTCAAGATGAAGTCATATAATCCACGAACAGGGATGGAGTCATTGCTGGTGACTCCCATCTCCAAAGCATCAGCAAATCAACGTGCAGGTCGATCTGGACGAACTGGCCCGGGAAAGTGTTACAGGTTGTATACTGCTTACAGTTATTACCAGGATTTGGAGGATAATACTGTCCCAGAAATTCAGCGAACGAATCTTACGAATGTTGTGCTTTCCCTTAAAAGTCTTGGAGTTCACGACCTTTTGAATTTTAATTTCATGGACCCACCACCATCTGAAGTGTTACTGAAAGCTCTTGAGTTGCTTTACGCACTTGGCGCTCTGAACAAGCTAGGTGAATTGACTAAAGTTGGGAGAAGAATGGCTGAATTTCCTCTTGATCCCATGTTATCTAAAATGATTGTCGCGTCTGAGAAGTATAAATGCTCAGATGAAATAATCACAATTGCAGCCATGCTTTCTATTGGAAATTCAATTTTTTACCGTCCAAAAGACAAACAAGTTCATGCTGACACTGCAAGGATGAGATTCCACGAGGGAAATGTTGGAGATCATATTTCACTTCTTAAGGTATATTGCGTTTATCTATAATTTGCTTTCATCGCATACTACAAAAATTTGTTTTATTCTGTGTTCTGAAACAGAAAGAAAGTACAATGCGCTCTACTGGGATGAAACTCAGAAATGGTGTTCATCCATGCGAGGAAAACTTTGTATCTTGTATAATGTTTGTTAATTGACATTGTAGTTTTTCATGGATAGAACCATTCCTTAGTACTTCTTTTGTGTGAAAGCTCAAATAATATGCCATAGTTTATTTATACAGATAATGTCCGACACTAATCGGATCCAAGAGCATAGCTTTGTCGATTCTGATCCTAGATTCAACTTCGTGTTTTGTAATACACACTTGTACACTTTTGCTAGGTTTACAATGATTGGAAGTCTTGTGACTATGGAAGTATGTGGTGCTTTGAGAATTATGTTCAGGTGAAGTTCTTCTTTATCTTCTTATGAGCGGGTCATAAATTCTTTTTACGATCTAATTAAGTTGTGTTGTCGCATTCCAGAAAAAAGTTGTTGTGTTTTCACTATTTCTGTTAGTATTGATTCGTTGGCTGATGGTGATGCTTGATATGTTGTCTATTTAGGTCAGGAGTATGAAACGAGCAAGGGATATAAGAGATCAACTCGAGGGGCTTTTGGAGAGGGTCGAAATTGAAGTGACGTCTAGCCTTAATGATTTGGAAGCAATAAAAAAAGCAATCACAGCGGGTTTCTTTCCTCACACGGCAAGGTTACAAAAAAATGGATATTATCGGACAGTCAAACATCCTCAGACTGTATACCTTCATCCTAGTTCAGGTTTAGCACAGGTAAGCTGTGCTATATTAGTAGATTTTGCATAGGTCTTTATTTCTGTTCCATTTTGGTGGAGAAATAATGTTACATTGGTAGTTGCCTGCATTTTATTGGTAGTTTCAATTCATTAAATCAGATTTTTTAAATACATTATTTCATGAGCTTTTGTCGTCTAAATTGGATTACAGACTGTTTAAATAGCCATTTAGTAAAGAAAGGAAAGGGGGTGGGGTGGAAGAGAAAATGAAAAAAATATGTATTGAGGTTGGGAAAGAAAGGATGGAAGGGGAAGAAAGATGTCCATTTTCCCTCATTTGGATAATGATATTGTCCATTTAATTTCTTTCTAAAAAGAAATCCTTTCAACATTGACGATTTGGAAGGAAATCAAATTGATGCTTTTTTACCCTTTTATTTCTTGAACATAGAAATCATTTTATAGTTATTGTTCTACTTACTCATGCCACTATGCTGCTGAGATTTCAATGATGTTTATTTTGTGAGGGAGAAGGACTGCTAGAAAACTTTATGCAGTATGGAGGAATTTAGTTCTTGTTTGGCAGAAAAGTATTCATGAATATTGTAAGCTGGTTTATGCGTGTTGTAATTAGCTATTGAAATTTATACTGGTGAGAAAGTGAGCGAAGTTGAGGCGAATGGAACTGTATGGCTGACAGTTATATAAGTGAGCTTCATTTTGTCTGTCATCTCGAGCTAAACCTCAATTCTGTGTACTGGGTGTTTGATTCTCCGTGGAATCTCCTTTCTGTTACCCACTAAAATGAATTCTGTTGTTAAGTTCTCTTGTGAGCCTCTTTGTGAATGTTTCCTATGTTACAATTAGACGGTGAATAGGTCATGACCATCCTAAACTGAAAATGTAGTCAAAATTACTAAAAAAAATTTGTGTAGACAATCTTGTTTTTTGTTTTCTTCTAGCAAGCTATTTTTGTTGCCCTCTTTTGCTTTTGCTGTTATTGCTTCATCACTAAAGTACTGCACAGAGCCACATACCTTTCACAATTGTGGCTAAAGAAACCCTTTGAAATATTGATGAATTGGGCCTAGCAATCCATTTCCATATTCTGTCCAAACTTTGTAGTTTGCAACCTAATTTCAAGCTGCAGGCCAAACTGAAGCATGTGAGAATAGAGAAGCTAAAGGGCCAAAAAGAAGAAAAGATGGAGTGTCTCGGGATTGGACAGACTTTACTTCTCATCATTGGTCTCGGTTAGAAGTTATGAATGCCCTTGTTCTGAACCGGATAAATACAAGCAACCATAAACGAAAATTATGCTATGGAACATCAAACCTGTTTCAATGTCCCTTTTTATAAGAACTGGAAAGGAGTTTACCCTGAAACCAATTGTAACCGTTGTGGATACTGTACTTCCTAGTAGAAGAGAGTGATCAAAGATAACCATTGAAGCCATCTTAATTTTTAAAGAGCTAAGGAGCCTCCAAGTCCAATTGGTCTGAGCGGGTGGGAATAACCAAATTCATTCCTCCCTCCCTTTCCGAACCAAAAGAAAGAGAGAAGTAGGGCTTGCGTTTGGGTTTGTCTAGACATTTTTCGGATGTTTTTGTATGCGTTTCTTTCAATACATAATGCTGCACGACAGATTGCATTTTTCTTTTGTTCTTTTTATGGTCTTTTTGAATTTCTTTGTATTTCCCTTAGGTTCCTTTGTTTCTCTAAGACTCTTATAGAATTTGGAATTATTTCTTGTAATTGAACCATTGGTTTCTAATTTTCTTTGCAAACAGATGGAGCCACTACCAAGATGGGTTGTATACCATGAGCTTGTTCTAACAACTAAGGAATATATGCGACAGGTAAGTTCTTCATCCCCCCCGGTGGTCCTCATATTTTATTTTTTGGGGAAATTTGAATAAAAATCTCACTCTTGGTGGGTTGATTCAAAAATTCTCATCTTTTGTTTAGTTTTTTGAAAATTCTTCCTTTAACTATTTTATGCCCTTTAAAGATCTAAGAAGTTCAACTGAATGGACCCAAATAGTTATAATGTGGATCCGAACAAGATTAAGAGGTAGCACATAGAGTCTTTAATTTTCTAGAGTGGAATTGAAGGTTTTAGCATGACAGGTTGTAGGTCATTTAGACCTTAATGGGTAGACGTTGTTAAATGTGCGGTTTTAAAAAATAAATGAAAGGCGGAATTACTAGAAATTGATCACCCAATGTTGACATTTTAGATTTAGTTTTTTCTAATTTATTTTAAAAAATTTTGCTCCGATTAAAACCCTTAGGTAGAAGTGAAGGCTTTGTTTTTTAATCACCTCACCCCTAAGGAAGAAATCATATAAAGCATCCCAAACTGTGTTTTTTCTTAAACTTGCTCCGACACAATTTGATTTTTTTTTAACGTACTTAGATGATACTACCCCCTTTTAAAAAAAAACAAAAAAAGATGATACTACCTCAGCACAAAGTATAATTAGAAAGTTCAAGGAAAATGGCAGCCAAGATTCATAGTTTTTGCGACTTTTACTTAGCAAGATTTCATCCTCACCGTTCTAACTACTTGTACATAGTAGGATTTTATGCTCACTGCTCTTCCCTGTGTTTGAACTGAAGGCTAGAAAAGCTCAATGGTTTGGGACTTGGCCTCTCTTTCATACCCAAAAATTCAAAAAAATTCTAGTCGTTGTATGATATGTGTAATTTGCATGCCTTTACGGTTTAGTGGCTTGATGCTTTAAACTATACTCTATATTTCACTTAACACTTGTTTGGGCACGACAATCTTTGTTCAATTTTAAAATATACTCCTTCGTCGCAGTGAACTTGCTCCATTTTCATTTTAGTTCGTCCCAATAAATTTACCATATTTTTGTTTTTGGACATGATCTTACCAATTTTATTTTTTTATATTCTCTCTCTTATTTTTGAATACCTCCTCTACTTTTACCCGCTAATCTCCGTGTCATTTGAAAATGGGATAAACTAAATGGGACGGAGGATATGTATTCAAGATTCCTAATTTCTAATATGGCCAGATGTTGAACCAGGCTATTGAATCCAATGTCTTTGCCTCTCTTTTCTTTTGAAATGTTGATGACTTTTAACACGGAGTTTTGCTCCATTTGCAAGTTATAGAGTTTGTAGTTGATGGGCATTTGTTTGTGAGAATACGGCTTTGGATGTATTTGTTAAAGAGGGTGATTTAGTTCTATGCATGTCAATTGCTCCGCACAATCAGTTTTGGTTAAGTTGACACTTGACAAAGAGGCAGGCTGCGCATTAGTTTGAGGTTACTATTGGGTTAGGCTAATAGTACAAAGTTATCGCTGTGCTGAGAAGAAGTTAAGAATTTGGATTTTCAATCCTGGTCTTTAGTGGTTAGGGTTGTGATTTCGTGGATTAGAGCTGGATCTAAGGATGAAGCTCTCACTCGAGCGTGATTTTAAACAATCATCCTTTTATCTGATTCAAGTTTTTTAGTTTGGAAGTTGAAAGTTTTAAGTTTGAAAAAAAGCATTATTAATGTAACTCTATCCTTTTTTCATGTTATATTTTTGGACTTTAACGTTGTAGGTAACGGAGTTGAAACCGGAGTGGCTGGTCGAGATTGCTCCTCACTACTATCAAATGAAGGACGTTGAAGATAGTACGTCTTCCTCTCGCACTCCTTATTCCTTTTGACTTTGTCGTTTTGTATTTCCCGAGCTCAATACCTATGAATGTTTTACTTTGTCACTAATCTCGTATTTTGACTTTTAATGTTTTCGTAGCTAGCACAAAGAAAATTAAAGGACATTCTGCTGCTAGTTGAAGTGGGAGTGAGTCGAGATGACGGAGAATGCTTTTTAGAAGAAAGAAATTGATTTATTTGGTTAATGAATTTAAACCGAAAATGTTCGAATTGTTTTACGGAAATGTAAATACGAGCAGGCAGCATAGTGTTTGAATATATTTTTGTCCCAGTTTTTATAGACTATAGAGATAGCTCTTGTACATTAGATAGATATAGTGTAGTTGAAGTGAAAGCACAAATGGGCAAGAATATGGACCCTTTCTGGAGAGTATAGTTAGTGATGGCCACGGTCCGGGTTGGGCCGGTTCTGTTCCGGTTCCATCCGGTTCCGGTTCCATTTGGAACCTGACCCGAACGTTTCCGGTTCCGGACGGTTCCAAACGGTTCTTTGGCGGTTCATGAGGCGGTTCCGGCGGTTCCAATACCGGGTTCGGGTGGGTCGGACCATCGGTTCCATTCTTATTTTTCATTTAATTTTAATATTAAAATACTATAATAATACGGACGTACCTTCGACTTCGTCGATTACTTGATTATTATCGAAATTCAATGCTTGTAATCGTTAAAAATATTTACTAAAAAAAAACAAAAAAATAAATTAATAAGAATCGAATCAACGATATATAAAGATGAATAATAAAAAAAAGGGGGAGAGATTGGACTTGAACCTAGTATCCCGAAGAAATACTAAGCTGCCTACGTATCCCGAAGGAATCAAAGTCCACGTAGTTCTTTTTCGTACCTTTTATATTTAATTGTTTAATGTCGTGGTCCGATCATCCGTGCTTGTGATCCTATTCGTTATTGTCATCATTTGGTTGGTTGGATGCTTCCGCCGACTCGCCTCCCGACGATGATGCAGACGTATCCATCATCATCCATGGATCATCTTCCTCTTGATCATCGTCGTTCTTTTCTCCTTGCATTCGGACCTCCGCCTGATCCCAATCTTTTTTGCAAACACATATTTGAATACTATGTGGTGCAAGACGAGATCTCTTTTCATCCAAAACGCGTTTACCTGCACTGAAAGCCGACTCCGACGCAACAGTAGAAGCAGGAATTGCAAGGATATCCTTTGCAATTCGTGATAATATAGGGTATTTTACCGATTTTTCTCTCCACCATTCTAAAATATTATAACTACTTTGGTTTATTTCAAAGTGATGTTTAAGGTAGTTATCAATTTCTAAATATGAAGCGGAGGAGGAGGAAGAAGATGATCCTAGTCCTAGAAAAGTCTCATCACGACTCATTATGTTAGCGATTACGGGATTATAATAATCGGGACGTGCCGAGACGCTAGCACGCCTAGACGTATCGCGACTCGGGTTATATATACTAGAATAATGGTCATAAAGGTCCACTAAAAGTTTTTTACAATTGCCTACATAATTATGTACATCAGTAGGCGGGCGATTTAGTGCTTGGTAATAAAATCCTATTATTTTACTTAGTGGTTCCGTTTTAAAACACGGATCTAAAATTGTCGCTATGCCATAAATATAAGGGAAATCATCAAAATATGTCTTCCACTTATCCATCATATCTTCAAGAATCGGCTTCAAAAAAACGTTAGTATCTTCATGAGAATATGAGTGCAGATGATAAAAAACAGTAACACATTCACTTATTACTAAGTGAACGTTTGGTTCGTATACATATGAAAATATCTTAGTTGCGTGGACATACGCTTCTAGTGATTTTTGTACGCCTATAGCTAAGTTCCAAGTATCATCACTAATACTTATACGGCTATCCGTAAACTCATTATACAGTTGTGTTATGACAGGACGATAAGCAATCGCCTTCTTTAATAAGTCATGGGTCGAACCCCAACGTGTAGGGAAAAATTGAAAAAAGTGAGACGTTTAGCAAACTTAAGTAAAACAATAAGACTCAAGTAAACTTAAATCCTGAAATAAGCGTCTTTGGCTCCTAAGCTAGCTTCGGTATAAACACGCTGTTACTAACAGCGAGATATGATGTTGTGGAATTTTGGTAATATCGCTGTTAGTAACAGCGAGTAAAGGGTTGACTGGTCAAAGTTAAATCTCGCTGTTACTAACAGCGTGTAATGGGTTCTGTAAATTAAAACAGAACCCTTCTTCTTCGCATTTCACCCAATTTCAAACACTTCACTCCCTCAAACCCACGACACTCCTTCTCCTATTTCCACCATTAAAATAACTTCAATCTTGCATTTAACCTCATCAAACTCTAAGTTTGTTCTATTAATTAGGTCTGTCTTCTTTCTATTATCTTCATTGACTATTTTTTGCTATAAATATTTTTTTTTTTTTCGGAATTAGGGTTTGTACTTCAAACTTATAATTTCCTAAATGCAGGTATATACACTTGCAAATTACTACTCCTTTGTGATCTACTGCTTATTAAGGTACTTATTATTCTTAACTTGTGTTATTTATACTTAAAATGTAAAAGTATCTCAAATGGAGTTCTTATTTGCAATGATAATAATAATGTGGTTGTTTATTTTATTATAGTGAATTTTTCTTGAAAACCCTATGTATTATATTTATGTTGAAAATGAATGGATTTGCTTTGTTTTAAAAAGTAATTGCTTTCTCATTGTTGTAGAAATGGCTTCATTTCGTGTGAATGTAGTATGTTGTTGGAATGGTTCGATTCGATCAAGTAGTAGCAATGTTAAGTATGTTGGGGGAAGGCGTAAAATGTTTGGATGCAACTCACACATGGATTTGTGTGAATTTAAACTCTTTATAAGTTCTAAGATTGGGATTGACACTACAAGAAGTACTATTAATATAAGTTTTAAATATGCTATGAATGGACAATGGTTAGCTTTTCCGATTGAGGATGATGAGACTTTAGATTGTATGTGGGAGTTTTCTAGGTCAACCCCTGTTCCTTCTCTGGAGTTATACGTAGAAGAGGTATCCCTAATGAATCAAGAAGCTAACGTTGTAGAACCAAATGTAGTTGTGAATGTAGCTTCTTCTGCTCCTTCTCCTACGCCTTTCCCTACCCAAGAAACCCAAAATCCCATTTTGACATCGTCCTCTTCTCCTTCTAATGAACCTAATCAAGTTCAATTTCAAGCTTCAAATGATGACCCTTGGGAGGATGTTATAAGTGAGAGTAATGAAATTGTTGAAGCTCCCTCTGAGGAAGATGTGGATGTTAATGAGGAGGCTCTAGCAAATGACATGACCTTAGGCAACATTCCAACAATTGTTGCTCCTACACCTTATGCACAAGTTCCCCCTCTAGATGAACACGTTGAGGAAAACTCTTGGAGATCTTGGGCATGTGATACAACATACACCGATGAAGGAGAGTTTCAAAAGGGTATGACGTTTGATAATAAGGATTCTTTGTTGGACGCTATTAGGTTGTATCATATTCGTAGGAATGTTGAGTATCGAACTGAGACTTCTAATCAAACTGTCCTTACCTTGAAGTGTAAGAGGGGGTGTACTTGGAGGTTAAGGGCTAGAAAGAGCTCCTATTCATCTAAATGGGAAATTGTGACATACAAAGGGAAACATGGGGGTTGTGTATTAAGTACTGACAATGTGTCAGCTGGACACATTCATTTGACTTCATCTGTGATTAACAATGTTATTAGAAATTGTGTTGCTCAAGACCCATCAATCAAGGTCTCTGTTGTGCGTCAAATGGTGAAAGACCAATTTGGTGTTGAAGTGACCTATAAGCGGGCTTGGTGTGCTAAACAACAAGCCCTTCTTTCCATTTATGGGACGTGGGAAGACTCATATCCTCTCCTTCCACGTTTTTTGAAAGCAATGCAAGTGTCTAACCCTGGTACTGTAGTTGAGTGGTTCTATAAGGAAGATAATGATGCAGGTGTGTACGTTCGCCCTAGTATTAGAACTTTTCAACGTGTGTTTTGGGCCTTTAAACCTAGTATTGATGGATTCAAGCATTGCAAACCCCTTATCGCCATTAACGGAACACACTTATATGGTAAGTATCGCTATACATTAATGACTGCGATTGCCCAAGATGGGAACAAGGGTATCTTTCCGCTTGCTTTTGCTTTGGTAGAGAAGGAATGCATAGCTGCTTGGTCGTGGTTTATGGCATGTATCCGCAAGCATGTGATGCACAGTCCAGGTTTATGTATTATTTCTGATAGACATGCGGGTATATTAGCGACCATGGAGGAGCCAGAATGGCAACCTCCTCATGCCCATCACAGGTTTTGCTTACGACACTTGTTAAGTAACTTTAACCGTCAAATGGGTAATGTGAAGTTGAAAAAGATGTTTGGTAGAACTGCAGAGCAAAGACAACCAAATAAGGTTATTGAGGGATTAAAAGCCATTGGTGTTGCGAAACGAGAAGCTCTTTTTTGGATTGATCAGGTTGGTGATATGTGTAAGTGGTCACTATGTCATGATGGAGGTCATAGGTATGGTGTAACTAATACGAACTTAGCCGAAGTGTTCAACAACGTGATGAAGGGTGTACGTTTCTTGCCTATAACTACACTTGTGGAGTTTACCTTTTACCGCGTTAATGATTATTTTGTTAGAAGACGCGAGAATGCAAATGCGTGGCTAATAGGTGGAAATATGTATACTTCACACGCCACAAAAATAATCGCACGTAACACTGAGAAGGCAAATTACCATGAGATTGTTGCCTTTGACTACAGACGAGGCTTATTCCAAGTGAAGACTGGACGGGGAAACAGGGGTTCCTCCAAAGGGGGTAATATACAAAAAGTGGATTTGAGAGAGATGAAATGCACATGCAACAAACCCTCCATATATCACTTACCTTGTTCTCATGTGCTTGCCGTCTGTATTAAAAGACACTTATCATATGAGCGTTTTGTGGACTCCTGCTACACTACTAAGAGTTATGTTGACACATATGAAGCCATTTTCATTCCGTTGATTGATAAGAGGTCATGGCCTCAATACACCGGTGTTGAGGTGCAACACGATCCAGAACACATTCGTGGACTAGGAAGACCTAAGTCAAGGAGGATCACAAATGAGATGGATGAACAATTGTTGCTCCTACACCTTATGCACAAGTTCCCCCTCTAGATGAACACGTTGAGGAAAACTCTTGGAGATCTTGGGCATGTGATACAACATACACCGATGAAGGAGAGTTTCAAAAGGGTATGACGTTTGATAATAAGGATTCTTTGTTGAACGCTATTAGGTTGTATCATATTCGTAGGAATGTTGAGTATCGAACTGAGACTTCTAATCAAACTGTCCTTACCTTGAAGTGTAAGAGGGGGTGTACTTGGAGGTTAAGGGCTAGAAAGAGCTCCTATTCATCTAAATGGGAAATTGTGACTGTAACAGTCCGGTTCGCGTGAGCCGGATAATCATATGAAAATATGAATCCGGGTCACAACTGGACACTTAGAGGGAAAATTCCCATCCAAGATCGTTAACGTTCCAACGATAAGGAAACATAACTAGGCGAAAATTAAAACATATGATAGTGACAGGTTTGTAAAGTTCATAATACAACTTGAGAACCCAACGGCCTCTACTAACGAAACGACAAAACGAACTAGTCTAAAATCCATTACACAAGAGTAATTTATTTCTATTATATTTATTACATAAACGCGGTCTTGGGTGACGTGATCCTAACTTCAACCTCACTCCAATTCTCACCTGCAATCAACCTGCTAGTCGTCGGTTGACAACGGAAGCAAGTTCAAAAGAACAATCCAATACACGTCAGAGACAACATACAAAATATCAACAAGTGGAAGACAAGCAACGCGTTCATCCCACTACTACAAATGGGATTCAATCAGAATGCAAAAGGGAATGAAGTAAAGAGCAAAATTGATGAAACAATGTGAGATTTTTTTCACTACCAAACAGATAAATGTCATTCAACCAATTCAATCTAATTAGAGAGAGAAAGTAATGAAATTGGAGACAGAAATCGTGGGAGTATAACCTTGCAAAACGTGGAATAATTTAGAAAGATGCCAAGAACAGATTGAAATGAATAGACAAAGAAATTACCGCTGAAATTACGAAGAACAAATCGAAATTGTGAGCAATTAACGCTGTCTGATCGAAATCTGTTGAAAGATCCCAAGAATAGATTGAAATTATGGTGGAAGATCTGATCAAAATCTGTTGAAATGCCAAGAACAGATTGAAATTATGATTGAAGATGATCTGATCGAAATTACTGATTAAAGATGCTAAGAACAAATCGAGATTCAGAATGAAGAACTTACCGAAATCAATGTTGAAAGATGATCGAAATTGACACTTAAAACTGATCGAAAATACTGCTGAAAGAAGCGAACTGATCGAAATTCAGGGTGAAGAACTGATCGAAATTCAGGGTGAAGAGTACTGATGGAAATCTTGAAGGAAGAACCGTTCTTGGTTTTTTTTTTTGCGAAAATATTGAATGAGAATAACTGATTACGCTTTTTTTTTATTATTAAACGCATATTATTATTAAACAGTAAGATTGAAATGTTTAAATTGGTTTCTGGGTCATTTTGAAAACTTTGTACTCATTCAAAAAAAATTAGTATTATTAAACAAATTAAATTTTTTAAAGTTTATTTTTCCCTCTTTTATATTCAATTGTTGTATATTTTTAAAAATTAATTATTTAGGGTAAATTTTTAAAGAAATTAGCTTGAAAAAATAATTTTGGAAAAAAATTCATGTTTGCGCCGTTCTAAGACATAATCTACGAAATACGTTCTTATTTGCCACGATGTATATTTACCCGTAGCTTAATTTGTATCAATGGAATAATTTGTAGCACAAGTGTTTGTTTGCCACAATATATAATTACCCGTGGCATAAAACGTGGCACAAGTGCTTGTTTGCCACGGTATATATTTACCTGTGGCACAAGTGCTTGTTTGCCACAATGTACAATTGCCCGTGGCATAATTCGTGGCACAAGTGCTTGTTTGCCACAGTTTATATTTACCCGTGGCGTAATTCGTGGCACAAGTACTTGTTTGCCACGGTTTTTGTTTACCCGTGGCATAAATTTTAGCAAGCATTTTAATAATTTCTTTAAATCTATTTTTCCCGTGGCAAGATCAAAACTTGCCACGAATTTGCAATTCCCGTGGCATAATTAGTGGCACAAGTAATGAAATGTAGTAGTGTCCTAACATGCAAAGGCTCTAGTATATTTATTCAAAAATCCCCAACTTGAAACGTTTCCCGTCCTATTCGGGTCGTCCAAGTAATAAACCAATTCATTTGGAGGAATACACTTAGGAGAGCTAATCCCAAGGCAACCACCGACCTAAGACGTTGCCCGTCCTATTCGGGTCGTCAAAGGTTAAAGTATGCATACCCCCATGGTGACCGTAATGATCCAAAACTGCCATGGGAACAAAATTTATATTATCCATTCCAAAATTTAACCCATTGGGCTACCCAACACATCCATCCTCAATTTTCAAGTTAAACTTCTTTCAAATTATTTGGGGTGTCTAATCCTTATGTGAGTCACAATGCAATAACCAAGAATGAAACAACATTACTTGCACAACCACATATAAAGTATGGTCTAAGCGTGTACCTTTAAGCAACAGCAAATAGCGATAATTCAAACGCTACAGGAATTTCACCCTCTTATGAATCGAGGTCCTAAACAAACAAACACACCAAACGAACACGTATTAGAACGTGTTTTCACCTCTAACTCATTCCATACCATTAATATATCAATAAAACTTAATAATTTTAATTGATTTCACCACTATTACAAATAACTCAAAATTCCATTTTAACCAGAAACTTAAACTGTCGATTCGGACAGTTTAGAAAATCCAAATGAAAAATCCGACTTCACCACTGCGTCCGGAACGCATCAATTACCTTGGACACCAATTTTCAGAATTTCTAAAATTCGTTTACTATTTTTAATTATTTTAAGCGTTTAAACAACTTTTTAATATACCGATTAATCAAAACAACACGAAAAACATATCCTACTTAAAGGAATGTGAGGCGTCACTTCCGGGACAGCTATGCTGCCCGGAAATTCGTGCCATGTAACATAACATCGGATTTCGCTTATTTCTTTCATATGAAAGGAAAGATCCACCTAACAATTCATAACTAAGAAAATACCAAAAACCGAATCGTAAAACAACATAAATTCAATTTCTTAATACACAATCTCTTAACAATTTCAACCGCAAAAATAATTACTATTTCACACGTAAATTCATCCATCATCGAACACGTAACCATTCAAACACATATTAAAATAATCGATTCAAATAATAGAATTTAATACTTGATCATTGCATAAATCGATCTATTACATATTATTTTTTTTTTCTTTTGTAGAAATCATAAGCCAAACGCCCATATGATTTTAATCACATATATAAATAAATTCAATCCCTTAAACAAATCAAATTTTTGCTAAGGAATTTATACACAAAATTATAAAACATGAATGTTTATTCCCTTTAATTCACACAACTAAACACCTCCTAACAAATTGAAATTTTGCTAGAGATTTTTAAGCCCATAAAATAAATTTAAATATTAAGAGGTTCTATTCTCATAACAAAATTTTAATTTGTTAAAGAATATAAATCAAATGAGAAACTTAACACAATTTGTATTAACCCTTTTTAACAAATTAATTTTGTTAAAGAATTATATAAATAAAATTACATAGAAATACTCAATCCTCCTAAAAAGTCATAGGATATCACCATATTTTATAAAGAATACATAATTTCTTCAAAGGAAATAAAAAAAATCTCATATTATCAATTGAATTTTCACCTACCCTTTGAATTAAAAGATTGAATGAAGACAAAATCCCCTTTTATTTTTTCTAATAGTGCCGAAATGCTTGAGGAGGAAAGGAAGATTTTTTTTTTTTTTGTTTTTTTTTTGTTTGATTTTCTTGTGAGCACAAAGGCAAATGAAGAGCATCACCATTTAAAAAAATAATTCAAAACCTTTAATCTACCTTAACTCCTACCATAAATTGCCATGAACCACACTTAAGAAGGGAGTTACAAAACCCCTCAAACTCCCTAGTATGGCCGGCCACTTTAATGGCCTTTTATTTTTTTTTTTATTTATTTTTTTTTTATTTATTTTATAATTAATTACTCCAAATAAAATTAATTGCTTAATTTTAATTTTAATACTCATGAAAAACATTAAATCAGATAAATAACGATAACTCGTTACGCGACAATTATTAATTCACTCGAACTTGATTATCATGTGATTTAAATCTCGAATGTTAATTCATTAAGAATTCACGGGGTGTTACAGTGACATACAAAGGGAAACATGGGGATTGTGTATTAAGTACTGACAATGTGTCAGCTGGACACATTCATTTGACTTCATCTGTGATTAACAATGTTATTAGAAATTGTGTTGCTCAAGACCCATCAATCAAGGTCTCTATTGTGCGTCAAATGGTGAAAGACCAATTTGGTGTTGAAGTGACCTATAAGCGGGCTTGGTGTGCTAAACAACAAGCCCTTCTTTCCATTTATGGGACGTGGGAAGACTCATATCCTCTCCTTCCACGTTTTTTGAAAGCAATGCAAGTGTCTAACCCTGGTACTGTAGTTGAGTGGTTCTATAAGGAAGATAATGATGCAGGTGTGTACGTTCGCCCTAGTATTAGAACTTTTCAACGTGTGTTTTGGGCCTTTAAACCTAGTATTGATGGATTCAAGCATTGCAAACCCCTTATCGCCATTGACGGAACACACTTATATGGTAAGTATCGCCATACATTATTGACTGCGATTGCCCAAGATGGGAACAAGGGTATCTTTCCGCTTGCTTTTGCTTTGGTAGAGAAGGAATGCATAGCTGCTTGGTAGAGATACGCCAAGGCATATTTGTTATACTTGCTTGGTGCGGTGTTGTTTGCCGACAAGAGTGGCAACCAAGTACAACTTTTGTACTTAACGTTGCTCGATGCGCCGTGGGAGGTCATAGCAGGATACAACTGGGGTTCTGCAGCCCTCGCTTACCTATACAGGAGACTTTGTGGTGCTTGTAGGAAAAATGTAAAGGAGATTGCAGGGCCCTTGATTATTCTTCAGGTAATACTAATAGCTTTGTTTAACAATGTCTTATTGTTTGGTTTACTTACTTATATTTGTATCTAATAGCTTTGGGCGTGGGAGCACATACTCATTGGGCAACCAATGAGGAGTTTGGGACGTGGTGGATTTGCCCAGCCAATGCTTCCACCTCCAGATATGCCGTTCGGATCGCGCTGGTCTTTTGCGAGACGAACAAAGACTCACACAGGAACTGGCTTGGGCTTCTATCGCGACCAATTGGATCTACTTCGACCTGACCAGGTAAAGGCATGACTCATTAATATCACAACTATCATATTGCGTAACTTATTAATTACTATTTTCACATGTAGTTTCGATGGGATCCATACCCCGTTGAGGCATACGCTGCTTTGCCTCAACATTCAGGGATTTTATCAGGGGCGTGAGAGCATCTGTACCTTTGATATGCTTCGACATAGTCGAAATGCACCTACCCGAGCGTGTACTACGCCAGTTTTCTATGGTACAGGGCATCCCGCCGCCTTGTGATACAGAGGCCGAGCTCCATCAAAGCTCACGCAAGGGTCGGGAACCCAAGAATTGGTTAGGTATCAATGGTCGTCACATCGCTAGGTGGGATCATAGATTAGAACTGCTGGTCCAAGGTGCGCCTATCGATGGCGCAGGGGCAACCACTACGGAGGATTACATGTCGTGGTTCCTCTCCATCACTCGTCGATGGATGACACCACGAGGTATCATTGCAGCTTCCCAATACGCTCCAGCAGCACCAACGATGACACAGTTTGTATGTATTCTTATATGTTCATTTGTATAGTTAAAGTATACATACTATGTATTTGACTAATATTAATCGAATGCAGGCACAGGGCGTCGCATCTGTCATCAGCTCCAGCCATGAGGAGCCCGTACGGGAGATTGCCCAAGGAATACTACTAGGAACACAATTTCAACACTTTATTCCAGTAGTCGAGGAGCCTGACACCACTATGGATGCTCAAGGGTCATCTCCTCCTCATACCGACGTTCATCTAGAGGAGGTAGATTTGACGTGCCCCGACTATGGCGCTGGATCATCCCAATACCAGTCACCTCCCCTACCCGAGTGTCATGCGACTCATTCTTACTATCGCAGGAGGCGTCGTAGACCATCACAGTTAGAGATTGTCCGGGAAGAGGATTAGTGTTAGCATATTGTCTATGTAATCAACATTTGAACATATATATGTAGATGTATATATATTTATTGTAGCATTAGTTTATCGTATATTATGAATGAAATACTGAATCATTACGCCATGAATTAAGAATGCTTCTAAAACCTTTCAACACAATTTCATTCAAATTCAACCATTTCATATCAAAATACATAGTTTGCTGAATAACTTAAACACCGATAACTAAGCTTACTTCGTGAACTTTTTCATAAATTTTTCAGTCTGTTCTTTCCTATTTGTTATATCATCTATTTGTCTCTTGAGATTGAATATCTCATCTTTGAGCTCTTGTTTTTCCTTTTCAAGTCGTATTATTATGTCTCTCTGCCATTTTGTACCCTCCGGAGCAATCCACCTAAAGTAGCCGCAACCGACTCCTTCATCCAAGTAGAATGGACAAGCAACATATTCACGGCCAGGATCGATGTCGCTCCAATCTTTATTACTCTCAACTTCATAACCACACACACAAACCTCTTCAAAGGAACGCTCTTGTGACATCTACATAACACACGATAAAGTAACATAGTTAGTTATTCAAAAACATTACTGCTACATATAAATTGAAAATAATACTAACATAATAATTATATATATTACCTTCGAAACCGATTTATATGAACAAGAATGATGGAGTTTTAATGAAATGAAGTAGGAAAATGAGAGTTTTTTATAGAACATAATAATAATAACGGCTAGTTTTTACTTTACAACGGCTAGTTAGTAACAGCGATTATATGGATTCAGTTAAAACGCTGTTAGTAACAGCGAGTTCATAGTTGACCAGTCAACATATAACTCGTTGTTATTAACAGCGATTTTATTAAACTCCCACAATTTCGTATCTCGCTGTTAGTAACAGCGTGTTAATACCGAGGCTAGCTTAGGAGACAAGGACGCTTATTTTGGGATTTAAGTTTACTTGAGTCTTATTGTTTTACTTAAGTTTGCTAAACGTCTCACTTTTTTCAATTTTTCACGTGTAGGAGTGTCTAAAGCCCAATATACTTTTCTTAGTTCATATTGGGCACATAATTGTTTATATCTTCTTTTAACTTGTCCTAATCTAAGCCATTTGACTATATCTCTAATGGGACCTAATAAATCACTTAAACTTTTAATACCTGCTTGACAAGATAAATTTACAATGTGAGCACAACAACGTATATGTAATAAACTACCTCCTAAAACACTAGTAAAAGCGGGTTCATTATATAGAAGTTCCATGCATTTTATATTTGCGGAAGCATTATCAGTAGAACAACAAAATATCTTATCCAATAAGTTCCATTCTTTACAAATTTCCACTAATCTATATTTAATGTTTTCACCCGTATGTCTTTCGGGCATTAACTCGAACGCGATTATTCTTTTTTGAATACACCAATTACGGTCTATCCAATGTGCTGTTACACACATATAAGGCTCTAAATGTGGGGGGGCTGACCAAATATCGGTTGTTAAGCTAACTCTACCATTAAAAGATTTAAACATTTGTACTAACTCATATCTTTTTGATTCATATAATTTAATGGTTCGTCTTTTAAGGGTATTCCTAGGGATTGCTCTAAATTGCGGTTGTAAACATTTCCTATTGAAATATTCGTATCTATGACTGTCACCGTGGTTAAAGGGCAATTCATCACCAATAACATATTTTGAAAACTCATCGATCATTTCATTACGATTATATCTAAAAGGCATACCTACGGGTCCGCCGGGGAAGTCCGTTGCCCATTGTTGTTGTCCGCTTCCGCTTGTTGTCCCGCTACCGCTTGCTGCATGCGTTTCTTTGGTGATTCCATGCTTTTTCGCCAAATGTTTGTTGAAGGATCCCGTACCACCACCTAACACGTATTCACGAAACACAATAAATGAATATTTAATACATTCTAACATTTTTGATGTACAAAATATAAATATCATGTATAAAAACTTAAAAAGTATTTACCTTTGGTAAAATTGTAAGAAACTAAGGGCTTTACTCCTTGACTTTCACAAACTTGACAAGTGCATAAGAAAACATCCGGGTTGTCGGTTGGTACTTTTGTAAAATACGACCAAACATGTGAAATAGCTCTACCACTAGGAGGTGGCATTGCCGGAAAAGGTTGTCTTACTGGTTCATTTTCATCTAAATATAAATATAAAAACATTATTAAAATAAATAATAATTTAAAATTCAATTAAATTGAAGAATAAAAATTAGAAAACTAACCAATACTTTGGAAATTGACTCGTTTACCACGAGCTTGTCTTTGTTGTTGTTGTGCTTCTTCAACTAATCTTGTTGATGATTGTCGAGATCTAAGTATCTCGATAGGGGTTGTTGGTTCTTCTTCTTCTTCTTCTTCTTGTTGTTGTTGTGCTTCTTCTTCTTGTGTTTCTTCTTCATCTTCAATTTCTATTTCTCTTTCAACATGTTCCGCATACTCATGTAATTCTCGGTCGTATGGCTCGTACCCTTCTGGATAAGTCGGTTCGTAATTACTAACCGAAGGTGTTGTTGATATCGATGGAGTTGAAATTGCCTTTCTTTTGGAGCTAGAAGAAGAACCCCCCAAAGATTTTGCCACTTTAGTGACTTTTTTAGTGGCTTTTTTCAAGAATGAAGACATGATAATATTTATGTAATTAAGAAATAATTAAGAAATAATTAAGAACTAATTAGAAGACTAATTAAGAAATAATTAAGAACTAATTAAGAAATAATTAAGAAATAATTAGAAGACTAATTATGTAATTAAGAGAATAATTGCGTAATTAAGTAATTAAGTAGAGAGAGTAAGTAGAGAGAGTAGGAGAAGAGATGAGTTGTGAATTGGAATGGTTGAAAGTGATGGGTATTATAGAAAAAATCCCAACGGCTAGTTTGACCCATCCCAACGGCTAGTTTGACCGGTTCCAAAGAACCGTTGGACCATTAAAACCGTACGGTTCCGGGTCCGGTTCCATGGAACCGTTGGGCCGGGTGAACCGTTCCGGTCCGGGTTCACGGTTCTGGGCGGTTCCACTGAACCGGTGGGGCGGGTGAACCGGTTCGCGGTTCTTTGGTCTGTTTTTTTCGGTTTTTTCCGGCGGTTCCACGGTTCCGGCAATTTTTTTCCGACGGGTTCACGGTTTCGCGGTTCGGGACCGGTTCGGAACCTGTCGCGAACGTTCCGGTTCCGGTTCCGGTTTCAAGCGGTTCGGGACCGGGCCAACCCGGACCGTGGCCATCACTAAGTATAGTCAATTGATGTAGTCACTTTGTGAAAATTTGAAACAAATAAGATTACTTATCAAAAAAAAAATTCAAAAATAAGACAATTTTCAACTTAATTCCAAAAATAAGCGTGTAGTTCCCAAATTAGAGGTTTGGGTTGTTCGCACTTACTAAGTGTGAACAGGCCTGTCATTTTTTCAACCTGTTCGCACTTACTAAGTGCGAACAACATGCTGTCTTTTTTTCCCTTTGTCAAATTAGTCGTTATATGATCAAACTAGCCGTTAAACCAATCTTCTATAAATACTAAACCTTGTAATTCAATTCATTCAATCATATTCACCAATTTATCACCCCCTAAGCTAAACTAAGGTAATTTTCTATAATTTAGATTTATTTATTGTTATTGTGGAATTGAATTTAACTTGATTGTATTAGTGTTATTACTGAATTTGCTTAATGCTTCTAATTAAAGTCATGATGTTTTTTCATTAACATATCTAAAAGCTTCATTCAATGGAAGAGCATTGTCATTGTGGTCATGAAGTCGAATACGGTCATGATTGGAGCGATTTTGATCCTGGACGTCAATATGTTGCTTGTCCATTATTCGAAGATGAAGGATTGCGATGCACAAAACTAAATATATACAAATATTTACATATACTACTATATAATAGTTATGAAGTGCTGGAACGGTGTGCCGAGGAGCATGCCTTGTGCAATCTCCCGCACCGGCTCCTCGTGGCTAGACCTGATCACGGCCGTCACACCTTGTGCCTGCAAATAATAGTTAGTTAACTTAATATTATATTATGTGATTGACAACTTAATCATTTGAATGCAAATGAAGACTTACAAATTGGGTCATCGTATGCGCAGCAGGAGCATACTGTGCCACTGCAATGATCCCACGTGGTGTCATCCATCGGCGAGTGATGGAGAGGAACCACGGCATGTAGTCAGCTGTTGTTGGTGCCCCAAAAGCATCGATTGGCGCATCCTGGACTAGCAGCTCCAGTCTCCGATCCTAACAAGCGATGTGGCGTCCGTTGATATCCATCCAATTCGTCGTACCCTGATTCTTGCGCGAAATAAGATGCAACTCGGGTTCAGTGTCGCCTGGTGATGGAATCCCTTGTACCAACCCATACTGGCGCATAACGCGCTCCGGTAGATGTACTTTGACAATGTCGAAGCATATGAGTGGCACAGAAGCCCTCCACGCACCTGACTGAATCCCCGAGTGCTCGGGAACAGCTGCGTAGGCTTCAGCAGGGTACGGGTCCCACAAAAACTGTAATATACTCCCTCCGAATCAGTTTAGATGTCCCATTTGGGATTTCACAGATTTTAAGGGTTGAATGGGGTCCATTAAAAAGCTAGTAGTTGGGTATTTTAATTGATTAAATTAATTATAAAGGTGGTAGTTGGGTATTGGGAATTGGAAAAGTATGGGTATTTAGGTAAAAAAGGATAGACAAAAAAGAAAATGAGACAACTGGTATGGTTTTGCCAAATAAGGAAATGGGACATCTAAACTGATTCGGAGGGAGTATGTTATTAAAATGTAAATGAAGTGCTAATTAAATTGCAGTAATGTTAATGAGAAGTTAAATCCATACCTGATTGGGTCGCAACAGGTCTAACTGATCCCGGTAGAACCCTAGACCGCTCCCGGTGTGTCGGCGCGTTCAGCGCGCAAAGTTCCACCGTAATCCATATGCAGCATCTAGTGGGGGTTGCTGAGGAGAATCAAATTCACCACGACCAACACTTCGAAACGGTTGGCCGATCAAAATATGCTCCCACGCCCACATCTACAAATTGCAAACATAATTAGTACGTAATTTAGTTTTTATAAGTTAGAATTAAATGTTACTATTTTTACCTGTAATATGGCTAATGGTCCTGCAATCTCCCTAACGTTCCTCTTGGCAGCACCACATAGCCTTCTGTACAAGTACCCTAGTGCTGCGGAGCCCCAGCTGTACTTGGCAATGCGCTCCCATGGATCGTCAAGTAACGTCAAATATAGGAGCTGAACTTGATTGTTGGTTTTATCAACAAACAAGACAGCTCCGATCAGATATAAGAGATACGCCTTGGCGTACCTCGAGACTCATCAGCACTGTCGGGGAGCTGTGAGAAGGTCTGCACTAACCATGTGCGCTGCAATCCGCTCCCCCTAATCACCTCCGGTGGAGGGCGCTCTCCCAGAATGTGGTGAACCATGTCACGCCAGCTTGATAGCTGGCGTCCAACGGTAGACACAGCACGTCCCTCGATAGGATGCCGTGTCAGTAAGGCTACATCAAGCAGTGTGATGGTAGCCTCACCGAGAGGGAGATGGAAGGTGTGCGTCTTCTGACGCCATCTCTCTACTAGTGTTGTGATAACAGCACGGTCAACTCGACCATACGCAACGAGGTGAAAGTCGTATAACCTCGTTCGCTGAAGTTAGGGGATAATCCTATCGTCGATCACCCATCAGGGCCGTCTCTGACATTTTGGGAGGCCTAGGCAAAATAGTATAATCTTGAAGAACGATAATAAATGACAAAAAAAATCATTCATTAAAGCACAAAATATTTTAACAAGTTACATTTTCATTTTCACTGGCAAAAAACAAAAAACAAAAAATCATAAAATTAGTGAGATATTTATTTATATAATCTATTACAATTATACAATATACATGATAAATTTAAAAATCAAATATCCTGAAAGTCAAAAACATTCCATTAAACTTTCAAAAACCAATTCCACTACTAGTGTACTATTGTCTATTAAAAATCAATATATTAAAATAAGAAATTAATTATATTAAAAAGTTTAGTATGAATCAATAAGCTATGTCTATTCATTCCCAAAACAAAAACATCCAAACTCAATAGTTCTAAGCACTAAATCAGTAAATCCCAAATCCCATTTCAGCATTTCCCATTCAACAATCAAATAACATATTTCTCAAGCAGGTCTTCAAAACCCAGTTGACACCTCACACCGGCCAGTGACCAGACGAAGTCACGATTCAAGAACAAAAATACAAAATTCAATGATTTTTCCAACAAATTTAAAGAACATAACAATTAACACCAAAATAAAATTCAAGACAACCAGATTTTGTTTCGAAAAAAATAGATTTATAACAGTTAACACCAAAATGAAATTCTAGATTCATGATTAACGCCATCGAAAATGCCATTGCCATTGAAGGAGCTTTGAGTTCATAGATAAAGTTATTAATGGAAGGTTGTTCTTAGGATTCTATTTTCTAGATCTTACTTTACAGAGAAGATGAGTAAGAAAAGGAGGCGTTTTATTTGCCTAGTTGTTGGGCTCCGATTTTTAAAATTTTTGGCCCTAAATTTTATTTCAGACTTTTTGATGAACAAACTGAGAGGCCCTCCTTTAGAAAAATTGAAAGGGATAAGAGGATAAAACAAAAAAAGCAACGTAAGAGCGAATACAAACTTTTCCCAAAAGTAAGCGTCTAGCACTCCAGAGCATAGGTTCGGCTCTGTTCGCAGTTACTAAGTGCGAACAGAAGTCAGTTTTTTAAAAAAATAAAGGGGGTTGTTCGCACTTAGTAACTCCGAACAGGTCAAAGTGGGTCAACATGTTGTTCGCAGTTACTAAGTGCGAACAACCCCCTTTGTTTTTTTAACAAACTGACTTCTGTTCACACTTAGTAACTGCGAACTGAACCGAACCTTTGCTCTGGAATACTAGACGCTTACTTTTGGGAAAACTTTGATTTCACTCTTAAAGGATGCTTTTTTTTATTAAAACTCTTATCCTTTTCAATTTCTCCCCTCCTTTACACCTATTTTCTGATTTTTAAAATGGGGCCCTGGGCGGTAGCCCTTTGGGCCTACCCTCAGGGTCGGGCCTGCACCCATGGAACAAAATCCGGATGCCTGGTGCCTAACATTTCCGTATCAGACACCTACGAGAATAGAAATTTAAACGTGTTATTAATGTGTAACTTAGAAATTAAAATGCAAATGATACAAATCCAGTGTACTAACATGGGCATCCCAGAGAGGAGTGCTCCTGTGCTCCTCCTGCATGTACAAGACACTAGGCTCTTGGGGTCCTGGAGTTGCTGGATCCATCTGTTGTACTGCTGCATTCACAGGGGCTTTAGTTTATATTATTATTAAGTAGTTATGTTTCATACATATGTGATAGAATATAATATCATATGTTATAGCCGTATATAAATGTTATAGTATATATGGTAAATTACCTGGAGTTACAGGTTCTAGTATTATGCCCTTCACTCCCACAACGACGACAACTATTGTGTTTGTTTCTGCCTTCATCCATTTCATTTCGGTGTAAGTAGTATCACAAGCCCAAGTCCTCCACGAGTTGTCCTCCACATACCCGTCTACATGTGGACATAGGGCATACGGTGTAGGAGGAACAATTGCAGGGATGTTGCCTAAGGTCATGTCATTAGCTAGGGCATCCTCATCCACATCCACATTATCCTCGTAAGGATCATCATCAAGCTCATTGCTCTCATTACCATCGTCCCATGTTCCCGTCACATTACTTTCTCCTAAGTGAACCGTTAAGTTAATTGGAACTTGATTCAGAGGGGGTTGAGAAGGAGTACAAGATGGGGAAGGAACAAAAGGATTTTGAGATACTTGAGTTGATAAAGGCATAGGTGTAGGAGTAGCATTAGAAGCAACTACATTCCCTAAGGGTACTTCTTCTTCGTATAACTCCAAAGAGGGAATTTGCGTAGTCTTTGAACGTTCCCACATAGCATCTATAGCCTCATCATCCTCAACCGGGAAGGCCAACCATTGTCCACTCATGGCATATTTAAAACTTATATTGATGGTACTTCTAGTGGAGTCTAATCCAATCTTAGAACTTATAAGACGTTTAAAATCATTCAAATTCATGTTCGAGTTGCATGAAAACAACTTACGTCTACCCCCAACATAATGAACATTGCCACTGCTTTCTCGAATAGAACCATTCCAAAAACATACAATAGTCACACAAAATGATGCCATTTCTACATGAATACAAACCAAAACAACATCATCATTAACTTCATGCCAACACAAGTAAATTATATTCATTTTATTATAATCTTTTTGATATATAAACTAATAAAGTACATAATATAACTAAGTTCATACATATATAATCAAGGTTGTTAAGATCAAGATTCTACGTAGGATCATTGAGGAGGTAGGATTGAAATCGGTATAATCGGATCGTAGGATCGTGTGATTCTACAAATACGCATTAGCATACTTTAGATGACTGATTTTTATTTTTATTTGTTTTTTTTTAAGTTTAAGGTTTAAATAAAATCTTATTTGACTTCAACTATTAAATTTTGTAAAAGAATATCGTTAATAATCATTTTCAAAATGCGAATTAAGAAAAACTTGAAGCTTAGTTATATTGATATAATTGTTTAGATATATACATATATATACATAAGTAAAATCTAGATTATATAAAATTGTTCTACGATTGAAACTACCCTTGAAAAATCGGATCGTAAGATCGTAGGATCGTAGAATCGTGTTATGATCCTACCACTTAAATCCTGGAGCTATGTAGGATCATTCGATTCTACCAACATTAAGATCCTACCTACGATCCAGATCGGTCGCCTAATTTTAGATCATAGAATCGGAGAATCGCCTATCAGGATCTAGATTCTGATAACCATGTATATAATGTACATAACGTTTAACTAATAAATCAATTAATAACTACATAAATATAAATTGCACATAACATTCAACTAAGTTCATAAATATATAATGTAGATTATGTAACTAAGCTCATCTACAACAATACTTCAAAAAACAACAAAATAAAGCTATTAAAACAATTAAACATTAACTTGTTAAATTGATTTGACATATCAATGTTGAATGCATTGGGTGGTGTAATTCTATCCCCTCCTACAGTAACATTGTATGTGTTTTTACTTGTATCTTGCACTATATATATGTGCAAGGTACTGCATTACTTGAGATACAATAAGATACGAAATACACTGATATCAATTACATATACTACTTTTTCTCCTTATATTCTCCCTACCTTTTAACACGTTATCAGCACCAATTTTCGCTCTCACAAAAAAAAAATTTCAAGAAGGTAATATTTTTTTTCTCAAAACAGTGTAACACATTTTTTTTAGCCACAATATGGACCAACAATCAAACGGTATCAACATTATTATTCAAGGTGTCAGTAATACCGTTCTATACTTTATTCTTGAAGAAAATTGTATATCCGTTACTACCAACCCAGCTAGTAGTGGTTCAAACCAACTACGACGACACAATCCAAATAATACCCACGTAAATGAAAACCCAATGTCAAGTCCCAATAATGCAAATAATTCACCAGCTACTAATCAGCCATCACAACCTACTGATAACCCACCAGTCCAACCTACTAATGATCCTATAGTACCACAAGAAAGTAATAAAAGAAAAAATGACGAAGCTGAAGGAACTAGTAGTAAACGTTTCCAGACTAATAACCCATAAAATAACATACTTTAATAATGTCGTTTAATCTTTATGTTCGTTTTTTACTTTATCAGCCGCCAATATGGACTGGCTAGTATTATTTTGTGATGACCGCCTTTATGGACTGGCTAATACATTGTTATCGCCTTTATGGACGGTTTTATCTCTATTTATGTGATCATATCGTCATATTATGTGCATATGCATTTGGTTACTTTAGTCTATAAAATTATATACATCACACTTTTATATACTTATATGTATATAATCAATTAATAAACTCATAAAAAATTTAATTTCACCGTAAAAAAATAAATAAATAATGTATATATATGTAATAAGAAGACAAATAAATATATACACATATCATTAATAAATAAATTTCAAAAATTAAGTTATTCGATTCTAATTTGTTACAAAAAAAAAATGAAACCTCAATAATAATAAGTTGTCTAGATTTACCAATAAAATAGATTATTAGCACACATAGTTAAATTAGCTCTACAAAACAAAGATTATACTCTTAACATATAACTCTTTTTAATTGTAAAAAGTATCACCCTGGAATGAATGCCAGAGTGGTCCGAAAATTATAATTTAAGTAAAACGTTAAGGGTTCGACCCTGAACCAAAATTTTTTTTACTTCATAATCTAAATTTATTACCCACAATTTATTAAACTTGGAGATTAAATATAAAACTGGTATTTTTACCCTCTATAAATAGGGTCTTCTACCCGTCCCAAACACACACCCACCACTCACACCTTATCCCAAACACAAAAAAAAAAAATTTTACCCACTAAATTATTTCTTCTTCTTCTTCCTTCAACCATCCATGGCAAACAATACATCTCCAAACTCCCATCACAATCCAATTGCCGACAATATAAGTAAAATACTAGAAGCATTCATTATCATTATGGGCTTAATCGTATTACTTGTAGCGCTGCTGCTCTACCTTATTATCCAAAAATAAATTATCAAATCTTGTAATTAAACAAATAAATAAATAAATAAATTTTCTTTTGCAATTTGTTTTTTTTTGTTTTATTATCTATTAATACTATCTACTTTGTTTTATGCATGATCATATTATGCTTGTTATATCTGAGATATTAAATCAGGGGGAGATGATACTAATATGCTTCAATATCTCTAATGATACACAAAATCATTAATAATTTGTCATTTTCTCAATTGTAGAAAAATAATGGCTGATCTTTGATAGAGCGCGGAACCGTAGGTCGTTGATTATTTAACTAGGTCCGGTCTACACAATTAATTATATTCGCCTTAAATAACCCTAATGACTAGCATTAGCGGTAAGTAAGGGGTCGATCCACAGGGAAACGTTTTGGTCAAACAGAGTTTAATGACAAGGAGATTTATGATTTTAAAGTTTTTGTAGTAACAACAATTTTCATATTTCAAGTTTAAACAATAGATAAAAAGACTAGAGTTTAGGGATTTTAGCTTCTTAATATGCTAAAGGGATGGGTTGAAAATATGTTTTAACCATTTTATGATAAGAAAGGTCTTTCTAATTTAGCTCCACAACTTCTGGGTATAGGAACTATATAGTCACTAATATGGTTTAGGAGATTCGGCTTCTGGGCGTATAACTCGACCATACTAACAACTTTCTAATACATGTTCATGACCTCCAATCTATGTTAATCAAGAAAGAATCATACAAGATGGGCATGGTTCATCATCCTAAGGACGGGCTAGGCCTCAAAGGAATCCTAATAAAGTTAGCTTTTGGGCCACTTATTACTAGCATGAATTCATACTTCCCAAGCATTCAAACAATCAAGCAACATAAATTGTCCATGGATGGAGATCGAAATGGACTTTCGATTCCTTACCATGGAACTCACATATTCTTTCATGTACATATTTATACTCAACCCATTACCCCATAGGCAAATTAATTAGCTAACTACATCCCCAAACTCTAGAAAGAAGACTACTCACTCATGTTTAACATAAACACATAAAATATCAAATCATTCATAATGTAACAACAACAAAGAAGAAAATTAAGTTAAAGAGACTTACTACCCTCAACTATGGAGGGGGATGACAATCACACAAATGAACAAGATCTTTCAATATTCAAACCCAAGGAATATTTCAAACCAAATGCTAAATCAAACCCACAATTTCTGGAAAAATGTTGATGAATTACCAAAGGAAAGTTACTACAACTACTAGTGTTTAGCTACAATATTACAACTCAAAAGCTTGATTCTTAGAAGAGAAATACCAAATGAAAGTGTTTAATGAAAGAACTACTACAAGTTTCTGGAATAAAGAAGTGTTTAAACATACAAATACATAGATAAGCTTAGAAAGAAGAGAGAACTTGGCTTGGTTCAGCTTGTGTGCTGAAAAAAATGGTGTATCTTTTCTTCAGAAATGGGGCATTATATAGCCAAAACAAGAGGCTCCCCCCACTTGCATTCATCATCATTGCCAAGGTGGTCAAGCAAGCAACCTCCTTCATCATGGGGAGCAGATGCACAGGAGGGGAAGGCTGAAGCACGCAAGAAAAGGGAGTGGCGGAAGCAAGAGGCGAAAAGAAGACGGACAAAAAAATGCCACTGTAGCTGTCAGATACAAACCAGTCGACCCGACTGGCACCAGTCGACCGGTCGACTGGTTCTGTGATGGTGAATTTTTTGACTTAGAAAATTTTCTAAGTGTTGATCCTTGAAATTATGCACGGCTACGGAGTCGACCCCAGTCGACCATGCTCGACTCCTTCTTAAATTTTCACCAAGAATTATTACTTTTAATCCGAAGGTTCGGGTTTTGAATCCCGAGGTCCGATAAGTGCCCGATCACCTTAAAACCTCATCGAAATTGGCTAAAAACACCTGAAATCAATGAAACCACTACACCACAAGCGTAAAGCATAAAATTTGATAGTTGAAGGCCTAAGTTAAGTAAGATATGCACAACAAAGAATAAGAATTCATTAAAAATAGGTGCAAAACACGCGTGAAAAGCGCATGTATCAATCTTAAAAAGAGAGAATTCATTGCCTTGGAACTAACAAGAAACAATTTTATACAATGGGCTTCAGATGTCAAATTATATTTAAAAGGAAAAAGTTTATTATACACAATAATTGAACTTAATCCTGCCGACAAAGGAAAGGGCATTGAAAGAGATTCCATAAAAATTGAGGAAGATAAAGCAAAAGCGGCATCAATATTGAGACATCATTTAGCCGACAGTCTCAAACATGAGTACACCAATTATGAGGACCCAAAGTTACTCTAGGAAGAGCTAAATGAAAGATTTGGCCATAATAATAGTGTACTTCTCCCAAAGGCCATCGATGAATGGCGAGAGTTAAGATTTCAAGATTTCAAATCAATTAGTGATTATAATTCAGCCCTTCATCTGATAAAATCAAAATTAGTCTATTGTGGACAAATAATAACAGATGAAGAAATGATAGAAAAAACATTGTCAACTTTTCACGTAAATAGCATCTTGTTACAACAACAATATCGTGAAAGGCATTTCAAGAAATATCATGAATTATTGAAAACACTTCTTGTTGCGGAACAAAATAATGAATTATTATTGAAAAATCACAACAGGAGACCTATAGGGACTTTGCCCTTTAAT
This sequence comes from Amaranthus cruentus, assembly GCA_019425755.1. NCBI lineage: Eukaryota > Viridiplantae > Streptophyta > Magnoliopsida > Caryophyllales > Amaranthaceae > Amaranthus > Amaranthus cruentus. The sequence goes on along the minus strand of CM033463.1, from coordinate 6,695,535 downwards.
GAGACTAATTTGATTGAGAGAAATCTTCGCCATCGAGGTCGTGGGAACTATTTCATAAGAGGCAGAGGTCGTGGAAGATATCACAAAAAGAGCGGCACGAATTCCTTTGAACAAGGAAATTTCTATGGTCGTGGTCGTGGTCGCGGTCGTGGACATTTTCGTGGCCGCGGACGTGACCATATTTATGAAAGAAATATATTTGCCCCCCGAAATGATAATTTTAAACAAGTCCAGAAACACAAAAGCACATGTAATAGATGTGGCATGACTGGACATTGGGGGCGAACTTGTCGTACCGCTAAACATTTAGTGGATTTATATCAAGCTTCCCAGAAAAACAAAGGAAAAGGGGCAGAAGCAAATTTTGTAAATGAAGCAAGTACATCTGGGCCCACACTAGATGTCTCTGATTTCTTTAGTGAGGATGTGAACCTCCACAAAGTTGATCCCCAAGAAGAAGATAATTATTTGTTTTGATGATTAGATGCATTTTTCCGTTTCTCTAACTTGTTTTTCCCTTTTGAATTTGAGAAGTTGTTATTTTATTTCCTACTTATGTTTTGTATTGAGTATTCTGGTTTTATATTAATAATATAAATTTCTTTTCTCTTATTTTAGAAATGAAAATACCAGTAAATGGATCAAAATTTCATTGCCTCCTGGACAGTGGAGCAACACATACAATATGAAAAATCGAGAATATTTTTCAAACTTGAAATTGCTTCAGGCAAATGTCAATACCATATCAGGAACAGCAAAATTAATTGAAGGCACTGGAAAAGCATGCATCATACTCCCTATGGGGACAAAATTGATAATAAATGATGCACTATACTCGAGTAAATCTCGAAGAAATTTTATCAGTTTCAAGGCAATACGCCAAAATGGTTACCATATGGAAACCAAAACCATTGATGAGAAAGAATTCTTATGCCTTACAACAGAAAATAATGGCACAAAAATTATCCTTGAAAGGATGCCTGCATATTCATCGGGATTGTATCTCACTCACATACGCCCGATTGAAATAAATATGATAAGACTAGACAATAAAGAGCTATTCACTCTATGGCATGACCGCTTAGGTCATCCTCGCACTGGGATGATGCATAAAATAATAGAAAATTCTGTTGGGCATCCACTTAAAAATATTAAGATTCCCCAGTCAAATGAGCTCTTATGCACCTCTTGTTCTCTTGGAAAATTTATTACTAGACCATCAGTAAATAAGATTACTACTGAATCTCCTATATTTCTTGAAAGAATTCAAGGAGATATATGTGGACCAATTAATCCACCATGTGGACCTTTTAGGTACTTCATGGTCTTAATAGATGCTTCCACAAGATGGTCACATGTAAGCCTTCTAACAAGTAGAAACAATGCATTTGCAAAACTACTTGCACAAATCATCAAATTGAAAAATCATTTTCCTGATTATACAATAAAAGGTATTCGATTGGACAATGCTGGTGAATTCACATCCCAAACCTTTGATGATTATTGCATGTCAATTGGAATTAAAGTGGAACACCCCGTGCCACATGTTCACACACAAAATGGTCTTGCTGAATCATTAATTAAAAGATTGCAATTAATTGCAAGCCCACTTCTAATGAAATCAAAATTACCATCATCGGCCTGGGGTTATGCAATATTGCATGCAGCATCATTGATTAGGCTAAGACCTACAGCTTATCATAAATATTCGCCAATGCAATTAGTAGCGGGTCATGAACCTAATATTTCACATTTGAAAATCTTTGGATGCGCTGTATATGTGCCCATTGCTCGCCCTCAACTGTAACAACCCGACTTACCATTGACTTGGTAAACAAGGTCACAATGGTAAACAGGGTCATCACGTATTCATAAACCCAAAAATGAAGTCAAGTCAACATATAGTTCTATAAAATCGGGTCTCACATATACAAAACCTCATCGGCAGCGAGCCTCAATCAGAACAGCTATATAAGTCCACATCGACAAGCTATAAAAGAATATAAAAGTACTCAAAACTATACAGTAAATTCTATTATAAAGTTCTACAATTATCACTCAAAACTCATAAGCAAACACTCCAAATCGGCAAGAACTTCTAGCGCTCTCTCCTAAACTCAGCTATCCCATCGATCCCGTCTGCTACCGATCTGTACACAATCTAAAATAAGAAAACAACAGGGAATCAGATAAACTGAATGAGAAGTAACAATCCAAAACACAAAACATAGTAATTCAAATCATAGGTTTAAAAGCAACATCCTTTTCCTAGATCTATGTGCGCACAGGGAGTCTAGTTGAGAGGAACATCCATAGCTCTAAGGCTATGTCACTCTCGGGTGAGGCTAGTCAATATTTGAATGACAATTCACCTCAAATATAGGGAGTAAGGGAGGTTTTCCCTCTACTCCGTCAATGACCAGCTCGTGAGCCCGATCCATTGACCATATCAATATCATCATAATCAATTCATCATCCATAATCATCAGTTCAAAACAATTTGATAAAGAAACGTTTTTGAAACAGTAGTCTGGCCAGACCCTTTAAGGGACTGTTACTACTCACCAAAACCGACGCTTCTGCTAGCCAATATCAATCCACCGCAATCAACTAGAACGGTTCCTCGACGTAGTCGTCTCCTGGTGCATACAAATATAACATCACACACTGGCACACCGCATTCGATACTACAATCTAGGTTATATGACTCGATGCATCTCCTCCTATGACCGCAACTTAGCTCAAGCTTTTATTCTAGTATCTCGAATTTCAAAGAATTACCCAAGTTACTAATTCTAACCACCCAGATATCATCAGTTAATAATAACCATGCTCTAAACTAGTGCATATTCCTATGGAGATTGTATGTCTCTATAACTCTTTTGTATTTACAATTCGAGTACTTCTTTGTTCATCTAAACTAAAACCAAGAACCTTTAAAAGAGTCCAAGAAACCAAAATAAAATTATCAAACTATCCAATTAGAAGAGCACAACTAGTTTATCTAATCCATCATTGATTTCTTCACAACTCTCGATTTTTCCATGAACATCCAAATCATTTAACATATTACCATTATCATGAAACTAAACCATTTACATGATTTCCAACAATATTTCCCAAAGTCTTTATTTCTGTCATTCTAACATCTATTACCAACAAAGAACATAATCAAGAACACTAACTAGTCCAAACCAAGATATTAGAATATTCTACTACTAAAATCATAAACATTATTAAATTATCATTATCACATACTTACTAATAACACATTTTCCTAATTTTCTTAATACGACTCATATATAACTAATTAACTCATAATTTCAAGATTCATCAAAGTTAGGTTTAATACATGATTTTAAAGAATATACTAATGAGTATCACAAAATAAGAGTATAATTATAATGGTAAATTGAAAAAGAAGTCCAAGAAGGGTTACCTTCTGTTTACAGCAGCAAGACGACAAAATATCCGATTCAAAGGGTCAATATTCGGCTTGAATTCGACACCTAATCAACCAGACCAAGACTCACTCAAACCTCCCCTTATTTTCGGTAGAATTTAGGTCAAGAAGGCCAAATTCGAATGTCTACACAAATTAGGGTTCGAATTCAAAGAAAAGTGAGAAATAAGAGTCAATAAGCTACAATCTTCACAGAACAAACAAGAATGAAGAAGAGTACTTACTTTGCCCTAATTCGAGTATAAGGAGAAATGGAGCGTTTTCAACTTGATTTCAGATAAGAAATGTCGATTGAGAGAAAAATCGAACCATTTCTTGAAGAATTTCAGCAACGATGGTGCGTGAAAATGGTGTCCTGCGTTTTTGTGCGAGAGCGAAGAAGAAGGTGGGTTTGCTTGGTTCTCTGAGTTTCACGAAGAAGAAAGCAATTAATGGGTTTGGGTGGGTTTGTGCGTGAGAATTGAGTGAATGGGTTTTGTTTTTTTTTTTTTTTTTTATATTTTATTTTATTTTATTTTATTTTATTTTATTTATTATGATTATTATTATTGTTATTATAACCTATGTAAATATCCACACCCACGTGTCATTAACGAGTTTATTTAAATTATTCAAATTATTTATTTATTTAAAAATCCCGAATGTTACATCAACGTATAAAAATGGGTCCACAAAGAAGGATGTGAATATATGTCGGTTTTGAATCTCTATCAATCATTCGATATCTTGAACCATTAACTGGTGATCAATTTCAAGCTAGATTTGCTGATTGTCACTTTAATGAGACAATATTCTTATCCTTAGGGGGAGAGAATGTGGACTTGCAGAAAAGAAATATGAAACTTATTTGGAAAGCAACACATTTAGAATATTTAGACCCAAAAACAAAATCATGTGAACAAGAAGTACAACGAATTGTTCATCTACAAAGTGTTGCTAACCAATTACCTGATGCATTCACAGATACTAAGAGTGTTACTAAATCATATATACCAGCAGCAAATGCTCCTGCTCGAATAGAAATCCCTGATGAAAAGGCAAAAAGTGATGAAATTGTTGTGCAAAGAAAGCGTAGAAGGCCGCTTGGTTCAAAAGATTTAAAACCAAGAAAATTGAGAAAACAAGAAAGTGCACCAAATGATACTAAAAATGAAAGTGAGAATAAAGGAGAAAATCAAGATATCTCCGATAATGAAAAAGAAGAAAATGAAAATAATGAAACCTCAATAAATTATAATTTCTCTAGGAAACAATGGAATCGAAAAAGATCATTCCAAATGAATCCTTTGCTTATTCCATAGCTATTGATATAATAAATGATGAAAATGATCTTGAGCCAATGTCGATAAATGAATGCAGAAAAAGACCTGATTGGCCAAAATAGAAAGAAGCAATTGAGGTAGAGTTAAAATCATTAGAAAAAAGAGAAGTCTTTGGGCCAATTTTACAAACCCCAAAAGGCGTAAAACTCGTAGGCTTCAAATGGGTTTTTGTAAGAAAAAGAAATGAAAAAAATGAAATTGTCAGATACAAGGCAAGACTTGTAGCCCAAGGTTTTTCTCAAATGCCAGGAATTGATTATGAAGAAACATATTCCCCAGTTGTTGATGCAACCACACTCAGATTTTTGGTGAGTTTAACTGTTTCTCAACGCCTACAAATGAGATTGATGGATGTCGTAACTGCATATTTATATGGGTCACTTGACACAGACATCTATATGAAGGTCCCTGAAGGACTAAACTTACCAATAAAGAATGTACCCAGAGAAATGTTTTCCATAAAATTAAAAAGATCATTGTATGGATTAAAACAATCTGGGCGAATGTGGTATAATCGTTTGAGTGAATACCTTATGAAAGCAGGATTCAAAAATAACCAAATCAGTCCATGTGTATTCATCAAACGATCTCAATCAGGTTTCGTAATAATTGTTGTGTATGTAGATGACTTGAATCTGATTGGAACACCAAAGGAAATTGAAATAACAGCTAAATATTTGATGAGGGAATTTGAGATGAAGGATTTGGGGAAAACTAAATTTTGCCTTGGACTACAAATTGAACATTTGAAAAGTGGAATATTTGTCCATCAAAGCAATTATACTGAGAAAGTTTTGAAACGGTTTTACATGGACAAGGCTCATCCACTAAGTTCCCCGATGGTGACACGATCACTAAACATAAAAGATGACCCATTCCGTCCACAAGAAGAAAATGAAGAAATTTTAGGCCCTGAAGTGCCATACTTGAGTGTCATTGGTGCTCTAATGTACTTAGCAAATAATACAAGACCTGATATAGTAATGCACCAACAGAAAGACATTGGGATGGGATAAAACATCTATTTCGATACCTAAGGGGAACCATAGATCTTGGATTATTCTTCCAGTCAGGAAATGATGCCAAATACTTACTGGATATGCTGATGCAGGATATCTATCTGATCCACATATGGCCAAGTCACAAACTGGATATGTATTTACATATGCAGGAACCGCAATATCTTGGAAATCAACAAAGCAAACTCTAACGGCTACATCCTCAAATCATGCAAATTCATAGCTTTATATGAAGCCACTCGAGAGTGTGTATGGTTGAGATCCATGATCGGCCAACTCCAAGAAGATTGTGGTTTAAACGATACAACTACTGCACCGACTATAATCTATGAAGATAATGATGCATGTATCAACCAAGTCAAAGAAGGATATATCAGGGGAGATAGAACAAAACACTTATCACCCAAATTATTCTTCGCACATGATCTGCAGAGAGATAAAAAGATAAAAGTCAAAGAAATTCAATCATGTGAAAACCCCGCTGATTTATTCACAAAGTCACTTCCATCAAGACAATTCGAGTATTTGGTACGCAAGATTGGAATGTGTCGATTTAGAGATATATGTTAGCTTCAAGGAGAGAAATATGCCCACTGTACTCTTTTTCCCTTTGATCAGGTATTTATCCCACTGGGTTTTTCCTGATGAAGGTTTTTAACGAGGCAGATTTAGGGCTATAAATGTATTTAATAACATTTTAATATCTACGTAATGCATTCAAGGGGGAGTGTTAAAATTGATTTGACATATCAATGTTGAATGCATTGGGTAGTGTAATTCTATCCCCTCCTACAGTAACATTGTATGTGTTTTTACTTGTATCTTGCACTATATATATGTGCAAGGTACTGCATTACTTGAGATACAATAAGATACGAAATACACTGATATCAATTACATATACTACTTTTTCTCCTTATATTCTCCCTACCTTTTAACATACCTTTATTAGTTGTGGATGACTTAGAAAAGTGTTGGTTTTACAACTAGTGACCTACATTTGAGTAAATAAACAAACTTCATTAAAACCCTAAAATACAAATTTAAACTCAAAAAAAACGCATAAAACTTCACCTTTGAGCAAGCTAGAGTATCCCAAAAAACGTGGTTTTAGAGAGGGGAATGTCGAGTACTTAGAAGTTAGGGTTTCGAATTTGGGGAAAATGGCGAATGGAGGGTTGCTGTTGTGTTTAAGTCAGCATGGCATTAAAAATTTGGTTTCTGGGATCCAAAAAATGTGGGCCAACTTTATGATGACCAAAGGCAAAAACTTTAGACTTTTAATATAGAAGGATGAAAAATGTATGACTCTAAATTGGAGACTTAAAAATCATGACCCAAAAAATTAGGGACTCAAAAAATCTATGTCAGAAAGCATAAAGGAATGACTTTCAGGGGATAATTACTTTTGATTTCTTTTGTTGATTTACCCAAATCAACTCGAAAAATTACTGAATAATTCCTCATTTGATACAAATCAACCCAAAAGGAAAATAAGAGGATTTATGAGTAATTCCTTGATTTTGCTTACGTTGATATCAAAAACAAAAAAAATGGAAGAATGAGAGATGGAAGGAGAGAAGATAAATCAGAATAATGGAAAGAGAGAAGCCATGGATCAGATCAAGTGAGAAAATACGCGTTGAAGATCTGGAATGGAATGGGAAAGGAGAAAGTCAGGAGAGCAGAAAAAGGTGGACAAACAGTAGTTTCACTGTTTATCATGAATAGTATTTAAGCTTTCCATACGTTTTATATTTACTAGTTGTGGGGCCGCGTAGCACGCGGCCCCCAAGTTACACCATCAAATAAAATAATATTATTTTATACCTTTTTATTAAGAATAATGCGAATAAAAATATTAAAATGTCAATATGTATTACAAGGTGAAAAATGCAAGGGTTGAAAATATACAGCATAATTAGAGTAAGACATGAACAAATATCAAAGTCTTTATATGTCGCAGGCCATGAAATCCTATTTTAATACAAATTTAATTGATATTAAAATAAATAACATTAATTAACTCAACATAAATAAAATTTTAATGTGCAAATTACAACCTAAAAGTTTAAAACTTTTGTAAATTATAGCATCAATGTGTTTTTTTTTTTGCCAATTAAAGCCGCTAAAGTATCAAATTCTACATCGTTTAGGCCAAATCACATAATTCAAAGCATTTTAGTGGTGGCAATTTTAAGTTAAGTGGTCGAAATTTAGTGATTTAGCCTGGACGGTATATACTTTGATACTTTAGTGGCTGTAGTTACCAAAGAATAAACATTGAATTTGTAATTCGCACTTTAAGGCTATAATTCACAAATTCTAAAATTAATATCTAAATTGCTTTTGTTTTATAGGGTACCAAAGTGTAGCTAGAGTATCATCCAACACCTTTTCGAGAGAGAACTTCATCAATGCCTCCGGAGCAATCCTATTTGACAATGCCAAAGAAACTTCATCAGCATCTTGTTTGGAGAGAAACCGATAGCTAGTTGTGTTGATTCAAAACATACTATCAATATTCACGTACTGCAATCCAAGACGCTTCAAACTAAAATTGAAACAACTCTTGCTCTTAGAAAACTGCCACTGAAAGATGGATAGTAAGATATAGGTTTCTCGGTACAGTTTTCATGCCTTTTGAGTGGCTGAGATGAATCATTTGATTTCTAAGAATGTAACAACAGCAAACATTACATTCAAACCAAAAACTTCAATCTCCATAACAAGATAAAGACATTTTTCATAGCATAGAGGGAAAAATCAAAAGTCATTACTTTGCTCTCTTCACTTTATATTTCTATTTTTAGCACAAGTACCTTAGTTATTTTCACATGGTCCTCAAAGTGACTATCAGATGTACGTCAAGTCCAAGATGATGACAAATCTTTTGCTTGAATGGAACCAACAAGAATAGCCCCAGAAGCATCAATGTACGTCACCATTATGTCAATATCCTGCGAAATGAAAAAATATTTGTAAGCATTTCTCAGACAACAAAAATCCCTACATATATTGCATATTGCCCAGTTACTCATAAACTTCAAAATATGCGGAAAGAATACAGCCTCGTGTAGTAGCTGTGTATAACGTCGACTGATCCTATCACAAGAAGCTTTAACCTCTCATTTATTACATACAACCATGCAGTAGACTTGAGTTAGCTAACCTAAACAAATTGACTAATATTGAGCTAAGAAAAGCACATTATTAAAGCTATCACACAAATGCCACAACCCCCATATCATCTATATTAATCTCACAAAAAATTTTAATGTTTCAAGATATGCTAAAAAAATTGAGAGAAAACACATAGTGTTGAAGCTAAAAAAATTTGTAAAAATAATCAATGACTAATTCAAAACTAAAAGGGTATGACGAAATCACATGTATCCAATGAAATTTTTTGAGTTTTGGATAGGATACACGCATTTGTGTTTTTGATAATTACCATTGTAATATCGAAGGATACAACAACCATACCAAGAGTTGCAATCTCAACAGTAGCATCAATTGTGAACTCCCACACAAATTGACAAAACAAAATGAATAAAAAAAATAGCAACGAGAATAAAAAAATAATTGGCAAATAACTCAATTTATTACTTATTAGTCTCACCTCAAGCCCTAATTAACTCTATGGCATAAACCTGAGACTCACGATCAGCTTGCGGCTCCGACGCAATCTCAAAAACACCTTCTCAAAATTCATTGCACAAACTTCAAGTAACTCCACCGCTAATTTCATCGCAACTATATTAAAATTGAAGAAATCAACTATGTAAAACAAAGATTGATCAGAAAAACTCCCACATCTTGATTAAAGATCAACAAAGAATTTAACTTAATGGGTGAATCAACCAATTAATCTAATCAATCTAATAAACAAGACAATACTTTTGTCCATCAATTCAATCATGCTTCGTAAGGTTCATCCCTCTACCTTAGTAAGTAGACTACTCACTAATGGAATGCACAAAGACAAGTAAATTAAACAAAAAAACAAAACTACCAACAAACATAACTGAAGATTTGAAAGCAATAATACTTTAATAATGGGAGATAATGAAGAATAAAACTATAAAGTTGTTGACAAATAAAACCATAAAGTTGATGACGAACAAAACCCTAAACTTTGAATGACATAAAGATACTAATTAAAAATAAGAGAAAACAAAAACATAATTAAGAAAATAATTAAAATGGCATGCAATTATGAACCTGAAAAAGTTCAAAAACTAAACTAAGGAAAGTAAAATGATGTTACCTAATACTAATCTATCGAAAAATCTAAAAATATAGTAACCTCCACTAAACTCCTTAACTAATGAAAATCATAAAATAAAATGTGATAACCTCCCCTAGACTAATAATGCCTAACTCCCCACTATATGATAATGCCTAACGTTTTTCATAACAAACTAAAAATCAGTTCTTTTATCCAATCCAAATTCGAAGGAAGAAGGAATGAAGCGGTTATCAGTAGTTTCTTGTAATTTCGATCGAATTAAGTAAAAGCCTAGCTATGATAATCTCAGTAGTCTCAGTCGAAGTTGCAAGTCTCGACCGAAATTGAAAGAGTCTCGCTCGAAACTTTGTCCCAGCTCTAGTATATCACATGGCATTAGCCGAAGCTATGATAATCTCGACCGAAGCTTGGTTGTCTAAACAATTTTGCACAAGATAAGATCAACTCGAATTGCCAATGTTTGGTAGCATATTTTATGAAACAATACTTGGTGTCACCAAGAAAAGCATTAAAGCAAAGCAAGATGTTAGTGCGAGTGTTTATATGTATGATAGTTGTGAACATTGGATAGACTTTTGTAGATTTTTTTTATGTAAAGATAAAAAGTGAGAAGGATCTAATCAAGCTTAAATTAGTATGGTTTGTAGAGGATGATTGAGGAAGCTTAGTTTGCAGTATCCTAAATTAAAATTCAACATGATTCAAAAGCATATACATAATAAAAAAGAAATGAGGGTGTGTACTCAAGAGAAATGCTTAACTCCTAACATTTTTTCTTAAAATTGAACGCTAATGACTATGCTAAATATGGAGTATGCTTTAATTAAGATCAATAATTTTTGAGCTTGAATTTGTAAAGTTATCTTTTGAACATTAACGAATGAAGACCTAATTTCATCAAAATTACTCTCAAAATTACCTCTAAGTTACCTAACTTCGTCAATAATCGATTGTTATCAATAATCTCCTTTAGCCATTGTTTTTAATGAGACAACTTTTCTCGTGAGTGTTCATTGCTCAATGTTGCTCCCAAACACAAATAAAGGATGAGAATGAGCAATAGGGTTGTGAAAACAATTGTGAAAACAAGCCCGATAAAACCTAGTCACTTCCTTAAAAACAACAAGTAGTCGACCCCAACCTTTTGAGTTTAAGGATTTGACATTGATATTGTTGTTATGCAGCCATTGTTCAGTAGAAAATACAAATTTAACAATATTACAAATCATTCAAAACAAATGCATCCCCAATGATATATTAGTAGTATTGAGAACAATCAATTCATCCCTCTTTCTAAATACAAACATCATACTGAACCCAATTCAAAAACAAAAACTTTAAATGATTAAGATTGAATTCACCCAAATCAATATTGCTAAAATCAAAATATAACAATACTAAAATAACTTAAATGAAAAACAAGAAAAGCTTCAAAATATTACTAACCCACTATTAGTAATTGCACCGCTGTTACTCTAATTTCTCTTGACATCTTTCCCAGAATCTAAACAATGTTCTGATTATTCCGCTCATCATTTGATTAAAATAAACAAATCCACAATAAATCATAAAAGTTTTTAGTGAATAGCCCAAATACCTCACGTGAAACAATCAACACTGAAATGAATTTCAATAAAGTAAACTCCAATAAATTGAAGCAAGACGCCAGAATGTTTTGAGAAAAACTATGCAAAATAGCAAAACCCCAAAGAAAGAAAACAAATTTACACAAAATATTGAATATTGAACAAAAATAAACATTCCCAATCAATATTTAGCAAGAGTATTTAACCTTTATAATTATTAAGTCTGAACATCTTCCAACAGAATTAACTTCCTCAGATATCCATTTCATCAAGAAAAAGAACAAGTTCTTCAACATATTCTTGAACAGCTAATGCTGAAAAATGAAGTGTTCCTCAAATAAACTAATATGACTTATACCATAAGACTATTAAACCCTTTCAATTAGATTAATACTATTAAACCCTTTCAATTTAAACTAATTATCATCAAAAGTAGGAAGTATTATTGGGTGCATTTACAAACTAATGTTGCACCAAAGCCAAAATCATAGTTTCCATTAGATTAATCCTTTTATTTTTCAATTTTAATACAAACGTATTCATATTGTTACTGACAAAGTAATACACAACATTATTATTCATATTATGAAAACTAAACTTAATGCAACAAAAGCCTTAAAAATTGCCAACTTAAAACAAGAGCATGAAACCAAGCTTATTCCAACAAAATTAACAGAAACGAGCACAAACATATGATAATATTCCACCAAGTTTAAAGATATCCATCTATATAAAATTTCAAAATCTTAGCACCATCAAGAGCCACGGAAATACTCATCTGAAAATCTGAATCATATAAATTACATACCGAATCAATTGCAGCCTCAGCAGGACCTTCAATTGAACCTAAAAAAGATTCAATCGATCGTCGATATTCTTGTTCTGGAGCAATAAGATGAGGTTGATACCCATCAGCTTCCGTAATTAACTTCCTCACATTTTCCATAAAAAGTTGCTTGTCAAACTTCAACCTTTTCAGAGCAGCGAGAAGCGGAATATCAAAGACAGTGTAAATTTTGTCACCATCTAGGCATCTGCAAAGGTGCAACTGAACGTCAATCATATTGAACACAAGGACCGCTACAAAAACTTGTACACAAAATATCAAGTAATACTATAATCTAAACCTCAATTCAAACAATACAAATAAGATTTAATAAGCAATCAATCCATATATGCTTAGTACAAATTGAATGAGATGTTAACAGACTAAATATCAATTTCAATGATCATCCGCATTCATTCATTTCTATCTATCGTCAGTTTTGATTTGTGAATATCTCCGTTTATTGAAATGAGAATCAGAATATCGACATTTATTTTCCACGTTCATTCATTCTAAAACTTATAGTAATCTAGTCAGTGATTACGCTTGTGAATGTCTAAACGTTTTGGAATGAATTTTGAACTTATGATTATTTTGGAGATAGGAAAAGTTGAAATTTGAGTTCAAACTTTGAAAAAATGCATTACATGTTTAAAACTGATTATGATTGAGCAGGATGGACCTTGATTGATATGAATTACTTCCACCCCAGCTTTTGTAATAGTAAAACCAATTTTGACATTGGCAACAAACCATGATTCTCCCTCAAATTCTGAAACACAGTTACTGTTGCTTTCTAATGCTTTGGATAAAGCTAGGTGAGACTAAATAAAGAATTTACAATTGGTTAAAAATATTCAGATATAGGATACATCAGAATATTTCATCACAAACTTGTGCAATCTCATAGGTGCTGATCATCCTAGCTCTACTCTTCTGGTTAGTCACCACAGCATCAACGGCCATAGTCATACCTCTTCTAAGGTCCCTTGCATTCATTACTCCAACTGACCTCACTCCCTCAATCAATATTCCCCGAGTGAGAACTGTAGCACATGTTGTTCCTACAAACCAACATATATTTTCTAAGTTTTACTCATGAATCTTAACCATCTTGACAGGAACAAAATATGTTTAATTTCTCATCAATGTAACTCATTCTTACTACCAACTACCAAGCGCGTTTCTAGCCAAGTATTATGTATTCCACTATTGATTATATCAACCACCACAAAAGCATATCACACCATCATCCCAATAAGTCCCGGGGTATGAGGCACCACAGAATCATATGACGGAAGCGAAACAAAGATTAGTATGGATTCCATAGAATTAATTTTCCCACTAACGACCATTCAATTGTTAAAATATGATGGTTTTAATTAAAAACCTTTGAATGTTTATCATTAAGAAATGTGTTATCTCATCCTCAAAACATTATATTTCTCCATAATCTTCTATTACCATCTAATAGATAAGTAATAATGGATACAAATGATTTTAATGAAGAAAAAATATACACTAAGACAAGCATGATCATTAACTTTGTCAAGTAATTCTCCTAACTATACATTGTATTCCCTGCTATCATTACTACAACATTCCAGTTTCTTGCCCCAATAGATAATAAGAATAAAAACATCAAAGCTACAAAATTAGCAATTCCAATAACTAAAAAATTAGTCAATACAATACAAAGCAAAATCTGGACCAAATGAAGTATAATTATCATGGAGTTAGGAAAGAGAAGTCACATACCAAATCATCTGAGAATCGAATGCGGAAGATCAAATATACCATATCCACCCATAGCAAAAACCACCACTGCCTATGAAAATAGCACAAATTGTTGAATAAAATCATTTCATCCGCAAGCGCACTAAATATATGGAGTAAATAGCTTGACTAATACATATTATGAGAACATAAATTCTTTGTTTTGAAGTCATTTTAACAAGATTATCTGTGATAATAATTTGTAAAAAACTGGATTTATTCATCTGTGATAATAAACGATGTCGATGCAAGTATAGAATTTCACAAATAAAAAAATTACCATATTTCCAGGAAGATCCCAATGAACAAGCCAATCTGGAAGGTTCAATGACTTAATCAACTCCACAAAGAGTCCGAATATAGACCTCATTGTATCCTCTGTAATTCATCAAAGTTCCACCACCATTATTATACTTCACTCAATTACTCCATTAAAATTCAAAATAAAAACACAATCAAAGCTACAAAATTAGCAATTCCAAGAACTAAAAAATTAGTCAATACAATACAAAGCAAGTAACTGTAAATTCATAAACAAATCAGAAATCCCACAGAAAAGGTTTTTACCATCTCTAGCAACATCATTTGTAGAATTGGCAACTTGTTTAACAAGACTGGCACATAAATTCTTGAATCTATCCTTGAATTCAATACTTTTAGCCACTGGCACACCATCTTTTGTCACTTTAGAAGCACCAAAACTTTGCTCAATCACCACATTACGCCCCTATAAACACACCAAATAACTCAAATTATATACAGTATTTTAACTGTTCATGGGGGTTTGATGAATAGTATTGTTGCTTTGGAAACTTTTTATATGTAATATATGTAATAACTAGTTGTGGGGCCGCGTGCTACGCACGCGGTCCCCAAGTTACCCTATCAAATTATATAACGCATTTTTATGTAATTTTATTAATAATAATAAAAAAAAATATTAGAATATCAATATATTACAACTATGAGAAGGATATATAAATAGTAGTAGATAGTAACATTATTCTATCGAATTTCATGATACTAAACAATTTTTGATTTATTTTCTTTAGTCCTGACATTATTCGCATAGTAGCCCATGATGTGAGAACCCTTTACAACATATAAACACTAATTAGAAAAAAAAATAATAATTTACATGATACATTATTATGAAACAATCAACTACAATCAAGTGATGCAAAATGCAAAATGTTACATATCTCAAAAAAAAGTGATGCAAAATGCAAAGAGTCATGTTATGAATCCTTGGGTTCATGAACCCATGATGCCTCTCTACACTCGATGGATGTATTCCCAAATTAGGCAAACTTTGAGGCCTAAAAGCATCATCCGGCCTCCATGCCCAAAATTCCAACTCCATCCATCCCTCTTCAATTTCTCCACTTGAGCATCGACATTCTCAAGATTAGTATGTTGAGCTACACAGCTCAATCCAACACTGTCATTTTGTTTATGAAGTTGATTATCATCAGATTATCATCAGAAGCACCCACCAAAGCAGTCTCCCAATCTTCCAAACTCTCACTATTGTCACAACCTCCACTTCTGAGCAACACCCTTTGCTACTGAAACTAAAACTACTACTGCAGCTACAAGTATAAGCATTCGCTAAATCAAAAATGCTACTCGTGGGACTATTAGCAGGGTGACTAATCTCAAATGTCGGATTTTTCACTTCAAAATCCTTACAGAAAGGCATTACCTTCTTTGAAGCCTCAATTTCCGGAGAAGAAACAATGACAGCAGAAGAGGCATTCACTCTATTTTTGCAATTCTTGCTCTTAACTATTGGGAAAAAAAAGAAAAAGAAAAGAACACATAAGCAATTTCTCAATTAATTCAATCACGGATCACAAACAAGAAACAGTAATTAAGAACTAAAATTACAATTACAATAAAATCAAACTAATCTCATTTTTTTAACCTTAAGCCCCACCTTACCCAAGCAGTATGTTGCATCTATAAACATATCAAATTAATCTCATTTTTAACCTTTGACAAAAACAATAACACATTAATTACCAATAAAATTCTTAGTCTCTTTTTGGCAAATTCTAATAAAAATCATCTTTATGGTGTTCAAATAAATAAACTCAAGCCTAATACATTTGTCCTATTTTGATGAAAATTTGAATTAAAATCAAATCTTCATAGTGATCAAAGTAAACCTAAGAGCTAAAAATTGAATATGGAGTAATGATAAAAATACATGAAAAAAGAAAGTAACAAAAAGAGAGTAAAATGGGCTTACGCGAGTAGTTTGTTAAGCTTAAAAAAAGAGTTAAGAAATTAGATCCATTACTATTTAATAATTCTTGTACTAAGAAATTAGAAGCAGGGGCCGAGCGAAGATTTTAGATTTCATACTTATTTTTGCGTTTTTTTTACAATGAGGCCCTTCATTGTATGAAAAGATAAAAAAAAATTCCACTTCAAAAAAAAATTCAAAAAAAATGTATTGTAAAATTAGATTACTTTAAACATAAAAATGGTTTACAAACAAATCACTTAAAAAGTGTTGCTCGAAATCGAGCCTGAATAACACCGTTTAATATTTGAAGCCCCTTATTTCAAGGGGCCCAAGGCGGTCGACTACCTAGGATGCCCCAAGAACCGCCCAAGATTAGAAGTCATTAATGTAAATCCTGCATCAGAAATAGTAATACACAAGATCCACATCTAGTGGAGTTATATGCTAACATATTCATCTAAACAGTACCTTAGAAAGAATACTATTCCGAACAGTTATCCATGGTAGACATCCGGTACTTTGCTCACTGCATGCATTCTCCAGGACAACATTGAAAAGCACACAAGACATAGAAAAGAGTATCAGCATTACTCATGAACCTTCAGAGAAGAAAACACATTCGTTCGAAAACCAAAATTAAATAAACATGGCAATTGATCATGTAAGTGAATTTAATAACACAAAAAATAACAAGTTTCTAAAAATAAGGTAGCAAATTGGAGCTCCTAAACAGTAAGAGCAATCTTTACCATTAATACCCAAAAGACAAATTTTATAAGCAAATAGATGGGTAAAACCAAAAATCAAATTTCATGTAAATTCAACAAACATAAATTGGCATAAGCATTTGCAACATTAATCTCAAAGAAAAACAACCCAACTTAAATTACTAACATCAACGAATTTCATGATTCTCCAAATAGAAAAATGCCCACATATTAATTTATCTCAGAAAAAACTTGAGAGAAAAATCCCAAACATATTTTTTAGAAGTCCCAAATTTTAAAACGAGGTTATGGGTTTAGCCAAAATTCAAAATTCATGTAATTTCAACATATACAGTTAGCTTCAGAATTCAGCACTATCTCAAAGAGAGGAAAAACCCAACATAAATTATTAATAATAATCAGTAATGTAATTCCATGATTCATCCAAATAGAAAAATACCCAAAGATCAATTAATCTCAATAATTCAGTAATCCAAAAGTCAAAAAACACGTACTAATACTAAAAAATCTTGGGTAAACAAGCACAAAATCAGCTACATCCGTAAACTGAGACTTACTAAACATGTTTTTTTTCATACTCGTGTATTTGGGCAAATCAAGAAGAGGTTACTGCATAGAAACACAAACAGAATGGGTTTGGAGACAAAAGCATATTTAATGTAGAACACTACAATTTAAGTAAATAGATCCAGGGCATCAATGTTCATAGATATATGTCGAACAACCTTCACAAATCGAAACAAAATTCTTTCAAAGATGAAAGCAAATCAAAATAGGTTAACAAAAATAGAGCAATTGTGAATAGTAGATCCAGGGCATCAATGTTCATAGATATATGTCGAACAACCTTCAAATCAAAACAAAATTCTTTCAAAGATGAAAGCAAATCAAAATAGTTTAACAAAAATAGAATTTAAAACTATTTTATTACTTTACCCTATCAAATTAAGTACAATAAATCATCAGCAAAAGTGATCCAACAGTTGCACTGTTGGACAAATGAACACTCAAATCAATATTTACCAAAGTCAACATATTGAAGATAGGCAAACAAAACAGAACTAAACAATATTAGTTGACAAACAATAAAAAATAAAAATTACCCTTGGCAAATGTTTTTCCATAACCCCGTCAGCAAATTGCTTTTTCCAGTTTGCTCATCTTTCGTAGGCTACAACACCATTCCATGGCCAGCTCCTTGAGCCAATAGCAACCAGCAACAGCCTTGTACCCGCAGCAGCCTCACACCAGTTTTTCCTCACAATATTCAGTATCTTAAGAACACACAATAGTCCTTCAGCATCAACACTAAGCAAGCAACTGCAACCAACCAGTATCAACAAAGAATACATTTCATAAGAAATCATATTAAAATCATAGATATCATGAGTTACACAAAGAGGACCCGTTCATCAAAAAATAATTGAACTATGCATAATCTACAAGCTAATTAGATTCAGAAGGGGAAGCAACTTAATTAACCCAAATGCAATACAGAAGTCACAAACCTTGAGGCAAGTTACTGTGAAACACTCTCGTACCACCTGCTCGCATTTGAGAAAGTCTTTGTTGGCTTCTCCAACATTGCCGAGTAAACCTTGATGTCATCCTCGGTGATCTCATCACTGTCCAAGAGTAAAGATATTAAGATAGCTACTATATGCTTAACATGAAATTCCAATAAACTCTTTGACACAAATATACTTGTACTTCAAAATTTAAAAATCGGCTCAAAAACAATGCTTAGCAGTATTCTTCCCTTACAGTCTTCCACTCGGTGCGCTAGCTTGTAACTTACGAAACAATATGCACCCACTGACCCACAAGTTGATCCTGCAATTGTATAACAAAGCCATGACTAAATCCTTAAATTCAAACAGTATTAAAAATCAATTCTAAACATAAATTAGCCCATTCCCACATTATACCAGATTTGAACTTGAGTTAACTTGTGATTGTTATAAATTGGACAATCAAATTTGACTTGCAACCAGCCAGTCAGTGACCAAATCCCCATTTATGGTCGATTATATCAGTCGATTTCCAAATGACTTGAGATGCGATTATTTTAACTTATCATCATTTGGCTTTCAATAAACCCACCAAAATTTGGCTTGAACTTCATCAAAACCTACAGTATGGCTCAAATATAATTTGAACTGTATGTGACTCAACAAAAATTCATTGCAAATCACCTAATCTAAAATAAACTTCAACCGATACAAATTAGATTCAAAACCAAATATTAATCAGCAAGAATCAATCCAAAAGAATACAATAATTAGTTTTTCCATCCAGAAATAACAGTATTACTACAAGTTAGATTTAAATTAAGGTAGCAGCAAAAATAAAAAAATTAGAGCATAAAAACATTAATCAAAAATCAAACTCTAAAAACATTAATAAAAAATTGTCCTATAATTTAGCCTAAATAATAAATTCACCCAATAATAAATAAAAAAAACGAAAAAGAAAAATAGATCAGATAAAAAAATCATACCTTAAAATACTCAGAAAGAGTAGTAGCAGTAGCTTCAGAAAGAACCTTATCAAAAATCATACCAGTGGATTGAAACAGAGAAGGGAACCTATGTGAGCCAAATTGTGTAATTGATGCAATAAATACAAGATTTCCATATTTGAAGTGTTGAATGAGTCAATGATGGAAGGGGAGAAGCTGTCTACACTCTGAGAAAAAGCAAGAAGGCCAAATATGGTGAGGAGAAATGAAGAGGTAAACAGTAATTGGAACTTTTTTTTTTTAAGCTAAATTCCAAAAGTATTTGGAAATATAGGAGCTCCCCAAACTATTTGGAAAAATAAGCTTATTGGTTGTTCGCAGTTAGTAACTGCGAACAGATAGCTTAATGGGCTGAAGGCTGGGTTTTTGGGCATCGGTTCTGTTCGCGAACAGACCTGTTTTGCATTTTTGGTTTGTTCGCAGTTAGTAACTGCGAACAGAACTGATGCCTTAATACAAACCAGTAGCTTGCTTTGCGAGGTATTCTCCATTTCCCCATTTCTTACATGTTCAATATAATTAAGTTAAGGTAACGAATTATATGTAAACATCAAAGTAAATAATTAAAATACTTAAAATACATAATTCATCGTCCAAAATACAAATACAACAAAAAATTGTTCAACTAAAAAAGTACACTAATTAACCACGTTGGCGTTGTGCACAACTACGCCTGTTATGTCCTGTGCCGTTGCATATGCCACATTTGAGACCTCTATCCGTACGATCATCCATCTCATTACGCAATCTCTTTGACCGTGGACGTCCCTTTGTTCTTACTCTACTAGTATCAGCAATCAGACGAGGGCCATTGTATTCCCTCCATTGAGTAGAGTCAAGCACAGGTTCAAATTGAGGCTCATAAGTCCTCATGTAGCTAGTTGTGCGAAAACGCCGATCGACAAAAGTGTCTTCAGATAAGCTATATGCAGAACATACAGCTAACACGTGTGAACAAGGATAGTGGAAAACTCGAACTTTTTTACAAGTGCACGTGCGGTTTGAAAAGTTAACAGTGTAACGCTTTCCGCCTTTGCGTTCTATTCGTTCGCCTTTTCCGGTTGTGACTTCGTATTTGCCATTTGTTATGTCAAATGGCTCTACGCTGTGATATCGTTCTTTACGTCGATTTGCTTCTATTTTTCTCTCAACATAGACGATGTACGGATGATTAGAAGCAAGTCGTTCTCTAGCTATTTCCCTTTTTTTCACGAACCACTTGTTCACACGGTAAAAAGTAAGTTCAACAATAGCTGCAACGGGTAGGAATCTAGCACCTTTCATGACGCCGTTGAAGACCTCAGCCATGTTCGTGGTAGCATAGCCATATCGGTAACCCCCGTCAAATGCTATTGACCATTTCTCCATATCCATCTCACTTATGTATGCAAAAGCAATAAATAGTTTCTTCACCTCAACATTCTTTATATGAGTATTCAAATTTGAAGCAACATGGCGAATGCAAAAGCGATGGTATGCATCTGGAGGGGTCCACCCACTATCAACATCATTCATGGCAGCTATAATTCCAGGGTAGCGATCAGATATGACACATAAACCTCTCCTGTTGGTGACCCGATGTCGAATACATGCCATAAACCAAGACCAGCTATCAACATTTTCTTCTTCGACAAGAGCAAATGCTAATGGCATAAGTTGATTGTTCCCATCGATGCCAATAGCAGTCAGTAGCTTTCCTTTGTATTTTCCATACAAATGAGTCCCATCAATGACAAGTACAGGAAGGCAATGCGCAAATCCATCAATGCAAGGCTTGAATGCCCAAAATAACCTTTTGAAAACATTTACACCAGGGCGCTCTGATTTGTATACCCATTCCACAGCCATACCTGGGTGTGCATCTCTCAAAGCTTGCATGTAACGGGGGAGACGCTCGTATGACTCTTCCCAACTACCATAAATCTCTGCGATTGCAGCTTGCTTTCCAGTCCATGCTTTGAAGTAACTAATCCTGTGATGGTACGTTGTGTTTACCATCTCAATGATCACACCAACCTTAAGAGTTGGATCCACCCGAACACATTCTTTGATAAAATTACCAATGATAGATGAATTCAAATGGCGTGCACCCAAGCTATGGTTGTCGCTAACACAAGTAGATGTGTGTGGACCTTTATAAGTCACTATAGTCCAATCACTATTCTTTTGGCGAGCACGAAGTTTCCAACCACAAGAATTGGGACACACTAAATCAAGCACACTCTTGTTAGACGTTCGACATGTATATGATTGATTAGTCTTGATGCAATAACTCTTCACCGCTTCAATCAAATTTTTCTTGCTCAAAAACTCCATACCCTTAACAAATTCATCTCCCTCAAGACTACATGAATTTTGAGCCCCCATAGTCCAATCACCTCTTTCTCCATCCTCTTCTAATTGATCATAAAAAGGAACAAAAGACGATGTGGTCTGTGTAGGTTGAGCATTGTCACCTACATTAACAAGCACTAACTGTTGTTCACGTTCAACCCCTTCATCATTCCCTTCTCCTTCATCACTCAAATCATCTTCATCATAATCTCCCTCATCACTTAAACCATCTTCATCATAGTCAAGCCCTCCATCATTACTTACTCTCTCATTATCAAGATAAGTTTCTTCCTCATTGAACACATATTGTTCAATAGAGCCGTGGTATTGTGGGCTAGAACTTGATTCGGTTCTAACATTATTAGTTGGGTCAGGTGCTAGAGACACAAGAGTGAACATTTGGGAAGGAGGGCGATCAAATTGGGTCAGGTGCTCCATCATTCCAGTGAATGATTGCATGAATGGAGCCGAAGAAGGGACATTTTCATTGATATTTATAGGGACTTGTTCAATAAACACTACAAAAATTTTGCAAAGTTCCGACTCAATATACCGACTACGAAATTTTAGTCGGAATTTCCGACTACAATACCGACTAACAAGTTGTAGTCGGCATTTCCAACTAAATACCTACCAAACGTAAATGGTAGCAAAATTCAGACTAAGTTGCGACCCAATGTTTGGTCGCTAGATTTACGACCAGCGTTTTGGTCGGTAGTTAGTCGCAAAACAAAATATAAAAAAAACATACACGTGTTATTAAAATGATTGTGTCCCGACTGATTTCCGACTACAGTGTGGTCGTTAGGTAGTCGGAAAGTTCCTGATTTTGTCTATAAATGTACCCCCTCAACGTCATTTTCATCTTGCACCTTTCCCTCTTCTCTCTATCTCCTCACAGTCCTACTTGAGTAATAAAACGGTTGAAAAACATTAATAAAACGGTTTAATCGTAATAAAAATATGGCAAAATTTAATATTGATCTTGGAGAGGTTTCAACTATGTCATGTTTCTCACTTGCCCCGTTCTTCGCCTGTACTCACACTCGAGTTTCTTCACTTAAGTGTGAGTATAGGAAGAACGGGACAAGTTGCGAAACATAAATTTAACGGTTCAATCGTATCAAAAAAATGTCAAAATTTGATATTAAAGGTATGAACCACATTTGCTTATAAACGTTTGAACCACATTTGCTTATAAACGAAAATTTTAATGTTTTTCACTGTATCCTACCCCGCTCCACTCGTACATGATTAATTTCAATCGGTGTACGAGTGGAGAAAGGGGTAGGATACAGTGATTAACATAAATTTAATGGTTGTATTTATTGTATAAAAAAATTTTAATGAGCTTTTTTTTCGTGCCATTTTGTTTTAATAATTATCAGTACTTAATCGAAATATATGTTTTTCTTACTTATTGTCTTGTATGTTTACTATAAAAATGTGTTAGAAACGCTTAAAATATGTTTCTCAAAATTGTAGAAAATGAGCAACGTATTATTTTACTTATATTTGCTACTGAAAAAGAATAATTTTCGATTTGCAAGGCGTTGGGTTGAGCGATAATGGTACTTACGGCCTATTATACTACCTCTAGTTCATCATTAAGTGGCTCCCATTTGTTTTACGATATGAACAATGTCAAAAAACATATAGAAACCACTTAATGGTGAATTAGAGGGAGTATAGGTTGTAAAGTCCACTATTGCGCAGCCAACGGCATGCAATGAAAAAAATTTTCTTAGTAGAATCATAATAAGTAAATTTACGATGCTTATTTTCTACAATTTTGAGAAACATACTTTTAACGTTATCAATTTTTTATAGTACATACGAGGAACTAGGAAAAACACAATTTCGACTTAGTACTAATAATTGAATACCGACCAGTTTCCGACTAACTTAACAGTCGCAACGTAGTCGGAAACTTTAAAGTCAAATGGCACTTATTATAGGTCAAATGGCAATTATTACCTAAGTATCCGTTTCTTTAGCGACTACCTTGCGACTGCACGCCTAGTCGCCAACTGGTCGGTGACTTCAAAATTTAAAAAACATTGAATGGCACATTTTTTCATGACCGACACTATACCGACTACAAAAAGCAGTCGCAGGGTGGTCGGAATGTAGTCGCCATATATTCAGGTTTTCCTATAAATATCCCTCAACGATTGTTCTTATTACATTTTACATCGATATATACAATCATTCTATTCTCTCTCTATTTCATTCTATCCAAATAATTTAGGTATGATATTAGCTTGTTACTGTAAATCAGTATCTCGTTGCTATGTTTCTCACCAACTGACCACTTTAAATGTTACTGACCAACTGGCGACTGAAATGTTAGTCGCTAAGTAGTCGGTAATTTGAAATTTTGAATTTGGCATGTATTTAATTTTTTATTTTTTTTTTTTACAATATAATTTAGACCGGTTATTAATTAGGCACAATTTCTTATAAACGTGGTATTTTATTGTTTTGCAGAGCAATGGACTTACGAGCTGAAAGAAGTTGGATGTACCAACGAAGTTCTAAAGGAGTTTATAATATTAGATATTTAGAAGGGGTCGAAGAATTTATACAATTTGCAAAGAAAAAAAATCCAACTGAAGTTAGATGTCCGTGTAAAAAGTGCGGTAATCGTAGAGTGTGGGGTCCAGATGTCGTAAGAGATCATCTGTTAAAGAAGGGATTTGTTGAAAACTACTACGATTGGTACCTGCACAAATGTGGTGACGGTGCACCAATTTGTACTGAGTGGGCTCCGGTTGAGCCACAGTAGAACACGGTTCAAAATCCGTATGCACAAATGGTGTACGATGCAGCAGCGAGTGCTTTTCCGGATACACATCATCATTTTCTACCGCATCGTGATGATGTCGTCGCTAATGTACCATACTCGCCTGTACATAATGATGAAGATCCGAACCCTCAATCCAGACAGTTCTTTGAAATGTTAAGGGCCGCCAACTTACCTCTGTACCCTGGTTGTGAAACGCATACTCAGATGTCGGTGATAGGAAGGATGTGTAGCCTGAAGACAGACTTTCGTATTCCAGAGAGACTTTATGATGAATTATGTCAATTCATTATTGAGTTGTTGCCGAAAGATAATCGGATGACAACAAGTTTTTATGATACGAAGAAACAAATTTCGGCTCTTGGATTGCCGGTAGAGAAGATTGATTGTTGTGTCAATGGGTGTATGATTTATTGGGGCCCAACAGCGAGTATGACACAATGTGATGAGTGTGGGGTTTCAAGATGGGTATCTGATAACACTCCTAGAAAGCAGTTCCACTACTTTCCCATCGGTCCCAGGCTACAACGGTTGTATGCTTCTGCGACTACTGCCAGCCACATGAGGTGGCATGCGGAGCACCGTTCAGAGGATGGAGAGATGTGTCACCCCTCGGACAGTGAGGCCTGGTTAACTTTCAACGCGACGCATCCAGGTTTTGCAAGGGAGATAAGAAATGTGAGACTGGGGTTGTGTACAGATGGTTTCAATCCATTCGGCAGCTCGGGACAACAATATTCATGTTGGCCCGTAATACTAACTCCATACAATCTTCCGCCCTTGATGTGCATGAAGAAACAATACATGTTTTTAACGGTGATTGTCCCGGGCCCTAACAATCCAAAACATAAGATTGACATGTATCTGCAGCCATTGATACACGAGCTACAGTTGTTGTGGGAAGATGGAATCCAGACATACGACGTATCCAAGAGGCAAAACTTTCAGCTTCGTGCGGCTTTAATGTGGACAATCAACGACTTTCTAGCTTATTCGATGATGTCGGGGTGGAGTACAGCTGGCGTGCACGCTTGTCCATATTGCATGGATGAGTCCAAAGCATTTTATTTAAGACACAGTAGAAAAGTGTGTTGGTTTGACTCACACAGAAGATTTTTACATAGTAGGCACCCCTACCGCAGAAACCGGACAATGTTCACCCGTGGAGCTGGTGAGAAGGATGTTAGGCCCGACATACGTACGGGAAATGAGCTTTTAGAGGAGCTGGATCGTTTCGGCTTTTTACGGGTATTTGAAGACGATGCAGCTGAGTTCAACGCAGAACTCAGTAAGCATTGTGCTGGATGGAAGAAGAGAAGTATTTTTTGGGATTTGCCGTACTGGAGCACAAACATGATCCGTCACAACCTTGACGTGATGCACATTGAGAAGAACTTCTTTGATAACATTTTCAACACAATAATGTGTGTGCTGGGAAAAACTAAGGATCATCTCAAGGCACGTCAAGATTTAGCCGAGCTCGGGATCCGATCGGAATTGCATCCAGTTGGTTCTACCATCCCCAAGGCATCATACACACTAAACAGAGAGCAAATGACTGTCCTTCTAGAGTGGCTTAAAACTTTGAGATTTCCTGATGGGTATGTCTCAAATTTAGCCAGGAACATCGACATGGCTAAACATCAGGTATTCGGGATGAAGAGTCATGATTGTCATGTGTTCATGCAGCGACTGATTCCTATAGCATTTCGAGAGTTGCTGCCAGAAAAAGTATGGGAAGCTCTTACTGAAATTAGTCTGTTTTTTAGAAGTCTTACTTCTCCGAGGATTTCTGCCGCAGATATGTGGAGGTTGGACGAGGAAATTGCAGTGGTGCTCTGTAAGTTAGAGACTATATTTCCTCCAACATTCTTTGATGTCATGGAACATCTGCCTGTTCATCTAGCTTACGAGGCGAGGATTGCTGGTCCGGTACAATATAGGTGGATGTATCCCTTTGAGAGGTAATTACTAATTACACGTCTAAAATATAAGTATTATTTACTTTTCTGATTACTTTTTACATGTCTTAATAATTACTCCTTGGTTTAAATTACAGGTATCTTCGACATTTAAAACTTAACGTCAAAAACAAAGCACATGTTGAAGCCTCGATCTGCAACGCATATCTTACAGAAGAAGCATCATACTTTGTCTCGCATTACTTTGAGCCAGATGTTCGATGCAGAGTTAGAGATCTTCCTAGAAACGATGACGGATGCTTTAACAACCGGGCCAGGGTGTTTTGTCCATATTCACACCAGATCAAATTTCATGGTCGGGGTAAGGCTTTTATGATGGATGAAGCAGATCTCAAAATTGCTCAGACTTATGTTCTGCGAAATTGTCCGGAGGTGAATCAATTTTATGATCAATTGGTACACTTAATCACAAAGTACGAACCTAATCTAGCCTTGAGAGCAAGTTGACCATGTGGTCAGACGGTTTGCCATGGTTTAAAGCGGTTGTGAGTACCGTTAACCATAGTAATTTGTTGTGTAAATAGTATTACGTATTACGTTGAATTATGTTTTTATATGCGGTCAGGGGCGGTTTCTTGGCCGGTGTGGATAATCTGAGTATTCTAAAGGACCTCGTAGAGGACCTTTCAGAAACGCGTCGCTATGATGTTTGTTCGTGAATGGTTATAGATTTCACACTATCTCTCATTCTAAAGAAATCTTAGAAACGGAGGGGTGTCGTGAAATCGATGATAACGATCCGGATGAGCCCGACTTTTACGGAAAGTTAGAGGATATTATTGACCTCGAGTTTGAGCACTTCATGAAAGGGTCACTTTGTTCAAATGTCGATGGTTTGATCGGACTACCGGGATACGGACCAGTGATCGAGGAATCCATCAGCGTTACAAGGTGGTTGGCGTTCATATTGAGTGATCCTATAGAAATCGATCCTTTTGTGCTAGCCTCTCAAGCTTCCCAAGTTTATTATTTATCTTATCGGTTTAAGGCAAAACATGAAAGATTGGGGTATGCGCAAAGTCGGATCAAAGCGATTCGAGGAGCCTTTCCAAGCGGAAGAGAAATCACGGATTTTTGGCAAATGAAGATTTTACGGCGCCAAATTCGAGCAGTTCGCGTGATCTCCTGGAGAACTTTTAAACTTAGGCGAAGCGGTTCATGATGGCGAGGAAAATGAGACAAGCGAAGATCTTGTATTATCTGACGACGATGATGTCGATGACGATTATGTAACCCAATAATATGGTTTTAATAATTATATGTTTATTTATTACTAATTTTACATTGGGTCGTAAGTTTTGTATATTTTAATATCGTATCTAGAATTTTATTAATTATAATATAATAAGTATAATAATAATAATAATATTAATAATAATAATAATAATAATAATAATAATAATAATAATAATAATAATAATAATAATAAAACAAATCTGAAAACAAATAAAAAAGGAATATTTTTTATATTAGACTACACTTAGGACTCATATTTGAGTGCGGGGCGTCGTATATTGAAACAAATAGCTTCCCAAACAAGCTTCTCTGTTTGTCAGATGCATTGGAAAGGTAAAACTTTTGATTACCGACTATACCAAATTAAGTAGTCTAAAAATGCAGGCAATTGATGTAGTAGTTGAAAAATCTCACCGACTAACTTCCGACAATTAAGTAGTCGCAACGTAGTCGGCGATTTGAAAAGTTTTTTTTCTCACTCCAACGTCTTTTCAAAAAAATTACTGAGGCATTTAATTTAGGAGGTTAAACGTTAAAATTGCTCCGACTAAATACCGACTAACGTGCAGTCGCACATTGGTCGGAATTTAAGTAATATATAAGCCAACACTTCACCAAAATTCGATCATTTTCATTTCAACGTGGGTTTCTCTCTTTCCTTCCTTCTTTCTTTCTTTCTTTCTTTCTTTCATTTCAACCCTAATTAGAACCCTAATACTCGTTTCTTTCTTCACCACAATTCCGACTACCGCATTCCTACTCATCTCCGACGTCTTTTTGGTTGACAATCAGACTCTTTGCATCCAAAGTCCCGGCTTTTAAAGGTTAGTCTTCTTTTTATGTTTTTTTGCATGAAATTATTTTTTTGTTTTTTTTTTTTTTTACATGTTTATGTTTATGTTTTTTTTAAATGTTTATGTTTATGTTGTTTTTACATGTTTATGTTTTCTAAATTTTTTAGGGTTTAGTTGTTTGTTGTCGAATTTTTTAGGGTTTACTTGTTTGTTGTCGAATTTTTTAGGGATAACGTTTATTGTCGAATTTTTTAGTGTTTACATGTTTATTGTCGAATTTTTTAGGGTTTACGTTTTTTTTTTCTTTTTTTTTGTTTTTTATTTTTATGTCGAATTTCTGCATTTAATATTTTACGTGAATAATCTTTAGGATAAACATGTAATAATCTTTAGGGTTTTTTACATTTTTTATTTACGTTTTTTTTTTATTTTCTGATTTTACTTAATGTAATAATCTTGATATTATTTTCTGTTAAAATTAATTGTTAAATTTAGATGCCTAGAATGAGAAATAGTCTAGGACAGACGTATGACCCGAACCGTCCATATACACTCGAGTCGAACGGTTCAACAAATGCACGTTCTGACCCTGGCACCCATGCTGTTCCGATCTCTCAACTATCTGCGCGTTTAGATGAGCATTTTGTGAGGTCAGACTTTAGGAGGGCAGTGGGGGCTGTCACTCCCTCTCCGGTGTCATCACGTGTTTCGCCACATAACGCTAGTACACCGGAGGCTGACACTGCTCAGGGACCGCCACGCGATGACCCTCCCCCTCCGCCGCTGCACCGACCACCACCTCTTCCATGGGTGCCCGACGAGGGCACGTTTGCCACCGACACTGGCAACCAAATATCAACGTCCATTCGTAGGACGTTTGAGGCCTACCAAGATCCTGGAGGATGGGCTTGGAGGTACCTATCTAAGGATACTATCGAATTCTATTGGCATCAGTTTCAAGTAAGTCTATTTACTACATTATTTCATTATTTGATTAACTTTAAATTGACTTGTTTGTTGTACTAATACTAATTGTTTTTGTCGTTTCAGACACAATGGTCTTGGGATCCCTCTATCACTCCCACGGTGCGCAGGGAGTGGGTGAAGAGGGCCAGGACCCGGTACAAGGACATTATTCATCTTCATAGGAGCCGCTATGAAGCGAATAATGAATATAAGCCCGAATGGGTTTCGATGGAGGCTTGGAGAGAATGGGTAAAGGCCTGGATAGATCCAGAATTCCAGCCCAGGCGGGAGCGAGGGAGGAGGAACCGTCGCCGGGGCAATGAAACGGGTGTCGCAGAAGTCACCCATACCGGCGGCTCCGTGTCTGCCCGCAGGACATTGCGTATATTGGTATAGTCTTGATCTTTTATTAATTTGATTTTTTTTAATTTTTTTCTCCCAATATTTATTCATTATTTTGTTTAACCACGAACTTTGTTTTCACAGGAAAAAGAGCACAACCGCACGCCCTCCTCTTATGAGTTGTTTCTACGCACTCATAAGGTGAAAACAAAGGACGGGTTACAGTGGGTCAACGAGAAGTCCAAGGCCGTAAACGTAAGTGCAATTATGTGCTGTTTTTTAGTACTCATGAATCATAGTGTAGTTAGTTTTTTTGTAGCTAGTTTAGCTTTTGGTAAATTAGTTGTTTTAGAATACTTTGGACATTTGATATTGGATTTTGAGGAAATGCTGGTTTGATAGCTGTATTCGTAGTTTAGCTTTTATTTCAGGGTTATTTAAATTTTGGTTTAGTTAATTTACAGAGGAAACTCTGCCGAAATTTTTATATAATTTTTTGCTTTGTTTAGGACGAATACTTACGCCTCCATGCCGAGCTTCCTCTCGAGGCGACTGATGAGGAGATAAATGACGCCTATTTTCAGGCCGTCAAAAATATCGAATCACAGGAGTCGACGAAGAAGCCCTCCAAGGCTGTGTTTGGTGTTGGTGACGCCGCAGCGGTCTATTACGCTGATGTTGCGGCGCCACAGACTCAAACCCAGGCCACCCCTCCCCCCAACCAACTAGCGAACGAGAGGTTGGATGAGCTTCAGCAGTCCATGAACCGAGTTGCGGAAAGCATCAACTCGAACATTTCGAGGGAGGAGTTTGAGCGGCTAGTGGCGGAGCATGAGCGTTTGAGGCTAGAGGTACAACATCTTCTCGGCTTTATGCGCACTGTTTTTGCCAAAAGAGGTTTGACGGACCCTCCTCCCCCATCTGATCCTTGTACTTTTATTGTTTTTATGTTTTTATTTTTATATGTAGAAACAATGGTTTGTATAATATTAATTTTTGTTTTAATTGTTCTTATGTTTATATTTTTATATCTCGAAACATTTGCGTTATTAATTTTATTTGTGCGTTTTCTATTATCTTTTATTGCGTTTTTTAAATTGGTTCCATAATTTATTTTAATAATAAAATAATAAAACTGGTCAAATGTGGTCAACGACAATTGACCACATTTGACCAGTTTTATTATTTTTATCTTAAAATCTTCCGACTAGATTTCGACCAACATTCTAGTAGGAAATCAGTCGGTACTACCGACTACTTTCCTACTAAAACGTAGTCGGAATGTGGTCGGGATCTAGAGCCACCATATTTTGGTACGCTTTTTTAGTCAACAGGAGTTTGACTTCACCGACCAATCTCCTACTAAACTTTGGTCGGAGACGTGTCGGGAAAAGAGGCGCCAAAATATGGTCAAAATGTGGGTGAATTGAAGTTTGACTATTCCGACTAATCTCCTACTAAACCGTGGTCGAAGGTTTGTCGGAACAATTTAAAAAAACTTTTTTTATAAAAAACAACAAAATCTGTTTTAAGTTTACAGCGACTAGATTGCAACTATATAATAGTCGGTAGGTGCGACTAATCTCCGACAAGATGATCTAGTCGGAATTCCGACTAAACACCTACCACACGTCAGTTGGTCGGAATTCCGACTAAATTCCCGACTTCTGGCTTTTAGCGACCCTTTTATGCCGACTAAATGTGTTTAGTCGGAAGTTAGTCGGTATAGCTCTATACCAACCAATCTCCGACTAAAACGCTTAGTCGCAACATTGCAAAATTTTTGTAGTGAAATATCTCCGTACTAGTACACCCCAAATTCCTAACAAGAGCCCACAAAGCATTCATTGAGTACTCACCATCAAGTGACACCACGGTAGATGTCGATTGGCTAGTAGGGTATTTCATTTTCAGTCTTAATTCTACCATATGTCTATCAAAACCACAAACTTTATACAGCAACTCAACAAACTCACAAAGAGAAATATCAATTCTTGCAACAATAGGTCTTAGACTTCCACCTTGATATATCACTACATTATTATTTTCAACAATAACACCATTTCATCTACACATCAAAGGACAATCCATAACTAGAAGAACTTAGAATATCTCTAAAAATTAAAAAGGAAATTAGTTCAATAAACATACCTTTAACAAGCAAATAAGGGATGATAACAATGATATCTAAGGAAATAAGGGATGATATCTAAGCAAAGTCAAAAATAGGGAAGAAGTTGAAGGAGGACATATAGAATTTAGAGGATTAGGGTTTGTTTGTGAAAGAGGGAAAGAGAGAAATGGGCTCGAAAATAACCTACTGGAATGTTATAAGTGTCGCAGTTCTGTTCGCAGTTAGTAACTGCGAACAGAACAAAAACAGCAAAAGGGCTGTTTGCAGTTACTAACTGCGAACAGACTAACAACATGAAAAATGGTCTGTTCGCAGTTAATAACTGCGAATAGATCTCAAGCACAAACCCTGCCCAAAACCCAGGCTTCAGCCCATTAAGCTATCTGTTCGCAGTTACTAACTGCGAACAGCCAATAAGCTTATTTTTCCAAATAGTTTGGGGGAGCTCTTATATATCCAAATATTTTTGGATTTTAGCTTAAAAAAAAAAAGTTCCAGTAGTTGTATTAAATGCCTTGGATTTTGAAGCATTTGAGGAGCAACATTGGGATAGGGTGAAGAAGGAGCATTGCTTTAGAGTAGGGGTATAGTAAGGACTAAGGAAGGTGAAGAAGCAGGCAGTGGAAGGATTGAAGTAGGCTTCTTCTTTTGATGAATTCACGTTTCTTGATTGAAGTAGGCTTAGGCTTCTTCTTTCGTTTCTTGATTGAAGTAGGCTTCTTCTTTTGATGAATTAAGGCTCCTTCTTATGATGATGTGGGGAGAATTCAGTGACATGGCTTTTTCTGATGATGTGGCAGCGACATGGCAAATCTAAGTGGCAAAAACACTATTCATTTTCCAATTGTGAATAGTGTCAAAGTCTTAGGCTCTTTTTATAGTTTAAGGATAGATCACGGGGGTTTGATGAATAGTATTGTTGCTTTGGAAACTTTTTATATGTAATAGATTTATATTTATATTTATTACTAGTTGTGGGGCCGCGTGCTACGCACGCGGTCTCTCAAGTTATCCTATCGAATTTTATAACGTTTTTTTTATAAAATTCAATTAACAATAATATAAATGAAAATCATTAGAATATCAATGTGCTATAGATGCGTGAAGGATACAAGAGTTGGAGATGAATAAGTAATAATAAGCAACAACATTATTCTATCGAATTTTGTGATGATAAATCAATATTTGATAATTTTGCTATGTTAGTTTTAACGTTATTCTCACAATAGCCCATGATAAAAGTAATTACCTTTACAATAGATAAACGCTAATAAGCAAGAGAAACAATTTACATGTTACAATATTTTAAAATAATTACCCTATTCTTATATATATTCAATATTTATTATACCACTTCAAAAAGTATATCCCATGTAAAAAAACAACAATTATATTAGAACTATACAGTTGTTGTAACGAAAGATAAAAATACATTCTTAGTTATCAAAAAGGGTAAGCTATGTCCAACAACAATTGACAATCCCCTAATGAATTGGTTTTTAAGGATCACAAAATCTCAAGGAAGACCGTCTATCCTATAGACGGAATAAAATGGGCCGGCCCATCTACTATTAATATGAAATCAGGGTTTTTTAAAATTTAAAAAAAAAAATAAACTAAGAAAGACGTTTGGAAATCGCGCCTAGTCTAATCATATTCTCTGGAAACCAACCGTTACACACTTACTCCAATACACTCAACCTCTCTTTCTCCCTCAACCTCTCCTTCTCCCTCACGTTTGAGATTGCCATTTCTGAGAATTCCATTTTGATTTACCTTGAATTCCACTTTCATTTTCGGTTCATTTACGATTGAGATTTCCATTTCATTTTCGGTTCATTTTCGGTTCATTTCATTTTCGGTTTCTTCCTCAACTTGTTCCAGATCTTCAATTCCAGGTTTGATTTTCGACATTTTTACTTGTTTTTTAATGGGTATTTCGAAATTTAAATGGGTTTATAATGGGTTATGATTTTGAAATTTCTGAGATTTTTGATTGTCATTGCTAGATTTATTTTTTGATTTTGGTTTTGGTTTTTTAATGGGTATATTTTTGTTTTACATTTGTCGAAATTTGTTAGATTTATTTTTTGATTTTGATTTTTTGTTCTTGAAATTTGTCGAAATAAAGACTACATCTCGACTTTGAATTGCCTTTTGTATGTTAATTGAGCTAGAAATAGTTTAAATCAAAAATAAGTTGATGAAGATAATTGGTCTGTGTGATAACGGCTGGAATATTTTTTGGGACTGTAATGTATATGTTTGGGGCTTTAATGGTACATGTTTGGGGGTTTTATGTTTGGTGCTGTGATGATATTTGTTTGGTTCTATAGTGTTATCTTTTAGGACTGCTGGAATATTTTTTAGGTTTGGTTCTATAATGTTTAGAATGCTGTAATGATTTATGTTCTATAATGTATATGTGCTCTTCTGTTGTCATTAACATTTCAAGTAGCGACATATTTACCCTCTTGTTTTGGTTTAACTTTTTTTACATTTTTTAGTTCTTCATTCCGTATCAAAACGCCAACCACTACATGCTCGTCGTTATTGATTTGCTTAGCAAAAGTATTTGCTATTTTGACAATGTTGAACGTTCAGACGCAGAGCATGCCAATACTATTGCTAGCGGAGTGGTATGTTGAATACTTTCAATATCATATTATTCTTTTGAAGACTGTTTTAACTATTGTTGAATACTAATTTAACCGGGTTTTTAATGAATGCCAACTATAGCGCGATATCTTCACTGACTTTGCCGATGTCATGGGGCATGAGGAAGCAGCTGACTGCGTCTCTTTTCCCGTTAAAGAGATGAAGTTCAGCTGGACAGTCAATGATGATTCCTTGGATTGCGGTTTATACCTCGCATATTTTATGGAGCAATATCAAGGATCCATGGACATAAATCCTCTATTTGAGGTATCTTTTTTTGGTTATTCACTTGAATTTGTTGGTATTTAATTTTCTTTTGGATACATCGTAATGTATATCAAATGTGATGTATGTTTGTAGTTTGCTGACCGGAGGCTATATCGTGCTAACATTTTGACGAGGATCTTACTAAGCGACCTAAACATGGATCGCGATAAATTGGTAGGTTTGGCCAAACGGTTTGCTAAACAAAAACCCAAAAGACTACCTGAAATTCTGGCCGCAAGGACTCCCGATCCTCTAAAAGTTGTTACTCCAAAGAAGCGCACGAGAGCATGCCCAAAAACTGCCCAAATAGCTCCTAAAAGGCAGAAGAAGAGTGTCGCAAAAAAGTAGACAATTCGATTTGAAAAATTGAAATTGTAATGTACATATTTAATTGTTTTTAGCTGTTTTTATGCTAGTTATTTAAGACATTTCGTGGCTATTTTAAGATTTTTTTAAGAGTGCCCAAATATCTCATAAGATTTTCGTGGTTATTTAAGACATTTCGTGACTAGCTGTTTTTATGCTTTATATATATATAAAGTTTTGGAGATATAATGACAAAGTTTTGGATCTATAATGAAAAAGTTTTGGAGCTTTAATGATTTATTATGGAGTATGATGTCTAAGTTTTGGATTTTAGTTGCATACATTATGGAGCTATAATTACTAAGTTTTGGAGTTATAATTCGTATATGTATTGGAGTTATACTGACTGAGTTTTGTAATTATTATGTCTAAGTTTTGGAGCTATAATGACTTATTTTTTCCTATATTGTCAAAGTTTTGGAGCTATAATGTCTAAGTTTTGGAGTATTATGTCTAAGTTTTGGCGTTTTAGCTGAATAAATTTTGGATCTATAATGACTGATTTTTTGAGTTATACTAACTTAAATTTATAGTTAAATTTATAGTTAAAATGAGTTAGAATGATTTATAAGTTTTGGAGTTATACTCACTAATTTTAGAAGTTATAATGACTTGTTCTCTTAGTTATACTTGATTTACAAAATCCATATTATAAAACATCAAAATCCATATTCTAAAACATCAAAATCCATATTGTAAAACATCTAAATCCATATTGCAAAACATCAAAATCCATATTGTAAAACATCAAAATCCATATTAGAATGATATCTATATTATATGTTTTTTGGGTGTTGCAGTTCCGAAGTTCTTTTTGGTCGTGCTCTTTCTTTTTTCAAAGTGGCCCTTGATCCTCTTTCTTCGCCCCTTAGTAACTGATTTTTCAGGGTCTAATACCAACACTCCTTCACTCGGGGATTTATTAAGAGACGGTTGTTCTTGAAGTGACTTATCTAACAACTTTTGTACTTCTTCATATGTTTTGTTACACATTTCATCAACCAACCTTCTAGCATCCTTGTTGTTTTGTGCTCTCAAAATCATATTGTACATTTTGATAAATCAGTAGCACATTTCAGCTCAATTGCTTCAGAAGCCTCGATTACTTCATTTCAATCATCTACGCACATATGCACATATGATCAATTATTGACCCAAACAAATAACATTATACCTCCAAACATATACCATTATAGCCCCAAAACAGAAACAATAAGGTCCCAAAAAAAAAATCACCAAACATATACCATTACACCCCCCAAACATATACATTATAGTCCCAAACACAAAACATTATAGCCCCAAAACAGAAACAATATGGTCCCAAAAAAAAACAAAATATCACCAAACATATCACCAAACATATACCATTAAATCCCCAAACATATACCCATATAGCCCCAAAACACAAACATTATGGTCCCAAAAAAAACAAACATATCACCAAACATATACCATTAAACCCCCCAAACATAGACATTATAGTCCCAAACACAAATCATTATAGCCCCAAACATAAACATAAACCATTATGTGGTCGTTGTCATCATCATTATAGCACCAAACATATACCATTAAAACCCCAAACATAGACAGTTTAGTCCCAAACACACGTTATTATAGAACCAAACATAAACCATTATATTCCCAAACACACCTTCGTAGAGGCATATAGCATTGTTAAGTGTTGGCATCACTCCATCTCCGGAACCAAATACAAAAAAAATTACAATTAAATAAACTACAATACACTATTGATCGAATTTAAATATTTATTAGTCGAATTTATTGAAAAAAAAACAGAAATATATTAGGAAATTTTCATCCTCCATTGAAGCCATTGATGAAGCTTGGAAATTCATCAATTTGGAAAATCTATTTATACAAACAAAATTGAATTTATATAAACGTCCGCCATTGATGAAGCTTGGAGAAGACAAAAAAAAAATTGAATTTATATAAACGTCCGCCATTGATGAAGCTTGGAGAAGACAAAAAAAAAATTGAATTTATATAAACGTCCGCCATTGATGAAGCTTGGAGAAGACAAAAAAAATTGAAATTAAGAATTCATGCTCAATATTAATAAATTCAGTTACATATTATGGGCCATATCCTTCGAATATGTTTGATCGAATTCAGACATTATATCTTCCATTGTTCTTGCAGATTTTGCTCTTTAGTTTTGCTGTTCTAATGGAGGATTTTTGCTCTTTAGTTTGTTGTTCTAATGGAGGAAATTATCAAGGAAGAGAGATGTCTTTTGGTATTCTTGCAAGTTTGGGACCCGTTAATTTTGCTTGTTAATTTAGGCAGTTATGAATGTCTGGGGAAAGTGACAACCTTTTGGTTTCCCAAAATAGCGGTTATTAAAAAAAAAATTATTTTTTTTTTCCATTTTCTCCAATAAATAAAATGCCATTTTGTGGTTGGGCTGGGCTTTGTGGTATCCGTCTATAGAATAGACGGTCTCCCATGAGACCTACTGTTTAAGGATAAGCAATATGTTGGTGCAGGAGGTGCTGATGGAATAACATCTAATAAACATCTCATTTGGTGAACCAATATTTCAGAAACATGATTGTTTGAACCGGGATGATGATCACTTGGGCTCTTTTAGTTGCAGACTGTTCCCCTTTCTCATCAATATCAAAACAAGAAAGTACACTTGATGATGTTCTCAGGAAAAGATTATATTCATTCCCACACTGAGGATCATCCTCATTAACAATCTCCAACTGATCATCCTCTTTAGTAGAATCGTTAACTTGATGCTTTAAGGTATCGTTACCATCATCAAATGAATCTTGGAAGACAATCTATTTGCCCAAGTACCATTTAACACATGGCAAAATACAACAAATCAATTTCATTAATTATAAAAATAAATTGTTCAAGAACTAACACAATCTATTTGCACAAGTTTTATTTTACAACAAATCAATTGTTCAAGAACTAACATAATCAAACATCCTTACTTTTCGATACAAGTTCATTAATTTTAAAAATCTTTGAAACTCAATCCAAACTTTAATCAAACAAAACAAACACATGAACTTTGGCCCAGAAACTTGTTTATTGACATCTTATTAAATTCATTATGGTAAAACATGACTATTACTATCCAAAAAAAACTCAATTTTAAACAATATTGAACACTGAGAAAAGAACTTGAATCACAATTTTTCGTTTTACCATTTAAATTAATTGGAAAAAATCGCAAATCAAAGAAGAATATGCTAGCCTGAACCAAGAAGAATGAGTGTTAGAGGCTAACATGTTACCTTATCCTTATAAATCAAAGAAAACTCTTATTAAAACTAATCCACTCTTATTTTTTGTGCCTGTGTCTGCAAAATCTTAGTAGACAATTCAAAATTTATCCATACGTTAACTTATAGTTGGAACTTCTATTATGACATATCGACACTAAGGCTACATAAGAAAGTGATTACGCCACAAAACCTAGTCATAAACTATGTAACCTAATACAATTCAACCAACATTTCGACTAATTTTAACGGTGCATTATTTTCAATTGTTATTATTTTATTATTATTATTATTATTATTATTATTATTATTATTATTTATTAACATTTTGACTAATTTTAACAGTGAATTATTTTTAATTATTATTATTTTAATTATTATTATTATTATTATTATTATTATTATTTTATTTTTATTTTTATTATTATTATTAATATTTTCTGCAAATAAAAAGATTTTTCATTCACCAGAAAAAAATCTAATACATCATGGCAGTGAAAACGCAACCAATCTTATTTGCATTAGTGTGGAATCGAATCGAGGCCTACCTTCTATGAAGGGTTTCCTCGACCAATTCTTCATGTGCATATGAGAAGGGCGAGGCCAAAAAAAACAAGCCAACAACATAATGTCAGCCATAACACAACCAAAGTTACACAGAGTATCTAACAATTGCTAAATAACGGGCAAAAACATCTGCTCTATAGAACAAAAGGCAGCAAATGGAAATAATCCTCAATGAGGAGGCAGCACTGCAGCAGCAATACCAAAATCACATGCAGCAGCCAATACAGGATCCACAGAACAAAACACCACAGCCCTAAACAGCAAACAATCAGCAAGTGCAGCAGCATCAGATGAAAATCTCAGCAGAATAGTCCAATAGCAGCAAAATAGACGTCACAGCCAGCAACGGAATCAAGCACCAAGGACACAAAATCAGCAGCCTCAGGATGAGAGCACAGACAGCAGCTACACAAGGCTGCACCATATGCTCAAATCTCAGCAGAAACACAAAATTAGCAAGCAGACCAGTGCTGACAGAACAGAACAGAAGCTAAAGCACAAGCAGCACCTACAATTGGCCACTCTGAACTTAACAGAACATAAGCTAAAGCGCTGAACCCATGAAGTTGTCGTCTTCTGATTGATCGCAATATGAGCAGATGATGAAGCTACAAATAATGATGAAAAAACAACGATTAGAGTTAAGATGCCAGACGCTTTAAGTGAGCTAGGTAGGTCCGAAAAGGCATGGAACAGTTTGCAATGGACATCATGAACATCAGACAATGGGTAGCAGCAACTACCAATGAGCAGACCCATTTACATGTACCAAGGAGAGAGAAATTTTATGATACGGAGCATAACAACCAATTTTACAGGAAAACAAACATTGCCTTTGAGACTAAACAAAAAGAAACTTTAGTAACTCTTGAGACTGTCTGTTAATTAGATTGTCTAATGAATAAACCTTGAGAAACTTTAGCAAATATTAAGCTATATTAATGATAGTGCAAAGCTGATAGCTTGTTAATATTGCAAATATCATGATAGTGCAAACTTAGTTGCTATGGTAATGTAAATAAACGGATAGGAGGTCAACCTTTTTTGTTTGAACAGCATGATCTCCTCTAATAGTTACAGGTTCAGCTTGAAGAGGATCTTTGACCCTATTAGCTTACGTGCTGATGCAACCACTCCAACTCCCTCCAAAACCTAACACACATTGAATTCCACCTTAAATATTGTATATCTATAGCAAGATGTTAACTTTAAAAAAGATCAAAAGGGCCACAGGTCAGCCACTATCACCATACAAACAACGGGATCAGATATTTTGTAGTCAATCAGCTTCTGATAGAATGACTTCGCCTTATGATCTTTGTAGTGTTCCTGCAAAACTGATTCTCAATAAGAAACCATACAAACACCAAAGTTTTCCACAACTTTGATACACTGATACGCCAAGAATCTATATGGTCTATTCGAGCAAAACAAGCATAATACCTCATTGTTATAAATCCAACTAATAACCACCATTATTTTTACTAATATGCCTACATCAAACTCAAGCAAAGAGAAGGAGATGGGAATTGTCTCACTATTATATTACAAGGGTCTTTTGAATACTATTGAACCTTATAGTAGTTTCGATAATAAATAGAAGTTGGACTAAATCCAATTCCAATACAACCTAAAATCAATAATCATAAAATCAAAACATTATCCAATCAGTAATGAGAGAACTAAACTAATCAGTAATTAACAATAGTATGTTTCAACAAAACCCATAAAACCAAAGACTATTAATTAGAAATGCAGTTCACCAATCACATAATAGAGCAAAAAAGGCATGAAACTTCAATAATAAAGGCAAAATTAAAGAGAAAGATGATATCTTTAGCCATACCCATAACTTAATCAATGAAATGTAGTCAACCCATCAAAGATCGAAGAAAAAAGGAAGCATCTTTAAATATAACCACAATTTATCCAATAAGAAAATAATATATATGAAGATCATGAAATCTCTATCAATACCTAAAAATAATTAATCAAAAAAGCAATTAACCCATTACAAATTAAACAAAAAAATTACCTTGTTGATTTATTCAGATCAAAGTAATCTGAATGCTGCTTGATCTGGGTTTCTTTTTGCACCTTCCTACAATGATTTCACTTCATCAAAAACCCAAATCCCAATATTTTAAATCAATGAAAAGTAGTTATAAAAACCCAAATCAAAAATACCAAGTTAATCATAAAAACCCAAATCCCAATATTTTTAACCAGGTGACAGATGGATCTATCTAAACTAATTTAAAATGAGATTTTAGTGAAATATGTTCACCCTAAAATATACGAAGCTCAGATCAACTCATACAGCGTCCTATTAATGATTTAGAATTTTTGTCATGAAGTATTCATCTTACGAACTCGCATGAGAATAAGCATAAAAAACTTTATATGAATATACTTCTTCAAAACCATTTATCAGATATATCTTGAGCAAACAAAGACAGAGATCTATCCCTTGGATTTGAAATCCTATCTACAATTACAAAAGAGGCTCTGTTTTTGTATCTCTTAGTTGAACAAACTCAAAGAAAAATATTAAGTAACTTATAAATTAATGTAATATGTTTCAAACCTCACAATATGTTTCATACTCTATCAATAAAATCCTCAACAAATAAAGTAAATTATAAAGTAATAATTTAAAAATTCAAATTAAACAAGTTTAAATGACAAATCATGCTCAAGAGTTTTCATATAGACAACCTCCTTGAAGTGAGGTCCATTATAGCACAACATACAGACTAAATTAAATTATTTTTTCACATAAGTCTAATGAAAATCAATCAGTATTCTCCCAATAATCATTAAAAAAAGCATTATAAAAAACATTTGAAGATACTAAAAATCATGAATAAAAACCACAAACCCACTAAAATTTACCTGAGGAAGTCCAAGAAAAGAATAACAAGGATCAGGAATATGTTCATTTCTCTCTCTAGGGAGCAATTTCTTCCTACTTCTATTCCTCTTCATTGATTCTTCTCCTCCACCAATAAGCATCTTAAATCATAAACACCCATTAATCACAATTCAATTTATGTTCACAAATAATCAATTTTTTTTGGGAAAAATAAAATAAAGATGAAACCTTTTTGGTGTTGCATTGAATTAAAGTTGAGAGAGAATTTTCATTCGAAAGGCTATCATAAATTGATAGGAAAACGACCAATTTGTTTTTACGAGGGTACAGTTGTGTACATCCGACCCCCAAGCTGTCTAGACGGGAGCTACTAATGACAAGAAACTGACATAACGAAAAGTTATTTTTTCATTTTATAAGGATAAAGAGAACTTATAATATTAAAACACTCACGAAATGAGGTAGAAATTTAGAGGTATCCCTCTCTTGGCTTGTTCTTCCATCTGATAGAGTCTTTGTTGAGCTTGTCTTAGATAAGTAAAAGAACCCTTTGAAAAAATGTTCCTGGATGATTGTGCCTTTCCTTTGCTTGCTTGTTTATAAGAGACACAAGCCTCTCAAGATCTTTGGCTGCCAGTTCATAATTATATTAAATTCTCTGCATTGAGTTAGCTAACCTAAACAAGTTGGCTAATAATGAGCTAGGAAAAGCACATTACAAAAGCTATCACACAAATGCAGCAACCCCTATATCATCTATATCAAGCTCACAAAAAAATTGAATGTTTCAGGACATGCTAAAAGAATTAGAGAAAACACATTGTGTTAAAGTAAATAAAATTTTAAAAAACGATCAATGGCAAATTCAAAACTAAAAGGGTATGAAGAAATCACATGTTATCCAATGAAATTTGTTGAGTTTTAAATAGGATATACACACATTTGTCTTCTTGATAATTACCATTGTAATATCGAAGGATACAACAACCATGCCAAGAGTAGCAATCTCAACAATAGCATCAATTAACATCCTAGAAGTAGGATTAAAACACCCACTAAATACTAAAATAGAATAAGAATCATACATTTTCAATACTACTTCCTAATTTCTACTTCACAGATAACAAAACAGAGCAAATTTTACACTGATATGAAATGATTCAAACCTCATCTAATCCCCTAATAATCCAAACCATGTAGAACCATCCAACAGGAATGAAATGAAGGCAGAACTAAAAAAAAAACCTTAAAAGAAAAATAAAATCCCATCTTCTATTGGTCAACAAAAGAAATTGATTTTCTATCAAACACAAGAAAAAATTCAAAAATACAAATATTTGAAGGTAAAATAAGAAAATCTCTATATTCCTTCAACGTTGAATAAATCTACAACATTTACAAACAAATTACATCATCAAATCAAAACCATAAAAAGATCAAAAATTGGAAGGAAAAAAAAAGGTATCATCCATATCCATATACAACAAAAACAAGAAAAATATTCGAGCAACCATAAAGAGATGGCTTGAGATGAGCAGAAGGGAGGTGCAATGGTGAAGAGCAAACAAACATTGATTTATAACACAAAAACCCAAAAAGCCCAAAATGATATCACTCACAAACAAAACCACAAATGGGGGAGAATAAAGAAAGTGAAGGAGAAAAACTGACCTCAATTGAAGAAATAGAGTCATTAAAAATGCAGCAATCAAATTTACGTTTCTTGTTTGAATCTCTATCATCATTCAAATGCAGTAATTGATTTTCGCTCGACTCATTTTGCTCGATTTATTCCTACCAGCAAAATCAGCATATGTAAAATAGCCCACCCAAAATCAAAAATAAAAAAGAATCATAATTATGAACAATAGAACAAGAAATTAAAAACCCAACCTGATTAATTGAAGAACAGCTTAATTGAAAAAAAAGGGTTGAAGAAGAAAAATAGGGTTCATAAGAAGGGAGAAGCAGAAAGGAAGATAAGGCAGTAGAAGCAAATGGTGATGAAAAGGGAAAACCAGAAGGATCTTCGACTGATTTCCATTTTTCATGGCATGATTTTAGGTTTGTTCGCTCCGTAATTTTGCAATCAGAACATGAATTTAGGTTGAATTCAACAAAAAATAAAAACATCGTCAATACTCCCTCCTATTCAACTCAAATGTCCCATTTCCTTTTTGGGTCAAGTCACCCTAAGTGTCCCATTTTCTTTTTTGGCATGGATTTTTTACCCTTATATCCTTATTTACTTTACCTATTTACTTCTTAACCTTATTAAAATTATCTAATTTTTTC
Organism: Amaranthus cruentus; assembly: GCA_019425755.1. Classification (NCBI taxonomy): domain Eukaryota; kingdom Viridiplantae; phylum Streptophyta; class Magnoliopsida; order Caryophyllales; family Amaranthaceae; genus Amaranthus; species Amaranthus cruentus. The sequence goes on along the minus strand of CM033463.1, from coordinate 6,650,894 downwards.
CCAAACATTTAATTAAACTAATCTAATTATATCCTACCTCTTCCCATTTCCCTCTATTTTATACTTGTCCCACCCATTCCCCATTCCCATTTCCAGAATCTTCATCTCCATCATAACCTCTCATCTTCATCTTCTCTCTCATTCATCTTCAAACCCAGATCTGGGTTTCTCTTCGTCACTATTCACCATTCGTTCTTCATCCTCTCACTTCTCTCTCTTCTCTTTCATGAAAAACCCTAAAAGTCCCACTACTTCACCCATTAAGAACCCTAATTCCTCACTTGATGTATCCCCTCTGAAAATTTGCAAGTCCCTTCTCTCAAACCCTAACTATTATGACGATGGGTTTTATGATTCGTATGAAGATGATGAGTCTTCAGTTGAGACAGATCCTAAGTGGGGTAGAGAACTAGACTCTGAAGGAGAGCCCATCTACACTCCAGAGCCAGATCTTAACCCAGAGCGCGAGTATACTTGTGTTGATGATGTGTTCTCTAACACTGATTGTGAGGATGAAGATTGGCTTGATAAGCTTGGCCCATTTTCGAGTATGTTTTTGTTCTTGTGGGTGCGTTTTTGACTGATGATGTTTTTTGCTTGTTGTTTTGCTTAAAATATATCGTTGCATGTTGCTCAATGATCTTTTTTTTTGAGAGCACTTAAATTTGCCACACAAAATTAAACGAACAAAAAATTAGGGTTTGGAAAGTTTTCCCAAGACTAAAGCGCAATTTATGTTCGTTTTTTCTCAATGATTTGAAGTTGTTAAGTATTCTGAGAGTTTGAAATTAAACAACCACTTTTTTCAATCATCTGAACTTGAGTACAAATGTTTCATTGTAAACAACAACAAAATTTTTTACATTTGTTGTTTAGATCTGAAACATCCCATTTTAAAGATCTCAAAAACTTGTCCAAAAAGTGATTTTCTGCCTTTCTTCTTCAAGTGGTAAGTGGTTGTGGGTATGTTTTGTTGCTTCTTGTTCCATTCGTTCTTCAGTACCCCCTATTCTGTTCTTGCTGGGTTTCTGTTGTGACTACTTGTTGCTGGGTTTCTGTTGTTGTGACTACTTGTTGCTAGGTTTTTGTTGTTGTGAGCACTTGTTGCTGTGTTTCTGTTGTTCTGAGTAATTGTTGCTGGGTTTCTGTTGTTGTGAGTAATTGTTGTTGGGTTTCTGTTGTTGTGACTAATTGTTGCTGGGTTGCTGTGGTGTTCTGATGTTGTTGTTCATCAATACCCCCTTGATACCCTATCATATCAACCAACTGGTTCATTGTTTGTGAACTTATTCTTGTGAATAAGTGTTGTAGTGAGTCCAACACTAATTGTTTTTCGACATTGAGATAGTCTGGCAAAGTCCCTTCCCTTGCAGCTTTTGTCTTGTTCATATGTGGGATATGATAATCAATACCCCTTGCCTCTTCATTGTTTCAATCATACATGCTTGAAGTGTAATGAACACAAATCTCAAACATTTGTGACTTAAATTTTCAAATGCATTGTTAACAGCACTTAGTAATTGTGGTACATTGTAGGCTGCTTTTTGATATTGTAAAGCCTGGATTGACCTAAAAAATCCTAGGTCGAGTACATTCATATCTGGTGAATTAGGTGGTTGTTGTACAATTTGTATGAAAAAATCATCTTTCATTGCTTCCTCCATGAATTCCCTGTCATTGTGTGCAATGTGTGGCTTTGCATTATCTTGTTGAATGAAAATGTGCTTGGACATGCCGTGTGGCCACTTGGCTCTTATTGTGAGTAAAACATTCGTGATAAGCTGGTAGATCGCGGAACCGTAGGTCGTTGATCGTTTAGCTAGGTCCGGTCTACACAATTAAATTTATGTTCTCCTTAAATAATCCTAATGACAAGCATTAGTGGTAAGTAAGGGGTCGATCCACAGGGAAACGTTTTGGTCAAACAGAGTTTAATGACAAAGAGATTTATGATTTTAAAGTTTTGTAGTAACACCAATTTTCAGATTTCAAGTATTAGACAATATATATATAAAAAGACTAGAGTTTAGGGATTTTAGCTTCTTAATATGTTAAAGGGATGGGTTGAAAATATGTTTTAACCATTTTATGATAAGAAAGGTCTTTCTAATTTAGCTCCACAACTTCTGGGCATAGGAACTATATAGTCACTAATATGGTTTAGGAGATTCGGCTTCTGGGCGTATAACTCGACCATACTAACAACTTTCTAATGCATGTTCATGACCTCCAATCTATGTTAATCAAGAAAGAATCATACAAGATGGGCATGGTTCATCATCCTAAGGACGGGCTAGGCCTCAAAGGAATCCTAATAAAGTTAGCTTCTGGGCCACTCAGTACTAGCATGAATTCATACTTCCCAAGCATTCAAACAATCAAGCAACATAAATTGTCCATGGATGGAGATCAAAATGGACTTTCGATTCCTTACCATGGAACTCACATATTCTTTCATGTACATATTTATACTCAACCCATTACCCCATAGGCAAAATTAATTAGCTAACTACATCCCCAAACTCTAGAAAGAAGACTACTCACTCATGTTTAACATAAACACATAAAATATCAAATCATTCATAACGTAACAACAACAAAGAAGAAAATTAAGTTAAAGAGACTTACTACCCTCAACTAAGGAGGGGGATGACAATCACACAAATGAACAAGATCTTTCAATATTCAAACCCAAGGAATATTTCAAACCAAATGCTAAATCAAACCCACAATTTATGGAAAATATTTGATGGATTTCCAAAGGAAAGTTACTACAACTACTAGTGTTTAGCTACAATATTACAATCCAATTACTTGACTAAAGTACCAAATGAAAGTGTTTAAGCGGAAAAACTACTACTAGTTTCTGGAATGGATTAGTGTTTAAGCATACAATGAACTAACAACCTTAGAAAGAAGAGAGAATAAAGTAAGGTTCAGCTTGTGTGCTGAAATGGTGTGTGTCTTTTCTTCAGAAATGGGGCATTATATAGCCAAAACAAGAGGCTCCCCCACTTGCATTCATCATCATTGCCAAGGTAGTCAAGCAAGCAACCTTCTTCATCATGGGGAGCAGGTGCACAGGAGAGGGAAGGCTGAAGCACGCAAGGGGAAAGAGTGGTGGAAGTAGGAGGCAAAAAAGTTCACGGACAAAAATTGAACAGTAGCTGTCAGATACAAACCAGTCGACTCGACTGGCACCAGTCGACTCGACTGGCACCAGTCGACCGGTCGACTGGTTCTGTAATGGGCATTATTGACTTAGAAAATTTTCTAAGTGTTGATCCTTGATATTTTGCACAGCTACGGAGTCGACCTCAGTCGACCATGCTCGACTCCTTCTTGAATTTTCACCAAGATTTATAGCTTTTAATCCGAAGGTTCGGGTTTTGAATCCCGAAGTCCGATGAGCGCCCGATCACCTTAAAACCTCCTCGAATTTGGCTAAAAACACCTGAAATCAATGAAACCACTACACCACAAGCGTAAAGCATAAAATTTGACGGTTGAAGGCCTAAGTTAAGTAAGATATGCACAACAAAGAATAAGAATTCATTAAAAATAGGTGCAAAACACGCGTGAAAAGCGCGTGTATCATAAGCATGTCTCTCATGTGCTTTTTAGTGATTGATTGCACTGGTTTGGTCTCCAATTCCCCCCTCTTTCTGTTTTTTGAACTTCTTTTCGCAGGTTCTTGAGTAATAAAAGGCCATATTCCTATCTTACTATCAAAAAAAACATCACCATTAGATAAATAAATAGGGTTTGCAACTGCACACATGAACATTATCTTTGGGATGAATCTTTTTGATTGACATTCCCGACGTGGTTCAACCTCACCTGGTGCTAGGTGGTATGTTTGTGACTCTCGTGTTAAATAAAAGTGCTTCTCATCTATGTGAACAATGTTAGTGTGTGATTTAAATTGGAATGAATTATTGTTTTCATCATATTGCAACTTAGATAATGCAAAGCTTAACCTGTGTAATTTGTTGTTGTCATTGAGTGTTGGTTTGATTGCGTTTGTGTGCTTTCGTATAATTCTATCCTTCTTCCACCTACACACAGTGGACTGTGACACCTCCATTTGTTTTGCTACTGAGTGTTGAGTACTTTTGAGCTCAAACTTGATTGCTTTGAATCTCTCCTCATCAAATTGGATTTTGTTGGGAGCTTGTCTCCCAACCCTCTTGTTGTTCAAGTTAATGGCAGTGTTGTTGTTCTCCATTTGTTTGTGAACCTCTTTCTACAATCTTGTGATGGTTTTCCTGCTAACATGATACTCATTTGCAATCTCATTAATTGTACCTAACATTGGTCTCCCTTTTTTGTTTAATTTGCTTAGTAATTTTTGCATTATTTGGGTTTTTTTTTGGGCTGTCAAGATTTTTTGTTCCCACCATTTTTTTGGATTTTTTTGAGTGCATTGAATGCACTGTGACCTTCTGTATTTATTGGCTTCTGTTGGGTTGTTAAGTTTTCATTTATTGGCGCCATTTGATTTTGGGATTATTGCCTGCTGTTTGGCTTTGGTGCCTGTGTTTGATTTTTTGGCTTCTGTTTCAGTTTGCCTGCTGTTTCATATTGGCGCCTGTGTTTGATTTTTTGGATATTTCATTGATTTTCAATTTAAATGGGATTTGTACAATGATGATTTTTTGTTTACAAATAAATTGAAACTTTGGTTGTTTAAAATAACGTGGCATTTTTTGAGAATTTTAATGCATCGATTTTTTTCTTAACGTGCTAAATCTGAAGTCGCTGATCGGCAAAAAATTCCCACGCACATGATCAAGAACGATACGAATTACACCGAGGCCGTCGAAGATTTGAGAAGGCTTGGGGAGATAGAGTAATTTAATCAATGTAATTTTTCTTAAGGGTTACATATGTTATGTATTGGTAGGAACAATGTAATTTAGTAATTTAACCCGAACAATGTATTTTCCCGCTATTATAAAATCGTAAATGTACTTTTTTTGTGTAAAATATTCTACATTTAAATATTCCAACCAATATTTTCAAAAAAAGGAGGGAATCATTAATTCCCTAATCAATTCATTAAAACCCATAATATCACTCTCTCTCGTACTCAAAGGGACCCATTTTGACTCACCTTAAAATCCATGAAAAGTCAAATGTCCCATTTGAGCTGCATAGGAGGGAGTATTAAATAAAAATACGGTTGTGCACAAACAGTATTTATATGATAAGAAACATAATATGATTTCCCTATAATAATTCGAACATTCGATTAACTCTGAATAATACCAACTTTGATGTGAGTTTCCCTCTAGCATCCCTAACTTGTTGGTAGCCTACAATTGTAGGTCAAATTGCAAAAAAAGGAAAATACAAAAAAATAAATATAAAAATGCAATAAAAAAGTAAGAAAATTAATTCCCCATTTTATTTTTCTTACAATTATTTATTGCATTTTTATTTATTTTTTGTATTTTTATGTTTTTTTTGCCAAGTTGACTTACAATTATAGTTACCAACAAGCTGACCTACAATTTTTCCTTTATATTATCTATAAACTTATACTCTCAATCGATCTTAACTAATTATTTATATCACTGACTTTTATTCATCTCATCCTTCAAAATAGTTTTCATTTTCACTATATTTCACCTATTTTGCAACAAGGTGAAGATTGGAGAATAAGAGACACATAAGTATATATCTATATCATAACTATTTCTAAAACAAAACACAGATAAAATCATATTTTTAAAAATTGCTTACGTGTCACAACCTTATCAAAAGTTTTCCCTTTAAAACTCAATAATGATGTCATTATTATTAGGACTAATATTTATACTTCCTCTGTTCCGTTTTAGTTGCACCATTGAGTTTGACACATTTTTTAAGGGCCGTCAAATCAGATGGTAAAAGTAGGGATGATGTATGATTGATGGTGATATGTGGCCATGTGGGGTAGAAATAAAAAAAATTATTATAAGTAGATAGTGGTTGTGACTTGTAGGTATATTAAATAATTAATGGATGATGTATGATTGATGGTGACAGTGGGGTAGGAATAAAATGAGGATAAAATAAGTACATTATTTTTGCCAAAAATAGTAATGTTGCAAGTAATATGAAACTTCCAAAAACAGTAAGTGTTGCAAGTAAAATGGAGCGGAGGAAGTATCTCTGACTTTATTACTTTTATGACTATAATATTCTTCATATTGATTGATTTTTTACTTTTTAGGTTATATATTTATATTATTTAATGTATTAGAAAACCATGTATTTTATTTCTACCTTTTCAATTATTTATAAAATCTTTCCAATTTTATTTATTAAATAATTATAAATTCTTAATTCATATAAATATGTTAGAAATTTTTATAAAGCCGTGCATCACATATATAGTATCTACTACTCCCTCCGTTCCCTATTAATGTTCCCATTGAGAATATTCACGTGAACTAATAAAAGTGAAATCTTTTAGATAGTGGAGATATTATTTTATTAAATAATAAATGTGATAGAGGAAAGTGGGGACCAAAAATATTAAAAAAGTTTGGAAAGAAAGTTAGTGGAAAAAATATGGGGACCACAATTAATTAAAAAATGTTGTTATGAAGTTAGTGGGAAACATGTGGGAACCATAAGGAATATAAAAATGTTAAAATGGAGTTAGTGAAAGATATGTGGGGACCATAATCATTATCAAAATATTAAAATGGGGATGAGTGAGGTTATTTTAGTCAAAAAATTTATAATATAAGTGGAAAGATTCTTTATAGAAACAACAATCAAAACACCAAAACTAAAAAGTGAGAACTTTTTTTAAGGAACGGAGGGGGCAGTATGGTAGAGTAGAGACTAAAATAATAGCTGATTGGATTGGATCCGATTCGACCTGCCGGACCCGTCAAAAACACTTTTTCTGAATTATCAAAATCTTGCATCTCCTACATATCGCCGCCTACACCTCTGCAAAACCCTACTGGTTCGTCCTCTGAAATCCTCCATTTTCTTCACTTCTTCAGCCATGGAAGATGTATGTGAAGGAAAAGACTTCTCATTCCCAAAAGAAGAGGAAAAGATCCTGAAATTCTGGGACAAAATCAAAGCTTTTGAAACCCAATTAGAAAAAACCTCCAATTTCCCAGAATACGTCTTCTATGATGGACCTCCTTTTGCTACTGGGCTACCTCATTATGGTCATCTTCTTGCTGGAACCATTAAAGACATTGTAACAAGGTACCAATCAATGACTGGTCATCATGTAACTCGACGATTCGGTTGGGATTGTCATGGAGTTCCTGTTGAGCATGAAATTGATTCAATGCTGGGGATTAAGACTAGGGCTGATGTCTTGAAAATGGGGATTGATAAGTATAATGAACAGTGTAGAGGCATTGTTTCTAGGTATGTTAAAGAATGGGAGCAGATTGTGAGGAGAGCTGGGAGATGGATTGATTTTGAAAATGGGTATAAAACTATGGACTTGAAATTTATGGAATCTGTTTGGTGGGTTTTCTCGCAGTTGCATAGCAAAGGCCTTGTTTATCGTGGGTTCAAGGTTTGTATATCTTTTTGAAATCTGTTATCATAAAAGTCATAATTTTGATTTTACTATGATAAAATTGGGTTGTTAACATTTAGGTTATTTTGGAATGCATTTTTTTAATGTTAATACAAATAATATGGCTCATTGGCAATTGGATTGTGTTGAAAAAATGGTAATTGTTATTCCAATGAACTAAAAATTGGTTCTTATCATTTGGGTTGTGTTATTAACCTTTGAATTGTAGAAGGTGTGTATGTTAGATTAGGTGGGGGGCTATCTTTGTTTAATCATGTACTTCATTGTATGGGTTATTGGCATTTGGGTTATGTTTAAAGTGGTAGTTTTGAAAAATACAGGATTTGGTGCACAAATCACAAAAAATGACCCAAGTACAAATATAATTATTTCTTGATTCAGATTTGGGTTTGAAATATGCTTGTTAGTTTTGAATTGGTCTCAACAATTCACTCATAATTGATGTTTTTAAAATCTTAAACAATTCCATGAGTAATCAAAGCCTAGTTTACTGTCAAATTTCATCATAATTCCAAAACGCTAGTTGGTGAAAAACTATGAATTGTCGATTCTTCAAATCCAAAAGAATTTGCAATTATGTGGCTTACATATTTGAATTACAATATATAAAGAATGCCATATTATGTGCTTAGCATTAGGAAGATGATGCTATACTCATTCACTAAAATGGAATAAGTGTTGTTCTATGAAGTTATATGTTACGATCTTTTACAAGAGTGTTTTGTGTTTTCTTCAATATTTTTTTAAGAGGTCCTATAGTGCAAAACTGCAGTTTTGGTCGCAATTACAGTATTGGTCATGGTATGGTCTAATGGATAACAGGATGGTGTGGTTATGGTACCATCAAATATCACTCTAGACCATGTTAAATTTCTAACAATTTAACACCTTTACTATGCAAAGAGTATTGGTTCAGTAGATTATATCGACCGTTATGATGCAACCTTGTATTATGCATTTCTATTGTAAGGCTCAGATGACAACATCATCCTTTTCTAGGATCATTAAGTATGTTATTTAGTTCAGTATAATTGGTGTTATCAAAGTTTTTAATTTTACCAAACATTTTGATTTGATCATTCCAAAATAGGAACTCTGGCTGTATGGCTGTCAATTGGATTTGTTTGAGCTAATAATAATAGTAATAATAATAATAATAATAATAATAATAATAATAATAATAATAATAATAATAATAATATCAATAATAATAATAATAATAATGAAAAATTACTTTTAAAAATCCGACCTTTTGCCTCCGTTTTCTTTCATAGAACATTTTTACTGGTGATCGGATAAATTTGAAAATTCATCATTTTTTAAAAGAGAACAAGCAAAAGGTCGGATTTTTATAAGAGAACAAGCAAAAGGTCGGATTTTTAAAAGAGAACAAGCAAAAGGTCGGATTTTTAAAAGTAAATTTTTCTAATAATAATAATAATAATAATAATAATAATAATAATAATAATGATCTTTGGATCGAATATGAAATTTTATATATGTGATTGAATAATTAAAACCCAATAGTCCAATTTTATTTCACGTTTTGGGCATCAAAATGCTTTTTGACACCAATATTTAGTTTGGATCTGGTTGGATTTGTTTGGTTTCTTCTTGTATATGCTGAATATGGTTGGGTACGATGTGAATTTGGTTCAAGGTTAGACTGCTAGAGTCAATCGAGTTAATTAATTCCAATAAATCCAATTGATACCCTAATTTCTCCTTGATGTTTTTTACTTAGGTGTTGGGTGTGTATGTTAAGTTTTGATTAGATCACTCGTTTATTCATTTATGCTTGTTTTGGCTTTTGTAGGTCATGCCATACAGTACTGGTTTGAAGACACCACTATCAAACTTTGAAGCCAATTCAAACTATAAGGTTTTATGTTGAGATGTTTTTTCTCGCTCCAATCTGTTATACCCGTGATAGCTAGATATGATGAGTTTTAGACTATGCTAATTCCATTGCTGATGCAGGAAGTACCTGATCCTGAAATTTTGGTCACATTTCCCATTGTGGACGATCCTCATAATGCGTCTCTTGTTGCATGGACGACAACTCCGTGGACCCTTCCAAGTAACCTTGCATTGTGTGTCAATGCAAATTTCGTTTACGTAAAGGTAAGTTTGTGGGTTCAGTTTTTGACTAATGGCATTTTATAATGGAATGTTGTTGAAGTTCTTTGTTTTCTACTCAATGATTCATCAATAGAACAAGTGATGGCTCTTTTTTTTTTTGACTAATCGCGTTTGTTCAGCATAAACTGCATGCAAGGTGTCTCATAACATTTATTTATTGCTTCATTGTTTGGAGTCACAATTTCAAATTCAGCTGCAATCATGACACAACGTGCTGAATGAATGCGTACTTTATTGTCATTATGGGGTGTTTACCGTTATTTCTTCATTTTTGTCTTTTCTCTTTTCATCTCCTTTCAATTGGCATTTTACATGACCTTTTACCTTACATAATCACCTACATTGTGGTGCCCATGTATGACATGTATGATGGTATGAGCACACATTGCCAGATTATTCTGTCTGTTGTTGGGTCAACGCGGGCCATAGAAGCCACATTTGTCATCTTGAGACTCTAAGTAAAGGGTCTGGTGTTTATTAAGAGGAGGAGCATACTATTGGCAAGTTTTTATGAGATTTTTGGCGGTTTGAGAATTTTGGCGGCCGTTGAGCACAATAGTAAAAGTCTTCAGCCCTATAGACCACAATAAAGCCTAAGCCTTAATCTCAATTTTTGCCGTGAGATCGACTACAATCTACACACACCAAGACAATCAACATGAGAGATCGTTTATAAGAAAAATTATATTTGAATCGACAATAGTAAAAGACTTAAGCCCATAGACCAAAATAAAGCCTAAGCCTTAATCTCGATTTTCACCATGATATCGACTACATACAACAAGACAATCAACGTGAGAGATCATTTATAAGAAAAATCATATTTGAATCGACAATATAATCTAATATACTACCAAAAAATTCGATTCCTATGGCCATTTAAATTCATTGACCTCCTCCATCCATCATTCTATCTTCCATCATATGCTCTTGCAAATTCTATCTTTTATGTTATTTTTCACTCTGTTATTCATGTCATCTTGAGCCCACCTTTTATTTTTCAAGCTCCTCAAAATTCTAACCTTCACTTTTCTAAAATGGTGCATTATTCGTTTTTCTTGCACATGATTAAACCAACATATTTTTTTTTTATATTTTCTCTTCAATATATGCTAGTAATGCGACCCCAAGACCTTGTTTGAGAGAATTTAACCTTAAAAAGTATTTGCACACCTTGATCGAATAATATATTTGTTGAAGCTTACCATCTGAGCCATACATAGTTATATGCTTTATATCTTGATCTTTATCTTCATTCTTGTGACAATTAGTTCCAAGATATATGAGACACTCACTACAACAGTGACATTTTCTTATCTAAGTTGAGCACACCTCTATTATGATCATTTGTGCTAAAACATGAATTTTCATGCGTAGATCTAATATTTGGATATTCATTCACGGGGTACTATTGCTAAAGTAAATACTTCGAGTTGTCTTTATCATCATTATACCCAATATATCTCGCTCTTGGAAGCTATGATGAGAGTTTGGGGGGTTGTTAGACGCCAGACCATGCCCTTATTGAAGGAGATAAGGACGGTTTGGCTGGTGGCTCTCGGCTTAAGATAGATTTGCCAATAATCCGAGTAACAACGTGTGTTTTAGCTTGCACTTGAACGAAATTTTGTATTTACTGATGATTCTTGACCAAATATTTTTTAAATCTGCAATATTTTTTTAGGAGGTTTAGTACTATATCATAAAAGTAACATTAATAAATTTTGTGGTGCAGGTTAAAAGCAAAGCAACTGGTGCTACTTATGTGGTTGCAGAGTCTCGTTTGTCTCAGCTTCCTAAGGAGAAAGTGAAAGCAGAGAAATTACCTAAAGAATCTGCTGGTTCGACCGTGAATTCCAAGTCTAAGACTAAGGGTTCTGTTTCTGAGAAAGGCTCTGTGGATGATAGTTCATATGAGGTTTTGGAGAAGATTCCAGGTGCATCATTGGTGGGGCTGAAGTAAGTAATTCCTTGATAATGTATTGCCTAAGCATCAATTTTCTTGTTTTCGCAGACACTATTTTAGTGGTGGTGAATAACATTTATTTCCATACTGAATGTTGCCATGAGTCCTTACTTTTACTGTGATGGGATTTTAGCATTTGCTGGTGTCAATTTCTAAGTAGTTATGTACAGTAGCATGAAACTGAGAGGTAGTGGGATTTATGCATGTTGGAATCCATTGACACTATTGGTAGCTTTATTATTGCTAATATTCGCTAATAAGCTGCAATTTGGATTGCAATTTTAGTCCCTATCGATTTCTTCTCTGACCATAAGAGGGCATATGCGTTGTTTTTTCAAAAATATCTTTGCTCATTTGCTGAATGATATGCGAAGAATTACCTACTTGGTAGACTTTCGAATTACAATATGTTGTAGTTGATGTAATTGGCTATTCAAAACAGAGCGTACTAGCTAATTCCTGACTACTTGTTGATGGATGGGTTGGGTAAGAGGTCTTTTAGGACCATTTTCGTGATGGCAACTTGAGCCTCCTATTTAGGTCTTATTTTATTTTGATAACTGAATGGAACTTAATTAAATAGACTAAAATTGAATCAAATTTTGAACTGAAATTAAGTCACATAAGACTGGCCCTGATGTCATAGTCTTGAAGCTCTTGACTATAATATGATTACACAGTTCCATTCGCCTTGTAATTGAGATATATCCATTGAACACAAGTCCGTTGCTACTTCCTTTGAGTAGTGTTTCCTTGATTACAAGTTCGCTTGTGTAATTGGCATGTAATACATATGACTTTGAGCCTTGCGATTAAGCACTTCCAGGATGCTTGCTCATTTTTGTGCTAATGTTTGTTTTACTATTTTTTTTTTTCTGGTGTTTAGTCATCAAACAGGATCAAGGTTGTTTTCTCTCTGTGGTTTTTTGATACATTCACTCTGTGTTTGGAAAATTGCATTTATGCCAAGTAAAAAGTGCTCCACCATAGTAAGTTTGAGAAGTACAATATTAATACTATGTCATTGTCTTGTTAACTGTGGCCATCTTGTCTACTCCTTTACTCTGTGTTTGGAAAATTGCATTCATACCAAGTAAAAAGTGTTGTACTATAGTAAGTTTGAGAAGTACAATATTATTATGTCATTGTCTTGATAACTATGTCCATCTTGTCTACTCATTTATAGTATTCTATAGATTTTATTAAAGTTTCTTTTTAAATATTTTTTGTGCACTTGTAAATGTATGAATTGTAGGTACACACCTTTGTTTGACTACTTTAAGGAGTTCTCTGATGTGGCTTTCAAAGTTGTGGCAGACAACTATGTGACAGATGATAGTGGAACTGGAGTTGTACATTGTGCTCCAGCATTTGGAGAAGACGATTATCGTGTGTGCCTGGAAAATCAAATAATTAAACTGGTCAGCTATTAGCATTATAATTAAAATCTCAACATTTTGTGAGGTCCTGGTCTTATTTTTTCTCTTGGCTTGTTTAGGGGCCAGATTTGATTGTGGCTGTTGATGAGGATGGGCGCTTCACTGAAAAAGTTTCCGACTTCAAAGGAGTATACGTAAAGGATGCAGATAAAGAAATTATTAATGCAGTAAAGGTAATCATATTCGAACTTCTCATTCCATTCCTGTTGTCATCTGTTACATTGATATTTGGTTAAAGAAAAATGGACATCTGCTCGAAGAGGAGTGTTCTATAGGAGATACTATACTAATAAGTAACATGTAGTCTTTTGTTGGAATCGGATGGTAAATTACTACTGCTGAAACATTAAGCTTTTAAGGCTAAGTTTCTCAAGATGCTAAATGACTTGATGTATTCCTAATGCGAAGGATGTGCTGAATAATATGTTGATGCTTATCTGACTGTATATGGTCATTTATAATTAATGGTTGAAATGTTATGTTATACAGAAAATATGTGTTGGCTTTAGAACTCTTTTTTGTTCTGAGCGGAGCTATATTCAAAGCCTTATAAAGATGTATAATTGCTAGAGTTTTCGTACTATTTTAAGAACTGATGGAACTTCAGTGTATACAATAGGAGTGCCTTCAAATGTTTACTGAGGCAGAATCCGTTTATATTTCGGCAGGCGGATTTCTTGCAGATTCTGCCTGGATTAAGAGTGATATTTTAAATTTGGAAGATCTTTTGTTAGACAACTGCCATTGCAAGGGCAGATCTGTTAATAACTGAGGCAAATGCTTCTGAATGCTTTGTTAGAATCTTTATCTTTAAGTTGTAAGTCACTGGGTCTAAGATCCCTGATAGAACATTAGGTTTCTCAAAGAACGTGAAATGGTATATTTAGCATGTCACTTTGTGTTGTCGGTCTTGGCCATCAGTCTCAACTCCCCTGTGGCGGATAATTTTATTGTTGGTGCTTGTTTTCGTCTTTCAGATATATTGTTCTATATGATTTAGATATTTTTGGCATTCACATGATATTTCCTTTTTGTGTTACAGCAAAAAGCTAGGCTCCTGAAACAGGGAAGTTTTACCCACTCTTATCCCTTCTGTTGGAGGTCTGAAACTCCTCTCATCTATAGAGCAGTTCCCAGCTGGTATGTTCTATGAGATGTCTCAGCTAGTGTTTGCATTTTTTGGAGCATATTGAATCAATTGTGTTACAATTTCATACAGTCTATTTTGAGTGGTATATCGAGTTTTTGCTGCTATTGTACCCATTTAATTTTTTTCTTAATGTAATTACTTTAGATTTGTGGGGACGCAGAATTTAAAACAGTTTTTATGGATAAAAACCAATTTTAAAACACCAATATTATTAACCCTTAGTGGCTAATCACCTTTAAGTTTTTGTAATTCATCCGACACCCTTTTTTTGGTATCAACTTTATTTCACTTTTCTCTTATTTCCCCCTCCTTAGCTCAAGTAAATTATCTAATAGATTCAAATCCCGTTCTCTCAACAAGTTCATTCATACTTTGCTATGGACCCATTAAGTGTATTCAATGGATGCATTTTCTAGTCTTTTGTGTAATTTCACTGTCAATTTGAGTAATTGAAAATGCAACCCCAAAAGCTAGTATATTTTGTGTACATTGTGGGTTGTATTCCATTTTTCTTTGTTGCTTTATAAAATAGTTTTTATTAATGAAGATAGCACCATTGAGTTTACGTATCGATGAATCAAGGTTTTTGTGATCAGTAAATCTGCAATTTGATTCATAATGGAAAACCACAATTTTATTCCCCATTCGAGTACGGAGATTAATGCATGCAAACCTATTCTAGTTTATAGCATGTAATTTTTTAGAATTAACTTTTATTTTATGAGGTTTAGAATTCAAAACAATCATGCTAACATATCAATAAGTTTTTGGCATGTAGAAATGGGTGGAAATGGAAGAAAATACTAAAAAAATATGAAATAATATGAAAAAACTTCAACCATGACGGATCATTGGCTTTTTGAATGAGCCATCCATCTTGAAAAATATAGCATTATGTAGTCAAATTGGTCTATTTGATAGAAATTTAAATGGTATTTTCTCGCCTTTGTGTCAATTAAAAGTAAATTTACCTCTCATGTTAGGAAGCTGAACATGTTTGTTTACAACAAATAAATTCAGCTAGTTTATTTGGGGAAACTTGTAATCACTAAAATATTGTGCATGGATAAGTGGCAAATGGGTTGGTTGTTGACTTTGTTAGATATTGGAATTGGAAAGCAATCTAAAAGTTAACACAAGAGAATATGTATTGAAATTGTGGTAGACTAAGTAATTGCTTGTGGAGTAAAATACACTTTTATCAATTGAAATGAACCATTTTGCATAATGTTTAGTACGAAAATCTTTACCCTTGAGAATGCAACTATGCTTATACTCTTGTAGCATAGTTTTAGAATATCTGATGTATTGTATTAAATCATCCAATATTCTTTGTTTTGGTTCTATTTAGGTGGTAGTTTTTGTGAAGTTTGTTTCTTGGGTATCAAAAGTTTTCTTTGATTGGATTACTTATCTTTCAGAGATGACGACCTTGGAAAAGGGCCTAACCCTCTGGTTTTACAAAGTTATTAGGGTAATTTCATGGAAAAAAAGAAAAGTTGTTTACATTGATTTCATGTAAATAGTCTATTATCTTTCCTGATTCCCACCACTTTTAAACTATTTCTATTAATTAAAAGATAACACCCTTGATATTCTCTAAATTTTAAATTAATACTCCATATACAAAATTGCATAGAATAAGGTCCTAATTGTTCGAGTAAGCTTTCAAGATTTCAAATCTTCATTCTCCAATGTGATTCATCAATTTTAAACATTGTAAAGAAGGAAATAAACAAGGAAGTATACTCTATATTTTTGGCCTTTTAGCTTATCCCTCTCATTTTGTTAAAAAGTGACAAAGAGACAACTTTAATGAATTTTAGTCTAAAATTTTTGCTATTTTTATTTTTTTATTTGGTTTTTATACTTTTCTTTGGAATTTGTGTAACTTTATTCAAATTATTGCTCAATGTGATAGAACAAAGTTTGATGAGAAAATCTTTTTGCCATATTTTTTAACCTTACATACTCCATAATCCTAAATAATTTTCCTTTGCCTTTGAGGCCCATTATTTGACTTTGTTGTTAGCATTATGCATGAGAGGATATAATCAATCATTTCATTGTACCTCAAAAGTTAATCATCAATGTATGTCACTTTGAGAGTTGAGAAAGGAAATTATTGCATTTGAGGAATTTTCTTAGCTTTTCACCCATTAAGGCACATTTATCTAATGTTGCCTTCTATGATATTATGATATTATTATGGTAAATTACACTACTTCATACACTACTTCATATGTAGTTTTTTGCTTTAGCGAATGCATTTAGATTTGAGATGATTCAACAATATCATTTTCACAATATGATGATATTATTGACATTCCCATATTGTTGGCATTGAGGCTTTTATATCGTATTTACGAGTTGTTGACGCGTAGTAATTAGATATTAAGTTGGGTCAATAATGCACACTTCCAGTCGTGATAGTCATAACCATCACATTGATGGAGGAATGAGGTGATGTGTTTGTCGTACCACCAAATATCGGCCAAGATCATGAAATATCTCTTGATCAAGTGTAAATCGTGGTTCTTTACACCTATATGGTCATAGTAGTATCCGCTAGATTTGAAAATCTTTGCAACTCGACTGACACGATCATAGAAAAAATCGTGAATGTCGTTGCAATTGGGCCGGTAATGATCTCGATGTTGCGGACACGACAACTCGCGGTGTTTTGACTCATTTTATGGACGTCACAATGTGAATTGTTAACGTGAGAAAAAAATTATTTTGTCATTTAATTCAAGTTTTAATTATAGCATATAATATATTTTTTAGAAGGTTCTTTTTATTTAGGCAACATCACATCCTTTAGAAAGAGACCTTCAATCGAGTATTGAAATGTTATCCATTCTTCAAAATTTTGCCCCTTTTAAAATTTCGAACTTTTGGTCTTATAGTTTTGAGATTTCTATGGCTACTCTTGTGCTTCTTCTTACTCATGCGTAGTATCATTTCCTTTGTCTATTAGTCTTTTTTTTTTTTGCGGCAAATTTGGAAATCTAAAGTTCCATGTAAGATAAGAGCTTTTGTGTGGTTGGTGGTTTTGATTTCTGAAGCGAAAGCATGCTTAATATATTAGATCTAGTTTATGATGTGTCTCTGCATCGTACTAAATAAACTTTTGGAATCTTATTTTGTAGGTTTGTTAGAGTGGAAAAGATCAAAGACCAATTGCTTGAAAACAATAAGAAGACTTATTGGGTTCCTGATTTTGTTAAGGTTAATAGCGTTTTTTTCTCTTCATATTGGCTTATTTATGTTTTGAGTATGTTTCCATTTCTTAGTTAAATGTTGTGATAAGTATTTTATCTGCTAATACCTGCAGGAGAAACGCTTCCACAATTGGCTTGAAAATGCTAGAGATTGGGCGGTGAGTCGAAGCAGATTTTGGGGCACACCTCTTCCAATATGGATGAGTGAGGATGGAAAAGAAATGAGGGTCATTTCGTCCGTTGAAGAACTTGAAAGAGAGTCGGGGGAAAAGGTCTGTCATAGTGCTTCTACTTGATCAGCTACAATTGAATCTTAAATGATGGAGTAATATTTCAGTCGTAAATATTTTGTGATTATTTAATTTTACTTAGCAGTCATGTGTAAATTGATCCTTTACTTTCTTTGAGATGTGATCCTCTTGTTTGTAGCATATCATGTTCTTGTTAGTTACAAGTATGCTGTGTAGACTGATCTTTATAGCTCGATGGGATGCTATGTAGCCCAGCTGCCCAGCTATGTAGGGATGATGCAGCTGTGTTGTGTAGTAATATACAGATTTGTGTTGGACGTTTAACTAGGATATTGTCAATTAGGAGATAATTCTGTGGATTTTTATAATAGGTACTACTTTTCCGTTTCATATTATTTACTTTTTTTAATTGCCGTATGATTTCTCACTTATAAATTGATGCACCATTGTTTGTTTGATTTAAAAATTTTGTCATTCCAAATTACCAAATAAGTTACAAGTCTATATACTTGTGATGAAATGTATAGAATTTGAAAACCTAGCCATTCTAAGTGAGGGAGTATATAGCTTAATCACTAATCAACACCCCCTTGAGGCAAGTTTTCCATTTGTTTTTGAAATTTACAGTGATACAGTCTTAGGAGCCGTTCCTTAAAATTCCATGAGGGTTAGCAAGTAGTTCCTTAAAACTCAGTGTGGCTTTGAGGATGCGTGTTTTTTTAATTTAAATTTGTTGTGTTGCTGGTGCGTAGCATTAATATTTTCAGTTGTGTCATTGATGACCAATGAACTAGACAGTTGATTACTCTGTCACTTTTATCGTGACCATTTTTTCTCCAGATGAGGAGCTACATGCTGAAATACTTTTTATTGTATTTAGTTTAAGGAACCCTATGTTCGAGTATACTGGGCAAAACGTTAGATCCTAAGTGTGTCTCTTGACATTCCATTATGTCTTTAATGCTATTCTAGCTGTACCCTTCATATAAGTACTTGGAACCCATAAATTAGGTTGTTTACTTTGGATCCTTGGATGAAAGAGGTTATAAAAGTGATACAAGCAAAAGAGGCGCTGAATTTTCTCAAAATGACATAACAAAAAAGGGAGGGAATTCTTGAATAAATTATCAGAAAAGGATGTGGCTAAGCGAAAAATCTTCCATTCTTCTTTATGTGGTTTTGTATTTTGTCTAAAATAACTCTAATCTCATTTTCTGTTCTCTGTACTTTTTTGTTTGTTAATACAATATGATTTTCTCTAATATATTTGTGGCTTGTATATACTGGTATATGATGCAAAAGTTTGTTGACTAGCGTGTTTAATTTTTCTGCAGGTTACCGATTTGCATCGACACTTCATTGATCATATTACTATTCCATCCAAGGATGGGACTGGTGTTCTGAGACGTGTGGATGATGTAAGATATTCTGTTTTTATATTTATAGTATATGTGAGTTTTGTTGTTTTCCAAAAAATAATTTTCAGCGGGTAAAATTTTCTTGTGTGTTAGTGTTATAGAATCTGACCAATGAACAAATCTGCTATCTGTATCTTTTAGTACTAATCAGATATCCTTTCTGCTCACTTCATGAAGACATTTCAGTGCATTGTTGTCCCAGTTGTGTATCATGTAATAGGAAAGATTACTTGAATTTTGGAGAGGGAAGGAAGGAGGGAGCCAGGTAGGAGACTTATTGTAACACAGTCATGCCTGGTCACTGTTCCAGTTTTTGCACTTTCTGTGTTAGAAATCTATGTTTGCTTTTGTAGGTGCATAAATTTTATGAAATGCTTAAGGCATGAAGTTCTGTGTTATCTGCTTTATATTTAAATATTTTGTTTGCAGTAGAAAGCAACGCCTTAATTTTTAGGTTGCAGTGATATTTGCATTCTTAGCTACGAATGTGATCTTTTGTTTTGTTTTTATCGAATTTTAAGAGATTGTATCTTCCTCATGTATGAATGCAGTTGTAAATGACTTAAATGTTGTTTTTGTAGGTTTTCGATTGCTGGTTTGAGAGTGGTGCTATGCCTTACGCGTATATTCACTATCCATTCGAAAATCGTGAGCTTTTTGAAAATAATTTCCCTGGCCATTTTGTGGCTGAAGGGCTGGATCAAACTCGTGGATGGTTAGTATTGCATTTTCGTGGTCTACTTTTTTTAAGTAACCTATGTTGTTCTTAGGGAATAATCATTTGGTATATTACAAAAGAAAAATTGTCCTGAATAATCCAACCTTTAGTCATTTTCCTACAATAATTTCAATTTTTGAATAATCTTGAATAATTCCAACTTTGAGGGATGTTTGCTTGGAGTGCACGGTGTGCACCTAAGTAACCCATAACCTGTTTATCTTCAAAAAATGAAACAAACAAAAAGCTGAAAAAACACCACAACCACTAGCACCCTTGGCCCCACCGCCCAGCGCCCACCACAACCACCAGGTCCACCACCATCACATCATCATCATCGTCAACAACATGCCACTAGCACCACAATAATCTTCCCCACACTTTTCCTCAGATGTCGTCCTCCCACAGCCACTGTGACTCTGTGAGAGGTGGTGCTAACGCTGGCTCTATGTGAGAGTTTTGTTGGGTGGTTCAAGGTGGGGGTTTTGTTCGGTGGTTCATGGTGAGGGTTTCAACGTTTCGTTGGGTGTTCAAGGAGGGGCAATTGATAGGGGGTGTTCATTTTTTTACTTTAAATTTTTACTGTTTTTAAATTTTAATCGTATTGCTCCTTTATTTTTAAAAGAATTATTCTATAATGACAAGTTAACATTGAGCAACAACATTCTCGGTTAAGTGGCTCAAAAGTTGGGTTTATTCAAGATTACTCTAAATAAATTTGGAATTTGCATGAAAGTGAGTGACAGGCTGGATTATTCAGGATGATTTTTCCTATTACAAATTATTTCGTTTACAATTTACTTCCTCCTTTGACTTTCTTACCAATGCAGTTTTTTGGTACATATGTTAAAATCAGCATAGCTGTATCTCGATTTCTTGTTTTAATATCTCTCCAAGCTTCTATATATCTTCATTGCTAAAATCTGTCTTTCAATGTTCTCTCTCAGAGAACAAATCCATTTCATCGTATGCATTATTGGCTTTAAAATGCTTCATTGCTGTCTTTGATTGGAGGCTGTGGCGCAGTGCTCCTAAGCTGTTGATGGCTCTTAGGAGCTATTTGGCCAAGTATCTGATAAATAACTTGCGTTTGTTTGAAGTATTTTTCCAGAAACTGTTTCTAAGTTATAAGAGTGCTCTCCCAAATAACAAATAAAATTTCAGGTTTAGCCCATTATTTAATCCAGAGTTTCATAGATAGGCTCCAACAAACAGTTCTGTTAACATTTAGTTTTAGATGATTGAAGCTTCATAGTCAAATTGTACTTCCAATAAATTCTATCTGCAAGAAAATTTTCAGAATGCAACTCCCAGCCTGATGTGATGGTTCTACTATTAACAGAGGATTTATGTCATCAAAGTCGGACTTCTTATCTATTATATATTATCCTTTATTCTACAAGCTACTTTGAATAAAGTGTTTCGAGCAATCATTAAATGTCTAGTGTTCTTCCCATCAAAGAAATTTTAGTTTTGTTGCCTCCTAATAGCATAGATCAACTTGGTCCAAACCACAAATATAAGCTTAGCATTGCTTATCTTTATTCTGTTCATCAATTATAATACTGAGTTATTATTTTGTATCTTTATATTCGTTTCACTTCCATTTATAGGTTTTACACATTGATGGTGCTCTCCACTGCTTTATTTGGTAAGCCTGCTTTTAGAAATCTTATCTGCAATGGACTTGTCCTTGCTGAAGATGGAAAAAAGATGAGTAAGCGTCTCAAGAACTACCCTGATGTATCTGAAATTTTAAATGAGTATGGAGCTGTAAGTTATATTATCTATTTAGATATCTCTGATTCTCTTCCTGTATTCTAGTATGTTAATTGTTGTAGCGCTAGATTTCCTTATAGTATTTGCCAAAAAATGATTTATTTATAGAATCTAATGAATTTAGCACAGTATTTCAAATCTTAACATGATGCATGTGCCATATAGGATGCGTTGCGACTGTATATAGTAAATTCACCAGTTGTGCGTGCCGAGCCTTTACGTTTTAGAAAAGATGGAGTGTTTGGTATGGTAAGGACATTTTGTTTCTAATTCATTTGTTTCCTTTTAGTACTTTAGATATAGTTGTGTATATTATAAGTTTTCTTGATAAATGATGATATTAATTGTAATGGCTTTTCAATGTCTGGTTAAATGGACATGCAGATTAGAGATGTCTTCCTCCCTTGGTACAATGCATACAGATTCCTTGTTCAGAACGCAAAAAGACTTGAAATTGAAGGTTTCGGAACTTTCATTCCTGTCGATCAAAGTGCTCTGAAAAAATCCTCCAATGTACTTGATCAGTGGATCAATTCTGCGACCCAACATCTGGTTCATTTTGTAAGACAAGAAATGGAGGCATACCGACTGTATACGGTGCGTAACTCTTTTTGAATAATTCTATTGACAATTTCTTTTACTTGTGAAATGTAATGTGAATGGTGTTCAATTTTGATAAGTGGCAAGATTATAAGTACACTAAGTTGAAATGAAAATATTCTTACGAGGTCTTTTCGTTCTGCATATTGATGGGCTAACTTAAATCGTTTGGTTCATCGGCCCTTGTTTGTTGCTATATAGGTCTTCTTACATAGCATAATTCTACAAGGTTTGATTGAGGTTCTTTGTAACTCGCCTCTTTGTAATTGTAAAGACAAGGTTGAATTATGGAATAAAAATGATATTGAGGTTATCTTTCCTGTAATCTGTGTTATATAACCTAGTGAATAAAGACCTTGCGTAACTGCCTATATAAGTTATTCTAACATGTTATCATAATCTATTTATAAAGATATGTATCAAGTTCTTAACGGTATATGATAAGCTTCAAATTGGAATTGATTCTGTTAGTTAAACTAGTACTCCCTCCAACTCAAACCAATTGTCCCATTTCCTTATATGGCCAATTCATTCAAGTTGTCCCATTTCCATTTTGGTACATCTTTTTTTTACCTAAATACCCCCACTTTTCCAATTCCCAATACCCAACTATCACCTTTACAATTAATTTAATCAATTAAAATACCCAACTACCCCCACTTTTACTACTCCCAATACTCAACTACCACTTTTACAATTAATTTAATCAATTAAAATACCCCACCATTCCACTCTTAAAAACCGTGCCCAACCCAAATGGGACAACTTGGTTGAGTTGGAGGGAGTATTAGTTTGTCCAAAGGAAGATTAATCATTGTTAGCAATGATTTTAGACGTTGATTTGTTTTGGTTTATGTAATCGACCCCGTAATGTTGGTATTAAGACTTTGATGGTGTTGTAGATATGGAGTAGGTGGCGACAAGGGTAAGAATGGAAGGATCTACTTTCTTTCCTATAAGCAA
The DNA here is from genome assembly GCA_019425755.1 of Amaranthus cruentus. Taxonomy (NCBI): domain Eukaryota; kingdom Viridiplantae; phylum Streptophyta; class Magnoliopsida; order Caryophyllales; family Amaranthaceae; genus Amaranthus; species Amaranthus cruentus. The sequence goes on along the minus strand of CM033463.1, from coordinate 6,627,677 downwards.
AATCCTTCAAAAGTTGGAAAGCTATAGATGGAAAAGCACTGTAGTTTTTTTTGTATACTCCCACTTCTTTTTTTTCTTCATTGTGTGACTATTGCTATCCATACACACCATCACATCTTACACTATTGCTACCTCTCCGCCAATAGAAATGTTTGCTCACGCATTGCCTTATTAGCAAGTATAGGTGAGAAATGGACGATATTTATTTTTTTTCTTATTAAAATGAATTGTATGTATCTAGTGAAAGCACTTCAGTTTATATGTCGATGAAATCGGTTGCCTTTAGTTACCTTAAAGATGGTATTTTACCAATAATGTAATGGTCTCAGTTTTGGTGTTTTTCTTGAGTCAAATGCGATACGAATGTGGTTAAACTTTGTTGAATGGCTCAAGGAGACCTACAATATCCTTGTCGGACTTGTATTCTTTATTCCTATCTGTGTTTAGACACAATGTGCATACATGGAGAATATTTGGTGCTCTGTTTTGGGTCTATTATCGCAAAAATTCTTCGTGTTACATAAAACATGCCTTTACCAGGGATATTCTGTATTTTCCTGTATTTGCATTTTAAAGATGCTTAGTGCCTTTGATGAAGTTTATTCATGAATGCATGTTTCTGCCAAATTGATCTGCTTATTCGAGTCCAGTCTTTAGCTATCCTGTGTTAGTATGGCTGGAAAGGGCTCTTATGATTTCTGTAGCAGGCTCTTCAGCTGAGTGTTGAGGCTGATACAAGGACAAAATAGTTTTTTGGATTCCAAATGATGCCACTACTTTATAAGGCCTTCACTTTGGTTTTTCTTTGGATGCATAAAGTATGGTTGGCCTCTATTTTTTTTTCTTAGTCAGTTTTTATCGGGATCCATTCCTCTGTTGTATTGCATTCTCTGGCTCATTGGTTGTGAATTCTGCTCAAAAAAGTCCTGTTATCTGGAAACTGAGTACGTCTAAAGTGGTTTTGATCCCTTATAGTCCGCTAAAACGTTTTCTGCTGGAAATTGTTTGACTTCTGTTACACCCCTTTGCCCTTTGCAGGTGGTTCCTCAACTCCTAAAATTTCTTGATGATCTGACTAATATTTATGTAAGATTCAATCGTAAGAGGCTTAAAGGTCGGACGGGAGAGGAAGACTGCAGACTTGCACTCTCTACTCTTTACCATGTATGTTACTTCACTTAACTGCAATATCAATTTCTGGTTTTCTTGTTATAAGTTAGCATACAGACGTAAACAATGCTTTGTTGGATTTGTAGTTTTAAGCATGTTGAGCATCTCTTTCCCTCTTTTACCGAACTCTTTTTACTTAATAAAAATAATTAAACTTTGCTTGTAATACACATGTGTATTCCTGTTCATTGTCAATAGTAAATAATGGTATCGTAATAGATCTAACGGTATCGTAATAGATCTTATGAATTTTACTAAACAACATATTTGGATTTGTCTTGGCCACTCTTTATTGTTTATCCCGTTCTGCATATGTGGTAGCTGCTGATATGTATGGCTCATAAATCTTTCGAGGGGTACATTGTTGGTTATCTGCTTTCGGTGACACTGTATCCCTCAACAAAATAGTTTTCGGTTTTTGGTTGAGTGGTTATTCATGTTCTAAGCCGCTGTAATAATCATTCCATGGAAACTGTTGGTCTTCTTTAATTGATATTAGATGTTGCTCTGCTCTTTGATGATATGGTCCACTTGGATTGCTAGTGTGAAGAGTTACTTGCTGTTTTCACGTGCTTCTGTTGGTCTCCACAAGAACGCCAAAGCATGAGTCCTAATGTCTTGTGTTTGATATCAAAAGAAGTTTTTGGTTCTATGAATATTTTTTAGGGAACTAAATGTTTCAATGTTTGATATGTCATATTCATATCCCATAGTTTGAAGTCAGAGATTTAACTGGTGAGTTGTACTCATCCAATATATCCTTAATATGAAACTGAGTGGTTAGTTGGCACTTGGCAATCTAAGACCATTCCTTTGCTAATTGTTGTTTCCTGTTGATGCGTATAGTTTTACTTTGTTTTGATTTTTATTTATCGTCTAAGTTATTACTTTTAGGTTTTGCTAGCTTCCTGTAAGGCTATGGCTCCATTGACACCATTCTTTACCGAAGTTCTATACCAAAATTTGAGAAAAGTTCGTGATGGAGCTGAAGAAAGTATTCATTATTGTACCTTCCCAGAAGAGGAAGGAAAGGTACTATTTTCCATGAAATTTTAGTCAATGAAGCACATGGACGTGACCCCTTTATATAGTGTTTTGTTGTATAGTAGAAAGCTCTTGACACTATTAGACCTATCATTTCAATTTTCACTTATAGGGAGAAGAGCGTATTGTACAAAGTGTTTCAAGAATGACGAAAATCATTGATCTGGCCCGTAATATACGTGAACGCCACAACAAGCCTTTAAAGACACCGCTCAGGTGCTAATTCTATACCATTTTTGTTTTTCTGGTGTATATTTCTTCCTTGATGCTACTTGCTCATTGTACTTTGTGGTTGGCTTGAACTTACAGGGAGATGGTGGTAGTGCATCCTGACACTGATTTTCTAGATGATATTGTAGGGAAGCTTAGAGAGGTATGTGTATTCTGAAGGTTAATTGATGTATTGCTTTTATCTGATTTTAACTGTATTTCATGTGTGGATGGAGTTTTAATGGAGAAAGATCATACTTAAAATTGAACTAATATCCCCTTCTTTTCAAACTACCCTGCCTCACCTGATCTCTAAATTATCTAAAGGATAAAGGAAAATTTTAATAAGTTTATGCTTGCTTGACATTCTTCCCTGCCATGTGCCAAGACTGCCAACACAGTGCATTACCCCAATGCAACTACTTGGCTAATGCCTCAACAAATTTGGTGGGTAGGATGTATGCAATTGCATTCTTGAAATATTACATATGTTGTAATGGACTCTTAGATGCGAACATTAATTGCAAGGTGTAACTTCACATAAACAAAAAGCGCACATGATACAAAGAACCTTTTACTATAGTCCATCTGGAGGTGAGCTTAATATTGTGCTACTAGGAACTAAATATACCTTTTCCACTTTTGTATTGAGCTCCTTAATTACCGAGCCATAACACATGGTTGGGACTCGAAGTTTGAGATACTTGTACATGGTATATTGCTGAAGTTCAATTTGAAATATAATCTTTAGGATAAGTTGAGGCGATTTGAGACTATTCAAGAAAAATAAGGATGTAATTCAATTTTTGCATTTGCAAATTCATAGATATGCTGAGAGTTTAAGAACTCTCTTTTAGTTGGGACTCGAATCATCTAGGTGAGATCATCCATTTATATAATCACACACCCTTCCTTGTTCCTGTTCCTGCCCCCCCCCCCCCTAAAAAAACAATAAATTTATCCAAGGAGGAATATTGTCATTGAGTCCTCTCCAACTTTACTCCCTGTGTTTCTTAGCATTTGCTACAAGGTCAATATTTAAGCTAACCAAGAAAAGTGGGTAAAAGAGTAAAAAATGTGATTTATGGGGAAGTGCTCCATGTGTGGATGAAATGAAAAGATAATTTATGGATGAGAATTAAAGAACGAGTGTGGGCCATTACAAAAAATAGAAATGTTGCAAATCTCATGGGATAGACCAAAATGAATGTGGTAGCAAAATCCGTGGGATGGAGGGAGTACTATATGACCCTGTGTTCTCTGTTGGAATTTCGGTTTATGTCTCTCTTTGTTGTGATGTTTATTAGAAATCTTTCTTATCTAATTTCTGGGTTGATGTTTGTAGTATGTTCTGGAAGAGCTCAACATAAGATCTCTTCTTCCCTGTAATGATCCTTTGCGATATGCTTCACTACGTGCTGAACCTGATTTTAGGTATGTGCGATTCTTCTCTTTCTTGATATTGTTTGCTGCTGTTAGTGTAAAAGGAGGTGGGGAATAGGGCAGGGTTTGAACTGCTTCTGTATATGATATTCTGTTTCTGGTAAGCACATGATCTCTGTCTATTTTTTTTAGTGTGCTTGGCAAGAGGCTAGGAAAATCAATGGGAGTGGTTGCAAAGGCGGTGAAGGCAATGTCTCAGAAAGATATCTTAGCGTTTGAGGAAGCTGGAGAAGTAACTATAGCTGACCACTGTTTAAAAATTGGTGACATTAAGGTAACTTTTTACACGCCCAAGAAATTTCTATTGCTATGAAAATGAAGATTAGTTACAGCTATAGTTATTTATTTACTTTTACTGTAAAAAGCTTTGGAATGGTTGCGTAAATGTATTAATGTCTTGTTTTCACATTGGCACGGCAAATAAAAATAGATTTGCTTTGCCTTGAGATTCTTTTTTAATAGGTATCAAGCAGATTTATGATGTGATTGATTAGGAAGTCAAATTTTCTACCCTATAATTATAATTTTGCAAGTCATTAAATGACTGAGATTTGCTGCGCGTTTCATTATATGAATTTTCAGGTTTTAAGGGATTTCAAGCGCCCTGATAACACAACAGAGCAGGAAGTTGATGCTGCTGGAGATGGTAATAATCTTATTAATTCCACATTTATAGTAGGAAATTTAATGGGTGCCGGCTCAACTTACAGATCAACTCAATGTGCAGGTGATGTCTTGGTCATTCTTGACCTACGCCCTGATGAGTCATTGTTTGAAGCTGGAGTCGCCCGTGAGGTATGCTAATGATCGTTTTTGATTGTATTCAGAGGATTATGGCCATTTAGTTGCTTTTTAATTTGTTATATCGCTACACGATAAAGATAATTTCTTTTCTTGTGGTCAGCTGCTTTCTTGAAAATTAGTTGCACTGATAGTTAAGGATCTTTTCCAGCAGTTGGGGGATTGGGGGAGAAAAAGCTGAAGCAAAGATGTGCAAATGATTTATTGTTTTCACCATAGGGTTTTTTTTTGTCCAAAATCATTTTAGGTTGTCAACCGTATCCAGAAGTTGCGGAAAAAAGCAAGTCTTGAACCTACTGATATTTTAGAAGTGTACCTCAGTCCATCAAACAAGGATGCAGCAACCTTGAAGCAGGTTCTGAGCTCACAGGTAATAAAATCTTCAGTTTGATGTATGGATTGATAAAAATTTTGTTTCTTTTCCACCAAAAGACATTGGTTAAAGACTAGAAGTTTATGGTATTGATTCATTTAGATCCATCAAGTTTGTGAATTTGAAGCTTTGAACTTATTTTTATTGGATGGGTACGTAAACTAAAATTTGCTAATAAAGATTTTTTAGATGTGAATTTTGCTGATTAAAATTTCCTTAGGTTGTGTTTTAGCATTTCAAATTATAGATTTCAATTATAAAATCAATGAAGAATTTGAGAATGACAAGGTTTGTGAAGTAATTTTCAAATTAACTACTTTTAAAACAATCGTGGGATTGACTCACTCAAATTTGAATGTTTTTTTAATCTGCCAAATACTAAATTTGAGCCTATTTTAGGTTTCCAAATGAAATCATCGTTTTGCACTTGTAGAATGCGCTTTTTGCCCAAGAAATCCCACTTGGAAAGTCGCTGGACAGATATTTCAGTTTTGTAAATTTTTTTTAAAAACTCTATTTTTTGGCTGTCTCAAGGGATATCTCTGCTTTGTTCTGATATTTGGCGTAACTATAACTGCATCAGCATCACTCCTGTTACCACACTTTTGTACACTGTATCAGACATTGAAATTAATCACCTCAGACAAATGTTTTTCTAAAGCTCCTTACATGTGAAACTACAAAGTTGCTGAAACAGAACTTTTTTGTATTCATCAGGAACAATACATTAGGGAGGCAATTAGTTCTCCATTGTTGCTTGCTGAATCAATGCCGTCGAGTGCAGTAAGCTCCTCTCTTTAACTTTTTATGAACTTAGAGATCAACTAGAAATATTGATATTCTGTTTAATGCTTGTAGTAATATTAACCTCTATTTAAAAATCATTGATGTAAACTTGTAAAGGTAAAGCTCATTCATGTTTGGATAAGAATTTAGGCGGAATGAAGGAAAGGGGAAGGAAGGCAAGGGAAAAGAAGGGGAGGGAATGATAAGAAATTCACTTGTTTGTTCAAGAGGGAAAGTAGGAGAGAGAAGAAAAAAACCATTTTCCTTTCAAATCTTTTCGCTTTTGGCGATGTTTGGCCAGTAACAAAATTAAGGGTTCAGGAAGGATACGACGTAGTTCTATACGAATCCTACCGGGAGATAGAGTTAAGATTGAAGTAAGCCGTTATGATTCAACTAGAGGTCGTATAATTTATAGACTCCGCAACGAAGATTCAAACGATTAAGCCGTTTTTCAACATTCCTTATTCCTTTCTACAATCCCTTCAAATCCCTTCCTTCCAAATCCAACCCTCCGAATTTGTTATCCAAGCAAAGGAAATAGTCACCCTCCAAATCTCTTCCTTTCCTTTTGTTTCCATTTCTTTCAATCCAAACAAAGTGTTAATGTAGATCATATCCACTAGTAACTAGATCGAAGCATAGAATTGTGGCAACGGGCAATAATAGATTGCTTGGGTTCATCATTAATCCATACTATATTTTGCTTTCACTTGGCAAAACATTACTTTAGTTTTGGTGGCCGTCGGTGAAAGAATTACTAAAATGCTTTTCTTCAAATATTTTTTTGCATTTGAAGAAATTTTGTTGGGATGGGAAAACAAATTGATCATTCGATATTGCTACCTCTATTTCTTTTTGTTTAACCCATTGAAATGCAAAATACGAAACTTTGCACTGTACCGTGTATCACGTTTCGAACCTTTTGTAGCGTAACGGTACGAAATGTGATACGAAACACAAAATTATTGTTTATTGCTTTTTGTTATTTTTTTCTCGTATTGAATTGAATTTGGTTTGTGTAACATTGGTTTAACCCCCATTTGGTCAAAATTACTTTCAAATGAAAACTCAAAACGGGACATACAAAAAGAAATCGAGGGTGTATATTGTTAAAGTGCGTTGAATTATATGTATGATATCGATATCCTTAGATCTGGTATGTCGTTTTGTAATTTACAGATTATCCTGATCGAAGAAAATTTTCAAGGGGTATACGATATGTCATTTACGATCAGTCTTTCAAGGCCGACATTGGTGTTCAATGACGAAGCTCTACTTAAATTATATGAAGGTTCGAGTTCTTTCTTATATCCGATATACTCTTATCATTTATTTACTAAGTTTGTTTTCCGACTTTGACGCTCGTCGATTTCTTTAAATACAGGAAACACAACCTTTGCACAACGCTTACAGGTTTACTTTAGATCTAGAGATTCTAACAACCTGAAATCGGAATTTCAGGCCGGAAATGGCAAGGTATTTTCTCGGTGTATATAAATGTAGTCGTGTTTGATTCTCGTTTTCCTATATTCATTTCGCTGATTTTTGCATATTCTATCGACGATTCAGATTCGGGTTGATTGCATCAAAGATCAGCCTCCAGTGGATGTTATATTGGGTGAACATCTATTTCTAAGTGTTGGTGATCATTATTTGAGCTCCAAGTATGGAAAATAGACTGAATTTTAATTTTTATTATTATGTTATATTCCTTATTTAATTTTTTTTATGTTTTTTCCCTCATATAAATTATAAACTTTGTATGCTAACATGATTTTTTTGAATTAAGGGATGCCTTTTTTCAATTTTGTCCAAATCACAATAGAAACTAATGTAAAATTATGCATTGATTGTATTGGACGAATATCTGGAAAAGTGATACTTACTTTCCAATCGAGATAGGACCTGATAAATACTTTTGAAGATTATCATCTTTTTTAATATCTACAATTTATATTTATTTACTTAATAGCTACTTTCTTGTTCCTTTTATGTTTGTTCACATAAATTTAAATTAGATGTTTAAATTATATATTAAATATAAAATATATTCATGTAGGTTCTCGTTAGTTGTTAGATTTGTCTGTTGATGCGAAGTGTTTTAATATATAATTTTTAAGCTTATTTATAACAGAAAGTCTCTTGTGAGACTGCATTATCTGTGCAATCAGTTTATGCCCAATAAATTTTTTTAGAATATTCTGACATATTAATTTTAAGACTTAAAATGACAATTTCTAGACATAAAAATCCAATTTTAAGACTTATTTTAAAGTTTTAATATCAATATTAATGTTTGAGTCATGCTACTATAAAGTTGAAATAAGAAATTTAAGTCTAGCAATTGGTTTTTTAAGTATTGAAATTGAACTTTTAAGTCTTGAAATTGTCAAATGTAAATCCTTGAAATTGTTCTTTTAAGTCTTCAAATTAACTCTTAAAATTGACATTTTAATTTGTTAAATTGATAGAAAAATATATGTAATTGGGCCGGCACAATAGACGTGTTTCACAAGTGAGACAGTCTCACCCAAGCTTTTGTGTTTTTATAATGCGTGATTAGAAATATTAAAGTTTAAAATTTACTTTAAAAGACGTGTAGAAAGTAAAGATGACATACGATAAGAATTGGAGGAAGTATTTTTTTATGAACAAATTAATCATGGATGTTTGCCTATAATTTTTTAGGAAGATTTTACAGGTAGGCCTCAAAATTTTAGATTTTTTACATGCTTTACACCTTAACCCTTAAATCCTCCGGAATCCGGATAGAGATTATAAATTATATTAGAAGGTCTCCTGAGAGACCGTTTATGGCATAGACGACTCTTTCAATAGCCTGGCCCAATGACTGACATGACTATTCGGTTACTCATTTAACAAATGGGCTGACCCATATTTATCCGTCTATGCTATAGACGGTCTATAGCAAGAATTTGTGAAATTATATACATTAATTCTTAAACATCAATCATTGGACTGGGTTATTGAGAGAGCCGTCTATGCCATAGACGGTCTCTCAGAAAACCTTCTAATTCTTAAATGAGACGGTCTCAGTGAGACCATCTATATCAGGCTGGCCCAATATACATTTATTGTTTTAAAATGATCATTTATAGCGTTAATGTAAACGCTTATAATTTTAATATAATAACTTTTTATAGTCTTAGAATGATTACATATAACTTTAAATTGATTACTTATGATCTTAAAGCAATTAATTGAAGAAATGGGTTATTTTTTGTGATGAACAAAGTTTGATCTAAACCGTAAATCAAATCGGAATATTGGTATTTTGTCTGGTCTACGGTTAAATGGTCTGGTATGTTTTTTTATTCAAATTAAATTACGGTTTACGGTCTGATCTCGGTTTCTTATTTTTCAGACCAGATCGGACCGTAAATCGTACTATTGTCGAAAATCATAATTTTGTAAGTAAAAAAATAAGTTGCTACCTATATATTTTAACATATAGTTATTTTTATACAGCAGTATGTACTTAAATGATTTTAACGTTGTCAACTAATTACAAATTATTATATTTATTAATTGTAAGTGTGAAATATTTGCATAAATACATGTATTAATTTGGATAAAAATAAAAAAATAAAAAATCGTAAACCAAACCAGACCGGACTATTGTTAGGTCCGAAAAATTTTCAGACCAAAATTTCTGATTTTGTCTGATTTTAGTTTCAGGCCATACCAAATCGAACCGTATTCACCCTTATTATATAAACTCGTCTTATGATGAGACGATAACACGAAAAACGAGTTGTTAACTTTTTAAATCCTCGTGCTATTGATCTCAAAAAATAAAAAAAAAAATCCTCGTGGTATTTGACAACAAGATAATATATTAATTGGGACGGAAAAGTAGACATTATAATGAATGAATGTGATAAAAAGAGGAAACCATAAATGAATAGTAAGTAGTATGCACAATTCTCTTCACCAAACCATGAAGCCATTAAAGAACTTTCTTCGTTTCACTTGTTTTTCATCCCCAAAGACCTCTGCTCAACCACCTCAACCAAATACAGATACCAATATCAATATCAATGTTAGTACTATTTTCTTTTTTTTTTTATATATATATATATTTTTATTTTTATATTGGGGATAAGTTCGGAGTATCTCTTAATGCCATGTTTGGGAATGATTTGAAAAGCTAGAATTCATCTATGTTTAATCTTTTGGGCTAGCCTGGCGTTGAATATCCCATTTTAATTGAGGGTGGTTGAGATTTGAATCAATGATCTCTTGTTATGTTGGCTTTGATATCAAACAATAAGCTAGAATTGATCTCTGTTTTAGTCTTTTGAGCTAGAAGCGTAGATGTGATACATGTCTTTTTCATACTTGGCGTTGAATATTCCACTTTAAGTGAGGGCGGTTGAGATTTGAAATCATAATCTCTTGTTATGTTGGCTCTGATACCAAACAAACTCAACTAAAAGTTTAAGCTAATAGTTGAGACACTAAAATATGTCATATATTCTAAAAGTGTTTCTTGATAAATAAAAATTAAAATTTAGATTTGAGTCGATTCTACTACGTGATACTTGAAAGTGAGAAAAAATAATTTATCTCGTCGGTGAGTCAACTTCCTATCACAATAATGAAAAAAAAAAGTCTTCCATCACTTTTTCTTTTTATTTATTTATTAAGCTTTTAATTATATGATTATGATAATTATTTTATTTTATTTTATTTGCTTATATAAATACTTGCAATTTTAACTAAATTGATTTATGATGAATAACAGAATAAGATTGAAGTGAAGAGTAGAGGGATAAAGCCAAAACTAGCAATCAGAAAGCCAAAAAAGCCACCAATTGGTTCCGGAAGAGGTGGACAAATCCATTAAATCTAATTTTATTATTTATTTTCTTTTTTTAATTTAATATGAATCTTTTTGGTTTCATTTTCTTTTTATATTGAATAATAATTATAATAATAATGTGTGGGAATTTTATTGTATATGATTGCTTAAAGTTTGTTTGAACTAAATGAAAATCTGATCTTATTTCAGTTAGAGTAAGTATCACTTTTTTTCGTTGTTAATTTTTTTATTTTTTTTGTTAGTGTTATCAATAACAAGTTTAATGTTGCGTACATTCGACCTTTGAAACTCACCTTAGGTGGGGTTACTTAGTGTCATTGTGGTAATAAAGTGTTGTGTTGGATATAAATTAAAATATGTATGTGTAATTTTTTTAGATTTATTTTCTTCTATAGAATTTCAATACAACTGTTTTTTATTTTTTAAAATGTATTTATAGATACTAAATTGCATTTTAAAAAACAAAATAAAAATTGTAAATAATAGAGAGTATATAATTGATTACTTTTCTATACAATAAATTCTAATCAATAACCGTGATTTGTAAATAACAATAAAAAGACAAAAATAATAATAATAAAATAAACAAAATCAAAAAAGTTAAATTAAATTCACAAAACTAACTCTGACCCTCTAAAATCTCACCAGACAAAAGTGATTTGTTAATTTCACAAATGACCGTTATTTATTAAGATTTCTTCCTTTTCTATATGATGATGGCTAAGGAATTATAGAAGTTGTACTACCACACTTTCAAATCATCATATCCTAGGCATCTAGTAGTAGACTAGTAGTTTCAAAAAATTGGGTTAAATTTATTGTAATTTTGATGAATTCATTTTTTTTCAATTAATTAAGCTTTCCATTTTGTACTTAAAATAATTTTTTCCCCCTATTTTTAAGACTACCATCAACCTTTTTGGAAGCTTTTTAATATCTTAAGATAAGATAAGATAAGATAAGATAAGAAAATATTTATTGGTTTTTTGGTTCCTCACATGAGGATTTAAAAATTTGTATCTCACTCAATTTAATACCAGGTGCTCTCTTGAGAAATTTAAAGACCGCTTTCAAAAGTCCAGCCTAAATCTAATTTATATTAATATTAAAAAAAACTGTTGTTGAAATCAAAGCGCGCATGTTATAACATTATTTATTTGGGGTTGTAAGTTATAACGATATATTTGAAGTTATAACCCCAAATATATGTTGGTATAACACTAAATATATTATAGGAGTATTATAACCCAATAAATGTTGTTATACCCAAATATATTATGCGACTTTTTACATTCTACTTAACACTCACACTTTGTTTTCAGCAATAGATTTTTGTAGAAATAAACATAAATTAGATTGGGTTGGTCTATTGAGAACCGTCGTTACCAAAAACGGTCTTAACTAAGAATGTGTGATTTTATATATAGAAAATGGGTCAAATTAAAAGGTCATCATTTAGATTGTTAATTATGTTATCTCAAGTTTTATGTATTTGCTGGTTGTTGATATCGATGTAGATGTTGTGTATTTTTTTTACACAAGAACTTGTGAGAGACGGTCTTTTTGAGAGATCAACTCTAATTGAATGGCCCATAAAGAAAAATATAGAATAAGAGTAAGAATTAAACTCTAGTGGACTGCGCCTGAGAGGCGTCTCTCAAAAAGACGGTCTCAGGCGACTTGTTGTTTTTTTTATTGATATTAAATTTTAGTTTATTTTTTAAAAATATATTTTTTTCCATCTTTAATCTTTATGTTTTTTTTTTGAAATGAATCAAATGATTATGCTCATCTTGCATATTTCTAGTTTCATCTATTCCACGTATTTCATCCACCATTCATCGAAACATCTACAGTCTACTTATTTCTTATCTTATTTAGATACTACTGTAAATTAATAAATTACTTTTAGAAATTAATTGGAGGATCAAAATCATAGGGGATAGTCGGTGTCGTCCTTGGCATTATATGAATCCTAGGCAATCTGAAAGAAATAAATCCTCTTTATGGAGAGTTGAATCTGAACTTAAACGGGAGTTTGAAAAAATAACAAATACAACCTTATGTAGATGTGTCATATAATTCTTAAATGATAAAGAACTACTCATAATATCACCTATTAATTGACCATGAATAATCTCAACTTTAAGGAGTATTTGGCTAGAGTTGAATGACCTACTGTACCAGGTCATCCCATTTTTCGAGTTTAATGTAGGAAGATACACTCATTCGGTCGGAATTATTGTAGTTAATCAATAAATAGGATTATTAGAGGAAAATAGATTAATAGAAAAAATTGACATTAATAATCCAACATTTCACTCATCCACAATGTATAATCCCACCTTTTGTATTTTCTAATAATCCAACCTTTGTGATAAATTTACCTACAACATACCTTATTACTAATAATGGTAATAATAGGGTATGTTATTAGCAAACTAAAATAAAGATTAGACAGCGAACTAAGGGCAAACGTTGGATTATTAGAAAATAATCAAAAGATTGAATTATTCACCGCGGATCAACAAAAATTTCAATTATTAATATCAATTTTTCCTAGATTATATATATATATATATTTTTTTAGAAATTCCTAGATTATATTATTGTTGGTAATTTTTTCTAAAACTTTTTATTTGCCATTGCAACCATCCAAGCATTTCCCAAAAGTTGAAATCTAAGGAGTAAAATTCATGGCTATAAATAGCAAAAAGCCGTATAAAAACCGTTATGATTCCATTCCGTTATCGATAAAACCACAAAGATTAGTGGCTCTTAGTGTTCGTTGTTCTTTCTGATCATTCTATTGCTCCATTGTTGAATGGCCATTGTTGAGCTCTTAGTATCGGCGACCAAGGTAGCTGCGGTATTGGTATCATTGACAATTGCAGCCAATACTATCTCTTTCTCTCGTTTTCGCAAGAAAAATCTACACACCATTGATTCACCTATCGACGAATCTGCTGATAATCTTGCTGTTTTCAATGTCAATCCCTCAGGTTAATCGCTTATTTACTATTGCCTTTATTTTTTGATTTTGTTTTGTTGTTATCGCTTTTTTTTACTCCATTTTATTGTTTTTGTGTAGTATTTCTACTTCAGAGAAGTGTTATTTTGCGGTTTAGGTTACGGTTTATTAGGTGTGTGAAATTTTCGAGAATTTGATAATGTTCTTGTATTTTGATGATATGCTGAGTCTCGTATGATGAATAATTTGTTATTTGCGGATAAGTCACATACTTGAGTAAAACAGGGGAATGTAATTATGTTGGTGTTTTCAATGTAGAAATTGTGAAATAGTATATATTAAGTGACCGACTTGGAGTTCATGATATTTTATATACTTTATTACACCCCTTCACTTAAGATCTTTTGGCTCTAAATGTGCATGCCAAAGGCTAAATATTCCTCTTGTAACAAGAATTTGAATGGCTTATGATACAATATGTATTCCTCTTGTAACAAGAATTTGAATGGGATTCGAACTCGTGAACTTTTGTCATATTGGCTTATGATACAATATCAAATAACTAAATAAACCGTAAACCTAAAGTGATGATTATAGTCCCAAAATTTGTTATAAACTATATCATGTCCTCTCACTCACACGAGTGCCTTTTACACTATAGGTGTGGATGATACCCATGTCTTCGTACCAAGCTAAATACTTCACTTGAAATGAGGAATTGATGAGAATCAAACCCAAGATCTTCTGTTATGTTTGTCATCAACAAATTCAATTAAAAGTTTAAATTGATAGTTGTTGCCCGAAGACATATCAAGGTATTTGGAAATTTATGGAATAACTAATTACCCTTTGTTCAATTCATGTGTTTGGAAAATTTCAAATGGCCGTGAAAAGTTAAAGTAGAAATGTTTAGCATTAACAGTGTTGGTTGTATGGTAAACTCAGATGTAAAATGTTGCTCCGCCAGTTTAATTGGTTGATCTGTGTGACTGTCTTCTTCACATATTTTGTTTTATCTACGTTAGCTTAATACTTGTTATTTATGTGAACATGCCCATGATGTTTGTTACCAAGGGTTAATCGGAAACAACTTCTTTGTTAGCGTTATCACTAAAAAAATAAGGTTGCGTAAAATTGGCCCATAAACCTCATCTTAGGTGGGAGCCATTTAATGACATTAAGGTAATGGAATGTTGTTGTTGTTGTGTAGGTTAATACTTGTTGTCATAGCAACAACAATTTCAATTAAGGTCAACTAAGTCTACATTCAATTCATAATGTGGCTGAATAAGGTCTCCAAAATCATATAATAATGATATCTTAGGAAGATTTGTTCAAAGTTCGTCTAGTGGACCCATATTTTAAACTTAAGGCTTTTACATTATTGTTGTTGCATACTAAATTTATTGTGTGACATCACTGATGTTTAATACCTATTTGGAGGTTTAGATATTAGCTTTCTGAGAATTTCTTGTGGAATGAATAATAGAATTCTATAAAGGTAACTGGGTAAACGTTAGCAGGTTCTTGAAAATAATAATATTTGAGCAATTAGACTTGCTGTTGATGTCTTTTTTCACCATGTTTGTTCCAGTTTGATTCTTTGTTAGTTTAACAATGTGATTATGATGGCATTTAAATTGGGAAGAATGTTAATAAAGGGACATTTAAAGAATAAGGAATTTGTTGGGTTAGATCATAAAAATGTGTTCATAAAAATAAATATAAGATTGAGATTTTGCCGCAAAGGTATGCATGAAATGAAGATGTTAAAGGCAAACTATTTCTTGAAGGTTATATGTAACTTTCACATGGAGAGCTTTTATGGCAGGATTGATAACAATCTAGAGAACCAGATCCCTTTAAGTGTGCTAGATTTATGTCTTGAGTCATCACCTTTGTGAGAGATTGCCATTGTTTTTTGCACTATTGTGTATGAGGTAGCTTTTAATGTTTTATTATAACAGTGTTTTCTGAATCCTAAATTGTGTTGTGGTTACTCTTCTTCGATTTTGTTCATTTTTTGTCTCAGTCGTGCTATTTGGAAGGAAAAAAACAATTTTTTATAAGAGAATCTGCCTGTACAACTGTTCTTTGGCTTCATATAGTGGGTATAGGAGTATCAAAATGAAGTCACCGGTTTTTGGATGTTTTGTGGGGTATGATTGTGTCTCTTGTGCTACTTTTTAGGGATCTATTTTGGGTGCATTCTTTCTGTTAGATAGCTGTATCTGTTTGAGTTTGAGTTTCTTCGACTTCAGGGGGATTTTTTTGATATTAAGGGATCTTGACAGTTGGACTCCTGGATGTTTCTACTTCCTCTCTACGTCTAGCTAAATATCTTACAAATCCCCTGAAGGGACAAGGAGTTTGAGAAGTGAATTTTTTTTGTAGCAGATGATTAATTTTTAGGTGGATTTGAGTGACCTTTACGGTTTAATACTTAGCTGTATGATTAACTTGAGCCTTGTAGGAGAAACAGGTCACAGAATTTGTTTCAACTTTTGTTTTTTAACCGGAGAACTCGTTTTTTGAACTATTGGTACTTGAAATCATTTGGATACATTTTTTCTGCATTGTCGTATTCTTAGGGAGCAATTTCTCAGAGTTTATTGAATCGTTCAGAGTTTATTGACCTTATTTGAATTGTTCAGAGTTTATTGACCTTATTTGAAATCAGAACTCGTTTTTTAACCGGTTACCTTTATCTGAATTGTTCAGAGTTTATTGACCTTATTTGAGATCACCGGCATGTTTAAACTTATCAGAACTTATTTTTTTTGCATCGTCGTATTCTTAGGGAGCAATTTCTCATAGGAGAAAATTATATTTATATTATCTTTATGGATGAAAGCTTTCGGATTTTTAAATGATGTTCTCCGGGAGATCTTTAACGAAGTGAATTGAGGGTTATTTTGTAACTAGTTTCATAGACGAGACATCTTGTCTTTTAAGTGTACTTTCTATTATTATTTATATATTTTCTTTATCAGTTTTTTTCCTATACATCGTCATTTTGAGTGATAAGAATAGGATCTGTATGTCATATATTGTAGATTACGTTAGAGCAAGTAGTTGCTACTTGCCAAGATCCATTATACGAATACTATATGAGCACTCAAAAATCCTTCTGTATGGAACATTTTTTTTTTGTAAAATCAAAATTTTTAGACCGTGACTCGTTCTTTTCCTATCGTTATTGCATGGTTTCTTTTAAGTTCCCCGAAGGATTAGTTAGCTTGTTTGTACTAATCTGTATTCTAAATATTTTTTCAGATGAGGAAGTTCAGTTCTTCTTTGGATTGGCAACAGCACCAGCTCATGTGGAGGATAGGCTTGATGATGCTTGGCTTCAATTTGCCAAAGAAAAGCCTTGTGAAGAATCCACATCTACTGAGCAGCAACCAACTGATGGTCTTTTAGCTTCAGCTGCAGGAGATGGTGGCGCTCAACCAGCTTTATCTTCAGAAGCTAAAGAAAGGCTTAAGAAAAAGAAAAATCTCAAGGTAGCTATGGAAGCAATGATAAGAGGATTTGAGAAATTCATCGAAGAACAAGATGAACATCAATCTTCGACTAGTGAGTTAACCCATAATGTGGCTGCTTGGCACAATGTTCCGCAACCGTAAGTTATTATGTTTATGGCTCTACAAATTTTCTGTTATAATAGATATGATACGTAGATTTAACAGAGTTTTTATTTAGTAGGCTCGATATAGGGATATTAAGCATTACCTTGAAAAATGATGTTATATTGATTGAAATTTATCAGGCATGAGAGACTAAGGTTTTGGTCCGATCCTGATACCGAACTCAAGATTGCCAAAAACACCGGTGTCACGGTTTTTCGCATGGGTGTTGATTGGACAAGAATCATGCCAAAAGAACCAACTGGTGAATTAAATAAAGCTGTAAGTTCTGCATTCTTGTATGCTATTTTGCATGGTCTTGTCTGTCTGCTGCATTTTCCATATGTTCTCATTTCTGAAGTCTAAACTCTTATGGTATTATGACGAATATGATCCCTAGTAATGTTTATTTACTACTACCTCCAGTTGAAATTAGTTGCTACAGTAGCATAATAACTACTATTCATCAATCGATATTATTTTATATTTTTATTCTTTATGTATAAGAAAAACATAATCATGTATAATCTAGTTTGATTCGTGTCAATGCATATTTTTATAGTATCAACTTTGTATAGTTTTATAAATGTGCAATTAAATTATTAGAGATCAAACTAGTGCATTGGATAGTGTCAAAACAAAAAGTGTAGCAACTAATGCCAACTCGATGAAGTATTTGTTTTCACTCAATAATTTTTATGCATTATCAGTCTTCTAAAAATTTGAATTGGCATTAGCTTTTCTTATTGTACTCATTTGTGCATCTTTTTAGGTTAATTATGCAGCCATAGAGCGCTACAAGTGGATCATCCATAGGGTCAGATCATACGGAATGAAGGTTATGCTGACACTGTTCCATCATTCACTTCCTCCTTGGGCCGGAGAGTATGGAGGCTGGAAAATGGAGAAAACTGTTGATTACTTTATGCAGTTTACTAGGTTTTCTTCATCCTTATCTTATGATTATATATGTGGTTTTGAAGTGACTTTGTTCTTTCATTTTTTTTATCTACATATTCAGAGGACTGCCGGTCCTTTAATTTTATACTTGGCCATCTTTCTATTGCGTAATTTTCTCATCTAAAGATGATGGAGTTTTTTAATAGGTTCGTTGCTATAATTTCTTTAAGACCATTTTGTTCCCAGATGATGAGAATCAAAATCTTCTTAAACCTTACTTTTGAATCTTGACATATTAAGGAGAAACAGTCTCATGGTCGAACAAACACTATCTTCTATTCAATATAAAATCTTATTGTGCAAAGAAAATTGTAGTAACGTATTCTGACTCGGTTTTTTCGTCCCTTTAATTTACGTAGTTCTTTTGAGAACATTATCAGCGGTCCTTTTTTGGACAGAGGCAGGGATGGAGGAGAGAAGACTTAATGTCTTGTGTCCTTGTGTTAGGATTAAATCAGTTATGTGGGATGAATAATTTTGGGCTGGAGAGAAAGTTGAACAAGTATATCCAAAGGGGGAAATTTATTTTCATGTGTGCTAACCATGGTTTCATTATTCTGATAATCTACTTATGGTTCTGGAAATTAACGGTTAACATCCCCATCTATTCTGTTGACAAAATGTTTCTATTGTCCATGTAATCTGAAATTGATTAATTAGGAGCTGGTACCTGGTAGTACTTGTGTTTTCCCTTTGGTCGCAAAAGATCAATTATATAACATAATTCTCTCTGGAGAAGTCAGATGACGCTACTTCGGGCAGTAGAGTTTGCAGTCGTAGTACAACAGTAATTTGATTCAGGCTTAGCTATTTACTGCACCCAAGCGAGGGGCAAGCCAAATACAATTTCCCAAAATTACAACCATCCCTTTTCCTTGCTAACATAGCTAATGCATCCGTTACTTGGGTGGTCAGATGTACTCAAACTTGAGTTTGGCTGTTGTTAAGTGACCGTCTTGCTGAGGAGGTTGCTGCACATCTGAGCATGAATGGTCAGGCTTAATTAACATGCTTGTTGCTTTCTGATAGTTTTCTCTGCTGTTTCTGAATCTGAAGAGATGGTGATAGTGTGCTATTGCTTGAAATTTTCCAAGTGATGGCCTCCCTTATTCCTTTGATTTCGATTCTATTGCATTGAACATCCTTGCACACTCCTTCAATTCCTAGATGCAGACGAGGAATGGGGATACCCCCATCATTGATTCGTATCAGTTTTTGTTCTTAGGTGTTTTTCACCTCCACTCTTGCTGATGTGATTTTTTCTAAGACTTTAAAATTGTTGATTGTTGAGGTTCCTAGAGCAAACTTAGATTTGACGGTTATGTTCTGTGAAATTGACTGTTTATCCTTTCTTAGAAAATGTCTAGATTAATGGATCTGACATATTCATCAAATCAACTCTATTTTCCTTTGCAAAACCACTCCCAAATCTTTGTATTTCCTAAGTTGCTTTTTATCAGCTCAAGTGAGCTTGAATTTGATTTTATTTTACTATTTTGATTACGTAGGTCAATCTAATCCGCTGTCTCATGATCCGAGATAGATCTGTTATCATACTTTATTGAAACAATACTCCTTATCTATATCAAAAGAATACTCCATATCATCCTAATAAGCATACTAGGGTACCACAATTTACTTCCGCTGACCATATATTAATAGAATACTCCATTTCTATACTAGTAAACACAAAAAAATTATAATATAACATGATGGAAAGCAGTAAATAGCTAATCTGAATTATTATAATAAGAGGACTGCAAAAAACTATTAATATTGAGTCAACTCTTCTACTCACTGACTCGCCGAATGTAGAATAGAAATCTCCATAATTGGGGATTCACTTTCCCAAACCATCACCTTATGTCGCCTCACCTAGTCACTGAAATGGAAAGAGCTACAAATAGTTAGTTTTACCACAAACACCTCCAAATATGGCAATAATATCAAAAGATGTGAAAACCATCAATAATGGCTTCGAAACTCCTCTAAACACCTCAAAATAAGTACAAAAAGACTAACATAAGTGGTGGAAAATAACACCTGTCATGAACATAGTTAGTATAACATAAATCAATGTGCATGCAAGCTAACTTACTACTACTTTCTGGCACAACGATCTTATGGGAGTCTTTATGCTGGGCTTCTGTTTATACTAAAATATACTCTGACTCTCTTGAAATGAATCATACAAGTGAAGTTATTCTCTTCTTTGTTGCAGGCTTGTTGTTGATAGTGTTTCAGATGTGGTAGACTACTGGGTGACTTTTAATGAGCCTCATGTCTTTTGTTTGCTTACATACTGTGCTGGTGCTTGGCCTGGAGGTAATCCTGATATGTTGGAGGTGGCAACTTCAGCTCTTCCAACCGGTGTGTTCAATCAAGCTATGCACTGGATGGCTGTTGCACATTCAAAGGCATATGATTACATCTATGAACACAGGTTGATTTACTGATTTATTTTTGAACCATTCCTACAGACTTGTGTAACATGATAAAATCATGTCAAAGATCTTTTCTTAACAAGAAATCTCAAGTACAGTAACTTGATGGTCCCACAATGAAGTAATCAAGCATAGCTATCTCTAGACGATGATCATGGACACTCATCAATAAGCTACATCTTGTGTTGTATAAAAATATTCTTCGTGCTAACTATTAAGGCAAATATAATGGCTTCGTTCATGATCACAATAGATTAATGTTGTTTTTAGACTAAGAAGTGGACTTCATTTCTAAGTCCCTCAAGTTTCAGATATGTGTTCCCTATGGTGGTTTCTTATTGTCCTTTATTTTGATCTGTACCAGTAATCATGCTTGTGAATCAACTGAAAATTTCCTCCAACAGAAGCAATCTTCTACAAGAAAATCTGAGCAGTTATTGATCATAAAACTTTTGTTGCAGCACATTATCAAAGCCTCTTGTTGGCGTTGCTCATCACGTCTCATTTATGAGACCCTATGGCCTCTTTGATGTTGCTGCTGTCACATTTGCCAACTCCTTGACTGTTTACCCCTATATGGACAGTATATCTGATAAGATGGACTACATTGGGCTAAACTATTATGGGCAGGTTGTTATACATCCTTGCTATTGTTTCTTAGAGTCAGAAAGATTTCCTCGCGAAAAGATCTGCTGACTTTTTCATTTATTTATTGTTTTTTTAATCAGGAAGTTCTGTGTGGGGCTGGATTAAAGCTAGTGGAAACTGATGAATATAGTGAATCTGGACGAGGCGTCTACCCTGATGGCTTGTTCCGCATTCTTCTTCAGTTCCATGAGAGATACAAGCATTTAAACATACCTTTCATCATTACTGAAAATGGGGTGTCCGATGAGACTGATTTAATCAGGAGGCCATATTTACTGGAGCATTTGCTTGCTATTTATGGTGCCATGATTATGGTTCTGACAGTGACCTTGCTCTTTTGGACAATTTGATTTTTTAGCCCTCCAGTGTATAGTTTTGATCATATCTCTTACCTTAAAATTTTTTTGTGAAGGGTGTTCCAGTTCTTGGCTATCTCTTCTGGACAATATCTGACAACTGGGAGTGGGCAGATGGATATGGACCAAAATTTGGACTTGTAGCAGTTGACCGTGCTAATAACTTGGCCCGGTTACCACGACCTTCGTACCATCTATTTTCAAAAGTAATAATTCATTTTTTCTGTTTACTTTCTAGTTTTGCTTTGGCGTCAGCAGCTCCTTGAGATGTGTAATTCTGAGTTTTTCTTCAATGACGTGCTAATTGCAGGTGGCAACAACAGGTATAGTCACACGTAAAGACAGGGAGCAAGCATGGAATGAATTACGTAGAGCTGCTAAAGGAAAAAAAACACGGCCCTTCTATCGGGCAGTAGATAAACGTGGTTTGATGTATGCAGGTACAATGACTGAAACTGAATGTTAAATTCTTAATGCCACCATGTGACAGGACAAGTTTATGTATATGTTGAACACTCTTTTTCATTTGATGCCTTTGTGTCTTGTTTAAATACGAATGTATGTTCGTTCTGTATGTATTTTATGTTTGAGATAGATCAATTTTATCTTTCATACAATGAAAAATTGGCAATTGACTTCTAAATTTCCAAATCTAAAAGGGGGTCTTGATGAACCCATATGGCGCCCCTATGTCGACCGGGATTGGAGATTTGGACACTATGAGATGGAAGGACTACAAGATCCACTAAGTCGCTTCTTCAGATTTATTTGTCGACCTCTCAATTTCAAAAGGAAATCAGAATATGAAGATGAAGATGTTGAATTGGCATTATTGCCTCTGGAGTCAACTGCCTGATTATCAATGGTAATAAGCATCATCCTCAGAAACTTTTTCCAAGGAGCATTCTTCTTGCAACAGCAAGGTAAAATTATTTGCAATTTTACTTTAATGGAGTAATTGCCTCTTACGTCAAGATCTTTAACTAAAACTTGTGTGTTAAATGTTGATTGCTTCCTCTGAAGTTCAGTATTTTAATCTTAAAATCTTATACATCTATTTCACAATAAAGATATGTTCAAATAAATTGAAATTTATTGTTTACGAGCTCAGATAAGTATGGATTAGACAAATTTGAGGATTTTCCTGTGAGGTACATTAGCCTTAGGCCTTAGCTTACGATTTAAAGTGTTCTTCACACAAACATAGTTTCGTTTCTTGTTAATGTGGTATTTTTCGATTTAGTATCCGTTCTTATAATTTCGCTTGAAGTACTTATCAGAAGGATGTGTTTATCGGTATAAGGTTACAACTTGGCGCATAATTGTTCCAAAAGCTCAGATTAGAGATTTAGAGTAAGGAGTACCTGTCTGATCTTAAACTAAAGTTAACAATACAACTGTAGGATACTTGCACGAAAACTTGTCAATTTATCATTGTAACTGTGAAGTATAATTCACGGCTCACTGACCTGATCGGTTCCCCATGTTTTGCTTTTAATGACTTCCACGTATTGTATCGGTTGTATATACTACATGGGCCGTGGGCAAACTACTCAAGATCTTTAATTTGTTATCTGGTTTTATCAGTTGGAAAGGCCAAGTTAATAGTATTACAAATGTTCTTCACTTTCCGGGTGTAAAACTTGTTGAATCATCCTATAGCGATATAAGCTCACAATCTTCAATTTACTTGACGTAACTATATCGGTTTGGAATCATCGTTCTTCATTTCTTTTCTTTGTTCCACTTTGCTTAGACCGGAGTTGCTAGCTGCAATGTAAAACCTGAAGAAATTGTACAACATATATTCGTATTCAGCACTAGGCGGTTTCGTACCGCTCCTAATTGTGGATGATGATCTGCTGCATATTTTCGATGATACAGATTGCAGAATGCTTACACTCGAAATAGCCGAATTCCATGTGTAATTGCCATTGTATATAGTACCAATAAGAAGTCGGCCGATGCCCGAAAAGATCTTATGTGAAGTTTATACATCTTAGAGCAGATTCTTCAGTTTGGTCTCAACATCAGCTGTCCATTCAAATAAGATAAGTGTATGTTGATATGCAAATTTGTAAATTTCAAATAATTGCCTGTATTAGTTCCTTAATTTGTACAATTTTTGTATATTTCAAATAGAGATCGAGTTAATATTGATAATAGATTTCCATTTTGTTTGTTACCCTTGTTCCACTATTATATTCAATATATATGTCAATTTTCCCTATTGACTTTTACAACGAAGGACATGTGAAAACTTTAGAGGACCAAAAAAAGGATGTATTTGATCATATATTAAAAAAGTAAATTCCACGTGGTAACCCTGAGATTTTGAGTTTTTCGCGTGGTAACCAAAACTTTTAAAAAATCAATGCGGTAACCCTGAGGTTTACCAAATTGTTCCATCACGACCTTTTTACACAAAACGTTAGCAAACGTTAATTTCAAAGCTTTAAAGCTTTTGTACGCCTATTTATGCAACTCACAATCTCAAATGCCATCAGTTTCAACCTTTTCCCCCAAAATCTAAACTCTACATTGTTGGATTTGAGGGAAAAAATATGACTTAGATGAAAGATGATAGAGTTGAGGTTTATGTTTTGGGAAAAAATGTTGAAACTGATGGCATTTGAGATGGTGAATCGCATAAATAGGCATACAACAACCTTAAAGCATCGAAATTAACGTTTGCTAACGTTTTTGTGTGCAAAAAGGTCACGGTGGAACAATTACGTAAACCTCAGGGTTACCGCGTAGATTTTTTAAAAGTTTTGGTTATCACGTGGAAAACCCAAAACCTCAGAATTACCACGTGGAATTTCCTAAAAAAAATGTAGTAAAAGTTGTCAGATCGGTCACGGTTCCCTCTCAATTATTGAATTTACCTTTCGAAAATAGCTATAAGAAATATTTATATATTTTGAATTCTCAAATACTATATTTAGTCTTTTAACCCATTTTTACTTTAAATTCTAACTTCACACCACTCAAAAATTGTGAATATGCTTATGTTGTTCGATTTGAAATGGCATCATAACTTGATGAATGTAGGCCTGTTTTCATAACATGCTATGGTTATTGTCTATGCCCTCAAATTCAATGTATCCATATGCCCCATTGAATATACGCAAATTCTTGTGTGAGACGGTCTCTTTATGAGATCATATTATATATTGATTAAATATTTTAATTAATAAATTATTCTTATTTGAGCTCATTGTTTGAAGGTTGTCTCACCGAGTGATGGTCTCTCGCAAGAATAGCTGATGAAATAATACATTTTCATTTTTGGAGATAGACACAAAACCCTCACTAATTTTCATCTACATATTATTTACAATTTCACATAATTTTTTTTTTCTAATTCTCTACAAATAAATAACAAAAAAACGTAAATTTATACTTATAGCAATTTTAATAGCGGATGATGCGAGTGAGAGGTGGTCATTGCAGTATAGCAACTAGAGGTGTTCATTTGGGTGTTTTGACGCGTTTTAGATGTAATATAATGTCGTATCAGATAAATTCTGATTTTTGAGTATATGTAAAAATCTTGATTTTGATATACAAGTTCTTTTGGGTCGAGTTATATCATATAATTATATTATCTCAACTTGGTACAACTTTATTTGCAACAACTTTAATTTTCATTAATGAAATCTTCCAAAGAGAGAAATTTGCTTATTATAGAATGTGCATTACATTACCAATCAAGCTTAATTTCATTTTTAGGGAAAGGATATGGGACTAATGAAATACATCTACATATGAATAGTGAATTTGTGATTATCCTCAACTACTCTTCTGGTAGCCATAACACCAGCTTCCCTATGCCACCCAAATTAACCATATTTGTTTTTAACATGAATACTAAGAAATTAGATATACCAAAAGTGTTTGTGGCTCAATGAATATAGAGCATCTGCATGTGGAGTAGAAAATTTGGGGTTTGATCCCTATTGGGCGCAAGTATCAATTGAGGGGTTTCTTGACTATGCGCATCTCTCTTTACTCCCTCCTTGAGGGTGCGGATATAATTTGTCCGCATCTTTCAAGAAAAAGAAAACCCCCACTCGGACCCTGCCTTGTGCGGGATACTGGAAAATTAGATATAGTGAATTAAAGTAGTGAAGTATTCAGAAATAAGTGAGAGAATATGAAGAGTAAAAATGGTGAAGTCATATGTAAAAATTCAAATGTAATAAATTCATTACAACAGACTAAAATGAAAAATATAGCAAATTCAATGGAATGGCAGATGAATATATCATTAGTTGTTATCTTAAAGGCTTAACTAAATTTAGTTACACTTTCTTTTTTGTCTTTTTTGGCTAAAGGGCTTGTGAGTTATGGAATCTTTTCATTTTCTATACCAATTTTGAGCTACAAAAAGTAGTACTCACTTCATATGTGTTCCTTACAAGTTAATCAACCAATTTTGCAAGAAATTAATTAACAATTTTTTTAATTGTTTCTTTTAAGAAAAAATTGATATTAATAATCCAATCTTTTGTTCATCCGCTGTGAATAATCCAATCTTTTGATTATTTTCTAATAATCCAACGTTTGTCCTTAGTTCGCTGTGAATAATCAATCTACCTTTTATTTTAGTTTGCTAGCAACATACCCTATTATTACCCATTATTAGTAATAAGGTATGTTGTAGGCAAATTTATCACAAATGTTGGATTATTAAAAAAATAATCAAAAGGTGGGATTATTTATAGCGGATGAGTGAAAAGTTTGATTACTAATGTCAATTTTTCCTTCTTTTAAATCATTCAAATGAATGGTGAAAGTGAGGAACACAATCTAAAACGTTAAATTCGTCTCAAATTAGTTGACATATAAGTAATTTTTTATGAGTCGTCTCAATTTAAGTTAACACGTTTTTGCAAATATGTACTTAATTTTAACCCATCTAAATATAATAAAATAAACTAAAAGCTAGGCGCGCTTGAAAGTTGAGCAATTTTGGGACTTATATTGCTTCTACAATGGTCTTTGAAGAAGACTAGATAGCAATTATAAACCTTCATCGGTGATCATCAACTTAACCTTAGTGTAACTTCTTCCAATCCCGACATGAACATCTTTTGAAAGATTTAAATAAAGGGTTTGTAAAACATCTTCTAAACAATGACATTACTATTTACTTTGTTCAACTCGTTTTGCATGAAACCATCTCACCATGAGACAAGCCTATATAATTAGTCTATTTCTCTAATTGATCACTTAAAAATTGTAAGCGATCACTTTAACACACTAAATATATATAGGCAGCCCAATAAAAACAATCTAACTATAAACCAGTCTCATTTAAGAATTTGTATACTTTATTTTGTGTTCTTGTTTAAGTTGAAATCATTTCTCCTTTAGTGTTAAGATACTAATTATGACAATAACCTTTTTTGAGATGATAATCACCATTTAGAATTTATGATTACTACCAATATGAAAGTAGGTGGATAGCTATTGAAATTAAGGACTAAAGAGAAGTAAACATAAACAAAGAAGTCTTCTTATTGCTTTCCTTGGCAATATATTCAAAACCATACCAAAATGCATTATTTTGATAAGCAACAAAATTTAAAGGCAAAACTTAGACGTATTACTAGCCTATATACTTCCGTTCATCTGAATAAATACCTCTGAAAAGCATAAGCATAAGCATAAGCATAAACGTAATTCGTGTTACAACACATGCATATTTTCTTACTAAGTCGGAACTATGAAGGCAAAAGAAATGTATCCCATCTTGCTTCCTTTGTGTTTTATTCTCATTCAAGATGTAATCCTATCACAACCATTGCTTTACCATTTTGTTGTAAGTGTTTTTTTCTTATAGAGCTAGGAAGTTTTTTTTAGCTTTCGGTTTACATATACATGCATACGGGTATGAATTATTTGTCAACTTACGTCACCCAGACCCTGCCCTGAGCGGGATATTGAGTATGATGATGATGATACATATACATGCATATTTTGATTGTATTTGAAATGCATGTAATGAAAGTATACTTCGATTCAAGGGTGGTTCTAGACTTGTGCGAGTTGTCCGTCTGTACAAAGTCTCCTGAATTAAAACACATATGTTAAATGAGTATTAGTTTAGCTTACTTTTATTTTGGTTTAACTATATTTCTTATAAGCCCTAAAATAACCAAAAATAAGTAAATAATTAAATAGACCCTTAAAAAATTTTGTACATTTTTACTCCACTTTTGCTTTAAATGACACTTCAAAGGTTTTCAGTTGTAATTTGTGAAAAATTGACCTGTTAAATGACACTAAACAGTGGTAATAGAAATGATTCCATATGGTAATATAACTTTGATCACAAAAAACATTTTTTGTTCACAATTTTCCATTACCGGCTAATACCACATTTTCAAATGGTAATACATTGAAATAAATTTTGTGGAGAAAATGAAATTGTTGAAGGAGAACAAGAATGATCAGTAAATTTGTCGAGAGATATTCATACCAAAACTACATTAACTTTTCACTACCATTCCCACCATTTATTACCGACTACCAAATGGGCAAAATATATTTTGATGCTCTTTCTATCAATTGAATACACCGGATACGATTACGATGTTTGGTGTTCTAAAGAATGTTTGAATGTTTGATACAGGTGAATGAAACATCTTATACAAGACTGTGCCACACTAAGTCCATTCTAACAGTCAATGGGCAATTTCCAGGACCTACAATTTATGCACACAAAGGTGACACAGTTATAGTTAAAGTTGTCAACATGAGTAAATATAACATAACACTTCATTGGTAAGACCAACATCTTTTTTTGTAGTCCTTAAAACCCATTTCTACAAAGTGCAAATTAAGATGTTTAAGGGCGATCGAAACGTTTGTTTTGGGTTTTCAGGCATGGAGTGAAACAACCGAGGAATCCATGGTCAGATGGACCGGAATACATAACTCAATGTCCAATAAAACCAGGTGGGAAGTTTACACAAACTGTGATATTTTCTGAAGAGGAAGGGACTCTTTGGTGGCACGCTCACAGCGATTGGGCGAGAGCAACCGTGTATGGTGCTATTATAATCTATCCCAAACGCGGAGCTAGATACCCTTTTGAAAACCCTGATATTGAAGTTCCTGTATTATTAGGTGTGTTTCTCATTATTCTCAAGATGGTCTAATTTGTGTTGTCAAGGAATCAACTCATTCAAAAGCTTAAGCTAATGGTTGAGGCACCAAGATATGTTATATATTCTAACATGTGTTGATCGATTTCTAAAGAATTGATGATGTTTTGATGACAAGGTGAATGGTGGAATCGCGATATTGTTGAGGTTTTCGAGGAATTTCGCCGCTCAGGTGGACCGCCAAATGTCTCAGATGCTTTCACTATAAACGGTCAGCCTGGGGATTTGTATTCGTGCTCTAGTTCAGGTTTCGCCTTGTGCTTGTGTTCTGAGACCTGACTACTATTGCATCCATATTTATCAGAATTCTGATTCTAATCTACGATTCTATGATCTTACGATTCAAAAATAGGCGACCGAACCGGATCGTAGGTAGAATCTTAATATGAATCGTGTGACCATACTTAGGATCTTACTATGAATCATTGGTAGTTTCAATCGTAAAATATTTTTATATAATACAGATTTCACTTGCATATAAAAATGTATTTAAAATAATTATATTAATACTTTTTGAAATTTAAGTTTTTCTTAATTTGCAGTTTAAAAATGTTTGTTAAAAGTATTTTTTTCAAAACATAATAGATGAAGTCAAATAAGTCTTTACTTACACCTTAAAACATAAAAAGAGAACAAATAGAATTAATAATCAGTAATCCAAAGCACATTAATGCATATTAGTAGGATCACGCTATCCTACGATCCGATTCTATACCGATTTCGATCCTGCTCCCTCAACGATCCTAGGTAGAATCCCAATCCTGATAACCTTGAGTGCATCAAAACAACAAAATAGTATACTAATTTTAAAATTTTGCAGAAACATTCAAGCTAAGAGTGCATCGAGGATCAAAGATTCTACTCCGAATAATCAATGCTGCATTGAATGAGATTCTCTTCTTCGCAATTACGAAACATAGAGTCACAGTCGTAGGCACAGACACAAGCTACACAAAGCCCCTAACAAGAGACTACATAGTCATTGGACCGGGCCAAACAATGGATGTCCTCCTAGACGCTAACCTAAAACCTGGAAGCTATTATATTGCCGCTAAAGCATACTCAAGTGGGATCAACGTCGATTTTGACAACACCACTACCACAGCCATTTTACAATACTATCAACACTCGACTAAAAATACAACATTTCCACATTTTTTGCCATATCTTCCCGATCATAATGACACTAACGCCTCATTTTCTTTCACAAGTAGCTTGAGAAGTTTAGCTACCAAAGATCATCCTATACAAGTTCCTTTAAAGATCAATCACCGAATTTTCTCTACTCTATCAATTAACGCTTTACCATGTTCAGCTAACCGTTCTTGTGAGGGTCCAAATGGGACTATTCTTGCTGCTAGCATGAACAACATAAGTTTTGTTTTACCGCAAATTGATCTTTTGGAGGCTTATTATTATCATATTAAAGGTGTTTATATGAAAAATTTCCCTAGGATTCCTAAATTTCTCTTTAATTTTACTGCCGAGTTTCAAGATTTACGTCTTGAAGTGTCTAAATTGAGCACCCGAGTGCGAGTCTTGAAATATAATTCTACTGTTGAGATTATACTGCAAGGCACAACTTTGGTTACTGCACTCGATCATCCTATGCATCTACATGGCCAAAGTTTCTATGTTGTTGGTTCGGGATTTGGCAATTTCAATAAGCATA
Source organism: Amaranthus cruentus (assembly GCA_019425755.1). NCBI lineage: Eukaryota > Viridiplantae > Streptophyta > Magnoliopsida > Caryophyllales > Amaranthaceae > Amaranthus > Amaranthus cruentus. The sequence goes on along the minus strand of CM033463.1, from coordinate 6,597,143 downwards.
AGGATCCTAACAACTATAACTTGATCGATCCTCCGTTTCAAAACACTTTGATTGTGCCTAGAAGTGGCTGGTCTACTATAAGATTCAAAGCCCATAACCCTGGTATGTTCTGCTTACTGTGATAACCAAAAACTTAAACCGATGGTTGAAGGTCTAGATTAGTTATATATACTTTATCATATATACCTCCTCCACACGAATGCCTTTTGGACTAGAAGTGTAGAAAAAAATACAATACAAGCTCTTCTTATACATACCGCTAAATATTCAATTTAAAATGAGGGTGGATCAGATTCAAATTAATCATGTCAGTTTCTGATACAATGTTAAAGAACCAACTCAACTGTTAGAGTAAATAACATATTTTGGGCCTCAAGCATCAGCTTAACCTTTTGGTTGAGTTGGTTCTTTGACATGGTATCAAAGCCAGTGTGACAAGAAGTCACGGGTTCGATTTAAAATGGAATATTCAGCGGCAGGTATGAGAAGGGTATGTGCTACATCTACAATTCTAGCCCTAAGGCTTTCGTGTGAGGGGGCGTGTCAGTGTATATAACATATCGTGGGGCCTCAACTATAAGCTTAAGTTTTTGGTTGAGTTGATTTTTGACACCGACTACATCTAAAGCTTTTGGCTGTATTAATTTATCCACTTATCTTCTAATTGAGTAACGAAGCAACTAGCTAAAACCATTAGGCATAAACTAGTAACGATGTTCTTTTCCTTATAAGTTAGTTGCTTCATTATTCAATTGAAATAATATAGATTTATCGTATCCGAAGTCACAACCATCAGCAAAAGGTCTTTTACCTTATATTTGGCGCCAAAAGTTTCACTTGTGACTTGTGACTTGTGACTTGGGCATTTGATATTATCAAAGAAAACAGTCAATCAAAAATTTAAAACTGATGATTAAACCGTTAAAGCCTCAATACATATTATGTTATATACTCTAACAGAACGATTTACGATTAATTTAATTCAGGAGTTTGGTATATGCATTGTCATTTTGAGCGCCATTTGACATGGGGCATGATGACAACTTTCATTGTAAAGGATGGAAAAGACCCAAAATCACGAATGTTACCCCCTCCTCGTGACATGCCACCTTGTTGAAGACTCGTCATCATCATTCTCGGTGTATTCTGCTTATAAAATGACTCAACATGTGTCGTCATCACAATTTTCGATGTATCCCGCTCCCGCTCATAAAATGGCTCATAGATTGGCTCTAACATATACCATTATTATTATTTCTGGTGTACCCCGCTCGTAAAATGGCTCAGCATACTCTCTCTGAATCTATTTGATATTCATATTTATTACATTTTAGGTCGTCTTATTTGTTGTTCTTCTAAAGATTCTGTTTATTTGTATCATTAACTTTGGACATAATTAACTTTGTTCATCCTATTTTTAATATTTTCCATTAATTTTATTATTAATGCTTACTCTTCATATATATTTTCCACTAATTTTATTATAATATTTTTATATTGTTTATAGTCTCTCCATGTTTCACACTAACTTTATTTAAATATTTTTGTATTAATTGTGGTCTTTATATATTTTTTACTGACTTTGTTTTAATATTTTTAATGCTTATGATTCATATTTTTCTCCATTAAAATTAGTATTCAATTAAATTGAATAAATTTGTTATTTAATTTATCATTAGGGAACAAAGGAAGTTCTAAAAAGTTATTTCATGAGGATTGAGGATATAATGTTGAAAATTTAATTTGACAAAAGTACAAGAAAACGCAAAAATCAGAAAAAACAACAATGAAGATATAGAATACTTGATAAATTCTTAAAAATTAAATGACCTCCGAAACTAACACAAAAACTCAACATAAATTTAGTGTTAAATAAATACTTATAATTTTAAAGTGATCGATAAGATATATGAACTAATTATATTATATATTTCGCAAATTCTTACTATAGACGGTCTATAGCATAGACGAGTGTAATGATCCAGTCCATTTTTATACTCCAAAAAAAAAAACAACTGAAATTTCCATTGGGTTGGGCTGCTGAGAATGTCGTCTATTGTATAGACGGTCTCTCAGGACACCTTCTGTATATATTTATATTGGAGGTTAAGAATTTTATGTGAGCAAATAAAAACGTAATAGGCCACAACCCACAACTAATAAAAGACTCCTATAAAGCGTATACATGTATGTAAATGCTGTTATTAATGTAATGGACCTATTCTCTAATCTCTAATTAATGAAAAATTTAATAATAATAATAATAATAATACTCAAATCTCAAATAATAATAATAATAATAATAATAATAATCTATACTTACTATATACTAAAACAAAACACAGCTGACATAAGCAACTCAAAAAATTGATGAGTTGTCATCTTCTCATGAGATTGATGATGTCATTAAATAAGGATGAATATAGGAATATTAAATGTTAATGATATGTATAAGATGATTAATTTGACCATCATTGAAAACTTTAGTTGGGACTATAACATATATACTATTAAAATTTGAAAAACAATGTAATAAATAGTAGTATGTAATAATGATGCACAAATTATTATCTTTGATTTTTAATTTACAAATCATCATTAATTTATATTTATTTAAAAAACATTCATTCATTTACAAATTAATTATATTATTTTTAATTATACTTTTAAAAAAAGTTCATTAAAATGCTAATTATATTATAGATACAATTTACAATGACCCACTGCTTTATCATTATTAGAATGATAACTATAAAAAAGTTTGAATTTCAATTTTCATGAATTTAATAAAATGTGTATTAAGAAATAATTAAAATTAATGTAATATTAAGCCGGACCAATTCAATTTATTTTTTTTTTTTACATTAAAATGAAAAAAAACCGTGCATTGCACGGAAATTATCTAGTAATAATAATAATTTAAAGAACACAAAATTAAGGTTGTCTCACCATGAGACAACTTTAATTTAGTCGGTCCAAACTACTATTAAAAAAGGTTTCTTATACAAGTTTGAATTCAAATTTCATTAATCATTTTTTTTTTACTAATGGACCCCATGTGTATGAAACTGAAATCGTCTTACGGTTAGACGGTCTCATAAAAGACTTGCTAAACGGAGATATTCTGCTAAGTATGAGGAGAATGGATATGCATTCATCCCCTTTGTTTTCTCCATTTTCGGAGTTTAGGTAAAGACGCGCTTAATCCGTTATCAAATTTTATTACATTGTTTTCTTTGAGTAACTCTAGTATTACCCGGGGCCCATTCTCCACTGACAAGCGTTTTGTGTTGTGTGAGTGTCCAGTTTGTTGCATGATTCTCTACCAACCTCTTATAAAGTTTCTATCTATCAAATGAAATTACTTTATAATAAATACTCCGTCCAATTCACAATTATTGTCTCATTTTCTTATTGGGTAAGTTCACTTCAAATGTCTCATTTCTATTTTTTAGTCATGAGTTTTTACATATATATCCCTATGTTCACACAAGTAATGACTAAAATACCCCCACTTTTACTACTTACAATACCTCAACCACTACCGTTATAATTATTTTAATCAATTAAAATACCCCAACTCCCACCTTTTTAATGGACTTCATCTCATTCTTAATATCTATGCCCAACCAAATAGGAAAATAAGTGTGAATTGGAGGGAGTAAAAATTTAACAAATAATAATAATAATAATAATAATAATAATAATTCCAAAAAAATAATAATAATTATAATATTTCCAAAAAAAAATTTAACAAACAATAATAATAATAATAATAATAATAATAATAATAATAATAGAGTTAATAATAACAATGTAATTTGTAAGCAACCAGGAAACGACATGTTCATACTCTGGAAGGTTGAACCTACTGGAAGAACAAGAACAGAAGTACACCATTTAACCCAACATTCTCTCTTTTAGTTGGTTGTCGGTCTTCAAATTCTGTTCTATTCAATTAATTTTAGTTCTCGTTTCGATTTCCTCATTGCCGAATACCTTTTTCAATTGATCATCATTTAGGTTTGATTTTATTGAACAAATTCTCGATTTCCGCTAATTAAACTGCGATCTGAACGGAAATTCTTGTTTCGGTTAGTTTCCGAGGTCGCAGATCATCATTCAATTTTTAGGTATGTATTTTATATTTAGCTGAATTTAATCAAGGTTTCAGCTTCAATGCTTTCTTCATCAATTGTGTAAAAATGGAGTAATCATTGTGTTTGATTTTGCAAGAGCTGAATTTTGTTTGCTATTTTGTGGATTTACGTAGTTAGTTTGACTTTAGGTGTTTTTGAGTGTCGGTGCATGATAAGTTTTGATGTTGTATTGGATTTGATTGTTTTCTTTGGGGCTTTTCTGATTTAATAAAATTTTTTATTAGCTTCATGTATATCAATGTAATAGTGTGCTCTTTGTTATGTCAACTTTCTAATTCAGCCAATGAAAATGGTAACCTTTTCTTTTTCTTACATTAAGAAAAAAAACTTGCTGAAAGTTGATATTACTATGTTTGTTTTTGTAATTATTTGTACTTTTAAACTCTTTTTTGATATGTATTAGTTGTATTAATCTGCTGTTTGATCAATGTGGTTGGATCAAGTCATTGATTGGCAGTCCTCTTGATTTTGTAGTTAAACTTTATCGAGAGACTGCATAAGCTATGAAGAACGGAATGATAGAATGTAGTGTGTGCCGATCAAAGATAATGTCACCAACTACCAAATCTGTGTCAAGAGCTTATGATCGGCATAGGAGTAAAGTTTCGTCCAAGCAACGTGTGCTTAATGTCCTCTTGGTGGTTGGAGACTGTTTTCTAGTGGGTTTGCAGGTATGCGAGTATATGTTTCAGCTAACTTTTAAGTTGTCTGACTTCTTATTCCTATTTATATTGCATGTTAGTTCCTTAAAGTACTTAAATATGGTACAATTCTGGAACTTACAGTTTGTTATAAAAAAAGGAATGGAAAAATCTTGAAAAATGGATGATGAAAGCTCTTGACACGTTGATTTAATCATCAGAGTTGATTGCTGTAATAAATTTGCCATGCCTTATAGTTTGGTACAATTCTGGAACTTACAGTTTGGTATAGAAAAAGCAGGTGATTTGATCACTACGCTTCTTCAAGATTAGGGTATGATCAGAGTTGTTTTGTTTGTACTAAAATCTTTTCATAACTGTAGTGAATTTTCCAGAACCATGCTCTTGGAGACTGTTAAGCCCTTACAAGGCTTTCTTGAGCTTACAACTAGGGGTGTAAATTTGATTTTCGGTTCGATTTTCATGCAAAACCAAATAAATCCAATTTCTAGTCCAAGTCTGAATCAAAATTTTCCAAAATCAAATTGAACTGAACCAAAATTATTTAGACTACATCGAAATAGACTGAAGTATATCAGATACCAAACAAAATTGGGGGAAAATGAAAATTTAATAATAAAAACTAAAAATGTGTTGGAATTCTACAAAATCTAAAAATACTAAATAACAATAAGAAACAGAATATCTCAAAATGAAAAGCAAAAACACATTAAATCTAAAATAAGAAAAAGAAATGAATAGTCCAAAATTATTCCACTAAGAATTTCCTTTGACTGTCCAATCTGAAAAAAAGCTATAAAAAAGTTAGAATAGATTTGAAATGAAAAACAAAAATAAAAAATAGAAATAAAAAATCAATGACAATTTAAAACATTTAAAATTTTAAATTAATATGAAAATTAAAAAACTTCTACAACAAAAATAAAAAAAGAAAGATTGAGGCACCATAAATTAGAAAAAAAAAATCATGAATTCAATTGAAAAAGATAAATCAGTATCTAATGAACATGGAGATCTTGATGAGAATTTATAGATGAAGACACACGAATATGGATGAACAAGAAAGAGAAAATCCGATAGAGGAAGGGTGTTAAGTGAATTTGGGGAGAGAAGAAGGAGAGATGTGAAAATGATCAATAAAATGGGGTTAGGATTAGGTTTAGCTTCTCTATAAAGGAGAGTTTAACCTTTATTTTCTTATTTTGGGGCCTGATGCTAAACAATAGTATTATTTAGTAAATTTCGATATCATTTTAGAAAAACTTGAACCAAATTTGTTATTCAGTTTGGTTTGATTTTGTTTTTGATTTATATCCAAGTAGCTTTCACCCCTATTTACAATCTACGTCTTTTTCTAAGTTCCAGAAAAATTTTGATGGTGCCTACATGTATACTTCAATTTCCCCGTGAAGAAAAACACTTTTGACATCAAATTGATGGAGAGGTCAATATTGGTTAGTTGTAACACATAGCAATGCATAACAACTGAGAACATAACTCAAATTGTATCAAATTTTGCCATTGGGTAAAAAGTTTCTGAATAATCCACTTCATAGGTCTGAGTATAACCCTTTGTGGAGTACCCGAGCATGAGGTTTGATGTATAAGGCCATTTGTGGCTATGAAGCGTTTCATGTTAAAATTTAATATATTCCCTCTCAGATTTTGTTTGAATCATTTTATCGAGAATTTGTGTATTATATTGAGTTTGAATCATTTTATTGATCATGACTGACATATCAAACATTTATGTCTTTTGTTTTAAGATATAAACTCAACTCATTCGAGTACAATCATCAATTAATAAGACAAAGTAAGAAAAACCATGTGTGGCAGGTTCACAAACATCCGATTAACAAAAGGTTTATCAACATGAGTAGTGTTAAAAAGATAAGAACATTTGACTCTTGGCAAGCACGAAAGCTTCATAATCTAAATAAAACTAGACACTTTCAAAGAGAGAAAATAAGACATTTAAAGTACCCTAAGGAGGGATGACCTAAGCGACGGTGCCCACATCCATAATTGTTCAATGGATCTATGAGCAACCATTACGTTCAAAATTTTCCCCGCCTGGACACCATGCACAAAACAACCACCATGAATAGTGCAATTAATTTCTTTAGTCAATTGACTAATTGATAAAAGCATACGAGTAAAGCTAGGAATTAAGAGACAATTTCGCAAGTGAATCTTAGATGATATATCCTTCTCTATTGGCAGTTTGGATGTAGATTCGATCTGCGTGGGTGGTTGATTTAGGGTTATGAGGATCAAATATCATGGTGTAGGTGGCACTACAATCAAAAATTCATTGAGCACGACTAAGTTTGCATAAGAGTCCAACACAACCCTTAGAGGATTGGAAGTGGATCAAAGATTTAATGTAAGTTGGGAGTTAAGTGCCAAAAAGAATTTTCAGGTTAGGGAAAATGTGGGCTGATTTTTGTTGAGATGGAATAGGAATATTTGGGTTAAGGAATTGTGGGCCAACGATTTTATGAGAGTTGGTAAGGGAATTAAACAAATCAGAAGGGTGGGTAAGGTGATTTGAAAATCAAAAGGTTCATTTGGGGTGGGTGTATGTGAGGTGGGTTTATTTGGTGTATTTTCATAAAGAGGAAATTGAGATTTCTTGGGTTAGCACAAATTCATTCGCCGACGCCAAATACTCAACGACTTGTTATCTTCATGTAACGTTCTCTCTTCTCCAAATTTCTCGTTTTCTACCATTAAAAAACTCCTCCTTAATCCAAGGGAACATTTACCTCCTCCAATGGTGATGTTAGCTTCTCCCCTTTTGTTGGTTTTTTCTTTCTCCTCTGAAAAGGCTAAATTAGCTTTGATCTCATGGGTTGGTCCCCCAATTTTTAATGGTTGATTTACTCCCTTTCTTCTTTGCAGCCGACTACCATTCGGGGTACTCAATTAATTTGAAGCACTCCTTTTTGGTATATCCCATTTTTCCACAATTGGTTCACTTTTGATTTTCTTTTTCGTCACTTCCTTGATGAACTCCGGTTTGCCCCTCGTTGCAAGTCCAATCCCAATTTCTGAGGAATTATTTCCCAATGAAGATTCACTTTTCATTTTTTCTCTTATGACTTTCCACCTGATATGAGCATAGGCTGCCTTGACATTTGGAAGGGGGTCTTGGTTCAAAAGATCTCTCCTTTCCTTGTCTAGTGAGTCATCTATTCCACCAAAGAATTGATATAAATGGTTTTATTAGACTATGTTGTTGTAGGTGGTATTATCATAGGGCTTCTTCGATCTGTCTTTCCATATGGAAATCGTCTTTCCATAGAAAACTTCCACTACGTATTCGCCTTGTTTCAATTAAGTGGGCTTTATGGTTAGGTCATAAATTTGGATACATGGAACAACAGCGGTCACGGATGCGTTTGCGAAAATGGTTGCGGTGTTGCGACTTGAGTCGCGGCCAATGGGGTGTGAATTTTTGAAAAAAAAAATCACATATGCAGAGTTTTGAGCTTATAATTGCATTTTTGTTGACTACTATTATTCCATAATATCCCCATAGCTATTATAATTGCACTATATGAAGTACTTTTAGAGGATAATTAATTAACTTATTAGTTAATTATTTTGTTTAACAAATAATATTATAAGTAACTATAATATAAGTGATCAATAATAATTAAAGTTAATGGGTACTCATGAAATGTTAACTAGTAGATCTTAGAACTTTTTCTACAATTAGGGAGATGTTAGAATAAATTTATCTATAACCTCCTATCGACAAATAACGATGTAACAACGAAATCTCTGGCGTTACACGTTACGTAACTGTTAACTCGAAGTTTTACCGCGAAAATGTATGCTATGTTACATAACGGAATTTTACGTCACAAGAACTCTCAAACAGTTTGACCATAATGGGTGAGCTTTTATTCCATGTTTGGAGACCATCCCGACCACAATTGTATAGAGATGCAATCCCTTTCCATAATTCTCTCGTAGTTGGATAATCGAGAAATTGATTAACAAGGTCAGAATCACGTTATCTATGATCCACGAAGTGACATTGAAATCTCTTTGTTCCCACTTTGCGTAGTCTAAATTTGATTTGGATGGAAGAATGGTGATGCTATGATTAAGCCTTCCTCTCGCGCTGATAACAAAGTGCATGAGACGATACCATTTTCCGTGATTTTGATGGGTACGTTTTTCGGAAAATATGAACTGTTCGAGTTGAGTTTTCATTTGAAATTTGTGAGGGTCTATTGAGTTATTGCATTGTTGCAGTAGTTGCAACATATTTGCTGGTTTGAGTTGGTTTTCTGTATTTTCGTCTACTATTTTCACGTAAGGTAAGGGTTTGGTTAAAATTATTGCCAAAATTGGTTCCTCAATCGCCGAAAAAAACTCCACTGCTTTGATACCATGAAATCAGTAAACAAGGTTTAGGGTTTCTACATACATCTGGTATCAATTTCTGATCTACAAATATCTATCAATATGTATAATACATCTTGACCTAATTAAGGAAACAAAACATCCCTATAATTAAGGCTAAGAAAAACTAAAATATCCGACTAATTCAAAAAAATCCAAATTCACCTCCACTTTCCTACACCAAATAACAACAATGAAAAGGCTTTAATACCAAAAGATTGAGGTCTGCTATATGATTCAATTAATTAGTAACTATGATTGTTAAAATATTGGTGCCATTTAAAATTTTTATTTATAGATATTGATTAAAAAACTGAGTATGCTTTGGTATTTACCTTGTAGATACTTTACAACATGTACCTTGTCTAACTTTGTAGATCATTAACTCAAGAAGCATTTTGTTCTTGAACTTTTGTTAAGATTACAATCTCTTTTTTGCTACAATGTATTTTATGAATTTATCTGATTAACAATCCAGACATTTACATTATTTAAATGTATTAGCCATTTGCTTCAAATTGCGCGGGAATTCTAGAACTCTTAAGTTCTTGCTCATTTACTAAGATGCATGTGCAAAGCTGTTACTTTAGTCTTTTTTGGGTAACCTATTCAATGACTTGTTGATTTTCTTTTCTTACCAGCCTATTCTAGTATACATGTCCAAGGTTGATGGAAAGTTCAAATTCAGTCCAGTCAGTGTCAATTTCCTGACTGAGGTTACAAAGGTTATATTTGCTATTGTTATGCTTCTGATCCAGGTAACCTGACAACTTATTGTCTTGATTTGCACTTTACAGTCTTCTTTTCTTGCTCCCTGTCTTCCCTGTAGTTTTAGAATTTTATGATTTGGACAGGAATGGGACTTCAAGGTCTTGGTTCCCGTTTCTGCATGTATCATAGAAGCTAGGTGCAGAGAACTTTGCAAATGATAGAATCCCGAGTTATCTTGATTATTTAATTTGCTGATACTTATAGCTGTCATAAAATGACACCTTCAATCTAAATGTTTATTGCTCTATGTATGGAACAATTTTCTACTAGTTTTAGTCTATGTGGCATACGGCAGAACCGTACATGTCTGGTATCTGTATATGTCACCATTTTGAACTCGTCAACAACTCTATATGAACCTCATTTTGTTCCAGTGTAGACCAGACAAAAAATGCATGACATGGGAAGCACTTTCTCGGAGAAAAATTAGTCATTCAGTTGTGGGACTAAGCTAGGTTGCAGGAGATCGGGTATAAGTGCAGGTATGGACACACAAACGGGTAAGAGATATGCCTATTTAGCCAGTGCACTTTCTTGGGTAGTTGTGTTTTTAGAATGCCAGTGTAGACCAGACACAAAAGGCATGACACGAGAAGCGCTTTCTTGGAGATCGGGTAAATTAGCTCATTCCGTTGTGGGACTAAGCTAGGTTGCAGGAGATTGGGTATGAGTGCAAGTATGGTGTATTAGACTGATTATGCCATTGTTTTGAGTATCAAAAGAATACTGAATTGTAAATGAGACTAAAATGGAATCGTAGAGTTTAGTGTTGTAATAAGAGGAAACAGAATACCAAAGCTTTCGAGAGGCTTGCACTTTCCAAAGACATGAGTATAAAACTCTCCTTAAAAATCTAATACATTTTTCTGCCCTCTTTTCCCATTTCCCTCTACCTTATTTATACTAATAAGCTCTATAACTAACTAATAGTAAAATATCTAAAATACCCTTTTAACCAATATATCACATATGGACACACAAACGGGTACGAGATATGCCTATTTAGAAAATGAGGATATGGGTACAGAAGTAACTATTATATAATAATCCCTTTGTTTTTTGTTTTTTTGTAACTTTGGCATTTGCTAAATAAAGACAAGGCCATCCTTGGTGGCACTCTGGGAAGAATATTTCTTGCATGATTGGGTAGTATTGGTCTAGTTGGTCATAGCAGTATTGTTGAGGTGCAAGTCCATATCATTAACTTTTTTTTTTTGGAAAAAATACAAATGATAGTTCTCTCTTTTCTTCCGTATGGAAGCACGACAATGACAAAGATTCAATTTCAACAATATGGGGTCGGCTTCCAGACGGAATAATGGGGGATATTTAGTGCAACCCTGAGCTAAAATGACTATGGACGTACACATTGACAAATAAATTAGTACACCATCTATCCCAAATTGCTACGTTATCATTTTCTTTTTCCATTTACATACCATTCTTAGCATACTTTTTCTGTTTACTTTCTCTTTAAAGTTGGGCCAGCGCCACATCCACCTATCATTTTCTTTTCTCTGCCTTTTTACTTTCCTTAAAAATTGTGTGAACAGCAACTGTAACATGTAATTTGTAGCTGGGGTTTTTATAAGTTGTATTCACTTTCAGTTTAAACTCTATTTATCAGACCCGTCTGCAGAATTGACTGAGATTAAGGATATGTTGAAATTAAGGCCTTTGTGTTGTTGTTGTACCATGCAGAATTTTCTGTCATGTTATTGACTTATCTGCCATGCAACTGTTATTTTCGCAGTCCAGACATCAGAAAGTTGGAGAAAAGCCTCTTCTTTCTGTCTCCACTTTTGTTCAGGTATGCTTTCATCAAGTATAATTCATGCTTCTAGTTTCTACTTTTTCTGAATAATGAGTACTTAAGCTTGTTTAACTTGACTCTGTATGAGATGTTGCTAATGTTGCATGGACATTGGAGATATGCTGATTGGTTTAATATTTCAGGTCAGCTAGATAACTTGTTTGTTGTGATAGAAGATGTACATCATGTAATAGGGGTCTGTCTTTACTCGTGATATTTTACAAAGAAATACTTTCAAGTTTCAACGATATATGTTTGAGTATAGTTAGTGTCTTAATTATATAGAGACTCTGTTTCTTCTATTGGACAACACTGAATTTCAATACAACTTCATAAGTTTATCCTCATGATGGAAGGTGAAAATTTTCCGAAACGTCACAAGACATCATGCAGGAGCCATTGTTTCCATATCATTAGAATTATAGTATCATGGGAAAGTCTCACTTTCTTTTATTTTCAAAAAGGTTATAGCTTGTTGCAGTTTTTATTTATCATGCATTTGGGTATGGTTCTCAATGTAGCTCTATGGGTATTGGATATGGCATGCCATTCATGTAGCTATCAGGCTTAATTAAGCAAAATGCCTTCTGATTCCAGACTTAAAACACTTGTATGATTAGTTTTTTATTCACTAACTCATTCCTGCTCTCTTCATTTTTTTCACTGCTGCAGGCTGCTCGCAACAATGTACTTCTGGCTGTTCCAGCACTTCTATATGCAGTTAACAACTATCTCAAGTTTATTATGCAGGTGCCAATGTTATGATTTGAATGTGTATCGTACTCATGCTAGCTTTTCTTTCCCTGGCTGTTTCCTATTTGCTAGATATAGTATTCTGTGAATGTCTGGAATCTGATTTTGAGTTTTGACCTTTAAGGTTTTACGAATTAATGTTTTTTTATGTAATTTAATGAATTTGGGCAAACATAACATCATGAGCATCTAGACGGTAGAGTGCTTACCCCCTTTGTTGAATGCGATATTTCTGTTTGTCATTTGATGCTTATGCATGTAGTCTGTAGATATAGTACTTCCTATTTTAATTTTCTTCTTTCTTTCCTTTTTTTTGGTGACTGATCTTTCATGATTCTTTAGCATATAGGCTGATTAGATAAATCTTAATGCAGTTATATTTCAATCCCGCAACAGTGAAGATGCTCAGCAATTTGAAGGTAATTTTTACAAATTAGATAAACTTATCTTTTGGTTCTATATTTTATGCTTAGGATGTACTTGATCCAATTCTAATAAGATTTTTTTTTTTTGTTCGCATCCAATTCTAATAAGATTTTAATATTTTATTATCTTGTGGAAGGACCACCCTTAAAGGGGTTTAAAACAATGCTTTGCTTGGTAGTTGGTATGGAAGTAATGAATCAGGGGGGTTAGAAAAAATCAAGCTATAGAAATTGGTTGGTTGTGAAGTACATGTAATGGTTGAGAGGGATCGTGGTGGTTGTAAAGAAGGTAAGGTAATGGCATAGTGCAAACATTACGGATTTGGTTATGGTCTCAGTAACAGTCATGGACAGGATGTCACGATTAACGCGGATGGTTTTATGATTGTCTTGACTAAGCTCGATATGGTGATGTGGGTAATATTATCCTTTTGGGTGGTGATTTTTAGATAAAGAGGGAGGGAGAGGTAAACTATATCCTCATTTTTTATTTTTTATTTTTTTTTGTTGTGAGGGGGGGGGGGGGGGTGGGTGGGTGGGGGGGTACGGGGTTGAGTGTACCTTAGGCATGATGCAAAATTACTGTTATGGTCACGGTTACGTTATCAACCACCAAACATCTTTTGCAGTAATGGGTTTGCGTTTGTCTTTGCCTATATTTCAGTCGATGTAAAACCTTTGCAATTTGGTGAGATGGGCAATATTTTTACACTATGTCCTAGGAAGATGTTGGGTAACTATTCCCCATCACGAGGGAAACAGTTCCCCTTATCACTCCATCTCCTTTTTACTTAATCACCTTCATCATCACCTCATTTTTGAGAACTAGCTCCAATTCCTTTTCTTTTCTTTATATGACTTCTATTGTCTCCCTAATTCATTACCCCCATTCCAGCATGCTCTAAAGATAAAAGGAAACCTTGGCCGTTTTAATCTTAGTGGGAGAATGAGATTTCATTCTTTCTTTTGTTCTTTCGAAACATTCAGAGGAATGAGTGACAAGACATGTATTTTTGTACATGAACTGTTGAACCTACTGTATGATTCCACCTCAAAACTTCCACGAATCTTCTTTTAATGTCATCTTTCCCATGGTTAATTAAAAGGAACAACTTAACAAATGAATATTTAATATTTAGCATATGCAGGGTTTTATTGGTATAGTGTTAATTGATAATCAGCACAATAGCTCAAATAGAGCAAAAAACATGACAAGAGTGGTAAATATTGCAGCACATTTTATTTTTGACCTTCATATTTCGTTCACTCTCTTCTGCTGTTGTTCCTTTTGTTCCTTGTTTCTTTTATCTGATGAAGGCAATATAGTGTCAATGAGTTAAAAATGCTTTTTATGACTTTCTTATTGTCTTCATTGCTTATCTTTCGTTCACATTTGCAGGTTTTAGTTATTGCTGTTCTGCTGAAGCTTATCATGAAACGTAGGTTTTCTATAATTCAGGTGAGTTATCTATAGTTTTAAAATTATTGCAGTTATATTTCAAATATGTTATGGATGAATCTAATTTTTGATATTGTTTTGTGTTGGAATATATTTTGTAGTGGGAGGCTCTTGCTCTGTTACTCATAGGCATTAGTGTCAACCAAATGCATTCCGCACCTTTGGGTGATACTGCAATGGGACTCACAGTTGCAGCAGGAGCTTATATCTACACATTGATCTTTGTTAGTGACACCTTTATCTAATTTACGCATTTCCAAATGGATACAATTTGTCTTCACCTCTTTTTTTGTGTCCAAAAGGACCAAAACTACATTTACTGATTGATGCCTTTGTATTAAAACTCAATATTCAGGTTACAGTCCCATCTTTGGCCTCGGTTTTTAATGAGTATGCTCTTAAGAGCCAATATGACACAAGCATATACCTTCAGGTAAACTTCAATTTTTATGGCCTTTCCTATTACAAGTCTTTTCTCTTAAGTTATTTCCAATTGTATGTTTTTGACATTAAAATTTGAAGCAGCAAAGGCTCAAAGCACGGAAACTTTTTAGGTTGACGTTACTCTTTCTAGGTCTTGAATGACTAAACATTTGTTTGTATTGTATCACATACTGCAAAATATCAAATGCAATTGCAAAACCACTTTTGTGGTCAATGCGGATGATTTTGCGGATCTCACGATTTAGACCGCAGTCATGGTGACCTTAAAAAATCTTTACAGCCCGCTCAGGATGCAGTGATGCAATCATTATTTTTGCCATAGGATTGGGGAACAAATTTGGAATATAAATGATGATAGATATATGTGAATACATCAATTTACGTCTTCATGAAAAATTTGATTTCAACCAAGTCTTGAATATCTGGGACATGAGTATCAAATGTCATAAATGTGGCATCCACTTTTTCTGCTACTGTAATATTTGAACACTCATTTTTTAAATTTCAAAGACCTGGCTAGTATGATATCCAAAATATTTGGAGAAATAAATCGAGCCTCTCCCTGCAGTATCTAGAGGTATATTTGACATCAATTTTTGTGCTATTGCAGAACTTGTTCTTATATGGGTACGGTGCCATCTTCAACTTTTTGGCCATAATTGGAATTGCATTGGTAAAAGGTATAAAATAATGGGTTTTTTTTCATAACCCTCTTTGGCTGTGATTTCCAAGAGCTGCTTCATACTCTCAAAATACCCTTCATCAAGTGAATCTTGAGCTCTTGATTCTATGCAGACAATAAGAGATATAACAGTGATCATATATTTAAGTTAATAAATTAGTCCAAATGTGGAAATTGGCCTGCGTGTAGTTTGCGCTACACTGGAAGTTTGAAGAAAGGAATAATAGTGACTGAAATTGGTGGCCGTCAACTTATTAGTTAATTCATTATTGAAAGCATGACTTTAGATAAGGGATGCACCAAATACTTTTGAACATCATAGTTTGTCGTGTTGTGTCAAATGTGTGATATAATGCTGATTTTGACCAGTTATGTTGACCCAAATGTAGAATGAGTACATTCTTACTCTGTCTGATCTCCTTTAAAAAAGACATGTTTGGGTTGTGTACTACTGTGTACATATTTTTACTTGGGCAAAATGTGTGTATTTTGCTTTTATACTTGAGCTGATCATGGTTATGCAGATTCTTGTTTTTGGAGGAATTCAAATTCCATATGTATAAACACATCATGGTTTATGCTTTAATACTTCAGTCATTCTGAAAGGGCTGCTACTGTGATCGTTCTTTTCTAAAAGGCTTTGAGCTCTTTTGCTTGTGGATCTTATACATATTTTATGATGTATACTTATCGTCCAATTAAAGTGACCCTTGAGGAACCCTTTTCTGTTTTTTAGTACTGGGTTGAAGGAGGATGTGAAAATTGGTTTGAATATTTTCAGGTCCGAGCAGCTTTAATATTCTTGAGGGACACTCAAAAGCTACTATGCTTTTGATTTGCAACAATGCAGCACAAGGAATCTTGTCTTCCTTTTTCTTTAAATATGCAGGCAAGCACCTTTTTAGATCTAATAATGCACTGTTTTAGTAGCTATCCTTTGTCGGTACTTTCTGTTACATGATGGACTACGCAATTGCTGTAGTAGCGCTCCTTTTAGATAGTATTTTGCCGCCAAAAGGTCTTGTTCCTTTCATTCTAATGTTAAATGTTTGTTATGTTTAGATACAATTTTGAAGAAGTATTCTTCTACTGTTGCCACGATCTTTACGGGCATAGCTTCCGCTGCATTATTTGGCCATAAACTAACTATGAACTTCATCTTGGGGATTTCGATTGTATTCATCTCAATGCATCAGGTAAAAAATAAGAAATGCAGAAAGTGAGGGGGATTGCTCATGACATCTTTATCTTCTCACTGATATATTTCTCTCCTGTACAGTTTTTCTCATCTCTTTCAAAAGTGAAAGATGAATATGAAAATACAGTTGAATTGTTGGACGTACCAAACAATCTGAGGTAACTAATTTTCATTTGAATATTAAATTGTTGATCCATGAATGTGATTGGGCTGATGTAATCGATGATAATTTCAGGTCAAAAGACTCTTTCATAGATATGGCTGCTGGAGCTAATGAAGAGGTTGGTGTTTTGCATATCTTCTTTCTAAATTTTCCATTGTGATCGGCTTGCCTCTTATGCCATTTTATAATAACATTTTGAAAATTTTCTCTTCAGGCAACTCATCGTATAGGTGATAACGAGAGACAGCCACTTCTTCCCAGATAAGGTTATTTATTGCTTAGTCTTTTCAGCTTTTATTTCCTAAGGGTGTCAACAAGGCTAGTCTTGCAATGAATCTTGTTCACAAGACTGTCATCGTTGAAGTGAAAAAATTATGAGTCTTACATGCAGTATTAATAAATAAACTCATTGCAAGACCCTTGAAACAGGTCAAATTTCTAAATTGTTTTCAAGACCTCTTGATAAATATAATCGAGTCTAAAGTGACTCTAAGGATAAACAGTAAAACTAAAAAGACTCTCATATGTCTGAATAACATTAAAAGTAGCCAAAAATTAACGGAAATCTAATGTTGCAAAGTCTAAAGATTGAAACTCGATTATGGGGATATTAACCCTTAAAGATCCTTTCTCTTAATACATTATACTCAATGTAATACTGCTGCATTTTTTGTGTTGCAGAGTTCTCTGGCAGGTGTATGGAAAAATGTTTGCTAGTAAAGGTTGGGCTATAGCCTTCACTTACTAATTGAAGCTGATAACTTTTTTTTCCTGATTGATATAGTTCTGCATTGGAATGGAGTTTGAGATCTTAGATGCCTGTCTTGTTGTGTTATAACTCCGAGGCTAGTCTTCAGGCAGGCAGGCTAGCTTCAATACGATCACTGCTCTTCGACATACAAAGTTAGCGGCACTTTATTTTTTACCATTCTTTTCCGGTTGGATACCTGCCGATATAATCTTTCTCCTTCATGTCACCCCGTTTTGTAGCTGTACTGTGAGAGTTTGTTGTAGTTTATGCCATATTTGGCTCCTACTTATGTTGTAAGGTACAAAGATTTTGATAGTTATATCCAAAGTAAATTGTGTGTATATTGTTTTAATTTATGTTTCCTATGGCACATGAAGTTTTAATGAACTTCTTACTCCCGGGTGTATTTAATTACATTTCACTATATATTGCCCAGCATTTGGGCTTGGACGAAGGGGCGCAAGCGCAACATGCCAACATTTATGCGACCGTTGGGAGAGTTCGTTTAAAAAAATTATAAAAGAAAATATTTAGAGTCAAAATATTGAAAAGGGTGGGGATACAATAAAAATAACAACAAAAAGAGTTAATTCTTTTCTGTCCTTTAAATTTTCTGTTGAAAATGAACTATTGTGAGCTTACATGAGCAAATATAGGGAGTAGAGATTACTTCATGTATGTACTTGTGTCTTGTAATCACTATTCAATGAATTTGTCGCTTAGCACATAGCTACATACTCTTTTCGTCCACTCAATTTGCACCATTTGCTATTTGTACGTGCATTTCATCCATAAATTACTTCATATTTGTACGTATTATCTCATCCATACAATTTAACTTTTTTTAGTTTTATTTACACAATTAATTCTCTCTTTTCATTTGTTGTCTTTATTAACTTTTTCTTTAAAAAATCTCACTTTCTTTTTGCTTCAATTCTAACCCGACAGAGGGAGCATTAAAATAGTGAGAGTTAGAGTGTAAATAAGTAGGGTGAATAATAATAAGTGTGGACTTGTGAATGATATATTAGAGACGGTCATCATCTTTATATCTAGTGTATCCCGTTCATAGAAAAAGAGAATGCGGCCAAAGTGTCCCTTAGCAACCCATACCCACTAAGAGACGATGTCAATTATCTTAGAGAAATTCTACCTGGTAAGCACCAGGTTAAAAGAAACGTCTACTATAACTATTTTTGTTTTCCATTCTACATAGTAAGCACCAACTGTTGTAAAACTATCTGTCGTAACTATATTGGCTAAAAAACATTAAGTGACCGTTAAATCTGGAAATCACAATTTTGCCCTCTTCATAATCTTCATCTTCTCCAATCACAACAATGGCTAAATTGTTATAAGACAAATCAATAGTAGCATTTTCTGGAAAATCACCCCCAAAATCTGTCGAAATTGCACCAGAAATTTTGTTATAAGAAAGATTCAAGTATCTCAAATTGGGTCCCACACTAAAATCAGAGGGTAAAGAACCATTAAACAAATTAGAAGAAAGATCTAGAACTTCAATAGAAGGAGGAAAACTTGAAGATTTGAAGCATTAAAAAGAGTAACAGGTAAAGACCCATTGAAGAAATTATAGGATATATCAAGGTGCAGGAGAGTTTCAATGAGGCCTAAATCAGATGGTATAGAACCTAGTAACTAATTACTTCCTCCGTTCCATAATACTCGCTACATTTTTCATTTTGGGAAATTTCATATTACTTGCTACATTTCCCTTTTAGTAAAAACCAATCATTTAAAGTTATACCTACTCCTATTTTCATCTTACTCTATATCTAATTACTCATATTTTTCTTTTTCATTTTTCAACAAATAATATTAAAAAATCCAAAAAAGCAACTTTCCATCTACTACTCATCATTGCACAGTAACTTCTTAATCTTTGTGCCCATGCAATGGTAGCAAGTAATCAGAACGGAGGAAGTATTAGGAAGAGTTAAGCTAATGACTTGAAGATCAGGGTTACAAACGACGTCGTTCCATGCACAAGGAGTTTGGTCTAAGTAATTCCATGAGTCTAGAACTGATAAAGGGTCACTTAAAATGGAGTATTTGAAAGCAAGAAGGGAAATTGAAAATAATTAGTATTCAAATACAATCCCATAGTTAACGATGAAAACATTGCCCAAATCCGTCCTTGAAGACCATTGCCTTCAAGCTTGACTTCAATGGCAGTAGAAGGAAATGCGTGAAATGAAGAAGAAGAAGGAGCATCCTTTTATTAGAATTAAACAAGGGCAAATGCGTAATTTCACAAGTTAACGTTTCATTAACATTTTTTGACCAGTATCGTTAATGTAGATGTTTTTGCCATAGTTGAGTGCTATTTGGTAGAATGGCAAATAAGAATAGTTATTGTGAGCGTTTCACTATACCTGGTGCTTACCAGGTAGAATTTCCCATTATCTTAAGGTATAATAAATTCATTTTACACTTCCACCTATTCAATTGTCTACGAGCTAATTTTGTGATAGATCGTCTCTCAGTAAAACGACCAAAAAAACCTCATATTCTCATAATATTGACCCTGTTAGGATTATTTAACTCCTATATAAAATACGTTTTTCGACGAGACCGTCTCTTACGATAATATAGTCTACCCTAATTTAGAGTACTTAGCATATCTAAAACACCAAAACCTGCCGTCTTTTCTTTTTCTATTCTTCTTCTTCCATGGCTTCTTCTTCTAAGCTCAACAAAAATGGTGTCCACTCGCCTGCTCAACCACAGCCGCAAGTACCTTCTGTTCCTCCACATCAACAACTCTCCCTCAAAAAACCTAACAACTCCATTAGCAAACACAAAACAAAGCTTCACAATTCCCTTATTCCTTCATCTACTATCAATGACGATGTTCTTTCTACTTCCTCTCACCTCACTCGTCAAGAACTCCTTCGCCGTCGCCTTCAACGTATTCGCCGCCTCTCCAAAGTTTACAGAGACCATTATTGGGCTTTAATGGAGGATCTTAGGGTTCATTATCGGGAATACTATTGGAAATATGGTGTTAGTCCTTGCAAAGTGGAGGATGAGAGAGAAAGTGGTGGTGCTGATAGAGAATTTGGTGGTTGCAATGTTGAAGGTTGTGGAGAAACCAATCACAACAATAGTATAGATGTAGTTGGTGGAAATGGTGGCGGTTGCGGTAAATTAGGGTTAGGATTTGGAGAAAATGCGTCGGAGTTGAAATTGGGAGGGAATAATCAATGTGCACTAATATCGTGTAAGTTGAAGGCTATGGCGTTAACTAGCTATTGCTATTTGCATATTTTGTCTGATCCTCAACAGAAGCTTTACAAGGCTTGCAACTTCATTATCAAGATGTAAATTTCTCTTTCCATCCATTTTTTCCAAATTAATTTAAATTTGAATTGTGATATGATCAATTTTTCAAATTATTAGAACTTATCATGATGTTTGTATTCACCTCATAGTTAGCAGCTGAATTATTGTATATTTACTATTCTTGATTTAGTACCTGTTTAACCTTAACTGACTTTCAATTCTAATAAAAATTTAGTTCGGTGTGGTTCCGTTTTATTATTATTTGTTTGTCATCACTCTTGATACCTTGTTTTCACTATTCATTGAGCTCTAATGAGTTTAGTTGAGTTTAGTTTTAATAAGTTCGGAGAACATGTGAAACGTCTTATATTGTTATCCAAATGTTGTGTTTGGTTAGTTAATGATGCATAATTGGAAATACTGATATTAGTTGGATTTAGGAAAATTATAGTTTCTTTTGATTCCTCATGAGCTGCCAATCCTAAGGGTGAATGTCAATTATACTATCCGTTTTTTGTTTGTTGCTACAATTCGTGAGAGGTGAAACAGCTAAAAAACATAGGATACTATATTTTGTTGTCAAAAGTTCACATAGTATTATATTTTCCTTAGGCTCCCTCGGTTTTTAGAGGAAGTATAGACTGTTTGGCAAGTAGCTTGCTAAACAATTTTAGCTAATTTAGTTACAAATAGATTGTTGAATAGCTTATTTAGTTACAGATAGATTGTTGAATGTGCAAACCATTGGTTGAAATAACTTGTTATAAATCAACTAATTTACATCAAGCAACAAGGTGCAAACCATTTAATACTAGTGCAAACCATTTAATACTAGTTTTAAGTCCATTCATCCAGTCAAATTAACCACTCAAAGCTGCAATTAGCTATCGCCCGTTTGCCAAACACCCCCATAGTTTTCAAACCATATCATCAGTTGGGGTTTGTATGCACTTTGAATAAAATTTCCCATACTTAATATGTAAAGCCAATAACGCATTTTGAGAATGTTTCCTAATTAACCCCTCCGTCCCATTTAAACACACGCAATCGTTATGTGTTAATCTTACATCTATGGTATCTAACTGTAAATCCGCATGCCAAATTGAGTAACTCTGTATTTGAGGAAGCTGTTTGTAACTTTATGATGCTACCAATTAAATCATGCCACCTATCTGTGTACGAGTTGATCATTTCGTTTTTGAATATCCAGTGCACAACAAGGACCAATATTATGTGGGAGGCCAATATTAAAATCTACTATTCCGTCACTATGTAACATCCACTTCCCAAAGGCTCAAAAAGATGTCAAACATGCTTTGAAGAAGGCAGGTCTAAATGTTTCATCTTCTAGTAAACTTGCACCGAAGTTCCATGTTGTAATAGCAGAGTATGTTCACCAGATACAGTCAAAGAGGAGGGCGGCTCAGAAGCATAAGTGTAAGACTGTTGTTGTAAAAGAAGAATTACCCACCTGACCAGCATTTTCGATTGGGAACACCTTACTGGGCTATTCTTGTGCAGCTGAATAGAGTGGAGGTTTAAAGCTGTTCAATGTTTCTGTAAGGAGACATGCCATCATGCTACAAGCAACATCATCTACTTGAGGTACTCCCGGGGCTTGCTCAATCTATGCATTAGCACTTGTGTATCTTCTTCACCTGAAATTTTCTGCTTTTGTCACCTGTATAAGTTGTGCTGACATGCCTTGAGAACCTTTTGTCCTGATTAAGCCATCACAGTTTAGCTGCAGATGTCAGCATGTTTATGTTTATGTCTAAATGTGGGGTTTACCTTTGTTGTAAATTGTAACATTGTTGTTTAAACCTTTTTACGGCTTGCCTAGAAAGTTTATGTAAATATAGAAGTTATTGTCATGTTTTCTAAGTCAAATGAACTTTGTGATAGTTCCTTTCAAATGTCTAATTAGATTCCTTAGAATTCGAAAAATTACCCATTGCACATTTTGGACTGTTTTAAGCATCCTTACCGAGAGAGATTTACTGCTAGCTAGCATCTTATTAAATAGCTTAGTTTTCGTTGCTATTAAATAAGTATTAGTCCTGCAACAAGTCTTTAAAAGCTCAATGGATTTACCCTTGTTCTAGTTTAAACCTCCTATTCTTTGTTTGGACTATCAAACAGTACAAGTCTTGATCAGTGTGAACCCTCAAATGTATTTATCATAACAGCGAACAAACATTGTTTTAACTTTATTTTTGTCCTTTCAAGCTTCAACGCTATTACATTGTCTCCCTTTTGTTCGTCGTTACCAACAGCGAACAAAGAATTTTGACTTTATTTTTACCAGTTTTTGGTTCGTTGTTAGTAACAGCGAACTTGTCGTTCTCCGCTGTCATGCCTTGATATTTTTTGGCTTTTGCTCAACCCTGTTCTACTTGCTCTCCTTTAAAGCGCAGCTTAGTTATTCAGCCAACAAAGACATCCTCAAACATAAGCACTTGCAGGAAGCTCTCCACATACAGTCACTCAATACCAAGCGTCTATAAAGTTCTAGCCCCCTTATCCTGTACATTACCTTACTCATTTGTTGTTCCTCTGCCAAGTTACTACAGAACAAATCAGTTTGCTGGAGCCTGGAGATGAATCCTATATGGTCTAAGCTCCATGCCGGGCGTTACTTCCCTTTTGCTTGCTCCTCTTTTCTTTATGGTTTGTACGTAGTTGATTGCCCCATATCTTGTTTAGGCTAACTTATCTGTGTTGCTCTCCCCCTCAACGAACATGTTGCAAATTGTCAATCGGAAACAGACAGTGGGTGTATGTTATTGAGGTCTCGTACACACCAACTCATAAGGTGAGAATGGCTCTTATACGACAATTTGACACCCCAATTTTTCTTTAAACTGTAACTTGTAAGGGTAGGATGAATCCCTCTGCTGACCTTATCGATTTTGTAAATTGTCAATCCGAAACAGACAGTGGGTGCATTTCTGAGAACGACTGGAGTAGTTTGGAAAGTTATCGTTATTTTACCTTTGTGTTTTGTTTCTTCAGGTAGAGTGCTGTAAATCTGGAAATTGAACCGTTATATTTAAAAGTATGAAAATTTGAAGCAAGTAAGCAAAAAATATAAAAATTTCATACAATAGCAAATTTTGAAAAATAATTCTCAAGATAAACTGTTTTTTCTCAAAGCTGTGATTTGGGGCTGTTCGTTGTTAGTAATAGCGAACAAAGACTAGAGGTCAAAAAAAGTCAAAGAGTTTGTTCTCTGTTACTAACAGTAAATAAAGACTTTGCCTGTTTTTGACCTCCAATCTTTGTTCGCTATTTAGATGCGATCTAAAAACAACATATTCCCCTGTTTGACCAGGTTTTAACTTTGTTCGCTGTTAGTAACAGCGAACATACCCTTTACTTTTCTTAGGAAATAGTTTTAAAAGTTGGTTATAATGTGATTTTTTTTATGTTTTTGCTTATTTGTTTTAAATTTTCTAAAAGTATCGGCATGTTTTTTGCTTGTATTACTAGATCCACCCAGAACTTTGTTGAGCTTGGTGCTTTTCGAGCACGTTGTTCATCCAATGATATACAGGATGAGTACAACATTTCAAACATTTTATTATCCCAACGTTATTAACTGACTTTCACCTATGGTCTGATTTGGGTTTTAGATGTACGCAAACTTATCTTTGTTTGTTTCAACACAAATAAAGAAGTTGTTTTTAATTAACCTTGATGGTTGGTAGCAAACATTATTCGTATTTATTTGCATGTGAACAAAGGGAACATTCTGGTGTAGTAATTAGTACTCCGTATTTATTTTCAGGGTATTAAGAGCTGAACTTATTATTAGGAAAATTACATTAAAAACTCTCAACTATGCGCGTTTTAATCATAAAACTCCCAAAAATTGATTAATATTTAAAACTCTCAACTTTAGGCCCATTTTAAATTTAAAGTCCAAGATGACTTATAACCGAATAAATTGGTTTTAGTAGAAAAGTAGTGGGACTCAATTGTATTTATTAGTCACCTCACCCCTTTGACCTTACACGACCCTTCACGTACCCTCTCATTTTAACAAAATGGTAACTGGTTAAATAGGTTATAAAATTGTATCAGCGCTTTAAAATTAAAATGGGCTTAAAGTTGAGAGTTTTGAATAATAATTGGAAGTTTTAAAAGTAATTTTCTTTATTATTAGGAGTGATAAAGTTATAGTAACTACTAATCGCTAGAATTGATTTATGTCTCTGTTGAAGCATGTTTACCTGGCATTTTAATATATAATATTTGTAACAAAGGAAGAAAAAGGTCTTGTTTTAGTCTTGATTCATACCCCCATATACTATGTTCCAAAAGGAATCCCATTATCATTATCATTATCATTATTAATAAAAAAAATTAGCTAATTTTAATAATGACATTACGAGAACAATGGTGGAACTAGTTATGCTTGGTTAATCAAACTACTACTATAATTATTATTATATCTATATACCTAATATTTCCTATGTTTCTTTTTGTTTTTTCCGTTTACTTTTTGTACAGTTTTTAAAGCAAATTTTAAATTTCAATATCTCTAAATACCCTTAATAAAAAATTATAGAAAAAACATAATAAAAAAATATACATTAAGACAAATCTAACGAGATCTCACATGGAAATATTTATCTTCTAAATATGCGTCAAAAACATCAATCAAATTTCTCTCTCCTTGAGATAGAATAATCCAAATGGGAAGAACATTAGAGAACGGAGGGAGGACAAGCTTAGCTTAGCTTGGCTTCTCCCCTTCAATCACTCTATTGTGTGAAAATGTTGCAAAAAATATGCATCTACTGCTTAGTTTACTCCCTCCATACCTCTTATTTAGCATTATTTTTCATTTAAGATTTTCCCTTCAATTTTACAGCCTTTTTTTTACTATAGGTTACCACTTTCTTTTAATATTATTCGTACATTTTAACTATTTTCATTTCATCTAATTAATTTATTATCTTTTCATTTTTACCAAATATCCACGTTAATTTTTCTTTGCTACTATCTTAAAGAATGAGAGGAGTAGACCCAGCATATCATCTAGATGCTTGGTTTTTGTATAAAATAAATGTGAAATTTGCTTAAATAGTGAAAAGCAAAAAGTAATAAGAACTGAATAGAGTAGGTAACATTTTTAAATTTGAATTTTAGCTTGTTACACGGGTTTATATAATTTGTCTATTTTTCAATTGATCATTTTAAGATTGTAAATGATTAATTTAAAGTTGTAAGTGATCACTTTCAAACTAAATAAAAAAGGTGATAAATTTAAATTTATTAGCGACACGTAATCACTTTTAGACAATAATGCACATTGGGTCAGCCCAATAGAAATAATTTCACCATAAAATCATCTCATTTAAGAATTTGGAATAAAATTCTAACCATCAACTTAAAATTTTAATTGAGATAATTTCTATAATTTAACTTAATTCGTTATGTTATTGTTTGATTAAATTTCGCAAAACGATTACATAATGGTCGGTGTTTCATCATCATCATCATTCAGCACCATGAGGTGTATCCCGTTCAAAGAAAACTAGATCAGGACCTGAGGAGTGAAGAACAACGGCAACTCATACCCATAAAGGAGAGTGAAATCAAAAAGTCTCCGGGTCAAGAAAGGTTTTCAAAGAAAGAGAAACCTACAACTTACAGACATAATTGTTAGTGTTTATCAAAAAAATATTTATCAGATAATGAAGACAAGTAATAAGCACAATTTGACTTAAAGTAGGGATAAAAAGCTGTTTATTGGTGATCCCTAGGGAGAAACCTTCACTGCTTGACTTGTTTTAACAAAAAAAAATGTCATATCTCATCTACAACAAACTCGACTTTATCAATTTAAAGTGATATTTGATCGCAATTGTCACGTATTATTTCGATGTAACTATTATTTCGATGTAATGTATGACTCACCAATGAATTAATATTAATTTCGAAAAAAACATATTGTTGATCCAATAAAAAAAATAGTGTCAAATTGGGCAATTACAACACAATAAAAGGAATGCTAGAATAGCAAAGCTCTAAACATCACTACACCAGGAATCACAAAAAACACCTAAAATCCTATAAGGCCTTTTGCAACAATCATAAACCTAACAGAATTGATAAATGGAAACTGCTCCTTTGTACACCATTAAAAGTTCTAGCAAGGAGATCTGTGTTACGGTGTCTCCGTTTCAATTCTAACGTGCATAGCAAACGATGTCCAAGTATTCCTTCGGCTAGTCACCAGAGAAGAAGATTTCGGAATCACAGCAGGAGTTAGAGAGACTTCTAAGTCTCGCCTCACAATGTCGGAACACTTGGAATCGATGTGGATACAAGAAAATAGTACCTACAGTGAAACTGCATGCACGTAGCCACAACACTATTAGATACGTTGAAAAGAATATGGGCTTATCAACGATTCTTCTAACTCTCGAAACCCACGATATACAGCCTCTGTTACGCTTTGCGGAAGGGGCAATCTTCGTACCTCGGTCATATACCTGAAGTTTTGAGTTTTACATTAACCACAGTAAAGAAAGTAAGCACAAAAGCAAGTTTCATCCTACTTGCAAGCTATATATAGGTAAATTCAGCTTTCTAGACACAAGGAGAACGGTGAAGCCTGCTAAGCTATGAAGAAAGTGCATAGTACACAATAAAAGCAAGTGTCCTTATTCACCCTACATATTTGCATTTTGATTTTTGTATACTCCCTCCGTTTCCTTTTGTTCTTCCCATTTGGAATATGGGAAGAAATCAAGATAAGTTATAATTATACAATAGATACTATGAGAGTTGAGTAAAATAATATAAAAAATAAAGATTTTATTGATTAAAGTGTAAGTGTAATAATGTCATTAAATTTCATTGGGTGCATGTAAAGTAAATACATCGGAAATTAAAATGTAAATTAATTTTTATAGATTAGAGTGTAAGTGTAATAATTTCCTTCTATTTTATTGGTTACTAAAGTAGAAAGATTCTAAATGGGAAGAACTTTTAAAAATTTCCAAATGGGGAAAGTGAGAAGAACATACGAAAACGGAGGGAGTATTATTATGGATTCTTGATAAATTTTAAGTGAATATTTACATGCATGGCCAAATCACAAGGAAATTGGTTCAATTTTTCAAAGAAGGAAAGGATTGGACAAAATAAGAGTCATTGGATTCAATGTGGCTGTGGGTGGCTCAGATGGAGAGAAACTACTGGAATATTGTAAGTAGAGAACCTGAAAAATGAAAGGAGAAATTCTAAAGGATGGACGCTATCAAGCTGGATTTATTACAAGGGATTAGAATGTTGGGACTTGGGCATACAAAAAATCGGAATAGCCGAGACACTTATGTTGAGATGAAAGTGTGGACTTACACTAAGATATATAATTTGAAATAACGTTGTAAGGAAGTTAGAATAGGTGGCAGATATTGACAATGACATAAAAAAGAATTTACTTTGAAGGTTCAGGCATGTGCGATGATGACCATCTCATGTTACAACTTCAAACAATAGCGTGCTGGACAAACTAAGACTATACAAAAGGTTGATAGAGACCAAAGATGACGTGGATGGCAAGGTAGAGCAAGGATTTGGTGGAATTAGGTATGCAGGATCACATGGCGTTAATTAAACTTCATCAGGTATAAATTGTACTTGAAATTAATGATGATCAATAACAAATTATACTGGAGCTTAGAGAGGTGGATGAGATCATGGAGGCGGCTGACTAATGTGAGCTTGTAGTGTAGGTGGTTGCTATGGTGGTGCTTAGTCTGGTTATAGTGGTGGCTGATTTTGAGGATGGCAGGTAGACAGTCTTGCTTTGTGCAATCGAAACCCCCCACCCCCACCCCCACCCTTGAATTCCAGGAGTTGGGGTTTGTTGCAACACAAATTCTTGTGAGACCATGTCTAATTGGGCCAGTCCATTATATATTTTTTAAAAGATTGTAAGTAGGCATTAAGAATAATGTAAGTATTTAAGATATTAAAAGTAGACATTAAGGATAAGGTAAGTAGACATTAAGAATACGGTAAGTATGTATTAATCTTTAATGCGCTGTACTTGAACGTCTCTCAAAGAGACGGTCTCTCAAGAGACTAGCTGTGGTTGCAAGCCCAGCTCTCTTATTGGCTTAGAGGCATCAGTTTTGGGGTGTAATTTTGCATCACCGTATAGGTTGTTTTGCCAATTCTGGACCTATAACTGATTCCAATGGATAGAGACCAAACGCATCTAACTCTCTCACCTCTCCCAAAAGAGTATAAGATGACAAATTTCAACGCATTCACTGACATGTTTGAATGTGCATATAAAGAATTCTGAATCTATAAAGAAATGGGGAAATGAAAAGGTAAGTAAAAGAAAATGGTAAGAAGTAAAAACAGCAGCAAAGAACACCATGTACTCCATCAATTCCAAACTTCAGAAAGGTAAAAGCTTTAAAGAATTTTACCTATTTGCTGCACTAGTGATCTTATCACGGACCCCTTGGTTACCACCAGTGGTTTGGTTAGGTAGTAATGTTCCTAAAATCAGTGAAGCTCCAACAGAACTTGTACCCATTGACTGTGCAAAAATGGACATTGCCCACTCCCGAAGCACCACAAGAACTGAGCGTAGAAGCCGTAGCCTGAGCAATGGTGAAGTTAAAATTGCTCCATTTGACAGTAGGTGGTCATACGAGTATAAGACAGGCTCTGCAGAACCTTTGCAGGCACCAAGGAGAGCTCTTGGAATTTCCTCATCTCCAACACATTCAACCCCAGAAGTAAGTCTTTCCTGAGAAACAAAACAGAATAATAAGTTCATTTAAAGTAATAGATACTTGCATGCTTCAGAACACACTTTATTTCGTAGGTAGACAAGCGAGTTTGTTTATGAAAACATGGACAAAGAAAAATATCCTATTATTACCTGAGCAGCTTTCTCTAAGTGAAGGCATAAAGTATCCAATGGCAACATAGCTCCATCTCCAGGATAAAGCTGTGGGCCAACTCTCTTCAGAACTGAAGAAGCTTCAGCTATGCCACCCCTTGAGAGAGACTGATCAATAAGTCTGGCCCAAGTTTCTCTAATAATATTGCTGTCCGTATCACCAGAGTAATTTGCAAAATACAACATTTCAAGACAAACCTGTTGATCAATGACGGCAAAAAATGCATAAAATAAATAAACAAGCAAAAAGAAGAGAAGATGCCATGTTATGAAATGCCAAAAATTTCTTAGTTCCCAATTTATTTGCCACCTTTGAAATTTAGATTTTTGATAATATACTAAGACAGTTATTTTCACATTATATCTTTCTGTAAAAGCTACAGACATCTTTTTAGCCAAGTATTTTAAAAAATAAAGTGCATCTCATAAAGACAATAGTACTTTATAATAGACTATCTCGGAAACTGATTGTCCAATGTGTAAACTTTCACCTCAAAAGTTACTAGCAAAACAAATAGGAATGGAACATGGGTAGTAAGGATCCTTGGAAAAGCACCAAAATACAATTTTGGTCAGGGTCACGGCAACGATCATGAAATTAATTTTGAAGTTAATGCAAAGGATTTTGTGTCAATGCGGCCAATGTTTCGGTCTTGATAAACTC
Organism: Amaranthus cruentus; assembly: GCA_019425755.1. Taxonomy (NCBI): domain Eukaryota; kingdom Viridiplantae; phylum Streptophyta; class Magnoliopsida; order Caryophyllales; family Amaranthaceae; genus Amaranthus; species Amaranthus cruentus. The sequence continues at coordinate 6,566,529 of CM033463.1, read as the reverse complement.
AAAACCTTTACGATACGGTCGCAATGCAGTGATACACCTTGCTTTCGCACTAATTACGTGCACATTTGGAATCATAATGCCATATCAGAGATATAGTTTATTTATTTCAGATGTTAAATAAAGGATTTCAACGCAGCTTAAGAGAAAAAAAAATTAAGTTAAAAATAATAAACAAAATACAAAGTCCACCAAAAAAGGCTACAAATTAGGAAGTACGTAAAATCTCGTGTTCTAAATCAGAGAACCAAAGCCCCAACTTGCCTAAACTCATGAATTGAGAAGAAAGAAAAATAATCAAGCTATATGTTCAAATTCCAAACCACGAGCTTGCTCTTAATGGTCTACTTCTCGGTATTATAGAACCCACAATGTTTCCCAGAAGAATGCACACAAAATCCTCATCGCACACAAAATCCTCATCAATCACTATCTCCATTCCAGCCAAACAAGAGTTCCTTTCTTTTACTTAGTTGAAACAATTTCTTTTTAAGGTCAATTTGAATTGAACACGCTTTTATTAGCATGTGTTTTCTCTCGTTATCTCCCTTTACACAAAAGCTACATACTCAGTAGTCAATACTTTATCTCTCTCATAAACATATGCCTTTCTTAAAACCCAAACAATACCCTTATAATTCAACTGTAATAAAAAATCAAGAGAATATCCTAGCTTTGATTTCTCATTCACATTCTTGTTTTTATGATATCCATGGTTTAAGGTCAAAAAGAAGCATTCTGCATAAAAAAATCTGGGGACCACCTTAAAAGAGGGAGATCTATCAATAAATTGCATAAATAAGTAGGACAAAAGCATTAAAACAATAATTGCACCAAAAGAAAGTAGGTGTTTTACTCCACAAAACCTCCTTCAAGACTAGATGCCTCATACTTAAAATAAGAAGGTAAATACATGTAGAGATGATAGGATACCTCCCAAAGATCAAAAGGAACAGCATAGTCATTATACAGTTGAGTTATGCTCTTCAATTCTGATGACAACTCTTTCACCTTCTCTCTTACAGAGCTGGCTAAATTAGCTTCATGTCTCACAGAAGTCTCTTCATTTTCACTAGACTCTGATCTTCCAGTGCATGCTTCTAACTGCACAGCTTTGGCTTCCAATTCCTCCCTGATCTTAATCTGAAAGCGCACTACAGCTAGTTTCCCCTCAAGTAGATCAAGCAGTCCATCATCATAAACACCTTTTGCAGAACTCGTCAAATTGTCATTATTGCTTGCATTTTTGGCTTGGAGAACAGCGCTATTTAGGTACTGACACCTGACGCGGCAACATGAAAACTAATCAACACTTCCATTCAGGAATCAAAAAAACAAGAAAAAAATTAAGAGAAATTATGCTGTGGCTATCCCCTTTCTCTACAGGATCCAGCAAAAAATGTTTCAACTGTTTATTGGCGTTGTTTTCCGGACATGCACCAATTTTTTTTTGGAGGAAGAGAAAAAGGGCATTGTAGAAATCACACGAACCTCTGCTCCAAGCTAGGTATGTCTCTTTCATCCATGGAGCGCCTTTCTGCCAGCTTCAATAACACATGCGCAGCAAGTAAATGTTGGCGTTTCATGATGTAATAGCGTGCCAAGAGATCCAAATATTTAGTTCGGCTAGATGGATCACGCATACCCATATGAACCGATGTGGAAGTAGGGTGTGTAGCAGATGAGGTAGCATGTGCCTGTCAATGAAAAGAAAATACCCACCATATGTCAGAAAAAAATCTACAATTATCAGACTGAAGGTTCATCTACCCTTTTCAAGGCACTATGACTAGTCAAATAGCAAACAGAGTTTGACCGCTAACAAGAATGAAAAAAAATTAATGTAGAAATGTACCTCATTTTTAGTCTCAGAGACTGCACGCTGCAAAAAGGGAACCAGATCAGGTCCTCCAAACTCTAAAAGCTCATTTTCCAAGCCCAGATCAACCATAGCTCGGTAAAGATATTCATGAAATATGCTATCAGGGGACTGGACAGCAAGCTGAACAATCTGACAAACATACTTCTTTCTAGTGGACTGATCAAGAACAGATCTTGCAGACGTAGATTTTGTAGGTGAATTAATTGTATCTCCTTTCAAATTTCGTAAGGCACTTGTAATTATCTCATAACATTGCTCACGCTGAGCAAGTGCACGCTCTCGATTAGTTGGGTCAATTTGTTCGTTAATGGCAATCCCCGCAGGATCAAGAACTTGAGCCTTCTGTAAAGGCAAGTGCACAACAGCTTCATAGAACCTGCAATTCCTTGGGCATCAGTAAGGATACTTGAACAATAAGAATGTTAGTAACGTGAGATAAAAGTTTTAAAAACATACCTCAGATCTTCAAATCTTTTACATATTGAGCGCAAGTCTGCAGACTCTGGGACTTGACTCAAGAAATTAAAGGCCTCTCTAGCAAGATTCTCCCTCTCCTCGGCATCAGCGGATACAGCAGCTCTCTCAAGATGTTCCACAGCTAAGTAAAATTTATAATCAGACTCCTTATAATAGCTCGGGCATCCTTCCCGCAATTTCCCACTAATGTCATCCACAGTTCCCCTACCATCACGACCAGTATAATACTGTGGGAAGAATAGGTCAGCAAAAAAAATGATTGGTGTACAGATGGAACAAACAATCAACAATTAATTGAACTGAAAGTCATCGTAGAACTTTCCATAACATGCATTACCTCCATCAAAGCAGATATAAGCCTGGTTGCTAGCATGTCACCTTCATCAGAACAAACAAGCTGATGAAAAGTTATCTGAGTTAATGCCCGTTTTAAATCAGCATCAAAACCTTGTATTAAGCGTGTCACGTGATGTTGAGAAAGCAGTTGTAGCAGAAACAGAGCTTCACTGGATCTGAGGAGCAATTGCCGAATGCATTCCATTGCTCTCACCTGCAGGATAGGAAAGGACATAAACAAGAAGCAAAAGTCATAGTCAACGAAGAAAATATTAGCAAAAAGAAACCTCCATGGCTGCAAGTTCTGCAGGACTGTATGGCAACCGCTGTCTTTTATTAGAAGTCGCTCCAGTTGCAGACTCCAAATTCCGAGAATAACCTCCAAACAAGGTTCCAGTCATGCTCCTGTCATCACCCCCTAACGTTGAACCACCTGAATATAAGATTGAGCCTGTCAATTCTCCCAGGCCAGCAACACGAGCATACAATCCTCTTCTCTGATTCTTACGTAATTTAACAAATTTCTCCAAGGAACGGATTTTGTTTTCAAGAACCTGCATGGCTACAATAGAAAGTCTGCACACAACAACATCATTTCCAGAAGGTTCAGAAGAACCTGAACCACCTCTTATAACCATAACAGGAAGTTCCCATAAAGGAAAAAGCAATCTCGCTGTGCACAAGCACAATCCTTCATAGGCACCAGAAAATACAGGCTCAGCCTCCTGAACTACCTGTCCCATGCTAAATCCCCCTGCAGCTGTTCTTGCATTTGATAATGCACTAGTTCCTTCAAGTTGGGGCATTCCAACGAATCTAGGGTCCTCATACGACTCAGCTGCTTTTTCAGTAACAATATTGCCAGTAATATTTTCTGTATCAACAATTTTAGCAGCCAGCATTAAACACATTGCAGCAGCTTCTACAGGCCCAAAACGATTGAAAAAATCTTCTAAAACTGCTCTCGGTGAGTTAGATTCCAACAACCTTCTGAGAATGTCGACTGGCCTATTGAAAACTAACTCCATCATGCCCATGGTACTGAAAACAACAATTCGCCTCCTTGGTAATATATGCTGAGTTGAAAGATCACCTCTAGCCCACAATTTCGCAGATGCTTTCTCCAACGACTCACCAGACCTACCCATACCAAAAAATTCACATTCTGAATAAAGAGACTGTACCATTAATGCTGTGTCTGGTAAGGGCAAAACATCTGCCACAAATAACATTCTTCCTTCTACAGGCAGAGAAGATACAGATTCCCGTAATGCACGAGTACTTCTCACATTGGTCCCAATATTACTAGGGGCAGACGACTGAGTAGTGTAATCTTTGGAAACGATAAGAAGAGAGGATGCATTTGGTGGTGATGAATCCGAAAGAACAAGAGTTCCAGCAGAATGATATGCTGCTTCAACTTTCAGAGAAAGATCTTCGCTCTGAGCATGGCCAACAAAAGGAACAGAACCAAAACCAAGAACACCAGTGACGCCCAAAGGAGGAGAAGGTCTGATTGACACAAATTTCAAACAACTTGGTTTATGGTGGTTACTAAATTCATGCAGACCTCCAACTGAACTATTTATCCCATAAGAACTAGTAGAAAAATACATTCTTCTTCCATCTGATAAAACAGCAACAAGGTGAAGAACTTTTGACTCTAGTGAAGATAAAGGTGAAATGCAAACTATAGAGGGTTTTGCCGATGCACCAGCAGCTCTTGTCCCTCCTGACTGTCTACCACCATAATTAGGATCCCTCTGATTGATGAAGTTCCTTTCCTCTGCCACCTTTCTGAGTGGGCCTTCTCCATTATGACCCAACTCATAAACTTGGAGTTTCACAGCTTCAGTTCTTGCATAAAGTATATGCCTTTCATTGTCAAAAACCATCTCAACGACAGGATCAACAGCTCCAAATTTGAAGACATTTGGCACAACCCATCTGGAAAGATACAACAAAATTAATGTGTATGCAAAGAATACTTTTTGGAAAATGATCACTTCATGGTCAAATATTACACACCAAATACATAAAATAAAAGCAAAGAAATCAAAAAGTAATATCAAATAATTTCTACTTATCAAATTGGATTTTAAAACTTCAAGTTAGTACCAAAATTATCCAGTCAGATCAATAGCATATATTATTATTACCTTGAAATGACACTACTAAGACCTGAAGTAAGGCAAACTTTTCGACAACGTTTTTGCCAGCCAGAGCCTGTTGTATACTGTAGCTCATAAATGTGGCCATCACGGCCAGCTAAGAAAATCCGGCCTTTATCGGTGCAAGTGATACATGTCATTGTAACTCCATCAGAAGGAATAATATACTCAGATAATGGCTGTAAAGAGAGCTCTGCATATGGATCAGTTCCATCAGCTGTTCCTGAACAGCATACTCCTACAAGAATTAACTGACATTCTATCTTGTTAGCAATCAGCAACAGCCAAAAGATAGACAAGGGGAATTTCGAGTTAAGGCAAAAAACTGGTAAACATGACACTCAATTTGGCACATTATTCATCTTACTGACCATGATACAGACTCTACTTATTATTAGAGGACAGAGGAGTTAGTAAGCTTGATTTTTATTCGAGGGTGGGATATAAAATTGAAACTACAGCAAAGGTCATAGTTTATGATTGCTAGGTTTCAGAGCTTGCAACTTCCAAATAGCTAGACAACATGACTTCTTCCCCTATTTAAACTACGATGGCTTTATATACATACAGTTAAGTCATAAATAATTTATACTCCTATATAATAACCAACAAAAACAGATCAGAAAAACATTCCAGAACCTTCCTCCAAGAACAGAAATCCATAGCAAATCAAGATCATTGTCTAAAGAGTAGATCTAACATCGATTTGTGGCACGGTGACCAAAGTTAGTGCTAAATAGATGTTTCAAGAAAAACATAGCAGTCACTACTATTCAAAAGTAATAGGTACTGCTACACCTGAATATACTGCACATTCATACTTCCATCACTCAGATTTTCCTTAGGTGCTATCCATGATTAGCAATCTTTCTAAAAAAGCCCAATTCTCAAGCCTTGATGAAACATTATTATCTAAAAGGAGTGAAAAGGCCATCAAGTAGTAAAATACATCAAAATAATTGTACAACATACTGTATAACATAACAATCTATTATTACACCAAAATACAGGAACAACAAACCTAAAAGCAAGATAAATTTGGTCAGGAAGAAATGGTATCTCAAGAACTAGTAATGTCAAATTGGCAAGCATTCTATCTCAGCAATGGAGATTATTACCAACATTTGTTCTTAAAAGACATTATTGGCATGATTATGAATGAAATTCAAGTACCTCAGCAGGTGTTGCAAGAACCAAGAGATGTTGGATAGCTTCAACAAAAACACCAGGTTTAGATTTAGCTAGGCCCACAGCACAAATAGCTTGTTCCTCCCCACTGTACTCAGGACATTGGCCATCCCTATGCATATATTACAATGAGACTGAATAAGACAACTAATTCAAAAAGATCAAGGTAGAAAAATCATTCATCTTATCTTAAGATATAAAATGGCATAAATAGATCTAACTTACAAAACACATATTAAACTTCTTTATTGCTATTGATTTAGTTATGCATTTCTTTTTCTTTTTTGCATAAAAAGCAATGTCTTCCAAACCCTAAAAGCCACACAGGGCAGTGATGATAATGTTATCATTAAGAGATTATATGTAAAAGACTAAATGATATTATTAAGAGATTATATGTAAAGACTAATTTTAGCCATAGTGAATTCTTCTCCATCCAAAAAAACTAAGAATGAAGGATTGACACGCTAAAGAATAACTATGAAAAGGAAGCATAAGAGAAATTACAGTAGCCTGTAACAGAATGCCTCTGTTACTTGAAGAATTCTGCCCACAAATGCACTAAAAACACAAAGAACAAAGATCAAACAAACAAATGTAAGGTAGTATTCGAGCCACTACCAAGCTCCCTCTAAGAATCACTTGTTTTATTTATTTATTTGACCCCTTACAAATGATTATTATGTCCCTATATATAGGTATGGGACATGACTAGGACATTACTAAAATATAGGTATGGAACACTACTAAAATAGAATACAAGACAAGCTAATAAAAGACTCCTAACATAACACCCTAAAAATACAACTCTAACGACTTCTATTCAATTACATTATTTAAAACCCTATGATTATGCCATATATGACATAGCCCAACTAAAACTCCTCTTCCCTTAATAACAGCAAATTTCATCCCCAAAGACTAAGTGGCAAAGCAAAGAATTTTATGTGTTAGGGCCAAAATGTCGGGGCATTTATTATTTGGGGTGAAAAAGGCTCACAAAGCCACATCATGTTTAAGTCTTGTACAATGAAAAGAAATATATATACAGGTTCTGACAATGAAACAAGATCCCAGGCCATCGCACATGGCTAGTCTACTTACGACAAGTACCGATCAATTGATGAAATGTCAAACTTGAAGTTTTTCAATGACAGGTATAGTAATCGTAATATTAAAAGATTTCAGAAGAGGATTCACCAATCCTCTCCCCTGTCATTTCATATATGCAATCAAAAAGTAAATACTTATGAACCATGCAAAGAAAGGTGATGTCCTTAAACATCTTTTACCACTATTATAATTGGAAACCTAAAAACAAAAAGGAACAAATAACCTCAAGCTGAATGAAAAAACATGATGAGAAGATCCAACCAGTATCACAAAAAAATAGTTACCACTTGTCAAAACGCCAAAGAAATAGAGAATTGTCAACTGAAGCCCATGCCCTGTGTATCTCAGGAAAAATTCCACATAAAGCTGTTCCTTCACCACCAGCAGCATTATATCTTTCCACAAGAACATTGGGCAACTCCCAGCTATCCACCACCTCAACGAACGGAGGCCACTGCGATTGAACAAAGCACCTCAAGGTTTAGATACAATAGGATCAAAAGCAAAGACACCACGATTTGATCAAGTATGGAATTCCATTGCCCACACAAAAGGTGACATAAACCTAAATCTTGCGGCATGATTTAAAACGGCCCACTTCTAAGTGTAAATTGGACATATGTAATTATTAGTACATATTTGAACCTTCTAGCAGAGACATCTGGATCTGTGTGCCAGTGTAACACTAACATCTTCATCAAAGCACAATATTTGACAAGTCTAAAAAAAATATACCAGAATACAACGCATTCAAAGTGCTATAGTGTTAACATGAAACTCAAGCAAAACATTCATAATAAATTGGCTAATATTTAGAATAGCAACTTAAAATGGCTAATATTTAGAATAGAAACTTATAATGTTTGTTACTCTATGTTTTAAATCATAGGTTACGTAATGGACTTTGCATAATAGTAAATTAAAGTCTGTTATGAAGCATCTGTCACATGACAGAATAGCCTCATTTTCATTCCATGATTTAAAACATGAAACATACCTTAATTGTTTAATTTGAAAAAAATAGAATATTGCATTAGTTTTTTTTTAGGTGTTAAAATGTTGCATTTGTTAATTACAATTATATGACAAATTAAAGTGTTGCATTGAGAAACAAACTTTATCTTAGAAGAGAAATAAAACAGATTACTTTAGGACATCCAAACTAAAGGATTACTTTAGGACATCACTTTGATTCCTGAAGACAATGGGTAATGAGAAAGAGTATGAGAGCAATGAATAAGAAGTGTATTTTGAAAGTTCTAGGAAAAACAGTTTTTTGTCAGGAAATACTAGAAAAACATAATCACTTAAGGTAGTCTCTAATTCAGTTGTTTACAAAACCTAGTCTAGATGCTTCCTTGCACCAATAATTATTTTAAATTGTAATCCTAAGTTCCTAACCCAATTTTCTTAATTCCTCTACATTGTAATAATAACTCTTTGGTTTTTTATGATGCATTGAAAAACCAAATGATTTGATCCAAGAAAGAACACAAGTATCCCCTCAATTTGCCTAATTTTCTATTTTGTGTTGACCTACTCATTTTGCATTGTTTTCCAATTTGGAAATGAACTCACCTCATTCTTTTAATCTCATCCATACATGTTAACTCTCTTTTTATTTCATCCACATAATTTAATCTTTTTCTTCATTCATTATCAAATGTGCACTTTTTCTTTAAAAACTTCATTCTCTTTGTTACTATTTGACTTATTCTTAGAAGTTCTGTAACTTGAGTTTAGTTTTAGAACGTTTTTCCCATTACTTTCTCAAATGTTCACTACTTAATACATTCGGTTCTACAACAACAACAATGTCATAACCTTAATTTCAAAAGATTGGGGTCATGAACCAATACATATGTTCCAATTGTCGTCCGCATGGTTCTTCTTTATTCATTCCGATTTTCTATCATCTCAATTTGTAAGTTTATGTCATTCATATCTTTTTCCACTTTGTTCTTCTTTGGTCTTCTTCGCCCTTTGTTTGATACATTCAGTTCTAGTGAATTCCAATTCATCTATAACTAGTTTAAATAGATTTTATTTAATTCAATTCTAATAAGTTGTAGCACAATAGGCTCTTAGAGGACTAGCAATGTTTTAACTAGATGCTTTTTGGGGAAGCAAATAGGTATTGCTTTGCACAACACCTTTTCAAATCCGGGTAAGCATATCAATTGGAGAAACACCAGACTGACAAACGAATATCCACACAACATGTGCAATGCACAACAGCACAATACACATCTTTTTTTCTTTGTGCAAATGAAGAAACTTAAATTTTGTCACTAGTGGTGACCAAATCAATATTAATTTTTCCATATATATCTAAAATATCTAATTTGTACATCTCTCTAGATTATATATGTAATGCATGTATTAATTGCATTATTTTCCATTCGTCATACGTGTTTTCTTTTTAATATTTGCTAATTAGTTATTTTAGTGATAAACTAAGTAAATTTTAATGAATATATCGCTTCTGGTATTTCTTTATATAATTCAGGTGATTATTGGACTATTTAATTATTGAATTATTATTAAAGTATAAGTAGAAGTGAAAAAATAAGATGGATTGTAGAATAGTAAGAAATAAAAAAGCATAGAGATCAATTGAGTAACTAAGCATTGCAGATAAGTGATTGAAATTTTGAAAGGTATATAAACAAAAGGTCGGTGGCAAATGACGGAGCAAAAGGAGTAAAGAGAGAAATTTGAGAAAGTAAATAGGTAAGCTCCAATTAGTGCTTATAACGCACTTGTGTTACTGGCTATTATATTCGTTCTGTTTTCTCAACAAATTATGTTAACAAAAACCAATTGTGAGAGTGTCACGCAAGTTGTATGCTCTTACAACCCATTATTGGTAACGAGAATATATATTGTGTTAATCTTCATGAAATGTAGATGTACCATGTCATGTCCATGGTGATGTGAAACTTCAATCATGAAAAGTTTTTTCACAATTATTCCAATACCACTTAATACCACCTCTCCCGACGATTAATACCACATCTACCAACGATAATGCACTGGAATGAATTTTATAAAGAAAATGAAATAACTGAAGTGGAACAAGCGTGATCAATAACTTTGTAAAGAGATTTTACAATCAACATTATACTAACTTTTTATTACCATTCTCGCCCTTTAGACTTTAGTACCGAAAAACAACAAGACCATTATTGTTTTGAATATGAAAAACAATATGCATAATGGCGTAATTGCTTATTCATCAAGTTCATAAGTAAAATACCAACCCTATTCATTTAATCATATGATTTTTCTACTTCTTAGCTAATTTCATTCCTTTCTTTTGCAAAACCTAAGGATAACCCATCAATTTGTACATTTCAAAAAAAAAAAAAGTATAAAATTGTAACATTCAATTAAATCCCTTTTTAATTGCAAGTAATATACAAATTTGAAAAAAGAAATCAACAAAATAATATTCAAAGTAGAGCACAGACTTCATAGAAAAAAAAAAGAAATATCAAGCTTGGAACCAAACACCCAATTTGAATTTGCTTGGCATTTAATGAAAGATTCTAATTTCACTCCCTTGATCGAAAATGAGTGTCCAAAAACATCAATTAATAACATTTTAAACAATAACCCACGATTACGAACAACAATTAACACTCTAAAAACACCCAAAAATTAAAACTAAAAGAACTCATAAATACCTCTTTAGGGTGAGTAGTATAAGGATGACTAGCATATCTAGCAGCTTCCAAAGCCTCTTCAAGGTCGAAACGAGCAGCAACATCTCGACTAATGCGGTCACTAATTGCAAGACCAGCTTGAGTCACATCCCGTAATACAATTTCTTCATCAATCGACATCATTTCCTTTTCTTTCAATTCGTATTCTGCTCTAATTCATACAAACTCTGAAAATCACAGAAGATAGAAATCTCCAATTTTCTAAAGAACAATGATACTTAAAATTCTTCACAGGGACAATGTTAGGTTAGGTATGATTGAAATAGAGCAGCAAATTGGGAATTAAAATGGGTGGGAACTGGGAAGTGGGAAGTGACAGAGAAAAAGGAAGGGAAGCGCCAAGCAATTGTTTTTATTTTGAACTGAAATTTTAGGGTTTTTTTTGTTTACGGCAGTGCAAGTTCGGAGAGATTGTTTTACTTTTATCTTTTTTATATTTATATATATATTTAAATTTAATTTTATATTTTATACTCCCTCCCTAAATGCCCTATTTATTGTAATATTATTCACTCATCACTTTTAAATTGTATTTTACTCTTGATCAATATAAGGATTATTAATATTAAATTTTTATAATTTTTAATTAAAAATGTTGTCTCGACAAGTGTTAAAAACTAAATGGGAAAATTAGGCTGAGATAGTATTTAATTATTTATATTGGAGGTGTTTGGCAATTACTTATTAGTTGTTAGTTGTTGACTTGTTTAGTTTGCTTGTTTGACTAGCTGAAAATATTGATTGTTTTTGTTGGTTTTTAAGTTAGCTAAAAAAGCTAAGTATTTGTGGAAATGTTTGATGAGTTTGAGTATTGGTTGTTGGTTGTTTATTAGAGAAAATGTGGACCAACAAGCCAAAAGCTAACCAAAAAAATTAGCCGGAGCAGCTTTTTCATTTTGGCTTAAAAGCAAGCTTTTCAACTGTTTTAAAAACCATTTACCAAATATTTTTTTGACTGTTTGACCAACCAACAAGCCAAAAGTCAAAAGATAACCAAAAAGCTATGAACCCAAACATCCCCTGTATTAGTACATGGCAAACTCAAGGAAGGTGTGATACATGGACGACCCATTTGGTTAGTAGTATTAAATTGTAGTAATGAAAATGATTTATAGTGTAGAATTTTATCAAAAGTTTCATATCATTCCCATGGCAATGAAACTTTTATTAAAAAAGAAAATTTTTGTTTAAAATTTTTATTACCACCTAATACCACATTCTCCAATGGTAATGCATCGGAATGAATTTTATGAAGAAAATGAGATGATTGGAGTAAGACAAGCATGGCCATCAAGGTAGCCATGAGATTAATCAATTAAAATTAAACTTGTTTTTCATTCTTATAACCACAGTTAATACTACCTACCAAACGAGCCCAGAAGGTTTTGAGCATGTTTAATATGTTCGACTGTGCAAGGTTTTGAAAAATTGGAGACCCTAATATTAAATTATGTAGTATGTATTAAGTGTTTAATGATACAAAATTGTTAGAGAAATATCATAATTTTAGAAATTTCACATGGATCTTCTAATGATTTGTCAATTTTTACTCCGCCTCTAGTAAGATAAGAGCAAAAAAATTGAAAAAAACAGAGTTTTTTTTATTCCCTAAATAAGTTTGGGGAAATCCTATCTATCTATTAATTAACTATTACTAAAACAAAACACTGTTGACATCATCACTACTTAAAATTGCTTACGTGTCATAACCTAAATAAAGATTTTCCCTCTAACACTCAATGATGATGTCATCGCTTTTATGACTACTTTTTTATCTTTGACTTTATTACTCATATTATTATTTAATGTATTAGAAAAACCGTAATATTTTTTTTCAATTATTAAATTTTTTTTAGTTTTATTTATTAAATGAGTATTATTTAGTATATTGGATATTTTGAGATGGTTAAAACATAAAATACTCTTACTTGAATTTTTTTTGTTATTTATACAATTGATTACTTTTTTTGAATGCATAATTCTATTATAATTCGGTTGTGACTATTTTAACGTAAGTCAATTACATTTTTCATGACAAAACTATTTTTCGTTTAAACTTTTAAAAAATAATTTTACATATTGTAGTGTTAAATTTGATCTTAAAATGTATTATTAATAGTTGTATTACTTTATATAAACTAATGTAATTTATGTCGGAAAATTTAATAAAATTTCGTGCATCGCACAGGAAATATCTAGTTTAAATTTCTAAGCTAAATGTATATTAATGTTTAAGTTAAGGTTAGGGTTTGTTTTTTACTAACGACCATTAAGAAGAAACAAAATCGTTAATAGCGGGCATTGATAATTGGATTTTATATCATATACTTGGTGTAATATCTATGGTATGTTGAAGTAGGTTTTTTTTTTTTTTTTTTTTTTTTTATGTTGACGTAGGTTTAAGTAATGTTTGGCGGTTTATTTTGGTTAAGGTCAGTTCACCCTAAATGTCTTGTTTCTAATTTTAATACCATATGTGATTTTTAATACCAAAAATAAAAAAATGGAAGATTTTAAAATAATTTAGCAAATTAAAATATTTGAGTTAAAAAATAATTTTATGTTAGAAAAAAAATATATGAATCCCTTTAAATAAGTATATACATAAAAATCGTAAAAATTAATTCTCTTCAAAATTCCTTTTATATGTATCCGGTCTAACTCGAATTCATTCGGGTTTAGACCGGACAGGATGGGAAACCCGAAATAAAAAATAAGTAAGACCCAGAGTCTAAACCGAATGCAACCAGTTTCGGTCCGGACCACCAGTCTGGTCTTATTTTGCACACCCCTAAATTTGAGTCTTATTTCGATTGGAGTAAATACCACTTTTTGAAGGTATGATTTTTATCGAACACTTCTCTTTTCTTATTGATTTAGTAATCAAAAAATATAATATATAGTTTTGGAATAAGTATTTCATTTTAAATTATGGATTTCAATTATGACATCATAAATGAAGAATTGAGAATGACAAGGTGTAGGTAGTCATTCTCAAATCCTCAACTTTAACTACTTTGAAAACAATGGTGGATTTCAATTGTAATTGTAATAAAATAACTAATGTTGAAATAAATTCCACAACTTCATATTAATTTTAATATGAATTATTAATATAAATTATGTGTAATATGATCCATAAATGATGTAAGGCTTATAAATGTTAGATAATTATTTTTTAACCTCTTTCTTTATATTTTCTACAGTCGGTCTCTTGAGAGACTGTCTCTTTGAGAGTCATCTTTTAGGTCCAACTCATTAAAACTTGATGCATACTCTTACTCTGCATTTTCCTTTATGGGCCAACCCAATTAGAGATGATCTCTTAAAGAGACCGTCTCTCACAAGAATTTGTGTATTTTCTAATGCAATGTACTATTATAAATTCATAACAAAAGAGTCATCAAATATAACTTTTTAATGTGTATTGCACAAAAACAAACACACAAATGTAAGTATATAACATTATATGGTACTATTGTAGATTTGTCAACTACTACTGCTTTCAATGATCATCAATAACTTACATTTGAGTTCACTAATTTTAGTATTTCTTTCTGGAATTTAATTTTAGCATCCAATTATGAGGTAATATTTAATCATAATATCTATTTAAGTGTATCAATATGATAACTTCATTAGAATTTACTAATACTTAATTGATAACTATCAAGCATATCCGAATAGTGGTAAAAGGTTTTTTTATGATGATTTTTATAAATTTTGGTCAAAATTACATATTTTAAACTACTATAATCTCTAATAAAAAAAAAGTAAGAACAATGCATAGCACGAATATTATTAATTAATTTGGCTAATCAGGGACTTCCACGTGTCATGATAAAAAGCCATATATAGACTAGAGGCTTTCACACTTCACCGTGAGAAATGTTCCCTTGCTATATTCGACAGTTCTCATAAAACAAGAATTAGTCGCATTTAAGAGCGGCGCATTTGTAAAAACCCTAACGGAACGGAACCTCAACGTCCTCGACCACCATTAACGACGGTAAGTTTTCTTCATCCTCCTCTCTTCTTGTTCTTCTGTTAGGGTTCTAGTACTCTAGTCTGTATCTTTTCTTCTTCTACATCAATCTTGGATGGCTTAAAAGGTTTTGATGTTAGTAATCGGAACGTTGCCGCCGGCGATCTGATTCTTGGTTTCGTACTGTTTTGGTTCGACCATTTTGAAACGCCGTTCGGCTTTTGAGGTAACTATGGAGTTGAGTTTCTAGCTCATATCTGTTGGAGTTTTGGTTAGGGTTTTTGTTATCGTAATTGACGGTAGAAGTTAATATACCTTGAGTTTGGATAGATTTGATTGGCCATAGTTAGAGCCGCTGGTTGATTATCATTCATTGACTGCGAATGACGTTATTTTACACTTCAACAACAATCTTATTGAGATTTATCGGAGTTTTATTCATTGCATGCTTTAATCTTGTGTAGTTGGATTTGACTAGTCGAGGATGGCAAATATTGAAGCAGCTTCTCCAGCTACTGGTCCAAGGTATGCACCAGATGACCCAAACCTTCCAAAGCCATGGAAAGGGCTGATTGATGGGAGCACAGGTCTTATTTATTATTGGAATCCCGAAACAAATATCACTCAATATGAAAAGCCGGCTAGTGCACCTCCACCAGTTCCATCTGCTGTACCTCATGTAGACACTGCATCTCAGAATACTGTGCAGCATGGACAGCCTTCTGATGCTTCACAATATCAACAACAATACATGAATCAGTTATCTCAGCAGCCAGGGCAGTTTCAGGGTCCAATTTCTCAACAGCAAGGACATTATCAAGGTCCTCAAACTGCATCAAATCCTCAGCAGCAGCCTGCACAGATTCCTCCGTCTGGGCAGCAGCAGTATGTCCATTATGGACAAGGAATGCCTCAAAGAAGCTCACAAATAGGGCTAGCACCTGTGCAACAGGGACAACCAACGCAGCCACAGCACTATGGGCCGCCAATGACGCAGCAAAGTGGCCAACAGTTGTTGCCACATCAAGGATCGCAGATGGTGCAAAATCCCATTCAGCACAATTCTCAGCAGTTAGGGCAGCAGGCACCATTGCATCAGGGTCCGACAGCAGCACAATCCCAAGGGCTTCATTACATGCCCCATCAAATGCAATATGCTCCGTACCAACAACCACCTATGCATCCACAGGGGCAGCAAAATGTACAACTTCATCCTCAGGTGACCCCACAGGGACCTCAATTCTCATATCAACAGGATAACAGAAATGCTCAGCAAGATGATTCTGATTATCCTAAGAAAACTGGGAGCACAATTTCTCAGGTTGAGCAAAGTGGACACACAGCTGGTCATGGTCCACCTTCTATGAATACTTCTAATCATGGATTGCAAGGAAGCCCCCTCTCTGGTCAATCACAACCTTATGCTTCCTCAGTGCATATGCATCAGCCGCACCCAAATGTTAAAGTGCCGGAGACTCGAAGTGACATTGCCCATCAGCCGCATCCTTCCACTTTTCAAAATCAAATGGGTCAATCCTTTATGCAGGGTCAGCAGCATGGCCTGCCTCCTGTTGGGCGAAATATGGGCTATGATGAAAGCCAACAACTGCGATCTGGGAAAGGATATGACTTTAATGCTAGCAAGGATTCACAATTGGTTCCTCCTCTCCACCCTAATATTGCTGCGGTACCTATGCCAAGGAATCAGCAGGTACCATTTATTTCCGCAAATGTGTTTTTAACGCTTGCTGGTGCATTTATTATGTTTTTTTTATATTGATAGATTTTTTGTTATTAGCATCTCCACTTTGATTTGTTTTTGTTCATTTAGCTTAACATATTTTGGGATTGAAGCTTGGGCATTGTTACAATAATTTACTTGTTCTTATTTGTACAAAAAGCAGGGCTGTTGTTTTTCTGATGAATGTCTATTTTTTCTGTAAGGCTGTTATACTTTTGTGGAAGTAACAATCTGAAATCACAGGTACTGGAATTTGTATGATGTGTTAGAGGTTAAGTAAATTTAGGTAGAAAATTGCCCACCTTTTCCTCTTTAAAATTGCTCTTTTTTATGGTGTAGTTATTTGGTACAAAGGGGTTTTTCCTTACAGGAAAGATGGATATATGTTGTGACTTTGAAGCACAGGGTTGGAAAGAAATAGTCAGTTCTCGATGAAGTGAAAACACCTAATTGATTTTTTTTGTTCACGTGTGGAGTTGAAGACAAATGGATTGTGCCTCTAGATCATCATTTAAAAAATTGTGGATGTTGCGATTGCGGTAATGTTCACGATGCGTGGAATACGACACCTCAAACTATTACCACTCATTTCGTTTACATCGCAATCTAAGTAGTTAATTTGAAAAATATCCATTTATCATAGTAATTCAAGTTTTATAGAAGATTAATTTTATTTAAAGCTTATAATAGACCTCTTGAAACCTAATACATATTTTTTATAAAAAATTATAGGGGCTATTGTGCCAGAATAACAACTTATAATGGCAAGAGATGTTAGATCAAATACTACGTGACAGTAAATGTCATTTTTGTTCCATGCTCCAGAATGATAGCCTCTGCCAGCCTTTTATCATGTCGTTTCTTTGTTTTCTAACATATAAAAGTTGCCTGATGATGAATCTTTTGACTAAAGTGTGATATATTTTTACATAATCAATATATTTTAACTTCGTAAAATTCAATTATTGCTTTTACAACAAGTGCATTTACATACATTTGATTTAGCTTTGAATGACGATCCATGTGCATGCTCATGTTTATGGTAGGACTCAAGGATGGGTGCTTTCCCGCATCAAAATGTGCCACCTGGTCATGATGGTTTGAATAAGATAGGTGCACCAGGTATGCATAGCATGTATAATCATGCAAATGTTGATCCACCTATCCCTAACCAACCTTTTATGAGGCCATCTCCAATGATGCCTGGTTCCTCCGATGCTTTGAATATTTCTTCCGTTGAGGCTTACCGACAGCAACACGAAGTGACTGCGACGGTGGGTAACTATTGCCGTTTAATTGTGGAATATGTTGCTTATTTTGTTTTTGTACGTATGCTTGATGTAGTTTACATTTCTTATCTTTCCATACATGTATCTGAGTTTGGTCCTCCTCTCGTTGCATGCTAGTAGCCTCTATATGTTAATAGATTAATGGTGACGTGATAAGGTTGCTCTATATTATGCCAACTTAGCTTGATAAGTTCTACATGCTACACAATGGTGACGTGACTTGTGACATCTTTCTCGTGGCACCCGTGGCATTACACAAGTGCCATTGAATTTCACATCTACCTTTAGGTTGTAGAATGTTGTTTCTTAGTTTAACACTAGTAATCAAATTCGATTTTTAGTTGGAATATTAGCCTTTGTGATGCATGAAAAGAATAGCAAATGTGCATTCTGATGTACCTATGATCTAATAATAATAAGCTATTGTCAATTGTCAATTACATACGTTTATCGGTTCAAATGATCAACACAGTACTTTAGTACCTTTGAATGTTGCGATAAGATGAAGGAAAATAGGCTAAAGGAGCCTTGTGGAGTAGGGATAGCAAAATTGGATGATTAAGATTGGAGAGAGCAGGTGCAATGCTGCACCCAAGCTCTAATGTTGATTTTGTTTTGGTTCATTGCAACCGACTTTATCTTAGGATGAGGTATTTTGCATTGTTTATATTGTCGATACCTTCTACTATAGTGGTTTCAATTTAGTACGATATAGTGATGAATGCAATATCTTGCACTATGGTCGTGCTGCCAAATATCGGCACAAACTATGAGATTGCCCTTGAGCAGTCTGGTGTTTTTACACTTTTATGAGGCATTATGAAGTGCTAATTTTTGAAGTTTATGATGTTACGAGTTACTAATACTTTCTTTTAAACTTCTATTCTTTTGTTTCATGATGGCCTTGAATTAACATTTTTCTTGAAGTAGTCGTTCAGAAAGTTTCAGACTAGATTGCATACATACAGAGCGGTTATAGACCTTTTAGACCTAGAATATAGAGGATTCATGGTTTTTAACTTCTTTTCTTTGAAAGGAAGTCTTCGAAAAATTGTATCTACTATGATATGACTTTTCTGCTTTTATCTGTGTAAACAGGGCGAAAATGTTCCGGCCCCATTTATGACTTTTGAAGCCACTGGTTTTCCTCCTGAGATACTACGAGAGGTATGGTTAATATTATGCTGGAGTGATATTCTTTTTAAAGCTTCATTTGAGATGGTGTTTGTCCCCTTCAATATCTACCTCATTTTTAGTTATTCCTTTTTTAACTAAAAAAATTTCTTATCGCAGGTGCGATATCTGCTCCAGTGGGGAGCATATGTCGTACGCTGCACTGCTATGCGCATACTTTACATGCGACAAGTATTCCTTTGAAGGCTGCACAAATGGACTTTGGAGCCTTAATCCATATGACTCCTCATGTGACTTGGATTTTCTTGCTTGTTGGCCTACCTAATAAGTCTTTATTGCCTCCTGTTGTTGCTTCGAGTTGCTTAAGTAAGCAACCATATATTTGCTATACCTTTTTATCCCCCCACAAGTTTAATCTTTCATGTGAATGTTTTAAGGTCAGGTGGATTTTGGAGATCAATCGTGTTATGTTATTCTGTGACAGATGCATTCTGCTGGATTTGCTT
This sequence comes from Amaranthus cruentus, assembly GCA_019425755.1. Taxonomy (NCBI): domain Eukaryota; kingdom Viridiplantae; phylum Streptophyta; class Magnoliopsida; order Caryophyllales; family Amaranthaceae; genus Amaranthus; species Amaranthus cruentus. Next base: position 6,546,982 of record CM033463.1, on the reverse strand, counting down.
CACCAACACCAATTCAAGCTCAAACATGGCCTATTGCACTACAAAACAAAGACATTGTGGCAATTGCAAAGACAGGTTCGGGGAAAACATTGGGCTATTTAATGCCTGCTTTTATGCATCTTAGGCAACGGAGAAATAATTCACGAAATGGTCCAACAGTCTTGGTCTTGGCTCCTACTCGTGAGCTTGCTACACAAATTCAAGATGAAGCTATAAAATTCGGAAGATCTTCCAGGATTTCTTGCACGGTATCTTTTATTACACTCATGCATTCGTGTGCAATAGTCTTTTTGGTTTCCTTTTATTTTGGAGCCATAAATTGTTCAAATGCTCTTGTTCTTTTTTAGTGCTTGTATGGCGGAGCCCCAAAGGGCCCACAGCTTGAAGAATTACGCCGTGGAGCTGATGTAGTTGTGGCAACACCTGGTCGTCTCAACGATATTCTTGAGACGAGAAATATTGATCTTCGACAAGTTTCTCTGCTTGTTCTTGATGAAGCAGATAGAATGTTAGACATGGGTTTTGAGCCTCAAATTCGCAAGATCGTGAATGAGATTCCTCCTCTTAGGCAAACACTCATGTACACGGCAACTTGGCCAAAAGAAGTCAGGAAAATTGCTGGTGATTTGCTCCGTAGTCCAGTGCAGGTGAACATTGGCAGTGTTGATGAACTTGCTGCGAACAAGTCTATTACGCAGGTGAAGTTATTGGAAATTCAATTTGTTGGGACATGCTGGGAAAATTAGTTGTGCTTCTTCGGCTCTTGCATATAATTTTTACATGAGTAGTCATTTTTTTTCATGTTTTGATTTTTTTACATTTTCAGGGGATTACTTCATAGTTTTGCTTAGACTTATTGTAGAGTAATTTATGTCAAAGCCCAAAGATACTGCCTATTGCCATTACTTGCCTCTAATGGGGAGGGTGCATTTTAAGTTAAAGCAGAATTTCGATGCTGATATTTAGCATACTAGCATTAGAGCAAGACTTTTATTATGATACTAGAAAAAATATTGAATTATTAATTTCCAAGTTTCCCCCTCTACAATGTTATGTTTGTGTTTAATCATTAACTGCATGGGTGGCACCATTAGTCGAATTTCAAAGTGACTATTTAAAAATATTAGAGGCATTTACTTTTCCTAATGGCTAATATTTTTTTTATAGTATGCGTTCGGGGCAATTGTTGATCCACCAACTTAAAAGCCAGCTTCATCGACATTTTTGGTTTTTATTGCTCTGATATTTTTTTTTTGCGTTCTTGAATTTGTCTTCCTTTTAAATTTTCCAGTATGTGGAAATGGTGCCACAATTCGAGAAACAAAGACGTTTGGAGCAGATTCTTAGATCCCAAGAGAGGGGTTCCAAGGTTATTATTTTCTGTTCAACAAAGAAGTTGTGTAATGATCTTGCACGAAGTATTAGTCGCAGCTTTCCTGCTGCTGCAATACATGGGGACAAATCTCAGAGTGAAAGAGACTATGTCCTGAATCAATTTCGCTCTGGAAAATCACCAATTTTAGTTGCAACTGATGTTGCTGCTAGAGGCCTTGATATAAAGGACATTAGGTACGGACTTTCGATTTCTGTTGTGATGTTAAGCTTTAGCATATGACTTAGCCTCTGTGAGCGCTGTAATTCAGTGTAGCTCTGTTGTAGAAGCTTATCTTGGTTTTTTTCAAATTATCTTACCGTATTTAATTACACTGAAGTTCCACTACCCCAATGTCATTAAGTGTCTCCCACTTAGGCGTGGATTGGTGGTTGGATTTACGCTACATGTAAAAACAAAGGTTGTTTTCAACTCTCCCTTGATTATTTTATATAAAATGGGGCACGTGTTTACTATTTAGCATGTCTAATGCGGTATATTGGTTATTTTATATTGTTTTTCATTGTGTGATCTTCTAAAGGAATCTGATTTTCAGGGTGGTGATAAACTACGATTTTCCAACTGGGATTGAAGACTATGTCCATCGAATAGGCAGGACTGGCAGGGCAGGGGCAACAGGAGTGGCTTACACCTTCTTCTCTGAACAGGATTGGAAGCATGCTGCTGATCTTGTTAAAGTGCTGGAGGGAGCTAATCAGCAGGTCCCTGCTCAGGTGAGAGAAATGGCACTTCGTGGCGGTCATGGTTTCAATAAAGATCGAAATATTATGAATAGGTTTGAATCTGGCCCTGGCCCTGCTTTTGGTGGTGGTGGGCGTTGGGATTCTGGTGGCCGTGGTGGAAACATGGGAGATGGTGGTCGTGGTGGCATGAGAGACAGAGATAGTTCATTTGGAGGTCGTGGTGGTTTTGGCGCCTCTCGTGGTGGTAGTGGCATGAGAAATGATGGGTTTGGTGGGCGTGGCGTGAGAGAGAGAGATGATTATGGACGTGGGGGCCGCATTGATAATGGTGGGCGTGGATACAGGGGAGGACGAGGATTTGGTGGGCCCGGTGGATATGGAGGTCGATCCAGGGATGATTATGGGTCAAATGAGAGGTTCAATAATAGAGATGTTGGATTCGGACGTGGCCGTGGTAGGGGGCGGTTTGATAACAGGAGGGATGCTACGAGGAGTAGAGGAAAGAGTTACAGTCGCAGCCCTGAGAAGGTTCGTACATGGGGAGGTTATAGCAGAAGCGTAAGCCGAAGTCGTAGCCGAAGCCGAAGCCGAAGCCGTAGCCGTACTCCTCGTCGAAGTTATAGCCGAAGCCGAAGTCGTGGTCGTACCAGGAGCCGCAGCCGTAGCCGCAGCCGCAGTTATGATGGTTATGAGAGGCCTACTAGGCGAGAACGTCGTCCATCGGGATTTGATATGCTTCCAGAAACAGATGATCATCAACAGAAGGATTTAGCACCAACTATAGTTGGGCCTCCTGCCGTACCACAAATTACTAATAGCAATTCTTTATCTGTATATGATGCTGAGGCAAAGCTTGATGAGAAAGATCATATTGTTCATTCAGGTGTGGTCAATCAATCTGATGATTGAACAACTGAACATGTAGAGCTTTAGTTTACTCGGAGGCAGAGCTCCACATGCATCTATCTGAGGTTGAGGAAGGAAATGGTACCAAGTGAACCCGATGCTGCGTTTCATGGCTGATTCTTGCTCATTTGCGTCGATATGAGCAGTATGGTATCATCTCACACCTAATAGGTGGCTATTTTAGCTTTACACATGCTTAAGAATCTAAAATACTCGATGAGATATTATGTAGTTTGTTATCTAGCTATTTTTGTTTTGGTTTTTGGTTAGAGCAATTGATTTACGTATGAAGTTAGCATTTGGATTTTGGACGTATATTCTTGGTTGATCATGGTCAGTAATATACTACTACTACTTACTAGAAGTACTAGGTATTGTTTTGGCTCTGTACCTCGGCTTTATCTGTAGTGAAGACGAGTGACGCGCTTTGGTTCACATCCTTATTATATTTCTCTCTTCCTCTTAATTTAGTTGAAACAAATTTATTTTAGTTTTACAAATTGTGACTATATTGCAAATTGTAAGTATTGATATATGCCTTATCTAGTTTAAACATGAATTTGATAATTGGTTGATGTAAGTCGTACTGCAATGATTTATCAAATTGTATTTTTTGTTTTATATGAAGTTGTAAATGATATTTGCAATTAACAACAGTCGAATTAGTTGTGTTGGTGTGAATGTTGGCCAATGAATTCGTTGTGGGAAGATCCTAACGCACGATTACATGATGCAACGATATACGAGAAACTATCACTATCATATGTTTAGCACCTACATGGCACACTGAAACTGTATCATATAACAATTGGTATACTAGTTCATTGGAAAAGTAATGACAAAAATTAACATTATGCACAAACTTGTACTGAAAAATAACCAAAATAAGACCTGAAAATTACTTCCAAGACATTGTATTTTGAACATTAGGAAAATTAACAGGAGCCATCAGCATTCAGCAACATTTTGCCAACAAAAATCAATACTTCAAATTGTTACATCAAGTATAAGAATTAAGAACCTTAAAATACCCCAAAAGAAAATACTTCCTCCTCAACCAAAAATTAAATCTTCCACAACACTTCATTTTGGAACCTTTCCCTACATCCAAACGAACCCTTCTCTCGAACAAAAAAAGATAATGAGAAATGCAGGAACAAAATCAAGGAATTCTCCTACTGCTATTGCGACAGGACTTCAGTAAGGATGTATGGTACACTCATTTTAGACGGAAACAAAAACTAGGCCCTCAACAACGTCAAGGATTCAACCGCATTATGCACACCCAGATACTCCACATTGCTGCTCAACATGAAACCAACCATATTTACTTTCGCATACCTCCCTTCAAAAAACCAGTCACCTTTCCATACTGCAGTGCCTTAGGGTCAAGCGCAATCGTTCCAATAGTAAGTATTTCCGATGTTTGCTTGGTTTCTTCAACTTTAATTGGCATAGAGCCAACAGTCAAAACATTAGCTGTATTTGCAGTTTTAGGAATTTCCGCGGTGATTGATGTAGTAGCAGGTGCTTGCAATTGACGCTCACTTGGCTTAGGATGAATACTTAAAGAACCAATCTTCAAAGTAGAAACATCACCTGTTTGTTCCGAGGATTCCTTAACCATGTTTGCAACATCAGGTACATGAACGCTGCCACTTGAAGACACTTCTGTAGACCTGATCACTGTTTTTATGCCACCTGAATTACTAGGCTGTGCAACTTTCTCAATCCAAGTTCCTCCATCATCTACTTTCTGGGAATGATCCACCACAGAATTAAACTTAAGAGGAGCTTCAATGGAATGTGCAAGCCCATTTGTCCTACGAAACAAACGAGCCCTCTCGTCGTGCATGATTTTCTGACGATTTTCGTAGTACATGAAATCATCCAACAATGATGTTTTTGAAGAGAAGTTCTTAAAAAGCTTAAGCATATCCAAACCTTGCTTGAGCATTATCTGCACATGCAATATCAGAAAAGAATATTAAGTGATGAAAAGCATTTATTGTTCAAACAATCTGAAAAGCTACATTCAAGTTCCCACGCATCACTGATGTCACAAATAGATCACAATTAGAGGTGTTCAATGGGGCGGGGCGGGTCTAAATTTAAATGGGGCGGGTCGGGGCGGGTCAAGCCCGTTTAAATCCGACCCACTTTGACCCATTTTTTAAAAGTAAATAAAAACAATTTTTTTATTATATTTTATGACCCGTTGGGTCGATCCACTTATGTTTATAATAATATCATTTAAAATTTTTTAAAAAAAGTGGCAAATTTTTTTCACAATTAATTCTTATAATTATCCTACCCGACCCTTTACACCAAGGCCTGCTAATGACCTGCCCCGTTATTGACCCGACCCGCTAATGACCCGTTAAAATGTGATCCGACCCTTGACCCGTTGGGTCGACCCGCCCCGTTAAACACCTCTAATCACAATCAGAAAATTGAACATAATCAAAGAAAAATTTGCTTTTTAGAAATTAATTAGATAGTCTACATTGGATCCTGCACCTTGCAGAAAGGACAAGACATAAACTTCCTCAGAAGCCATTACAGGGATACCATGGTAATTGGAAGATGAACTCGATAATAGAGCTCTCAAACTATTCCCATCTGCTCAGCTTTGTAGATTAATAAATAGGCAGGCAACACAAACATAGCATCTATCAAGATAAAACTCTTCATGGTGAAAATAAATCTGAATGAGAGCATACCTCTTGTGTGTCTCTGCTATTAGTCACAGGCTTATGCTCATTGTTTTCCAGTATGATGTGGCGAAAAGTGGGGTTAGGCACATCTTTAATAATATGCCATTTAACAGAGAAGCTCCCACTCCACTTATCTTGCTGCCAAAAGTCCATATCCTTATCAAAGTCAACAGGACCAACCATCTCTGCAACACCACAGAACTGGCCACTTGCATTGACCTGTTAATAAGGCTAAAGTTAAGTACAATACTACAATCCACTAAGAGCATAACAAGGATTTATTGCCTTCAGTACCAACATCATCCTCACTGTAAGATTTTATAGCCAGATATACTTGATAGGCACTAATATTAAAAAAAAAAAAAAAAAAAAAAAACTTACAGAAAAGAAGAGGAAAATCGGGCAGCCTCCTGGTGTTCCTGCAGCTAATTTCTGAGCATCTTCATAGGCAATACTTAGCTTCTTGTTCCCATTGGGTGTAGATGACCAGACATTATACTTGATACTCTTATGAACATCATCCTCACTGTAAGATTTTATGACAAAAAACTTTGCATTGGCATAGTCCACTGGAAAATCATCTTTGTTGTACTGATCAGCATAAATTACAATATTTCCTTCAGCATTACGATCCCCGGCCCTTGTGGAGTAGGCTTTTACAACAAATTGATTTTTGGATTTGTTGATTCTTGGTCCTCGATTTTGCTCACCCAATTGATCAAGGTTCCCATTACTATCATTATAGGGTCTTCTGAAATAAATTTTGGACCAGGGGTCATGTAAAACAGTTTGGCCATTGCTGCTAGCTCCATAGTCAGCCAAACCATTACCCATAGAAAATGAATAATTCACTTTATTAGCTTGAGATAGAAGCTTTCCATATGAATTATCCCTAGTAGCTTGCATCAAGCCTGAAGAATTTGCTCCCTGTAGGATACAGATAATAAGGATTTCATTTGAGTGTGGGCATAAGTACTACTGCATACAAAATTTAACCAAATATAATGGAAAGAAGCTACGATATTAAAATATAGAAGAGTGGAAACAACATTAAAACATTGTGTTTTCAAATTTGTGTAACGAACTATTAAATTTCTTCAATATGCTTTTTAAAAAAGATAGGGAAATTCCACGTGGTAACCTTGTGGTTTTGGGTTTTCCACGCGGTAACCAAATTTTTTCAAAAAAACAAGCGGTAAACCTGAGATTTACCAAATTTTCAAAAAAAAACATGCGGTAAACCTTCAATATGCTAATGTTTTCTATGCAAAAAGGTCACTGTGGAAGAAGTTGGTAAACCTCAGGGTTACCTTGTGGATTTTTGAAAAGTTTTGGTTACCAAAACCCAAAACGTAAGGGTTACCACGTGGAATTTTCCTAAGAAGATATATTGGTGGGAATCGTAAACGCAAAATACAGGAAAAGTGGTTCATATTTATATGCACAAACAAATTTAAAAGATAGACTATTGTTTTTTCATATCAAGGGAAGTGAAAACGTTAAAAAAATGATTCATATTCAAGAGCAATGGATATCCTTCTCTAATAGCTAAACATCACTGCCAAGATGGGCAATTAATTGTTACCTAAACAAAGAAATATTCAAGCATACCTGTGGCATATGTGATGAAGCACCATGGACTGACCCTATAGACCCATTATTCCGACCACTCAGAGGACGTTTGCTTGTGCCCGTACTAACTTTTGAGCTTTGTGATGTTCCAGCAGATGCATGTGTCTGGCTGGAAGCAGCTTTTGAAGGATTCATGGAAAAAGTTGCAGGAGACGAAGAATGTGAGCGCTTTGTGTTAGAGCCATTTGTTCGATTTATGTTGGATGAGGCAACATCTGGCATAGTGTCTCGTGATCCATTTGCAGCAACATCTGGGGTAGATTGGACAAGAACAGGAATATAGCCAGATGAGGAGGTGGGATTGGGATAAGGTGGAACAGCATAGTAAGGTTGTGTTCCCACAAATGAGCCATCCACTCCTAGCATGGCACCAGGTATGTAAGGATTATAAGGGTTGAATGGAGAATCTCCAAATCCATAGCTAGGTGTATAGTATACATAAGGCGAATTTTCAATTTGGGCACCCTGAGTGAAACATAAATACATCGACCTTGTAAGAGAATAGAAAAGGGACAACATAAGATATTGACCAAAGGACAGCATCTTAACTCACCGCATACTGCATATCTGCACCATCTAAAGCAAGAACTGCATGGTGGTCTCCCATGTCGCTGGGTGACTCAAATCCTGCCCAAATAAAAAAACGAATGAGATTCTTGATACTTTGTAGCTTTTAAACATAATTAAAAAACCATTTAAAAATGTTTAGTATACCAGTATAATAGTAATTATAACCGGAGGCAGAAGGATAATACATGCTTGGATCGACAAAATACTCCGCAGATCCATCACTAGCCATCATTTCAAAGTTCTCAAAAGCTGGACTAGGTAAACGTTGGTTCAGTTCTGTACCTGGCATCTGAAACGGAAGACACAACACAGCAAATTAAAATATATTCATCGAGCAGCTTAAGGACAGAGTTTATATTATTTTGAGTGATCATGAAAAATACCACATAAGTGTCTGTATTTCCATTATCAGGAATGGTATACATGTCAAATCCAACACTGCCACCCTACAAACAAGCAGGAACTTATCCATCAGAGGGGAATATCATAATTAAAGACAAAATTGCAAACAACAATCAAACACACTCAAAAACAATTAAAAATTTTAGATGTAAGGCATCAAAACATGTTTCCAAACTGAAAACAAATTAGATATCGACAATGTTGTATATCATGTACGCTTCTTACATTCTAGACGCTCCGGCAAAGGTAGAATACTTTCAGACCCTTTAAAAAGTATGAAAAAGCTATTATAAGAGACTTAAATCCAAAGTTCAATTTCAGTATTATAATTATTGATTAAGAATAAGATTATCCAAAATTATGCTCCACAATTGAAGGAACACGATATAAACACATGACGCAAAAAAGCAATGGATTAAATAGATCCAACAAATTATCGTCATGCAACAATTTTGAAACAAAATTCAACAAAAATCAATCACAATTGAATATTTCGCAAAGAATAAAAAACACAGCAATTTAAAAACTAAACAACTCCAAATTCCAAACCCTAGAAATGCAAAGTAGTAAAATTGCAATTTAACAATACAAAAATAGAGAAACGAAACCAACTTCTAATGTAAAAACATGTCAAGTATCAAAAAACAATCAAATAGAATTACAACCAAAACAAAGCAGTGAGAAATTACCAGATAAAAACTCAATCAAGTCATAACTTGATCTAAAAAGTTGTAAGAGAAGGTACCGAGCAATTGTAGATAGAAACAGGAGTCGGACTCGACATTGAAAGAGCTTTGATAATCCTTGGTCAAGCGGAAGAAGTAAACCCTAACCCTAGAAAGAGGAGAGAGAAAGAGGGGGAAGAGAAAAGAAAGAAGAAAAAGGGGAAAGAGAACGGTTATTCGCTGGAAAATTATGGAGTGGATGTAAAGGAGAAAGGAGTAGTATTTATTCCCTCCACATAAACGAAGTGTTTTGTGATTTTATTTAATGGTACGCTGCGTTTTCCCCTATAAACTCCTTAGCTCTTGGCCACAATAGTATGCTTTCGAATTTTCTAAATCCCTCCTTTTTTTATCGTCAAGACCTTTCAAATTCTTTAGGAAAAATCGTCCTAAATGATTTCACTTACTACTAGTCTCCTGAGAGACCGTCTTTTTGGAAGACGTTTTTTAGGCCCAACCCATTAAAGCTTAATATTTACTTTTACTCTATATTTTTTTTGTGGGTCCGTTCAACCAGGGGTGGCCCTAAGGATGGGTAAGAGGGGCCGTCGCCCAAGGCCCCGACGGCCCCATGTCAAAAGAGCAAAGTTAATGATTGTAAAAGGTCCATATAAGTTATAAATTGCAAAGGAAAAGGTCCCCAATATGTTATTTCGCCTAGGGCCCCCAAATATCTAGGGTCGGCCCTGAGTTCAATTAGAGATGGTCTTTCATAAAGATCGTCTCTCACAAGAATTTGTGTTTCACTTATTGTCCATTTGCCATAAATTATACTCCCTCTTATTCATCTTATGTGTCTCATTTACTTTATGCACTCTATCCAATGCACTTATTCGATCTTTAATATATCGAGTTATATATGATTAAAAATTATAAAAAGTTGATATTAATAATCTTTACATCAAAACGAATCAAATAAGATCCCACATGACTATGTTTTGACTTATATATTAATAATAAAATGCAATTTAAGAGTGATAGATGAATAGTGTCCCAAAAGTAAATGGGACACCTAAGGTGAATAGGAGGGAGTACTATATACTAAAAGTCTTGAAAAATTTCAAATGGCAATCTTACGTTAAATGATGATTTGGCAAAAAACTATTGGTTACTTATTGATGAGGTCTTTTAATAAATGTCAACTAATTTATGACCATATAATAAGTTTTCTCTCTAAAAAACTGCTTTTGCACGTTTAATTTGAAACTATTTTTGAAATAAGAGAATATTTCATGATTGAATATATTTCTCAATATTAAAATTTATAATACTAATTTTTTCTATTTTCTAAGTTTTTCTAAAGATTTTCTCATTATTTTTTAATTTTTATTAATTTAGAATTGGATTTAAAATTAATTCATGTACATTATTTTTTAATTAATTTTTTCATGTGATGTAGTTGTACAATATCTCAACCAAAAAAATGTAACAATTAAAGATCTTTTCTTTAACCCAAATTTTTCAAAAAGCTATAAAAATATAAAACTTATTTATTTATTTTTTTGATTATTCATTTACGTATCTAAATTATCAATGAAAATAAAGTTTTTCTTACAAGCTTAATTTAATACTCCCTCCCAGGGGCGGAGCAAACAATTTTGAGGCCCTGTTTATTATTTATAAATTTCTAAAATTGGGGCCCTTTATAATTAAAATTTTTTGTAACAAAATAAAAAACTCAATACAATTTATATTTGTTAAACATAAATTATGTTGTTAAAGATTAAACTTTCTTCTCTAATGTTAAAATGAAAGAGAAAAAAATAGTAATAAATTGATGACTAATAATAAAAAGAGTAAAAGTTTGAAAGGTTGAAAAATTAAAAATAAATTTGATTATTTTTATTTATAAAGTTAGTGATAATTGATATTTGATAAATGTGTAAACATTAAATAAGGCAAGGAAAAATATTGGAAGATTAAGAGTTATTTTGGAAAGAGATAAAAAAGGAGAGAAAAATGGAATTAATAGGTTTTGAACATATGACCATTGATACATTAAGTAAAACTCTGACCAACTACTCTACTACAATAATATGCTATTCTACAATAATTTTTCTATATGATGCCCTTTAGGTTCGGGGGCCCTGTGTGGTCGGGCACCTCGCACGGCCCCAGAACCGCCCCTGCTCCCTCCGTATCTTTTTGTTTGTCCACCTTATCTTTTACACACATTTTTTTAGCAAATTTTAAGTCTTAATATCTCTAAGTACGCATCATAAAAAATTATAAAAATTATATATTAAAAACTTTACATCAAGACAAATCTAACAAGACCTCATATGAACATATTTTATCTTCAATATGTACTTCAAAAACCTAATTTAAATTTCTCTCTCTTATAAAGTGGACAAATAAAAGGAACGGAGGGAGTATTAGTTTTAGGCTACCTTTACCTTTTCATAAAGTAAATTTTACTAAAAATATTTTTTTTTCATATAAATCGATTTTATTTACACTTTTTCTTTCAAATTTTTTCTCTTCTCTAGAATAGTGACTCTTTTTCAATTATGCTTTAGAATTTATCACAATCACACGTTGTCATTAAATAATTAATAGTTAATTCTATTATACATTTTATTCAAACTAGATAATTTTATAACGATAATATATATTTGTATTGTCATTACTTAGAAATTATAATTATATTTATCAACACATTAATACATTCGTGCATTGCACGGGTATATACACTAGTAATCTATATTATTGATTATTTTGCTAATACTCCCTCCGATTCTATTTAGTTGTCACATTTTCTTATGTGGCAAATTCGTATCAATTGTCACATTTCCTTTTTTGTCAATCTTTTTTACCTAAATACCTCATGTTCACACAAGTAATGTCCAAAATAACCACACTTTTACTAAATACTACTTACAATACTCACACTACCACCTTTACAATTAATATAATCATTTAAAATACCTCAACTACTCACTTTTTAATGGACCCCATACCACCCTTAATGCACTCAAGTATATGGGACATCTAAATAGAATTAGAGGGAGTATTATTTATTTTCATATTTTAACAAGCTACTGTAGATCTGTAGGTACCTACTAGCCGTTACACTCACTTGATCTTCATCCTTATGGTTTTTCGTTGGTCTAAATCTACTCTTTTTTGTGGTAAATATCTAAAGTAGCCGGTTAAAATGTGACAAATGATATTGTCAACAAAAAATGTACAAAGGTTGGGTTATTGAGAAATAATCAATAGTTGGAGTTATTCACAACCGATGGACAATAGCTAATTATTCAGGAGCCAAGATAATTTTTTCGAATCTTTATAGTTTTAATTATTTTATTTTGAAAAATGATTGCTATTTAAATATCAATAGGAAAATAAATAGTATCTCATAAGTGTAAGTAGAATGATACACGTTTAAATAATGAATTTACATTTTTAAGGTTAGGGTTTTAAGGTTTTGGTGTTGATTTAGGTGAATAAGGGTTAGGGTTGGTTGAATTAGGGCAAGTTTTTGGTGATCTCTTTGGGTTTAGGGTTTCAAATGTTTTGGCTTGATTTGTAGACTAGGGTAAGTTTATGATTGACATTTAATTATGCGATAAACGCAGAGTTTGTTGACCCGTTTTTTTATAGTGCTTGTGTAAGCTTTGTAATTTGGTATTTTGGTATTAAGGAAAGGTAAGTTCTTATGTATGATTGTGTAGATTCGACCTTCGGTTTGATGTTCTTCTAGAATTCTCTTTATGTGCCTAGTTGATAAGATCCATAATCTTTGCGATATTCGGATAATCCAAACGTCTAAGAAAGTGAATAAGGGCTTGAGGCTTATCCTCCTTGACTCCACACTTCATGAATCAATATTCAAATTATTAAACATATAATCCTTTATTGACTATTGATTGTTTACATGATTCGACTTTAATGCCTTGCACCTTCACCCTCATTGTTAGGCGAGCAATATGACAGATCTCTATCTCAAACTCACAAGCTTTGATCAAACTCACAAGCTTTGATTTTATAAACTTCTTTCTTTCACAAAAAATATAAAATAAGCAACCGTAGTCAATTATTCATTCCGTATTTCCGTATCATATGCATCTCTTCTGTTACTAAAAAGTATTTTGTAATCATCATTTACAAAGCTAGCCTAGAGCTAATTCCCGCTTGACTTCCAAATCTTTTCTTTTTCCGTTATTCATGTTCACTTTCGTAAGAACCTCCTTCATATCTTTGCATATCATTGAATAAGCCTATACTATCAATAGTAACACTCTGAAAGAAGGTAAAGTGTTGTCATTCTCATTCAAAGACTAAGATCACGAACTCACCATTCCTTAAAATAGATTCCTCACTTATTATCTCGTATTCATCACTTTTCTTTTCTCTTCCCTCACTTCTCACCATGAAACAATCAACACTTAATCAAGATCGAGCTCGCGAGGATCAAAATTTAAACTAATGTTCTAAAAATTTTGAGAAGAGAAGCCAATTATAAAAGCAAAGTTGCTCCTCATCCATAGGTTTATCATCAGCATTAAACAATGTATACTGTAAGCTGTAACCAACGCAATTTTAAGCTTCTTGATTTTCATTTTAAACCAAAATATTAAATTGTTTGTAATATTAAAATTTGAAATTACATTATTATGTTAACCTTTTATTTGTTATGTTAACTTGTATCAAGAAATTTTCAAATTAGTAAATCTTTTAATTTTTTTTTTGATGGGAGTAAATCTTTTTAATTGTTTTTTTAAATATTAGTAATTTATACTTGATAATAATAATAATGGTCAAGATAAAGAATAGAAGAAGAAAAAAAAGAATTCAAGTTTAACCGCCTTTCCTTTCCCTTATTGATATTACTTGAAGGAATTACGCCAATTAAATATTTGCTTTATTTTTGGTCCATAATTATTGATCAGATTAACACGTATAATAGTGTTTGAGGTTGTTTGGCAAATGACTGATAGCTGGTAGCTGATTATAGTGACTAATTTGACCAGCTGATTATATTAGCTGGCTTGACCAGCTGATTTTGAACAAACTGCTATAAGCAGCTTGTTCCTAAACAACTTATTCGTATCAATAAGTTATTTCAACCAGCTAATTCACCAAACGCTAGCATTAGCTGGTTTGACCACCCAACCCTCTATTTACATCAAAATAAGCTAAAATTGCTCAATAAACTAATTTGGCAAACACCCCCTTTGTAGAAAAACAAATATTATCGAATAATATCTACAAGACATAACATCAAATGATTAATTATATGAGCAAATACATCTAATATAGGAGTATGAGTATATAAGGTAAATAACACGATAAAGATATATGTACCTTCATATGCGTTACTTAAGTTCCAAATAATATAATGAAGATATATATCTAGTCATATGTCTTACTTGCAATATACCACACCAAAATACCAATAAGCATCTTATGTTAGAAAAAGTCTAGGGTGGATCTGGTCCACATTAATTTTTGGATGGACTAAGTTTTCACTCCTACTCTCTACTCTACTTCCAATCTCTCACTCCTTTACTCTACTTCCAATCTCTCACTCCCTTACTCTACTTTCAAGTTTTTTAAAAAAAGAAAAATAATTTAATTCAATTTTTTTTATTTTTAATTTAAATTAAATTTAAAAAAAAATTTATTTGAAAGATTGTATTTAAATTTTATAATTTCTAAAAGTTTTAATTTTCATTTTAATTTTTTTAATTTTTAAATTTTTTATAAATTTAAAATTTTTATTTTTTATTTTTTTATGTTTAAAAAAATTAATTTTTTTTAGTTTTTTTAAATTTTATTTTTTTTAATTTTATTTTTACTATTTTATTTTATAAATTTTTAATTTAAATTTTAACTTTTAAATTTTTTTTTATTTTTTTAAATTTTTTTAAGTATAAAAGTGAAATAAACGAAGTGTGAAAGTATAAGAGTAGAATGAAATAGAGTGGAAGTGTGAAGTGAAGTGAAGTGGAGTGGAGTGGAAAGTAGTAAAGTGGGGTGTAAAACTTGGTCCACACTAATCTTAGTGTGGACCAAGTCCACACAAGTCCTTCTCCTTATGTTATGTTAATTGTATAATCTTTCAATCAATACTTAAATGTGTGACTTCATAAAACCGATTATTATTAGTAGTAAACCAATCTAATTCGTATACAGATTAAAATTGATTTCTAGTAGACTAATAAAACGCTATAATAATCTAAAATAATCGACTATACTTTATTTTCATAATTTGTTCTATTTAGATTATTGTTCTCACTTGATCGAAGGACTTCCAATTGCATCGATGGGAGAAGATTATGTATTATACATGATTGGAGATTGTGGAGCTTGTAAGCATTGCTAATATGTCATTAATTTAACAGTAAAATTGTGTAGATCTGACCCTTTTAAATAACACTTTAGATGGGCCCACTTTTTTGCTTTAATTAGTTGCACAAAATTACTTGTGTTTTGTAAAATTTCAGTTGAAAATTTAGCCTTTGTGGGATAAGCGTTGATAAAACAAGAGCTTCCCAAGTTTGTAGACCGTTGTAGCTTGTGAAATGTGAAAGATGTCAATGCGATATCGAGGTGTATATTCAGATGTTCAGCTATTCAAAGAGCTCAATTATCGTCTTACTATGAATCTTATGTGTGTTGACCTATTAAAACATATTATATAATATCTTAATACAACATGTAACATATCTCGAGACTTTATTAAGAAACCAACTCAATTAAAATCTTAAGCTTTTGATTGAAGCTTCATGAACCATGATATGTTATTTTATACTCTATCTTATCCAATTTACCACACTCGAAGTCGTGATATGGCATTGGATATATAAGAGGCTCGATTCTTAAAGAGTTGCTTCTAAAACTCTCAAATATTTGAGTCATATGTCTCTCTCTTTACGACGTCTTGTCTCGTCTTATATAGGTGTGGACAGTTCGGATTATTGGGCCGATTTTAGATCAGATATTTTGAATCAGGTCATTTATGCACAAAAAATGGGATCAAAATCAAACAATTTGTATAGAAGTATACTTCCAAATAAATCTATACTATATTAGACATATCATATCATATCATATCTTATAAAGTTCATCGCATAGAAAGTGAGAAATCCTAAATGGGATTAAGATACCAATACTATTACTAATTGTATACTAAGATAAAACCCTAAAAAATACTATGAAAAATCACCAAAGCCCTAAGAAACTAAAATGATAGGGCTTTGTATGAAGTATACATACATAGATTCCTTATCTATCTAAAGAGGAGGGAAGTGTGAAAAACGAACAATGCCAGTCACTAAAGTCTTAATCCCGAAAGATTGAGCTAGCAAGCTGAACAGTAAAATCAACAACCAACCGCTGTTTCTTCTAGTTCAAGAGGCATACCCTCTTGTAAACAATCAATAGGAGGGATAGTTAAGGTCTCTTGAATCCCATACGCGTTCCAACAAAAAGGATCATCGACGAGTTCCCCTTGTGCAGGCAAAAGTTCAACTTCCGACATGGTTATGTTAGTACAAGGCACGGAGTCACTACACGCGAAGTGAATAGGGGCGCTACGCACATTGTTATAGGTGCCCTTAATGTTCTTGTAGGACACTCCTGATAGGTAAACAGCTGATGTTTGGTTCCTACATTCCTTGGTTAGGCAATAGTATTGGTCTATTATGATGCTATTAGTTGTGTTCTCCATTTGAATGTCTTGAAAGGAGATGTCGGAGACTGATCCTGACCCGCCTTGCCATGTCTTGATTCTTACTCCGTTATCTGAGTTCTTGATCAATGCACCTCGGACAGTAATGTTTGATACACAAGACCGCGAGTTGTGCACTCCTAGACTTCCGATACTGATAACAGGGCAAGTAAGAAAAATCTTGCTCAGTTAAGACTCGATTCAACCAAAACCGCACCAACTTAACCTATTAATATAGCATAACGCAAATTTGACATGATCCGAACAAAACCATAACCCAATCTAGACAAATTGAGTAAATTCCAATGGCCAAAATTTTAAAAACCTCATAACAGCTTATTGGAAAATTTTATTTTATCCAAGAATAAATCAATAGTTAGGTGGTTAAACTGGCTGTTATTTGGTAAATTAACTAGTTATAAAATTTGGTTGTTAATAAATCAGTTAATTTACAATAAGTTGCTCCTATCAACGTGTTCAAAATCAACTATCAAACTATAACACCACACCGCCTACTTATTGCAAATGAACTACACAATTATTAGATGGAAGTGCATACTCAATTTATTGTTAAATAAATTTATAGACAAATTATTAATTTAATATTTGAAATTTCACTGACAACTATGATTATTCTAACTATTAAAGTTGGTAAATTTTTTAATAAAATATTATTTTATCGGTTCTATTGAGAATGTCCAAGAAAATAACATTTAAGTTTTCGATATGAGAGTTTTATCAGAGACATGGTCGTCTTATTTATTTTTGACCTTAGATTAAAAGATAAAAAAGAGCCCCTAAAGACTTAAGGCGTAACACATAATATAATATACCCTTTGTTTTTTATTGTTTATATTTAAACTACTTTATTAAAAAACACTAAAAACTCATTAATTAGCAAAAAATGTAAGTTATAATAAATTTTTATTCAAATTAATATCACTTATAAACATAAAAATAATAAGTTTTTTGGACACTAAAAAATACAGGGCCGTGATTTCGTGAACAATAACCCGCTTTGCCCTTGCTAATCAACGGTGCTGATCAGAGATATATTATATTTTTAATGGGACAAGATTAACTAAATAAAGGGAATATAGAGCCAAACACAAGAAACCAAGAAAGTCCTTTTCTAGGAAGTTCTTGGGAGGACAATGACAATACAAGTAGTATAATTTATTGTAATAAGAGTTCATATTGAAGAACACTATTCACCTGATCCCGTGACTATGGTCGCACACTACTCCTTGTATATCCACATTTGAGCAACCTGGTCCTATTGATATACAATCATCCCCTGCCATATTTAGTGCACATAAACCGTAACGTAAGGATTAGTTTCTGAAATTGACCAGATCAACCGAAGCTGAATATGATACGACTCCACTCGAAGTAAAAAAATCCAATCAGACGTACACTCAAGAATCGAAATTGTTAGAGTATATAATATATTTTGTGAACTAAACTACTAGCTTAACCTTTTGGGTGATTTGGTTCCTTGATGTGGTATCAGAGCAAGGGAAATACTTGGCACCAAGTACAAGTATGAAGATGGTCTGTGTTGTATCCAACTTCTAGGCCAAAGTGCCCTCATGTGAGGAGGTGTGTTAGAGTACCTAACATTTTGGGATCTCAACCATTAACTTAAGCTTTTGAATGAGTTAAATTTCTTGACTGAAATTCACCCGACTCAGAGCCGTCTTAAAAAATTTGGGGGCCCTATGCAAAACTTTTATTTTGCATTTTATTTATAGTAAATATATTTATTTTATTAATAAATTTAACATATTTCTTTTTTTGACTAACTTTTTCATATATGGAAGAAAAAGAGATCATATACAGTCAATCACCTCGCACACCCTCAAAGATCCCTCTGACCCGACTGAAGGTATCATACACAAAACAAGAGCAAAAGAAGGATAAAGGGTGTTACCATTAGCAATCATGGAGTTGTAAATCCCAACATTTTGAGTGTTCTCAACATGGATGCCATCAGTGTTGGGACTATATTGAGGAGAATTAATCTGAATTTTGTCTATAAGTACTCCATTACATCCATCAAACTTTATGTGAAATTGTGGACTATTTTGAATTCTTAGTCCACTCAGCTCAATATTGTTACTAAGAAAAAATCTTATCATCTGCATTATAATTACAATTACAATTACATATTAGGGGAGAAAGAGAAATAATCATTCGCAAAATAATAAAAATTGAATTCTTGTTACAAGTATAAAAGAAAAAACTCCGAATCAGCAAAAATAAGCCTCAATGTAGAATCACATCTTGATAAGCTACAAGAACATAAAGTTGGTACCTTAATACTTCTTCTGCCCCTTTGAATTTGCATCATATGACTCAAAAAGTTCTCATATATGATGCAAAGTCAAATAGACAAATTAAGCATTATGATAATTTTTATTAAACATTTGAATTCATGATTTGTGTAGTGATTATTTACGTGCAAACCTTAGCGCAAAATAAATTTCAACATATTTTTTTAGTTATAAGGTTTTTTTCAAAAGTTTTTACATATTCAAGGGAAATCACAAATTCTTGTGAGAGACGGTCTCTTTTAGAGACCATTTATAATTGGGCCGGCTCATTGTATATTTTTTAAAATATTGTAATAGACATTAAGAATGATATGAGTAGACATTTAAGATATTGAAAATAGACATTAAGGATACGGTAAGTAGACATTAAGAATACGGTAAGTCTGCATTACTCTTTAATGAGTTGGGTTTGAGATACATCTCTTAAAGAGACGATCTCTCAAGAAATTAGCTGAAGAGAAATATTACGATAAAAACCGATATTTTTTTGAAAATATATGTAAAGTTTTCTTTGAAATAAATTGCACATCTTGGCTAACTATTATTAGTATTATATATTTAAATCAAGAATTTTAACCCTTTGTACTTGTCTCCCTTACATGTGTAAAGATTTTTTTTTTTGAGTTAACATGTGTAATTAAAGACAAATTAGTTGATTAAAAGGACCAAAAAATCATGAAGTATTTCTCCATAACACAACAGAATATTGTAGAAAGTGTTTTTTTTTTTAATTTATTTACCATTTACTTGTTTTTAACCAAAAAAAATTAAAATTATATTTAAAAAAATAAAAGAAAATTAGTTAAGATGAAAAATGGTGAACTTACAGCAGGACTATCACATGGTCCAGGCAAGGTTGATCCATGTGGACCCTGCAACATAAAACACAACAAAACAAAATGTTAATCTTGCTTATCATGAGAATAATCAAAATTCATGTTTGTATTCAACCCTTTTAGTGTGTTGGAGAATCATCAGCTTAATTTTTTGATTGAATTATTTTTTTAATATGATAATTAGATTTTTAGGCAGGATATGGTTTTGATTTTTTATAAATTTTTATTTTAAGTGGAATATTAACCGTCAGGTAATAGGAATACATGTACTACAACATCCACAATTATAGCCCAGAAGGTTGCATGCTCCTACACTTAAATTGGCCATGCTTAATTAAGTGCGGTTTATCATGTACAACCAGTCTTCTAGGAGACCATCAGAAATAGTTTCTCAAAAAGACCGTCTTTCACAAGAATTCGTGTATCATTTATCAATATATTAGCTACTTTATATGACTTTAGACACGCTTAACTTAATAAGTGTAGGGATAATAACTTCACTTATAAGTGTGATTAAAATACAATCACGTGTGTCTAAAATGTGGGTCATCACGCTAATAAGCGTGTCTAACCCTATTAAAAATTCTAAACTTAAGCTTTTTATATGTAAGGGAGCTTGATAAAATACTAGAGATATTATCAACTTAACCTTTTTTTTTTTTTGGAAATAACTTAACCTTTTTAATTGAGTTAAACTCGACATTTTTTTTTTAAAATAATTGTGTGTGTATTTAATTAATAATAATACTTCTAAAATAGTAGAAACCAAAAAGGGTTTAAGAAAAAAAAGTAAATTACCTTGTGAGGTTTACAAGGTAGGTCCCACCATTGATTACCATTGCCTTCAATGGTTCCAGTTCCATTGAGAGTAAACCCATCTAACCTGTAAAATAAAAAATCCTAATTAATCACTGTGATTTGTAAATCACTATAAAAGACAAAAAATATATATGCAAATAATATAAAAAAAACACAAAAAGATAAATTACAATTTTCAAAATATCACCCTATTAAATTTCTCTAATTTATCAAGCTGGTAAATAACGGTGATTAACTCAGAGTTGCTCACCTGTAAAATACTAACCACTGCTTTTTACTGTCTGAATCTGGCCAACAATCTGGTCCATCTGGTGGCATTACCATTCCATCTACCTGCATCATTTTACATTTATTTAATATAATTACTTAATTTTTTCACCTTCAACTACTATTCTTTTTATTTCATTAAATATTATTATTTATTTATGATATAGAAGTAACTACTAGGGTCGTTGTGGGCCCGTTTAAAGTGCACGACTGCATAAGACCCTCTCTGAATAATAGGCTTCGAAGATTAGACCTTTATTTGGTTATTAGCTTATTAAGCCCCAACATTTCAATAAAAAATAAAAATAAACAAGCCTAAAAAACAATTCTTGTATAAAACTGTCGAAGAGGCTTTTTTAAAAAATATTAGTTTAGTTAAACTACTTAATGTAATTTTAAACTGTTAGTGTTAAGTTTAGCTGGATTTATTGTCAATACCATCGTATTATCAGAGAAACATAAGGTGCACACGGTTCATAAACCAAGGAATGTCATCCCAAAACCATATGATAAAATCGGAGGACGAGCTCCAATGACTTATAAAGTTTGTACACCGTCTATAATTTATCGATGTGGAATAAACCATCACAACAGTTGAAATTACTCTTGTGAGAGACATCTTCCAGTGAAAAGAGTTCAAAACAAAAAGCTCGTATGCTAATATATCAGAATGCGTCTCACGATGAAACCGTATATGTAAAATATTTAGGAAAATAATGTTTTATGAAAAAAACAAGGACTTACCTGTAAAACAAGGCCAGGCTTACAAGGGCCAGAAAAGATAGTAGACCGGATCATAAATTTCCCAGACGAAGGTACAAAAACAACACCAGAGTCCACCGCACACGCCGCCTTCCAAGCAGCTTGGAAGGCGGCAGTGTCATCGGTGGACCCATCTCCAACCGCCCCATAAGATGTCACATCAAAAATGCACGGCTCATCACGGGTCGGACTCGGGTACGGATACGGGTCAGAACGAACTATCGGGTTAGGACTACTAGTACTAGGAACAGGGGCATAAACAGGTGTTGTAGCCCCTTTCTTTTTATGATAATGAGCTCTTCCTTCAATTACATTGATTAAATGTGACCAAATAATTAAAATTAATACAACAAAAAATAACATTTTCTTTGTAATGCAACAAAAATGCTCCATTTCTTGTGTTATGAGAGTATGTTTTTGTGACAATGTTATATGAATTAAAGGGTACCTATATATATATATATATTTGAATTATACAGTAGGCTGAGAAAAAAAAAACTAAATAAAATTTAATTTTGTGGTATTTTCTCTAACTGAAATAAAATCTGATGTATAATGGGATGAAAGGAAGTGAAAAAGTGAAACATAAATCGCTTTTGAGAAATATAATAATTATTTAATGAAGTTGAGAAAATATGTTATTAAAAAAATAAAAAATAAAAAGAGGAAGAATTGAAGAGAATTAAATGTAAAGTGGGAAAAGAAATGAATAGAATTGGTGAAGCAGAGGAGTTTATTTAATTATATAGTAAAGAGTTACAGCCTTACAGGTTGTGAATTGTGAGTACATTATAAATGCGACACGTGTTCAACTATGGTTGATTCAACATCTACTATGATACAAATTGAGGCCAAGATTTTTTTAATTATTTATTTATTTTTTTAATCAATTTATTAGGTATACAGAGCTGGCCCTAGGTTTTTAGGGGTTCGGGGCGAAAGATTATTTATGGGTCCCTAACTATGGTATACATAGAAAAGTTTGAACTTTAGCACAAATTGAAAACTAAAATTTTTGGGGCTTTGGGCGTAGACACGTCTTGCCCTTGCTTAGGGCCGGCATGTGGGTATACTTATCATTTACTCTTATAAGTAGACCTGTTAAAACAGGTGGATAGATGTTGGATCAAGGATTTTGTAACATATATTCTATTTTATTATTAATTTTTTTTCAATATATATAAAAAAAAATTTGTTATTGAAATAAGAAAAATATTTTCATATCTAAAGGGACCAATATAACCTTTTTAAGGGTAAAATAAAGAAATGTTGATTCAATATATATATAAATTGACTAGAAGTATAGTAGGTTCGATCAGACTAAAAATGATAACGTGTAACTGAACATAATAACGTAGAACTGAAAACAACTCAAAATTGTTAAGTTTGGGTTTCGATCAGGTTTGATATTTTGGGTCGGTTTATTTTTGGGTTAGAGTTAAAATTTTTGGGGTATGACCCATTAATTTCAGGTCGGATTCGAGTCAATTTCAGTTCAGATTAAATTTCGATAGATCTACTTATAACCTTAAAATAATCACTTACGATCTTAAAATAATCAGTTATATTCTTAAAGTGATCATTTACAATTTTAGAAAGATTACTTTATATAATCTTAAAGTAATTACTAAAACCCTAATTAATTCACCTTATAAAAAATAAATAATCAATAAAAACTAATTTTAATCTCCAAGATAAGGACTAAAGTCCACATTAATCTCCAAAAATACAAAAATTCTTAATCAATAACCGTGATTTGTAAATCACCATAAAAAGACAAAAAAAATAATATTAAAATAAACAAAATCAAAAAAGTTAATTAAAACAACAAAACTCTCCTCCTTTCACATCTTAGCACATAAGGGTGATTTATTAACCTCACAAATAATCGTTATTTACCAAAATTTTCTCCAAAAATATGTATATGCTTTATAGTTTGCAACTTTATTTTAAAAAGACAAATTGTTTGTAGCTACCTTTTTTTTTGGCCTCATAGAGCTGTAGTTGTACCAAATATTTAGTGTTTAAAACTAATTCTTCTCAACTCTCAATAAAGAATATAATTATAAGTTTCGCAAGAATATATTGTGTCACAAAGTAAGAATGACACTTTATGCTTCTATCATTAATAGTATTAATATTAATACTAGAGGTGTTCAAAACAGACCCGATGATCCGAAATTCACCCGACTTTAATCGAACCCAATTTGACCAGACTTTAAAAATGACTTAAAATTATGTAAAAAACAATATGGACACATAACCTTTTTTTAAACCGCCCGAAACATTTAACCCGAAATCAACCCGATAACCCGAATGAACCCCTTTAATTAATACTCTAATAGCACTACACACTTCTTGTTATGATCACATCATTTTCTTATCAAAACACAAAGTGTGTAGTTATTAGTGTTAAATTGAGAGGTTATAAAAATAATTGTGTGATATTTATCTGTATAATTATAATTATCGTAATTATAATATGAGAGCTTTTGCATCATTTTAAATTTACAATTCATTCAAAATGATTCAAAAATAGCTCAAACCCGACCGCATTTCGTTTATTCTATTCATAATTTACGAAGTGACTTGCAAATCACGTGACACTAAATCTATATAACTCGTCAACTCTCGCTATTAATTCCGAATTCTAAGAAAAAAATTATTTAAAATCTCGATGAATATGAACACATTGATTGAAAGGCAATGTACATAATTTACGTTTCTCTCTCCCACTTATTTTGCGTTATTTTGAATTATAATATAACTAAGACCTTATTTATATAAATGAGTGATAGACTAAGTAAATAACGATAATGTGTAATATTAGCAAATCACCCTTGTGAAAGAATTTGATAGAGTGGTGTTTTAAGATTTTAATTTATCTTTTCTATTTTGTTTACTTTATTGGTATTTGTTTTATATATATTTCATGGTTATTGATAAATCTCGGTGATTGATTAATAATTTTTGTATAAATAATGCAAAACAAGTGGGTCCGAAGATTACAATACATATTTTACATGACTTGCTGCCACCCAAATCCTTTATATGCAGGGTTTCTTCTGTTTGGGGTAAAATTGATCGCTTTTCTCTAATCCTCCCTGTGAAGGCAATACAAGTATGGATTGTCCGTCAACTTTCCTCACCCAGATCCTGCCATTGAGCGGAATATTGGGTTTGATGATGATGATTTTACATGACTTGCTATGAATTAGTAAAGAAATGTAAATAGGAGAATATAGTGTGATAACATAGGCTCTATTTTCAGTATGGTGATGATCATGAGGTTGTTTTTATGTAGCAAATTTGGCTGGATGTTATTTGTTGTTATTAATGAATCTCCTACCAAACTTCTTCTCTTTCTTATTTTTAAAGTGAGTAGTAGGAGTACATATAGTCTTTGTTCCATAATTTGTGGCTCACAACTCTCCAATATAATTTGTTGATGTAGACCTATAAATCGGGTTGATTTTGAATCAGTCGAATTTGATTCAGTTTATTATTATGTTGTTTAAAATGCTATAATGATGTAAAAAAATATTTGTAATTTTTTATTTCGTTAGAATTAAAAATTATAGTTTTTCTCATTATACTGGACAAGAATAACTATTTAAATCATAATAGTACAATATTAAGTTTAAAAACAATAATAAGTTACAACTTGAAATTATTGACATCAAATTCATAAATTAACCAAAATTTTGGAAAATGAGTTGGGTTGAGTTTGATTTGGAACAAGTTCGGTCGAATTGTAAGATCGCGTTAAGATTTGACAGAAAAAGATAGAAGACTTAAAGGATGAGAACATACTAATGATTGTTCATTACAATTTGATAAATTTTTAGTTATATTTTTTGTTTGGTATGTAATAGGAATATATTGTAGGTAATAGGAATATATTGAAAATAAATAAAAAATAAAATGAGTAAATTATAATAATGCTCATACATACTAATTATAATAAGAAAATTATAAATTAATAAATAATACATATATACAACTAACTATGACTTTCCAAAGGAGAATATGTATAAAGCATGTTCCAATATATATTTGCTTTGAAATTAAATACTCCTAAAATAAATTTAATAAGAAAATTTAGGAAGCGCTACAACCTACTTTTGTCATACTCTTTTTTCGCCTCTGTATTCACACAATTTAATTATTTTTATAATTTTTTAATACGCGTATAATATCATGCTGTTGCAATCAGTTTCGTACATAGAAAGCGATTATTGTTGTATTCAATTGGATTTGACATACATCAGTCTAAGATCCTGTTAAAAAAATTTCATGTGATTTTAATAGTGGTTTGTTCTTTAGTGTGAAAAAAAAGAGAAAAAGAGGAAAGCATAGTTTGGTGAGTTTGATAATTGAAACACATATTTCCTTTGTCTCATTGAGATTGAATCAAAGAAAAAAAATAGTAATTTTGAGAAAAATATAAATTTATTTTAAAAATATAATATAAAATAACTGGGTAAATGATATTAAAAGAGAGTTTAAATATGTTGTTGAGATTAAAGAAGGTGTTGAAGTCTATTTCAAATGCCAAAATGATACAAAATGAGTGAGAAAACTCGAAATAAAAATTGATGGAAATCGAGTGGAACAAAGAGAATAAAGGTAAAGATAAATGACACTCCCAATATCCCGCACAAGGTGGGGGTTTTATTTTTCATGAAAAATGCAGACGAATCATACTTGTTCCCCTAAGGAGGGAGTTGAACAGAGAGAATATAATATATAAAAAGGACATAGATAGAAAATGAATATGAGGTTGGTGTTGAAATAAAAATTAATTAAGTTTAATTTATTAGGCTAATTAAATTATGAAAAAATGGCTTCTCGTGACTCTTTTTTGTTGTATACCAATTGTTGATGATCATCATCTTGTGGTTCATCTTTAAAATAATGTTAGGGTTCACGGGTCACTTTGACACTCTCAACACCATACATACATGATCAAAGGGAATACATAAATAATAATAATAATAATAATAATAATAATAATAATAATAATAAGCTAGTTTCCTGAGAGATCGTCTTTCTGAGAGACGTCTCTCATGCTCAATCCATTCAAGCTTATTTTCTACATTTACTCGAAAATTTGAAATAGATAAGATTATTTATCAAAAAAAAAGCATTAGATAAGATCAGAATTAAACTTATTCTAAATATAAGCGTCTGCCTCATTTTAAGTGGAAACGCAGTTAAGAGGAGCGATTTTGGGTCCAAATGAGCTGAGGGGAAATCGCTATTGGAAAAAGCGAATTCCATGTTGGCTGATCTTGTCTAGTTGGCTTATATGGAAATCGCTGATGGGGGGCAGCGATTTCCGCTGTAACTTATTTTAGTGCAGGTACGTATATACGATGTTGTAGAGAAAAAACTAAAAAATTAAATAAGTTACAAGAGAAATCGCTGCCCCCATCAGCGATTTCCATATAAGCCAACTAGACAAGATCAGCCAATGGAAATCGCTGTTCCCAATACCGATTTCCCTTCAGCCCATCTGTGTCCAAAATCGCTCCTCTTAAGAGCGTTTTCACTTAAAATGGGGCAGACACTTATATTTGGAATAAGTTTGATTTTGATCTTATCCTCTACTTTTTTTTTTTGATAAATAATCTTATCTATTTCAAATTTTCACATTTACTCTATATGTTCCCTAATGGGCCAACCCAATTAGAGATGGTCTCTCAAAGAGACCGTCTCTCACAAGAATTAAATACAAGCTTTTTCTTTTACTAGTAACTACTAAATTATTGTGAAATGTCTCTGAATTTGAAGCATTATGCAAATTAAAGTTATAATGGTCAGTTTGGTTTGTGGTACTAAATGACGGTAATGGAAATGATTTATAGTGTAAATTTAATCAAAAGTTCCATATCATTCCCATGGTAATGAAACTTTGATCACACAAAAGTTTTTTTGTTTATAAATTTTCATTACCCTCTAATACTACATCTCCTAATAGTAATGCTTTGGAATGAATTTTATGAAGAAAATAAGATGATTGAAGTTGGAAAAGTATGACCATCAAGGTAGCTAAGATATTTTTCAACCAAAATTACACTAATTTTTTATTCCCATTATTACCGTTTATTACCATCTACCAAACGAGTCGTAAGTGTTTTTAAGGATAAAGTAGCAAATTCAAAAAGGCGAAGAGGATATATATATATATATATATATAGGGGAGGGATCCAATGAGAAGGATGTTGAAAATGAGAAGGGTGAGAAGGACTCTACACCCTTGATTTCACTACAATAAAAATATCTATGGTGAAGATTGAACCATAAACACATAATTGTAACAGTAACTATGTTACATAGAAAAATAACTATGACAAAATTTTTAAAATGTTCTTAATTTTTAACATAGTATCCTTTTTTTATATATAGTAACCAAAAAAATCAAACAAAAATACTTTTCATCGTTCTCATTTTAAAATCCTTCTTATTTGATCCTCTATATATATATATATATATATATATATATGTATATATATATATCAATTTTCTGAATTTATTTTCTAGAATAATGCTCTTGATAACTAAAATTTCATAAACCGCTGGATGTTTTGGCCTTTTTATATGTAGAATTGAGGATATTATCAATAGTCTAACCTCTTTGAACCGACTCATACCCATAATAATATCTCTTGTATGAAACCGTTCTATTGTAAGACAAGTAGTCAGAGCAAAATAACTCGAGTAGTCTTGGACCCAAAAAGGAGAAGGTGATCTCTAAGAGTCTAAACTAGCCGTTTTTAAACAGAGTAAAATGAATGCTTAATATCTAAAATGTCAATTTTAATATTTAAAATAATATGCCAAACATTATACAACAAAAAATAAGCATTTTAAGTACGAAAATAAATATTTTAATTAATTTTTTTTTTTGAATTATATTTTAATTAATTTAGTTGCACTATTATTGATGACCCGAACTTATGGGTCAAATGACCCAAAAAACCCAAATGAAATAGTAGGTTAAATGGGTAAATAGCAGGTTGACCCGACCTGCTACAGATCAGGTCGGGGTTTCAATTTTCGACCCATTTAAATAAATGGGTCAGGTTCAAGTCAATGCTTTAGTGACCCATTAATATATGAGCCGAACCTGAAAATGACCCAACCCGATTTGTTTGCCACCCCTAACTATCAAGTCTAATTTAAAATATATAACAATAATACTGATAGAATAAAGGATAAGGATGACAAATTCACTTTCAAATACACAACAAATCTTAACGTTTAAAATGGCCAAGACAAACATATTACTAAGCACTCCTTGTATATAAGTGTGTTTTTTGAGTGATTTTTATGTCAGTTATTTTGATAGATTTTTATTTTTGACTTTTTAATTGAATAAATTAACAAAAATATAATAGTATCTGATTAATGTTTTTTTAACTCAACTAACTAACTTTTAAGTCAATACTAAAAATTATTGCGAGTAGATATTTTTATTGATTTTTCGCTTTACTCACATTTTCTCTAATAAACAAACAATAATTAAAAAGAAAATTTACTAAATATTTCAATAATAGCTGACTTATACAACTAGTTGGTCAAATCAAAAAAACTTCAGCCAACAGTTTCAAGTAATAGCCATTTGCGAAACAAAACTTCATCACACCGAATGTCTTTCTTGGCGTATATAAGTAGGTTGGTAGAAACGGACTAGGGTCGAAGACCCTATCCGAACCCTATTAGACCGTATTTGGACCCTATTAAACCCTACCTTATCTTAAGGATAGGGAGTCCCTAAGAATTCGTATCCGGTTCAATAGAAAATTTAAGGTTTAAATTCAACCCTAAAAATTCAAGTGTCCAATTTGTGGTCTAAATTTGAAAAACGTTTTTATTAAGGGTATGGTTCAAGTCTGGACCCAAACTATACCATAAGGGTACGTATCAATTTTCTAGATCCTTAAAATTAGAGCCCAAATCTGAACCAGACCCGACCCGCCATGCCCACCCCTACTTATAGGCCAATTAGTTATAATGATTTTCTCGACTCTTTTTAAACTTAAAAAATTGAAAATGAACTTTTGCAAGGTATGTACATACAATAACCATCTTTGTTACTCCCATATCACAAGCTAGGAGCCTAAGACACTTGAAGCAAGACTTATCCCTACTAAACTTATTTCACATCTTTTTAAAACTCTGCCCTTTTTATAGCATTCAAACAATTGTTTTATTTACAATGAATTTTACAAAGTTCGGGCTCGTTCGTTATCATTTTTTGTTTTTGGGTTTTAGTTTTTTTAAAGCTAAAAACCAAAAAACATAAACCACATTGATACTGAACGAGCCCTAAAAAAGTAATTCTAGCTTTATACAAGCATGGTTCGGAGCCCGGATAAACAATAAAGATCAAGATTGTTGAGCCACCTTATTCGGACACTTCCTTCCCATTTTCACCAATCATCACTGCTTCACGGATAATCTCTCTGTTGACGAGGAAATATCAACGCATCAGTAATACTGTAAGTATGTAATGGTATAAAGGGTTTCAAATTTATCAAATCGATATTACTGCGTTGTCAAGATGAAAAAAACTGCATTTTAAGCTTATTGAAGGGATATCTTATAGTTTGGACAATATTTGGCTGTATGACAACCGTATCACTCATGTTGTTGCATCATCGTATTGTTACTGTACTCAGTACTCGTGAGTGTTCCCGCATTCTTGCCCTATGTAATGGTCATGAAACCACTTTTGTGATTTCGCAGTTATGATGCGACCTAGTTGAATTATGTTAAATCTTTCACAACGCAGCCGATATATTAAGCAATGATCTCATATAACAAAAAAGACACACCCATCAAATACAAGTACATGCAGAATGGACTTTATCTTGTTTCATATAACTCATAAGAATTACTACATTTTCAATTACTTTATCAAGGATGTTAACCAAATATCTAATCCATTTTGGGCACTTCGTCAACCATGTTTCTCAAATAGCTAACAAATTGAAGGTCGGAGCTAGCGAAGCTCGTATCACCTTTAGTTCTTGTGTAGCTCAAAATATTTTCTTTGGGGGTAAATTCAGAAGTTTCAAGACCCATGCCCATCTCTAACCTGCACTGACTTACATGAGTGCATTGCAAGGGTTTCTATACAGATTATTTACCGAGCCTTTATAAAGTATGGGCTTGGTTTATATTATGGGCAAAGATAATTGGTCAAGTGGCATTAGTGGCGTCTGCACAAGGGTTGACCGTGAATAAGGCCTGGGTCAGCAAGGTGGGCTAAAACAGGATTGACAAGGCAGCATCCACAAGCCAGAAGCGCAACTCCCTTCAAAGGAATTAACGTCTAGCGAGTAGTGACTAGACGTGAACCTCATCGAGTCGTGGATTGTTGAGGTAAGTTGATTTTATCAATAAACATCTGTTTTTGTCAAAGGTAAGTAGATCGTGTTTCCCAAAAATTATGTGCACCAAAATAAATTTTGGTACCAATTGTTTGAGGTATTCTTTGGTTTAAATTTTAAGATGATATGGTTAAAATTTGAGGGCTGAAAGAGTGTTTCTTTGTGTTGGTTATTATCACTAGAACAGGAGCAAATGCATGTGTTGGTAGTGACCGCATAATGGTAGAAAACTCGACTCAGAAAATATAGGATTATGGCTGATAAATTTGTCACTCGGCTTGTACACCACAAAAGAGTCGTCTGCATACAAAGTTGATGTATATGTTAGTCATGTAGGTTATATTTCCAATAATGGCGTGCTTAGGTTGAAGGGTGGATCAAGATGGATACTCTGATTTACTACAGTTTCTTCGAGTTTTTATCAGTTAACTACGCAGAAAAAGGTCCTGAAGTAAAGTTATACAAGTTCTCGGGATATTGCTGAAGTCGTAAAGGTAAATTGATCTGATTCCTCAAGTTGTTCGAGTATATCTCAACTAAGTTTCAGGGCGAAGTTTTCTTAAGGATACCTCGAGTATACCTCAGTAAATAGTAGTATTGCATCAAGCTTGTACACGAGTTTCTACACAAGTAGATCAGTAAAGCTTTATCATACTTGAATTTATTATGCACCGATTGCTGTGCCTCCAAAGAGGAAAAATGGGTTTCTAACTTATTGCTGCGCCTCCGATTGCTGCTACACAAAAAGGTAACAATATGACCAAAAAGCACAGCAAAAGGGATTGTCTATTTGTCTCTAGTAATCAAACCATCCCTTGACCGACATGGCTATAAATAGTTATACGAGAAAGGAAGTTGTTGCAAAATGAGAAATTCTTTCTTAGGTGTAAACTCAATCATAAATAAGGGAGAAATAGACTCACTTATCAGCTCATAGGTGACGATCATTGATGTTCCATAGAGCGACATGTTTAAAAACCGAGGTCCAAATCCTCTGTAGAATCCCAGCCATCCATCTTCTTTATAAAGTGCCTTGGCTGTTTTAGTCACTGAAGGTCTTCCATCACCATAGTTATCCATTACCTAAGAGTACAATTTAGGCGCTGTTAGTTCAATTGATTTTTACTGATTCAACTAATCTTTATTGATTGAAACTGAATTTTACTGATTGAAACTGAATTAGTCACCTGAAGTCGTGTCTTGACAGTATCTACGGGAGTAGTGATCACTGAGGAAACAGCACCAGCAACCAAGCCTGCACTGCCTTGAACAGTTACCATTTCGACAGAAGATGGCTTTTTCTCTATATTATCCCTATATCCCAAGCTCCTAGAATTTCAATAAGAATTAAGAATACGATTTAAGATCAAACGAGAACTGCTTAACGCGGACTACACCAAAGAATGAAAAGAGAAACTATAGGCTGAAAAGCAGTAAAATTTTACCTCCACATAATGTGTTGCGCAGCACCATACGTACCCCACCAAAGCGCAGACGCAGGGGACTGAGTCAAAGCAGTGAGTCCAAACCCTCTGTAGATGCCGCGAATCCCCTCAGACATCACGACCTTTTGTATAACATCAAATGGCCCTTTGCAGGGCACGGTTCCTGGAAGTCCTTGTACCATTAACCTTTGGCACACCTGTAATATGAAATTATTCGATTTGTGATGCTTATTACCATCAATTCGTCATAAGCTTATCAGCCTATCTTCTTATTTCAGTTGATTCTCTATAAGCTTATTAGCCTATTTCAGTAATAGATTTAGGGTAAGAAATTAACCTACCACATCAAGAGGAACATAATATACGCAAGAAACTAAGTTCGATAACATGCCTGCCACCCCGTTGGCAATGCCAAGACGAGTAGCCTCTTGCATATGAAATCTTTCGAGATACTTGAACGACATATCCTTAGAAAGTTCAAGGGAACTCAAGACCAGAACCCGCCCTGGTATTGATCCAATGGCTGAAGTGCCAAAACCTCTGAAAATACCACGAATGCCATCGGTCTTTAATATTTGAGCAAATACTGATATGCCTTTCATCTGATATGGGTCTGAACCAGCCACTTGCATTCTAGTCTTTACAACTGCTGTAGGATGGAGTAAAGCAGACTGAGCTGTGAAAAGAATTGCACCTATAACATGGAATCTTGTCTTGTCTAACCTGTTTCAGATGCACTGTTAAATGTCAGAAAATCTCTAGTATTATTTGCTTGAACAATCCAACAACAATTGGAATCCATGTTTTAGATGCATTGTGAACACCACCTTTCCGATATCATCCAATTCTCTAAGAGCGGTGTTCAAAATGGCAATGCCATAAGGGTAATGAATTTTTACGGCCTGTTTGATAGTCGGTGGTATTAAATCATGAGAATGTTAATGAAAAGTTAATGTAGTTTGATAAGAATATCTCTTGGGTCACCTTTGTTTTCCGATGCATTACCATTTGAAAATGTGGTATTAGGGGTAATGAAAAATTACGAACAAAAGAAGTTTTTATCAAAGTTTATAACGAGAATGACATGTTACATATCATGTAAATTTACACTACGAATCATTCACATTACTATCGTTTAGTACCAAAATGGGTTGTTAGTGTAATTTTGCTAGAAAAATTAAATGTGAAGGTTCATGCTGCACTCCTCCACACATCTCATTCTGAACTTAGAATGCTTTTTTATAAGCCCAAGAAGTCAAAGGAGTCCGGCCTAGAAATCCCCAAAACTTGCACGCGTTGAATCACAAAAAACGAAGTTCTGAGAGCTCGATCGAGTGATCCATCAGCTCAAATCGAGTAAACTACCACAGACGACAGACGTTCTGCCAGCTGCTGATCAATTGCCTCGATCAAGCAGCCCCTTGTTTCAGCATACTTACCCTCTGGTTCCCATCCAACTCTTGGGATATGTTTGCCTTAGCTTGCACATCAATACCCTAATCAATGCAAGCCATTGCTTGTCCCACATAGATGCTAAAACACTTCATCAATCATTCTTAAATATATATTTTATTCTCAATTTATATAAAATATTAAAAATATAGTTAATTGAAATTTTTTTAAATCGTCTCAATGTAAATTTTATTAACATCTAATTTTATAATTTTTCACAAACACAATTAAAGATGTTTAGGATTGAAATAGTGCATTGTCCAATGTGCAAAACCAATTGACGCATTTGATTAGAATAGAAGGGATTAGAATTCTTATGCTTCATTATAAAGAACACAATTTATTACATATTTGAAGAATTTAACACCAACACACTCGTACAGAACAACCTCGCTAAAAGCATAGCAATGCATGCATTCTGCAATTTTCTATTGATAGCGACATGCGAAATGTAATTATCATTAGCAATCTGAAAGGGACAGAACACGGAGTAGTACTCCTATTATTTACTCATAACAAGTTTAAATACAAGTATTACAATGGTTTAAATTTGCGAGAGCTTAAAAATTAGGGCATGCAAATGTTCATCATTTTCGTAAATTACCTGTCCCAGTGAATGTTGGTATCTGCCAGTTGAGATGCTGTACTTGCCTCTGCAACCTCCATTAATGAATGGACTGAGATCAAACCCTCATAGTTGATAATCCCGGTGTTCCGATGAGATTGAATACGATGCAAAAGGAGTGGTACAATTCAAATAATTATTTGCTGGGACATTTGAGAAGATTCAGAAAGCTTCCTGTTGGTAAAACAAAATCCATGTTTAGAAGAGAAGCTTCCAGCACTTTTGCCCAGAAAAAGTTCACAAATTAAAATAACAAAACTCTCGCACTATCACATCCTAGTAATTTATTAACCTCATAAATAACTATTATTTACTAGCCCTCCGTCCCATTTAATTTACAGCATTTTCCGTTTTAGTCTGTTCTACTTAATTTGCATCAAATCTATTTTAGGACTATGACCCACCACTTTTTTTTAATCTCTTCCATACATTTTAACTATCTTTTAATGAGACATTATAAATAGCATAATTATTAGATAATTTAATTGTGATAATGACAATATCAATGGAAATTATTAATGTTTGTATATTATAATTATTATAAATGATAATTTAATTATTATAAATTGATCAATGAAGATTATAATAATTTTGAGTAATAAAAATGAGTTGGGCCATATTGAAATTGGCGCATGTAAAGCCCATACCTTTTTCCGGTCTGGTCTAATTTGCGTAAGCCCAACCTGGTCTGTATCTGACTAATTAAACACCTTGTACATAACCTAGAGAATCCTTATAAACAAAGAGATAATTAAACAATTCTGTTGATGATAATAATTGAATCTATGTTATAACTTATAAGTCAAAAGAAGCTGTTAATCACCAAGTTAACTTATAATTTTTAATGATAATTATATTCTTTGACTTGGATTACATAGTTAAGTAAAGTAGATGTTAAAGTGTTTAACAATTAGCAAATAGCTTTGATTAACTCTTTGATTGATCAAAGAGTTATAAAAACATTTAATAAATTACTTTTAAGCTAATTAAAAAGGAGTAATTTTTAATTTAATATCAATTGGCTAATTATACTAGTACATTCACCAAATAAGCCTTTCACATGCGAAATAGAATGTTTGCAATTTGCATGTCCTAACAGTTACTATTATTGATCAATGAGAACAAAACAAAGAGCTTATTAAAGTTGATTTACGATGCAATTTACAAATGACTAAATGACTACTAGCTGAAGTTGTTGACTAGTTTGAACAGCTGAAAATATCGACTAAGAAATAAACTGTTAATAATTATTTAATAAATAAAAAGCATTTCTTAGCTGTTTACACGGAAAAGGAAAATTAAAAGTAAAAAACCAATGAAAAAAGCTAAGAAATCCAGTTTCCAAAATACAGTCAGCGATTTTAAGTTTTCAACTGAAGCACCCAAAGAAAGACTGAAACACTAATCAGAATATTACATTAACTAAATAGTACTAATATCAAATTAACAAGCAACATAAACACAAAATATGACTGTCTCAGTAGAGATTACAAACCAAAAATGCGAACACATAATGAATTATTTTTTTTTAAAAAGG
Source organism: Amaranthus cruentus (assembly GCA_019425755.1). Lineage (NCBI taxonomy): Eukaryota > Viridiplantae > Streptophyta > Magnoliopsida > Caryophyllales > Amaranthaceae > Amaranthus > Amaranthus cruentus. The sequence continues at coordinate 6,510,796 of CM033463.1, read as the reverse complement.
CAATACTAGCAGTAAAGATAGTCCTCAGCCTAACTCCAGCTTCTCATCCTGAGAACAGCTAGCGTAACTCGATTTGTGATTTGTTACATTTAAGCCTGTGAAAACGAGTTTAATATCAGAATAAACGTAAATGCATAACAGAACGACTGATATTGAAGGTCGCACATAAAAATGGGTTCAAATTCATCAAAGCATGACAACAATCGACATCCAGGAATTCATCATATTACCAGTACAAGTCACTTTACTCGGTGAAAGAATAACAGAGCGTCTATACAGATCACATTAATCATGCTAAAAAACAAGTTCAGAATAAGTAAACGCATAACCGAACTACTGATATTGAATAGTCACACATAAAAATGGCTTCAAATTCATCAAAGAAGCATGACAACAATCAACATCCAGGAAATCATCATATTACTCTCGTTACTCAGGGAAAGGAAAAACAGAGTATCTATACAGATCACATTAATCATGCTAAAACACCTTGAGGCTCAAATCTAGATTCCATACAAAGATAACACCTTTAGCACTCGAAGTGCGATACCTCCATCTCTCAGGCCCCCTAGCTTTTGGGAGAGATCAGATATAGGAAGGAATTATTACCGCTAGTAAGACTTGTGGAATGGAACACATGACAAAGAAAAGGAATCTTATCCATTAAAATAACACATACACACCAGAGACATTTAGAAAAACGCACCTTGCTAGCAATATTGTTCGAGAGCCAGTCCAGGCCCTCGTAAAGCCCTTCTCCGGAGGTGGCACATGTACTCTGAATGTACCTGTCAATGCAGAAACACAGGAAAGAGTAGTCAATAACTACAACGCAAGAATCCTTTAAAAAAATTTAACGAAGAAAAGAAAATAGCAATGCCACCCAAGGTTGAATAAAAAGAGGCATGTTGTACCAGTGACGTTGACGTAAAGAATGGAGGCCAAGCTTGTCGGTGATCTCAGCAGCATTCATTGCATTTGGAAGATCTTGCTTGTTAGCGAACACCAACAGCACTGCCTCCCTCAATTCATCCTGTAAAATCAAATAGAAGAGACCAACATCAAAATGTATATCTACTAAATGTGCTTTACTATGAATTGCTTGAATGTATATCTACATCAGTTACACAGATACAACTCCAATAAAGTTGAAGAGCATTACCTCGTTTAACATCCTATGCAGCTCGTCCCTGGCCTCAACAACACGGTCACGATCATTACTGTCAACCACAAAGATAAGTCCTTGGGTGTTTTGGAAGTAATGTCTCCACAATGGACGAATCTGAAATTATCTATAAAACATTTAGGGACTAGGGAGGTAGCAGAAAAGAGGATTCTTAATAACACAGACTAAATACAGAAGAATTAAGTTAAAATTAATTATACAGCATACAAGTACATATGTACAAATAATTCCATGTGTCTGGTTATCAGAGAACACAAAATAATCAACAGGGTGAAGGGATATCTTATGTCAAAGAAGACACTTTACCCCAATGTGTACTGCTTTTCTCTACTCATAACAGATGCATACAAATTCCTAACAAAGATTTACAGAAGACTGTACACTGTAGGCGGGGAGACATCATTCACAATCAATATAGAGCTGGGCATACCACAGCCTAAAGCCTAGTATAATCACCAAAGTTTTTCAATGTTGCTTCTTAAATAACATAAATCAAACATCCTGAAAATGAATGAGTAGGACTGAGAAATCTAAAATATATTTTATCTGCTTTTATATTTCAGTAAAAGGGATTCCAGAAAAAGTGTTCAGTACTTCAGTTTGTCAACTCAAAGACATTTAAAAAAGCTTAATCATCTACCAGTAATGATACCCCACAACCCCAGCCCAGGCCCCCAACTCCAAGTCCCATCATCACTTTGCATTGTTCATTGGTTAGACAGTTTATTTCATGATTTCAATTTTTATCTATGGCAAAGTAATCCTTTAATAAAACTCCAAAAGTCTAGCTAGATAAAAGAAGCCAAACAGCAAGAAATTTAAAAAATGAAGAGGGCTAGCAATGGTAGCACCTCAAAACCTGTCAGTAACTTAGAGAGAAACTGGCAGTCACAAGTATATCTAGAAAGGAATCTGCTAGTAATCATGATTAGAAAAATTAATGGCCTCTGTGCAGATTTGCTTGCCCAACCATTTGAAAAAATGACGAGCTTTTATATGCAAGCACAAAAATGTTCAAAAAGCTTCAAAAAGTTGCAACAGAATGCCAGCATGATCCATTAAAGACGTATTTGATCTTATGTTACCCCCCCATAAGACATACCAGAATCCAGATCACTAAAAATAGAGAAGCAACGTCCGGTGAATTAATACATATAAGAGGAACTTCTCACAAAGTAAGACATTTGATCCTCGAACTCACCTCCCTTACGTTAAGGTCTTAGACAAATAATGAATTGGTTATCCAAGTCCCATGACCATCCCGGTTATGAGATTGAAATGATAAATCATAGCATACAATATGAAGAACGTTCAAAAGAAAAGTTTAGGCCCCTACATCATAAATAAATCCCTACACATAAAAGCAAGGGCGGATAAAAAAAAAAAAAAAAAAAAAAGAAAGTAATGTCACCAATTTAAACAAAAAAAATTACATTCAACAATTTAAATAAAAAAATTACATTCAACAACAATATTAATAAGACAAGTTCTCAAAAGTTTCAAGTTAATAAAATAAAACACCAATATAAATACAAACCAAAATCCTAAAAAAAACAACTTAGTCAAAAATAAAAATAAAAAATTGGAATTAAAGTTATCTTGGACAACCAAAAAACATACAAAGCGTAAGGGGATACATCAAGAGGAACAAAGGACCCAAAACCCCACAAATTACCAAGTTACCTAAGCTAGCCACGGGACAAAACTATGTTTCCAAGCCAAACAAAGAAATACATGTGAAATCCTATAACATAACAAGGCCCGTTTTTTCACAAATGCTCATTCAAGATGATCCCACTGACAGACAATCCTAACTAATTATAACATTTACTTTTGTACTTAAAATAGTCCCTTTTAGTTGCTTAAAATTTAACATGATGTTTGACACTTGAAATTGAAACACCCACTTTAGTTGTTGAAAATAGTCAATTCAATCCCATCTCACTGTGAGATGGTCTTATACAGGAGTTGCTCAGTTTTGGTCTTATACAGGAGTTGCTCAGTTTTTTGATAAGAATATAAGTTAAATAATAATGGAATGAGTCATTATCAAAACAAAAATTGCGGTATGAGTGGTCTAAATTGTTTAAGCTTATCAAAACAAAAACCGTGAACATAACACCCGCAACCTGCACCTTCTTCATTCTTCGCAACACAACCACCAACATCAATGGTTTTTCATCCGTCCATCTTCTATTACTAGTTTTTTAAAAATTTGAAGTGTTATCACTGGTCTATTTGGATATCCACTTGGATCCACCTCAGCCTAGGAGCAATCAGATTAAAAAGGATCAACAAAAGAAATCAAAGATACTTGCCTTATCCTGACCTCCAACATCCCATACAGTGAAGCTGATGTTTTTGTACTCCACAGTCTCGACATTAAATCCTTCCGGTACATAGAAACAAGAGTCAAAACATGTAATGGGTTTCAATATAAAGAAAACACCATCAAAATTATGTAGAAACAGGCTTACAAGCAGAAGAATAAATAAAATGAAACAAGATAGGGTGGGGATTTTTTCTGTTTTTTAGGGAGAAAAAAGCTAGGAGGAACAAGAGCGAACGGTTTGTTACTTCTTTAAAGAAAGATGACTATTCAAAATTAGTGTATGCTTTATTTAAAAATAATTAACCTTTCAAAACTATGAAAATGGATACAATGTCAAAATCTTAATCTTGAAAGATATAGTCAGCCACATGAACCACCATACGTTCGACCTCACTTGTGGCCCTCAATACATAAAAGAAAATAAAAATATGATCAACCTTCATCCAGCAGATAAAAACACAAGCTATTTCAGGGTACTAGGGGTCAACTAAAAGAAAGGAAACACCGGGAACTACAGGAGACAAGGAAAACTAAAAATAATCTCTGCACAGTAATGAGCGGATCATATCAGTACTCTTTGGCCGTTATAAAATCCAGCTCACTGTAAAATTTATTCCTTGATAATCTCCAAATCAGATTCACATATGTCAAAACATGTTACTATTAACCTTTCAAAGCTACATTAAAACATATTTTTAGTGCAATAGCTTAACAAATTCAAAATGCACATAGTACCGAAACATCATCCCACGAATAACAATCAAGTAGATTACATAACAGACCGACGAACAAGGACATACCAATAGTAGGAATAGTGGTGACAATCTCTCCGAGCTTGAGTTTATACAGAATGGTAGTTTTACCAGCGGCATCGAGACCTACCATAAGAATACGCATTTCCTTTTTCGCAAACAACCGACTGAACAATTTGGTAAATGACAGCCCCATTTTTCACCTGAAAGATCCAAACCCCCAATTTTCGAAACCACACAATTTCCACAAAATCAAGATGGACGACAATAAATTATATATCAAGTAACATATAATCAGAAATATCTCAAGTAATTGCAACAAGAAATTATATCTACAAAGTTTATAAGCTCAGAGATATACCTAAGAACCATAATTTACAACAATCGTGGCGTAATTCAAAAGCAAAAATAGCAACGAAATCAAAAAATTCTAATCAGAGAGTCTTAAGGATGAATCGAATCATAAATGTTAAAAAAAATGCATTAAACGTGATAATCAATAACAATCCTAGCTCCAGAAAGGTCTTTTTCACATATAAAGTTCAATTAAAATAGATCAAAGGGAAGAAGAGACGTAATTCAATAAAAAGATGATCAGATCTAGCGAAATGGAAAGAAGAAGACCGAGAGAAACTTACGATGATGAGAGAGAAAGGAGGAAGAAGGGCAAAGATCTCAGAGAGCTGAAGCGTCCACGATCACGAAGAGGTGAGGGGAGAGAGAGGAAAGAAAAGAAAGAGATATGAAGGGAAGAAGCGGAGTATATTAAGCTACTCCCTTGTATAGGTTTTGAAAGCTGCATTTGGATCATCGGGTTGATTTCAGGTTAGGTGTTTTAAATCGGTTTGAAATCGAATTTTGTGTTTATATTGTTTTTTACATGATAGCAAATCCTTTTTGAAGTCAGATCAAATCGGATTTAGTTACAAGGTCGGATAAAATTCAAATCACTACGTCTATTTTGAACACCTTATTTATTCCTACCTGTTTTGCCCTAATGGAAACCCGCTAGAAAGTTAGACAAATCTATAACTATTATAACTATTACTAAAACAAAACACGGCTTACATCATCACCTTTCAAAATCGCTTACGTGTCGCATCCTTATTAAAAATTTTCCCTAAATATAATATAATGTACGTAATGTATACAACTGTTCATAATGAAATAAAATACTTCCTCCGTTCCATAATACTTGCTACATTTCACTTTTTTACGCAATCCAATGCACAATTTTGATCATTAATATCTTAAACTACACTTATCTAAAAATTATAAATATTTAATATTATGAAAGTATGCGATTAGACGATTCAAACAAGATCCCACTTGACTATATTTTTACTTACACATTAGTCGCAATATGTAAAATAAGCTTGAACGATGAATAGTGCACAAAATCGAAATGTAGCGAGTATTTTGGAACGGAGGAAGTATAATTATAATACAAAAATATGTCAAAAAATTTGATAAAGCCGTGCATCGCACGGGCACTATCTAGTGAGTAAATAAGAGAAAAGTACAATTGTACAAGTTAAGCTAAATGTGAACGAGAATTAAAGAAGGGGGTGTGTATCATGGTCAAAAATAAAATGTACTCCTTTCGTTCTTTAATAAAGTTCCAACAAAAAAAGTTCACGGAAGTTAAGAAAAATAGAACATTTTAAATATTGAATACTCCCTTCGTTCCCTATTAGTGTTCCCATAGGAAATGTTCACAAGAATTAAGAAAAGTGGAATCTTTTAGATAGTGGAGATATTATTTTATTGAATAATAAATTTGATGGAGGAAAAGTGGAGACGACAAATATTAAAAAAAATATTTAAAGAAAGTTAGTGGAAAAAATATGGGGACCACAACTAATTAAAAAATATTTTTATGAAGTTAGTGGGAAACATGTGGGGACCATAACGAATATAAAAATATTAAAATGGAGTTAGTGGAAGATATGTGAGGACCATAATCATTATTAAAATATTAAAATGAGGATGAGTGAGGTTATTTTTGTCCAAAATTTGTGATATAAATGGAAATATTCCTTATGGGAACAACAACTGAAACACCCCAAAATGGAAAATGGGAACTTCTTTAAGGAACCGAGGGAGTATATCTATATAATAACTAATCCTATTACTAAAACAAAACACGCTCACATCATTAACTTTTGAAATTGCTTACGTGTCGCTTTCTCATTAAAAATTTTCCCTCCTAAATTAAATGATGATGTCATTGTTATTATGATATTTGACTTTCTATTTTCTTATTTTGAGTATATTATTTCTCTTATTAATTATTTTTTTTTATTTTTTGGGTCAAATCATATTTAATGTATTAGAAAACTATATATTATATTTCATTTATTTTAATTATTTATAAAATGTTTTCAATTTTATTTGTTAAATGAATATTATTAAGTGTATTTGATATTTTGAGATAGTCAAAACGTAATATACTCTTATTAGGATTTGTATTTGTTATTTATACTCTTGGCTCCTTAAACAATGATTAATTCTAATATGATTTTGGTTGTGACTATCTTTATATATTTTTATGGGAAAAAATTATCTTTGTCGTTTAAACTAATAAAATAATTTTACATATTTCTATGTATTTATATTTGGTTTTAAAGTGTGTTATTAATATATTTAATACTTCTACAAATTGATGTAATAGTTATTTTTGTTAGCAAAAATTAATAAGTTATTTTCTATTAAAGAAACTCATAATTTCTTATTGTACACAGGGTACGAACCATTTGATCTTTTATTAAAAATAAAAAAATAATTAAAGTATAAATATAATTATATTGCGCACAATGCAAAATATAATATAATGTATGTAGTGTATACAACTGTTTAGAGTCAAACGAAATATAAATATAATACACCAATAGGTCAAAATTTGATAAAATCGTGCATCGCACGGGCACTATCTAGTTAATTTAATAAAGAAAAACTAGAGACCAAATATAATATTAAAATATTAAAAGAAAGTTAGGGAAAAAATATGGAGACACAATTAATAAAAAAATATTTTTATAAAGTTGTTAGCGACATATGAGGACCATAAGGTAAAGGAATATAAAAATGTTAAAATAAAATAGTGAAAGACATGTGGGGACCAACTAAATTTTCTTGTTCTGGAGTATCAGGAACAACTAAATTTTCTTCTTCTTCAACAGGAGGACTTGAAGGAGTCGATTTTGTTGGAGATTCATACACGAAATTAACAATATTCAGAGGTGGATCTTTCCCATTAAGGTAACACCAAGTAGGAGGAGAAGAACTATTTTCACGCAACTTTGAACAAGCATCATCTTCAAGTACCTTTTGATAGGCCTCAAGTTCTTTCTTATACCATCTTAAAATCTCATTCGAGTAAGAGTGTGGTAGACCATGCATGGAACAAGAACACAATTCACCATATTCACAAAGTCCATCATATAAATAACTTGGAATTGTTGAAGAATTACTAGATATTTTCTTCTCCATAAGTAAACCCAAAAAAACGTCAATGGTGGATGAAGAACAGGGGACTTTTTTAAGACAAGTGTCAAATATCACGAAACTTACCTCAAATTGTAGAGAAAAGCAGATCTATATTTTAGTCCAAAAAATTTGAACCGAAATTAGGGAAAGAACAGTGGGCAAAGCTTCAAACAATCCATGAAAATGGCGTCTAAGAAGTGAGAGAGAGAGCAAGAGGGAAATCAGAGAGACACGAAAAATAAAAGAGGTAATAATGGGGGCGATTTCAACGAGAGTATCTTAATGGGTATAGTGGGATTATATGAGGGATAAAGAGAATATGTAAGGGATAAAAACTTTTCAAAATAGAAAAGTATTCTAAATAGGACAAACTTATGAAACTGCCCGTTATTATAATGTGGACAAACTTAAAAGAACGGAGGGAGTATTAAATATTAAAATGAGGATAAATAAGGTTATTTTCTCCAAAATTTGTAATAAATATAGAAAGATTCTTTATGCGAACAATAAATGAACACCATAAAATGACAAATGATTTTTTTTTAAAGAAACGGTGGGAGTAAAAATTTGAAAAGATGACCTAAAAAGGTAAGTGGGCAAATTTTGTGGGATAAAGAGAATAGTCCCATAAATTAATTTTCTAGGTTGCGTACAATTCGATTTGGATCGATTTCAAAACAATGAAAAGAATGTGAATCTTTTGAGTATCTAATTCGTGGTTTTTATAAAGGGAAATTATCAATAGTAGTCCTGAATTTTAACACTTTATCAATGGTACCTCTAAGTTTTTTTTATTGTCAATGCTACCCTTATATTATTGAGCGTCTTACAACCGTAACCTTTTTAAACTTTTCCCATCCAAATTCGTCCAAAAACGTTAACTTTTTTTTATGTTTTAAATTGAAAAATCAAAGAAAAAGAAAAAAGTTAACGGTTTTAGACAACTTTAGACGGAAAAAGTTAAAAAAGGTTACGATTGTAAAACACTCAATAATACGAGGCTACCATAGTACCATTGATTATAAAAAAAACTTAGGGGTAGATACCATTAATGAAGTGTCAAAACTCAAGGGTACCATTGATAATTTCCATTTTTATAGTCTGTAAAGTTGTTTTTAGAAATTCGCAAATTATAGCTAAAAAATTCAAAAACATTTAAATATTGGGAAAATTTACTTTTAAAAATCCGATCTTTTGCTTGTTCTCTTTTAAAAATCCCACCTTTCGATTATTTTTTAAAAATCCGACCTTTTGCCTCCGTTTTCTTTTGTAGTACATACCTCCCTAACTTACTTGAACAACCGGTTAATTTCGAATTGTTAAAAAAAGAGAATAGGTTAATTTACTTTTAAAAATCCGACCTTTTGCTTGTTATCTTTTAAAAATCCCACCTTTTTGCTTGTTCTCTTTTAAAAAATGATGAATTTTCAAATTTATCCAGTCACCAGTAAAAATTTTCTATAAAAGAAAACGGAGGCAAAATGTCAGATTTTTAAAAAATAATCGAAAGTAAATTTTCCTAAATATTGTTGCCAAATGCCAACTAGTAAAATTTCATTGTTTCTCCTTCCCTTGACCTTATGAGTTATGACCGAGATGCACAATAATGTAAATACCTTTTAAAAAATATAAAGACTTGTTAATATTCTAGATTATATTCGACTTAATTATACCTTTGACCATTAATTCCGCTTTTGTCTTGTTTAGTTAGTCAGACCCTCTCTTGAGAGACCGTCTATAGAATAGATGCTTCTCAAGAGTCCAGCCCATATCTCAATTTTAACTTACAAAACCACCAATCAATTTTGTTTTTTTAAATTTATAAATTGGACCAGGCGAAAACTTGAGACGTTTATTATATAGACGGTCTCAAGTAAGAATTTGTGTTAGTTTATTGCTCGATTGAAAATTAGTTTTAGAGTATTGTTATGATGGCTTTGCTTAGGGACAAACATAGGTTTAATATAAAGGATTTGATTTCATAAATCCTTTATTTACATGATTTTTCCAATTAAATGTCTTTCATTAAGTAAAATTTCATAACTATTCACGGTAATTTGTAAATCATTATAAAAAGACTAAATAAATATTAATAAAACAAAGCAAAAAAAAGATAAATCAAAATCCTAAAAGTTACATATTATCAAATTCTTCTATATAAAAGTGATTTGTAAATATTATGAATCACCATCGTTTACTTAAATTACATCTTTGATTATGTTTTAACTTATAGATTAAGAATAAATACAAATTGAAAAAGAAAAATGAATAGTGTCCAAAAATCAAATAGGATGTTTGAAAAAAACGGATAGAGTAATACGTTTTGTTACCGATAATGAGAGAAATATAAAAAAATTCGACTCAATCAGACACCATTAAAAAAATACATACCAAGAAAATAGTATACCACTAAATAAGTAGAAATGAAATACTATTTGTTACTTGTGCAAAATATTTATACAAAACATACCCTAAGTGTGAGCAAAACATTATTTATAGTCAGTGATCTTTATTTCATACTATCATACAATCTAATAAAAAGAACGTAAAATTCCACGTGTCATTTCCATATTGATTTTTCATATAAAGAAATTTTTACTAAAGTCAATCATACAATCTAATAAAAGAATGTAAAATTTCACGTGTCATTCACATATTGATTTTCCATATAAAGAAATTTTTACTAAAGTCAATATCAATATTTCCTTAATATTTGAGTAGTATATCACAACAAGATATGTTCTTATAAATTTTCTTGAAATATTAAATTTTTGAATTTAAAAGCTACATAAAATTCAAATTAAATGTTTTTAAAATATATACTTCATATGATAATCAAAAATTAAATTTTTACTAAATGTTTTTAAAATTCAAATTAAATGTTTTTAAAATTAAATTGAATTTAAAAACTAATTAACAAAGTTTCTTTATTAAAATTTTGATATCTAAAAAATTTCATCGAGAAACAAAGATACATGATAATCAAAAAATGTTTTGAGAATGACAAATAGTCATTATGATAACGTTAAAAGATCTCTCATATTTGCCTTAAAAAGTATGAGAGCTTTAATTAATAATTATTAACAACCTTATTCTTTTTATATTATAGTACTTTTATAAGAAATTTTTATCTATTTTATAAGAAATTAATATTATAGTACTTTTATATTAATAGCATGTAATTACATCTCTATTTAAAATTTATATTTACATATACTTTTATAGGAATAATTTCGTGCATTGCACGAGTTTCTATACTAATATGATATAAATTTAATAATATGTCACTATCTAAAAATGAGTTTTTGCTAATCAATATAATTGTTCTTTACTTTTTAAACACACTAGTGAAAATAAGTTATTTAATATATCTTATTTACTCGACTTCACTAAAACATGAAGCATATAAGTGAAATTGCAAAATTATACAAATATTATATGCTGCGGTTCTAAAGAACTGAAGTAGATAATGTGTTATATATGCTTTGGTTCTTAGAGAACCACAACATATAGTGCATTATTATATCACAAATTCTTACTGTAAAGACGGCTCTTAAAAGTCCAACCCAATTCTAAATATATATTGTTACAATTCTAAATATAGATTTGGGCTCGACTTTTGAGAGTCGTCTTTACAAAAGACGGTATTTCAAAGATGACTCTCAAGAGAGCTCCTGTTATTATATTACTACTTATTTTGACTTCTTTTTAATATATGATTTATGTTTTTATTATTTTTCCAGTAATGAGATTAATTGTAGTCTCTTCTAAGCGTCCTAGAGTCATTGGATACATTAGTCCTGCCTAGAGGTGTTTAATGGGGCGGGTCGATTTAACGGGTCAAAGATCGAGTCATATTTTAACGGGTTATTAGCGGGTCAGGTCAATAGTGGGACGGGTTATTAACGGGCCTTGGTGTAAATGGTCGGGTACGGCCAAGTCGGATAATTATAAGTATTAATTGCGGAAAATAAGTTTCCACTTTTTATATATATTTTTAAATGATAATATTATATACATAAGTGGGTCGACCTAACGGGCTATAAAGTATAATAAAAAAACTATTTTATGAACTTATAAAAAACGAAATAATATCTCTAATAATCCAACATATTCATGATTTTCCTACAATAATCTTAACTACATTAATTAACCATGAATAATCCCAACTTTGAGGGGTATTTTCCTAAGGTAAATCCGGTAACCAGATGACTTGTTATAGCAAATTTTAATTTTTCAAAAAAAGATAACAGAAAATGAAATGTCGAAAAAAATGTTAAAATATGTTCAAAAAAAATTATGACTTTTTTTATTATTCGAAATTTTTTATGTATATTTTCTCTAATTTTATAATTATTTTTAGTTTACTATTTTGGTGAATTACCTACTAGAGTAGGTCATCGGATTACCCAAGTATACTCTAGGCAAGTACCCCCTAAAGTTGGGATTATTCTTGGTTAATTAATAGGTGAAATTATTGCAGGAAAATCATGAAAAGACTGGATTATTCTAGGTAATTATTTCTATAAAAAAGGGTCAAATTATATCGGATTTAAATGGACTTGATCCACCCCAGTCTGTTTAACATTTAACATGACCTGTCCCCACCCCGTTAAAATTTTGACCCGGACCGATAAGAAGTCGATGGAATCTATGGGGAGTCTATGTGTAATTCAATCAATCTAATATTCAATCAAATAAGTGCAAGAAATCAACAAAGGCATAATAAACTACATTTTTGAATTCAATCTTCATGTGTTAAATACAAGAGCCATATTGATACCACTAGCCTAATTAATTATTTTTGTATTACAAAATATGATGATAAATGGAAATTAGATAGATGAGAATCGATCTCAGAAGAAATCGTCGATACTTCCTCTAATTGAAATAAAATTCATTCTCATTGACCTGATTATTTATTATTTCAAGATTAATGGTTGATTTTAAATATGCCCCATTTGTTATATATTTATTTTGTTTAAAGTAATTAACAAGAATATTTCTAATGGACTCCCCCAAGATCAATCAATTAAAAATAATTTAAAACTTTTAATTATTTAAATATAAATTATATTATCTAATATAGTGTATTATATTATTTTTTATCATTTATTTTATATCATTATTTACTCTTCAAAATATATTACTACCTCCTATTCAGAGTAAATGTCCCTTGGTACTATTATTCATCACTCTTAATTTGTATTTTACTCTTAATCTATAAGTTAAAACATAGTCATGTGGGATCTTGTTTGATTCGTCTCAATACAAGGATTATTAATATCAAATTTTATTAATTTTTAATTAAAAATAATTTGAGATATTCAGAGTTAAAATGTTATCTCGGCAAGTGTGAAAAACTAAATGACACATTTAGGCTGAATAAGAGGAAGTATTATTCTTGTTTATGAAAGCTTTGAGATCATTTGTTGGCATTTAGCAATTAACAAAGGAGATTCTAGAAGATCCCACAAAAATCAATTTTTTTTTAAATAAAACATTTAACACATTATTAGCCCCTATAAATAGCCCATTTCTACTTCATTCTATATAGTCCACTATACCCTCAAAGTAAAACTTCCCAATTCCCATCATCATATATTTGTTTCTCCCAATGTCACAAATCAAGGTGAAGCTAATGGAAGAATTAAATAAGGCTAAAAAGAAGTTAAAAATAGTACAAAAAAAGAATAGAATTTTGGAATTAGAGAATGTCATGTGTGAACTTTTGAATGGAAAACCAATTGAGGAAGTACCATATGATGATATTGGTGACCTCCTACTAGTTCTTGATCATAAGTTATCCATTGTTCAAGCTAAACTTGCTACCATTTGTCCTTCATTCCTTACTAAGGACGATGGTGCTGGTGCTGAGGCTGATACTGATGTTGACGTGGGTCCATCTAAAAGTTAGTCAAGGAAAAATGACACATTTTATTTCATTGACATTTGTTTTTTTTATTATCATTGTTGTAAAAATTGAGTCTTGTTTCGATAGAATAAAATATCGCGCATATAATATCTAGTGTTTGATCAAGTACCATATAATCATTAAAAAAAGTTATTGGTGTGGGTCCACTCGTTACTAAGGACGATGGTGCTGGTGCTGATGCTGATGCTGGCGTTTGGCATTTTTTTATTATCGTTGTTGGGTGAATTGAATCTTGTCTCGATTGAATTAATTCAGGCGTATATAAGATCTTGTGTTTGATCAATTACATTGTAATCATTAGAAAAATTATTGTTGTAAGATAAATATGTTATAAGCAAAGTATGTTTGTTGGATTGTCTTTGATTGAATAAGGTTTTATCTATATATCATAGGTATTTTTATTATTTTGTAGATGTAGATTACTTTATTGTTATATTAGATTATGCCGACTTTATTAAAATTTCTGACATATTTATATAAATAAAAAAATAAAAAAATGTACGGCTTTATGTTTTAACCATCTCAAAATATCCTATACTCATTTAATAAAAAACATTATAAAGATTTTATAAAAAAACTTGAAAAAAATAAAATAAAATATATTTTTATGACTTTTTAATAGATTAAATGATGTGACATAAAAAGTAAAAAATTAAAAATTAGTAAAGTCAAAGATATTAATAGTCGTATTTATACAATGACATCATCTTTAAGTTTTAGAGGGAAATTTTTTATTGAGAGAGTGACACGTAGACAATTTTGATAAATGATGACATCAGCAGTGTTTCGTTTTAGTAATAGTTATTACAGATAAATTTAAACTTTATTTAAACTTTGACTAGTGAATAATCTCAATAATGTCAATAGAAAAACATGTGGCACCATGCAATAAAGTTAAAAACTTAGCAAACAATTGTGCTTCTAAAACATATCTTCAGAATGAAACTTTACTTCTAAATGATCAATGTATAATTAGATTTCTCATAGTAAAACACTAGATAATTAGATAATAAATGTCTGATTTTATTAAATTTTCCGACATATTTATATAAACTAAAGAAATTAAAACTTTAAGAAATAAAATTTACGTTATAATTATATTTAATTTCACTCTGAATAGTTGTAAACATTTTACATACTTTGTATAATTTGTATCATATTTTGCATGGTGCTCGCAAATAATTATGAAATTTTAGTTAATGATAATGACATAATTAGAAAATAATAAAGTCAAAGAGATATAAATGTTGATCATAATAAAACCGTCGTCATTATTTTTTAGAAGGGAAAATTTTTGTTGAGGATGTGACATATAAGCAATTTAAAAAAACGATGATGTCAACAGTGTTTTGTTTTAGTAATATTTATAGATTATAGATTATAGATGTTAACATTTTCATAAGTAGATTAATTATTATATATATTAACAGAGGGTTTTGAGGGTGTGCGAGGTGATCGACCGCACATGGCCCCTCTTTCTCCCGTATATGAAAAAGTTAATAAAAAAAATGTTAAATTTATTAATAAAATATATTCAACTGTCATCTACTAAAATAAATATATTTGTTAAGGCTCTTAAAAAAGAACATTCAACATTTTTATTAGCAAGTATGAAAGTTTTTATATATTAATTGTTTGGGGAATTATATATATTTTTGATTTAGTTTCTCTCTACAAATCTTAGACAAATTTTTCTCTACAAAGCAGAAAATTCTAAATGGAAAGAACATTAGGAAACGGAAGAGGTAATATGTATGATATGAAATAATTGTATATATTATATACAGCACAATGTCATACTAGCTACAAAAACACAAATGTGAAAATATTATAAGAATATGTTAATTGTTTTACAAAAGATTTGCCAATTATTCTGATGATAAATGGGTATTTTTTTATTATTTATAATCCCCAAATTGGTTAAAGATAGAAAAAAAAATGTTATCAACATATAATTTCCCTTTAAGAGAGTAATTTTTGATTTAGTTTCCTTTGAAGTATTATTAATATGATTATCTTGCAAAAACTATATATGCTTTATAAAATGTTTTGAATAAAAACATTCATTTTAAGAATTATTTTTATTTAGTATTCTTATTTAAGGTATGATATAATATTTATCTTGATAAGAAATTTCTTTTTAAGAGATTAATCTTTGGAATTTGATTTAGTTTCCTTTGGTGTCTATTGATATGATTCTCTTGCAATAATAATTATGCTTTTAGAAACTCATTTTTAATAATGAAAAATTGATATTAATAATTCAACCTTTTACTTATTTGATGTGAAAAAATTTCATCTTTATATTATTTTTTAATAATCCTACCTTTGCCTTTAATTTGCTATTAGTAGAAATTTTTATTTTATAATAACTAGCATACAAACTTGTTCATTGCACGAAGTTTGTTAATATGGAAATACCTATCAATATAAATTTTAAAGAAAGATGTAATTGCATATTACTATCATATCATAATATTAATATAAAATTATGTAAAAATTGAGATAATTTTATAACAACATAATTATTTCTTGATTGAATAAATAATTGTTGATTATTATATATTCTGCTCAAAAATAGCTATTTTTGTTAAACAATTTTGTATAAAAAAATTGTGTGTAAATTATTATGCTTGCAAAATTACTATCCACATAATCCAATAATTCACTCATTCTACAAAATCATCATTTATAATTTATCATTTCTTTTATGGTATTGTATGAATTTTCACTTCTTGTATAGCAATGTATGACTAAATGATTTTATGATTTAATAATACATTTTTGAAAACTTAGCTTTAATATTCAAAATCATAATTAATGTAATAAAATCTTTTAGATATTACACAATCACATTTTAACCTGTAAAAATGCTCCATTTAGCAAAACTCTATAAATTCGCCACGTAGAATTTTTTTTTTTTTTTATAGTGTTGTATGATGTTTTACAAAAGATTTTCCAATTATTTTGATGATAAATGAGTATCTTTTATTATTTTTAATCCCCAAATTTGGTTCAAGAGAGAAAAAAAAAGAATGTTATCAACATATAAAATATTTCTATGATGTTTTCAACACAATTTAGATATGATATATTATTTTTATCTAGATATGAAATTTCCATTTCAGCACAATTTAGGTATAATATATATTTTTTGTCTGGATAAGAAATCTCCCTTTAAAGAGTAATCTTTGATTTAATTTCCTTTGGAGTCTTATTAATATGATTATCTTGTAAAAACCATGCTTTACAAAATGTTTTGGGTAAAAAGATTCATTTTAAGAATTATTTTTATTTATTATTCTTATTTATGGTATGATATATAATAGGAAAAATTACCCAGAATAATACGACCTTTCACTGATTTCCCAAGAATAATACGAACTTTCAATTAACCACCAATAATACGAACTTTGACATGCATTTTCCGCTGGCATACATGACCGGTTTATAACCGGTAGTACAGGTCTTTTTTTGACCGTTGCTCAGCAGGTTTCATCTCCTACCTATTTTGCTTCCTCACCTCCTCCATTGTTATCTTCGTCACCTTCTTTCAAGAATTCTCACCTCCATTGTTATCTTTCCTTTTTTTAATTACTTCCTCCAATCCTTCAATCTTCCCCTTCTTCTCTTAATATGTTTTCCCCTTCATCATCATCATCTCAATCTAGAACATCAATTTCAAATGGAATTCCTTTATGTAATCATGGTGTTCATGTTAAATTACAAGTAGTCAAAAAAGAAGTAAGAGTCATATTTTACCCCAACATCCTCTTTTACAATTCCTTCTAACTCAAAAAAAGGACATCTTATCTGGGTCTACTGAAATGGTTTTACACATCCCACACAAATACTCAAAACCCACCACTCCTTTTTTGAATACCCCACCATACCAAAACTTCAAAGTAATAGAATCATTCATATTAGCCTAAAAATAAGCAAAAAACACTAAATTACAAACAATTTCGACTAAGAAACAAGTATTAATCAAAAATGGAAAATGTTAATTTTCGATTTTAACAACCCTAATTTTTGGGTGTTTGCAAAATTAGAGGATAGATTATGCAATTGGGAACAATAAACTAGTTGTGGAGGATGATGCGAACGCTTTAGAACGATTTCAATCGTGCGTTTCGACTTTCAAAGCGCTTATCGTATTTAGATATCGGAAATTGATTAGAGTATGTTGCAACATTTTGGGGTTAGGAATACGTGACTAACCATAACTGGGATCTTCTTGAATTACCAATATTAAGTTGATATATGAATTTGAGAAAGTCGTACAACTTAACTTTGGGATATAGGAAGTTAGTAAGGTGTTGTATTTTAATTGGTTGTGATTTGAACAGAATATTGGGAATTTAAACTCAAGAGAACATATGATGGATTATTAGATATTCTTACTTATAGAAAGTTTATAATTTTGTAGATGTCATCGGGTGGTGGAAATTATAGCAGGACGGATTCACGGAGTCAGAATTCTCCAATTCCAGAGGAACCCGATAAACACTTATATTACTGCTCAGACTGGCGATTTGCCAAACGTGCTGCTAGGTCTACTTTGGATTATATAGATACGTACAACGATATTGTACCTGCAGATCAGAACGTATATTTACAACCAAGGGTGCAGTCATATGCGATCATAAAGACCTTACCACGATATTTCCCCATATGGGACAAATTCTGCAAAGTATATTGGGGACTGTTAATCCATTACATACATTATCAATGGCTGGATCCAAGACAGATGGACAACATTGATAAGAAATCGATTTGGTGGAACGTTACTCCGGGCGAGGTTCTTGACGAGATAGATCGAACCATAAGAATTGTAGCGACAGAATCTTTAGAACCCGATCATCCTTATTGGATAGACATGGAAAATAGGATTACAACGCGACAATTAGGTCACGACCAGGAGCGACTTCAATCACAAGAAATTTCTACACATGAGTCAAGACCAAGTTCAAGGAGAAGGCAAGATGAAAGACTATCCCATACAAGCACCCACGAATTAGGACAACATACACCAACGCTAATATATTCGAAACGTCAGAACCTCGAGATACGCTCAAAAACTTGTGCAGAAGTGGGACCATCCAATGCTCAAAATCAACTTGGAAAAGAAGTGGACACTACCAGCACGAGTAGCGGAGGATCCGAATACACTCCTTCGGAAGCATCTACTGATGTTACGTCAGGAGTTAGTTTAGCATATGAAAATATTACCTGGCTCAAAAAACAATACCATAAGTAGGGTTTTATGTACTTTTAAGTTATAATTATTAATAAAGTAGCAGCTCGATTAAGCATTAAGCTTCCGCTTAAGTCTAAGTAATCTTGTTTAAGCCTCTGGTTTTAAACGGGCTGTTACACTTGATACCAAGTGTAACGCCGTTTAAAACCGAGCTTAAACAGATACTAGACAAGCGAAGCTATCTAATCATCTACTATTAATATAATCAATACTCAGTCGACTATATCAAAACTATATGACAGCTTCTAGATATTAAATATAAGAACTTTAGAAATCTATTATTATTTTTATTTATTTTACATTATTGTATGCAGACAAACATATTATTTATTTTACTTACATTTTTAATATAACTTCGTTGTATTTTTCTAAACACGAGATATTACCTATTATATATATATAACATACGATTATAACTACATCCACACCTTTATACAATATACTTAATTAAAGTTATTCGATTTAGCTACACTATGAAGCCTTATCTTCAAAAGTAGTTGGATTCCGTCATCTCGGTCTTCATTCTAGCTTCTTAGTCTTTGTTGACCAGGTCTTCCTCGTTATCTGCTCCTCCCCATTTAGGAACAGGTTCCAAGAACAAAACCACATAAGTCAGCTTACGCTGAGTATACAAATTATCTTTATATAATAAATCACAACAAAATATATATATTACGTAATAGTTAGGTCTTTTGAGTTTTATTTGAATCCTAATTGCATATGCTTAGTATTTTATTAGTATTTTAATGTCTCCATTAATCGTTTACACGATCATAGAGGTCTGGGGTCGTCACCTCAGACTTAAGCTTGCAAGCGTGCCAAGACAGTCTTGCCATATCCGCATGCCGCCTCGGGATCAATGACCAGAACGCACACTCTCACCCGGGGTCATAAAGAATGCCACCACTCTGGGACGGGAACTTTTCGTCTGGGTGTTGCATGCATTCTGCCCCACTTAGATTGGACCCGGCACGTTCAGTCCCACCGGAAAAGTCCGGATAACTATGATTCATAATAAGTTAGTACGTCCCTTACGGCACCGACCTTGGACTTTTCATATTCATATTGTCTTTTGCGACATTCATCGCTTTCTTGTAATTCTCTACATTTGTTTATGTCTTTTAATCATTCCTCAAGAACAATATTTGTATTCTTGAGTTCTTGATTAACTTTTATAACAATCTTTCTTATATTTCACATACAATTAATAACAATTATATACTTGTAAATAAATAATACTTTGAAGATTAGTGTCTATTCTTACTAATGATAATTCTAGCATATAATATTACCGTATTTAATATTTGACACTTATTACATGACATTATATGCAATTAAAAGGCATATATTTTAATACCCATTGAAGTATAATTTAGTATTTACCCAATTAATTTAGTATCTATTAATGGAAAATCTTATTATATATCAAGACTTATGATAAAAAAATAATTATTGGAACTTCCTTTATAACTATTATTTTCGTACAGTACAATTTACTTAGATTCCTAGGATAATTAAGTAATTAAAGAACAAAAGCTAGTAAATTTTAGAAGACAAAATAAGATAAAATTATTTGATTTAATATAAGATCTACTTAATTATTATATATTCTATAGCCAAATATTAATTAACAAGCTACTAGGCTTTATACTTACATAATAACTATATACATTTATTATTATCTTACTTTATACAGGGTGAAATCAATGGTATATAATATAAATTTATGTAACCCTTATTTCCAGGTAATTTAAACTCCTATGAATATATTTTTACACATATATTTAAAGAAAGCTTTTAGATGGGGTTGTATACCTTGGACAACAGTTGTAGCTCGATATAGTTGCGGACTTACGGTTGTCGATCTCACTTGATATATTATTATTATTATAATTTTAAGACAAGAAAAAAAAATGATGAGTATAATTTTAAGAAGAAGAAGAAGGTTATGGAAAAACAGTAACTTGGTCTTCGTTGCCACTTCCGACTTTCCTTACCTCATGGTATTTATAATTAATTGTAGGAAGTAATTTAGATAAGTCAAAAAAACTAAAAGTAAAGAGAATATGTGGTAAGATTTTAATAAGCTTAGTGTCCTTCTAACACAACGTGGAGCATATCCAAGTTTTCTACTTTTTTTTCATACACTTTAAGAGTAATTATTATATATATATATATATATATATATATATATATATATATATATACTATTATAAATTTTTTGATAATATTTAAGAGCTAAAAAAAAAATGAATATTACACCCCCGAACCTAAAGAGCCTTATATTAAAAAAATTATTATAGAATAACATACTATTAGGGTAGAGTAGTTGGTAAGAGTTTTACTTAATGTATCAATGGTCATATGTTCAAAATCTATTAATTACATTTTTCTCTCCTTTTTTATCTCTTTCCAAAACAACTCTTAACCTTCCAAATGTTTTTTCTTACCTTATTTAGTGTTTACGCACATTCATCAAATATCAATTATCACTAACTTAATTTATAAAAATAATCAACAATTTATTTCTAATTTTTAAACCTTTTAAACTTTTACTCTTTTTATTATTGGTCATCAATTTATTACTATTTTTTTCTCTTTCATTTTAACAATAGAAAAGAAAGTTTAATTTTTAACTACTTAATTTAAGTTTAAGAAATACAAATTATATTGAATTTTTATTTTGTTAAATTTTTTTTTTAATTATAAAGGATCCCAATTTTAGAAATCTACAAATAACAAACAGGGCCTCGGAATTATTTGCTCCGCCCCTGTTCTTTGGAGTCCCAATGTTTGGATATAAAATGATTCTCTTGCAATAACTATGCTTTAATATGATTCTCTTACAATAACTATGCTTTAATATAATATAAAGGGCGTCGGAATTATACAGGGTCCCAATTTTAGGAATCTATAAATTATATTAATATGATTCTCTTGCAATAACTATGCTTTAATATATATAAAATGTTTGGATATAAAACTTTCATTTCAAATAATTATATTTATTTAGTATTTTTATTTAAGTTATGATATATTTTTTATGCAGATAAGAAATTTTCCTATAAGAAAGTAATTTTTGAAAAATTTTCTTTGGAGTCTATTAATACGATTCTCTTGCAATATCTATGCTTTTAGAAACTTTTATTTCGAATAATGAAAAATTGATATTAATAATTTAACCTTTTACTTATTTGATGTGAGATTTATCTTTGAATTATTTTTTAATAATTCAACCTTTGGCTTTAATTTGCTATCAACAAAACTTTTTTTATTCAGCTATTCTACTGAGAAACCATCTTTCTGAGAGACGTCTCTCATGTCCAATCCATTAAAGTTTATTGCCTATATTTACTCTACATTTTTCCTAATGGGCCAACCCAATTAGAGATGGTCCTTCAAAGAGACCGTCTCTCAAAAGAATTAGTGTTTTTTATTTTATAATGACTAGTATACAAACTCATGCAATGCACGAATTTGTTAGTCTGGAAATACCTATAAATATAAATTTTTGAAAAAGATGTAATTCCATATTGTAGTTATCAAATTATAATATTAATAAAATAATGTAAAAATTGAGAAAATTTTTATAACAATATAGATTATTTCTTGATTTAATATATAATTGTTGATTATTATATATTTTGTCCAAAAGTAGCTATTTTTGTGAAATAAACAATTTTGTATAAAAAAAAATTGTGTGTAAATTGTCATGCTTGCAAACTTACTATCAACATGATCCAATAATTCACTCATTCTATAAAATCGTCATTTAGAATTTATCATTTCTTTAAATACATTTCCTAATAAAAAATTATTAAAAAAAAAACCAAAATTCTATGTTGAATTGAATTTAACAAGATGTCACTTACAAAATCATATACAAATTTCTTTCTCTTTAAATAAAATATATTTTATTAGATATTAATTAGGAACACGAGATGTAATCTAATTTGTATATTTTACATACAATAATAATTCACAAATTCTTGTGAGAGACGGTCTCTTTGAGAGACTATCTCTAATTGGGCTGACCCATTTACTCTACATTTTCCCTAATGGGCTAACCCAATTAAAAAGACGTCTCTTAAAAAGACGGTGTTTCAAGAGACTGGCTGATATAAATTTGATTCCAATTTATTAGTGGAATTTAGGTCTAGCTAGATCCGATCCGGTTTTGTTGAGGTGATGGAGCAGGCGGGATGGCAATCATAATGGTTGGCATATGTCGTTGAAACGATGTCGTTACATTTCTATAGTTGGTATCATCAATTAGTACCAGCATTTTTCTGTGTTTTAACAATCCTTCATCACTTGCGTTAACTGCAAACAACATAATTTAGCATATATATATATATATATATATATATATATATATATATATATATATATATATATATATATATATATATATATATATATATATATATATATATATATTAAATACTAATATTTAATATGAAAATTAATTTAGAATAATTTAATTTTTTATTGATTTTCCTATAATAATTTTAACTTTTGATTAACCTAATAAATACACCAAGATAACCTCTTATTTATACAACAAGTCATTTTGCATAAAAAAATTAAAAATAAATACAAAATTAAATTATAAAAAAAAGAAAATTTTTAGAAATTAAAAAGAGGAATCAAGTGAGTTTATTTTTTGATTTTAACTTTTAATGCTTAATAGATTTGATTATTTATTTTACTTCTTTTTTGTGGCAATTAACGTGAAAAAACTGGTCACCATTTGAGGAGCAATGTTCTTGGTTAAGTGACCCTATAATTCAGATTATTTATGGTTAATCAAAAGTTAAAATTATTGCAGGAAAATCAATGGTTGGATCATTCGAGCTAAGTTTTCCTATTTAATATATCAATACTATTTTACATCTTATTCATAATTAAAACTTCTCATTAAACTGGGTTAAAATTTTACAGTTGGTTTTGCACGAGACAACCTCATAATAAAAACGTCAATTTGGACTGGCCTAATTCGCGCGTGTAACAGCCTGGGCAGTTTTTTCATTTTCTGGGCATTTCTCAATTTTGGTCTTAAAGGTATCAATTTTGAGCTTAAAGGTATCAATTTTAAAAATTGATGTTTTAAGGTCAAAATTGATAAATGCCCTGAAAAATAAAATGTTGTTACATGCGCGAATTAGGCCGACACCAAATTGACGGTCTCATAATGAGATCGTCTCATCTAAGGTTTTGTGAAATTTTAATAGGTCGGGTTGGGATAGATTGAGTCGAAGCCCATTACGACTGGACCCATCAGCCATCACCAACTAAAGTTCATATGATCATCATCTTTTAGTTTGACTTTGTAGCCCGTTGGGTCTAATTATACATATCTTATATATATATATATATTCTATCATATCTCTTACTATGAGCTATTTAGGCTAAAATGTTGAATGCAACACATGATATCCTCATACATGCTGCCAGATACGCAATTATAACAAGGATGAATGAGATTATTAACTCGACCAGAAGCTTAAATTGATGCTGTTAATTTTCTTTTATGTAATCAAACAAAATGAAATAATTATAAATATATAAATAAATTAAAATTAAAAACAAGAAAAAAATTATACATCATTATACCCAGTATATCCCGTCCATAGTAAAGTATGGCCAGGATCTAGGGAGGGAAGGAGAACGGCAACTCATACCCATAAAGGAGAGCACGGCCAAAGAGTCCCCCAGCTCGAGAAAGAATAAGATAAAGATTCTGATTTTGCCACTGATAGGAGCAACGAACTCCACTGGTCTGCATCTTATCACACACAAGTATTATCCTTATACATGAAAAAAATTTATACATATATTAATATACCTTGAAATAGGGGTTTAATGGTAGCTTGATGAGGATGAGACCATTGAACAAGTATAGGAGTAATGATGGTAATGAAAGCCCAGACTAAGAATATCAACACAAATGCACCTTTTCTCATTTAGTTTGAGAATTGGGAGAAAATGACCAATTATTAAGGGCTATAGACTTTAAATTTAGATAATACTCAAAAGCTTCCAATTCCCAAACAATTATGGGGAAGTTGAAGTATAATTAATTAGTTGGTATGAATAGAGATAATTAAACCAAGAATTAGCTGGCCATGTTTTAGGAGTATGTCTTTTTAATACTATTATTTATTATTATTATGTCTTTCTCGAATTGAGGGACTCTTTTTAATCACACTTTTCTCTATGGGTATGAGTTGTCGTCGTCCTTCCTTCCCCAGACCCTGATCATAATCTTCTATGAGTGGGATACACTGGGTATGGTGATGATGATGATGTCATAATGAATCAGTAGCAAAGAGAAATATAGTGTTGTTTAAGATAACGTTGAATATTTTGTATTCTTTTTATTCACTTAAAGTGATCTTTGACTTTTTACCATTTTTTAAGTGTGAAAATGTTAAATTTAGTAAGGGTAAATTGGTAAAGTTAATAGACCCAAAATAGAAATGATGTAAATGAATAGAACGTTACCAAATTATTCAAATCAAATGTTTATTTTATTTCCTTATTTGAGACATTTAGCGTGACTTGACTCAATAACAAATGAGACACTTAAGACGAATAAGAGAAAGATAATATATATATGAGGAGAGAGAGTAATCATGTGGATGAAATTAAAAGAGAATTCAATTGTATGAATGAGATTAAAAAAAGTAGCGAATCATTATCATCAAAAAATAGAAATGAAGTAAAATAAATGGAACGGTACAACAAATATTCAAATCAAATGTTTTATTTTCTTATTTGATAACATTTTTCCTTATTACTTATGTCGGTTGGAAAATAACTCATATATGTGATCGTTGTTAATTCTGTGTGCAATCAATTTTTCAGAGTGGACATTTAGATAAGAATAAGATGGACTATATTATTATAATTTTAAAATAGGCTAATGGAATGAAAGGTTTTAAGTGATAATTGAATCAAAGAACTTACTTAAAAAATTACTCATTTCGTTCTTTTAAGTTCTTCCACCTTATTATAACGGGTAGTTTTAAAAGTTCTTCCACTTTAGAATACTTTCTATTTTTGGAAAGTTTTCATCTCACTCTTATCCCTTAAAACCTCAATTTCCTTACTTCACACTACTATTTAATTATTTTTTCTCTGATACTTCCTATACAATCATTATTTCGCACTACTATTTAATTAAAATAATATTCATTATAACCTAAAGATTCTATCTACCTTAATATTTATGAAAAACCAAAACTGAAAGAACAAATAAGATCGGAGAGAGTAGTATTTTTCGTAACTAAAATAAGACTTGATTATCAGAATATCAGGGACTATTAGCAAGTATAGTTGTATTAGACTAATAGTCGTTGTATGTATTAAAAAATAATAACAGTTGCCTATTTAATTAGAAATGCAAAATAATATTTAAAGTTATTATGTTGGCATGAAAATGTATACAAATCTGTGCAATATCAAATTAAAAAATTGCAAAATGAAATTAAATATGATCGTCATATATTCCGAGGATTGAAATATTGATAAAATTTTCCTACTACTTAAATGTACATCTAAAGTCCATTTTGTTATAATATGATATATTATAAATCATAAATTGATGAATATATATATATATATATATATATATATGTATATGAACAATAACCTGTAGATAAAGTTATACTCTCTCCGTTTCATGATATTCGTTCCATTTTGGACGGATAAATTTGATTAAGATTTTTGAGACATATATAGATGATAAAATATATCCATGTGAGATCTCGTTAGACTCGTCTTAATGTATACTTTTTTATTATATATTTTTTTTTATAATTTTGTATGATGTGTATTTAGAGATATTAAAGCTCACGGTTTACTTTGAAAACCGTGCAAAAAGTAAATGGGAATAACGTAATCGTTAATGAGTTGTGGTGCACGATTGAAGAATAAAATACTTTTACTATAAGTACTCCTTATGGATAAATAAAAAAATGATCAACAATAACGTCTAGTATAATACAATTCGAATTATAAAACTCGTAATTCAATTAAATTTAATATCCATTATTAACGACATAGACAGAGCTAGGATGCTGAAGTCGGCTATGATCCCCCTCAATTTTCCTATTGTGATAAATGTATGTGATAATACTATACGAATATACATTTTAATCCCTAACACATAATGTAATTTTTTATTTCACCCACCATTATCTAAAGTTCTGACTTTTTTTAATTATAATAAAATCATATGAATACATAAAAGGCAGCATTAACGTATGAATATTCAATGTGTCTCAGAGTAGTTGTATAGAGATTTTTTTGTTTTCTTGTTATATTGCATGTACAAAAACAAGGACTATTTACCTATCATCTAGATTTTGGTATACCCACTTTGTCTTAAAATAATTATAAGGACTATTCTAACAACCTCCTTTGTTAGGTAGGGTATTGTATTCAATTTTTCATTGTCTCGTTTTTTATTTAGTCTATTTTATATTTAAAAAAATATTAAAAAGAAACAGAGAATATAATAATAATGTTACATAAATTGTTGTGAGAGACGATTTCTCCGAGAGACGCGCGTATTAAATATATGGACTTAACGGCTCAATTAATACAAATTAAAGAGAAAATAAGAATGAGTTTATTGTTTTAAAGCCATCTCTTTGAGAGATGGTATGTCACAAGAGTAGCTGATAATATTATGATGCAATAAGTTTTATGAGTTTATTGTATGACTAATAACTAGACTCTATATGCTTTACGTAACATGTCCGCCTAAACTTTCGGTGGCCTAGAGCGAAATTGAAAATACGGGCTCTTATGTAGAACATTAAAAACCCACCATTTGAATTTAAAGCTTTAGGTTGAAAAGAATGAGGGAAAAAACTTGAAGCTCTAGAATGCTCTAATTCATCAGTTTGAAATATCTTTCAAATTCCCTTGCTATCCAAATAAATTTGAAAATTTCTCTCTTTTTTTCTTGAAATTGTAAAGAGTATTTGAAGAGTTTTGCATTTTTTTTATAGAAACCATCATAGAAATTAGGAAATGCAAAAGTTCCCATTGGAAATTCGGAAGAAGAGCTTTGTAAATCTTCCTGATTGATTGCATTTATTGGATATTTATTATCTTTGCCATTAATATCTCATTCCCACTAAGACTTAAAGCTACATAATTTTTAAAATATGGAGCCTGGGCCTTTGCCCACCCGCCCTAAGCCAGATACGGCCTTGTTACGTCATTTTCACTAATTAGCCTAAAGTTGGTATTATTCTAGAAAAATACCCCCTAAATTGGTATTATTCATGATTAATCAATAGTTTGTATTATTGTAAGAAAATTAACAAAAAGTAGTATTATGCACGATAGTTTTTCCAAAGAAAAAAGCACATGGGGTACTATTTATCAGCTACTCTCCTGAGAGACCGTCTTTCTGAGAGACGTCTCTCAAGCCCAATTCATTAAGGCTTATTGCCTACATTTACTCTACATAATGGGCCAACCCAATTAAAGGTCTTTCACAAGACTTGTGTTATTTTAATTCATCACACGATTTTTACATCTTTTCTATTTTTAGACAATAAATCACTATTTTCTATTTTCTATTTTCATCCTTCAATTTATTCTCTTTTCATCCACACAATTTATTCTCTATCTTCATCTATATTAAGAAATATCCTTTCTAAACATTATAATTTACTTTGCTACTAATTCGTAATAAATAATATTATTAAGAAAACACCAACTGATTCTAAAACACAAACATGAAGTACTAAGTACTAACATAGTAACATTCGACATGTACATACGAAAACATTAGCCCGCACACTAGTATATAGTAAATAGTCGGGCCAACGACAAAAACACGAACATTGTTCTTATAGTTCGGTATCACATTACAAAACACAAGTATATTTTCCTTGCACTTCGCTACAAGAAAAACTATTTCGCTCGTACGAACATTATTATTGGTCGAAGTTACACCTGCGTGAAGCGAAGGTATCCCTTTTTAGAAGGAAGATCAGCAGTCTCAAATCCTTGTGGAAACATCTTCTTGGCTTCATCGTCGTTCACGCTTGGTGATATCACAACCTTGTCGTTCGGTTTCCAATTAACAGGAGTCGCCACCTTATGTTTAGCCGCTTTCTGTAGCGAGTCTAAAGCCCTAACAACTTCATCCATGTTCCTTCCGGTTGATGCCGGGTATAAAAAGCTTAGCTTCACCTACATTCATTTTTAATCGATAAGTTCACTACATCATGATTTGCTATAAGTGAAATATATTTAGCAACATTTAATCTAAATATCACTACTTTAAATTTTCAATAGTATATATATATATATATATATATATTGAATTTAGTATCATTTATTAAAACCCTTTAGCTGATAATAAAAAATCATATGAAAGCTTTTCGCAACATAAGACAGTGTCATTTCTCATAAATGTCACTATAGACTAATACATATACCACTAAAAGCCAAATAAAGTGTCACCAAATAACTTTTTAGTAAAAGTCAAAATAAAAATAATAATTATTACACTAAAAATATAAATCAATGACATATTTTTAATAGCCTATACTTATCCACGCTTAAGAAACGTGGGCAATATCATTTCCCCACACAATTATTGCCAACACTTTTTTCAAGCGTAGGAAATTACTTCAGCATCACAATAAGCGTGGGCATCAATATTTTAGAGCGTAGACAAGTAGATGAAATGAGTGTAATACCTCTCTATTTCATTATACTTACAACTGATAATATCAGTTATTCACACAATATATCACAATCAGTTACAAATTTTTCAGAATACAGGCAATAATAAAGGAATATATATAGATATCGATCGTACCATATTATTTGGACCAATTATGTGTAAGGCACGAGAAGGGAGTTGTTGACCATTGGGAGTTTTCTCATCAGGATCCACCATGTTCAGCTGTTTTATTATCTCTCTTTTTGGATCCGCTATTATTGGGTACGTCACTTTGTGTCCTCCCTAACAACCACATATGTTCGTAAGATCGTACAATTTTACGAATAAATTTAAATCTGCTTAATATGTGACGAGTGTTGAAACATGTAAATTGTCGCACATTAACTTGTACTCTCTCTAATTCTTTTCAATTGTGCCATTTAGTTGGACACGGATATTAAAAGTGGAATGAAGTCCACAAAAAAGTGGTAGTTCAGGTATTTTAATTGATTAAATTAATTGTAAAGGTGGTAGTTGGGGTATTGTAAGTAGTAAAAACTGGGTATTTTGGTGATTACTTGTGTGCACATGAGGTATTTAAATAAAAAATTATTGGAAAAAAGAAAATGAGACAATTGATATGAATTTGCTAAATAAAAAAAATAAGGCAATTGAAAAAAATGGAGGGAGTATTAATTTTTCGAAAAAACAAAATATGTATTAATTATTCGAATATGCTGAAATTTTAGAGACACTCAAATGTGGAATATTAAAAATGTAAATTATCCCACATCACTAATGAGAAAAAGAAAATTAATTTTGACTTTGATTAATTTAAATAACTTCTTGTACGTGACACAAATTAAAATTTCTTTTCAAGTAAATATAAATCACCTAAAACATAATTTTAAATTAAAGTTTAGTAAATACTCTTGAGATATACTTCTTATTTATGCTTATTAAATCATGTGCCAAGTTATAGGTGATTAATTTGCTATCCTAGAGTGAATCAAAAACTACTTTATTATCACTAAAAATGATACTAGTAATTAGATTGCGTATATTTGATCCCGATACATGTTATAGTCCATAGCATATTTTGAAGCCTCAACTATCAACTTAAACTTTTAATTGGGTTGGTTTCTTAACATAATATCAGAAGCCAGCGAGAAGCCAGCGTAACGAGAGATCACGGGTTCGAATCTCTAACAACCTCATTTAAAGTGAGTTCTTGTGGGCTCTCGTGTAAAGGACGTGTTAGAGTATATAACATAACTTCAAGTCTCAACTATTAGCTTAACCTTTTAGTCGAGAAGGTTTCTTATAACCATAAGAATCATGAAAATTAATTTACACTATAAATCATTTTCATTACCTCATTACCACCCATTAGCAACGTTAATGGAACGAACCGTAAAAATACTTATATAATTAAAAAAAAAAAAAATACTTATATAATTAAAAAAAACTGACAGAGTAGGCTTCAACGTCTTTGATCCACTCATTATGAGATGAAATATCATCGCAAGAAAGACCCAAAAGCTTGACTCCTCTTTTCTTAAACTCCTCGGTATAAGCTGCCATGGCTCCTAGTTCAGTCGTACACACTGGTGTGAAGTCACCTGAAACATTCAAATATACTCCATTCTATTTATTCTTTTCATTAAAATTTTATTATTATTTGTCAGAGTATATAACATATTCTGGGCCTCAACCTTAAGCTTTTGCTTTTGATATCAGAAGCCAACGTGACAAGAGGTCACGGGTTTAAATCTCAACCACCCCTCATTTAACTGGAATATTTAGCACCAGATATGAGGGGAGTCTGTGTTGCATCCACACTTTGGATCTCGTGTGAGGGACGTGTTAGAGTATATAACATAATCTGAGGCCTCAACTATCAGCTTAAGCTTTTGGTTAAGATGATTCCTTGACATTATTATTATTATTATTATAGATAAGACTAGGGTCGGTCCTAAAAGTGGGCAAGAGGGGTCGTCGTCCAAGATGGACTGTCAAAAAACAAAATTAATGATCGTAAAAGGGTCTATATGTGTGATAAAATAAAATTATTGGTTAAAGATTACAAATAAAACTAAAACTATTACAAATAAAATAAAATTATTCACTAATCACGTATTTTTATATATATTACAAATAAAACTTATCGAAAGATTACGTGCATCTTACCCTTATTAATTAATTTTATTCTAGTCTAGATAAAAGCTACTACTATCTATTCACCCTAAGTGAATAGTTCAATTTTATTGGTTTAAGTCATCCTGGATAGGACAGAATAATCAATAGATTAATTAAGAGGCCTAAAAAACAGTTAATATTGGTTCACATTTCTATTTGGAAAAATCCTGCGATTTTTAAGAAAAATAAATAAAAAAACGTAAAAAATACTCTCAATATCCCGCACAAGGAAGAGTCTAGGTGAGGTTTTCTTTTTTATGCGGATAAATTATACTCGTACCCACAAAGAGAAAGTAAAGAGATATACACACATTTAAGAAACCCCCAATTAATACCTGGGCCCAATCAAGAAAAATAAACAATAATTTAAAATAAGTAGAACAGACTAAAATAACAAATAAACCTGGATGGGAAAAGAGAATAGTCCATCCATTGGCAAAGTAGTCATGGAGCTTAAATTTGCCATGAGTTGTCTCCACTTCAAGATTTGGCACTATATCTCCTATTGTTATTCCTGGCATTTTTTTTTCTCTTAAATAAATTCTACAACTTCTTGTATTTTTAGTGTTTTTTTCCTTTTTATATAATTAGATCAAATTAAATTAACTATTAATTATATTTGATGATGACTTTATATATACTCCTATAATTTGACTACATAAGTGCATGTAGAGAACGTGGCATAGAATAGGCCATGAGGTGTCTCCTTTGCATGCTTTTCACTAGTTTTTTTTGTACTGTTGTATTTATAACTGATTGTGATATATTTTTTTATAAAAAATATTTACAAAGATTAGAAAATAAAACTTTTTAGTTAGTAAATATATTATTTTAATGAATAAAATGTTTTTTTTTTTTGAAAAACTAATGAATAATAAGTTTGATGAAGAAAAATTAAGGACCTTAAATATTAAAAAAATAATTAAAAAGTTACTATAAAAATAAGAGGACTACGACTAATAAAAAAATATGTTAATAAAGTTAATGGCTGGCCCCGTGAACGCTATAAGCAACATAAAATTGTTAAAATGAAGTTAGTGGAAGATATGGGGGGACAATATAAATATTATTAAAATATTAAAATGAGGATGGATAATGTTAGTTTTGTTCAAAATTTGTGATATAAATAGAATATTCCTAATTAGAATAACAAATGAAACACCCAAAATGATAAATAGAAACTTCTTCACAGACTAAATTTGAAATAAAGTTCTGAAGTTTCATAAATTGGTTTGAATTTGGATTATAAATTTCAAAACCAAATATTTTGGTTTGGATTAGGTTTGAGTTTATTAATAACCAACAATTAAAATTTCAAATCGAATTAAAATTAGACCTTTGTTTCAACTTTAGAAGGCGATACTAAAAAAAATTAAGCTTCTTACAAGCTAAACATAAACCTTTAATCGTACAATTCAAGTTTCTACTTTTGTTACTATGGCTTTTAAATTTATTTATTTAATATTTTGTTTTTAGACAAAATATGTTTAAACTGAATTGATTTGATCTGAATTGTTTCCAAATTTGATTTCAATTTGGATTGAAAAATCAAAAACTAAATTAAATTTACTTTAATAATTTTAAGTGGAAAGTAAACTAAAATTAAACTCATTATAAAATAATAGCAATTTTACAAAAATGTACTTTATTCATTGAACAAAGTTAAAATGAACTAATTATAAGAATTATTATATTGAAATTACAGGTTTCTTTAGGGTACATGTTTTAATTAAAAATCACATCCAAGAGTATCAATAAATTCAAAAACTAATAATTTTAGCTTATACTAGCTTGAATCCTGTGCCAAACACAGAAAATTTAAAAATAATTTCTTAAAAATAAACAAAATTAGTTTACATGTATTAATTTGTTATTTGTTAACTATAATAAATATAGAGAAAATACTATTTGACGTGTAAGTTAGAGAAATTGAACGTATCACTTTATACTTTCTTATGCATGTAATATCAAGTATTATAGTAATCACAATTTGATCTTTTGAATATCTACTTCTATGTGTAGTTTTTTATATATAATATAGAATATCTTAATTTTTTAAATTCATGAGTGCTTTTGTGTATTTTTGATAACTTAAGGGAACATATTTCATAAATGATATATTTTTAATAGATATAGTAGTGTAGTAAAATTTTGTTGATCGAGTAATTAAATTAAATGTATCAATTGACTATTATAACCTGATCAATTAAACGTACCGATTGACTATTATAATCTGATCAATTTGAAACTTGCATCAAACGTATTGTCCAGTTTTGGCCGGCCATTTGAAATGTTAATTGATCAAAATAATAGGGCATTCAAACTTAATTATTCTACTTAATTACCCAATTTAGCAAAATGAGTATTTTGGAGGGAAAACACTTAACATGAAGACGACATGTGCCTTATTGAATAACGGTTTTAGTATATAGTATAGATAGATAGATAAAAAGGCAAATAAGAGTTCTAACCTTAGGGGGTGAATTTGAAAAGCAATAATACCCCAAACTCTTTCAAATCTATAAAAATTTATGGGTAAATCTAATGATTAAATTTTTTATTTTCGCCTTTAGATAATGATTTGATTTTATCTATATAATACAGTCCTACATGAAGGGTCAAATGTTAAATTCCTCTCCTACTTTTAGGAATTCTCTAAACTGTTCTCAAAATAAATAAAAAATCCACACTCCAACCCTGGAAATCATGTAATAGTGAGAAACATCAATTTTATCAACAAAATACAAACTAAAATAATTGATAAGGTGCAAAGCGATTTTGTCGTGTTACGCGCCTCATACATGTGTTAAATGACCCAAGTATTACAAATTATGAGACTATACACTCATTTTTAAGGGTATTTTAACAGAGTAATGTCTCACTGGAGTAAGTAAGTCCAAAAAAAAGTTGACCCAACTTGATAACCTACCTAATCTACCCCGAAATAAGTAGGCTTGGAGTGAGATTTTCTACCTAGTTAATTAAACAGCCGGTCTTGGCCGAGACTGTCTCATTCTGAGACGAGGCCCAGCCCACCTTTCTCTCTTTGATTCCATCTTCTGGGCATTTTTCAATTCTAATCATAAAGGTATCAGTTTTGACCTTAAAGATATCAATTTCAATTTAATCATACCTGTATGAACTACATTAATTATGAAACTGAATACTATAAAATAAGAATTGAATAAATTAACAATAAAACTGAATACTATAAAAACTGAATACCTGTATGAACTACATTAATCATGAAACTGAATAGTATAACATGAAAATTGAATAAATTAACAATGAAACTGAATATTATAAAAACTGAATACCTGTATGAACTACATTATATGAGATACGCTTTATGGTAACCACTGCCCACCTACAGGCTTGGAACCCCCCAGAATTTCTGCACTTACACGGAGACAAAGCATGGGACGTAAGTTTTACAATCTTGTCTTAAAGTCACAAAGCAATGAAGAAGCAAGGAAGGTAGTACAAACACTATACAATGCAACAATTGATGAAGTTAATAAGATAATTGAAAAGGATAGTAATGAAATTGAAGATGGGGCAGAAAATTCACAAGCATAAACAGCATTGAATAACATGAATTATGCTTAAAATCTCGCGCAATGAAGAATTGAACAATTTAATAATGAAACTGAACAATTTAATGGAAAAATTGATTACACTTTGTATGAACTACATTAATGTAATTCAATATACATATTCTAAACTTGAATGCAAAACTGAGCAAAGCAAGAGCAAAATTGATATCTTTAAGGTCAAAATTGATACCTTTAAGGTCCAAATTGAAATTTTTCCAGAAAAATGAAACAAACCAAAAAAACGAAATTTGAAGGGCAAAGCGCGCGCGTGCAACACACGCGCCTATCATTGTTGGCCGGCCCATCTCCCGTCTCATAATGAGATCGTCTCGGCCAAATTTTAGTGTTAATTAAATAGGTCGACCTGACCCGATGTTTATTTATTGGGTTAAGTTAAGGTTAGATTTTAAACCTGAAATAAACTTGTATAACTCAATTAATTATACAAACGAATTTCGAGTCAAATCAATCATCATAACATTAACTTAGTTCATTTAATATTTTCCTATTTTTTCATAATAAATATATAAAATAAATAACTCATAAACTTAAAGTTTAAAATTAAGGCATAAAATATGATTTATCAATGTTTAAAACCCTAAAATGAACACAAAAATTTTCTAACGAGTTGAGTGAATCTTAATTAGGTTGACTTAATCTGTTACAAATTAAGTCAGGAATTAGGATTGTGATTTTTGACTCCATTAACTAAACGAGTTAATTCAAATCTAAGAATTTACGACTCATTTATCTATAACTCGAATTCGACTCGATCCAACCTTATTTGTTTCACATGAGGAACTGTCAATAAAGGTTACTTGCATAGTGAATTACAACAAGTCATGTATGAGACCGTCTCACCATGAGACGAGCCCATACAAGCAGTTTATTAGTAAAAAACATAAAAAAATAAAATAAAATTTGAATTCATTCTTTTATAGGAAACAATTTTTTTTTAAGAGTTTAAGCTGACTCAATTGAGGTCGTCTCAAGTCGGGCGTTTAACGTGGGCCTTCCCTAGATAAGAGACCCTCCGTGTTTGACTCACTGAGTCAGAAACTCACACGCTTTGAACGCGCGCGTCAACAATGATGCTATACTGTGCACTCGGAATAATCCCTTCATTGGCTGGCGTTTCGTCAATGAGTCAACCCAGCGATCGAATCCCTTTCCTCGAACGCTTCCGCTCAAACCCTAATTTTTTTTACCACTCAGCCTCACGAGTTTCTTGACTCGTTGATTTAAATCGTTGGACGCCGATTCATACCTTTTTATTCTCGAAATTCCTCAATTTCCCTTATTTTTCGTCCATTTTTGCAATTTAATGTTTGCAGTTTCAGTCTTCTGATCAACAAATTTGACAAAAGGCGAATTTTGGTATAATTCTGCAGTTTTGCTGTTACAATCATATTTGCAGGTATAATTTCGTTTAGTTATTGTTGGAGCTTTGAAAAAGTTAGGATTCATGAACTGTGATCTCATTGAGACATTTGCAAAATTTTTTCCGATTTTGGTACAATTTTCGTCCATTTTGGTATAATTTTTAGTTCTTGTTTCTTTTAGTTCTTCTATGAACTGTGAAAAGGAGGAATGCGTATCTTACACTGAGCCGATAAATCTTTTCATCAGATGCATGTTTTTAAGGTGAAAAGTGAAGGAATGTGTTCTTAGAACCAAAAATGAAGAGAAGTGTATAAAATAGGGTAATCATGGAAGGAATTATTGAATTGGATCATGAAAATAAACTACTTTGATTTTAATTCCTGTTATTGGTTGCAATGAATGAGTTGTATTCACATTGGTTATTGTCCCAGTGACAGTAGTCTTCCTGGTCATGATATATGAATATGAAAATACAAAAAAAATGATTCTGGCCTTCTGGGAATAGAGTTTTTTTGGTACAGGGGGCGAGGGAAGGGGAGGGGAGGGGAGGGGAAGGATAGGGGAGGGGCAGTAAGATACAAACCCAAGACTCTTCATAAAGTGGTACTTGATCCAACTTAGACAAGACCTGATTCTTGGGAATAGAGTTTTATAGCCTCATCACATTATCTAATTTTTCTGAATAAGATAAGATAATCCCGGGAAAGCACTAGAAAATGTAGCTATGAGAGTATTCAAACTACGGTTGGGGTTGATGAATATGTTTTCCAGTGGAATAATGAACATGGAGTACTTTGCTGAGATTGAACTAAATGAATGGCCAATTATGGTGGCCGTTTTTCTTTTCTTT
This sequence comes from Amaranthus cruentus, assembly GCA_019425755.1. Lineage (NCBI taxonomy): Eukaryota > Viridiplantae > Streptophyta > Magnoliopsida > Caryophyllales > Amaranthaceae > Amaranthus > Amaranthus cruentus. The sequence goes on along the minus strand of CM033463.1, from coordinate 6,473,115 downwards.
TGGGATGCGATCACCTTGCTATTATATTTTGTTCTTTCTATGTTTAAAAGCTTTATGTCGGGCAACTTGGATAAAATATGGAGGCTGCCCTAGTTAACTTTGATGTGGAAATGACTGCTGATTATCCCGGTGAAATTACAATATGTTATGCAGGATTCTACAGGTCTTGTAGATTCTAGAATATGGAGTATGGCATGATTTTGCCTAAGTTGGTCGCATATGTTATTGTGTAGATTTAGGAGAAGTTGAATTGCTAACAGCATAAGGAGATGGTTGTTACTCTTATGCCACAAGTTGGCTAGGTTTCTTTTGCCTTTGAGGAGCTCAGTTCCTATGCTTGAAATATTTATTAGATTATACATATGTTATGCACTTCTAAACTATTGTACTGTGAATGTAGAGTAGTAGATAGTCATTGATTAACGGACTAAGCGCAACTCGGAACGACCTCCATCACTCTGTTTTTCAGCCCCAATGGTTAAGCGACCTTGTTTTCCTTGTTAAGAGTGGGATTTTTGTTAAGTGCAGTATAGTAATGTCTTATTGAGATTCAAAATTACAGTAAACTTTTGGAATCATATGTTCTATCTTATGTAAAAATATGATGTCCAGACTCTTAACTTTGTGAAGATAGAAAATTATTGTGAAATATTCCGAATAAAATTCAAGCTATCTTCAATTACCACAAAGTCTCTACTTCTATTTAACTATTTTCTTCATTTGTAATGCATTGATGGATGTCAGTCACCATTCTCCTACATAATGAGGCTAATATACACAGTGTTCTCTCTTCATTTGATCAAATTTTGCATGATCTTGTGCTGTTCAGTAATGGTACAAATGTTTTTATCTTGTTTTGTTCATAATGGAAATGTTTATCTTGTTTTGTTCATTAATGTTGCCAATTGTTATCTTGTTTGTTGTAGTTAAGATATATGCTTGGTCTACAATATAATGGGAGAGATGGCTCCACTCCGTCCGGCGGGATACATTGACCCTGGCTGGGAGCATGGGACTGCCCAAGAGGAGAAGAAGAAAAAGGTCAAGTGCAACTACTGTGGGAAAGTTGTTAGTGGAGGTATTTATAGATTAAAACAACACTTGGCTCGAGTCTCTGGAGAAGTAACATACTGTGAAAGGGCTCCAGAAGATGTATATTTGAAAATGAGGGAGAATTTGGAAGGTTGTCGATCCAACAAGAAGCAAAAACTGTCTGAAAATGATGAGCAGGCGTATCTGAATTTTCAGTCTCATGATGACGACGACGATGATGATACAATGGAGACTATGGAGTATAGAAGAAAAGGGAAAAAAGTGATGAATGACAAGAGTTTCTTTTTGAATTTGACTCCTCTTCGCTCATTGGGATATGTTGACCCTGGTTGGGAGCATGGGATTGCTCAAGATGAGAGAAAGAAAAAGGTGAAGTGCAATTACTGTGGGAAAATAGTCAGTGGAGGCATCAATAGATTTAAACAACACTTGGCTAGAATTCCAGGAGAAGTTGCTCCCTGTAAAAATGCTCCAGATGAAGTATATTTGAAGATAAAGGATAATATGAAATGGCATCGCACAGGAAGAAGGCACAGAAGACCAAATACCAAAGAAGCACCAACCTTTTTTATGCATTCAGATAATGAACCTGAAGATGATGAGCCAGAAGATGTTTTGCATCACTTGAGTAATGATAAGGTTGTTATTGGAGATATGAGACAGAGCAAAGATTTCAGGAGGGGCCATGGTGGAATGTCTTCAGGAAGTAGTTCAGAGATGTACTTGAAAAAGTCAAGGCTAAATTCATCGGTCTTGAAGACTTCAATGAGTCATATGCCAATGCCACTGACTTATAAGCAAGGAAGCTGTGGTTCAAACAAAAAGAACCGCAAGGAAGTACTTTCAGCTATTAGTGAGTTCTTCTATTATGCGGGGATCCCAATGCAATTAGCCAACTCCCTATCTTTCCAGAAGATGTTGGAACTTGTTGGTCATTATGGTCCGGGTCTCACAGGTCCTTCAAGTCGGCAGATATCTGGTAGATTTCTACACGATGAATTGTCAACAGTCAAAAGCTATCTTGTTGAGTATAGGACATGCTGGGCGGTAACTGGTTGTTCTATTATGGCAGATAGTTGGAAAAATTCACAGGGTAGGATACTAATTAATTTTTTAGTGTCCTGTCCTCGTGGTGTGTACTTTGTTTATTTAGTTGATGCCACAGATGTAGTAGATGATCCTTCTAGTTTGTTCAAGTTACTTGATCAAGTGGTGGAAGAAATTGGTGAGGAAAATGTTGTTCAGGTATTTATGCGACTTCATTTCATTTCTCTTGTTAACAATTATTTTCAGCTATGGACTTACGGAACCTTCTATTCGGCCCATACTCACATATTTGTGCTGTTATATGATGTAGGTAGTCACTCAGAATACTTCTAGTTATAAGGCTGCTGGAAAGATGCTTGAAGACAAAAGAAAAACTCTATTTTGGACTCCATGTGTTGCCTATAGTATAGATAGAGTACTTGAAGATTTCTTGAAGATAAAAATTGTCGGTGAATGTATAGAGAAAGCCCAAAAGGTGACAAAGTTCATCTACAACCGTACATGGCTGCTGAATTTGATGAAGAGAGAATTTACTGGGGGGCAGGACATTCTCAGACCTGCTATTAGTAAATATGCTGCTAACTTCATTAGTTTACAAGGTGTATTAGACCATAGGATAAGTCTTAAGAGGATGTTCCAATCAAGCAAATGGCTTTTATGTCGGTATTCCAGATCAGAAGATGGCAAGGAAGTTGAGAAAATTGTACTAAATGCTTCGTTTTGGAAGAAAACGCAGCATGTTTTGAAATCAGTGGAACCAGTTCTGCAAGCACTGCATAAGGTTTACAGCAACAGTAACCTGTCTTTGCCATATGTATATAGTGACCTTTTAAGGGCAAAACTTGCTATTAAAAGCATGCATGGTGAGGACGCTGATAAATATGGTCCTTTTTGGAGTGTGATTGACAGCCATTTGAGTTCTTTATTTCATCATTCGTTATGTGTCGCTGCATACTCTTTAAATCCAGCCTATAGATATCGACCAGATTATCAAGCGGTAGGTTCACTACAACTCTCATTTTGTGTAAATTTTACTGTTTCTAGTCTGATTTAGTTTTTTTTGCTCCATTAACACAGAATCCGGAGGTGGTCCGTGGATTAAATGAATGCATCGTTCGGCTTGAATCAGATAGAGGTAGACAGGTTGCTGCATCCATGCAGGTAATTATCAGCATTCTAATTTCTCATATTGGGGAAAAGTTTAGTACCTGATTCTTCCCGTAACAGATCTCTGACTTTGTATCGGCTAAAGCTGATTTCGGGACTGAATTGGCAATCAGTACAAGAACTGAGCTTGATCCAGGTGAGAAGAATTATTAGTAGAGAACATTTTGACCTGTGTTCATTGTGTGACAAACATCACTTTAAAAAAGACCTGCTCCTTTTTTGTGACTTGATTGGGTTATCATTTTTGTAAAGGTTCTGACTCAGTTTCGTCTCATCAGGTGTGTGGTGGCAGCAACATGGTATAAATTGTTTGGAATTGCAGCGCTTAGCTGTACGCATACTAAGTCAAACATGCTCTTCGTTTGGTTGCGAACACAATTGGAGTGTATATGATCAAATCCACTGTGAAAGTCAAAATTATTTAGCTCGCAAGAAATTAACTGATTTTGTTTACATTCACTACAATTTGAGACTTAGAGAGCGCCAAATAAGACAGGCGAATGAGTTGATGTCACTTGATAGTGCTCTTTTAGAAGGTTTACTTGATGACTGGGTTGTAGAAGCAGGCAGACATGCTATTCAAGATGATGAGGTATCTTTTTGCGCCTATAAATTATAAATAGATATTATAAGACCTAGTCACTGCCCCCTCCCTCTTGTTATTTCCTGCCTAGTTGTCGACTCTTGTGGGTGGTTTGATATAATATGTCACTAGGGGGGAGGTTGCTTATCAAATGCGGATTAGTTGGACTTCTGATTTCTCCTCAGCAGGATATATTTGACCATGAAGATGGGTACAACTATGATATACTTGATTATGACGATGGAAACTCGGATCTGAGAAGGGGATCTTTGGAAATGGTAACACTGGCAGATGTGGAACCTTTGGAAGTCCATCCTAATGCCGGTCCAGCCACTGATGATGATGCTGATCTTGATTTCCTTGATGATGACTTAACTGATTAATTGAATTACAGGACTTACTAAGGTATATTTAAATGCTACTTTACTACCCAAAAAAGTTGCATGAATTTGAGACCTATATCCCACCCAATATCCCTTGCTCATTTTGTGGCTATTCTGTTATGACTGGCATTACCTACCCGAGAGTCTACACAAATGGAAACGAGCATCTTAGTCATTAGAGAAACATAATAATATCAAGAAGAGGATATAAGCACTATAATAGGAATTACTAAAAAAGTTGTTAGAGTTTGTTAGAAAGGTCTAGACGTGTAGTAGTATATAAATAGAGGAACGGAGGAAATAAAAATGAGAGTATCATATCGTAATGAGTTTGGACTCTTAGGAGAGAACAAGCCTTTCATATAGCTTGTAATACATTTTTTAGATCTGCCATTAATATCAATTTGCTTACTTTTTCTATCTTCTTTGTTCTTTCATGTATGTTCATTTCCATGGCCTACTTGGTTTTCTCAACTAGTGGACCAACATTCAAGACTAAGAAATTTCCGGTTATTTGCAGATTCTATTCTGGAACAACAAACACGATGCCGGGCATCTTTTATTTTGAGCGATTTGTTTTTCTCCAGGCTCTACTCATCGGACTATCAGTTAACAAGCACATTCGTTTTGACACATGTTTTTAGTACCATTTGTAGAACTTCTGACCTAGGAAGAAATAGTCCTTTTAAGAGTCAATGAGCTTCATCGTCCTTCGCTAAGTCTCACATACTAAGCAGACAGAATCAGGAATTGCGTTCGTGCTAGATTTTGTGGAGTCGTCGATACGTATCAGCATAGGGATAATTCATTTTTCTTTGTTCTGTATTTTGGTTATGTTTTATTTTTCAGCCTGTGGAGTGGGAAGGCATCTGTATATAACTCTATATTACCTACTGTAACATAATCATTAATCTGTTTAGGTTTGTTGTACCCTGCTATTCAGTTTTAGATTCTGCTATCTGCAGTCAAAACATTGTTTATTCAATCTTAAATTTTTCTCTTTTTACAACATCTACCCATCTAGGGGTGTTTACCAAATTAGATTTTTTTATTGGTTTTATAGTTGATTTTTAGTTTTAGGTTTTTTGACTAGTCAAACAGCCGAAAAAGTGTTTGGTAAATGACTATCAAACTATATGAGAATCCGACATAATAATTCAAAAAATACTTATATCATAAATATACTTAATATTGCATAAAATGTAAATAATTAATAAGGGAAATTTACTTAGAATAATCCAATCTATTCGTGATTTTCCTACAATAATCCAAACTATTGATTAACCATGAATAATCCCAATTTTAATAGATATTTGCCTACAGTAAATTTGGGTAACCTGATAACCTACTATAGTAAGTAGTTCACAAAAAAACAAACTGAAAATGAATTTAAAATTAGAGAAAAATTTTGAAATTTAACATAAAAAATTCTAAATAATAAAAAATTTATAATTTTTTTTTGAACATTTTTGAACATTTTTTTTCGATATTTGCCTTATCAAGGTCGATCTAAGGAAAGCCTATGATACAATGGATTGACACTTTCTTAAGGAAATCCTTGTGGCTTTTGAATTTCCTCCTCACTTGTGAAGATCATTTATACTTGTATGTCTACGACATCCTTTTCCTTGGTTATCAATGGTGAACAATTGAAATATTTGAAGGCTCGTCGTGGTCTGCGACAGGGGGATCCAATGTCTCCTCTTCTCTTTGTTCTTGGCATGGAATATCTTACTAGGTTAATCAACTGTGCTATTGGAGGCGGTCACTTTAAGTTCCACCCTAGATGCAAAGTTACCAAACTCCATCATCTTTGTTTTGCGGATGATCTGATGTTGTTCTGCAAGGGTGAGTTCCCTTCTATTCAAACCTTATGTGACTGTTTGCAAGTCTTTTCTCAATCTTCAGGTCTTCAAGTAAATTTTGCTAAGTCTGCGATTTACCTTGCTGGGATTGGTGATATTCAACAGCAAATCATTTTGGCGAATACTCATCTTCCATTGGGGAAACTTCCTTTCCGGTATCCAGGTATTCCACTCAACTCTAAGAGGCTGTCCATTGCAGATTGTGATCAGTTGGTTGACAAAATGACCTCTAGAATTAGAGGATGGAAAGTGAAAAATCTCTCTTATGCTGCTCGGCTATAATTGGTAAATGATGTTCTCATGAGTATCACAACGTATTGGTGTCAGATATTCATTTTACCTAAAATGATGATTAAGAAGGTTAATGACGTACGTCGTGCTTACTTATGAAATGCTGATCATAGTAACACTAAACCTGGTTTAGTGAGATGGGAACACATTTGCAGACCTAAGAAGGAAGGCGACTTAACCTTGAAGTTTGGAATATGGTAGCCATTGGGAAAACAACCTGGCATATTAGTAGATTGAGTGAATCTATTTGGGTAAGGTGGATTCATGGTGTGTATACCAAAGGTGGGGATTGGTGGCTGTTTAATCCTCCTCCAACAGCTAGCTGGGCTCTTAGGAAGCTGTGCAAGGTGAAGGAGCAACTCCAATTGTTCCTAAACAATGACAGTTATATGATCAAGGAGGTGTATAATGAAGTTGTTGTTTCAGCTCCTTCTGTGCGTTGGTGTAGATTAGTTTGGATGCGTGCTTCTATTTCTAAGCATAGTTACATTTTCTGGCTTGCTATGCTCGATAAACTGAAGACCCGAGATAAATTAAAGGTGATGGGTGTTGTTGTTGATGAATCCTTCCCAATGTGTCATGCTTGTAAAGAATCCACTGCGCACCTATTCTTTGAGTGTAAGTTCAGTTCTTCTTGCTCATCTCTTCTTTCGGCTTGGCTAGGTATCAGATTTAGTATGAGGAAGCTTTCCAACATTTCTCATGCTCTTTGGAAAGTTCTTAAATTTCTGAAGCAGTTTGCAATACTTGTATTTGGCACTTGTACATTCCTACGCCTGTAGCTGTCATGAAGGAGCTTAAGCTTGGTATTAGCTATCGTTTCAAAGGTCTCTATCGAGAGGCTATTAGATTATATCAAGGCTTGTTAGAATAGATTAATTTCTTTTTGAGGCTTTATTTTGCCGTCTTGTAGTTTGTATTTGTCTTGGTTTGGAATTAATGAAAATTTTCTTTCTTCCAAAAAAAATAACAACAACAACAATAATAATAATAATAATAATAATGAAAAGAAAAATAAAAGAACAAAAAAACGAGAATTATTTTAAACTTTAAACTAAATTTAAGAATCAAATCAAATTTAAAAACTTAAATGGTCAAGTGTAAAACTTTAAAATCAAGTTCAAGACTAATTCGATTTTAGCCTTAATTCTAAAATTTGGTATTTTTATTTTTCAAAATAAATTTTCAAGTTTAAGATATAAAAGACTAAACAAAGGATTAGAAAGAGCAATTTCAACGTTATCTTGGATTTGAACTTTTAAGCATTGAAATTAATGTTTTAAGTCTTAAAATGTGCATTTTATGGTTTGGTTGAAGACATCTATTAGGATTTACTAATTCTTTATTGAAACCCTTTCACCGTGAGATAAATTTAATTTGGTCAACTCTAACTAATTTTTAAAAAAACTGCCTTGTGTAATTTAGATTTCATTTCTTTTTTCACAAATTCTTGTGAGGAAGAGACCATCCCTAAATTGATGAGTCCATCATCATTTTTAGTTTAATTGAGCTTTAATAGGGTGGGTCTTACAAGCGTCTCTCAAAAAGAATTTACTAAAACAAAACACACTTACATCATCACCTTTAAAAATTGCTTACGTGTCGCTTCCACATTAAAAAGTTTCCCTCCTAAATTAAATGATGATGTCATTGTTATTATGATATTTGACTTTCTACTTTTTTGTTTTGAATATATTATTTTTCTTATTAATTATTTTTTTTTTACTTTTGGGTCAAATTATATTTAATGTATTGACAAACTATATATTATATTTTATTTATTTTAATTATTTATAAAAAAATTTCAATTTTTTTTGTTAAATGAATACTCCCTCCTATTCTCCATAAGTGTCCCATTTGCTTTTTGGGCACTGTTCATCTCTTACACTTAATTTGCATTTTATTATTAATCTATAAGTTAAAATATAGTCAAGTGAAATCTTGTTTAATTCGTCTCAATGCAAGGATTATTTATATCAACTTTTCATAATTTATTATTAAGCACAATTAGAGATATTAAGGATTAAATAAGTGCATTGGATAGAGTGCATACAGCAAATGGGACACTTGTGGTGAATAGGAGGGAGTATTATTTAGTGTATTGGATATTTACTTTTACTAGGATTTGTTTTTATTATTTATATTTGTTATTTATACTCAGAAAATTTGATAAAACTGTGACTCTCTGGTTTGCTGCTATTTTAGAATTCATAACCAACCCTAACACCCAGTTACCCACCCCACCCACGACGGGACAGCGAACGACCCTCACGGCGCTATCGCATCACCACCATCCCTCGCCGGAATCTCTCGCCAGTCGCCACTCCTCACTGGTAGTTCGCTGTGAGCCTGTGAGTCTTTGACGCAGTCTGCTGTTCACAATTCGTTAATTGTAAGGCCTGAAGGCCATCACTCCTGCTGCTGCCAGCACTTGCTGCCGTGAATTCAAGCTACCGGGACTACCGACGGCCACCGTGATAGCACCATACCAACCCACCTTCAATTCAATTTCAGGTACTCCTTACGGTCCTTTTTGTTTGTTCATTAAGTTTTCCGAGAGAGAAATTAAAATTTGGGTTTTGAAGTATATATTGAATTTAAAATATATTTAGGTGGGATCTTGTCAAATTCGTCTTTGATACAAAGATTATGTATGCAGCTTAAATTGATGCAATAATGGGTAGTGAAGCCAAGTTAAAGTCATGGGTCTCCGACAAATTGATGTCTCTTTTGGGCTACTCTCAACCTACTGTTGTCCAATACATTATTGGATTATGTGAGTATTGAATTATCAATTATCATTTTACCCTTTTTTAGGTATAAATTGATTGGAAATTTTTATGGGAATATATAATTTGATTGATTATTTTGTATAGCTAAGCAAGCTTCTTCCTCTGGAGATGTTGTGGAAAAACTTGTGGAGTTTGGACTATCATCATCTACTGAAACGCGTGCTTTTGCAGAAGAGATTTATGCTCGCGTTCCTCGTAAAAATGCTGGAGTTAATGTATGTTTTGAAGTTAAATTATTATGTTGGAGTCATTATTAATTTATTATGTTTATCAGTTTTGCTATTCTTGTGAATTTTTGGTTATGTGTTTCAATCAACCATGATTTATCGACCCTTTTCTTCAAAAATTTTTAAATTTCTTGATCTAGTCTTGACCCTTATGTATTGATTCATTCGACATACTTGTCACTGGATTTAAATTTGTTACAATGTGAAGTTATTGGATTCCAACATTTTAATTATAATGTTTTACAGCTTTAAGTTTCTCAAGTACAATTAATTCTGAGTTTTTTGCACAATGATTTTTAGGAGAGCTATAGAAAACTACTATTTGAGATTATGTTGAATTAAGAAAAGATGAACCACAATTGAAAGCTATAAAGAGGGATTAATAAGCAACTTTTTTGATTCTGTGTGAAGTGGAATCACCCTTGATGTTGCTCATACTATTTTATTTCCAACTGAACAATTGCACATATATTTATGGTTGTTAAAATCGCGATCTGGATCGTAGAATTTTACGATTCTACGACCCAGATCAGACCCAATGACTAGGATCGTTTACAGGTCGGAATCAGGTAGGCACAGTGGTAGGATTGGTAGAAATGTTCGGGATCGTGTAGAATTGCTATTCTTGAATGATCCTAACGATTCTATTTGAAAGACCTTGTAACGTATTATTTGGGCCTGAACCTGCTTCAGCCATCAAAAACCCTTAAAACCCCTAATTTCAATCAGCCTTCTTCCTCCCCCCCCCCCCACACACACACACAAAAACCGTTGCTTGCTTGTGTTCTTCACTTTCATTCACTCTATCTTTCCGCCCTGCTTGCGTTCCTCCTCTTGCTTAATCTTTCAACCTCTTTAGTTCTGGTATGGCTGATTGATCTTTTATGTTTTTCACTTAATTTTTTCTTTTCCATTTTTTCTATTTTTTTATGTTCTTCAACCTTAATCTGATTTTCATTTCGTTTTCTTTTCATGTTATTCATTTACCATTTTTTCTTTTCTTTTCCTGTTATTAATTTCATGTTCATGTTCTTTCATTTGTTTTTTCTTTTTCTAAATTTTCTTTTGTTTGATTTTTGAATTTCCCAATTTCCCAATTTATTGATTCATCAAAATATAATTTTTTTAGGTTTGAATTTCCCAATTTTCTTTTTCTAAAGTGTATGTGTTTTTAGCGCTTATTTACACTAAAAAATGATCAAACAATAATCATAGTCATCATGCAACTTGTTATTTTTGCAAATTTGTAGAATCTCCCGATCCTACGATCCGATCCCACTAGTTGATTTCGATACAACGAAGAATCGTAATCCTGACAACCTTGCATATATTTATACCGATAAAACCACTTCTAAATTTTTTGCAACCAGACAACCAATATGTTTCCTTTACCTAATGTTGATGTGTTGCTAAGTGCGAATCTTGTGGTATTGTGGCACTTTAGACAAAAGTTTTTGTTTCATTCTATTATCTGACATGGTTTTGTATCTGCGTATTATAATTGGTCTATCATTGGAATAGATATGGAGGAAATCTGCCTTTAAAATTAAAGATCAACGTTTTGTTCTCTTATATCAGCTTTATCAGAAGCAAGAAAGGGAAGCAACAATGTTGGCAAGGAAACAGAGGACTTATCAGCTTTTGGATGCGGATGATGATGATGATTCTGTTGCTGAGAAAAAATCTACTGCCACCATTGATTCTGATTCAAAGAAAGTAGTTTCTAGTAAGAAACGGTTCAGAAAGAAGAACGACAATCTTGACAACGGTGATGATGATGATGAGGCATAATTTTCATTTCTTTTACTGATTGATTAAGTTTTCTCTTTTAAGCTGGTAAAGATTTGTGTATGTACAGTACTAACTGTCCCATTTTCTTGAATTTATATGTGATGCAGGTGACTCCAAGCAGAGAAAAAGGTAGACATGTGAAAATAAAATCTTCCCATGCAGATGATGATGATGATTCTGAGGTATGCATGGTTGTTAATCTTCATGGCAGTGCATCTCCCTCTTCCCTGCCAGTTTCAATATTTTGTATTTGAATTTTTTATATTAGGGAAGATGAGACTATGCCACTGAGTTTGACTTTAAACTTCTAGTTTATAGATATAACTAAGAGTGAAGGCTTATCTACCGACTATTGATCCCTGCTTGGGATGATTGAAGTTCAGTTTACTGTTCAAAGTAAAGAAATATTAATTGGGCAATCCTTTGTGGACATGTAAAATTATGCGGTTGTTTATTTTGATGTTTGCAAGTTAGGGGGTGTTAATCTACATTTTCTTGCAAATCATAATTTGTTAATTTTTTTTATCTGAACAAGGCAAACCAATACATTCTTTTTTTTAAGTCTTTAAGACTGGATTATAGAACGAAACAAACATGTTTTTCTTTCACTGCCCAAGTGAAAAACTCACTTTGTCTATTCACATGACAACAATATAAATGAAATATTTGTGCTTGTAATGAAACACTTCGTGTTCGTGGTTAAGTAGTCCAATGAAAGAGGAATTGTGTGAGACTTAATAAAGATGAGCAAGGTAGAGAGTCACAAAAAAAAGCTTCTAGCTTTGCTGGGATTTATGGTACATTGGCTGAAATAAATATCTTTGTCGAATACTTGGTATTATTCGGTTCAGGTCTATGTTCATTTAGCCAACTAAGAGTTATGAGTTGCTTGCATATATTTCTCCATTCATGTGAACGATTTTTCTTCTAAGAGTTGGCTTATAATTTTTTGATAATAATGACTTACTGTTTCCCAATGGATGGCCCAATGTGTGCTTAGGCGGATTTGGTTTTTGTCATTATTCATTTTCCTTGGAGGACCTTTAGATAATTTTTGAAGTGCTGAATGAAGATTCGCTTAATTACAGTGATCCTGTGGTTCAGCTCAATCGACTTTTATGATTTCACAAAATTCTGGTTATTGATTGTCGTGAAATAGTCTCCCAATAAATTGCCGCTCATGAAAATACGTAAAGCTGAAACATTATATACCGGCCCTTCTTTTTTCTCAATATATTCACTTCAGTTCTTTTATGTAACTTGATGTGTTTTAACATACATTTCGTTAGAAAAATATGGCAGCACAATGATTTACACATAAAAACACTACTTTTTGGTAAATGCTTGTGCAAGTAATTGTTGCTCTTTTAAGTATCTCATTGTGAATGCATGACCTGGTAGACATGATATGATTTATTTTAAAATAAGATTTCTGCTTGTGATCTTTTATTGATATATTTGTTTTATTAAACAGTCAGAGGAAGAAAGGCAACGTGATCAAAGAGAGAAAGAAGAATTGGAGAGACATATTAAAGAACGGGACGCTGCTCGAACAAGGAAGGTAACCTTCTCAATACTAGTGTGTTTACATACTAATATATCTCAAATATGCAAGCATGGGCTTTTTGATAATCTTAGGTCTCATGTGTTGTGTACCAACCACTTTCTTATCCCAGATTCCTGCCTTTCTGAGCTTCATTTTTTCGGTGGTAAAACCAACATTTCTAAATCGGACTGAAATGTATTCCAAATTTTTGATGTGGTGTGGACTGAAATCTATTATGTCTTGTGTAGCGATAGGGTGATAATGTGGATTTTTGCATATCTTATTGACATGATACCTGCTAGGTTTGTTTTTGGGTTTCTCCGTTGGTGTTTCTCAAAGGAATACACTTTAACATACTTTAGAATTGTTTTCGTTTGGTGTTGGTTTTATCCATATCTATGCCATTTCTCGAGTCGATTATTTCAGTGACATGTAGAATCTTTGTGTCTTATTGTTTCATCTTTGTTCTTTCCATGCTTTTTTGTTTTCTTATTCATTCTAGTTTAATTTGTAGTTAACGGAGTCAAAATTGACGAAGAAAGAGGAAGGTATGCTTCAATGAGCTTTATTTTTTCTTTATGAATTGAAATATTAAAGGTTTAAACATAGAAGAAATCCCATTGTTTTATTGCACAAACGTCTTTGCAGAAGAGGCAATTCGGAGATCTAATGCTTTGGAGCGGGATGACACTGAAGCACTTAGGTTAGTTACTTGTGCTTAGATGTGGGGTGCTTCTATATTGCATCATTTGGAGTATATCATTACTCATCTTTGTTTTTTAGTTTGTTCACTCTTTACGATTGCACGTTACGCTAAGAAACAAATACTGTTTTACAAGTAAAATTTTGTTGCTCATGATGCACACTCCATTAGAACTTTTGTGATCTTAATTTGAGTTATGAATATTTTGTCTAGAATGCCTAAAAAAGAAAAGAAATTACCATCCAGGGGATTAAGGTGTTGGGATGAAAGCTCATAAGATTACTTTTGAAGAGAACTACTTATTATTTAGTATCATTATAATAGTAGTACTTTTAGATATTCTAAATTCAATACAGTTTTGGAGGGTGTGTCTTCATAGGGAAGCTATTCAGTAAATAGAAATAGCTTTCATGATCATCGAATAAAAAAGAGGTCATTCTGTTAAATAGTGGCCGCTTTTTAATGAATTTTAAACTCACCGCTTTGCGAACCTTAACATGATTTGAAATCATGGAATAACAACAATTGTAAGTTGTTACTCCAATGTATTAGTCATTTATAGTGTTTTTTTAATATTTATTAGGGACATAGAGTCAAAAAGAATAATAGAGTAACGAGCCGTTTAAGTTGTTTCTCTAACATATTATTCCTTTAGTTTTTTGAAATATGTATTAATAAGCTTTTATTTAAATATTTCCTTAAGAAAATTTGAATGATTATCATGTAAATGGATATTTTCAAATTAACAATTCATATTGCGATTTCTCCAAAACGAGTCATTACATTTGCAACATCGTCTCCTGTATTGCAATCGCGATGACATCTGTAATTTTTTTTTTCATGAACGTGATACATGATAAGATGTGAAGTTAATAATGAAGTTGCAACTTGTAAAATGTGCAAGTGCAACATTTTATGTGGGGTTTCTTGATGTCTGTTTGGTTGAGTCTACACATCTCTCACCCTAGTTATGTGTTTCTTGTACATTGTACATGAGGGATAAATATTGGAAATCTGTAGATATTTCCCTATTTTTTAGTAATCTTTGTCATGTGAAAGATAGTTGAACCAATGTTCCCATAATTCTGATGGTCATGAAAGCTGCACATGAATTGTTAACTTGTATTCCATTCGCATTCTCTTGGAGTCAATAAATCCATGTAACTTTTGACATAATTTGGATTCCACTCACATTCCAATTACTACTCGATTCACGGAAATTGCAATATGAGCTGTTAACTTAAAAATATCTATTTTTATCATAATGATTCAAATTTTCTAGAGGATGTATTTAAATTAAAGCTTACATGATTCAAATTGCTAACTTGGATTCAAAAAGTAATAGAATACTTAAAATTTTTTTTCATATGTTAAACCTTTACTACCTTTTTATAATTATTTAAAGTTGCATTTCTTTATTTTGATATCAACGCTTAGGTTCCACTCTCTAAAGCTTGAGGTTCTACAAAAGTGTTTTTGTCAAAAGGCCATCTATTTCATCATTTTATTCATTTGTGCACTTCATTACTTTTGGCTCATTAGCTCTGCTGTGTGGCGCTATAGTGATGTATGTTATATGTGAACTTGATATTATCTCCCTTTGAGGAATCCAAATTATCTTTTAGTCATCAACTGTTTAATAATGCTCAAAACTCAAAGTCTGCTTCTACTAATTCTGGATTATCTCTGTTTTGCTCATCTGCTGCAGAAAAGTTTCAAGACAAGAATATTTGAAAAAAAGGGAGGAAAAGAAATTGGAAGAGCTCAGGTACTCTTGCAATATTGTTTTATTTCTGTTTTTTGGTGCCCAACTTAGATAGGCATGAGGTCTGGTAGCTTGCTAATTCACATGATTTTTGACTTCTCATTTGATCTTTATGTGGTCATAATAATGCAGAGATGAACTAGAAGACGAGCAATACTTGTTTGATGGGGAAGAGTTGACTGAAGCAGAGCGTCGTGAATTCAGGTGATACACTGCCCAAGTGCCCATGCGCTTTTTTTTTTTGAGAATGCCATTACTGTAAGTATGTGTGCAATGGAAATTTAAACATTTTTGTAATTGGATATTGTTTTCTTTTACTATTTGTGTCTATATTGTCTTCTGGAACCTCATTTGTGATTGCTCTGTGAAGGGTCATATATACAATCTTCTGTAATTGGATATGTTTTATCCCTTTTCTTGGTGGTTTCCGTGTTAGGTACTAGGCAGTGTTGCTTCATATGAAAATTGATTAGGCTCTTCTCAAATGTAAGTTTCATCTTGCAGCTGAGGGTGAATTTACGCTTGTACTTTTTCCATAATAATAAGGATAAATCATCTAAAAAAGAATAATAATCTTGCTTGCATGCACTATTAGACATTTAAAGCAAGAAGGTTTATGTAGATTTTTTTAACACTTAGAATTTGTATTTCTTTTTTTTGCTTGGATGAATTTTCAAATTCAGTTGGTCATGATTTTTTTGTTATGACAGGTACAAAAAGGAAATTTTCGAGCTTGTCTCAAAAAGGAAGGGAGAAGATGCCAGTGAGATAAGCGAGGTAATATACAACTCTAGTTTTTGATATGTGGTTGCTGCTTTATCTACAATCATTGTTTTAGGAAAATTCATACCTAAGAGTCTCACCTTTTGGTGGTCAACTTTTAAAAATCTCAACTTGTTATTTTTTTAAAATCCCACGTTTTAACCCGTTTTCTTTTTCAAGGACTTTCTCCTTTGGTAGCTATACTAGCCGTATTTTTTAAGGAAAAGAAAAGCTTTGTATCTCGTTCTATTTGGTAACCCACAGAATTAGACCATTGAAACATGTACCCTTATCTTCTTCCTTTGGCTTCGACGCAGCAAGCATACATGTAACACCCCTGGCCTACATCCCCATGGTTGTACTATACAAAAATCAGTAATTGAAAAAAATGGTTAACTACTCTGCTGCCCCTGCTAACAATCTGTATATATGCATATATTAATGAACGATTCTCAGAAACATTTTCTTGGTTTACTAGAAGTTGAGAACTCTAGAGGCTAGAAATCTTTCACTTTTATAATGGATAAAGAGTCATTTTGCGAACAACGACATTGATTGAAGACTCGTTACGTACCAAATGGCTTACTTGATCCTACATCCCATTTACAAACATATTCATCCCAAAGTTGTTGCTCTTTGGACCAGAATATCATGCTTCCTCTCATGCTCGGCTAAATGAACAAATGAAGACAAATCCAGCAACGAATGGATCCTGATTTTTGTCTAGACTGCTTCATCCACATTATCTCTCCCTCTAACTAAAAAACCATTTTTATTTTTCTTTGGTGGTGGTGGTAGTAGAGATGATGATTGGCCAAATTTTATTCTAGCCCTTTTTCTTATCCCTTTGTCCATTCTATTGATTTTGAGTTTTGGACAATTTTCTTTTAGATGTAGAGTTTTGGTTGTTGATGAAAATCTATAGAGACTAAACAATAGAATAAATATTTGATTATTAAATCACGGAGGAGATTGAAAAGAGAGAGAGTGAGCTGAGGGGAAGAGGGAGGAAGAGAGAGAAAAGATGGAAGAGGGTATAGAAGGTGAGAAGGAATGGTGGTGAAGTGAGGGAGAGTGGTGAGGAGAGAAAAATTGTGGTGGTGATTATGCTCTTGAGGTTGATGGTTTTCTTCTTGCTCCATTTTTGTAATCCTTGTTCTCATTTTTCCAGTTTAAGCTCACATCTTAAAAAAATTCTACTTTTTTTAAATTTATTTTAATACCTTATTTAAGCTTTTTAAATAAAAAAGAATTTAAAAGTTTAAAAAGTCAAATAAAAGGTTAAATATGATGGCTAGGTTACACGTCATAAATTTCTTTAAAAGTAAATCAATTTAAAAGTTAAGAGTTTTAAAAGATAATGTAAAAGTGAGATTTTTGTAAGCTAACAATCGAACGATGGAATTTTTAGTTTAAACTTTTTCTTATTGTAAAAGAATGACTTATTATTAATTCATGTGCACTTCTTTTTATTCTAAAGTTGCATATGTTTCCATCAAAACAACTCTTTGTTTCTACAAGGGTAAGGTTGCGTCCATTTAATTCTCCTTAACTATCTAGGTGGAATTTGGGAGTCACTTAACGATATTAAGCTATTGAATATGTGGAACATTGTATTATTTGTATTATTATAATTATTATTATTAATAATTTTATTTGTTAATATTTTTAACGTTATTATCATCACTATCATCATAATAATTATTACTATCATTGTTATTGTTAGTTTTTTTATTGTTGTGTTCCCCTTTAAATTCATGCCATGGTTGAAGTTGTGTTTGAATATGATTCGTTTGAAAGTGTATGTATATCAGTTTTGGACATACACTTTTATAAGTGTGCTCTCTTTGGACATTGATTAATTAGTGCGCATGTGAAATTTTATTAATTACAGTATAAAATGCCGGAAGCATATGACGTAGATGGAGGAGTGAACCAAGAAAAAAGATTTTCTGTAGCTTTACAGCGTTACAGGTATGCAATTGTAATTTTTGACATTCGCTACCTACATCATTTCCTTTTTATACAGAGTCGACAAAAAGTACTGAAACATGATTGCCTATTTGAGTATATAGTTTATTTTTCTTATTGTTTTTTCATCAGAGATGGTGGTGAATCTGGAGGTAAGATGAACCCATTTGCTGAACAAGAAGCATGGGAAGATCATCAGATTGGTAAGTTGGTGTATCAGTCATAATAATGAAGCATGTTTCAACATCTTTTATTTTCATAGCCTTTCGCCCATCTAAAAGGAGCGCTTTTTTTTTTCCAGGAAAAGCAACACTTAAATTTGGTTCTAAAAACAAAAAACAGAATGCAGATAATTATGAGTGAGATATCTTTTTTTTTTTTTTGCTGCTTTTGACTTCATTGATAATGGTTGAATATTCAATTTACCACTCTTTTTTGTTTAAATTTTGTTTCAGATATGTCTTTGAAGATCAGATAGACTTTGTCAAGACTATTGTAATGGAAGGGGATGAGGTAGACTAAATTTAGATCCTAATTTATTATTTTTTATGGTTATTGCTTATGCCAAATATTGTCTATAATTATTCTCTTTTTCTAGTTTGAAGATGAGATGTTAAACGAGTCACGGGAGAACTCCAAGGCAAAGTCCGCTTTTGAGAAGCTTCAGGTATGTATTTCGTGTTTGTATTTATGTTGTACTTTTAGTTTCACCATCATTTATTATGACGATTGGATAAGAAAAGCGTGGAGTCATATTATTGATGAGCTATATAATATAAGAAATAAAATGTCAGATTTTATCTATAGTATTAGCCAGTAGGATGGATTGAGTGTCAACAAACTAAACATGCCACAAAGCCAAAATAGTGGCCCTTTTATGTTTGATAGGACTCCCTAATGTTATGTTACAAGAATTGTCATGCTATGCTACTCAAACTCGTATGTGTTGTGCCCAACACAGTCGAAGAATAATGTGTATTGAGCTATTATAGAGGGTTTAAGGGTCATGTCGTGTCGTATAGGTCGTGTCATAGGATCCTAGAGTCTCACATGAGACATGTGAATTGTGAGGTTAATAGGAGTGTTCGAGTAACATAGCTTTTATATATTGTGAGCATGCCGCATTGTGTTGCGTCAATTGCGTTCAAAGATTAAAAAAACGATAAAGGTGTAAAAAACCGTGTTTTGGGACTTATCAAGGGATATTTGGTTTTGAAAGATATTTAGGCATTACGATAACCGCATCATCGTTCCTTTACCGCGATCGCAGTTGTTACCGCTTTTTGCACTATGTTGGGACTTGGTTATTCAGAACCAAAAAACCATAAAAATTCAGCTTGTGCCTTATATTGAGATTACTTGATATTCCGCAAAGACAACTTCTGAGTCCTAAGGATGCTGCAAGTATCATTGAAATTTGTTGCTTTCAACTGAGGTTGTCAAAGCCTATATGTAGTCCTGATATATTTGTGTAGTCAATAGGATTTTCAGTTTGTATAAAATGTATATGTTGTATTAATATTTTCATAGCCTTTATCGATTTTCTGGTTCTATCTCATTCGAACTGATTTTTTATCACTAGATAACTCATTATTGGTCCTTGATTCTTAGTTGAACATTGTTTAATTGTTGTTTAGGAAGAACGGAAAACTCTTCCAATGTATGCATATCGAGAGGAGTTATTGAATGCTATTCGAGATCATCAGGTTTATCTTACTTCTTATTATATGATTCATACCAATATTGGGACATTGTTAATGTGCTGCATGGGTATAACGTTATGATTGGTTTCCCTTATCTGTATTCTTAGGTCCTTATAATAGTAGGGGAGACCGGTTCTGGAAAAACAACTCAGATACCGCAGTACCTTCATGAAGCGGGCTATACAAAAGTTGGAATGGTAAGATATCTCATGCTTAGTATATGTGTTCGTCTACTTAAAGCAAGACAAGGCTTATCTATTAAATGTTTTCTGAATTATTTTGTGTACTTTGCTTTCTCGATGATGCATATTTTTTACCTTTTGTGAAGATGTTTTAATGCAAATTGCTATATTACTTAAATCTGGATTTTGTATCTTAAGTTTTTCTATGCATAGAACTAGGGCTGTAATCCTAGTTGTTAACACCACAATCTGGATCGTGGGATCGTAAGATTTTACGATTCTTAAATTTCCGAACTATACAAATTGGTCATAGAATTGGAAAAGTATAGGATTGTTCAGGATCGGTTTGAATCGGTGCTAGAACGGTCAAAATCGGTTCATGATTGATTGCTCAGGATTAGCCGGTCCTATGAACAACTTGTTCTTTGGTCTTTGTTTTTGTTGTTTGTTGATGTACTTATATCATCATGTAAGCAAAATATAATGATAACGTATTTTCAAAATATATGCAAATATAAATTATGAATGTGTAATACCTATTATTTTCTTATAAATCAACATTCTTAAAATTTTAACAATTTTCTTTTCACTTTTTGGGAATTTTGATCTTAAAATATGAATTAATTTTAACATATATAAATTTTAGTTTTACCAAATTCTAGTAATTCTGTAAGATCATATGATTCAATGGTACGATCCAAAAATTCAATTCCATGCGCTCTCACCAATTCAACGTAGGAACACAATCTTGATAACCTTGATTGCGGTATTACATTACGAGAAGTAAAATACGGAAAGAATTTGAAGCATTCCTTTTTTTTTTCTCTCGGTTGAACTTATGTGCCAATTCAGCTGTGGGAATAGTCATGGTTTGCTCTTTCTTATTGCACTATTGTTTGTGTTTGATTGACTTAATTTAGAAAATTGATTTGACAAGAAGAGTTGTATTGAAGTGACTTGTGAACCTTATCTTTAGAAGCTCATTGTACCTTCATTTAAGCAAAATGCATTTGGAAATGGCAATTTCAGTTCATCTGAACTTGATGTTTGAAATTGAGGGTTTATTGAAAACGACCTTTGTTATTACAAGGGTAAGGTTGCGACACCCGACCTCCTAACTCCTGCATAGGCGGGATCCACTAGGCATTGAGGTATGGGCCAATGGTTGTTGCCTGACCAGCCAAAAGTATTGGATGATTTGTTTAAGCCAACTATTTATAGAGGTGTTTGGTAAAAATTAATTGTTGGTTGGTTGTTTATTACAAAAAAAAGTGGGTAAAAAGCCAAAAGCTTTTAGCTTGAAAAAGAGGCTTTTCAGTTGGCTTAGAAGCCATTTACCTAACACGTTTTTGGGCTGTTTGGCCAACCAAAAAGCTAAAAGCTAAAAGCCACCCATAAAGCAAATGACAAATCAAGTTACGAAACAAACACAATAGGATGGTGTTGCATTTGAAAATTTCAATGTGGTAATTACTGCGTCTTGTACTTGATGTGCCTTGTGGTTTACAGATTTGAGCTAGGAATATTCGGCAATCATCACCTAGGTTCTTCTATCCTTTGATTTCTATCATCAAATCGGTTTCTTGACTGACACATTATGGTTTTTAAGGAAGCTCTATATTATAGTAGTATCATTCACTGTCACCTTAGTGTTGATGAATGCATTGAGATCCCAAATCTTTTTTTTCTTTCCCTTCAATATAGATTGGATGTACCCAGCCAAGGAGGGTTGCTGCCATGAGTGTTGCCGCTCGTGTCTCCCAGGAAATGGGTGTGAAGCTTGGGCATGAGGTAAGCATTGAACCTGAGTTAGCATCTTACTTTCTGATGTAGTTTTTTTTGCTTGAGTGCTTTGTTGATTAGGAATTGATAATGGTTTTATTTTTCCACCTTATCCTTTGACTTTTGAATGTTTTCTGGTATGAAGATGAACTGGAAACATCATCGCACTATTGAATTGTTGTTTATACATCACTTGGACGTGGCACTGATGGTAATGTATTGGTAGCTTCAAATGTTGACATGATTTAGTATGATCAATGATGGTTTTGAATTTGAATTAAGATACCAGAAACCATGAAAAGTGGGTATGGATGAAAAATAAAAGAGTGTGGCTCATGACCAAAAATAGAATTGGGGCGAATTTGGTGGGATGGACTAAAACGAAAAGTGGAATTTTGTGGGACTGAGGGAGTAGCTGATATTTTGTTCAGTTGATTTCTCACTATCTGTAACAACAAGACTCTTCACTATTTTTTGCTTTGGGTTACAGTCGAGTTAAATTGAGCACAAAACCTTTTGCCTCAAATATGGTAAATTGTGAAAATTGTATTTTGCGTTGAGGATTACATAAGGCAGCTTCTCAGAATTTCCTCGCAGATTACATAATGATAATGTTTTATATTTAATCAAATAGGATTTATAAATTTAAATTTAGTTCAATTTCTTTTGGATGAATTGCTTATTTATATGCTAAATAAGACATCAAATTAGTTGGCACTAGTCTCTGCACCAAAAACTGAATGAGGAAAAGGTATAGATTTTTAAAGTGGGTTCAGGATTCACTCAATGAATAATATGGCTGACTTAATGTTAGGTTAAACTTGCTAAATTGCTAATTGAAGGTTCTTTTTAATCAAGTCCATTCACGATGGAAATAAATATAGTATCTATAGTTGATCCCTCCCTTATGTAGTTTTTTATGTCAGTTGCCATGCCCGACACTCATGTCTAAATCTCAAATAGGGACATCTTTTGAAATTGTAAATTTGTTGGATCCCACACTTGGATACATACCGATTTTGACATTCATAACGACATTTGGGTATTAAAATTAATGATATTAAGTTTTAAATACAAGTAAAAGATTTTTATATACAAACAATTATATGGTCAAAAAATATTCGTCCTAATTTAATGAACATAGTGATTGTCAAATATTAAAATTTCTTCTCTTAAATTTCTTTTGGCTGGAATTGACATACCGACTATTTCTATGTCACTTCCCCAAAATAATCAACCTTGAAACAAAAGGAAATAATTAAGGGATCACTGGAATCCTTTCATGTTTTCTTTTTTAAGTTTAATAAAAACTAAAGACATAATTAAGTTTTTGTTATCACAAATACTAAACCAAATCCAAAAGTGGGTTTCTACTTGCTACATACACTATAGCCCTCAGAGAGAAATCAACTCCTCAATAATTATAAGCAATTAGGCATGGCACACCATAATGCAAAATCGCATATGTATCATCGTATTACAACTGTGTTATAGAGATTTTTGAATTTATTGCAAATATAGGCCGTAAAGTGAAACCATTTGCATGGCACACGGCCATCACCAAAACCGTATATATGTGCTATGTGGCTCACTAATAATAGTCATCTAAATGACTATATATCTTTGTTATGAGTATATATTGGGATCCCTTTTATACTTTATTTACTTTGTTGTAATTTATCCGATAGGGATAGGTGTCCAATACCATCATCATTCCCGTCCTCTAGTAAACACATCACCATTATAAAAATCCTAAACAATTCAACAATTCCAAGCCCATACTACCATATTTACCTAGTAAAGCTTTATCTACCACTTCACCTTCAAAACCATGTCAAAAAAAAAAAAAATCTTTAGTATGCTATCATCATAAATCCGTCCTATTTTAAAGGATTTCCAAATTTTTATCAAGTATTGCCAAATAGATAGAAAAAGATTTAAAAATAAAGAAAAGAAAGAGGCTGAAATCTCGCAAGGAGTAAGAAAAAGAAAGCTAATGAGAAATGTAAATCTAATTTCTACTATCAATTGTTACTTAATACTTACCCCTGAAACCTAATTTTGATAATTCATACAGCGTATTAGAGCCCCTCTTATAATGGAAGTGTGTGAAGAGGATGGATGGAGCAAAGTCTTGGAGGCCATATTTATTTTTGCGATATTTTAAAATGGGGCCCTTCGTTATACTAAAAGATAAAAAAGTTTACACTTCAAAAAAAATAATTCAAGATAATATATTGCAACATTATAGTCTTAAATTACTTAAAATATAAAAAAAATTACAAACAAATCAAGTAAACTGCAATCAACCTTTCGATTGTCATTAACGCAAGACCATTTAGCCTCTTTTGTGACATAGTAACCAAACATATAAATAAGGAGACTAAGAGAGAAAGTCGGAAAGAATAGCACCAAATTGATGTTTGCAATTGATTCTTCTTTAACAACTTTTCCCAATTTACCAAATTGATTTCTGCAATTGATTTTAGTAAACTGCAATCAACCAAATTGATTTGTACCAAATTATCAACAAAAACCATATTGTAGATCTTACTTCTTAGAACGAATAGCATATAAATAATGAAACAAAAACCAATTCATGTCTGCAATTGAATCGAGTTTCGATAATTAATTAACAAAAAACTCAATTAAAAACTGTCAAGAAAATTAAAATCTATCAACAAAAACCAATTGATGTCTGCAATGGAGAAATTAATAATCAAGAAACATTAAAAGAAATTCAGAAATTTAAATCTTACAATCAACTATCAACAAAGAATTAAAAACTAAATTAAATAAACAAAATACCTAGAGTTGAAGATCTGAATTGATTTTCTTTTTGGTAATTAGCATTCTTTTTGGCAATAGAAATTGTAGATCTTAGAACAATTTGAAAATTGATTTCATGAAGAAATCAGTTACCTTGAAGACATTAATAAGATTTTCCTTCTTAAATGAAAGTTTTTTCCAAAAGGGGGATAAATCGCAAAATTAGGCAAAATCAATTACTAAGATTGTGTTTTACTAAAATCTTATCTTTGGTAATGGTAAGATTTGATGAATGGCGTGCAAAATTAAAGGTGTGGGCCCCAGCCCCCTTGCTTTATTTACCAAAAAGCAAAATATTGTTTTTGGTTAGATTTGAACCCAAGTCTAGGCATAAAACATGTGGGACTTTAACCAACTGCTCCAATATCATTTTCCTTTTTTAATAGCACTATTTAATATTTAAGGCCCCTTATTTCTGGGGGCCCGCGGCCGGCTACCCGGAATGGGCTTAGAACCGGGCCTGTGAAGAGGATGGAGGTTCTTATGAGCGTTGAGTTAATTAGGGTGACCTGTTTTTTTTTTTTTTTATTGCTAATCGAGTTTTCAATTATGCGCAGGTGGGTTATTCGATTCGATTTGAAGATTGCACATCTGAGAAGACACTTCTTAAGTATATGACCGATGGTATGCTTCTCCGTGAATTCCTTAGTGAGCCAAATCTTGCTAGCTACAGGTGACTTGTTTGATGCACACGTAGTACAACTCTATTCTTTTGTACTTTTACCTAGCATTCATCTGATGCATCTTTTTTCTCTAGTGTTATCATGGTGGATGAAGCGCACGAGAGGACGCTTTCTACAGACATATTATTCGGTTTGGTTAAGGTAAGAGCAATCTCTCGAATAGAATTCTCAATTTATGACTTGCTTGTTTGTTCATTGATATGATTTCCAGGTTTTTTGTATATAGATTTTTAAAACGAAAAATTGATTAAGATAACTTCTTGAAATCATTAGTTTATGTGGAACCATGTTTTATAATTTTGAATTTTAATACAATTTTCTCTTTAAAACATTTTCTTTGATTAAATGTTTTTATTATTCCTTTCGTTTGACCTGAGTGTTTAATTGGAAATCACATTTTTCTTGGTAAATCTTGTGTGTTATGTATCCGAAAGCCAGTATATATTTTTTTAAGGATTAAACATGGCATTATACAAGAGCACAGGTCAAATGATTTCGAAAAAATAGTTTGGTGTGATGACTTGGATTTGCTGATGCAAGTTTTTAACTGATTAATCTTTTTTTGTCGTAATAGAGCTACGTTGTACCATAGTGCATAAACTAAGCCGCATCACATCACATGGGCCGCGTTGTAATGGTTTCTATAAAAAAACAAACTGGTAGTTACCGCTTTGTAAAGGAGTAAAATAAAGCTGCATTTTAGGCCGTATAAGGGATATCTCATGCATTTGACTAATATTTAAGCGTTACGATAAACATATCACTGTTCTGTTATCGTGATCGCAATTGTTGGAATCTAATTGGAGGGATATTGCAAAACACAGATGGTTGAGGCTCCTATAACATTAAAAGGTGCTACTGCTTTGAAAAATATTAAAAGTGGATCCTGACAAATTTGTAATTTTGGGGGTGGTTCTTAGGAATTAATTATTTCTTTCATGAGGGTACATACTTCGATATTAACCATTGTGTCTACAATGAAGTGATTTGTGTGTGTTTGTGCTTATGCTGTTAAATACATACTTACACAAGTGCTTTCATGTGATAGGATGTTGCTCGCTTTCGGCCAGATTTGAAGTTACTCATTTCCAGTGCAACTCTTGATGCTGAAAAGTTCAGTGACTATTTTGATTCTGCTCCAATTTTTAAAATTCCTGGGAGACGCTACCCTGTTGAGATACACTACACTAAAGCACCTGAGGCAGATTATCTGGATGCAGCAATCGTTACAACATTGCAAATACATGTCACTCAACCACCTGGTGATGTTTTAATATTTTTCACTGGCCAAGAAGAGATTGAAACAGCCGAAGAAATATTGAAGCAAAGGACCAGGGGTCTTGGCACAAAGATTGCTGAACTCATTATTTGTCCCATCTATGCGAACTTACCAACAGATATGCAGGCCAAGATATTTGAACCTACTCCTGAAGGGGCACGTAAAGTTGTGTTGGCCACAAATATTGCAGAAACGTCTTTGACAATCGATGGGATTAAATATGTAGTAGATCCAGGATTCGTCAAGATGAAGTCATATAATCCACGAACGGGGATGGAGTCATTACTGGTGACTCCCATCTCCAAAGCATCAGCAAATCAACGTGCAGGTCGATCTGGGCGAACTGGTCCAGGAAAGTGTTACAGATTGTATACTGCTTACAATTACTACCAGGATTTAGAGGATAATACTGTGCCAGAAATTCAGCGAACGAATCTTGCAAATGTTGTGCTTTCCCTTAAAAGTCTTGGAATTCACGACCTTTTGAATTTTGATTTCATGGATCCACCACCATCTGAAGCGTTACTGAAAGCTCTCGAGTTACTTTACGCACTTGGCGCTCTGAATAAGCTAGGTGAATTGACTAAAGTTGGGAGAAGAATGGCTGAATTTCCTCTTGATCCCATGTTATCTAAAATGATTGTCGCGTCTGAGAAGTATAAATGCTCAGATGAAATAATTACAATTGCAGCCATGCTTTCTATTGGAAATTCAATTTTTTACCGTCCAAAAGACAAACAAGTTCATGCAGACACTGCAAGAATGAGATTCCACGAGGGAAATGTTGGGGATCATATTTCACTTCTTAAGGTATATTGCAGTTATCTATAATTTGCTTTCATCGCATACTACAAAAATTTGATTTATTTTGTGTTCTGAAACTGAAAGAAAGTACAATGGATGTTACTGGAACGAAACTCAGAAATGGTGTTCATGCGAGAAAAACTTTGTATCTTGTATAATGTTTGTGCATTGACATCATAGTTTTTCATGGATAGAACCAGTCCTTAGTACTTCTTTTGTGTGAAAGCTCAAATAACATGCCATAGTCTTATTATACAGATAATGACTGACACTAATCCGATCCAAGATCATAGTTTTCCGATTCTGATCCTAGAGTACTTCAATTTCGTGTTTTATAATACACACTTGTACTATTTTGCTAGGTTTACAATGATTGGAAGTCTTGTGACTATGGAAGTATGTGGTGCTTTGAGAATTATGTTCAGGTGAACTTTCATCTTTATCTTCTTATGAGCAGGTTATAAATTGTTTTTATGATCTAATTAAGTTGTAGTGTTATCGCATTCCAAAAATTGTAGTATTTCACTATTTCTGTTAGTATTTATACGTTGGCTGATGGTTTATGATGCTTGATATGCTGTATATTTAGGTCAGGAGTATGAAACGAGCAAGGGATATAAGAGATCAACTCGAGGGACTTTTGGAGAGGGTCGAAATTGAAGTGACATCTAGCCTTAATGATTTGGAAGCAATAAAAAAAGCAATCACAGCAGGTTTCTTTCCTCACACTGCAAGGTTACAAAAAAATGGATCTTATCGGACAGTCAAACATCCTCAGACTGTATACCTTCATCCTAGTTCAGGTTTAGCACAGGTAAGCTGTGCTATATTAGTAGATTTTTCATAGGACTCTATTTCTGTTCCATTTTGGTGGCGAAATAATGTTACATTGGTAGTTGCCTGCATTTTATTGGTGGGGAAATAATGAATTGAATCAGAATCTTTATATACATTATTTCATGAACTTTTGTTGTTTAAATTGGATTATGATGTGTTTGGGTAGCCATTTAGTAAAGAAAGGAAAGAAAGGGATGGGGTGGAAGAAAAAATGAAAAAAATATGTATTGAGGTTGGAAAAGAAGGGATGCAAGAGGAAGAAAGATGTCCATTTTCCCTCATTTCGATAATGATATTGTCCGTTTAATTTCTTACTAAAAAGAAATCCTTTTAAAGTTGATGATTTGGAAGTCTAATGATGCTTGTTCACCCTTTTATTGCTTGAACATTGAAATAATTTTAGTTATTGTTCTACTTGCTCATACCACTGTGCTGCTAAGATTTCAAAGATATTTATTTTGTGAGGGAGAAGGACTGCTTGAAAACTTTATGCAGTATGGAGAAATTTAGTTCTTGTTTGGCCGAAAAGTATTCATGAATAACCGTAAGCATGTGAGAATAGAGAAGCTAAAGGGCCAAAAAAGAAGAAAAGATGGAGTGTCCCAGGATTGGGCAGACTGTACTTCTCATCATTGGTCTCGGTTAGAAATTATGAATGCCCTTGTTCTGAACCAGATAAAATACAAGCAACCATAAACTTAAATTATGCTATGAACATCAAATCTGTTTCAATGTCCCTTTTTACAAGAATTCGAAAGGAGTTACCCTGAAACCAATTGTAACCATTGCGGATACTGTACTTCCTAGTAGAAGAGAGTGATCAAAGATGACCATTGAAGCAATTTTAATTCTTAAAGAGCTAATGAGCCTCCAAGTCCAATTGTCTGAGCGGGTGGGAATAACCAAATTCATTCCTCCCTCCCTTTCCGAACCAAAAGAAAGAGAGAAGTAGGGCTTGCATTTGTGTTTGTCTAGACATTTTTCGAATGTTTTTGTATGCATTTCTTACAATACATATCGCTGCACGATAGACTGCTTTTTTCTTTTGTTCTTTTTATGTTCTATTTAAATTTCATTGCATTTCCCTTGGGTTCCTTTGTTTCTCTAAGCCTCTTATAGAATTTGGAATTATTTCTTGTAATTGAACCTGTAGTTTCTAATTTTCTTTGCAAACAGATGGAGCCACTACCAAGATGGGTTGTATACCATGAGCTTGTTCTAACAACTAAGGAATATATGCGACAAGTAAGTTCTTCATCTTTTGTGTAGTGTTTTGAAAATTCTTCCTTTAACTACTATATTCCCTCTAAAGATCTAAGAAATTCAACCGAATGGACCCAAATATTTATAATGTGGATCCGAACAAGATTAAGAGGTAGCACATAGAGTCTTTAATTTTCTAGAGTGGAATTGAAGGTTTTAGCACAACAGGTTTTAGCACAACAAGATCTAAGAAATGCTCAATGGTTTGGGACTTGGCCTCTGTGTTATACCCAAAAATTCAAAAAATTCTAGTCGTTATTGCATGCCTTTACGGTTTAGTGGCTTGATGCTTTAAACTATATTGTATATTTCAATTAAAACTTGTATTGGCACGACAATCTTTATTCAATTTTAAAATATACTCCTTCGTCGCAGTAAACTTGCTCCATTTTTCATTTTAGTTCGTCCCAATGAATTTCCCATATTTTTGTTTTTGGACATAATCTCACCACGTTTATTTTCTATATTCTCTCTCTCATTTCTGAATACCCTGCTACTTTTACTTGCAAATGGGATAATAAACTAAATGGGATGAAGGATTATATGTATTCGAGATTCCTAATTTCTAATATTCAACCATCATCAAATTTTGTTCTGTCTGGGTCTTTTATATAATTGGCCAGATGTTGAACCAGGCTATTGAATCTAATGTCTTTGCCTCTCTTTTCATTTGAAATGTTGTTGACTTTTAACACGGAGTTTGCTCCATTTGCAAGCTATAGAGTTTGTAGTTGATGGGCATTTGTTTGTGAGAATACGGCTTTGGATGTAATTGTTAAAGGGTGATGGACACGATCAGTTTTGGTTAAGTTGACACTTGACAAAGAATTAGGATTTTCAATCCTGGTCCTTAGTGGTTAGGGTTGTGACTTCGTCGATTAGAGCTTGATCTCCGGATGAAACTCTCACTCGAGCGTGATTTTAAACAATAATCCTTTTATTTGATTCAAGTATTTTAGTTTCAAAGTTGAAAGTTTTTAGTTTGAATTAAAGCATTATAAATGTAACTCGATCCTTATTTCATGTTATATTTTTGGACTTTAACGTTGTAGGTAACGGAGTTGAAACCGGAGTGGCTGGTCGAGATTGCTCCTCACTACTATCAAATGAAGGACGTTGAAGATAGTACGTCTTCCTCGCGCACTCCTTATATCTTTTGACTTTGTCGTTTTGTATTTCCCGAGCTCGATACCTATGGAGTCTCAATGTTTTACATGGTGACTAATCTCGTATTTTGACTTTTAATTTTTTTGTAGCGAGCACAAAGAAAATGCCTAAGGGTAAAGGACATTCTGCCGCTAGTTGAAGTGGGAGTGAGTCGAGATGACGGAAAATGCTTGTTAGAAGAAAGAAATTGATTTATTTGGTTAATGAATTATAAACCGAAAATGTCTGAATCGTTCTACGGAAATGTAAATATAAGCAGGCAGCATAGTGTTTGATTTTATTTTTGTCCCAGTTTTGCATTTTATTTTCCATTATTTGTAGCACTTGTACATTAGATAGATATCAGTGTAGTTCTGCCTTTCTGGAGAGTATAGTCGATTGATGTAGTCACTTTGTTAGGTCTTAAATTTTATTTACCTTACATTAGTCTCTAATATATATAGGTAATATCTGTAAGATGCACGGCTTTATAAAATTTTTTTTGCGAATTTGCGAATATTTAATACTCCTTCCGTTTTTTTTATTGTCTGCTTTCCTTATTTGGTCAGTTCACTTTAATTGTTCACTTTCTATTTTTTGCAAAGATTTTTTACCTAAATACCCCCAACTACCCACCTTATATTATTTAAAATACCCCACCTACCCACCTTTTTAATTATTATAATCATTTAAATACCCCAACTACCACCTTTACAATTATTATAATCACTTAAAATACCCCACTATCATTTTTCTTAATTTGTGTGCCCACTAAAAAGTGGACAATAAGAAGGGGTGGAGGGAGTATAAAGTTTAAGAAATAAATTCGTATATTACAAAATATTTTATTTATGTTGTATAAAATTGTGAATATGTACATCGTTTGATATATATCATAATAATGTGAAAATTTGAAAAAAGTAAGACAATTTGCAAACTTTAGCAAAAAACTAAACTTCTTTTAAAACTTTATCAACAAATAAGCGTGCTGGGCTCCAGACCTAGGTTTGGTATTAAATGCTGTTACTAACAACGAGATTTGAGTATGTCTTTTTTTTGTGTCTTCAATAAGGTCGCTGTTAGCAACAGCGAGTTTAGGGTTGACCGGTCAATAGTGAAAACGCTGTTACTAACAGCGATTCATTACAGCCCTAAATATCTCAGAATCCTTTCTTCCTCATTTCACCCTTGCATTCTAAGCCCTGTGCAAACACACGAAATTCTCCCTCTTCTTTCCACCATTAAAAGCAACTTCAATCTTTCAATTAACTTCAATTTTTTTTATGTTTTTTATTTCTTTTTTTCGAAATTTAGGGTTTGGTATTCAAACTCAAATATCTATTAATGCTGGTTACTAAACTTGCAAAGTACTACTCCTTTGTGATCTAAAGCTTGTTAAGGTACTTATTATTCTAAATTTCTTAGTTATTTTGTGGTTTTTGAAAGTATTTTTGGTGATTGTAAAATCTAGTGTCATTTATACTTAAATTGTAAAAATATGTGAAATGTAATTCTTATTTGCAATTGTTAATAATAATGTGGTTGTTTATTCATGAATTTATTATAGTGAATGTTTCTTGAAAACCCTATGTATTGTATTTATGTAGAAAATGAATGAATGTTCTTTGTTTTAAAATGTAGTTGCTTTCTTATTCTTGTAGAAATGGCTTCATTTCGTGTGAATGTAGTATGTTGTTGGAATGGTTCGATTTGATCAAGTAGTAGCAATGTTAAGTATGTTGGGGGAAGACGTAAAATGTTTGGATGCAACTCATACATGGATTGTCTGAACTTAAACTCTTTATAAGTTCTAAGATTGGGATTGACACTACAAGAAGTACTGTTAATATAAGTTTTAAATACGCTATGAATGGACAATGGTTAGCTTTTCCGATTGAGGATGATGAGACTATAGATTGTATGTGGGAGTTTTCAAGGTCAACTCCTGTTCCTTCTTTGGAGTTATACGTAGAAGAGGTACCCCTAGGGAATCAAGAAGTTAACGTTGTAGAACCAAATTTAGTTGTGAATGTAACTTCTTCTGCCCCTTCTCCTACACCTTTCCCTACCCAAGAAACCCAAAATCCCATTTTGACATCGTCATCTTCTCCTTCTAATGAACGTAATCAACTTCAACTTCAATCTCCAAATGATGATACGACTAACGTAGAAGAGACAAATGACCCTTAGGATGATGTTATAAGTGAGAGTAATGAAATTGTTGAAGCTCCCTCTGAAGACGATGTGGGCGTTGATGAGGAGGCTCTAGCTAATGACATGACCTTAGGCAACATTCCAGCAATCGTTGCTCCTACACCTATGCACAATTAGAATTAACCGATTTCAATGTATTTTGATTTGAAAATGAAAATATGGGAGATTTTTTCAAATGGTTCGAATTGAACAAATTCAATAATATCAATGTTAGAATAATCATACAATTTAACAATTTTGCAGTAAAATGACAAATAACAGCTTATGAAAGTCTTGCTTAATGTTATTTCATGAAAGTTGGATGTTCACGTGGAAAATTTCCTTTAAAAACAAGTTTATTTATTCTAAAGATCTTATGAGGACAAAATATTATAAGCAACTACTAAACTTTAGATAATAATTTTCAATTTAACATGCATCATTGCTCAAAAAATAATTGGATATTTTTGATTGGCAAGTGATGAAGCAATGTATACTTTATTATACTATATCCTAAATTATAGCATTATATCAATATACACAAAGTCTTTATAAGTAAATTAGTAAAAATAAGCATTCATGGGAACGACAAAGATAATAAGATCTATCAAAAAGAATTTATACGTAATTTAATAGACGAATCACTAAAATCAATTATATTTAACTTAAAAGACAATAATTATATTGAGAATTTACAAGACAATTTCATTTTTTATGGAGTTTGTGTTATAATATATTTGGAGTTGTTATAATATATTGAAGTTGGTATTATAACCTATTAAAGTTGGTATTATAACCTATCAAAGTTGGTATTTGGAGTTGGCGTTTTAACCCTTTATAACCTATTAGATTAGAACTATAATAGTGGTATTATTACCGATTTCAATAGGTTATATCACCAATTTCAATATGTTATAATACCAACTCCAAATACTAACTTTAAGAAAATTTGAAACAATTGAGCAATTTTAACAGAAAAAAGATAAAAAAAAAATAAGTTTCGGGTAAACTTAATTCCAAAAATAAGCGTTTTTATGTCTGAGTCTAAGGTTATGTATGTTTATATTTATTAACTGCGAACAACAAAATTGGTCAAAAAAACTCAAAATTGTTTGTTCGCAATTGTAACTGCGAATAAAAGGGAGACAAGTCATAATATTAGAAGAAACGGAAAAAACAAAAAACATTGTTGTTCGCAGTTAACAGTTAGTAACTGCGAATAAGCATAATTTCCACTTTTTCCTTCCCTTGTAACGTTATGACATTGTTTTCCTTTTGTTCGCAGTTAATTTTGACAAATTTTTTTGTTCGCAGTTAGCAGTTAATAATTGCGAACATATCAGACCTTAGGCTAAGATATGGAGACGCTTATTTTTGGAATTACATTTACCCGAAATGTATTTTTATATTTTTTTAGTTAAAATTGCTTATTTGTTTTCATCTTTCCCAACTTTAATTGGTTATAAACAAACTCCAAATTCCAACTGTAATAGGATATAAGACAACGCGCATTTTTTTGGTAGTTGTTTTTTTAATGAATAATTGGTCAGCCCATTTGAAACCGTCTTTATAAAAGACGGTTTCAAGTAAGAATTTGTGATTGTACAGGAAAAATGAACTTTCTTCACCAGTGAATGATATTAGTTACGATAATTAAGATTTGATTAGTAAACGTGACATTCGATTATGAATTTATAAACACAAAAACTTGGAACCTTAGCATCAGGTCCACAATCGGTCGCTGTTATTAAGAGCGGCCGATTATTGAGTTGACTTTTATTGACTCATATTAAGTAATGGGCCGCTGTTACTAAGAGCGAATATACTTCGAACCTTAGCATCGGGAAAAAAAGTGCTTATCTTGGGAAATAGTTTCTAAAGTTGATTATAATGTGATTTTTTAATTTAATTTTGCTTATATGTTTTAAATTTTCATAATGTCACTAGTAAAGTATTATGAGAAAACACTAATTACGGTTTCACGGTGAAATCATCTCTATTGGATTGATATAATATATTAATATACTATGTTTTTTGTTTTAAAGTATCACTTACTTCCTCCGTTCTATAATACTTGCTACTGAATGTGACATGTTGTGTAGGAAAATATCACTATTAGTAGCAAGTATTATGGAACATGGAAGTATAAGGTTAAAATGATCACTTACAATCTTAAAATAATCAATTTTATAGTCTTAAAGTGATTATTTATAACCTTAAAACGATCACTTAGGATCTTAAACTACTCTCTCTAATTCACCACTAATGTCTCATTTGCTTTATGCAATCTTATTAATGCACTTAGTCAATCATTAATATCTCTAATTATGCATAATTAAAATTTATGAAAAAGTTGATATGAATAATACTTGCATTGAGACGAATCAAACAAGATCTTACTTGACTATATTTTAACTTATAGATTAATAATAAAATATAACTTAAGAGTAAGAGATGAATAATATCCAAAAAGCAAATAAGACGTTAGTGTTGAATTGAAGGGAGTAATCAATTAAAGAAATGGGTTGATCTGTCTCATGATACTTCCACCGTTCCATATTAGTTGCACCATTTGCTTTACCACACTTTTCAATGTACGGATTTAATCTTTTACATCTCTAATTATATATATCGAAAAATTATAAAAACTCAAAATTAATAAACTTTGAATCGAGATGATTCAAACAAGATCTCATATGACTATATTTTAACTTTTAGATTACCGACAATATTTAAGTCAGTTTCCTTGATAAATAGTACCGTAGTCAACTATGTTGCAAGTGAAAAAGAACGGAAGAAGTATAATACAAGGCTTTTGACATTTAACATTTGACTTATGGTCCGCGCTTGAAAATGAATCAAAATCACAAGTTTGAAGATGTTATTTCCCACCAAAAACTCATCCCCCAAAATTTAAACCAAACGAAAAACCCTAAACCTTTCATTCATGTCTATTACCAATTTCTCTCAAATTCAAATCTCAATCCACCGTTGTTGCAGAATCGAATTCTCTTTCTATTATCTTTGATTTCAAAGTAATGATTGGTAAGAAGCGCTCTGGTCTTCCATTGAGTTCCATCACCGACGATGTTAATGTGAGTCTACTTTTTTTGTTTCTTTTATCGTTTCTGTTTCTTGTCTTGTCAAGCTCAAAACTCCTTACTTTTTTGGTGAATTTCAGTGGAATTTTGAACTTTAGGGTTTAATATTCTTACAGATGATTCAATGTTGTAGGCGATATTTCGCTGTTTTGAATAGTTAATTTTTATTTATTGGAAAATTCAGTCGTTTATTAGCTTTCAGTGTTTGCTTTTGAGTTTTGATGTGATTAGAAGCCTTAGGAGCTTCTTATTTTTGAAATCTAAAACATTCATTGCTTTTTGGCTTGTTCCTTTTGTTGAGTTTTGGTCTTAAAGTTTATTTGATGTTGATGATTCTTTGAAGGTTAAGTCATCAGTTTCGAATTCGGCCAAGAATCACAAGCCGTTTTTGTTTTCCGGAAAAGAAAACACTCCTCTATCGTCAACAACTTATAAAGACATAGGAGATAATAATGAAGCATTTCATCGAACAAATGGAGGCTATTGTCCTTCTTTCGACATTTGTAGTGACCCTATGCGGATATATGGAGGCCCTAGTTCAAGTTCTCAATGGGGGGATTCGAGCTTTGGCAGTAGCCTTGATGAGTTGGATTCTGTGATACTTGAAAACTCTGCTTATAGATCCCCTTGTCCACTTACGAGTGTTGATCATTGCAACGCTGAGAGTGTTTCTGGAAAATTTGATTCTGTGGAGTCTAGATTGTTGTCATCGTCATCGTCATCATCGCTGTTTTTGAGAAAGGGAGTAGATATTGGTGGCGATGACAATAAAGATGAGGAAGAGTTTGAATCTAACACACAATTCGGCGTGTTGATGAAGTTGTGCTCTGAAGTAGATGATTTTCTTCCTCATGACCCTGACTCTGTGTTGGTTTGTCCCTTGTGTGAGATTGACATTTCGCAATGGGATGAAGAATCCAGGCAATGTCACGCGAACGCTTGTCTTGACAATTTTGTCATCCCACAGGTTAGCAGTTTTCTACTCTTCTCTTTAACACTTTGTGCCCATACAACTTTAATTGATGAACATATGAAAGTCTAATCTATGGCTCTGACCATTAATTGTGATTCATGATTTTGAAGAGCATCTCTTGAGGTTGAAGAGTTTTTAAGAAGTGTTAATACATGATTTAGATGAACATTCTATCCCACAATTACTTATAACCGTTTTCCTTGTCCACTCCTTTACATAATGGCTTCTCCCATTACATGAGTGTTCATCCTTTTTTGTACTAAAGTTTTAGCCGATTTGTTTATACTTTATTGCAATAAGAGTAAAAAATAAACGGAAAATTGTGAGATGAATCTTTTTTAGATTACAGGCTAGGCTAAGGGAAGGGAGGGCTAGACGAAAATCGAACCCAGGACCTTACTTGAGATAAGTATATTTTTCCGATTGAGATGAGATCCCATTCTCATTATGAGATGAAGGTTTATTTGGGTGTGTGTTGCCTTTCTATTTCTTGCATTGTAAATTTGTAATTGGCTTTTACTCGGAACTTCTATGTTCTTTAATTTGTTTTTGTATGGTGGGCTTGCAGCTATGCTAAAGATCGTATAGTCAACTTCTGGTACACAAAATTAGCATGCTACAGTCAACTCATAATTTAAAGATACTCGAGAGGCTCAAAATTCAATTTATAGAATCTCTTGGTAAAAACATATATTGTCATTAAAAAGAGGGAGAAACAACAAAATATGCTCTGTAAATTTCTTTGCCTTTTCTACTGTTTTTTCTCTCAGTTCCCAAGTGCCTTATAAAGCAGCTTAAGAATTTTTTTTTGCAGTTGGCAAAATTTTCTCTTCCATTGTGACACAGTCATGTACTTCCTCTCTATCTCCACTCATTCTCTTCCCCCCTCCCCTCTATCCACAATTTTTAATCTTCATGCACAAACCAATTGAAATCAATTTTGGATGGAGGGATTGTTTACCTGCTCTGCTAATTTATCATGCGTTGTCTCTGTATAGGCCTTATTGCAATGTTGTCAAACAATGTATTTAAACAGAAAAGGTACCTTTGTATTAGTGGTTAAGTGTTTGAGATTGATGATCCAATGATTATGTTAGATCTGTGCAACTCTTAGACATCTTAGTATCTCACTTTGCATTCTGTAAGTGTTTTATTGCTAATATACGTGTAATAGGCTGTGATGGATAGCCCAATAGCAAAGTATCCAGCCGGCCCAATTCTAATCACATACAAGAGAAGGAGCAAGGAAAATAACAGAATGGAGTAATCAAGGGACACCTGGCAGGAGAATCTTTTCAGTTAGCTGCTATCACAATTCGGTTATGCATTGTATTTCATACCCTCTGAATTGTATGTAGTCACCTATATATAATAGAGATAGATTTGGCCATGATAAGGCATGCTTGTATTCACCAAAAAGTGTACTCACACTAGGAGCTACTCAAGTAACTCAACCGCTCGAAGAGTTTAGCTGGCACCTTGCCTAGTATACATAAATATACAAGCATTCTATCTTCTTCTTCTTCTCTTCTCTTTGCTTTCTTACAAAGTTACTGTGTAGTTGGTGTCTGTGTAGTAGGAGCATCATTACATAGGCGTGACACCACATTTCATTAATGTTTGATGTTTGTATAATGTCCAAGTCTATAGTGTTGCCCAAATAGAGGGAGACCAGTGTCAGTAGTAACTCCCCAATCCCCATGTGTAATTTTCTTGCACTTCACAATGCTCTAATAAATTTGATGTGAACTTCATGATCAGACTATCTGTCCAGTTGATTATAGTAGATATTTTACAGGAGCTTTCTCCAGGTTGTGCAAAGAAAGAAACCTTATGTTCTGCTGACAAGCCTTCTGAACCAGCTGCTGCTGAAGCTCCAGTAATTAAATGGCTGCATAGTTTGGGGCTTGCCAAATATGAAACATCTTTCATGGAACAAGAGATTGACTGGGAGTCACTGCAGTGGTTGACTGAGGAGGTATGCTTTGTGGTGATACTTCATTGTGATACCACTATGATAAAAAATGAATGGAGATTTACCAGTTTTGCTTGAATGATCCTCTTATAAAACTAGAGTTTTTTGAACCGCTGCACTTGTGACTAGAATATCTAGTATGCCTGTTATGTTTTAAGGACTAGACACTGGTTTTCCTGCAAGTGTATTGCAGAAAACTATATCGTGGAACTATCTTTTGCTAATGACGATTGTCTTTGCAATTTGAGGAAGTTTATGTTTGTTTGTCTACGGGTGGAGAAATGCTTACTGGCTACTGGACATTATTACTTTTATGTAACTCAGTTTTAAATTGACAAGATAAATGATTGTTTGTCGCAGGATCTTATCGCTATAGGCATTAATGCACTTGGACCAAGGAAGAAGATTTTGCAGTCTCTTAAACAACTTAGGAACGAACATGACATTTCTGAAGAACAGGGAAATAGTGATTCTGGAAACACCGTAAATGTGACTAAGAAACCAGCCACAAACAAGTTGATTACACAATATTTTTCAAGCCCCAGTAGCGAGAACAAGAATGCGGCAAGTTCAAGACAGAAGGCAGATACAGCTAAATCGAAACCTCGCCAGAGGCAAATTCCAGCGAAAAGTATTCCCAATGGAAAAAACAAAGATATTCCTCCATGGTGTTCAATTGCAGGAACGCCATTCCGGGTGGTTATTTTCTAACTTCATCTGTTTGCTCCACAAAAACTTTTATATTCAATTAATTCATGACCATTTTTACCTGTTTTAAATCTCACTATTTTGGACAGATTTTTGTAATCTTGCTCACATTTGTTGAGGATTCTATTTAATCTTTCCCAAAACATATTGCGTTTTATGAGTTATCTTTTCAAATATCTTTCATCTGTCTTGCCTTTGACAGTTTTTTCTTCTCTGCAGGATGCATTCCGGTACCTTCGAAGGGATTGTTCACATTGGTTTCTTACCCATTTCCACTTAGACCGTAAGTTATCTGGCATAGCTTTGTCAAGTATAGTGTGTATTTTGAGGCTGTCTCTCAATAGCCTAGTTGTTTACTACCAAGGCTGACTTTGTCTAGTGGTTGGCTTATTTATTGGTACTTTAAGGTGTAAAGCATATGAAAGGGTTTTCTTTCTCACTTTTCCCTTAAATGTTTCAATAAAATTCAAAAGTCTTCTATTGTATAATTCTTGGTGCCTTACCTTTGATTGGCCTTGCACATTGTTTTGTCAATTGGATGTCTGGAATTTTATCTTAGGATTCATTGACTCACCCCAAAATCTCTCTAAATTCTTGTTGGGCATCAATTTCATTTTTGGATAATGGTCATAGAATGACAAAATAACCTAATTCTTGGAAGAATAAGACCTTTTGGTGATTATCTATTAAAGGTCCGACTTTTTATTTAAACTACAAAGGTCCGAACATTGCATGTCATTTTCTTCTAAAGAAACAAGTGAACAACTGGTTTCTTGATTAGTTGTTGGAATAAAAAAAGTTTTTGGAATAAAAAATCAACGCCAACTATCCTCTCCCTTCACTGTACACCTCTTACCCACCACGACGGACATCATACTGTCGTCACCCCCCTACAACCCTCCTCTTTCCCTTCCATTTCCCTGCGTCACCGCCGTTGCTTTCCCTTCCCTTCCCCTGGAAAATTAACATGAACACAAACTCAAACTTTTCTTTTCCCCTCAAATATGTTTAATGGAAAAAACTTTAACCCCAATTGACTCGATTTCACCCCATATTAGATAGAATTTGATCGAAATTTGCCCCAAATTGATCAAGTGGGAAGGGAAGGGGTGAGGGTGGTGTAGGGAAAGTGGAGGGAACGGGATGGCCTAAGGAAATGGAAGGGTTTTGGGCGGGTGGTGGCAGTGCAGTGGGTGGGCGGGAGTTGTACAATAAAGGGAGGTGTGTTTGGCTTACTTTTATTTTATTTTCTAAAATTAATTTCTCATTTTTTAAATTATTTTTTTATTTTTCCTTAAAATAATAATTCTGTTTTTGAAAAGTATTTTTGTTTTTAAATTAATTTTCTGTTTTTTCAAAATTACTTATTTGTTTTTTTTTTCTCTTTTTAAGTATTTTGAAGTTTGAACAAACAAATGAAAAAATGACAAGTGGCTTTTTGTTAAAATGAAGCAACTTAGAGGTCATTTAAACCTTTAAAAAAATGACATGCAAAAGTTCGGACCTTATAGGGCAAGTGACAGGTCGGACTTTTATTTGGTAATCACCTGAAGGTCAGACGTTTAGAATTAAATTTTCCAAATTATATAACTGCAAGTTGGACAAGTGTTAGATTATTTCCTCTGGGATAATGGATATGATTTTGCATTTCGCTCTAGTTTTGTTAAATTAGCCCAAAGTTCTCCATGACCTTGACAATATGCTTGTTTGTTACTGCCGTTTTGTGGGCTACTAAACTAGGCCAACACTGAATGGAACAAGGGAATTATTTAGTGCATTTGGCCAATTGATATCTAAACTTAGTGAGCATTTGTACTTTGTTTCCTAATAGTTATGCTTTTATTGTCCAGATTATCAAGGATTGACAAAATCCTTCTCTCATGGAAAAATTTATTGTTCCATGATAACGGCAAAGCTTGTACATGCAAAAATTGGGATCCCATGGGACAAATTGCAGGTCATGCCCCTTAACAAGAAGATAAATGTTGCTGGAACTGATGTCACGTGCTATGATGCAAATCACTGCCCAGGCTCTGTTATTATACTCTTTGAGCCCCCAAATGGTAAGGTATAGTCCATATCCCACATCATGTATTTTGAATTACCATTTCTCTACTGGTTTTTGTTTGTGGACTTAGATTTTCTTCATGCGTACCCACTACCCAGGTGGTTCTGCACACGGGAGATTTCAGGTTCAATGAGGATATGGCGAGTACTGTTTCTAAGTTGGGATGCAATATAGATACACTAATCCTTGATACGACATACTGCAATCCCCAGGTACATAATGCATACAACATTTCATTACCCCGAGTGTTCCTGACCTTGACTAGTCAAATGAGTCACTTGTTAGGGGACAGAGGGATTGGATCAAGTGATCAAACCATGGTTTCCATAGCTTAAGTTTATGTTATGCGATTTTATCTTTCTATTTTAACTTGATATGTCTGGTTTTCTCTGCATTGTAGTCTCATCTCCTTATTCTTGGGCTCCGATCCCCAATTGTGTTAGTGTCCTTAATTAATTAAAAGCATTGGTGTTGAGCTACATTTGAAAGATAACTATTTTACCCTATTGCACTTGGGATTGATGCTGTTAACTTAGTTCTTACAAACTACCATTGCAATTTTTTGGCAGTACAACTTTCCAAAGCAGGAAGCAGTTGTGCAGTTTGTCATTGAGGCCATTCAAGCAGAATCTTTCAACTTCAAAACTCTGTTTTTGATTGGCAGTTATACAATTGGTATGCCTCTTTTCTTAGTGAACTTCCTCCCATGTTCCATTCGTTCATCTCATCATTGATCCCTTTTTATTTTCCATTAATAGGAAAGGAGAGAATTTTCTTGGAAGTAGCTCGTGTTCTGAATAAAAAGATCTATGTTCCTGCAGCAAAAATTCGTATTTTGGAGTGTTTGGAGCTGCCTACTGAAGATATGCAACGGTTTACTCTCAATGAACATGAGACTAACATACATGTTGTTCCTATGTGGACAATTGCAAGCTTCAAAAGGTTGAAACAGTTATCATGTCAATATGCAGTAAGTGATAAAAAACGATCATGTTGAAATAAATTTTGTTTTGACTCAATCTCCTACAGTCTTACTTCCTACCTTACCAAAAACCCTTTTCCTTTCCATTTTGATGTGATCTTAACAAGGCATGGGATCTGACAAGGTGAATTTCATTCTTGGGTGATTCTTTTAGTTTATGTTTTTCAGGAACGATTCAGTTTAATAGTCGCTTTTTCTCCCACTGGTTGGACATTTGGTAAAGGAAAGAAAACTGCAGGGCGTGCAGGTAGAAGGTGGCAGCAGGGTACCATTATAAGGTTGCTATATGTTTTTACGTCCTCTGTTTTTTTTTCCAATAGCACTTACCATCTTGTTGAATTGAAGTATCCATCTAGCTAGTGATCCCGCTACATGGATAGTTTTAGTGGTAACTAAGACTGGCTCCTCTAATATAGGTAGCTAGCAATGTGTCTGATGACATATAGACTGGACTTAATGGAACTATATTGCTGTTCTATTACTGAAGCCGGATTCTGTCAAGGAAGATAGTTATAAGGCCACTGAAATCAGTTCCTTCAATTCTTTGTTCTGTCAAGTGGTAAAAACATGCATTTTAGAACAGTTTATCTTTTGGGTAAAAGTCAAGATCTTAGTTATAAAAGGCGTAAGGCGAGGCACATTGAGAGGTGTTGAAACCAAGGCAATAGGTGAAAGTTTTCAGCATATTTTTGATACTTAACATGATATTTATAAACACATTTTTCGTATTGTGCTAGGCCGCTAATATAGTGCAAAATGCCTACGGATGGTACAGTGTTTTTGGTTTTCAATTGTTGAAAGGGCGGGAAA
Source organism: Amaranthus cruentus (assembly GCA_019425755.1). Classification (NCBI taxonomy): domain Eukaryota; kingdom Viridiplantae; phylum Streptophyta; class Magnoliopsida; order Caryophyllales; family Amaranthaceae; genus Amaranthus; species Amaranthus cruentus. The sequence continues at coordinate 6,429,851 of CM033463.1, read as the reverse complement.
ATGGAAACGATCTTGTAAATGTACTAGTTTATCTGATAAATTTGTTCTACCACATCTAATACTGTTGGATGTTATTTTGCATCATGTAGATATGAAGTACCATACAGTGAGCATTGCAGCTTTGAAGAATTAAGGGAGTTTGTGAAGCTTATATCACCTGTTAAAATCGTACCTAGTGTCAACAATGAGAATGAAGCGTCTGGTAATGCCATGATCGAGCTCTTACTATCATAATCGATGAGTTTCAGGGAAATCCTCATATATGCAAATCAAGTGAAACACCCAAGGAGAAGCGAGGTGTAACCGTTTACTTATGTGTATTGTGTATGTTATTAGTATCTTTGGCGGAATTAGTGAAACATGATTCGCTAGTTAGTTTGCCTTTTAAATTCGTGGTTCGCTTAAAATGGCTCAAAATAGCCTAAAACTCACCACTATTTACTTTGTTCTATTTGCGATTCGTGGGGCGATTAGTGGATCATGTGACATTGGGCAGAGTCAATGTACTCATCCAGTCTCATGACAACTTTTGCTGATTCTGGAGGTTATGAGGTGTTGAAGTTCAAAGAACTTCGAAAATACTCTTATTTCATTATGTTTATGTTGCTTGATGATAATAATTATCTCTATTTTCTCGGGAAAGGTTTTGATAATGATTATTGTATTGCTTGTGATTGTAAATATATAATCAAATTCATCCTTCATGGTTTTGTAATAACAGAGGTTGCGTAGTGTTTAACCTTGTGAGTGTTATTTCCTTAGCAATTATTCCTGCTAACTGCTGTTCCTTTCAATTCGCACCCTTTGTTTTTTGGTGAAAATTATGGAAAAATGAATTGGATTGGAGAATAAAATAAAAAATAAATGCCTTTGTTTTTTGGTGGAAATTATGGAAAAATGAATTGGATTGGAGAATAAAATAAAAAATAAATGGATAATAGAAATGATTGGTTAAGTTGAAAGACGAGAATAGTAAATATGCCATTCATTCATTGTGTTTCAGAATGAAGCTTCTCAATACCCATTCTAGTGCCAATTAAAAAACAATTCCTACAATATATCAATGACATGACATTGTTAGCCTTTTAGTATGCAACATATTTAGTTCTTAAATACAACGGTCACACAGTGAGACTATATTAAACTAATTTTAAAAAAATACATTTGAACACTAAATACAATCGACTCACCCAATGTAATTCCTTTTTTATTTTCGAGAATCTCAACATCAATATTACTTTTTCGATCAAAGTTATTAATTTTAATTTCAACTATATTTTCTTTAGTCTATACTGTAATTAAAATTTTTTTGATTTCCCTCGAAATGATAACCTAATAGACTTTTTTTTCAAATTGTAAAAGTTACACTAAATAATATATATATGAACGTGCGTGACAATCTAAAATATAAACAACTAGTTTTTCAAGAGACCGTCTCTTTAAGAGACGTATCTTAAACCCAACTTATTAATGATTAATGTCTACTCCCTCTGTCCCATTTAATTTGCAGCATTTTCTATTTTGGTCCGTCCCACTTAATTTGTATCATTTCTATTTTTGAACTATGGTCCACCATTTTCTTTTAATCCCATCCATACATTTTAACTTTCTTTTAATTTTAACTATACAATTGATTATCACTCTTCATTTATTATCATTATCTACCTTTTTCTTCTTAAAAATCAACAATTTTCTCTTTGTTTCAAACTATATGGGACAGAGGGAGTACTTACATTATCCTTGATGCTCGTATCCTTATTGTCTACTTTGAATGTATGTCCACCTACATCATTCAACATACTTACGATTTTTTAGAAAAGATATAATAGGTCGGCCTAATTAAAAATAGTCATATAAATTGATTGAAAGTAAAAGGGGTAAAAGAGTAATTACAAATAAATTTATCTTGTTGGTATGAATCCAACAGGCAGAGCATAGCACTGCATTGGGATTTGGGGGCGGGGAATGAGCTCAACAGTCACAACGCCGCTTCCTCTAAATGTCGTGTGTTCAGGTGGGCAACCTCCATTGAATCCAGCTTCAACAATTCCATTGTTTAAATGGCGTCTTCTTATTGCTTATGATGGTACCAATTATGCTGGTTAGTTTTCATTTCTATCTTTTATTTGTATATATATTTGTATCCAAAATTACTGAATTTCAATTTCATGTATGCTTTTACTCTGCCATTATCATAATTTGAGCTATGAACTGGTGGGGACATTGTGAATATGAGAGGACATTAATGGAGAGCAGAGCAAAATGTATAAACTTTTAAATTTTGGGACCAAAACAAGTATTTAAAAGTAAACGAGTTTTTTAATCGAATTATGTATGTGTATGTGATTCTATGGAAATTGTTGGAGAGAAGCAGTTCTTGAATCATGTTGGATAGTAAGATTGAAATTATTCAAGGATTGGGTTTAGCCTTTTTTTCCCCCAAATCTTAAGGGTTCTAGCTTCAGCCCTGACTCAAATTATGGAGTAGGAATATATGTGTATGTGGTCCTATGGAAAGTGTTAGGAACCAGAACATTTGTAATCAGGTTGGAATCATCCAAGCAGTGGGCTTAGTCCTTTTCATTTAAAATTTTGAAAATAATCATGAATTTCAATCAATAATTAACAGGATCTTATCTGTGTTATTTGCTGATTGGAATGGCCAAGTATAATTGATAATTACACATATAATAGGTGGTTTCCATGGCAATCGCAACCCGGATCCTCTCTGTTGGTCATTAGATTAGATTAGACATTAGACCATAACAATCTTCAATTAACTTAAGGTTGATTTCTTTTCATAGTAAAGTTTTGATACAAGGTATGCTAGAGAATGTTGTTATTGGTGACATGGATCAATGTTACTTTCTGTATTCTGGATGTAATTAGTTAGGGGGTGTTTGGTATTTGAAATGAAAATGGAATGAAAAAGAATTGGATTAGGAGGGGTAAGAGTAATATTAAGTGTTATTGTTATGAAGTGTTAACAGATTAGGGGTATTCGTTATCCGCAACAAATGGATTTTGTTACCTAAACCCAATTAAACAAATTTAATGGATGCCCTTAATTTGTTTCCGTTTCCACGTGTTGTTAAAGATCACATGGTGAGCTAAAAGCATGTTAAGATTCTTATAGCTTCATCCTTTTGGAAACTGGGTTAAACCATCATATTAAACCACAAAAAATTTGGTTTTGGATATGATGCTGCAGAAAAGAAGTTTCTACCCCACTAGCTATGAATGATTTGCATTAGTATTATATTATCTGCGTTGGGCCTAGCCCAAACGAATTTGTTTTTGGGCTTATTACTACAAGACCTCATATTAACTTAGAGTTGGATGACTTATATTTAACAGTTTCAAATACTAGAAAGGATGCAAAACTTTTGCAACTTATTGTGCATTGTTTTTCTGGAATCCATAAATCCATACTTCAAAGTCTGCTATACAGAATTATGCTGCGATCTTAAAACACTCAACAATCCATAATTCTCCTTTCTTTTCTTTACTATAATCATGAGCTTTACAGTTATTGTATCTTCTGCAAGATGAGCCAACTCGAGGTGTAAATTCAGTGTTTGATTTGGATTATAAACAAGTCAAATCAAACAAAATTAAATTTGGTTTTCGTTTTTCTAATTCAAATCCAAATTATATTTTTTATAATCCAAATTGAACCAAACCGTATTATATGATACCAATCCAAATTGAACCGATTCAACCGAATATACCAAAAATTTTGAGTTGTTGAACTGATTTAACCATTTATCTAATTTGACTGAATTTTCTAATTCTAAGTCCCTTCCATTAGAGATATCTCAGTTGTAAGCTCTATTGCTTGAAATCTCATTAGATTCCATTGCTAGCCTATTTGAGCAACAAGTCGATAATTTAGAATCTTCCATGGTGAGTATCAGTCTACTTAATATCTTTTTCCCTTCAAATCGTGTGTTGAAAGGATATTATATTTCATATCTAATCTCGGTGTTTTGAAATTGTGTGTTGAAAGGATATTATATTTCAGCTTTAACCATGTAACTTCTGTGTGCAAAAATTGACAATATTGTTAGTGCAAGTGCCAAAACTCTTAATAATGACTTTAACTTTGACATATAATCGAACATGCTTAGTCTTGTTCTTTGAATAAGGCATAAAGAGACTCCACTCAGGGTGCAAGGCATGGTAGGGTGGTTGCTCGAACAAGGCAACATGAAAACAACAAACAAAGGGCATCAAGGTATTGTGCTCGTTCGAGCAAGATGGGTGTTTGTCCGAGCACAGTTGACAGCAGCACACGGTAGCCTTCTGAACATGCTGCTCGTTCGAGCACTTGGATGGCTCGTTCGAGCAGCCCTGCATTGGATCCTATTCCGGTCTTTTGAGCTACGGTTTGTGAATTGATGGGGCATTATGTTCATTGTTTAATGTAATGTTTATTGCTACGCTTATTGTGTGGTGTAATTGTGCTTTGATGGTAAATTAAGAGGGGTTCTAGCATGATGTATTCCTTCTCTATAAAAGGATACATCATTGATAGAATCAAATCACCACAAATACAAACTTGTTGAGAGGGCTATTTCAATTGTAATAAACTTGATAGTGTTCTTCCTTTGAATTAGTATTGTGATCTTAAGAGTTTGTTCTCAAGATAGGGAGGGTTATTTATATTGTATTGTTGAATCATAAATCTTCTATTTTGTTTGTGATTCTTATCTTGTTTTTCATTAGTATAAACTCATCAAGCTTTCATTACAAATATCTATATATTGTGCTGTATCAGGATGGCAATATCAAGTTTCACCACCAACAGTACAGTGCGCGATAGAAAGAGCATTAACTGTGGCCACAAAGTTGGACCGAAAGGATCTCAATTTAGTTGGTGCCGGAAGGACTGATACAGGAGTCCACGCATGGGGCCAGGTCTGAATTCTTGTTCCTCACTCTTAAGAATCTTGAAAAGGTGGACAACATTGATTGGACACTCATGTAAATAACGTTTCAGGTTGCACATTTTGTCACGCCTTACAATTATGATGCTTTAGATGACGTTCATGCAGCATTAAATGGTCTTCTCCCGCCTGACATTCGTGTGATGGAAATGAGCCCTGCATTACCGCACTTCCATGCTCGTTTTTCTGCAGAGGGAAAAATTTATCGTTACAGCATTTACAATAGCCCTGTCATGGATCCATTTCAACGTTCTTATGCATATCATAGTGTGTATAAGCTGAACGCAGCTGTTATGGCAGATGCTGCCATGCATTTCACTGGAAAGCATGACTTCTCATCCTTCGCTAATGCGATTCGCAATGATGGAGTACGGGATCCTATCAAGACCATATCTCGATTTGAAGTCACTGAGAGGGTAATTGTTAAAGACTTCAACAAATGCCTTGCTTGATATAATTATCATTATTCAGTTTCTTGAGTGAAAAATACGACAATGTTTTGGGTTTATAGGGACCTCTTCTGACACTCGAAGTTGAAGGCTCTGGTTTTTTGTATCGACAAGTTCGAAACATGGTATAGTATACTCTCTTCTGTCCAATTTCTGTTTTTATTTGATGAATATATATTCTTCTTTAATTGGTCAAAGTGTACTGAGCCTTTGCTTGGTGTGGGAATATATTATTCTTTCACATGTTGATGTTATGAAGGTGATCGAGAGTCGAGACTAATTAGTTTCTATGATTAAGGTGGCATTGTTGATTCAAATCGGAAGGGAAGCAATTCCTCCTGATATAGTTCCTCAGATTTTGGAATCAAGAGACCGTAAGGAGTTGGCTAAGTATGCGCTGTCTATGCCTCCTCACGGATTAAGTCTAGTAGAAGTGAAATATAACAAAGAACATCTGAAGCTTCCTGCAGGTTGTCCTCCAGTCAGTTTGGGTAGGCGTCATACAATAAGCAAATGTAAACTTCCCTACTATTGAATGCTTATTATTGAACTCATTCATTCTTGTTTAATCTTCATATTAAAGCAAGAAGTAACATGTTATTGTTAACTGCCTCATAGAGTCGCAGTAGATATTTAGAGGCCGTTTGGCGTGAAAATTATACATGTGACGGAATGAGAATAGTTAAAAAAAGAGAAACGGTAAGGATTAGCATTATTGTTATTCTTGTATGGTATGAAATTGATGAGGATGATAGAATTGTTCGTGTTTTGTTAAAACTTTGTTCTTTCGAAGGATGTTCAATAGAATTGTACAAATCTGTGTATTTGGAATTTCGTGGAGCAAAATCAAGTGGAGAACTCGACCAAACCCTCGGTCGAGTGGTGGCACTCAACCCAATTGAAGTACTTTACTCGGTCGAATGCAAGGCTGGTTTTTGCTCTTTGAAGTCTGATCTTAGATTTTCTAATGCTCGTTCTAATCCAAGTATTTGCAAATGTAATTTTTACCTCCTTAACTTAAATATGTTGACAAATCACGTCTACTCGCAGTAATAAAAAGAATGTATATAAACCCTTAAAATTGGACAGTTAAATCTTAATATCCGGCTAATAAATCATTAGTTGTTTCTTTGCTAATAAGTTTGGCTCATATTTTCATTAGGCAAAAGTACATTTTGGACTAGAATAGAGCTCATGCTCATGCAAACACCATAAACTAAGCCAGATGTTTCGATTTTTGGGGAGAATGAGAGCCAGTGAAGGGGAAACAAACCCACAATCTCCAAAGATGAATCGGACGAATTCGTCTCCTGAAGCAATAATGTCCAATTCAATTCTACCAACTATCCATTAAGTTTTTAAAAATGTGTACTAGCACAAAAGGTTTTACAACATAATACAAGAAAGACGCGTTACAATATCTACGTTATCTTCATCGCTTTTCCATTCATATCAAATGAAAGCTAGATGCTTCGACTTGAGTCGGATTCTACTGTTACAAATACTCAAATAGAGCATGCTGTTCTATGATTCCTCATCGGATAGTGTACAGTAAAAGGAATAAGAGTCATGCGCTAGATTCTGCAGCACGGGGAGAAAAATAATTTAGAAGGTTTTCGTGGATACAAGCGAGAAAACAGTACCAAATGTCAAAATAAAACAGTACCAAAAGGAATAATATCCATTCGTTGAAGAAGATACCTGTTCCTGTGAGCGGAAATACATGAATGGGGTGTAATGAAGAAAATTCGAAACCCTAGATGTATATATGTCCGCATATCTGCATTCGGAAACAAAATCATCATCATCATACTCAGTATATGAAGTGATTAGGAAACGAACTACAGAACATGAAGTGATGCCATCAAATACTGATAAAAGTCTCATCACCATCCAAGCCAAAACAATCAACCAAAAGAACATATAGGGAAAAAGCAACATACTTCTCAATTTGCCTCATCAAGTGGCTCTTATCCCACAGGCCAGCACGAGAAAGGAATCCCCACCTGATTTAAGAAATAAAAGTGTCAATTTCATGTAAAAGCCGACAACATATGTATTTCTTTGTATCAAAGAGCACAACTCGTCATACACAATTCCATCAATGTGACTAAAGCTTACTTTGGAAAAAATGGAACAAATATACTTGAAATAATTTCTTATAACAAGTCTACGTTTCATACAAGATAACTTTGCTCTCTTTTCATTTTTTTTTCTCGTGAGGCAGTAGCCAAAGCCAATATGTTTTGTTCACATACATGGTGGTGGAACACCCTCTCTCTATAATCTCGGATTGGCAATCATGACAAGCTCCATATTCAAAAGACTTGGATATCATACGCTTGTGAGATTTCCTTTTGTTATTCCTTACCTTTTGTTAAAAAGCTCTCCATCTGATTCCAACATTGGAGCAATCTTCTCATCCAATCTTTGCATCACAATAAGCAGCTTCTGTATGCTTTCTTTAAGTTCATGATCGTCCAGTTTGGTCGCTGCAAATGTCTACAAGTCCATACTTTTATCGTTATAGTGAATTAAATAGTGGTATAATGCTTGAAATTCAAGTAGGCACGACACAATCAAAAATAGAAATTGGAATGCTTGTAACACAGCAATGCCAACCAGAGTGATGGCTAAAAGCATGGACAGTTATGAAGTTTCAATCAATCTTAGGAGCTAATGCGAGAAAAAAAATTGCAAAGATTTTTAAGATATATTTGGCACACCAGTGACATCTAGTATCCATATGAATATTTTTAAAATGATTCAATAGCATTTCAAGTTTTAACAGTTGGTAATAGATGTGTATATAAATTAATCACTTTGTTTCCTATATAACCCTCCTCGAGGGTTGCTGGCATGGAGGAACCAGGGGTGGGGTGACCGGTGGGGGGAGTTCAATGCTAAATCATCAACGAGTCAAAAGAAAAAGTTACCTGAGCTGGTCGATCGTTCATTCGCCTCTGAAGAGCAAGGCGAAGCTGGTTAAAAAGATCCCCAAGAACTTCCTTCTGATTTACTAGCTCTATTAAAGAGGTTCGATCTGCTCGGCTACCTATCAAAGCAGTATACTGAAAAAAAAAATCAGATGCACCAGATAAATGCTGTTATTGTTAATATGAAAATTGAGAGGCTATTCAGTATTCAGAGTGACTTTGTAACAACGGAATCTGACTTTTCAATTCACATTATCTTTCAGAAAAACGAGAATATATTGCTACAATATTTGAAATAGAAAGGGATAAGAGAGGAACAATCACCTTAATAACCTAATACTAACATGACTTAGCATTGCGATTTTGGCGACAGTTCAAACGCTTTTATAAGTATATGGAAACAAACAGAAGAATAAAATATACAGTATTCAGTAATCCTAATATAATGGAGTACCGCCATCTAAGATTGTTATTTAGTCATTTGAGTTCAGCACAGTCAAACGAGGGTTAAAACTCATTGTTACCTTCTCACTAGATAAGTACTCGAGCAAGCTCAAGCAACATAGGCACATAACTTGTCTTAGTTGAGCTCACTTTGGCTCTTCCAAATTTTCCATTTGTATGCCAATATAGTACATTATGTACTTTATTCTGTTCTGTGAACTGTGAAGTGAGTTCAATCTGTTTTTCTTTGTTCAAATTTGTTGCAGCAGTAAAAAGGACAAAAAAAAAAAAAAAAACACGGCTGAAAACAATCTTGACCTTGCTGATACTCTGTTTTCCAAGTTAAAACAGGGCTGAAAACAATCTTGACCTTGCTGATACTCTGTTTTCCAAGTTAAAATAGGGTGGATGACCTCAAGGTCAGATGAATTACTAAGAATGGTCACACCAATTCATAACCTCAAGCTCACAAGGCTTGATATACAGTCCACAAGTAGGATATAGACAGCATTTGAACTAGTGTGAGAACCACCAAAAGCAATTGAACGCTAAAAAGATAAAAGAGCAATGCGTAGCAAGGATACCAATCAAGAAAGAAGCAAATTCACAAATGATTTATCCTGATGAAATTTGGAGAGCACAAGATCAGGCAACAACATCAAATTAGAAGTGGTAAACACCAATGATCATATCAGTTTATCACTAATTAGTTAAAGATTGTTGAGGGTTGCTAGTATTATGTCAGGTAACAAGAGTGATCGAGTAATTTCAGTTGATAAGATGTGAGGTTCGGTAGTTTGGACCTTAGAGCACATCAATGGAGTCCACGCAATAATGCCATTATTTAAAATTATGAGGACTATACTCCCAACAACTTGAGGACACAAAAACTACGACAAAATGCTTACTTCTACCTACGATGATCAAGAAGCGATTGGAAATAATTCCTGGTTCCCTCCTTCCCAAAACAAACAATGAAATGAGGTTTACACTTATCATCAATTTGTGACTTCAAATTTCTCAGAAAGAGGAACTTTTGAACTTTCCTATTTATATATACATATTAAAGAGAAAAACATCCTTAAATTTATATCATAGGACCTATCATCATCGTGGACCCAATGTTATATAATAAAACCAATAGAACTAGCTGATAGAGTTCTGATGTTCACAACAGAGGCATATATTAACAGTAAGCATATCACTTAACTAATATCTGTATATACCCAGCTCAAAAATAGAACAAAGATGAGGGTTATCATTGGATAAGAGTAAAATAAAACCATTCAGCCATCTTACGGTCATTCCAAGTGGACTAAAGAGAAGAATAGATTCTAACCTCTTCTTCTAGTTCTCGACAAATTAATGCCGTACGCCACCGCAAGTGGACTTTAGATTGGCTTACATCAGTATAGATATGGTCACCAACGTATAATATCTCATCACCAGAAACACCAAGGGAGCTTTCAACCATCTGGGCACTACCACCTGAATACAGACCCCCTGTTTGAACATAAAAATATTATCAGGTTGTTCAAAACAATAAAAAATGGATACATAAATGAAAAAAATATTCAAATTGTCTCTTATCACCACTTCCAATTTCTAGTTTTTAGAGCCTTAACGGGAAGAACACTCCCAGACCACTATCGGAATTCAGAAAGTATCACAAAGTACCATATGTGCACTGTGCAGACATTACCTGTACGTGTTTTAAAACAGGGGCGCATCAGACCTTCTCCTGTCACTACTTCATACATAGGGTGTGACATCTGAAAAAATTCTGGTTTCCTGGCAGAGACTATAACCTGGAGAGGACAACAAAGCAACATGTCACGAGATGAGCTATCATGACAGCCATTGCCACAATAATTTGAAAAGTATCAGTTCTCTTGAAGGACAGAACTACATTGTTTAGGGCCTCCAGGCCACAAACAATACTGTACAAAAATATGCATCCATCTTTTTTGGTTTACAGATTAGGGTTTTCTGTTGCACATTACATTCTTCTTTACCTAAATGATAAAAATACAAAGTAGACCATGAACCATTGTATCATGAATGTTTCAGTTGAGTGCCAATCCCCACCTCCCCTCCCCCCCCTCCCACACCAACCACCCAAAAAAGGGGCAAAAAAAGTTTTGGATCCGTATGAATTGTAACCAGTGCGTCTTACTAAATCAATTAAGCAGATCCCAGATTTCTTTTCCCTTTACAGAGCTAGAGTAAAAATTAAAGAGATAATGTTCAACAATTTGAGGTTTTATCACCAGGACATCTAATATGATTTTCCCAGATTGATCACCACCTTATTACATTTAAAAGCCTGTTGGCACAGATATAAAGAGCCACAAAGTATGAAATAAACACTCAGCAATATGATCCAAAACTCTTTTAGGAAAGATATCACAATGCCTCAACCATTATCCTAGGAAAATATGACCAAGGTAAAACAACCCCCACATCAACCCTAATTAACCTCACAGATACATATTTCAAGGGAAAACATGGACCATTATATTATATTAAATCTAGCAGTTCAACAAAAGCAAGCAGCATTGGACAAGAAACTAATATTCCATGTTCGATAGATGTTCCACAGTCAATCACATATCCTACAATGATGGTTGTAGTCCAATGGCCTTTCCCACAAAAACCAACTTAACTTATATTCAAGATTTTTAATGAATTATGTGTCAACAGATTATTTACGGCTGAAATTGTAAGACATGGAGAAGTTTACAAATAAGAATACCATGTCAAAAAGATCTCGCCAATCCATATCATTAGGAAGAAACCTGTTGAAGGAGTGTTGCATCATTTTGTCCGTATAAAGAAAATCCGAATTGGTAATCACCAAAAGCTTTTTACCAGCCTGATAAGATAAACGAGACTTAAGATTAGATCTCACAACCATTTCTCGGGTCATAAGAAATGACTGATATCATGCAGTACCTCCTTCTGATCAAGCAAAGCTAAAGGAAGCTCTGGGTCGGGCTCTACAAACATTTCAGGCTTTGACATAATCTCACTCTGCAGAAAAGTTTGTAATTATGATGAAATTGCTAGACCAATTTCAGTGAATTATGAAAAAAGAAATATGAGCACCTTTAGTTGTCCTTCGACATGTGCTCTGAACAAAGCCTTTCCAACAGCCTGAATAATTACATTAAACTATTGAAGTAAAACAGATTACTATAGTTATCATAAAAGACATTGAAAGAAAAATCAGCAGCATATTTTTGCCTTGTAAAGCCCTTTATAATCAAGTGGGCCAACTTCAGCTGCAACCGCTCCTTCATCCAGCCTGTCAACCAGCTGCAGCAAAGATATATTAAGTTGACAAAATGAAAACTATGGCTTGATAGAACCTTATTATATATAGCATTGCATAGTAACTGACAAGATCAGAAAGAACTGAAAACCTGCATATAAGCCACTGCTTCTGAAACAGAGAAGAAGGTATTAAGGAATTCCCATCTACTCTCCTTTCTAAGATCCACCAATTCCCTCCCATAGATTTCACTTCCTTGCATAGAAGAATACAACCATCAGATAACATTTCAAGGTCTTGAAGACAGAAATTAGAACACATACAGGTTCACTGTGCAAATTGAACCCTCCAATCTATGCTCCACCACAAATTAGGTCAACTAGTTTAGGTTGCAAGAATTAGAATTGGATAAAGCAATATTAATTCATCACGAAAAGTATTCAATTACAAGCTAACTACCAGTCGTTGGGATACCATTCAACAGGCATAAATACATGGACCTGTTGCAAATATATGATCTCTGTGATATTATGAGGTCATTTTGATTCCCTACTATACACCAAATTAATCACGCACCAGAAAAGGGGGCCATATAGTGAAACCTGAGACAAGAAGACTATTTCCAATACTTGGTTTCTGAATTTATAATGCTAAGGCTAGAAGTTTTACTGTAGGGTTTAACAAGCAACTCAGCTTAAAGAGCCATTTAACAAGATTGCAGGCTCTGTTAGCATAGCCACATATTTGTGACACAAACAAAAGATAGAAGGTAAAAGAAACATGAGCCTTCTTTCCATTCTCAGCCACATGAAACAAATCTATGGAATTAGCATGTTATATGGTACTTCTGAATCAAACTACACATCCATAACTCATAACTAGAAAAAGAGAATAGGTTGAAGTTATTTCATGTAATGTCGGCAACTATATGTTTAAAATTTATGCTTTCCTTGATCTTCACTGCCCTTACCCTACCCAAACCCACACAAAAAAATGAGGCAGAAAACTTTCATTGCGAGGGAGAAGCAATTTTATTTGCAGCATTTATTCCAAAGAGTTAATTTTTAAAAACATGGAGTTCTTCCTTTAAATTCAAGAATATCAAACTACATATTTTTCAAATCAAAAATACGCAAAGTAGCACATTAAACTGTGGAGCAAAGACAAGCAACTATTGAGCCTTTGAATTGTGGATCAACTCTAAAGAGCATCTTCAGTCTCAAAGGGGTAAAGCCATCTACATCCAATAGTTGTCATCCCTATTAGAGAACCAACCCCCCCGCCAAAAGAGATAATCGCGTACTTTAATGTTGTTAATGTTAAAGTGTTTGATGATAGAAAAATGATTGTAGAAAAAGGATACGAAATGCAGCAAAAAAACATCAAACTTATCATGTAATATAAGAAAATACGAGACTAAGATAAAAAGTTAAAACTTCAAAAAAAATAATATAAACCCCAGAAATCATCCTCTTCTCAATCCCTCATGATCAAGCGCCTATGGTGGACATCAAACATTTAAACCACATATACAAGCAAACACAACAAACACTTTTAAGGGAGGTTCATGATTACCTTACTGCTCTTGTCGACAGCATTGTCGTTCCATGCATCGCCCTCTTTATATAACCAAATCGATCTGGCTTAACCAAGTTTCCCTTCTCTTTGTCTATGACAAGACCTCTGATAACCTAGCAACAATCAAGCGATTGAGTGAATGAAGCAAATAAATCGTAGACATATACTAGTGTCAATTGTCAAGACATAGAAGCATATCAAAATTGCCTTACCAAGTTTGGATCAAAGGCAAGACCATCAACTGGAAACCCCATGTTCCTCAAGTTATCTAAGCAATAATCATAAGCTCTCCCTTCCCAAGCCTAGAGTGCAACCACAATGAATAGAATTTTAGAGTTACTCCTATCGATTTAATGAATGTAATGACATAAGCACATTTAAGTAAAAATAATAAGATAGCAACAATTTGACTACAAAATAACACGTATCCATGAAACATTTACATCCAAACTCGTAGTCTCAAACAATAATTGAACATCCAATAAACACATATCGACATCGGACTAAAGCAACAACCACCCTGCACTTTTTCCTCATAGCATATGCAAGTAAATGCATGTATGCGTTTCAACATATGAATGTTTATCAGAGAGCACATAAATACACAAACACATTCCTTTTTGATTTTTTCCTTTCATCCATCTATGACTACTATGTGCACTAAGTAGCAAGGGAGAAAGAAAGTTGGAACTTAAGAGACTTAAAAGAGGATAAGGAAAGCCAAAGATGACTTGGAGGACATGAGTGACAAAGAATATGAAGAATCTAGAATTACAAATTGAGATGGTAGAAAATCGAGAAGAATGGAGACGAAGAATCATGTGGACGAACATTGACACTGATATATTGGTTCATATAGCCGACCCCAATCTTTTGGGATTAAGACTCTGGCATTGTTGTTGTTGTGACAAAGAAAAACATTAACTAAAGGGATAGACGGTTTTATTTAATTAAGTTAGTTCTATGATTTTTCAAATGACACACTCTCATGGTTTAGGACTAATCACACCGGATTCCAAAGGAAAACATCACCATGTAAAAACATAGTTTTTGGGTTCTAAAAAGGAAAATTGTGACACAATTATATAACATTGTCACATAAAAAGGGAGTAAAAAGATGGTTTTAAAAGCCGCAAAGCACTTGGCTCCAGGCACGAGATGTGAGGTGCCCAAAACCCAGAGAAAATATAATTTGAAACCCCCCAAAATAAGCTACAAATTTAAAATATAGAAGTAAAATAAAGATGAAGAGAAGAGAAAAAAAGAAAATAATAGAGTACATGTGGTTAGTACTGTATCAAATGAGCTTCTTCTAAATTAAGGCCAAAATGTGCTCTAAGGCTCTCGAGTCTCGACTGATGGATTCTCCTCGCCTAACCTTATGTAAGTGCCTAACTCTAGCCTTAGGCATGTCTAGCTAGGTAAAACTGAAAACAGAAAATATTGAGGATGTAGGGGAGTGCAAGAAGATATAAGAGAATAATAATCGCTTGAAGCGGATTCAGTCACCACTCTGTAATCAAACAAGAGTGAACAAGATATGGGACAACTACTTACTTTTTCCCTCCAACTTTCACAACTGAATGTCTGGATGAGCATCAAATAATGAAATGTAAGGCATCATAATTGTCTTAAACTCAATTCATTATCATAAATCTCATCTTTGGCTTGGAAGCCTAAAATAACATGGTCTTATCAATTATCACTAATAACCATACACAAAATAAAGTTATAAGAACTATGAAATTATTAAACAGATGAGAAAATATACAAAGCTAGTACAGTTAATCACTGTAGAACCAAAGATCACAATAGCATATGCACTTTGCAGGAAAATTTGGGTTTATTAAAAAAATGAAGTGGGCAAAAAATCCCACCCATAATTGATATGCCTGTTCAACAAATAGCTAAGAAGGTGAAAGAGATGATACCATGACATTGTAATGCATTAAAGTGTAGTCCATGTCATATCCAATAGCACTGATTGACCGAAGATTGAGGGTACGGGAGCAAAATATGCCACGAGGAGAATGAGTAGCAGAAAAGGGACCCTACATATGAACCACACAGAAATGAAAAAATGTTCAAGCATATATTTATTCGCAAAATTTAATAGCATTTTCCAACAAAATAGTAAAGCAATTATGATGTTAAATACTACTGCTTTCTAGAAGATTTAGAAACAAGTTTTTGGGACAAAAAAGGGGGAACCTGACTTCACAGAAGCACTAGCATGAGTTGCATGACAACTACAAGCTTAAGATATCAAGATATAGCAGCACCTATTACCAATGCACTCAATTCAGTTATATGAAGTGAGTATGCCACTAAGTCAGACATAATTTTGGTTTTATCAATGACCCAAAAAATTTCAGGAAGGTCGGGCCCCTTTCAACCCCAAAGAAGATCATCCCTTGACTCTCGATCAGATTGTAGTGTTTCTAGATATGGACAACCAGACCACATTATTTTTTCCCTCTCCATCTAAACACTACCTCCAATAACTATACTTAGTTTTATATACAAGAAAACAAAGAAGTGCAATCTCAAGAGGAATTAGTTTAGAACAAAAATTGATAACAAAAGAGGCAATATTTTCACCTACAAAAAGTTATCATATTCAAGAAGTTCACATTGATCTAATATATGTTCACCAAATTCAAATCAACAACAATCTATATTACTGAGACGCGACATATGTCCATGATACCCATGTCAAAACAATGCGACAAGGAACAAACATGGGACATCGATCATGGCTACCGTATCAACTTTATCTTTAACCTTATCTTTGATGTAAAATGAGCAGTAGCACTTACTATATAAAGACTTTCTCCCTAAGTTTCAAAGTCGCACAAGTATAAATTACAATATTCAAATATTAAACGTAATTCTCATTTATAAAATAAAGAATAATTCATACTACATTGAACTTTTACTTGAAAAAAATAGTGTCATGTATTTGTACTTGTTTGTGTTCAATTTCACACAACAATTTCAAGTCCCCAAATTTCACAATAGGACCATAATGCAACAATGTTGTTTCAGTCATGTTTTGAGTAACGATCATGGTGATACGGTTCTCATACCACCAAAAATTGGCCAATTCCATGAAATATCCTTTATACGGACATAAAATGAGATTCTTTATACTTTTACTATGTTTGCAACTTCCAACAGTTTCCTTATGACCTTATCCCTAAGTTCATCTATAGTATACACATCTCAACTACACACATGTTCTGCATGATTCTTTCTCAAGGCCTAACATTTTGATCCATATAATAACATTGGTTTAATAGATGTCCGTAAATTTTCCCGTAAATCGCATAAACCACTGATTACACTTTTTCATTTGAGCCAACCACACTAAATCACATGTGATGAATTGGTCAATTCTCCTTCCTTTTTAAAGATAACCTTATCTCCTAATCTCATCAACTTCATGTTCCTATGTGCTAAAATGACATTTCATATGCCTTATCGTACTTTGACTTTTCCTGAATTCCCATGATTTCGTGCATCCACAATTCCAATTTAGCGGTGACGTTTTCTCTAGACTCTAAATTACAAGATTCCAATTACAATATTCCCAAATAGATTCAAATATGTTATAATAAGTATGTATACGTGAATTCCAAGTGAAAAAGAAGTGCACCCTGGCCGCCTCCACATTCTTACTAATGTCAATAGAAATGCATTTCATTTTAAGTTTCTCCATATGCCACTACTCCTAAGTAGTAATACTAACGATAACTTCAATGGTGGCTTTTCATGTTACTTGAAATATTCAAACAATGAGAGGGGAGGAATTTGCTTGACCATTAAAATGAAATAGTTTTGTAATTTCACCTTACCTCTCTAACAAAGGAAGTAAATAAAAAAACAAAAACAAAACATCTATAATTGATGTTTAAGGACAATGCAAAATGCAAAGTCACTATTGAACAGCATTAGAGCTGAAAATTAGTGTAGCCAAAAATTATAGTGGCAAACAGTGGCGGATCTATTCACGGGGGGGGGGGGATTTATCAAAAAAAAAAAAATGGAAATTCTGGTCTCAGGAGTTGAAGAAACGCGTGACATTTCCCCATTAAGAAAATTAAAATTCTCTCCCTTCTCTCTCTAAAAGGAGTAAAACCCTAGTAAACAAAAACCTAAAACTACCGTCACCTCAACCTAGTAGCCGCCTTCCCCAGCCACGTCGTCTGCCGCCAACGCCTGCCGCCATCAGTGAGCCGTCGATCCGGCTGCCGACTGCTGTGTCGTTGCCTGTCTCACAAAACAAAAACCCTAAAAACTAGAATTTTGATTTTTTTTAAGGTATTTTCACTCTTAATTCTAATCTTAATCTTTATGTTCTAATCTTTAATCTTAAATTCCTAATCTTGATGTTCTAATCATTTTTCTTAACCTTAATTCTGATTCTTGAATTTTGTTAGAATGTTACCCTTTGTTTTTTTGTTTATCTTCTTTGAATAATTAATTAGAATTTGAAAGGTTGATAAGAAATAATCAATTAGATAACCTGTGTTTTGTCATAAAAGGTCTGTTAATTTGGTGCCTTTGACAGGAAAGAAATTATCATATTTTCTTTAGTTATTCTCATTCTTTAGGCTCTAACTTATCTCTCCCAATCATTAAATCACCTCTTTTAAGTACCAAAGATAAAGGGGTTTCTAATTTCCTACTTAAGACACTTTTCTCATCTAAAAAGAAATCAGTTGATACATGCTGAATGTTCACAGGATTATTCACATACAAAACAATTGTAATTTGTTTTTTACCTTATATATATTACTTTAGCTTTGTCTTGGGATTTTTGTGTTTCTAAATGTTATTTTGCAAAAATAAAAAAATATTTTAGTTGTTTATTTTACAAAATTCTGCCGAAATTTTTTTATTTGTTAGTGCCCCAGGGGACTCTGAACCCTGGATCCGCCACTGGTGGCAAATCACTAGAGATGCCCTTAAATCCTTACAAAAATGACTCAACCTAAATTTGCAATTCACAAAAATAAACAATAATAATAACAATAAAAGAGTGAAAAGGCATACCGGAATTCCCAAGTGACGAAGCAAATTCTCAGCACCTTCAGCTTCCAATTTGGCTATCTCCTCAATTGGACCATCCAAAGTAACATGAGTTTCACCTCCTACCAATCCATCGGACCCCATAAATTGTGTATTCATCTTCTAGATACTAATCAATTGAAAAAGGGAAAACCTACCTTGGTTTTTTCATACATTCTTCCTAATTTTAGCATACACAACAGCATTTTACTTCTATTACCCAATGCCACTAAGTGGCTTCCACTTAGGTGACAGTGACGAAAAATGAAAGGGGCGGAGGGCAGCTTCACCCCAACCTTTTTTCCCTAGTATAATGTGTCTATAATAAGACCATCTAAAATTGTCTAATAATGAATTAATGGTTGGATTAGTAGTAAAGTTGACGTTTTTTCATATATATTTAAAAGGTTTGTCCTTCATTTCTAAACCCAATTTAAAAGTCCTAGATTCAAATCTTTGCCCTCTTAAGTTTTGACCAAGTTTCACCACTATTGGAAGAGATGTCCAGAACTGATAACAAAGAGCTTGGTTCCAGTTCAACAGGTGATCAAATGAGTAATCATAAGAACTATAGATCTTTAGCCCATCCAAAAGAACAAAAATTTCAAAATTCCATAACCTAAAGCAAAAGAACTACAAACAAAATCCCCCAAAATAAAAACACCCAGTTTCCTTAACACAATAACAAACCCATACCAAATCAAAACTAAAGTATGTGAACAGTAACCTTACCAAAAGCTTCAAAATGGTCAAAATTCACATTAAAATCCCCTTTAGTGCTCTCCCCCAAATAATCAACATCAGACTTATTCCTGGGTGTCACAGAAAATTCCGGCCCTGATGCAACCGCCGCCTTCTCGGCGGAAACGCACTTACACGACGGCGTTTTGCGGGAGAAGACTGGCAACGAAATGAATGGGAAACAAGTGGGAATTATGGATGAAGCTGCCATTAATTTAAGCGGAGAATAAACGTTGAGTGGTTCTACTACACTAGCTTTACATTGCAATGGCATTTGCATTTTGTTTAAAGGAAAATCGAATTGAAATTGAAGTTGAAGGAAGGGATAGCAGGTTCAACAATGGAAGCAGCAGAGTTTGTTCACTGGGTGTCTACAGCTTAATGGCATGAGTATCATATGGAGTAAAACTACATGTTTTTTTTTCCATAAAAATATCTTTGGTGATGTCATTGGGTACTTCTACGCAAACACCGTTTTCCATGCCCAACAATTATGTTTGGTTTATCTTATCAAATTTGCGATATTTTTTATTTTAATTTGTTTTATTTTTTACAAATTTTTGCAATAGACTATTTATAGCATAGACGGGTAATTATGGGTCATCCCATTTTACAAAATAAGTAACTAATTAGTCATCAGCCTTCTTTTTAAATTTAAAATCATTGGGCTGAGCTATTAGGAGAACCGTCTTTGCCATAGACGGTCTCTCAGTAGACCTTCTGTTTAATTTTTTATATCATTTTTTTTGGGCGATGGAATGACCTACTACTTTCTTTTGATCTCATTCATACATTTTAACTCTTTTTAAATTTCATCCACACAATTCATTCTCTATCTTCGATTATTACCGTATCCTTAAAAACTAATCATTTTTCTCTTTGATGTAAATTAAAAAGAGGATAGACTATTGGTTGTCTAAGTTATTCATGGTCTTCTTAAGAGATTGCAACTAAATGACATGGAGTACTCTACTATATATTGTTGCATGTAATTAGAAAAATATAATTAGAAAAATATGTGGATATAAATTAAATAATTAAATAAAGTGATATAATTAAATTGTATGGATATAATTAAATAATTAGAAAAATAATTTAAAAAGTGATATAATTAAATTGTATGGATATAATTAGAAAAATATGTGGATATAAATTAAATAAAGTGATAGGATCATAACTTAAAACACTACTTGTCCTTAATTAATTAGTAGCAAAGAGAATTTTAGTGTGTTTTTAAAAAAAGCAAGTGGAAATTTAGTCATGTAATTAAAAGAGAGATAAAATATACAGATTTTGTAAAAGAGAGATGTAAATTAAATTTATAAAAATAATTTTATTAATTATGGTCCCCGTATTTTTTCGAATAACTTTCTTTTAATATCTTTAGTCTCCTCTTTTCTTTCATCAAATTTATTATTTAATAAAATTATACATTCACTACCTAAATGATTCTATTTTTTTAGTTTCCGTGAACTTTTTTTGTGGAAACTTTATTAAAGAACAAAGTATTAATATCTTTTAGAACACTGTATAAATCATTATCAACAAATCAATGCGCAAAACAATAAACATAATAAGCATAAGTACAATCCCTTCCTACTAGAACTGTTTATGGACGGGCTTAGGGACCACCATATCCCTAATATTGACGGTAATGAGAAAGAATTGAGGGAAGTTGCGGAAGTAATTAGAAGTATAAGTTATGCTTTAAAAAGTAGGTCACTAGACCAAGATCGTCAACAAATATCAAAAGACGTGGCATTTGTTACTTTCCAAAAGATCCCCTATTTCATCAACAATTATACAAAACTATTTTATTTTGATATATTCACAATTCACAAAGTTCATTTTACTAACGGCCTATTTAGTAGGTGGTAATAAATAATGGTAATGAGAATGAAAAATTAGTGTAATTTTAATTGAAAAATCTCTTGGTTAACTTGATGATCATGCTTGTCCAACTTCAATCATCTCATTTTTTTCATAAATTTCATTCTAATGCATTATCATTTAGAGAGATAGTATTAGGTGGTACTAGATATTTGTAAACAAAAAAAATTTTGATCAAAGTTTCGTTACCATGGGAATGATATGAAACTTAAAAAAAAGGGGAAATTTCACGTGGTAACCCTGAGGTTTTGGGTTTTCCACGTGGTAACCAAAACTTTTACAAAATCCACGCGGTAACCCTGAGGTTTACCAAATTGTTCCACCGTAACCTTTTTGCACATAAAACATTAGCAAAACGATAGCAAACGTTAATTTTGATGCTTTAAGGTTGTTGTATGGCTATTTTTACGACTCACCATTTCAAATTCTATCAGTTTCAACCTTTTCCCCCAAAATATAAACCCTAGTTCTACCATTTTTGGATTTGCGGGAAAAAAATATGATTTGTATGAAAAATGGTAAAGTTAGGGTTTATGTTTTGGAGAAAAAGGTTGAAACTGATGACATTTGAAATAGTGAGTCGCATAAATAGGCTTACATCAGCCGTAAAGCTTCAAAATTGACGTTTGCTAATGTTTTTATGTGCAAAAAGGTCACTGTGAAACAATTCAAAAACCTCAGGGTTACCGCGTGGATTTTTTAAAAGTTTTGGTTACCACGTGGAAAACCCAAAACCTCGGAGTTACCATATGGAATTTCCCAAAAAAAAAATTAAACTATAAAATTTATAACTCATTTCCATTACCAACATTTAGTACCACTAACCAAACAGGCCGTAAAAGTAATTCCATATTGCTAGCAAAAAGTAGTCCTTTAATATTAATCCAGATTATCCCAAAAAAGGCATTGGAAGAAAAGGGATGAATAAGTAACACAAGTGTTTGTACAATACATATATCGATCGTAGATGGCTGCTGGAGATTCAGCGGCACCAAGAAATATGTACATTTACACATAAGTACAAGTTACGCTAGCTACGAAGTTACATAACCTTGTCAAAGATTGTATCAGTTTTTCGGATGTTTTGATTGAGGCTCGACATCGGGAATTTCAGTGCTAGAGCAACGTTTTAGGTAACAATCGAGTTTTTTCTGCTTCAATGGACTAGAACTAGGTGAAGCGTAAGAGTGGAGTGTCTTCTGTTTAGCAGGGCTAGAGCTAGGCGAGGGGTAAGAATGAAGTGTCTTCTGTTTTGCGGGACTATAACTCGGTCTGTTGTGTGAAACCTCCATAGTATTTTCACGTCCATCGAGAACCTAATTTGTCACAAAAGGCATTTAATTTTCATTTTAGCAACAGGAAAAAGCAAAGCAATGAGAAAATACCAATGAACATGCAATTGAAAAAAAATAAAAAATAAAAAACCTGTCCCAAATTTTCTAATTTATTCTGAACAACGTCCCTGCAAAAGGGCCAAAAAAGGCATTATGTTACTATCAGTGTCAATAAACTTACTCTTGCACTTTACAGGAATCGAACCGAGAAAATATAACAAAAGTGACATTATACCAGATGATATCATCGACGGTGTCATTTGCTAGAAGGTAATACACATTGACAGAAGAAACCTAGCAAGATCAAAGGGAACAGGTCGAGATCATAAAGATTTGATTAGCTTGAAAAGTACATGAGGCGTCGATTGCTAAAATTTTTCTGATAAACTAGTTTCAAACTGATTAATCTGATACCTGACCGATTCTATGAGCACGATCTTCGGCTTGTATCATGTCACCAGGGGTCCATGACAGCTCAGCAAAGATTACAGTGCTTGCTGCAGTTAGGGTTAATCCAACACCTCCAGCTTTTATTGATAGCTGCGACAGAAAATCAAAATAAATAAATCTCAGAAGTGGCTTATATAACAAGTATCGACCTGAATAGGAAAGATGTATAACACCCAATAAACAAAGAAGAGTTGACATACAATTGCAGCCTTAATCGCCTCCTTTTCCTGAAAATCTGTAACCAGAGCTTGTCTTGATGCAGCAGGTGTACTACCATCAATACGGATACAACCAACTTTTTTCTTCTGGAAGATAAAAAGTCAGAGTATGACAATCTCACAACAAATGGGAGATAATGCTTAAGGCTACCAACTCCACACAGCATGAAGTTGGAGGATTCCTTTTAGGGAAATAAAGGGGAAAGAGAGGTTGGTGATGTTTTTGAGACTGCTCTCATATAGATTATAGTGAGCTTGATTATCTTCACCCTCGTCCCATCCAAGCGTGGGCCATCTAGCAGATTAATTTGCAATTTTCTGACTATAAAATAATGAAAGGAAAAAAGATAACCTGAAGGAACTTGTGAATTGCTTCAATCATGGTTTGATGGTGCGCAAATATTATAAATTTACATCCAGCCTGTTCCAATCCAACAGAAATATTGCTCAGAAACATGAAAGTGCCATCAAAAAAGCCAACAAAGGTTCCTTATTCAATGTTGATTTTTGATGGAAATAACACGACCAATTCCGCTCCAGACAAATGCATGGGCATTTTAAGATCAATCTCAAAGTTTCCACCAGAAACTAATTTTATGTGTTTGATTTGATTTAAGTAGGACTAAACTCCTAATATATCCACCTGCTTCAACTCTCAACAGAATGTATAATCAACATCTCAAGTAGGTTTCTTTTTAGTCAATTGAGCGACGCTCAGTATCTCCCTCATTGTTAACAAGATTAAATTCACATCCAAACTTTACAATTCTCTAAACTGTTAACTCCAAAGCTGATTTTTAGTGAGCCTATATAGCATAAAATAACCCTAATGTAATCATACTATACTTTAAATATGACTAACACAAGACTCCAAAGTCCAAAATGAACCCTAATACCTTCGCAAGAACAAAGTCCTCGTAAAAGACAATACCTATGCTAGTTTGCTGAACCCACATTGCCTATTGTTGTGATATACTTCCTCCAATTCAGCCTAAGTGTCCGATTTGACTTTGCACCATTCTTTAGGTGGTCTAATAGGACCACATGTGAAAGAGAAAGAGTGCAGTATTTTTAAATTTTGATGGGGTAAGGTGGGGTTAGTAAGTGTGAAGCTGTAAAAAGGTTAAGCTTAGTAAGGATAAATTGATAATGTCAAAATACCCAAAAATAGAAATAGGACATTTAGAGTGACTTGACCCAATAAGAAAAAGAGATAGGAGGGAGTAATACGTAGCGTTCTGATTCATAGTAAGTCAACTTATTGTTGCTTAGCTAACACAAGCGAAGTCATATAACAGCTAACTACATCTACCGACCGAAGTAAGATCAACTTATGTATTGGGTCAAATAGAATAACTAAACTAACTAACTACTGATTAGCTAAACAAGGACACCTTGCAATTACTTGACACAACTTGATGCAAAAGACCCATAGCATGCATCATGTCCACAATCGCTGCAGTTACAATGTTCACCAAGATATTAGAGTTTCAGTATGCAATGGGCAAGGCTGTTTCATCTTGTTTTTCTTTATCTTGATCCCTTATAAACCATAAGTACTAACGGAACATTTGGTATGTATATAAAACGGCGGTAATTGGAATGAAAACTAGTGTAATTTTGGTTGAAAAATCTCTTGGCTACCTTAATGGTCATGCTTGTCCAACTTCAATCATCTCATTTTCTTCAAGAAATTCATTCCAATGCATTACCATCAGGAGAGGTGGTATTAGGTGGTAATGGAAATTTGTATACATAAAACTTTTTTGTGATCAAAGTTTCATCACCATGAAAATGACATGGAACTTTTGAAGAAATTTTACACTAAATCATTTTCATTACCATCATATAGTACCACTAACCAAACGGTCCGTAAGTGTACTTTCAAAACCAAAATCCCCTCAAACTTCCTATGTTTTCAGGCTCCTAAAAGTACAAGCATGATCTATGTCGATCCAGATTTCTCAAAATTTTTTTTTGCTTCACCAATATATACAAAAACCAGATTAGGCAAATAACTAGTATTCTCATTATTTTAGACATTGCTTCATTTAATACATTAACATGAACTTAGTGAGCATATCAAGAAACGAAATTTGAAGATAGACCCAACTATTGGAACAAAGATATATATCAATATGTAATCAAAAAGTGCAACAAATAACATCGATGCTGGAATCAATTCTTATTACTCGGTGAAGACATCAAAATTCTAAAAAGTTTGCTTATGCAGCGAGCAAAGCTGCCAATACAAAGGAAGGAAGAGATAAAATTGTAATGAGGTAAAGGAAAGATTCCGATCTTCCTCTTGCAGTGCTGAACACTTCTCTAGGCTTTCTTCAAAAAAATAATGTGTTGATGTTAACACGTTTTGTTGATGTTTTGTCCGATTCTACAGCAGAAGGCACCTTCACTGTTACTTAATTCAGCATTATTTAAATAGCTCATAGTTAGGTAAAAGTTTCCCACATTCATGAGATCTATATTGCTTGAAGCACCTAAGTTCAAGCAATACCCCCAATCCATTAAATGTCCAAGGTTTGTCCCAATAAGGAAAAAAAAGCAACTTTAATATTGTTTTTACCTATTGACTAAAAGGCCATTACCATGAATTTGGACCTAAAGAAACAAGTTTTTTTTTTCATATTCAAGTAAAAATAGTAACCGGAGATTTTTTCTTTTGCTCAAAAATATTTAATATTGACGCCAACCCATTTGGCCATAATCAGATGAGAAATTTCCTTCGTGAAAGAAAGGAGTCTGAATACTTAAACAGTCAATTCTTCGAGAGAAGAATGGTCCACTAGGAACAAATGGGCATATAATAGTAGTATCTTCAATAACTGTTAGTGGTTAGTCTCGACTAGCTTGAATTAGAGATTGAACAAGAAAAGGCTGATTTTTTAGGTCGAACCACAGGGTATAATTCAATTGCATTAACCAATGATCAAAGTCTCATCACACATGCTGAACTCACCTCAATGACAATTCCTAAGTACTCCAAAACTGCTGGAATTTTAGCTTCTGCAGAATCAGTATATATCTGCAGAACAGTAATGAATAAAAGATGAACACCATGCACAGAGTTATACATCCAGAACTATTTGTACTGTTATCTGTCACATATGCTTGAAGAAATTCAGCAGGAAATGCACCTTATTTATCAAGCTCTTTTCCGAAAATTTGAGAGCCTCGTTTTCATCCTCGGACTTGCTAGCTTTGATCCTGTCTTTAAGTGCCCCAAGCTGCAAAAGGGAATATGAAATTATTACAGTATTTTGCTTGCTTAACCATCAAATGGAAACAGCATTTAAGCATAGGGAATTATACAGAAGATAAAAATTAGGATGAAATGACCAGAAAGAAAGGAGATAGGAGAGATAGTGTGATCTTTAAGCTTATGGATTTGTGTCCTCATGCAGTAAACAAACGTACACGTCAAAGTGTCTGAAGTTAGATGTTTTATCAAAAAAGAAAAATTTTACATGCCAACCCTCAACTATTAGCTCTTCTATAAGGTTGACGATTTTTTTTCTTTCATTCACATGGTAACCCTGAGCAATAGTATAATAACCTGGCACAAACTTGTTTGACCAAAAACATCAGTTGGCCGTTAAGAAGTATGTGATTACAAATTACTCTGACTTCATTCATCATACTCATTAACTCCTTTCTTGTTTGACACAACCTTCTCCCCAATTTTTTGTTCCGAGACAACATTTTGCATCTTGCAATGCAACGTCAAAAAGATCGCATATTTAGTTTTCCAAGTCAAAGGGAGTGAAAATCCTAGAAGTTATTACAAATGTACATTTCCTAAACGCCCAATGAAAAAGAAGATTGATGAATCATTAGGACTAATTACTAGGATTGTTCATAAGGTTAGTTACAAACTTACAATCATCCTAAACCTGTAAACACTAAAAGATCATCTTCTCCTATAGCTTTCCCAATTCGATTCCTCCAACTAATGTAAGCATGACCATTCATTAGGCCATCTCATCTGGGCAACTGGACACGGTCATTATGACAATCGTTATGCTTAATTTCTGCTCAAGACCGACGAGTTCAAAATGTTTGTCCTTGCACAAATACTGTCCGTTGTTGAACATTCTGGAGAAGGAGAAAACAGTCATGGCCTCATGGGAAATTGACATGCATTGTATGTAATGCAAACCACCCTCAGATCTGAACTCTAAATTTGCCTTCCAATAAGGGGTTAATACTTTTCGTTTAAACTATGAGCCCCTATTTTGAACTGAAGAAGAAGGATAAGATGAAGGGAGGTAACTAGGGATAAGAAAATTTGGCAGGAAGATCCTTGGAAAAGAGGATTAAAGAGAGAAGATGAGGTGGGAGGAAGAAAAAAACGAGTGTTTTAGTAATTTGCAATCTTTTAACTGCTATTTAACGCTTTTTTTCTAAATAAGGTCACGTTAATTTATTTGAACAGAACTCAAAGTTACCATGTCAATCAAGAAAAAACTTGGGTTATTATGTAGAATCCCCCTCCACCTCCCCTCCTCAAAAAAAAAGTTACAATATCGGAACAAAATGAAGAGCTAAAGTGTCCATACCCATGTCAATTTCAGGATTTCACATGGATACTTGAGTTCAAATTCTAAACGAGTTCAAACTTTTAGTTTTATTTTTTCTAAGGGAGGGACAAGGGAGAATGGAGACTTTAGAGAAAGTTACAGCCTAGTGCATCTTGTTTAGCTTTTTTTGTTTTGAAAGGAACCTAATAATTAATTGATAAAAATATTATACGACATCTACAACAAAGTAACAATCGATCAAATACATAACAATTTTAATCAAAACGAAATTCTATATAGAAAAAGTCACGATCAATATAAAGGAGATCTAACACTGAAATCTTCCCTCTATCACGTCGTTGTTTGATACAGCTTCCTCCAACGGGGTCTTTAGATTTGGTTTGGCTTTGAAATAGAGATAAGTTTGATATTAGTGACTGTATTGAACTAACACTCGTGATGACGTCATATACCTTTTTATCATCAAATTGATAACAAGACTTCAAACTCTCACTATGAGAGACTTTAAAACCCAATATATGGGTAGATCGAATCCAATAAATGGATAAAATAATCTAGAATATATAGAAAATGGATTTTATTTATAACTATAAAAAAAAAGCAAAAATAAAGAGATTGGGGACTTACCATCAACCATAAGGTTGATAGTACCCCCAAGTTAACAATAAAGGCTAGAGTTTTTTGAGAGACAAAAGGAGAGAGAAGAGAGCAAGATTGACTGCATAAAGTACTTTTATCTTGTTTAGTATATGGCACCATTTAACTTAAAAGTACTATCAAAATCAAATACATGCATCCATAATAAGCTTACTATAGTGCATATAAATTTGTAGGGTTCAGGGAAAAACACATTACCTCAAGAAACAATGCCTTGATTTGTCTCAAATCCTTTTCAGCCAAATCCAAAAAGACCTAATCAGCAGGCAATGGCTTAAGGTCATTTTTATTCACAAAATGGCAACATTACTAGAGTTGAAAGGAATTATTTGCATATTGACATAACTGCATTACTATGCATATGTTAGCATGTGGAACTCAGCTACTCCTCAATGATTATCCTCTTTTAGCCTTTAGATAATTACTTAAACCTTTTAATTTTTTCTTGATTGGGAATGCAATGTTTTTGACACTTACTATTCCTACACATTACCAGTAATCAGAAAAATACAAAGATAGTACAGGACGATCTCGAAGAAAATAACTATCCATTACTGAATTTCATCAAAGATTGAATATCAATCATGGGTAATTTGAACATGCATATCATCACACTAGTTATGCCCATTGCTCAAACTCACGGTAACATAATTCGCTAATAAATTTGCTTTTTGAATTCGCGAATCGCTATAACTGGCCCAAGAATAGCCCAAAACTAACCATAATTTGCTTTTTTTGATTTGCAATTCGCAAAGAGATTAGCGAATAATGTGACACTACTCAAACTAACAAGATAAAAACAAGAAACCTTGATGAACGTCAATTCAGCAAAAAAATAAATTACATAAATTCAGGAGAAGGGTACGAAGATTCAAGATATTGAAACCATATAAAGCAACAACACCAGAAAGCATCAGCAGTTGCCAAGCAGCTTTACCTTCTGCCTCCGTTTTACAGGAAGCTCAGCAAGAACATCCTTTTTCAGTCTGCGTATCATGAGTGTGGCTTTCATTAAATTGTGCAATTCTTCATGATTACTTGACCCTTGGTATACTCCAAATACTCCCTGGAAAACCAAGGAAGATTACTTAGTATCAGCATTAGATACAAGTTAAAATTTGTGAATACTGAGGCACAAGTTCACCAAACAAGAGAATCACTCACACCCCTACAATATCGATTGCCATATTCATGGACATTCTTGTAGACACCAGGATAGAGGGCTTCAAGCTGTGCAACAAAATTGAAGAAGTTTCAAAAAAAGAAAAAAAAAACTCATTTCCAAAAAATTCAGGCTCAAGAGAACTATAGATAACCACAATAGATCATCAACAGAACACCTGCTTGAATAGCTCAATAGGTCTTGAAAGTGCAGGAGTTCCACTTAGTAAAATTGCATATTGGGCTTTCTGAAATCGAATAAGTATATTTCACAGATTAAAAACCCAAAAAAAGAAACTATGCAGGGGGACATCACAGCTATTAACACATATTACTGTAAAAAGCACAGGGAGAGAGGACCCCTATAACAGGAAGAGTAGCAGTCGTTCTCTTTGCTTGAGCATTCTTCAAATAATGTGACTCATCAGCAATGACAACCTGCATAAACAGAAATATTCCTAAAATATTTTCTGGCTATGATATTACAGGAGAGAAATCATTACTAGATGAGAAGTTCACCCACCACACCCCCCCTCACCCAAATACAAAAAAGAATCTGAAGCTAACTATAAATCATATCAACTTGAACAGGAACAGCAAGCTTTAATTATTCATTTATCACCCGAGTGGGCTTTTTACAAGCAAGAAAAAGAGTCGAGAAAATAAAACCAGAAAGTGAGACTGAGACCAGGGCTGAACAGACAGATGTCTTAAGTCTGAACAAATGGTAAAAGAAAAGGCTGTTGATCTGTTCCACAGTGATGCACTAAGTCACAGGTTTGGTAACAGAAGCAACACCACAAAGAGCAAGTTCGAAACTCTCTAGTTCAGAGTCTCAACAGAAGGAAACCACAACCTAATTTGGAAAAA
The DNA here is from genome assembly GCA_019425755.1 of Amaranthus cruentus. Lineage (NCBI taxonomy): Eukaryota > Viridiplantae > Streptophyta > Magnoliopsida > Caryophyllales > Amaranthaceae > Amaranthus > Amaranthus cruentus. The sequence continues at coordinate 6,399,268 of CM033463.1, read as the reverse complement.
TTCACTATATTTATGAATCATCAAGCATCAATGGCGCAATTATATATATAGATAGTGCTTAAGAAAAAACCAGATCTCCTTAACTAGTTAGAATAACACAAAACCAGTATTACAATTTACACTAGGGGCATGCTTGATTTGAAGGTCAGAAATTAGGGGAGTAAAAAAAACTATATAGAGTTGATACTTAAGGAGTTGAGATGATACTCAAGAAAAAACCAGATCTCCCTAAGAAAAAACCAGATCTCTTTAACTAGTTAAAAAATTATTTTTTAGCACTTGGGATCATTGGGAGATCTTTATCGAAGTGACCGAGTGTTATTTTGTAAGCAGTTTCATAAATGGGACATCTTGTCACTTAAGTGTACTTTCTTTTTATTCATATATTTTCTTTATAAAAAGAGGAAAATTCTACATGGTGACCATGTGTTTTAACTTTTCTACAGGGTAACCAAAGTGTTTTTCTCCACATGGTGATCCTGTGGTCTTGGAAACTAGTGTGTTGTGACCTTTTTTAGTGAAAAACGTAAGAATTTCAATTATTTTTGCAATTATCATTTTGCCCCTCCAGTATTCTTCTTCATCACCCTCTATTAACACCAACTCCAACAACTCAACTTCTAAACCTCCATTATTCACTTGAAGTTTTTCTCTCTCCTTCAATTGTTCATTTTTTTTCTTATCAATCTCATGGAGTTACTTATTTATTTGTTATTTTAATTCAAAATCTAGAGATGAATAAACCTATGACATTTCTGTTAGTCCATAAAATCACCTACTAATTTTATCTGTAAGACCTTTGGTTTGAAAGGTATAAGAAAGGCATAAGCACCAAATTAAGCTTGAATAGTCCATAAGATAATGGTATGGTCAATTTATGATACAAAATGTTGAAAATGTTTAAACTTTTGGTCATCTAGAAAACGTATGAAACTTAATTCACCTTCCTCCCCCAACTAATCCAAAGAATTTTAAAAATGAGAAAAGAAAATGAAAGAACTATGGAGTACAACAATATGATGGGCAATTTCTTTCTTTGTTCTGAATAGATTTGCATCTTCAGCCTTGCTAGTTTTATGAGAACTTATATACTAATTAGTTGATTATTAGGCTTATTATCTTGCTACCTTGGATTTTTGAATTAAAATAACAAATAATCAAAATACTACATGAATTTGAGATGAAAAGATGAATTTTGGAAAAGAGACAAGTGAATATTGGAGATTGAGATAATGGACATGGAATTAATAGGCCGTGTTGAAAGACATTGGAGGAGCAAAATGGTATTTGCACAAATTAACGGCAAATCTAATGTTTTTCACTTAAAATTTCACGGCACACTTGTTACTAGGACCACAAAGTCGTCATGTAGAGGAGAAAAAACTTTAGTTACCATGGACATAAAAGTAAAAAATATCGAGTCCCCGTGTAGAATTTCAAAAAAAAAAAAACAAAAAAAAAAAGCCATGGATGGTATTATTTGTGCAATTATTCTAGAAAGTTCATATGAAGTTTCTTCTTTTAGATGCATGAACCTTGAAAAGCTAATGAGTTCTTACCATCTTTATGTCTTTGCCGTTTCTTTTTGCAAATAAATGATTATGTACTTAAAATAAGAGGTCACTGAAGTCTGAAAAGCAGCTCAATCTCACAGTCCTTTTTCCTATAGTGTTTTACTTTTGATCTTCACTCAAACTTCAGTAGCGTTCTACTTCCATTTTGACTATAATGGTATTTTTTAGTAATTGACTACAGCTTCCTTCATCACACCATGTGATAGGACAGAAAGTGACAGCATATATAAGTTCCTTCATCCAATCATTTGTGCCATATCTCTAGTGTTTTTTGTTTCTAGACTGAACAAATGCTTCTTGAAACAAAACCCTAACTTATCCTAAGCTAATCCAACTAGAAGAGAGCTTTTAAGAATCAAAATTTCGCGCATTCTCCAGAAAATCTAACTCATGGTATTCTTTTCCTAAAATAACATAAAAATAAAAGAAATTTGAATATGCCGAGACAATATGCTATGGAGAAACAGCAAACTTCCTTATTAAAACCTAATCTACTTAAGTAGATAACTAAACATTTGTCATCCATTTTTTTCCAAAAGATATTAAGCACACTTGAAAGCTGCTAGAACTAGAGCTGATTTTGAGCCAAGCCATGGTACCAATTCCCAGCTTATTTCATTCCAGGTTATTCGATTTCATGCAAGAAAAGAAAGCCCAAAATAATATGTGACAATTTGATCAACTCGAAGTATAGGTAGACAAGATCCACTTTGGCCCCAAACAAAATCATACATATCATGTAGAGGTTATAATGAGATGTAGGCTCATCTTATTACAGTAGCAATGGCCTTAATTCACGGATAAAGAAACTTCCTTTTTTTTATGAAGTAGAAAAGTAAAAAAAAAAAAAAAAAAAATACAGATCGAGAGGTAGATTGACAGACTCACTAGAGAAATAACAAACGATCCATTTATCAAGAAAGTAACTACTTAAGCTACTCAAACTATTTCAAAAAAAATAAAAAATACTACCCCCGGTCGTAGCTGGAATGGAAAGCCAAGAATATGGTGGTTAGAATGGTGTGCACCGATGGCTGCAACATTCTCTTGGAAATAATTTACAGGTTTTAATTTCCTAGTTGATCATGCTACAATCTATTATTTGGATCTTAACTCTGTCTTTCAGAATGCTTTGAGTTCAATCAATGAATTTGAGTCTAGAGTTTCGTCACATGTTAAAAACTATAGGAACTTAATTGCACACCTCCTTGTTAGCCATGTACCTTTGAATAAGAATAAATTCGGGAAACCATTGTCTTTGGGGGTCTCCCACTCTTGTACTCATGGAAAAAGTTCCTTCGAGTCATTCACTAACATTTAAAGATTAAATTATAAAGGCTTCAGCACCACAGAGTTCAATAAAGACTAAACAACTTAGCAAGCAAAATGTAATACAAAACATATAACAATGTCAAAGCCTTAAGCTTATATTGCCATAAAAAAACATAAGTTACAATAAAATATCAGGACCTCAAGCAAACCTATGTACAACTAAGTCCAGCAACCATGAACGAAAACCAAAAACAATCTCTTTGCATTTGCACCATTAACCAAAAAACTCACATAAATTTGGTAAATGCTGCAAACTCAAATGTAGAATATTGTTTAGAAAGAAGGAATCGAATCAAAGGTATCGTAGATATGTTGCAACACCCTCCAAGTGAGTGTTTCGAGTGCCTTGGTTAATGTTTCACAAGAACGGATATACTGATCAAGATGTAAAGCTTATCAATGAGTACATATGGCCCAATTGGAGAGTTTTGAGATGTGACTAAAACACTATGCAATTACCATCAGACCAAAACTGCTATGAGTCAAAAGGATGGGCTTTCAAAAGGAATCACTATAGGAAGATGGGGTAGCTCATATGTATATCACAATAGAAAGATGGGGTGGCTGAAATGCATATGTTGAAGACAAAAAGAGAGAACACCATTTATGTTGGTTAGTCATGTAAATAAGACCGTAAAATGCACCGATTATGAAATGATACTATGGAAGGTAGTGTGATACCCCAGATTTAGCTTGAAAAGGGATTCATAGACCACTCATATCAACAAGGTGCATCTTCTTTTCATGGGAGCCCATTTCCTAAAACTTCCACAGTTAAGCGTGCTTGGTGAGGAGCAATCTTAGGATGGGTGACCTCCTGAGAAGTTTTCCCGGGTGCGCACGGGTGAGGACAAAGTGCGCTGGAAAGACTTGTGTTGGTCTGTGGAGCCAGTCTACAGTCTCCATGAGTAGTCACCAGTGGTCCATTGGGCAAGGGTTTTACAGGTTGGAATACTGAGGAGCTTGGAAGACTAAAATGTAGGCATATGACTTGGGTAAAAAAAAATGAATTATGTCATGAAAATTGAGGAGAGTACGTCAATGATTATTGAAATTGATATTCTTAGTAGTAGATTAGTAATTGATAAGACCAAAAGTATATCTTTTGTTAACATTGATTTGTTTTGATTCATGTCGCCTACCCCATATGTTGGGATTGAGGCTTGCATTGTTATTGATACAAAGTGTAGACAAGAGCACAAGAGTCACCAAGACCGGCAATGCAACCTATGCAAGCAAATTAGATCTATTCACCTTAAATTCTGATGACATAAGAGTTCCTTGTAGCTTCGCAACAGAATCATAAGAGATGATATTGAACACACCATCAAGACAAGCAGCCCCTTTCGCTGTGGATACCACTGAAAACCCTCCTCTATTTGATCCACTACATTGAGATAATAACACCTGAAAGTTATTCGGATACAATACCAACAAATATAAGAATGAGGTACTCAGCTCCCCATAACCATCATGGGAATTAACGAAACAAAAGGAAAACAAAGAGCACATAAAGTTTGATGAAGACATGCAAGTTACTAAGAAACAAAAGATATGCGAAACAATATAGTGACATCACACACTGCGTAGGGGGAATTTTTTCTTCAACAAGGACAAAAAAAAATATTTACACAATAAGCCAAAATAGAAAAGATAATCCAAATCTATAAATCAAAAAACATGTATAATGATATGGACCACATTTAGTCTACAAATCAAACAAACAATATTCAGTTATCCTCAAAAAATAAAAAAAATTTGTCTAAAATTAGGTGTGTTTAGGGTCTTGCTTATCATTTGCAAGTTATTGGCTACAACTCCTTTTCTCCTTTGATAAGGATATGGTTTGCCATCTTCCATCCCTCCCAAGACCCTAATCATAACTTCTACGAGCATAATACATTGAGTACGATGATGATGATCACGTCAAATATTGTTTTACTGAAATTAAGGTAAACATAATCCTTACTCAAAGCTTATAAGATTTCCTCCACTTGCAAAAGATGCTAAAACTAAGATATGCTATTAAGCTCTTAGAGAAAACAGCCCATCATAATACATCAATCGACCATGATTTTTTAGATGTCCTTAATCAAAAATGCATCTTATTCTACAATCCACACTTATTCCAGGAAATTGTTGCCACTTGTTTCTTAACCTTTTAATTCCATTTTCTTGCGTTAATCATTAGGTGCAGCAGATACTCAGTAAGCTCAAACCTCAAAACTCACCACAGGCAAAAAATTTCTACTACTTTGAAATAAGGAACTCGAATTGAGATTTCTTCCATCATTCAAAATTTAGATGCATCAACTTTTTTATAAAAATATATTAATAGTTTGCGAAAAACTAGTAAATAATGCAAGAAAAAAAGTGGACATTATGAAGCATTGATCAAAGATGAGCGAAAGGTTCAACACTAAAAGGCAGCATGCAGAAGAGACAAAAGAAAGAGAGAACGAGATGATAGAATAAATTGAGAATGCAACATGGCACGAAATTAAATTTCAATCCTGGCAAGATTTTAGCCTTGGTCCTACTGCTTTTTGATTTTTCATTCCTTGAAATCAACAAAGTTCATCCTTCTTGTTTTATAATGAATATGGGAAGACATGCTAAAAATGCAAGCTTGAAATAATGTTTTGAGAGATTATCTGTTATAGATCCTACTCACTAACAACAAAACTTTAACATATATCTCAGGCGATCAAGCTGCCATGTAAAACATTAGAGAGATTGTTCAGACAAGTGCAATTATCTAAGCATATTATAGCAATCAACATCCAACAAAGCCATGTCATGGAAGAGCATAAGAAGCAAAGCCTCATCCTGGAACCATAAATAATGGTATCAGAGCCAGCAAATAAGGTATTGGAAACAAGAACAAATCAACCAATGCAATTTAATTTTTATGAGGAGGCCAACAGTGGGACATGCTACCAGCCTCGGAAAGCAAAAAAGGACTAACAAGAACATCTAGAGAATAAATAAAAGCATACATACAACAATATCTGACGGAGCTATCTTCAGCCATTCATGTATCATCTGCAAAATAAGAAGAGATTGAAGAAAGTATGATTGTCGAGTCTTGACTTCTGAGTATGTATACATCAAAGCTCAAATGTTGCAGATAGATTATATATAGATGGATATGCTGACACACGGGTAGGCCATTGCCGTTAGACTAGAAAAAATTGTACAGAAGCTTTTCCATTAACGGATAAATCAATGAATTATCCAGTATTTACTAGCATACTCTATAAGTTTAGTTTGCATGCATAGTGTAGTTACAGTAGAATGCCAACACAAATTAACATATACTGCAGTTAAATTTTCATTTAAGACTGAGGCACCATTAGTTGTACTCACAGAAGCCCAATGCAAACGCAAAGATGAAGGTGTAAGCACCAAAACAGGCCACGCTTCACGGAAACATGTAGACAGAGCAATTGCCTGCCAAAACAGAAATCAAAACATTAACATTTAGAATCTTGAAAACCACTTAAATCAGTAAATTTTCAACATAAAGGCAACTAAAGCATATGAACTGATAGTAAAATAACAAAGCCAACTTGTAATCAAAAGATAGCCTACACCAACTCTATCGTCTATGAATGCTTACCAAACGTGCAACACCCTTCCAAAAATGATTTTAGGATTTGAAATTTGAACACTAAATTTTTAATTAGATACTTCAAAATGGAATTCCTAAATAGTTTTCTTAAATAATAATGGGTAAAAATAATGGGTATTACAATTACTTCCCCTTAAACCGAAAGTTTGACCTTGAACTTTAAGGTCACAATTCCCTTAAATGAACTTAATAATGGATCAATTTGTATTATTACAAAACGAGTCAATCACAAGCCACCTTATACTCTTAAATCAAGTTTGAATTAAGCTATTTCTAGTTGAGCATGAAATTTCCTAGCTCGATGCGGCTCATTAAAGTGCTGACTCGAGCCCAAATATACAATACAACAACAATGATAATGCCAGAGTCTTAATCCCAGAAGATTGGGTCGGCAACATATATCAATATATTAGTACCAATGGTCGTACACATGGATTCTTCTCCAATCATTCTGAATTTTACTCGAGTCCAAACATGCCTGTGAGAAAATATATTTTCTAGAACATGTAGATATCTTGTAAATATTTTCATTATCTTGTATGTCTTTTATACAAAAATTTGTACACATTCAACTAACTCAATAGTTCCACTTGCATTCTGTATTTTATCTTCTCCTAGTTTTTCTTACTTTAAAATGGTCAATTAAGTTTCTTAATTTTTTAATAGTGATTTCAAGCAAGTTATCATGGATCAAAATAATTTCTTATCCTAAAAAAAATAATTTTCAAAAAAGGGATTAACATAAGTGTATTGATTAGTTTGGACTAACTCAACTCTTAATGTATCTAGTAGAATTATCAACAAATAGTGCGAGAATGAAGTTATGGTGCAATTACAATAATCGTCACGATGACGTGTTAAGGGAATGATCCGCCAAATATCAGCCAAGAACATGAAATATTACTTGAACAGTTAAACGTACTCAAACGCCAATGTTTTACACTTTTATGATGCATGTTGTATTGATTTATTGAAAATCTTTACAACTCGTTCGATACGGTACGATGTGACCTTGTTTTTTCACAATGTTCAATAAGAACAATCTCTTTATACTTACAAACTAAGGTTGCTTATATTCAACGCCTAACTCCCTTAGGCAAGAGCCACTTAGTGGCGTTCGGATCTTAGTTGTAAAAGGGATAAGACACACTAAGGGTCAAAGGCTCCATGAAGCCAAGGCATTGTATAACATAATTCATCTTATGAATTTGCAATTCGCTCAAAGACCCAAAAATAACTATAAAATGACCATAACTCACTTTTTCATTTTGATATATTTGCAAGGAGATCAGTAAATCATGTAATCGTGCCACGGAGCAAAATGCAAGGTGTAGGCATAAACCTTTCATCAACAAAGTGAAATTTGAGGAAAAAGGACAAGATTGAGGAAAATAAAAAAGAAAATAAAGAAAAAGGAAAGAAAAGAGAAGGGTGAAGAGGAGAAAATTGAGCAAAAAGAGGAAAGAAGAAAAAAAATAAGAAAAAGAAAAAACATTCCCTCGATTCCTGTAATCCTGTTTGATGTTTCCATTTTTCATTTTAAGCAGTTTTAATTGTTCCCACAATGAATCTTTCTATTTATATCAATTTTTTGACATAATTAGCCTTGATTATCCTAAATTTTATATTTTTTAATTCTTTTGGGTTTTACATATTTTTCACTAAATTATTTTAACATTTTTATTATGCTTATGGTCCTCACATATTTTCCACTAACTTAATTTTAACATTTTTCAATGTTTGTGATCCTTAAATTTTTTTTCTACTAGCTTTATTTTAATATATTTTAATGCTTATGGTCCTAACTCTTTCTCCAATAACTTTATTATTCAATAAAATAATAACTACATCATCTTAAAGATTAAACTATCTTTAATCTACATGAGCACTATATATATATAAATATATTTATATATATGAAAAAGTTCCAGTGAGAACCATCCTTATATGAGAACCGTGAGAACCAATCAGCCTTACAAAAAAGTTACTTTTTACTAAAAAGGTGTTACTTCTAGGCAAAAAGGTGTTACTGTATTTTATGATACTATTGGGCAAAAAAGTGTTACTTTAAGAAAAAAATTCTGAAAAAAAAACTCATAAAAAGGTGTTACTTTTTACATAAAATGTGTTACTTTTTGAAAAAAACGTGTTAATTTTTAATATTTTTATTTTTTTGAAAAAAATATTTTTTTCTGAAAGTAACACTTTTTATGCTAAAAAGTAACAGTTTTTTTTAAAACAAAAGTAACATTTTTGTGTTCAAAAGTAACACATTTTCTATAAAAAGTAACACATTATTATTAGAGAGTTTGGTTCTCACGGTTCTCATATAAGTTTGGTTCTCACTGGAACTTGACCCTATATATATATATATATATATATATATATATATGTCAAATAGGAACGAAGAGAGTAGAACATTGACAAAGAAAAGGTAGCTTAGTTTGATGTTTGACCAGCAACAGCCAGCAAATTATGAGTTCGACATAAGCTACGGTTACTCATCGCCACTTTGTGGCACAACAAGTAATGTTTAAAATGGTTATACACATTTAAGAGGAATGAAGACTAAGTACAAGCACAATGTCTTCTAGTACGTTAGAGAAGATGACTTGTCAGACACTCTACCATCATTAACAAGTTACCAACCATCTATTTACCCCAATTTCAAAGGTTTGGGTTTCTCACCATTTTACGATTAATGTTTAAAATACAAGTAAAATATTGCATCTGATGCCAAATTTTACACAAAATTAATTGTTAAGTCTCCTAAGTAACAATTGAACTTCTTGTTTTTCCTTTCATCATAATTCAAATCCTTTTATTTTCCATTTTCCAAACGAATTAACAGTGCACACCTTCTCGAGCCTTCTCCAAAGATCTTAGCCACATTAACAAAGGTATTTTATTCGCGCCTCTATGCATCCAAGACTTGCGTTTTAAAACTAAAAGTAGGGCAATAAAATATTTTATTGAGATGAAAGGGACAAGAGAGATAGCAAGTGGCCTGAATTTTGTAAAAAGAAAATGAAGGAACTTCACAAGGACATGTCACACCCATAAGGAGAAAAAAAAAAGGAGCAAAACCACGAGTATAAAAAGACCAAATACCAAAGTAGCATCTTGATGTTTAGAAAAAATTACAAAAACTAATATGCAATATTCATTAACTAGATTTTGTTATTATCACACTCGCATGCATTCCTTAATTAAAGTAATATGATATTTATCATGTTATAGACTGCATGTGCAAAAAGGGTATAACTCCATTGTCTGTTTGTGGTATTCCTTGAGCAATTCATAATAACCTTCACTTGTATCAATTGCAGTTTTGATTTCTTGTGGTCTTGTCATTGTTGATACCTTGAATACATTGCCAAAGAATTAATCTGATTTCCATGAATTGATTTGCTCTGATACCAATTGTTAAAGACTGCCTGTGGGCAGCAAGTCAATACACAGATTGTCAAACAGAATGAACACAAGAATTTGGATGTAGCTTCGAGTGCTACACAAACTCCACAAAGAACTACTTTCTTATTTCATAAAAGGCCTAATCCTTGGACTATTACATATTTGAGTATATATACTACTAAACTCTATAACTAACTAATTAGTAAAATATCTAAAATACCCTTTTAACCAATATATCACAAAGCATAACTGAAATGAGAAAACTCATCATATTACATGACGAAATTGTGAAATCGATAAGAGATCTCTCTTTCACATTTAAATAATACTCCCTCTGAATCAATTTAGATGTCTCATTTGGTATTTCACGAATTTTAAGGGTTGAGTGGGGTCCATTAAAAATGTGGTAGTTGGGTATTTTAATTGATTAAATTAATTGTAAAGGTGGTAGTTAGGTATTGGGAATTGGAAAAGTGGGGGTATTGAGGTAAAAAAAGGATAGACAAAAAAGGAAAATGAGACAATTGGTATGATTTTGCCAAATAAGAAAATGGGACATCTAAACTGATTCGGAGGGAGTAGTTGACAACAAGACACAAGAGACCAAAATTATATAACTTCAATGTACAACTAAAATCCATATAAGATGAGAAGGTGTATAGATATACTGAGGCTAGTTAGAAAACATTAAAGGCATGATATAAACCTTATTCTTTCATAAAATATAAATATTGATATTTTGACTTTTAGAAAATATTGGTCATAGGAAATGGTTTTGATTTAAAGAAAATCATAATGTTGTAATAGGGAAAGTGATAGGGGGTACGAGTAAGGGTAGGAGGAACAAGGCACGCGGCAAGAGGCGCGAGGCACGGGGCACATGAAGGTGGGTAGTGTATCGAATCACATTGGTCGCATAGTAAAGGTTTTCGAAAAATCTGAATTTATATTTCCCAGCTAGTAAAGGTTTAAAAACTACATTTTTGGCCTTTTCGAGGTTTAGCTCATGCTTTTAGCTAACGAATTGCCGCTATATACCAGCCTTGTTCCTGCATCCCTGTGTACATCATTGTAGTTACCGCAAATTTTGCACTATGGGGATAAGCGCAAGAGTAGGGGTAAATAAGGGAAATCATGAATGGTTTTTCTTAAAAATATTTTCTTTTCGTATAAAAACTAACCCTAGAAACTTGATTTCTTTTGAATTACAAAAATAAAGTAGTTACAGCCTACTAGTTTGATTTGTTTAATAATATATTCCAACTATAGCTTTTTAAAATCTATAACTATTACTAAAACAAAACACACTTACATCATCACCTTTCAAAATTGCTTACGTGTCGCTTCCACCTTAAAAAATTTCCCTCCTAAATTAAATGATGATGTCATTGTTATTATGATCTTTGACTTTCTACTTTTTTATTTTGAATATATTATTTTTCTTAATAATTGTTTTATTTTTTTTACTTTTTTGAGTCAAATCATATTTAATGTAGTAGAAAACTATATATTATATTTTATTTATTTTAATTATTTATAAAAAAAAATTCAAATTTTTTTTGTTAAATGAATATTATTTAGTGTATTGGATATTTTAAGATAGTTAAAACATAATATACTTTTTTTAGGATTTGTTTTTGTTATTTATACTCAAAAAAATTGATAAAACCGTGCATCGCACGGGCATTATCTAGTAATTTACTAATACGAATCATGAACCCTGAAAACAGAATCAAAGAACCCAAATTGCAAATTGCAAACCCGAATCGTACAACAGCAAATCATGTGATACTAGCTGAGACCTATGGACACTAACTGGAATACGTCATTTCCCAAAACACCAGGTGAACTTTTCTGTTTTCTTTTTGCAGTTTTTGTTATTAAGTGCATGCGCCTTTTTTAATGCGCTTCCTTCACCTAGAGCATATAAGGCATTTTTTTTGCGTATGAGACAAAAGCGAAACCATCCTAATTTGACCACGAAAATCGTCTCAAGACCGTCTTCCAAATAGTTTTTTGCACTATACAACAGATACATGTGGCTCTAAAAATATATGTGATTAACTACCAATTTGATACCTGTATAGTCTTACCCAAACCCATTTCATCTGCTATAAGAGCACGCCCTCCATGCTGCAACACGAACCTAATTAATGATAATAGTCTATGTCAGCAAACAACTTCATATAACACAAGCCCAAAAGAAGAGCAAGAGAAATGGAAAAGACAGCAAAAATATGTAGTAGATAGACAAAAGAGCCTTCACTACATCAACAACATTTCATGACCCCAATGTCATTAAGAGACTCCCACCAAGGGTGGGTTTGGGGGTCAAATGTACACAGTCGAAACAAAGAGGTTGCTTGAGTTTCCGATAGACCTTTGGTCGATAATATCACATGCAACTTCACATAAATACTAAGTGCACGATTCAATGAGTCATTTTAGTAAAGTCCATTATAATCCGACACCAAAGAATTATGAATTTGGCCTCATGGAAATAAGGGGCAAACCAAACGTCCTTCACTAAACAGTAAAGAATTAAGAACAACAAATTTCTCAAACAGTTCCATTAAGAATTTTGTCAAGTGCCAACATCAAATATAATCCGTAGGTACCTTACACCTTCCCGCTGAAATGGTAAAAGCTCTGATTCTATATAGCTTGGTATCCTGTCATAACGATCTTGCAAAGGACAGAAATCAACAAGTCACTATCAATGCAAACGAAATAGCAAACAGGGCATGAGCCAAATAGGAAAACAAAAAGATATGAGTGGTACATTGAAATATAAGGCAATTCAACAAAGAGTTCTTCATTAACTAGAAATAAACAAATCATTTATACATCAGTCTAACAAAATATTTTTCCCATCCACATTATTGTCCTATACATCAGTCAAAAAATGAACAATGATGAAATCAATAATGTTCTTCGAAAGGGAAGGACTTGCGAAATCATCTAACACATCTCAGAAGACAAACCGACTCACCTTGAAGATCGGGAACAGCAGTCGCAGCAGCTATAGCTCGTCGAACTAGGGGATCCAGATTATCTAACTACGAGTCAAGACAAAATGTAAATCACAGTTGAATAGATTCTTTTCGCTATTCAGCATTTTAGAAACAATGTTAAATATGATGCTTGTGAAGGAAATACTTTGTTGATTTATAGAGATATATTACATTAGGAAGACATTCAAATGAATAATATACAAAGAAAAGAGAACAAAATTCCGGATTTTGACCATGAATTTCAGCCACTATCAAAGTAATTGTAGGGTTTAGTTTAGGTGTTTTAGACATGAAGAAAAATTCACCTCAATTTTCAAGCCATGTATTCCCTTAATAATGTCTTCAGCAGATGACAAAGAAGAAAGAGGAAACATCCATAGCCTAACATATTAACAGGTTAGACCATATATTACCGCTAAAAGCACTATTCTAAAGCAATACGAAAAGAAGCAAAAACCTCTCTTTTGCATTCCAGGTAGCTTTTGGAATCTTCTTGACTGCATTCACAAGAACCTTGATGACATGAGAGCAACAATAATATCAAACACAACCTTCAAAAGAAGATTACTTTGGTTGCATTGATTGGAATATGAGAACAAAAATAGGTCAAAAAACAAAGGCAAGAGCAGGGATGAAAATCAAAAAACTATATTGACGGGAATGAACTATAATATGAAGAACCACATTTTCCTCATTATTTCAGGGACATATCAACTAGGGGTATGGAATCAACTAAAGTACCCTAACTACATTAACATAGCGTTAGGTAAGCATACCTGGTCATAAGAAAACCTGGCAGCAATACTTCCACTAGCATGAAGAAAGAGCTTGACAGTATGCTTTCGTGCCTCCTTAGAAGAATCATCTACATAAACACCAAAAAAGAGCATTTTAGCCATAAATAGCTCATTAATAATACGTAAGTACTAAATACATATAGTGGCATTAAAAAAGTAATCATTTATAATGGGACAATTTCAGATAACCATTGGAGCCGAGGCAAGAGCTTTTTACTTGCTTCGTTTGACAATCTTCTATACAAGCCTGAAGTGCATAGATATGGCCCATCTAGTACACTTGGCATATCATTTAAGATAGAAAAATAGATAATACTAAATAGGAATTCAGACCTAAACAAATATTATTCAGGTCCCAGATCACGCAAATCATCATAGAAATGAAAATGTGCATAAGAGCTAGGGGTGTTCATTAGCGGGTACCCGGTATTTCGGGTACCCGGAAAACCGAGTACCCAGTTAGTCGGGTACCTTTTTTAACGGCCCGTGTCCCGGCCCAATCAATGCGGTACCCAAATTTCGGGTACCCGGATAAATCGAGTCGGGACACCGGGTACCCGATTTTATTTTTTTTATTTATTTAGCATATTTTATTGTTAATTATATGTGACAGTTTTTATATAAAAAAGGATATTAAACAGAACCATGATACTATAAGGGATTTTTTGATTCCCGTTATTTAAGCAGTTAAGCTCTGATAATGTCCAAGCAAAATCTTGTTTTTCCTTGAAGTCTGAAGGTCTAAAGTTTCAAGCATTTAACCCAATTCATAGTAGTTTGATATCCAGGAAGTCAAGAACATAGCAGATTTGCAGTTAGATAAAAACTTCCCACCAAACTTGTCCTACAAACAATCAATTAGATGAAGAAAGAAAATCAAGAAAGCAGTATACTATTTGTAGTGCCTTTGAAAACACTAAAGGGTATTTCATTATTTTTTAAACGGGTCACCAGGTACCCGCTTCATTTAAATTTCGGCCCATGACCAACCCAGTTAAGGCGGGTCGGGTACCCGACCCGCACTTTGCAAAAAAATTTAGAAATTGACCCGCCATTTATGTTGCGGGTCGGGTTTTTTTGAACACCCCTAATAAGAGCCAATAATGCGTTATTATATTAGCTACAAGTAAAAATTAAGACAACTCACCATGTTTTACCTGCGCAATTGACGGTGGTAAGACTCTGGACCCTAAACAAGCATCAACCTGGATATCAAACAATTGTCAATAACAAACTATAATACATTACAAATGGGAGAAAATCTAGAAAGTAAGCATAATATTCTTAGGTCATATAACAATTCCCAAGTCACTTTCTTCTTATCCACCTTTTTTGACGTAAATGATAGAATGTGTTAAATAAGAAATGACCATTTCTTATAAATTTTTAAGATAATGAAAAGACGGAATATCATAAAAATAAAATAAAAAAACACATTATTATCTTGTGAGTGTTGGTTGGTCGCATTAGCATCACCTGTAACAGTTCTCCGTTTTTCATCACCTGTAACAGTTCTCCGTTTTTCATCACCTGTAACAATATCATTTAAGGGTATGTATGGATTATACTTCTTAGTTGCTTGGGTATTGTAGGTATTTTGTTTACTTGTTTAGCTTTTAGTAATATGGTTGTCAACCTAAATAGTTTCAACTTCAACCAATCAGTAGTCTACTACTTAAATTAAGTTATTGGAAGCGTTTTTAAAGTACACCACAACGTAATACTCTCAATGAAAGATTTTTCTCATTATTACCATCTTATCAACAAGGTGTGAAAAACATCACAATTGATGGGAAGAAAATTTGTGGTAGCCTAAGAGAATGTGAGATGAGAAGATTAGGAATGGCACTAAAAGTGACTAGAGATATCAAATTCATATCCTAGACTAAATAACTAGGTATAGCGATGATGATGTTACACACATTACATAACCCCAACGCCATTAAGTGGCTCCCAGTTGGGGTGGGGATTGAGGTATTCGATGTACATAACATTACCCTTGTTAATTTTGTTTTCAAATATATTTTTAATATATAATGTAACTCGTACTCAATCATTTCCGACTCAATCTAGATTGTGTTCCTTGTTCGGTTGTTCCCATTCTCGTTCCACGTTTCTAACTAAATGTCAATCCAGATAACAATGTTTATAAATGCATTTTTCATTACATCCGTATTATTCTTAATAATAATATTGCATACAAATCATAACTTCTATTTGTAGCATATCCATAAAAAATAAACAACAACCAAACTTTGATCTATTGACAAAACAACCACCTTCTTGAACAAAACTTGTTAAAGGAAATACAATAAAAAGTAACATTAAGAGAAATTCAGTAAAATAAAACTAATTACTTATTACCGGCAAAGCGTGTAGTTTGTACGACAATAAGCACAGCATAAAACTTAAAAAAACTTGAAAAGAGGCAGAATTAAGGCAAATTTAGCTAACTATGACGCCTGAAACCCAAATTAAACAAAAAATTAACAAAAAAAATAAAAATAAAATTTGAAAAGAGCAGATAAAACTGGTGAAAGATTGAAAATCAACCTGAGAATGAGAGCGATTAGAACAAGGGACCGTTGTGTTCGGTGTAGTAGTAGTAGTAGCAGCAGCAGAGGAAGAAGACGAAGAATTAGAACTGTTGCGTTGAGCAATTTGACGAAAAGCGTCTTTTTCGAGAGAATCAAGCTGTTCGGCACTCAATTCCCATTCTTCAAACTCCATTTCTGTTGAACTCTCGGAGTATATCTCAGTCGTACTCGTCACTAGGGAAATTGGGAGGAAGTTAGTGTTGAACAAGTTTGAATTTCCGAATCAGCTTTCTTCACGCTTTTTTTTTTAAACGAGCTTTTTTTTTTTTTTTGAGTTATTAAACGAGCTTTCTTCACGCTTAAGTATCTTGTTTTCTGAATTTTGTCTTAGACGAGACCGCTTCATAATGAAATCGTTAATTTATGTTAGCCTAATTCGCGCGGGTAACAATCAGGGCATTTTTTCAATTTTTGGGCAGTTTTTAATTTTGATCTTAAAAAAACCAATCGTCTATTGTCAATGTCAAAATTAATAAATGCCCAGAAAATTGAATTTTGTTACACGCGCGAATTGGACCGGCCCAAATTGACGTTACGATAATGAGACCGTCTCATCCAATTTTTTGTGAATATTTATAAGTGGGTCGAATTATCTTCAATTCAGCAACTCTTGTATGAGACCGCCTCACAATGAGACGAGCCCCATATAAGTAGCCCATTAGTAATAATATATTAAAGAAATGAAATTTGAATTGTATAGCATAATGAGACGAGCCCATATAAGCCAATTGAGATCGTCTCATGGTGAGACGGTCTCAATAAAGTATTAGTGTTTACAGCTAGTCTCTTAAGAAACCGTCTTTTTAAGAGATGTATCTCAAGCCCAACTCATTGAAGATTAATACTTACTTATTATATTCTTGATGTCTACTTACATTACCCTTAATGTTTACTTATCGTATTCTTAATATCTACTTTCAATATCTTTAAGTATCTACTTACATTATTCTTAAATCTTAATGCATACTTACAATATTTTAAAAATATATGTAATTGGTCGGTCCAAATTGAGATGGTCTCTCAAAGAGACCGTCTCTATCTATTTATTACTATTATATGGTCCATATAGGATTGGATTGCACTCCCTATGTCCCATATAATCTATCTATAACTATTACTAAAACAAAACACTGCTGACATCATCACTTTTTAAAATTGCTTACGTGTCAATCTTTCATTGAAAATTTTCCCTCCAAAATGTAATGATGATGTCATTACTATTATGATTATCTTTGACTTTACTATTTTCAAATCTTGAGTATAATAATTCATATTGATTATATTTTTACTTTTTAGGTCCAATCATTTAATGTATTGGAAAAATATATATTATATTCAATTATAAAATCTTTTCAATTTTATTATTAAAGGAGTATTATTTAGTGTATTGAATATTTTGAGATGATTAAAACCTAATATACTTTTATTAGGATTTGTTTTTTTTATATATACCCAATTGGTTATTTAAATGCGATGCTTAATTCTAATATGATTTATGTTGTCACTATCTTCATATAAGTCACTTATATTTTTCATGAAAAAATATCTTTTTCGTTTGAACTATTATAAAATAATTTTATTTCTTTGTTGTAATATTTGAGTTGAAAATGTCTTATTAATAGTAGTAATATTTAATATAAATTAATGTAATTATTTTTGTTAGCAAAAATTAGTATGTTATTTTTTATTAAAAAACTTATAATTTTGTATTTTATACTCCATGTACAAACCATTTGCTCTTTAATTCAAAATAAAAATAGAAAAGTATAAATATAATTATATTAAATGTATAATTAAGTTTTTATCTTTTGTTGTGATTTTTTTGTCGTTAATTAAATTTTCACAACCACCTGGGCGCATTATGCAAAATATGATACAATGTACGTAACGTATATACAATTGTTTAGAGTAAAATGAGCTAGGAGTATAAGTATAATGTAAAATTTATTTCTTAAAATTTTAATTTCTTAATTTATAAAAAAATATATTAGAAAATTTGATAAAGTCGTGTATCGCACGGGGATTATCTAGTTTGATGCAAAGTAAAAGTTGATATTTTTTAAGTGAAAGGTGGATAATAGTAATAAGTGAAAAGAGAAAGTGAATTGTGGGCCATTATATAGCATAATTCAAGCTTGTTTCACTTCTATGGCTTGAAACTTAGTCTTCTCTTCTTTATAATTGAGTAATTTGCAGGTTTCTCTATTTGAAGATCTTCTCGAGACGAGAGATTCTTTGACCGCACTTTCTTTTATGGGTATGAGTTATAATCGTTCTTTCCTCCTTAAACTCTGATCATAGTTTTCTATGAGCGGGATACCGGATATGATGATGATGATTAATTGAGTAATATTGTCACCTATCTTTATTAAAAAAACAAAAGAAACCTCATAAAAAACATGAAGAAAAAACAAAAATAAGAGGGATTTGGACATTTTAGAGCAATATACACGGATTTATCTATCCTAATTTATAGGTCTATTTGCAAAAAAGTTATCCTATGTAATTTTTTTAAAAAACAACATAATCTAATATATTTCTCTGCAAATGACTACCACTTAACAGAAAATGTTAGTTGACCATTAAATTTAAGGGTTTGACCAATTTGAAAGGTTAAGTTGTCTATGTGGCAGTATCTTATTAGTCCTCGTATTTTTAAAATACTTTAAAATTAAAACACATAAACTAGTAAAATAAAAATAATAGATACTTAACGTCATTTATACCCATCATTACGATTTTTTATTTTAAAAAAACGGATGTCATGATAACTCTTATAGGGTAACTCTTTCAAAAATCCGGTCGAAACAAGTATTTATTTGTTTATTTTTCAATACGTAAACCGAAAAAGATATTTACCGTCATTTTTACCCATCATAATGATATTTTTTTCAAAAACCAGATGTCGCGAATGAGATAACTCTTTCAAAAATCTGGTCGAAACAAGTATTTATTCGCCTATTTAATTTTTCGAAGCAGCATATTCGCGATTACCTATAAGGGTGTTCCGACCTGGTTTTCAAAAGACTTAGCCCATAAGGGTAAAAGCGACGTCCGTTTTTTTTGAAAAATCATTGTTATGAAAGATAAAAAAGATGTTAAATATCTTTTCCGGTTTACGTATCGGAAAATAGGCGAATAAGTACTTGTTTCGATTGAATTTTCGAAAGTGTTATCCCATAAGGGTTAATCACAACGTCCGTTTTTTATGTGTTATAATTTTAAATTATTTAAAAATACGAGGACTAATGTAATATGCAACATAGACAACTTAACCTCACAAATTGGTCAAACCCTCAAACTTAAGAGTCAACTAACGTTTTCCGTTAAGTGATAATCTTTTGCAGAAAAATACATTAGATTAAGTGGTTTTTTGCAGAAAAAATTACTTAAAGTAGTTTTTGCAAATAAACCTATTGATTAGGTTAGTTTCTTATAATTTTTTATTTTTATTATATGTTTTTTATAATTTTCTATAATGCGTATTTAGGATATTCTTTACATTAAGATTTAAAATTTACTTTTAAAACTGTGCAGAAAGTAAACGTGAAAAACATTAAAAAAACAGAAGAAATAATAAGCATTAAACTGTGCAAAGATATGTTTGTTGGAATTTAGAGTGTATAGTGGACATCGGAAATGATTTAATTAATTAAATTAAATAAATAATTTAATTAAATTAATGTATATAATCCTAAGGTTGTAAGATATATGTTTTAGTCAAAACATAAAAGTCACGGCTCGTGAATTGGTTCGCGGCTCGCGATAATGCCTAAAAACGTCTCTGGAAAATTGGCCCTTTAGGTCGCGGTCCGCGACTTGCGCCTTTTTCTGGAACTTTTTCGTGCATTGTTCTGGTTCGTTTTGGTGGTTATATTATAACTTCCTACGGTTAATATTAGCCGTGTTCCTTGGGTTATATGGGTTGAGTGAAAGCGATATCGGTTCGTGAATCGATCTCGTGTTTCACGGATCAACCTAGCGTTTCATGGAGCAACATCTTGCTTCATGAAGTGGTGTGAGCTATCCTATAAATATAGGATGCTCTTGTGTTGTTCAATACATCCATAATTTCTGATTCTTCTCTTCTTAAGCATTTCAATCAAGAACTTGCAATCATTGTTTGTGTTTTTCCATATTGTCTTCCATTTAAGTTACTCTTGTGTCATTCTAATTTCCTTGTGCTAGGAAATTGGTGTAATTCTTTGTATCTCAGAACGTATTTCCGGTTTGATTCCCAAGCACCGTGGTAGGGAGGAAATAACGTTTTAGGAAAGAGCATCTCACCTAGAATTTATATTAAGTTCCAACAAAATCTTCTAGTTACTTTGATTGTGTTGAAAATTGGTGTATCGGAGATCTCGGTGGTGTACATAAACAAGGCTTGATCGTCATATGTAATTTGGTTTTTTCTATCACAAATTTGTATTTTAATTTATTGTATATTTATAAATTAAAGTACATTTTACAACAATGTTTTGTGCAAGTATTTTGAAATGAAAGAAGTATATACGTATAAGTAACATGGTTCAAATTAGCTACATCTATTATTGTTTATTAGGTAAGGATTCTTCCTCATATCTTCGTATTACACCAGCATCCAACTAACTACTAGTTTGGGAAAAGGTGACACAATTAACAATCCATCCATATAAATTAATACTTTTTTTGTCCCATATACTTTGAAGCAAAGAGAAAATTAATGTTTTTTTAAAAAGGGTAGATAATGGTAATAAATGAAGACAGGGAATGAATTGTGTGGTTGAAATTCAAAAGAGAATTAAAATGTATGGATGAAATTAAAAAAAGGTGATGGACCATAGTCTAAAAATAAAAATAATGCAAATTAAATAGGACGGCCCAAAATAAAAAATGTTGTAAATTAAAAGGGACGGAGGGAGTATAATTTAAATCATTTATATACAAGCTTTTAAATTAATTAAATGCAGTAATCTCTATTAATGAACGCTTTGATTGACATGAAAGATCGATTTGGGGCCTCAATATGAAATTACGTAATTGTAACACCCTGACCCCTCGGACCATCGGTGACTACTTATGGAGACTGTAGACTGGTTACACGGACCAGCACAAGTCTTTTCATTTCAACGCACTCGTGATAAACTTTGCAGAAGGTCACCCATCCTAAGATTGCCCTCCACCAAGCACGTTTAATTGTAAAGTTTTTAGCAAATGAGCTCCCTAGAAAAGAAAATGCACCTTGTTGATATGAGTAGTCTATCAATCCCTTTTCAAGCTAAATCTGGGGTACAGTCACATTAATATATATATTTAGTGTCTAAAGATACAAAATTGATAAAAACATATCATAATTTTCGAAATTGCACAGAACCTTCAAAATTTTTGTCATCTTTTACTCCGCTCCTGCATTCGATCAACATATATTTAATTTTATATATGTAGACGGATTATTGTTCTTAATTCCAACATAACATCCGTGTTATTATTGAGTAATGTAATTAATAGAATTAGTAAGTAATCCAGTCATACGTGGGTGGCTGTACATTTTTAATTTGGTTTCTATGGTCAGCCTATCAATTTTTAGGTCTTATATTACATAATAATTACTAGATCGTTTTTGATTTTTCTTCTTTTTTATTTTTTTAAAACATTTTGGCATAGATTTAAAAATGATTACTATCTCTTTTTTGTTATTATTATTTGTAATATGGGAAAACACTTGGAGGATATATAGTACTCCCTCCGTTCCTTTTTAATGTTCCTATTTGGGTTTTTCACCAAGATTAAGAAAAATAGAATCTTTGGTGATAGTGGGTATTATTTTAATTATATAGTAGTGAGAAGTAATGATTGTATTGAAAGTATGAAAGTGAAAATAATTAATTAGTAATGTGAAGTAAGAAAAGTGGGGTTTTAAGGGGTAAAAGTGGGATGAAAAAAGTGAAAAAACTTATAAAACGTACTACCCGTTTTAATAAGGTGGAAAAACAAAAAGGAACGGAGGGAATAATAAAGTATTGAAAGATTCTTATTGGTATAAATTATCGATTGTCGGAACTCGAAAGTAATGAATGAATGCATTGAAAATCATAGCATGTAATTTTAGGGGTGAAGTTTTTTTAAAAAAAATGTCTTTTAATTAACATTATTAAGTGGGAGAGTACACATAAAACAAAAAATCATGTTACCTTTTTAATAAAATTGTAAATATATGATGTTTTTTAGTAAAATTTATTATGAAAAAGAGGTTATTGTGGTTAAAAGAACACGTAGAATATATTTTATACATTCATTTAGAATAAGTAAAAACAACATATAAGAAAGAAAGGGGTAATAAAAATAGAAAAAAATCATTGTAACAATATCAACTTTTACTGATTTTCCTACAATAATACAAACCTTTGATAACCATTAATAATAATAACTTAGGGAGTGTTTATCTAGAATAATACCAATTTTTGTTTACAATCAGTTATTTAACCAAAAACAGGTAAATTTGTGATTAGATAAGAATTGGTATTATACTAGAAAAACACTCCTAATAAGTTGATAGGCAAAATATGATTTTTGTTAGATTTATGTTATTATTACTTATCATGACGACTTTTTTTACAAAACAAACGTTACAATCAACATTATAGGCACATTTTTCAAAAATTTATTCAAAACGAGTACTTAATTCAACAAAGAATTGAGTTTATATCTATTACATCTAAAAGTTAAAAGTTCAGAGTCATCGTATATAGGGTCGTCCCTAGGG
The DNA here is from genome assembly GCA_019425755.1 of Amaranthus cruentus. Classification (NCBI taxonomy): domain Eukaryota; kingdom Viridiplantae; phylum Streptophyta; class Magnoliopsida; order Caryophyllales; family Amaranthaceae; genus Amaranthus; species Amaranthus cruentus. Next base: position 6,376,164 of record CM033463.1, on the reverse strand, counting down.
GTCCTGGGCGAAATAGCACATTAGGGTCCCTTTCCTTTGGAATTTATAACTTATATGGACCTTTTACAATTAACAATTTTGCTTTCTAGACATAGAACCCTGGGCGACGGCCCCTCTTGGCCACCCTTGTGGCCGGCCCTGACCGTATGATGTTATTTTTATTTCTTACTTTATGAACTAACCCCTCGCACTTAATTAAATTTTTAAATCCAATAGTCTTGATTACATCAAAAGATAGAGGTGGTCCCTATAATGCACCAAAAGAACTTGACTAATCTTTTGATCTTTAATCTCAAAGCTCCAATTAAATACATTATTCATAAAGTAAGAAATAAAATAAAATCCCATGTTTTATTTAGGAAAAAATTACTCCCTCCGTTCCTTTTTGTTTTTCCACCTTACTAAAACGGGTAGTTTCATAAGTTTTTCCACTTTAAAATACTTTCTATTTTTGGAAAGTTTTCATCCCACTTTTACCCCTTAAAACTCCACTTTCCTTACTTCACACTACTATTTAATTATTTTCTCTCTCATACTTCCAATACAATCATTACATTACACTATTATTTAATTATTTTTTCTCTCATACTTCCAATACAATCATTTTTTTCTACTACTATATAATTAAAATAATATCCACTACCACTTAAGATTCCATTTTTCTTAATCTTGGTGAAAAATCCAAATAGGAACATCAAAAAGGAACGGAGGGAGTATAAATTAAAGCTTTATAAAGTGGGCCGCATTAGACTGCTTCGGAAGTATTTCGCTCTTATTAAAAAATTAAGAAAACTTTACAAGTTTGAGGTAATTTCGTGAGAGATTGTCTCTCGGTAAGATAATTTTAAACACAAATTTTTACTTGAGACTGTTTATACAATATACGTCTTAAGTTTTGGGGCAGATCCAATTTATAAATTTAAAAAGAAAAATTAATTAGTGATTTTGTAAGTTAAAAGTGAGATATGGGCTGAACTCTTGAGAGACATCTATACTATAGACGGTCTCACAAGAGAAAGCTTAAATCTTAAATAAGGTGCTCATATTAAATAGGTTATTTAATTTATACAACATTTTGTGTATAAATATTCTCCCTCTATTAAAAAAACTTTAGGTTTTGCATACCAAATTGTTGTTTTGTTAAGGTTGTTGGTCACTTGGCTGATTTTTTTTGACCAGCTGAAAAAATTAGCCGATAAGCTCGCTGCTTAAACCAACTTAAAAGAATTATTTGGTAAACTTTATTTGTTGGTTGTTAGATGTTATTATTAGAGAACAAAACAATATAATAATTAGTTGTTTTGCTACTGGCTAAAAAGTCAAGATTTCGATTTGTTTAAAAATCATTAATCAAAAACTTTTCAAAAACACCGAGTTAAACACCAAAAATAAATTGATCATTGTCAAACACCCTTAAACCATAAATAAAAATATCCATTCAATTATTAATGAAAATTTTAGATAAACTATTTCAAATCAAATTGATTTTAAGTCTTGACCATACTAAAATCTTAGTATTATGCTTTTATTTTTCATAAATTCTTACTTGAGACCGTCTTTTGTAAAGACGGCTCTTAAAAGCTCAGTCCAATTCTAAATATATATTGTTACAACTCTAAGTATAGATTTGAGCTGAACTTTTGAGAGTCGTCTTTACAAAAGACGGTCTCTCAAGAGAGCACCTAATTTTTTTTTACAATTTGGACAACTTTAACCATAAAACCATTAAAATAATAATCCCCCTACACATACAAATTAAAAAATTCAACACAATCTACACTATTGAAAAAGTAGTATAAACACGCAATTGACTCATCATCCCCCATAGTAGACCATATTTTCCAATAATCTTTATCCTTAAATAAATCATTAAAAATCCCCTATAAATACCTTCCATTTAATTCATTTTTATCACCCCATTATTATTCCATACCTCTTTTTCCGATCTCCACCTTATAGTCATAGTCATCAACCCAATACGTTCAGATTATCTTTCATTTCTATATATATTCAAAAAATCAAAAGTGTTTCTATTGGCGTATATATCACTTTTCTTTAAAAATTTTAAATTTATTTTTTCTCTAATCTTTTTTTTTCTCGATCTACTTTATACCCAACAAAAATCAATTAAAAAAATGGAGAAAAATTATAAGATAATTAATTCTAGAATGGTAATTATTGATAAAGATGAACAAGAATGTCTTAAAAAATTAGAAGAAAGAGATCAAAATGGAAGAATGATGAAGACAAAGAAGAATTATGAGAAAAGAGTAATAATAGACGATGATGAAAGAGAATGCCTTAGAAGATTAGCTGAAACAAGTATTGCTACTAACAAATTTAAACATCGTCAGTATATTCCGCTCGTAAAAACTGGTACTAATAAATTAATTCAGAAGGAGAAAAAAGAGAAGATTATTGGGTTTAATAATAATTTGTTGGAGACAAAAAAATCTGAGGATATAAATGAAAGTGCTGAGAAATTTATTAAGAATTTTAAGCATCAATTGTTTCTTCAAAGACTTGAATCCATTGAAAATGTTGATAAGATGATTGCAAGAGGACTTTGATCAAGATGATTGGGTGGTCGGTGGGTTTTGGTCGAAACTTTGCATTTTTTTTGTAATGTGATATGTACAAGAATAAGATTTATTTAGAGGATTTTATTTATTTATTTGTTTTTTTTTTGGTGTTTTTTTAATTATCGGGTTGGCTGAAGGAGGGGATGGATATATTCTTTTTAGTTATTTAATTCTCTGAAATTATAGAGAATTCTTTTGTAAATAACAGTTATTTGTGAGGTTAACAAATCACCTTTATGGGGTAGGATTTGATAGGATGAGAGTTTTGTTATTATAATTTATCTTATTTGGTTTTGTTTATATTATCATTATTATTTTTGTTTTTTTATGGTGATTTACAAATCACGGTTATTTGCAAAATATAATATCGCTACTGATATATTCGAGATTATCGAGAGGATTGCTTTTGGGTGTTTTGATTTGATTTTATTTTTTATTGAATTTACGTCAAAGACGCCATCTTGAGAGCCATTAGGACCTCTTATTACTCTTTTACCGTCAACTAGCTAGTGATGATTAATCATTGTATTAGCACAAATTTTTACTTGAGACCGTTTTTTAGAAAAACGATTTTCAAAAGTTCAGTTCAATTTTAAATATATATTGTTATAATTCTAAATATAAATTTGGGCTGGACTTTTGAGAATTATTTTTACAAAAGACGGTTTCTCAAGAGAGCACCTGTTGTATAATATATTAGTGTGTAAGCATATATTTGTGGTCATGATGATGACTAAGGAATGGCGGATTCATACTCTGGATCTTTAGGATCTAATAAACTTGGACCCAAATCTAGATTTGTTGGGTCTAATGGTCTAGAGTAAGGTTGGATATGGGTCTTGGATTTTAAGAGTCTAGATTCGACCTAACTCTATAAGGGTTTGGATTCACCTATTTTTGAATGGGTCCTAATCGGATTTGTGTCTATGACTTTAGGGTTTAGGTCCAGATTAAGCTATTATATGTATTTAATTATTTGATTTGTAACTTTATTATATTTTGGAACATTAATATGCTATGAAACTTTGTCGGTTCATGTAATTTGAAATATAGTCTTTGTATCTATACTTTAAAAATCGAAAGACTTGATTAATATTTCGTTTTAAGAACAATGTCGGAAAGTTTTATATATTTGGTCTCTCAATTAGTATAAAGTATTAGAAGATCATTTTTAAGTTGAAAATGTTTAAATAATTTTATATGAACGGAAAAAATTGTATCATATATTTTTAAAAAAATTCAAAAAAAAATATTATAAAGGACCCAGATCCAGACCCTAGACCTGCTACACCCTAAGAGTTTGGCTCTGGATCCAAATTTGTTCGACCTTATAAATTTGAATCTAATAAAAAATAGGGTTTGGATTCGGGTCTAGCTGAACCCGATCTAGATCCAACCATGCTCACCCATAGGGTCCTAAATGGGTCTTAGTTCAATTATTCAAACTTAAACCTTTTTACATTTTAAATTTTATTAGTACTAATCTAAATTAAGTACACAATACACATAAATATAGAAATAGGTTTACGATCAATTTAAATTGATTTTGAATTGACAGGTCTGGGACAAGTCTAGAGGTATGGGTCATAAAGGGTTCAGAAGAAGGATCTAGGTCGAATATGAATTTGAAGACAGACCTAGACGCAAATACATTTATTTTTTGATCCAGATTTAGACACAATTCGTAGGATCTCAAAAAATTTATTAATGTGAGATCTTGATAGATTATTCACAATATATATTTTTTTTAAATTTCAAACTTTTAGAATATTAAAAAACTCACATTTAAATTTTTTTTACTTTTAATATTGCATGGAATCTGCGCAAAAAATAAATAGGAAGAACAAATGAAAACATATGGAGTATATAAAGTACTTTTTAGTAATCTAATATTTTTATGCAAAAAAATACTTATATTTCGTGCTTGGCACGGGTAAATACCTAGTATATATTTAATTTATTAAAATGGTTATTTATAATTTTCAAGTAATATATTAGAAAAAGAGACAAACTATGTAGACTCGTCTCATAATGAGATGGTCTCACAAAAGACGATGGAGTTGAAAATGTAATGCAACAACTAAAACAAAGAGGATGTTTAGTGAGATCTCATATGCATTAAAAAATTTATATAAGAAAAAAGTTATTATTTCGTCATATTCATTTAGCACTATTTTCGTCTCTTTCATTTTACATTCTTTTTATTTTTAACATGGTCTATCATCTTCTTTAATCTGATTCGTACATTTTAACTCTATTTTAATTTAATTTTATCTAAAAAATATAATTTGTCGCTTTATTTATTACTCCTTCTGTTTTTTAATGTTCTTCCCGTTTAGAATATTCTATTTTGAAGAGAGAAATTTGATTAGGATTTTTAAAACATATATAGATGATAAAATATATCCATGTGAGATCTCGTTAGAATCATCTTAATGTATACTTTGTTATCATATATTTTTTATAATATTTTATAATGTGTATTTAGAGATATTTAGGCTCGAAAGTTGTTTTGAAAACTATGCAAAAAGTAAATGGAAAGACAAAAAAGAACGGAGGAAGTACTAAATATTTATCTTTGATTAAGGAAAAATTACCGTGAATAATACAACATTTTGTTAATTTCCCTACAATAATACAAATTTTGATTAACCATGAATAATACCAACTTTGGGGTGTTTATTCCTAGAATAATACCAACTTTAGTTTAATAACTAATTTACTAATTTTTTTGGTCATATAATCACCTATTGTTTGATTTTTAACATGTTAGGTATATTCTAGGGAAACACCCCCATAAATTGGTATTATTCATGGTTAATCAAAAGTTGTTATTATTGTAGGTAAATAAGCAAAAAGTTGTATTATTCCTGATAATTATTCCTTAATTAAAATACATTATTTTCTCTTTAATGCTAATTCAAGGAGACAAAGTAGTACATGACTGCAATCCATATTAATAACCAAACAAGGTAGGATTGCTCTTTTGACAAAAGGAAGCATGAAAACATGGCTAAACATGCATCAACGTGTTCATTCTTGCACCAAACTCTTTCTCTTCCCTCTCATATCTCTTCACCACCTCCCATTTCATCAACTTCAAATCTTCTCATCTCTCATATCACCATCATTTTATCTTTGTACCATCTCCTTTTTAGTATACAAAAATTCCTAATCAATAACGCTGATTTGTAAATCATCATAAAAAGACAAAAACATAATAATAAAATAAATAAAACCAAAAAAGATAAATCGAAATAATAAAATTTTCATCCTATTAAATCCTACTACATAATCGTGATTTATTAACTTCACAAATAACCGCTATTTACTAAGACCTTCTCTTTTAGTATATACTTCCTCCGTTCCATTATACTTAATTATTACATTTGACTTTTTACGCAATCTAATGTGTTATTTTGATTGTTTATGATTGATTTATACATTTGAAAATTATATACAAAGTTAATATTATAAAAGTATGATATTAGACGATTCAAACAAAATCTCACTTGACTATATTTTTTATTACATATTAATCGCAATATATAAAATAAGTTTAAATGATAAATAATATCAATAAAGTCGAAAGTATTTCATAACAGTATTTTGTATGTACATAGTCTATCCCTTTTATAGCTCTAACCTTTAGTTTACAACCTAGCTGCAACGTCACCCCTTTTTTTGTCATATTTATACTAGTCTTTTTTATGTCTATTAAAGGTATTTAAAATAGACCTGATAATTAAATATTTATCCAATCTTGTAACCGAATTTAATTTGACCTCATTTCAAAAATAAAATTTTCATTATGTGAAAAGCAACATAGACACAAAATCAGACTTTAAACCGACTTAAAACTTCAAATTCAAAATCAACTCGGTATATTATAAAAAAAAAAAAAACAATATTATACTACGTGTTCTTTTTAGGTACTCTACTCTTTTTTATTTACCTTACTTCTTCCTGCCCTATTACTCAATTCACATACTATTAATTTTCTTGTTCCGATCCTCTTCATATAATATAAATAGAAAGTTGAAATCAATCCACACATTATTATATTATAAATCTATATATATATATATATATATTATATATATAGATGTATATATATTTACATATATATAAATTTTTGTGACCTATAAGTGGTAGATTTAAAAGAATATCGAGATTTATTATTAATATAAAATAAATGGCTCTTCCAGCAACTTTGCCTCTTCTTCCCATCAACATTCCTACAGGGCAAAGCAACATAGGTTAGTATTTTTTCCTTCTACATTGGGCCTCAACCATCAACTTAAGCTTTTGGTTGAGTTGGTTTATTGACATGGTATCAGAGCTAACGTAATAGGAGGTCAAGGGTTCGAATCTCAACCATTCCTTATTTAATGTGGAATATTCAGTGCCTCTGCGCATCCACACTTTTAGCCCTATCCTGGGGCCTCAACCATCAAATTATATTTTTGGTTGAGTTGATTCCTTGACATCGTTTAGAGATTTATTGGTTTGTGTTAAAAAATAAATAATTCTAATTAAAACTTATTTTTATGAATTCATGTGCATTATGATCTATTGTTTCAAGTAGTAAGTCCAAATTTTAGAAATTAACACATTAATATTTTTTTGGTTAAATATTTTTAATTAGGCTAAATTAATCGATCTATGAGCTAGACCACATGATTATATTAGTTGACTATAAAAGTCATTATAATTATTTTACCCTTTGAATTTTGTCTATATTATATATTGAAGGAAATTAAATTTAAAATAATAATGCAGATAGAGGTGTTTATTTGGGTCGGATCGATTTTAGATTAGATGTTTTCAAGTTGTTTTTTACGTAATTGTAAATTCATCTTTGAAGTCGGGTAGATTATTTTAATTAGCTGACTAAAAGTCATTATTTTTATTTTACCTTTTAAATTTTGTTTATACATTGAAGGAAACTAAATTTTAAATTAATAGTGTATATTGGTGTCTATCGGTGTTTTCTCTTAGTGAATGAAAATGCTTTTATTTGCCAAAAAAAATTAATGTAGAAAAGGTGTTTATTTAGATGTTGATTTTAGATCAGTTGTGTCCATGTTATTATTATGAACTCATTTTTGAAGTCCGCTTCGATTATAATAATCTTTATCTGTCAACCATCATCGTAAGCTTTTGGTTAAAATGGTTCATTGACATGGTATCAAAAGCCAACGTGACAAGAGATTCGAATCTCAACAACACCTCATTTAAAGTGGAATATTTAGCGCTAGGTATGAAGGATAACATATTCTAGGACCTTAACCATCAGCTTAAGCTTTTGATTGAGATGATTCCTTGACATTATCATCATACCCAGTTTATCCCGCTCATAAGAAAACTATGATCAGGGTCTGGGGAAGGTGATAAATATCGGATCGTCGAGTCTGTTTTAAACGGGATATTTGTGAATTTTGTAGAGGATAGTGATGAAGAATTATTTATGGTGCCGGATATGGAAGTTGGATCGAAAGAGAAAGTAAAGATGATAGATAATACACAAGAAAGCTTGCAAAGCTCCAAAAATAACAACAATGGTAATTGTGGCGATGAAGAAGCTCCTCCTAAGCGTCGAAGAGGACGTAATCCTGTTGATAAGGAGTATAGAAGAATCAAGAGGTTTGTATTTTTTTTTAAATTGTATTGTATGAGACTGTCTCATCATGAAACGTATTTACACCCAATTACTTATTCTTATTTTTTTAACCCAATTACTTATTCTTATTTTTTTAATTGATTATATTAAAATTGTACGTGAAGGCTTTAAGGTTTTTAGTTAGAGGCTTAGAGCTATAAAAATGAACATTTTAAAATTGTAAGTCAACACTTACGGCCCGTTTGGTATGTGGTAATAAATGTTGGTAATCGGAATAAAAAACTAGTGTAATTTTAAGTTGAAGAATTAAGAGGTTTGTATTTTTTTTTAAATAATTGTCTTATATGAGACTATATATCTGATCATGAAACATATTTATATACGATGACCTTATTTTTCTAATTGATTATATTAAAATCTTTACGACAACGCTTTAAGATTTTTAGTTAGAACTAGGGGTGTTTAATGGGTTGTGCTCCCATTTTGAGCCCTTATTCGACCCGTTTTTAAAAGGCCTTTTGTAACACACCTGAATTTCAAAGCCCGGACCATTTAAAGCCCAAATTACTTTTGATCACAAAAAAGTTTTTCTGTTTACAAATTTCCATTACCACCTAATATCACCTCTCCCAATGCTAATGCATTGGCATGAATTTTATGAAGAAAATGAGATTATTAAAGTTGGACAAGCATTATTATCAATTTTAATTTTCAACCAAAATTACACTAGTTTTTTCATTCTCATTATAGACAAAGAAAGGAGGAAATGTAATGTTGGGGAATGGGGAGGGAAAAAAATATTGACTTATTTTCCTTTCAAAAAAAAAATATTTACCGACAGCCAGACGACTCCTCAATGTATGCTTAATCTCATAAAATTCGAATATTTTATGAATTTCGATCAGTAAAGAATAAATTTATATATAATAGAAATTTTATAAAACAAAAAAAATGTACTTTGGGAGTATTTAGCTAGTAGTGTCATTCCTGACATTGGGTAGGTCATAGGCAAAATAATTAATATCGGCCCTCACTGTAGGATATTGATTTCGATCTTTAATTCACATGGTGAACTCGAACTTTCACCTTTTCCACGTGACAAACAAAAGATTAATTTTTTTGTTAACTTTGCGCTATTTTTACCACGTGATTTTTTTTTTAAAAAAATAAACGTCGTAGTTACCATAATTGACCACATATTTCAAAATTCGGTCAATATGAATACTTAATTTGTGCAAAAACTTAACATTTTATCTATCCACCATATGAAATTGTTGGAAGTTCATGGTCGTCACACGAATTTAAAAAATGTTAAAAAGTTAAAAACTCAAGGCCACCACAGGGATATTCCCTCGTAAATTTAAGACAACTCCTAGTGTTACTAATTTAATGTTTAGATTAATTGATAATTCTATATTAATAGATTATTTTGAATAAATTATAATATATCAGCTGGTCTTGGGTGAGACTGTCTCAAATTGAGACAAGAGTGGGTCGGCCCAATTCGCGCTCCTTGCATGATTTCTCTCTTCTTTTTCATTTTCTGAACATTTTTCAATTTTACTCTTAAAGGTATCAATTTTGACCTTAAAAGTATCAATTTCAATTTAGGTAGAAATTAATCAGTTTAACGCCACAATTGATCACTTATAGGTTCAAATTAAAATTTACTTTAATTGATATGTTGAAGTACTACTTTACGAAAGTGATATCTTTAAGGTCAAAATTGATACCTTTAAAGTCCAAAATTGAAAAATGCCCAGAAAATGAAAAAAACAAAAAAAAAAGAAATTTTGAAGGGAAATAGGCGCAATGGGCCGGCCCAGCTGTGATCTTAGAATAGAACGGTCTTACGCAAGTTTTTGTGATAATATATCGTTGTACATTGGATCCATTGTTTTTTAATGTCCAAAAATGTTTTAGTAGGCTCTCATGTTGTTCAAATTGCGTCAAAAATAAATAGAAAAAGAAAATATGAAAATTTGAATTATCCTAAATAACTAAACAATTACATGTAGGGCCACCCTAAGTAAGTGTAAGTCGTATTTACTCCAAGACCTCAAAAAATTTTAGTTTTCAACTAGTGCTAGGTTTACAGTTTTCTAAATATATACAAGGGCCCTTAAATAATTTTTCACCCCGAACCCCAAAAATCTAGGGTTGATTACATGCATCATGCATGTATTACGCAATTACAGGCCCATAAATAATTTTTCGCCCCAAACCCCTAAAAACCTAGGGCAGATCCTGATTACATCACGCAATTACGGGATCATAAATAATTTTTCGCCCCGAACCCCTAAAAAACTAGGGCCGGCCTTGATTAGATGGATCATGCATGTATCACGCAATTACGTACTGAACCAAGCTTCACTTACGTACTCTTAGTTATTAGCCTTTGTACAATCGTACGAGTAAAATCTTATGAGCCCATTTGACATGAAAATAGAAAATGGGCGTATCCTATCAAGTACATCAACATATTCATAATGCAAACAACTAATAACTCGGTATCGTATGAAACCGTCTCATCATGAAATAAATTTACAAAAGGCACATTAGTTAAAAAACATAAAAACAATGAAAACTAAATTCTCACTTGTACAAGAACCAGTTTTTTTAATTGTTTGGTCGAGTTGACCCAATTAAAATTGTCTCACAGTGAGACGGCCTCAATAGAAAATTAGTTAACAACTAAATTAGAAAATAAAAATGTGTGAAAGAAAATTTAAAAAGTGTGCCTCATGACTAAAAATAATTTTGTAGAAGTAGCAAATTCCATGATAACAATATAGCAAAATTTTTACAACTTATCCAATATCTAGTTATTTGTCGTCATGTAATATTAAGAATAAAACAAAAAATTTTTATATATTTCTATACCATTTATTTTTGTTATTTTTTAACTGAAGAGTAATATGTTATGATTTTTATGACAAAAATATCACTTTTAATATTAAACTGATAAATTATAATTATAGTACTTCTATTTGTTTTTAATATTTGTTTTTAACTGAAAGTAACATGTTCGACCGTATAGGGCCCTGAAAAATTAGGGATTTTAATATTAAATTATTTAATATATGTTAGGTGTTTATAGATATAAAATTGTTACAAAAATATCATAATTTATAAACTTACACAGAATCTTTATAGAATATGTAAATTTTTGGTCCGCTGCTTACGAAATGAAAATGCATGTCATGCAGGTTGTTAAGGAATAGGGTATCAGCACAACTAGCACGTGAGAGGAAAAAGGTGTATATGAATGGTTTAGAATCAAGAGCCAAACAACTCCAAGAGATGAACTTCAAATTAGAGGAACAAATTTCTACTCTTACCAATGAGAACACTATGCTGCGCAAGGTATTTATACTAATTTTCCCTTTTCTTTCGATTTTGATGGTGTCGGCTGATAGCTGATTATAGTGACTGATTTGACAAGCTAATTTTATTAACTGGTTTGACCAGCTAATTTAAAATCCGTTGCTATAAGCAGGTTGCAGTTTATTCATATCAATAATTTGTTTCAACCAGCTAGTTCAACAAACACTAGCATTAGCTGGTTTGACCACCCAACCCTCTATTTATTTCAAAATAAGCTAAAATTGCTCAATAAACTAATTTTTCAAACACCCCTATATATATTGCCTTACCTTTGGTTGCTATAAATAAATTTTTTCTAATGAATTAATACAGAATGAAGTTGCAAAAAGAAAAACGTAAATTTTTATCACTCATTAATTATGAATCATCGCAAACAAATTAAACTTCAACAAGTGAACATAATAAAACAAAGTGAGTGCATGTAATAATTCATATTTACTCGGACAATCTTCACAAAAATATAATTCTTCGGAGTTTCAAATCGTTGAATCATGTTGAAATTTGAACGGGTTATTAGGTACACATAAAAGCTTATAACACGTGCTACTGAGTGCTCTATTATAAATTTTCCGATATATTATCATTATAATAATATAATGTATCATTAATTGTTATTTGGGATGACCATTTGATTGCAGATACTGATGAATACCAGACCAAAGACTGACGAGAGTGAAGAGCCCAAGTGTGCATAAATAACTCAAAACTTGATATTTAGCATTTTAATTCTTTTTATTTGCAATTTAAAAAATTATAGATGTTTCAAATATGATAAATGTATGGAGTAATAGTAAAACTGAAAAAAATAATTAGGATTATACACTGGATATGATGATGATGATAATTTTCTAGTCTTACAAGACTGACTGCACGTACGATTATATTTGAAGAATTCAAGTACACTAATTTACTAGCTAGCCCTTAAATTGAGATCAAGAGAATTTAGTCTTGTTTCAATCGGAATAAGTATTATTTTTACAAATACAACTTGTTAAGTATGTAATCGTATTACCATGAGACAGATTCATATAATTAGTTTATTTCTCTATGAGACGGATCCATATAATTAGTTTATTTCTCTAATTGATGACTTTAAAAATGTGTATGGATTAGCTAAATAAAAATTGTCTCACTATGAGACTGTTTCATTTAAAAATATGTGATTTTAATTAAAATACTAAGTTACATTTCAATCTAATTCCTCTCTTTTTTTAGTCTGCCCTACGCTATTCTTACCTAATTTAGATTCATTATTATCATTTCTATCACTTTTAATTAATATTCCCTCTGTTACATAATGTTCTTCTCATTTACTTTTTGCACAATTTTCAAAATAAAATTTTGAGTCATAATATCTCTAAATACGAATCATAAAAAATTATAAAAATATATAATAAAAAAATATACTTTAAGACGAATCTAACAAGATTCCACATAGATATATTTTATCATCTATATATGTCTTAAAAATCTTAATCAAAATTCTTTTTCCAAAATAGAATATTCTAAATGAGAAGAACATTAGAAAACGAAGGGAGTACAAGTTTATGATACTTTGATTTCTATGCTTGATACTTTAATTGATACATAATAATTTTTGATGGAAAAAAAAAAAACAAAAGAGAACAACTTAAAGGGTATTATTATAGTTCGCCACCCTTTTCATTTTATCGCCACCCCCTATATAATGAATTTACATAATTGCCCCTGCATAATTTTCAAACTCATAAACTCTAACATCTCTCTGAAAAAAGCTCTTTGAACTAAAACAAGCTAAAATTAGTAATCGAACAACAATGGCGAACCAAAACGAGCATGAATACGATTCGATAAGTTAAATTAATCGCCTCAAAATTGAATCAAAACAAAATTAAAAAAAAACGAAAATCGCACAAAATGTGTTTTTGTACCACGGTACAATCGCACAAAATATGCTTTTGTACCGTGGTATCAAAGCACATTTTGTGCGATTGTACCGTGGTACAAAAGCACATTTTGTGCGATTTTCTTTTTTTTTAATTTTTTTTTTTTGAATTTAATTATTTCTTGTTTAATTTATTTAATTTCTTTAAAATATTTATTATTTTGTTATTAATTAATTATTTAATTTATTTAATTTATTAAATGTACATTTATTTAATTTAATTAATATAAAATTAAATATATTAAAAAATAATATAAACATTTAACAAATAAAATAATAATTAAATAAATTCGCCAAAAAAAATTAAAAAAAGGGAGAATCGCACTTTTTGGCCGGGGAAAAAAAATTTCACTTTGTGCGATTGTACCATGGTACCAAAGCACAAAACGTGCGATTCCTCCATGGTACCAAAGCACGTTTTGTGCTTTTCGTCCTTTTTTTTTTTGAATTTTAAATCGAGATTAAGTTAGAAATTAGCTTGGTTTTGCGATAACGATTCCAAGTCCAATGCTTTAGCTACGATAATTTTTTGTGTGAATTTAGTGACTTTCAGAGTGATAAAAGTGTTATGGAGTCCGTTTCAAGTGTTTTTTAGTTGTTTTAAGTCTAAGGGCATTTTCATCATTTTAATTATTTAATTTAAATTAGGGGTGGCGATAAAATGAAAAAAATGACGAATTTTAAAAATCGGGCAATTTAAATAGTCTTACTAAAATTACGGAAATTATGTTAGTTTTGCTCTGAGTAGATGTAGAAGCGGTGTAGCATCAACAACAATACAAAGAAATTAAAGTACAATAATACTAGCGGAAAAACACATATATTACGATTTTTTGGTTATTATATACTGTAATTTTGACCCAAAGCATTAATAATGACAACAGAATTTTTTCCCCCCAAAGCATAGCAATGTCTAAGAGAACGGGGATTATTATCATGATCATCATCTCAATGAGTCATATCCTCAATATAGTATGGAGAGGATATGAAAGAAGACAGACTAATGCCCTCATCACGAGCACGTCGCAATCAAAGAAAGACATTGCCCCTCAAATCTACTTGAGTATAGTTTAACATAGGAATGTCCCTACAAAGGAAAAACCTGCAAAAGAAAATAGAAAACAGAAAACATAAAGTGGATCAAGTTCACCCGAAACATTCTCAACACACATAGCAACAATGTAGGAAAATTTAGATAGAAAAGTTGTGAATTGATTTTGGAGAGGAAGGTGAGTGAATATGTAAAATGAGTATTCTTATTCCTTGCCAAAATTTGATTACATCATGAGTTTTTATAGTGATCAAACTTACTAAAATATCTTAGATATTTTATTTTTTAATTACATTTTTAGGAACTTGTATCATATTATCTTAAATATTTTTATTTTTTAATTCTTTAGTTTAGATATTTATCTAAATGTTTCTTAAATAATACTCCTATCTATATATATACTTTGTAAAGGGTACAAGTTGTACAAAATACTATGTATGTAACTAAATTATTCTAAATTATTTTTACACTTTCAACCAATATACAAGCCAACTAAAAAATAAACAATTAGCAACCGATTACCGAACAATTATGTAAATTAATAAATTCGACACAATCATTTGTCAAACACTCGTATAATAGAATTCAACTCGATCATTTTTTTAACCAATAAATAAAATAAAGACATAATGTTATCGCATCCGTTCTCCAACGACACACTGCTCACACTTCACAGGGGGGGGGGACAGGCAGAGAAGACACTGAAGGCTTAGCGAGCTTCCAATTCCAATCATGGCGTCCTTATCATCTTCGTACAGCGTCTTTACTTCTCCTTCTCCAGATTTCATTCCTCTATCCTCTCATAGCTTCCGTCCATTCCGTCCATGGCGTCTCCAACACTCAGCAATTCCCAAACTTCCCGCCATTTTCTCGCCGAAAAGCAGGTTCAAGCTTCATTTCTTTCCTCGAAGCCAATCTAATTGTAGCTAGTTATCTCATCGATTTACGTTTCCAATTTAACCTATAATTTGTATTTTTGTTATCCTTCAAAATTAATTTCGCGTTGCTCATAGAATGGTTGCCGAACAATTATTAACAGGAATACAAGATTTAGGGTAAACGCTGGTTACAGGAAGATACCGATGGAAACTCCGGGAGCGTACGAGCTGATTGATGAGGAAAGTGGAGAGAAAGTGATTGTTTGGGGTGGAACGGATGATGATGGACCTTCAATTCCTTCGAGGAAGGTACTTTCCTGGAATCCAAACACGGATCAGAATGATTCGTCCAGAGTCAAGAAAAATCTAAGAGGTATTCCTTGTTAGTCTGTCGTTTTTATCTATTGAACTAGTGTTAAGATAATTGACAAGTTTGTTTGGCTAAAGTGATTTATATCATCCTTAGACCTTAGTTGGTATCTTGTATCCCTTATTTGAATTAGTTGCACATGATGTTTGCTATCAATATGACAATATCAATAAAAACAACTACGTTGTTAGTGTTATCACCAACGTTAAGATCGCATACATTCGAGCCTCCAAACAATAAACTAGGTAGGATCCACGTTATGACATTGGGGTAATGGAATGTTGTTGACTTGTTGATATGCTTGTGAGATGTGACATTTAAGATTAAGTACATAAGAGTATAAGACACTTAATTGTTATTTACTGCATTGATGATTTTGATATAGTAATATCAGTACATTGATATTTAGAGTGACAGATAAATGTCCGATTGATAATGGAGGATACTACCAGAGAGGCTGAAATGGAATGCATTGTTTGCTTGGGAATTGTCATTTTCTATGACTTCAGATTAATTCTAAGCCAAATTACATGTATCCATAAGAATCTATATTAGCATTAAACAACTTGTACTGTGCTACTTCAATATTTCACATGCTATTTTCATTTTTAATTGCTTCAAAGACTTCTTGCAATGCTGTATTTTTATCAAATAAATTAGAGAAGCAACCTTGATCATTAAATTGATATTTGATATAACTAAAATAGGTGATATGGCTTTTACAGAAATCAGGAGCTATTCACTTTGAGATAATTTAATAAAAATCTCTTTATGATTATCAAAGAGTTTCCTAAAGCAACTTAGTTATATTTTTTCGGTACATATTCATGTAAATTGCGTAGAACCAATAGAAGAAATGTTTACCTCTTTAATTGTATTTCTTGAATGTGACACAAGTATGCTGCTTCTTCTACCGCATGTTTCTCTTTATTCTCTGACTCTGAATCTCCTTAAGCTACTATTATGATTACACGAAACTTAGTCATAGAAATTGAGTTTCGATTAATCTGTTTGTCTCTTTCTTTGCCTTTTCTTTTCTGAGTATCCCACTTCGGAAACTCTTCAATAATTTGATCAGTGTTTCCACTTTTTTGATAAAGAAAATTTATATTAATAGGAAAAATGTCAAGTTTACATATTAGGGATTAGAAGTCTCAAGCGAATAACTAAAATCTACATTACAACTTCCCCATTACTCCTACAAAGATCATTAATCGTACCGTGCTCAAAAAGTCGACAAGCTTTAGCTGACACTACGAATTTAGATACTCCCATATGATTTCCAACGGAAGGAAACGATCACTAAATATTTGCCTATTCCTCTCCAACCAAATAGACAAAAAATTGCATAACAGCAACATCTCCATAACCATTGAGCTCCCTCTTATTTTCAAAGCCCCTGTGATCTAAGAATAGAAAATCCCTAATCTTTCTCGGAACTACCCAATGATCTCCACTTATCATGAAAAGTCTACCCCATATCATTATCCTCACCATCTACTAAGCACATAACACATTGATGCGGGCTCGACATTTTGTTAGCTCTTCTAATCTGAAGATTCTCTATAGTGTTGAGCATTCCCACTTGTTACAAGAGTCGGTTTTACAACTTTGATATTTCATGCTCCTTGTTTCTTGAAGTACTATCATTTTGGCACTCCACCTTTCATCTTGTGGGAGCAATCTGCATCTATGGTCTTTAATCAGAAAGGGGCCCAATAAATCGTCAACTATTGAGTATAAATGAAGAGGGAAAAGACGATATTTAATTTACGAACTCAAGTTTCTAGTTGTACTACGCTCACAGCTCCAAAGTGAAGCACTTTGTCTACACTTTGGCTCAACTCCGAGCCAATTTCAAGAATTAACTTTAAAAAAATCTTTGAGATTAGGACTTCAAGTTTATAATACATCGAGAATGTATTCTCAAAGGTCAATTGTATTTTCTTGTTTTCCAAAGAAAACCATTTTAATATGTATAGTAAAAATTTGGTCTCCAAGTCCCTCTATCTCCATAACATTAGCCTTCCATATATTGATGAGATTAATGTCAGGCAATGCATCACCTTCCGTTGATCATGATGATGTTGTTTTGCCTCCGAGCACTCTGAGATTGTCTAAGAGCTTTGGGAGATTGAAAGCTGTCAAGATCAGAAGCGTTGTAAGAAAGGCTTCAAAGGAAAAGCAGAAAGCCAATGAAGACATGTATGAGGAACCAAATATAGATGACCTAGATGATGATGATGATGATGGTGAGATTGCTTCTTTGGATCCCAGGGATGTTTTTATCAAGAAAAGAAAGAATACTTCTGTTAAAAGTGGCATTGAGCAGCTCATGGACAGTCAATCGTCAATGAAACCTTTTGAGTCTGATGGAAACTTGACTCGTGTTAGCTCTAAAGTGTCTTTTACTCATTCTGAAGGATGGAACAATAGAGAAATGGGACGTAGTTCTAGGGTTGAATCAAGAGATTTAAAACCTACTCGGAAATATAATGCTGGGAGTGAATTTTTCAGTCGAAAATCTTTTAGGGAATTGGGCTGTTCTGATGACATGGTTGTGACTTTGAGAGCTCTCGATTTTGTTAGCCCTTCTCACATTCAGGTAAGTTTTCATACTAGCTGCTTGTCCAATTCAGTGCATGTGTAGTGTGTACAGCTAATTTATATTATGTAACTATTTGTTTGCCTTCTGTAACTCTTGCAAAGTAGGTAAATAACTAGAACACTTCAAAATGTTTTCAATCTGTACATTACTTTCATGTTTTCACTGGATACCCCTTGTTTGCCTAATTAATCTTGCATTACTTTGAATTTGAGAACTTGTTTTTGAATTAGCTTTAAAGAATGTTGATGAAATGTGTAAACACATTTTTAGTACATAAGAGGACTAATGATGGTGTTTTTCAAATGCGAGATTTAATTGTTTTGTATTGTGTTTTGTGGACTAAATGTTCTATATAAGTTTTAAAAGATTTTCTATCACTTGGTGTTGAGTGCAGGCAATGGCGTATAGACCTGTTATTGAAGGGAAAAGCTGCATTATAGCTGATCAAAGTGGATCAGGGAAAACATTGGCATACTTGGCTCCAGTTATTCAACGTATTAGGCAAGAAGAGACTGAAGGACTAAGTAAGTCAGAATCACAAAGTCCTCGAGTTGTAATATTAGTTCCAACTGCAGAGTTGGCTTCCCAGGTAAGCTAATAATGTTCCACTTCAGTTGTATTATTTCTAATTGTTGATATGAGTGATACCCCAAATTTAGCTTTAAAAATGATTGATAGACTATTCATATCAACAAGGTGCATCTTCTTTTCATGGGAGCCCATTTGCTAGGAACTCCAATGTTAAGCGTGCTTGGTGGGGAGCAATCTTAAGATGGGTGACCTCCTGGGAAGTTTTCCCGGGCGCGCACGAGTGAGGCCAAAGTGCGCTGAAAAGACTTGTGTTGGTATGTGGGGCTAGTCTACAATCTCCATGAGTAGTTACCGGCAGTCCGTTGGGCCGGGGTGTTACAATATGTTTCTATTTCTATTTCTGGCTGCAATGCTATTTCACATTATGAGGACGTATATAAGGTATTTCTGAATTCTGATGTGAATTTACTTCACATATTGACTTGCTCCATCCTTATTAATGTCTTTTGACCCTGAAACAACTCGAGTAACTTAATATTTCTTGGTAAAGTGGTTTCTCAGTTAACTAAATTGTCACGACTCACTAAGGACATACAATAGACAAGAAAATTACGTTCTCCTTTTTAAATTAAAGACTGGAATGGTATCATCCATTGCTGTTACTTCACTTCGCTAGTGGTGGATGCTTTTGAAATGTTGTAAATTGAACCAAATGCAGGTTTTGCGAAATTGCCGATCCATCTCAAAGCAAGGTTTTCCCTTTCGTTCTATGGTTGCCACAGGAGGTTTTCGGCAGAAAACTCAATTGGAGAGTCTCAAACAGGATTTAGATGTGTTGATTGCCACACCTGGTCGTTTCATGTACCTTATCAAAGAAGGATTCTTGCAGTTGACAAATATTAGATGGCATGTCTTCTCATTTCTCTCCCTAGTGATGATGTTATCTTTTATAGGATTTGCAAGGGTGTTGTTGTACACTGTGTCATTGCTTTATGTCTTAGAATGCTTTTTTAAAAAAGTATATTCTAATACTAGATTTTGTTCATCATTTCTTTATCATTGTTGCTATGAATATTTGTGTTACCTCAAGTCCTCAACTCCTCAAGGACCTTTGTACACTTAGACTTGGTTGTGACACTTGGAAACTTCATTTTGGGCCGAAACCATGGAAGGTTTTCGTTTCTAGTTGGACACTTGGAAACTTACCCGTATACGACATGGGTACACAAGTGTGGGTAAAAACCTTTCAAAAACACTTTTCTTTCTGTTGAGGATATGTACAAACCGACATTTTCTTGTGACCAACAATTGAAATTATTTTAACATGATTAGTCCTTGCACAAAAAGTAAGATATCTATACTTTTGATTAAATGTAAATAGACCTTAGAATTGTTAGATGTGTTATTTTTGTACTACAGGTTTCCTTTATGTTTGGCAACTTTACATGCTAACTTTGTCTATAAAGAAACTTTAAAAAATGCTCCATTTGATGTGGTGCTTCTTTCTCCAAGATACCTTTAGGCATTTGCATGTCTCCCTGTGATGCTAACTTCTCTGAAAAAATAAGTTTGAAGTATTGCCCGAGTCTAAGAGCTGGCTCATTTTTTTTACTCTTAGAAATATGAATTCACACTCAAGTCTTCCTTGTCTGTGGCCTGTTGAAATATGTTTAATATTTGAATTCTGTGCTTGTTTCATAATGGTGAGATTGTGGACTTAATTAGGCTGGCGCCTAAATGTACATTAATGTCGGCTTGATGTTTCTTTTTGAGCTTGTAAATTTATACAGCAGTATCTTTGGAGTTTCACTTTAATCTGACTTTTAAATGTGTGTCACAGTGCTGTGTTGGATGAAATTGATATACTCTATAATGATGAGGAATTCGAACAAGCTTTACAGAGTTTTATTAACTCATCACCAGTTACTACGCAGTACCTCTTTGTGACTGCCACATTACCTGTGGATATATACAACAAACTCGTTGAGGTCTTTCCGGATAGTGAAGTAATCATGGGACCTGGAATGCACCGGACAAGTACTGGCCTTGAAGAGGTGGGTATTGCTCTATATTCAATTCAAAAAGATCTTCCTTGGGGCATTACTAATTGCGATGAGTCTTTCTGCATAGCTATTGATGATCTAGGTTGCAGACTTATCTGCCATATGGTAGCTTTAACTTTTTAAATTCAATGTTCTCAAGAGAGTCGAACAGGCTAAATAACCAATAGAAATGGGCCATGGGGTGATACTGATGCCTGATGCTCCTAGCTATTGGGAGAGTCTTTTAATTCTTACATTTGGAAAACTTATGTTTGCTAATTCGTGACAAAAATGTTTTTATATATTGTTGGATAGATTGACCCCCTTCAAGTAAATTTTTTTGTCTCTGCAGTGAGGCCCAAGCCTGTTGCCTTTTCTGTTGCTGAAACCCATAGATTTTGACCTTTTTATATGCTTGCTAATGTGATGATGTAAGTCTAAGATGGACTTAGTCTACAATGTTTTTAGTGTAAACCCTTCCTTAATCTTCCATTTACAAGTCTATACTCCTGACTCTCCTCACCCCCTAATCACTCAAACTCATTAAATTAGGTTGGTGTACACTATTAAGTGTGCTGTAAGTCCATGCAAGACCAACTCAATGTGATGAATTAATCAAAATTTTAGTTGTAGAATAAAAGTAGATGCGGCGTTAAAGTGTAACCTTGGTTAGCTACGATCTCTCACGTTGCTTTGTTTTGGTTCATGTAACTGACCTCATATTGGTGGGACTAAGGCTTTGGCATTTTTGTTAATGTGATGAACTTTTGAACAGATTCTTGTAGATTGTAGTGGGGATGATGGGTCGGAAAAAACCCCTGAAACTGCATTTTCCAATAAGAAATCTGCTCTTTTGAGGCTTGCAGAAGAGAGTCGTGTTTCTAGAACTATTGTGTTCTGCAACAAGGTATAGATTACTTAGTTTCTCATTATGTGTTCAAAACTGGGCCATGCTTTCTTACTTTCCGGTTTTGGTATCTGTAGATCGAGACATGTCGAAAGGTTGAGAATGCCTTGAGGCGTCTAGATAGAAAAGAAAATCAAATACGTGTTCTACCTTTTCATGCGGCTTTGGAACAACAGACGAGGCTCACAAATATGAAGGAGTTCCTTGAGTCAAATACAAAAACCCATTCTCTGTTTCTAATCTGCACTGACAGGTTTGTCACTGGTGCTTCTATATCAAACTAGTTTTGGTTTTCAAATTCTAGTTATGTTCATTGAACATATAGTATCTCTCATAGGTTTGACTTTACCGTATTTAGAAAATATCTAATTAGTAATTTTCATGTGGGTGACCATTGGGACTACATTATTGGTTTATGTAACCGTTCCCTTTTGTTTTGCACTAATTCTTTATTGAGACCGTCTCACCATGAGACGGTCTCAATTGGGTCAGCCCAAACTTAAAAAAGAAAAACTGTTGCTTTGTACAATTCAAATTCCATTGTTTTTCTTTATGTTTTTCCCTAATGGGCTGCTTGTATGGGCTTGCGGTGAGACGGTCTCATACAAGACTTGCTGGTTTGCTTGGGATTTGGCATTATTGTTTAAATCAGCAACTTTTGCCGGGAATTTGTTTTCTGACTTTGATGCTTGGTAACAAATTGAATAGCCCTTATAAAAGTTGTAAAATATTGGTTGTTGGTTTTGCTTGATATTACCGACTTCTTGTTTCTAGAATTACTGATGTTGGGTTTTGAGCGTTGTTGTAGAGCATCTCGAGGAATTGATTTTCCCAGTGTGGAACATGTTGTGCTTTTCGACTTCCCTCGTGATCCAAGTGAATATGTACGCCGTGTTGGTAGAACAGCGAGAGGTGCTGGAGGTATAGGCAAGGCTTTCGTGTTTGTCGTTGGTAAGCAAGTTTCTTTGGCAAGGAGAATCATCGATAGAAACCAGAAGGGACATCCTTTACATGAAGTGCCTTCTGCTTATGAATTGGTTTAGTAATTATTGTAGGCTGAGAAAGATCTGTTGCTATGTTTATAGATGTAGATGGTGTTAGTTAGGAAACTTTTGTACCTCTATCTAACTCAAATTTTGTGCTGTAAATTAGTTTTTAGTTGTTTATAGGAAACTTTTGTGTTGTGAAATTGTTCCGAGAGCTCGGTTTTGCGCTTCGAATCACTTGGTTGTATGAGGTGCGAGTTTCATCCATAATGACGTCTTTAAACAAGTTTGAGAATAAAAATTGGAGTATGGATACAAATTTTATATAAGCAACATATATAACCACTTATATGTGCCTTCTAATAGGGTTGATTGATATGCCTTCTAATTTCCCTTAATTTAATACACTAATTTCATGATGATTAATTCTATAAAATAATAGAATTGTTTAAAATTAATCCGATTAATTGAAATTGAGAATGACTTGATTACACTTGAAATAAACTGTTTACATAATGTAAAAATCAAACTAGAATTTCAAAATATTTACATATGATAAAAAAATTAAATTAATTTGATCTGAAATATTATATTTGAAATCTGTCCAAACAGCTAAATATACACCTTTATTAATATTAATAATATCACATAATTCCTTTAGTTTTAGTTACAATATTCACATAGTAAATTACAAGATATCAATCTTGACTTATATGCTTTTAAAATATTCAATCGGTCATTTTAATTTATCCACATTTTGTTTTATGGCTATTAAAAATTAATTTTAATTTTGGGAGAACTACCCAAAAAGATGGACGTTGAAGAAATATGTTGATAAATGAAAATAGAAAATGAGTTTGTAAATGAGTGATTTTTTTTATGACAATTCATGTAAATATAGTGGATTCCGTAAAGACATGTAAGATATAAGAAAAATATAGTGAAATGAGATTATCTTGTTTTACTCAATGTATTTTTTAAAAATTTTTTATTATAAATCTTTTTAATGCTTATAAATTTCACGTATTTTCATTATCTTTATTTTAGTATTTTTATAATACTTATGATTATATTTTTAGTAACTTTATTTAAAGATTTTTTATGTTTATACTTTCGATATTTTTTCATCAACTTTATTTTCATATCTTCTCATTCTCATGGACTCAATATTCCACCATTAACTTTATTGTTCAATTGAATAATATCTCTATCCAAAAGATTCAATTTTTGGAAAATTACCGTCAATAATACAACTTTTTTGTTAATTTTCCTACAACAATATCAACTATTAATACCAACTTTAGTTTTTTAACTAATTTACCAATTTTTTTTATCATATAATCACCTATAGAAGGAATTTTCCAAGAAAATTCTCCTTTAAGTTGGTATTATTCATGATTAATCAATAGTTGATATTATTATAAGAAAATTCACAAAAAATTGTATTATTCACGTAATTTTTCCTCAATTTTTTTAATTTACATAAACATTAGTACATTACTTGAACATCAAATTAAAATGGGTGGAATAATAAATAAAAAAAGAAAAAACAAAGGGTATTATTATAGTTCGCCACCCTTTTCATTTTATCGTCACCCCCTATATAATGAATTTACATAATTGCCCTTGCATAATTTTCAAACTCAGAAACTCTAACATCTCTTTAAAAAAACTCTCTGAACTAAAACAAGCAAAAATTAGTAATCGAACAACAATGGCAAACCCGAACGAGCATGAATACGATTCGGTAAGTTAAACTAATCGCTTCGAAATTGAATCAAAAAAAAAGGAAATCGCACAAAATGAGCTTTTGTACCATGGTACAAAAGCACATTTTGTGCGATTGTAACCATGGTACAAAAGCACATTTTGTGCGATTTGTACGTGGGTTTTTTTTTGAATTTAATTATTTCTTGTTTAATTTATTTAATTTTTATAAAAAATTTATTGTTTTGTTAATAATTAATTATTTATTTTTTAATTTATTAAATGTATATTTATTTAATTTATTTAAAATATTTATTTTTTATGATTAATTAATTATTTCATTTATTAAAAATATTTGTTAAACATTTATTAAATTGATATTAATAATATGTTATTGTTATATAATTTATTAAATAATATAATAATAATAATTAGTTAATGTTATTATTATAATAATATTATTTTAATTAATTTAATAAATGTTAATATTATTACGTAATTACTTAATTATGTTTATGTTTAGGCTATATTTATTTTGTTTTTTATATTTGCAGGACTTTGAAAACTTAGGTGATAACGTAGATTACTCTGATAAATTTGTTACAGATAGAGAATTTGATTCCGTAGATAAATTACATAGATGGGCTGATGAGATAGCAATAGAAATTGCTTTTCAATTTACACGTGCTTCATATAAACGTAAGGAAGGACGTTCCAGAGTTAGTTTGTACTTAAAGTGTCATAGATATGGTAATATCAGGGGTGATTTGCATAACTTAGATAATGCTGCTAGACCTGGTTCTAGAACTAGTGCTTGTGGTTGTAAATTTATGATAATAGGAACTAGTCGTAATCCAGGTGCAAGACCTTGGACAGTAAGAGTGTGTCCCGGCGAAAAAGGTAGACATAATCACCCGTTCTTTGTATATAGAGAAGGGCAAATACGGGTAAATAGGATGAATGTAGATATTAGGCAGCATATACGAGATCTCACTGCCACTGGCATGCAACCAGCATTTATAATGACGTCAATTAGGGAGAACTTTCCTGGTTTTTATGCTAGCATGAATCAGATCTACAACATAAGACAGGCATTGAGGAGGGAAGAGATGGATGGTAGGACTCCTCTTCAACATTGTCTCTATTTGGGCACAGAAAAGAATTATGTTGTTTGGACAGATTTGGATGGTGAAGGGCAATTGACTAGGTTATTAATTGCTAACCCCATATCCATCCAGATAACGAATCAGCAGGCCAGGATAAGACAAGCTCTGCAAGAATCCATGGCTTCGGTTCCACAGACATTGTGAATTCGTGCGTTTAAACCGCTATATCAAAATTTACAACTATTAATTAATTATCCAAGATATATACCTTTGAATGATGTAGATTAAGATTATATTAGTGTGGTATGTAGTTATAGTTGTTTGCAAACAGGACTATATACATTTAATTTCGTAACAAATCACTAATATCATGCATCTCAGTTGGCAGTGGGTGCAAATTAATATGATAGGCGCTGAGGCACACAGATTGCGTGTTCGATTCCTTTGAGCAGCACTTAATTGCAAAATTTTATTGTTTCTAAAAGTGTTACATTAGCTTAATTGATTAATTGGAAAAGTGTTACTTTATATGAAAAAAGTGTTACCTATAATCCTTAACAAAATGTTACATAAAGTAGTTCAACGTGATACATTATTGAAAAATGTTATAATAGCTTAATTGATGAGATGAAAAAGTGTTACATATGAAATAATAAGTAACACTATGAAAATGGATACGTATGCAAAAAAAGTGTTACCTAAAATTATTTAAAACAACACTTTTAAAAGTCTTACCATATGCATGTAAAAGTGTTATAAGAGAATAGGTAACACTGCCAGATGTAGCACCCTAAAAAGTGTTATACCTTAGTTTTATAGTAACACTTTCAGCACTATATATTACACTTTTTGGGTGTTACCTAAAACCAATTATGTAGTAGTGGTTGGTGGACATTCGCATGGACCAGCTAGGTTCGAACACTGGTTGGACGCTACAGATTTGTATGCTGCAGCAACGTTTCTCAACATCGCCATCGCGTATTATGGTTCTGCCGACGGTAGTCCTTATCAGAATTGGTTAATTCTTCCACTTAGAAGAATAGGGGAAAGTCATGGCGTACATAAACTTGTACATATTCTTTGGGTGAACCGTAATCATTTTGTGCAACTTTTAATGAACGATGAGTCGATGACACATCTCCACTACCGCCAGTTCAAGTTAATTGGAGAGCAGCAACTGACATTACATGTATGGAGTTAGAGCGACATTATCAAAGTAGGATATCACTTTGGAATAGTCTAATGGGGGGACATAGGCAACAACGAAATAATACAGCTGAAGATGCAATCAACTTAGGTAGTCCGTAAATATTGTATTTAAGTCTATATTCTTTTGTTGTATTTAATTATATTTCTTTTATTCTTTTATTGTATTTAAGTCCATATTCTTTTGTTGATTTAATTATATTTCATGTAGTGTATTTAATTGGATTTCATACAGATACAAATAAAAATACAAATACAGATGCAGTCATCTTAACTTTCAATTAGCATAATAGTTTTACTAGTTCATCCAAGTTAAAATAAACATAATGTTCAACAAAAAAACATAAATCTACTGCGGGCCTTGCCCCTTATATGATTGCCACTCCCCAAATAAATCTCTTAATTCATCTAAATACAAATTAGCATCATGTTGCTCCCGAAGCTGCCAATCTTGCACATTTCCCATCCTAATCAGTGGAGCGATGCGGGCCGCGAATTCAGATGCAAACTGTAAACACAAATCAAAAATATTAGACAACCATATCAATATAATGACACATTTAAAAGGAAAAACTAAGTAGGCACTAACATAGCACTCCTTGTTATCCGCTATCTCATAAGCACTGGTAGGTCCGTCACCGGGGATGATAAATGCGTGGGAAGACACCCTAAACCAGTCAATGTACTCAGAAACTGCCTCTGATGGATAAGCTGCTACACGCAATTCTCTATGATCAACCCTGGCACAAACAGGGAACCTACTCCATGTCTCCGTGCACATGGTCGAAGGAGCGAAGGTCAGTGAGTAGGAACCCTTAGCTGGTCGATGAGCCTGGGTGGGTCTTAGAGGGGGGACGGGAATACCCTGTACAAAACCAAGCTGTCTGACTGTCCTCTCAGGCAGATACACCTCGGCGATATCGAAACAGGTTAGACCCCCAATGAACGCGGTGCGTGGGTGCTCATTCAGTATAACCCTTGGGTCATTACTGTACGGAGTCCACGCTACCTGCTTAAGACAAAAGCAACATAAACAACATAATATAAAATGACAATAACTAACGTAAAGATGTGTGAGGTCATGTACAAAACCTGTGTCTCCGTCAGAGAGTCCAGTATGCTCCTACACTCTCTCAGCCTGTTAAGCTCCCTAGTTGGCTTCTGCGGGGACCACATCTCCGCCCTGTACTTGTTACGCATATCCGCTAGGCGAACATGTGGGCGAAAGGCCGGGAAATACTCGTATATCCATGTCTGTAAAAGTGTCAGACAACCCGCAATAGTCCGACAGCCGGCCCTCGACGCCATACCCAGCTGGCGATATAGGAACGCAAGCGTAACTGCACCCCAGGCGATCTCACCCTGATCAGCGGTAACAGCAACAATAGGGTGCGGTCGCATCCCAATTCTAGTCTTATCGACCATCAGTGTCGAGCCCACTATAGCCATATAGTAGGCAGTAGTCTGCGTGTCCAAAGCCTGAGAACGGTGGCACAACTCTAATATTTCATCGACTTTTATGCTGCCATTGACAAAGAACCCCTTTCTCCGCAGCTCAGACATCGAGTCCCGAAAGAGACCGGCCACGCCCAACTTCCACTCGGCGTCAGAAGGATCTGCGGGAAGAGCACCATCAATACCAAGTCCTAATATGCGTTGCACGTCGTGCAACATAATCGTCATCTCACCCCACGGCATGTGGAAAGTGTTGGTATCTGGCTGCCACCTCTCCACAAAGGTCGCTATAAGAGCACTATCGATGTGCTGGTGCATGACGTACGGCAGACGACCTAGTTCAGTAGCAGGTAAAACCTCGTACAACTCATCAGACATGTTCTGCAGTCTGATGATCGAGTCGACCGTCTTCTTCCTAAGCCGACAATCTAGAATTGGAGGGTTACGCTCTGACCCCTCGAAAATAACCCGCGCTATGTGCCCCCCATAGCTGGGTATCAAACGGGTATCGACCGGGCCCCCGGGCTGGGGTGATGTTATCAACCAGTCCTTCCCAGCATACTCTGAGCGCCTCCGCCTCCGCCTCCGTGGAGCCGCATCCTCAACCTGGTTGCCTCCCGCCTGATCAGAAGGCCCAGCCGAGCTATGAGCTCTACGCTTAAACTGACCGGCAGCCCCTCTGACTGGATTCCAATCAACAGGCTCCCCAACAGACTCTTCCTCACCGACAGACTCAGTATCATCGTCCCCTGAGCCGTCACTAAGCAGGCTCGCCTGCTGGTCAAAGCGAGTACTCGAACGTTGGGCTTGGCTATGTCTGGCCGCCTGTTCCTGCCTAGCCCTCCTAGCTGATCCCGTAACCCTTCTCTCATGCGGGTCCCCCCTTAATAAAGTCGGTCTAGAGCTATTGCCGCTCAATAGGCCTCTAAAAAAACTCTTGTCTCTACCATGGTTTCTAGCCATTTACTACAATTTTCATAATTTAATGAATTATTATTACATAATCAAAATAATCAAACATTAAAACTACAACTTCATTACATAATAATTAATCACTACTAAATACACAAACAAATAATATTAACATTTAAAAAATTAAATAATAATATTTCTAAACAAATAATAATATTAAATAATTATAATAATAATTGTTATATTGTTATAATAACAATATAAAATTATTATAATAACAATATAAAATTATTATAATAACAATATTAAATAATGACCACCAACTTTTTTTTGTGAATTACAGCCTCAAAGTTTGGTCGTTTTGTGAATTACAGCCGCAAATTTTTTTTTTTTATGAATTACGGCCACCAACTTTTGAAAATGACCACCATTACGGCCAAGTGACCTGTTCTCACCGTTGACCAGCAAAATGACTTTTGACTTTTTTTTCGTGAATTTACTTTTTTTTTGAGTTTTCTTTTTTCTTTTTCCTTTTTTTAATTTAATTCTTTCATCCTCTTCGCATCTTCATCCTCTTCCTCCTTCTTCTCCATCATCTTCATCCTCTTCATCCCTAATAAACTTCAAACACTCCATTAATCTTCAAAGTAACCATTAATCTTCAAAGACCCAATTTCTCTCTAAAGTCCAAACCCTAGATTTATTTCCCCTTTTCAAGAACCCTAATCAAAGAATACCAAATTGGAAGGGATGAACCTGGTTGAACTACATTTGGTGTTTGAATTCGTTAATTGGAACCCAGATTTAATTTTAAAGCAAGTTAATTTATTTATATTTGGGTTTAGAGTAAAATTAAATTGGGAATATTCCATAACTCCATTAATGGAGTCACTGAAGCTACCCAGACAAAGATAAATGTTTTTAGGCTTGTTTGGAGGTCTCTTTTTGTGATCATGATGACTATATTAACAATGTTTTTACCCTCTTGCGATAATATTTCGAAATTACTAGAAGCCCTTGGTTTTTGGCTTGTTTATGACCCCGTGTCCAAGTACATCACCCAGGAAAGGATACCCAAATGTAGTATTAAATGGGTCTGCCTTCAGATGATAAATGTTGGTTGCTTCATCATCGCCATTGCTTTTGCTGCTGGGTCCGTTGCTGGGATACTTATTCATTTCAAGTCATAAATAAATTTTTTATTTCAAGATCGTTTAGTAATTGTAAATTTGAGAAATTTATAAAAAGGGTGTTTGATCAAACACAAAGATGAAATATAATATTTTATTTGAAATCAAACACAAAGATGAAATCAAACACAAAGATGTAAAAGTGATTCGATTTGAAAAGGGCAAAAATGGCAGAAAATAATGAACCATTGTTGTTAACAAAGGAAGATTCAGGAAAGAAGGAGAAATATGATTACTATGAAAATTGCCAGGTGTCAAGTTGAAAAGAGAAAAGCTGAAAATACAAATGTTCCATGGCTTCAATTTTTCTTTATCTGGGTTCCAATTAACGAATTCAAACACTAAATGTAGTTCAATTAGGTTCATCCCTTCCGATTTGGTATTCTTTGATTAGGGTTCTTGAAAGGGGGAAAAAAAATTTAGGGTTTGTACTTTGGAGAGAAATTGGGTCTTTAAAGATTAATGGAGTATTTGAAGTTTATTAGGGATGAAGAGGATGAAGATGATGGAGAAGAAGGAGCAAGAGGATGAAGATGATGAAGAGGATGGAGGAATTAAATTAAAAAAAAGGAAAAGAAAAAAAAACTCAAAAAAAAAGTTAAAATAAAAAAAAGAAAAGTTAAAGGTCATAACCGGTCATCTGGCCGTAATGGTGGTCACTTTTAAAACTTGGTGGCTGTAATTCATAAAAAAAAGGCTTTGCGGCTGTAATTCACAAAACGACTAAACTTTGAGGATGTAATTCACAAAAGATTCTTATATTATTAAATAAAATAAATTTCATTTATAAACATTTAATAAATAAAATAATAATCAATTAAATTCAAAAAAAAAAAAAAAAAATGGACGAAAAGCACAAAACGTGCTTTGGTACCATGAAGGAATCGCACGTTTTGTGCTTTGGTACCATGGAGGAAAAGCACAAAACGTGCTTTGGTACCATGGTACAATCGCACAAAACGTGCTTTGATACCATTACAATCGCACAAAACGTGCTTTGGTACCATGGTACAATCGCACAAAACGTGCTTTGGTACCATGGAGGAAAAGCACAAAACGTGCGATTCCTCCATGGTACCAAAGCAATGTGCGATTGTTCCATGGTACCAAAGCACGTTTTGTGCTTTTCCTCCGTGGTACCAAAGCACGCTTTGTGATTTTCGTCTATTTTTTTTGAATTTTGAAACGAGATTAAGTTAGAAATTACCTCGGTTTTGCGATAACGATTCCAAGTCCAATACTTTAGCTACGATAATTTTTTATGTGGATTTAGTGACTTTTAGAGTGATAAAAGTGTTATGGAGTTCGTTTCAAGTGTTTTATAATCGTTTTAAGTCCAAGGGCATTTTCGTCATTTAAATTAGGGGTGACGATAAAATGAAAAGAGTGACGAATTATAAAAATCGGCAAAACAAATAGGATAAGGTATTGCAATAGAAAGGAGAGGGAATAGCAAAGAAGATAAACTACAGAGTTAGAGAGATAAAGCTCCAAAATTTTCATTCATGGCTGCCTCAACATCACTATCTTTCTTACATTCTACTTTAAGTTCTTCTTCCGCACAACAACTTTCTCTTCCCTCAAATTTTGTTACTTTACGCCCTCAAATCCTTCCATTCATCCAAGCCAAAGCACATACTCGCCGCCAAGACCGTACTGCCCGCCATATTCGCATTCGGAAGAAGGTAATTTCCCTCTTTTTCTTCTGAATTTCGGTTTTTTTTTTCAGTATAGTTTGAATTCTGGATTTGTATGGTTTATGGGTTGTTTTATCTTTTTTGGATTATTAGTATGTTATAAAATTCTGCCATTTTTCAAAATGTACATTTGAAGATTTTTTTCTGTTGTCTATGGTGACAATGGCTGAAAAAAAAGTTTATTGTGGAAATGTACGTTCAATTGGAAGGTTAATTTAGGGCATTGTTGATGAATGTGACTCAAAGAATTTCAAAATACTTATTGTTGTTTAGATTGTTATTAGTTGATATAGGGCGACACTGATTGAAAAACTGAGCAAAAATGGGAAAACTTTGAAAGTATAAGTTAAATTTTAGGGAAATTATCAATGGTACTTTATTAATGGTACCCGGTGTTCTTTTAATTCTAATGGTACCCTACCTTTTTTAGCTAATTACAAACGTGACATTGTTCAATCTTTTTCCCGTTAAGGTTATGTTAACTGTCATTTAAAAGCAAGAGAAATTATCAACGGTACCCATGTGTTAGAGCACATTATCATTGGTACCCCTGTGTAAATGACATTTAACGTCAACTTAACGGAAAAAGGTAACAGCGTCATGTTTGTTATTAGCTCAAAAAGGTAGGGGTACCATTGGAATTTAAAAACACACGGGTACCATTGATAAAGTGCTAACACTGGTAACACTGGGGTACCATTGATAATTTCCCTAAATTTTATAATCTGATCACTGACACTCTGATTTTTGGAATGCAGTAAGTTGATGGCATGTTAAGGTCATTAGGGAGTGCCTGATAAATTGAGATTTTGGTTTTAATAATTAGTCTAAAGTGTGAAATTATGTTAATCCAATTTATTGAGTTTTCTACATTTGCCAAACCTTAATGTCACTGCAAGGTAGAATTATGATCAATGGCATATAATGATGATTATGTACCTTATTTTGATGGGCCCAAAGATCTGTAGTTCTTTGGTTTCGGATTGTAATGGACTATATTAAAATTTCTCAAAATGATGTAAAGTTGCAGATGTTATTTAGAACCATGGGTGCATTGGTAACAATCTCTTTCTTTGCGTACATTTGACCCCCAAACCCCACTTACGTGGGAGTCATTCATGGTGTTGGGGTAATGTAATGTTGTGGCATATGATGATGATGATGACCGGAGACTTTATTTGTTTATATTTTAACTCTGGAGTGTTCTCTGTATCGTGTGTCCATCATTGCTGGTAATCCGTTAACACTTTAGGTTACTGGGTAAGCGTAAGATTCTAGCTTTAGATGTATCTGAAATGCTGGTTGTTTCCATTGACGTCTATACTGATCATTTGAAGTACTTTGTGGAGTAGTAGCGAAGGACTAGACTAGTTGTTTGATTGTTTCCACCTCTAGTTCATTAGACTCATTATTTGACTGGATTCCTCTAGTCCTCTCTTTGAAGGGAGTACGAGTATAGATTGTCCGTCACCTTCCCTCACCCAAATCCTGTTTACAGACGAGATATTGGATTGATGATAATGATCATCATCAACATTATCATCCCAATGAGTCTCGGCTAAGGCAGACTCATTATTTGCCATTATCAATATTTTGTGTTGGGAGTTAGAGAGGCCTGGTATGCTACTAGAAAGCATCTCCAAGTCTATACATCTTGACAATTGTATTATTTTGGAATTTGATAATAGATTGAAAGTGTCTCCTAGTTCGTCACTTGTTTCTACAATTGGGGATGTCGTTTGATTTGTAATAGGCGGAATGACTCAACTATTAGTCGATAACATGTGGGCAAAACTACTCAATATTGACACTTTTCTGCATTAAGTACCCCATGATCCAAGATAAGTCATTTGAAAGGGATGTTAATTTTAGTTCATTATGCTCAATAGTTACACTGAAGTGTGCAAGAGGGATTTTATTCGAGCTTTCGATGGGACACTAGGTGATGATTCATGTTTTACATTAGTGATACTGATACTTCGTTTCCTCTCCCTTTGTCCTCTACCTGTGTCTTTTTCACCACCCTTTTTGGATGGCAAAGTGCTGACTACTAAGCTCTATGGATTATGGAGGGAATAAAGTAACTGTTTTTGCATTTAACTTGGAAAAATGTTCAGACTTTTATGCGAGGGATTCTGGACTAAGTTAGCAATTAGCGTCTTTATGGGACTCAATATGTTGATGAACAACTTTTTGTAGGGGCACGACTATTTCCGCTCATAAGATCATATGTGCCACGAAAATGGGATATGTGTCATTAAGCCTTGTCTCTTGAATTGTCTGAGCCCAGTTCGGACAATAAAAACACTAGCACATATTATATCGGGAGCACTAAATTATTTCCCCCTGTTAACTTTTCCTTTTGTCTCCGACGCTTTGCTGAAATGTGTATATTATAAGCACAATTCCGTCCGCCTCTTAGAATCCAACTTTAATCTCAGCAGTTGAAATGAGTTTAACATTGATGATGTTTAATTTTGTGTTCCATAGGTGGAAGGGACACCAGAGAGGCCTAGACTATGTGTTTTCCGCTCCAACAAGCATCTTTATGTGCAAGTGATTGATGATACTAAAATGCACACTCTCGCTGCAGCTTCTACTATGCAGAAAGCTATCTCGGAGGAAATTAGCTACTCGTCAGGCCCCACAGTTGTAAGTGTAGTAAATAACTTTTGAAGTTTCCTACTCAATTCGGTTAACCGGCTGCGTTCATTCGAGTTCAATTTTGAGAATGCTTGTTCAGACTGCCTATCAGCTACTTTTGATTTGAAGAATCTCGAGTCTCGACTAACCATTATAGAATACTTTTTCGTTGAGGGGGTTATGATCTCACTTTTTTGTTCGGGGATAAGGCTAGAGATTCCCTACAAACAATGGCAAGGAAAAATTAATCTTTCCTTGTCATAAATGTGCATTCAACCACTAGGCCAACCCATGATTCTCGTCCCCTTTGACCCTTTGTCCCTTTCCGTAGTGTTTGAAATTCTTGATGATTCTACACGAAATGCATTTTCCAACTTTTTTGTTTAGAAATCATCAATCAGATCATGGTTTTATCTTCTCGATCATCATTCTCAATTTTGCGTAATTTGATGACAGGAAGTGGCAAAGAAGGTTGGTGAAATGATTGCCAAAAGTTGCTTGGAGAAAGGTATAACGAAAGTGGCCTTTGACCGAGGTGGTTACCCCTACCACGGACGTGTTCAAGCCCTTGCTGATGCAGCTCGAGAACATGGCCTTCAATTCTAAACGTAATTGAACTAGATTTCCCATTTAGCGATAATGTTTTTCCAGTCTGTTTAGTTCAGTTGTTAAGAAGTCGTAATTGTGTTAAAAACTAAATACAAGTT
Source organism: Amaranthus cruentus (assembly GCA_019425755.1). NCBI lineage: Eukaryota > Viridiplantae > Streptophyta > Magnoliopsida > Caryophyllales > Amaranthaceae > Amaranthus > Amaranthus cruentus. The sequence goes on along the minus strand of CM033463.1, from coordinate 6,340,652 downwards.
TTTTTGTACACAATTTGTTTCGAGAATTTATTGTCTTTATGAAAAAACTTTTCTTTTGCAGGCAGAAGCCCTTGCATTACTGTTTGTTTGGCAAGATGTTAGAACTTAGAAGAGGTGTTTGGTTTTGTAGAAATTGTTTTTCTATAAAATTATTTTCACTATTTTTTATTGTATGGTTTAACAAGTGATAGAAAATGAAAAAAATTTGATGAAATTTTTTATTTCAATTTACAATTCTATTCCTCTAAAATTGAAAATATACATAATTTTCTCAACTTTTTCATGTACAAGTCTTCATTTTTCTATTGGGCATGACATTCGCCGTAACCACATTCTTTTAAATTCATTATACTGTCTTTAAATTCCATCCATGCATTTTTTTATAAAAAAACCCTCAATCTCTTTTTAATGTTAATTCGAACGGACAAAGTAATACATGCCATTTACAATTTTTACCAAATTGGCAGCCCCAAAATCTCAATCACCAACTTCTAAATTTCAAATGTGTTTTAATAGATAACTACATGACCATCAACATGTCAAGCAGAAGAGATCAAATACTAGTCCTGCTTAGCAGTTTCGGTTTCAGTTTCAGTTGGTTCCGGAATAACTACTTCAGGGCAGCTAACAAGCCTCTCGACAGGAACCTTCATCACATCACGCCTCACTCCGATATCAGCCACATACCTGCTAACACAATACAACCCACATCCGACAGCAGCCAACCCGCTGCAGCTAGTAGTCAAGAATCTAAGTGGGGACGACACAACTGCACTCACAGCAGCAACAAACGCTGTGGCTTGTCCACTTCGTCCCACACTGATGTCGGTTACAACGAGCAATCCCGTCTTGCAATAAATGGCGAAGTCTTCACAGTTGTTCTTGAAAATGTTGTATACACCAAAACCATTCTCTAACAGAAAAGAAGCACGCAAAAGAACGTCCTCGGATGAGTCTGAGAGGGCAAGTGTGCAGGTCCCACCACGTGGTTTTGCGAGGAAGAAAACAGGCGAGACCCCATACTTAAAGAGGTAAAGATCACCGTCCCAGAGGAAACAGTCGAGGCAGGATGAGATAACCCCGCTGAGATTTGATTGGTCGCCACATACAGGGCACGGGCATTTTGAGCGATCCGAGGAAGCTGATGAGCTGAAGATGACATTGTCGAGAAAAGTTCCTGTGCCTATTTCCTGGCCCGGTCCTCTTGTAAAGTGAATGACTTTTCCGCTTCCTGCATATATTCCTGTCATATATTACACCAAAAACTGGTTAGAAATTGTGAACTCCGAGAGAATTGAATTAATAATGACACAAATAAGAGTCTGCAGGCAAGAACCAAAGATGTGCGCCGAAATGATAATTGTCAGAAGATAAACTCAATCATCAAAACAACAGCAACACGACCAGTCGACCACAATCACTAGTTGGATTTAGTTCGAAATTGATATAAGAGCAGTCAGACTTAGGGGTGTTCAATGGGCCATATACGGGTTGGGTCGGGTCTAATTAAATATGGGAAGGATTTATTAAGGACCTATTAAGCATAATATGGGCTTTACATGGGCCAAGCTTTGAAAGCATGGCCCATAGGGGTGTTAAGCGGACCGGGCCCCAATTTCAAGCCCTTATTCGGCCCGTTTTAAGAAAGGTTTTGTAAGGCGGGGTTGAAATTGGCCGGGCCAAAAACAAGTTTTACTATTATTAAAATGAAGCGGACTTTAAAAGAGCTTAATAAGGGTTAGAAACATGCCTTTGTAAATAGCATAATTGAATTATTATAAATGACAATCCAATGGGAATTATTAACGTTTCTACAATTTAATTATTATAAATGATAATTTAATTATTATAAATGATAATTTAATTATTATATATTGATCAATAGGGATTATTATAACTTTTAGTAATAAAAACGGCCCAGATTGGTACTCGGACTACAGGCTATCATGAAGTCGTCTTTGCTTCAGGCTTAAACCCTAGCAATTATATTTGCTTCCCTCAAAAGTTCTAGCTTGAAGCTTAAGCAGACCTTCAACGGAAACTCAAATTTAGAAGTTCAGAGCAATATCTATCAAAGGCCACACCATAGTTCTAAAGACCCCCCACGAGCTAATCAAATATCAATGTATATGAAGACACTAAGTGCACTAGGGCGATATGGGCTATGATCTTAAAGGCAAAGGCAAAGGCACTAAGTTCAGAGCAATATCTATCAAAGGCCACACCACAGTTCTAAAGACCCCCGTGAGCTGATCAAATATCAATGTATATTAAGGCACATAGGGGGATATGGGCTACGATCCTAAAGGCAAAGGCACAGGCACAGGCATGGGGAGCCAGCCTTGAGGCATGATCGAAAATAGGTTGTTAACAAGAAATCAATGCAGCCATTGCGTATATGCGCTTTTTGTGTACCTCAGTGGTGCCTCGTGTAAAAAGTCTCGCCTAGAGTCTTGTACACTTCCAGGCATTTGAGCAGCTGCATAGAGTCTCAGTACTGCTTTTCTATACGCCTAAGATCCTAATAACAGATTTCAGATCAAATCTTCTACTCAGTATGACCTTAATGGCTCGTTTGGTTGTTAGTACTAAATGACGTAATCAGAATGATTTGTAGTGAAAATTTCACGAAACATACCATGTCATAATTGCCATCTAATACACAATCTCCAAATGATAATACATAGAATGAATTTTATGAAGAAAATGGGACGATCAAAGTACAACAAGCATGATCATTAAAGTTGTCCAAGATTTCCTACTAAAATTACCCGAAATTTTCGTCACCACTCACACCATTTAATACCGACTACTAAAAAGGCGGTAAGTATCCATCATCAACCAAATTGACATGATCTAAAAAAAGGCACACACAACTGCTCCAAATGCCAGATAGAACAGCTCAATTCAACTATACATGGCTTTCACATGATCTATTGTTTATGATTTCATTTTCATCTTTCTCTTTGTCTCTCAAACAAAAACACACATCATCAACCAAATTGACAGTATAACCAAAAACTCATTGACAGTATAACCAGAAACCCAATTCAGTAAAACTAAATCATACTCGAGAATCGAATCTTATTTCGGCCTGACGTTCAATTTTCACTTACCCCTCTCCTTTAAAGTCCTTTTTAATAAATAGAAAAACATTAAAACAGTAATAATTATTTAAATAACCCAAAATTCCTCAAACATGCAGATTCAGTAATCAACAAATGACATTACTACAACTAACCAATTTATTGCTTAATTCCTAATAATGGGTTCCCGAAATTGCTACTCCAATTACAATGCTTAAATTAGAAAACTTAGAAACAAAAAAAATACCCAAAAAAAGAAAAGTAAGCAAAAGAGAGAGAAATTAGACCGTGATGGGAGTAGAGATACGCATTCCTCCATGAATAGATGTGATCTCCGGGTTTAAGGGCATCCCTTGAAATCTTATTTGACAAAACTCCCATTTGAATTTGATCCTTTCTGATTATCTGTATCAATTTGGGACTTGGGAGTGGGAGGATTGAAATTTAAACCAGAATTCCGAGTTATTTCCGTGTTTGAAGAAATATATAAAATCTTTTTCTTACGTTTTTTTTATTGCTTGAGTTTGACTATATTGACTAATATTTGCATTTTGCACTTACAAGTTTTAGGATTCATCATCGTTTATCAAAACCCAATGTTGTGCGACAGCGGAAGCCAAGATCGAAAAACAACAATGAAACAATAAAGATTCAAAACAAACAACAAGAAAAGACACAAGAAATTTAACGTGGTTCACTATCAATGTGATAGCTACGTCCACCGGCACCGAGATCAAACAATTTCACTATGAACCGCAAAGATTTACAAGATGAATCAACCTATCACAAAGAATAATGGCTCTCTTGTGATCTCTCTCAATTTTGTGATTCATTATGCCCTAACCCTAAAATGGGTATTTATATCTCTAACCCAAATCAAGAAGTTATTACATGAATAAAACAAAATAAGAGAAATTGAAAAGAATGAGCAAAAAAATAAAAAAAAATCAATTAATAGAAACTTTTTGAAACTATTTTCCAAAATAAGCAGTTTTTACCCAAAGCTGAGGTTTGGACCGGTTCGCTGTTACTAACAGCGAACAAAGAGTTGTTTTCTATAAAATGTGAAGTGAGTATGTTTGCTGTTAGTAACAGCGAACAAAGGGATTTCAGTTTTCAATGTGTTCGCTGTTAGTAACAGCGAACAAAGCTTTGACTTTTTTTGACTTTTTTTTTCTTCTTGATTAAAAGAGGCCAAGTAGTTTTTAAAATATAGCCGTTGTATATAGCCGTTGAGTGAAGTTCTATAAATACCATTATCCATTCAATTGTATACATCCTATTCTCTTTGAAGTAAGATTGAGGTATGTTAAGTGTAAATTATGTTTGTCTATTTTGTTAAAGCATGTTTATAATATTTATATTATGTGCTTCATTAACGTTTAATTAATGTTTATATGTAGATTAAGTTATATATCGCAAAACATCATTCACTCAATGGAAGAATTATGTCATTGTGGTTATGAAGTTGAATATGGTTCCGATTGGAGCGATTTTGATCCTGGACGTCAATATGTTGCATGTCCATTATTCGAAGATGAAAATTTGAGATGCACGTACTTTAGGTGGGTTGATCCAGAGGGTACCGATTGGCAAAAAGCAATCATTATTAAGCTAGATAAGGAGAATGAAAAGCTTAAAAATGAAATAGATAACTTGAAAAGAGAAGCAACGGATAAGGCGCATAGAAGTGAAAAAACCAAGAGGATATTGAAAAAGTTTATTAAGCCTACTTAAGTTGTTGTAATGGTTATATGTAATGAATGAATGTTGTATTGGTAATCATTATTAATGAAACAATGTTGAATTATCGGTTTCGAAGTTATCATCTTTGAGTCATTCAAAATAGGATAAAAACGATAATTATATATACATACATCACAAAATATGTACAAATGTCAAAATATCTAAATACTACAAATGTTCGTTATCCTAGAAAGTTCAATGTACTACAAAATATATACTAATCGTCTTCCTCTTCCTGCACCATCTCCAACTGTGATGGCTGCTTACGCCTTTTTCGATAGTAGGAGGCGGTCGCGTGTCGCTCGGGGAGAGGAGGTGATCGGTATTGCGATGACCCACCCTGAGAGGACCCTGTACCATACAACGGGTAGGATAGGTCCACCTCCTCCAAATGAACTTCCTGAGGTGGAGACGAGGGTTGGACCTCATGTGTAGTAGGTGGAGTCTCTTCAGCCACTTCCGGTATGAAGTGCTGGAACTGAGTGCCATACAGCATGCCATGCGCAATATCTCGTACGGGCTGCTCATGGGAAGACTGGATCACCGCTGCCGCACCTTGTGCCTGCAATCAAACATTTAGTAAAGTTAATACAATATTATGAATGTTGTATTTGAGGTTAATTAAACATCTAAGAATACTTACAAATTGAGTCATGACTGGCGCGGCAGGAGCATAATGTGACGCTCCTATTAAACGTCGTGGTGTCATCCATCACCGAGTGATGGAGAGGTACCAAGGCATGTAATCAGCACTGGTAGATGCGGCAGCGACATGGATCGGCGCACCCTGAGCTAGGAGGTCCAGCCTGTGATTCCAACGGGCGATGTGGTGCCCATTGATCGCACTCCGATCCTTGGGAGTTGTACCCTTACGAGAGGATTGATGTAACTCGACCTCAGTGTCGCAAGGAGGCGGGATGACTTGTACCATCCCGAATTGGCGCATTACGCGCTCGGGGAGATGTACTTCGACAATGTCGAAGCATATGAGCGGCACAGAGGCCCTCCACACCCCGTGTATCCGAGTCCGAGGCAAGATACCGCGGATACGGTCCCAATGAAACTAGAAGGTATTTAGATGTCGATTAAGAAAACTAGTAGTTATTTAGTAGTTATAAAATATAACTAATAACCGGTCAGCATAAAGATCCAATGATCTCGATAGAGCCACACCGATCCAAAGATGGCCCTAGTAGGCGCAAACGACCACCTTGATCCATATGGAGATCCCGGTTCGGAGTAGTGGTGGAGCAATCGCCCCTCTAATCGGCTCATTGGGGTCGCACCCTAGTACACGCTACTATAGTAGGCCAACTAGAAAGCGGCTCGCTAGTGGACACCTACGCTCCTCATAGGAAGCGGTCAAGACCGCTACATCTAACAAAGTCACGAGCCTCACCCAGGTAGATGGAAGGTATGCGTCTCTTGACGCCAGCGCTCCAATAAAGCTGTGATCATTGCACGATCAACTCTTCCGTATGCCACGAGATGGAAGTCATACAATCTCGCCTGCTGCAGATATGGAATGATCCGTGGGTCTATCTCCCATGGAGCAGAGTCGGGATGCCTAGTGTATATAGTGCTCTGGTTCAAACCTGGCATCCCATAAAACACATCAGCTCCGATATCGCCGCATGCAGGGACGCTAAGATCGCGGGTCCCGGAGTCAGCGGATCCATCTCGAGCACTGTTGCAATAATTGAAATGAATGATATAACAATATAACATAGCAATAGTCATACAATCAATAATAATAATATAATACTAACAATATAACGTAGCAATAATCATTATAATAACCTGTTTGTGCAAGTTCTACTATTGTGACCTTGGTTGCCACAATGCCGACAAGTGCCATGTTTCCTTCTTCCTTCATCCATTTCGCTCAATCCTCTTAGACTTAGGCCTCCCCTTACCACGAATTTCATTCGGGTCGTGTCTAATTTCCACACCAGAGTACTGAGGCCATGTCCTCTTATCGATCATTGGCATGAAGCTTGGTTCATATGTGTTGGCGTAACTCTGTGAGGTGTAGCAACGATCCACGTAACGATCATACGATAGGTGTCTTTTTATGCATACAGCAAGCACATGTGAACAAGGTAAGTGATATATTTTCAATTTGTTGCATGTGCATTTCCTTCGATTCATGTCCACTGTATGAAGCTTTCCTCCCTTTACCGATCCTCTGTTTCCCCGACCAGTTTTAACCTCAAACACTCCTGTTGTGTAATTGAAAGCCACTATTTCATGAAAGTTCGCCTTCTCAGTGTTTCTAGTGATAATCCTCGTTGCATGAGAGGTATACATGCTTCCTCCAATCAACCATGCACTAGCACGTTCTCGTCTTTGCACGAAGTAGTCGTTGACTCGATAGAAGGTGAATTCAACTAATGTACTTATTGGCAAGAATCTTACACCCTTCATCACAAAGTTGAATACCTCAGCTAGGTTGGTGTTAGTCACACCATACCTGTGACCCCCATCATGACACAATGACCACTTAGACATTTCACCAACTTCATCAATCCAAAAAAGAGCTTCTCGTTTTGCAACCCCAATTTCCCTCAACCCCTCAACAACCTTATGGTGTTGTCTTTGCTCAGCAGTCCTACCAAACAACTTCTTAAGTTGAACATTACCCATAGCACGATTGAAGTTACTAAGCAAATGACGTAGACATAACCTATGATAAGCGTTTGGTGGTTGCCATTCCATCTCATTCATCGTAGCTAAAATACCCGCATGTCTATCAGAGATAATACACAATCCCGTCTTCTGTGTTACATGCTTACGGATACACGCCATAAACCAAGACCACGCAGATACACATTCTTTCTCAACCAAGGCAAATGCAAGTGGAAATATACCCTTATCACCATCTTGTGCTATCGCAGTCAATAAGGTATGACGGTACTTACCATACAAGTGTGTACCATCGATGGCAATCAAAGGTTTACAAAACTTAAATCCCTCTATACTAGGTCTAAAGGCCCAAAACACACGTTGAAAGGTCCTAGTATTAGGACGTACATACACACCCACGTCATTATCTTCTTTAAAGAACCACTCAACCATCGTGCCCGTTACATTGCGCAAGGCTTGAAAAACGTGGAAGAAGGGAATAGGAATCCTCCCATGTACCATAAATGGACAAAGGGCTTGTTGCTTAAGACACCATGCTAGCTTGTAAGTGACATCTATACCAAATCGATCTTTCACCATCTCACGCGACAATGATCACCCCGATTGAAGGGTCTTTGGAAACACAATTCCTAATCACATTATTAATCACGAGGACGCCAAATGAATATGTCCAGGCCAGGTTCACTAGTCAACACACAATTCCATGCTTCCCATTGTATTTTGAAATAAACCATAGGTAGAATAGGGATTTACCCTAGCCCTTAATTTCCAAGAACATCCCTCTTACACTTCAATGATAAAGAAGTTTGATTAGAAGTCTCTGTCTATACTCTACATTCCTACTAATATGATAGACTCTAAATGACCTTCTAACAAATCTACCTTACTATCAAATATCATACCCTTTTCAAGCTCCCCATCTTCTAGTAGGTGGTATCACAAACCCAAGTCCTCCAAGAATTGTCCTTTCAGTATTCATCTAAAGGTGGACATTGGATAAGGGCGGGAGGAACGATGATGTTGTTAGCTATGGTTTCCTCATTCACATCTACATCATCCTCGAAGGGAATCAATAAGCTCATTACTCTCATTACCATCACCCCAAGGTATAAGTCACTACTTTCTCCTAAATTAACATTAGGTTCATCGAAGGAGTGAAGAAGGGAGGGAACGAGAGATTTGGAGTTTCTGGTTACAATGGGATAGGAGTAGCGTAGGTGAAGGATTAGAGGTAACATTCAAAGCTTGATTGCCTCGACATAACAGCTTCTAATGTATAACTCCAGTAAGGAGTAGAGTTAGCCTTGAATGTTCCCACATAGCATCTATAGAATCATCATCCTCAACAGAAAACCACCCATTCATCACTCGCGATTTAAAAGATAACTTAACAACATTTCTTGTGGGGTCAATTCCAATCTTAGAACATACAAGACGCTTTAAAGTCATTGAAACCCATGTTCGAAGTTGCACGCAAACAATTTACTTTTACCCCCAAGATACATAACCTATACCACTTACGAATTTCACCATTCCAAAAACATGCAATAGTCACACGAAATGAAGCCATTTTTCTACATAGATACATGCAAATCAACACAATGTAATTCAATAATTCAAATTTAATACATATCCTAAAATATAATCAATTAACTAATCAAATTCAGGATACAAAATTAAACACAGACAGCATCATAACCAAAATCAATATAATCACCATCAACTAAGTTAAAGACAATGAACTATAATCAAAAAGCTAACTAAAAAATTTATACCTTATACAAGTCGAATTAAGTGCAAAACCACTTAACTAGTGTTTGATTAGAAGATGAGAAGCTAAATTGAAGGTTTGAAGGAGTAGTAATGGCGGAAAATCAAAGAGGGATGCAAGAAAACTTCAACTGAAATGGGGAAATGAGGAAGAAAAGGGAAAGCAGTGATTTTAAACGCGCATTTGTTCGCTGTTACTAACAAATAACACACGAGTTCTTTGTTCACGTTAGTAAATAACGATTAAAATCGCTCTTTTGTTCAGTTAATAACAATAACACATCCAAACCTTAGCTTTGGGCGAAAACTGCTTATTTTGGGAAATAGTTTCAAATAGTTTTTACTCATGGATTTTTTTTTATTTTTTTGCTTAATCATTTCATTTTTTCACAAAATAACCTCCATGCACGTGCGATGAAACAAAAGCCAGCAAGATTTCCCTGAAGGTCGCGGGCACATATGGATTCAGAGCAGCAGGCGTCCAATTTCGAGGCGTAAACTTTGCCATCAACCTGAGCCGTGAGCCATGTCACGTGCCGCGACTTTCTTGACGCGGGTTCGAGGCACATCAACAACAATCTCCACCTTGACGAGAACTCGTAGTCAGCAAACGATCTCATCAACACATAGTGAACAAATCTCAAGCCAAAACCCGATGTAAGACTCATGCATTAGTCATACATCCCGACAAGCCTTCAACCAAGACCCATCCGACAAATCTTCAACCAAGACTCATCAAAAACATACAATCAAGTATAAACGACTCATAATGCTCCACCTACATCACAAGCCCCGGGCAAGCTCCACCTTGAGGCCAACACACCTACAACAGGAACTCCCCAACACCGCCCCTTAGGGCCAGATCACATCACATAGTAATCAATATTTAGCAAGTCTAAGCAATGTTTAAACTTACTAAATGGAATAGACTTAGTAAAGAAATCAGTTGGGTTGTTAGCGGTCCCGATCTTCTTTACCTTCACCCTCTTGTCAGTACGCAAGAAATGATACTTGACATCAATGTGCTTGGTCCGATCATGGTGCACTTGATCTTTAGCTAAGCAAATGGCACTTAGACTATCACAATACACCGCAGCAAAATCCTGTGCAATACCCAGTTCACCCACAAGGCCTTTGAGCCAAATAGACTCCTTAGTTGCAGAAGTTAAAGCCATGTACTCAGCTTCAGTAGTAGACAACGTAACTGAAGACTGCAATGTAGACTTCCAACTAACCACAGAACCACCCAAGGTAAACACATAACCGGTCACAGACCTCCTAGTATCCACATTAGCTGCATAATCAGAATCACTATACCCAGTTACCAAACACTCTTTATCATTCCCATACACAAGACCAATATCAGTTGTCCCTCTCAAATAACGAAGAATCCTCTTCACCCCCTGCCAGTGCTCTCTCCCAGGTCGAGCCATAAACCTACTCACAACACTAACAGCGTGCGCAATATCCGGCCTAGTACAAACCATAGCATACATCAAACAACCAACCGCGTTGGCATAAGGGACCCTAGACATATAAGTCAACTCTTCCTCAGTTTGAGGTGACATAGACAGAGACAATTTGCAGCTCACAGAAGTTGGTGTACTTATTGGCTTCGATTTCTCCATCCCAAAACGAGACAAAATCTTTTCAATGTAACTTTTCTGAGTCAAGAAAAGCTTACCCCTAGCCCGATCCCTATAGATCTCCATACCCAAAATCTTCCTAGCTGGACCCAAATCTTTCATGTCAAATTCCGAGCTAAGCAACTCTTTAAGTCTAGCAACATCAGTTTTATTCTTTGTGGCAACAAGCATGTCATCAACGTATAACAATAGATAAATCATGGAACCATCATCCAGCTTACTATGATACACACAGCAATCATATGAATTCCTATCAAAACCATGCGAAACCATAAAAGAATCAAACCTCTTGTACCACTGGCGAGGGGATTGCTTAAGTCCATACAATGACTTTAGCAATCTACATGCATAGTGCTCCTTTCCTGGAATCTCGAATCCCTCGGGCTGCTTCATCAAAATCTCCTCCTCCAAATCACCATGGAGGAAAGGCGTCTTAACATCCAACTGCTCCAGTTCAAGGTCATAATGTGCTACAATTGAGAATAGCACACGAATAGAAGTATGTCGAACCACTGGTGAGAATATCTCTACAAAATTAACCCCTTCTACCTGACTGAACCCCTTAGCAACTAGTCTTGCCTTAAAGCGAACTTTCTCAGACTCAGATGACCCTTCTTTCTTCTTAAAGATCCATTTGCACCCCACAAGTTTTCTCCCCTCAGGTACCTTCACAAGTTCCCACACTCTGTTCTTGTAAAGAGACTGCATCTCTTCACCCATTGCAGCAAGCCATTGCGCCGACTCACTACAACTAATTGCTTGTTTATACGTGGCAGGTTCAAAAGACTCAACATCATCAGCTACACTCAATGCATAACCTGTCAAACTATCAACACAGCAATTCCTTCCTTCCATCTCTTCAATCAACCTTACAGGCTTCTTGATAGCACGTTTAGGTCGCTCAAGAATGGTGTCAGATTGACTAGATGACCCCTGATCAGACTGCTCCACCTCCACCCCAGAGTTAGGTGAAGGTGGAACAACCTCAGGCTCAGGAGTACTCGGCACTGGAACCTCAGCATCATCATCAATAAATTGCACTCGTGGTAAATCAGTAATGGATGACTGATGTACCTCAAGTACCCCATCTGTCTGTAGTACGTTCTCCCCTTCCTTCCCCAAATCAGAAGACTCCGAGCTCTTCTTGGAATACATGGTGCTTTCATCGAATGTAACATCCCTACTGAGAATGACCCGACGCTCCGAAAGTGAATAGATCCTAAACCCCTTCACATCATCACCGTACCCAACAAAACACCCCACCTTGGCCAGTGGATCCAGCTTACCCTCACTAACATGATAATAAGCAACACAACCAAAAATCTTCAAATTCAAGAAACTAAGCAACTTACCACTCCAGATTTCAAACGGGATTTTGAAGTCAATTCCCGAATGAGGACCCCTATTGATGATATAACAAGCTGTCATCACAGCTTCACTCCAATACCTCCTCCCCAACCCTGCATTAGAAAGCATGCATCGAACTCTCTCAAGCAGTGTCTGATTAACCCGCTCTGCAACACCGTTCTGCTGTGGTGTCATCCTGACGATATGATGCCAACCAATACCCTCATCTGCACAGAACTGATTAAACTCCTCTTTGCAAAACTCTAGCCCATTGTCTGTTCATAGCTTCTTGATCTTCCTACCCTGTCGATTTTCCACCAAAGCTTTCCATTGCTTAAAAGCTTTGAAGGCCTCATCCTTTGACTTAAGCAACCTAAGCCAAGTGTATCGGGACTTATCATCAACAAATGATACAAAATAGCGGAAACCTCCCATACCTTCAACCCTAGATGGACCCCAGCAATCTGAATGGATATAATCGAGCACATCCTCAGTAATGTGAACACCCCTGCTGAACTTAGACCTGTGTTTCTTCCCAAACACACAATGCTCACAAAATTCAAGGTTGGCAACCTTGATCCCGGATAGTAGACCCCTCTTAGACAATAGTTGCATCCTCTTCTCCCCCATATGACCAAGCCTCATGTGCCAAATCTTGGTCATCTCTTGGTGAGACACCGATGCGCAAACCGCAGACCTAGACAGTGTAACACCCTCAAAGACATAGAGGGTGTTCCTCTTGATACCCTTAAGTACCAACTCCGAACCTCGATAGATAGACAACCTCCCATCCGAAAACACCCCATTGTACCCCAAATCATCCAAGGTACCCAATGAAATCAGATTTTTCCCCAAAGCAGGAACATGCCGCACATTAGTCAAAGTTAACTTTCGCCCATCAATTGTCCTCAATCTCATGGACCCAATACCCTTAACCTTACAAGGTGCATTGTTACCTACTATAACCGTACCCCCATTGCAAGACTCATATGTATCAAACCAATCTCGACGTGGACTCATATGGAACGAACACCCCGAATCTAGAACCCAACCATCCGAAAGATCCCCAGACTTAGCTGAACTCACGAGTGCTAAGTCTTCCTCCGAATTATAGCTCTCCTTCGGTTTCTCCTCAACTACAGCAGCTTGGGATTTGCCCTTCCTCACTGGACAATTAGCCCTAAAGTGACCCGGTTCTTTACAGTAATAACAGGTTTTTCCCGCAGTCTTACTAGATCCATCATTGCCGTTTCCAGCACCCGACCCAGTATTGTTGCCCTTGTTAAACCCCTTTTTCTTTTTAGATTTCCCGGACTTAACAAACAACTCACTGCCATTATCCCCGTTATCACCTATAGCTTTCTGACGAAGTTCCCTAGTATGAAGTGCTGCCTTCACTTCTTCTAAGGTCAATGAGTCCTTACCAACAACAAAAGACTCAATAAAATTCGAAAAGCTAGACGGTAGAGACACAAGTAAAATCAACGCAACATCCTCATCATCTATCTTAACATCTAAATTACGTAAATCCAATAAAATAGAGTTAAGTTTTTCCAGATGTTCCCGTAAGGGCGTACCTGACTGCATTCGGAGGCTGAACAACCGCTGCTTCAGTAATAACTTGTTGGTCAGCGACTTAGTCATATACAACGACTCCAATTTTAACCATAATTCCGCCGCCGTAGCCTGATCAGCGATCTCCGTGATGATATGATCATCCAAACTTAGCAAAATGGTAGAATGAGCCTTTTCCTCCATTACTGCTAATTGCCCGTCAGTTAGTCCGTCTTCCGACCCCGCAGTAGTACTCTTGGGAGCCAACGGACGCCAAATTTGCTGCTGTTTCAACAGAGCCTTCATCTTAATTTGCCATAGCCCGAAGCTATTTTTCCCGTTAAATTTCTCAATTCTAATTGTAGAATCTCCAGCCATTGTTTCACCCAAAAACTCTCCAAGGATTAAACCTGAGCTCTTGATGCTAATTGTTGTGCGACAGCGGAAGCCAAGATCGAAAAACAACAATGAAACAATAAAGATTCAAAACAAACAACAAGAAAAGACACAAGAAATTTAACGTGGTTCACTATCAATGTGATAGCTACGTCCATCGGCACCGAGATCAAACAATTTCACTATGAACCGCAAAGATTTACAAGATGAATCAACCTCTCAATCACAAAGAATAATGGCTCTCTTGTGATCTCTCTCAATTTTGTGATTCATTATGCCCTAACCCTAAAATGGGTATTTATATGTCTAACCCAAATCAAGAAGTTATTACATGAATAAAACAAAATAACCTCCATGCACGTGCGATGAAACAAAAGCCAGCAAGATTTCCCTGAAGGTCGCGGGCCGCACAAGGATTCGCGAGCCGCGACAATGCCCAATTTCAGAGGCAGAAACTTTTGGCCATCAACTCGCGAGCCGTGAGCCATGTCACGTGCCGCGACTTTCTTGACGCGGGTTCGAGGCACATCAACAACACCCAATATCCCGCTCAAGAGCAGGGTCTGAATGAGGGAAGTTGACAAATAATCTCGTACTCTCTTCATAGGGAGGACTAGAAGAAAGCGGTTGATTTTACCCCTAAACGGATGAAAGTTTTAGGATTCAACTAGTCTCCTGAGAAACCGCCTCTTTGAGAGACGTTTCTCAAGCCCAGTCCATTAGAACTTAATTCTCACTTTTACTTTATATTTTCTTTATAGACCGACCTAATCAAAGATGCCGACCCAATCAAAGATGGTCTTTCAAATAGACCGTCTCTCACGAGAATTTGTGTTTAGGATTAATCTAATTTAAAATTCAAAATAATATTGACTTCTCCCATTTCATTTTGTTAGTTACATATGCTTTCAAAACCATTAAGTCCTCAGACTGAGAGTCGATTCTTATTTTAGTTGAAGTAATTTTTTTAATTTAATTTGCCTTTAATATTTTACTAATATTTTTACACAAATTCTTTCTATAGACGGTCTATAGCATAGACGAGTGTAATGGTCCAGCCTATTTTTACACTTTCCAAAAAAAATAACTAAAATTTCCATTGGGCTGGGCTACTGAGAGTGTCGTCTATGCCATAGACGGTCTCTTAGGAGACCTTCTGATATTTTTATACATGATTTCCTCTATATTTTTGTTTTTCCTTGTATATTATTTTAATTCATCCCATTGATATGTCAAATTACTATTTTTAAACATAATTACTTATGATATCACAATAAAACCTATACTCCTATAGTTTATTTTTCCCACATTAAAATTTAAAACCTATAATTATTCTGTTAAAAAGCATAATCCAACCTATATTATCCCACCAAAATACTCACTCGCCCAATTTCAATGTGTACACTCTTTTTCATTCTAATCAAATGTCTAGTTTTTTTCTTTTGGCATATTAACATTAAATATTTTATTTCTTCATATAATAACACTTTTTCTTTCCTTATTTTCTTGTGGAATTCAACTATTTACATAATAAATACTCCATTAAATTATCACTTTTAATTACTTTTTCTCTTACTCTTCTAAATATAATCACTCCCTCTTATTCTTAAGATTAATGAAATATCCTCTCTCTCCATTCTTTTTGTCTTTTCCGTTTACATTTTTTCACAATTTTCAAATTGATTCTTAAAATTCGATATTTTTAAGAATACATCATAAAAAATCATAAAGTGTATGATAAAACAAACTATACATTAAAACGAATATAACAATCTCAAATGGATATATTTTTATCTCTGATATATTTAAAAAGTTTATTTCCAAGCAAAAAAGGTCAAGATTGAGCAACCAAGAGTAGAGTGTGATCAAATCCTGCTACAGCTTCCACTACTTTGTAATGTTCAATATCAACTAAAGCTGGCTCTGGCTCATCATATGAGCTCCCTAAACCAAGCCTCCCATTTTTACCACAACCCCAAACCCACAACTTTCCTTCATCAGTGACAGCAACTGAATGCGCACGGCCACACGAAACACTCACCGTGTTCTCCTCAACGAGACCGTCTACCATTAATGGTTTGCTCTCCAGCCCTCGCCTTCCAAGCTGGGAGCTTCCATTCCATCCCCAAGAGAATACGACTTTTTTGAGATCGTTGCTGCCCAAAGGCTCTTCCATATTACAAATCGCTAAGGAATGGCCCAGCCCACAAGCAACAGATAGTGGGCAAAAGCCGAGATTCACTGGGAACAAACCTAAATCTTGGCTTTCTCGCCCTAACTGACTGTAAACATTGCTGCCCCCACTCAGTATACCGGTGTCACCTGTTGAAGTTCAATGATCGGAATTTATTTTTTAAAAAAATGCTATTTGAGGGTAGAAACGAGATTCTAGGCTTACGAGAAATGAGTAGAGAGTGATCTAGCCCGCAGGAGATATCCATCACTCGTACAGACTGTAGTTCTTCTATCAAATGTGGTACCCAAACAATAGGCATATTCTTTTCCTTCTCCATGCTTTCCAATACAAGTTTCTCAGCAACGTCTAAGGCTTCAGCACGGCTCATCTCATGTTTTCTTGGTAATTCTGAACTGGAATCCAATGGTGATGCTTCAACTGTCTCGCCCAACCGCCCCAATCTTCCATCTGCTGAATATCCCCATCCGAACATTTTCCCATCGACTGTTTGAGCCAGCACATGTCCCCAACCAAGTGATACCTGTAGTGGAAGCATATGCTAAATTAGGTTAATTCCTCGTCTAAACGTGATGCGGAGAACTGACTAGAGACGGAAAATAGCAGAAGATTGGGGTCAAAAGCTGAATAAAATCATAAAGCTACGAAGTTTTGGCTCCAATATAATCTAAAACAAAAATTATGAAAAGAAGTTTGGCAAAATAGCTTAATGGGCAATTTTAGCTTATTTTGATGCAAATAGAGGGTTGGGTGGTCAAACCATTCATCATCATCATCATCTTACCCAGTTAATCCCGCTCATAAAAAAACTATGGATAGGGTCTGGGGAGGGAAGGACGGCGGCAACTCATACCCATAAAGGAGAGCGCGACCAAAGAAGGGTGGTCAAACCATTCAATGCTAATATTTGGTAAATCAACTGGTTGAAACAACTTATTGTTACGAATAAGCAATATTTGAACAAGCTACTTATAGCAGTGGGTTCGAAATCAGCTGGTCTAACTACCTAGCAAAATCAGTTCGTCAAATCAGCCATTATATCAGCTATCAATCGTTAGCCAAACACCCCATGAAGCTTTTTATCCATTGGAAGATTGTTCAAAAAAGACAAAAAAGCAAGTCAAACACATTTAAAGAACTAGCAATTCGTAGACTGATCTTTAACTTCAAAGGCATTAGATAGTTATCACCTTGATTATATCTTCTCCAGTGAGCGCTTCAACTCTCGATGGGACGAGAGCCTCCATTACTCCTTTCCCAAGTCCAAGCTGTCCACGCTTGGACCTTCCCCAAGTCCACATAGAGCCATCATCACCGATGGCAACAGAAGTAACACCAGAAGCAAATGCAGATTTAACTTTCACTTTGGCTAGTCCTTCCACTCGCTTTGGTTCATTCCATAAATGTCTGCAACATAAATATCAATTATACTATGATAGAAGCAACAAAACATCAAATATGCTCAAATTTTTTTTTAGCCTTTTTCAGAAACTAAGCAAGGTGTTCAGAAAATAGAGCAATATTAGAACAAGTCAAGTGTGTCTGTTATAACATTGATTATTATTATCATGCCAAAATGATAATCGCCCCAATATTAAGTTGGTTACATGAACCAAAACAAATCAACCAGAGAGATCATCGTACACAAAGATTATACTTTATCTTGTCGCATCTAGTACTAATCTACATCTAAGAAAATCAATTTCAATTATCATCCATATATACTTTCCTTCTGTATGCATTCATATCTAGTTCGGGTGTAAAAATTTCCTGCACAGCCAGTTTTCCTCTATGACTTAAGTAGCCTACAAAGCATGTGCCTTACATATCTAATTGAGCCCATACTAAGCGAATCGGTTTTTCCAGAATATCTCTTTTAGGTGTGCCAAAGGCGGGCTTTTTAGACCTATGATTTGAGCACAGGAGCAAAGCAAGACTAACCGTAGATGAATTGATGATCTCACTCAGAAAAAAATGCTGAGCATACGTGAACTACCCTAAAATCATTTATCCAAGAAGATATCAAGAGTTTCTAGTAAGCGTTTGGAAAAAATGAACTGAGTAATGATATAACTTAGACACAATGTAAAAACAAGGCCGCATTGCATCGCATCAGCCGCGTTGTAAAGGTTTTCAAAATAAACAAACGGGTATTCCCCGCATTGTAAAGGAGCAAAAAATTGCGTTTTAGGCCGTATTAATGGATATCATACGGTTTTGACATATATTTAAGCGTTACGATAACCGCATCACTCTCGTTACCACATCACCATTTGGTTACTGCGATCACAACCGTTACCGCATTTTTATACTATGCTTAGACATAGACATAGATGAATTACTAAAAAAAAAAAAAGAAAAAGACATCACGATAAACCTTGGTTCAAGTAGACCTCTACCAAGTTGACCTTCAACATTTCTTCCCCAAGCCCATAATTCGCCTTCAGATGTCACGGCAAGAGAGTGAAAATGTCCAGCACTCACTCTCACAATATCAGATGGAAGGCCAGGCACTATAGTTGGTTCATAAGCATCTGCCCCAACACCAAAGAGGGAGGACGGCAAGCCTAAAGCTCCTTGACTACCATCCCCAAAGCTCATGACAACGAATGATGAGCTGCCATTGCAACAATCAACTACACTGCTAAAGCTTCTGCATCTCGAAACAATATCAGTACCAGTACACAGCTTCCAAAGGAAACGCAACATTTCAGTAAGTGACCGACCAGAATCTCATAGCTAGATCAAACTAGCAGCAGCAGGATTACACCATTTTCAAAACAGCTTTATACAGAGAACCACGAACAAA
Source organism: Amaranthus cruentus (assembly GCA_019425755.1). Lineage (NCBI taxonomy): Eukaryota > Viridiplantae > Streptophyta > Magnoliopsida > Caryophyllales > Amaranthaceae > Amaranthus > Amaranthus cruentus. The sequence continues at coordinate 6,321,458 of CM033463.1, read as the reverse complement.
ACTACCTGGGTCACAATAAACATTATTCATTTTTACAATTTCAAATTATATCTCAAAGCAGTATAACATAATTTGATAGTCAATTCGCTTTTTGAATTCGCGATATGCTAAAAATGACCTTAAAATAGCCCAAAACCAACGATAATTTGCTTTTTTTTTTATTCACGATTCCAAGGAGATTAGTGAATCATATGACATTGTCTCAAAGTTATCAAATTAATGTTATGGTCCCTTGTTATTCAAGATCCACCATTGCAGTCTAAAAGTGCATTTAGAACGAATATGTCACACTAACAAGAAATTTGGTGATCTCTAAATTTATACTAGCATATGTAGGATCATTTCGGCGTTGGTGGACTGATCAGAGGTGCTACAATTGGAACTTGTAACACTTATCTTTGAGATGTTCATTCCCTTCTAATCAATCAAGTTACACATTAAATGTTTCATATATTGTTATACATGAGATTTAGGTTATAGATATTAAGCAATTGTTGAAACTCAGGTCGATTTCAACTATAACAATCCTACAAATCTAATAATCTACATTGTAAAACATAATTCTAAGGCATCTTCTTCTACACTTACAACCCAAAAATCAACAATTAATAAACCTTTTCAACGTACAGGATATCTAGCTATTCCTTTTTCCTAGAACCCATTAAAATGAGGAACTAATAACCACACAGGATAAGATTTCTAGCTTCATTATGCTATATTGGAAACTATAATTTCATTTGAAAATCTAAAATTTAATCAAATTTAGTGTTTGTCAGAAAAAAATTTGAAATTAGAATTTAAGCCAATTTTACCATTGTTTTAGAAGTAGTTAAGATTGATAATTGTAGAATGATTTTCCAAACTTTGTAGCAAGAATTTGTTCCAAACACGACCTTAAGCGATTTTTTTAGGCTTGAAAATTTTCAATACTCTATCCAAAAATGAAATTATTGCTCGATAATGAAACTTGGGAATTCATAAAAATACAACTAACAATAGAAAACGAAGAACAAAAGAGGGGTTCTTACAATGTATTTCATAGAATCACAACTGCAAAATTATATAATGATTGTAAAAAACAATTAATGGATCAAATACAAAATCAGATTAAAGATAAGCAGGCATACCTCTGCTTACTGCTGCGAAAGACGGGGGAAAGAGTATTAATACTCCAAAGCCCAATTTTGAGAATAATCGCCGATGAACATTTTCGTTCTTCAACCTAATTATTACTTCCTCTGTTTGGGTTTGTCACATTTTTTTAACAGCCGTCAAATAGTATGATAAAAGTAGGGATGACCTATGATTGATGGTGATATGTGGGGTAGAAATAAAAAAAAATTATTATAAGTAGATAGTGGCTGTGTCTTGTGAGTATATTAAATAATTAATAGGATGATGTATGATTGATGGTGATGGTGGGGTAGGAATAAAGCGAGGATAAAATAAGTAGATTATTTTTGCCAAAAACAGTAATGTTGCAAGTAATATAAAACTTCCAAAAATGATAAGTGTTGGAAGTAAAATGGAACTGAGGTAGTATTATTTTGAAGAATAATAATTAGGTTGAAGAACGAAATTTGTTCGGAATAATTATACTTATTGTCCATCTGCTATGCTAATAATTCCTATTATTAATTATTTTTAAATAATTTAACTTTTGTATATATTATTTGCTGACAATATCTTTTTACATTTTAACTGACTTATTTAGACACTTCAAAAATTTAAGAATGATATAGTTTGAAAATAATCACCGACAAGCATGGTTATCAGAATCTCGATTCTGATTAACGATTCTACGATTCAAAATTAGGCGACCGATCCGGATCGTAGGTAGGATCTTAATGTTGGTAGAATCGTACGATTCTACATGGCTCCTGAATTTAAGTAGTAGGATCATAACGCAATTCTACGATCCGATCCGATCCTACTAGGGTAATTTCAATCGTACAAAAATTTCATATAATTGAGATTTTAGTTATATATATATATATAAACAATTATATCAATATGACTAAAATTTAAGTTTTTCTTGATTCGCATTGTAAAAATGAGTATTAAAGGTATTCTTTTACAAAACTTAATAGTTGAAGTCAAACGAGTGTTAATTTAAGCCTTAAAACTTAAAAAAGAACAAATACAATTGAAAATTAGTTATTTAAAGCTTATTAATGCATATTTGTAGGATCACACGATCCTACGATCCGATTTTACTGATTTTGATCATACCCCTTCAACGATCCTACGTAGAATCCTGATCTTAACAACCTTGCCGACAAGGTTATTAAGATCGAGATTCTACTAAGGATCGTTTAGGAGGTAGGATCAAAATTGGTAGAATCGGATCGTAAGATGATGTGATCCTACATATATGCTTTACTGTGCTTTGATTTATTGATTATCAATTAAATTAGTTCATTTTTAAAGTTGTATGGTGTAAATAAAAACTTTTTTGACTCCATGTATTATATTTGAAAAAAAAATACTGAAAATCTTTAATTTTATAGATATATTGATATAATTATTTTAAATATATATGTATATGCATAAGTGAAATCTGAATTATATGAAAATGAAGTATTTTACAATTAACACTACCCTTGTAGGATCGGATCATAGGATCATGTTATGGTCCTACAACTTAAATTCTTGAGCTAAGTAGGATTTCACGATTTTACGGCATTAAGATCCTACCTCCGATCCGAATCAGTTGTCTATTTTTGAATCGTAGGATCGTGAAATTATAGATCATAATCGAAATTCCTATAACTCTGATTGCCGATAAACACTTTCATTCTTCAAACTTTTTATTTCATGTGAACAAAAGTAATAAAAAAATTTATGTAAAGGTAGGAACTTCTTTAAGATTGAATTTTTGCTCAAATAACCAAATTCTTAAGATTGTATTATAGATTTTAGTTGAGTAAAAAATAGTTTAAGAATGATATAGTTTGAAAAATCATTCTTAAATTCCCAATTTTAATTACTTTTAAATAATTATAAAATTAAGAAAGATTGATTTTAATAATCCAACCTTCGACCAATTTTTGTCGTATATCTGTCCACAACATACCAAATTACTGGAAAGTGGAAAGTATTATGTAATAACAAGGTACGTTGTCGGCAAACCAAAACAAAAGGTTGAAGTATTTCCGGTAAACTAAGGTAAATTGTTAAATTATTAGAAAATTATGTAAAGATGAGATATAATATTTATAGGCGAAAAAAAAATCAAATTATTAACAACCAGTCTCCTGAGAGACCGTCTTTTTGAGATACGGCTCTCAGGCCCAATCCATTAAAGCTTATTTCCTATATTCACTCCACATTTTCCTTGATGGGTCAACCTAATTAAAGATGGACTCTAAAAAAAACCGTCAGTTCACAAAAAATTGTAAATTATTAATATAAACTTCTCCTGAAAATAACTTAAATTCGTTCCCCTAAAAAAAAAAAACAAATTTAAATTCAAATTTAATTTTTTAATTATCTATGAAATTTTTAAATGAAATTATTGTTCTCCAATCGTGCTAATTTATTACAAGTTCTACTTCGATTTTCACTCATTTAAAACGAATTTCTTCAAATTCTTCCGATCCCAAATAATCATAATCATCAGCTAGGGCTTCTTCATTTTTGTCTGGATTTTTCGTTTCCAGTATCTCAAATTTTGAAACCCGTGGTGAATTAGGGCTGATCTCAAATTCCAATTCGCCGAGGAAGGTCATTGGAAGTAAGCTAAGATTTGTGGTACTAATAGGAATGGATGGGCGGCTGCTGTGAAGAGAATCATGGCAAGCGGAACTATGTGGAGGATTAAAGAGCATATGTTCGGGTTTAGTAAGTCGAGTGTTATTACCTCAACCAGTGATATTTGGTTGCTAGGTGTTTGTTATAAACTTGATGATGCTATTGGTGGTGATCCTGTTACCAGCAGTGGATTTGCTGCTTTTATTGAAGATTTTTCATCCAGGATTTTGATGACTTATAGGACAGGTTATATATTTTTTGCATTTGTGGATTGTAATTTATGAATTTTGAAAGTTTTGAGATGAATTATTATGTTTGTTTTTTAGGGTTTGATCCCATTGGGAATTCCAAGTATACTAGTGATGTTAATTGGGGTTGTATGCTTCGGAGCAGTCAAATGCTTCTTGCTCAAGTGCGTTGATAGAATTTGTTGTTAAAATAGTTGGTAAACTTTTTGGGTTGGTAATTTGTAGAATTTTGTGGATTTTTGATTAGATTAAGTGTTAAATTATGCAGGCATTAATCGTTCATCGGTTAGGGAGAGCTTGGAGAAGAGCTCTGACTACGGTGTGTTCATCTGACTGTCTTTTCCGTTATTTTAAATTTGATAAGATATTTTCTGTCAAACTTGAGAGGAATTTGTTATTGCTTTGCATTTCTACATAACAAAGAATTCCAGAGAAATTAAATAGAATTGATATTGTAAAGATGATATGTTTGTTACATTACAAATAAAGTTGGTATGCGCTAGTAATGTTAAATTTCATTACAGCAAATTGAGCAAGGGTATCTTGAAATTCTTTATGAGTTTGGTGATTCTGAAGCTTCAGCTTTTTCGATCCATAAGCTTCTAGAAGCTGGGAAGGGTTATGGCCTAGCTGCTGGGTCATGGGTTGGTCCGTATGCCACATGTCGGGCTTGGGAAACTCTGGCCCGTGTTGACAAAGTTAAATTGAATAAATCATTGCCAATGGCTATCTATATTGTTTCTGGTGATGAAGATGGTGAACGAGGTGGGGCACCTGTTGTTTGTATAGAAGATGTATATAGCTGCTGTCTTGAGCATTCAGGGGGTGCAGCTGGTTGGACAGCCATTCTCTTGCTGGTTCCTCTGGTTCTTGGACTTGATAAGATAAACTCCAGGTTGGTTATGTATATCTTTCTTTCATTCTGTAGTTGTAGCCTTTTCTTTCGGTTCCATGCTTTTGAAGGTTTTTAGTTTGTATGTAGAGCGCGAAGAGGAAAAAGTATATCATGATATAGTCTTTCAATTCCTTTCCCTCATGTTAAAGGAATTCATGTTCGAAATTAACTCTTAAAATTGAATGATATGCAAATTTTAATCTTAAGGTAATTATTTCCTGTTCTCCAATTCTATTTTTGGCTTGCGTTATTTATGGTTGTTTGGAATGGTTGTTGGTGATGTTTGTGTAGGGATACTTTTTTGTCTGGTGTAGACGTGTAGTACATTTGTGCTTTCTATAATTCATGTAAAGAAGATTCTTATATTAAAAGGAGTCAAATAAGTAATTCATAGAAGTATATGCATATCTTTTAATGTTGTAGTCATTAATTATTTATCAATAATCACTTCAAAAAAAATATTATTAATATTAGCCAACACTAAGTTGCTGTTACAGTCATCTAAAATACTTTCCCTGAAGCAATCCCATCCATCGTCAATCACTCATAACTTGCTGCAATTGACAGTTATTTATAGTGCATAAACACTTGTGTTTTCTTCTTGATGTTTTTCTCCAATACTCTTTGAGTCTTGACTATAAAATTAGACAAACTTGCATCCGGTTTTAAATGCCCAGATGTTTGTTCTTATATAATTTACATAATTTTTTTAAAAAAATAAAGCTTGGTCCAAAAGAAAAGTAAATGGCAAATGTCAAACAAAAGAGATAAAAGGAACTTATCTTGGAATCATTTAGATGTAGTTAAAGAGAGAGAAAGGATAATAAACCGATCAGCTAGGATAATATAACGTGACAAAGAAAAAGAGAAAGAGGACCAACAACATTCAATTACCCTATTGTCATTATGTAGCTCTCATTTGGGCTCTCATTAAGAAGGGAGTTCATGTACTCAACTTTATCCCTATATTAATAAGGTTGTTTGTGATTGACTCTTAGTAAAATATCATTACAACTTCACATATATATGAAATACACATAATTTGATGAGTGTCATTGTATGATGCTATAATCCATTATAATCGAAACTAATGAACTTTAAATCTTGTGTCCTCTCCAAATAGGCAAAAGGAGAAAACAACAATGTCAAAAACCATAATCAATTATTATACTTTGACCAAATTTTTTAACACTAATTTATGATTGAGGAGAGTATCCATTCCAATGATCATCCACATATTCTCCTTGACCATTCGATCCTATGTATTGTCATATATTCCCATTGTTTTATGTTCCTATAAATTTCAATTCATTTCAGTCTCCACTCCATTATTCAAAGCATGCCCCCTTCTTTTTGTAAGAACCTCAAAGTTCCAACTTTTTATTTTTCTAACTCGTGCGATTTTTGGTCTTCATTACATATGACCAAATCAAACAAATCAATTTTATCTCATTTTATCTTTGATATATGTGACTTCAATATCTTACTTATGTCTTCATCTCAAATTCTATCCTTAATGGATGACATGTTAACTCATTCATCTTAACATACGCATCTCAATGGTGGCTTTTATATGATTTATTAGTTTGACAGCACAATAGAAATTTTCCTTTAACCTTAGTTTGATCTTTTGCTACCTTACGTTTAAGGCATGCTCTAATGCTATGAATAAAATCTCGATTAATATCAACTTGAAACATTCACTTGTAAGGAGCTCCGTTGTATCAACTTTACAGCAACTATGACCTATGCTATGATCATCGTGCCAAATTGATCTTAGTTTGAGTTATCTTTAATTTAAACCTTCTGATTATAATGTCTATATCAAGTTATCAACCCCATATCTACTTTCGTTCGCTGAACAACATGCGCCATGGGCTTCCCTACTTATAGATCTTGTTATATTGAATCTTCATTTAGTCCGTACATTGGTTTGAATATCTTTATGCATATCTTGGAATATATTAATATACTTATTAGGCATGCATTTCTTTGCCATAAATCACACTAGGACGTCCCTTTGTACATTTTTATATGCCTTCTCCGAATAAAAATCACATGCAAGTCCTTGATCATATTTGCAATTTTTAGTTTTATTTGGATGTTTTTGTGATGACTATATAATGTTGCTGCCAGGTATGTTCCTTTATTGGGGGATACTTTTACATTTCCACAAAGTATTGGAATCTTAGGTGGGAAACCTGGCGTTTCAACTTACATCGTTGGCGTGCAAGATGAAAATGCATTCTACCTGGATCCACATGATGTACAGCCGGTAAATGTACACTAGAACAGCATTTCTTACATTTATTTAACTGTTTACTGCAGTGAGTATTTTAGGTTAGGAGTCGATTGTCATGATCTTTGCTTTAGGAAACTAAATTGTAAAGTATCTTGGAGTTTTGAGGCAAAATACTGTTTCTTTTTTCAAACCCTTACATGTAGAGGTGCTATGGGAGGTGGTCTTTATGGCGCCACTTTAGGCTGAGACACATGGATTATTTAACCATTGCTCTCTTCATGATTTATGTAGAAGTAATTGGAACGTGATAGTGTAGCTGTCTTTATTTGCTTCTTGGGACCCCTCATCCTATATGTATGACGTATTTCCTCATCAATAGAAGTTTTTCCTTATCAAAAATACTGTTTTGCATGATAGAAATCTGCAAATTAACTGTGATTTGGTCACATGGAATCTGTCTATGAGCAAAATTGATTTGGCAAACTCAGCATAATATAGTAGGGAATTGTTATTTCAAAATCTAACGTCCTTATAGATAGCAGATTAATCTACGTAATAGAGAATGTTAAATATACCGTTGTGATAAAAGTTGATGATATTCTACACTACAAGTAATGAACCTTTTTTGAGATACATGAGAGACTTTATTGCTGCGTTCTGGAAAATTGTAGATTGCCTTGCAGGAGCACTCAGTTTTGAAGAATGAATATGATGATAATGTGAAGTATGTGAAGTATGTCGAGAACAGTTTGCTGAATCTACTATTCTTGGAAATGTTTAATAGCTGTAAATGGTTGTCATGTGTATATAAGTTAATGACTTAGGACAGTCTCTTTGCTCCACGTCTATCTTCCATACTTCCGTTGTCTTTAAAAGAGATGTCTCCTTTAAGCATTTCAGTTTATCAAACTACATTAATTCACATGAAATTGTTAGTTTTCTTTGCACTTTGTCATTCTACTGATCTTGTATAATTTGAGCATAAGCAATTGCTAAGTAAAACAATCCTCTCATTTCCACAGTTCAGGATGCATTTTAGATTGAGCAATTTATTGCAGCTGAGTTTTTCTTTGTGTTTTTGGCCTTTTTCTTTTATGGTTTTCAATTTTGAACAGAAAAGAGCATTTTCCCTGTTGTCGTGGAAATTATGTTCATTAACCCCTAACAAACCGCTTTTTGTATTGCATTTCAGGTGGCTTGTGTTATGAAGGATGAAGCTGAGGCAGACACTTCATCGTTTCATAGCAAGTAAGATTTCCGTTCATTTATATATCTTTGTTTTGTTCTTGATTTTATTACTAATTTACTCCACTTGCACTAGTGTGATCCGGCACATTCCTTTGGAGTCTATCGACCCTTCATTGGCAATTGGATTTTACTGCAGAGACAAAGGTACTCAGATATATGGTCCTGACTTCTCAAGCTATTTCATGCTGTGTTATTTTATGTGGTCCCTTACTTTTAGAGTTAACTACTGAACCAAAAAAAAAAAAACCATTTCATTGCTAGCTTTAGAGGCCTGGTTATTTCTGAGGCTAAAACTATTTTGTACTTATATAAGATTGTTTCTGAGGCTAAAACTATTTTGTACTTATATAAGATTGTTTCTGAGGCTAAAACTATTTTGTACTTATATAAGATTGTTTCTGAGGCTAAAACAAGTCTAAACACGTTTGTGCCATGGCGGCCGTTACTGCTATTGTGACCATATATAAAAGAAAAGATTTTAATGGCTAATGTATTTGAATATAGCTTATAATGGCTGTTAATCAGTGATTTTAAATGGCTGTTAAGCTACTGCTGACAAGCGTGCACATAACGGTTTTTCTTGGAACGGTAAACTCAAAATCCTTACAGAGTGGCCGTCAAAACAGACCGACCTCATTTTTATTCCATGTCCAGAACTTATCACCAAAATGAGTTTCATCCTGTTGCTGGATCGGCCACCTAAAGTATGAATTATCTAAGCCAAACACTAAGTTCCATTTTGGCCACCAATAAAATAAAACAGTTACTCTTGTGAGAGACCGTCTCTCAAAAAGACGACCTCAAAATAAGAAGCCCACATCCTTAGTTTCTTGTCAATATGTATTAATTGGGCTATTTAGCCCATATATCTAATGTGTCTCTCGAAAAGATCGTCTCTCACGATAATTTGTGTAAAATATATGAAATAGGACAATTCGTGACTTAAATGAGCATGCTTGTCAGCTTATGTGATGTGTTATGGGTGCAAGAACTACAATGAGCCACGAGGAGAGGATGGGTTGCATCGGTTGACAGTGGGATGCATTAGTACATGCTTACCTTTCTTTTTCTTTCTAATTGTCAGATAGTTTCGATGATTTCTGTTCACGAGCCTCAAAACTAGCCGATGAATCAAATGGTGCTCCGCTATTTACTGTGACACATAATCGGATTCGGAGCACTCCTAGGACATCCAACCAATATGATATGACTAGTAATGGCGATCAAAGTCGAGAAGATTCTGATAATTCTTATGACATGCTGCATTCGAACAATGATGACGGTATGCAAGAGGACGAATGGCAACTTCTTTGATAAAGAATGATTCAACTAGTTGTAGTTTGATTGGATTGAAAATCACATCTGTGGGGGTTTCAAATGTTGACATGCTAATGTTTTTGCTATTCTCTTGATTAATTTAGCATCCCCACACAAAAAACATTTTCTTTTTGTTTTCTTTATGGGAGTAAATAGTATCTAGCAATGTGAATCCAAATAGTGAAATTTTAGCATTTGTAAAGAAAACATGGAGGAATTGCTCATTTTCTATACAAATTCGTTTATTCAATGGAAATTGTAGAATATTTTTAGGAAAATTTACTTTTAAAAATTTTCGACCTTTTGCTTGTTCTCTTTTAAAAATCCCATCTTTCGATTATTATTTAAAAATTCGACCTTTTGCCTCCGTTTTCTTTTATAGAATATTTTTACCGGTGACCGGCTAAATTTGAAAATTCATCATTTTTAGAAGAAAACAAGCAAAAGGTCGGATTTTTAAAAGAAAACAAGCAAAAGGTGGATTTTTAAAGGAAAACAAGCAAAAGGTGGATTTTTAAAAGTAAATTTTTCTATTCTCTTTTTTTAATAATTCGAAATTAACCGGTTGTTCAGGTAAGTTAGAGATGTATGTACTATAAAAGAAAACGGAAGTAAAAGGTCGGATTTTTAAAAAATAATCGAAATGTGGGATTTTTAAAAAAGAACAAGCAAAAGGTTGAATTTTTAAAAGTAAATTTTCCATATTTTTATTGTTGAATGTGAATTCAATCAACTTGCCAATGTCATTACATTAAATGGGTTCAAAAAGTTATAGTCAAAGTCAATAACAAAGTCAATGTTATATTTTACTGAATATTTTTGCAATTAGTAATGCACATTGTTCAATTTGTCAATTTATGTATAGTCAACATAAATAATACTCCCTTCGTTTATTTTTTGTTGTTCACTTTTCTTATTTGGTTAGTTCACCTAAATTGTCCACCTTCTATTTTTGGCAAAAATTTTTTATCTAAATACCCTATGTTCACACAACTAAAGACCATAACACCTCCACTTATATTATTTAAAATACTTCAACTACTACCTTTACAATTAATATAATCACTTAAAATACCCCAACTACCACTTTGTTAATATGCGTGCCCAACCCAAAGGGGACAATAAAAAAGAACCGGAGGGAGTATGATGTATATGTGAAGTTTATACTCTCTCCATATCATTTAATTTGCAACATTTTCCATTTGGTCCGTCTCACTTATTTTGCATCATTTCTATTTATGGGTGATGGCCCACCACTTTCTTTTAATCTCATTCATACATTTTTCATCCACGCAATTCATTCTCTCTCTTCATTTAATACTACATTCTTAAAAACTACCCTTTTCTCTTTAATGCAAATCAAAAGGGACGGAGGGAGTAAACATCAAATAATTATTAATCGACTAAAAACTTTAAATTTGACCACAAACTATAGCTTATGATAAATTAGTACTCGTTCAAATTAATTGATTTCTGTCATTATAAATATACACTACTTTTAATGTAGATATGTTTTTCAGTTTTATACTTCCTCCGTTTCATAATACTTGCTATATTTTTCATTTTGGAAAATTTTATATTACTTGCTACATTTCTTTTTTTAGTAAAAAACTAATCATTTAAAGTTATACCTACTCCTATTTTTCTATATCTAATTACTCCTATTTTTCTTTTTCATTTTTCAACAAATAATATTAAAAAATTCCAAAAAAGCAACTTTCCACCTACTGGTCATCATTGCACGGTAACTTCTTAATCTTTGTGCCCATGCAACGATAGCAAGTAAATCAGAACAGAGGAAGTATGTCAAATTGTTACAGATTCAGAAAAATCATTTGAAGTCAAATGACCCTATAAAAGTTTCTATAAATATGCATATTCGCGTAGCAACCAATTGCATTTTATTATTAATCTATAAGTTAAAACATAGTCATGTGGGATTTTATTTGATACGTTTTGATGTAAAGATTATTAATATCAACTTTTTATAATTTTAAATTATATATAACTTAATATATTAAGGATCGATTAAGTGAATTGGATAGAGTGTATAAAGTAAATGAGACATTTTAGATGAATAGAAGGGAGTATTTATCTTGTACACTTTACTATCTTTTTCTTTCTCTATATTCTATTTTTACAATTATTGTTTTTTTTTGGCTTTTTTTGGGAGGGGAAATCTTGCTTTTACAAATGGACATCAAATCCTACATGAATAAATTTTGGTTGAATTTGTTGGAAAGCACTAAGTAGTAAGTTGAGGTGCAAAAGGACAATGGAGTTGTTTACTTCTAGATGAAAGCTACTTCATTCTCTCTAAACCTATCAACTCTCATGCATTGCCGTTACTTTTGTAATTGTTGGCTCTACTCATAATTATACTCCCTCTGTTCCATAATATTTGCTACTGATATTGACATTTTTTCATATAATATGTCACACTCGGTGTTAAGTATTATGGAAAGGAGGAAGTATGAGGTTATCAAAATACAAAAACTATACTCCACTTAGAAATAATCAAAGGGGGTGTTATGGCAATTGGATTTTAGCTTAGCTTTTTGATTGACTTTTGGCTTTTGGCTTTTGGCTTGTTGGTTGGTCAAACAGCAAAAAAAAATGTTTGATAAATGACTTTTAAAGCAGCTGTAAAGCTGGCTTTTAAGCGAAAATGAAAAAGTTGTTTCAGCTAGCTTTTTAGGTTGACTTTTGGCTTGTTGACCCAATTTTTTCTCTGATAAACAACCAACAACCAATATTCAAATTTACCAAACATCTCCACAAACAACTAGCTTTTTAAGCTATTTTAAAAGCCAATAAAAACAGCCAACATTTACAGCTGGTCAAACAAGCCAACAGCCAACAGCCAATTGGCAAACACCGCCAAAATAATGAAAAAGGTGCTATACCTTCTAGAAGGAAACTAATGGTTTGCCCATCACGTGCTCCAACCACTAGGGCTAGGGCTAGGGCCGTAGGGCCTACTACTCTTTTTATCATTAATTTGTGGTTCATGTATATGATAGATGGTCTCAGTAAAAAATGGTTATTTGTGAGGTTAACAGATTACCCTAATATGGTAGGATTTGGTAGAGTGAGAGTTTTGTTATTTTAATTTATCTTTTTTAATTTTGTTATTTTATTATTATTCTTTTTGTTTTATCGTGGTGATTTATAAATCACAACGATTGATAAGGTTTTTTTTGATGTCATCCCATATGATTTTAACCACATGCATTTTAATCATCTAGACCCGTTAAAACGATGGGGCAACTAATTTTGGGTCGGATTATTTCGATTTGGTAAATATCGTCTAGTGTTAATTTCAGGTTGGTTTATTCTCAAGTAGGGCCATCTCGTAATTTTGGGGGGCCCGGTGTAAAATTTATGTTAAGATCCTAACAATTTAAAGAAAAAAAAATTCAAATACTAATGATAAAATTTCTCCACTAATCAATTAATAATATTAGCCTCTTGTTATTTGGTTACTCTCGTGTAAAATGGTATACATGTGTTGGCGGTAATTGAAACAACAAATAATAAGTATAAAAATGAAATTTTAGGGTCCCTTTAATAATAGGGTCCTATGCGATAAACCGCTTTGCACATGCTAAGTAACCGTAATTGATATTGTCAAATCTCAAGTTGGATGGTTTGTTTTAATAATTAGTGAGCAGTGGATTGTAGAATTAGGGGTATAGTTGATGATACTTATTACTTATCACAATATATCAAATTCAAAAGCACATACGAATATACGTAGTATAGTTGACAGGGCTGACCCTAAGTAGGGGCAAGACATGCCTACATTCAGGGCCCCTCATAAATTTTAGTTTTCAATTAGTGCTAAGGTTCGAACTTTTTTATGTATACAATAATTTAAACCCCCATAAATTATCTTTCGCCCCGAACCCCTAAAAACCTAGGGTCGGCCCTAATAGTTGATGATGATGGTTACTTGTGTACAACTCTTCATCAAAAATTGCAGCAATTAGTTAGAATAACTTCCATCCATCAACAACTTGTGTCCAACATTTACGATTATATCAAATACCAAAACGCAAATTCTCATATTAACAATAACTAATTTCAATTTATTTTGTCTTTTTGAATTTGTTTTATTTAATATTTATTATGAAATTTTTTTATATATAAGACAAACTGAACGTTTAAACTTTAAAATATGTATTAATATCATTGCTTTATACGGTCTGTCTTAAAAAATTAGCTCCATTTTAATTTTTTATCATGATATATACTTTTTTAAATTTTCAATCATATATTTAAATTTTTTAAATCTGATAGACAATTTGTATACATCATTTACTAATGAGATCTTTTTATTTGCATACCTTGAGGCTTAAGAGTTGAGAATTTCAAACTTAAAGGAGATCTTTAATTTTATCACTTAATTTTTTGTGATATTGGATTTAGTGGTATTAAAGAATATCACTGATTAATATTTTTAGTGTAATAATTGTTGATTTTTAAGTTCTATAATAAAGTGATTTAGTAATACTTTATTTGACCTTTATGGGTATTTGTAATTGTTACCATATTCTATAGTGACATTTATGATAAATGTTTACTAGATCCTATGTCGCAAAAGCTCTAGTATGAGTTTTTGTTATGCTGTAAAAGGGCTTAATAAATGTCGTTAAATCCGCTATAAAAAATGATATGAGGATTTAAAGGGGTGAGGATAAAATGGGTAATTCAAAAAAATATGGTAACTCAATAAAAAAGATGATGACAAATTAAAAATGAAAAAAAAATCTCCGTTTCATAATACTTGCGCTTATCACCTTTTTTGGTTGTTTCACAATACTTGAACTTTTTCCATCTTGGGCAAAAAACAATTCATTAATTTTTTGCGACATTGAATTTAGTGGAATTAAAAAATGCCACTGGTTTATATTTTTAGTGTAATGATTGTTGGTTTTATTTTAAGTTACACTATAAAGTGATTTAGTGATACTTTATTTGGCCTTTAGTGGCATATGTAATTAATGCTATAGTCTATAGTGACATTTATGAGAACGTTAATAGATCATATGTCGCAAAAAACTTTAGTGTGTTTTATTATTATGTTGTTAAATGGTTTAATAAATGTCACTAAATTCACTATAAAGGGTATTACGAGAATATTAAGGGGGTGAGGGTAAAATGAGTAATTCAATAAAAAATGACGACACAATAAAAAATATGATGACAAATTAAAACGAAAAAAAATCTCCCCGACTCTCAAAAGTCCAGCCTAAAGCTATATTTAGAGTTGAAAGTTTGAAACAATATAAATTTAAAATTAAACTAAGCTTTTAAAAGCCGTTTTTACAAAAGACGGTTTCAAGTAAGAATTTGTGAAATTAAATATACAGGCCATGTGAAACTAACAACTTGGGCGGGTCAAAAACTTTGAAAAAATCATGCATATGACTACAACATTTTTCATTATAATTCAATTTATTTAAATTTGCTTCAAATTTATACTTCTTCGTTCCAATTTACTTTTAACATTTGTTTTTCAATATAGTACAATGCACTAATTCAATCCTTAATAACTTTAATTATGTATAACAAAAAAATTTAAAAATTTGATATTAATAAATTTTGCAATGAGACGAATCAAACAAGATCTCACTTGACCTATAGACTAAAATCTAATAATCACAAATTAAGAGTGATAAAGTGAATAGTATTATTTTTGTCAATGTTACAACTAATATGAAACGGGAGAAGTATTAAATAAGAGTTTATCACTTTTTAAATTCTCATCTATATATCTACTTATAATTTTTATTTTATAAATTATAATTAAATTATTTTTACCATTTTCTCAATAAGTATGCAATGTCATATTATTGCAATTTCTTTTGAACATAGCGACTAGAGGTGTTTATTCAGGTTATTCGATCAATTTCGAGTCAGGTGTTTCGGATTAGATGTTTATGTCCACATAGATTTTTTTATCATTTTAAATACATTTTTGAAGTCGGGCCAAGTTGAATTCAACTATATGATCAAATAAATTTTAAATTGTTTAAGTAACAATAGAGGTGTTCATTCGGGTCATCGAGTTGATTTTGGGTCAGGTGTTTCGGATCGGTTCAAAATCAGATTTTGTTCACATTGGTTTTTTCATAATTGTAGATCCATTTTAAAATCGTGTCAAATCGGTTCGATTATAAAGTCGGACGTCTATCGGGTCTGTTTGTTAATGTGATATTGTAATAATGAGTTGTCTTCTCATAAGTCATAAGTCAAGTGATGAGTGTATTACAAGTTTTCACATTCAAGATGTGGGGATTCGGGTTCATGTCTATTGCACATCAACTATCAATGTATGCACTTTGCCAACTTATTAGTACATCCTTTCTTTTATCTCTTTATAGTGCATTAACCAAATTGCTAGATTTTCTTTTTGCCTCATTTACTTTGATGGGACCATTTAACCTCAATCAAACATACCTTATTCATCTTTTAAGGATGATTATCACTCGAATAATAACATCTTCTGATGAGAAATATCAGTATCTGTAGCAACTAGCAACTAATAAAAATCTGATGAAGTAATATCTAGATAAAAAAGGTATAGGACCTTCTCGGTATCCTGCACAAGGCAGAGTCCGAGTGGGGGGTTTTCTTATTCTTGAAAGATGCGGGCAAATCATACCCGTACCCCCAAGGAGGAAGTAAAGAGATATGCGCGCAGTCAAGAAACCCGCCAATTGAAACATGCGCCTAGTAAGGGTGGAACCCCAAACCTTCTGCTCCACATGCAAATGCTCTATCCATTGAGCCACCAGCGCATTTGGTAATATCTAGATATTAAGTGTAAATTCATTTAGATTTATGATCAGATTAGAACTCTTACAACACTTTGAGTTGTTCGTACTAAATACTAGAGTTCATTCACTTGGTATAAAACAAGTTCAATAATTTTTTTTAGTTTGTTCTAATAAATTTGTGTCATTATTGTATTGTTACATGACACCAGAACTTTAACACATCTTTATTTTCGATTTACACTCTTATTTTCCCATCAACTCATAAGAAGACAAAATATCAATACACCCAACCTAATTCCTTAACCTCAGTGTCATCCCCCATGAAGCAAAATCAAACGACACATGAGTATACTGTGATACCTCAGATTTAGCTTTAAAAAAGGATTGATACACTACTCATATTAACAAGGTGCATCTTTTTTTCATAGGAGCTCATTTGCTAAGAAGTCCTCAGTTAAGTGTGCTTGGTGGTGAGCAATCGTACGATAGATGACATCCTGGGAATTTTTCCGAAGTGCGCACGAATAAGGCCAAAGTGCGTTGATAAGACTTGTATGTGATCTGTAGAGCGAGTCTACAATCTCCATGGATAGTTACATATAATTTAAACACATTTTACACTTACATTTGCTCCTTCAATTTTACTTCATCTTTCTAGTTTTGACTTTTGATCCTACATTCTGATTTTAATCAGATTTCACAAACATATTCTCTCTTTGCATCTTATTAATACACTATACTACTTATTTCTTTTATCCATTTATTTTCTGTTCGAATCCACAATTAAAAATTTGTAAAACAATTATACCTTTCTACCTCAAACTCAAAACAACAAAGAATAATCAAAAGTGATAGAATCAACCATTAAGTTTTGGCTAATTGATTCTCTTGAGTTGACTATAAATAGTGATAATATCTTAAGAGTTTAGGTAATGTCTATTAAGAAAAATCTTAATTGAAACTTACAATACTTAGGACATAATAATTATCTAAGTACACTTAAGTTAACTAATTATGTATTAGACTCTTTAGGAAACTAAGCACTAAGCCACTAGTGATCAATCACATCTTTATGTGATACTTTTGCTTTTTTTTCTTGCATAAAAAAGTAGGGTTTGGTTTATACCAAATTTCGGATTTGTGATTAATCCAAGTTGTATTCCTTTATGTATTACTTTTTAGATCTTTCTATCAAACTCCACTTGATCAATTTTATATCTTTGCTTCTACTTGTACTTAGGAGTACATCAAATCATAAAGGTAAAACAATACTACCTCTGTTGTAAAATACTTGTAATATTTGTCTTTTATTTGTCTTATTCACGCAGTCTAATGCACTAATTCAATAATTAATATCTATAATTATGTATAATATAAAATTATAAAAATTTAATATTAATAATCTTTGCGTCGAGACGAATCAAACAAGATCTCACTTGACTATGTTTTAACTTATAGATTACTTATTAATCACAAATTAAGGAAGATAAGTGAATAATGCTTATTTTCGTATGTTGCGACTATTTTGGAACGAAGGAAGTATTCATAGCCCATTGCTCTTTGTGGAGATTTATTACTCGTATCATTTGGCAACAACAAACAGATTCGATAACGCGATATTTACCCGTTCTTATAATCAAACTTGATTTGACTTGATGTTTATATAAATTTTAAATTATGTAAAAATTAATGTAGACACAAAATTAGATTTTGTAATGCATTACTTCAACCCAATAAATATACATAGGTCAGCCTATTAAAAATAGTCTTATGCTATGCTTGAGAACAATGATTTCATTTGAAAATTAAAAATTGACTCAAATATATTACTCCCTCCTATTCAGCTCAAATGTCCCATTTGCTTTTTCGACACTATTCATCTCTTACTCTTAATTTGTATTTTATTATTAATTTATAAGTTAAAATATAGTCAAGTGAGATCTTGTTTGATTCGTCTCAATGCAAGGATTATTTATATTAACTTTTCATAATTTTTTATTATACACGATTAGATATATTAACGATCGAATAAGTGCATTGGATAGAGTGCAAAAAGCAAATGGGACATTTGAGCTGAATAGGAGGGAGTATTTGGCAAATAAAAAAATTTTAAATTTGAATTTGGAAATTTGAATTTGCATCAAATTCCACAATTGATTCTAAAGTAGTTAATGTGAGAATTTGAGAATGACAACCCAATGCTTATCGATTTCAAATTCTTCATTTATGATTTCATAATTGAAATCCATACTCTGAAATGAAATACTAGACTCAAACACTATGTGCATTAAAGAATTTGTGCTCTCTAATTGATCTATTTAAATGTGTGAGCGATCAATTTAGCACACTATATATACATGTGTTAACTCAATAGAATTGGTCTCACTATGTGACTGTTTCATTTTAAAAAAATTTGTGCTAAAAAATATCTTCGTGTTAAAAAAATCATTATAACCTATAAAGAGATATGTAAAAAAAGTTAATGAGATATGTCTAAGGAAAAAACCAGGGCAAAATAAACATTTACGTAGTTATGTTTTGCGAAACGGTTAAATGAGGATAATATTATAGCAAGTATAATAAAACAGAAAACGCATAAACATTATAAAAATTATTCTCCCTGTCCTATTTTATGTTTTATTTTTCATTTTAGGTAGTTTCATTTATTTTTTCAAAGAATCTTTTTATTTATATCTTATTTTTTGGACATAATTAACCTAAATTATTCTAAGTTAAATATTTTTTAATGCTTATGGTTCTCATATATTTTTTCTACTAATCTTATTTTGATACTTTTTATTGTTTGTGGTTCGTATATTTTTTTTATTAAATTTGTTTTGTACTACAATTTTTTTTAATATTTATGGCCCTTTCTAATTTCAACTTTATTTTCCATCCGCAATGATTGTCTATTTAACACAAAAAAACATTAATCAATAAATAAGAACAAATAATTAATCTTGTGACTATTTAAAGCATTAAAGGTACTAATTTCTAAATCTTTGTTATAATTATAATTCTATTTCTCTATATAAGTGAAGTTATACGTACGTTGAATTAATCATGCGCTATTTCACTTTATGACCGTAAAAAATAATCACTTTAAAATTTTAAGTAATCACATTAAATAAAATTATAATGATCACTTAAAAATAATAAATATATATTCATCAACTTAATAAAAATAATCTAGCATAACAACATTTTATTTGGAAATTTGTGTTATCTAGAGTTGCCAAAATATATCAACTTGAATATTAAACTGTACTTAAGTTGGTGTTGTTAGATGTTCTGAGCATGTTCAGCATGTTTCACCGCATATGGCTTTGAAAAATTTGAGGGCTTCAATATTAAATTACGTAATATATATTTAGTATCTAAAGATACAAAGTTGTTAAAAAATATCATAATATTTAAAATTGTAATCTTCAAAAATTATTTCAACTTTTGGTCCGCCTCTGATATTTTTTAATGTTCGAAATCGGTTATAAATTGGGCAATGGTCAGGTCTCTTTGTTTCGTTTTCTTTATTTGGTGTTGAAACTGTGGTTTCACAAATTAAGCATTATTTCAAGTGACAACTTGAGCAATTCATAAGCAATAAAAGGACATTGTGTATCAAAGTATTAACACAATGTTACAAGCCCACATGTACCAAAAATTTGTACTTAAGTTTTTGTGGAATTACATAGTATGATTGATGATTACATTGCACAAATATCTATCATATCTATGATAGGTAAACAGTAAGCGGTGAATAAAATGACAACGACTTGGACTTAGATGACGACGAGTTGAACTTGAAAATCCAAATTAGTTGATTAGAAAAGTGATACCCCAGATTGAGATTTAAATAGAATTGATAGACTACTCATATCAACAAGGTGCATCTTCTTTTTATGGGAGCCTATTTGCTAAAAACTCTACAGTTAAGCGTGCTTGGTGGGGAGCAGTTTAAGGATGTGTGACCTCCTGGGAAGTTTTCTGAAGGCGCACGAGTGAGGCAAAAATACGTTGGAAAGACTTTTGTAGGTCTGTGGGGCCAGTTTACAATCTTCATGAGTATTCATCGGTGCTCCGTTTGGCTGGGGTGTTACAAAAAGAGGCTTAAAAGGCATACAAGAAGTCCCATCCTCAATCTCAAACCTAGTTATCTCCATCTCCATGTGTATTGTAATTCATACTTGCATCGGTTTGTCATCTTAGATGAATATTTTAGTATTCTATATTCAACAAAAGCAATTCACCAAAATACTGTCTTGTAAGGTTTTGCAACCTGCTTTAATGAATGTTTTCTGTTGAAGTATTTATTATTGCTTACATATCAGTTGTTCTACAACAAGAAAGAAAATAAAGTATATAAATATCACTTTATAAATTCGATTAGTAATTTCTATTACTACTAGTTGGTATTAGTAGTAAACATCCTTGACTTGTAAGTGGGTTATTTGATATATTTCTTATTTGGGTTGTCCAAACCGATTTTTTAAAGTCTATTATGGTATCAGAGCTCGATTTGTTATTGAACCTTTATATACAACTAGACATTTGATCTAATCACTAGTTAAAGAACATTTTATTATATGCTCATTTTCAAAGAATTTTGGGTTAAAATTCGAAGGACACTCACACTGAAAAAAGCATTTAAATGTCTTTTATATTGCCGATATGCGAGTTGTTTCATATTAGCAAAATACATGAATCCCAAAAGTAAAATAAAAAGCCACGAGTTTCCGTCATCAAAATACATCAATCCCAAACGTCATTGCTAGGAACAATTTTGTGTGACATTGAAAATAATGAACAAAGTTAATGTAAGACATGTTAGTTAAGTGTTAGATATCTTTGAAATTATGTAATTTTGAGTAATGTTACAACAAATTAGTTTTTTTTATATATATACATAGGGTTTTACGAATAAAATGGTAAAGGTAAATGACATTTTCAATATCCTGCACAAGGAAGGGTCCAGGTGGGGGTTTTATTTTTCCTTAAAGATGCGGACAAATTAAATCCGTTGCCTCAAAGAGAGAGTAAAGAGAGATGCGTGCAGTCAAGAAATTCCCAATTAATACCTGCGCCCAGTAGGGGTCGAACCCTAAATCTTTTGCTCCATATGCAAATGCTCTATCCATTGAGCCACAATCACTTTTGGTAGAGGGTGTTATGAATGTCGGATCTAATTCAGTTTGAATATTTAAATTTTAAATTGTCAAGTTTTTGATTCAATTACGATCCAAATAATATGGAAATTTGAAGTTTTCAAACATACCTCTTTCTTATGATCACTCAACTTAGACCTTCACCTCAAAAATTTGTTAATTATCAAAGTTCCTCTACATGTAATTGAGTTATTAATTGAAATTTGTAGCTAATATTATTAGTTGATTTGATTAAGCCTGATTAGTATTTAATTATTTTTCTTTTAGTTCAATCTTCATACTAGAAATTTAACGCCTAATATAACATTTATAATCAACTTAAAAGTATTTCCGATGTAAACTCCTTTACATACCAGCTAGTCTCCTAAGAGACCGTTTTTTTAGAGACGTCTCTCATGCCCAATCCATTAAAGCTTATTGCTTATATTTACTCTACATCTTTCCTAATGGGCCAACCCAATTAGAGATGGTCTTTCAAAGAAACCGTCTCTCATGTGTTTACATATAATTATTTGTGACAATGAACTTTCTGATAATGTACTCTTTCTATTCCATTATACTCCCTTCGTTCCTTAAAGAAGTTCTCACTTTTCTTTTTGGGGTGTTTTAATTGTGGTTCCCATAAGGAATCTTTCCATTCATATCATAAATTTTGGACAAAAATAATCTCACTCATCCTCATTTTAATATTTTTAACAATGATATGGTCTCACATATCTTCCACTAACTCCATTTTAACATTTTTATATTCCTTTGGATCTCCACATGTTTCCCACTAACTTCATAACATTTTTTAATTAATTGTGGTTCCCATATTTTTTCCACTAACTTTCTTTTAATATTTTTTTGAGAAGGTCTTAATAAATAACGGTTATTTGTAAGGTTAACAAATAACCCTTATGTGGTATGATTTGATAGGGTGAGAGTTTTGTTTTTATAATTTATCTTTTTATGTTTTATTTATTTTATTATCATATTTTTTGTCTTTTTATGGTGATTTGCAAATCACGGTGATTGATTAGGAGTTTTTTTATTTTTTTAATATTTGTGGTCCCCACTTTTCCTTCATCAAATATATTATTTAATAAAATAATATCTCCACTATCTAAAAGATTCTATTTTTCCTTAATCCCGTGAACGTTTCTTATGGGAACCTCATTAAGAAACGGAGGGAGTACTTGCTATACTTGACTTCTTACGGAATTTAATGTGTTATTTTGATCATTATATATTGAACTATGTACATCTGAAAAATATAAAAATTAAATTAAAGTTATATTATGAAAGTTTAAAGTATGAGATTAGACGATTCAAACAAGATCTCACTTGATTATATTTCTTCTTACAAATTAGCCGCATATATAAATAAACTCAAAAAATAATTAATACAACAGCCATAATATAGCAAATATTTTAGAAGGACACAATGAACCATGGGAAATAACACGACTGTTAACGTACACAGATAATCAACTCCATATCGTACGGCAAAGTGACGCCGTTAAATCCTGCCCTATAAATTATCTTTCCTTTCCACTATGCATTTTCAATTATCTTAATCCTCACCGCCATTAAAAAACCCCCAATTTCCTCTCTTTCTCTCTCTTGCACACTCACTTCCTTACTCAATTTCTCATCCTCAATTCTTCCTTAACAATGGCGGATCCAACTGAATTATTTCAATTTCATTCCTCCATTAACGAATTGATTCCAGGCTTACCACATGACTTGGCTATGGAATGTCTCTTAAGAGTTCCAATTACTTCTCATCCAACTCTCAGATTAGTTTCTCATCAATGGAAATCCACAATTTCTAATCCTTCCTTTTTCTCTCTCCGTCGAATTAGTAACTTTGCTGAAAATCATATATTCTTGATTCAGCCTCTTTCTCAATCAATATCCGCTGAGAAACCTACTATTTTTGAAGAATCGGATTTTATGGATATTGACATCGAGGAAAACAAACAACCGAGTAATGGAATTGGATTACTGAATTACAATCTCAATATTTATAATGCGAAAACTGAAGAATGGCGGTGTTTATCTGGTCTTACAATTCCGACATTTTCACAATGTGTAGTACTATCTGAGATTGGAAAACTGGTTGTATTAGGAGGGTGGGATCCGACCACTTTAGAACCCGTTTCTAGGGTTGTTGTAATCGATTTAAACCTTGGAGTTTGGAAAGAAGGTTCTCCTATGCCCACAGCGAGATCTTTTTTCGCAGTCGGAGCTCCGGGAAGTTCAACGGTGTATGTCGCCGGAGGACATGATGGCCAGAAAAATGCGTTAAAATCCGCAGAAGCGTATGATGTGGAACAAGATCAATGGAAGAAGATTTCGCCACTAACGGAAGAACGAGATGAATGCTACGGGTTATCAATATTTGATGATGGTAAGTTTTGGGTTATAAGCGGATACGGAACCGAATCTCAAGGAAGATTTAGAAGCGATTGTGAAGTATTCGACCCGGAAACAGGGGAATGGAGCATAGTAACCGGAGTTTGGCCATACCCAATGAAAAACCCAAAATCGAGTGCCGTTGTTAAGCTAAAAGGGAAGAAGACATGGTGGGATGTAAATGAAGGGGAAATAATGGAGTATGATTGGGAAATGAGAGTATGGAAAGGGTTGAACAATATGGGTGGGGTACCAAAAGGGATAAATGGGTGGGTTTCATTGATTGATGTTGGAAATGGTAGGATTTGTATGATGGGAAATGGGGAAAATAGTAATGAAGAAGGAATGTTTATGTTGGAATTGGAAGAGGAAAATGGAAAGATGAATTGGAGATGGATACAGGTTGAAACTTCGTCGAGATTTTTAAGGTTTCCTTTCTCAGCAGCTCATTTTCTTATGTAATTGTTTTGATTTTTGAAGTATCTTTTGCAATGGGCTCATCTTGCTTATTAACTCTTATTATGGCTTTTAATGAGTAATGGATTTGATGGTGCTAGTATGTTGGTATTAGAGTCTGCCATTGTTGCCCTTTTTAAGTTCTTATGCCTCATTTTTTTGGTGTGAGTAGAAACCTGCAAGCGTTGTGTACTTCCTCCGTTCCATAATAATACTTGATACATTTAACTTTTTTATTCAATCTAATGTACAATTTTGTTAATTTATATGTCGAATTATACACATTTAAAAATTATAAAAAGTTTATATCGTGAAAGTACGCGATTAGACGATTTAATTAAGATCCCACTTAACTATATTGTTACTTAGATATTAGCCGCAATATATAAAATAACGAAGGAAGTACTTCCTCCGTTCCATAATACTTCTACTGATTGTGATATTTTCCCTTCCTATACAGTATGTCACACTCAGTAACAATTATAGAATGGAGGAAGTATGTTATAATTCAAAATGGATAGGGATGACTATTTTTACCCTGGATACTACCCCAGCTTCCGTCAAATCCAATTTGGATTTAATGGATAGTACATTTTTTCTTTTTTTTTTTTTCAAAAAATAGATATGTGTGAATTCAAACTAAATGATTAAATCAATGAAAATAAAAATAATTAAATCAATGAAAATAAAAATTAATTAATTTAATAAAAATTTATTAATTATTATACTCCTAATTGGTAAGCCCTTTAGTCTTCATTGTTAACTTTGGATTATTATCAACTTTATGGTTGATGATAAGTTCTTGATCTCTTTAAAGGTGAGAGTTTGAAGTCTTGTTATCAATTCGATGATTAAAAGTTATATGACGCTATCATATGTGTTCAATTTTGCTAATAAAGTTAATAGTATCTAATTCTTCTCGATTTTAAAGTCTCACATCAGATCAAAAAGACCCTCTCAAAGGGGTTGTATAAATTATAATAATTGTGGTTTTTCTATATAAAATTTTATTTAATTAAATCCTTATGAATTTAATCAAATGCTACTCTATTATAAATGTCGTATGTACGACACGTTTTATCAATTAATTATTAAGTTCCACTAAAAAAATAATGCCTCATTGATGTTACATTCATCAAGGACAAATTATTTTAAAAGATAAAATTACGTTACCTTTTAGTGTAGTGTAAAATATAAATATGTGATGTTATTTTAGTAAAATATATTAGATGAATATGATTATTTACTAAAAATATTTTTGTTTTAATATGAAAAGATTCATAACAGGAAATAATTTGTAAAATTTTATTTTGTAAATGGTGACATGGATAAGATAATTAATGGTACTCGAGTCTTGGATTACGTCTATTTTGAACTATTACTGTACTCCATAACTCCATTAGTTACGTTGAAAGACTGTCTTTTAGTGAGCCAATTTTTTTAAAAACAAATTCTCATAAATTTTATGTGGTATTTTTGAATATTTTGGTTTTTTCATTGTGTAGACAATTTTTTTACTTCACGTGGTGGTCTTTACATTTCCACTTTTCTACGTGGTGGACAAAAAAGAATTTTTTTGTTAAATATGCTATTTTTACTAAATATTTTTTAGAAAAACACGTTGTAATCACCCTAATTGACCACTTAATTTGAAATTTAGACGAAACAAATACTTAATTTAACCAAAAAACTTAATATTTTATCTACCATATAAAAAAATTAAAAACTCAAAGTGATTGCCATAAAATTTTCCAAAAATTTATATTTTTATAATTTTTATAAAATTAGACTATTTAAGAGGACGAAAACATTAATTTGCAGAAGTTACAAGTCCAATCCATCGCGTACGCCATTAATGCTTTGCTTATCCGCTTATCCATTAGACTTAGACTATTCCTACTACATAAAGTACTTATATCCTCAAAATTCATATCATGAAAAATATACTCCTATTACTCTGTCCTTTTAAAATTACATCAAAGAAATAGAGTTATTTTTAAGAAAGTAGTAATAAATTAAGAGACAGAATAAATTGTATGGATAAAACTAAAAGGCAGTTAAAATGTATGGATGAGATTAAATGAAAGTGATGGACCATTGTCCAAATATAAAAATAATGCAAATTAAGTGGGACGGACTAAAATAGAAAATAATGCAAATTCAAATGGACTGAGAGAGTAATTTACATATATAATTAATTAATTAATTGCCTCAACTGTCAAAGTTCTCAACATTATAACTAACTAAACTTATTTAATTAAGCTCTCAACATCATTATTAAAGTAATAAGTATCAAGGTTGAGTGTTGAAACACCACAACTTTTTGTTTAATTACAGAAATTGTTAAGAAAAGAAAAGGTTAAGTATGAATCGGATTTAGAATTTTTTTAGGAAAAACGATACTTTCTCTATTTTTAAATGTTCTTTTCAAATAGAATTTACGAACATCTCATCGATTTAAGTAAAAAACATTTATATGAAATCTTTATAGATTCGTCTCAATATATATACACTTTCTAAATATCAATTTTTTTAAATTTACGAAAACTAATAATTAAAATTATTTAACTTTTAAATTTGCATTAAAATCTGTGTAAAAAGTAAATGAAAAAAACAAATGATAATAGAAAGAGTAAATATTATAATTGAGACAAGAATCAATTCCGAAACACAATTAGTACATAAAGAATTTGTTAGGAAGGAACAAGAGATTAAAAAATATGTTCTTTATTTTTACTTGCAACTTTTGTTTTTTCACAAATCACATTCAATCGTTAATATCTCTAGTAATGTATATCAAAAAATTATAGAACTTAAATATTAATAAACGTTGAATTGAGACGATTTAAACAAGATCTTTTTCATTATTTGGCAATCTTTTTCATTTATTCATAAATCATACTATCATGATATTCAATTACAATTATCATTACATCATCACGTTTTTTATAGTTTTTCCCCTTACTCACCTATATCATGTAATTCCATTTAATTCCTCTATTTTTTTTCTTAAAATTGGTGCATTATTAAATATGATTTAATTAGAATATGAGAATATTTATAATAATTAAACACACAGTAAATAAATTTTGTTTTCTCCTTATTATATAAAAATTTTAAGAAAATCAATTTTTTTTTATAATTATGGATAGCCATCTTTTTTTCCTCCCAGAGTCTGATCATAGTTACGAATAATTATAATGACGAAAAAACTCAAAATTGTAGTGTGCCTAAAGTTGTGCTTTAATTCACCAAAAAGGTGGAATCAATAAAATATCATTATCATCATCATCATTTCTAATATATCCCGCTCATAGAAAACTATTATTAGGATCTGAAAAGGAAAAAACGACGTCAACTCGTACCAATTAAATATCATTGTCATTTGCCAAAAAGGAAAAGACGGGTTCATGTTTAAAATTAGAATGCACATGGTAGGGACTAGGGTCTTAAGACTTGGGAGAGGAAAGGCCAAATTTTTGTTATTGCATCACAAACATCTACCCAATGGTGGGCACTACATGTTTGTTTTTGTGATTTTGCATATATCTCATAAAATTTATCTCATTATTATTTTTATTATGATCTAAAATATCTCACTAAAAAATAATTTTTTTCCTACATTAAAACTTATAATTACTTCACTAAAAAATATATATAATACGTCAATAATTAGTACCCGCTAAAATATTCACCCAACCCTGATGAGCGATCTCGAAGAAGAGGAGTATCGAACAATACTAATCCTTTGCACTAGCTATTTGCATTTTTGTGTTGAGAATAAAAGTATCGACGACTAACGTGCATAACGCAAGTGTGTGAAAATTAACTTTATCGACATCCTTGAATCATCATTGAGGCTACAACGGCATCCTCTCGATAAATTCCTACTAACATTGGTAGAGTTTATGAAAATTTATTATATCTACAACCGCATCCTCTCGATAAATTCCTACTAACATCGGTAGAGTTTATGAAAATTTACTATATCGACAACCTTCTTCAACTATTGCTGAGGCTATAACCGCATCCTCGATAAATTACTACTAACATCAGTAGAGTTTATGAAAATTTACTATATTGGAACTTTCCGAATGCACAATTTTACAGGAACGCAAAAACAAAATTATACAACAGCAAAATCGTCAAGTCATTCGACAATCAACAGCTCAACAGAAGCCCAGCAAAAGCAGTCTAGCGAATCAAAATCACAGCACAGACCTTGTTACGAGTTTCATGAGAGCCAGGTAACGCGCACGAGTGCTGGAACAGGATGAGCAATAGCATCATTCACACAGTTAAACAGTTTTAATTCACTCTTCAGCTGCACTAGCAGCAGCAAGATCCACATTAAGGTCCAAAACCTGCAATTTTAAATCAGGCAAATCTCAGCAAATCTATCAAAATGTGGAAACGATATCTATAATCGACCCTCAACTCACCCTCCCTTCAGCTTGCGTACAATAACCCAAGAGCGCCTTCAATCCAAAGGTGTTTTTTTTTCTCTCGTTTGGAATAGATTTGCACATTTTGCTCAAAATGAGCAAGCACGGTGCTAAGGTGTACACATTGTCACATGATTTGCTAATCTCCTCACGAATCGCAAGTCGAAGAAACAAATTATAATCGTTTTGGGTCGCTCTTGGGTTAATTTTGGACGATTTTGGGCAAATCATGAATCCTAAAGCGAATTACTTGGAAAAATACAAGAAACAGCAGCAGAAGTGAAGAGACATGACATATATGATGGAAAAATAGAGTATCATAATAATACAAGAAATTCGACGTTGGAACCTTGTTATAAATTGCACCAACTACTTGGAAAAATAAAGTAAAGATACCATGCCAAACCTTATCACATCCCATAGTGGAATTTTGAAAAATAGAGCAACAAGAATGTAAAGGGAAGCAAAGTAGCATAAAACGATCTCAACTTTTACCTTTCCGGTAATCAATGTATACATGTTAAGAACATCAGTTACAGTTGATTCAAAGTGTGTCGTGCCATCATAACTCTGCATCAAATGAAGAAAACAACTGAGTTGCCAATAATGTTGACCAGAATTTCAGATGAACAAACACATTTACAGAATAAGACAAACCGTAGAGATGAAACAGTTGTCCAATGAAGGTTCATTGACAGGCTCGTATCTATCATACATATCAAAAAACAACTCGTCAACAGGGCCTAGAAGATCGATTCCAGGCTTTAATTCAGTTTGGGGGTTATCTGTCTCAGCCTCTGTTGACACAAAAGCAATAAATTTTCCCTTTGGAGCGACATTGTGAGTATATGAACAGCAGAAGACATACCTGCAAAAAGATACAACACAGAAGAAAGTAGCATGATGTCAATACCTTTAAAACGAGTAACAAATAATGGGATAGACAATCATATGCAGTTTTCCTAGGACTACAAAGCAATTAATCCACACTATTCACTGTTAAATAAGTAACTGTGTGTATATGAAACTTACATGTCAGAGCTACGTCCTAATTGCTTCTGTGGCAGAATAATTTGCACCGAGTGCGAGTCACCTGTGTTAGGTATTGGGTGGCTCATTATGGCGATAGCCCTTGCAACCTTTCCCACCTTCCTCACCTGTAGAAAAACACCAAAATTTTGAAGAAAAATTACAACGAAGAGTCATCAGTCGCACATAATAAAAAAGAACTTCAAAGAACATCATACTCTGGAAGTCACAAAAATCAATATTTCCTTCTATTATGTTATCAAGGGTCAATATGAAACAACCTCTTTGTTATTACAAGGGTAAGGTTGCGTACAACTGATCCCCGAGGTAATGGAATTTTGTTAGTTAAATTTTATAGGGTTTGAAAACATAGAACCTATCAGACAGTGAAGCCAAAAATATTTGAGTAAAGAGGATAAAGTTAAACAAAGAGAACACTGATTACGTCATGGTCTAAAATGGTGCTCTATGCTATTAATCAAGCAAGGCTTGCTAGTTCATAAATTCTATACATGTAATTAGAATGGAATAGCACATAGCAAACTTACTGAAACCAGTATGGTCTCAGGTAATAAATGGTGGTCCTTAAAATAGAATTTAAGCAACATGGGAAGCAACATCTCACTCCAATATCCCTTGGTATTGAACTCCACAAGTGTGCATTTTTTTTCAAAAAACTCCATCCCATTTAACTATTCGAAAAACATCTTTAAAATGGCAACGGATCATGATGGAGCTTTATATAGAAAAATAGACATTTGAAACGTAGATGTGTAATCGTCATGTATCATGGACATTGGCTCGGGATAGTTCCTAGAGCAATATTACCATCATCACCATTTAGTACCTGGTTACCAAATGTTGTTCAAAAAATATCCAGAAATTACCTTGTTGGGAAGATAAGAAGGATCACAAACAACTTTTTTGCATTTGGCAGTTTCTCCCTCGGATGTTACACCTATGACTTTTCCCTCCTCATCAAATTCGACCTGACCATAAACGAAAATCAGCAATGCTCCAAGTGAAAGAATAATATTCAGCAACGACATTATACGTAAGCGCAGAAGCATAACCAGACATACCTTGCATTCGGGCTTATTCAACATGTAAGTTCCACCATAAACAGCGCTAAGTCGTGCAAATGCCTGTATGATGTGTAGTCAAAATATCACAAGTATTAAACAATTAAAGAGAAACTATAAGATCCACCCCACCCCCCTTCCCAAAGGAAAAAAAAACTCGTTCCCGTAAGAATAAAGATATAATTGACCTGAGGTAATTCTCCTAACCCATACAGGGGATAGATGTATGGAGATCCTCCTTGAAAGCGAGCAAGAGATTCGGCATATAGCTGAAGCAACGAACATAAAGACACCAAAAATGCTTATAAATTCTAGAATTAATTGTGAATTACAGCCTTGATGTTAATGCCTTTTACGAATTACACCTATGATGTTTTTTTTTTTGCGAATTACGGCCACCAAGTTTTGAAAGTGACCACCATTACGACCAAATGACCGGTTATGACCGTTGACCAGCACAATTACCTTTGACTTTTCTTTTTTTTCTTTTTTTTTGAGTTTTTTTTTGAGTTTTTTTCTTTTTTTTATAATTTAATTCCTTCATCCCCAATCATCTTTCTCTCTTTTCCTTCTTCTTCATCATCTTCATTCTCTTCATCCCTAATAAACTTCAAACACTCTAAGATTCTTAAGTTAGGGATTTCAATTCTTTCTCAAAATACAAAAATCAAACTACCCAAATCCATTTTCTGGAAGATGATTAACATCATGAATTGTGTAAACCCTAAAATCTAGTTTTTGTTCAGAATAATTCATATTTTTGTTCAGAATAAGTAATTTGTACAACAATTCTTAGTATTCGGGAGTTTTGTTGAAGATTTTGATTCAAAACGTCTGACACAAACTTGACCAATGCATGTAACTTTAGGAGAAGAAGGTTCTTGAGTAGCTTCAATGGCGGACGAAGAAGAATTATTAGGTTTTTTCCTTCTTAAAAATAATGAAGTATTTCTTGTTTTCCTTCTCCTACTTCTGCTTCCTGTATTGGTTCTCAGAAACCTCATCAATGGCGGTGGGAATGTTTCTGTTCTACCAGGACTTGATATGGGTTTTGAAGCAGAAAACAATATCTTCATTTTATTTAGGGTTTTCAGAGTTGATGATTATTCTATCCACTTGAGAGTGAAGTGAGATTGAGACTTGAGAGGAAGGAGAAAATTGGGGAAGAAATGAGTTCTAATTTTAATCTACCCTTGTTGTACCTTTTATATTAGACGTTTTGAATCAGACGTTTTCTTTGGATAAATCTGCAAAAATATGAATTATTAACACAAATTAGATTTTAGGGTTTACACAATTCATTAAGGTTAATCATCTTCCCGAAAATGGATCTGGGTAGTTTGATTTTTGTATTTTGAGAAAGAATTGAAATCTCTAACTTAAGAATCTTGGAGTGTTTGAAGTTTATTAGGTATGAAGAGGATGAAGATGATGAAGAAGAAGAAGGAGGAGAGAGAAAGATGATTGGGAATGAAGGAATTAAATTAAAAAAAGAAAAAACTCAAAAATAAAAAAAAATAAAAAAAAAAAGAAAAGTCAAAGGTAATTGTGCTGGTCAACGGTCATAACCGGTCATTTGGCCGTAATGGTGGTCACTTTCAAAACTTGGTGGCTGTAATTAGCAAAAAAAAACATCATGTCTGTAATTCGTAAAAGGCATAAACATCAAGGCTGTAATTCACAATTAATTCTAAATTCTATAGAAAGTACTAAAAAGAAACTATATGGGAATTGGACAAGATGGATTCATCACCTTCATTCTCTTCACAGTATCTAATGCAGGTTCATCCAGGTAACGGTCATCTCTATGAAGGGCCAATGCATGACCAATGAAGTCAATGGTATCGTCGCCAAGGCCATATTTTCTGCGAATAATAAAGGATTTAAATTATAAACCGGAGCATAATGCAAAACAAAGGACAGGGTCTCAGAACTATTGATCGACAGAGACACAAAAGATGTTCGTTATAAGCATGCCCACAAACATGCACCTAGATCAGCAATTATGCGCACACATCAGTAGACAAAAAGATAGGCAGAAAACCTTGAATGGAACTAGGCAAAGAGAACAAGACTTCATCTTTTGGGATTAAGGTGTAACAGATCACCAAGACCCGTTACGGAAAGTGATAGTTTGGACACTTCGAGTCTGCCCAATGACTCCAATAGGACAATTCGAGTCTGCCCCTAACTCCAAAAGACTAATCTTTATTATTATTATTCCAAAGACTCCCCATTATTACAACGGATGACCTATATATATAGTCTAAGCCCCTAAATGACAATTAAAAGATAACAACTATTCTAATTACAAAGTACAATGACTAATTAATATGAAATGTCAATAATGCCCTTGGACCCTTTGACCCGAGTCATGACATAAGGCTTGGGTTTCATAAGGAAAAAACAAGGCAGCATCACCATATGATGTTCGTATTGCAATGGTTTATGTACTTACCACGACCGAATATAGGTCAAAACAACCACAAAATCATCCACCTCGTCCACGAGCGAGTGACCAAAACCGTAACTTGCACTAAGTATGTTTGGTATTGGTGGGTCGTGATGTACTAAACAGTGAGAGAAAGCAGGAAGCGAAAAGAATGACTAAGACAATATGTTTACTAACCGAATCTGTAGTCCCTCCTTCATGAAAAAATAGAGAAATTTCATGTGGCAACCCAGAACTTACGACTTTTCCATGTGGTAGACAAACTTTTTTTTAATCCACGTGGTGACCTTGACCTTCCAACTTTTCCACGTGGTAGACAAAAGAGAAGTTTTTTGTTAACTTTACATTATTTTTATCCAACGTATTGACATTTTATTCAAAAAACGTGGTGATCACCCTAATTGACCACATATTTCAAAATCCAATTGAAATAAGTACTTAATTAACCAAAATCTTAACATTATGTCTACCACATGGAAAACTTGGACAAACTTGGAAGCTCAAGGTCACCACATGAATTTAAAAAATATACGTGGAAAAGCCAAAAACTTAAAGGTCACCATGGAATTTCCAAAAAAAATATTTATGGTTATCATAGGGAAAAGAAAAGGTGAAGAGAGGGGATAAAATAATTAAAAGGTGGAGAAGGTATGTAATAAACACTTCACTGAAACAGGAATAAATTAAGAGAGAAAGAACTATCAGGAACATACCAAAAAGGAAAGTGGAAAAAACATCAAGGAGCATAGGAGTAGAAGATTATAAAATATATAAGCAGGCTTGAAAAATGAATCAATTAAAACTTTTTCATAAAGAATATAGCTTGACAGAATAGAAAAGCATACAGCAATATAGCTTGACAGAATAGAAAAGCATACAGTGACGCTCTTTAAACAAGCATCAGTGCAGAGAACGTGCATGGTCATTGACGAAAATAAACTTTTAAACAAGCATCAGTTTGGTCATTGAAGAGCATACGCTATAAGGTCTCTTGTCGTAACTCTGGTCAAATCCAGACCTTCATGTGTCTTTGGATCATTCTCGACATAATCTTGCACATATAAGAAAAATTTTCGGGCACGACGCTTTTCAAACAATCCCATCAGAGGAGATTTCAAGGCCTCCATGTCTGTAGCAGGCACTTTGTGGACCTGCCAGTGATTTTATAATAGAATGAATGAGTGAATGATGAAACAAAGCCATTCTTGTGACAACCAAATCTAATACAAACTCTCCATTTAATTGATAAAAGTCATACCTTTCCTTTGTTAAAAACATAACTACCATCAACAGCTTTAAAATATAGATATTTAGTGACATCAGTGTGGATGAGGACTCGAACAAGAGCACCATTTGCCATTATGAACTAAACACAGAAACGGAGATATACGAGTTAAAGATCGCACAAAAAAGTTAGCAAACATAGACATATATAAGAAAATAATACAAACCTTTGGCATCATATCCACATTATAATCTCTGCTGGAACCTAAATCAGCTGGAGGCTGATCATTTCCCCTAAACTTCTTCCAAAGCTACAATAACAAGATAGTAAACAAGTTAGTTAATAAAATTCATGTAAACCCAACCTGTATGGAATAATCTAATCTAATGCAAACCTGGATAAGATTAAGAGAAGTTGATTCTCCCCCATAGTAGTCATTTCTATCCATGTGTAGGACCTGAATTATGAAATGAAGCATATCAAAATCCAAATATAGCAGAAAAGATATAAAGTGTATAACAGTACACGACATGACCAAACAGCATGAATATACTAGCAGACAACATGAAAGATCAACAGCTTTTGCAGTACAGAGTTAAGTTACTGAATCAACCATTCTTAGCATCAAAAACTGTAAAAACTATTCCTTTGATTTTTTAAGGATATTCACTTAAAGAAAAGCTTAGAGTAAAGTATAAACTCCATAACTGTCTCCTCCTATTCGAATATAGCAACACCACTATCCTGATTTGACCTAAGTGGCACTCAGATCACTGAATAAACCTACACTTCCCCTTAATACAGTACAATGAGCACCTCTATACTCCACAGTCAACCCACTTGTACCCAGGATCATTTGACTCAATTAGGAAAATAAACTAGCAAGACCATATAGAAGGGTTAATATATTCTACAACTGACATTTTTCTTGTGCCTTAAATCTTCTCTTACAAATTTCTGAATTCTGAATATTGGTCACTGAAAATGCTTATACTCAGCACATGCAATTTAATGTACTACATCCCAAATTAGTGGTAACATTTTCCTTCTTGCGTCGTCCTTAATTAGTTGTAACATTTTTGTATGATACTATGGACTATTGAAGCACAAAACATGAAACTGTACCCCCAAACAACATTTCAAACCGTTCATACCAAAACAGTATTAAAATTCAATTCGACACACTAAATTAATATTTTCCGTTTGCATCAAGACATAATTTTTTTTCCTTAAATTGTTATGGACATGGTTATATTATAATCTACTTTTATGGTATGCGACTTGATTTATGATTAGCATTATGGTTATATCACCTACTTATAATCAAAGTAGTTGGGCAACAATGTTGTCCTATCTTAGCTTCTATTGGATGGAAATTCATTCTCTATATTACCCAAACACTAGATTGACGTTTCTCGTTTTGGATTGAATTTCATTTCGTGTAACATTGTAATGGACTATAGTTTTTTGGTTTAGAAGAATAATGGAGTTTAGTATAATGGTTCATTAAACCATGTGTAGTTCTTATATATTAAAAGTTAGGATGTCTAAAATCATGGGTTGATACCAAGCATGGCATATTTTCTTTACCACGTTGCATTTGCTTAAATTTTAGCAAACATGTCCTTACCTTTCACTTGAGTGGGTTTTTCATTGTTTCCTTAGTTGTTTTACTAGTTGGAGTAGGATTTGTCTCCAATTCCTAATTAGCGTTGAATTTGTCACCAATTCCTTGAGTAGGATTGTCTTCAATTCCTTGTAGGAGTAGAACTGTCTCCGGTTCCTAGTACGAGTAGGATTCATGATACGTCTCCAAATCTAGTAGGAATACTTCTCCAAACTAGTAAGAATATAAATTTTTATTTTCTTAATAATTTAGGAGTTTAAATTTGGATCGAAGTACGACTCATTGACTCTAGATTCCAACTTGTATTAGAAGTATTTTTAAGTGTGTGTTAGCCTATATAAAGCAACCCCAAAAATCAGTTTTGGGTTGTTTATCGAATTGATGAGCATGTGCTATCAATTTGCTAAACCAAATATCACTTGATGCTATTTGTGATCATCTTTACTTGTGGTTAGGAAGAGGCATCTCAACTTGCAGGATTGAGATCTATCATTCACTAATTCATCCGCAGGAGACCAAAACCATTTCTCACAATCCACAATACCAGACTTATCTACAAACTACCACATTTTTCTAATTGATCCAAATGAGCAAAACTGCATCTATAAACAAAATGAGATTACCCCATCATCACTTTACAACCAAATTCACCCAACGTCATTTTCTTCGAGTTCTCAATCAATTAACATCCTACAAGAAATCAAGCAACGTCTATACAATCCTCTCAAGTCTCATCAAATCAACAAATTCCCAACCCATCAAAACAATAACAAATATCATTCCAGCGAAGAGTTACACATTAATTACACCAGAAAACAATATAATTCAAAGAAAGAAACGATCCCCTAATCAAACACACAGAAACAAACAAACCCAATTTAATCACACAATTATAATAGCATCAACATAAATCCTTAATTCTTCACAGCTACATTGATAAATGATTCAGTTTGAGAAAAGTAAAATCAAAAATCAAAAATGGGAAGGAAAGAATGACCTTGAGGCCATCAACAGAGAGTAAACCGCTGAGAATGCATTCCTTAAGACCAGTTCCAAGAACTATGACATCGTATTCCTCATCCATGGCGATTTTTGTTGGGATGAACACAGATCAAAGTGTCAAATGGTTGAGAATTGAGAGGAAAAAAACAGAGCAGGGGAAGATATTAAATGGGGTTAGGGCTTCGTTTGATGATTGAGAAATCATATTTAAAATTTATTATTTTAATTATTATTTTTGAGTCACAAGTTAATTTTTATTTTTTATTATATTATACTCCCTCCTATTCTACCCATTAGTCCCATAGATTATTTTTTACTATTCACTTATCACTCTTATTTTGTATTTAATTCTTAATCTATAAGTTAAAATATAGTGATGTGAGATCTTGTTTGATTCATCTCAATACAAAGATAATTAATATCTATTTTTTATAAATTTTAATTAAAAACAATTAGAGATACTAAAGGTTAAAATATTGTCTCGGCAAATGTGAAAAATTTAATGGGACTAATAGGCTGAATAGGAGGTAATAATATATTACTTCCTCCGTTCCGAAATACTCGCTACATTTCGATTTTGTGCACTATTTATCGTTCAAGCTTATTTTACATATTGCGACTAATGTGTAAGTAAAAATATAGTCAAGTGGGATCTTATTTGAATCGACTAATCGCATACTTTCATAATATTAAATTTTTATAATTTTTAAATAAGTGTAGTTTAAGATATTAATGATCAAAATTGTGCATTGGATTGCGTAAAAAAGTGAAATGTAGCAACTAGCAAATATTATGGAACGGAGGAAGTATTAGATTATAGGAAGAAATTCCGGTGATAGTCATCCTTATGTCAGAACCGTGAGAATGAATCTATATGATAAAAAGGTGTTACTTTTTTATTACAAAGTTGTTACTTTTAAGCAAAAAAGTGAGATTTTAGACAAAAATGTATTACTTTCAAACAAAAAAATTTCGAACAAAACTCAAAAAAAGTGTTACTTTTTAGAAAAAATGTGTTACTTTGTATAATTTGATTTTTAAAATTTTTTCTGACGGTAATAACTTTTTTTATAAAAAAGTAATATTTTTTTGCCCAAAAGTAACACATTTTTTGTAGAAAAGTAACAGTTTTTTATCATGTAGATTGGTTTTCACGGTTCTCATATATGCTTGGTTTTCACCGGAACTTAACCCATACTCCCTCCGTCCCTATGAATTTGCAGCATTTTCTATTTTCGTCCGTTCCACTTAAATTGCAGCATTTCTATTTTTGGACTATAACCCACCACTTTCTTTTAATCTCATCCATACATTTTAACTCTCATAATTTCATCCACACAATTCATTTTCTCTCTTCATTTATTATCACTTTTTTAATTCTCACCATTTTTCTCTTTGCTACTATCTCATAGGGACGCAGGGAGTATATGTTATATAGCATTATATAAAACTTATAAATCATGACCATGAATTTTATGTTGTATTTAGATAAAACTCAAATTAGATAAAAAAAATATACGAAAGTCTTACAACCTAGATTAGTATAGCCTTGTTGGTGAAGTCCAACTCTAGACCTCCATGGCATGCATAACTTTTTCAATAAACTTTATTAAAGATTTCTTGAACTTCATTGAAGACAAAAAATTAAGAAAAATTACCTAAAATAATCTAAATTATTTATGATTTTCCTACAATAATCCCGCCTATTGATTAACCATGAATAATTCCAACTTTGAGGGGCATTTTTCTAGAGTAAACTCGGTGACCGGATGACTTGCTATAGCAAGTTTTTTTTTAAGAAGGATAAATTAAAATAAAATGTCGAAAAAAATATTAAAAATTTATTCATAAAAAATTTATAATTTTTTTATTATTTAAAATTTTTTATGTAAATTTTCAAAAATATTTTCTAATTTTAAATTAATATTTAATTTATTTTTTATGGTGAATTACCTACTATAACAGGTCATCGGGTTACCCAAGTTTACTCTAGAAAAATACCCCTCAAAGTTGGGATTATTCATGGTTAATCAATAGGTGAAATTATTGTAGGAAAATCATGAATAGTTTGGATTATTCTAGGTAATTTTTCCAAAAATTAAAAGTTTTTTGAATATTGTTGCGTTCTTTCTATTTAAAAATAAAGTCTTTTCTTTTTCAAAAAAAATAAAAAAAATAAAAGTCTTTTTTTGATAAAGATAAAAGAAGGAATTTGTTAAACTTAATAATTTCATGGGCTATTAATTCTAATTGTATTGAAATGAGCTTGTGAAAATCGTCTATGATAGAGACGATATATCATAAGACTTGTGTTCTTAATTAACTAAAGGGACGTTTTACTTTTAGAAAATGACTTTTAGACTTTTGGCATATTGAACGAATAAATGGGCAAATGAACATTTGGTAGATCAAGTGGTTTTAAGCCAAAAATATAAAAAGCTAATGTAATTGTCCTTTTTTATAGGATTTTAAGTTTTAACTTGTTGACTTATTTTTTTTTGCCAAAAGATTTTTCTAATTAATATTTGTTGACTTATTTGTTATCTAATAAACAACTAATTACATATCACTAATGTCAAATTATATCAAATATTTCCTAAACGATTGACTTATCTATCTAGCTAAAAGCCAACAAAAACTACACTTTCATCTATACAAAGAAGCCAATTAAGAAAAAACAGCATTCAACAACAACTAATAACTATTTGTCAAATACCCCAAAATAAGCTGTTGGACTTGTTTAGCAAATGCCTTTTTGGTTGACTTTTTATTTTTGACCTTTTAATTGGTCAAATAGTTATTAACAGTTTGTTAAATGATGTTTAAGCTAGTTGAAAAACTGATTTTTAATCCAAAATCAAAAGAACTCTTTGTAGTTTTTTCATTGTTTTTTGTCTTTTAGGCGTTTAGCCTTTAGCCCACTGTTTCTCTAACAAGTGGTCACTACTAGGGGTGTGCAAAATAAGACCGGACCGGACCGGGTGCATCCGGTCCGGTCTCCGGGTCTTACTTTTTTCCAATTCCGGGTTTCCGGTCCGGTCCGGTCTAAACCCGAAAAAATCGGGGTTGGACCGGATGTCATAAAAGTGATTCGGAAGAGGAGTAATATTTACGATTATTATGTATGTACTTAATTTAAAGGGCTTAAAATATTTGATTTTCAACACAAAATAATTTTTTAATTCAAATATTTAAATTTTATAATATTTAATTGCTAAATTATTTTAAAATATTCCATTTATTAATTTAATTTTAGTCACAAAAATTATTTCCAGTCTAACCGGTCCAAACCCGGACCGGACCAGAAGAAATCCGGGTTAGACCGGGACCAAATCGGATGGAACCGATCCGGTCTCCGGTCTAAGAATATTTGAGATTCCGGTCTTCCGATCCGGGTTTGGACCGGTGAACACTCCTAGTCACTACTGTATTATCATCCATCACTTTTCGGCTAATTAAACCAGCCAAAGCTAATAAGTAATAACCATTTGCAAAATACGTCAATTTACACAAATTTTTTTTTATAAAATAGTTTAGTAGGCAAATTTTACTTAATTTGACACAAATAGAAAGTTAGTTGAATAGTCAAATTATTTAATTATAATATTTGTTAAGTTAGTCGGTTAAAATAACTTTAAGAATAACAATTTTTAAACAATCCACCCATGAAAGCAAATTCAGAATCAGTTAGTCAAAGTTGTAATCCTCAACTAGTCAACTTAAGAACTTCAATACGGTACTAGTATCTGCTATATATGTCAACTGTTTTTCAAACAACTCCGAACCCATTTAAGTACTTTTATATCAATTCATCCAGAATCACAAACAAAAAAATCAATTTTAATTCAATATTACGAGATAATCTTGCAAAAGATCATTTTTTTTTTCAATAAGACCAACAACAAGGTGGCGTGCAAAATCGAGGAACCCAAAAAACCCACCATCATCATCATATAGATAAACAATGATCAGAATCTGAAAAGAAAAGATAGACGACAATTCATATTCGTACATGAGATTGCGATAAAAGAGTCTCCGACTCAATAAAGTTCAAGAGTTATTCTTTTATTTTGGGAAGAATAAAACAAAGGAGGTCATTTTAGTGTATTTTTTGGAGGTTTACATACCCAATTTCTCTTTTCTCTCCCCTCTTCTTGGCCAATCAACATTTCAGGTTTGCAACGACAAGCTCATTTTCCAAATTTGTGCTAAATTTTCGTAATTATGCAAGTTATTTTGTGCCTTCTTATATTTTGCTTCTGGGTATCTGTTTCAGTTTGGTTTGCTAAGTTTGATTGATTTTATACTGATTATTTTTCTTCATTTTTTAATTTTAATTTATTTTATCCTGAATATATTGTTATCTTGTGTGTTTTAGGGTGTTTCTGGATCTTCGATCACTGTTGCAGTCCCAAAAAAATTGAAATGATTCTTTAGGGTTTACTCTTGGTGGTTACTGTTGTGTTAAGTTGATTGAAATCCTTTGGTGCAGTTGAACATCGCATTGTTTAAGGTTCTTTTTGATGGTTTATGATTGTTTTGTGGATTGATGCTACTTATGTGTCAGACCTATCAGTCCACGTTATTCTGGTATCAATCAACTGAAGCCTGTTAAGGATTTTGCATATTTTCTTCATTTGATTGCGTTAATATTCAAGATTTTCAACCGGGATGTTCTAGTTTTGGGTATTTGTTATTTTTTTGTTTGGTTGTAGTTTTGTTTAGCTCTCTATTCGGATGTATGTGTGGGTTTAATTGAAGGCGAAAGTAAGTTTTAGAACCTTTAACTTGCGGTTTATCCGGATTTAATCCTTAACAAAGTATAGGGAATAAGGGATATGTTTATATGTGGTTATCTCATTGTTGGGTGCAGTCATCAAGCTTTGGTATAGTAATTCTGTATGATTGTTAGGAAGTGACTGTAGTTGGGTTAGTCTTTTGGATTGTATAAGAGGTTAATTTTCCTGGAAAACATGGAAAATGATGTGGGAAAGGAAAGGTTGAGTTTCAAAGTAGAGATTAAAGATCAAGATCAGATTGAGGAAATGGAAATCGATTACAGTGGAATTGACAGTGTTGAGTTTGAAATTGAAAGTAAATTCTCGGAGTTTGGTGAGGGAAGTAATGTTGTACTCGGCAGGGAAGACACACTTTATATTGATGATCCGAACATGTCTACGATTGGGTTTTGTGGTGCTAAGAAACCGAATTCGAAAATAGTGATGATCAGTTCTTTGATTGGGGGGAAAGGAAATGTGGGGAATGAGAAGAAGCGCAGTAGACAAGAAAGGGTTGAGCTAGGAAAACTGTTTCTAAGTGCTGTGAGTTCTCATGATTGGAATCTGGCTGAAAGTTTGATCTTATTTGCGGACTTAGTGACAGTTAATGATTTTCTTTGCATCTCATTAGATTCTATATGGTTCCTTACTACACATGAGGAGTTACATGGCATAACGGGACTTTTAAAGAAGGTAATCGCTAATGGAGCGTATGACTTCACAAGGGCAGTTCTTCGGACTTCATTTTTAGCGTCTTGTGTCTCTGCATGTCAGAATCAAACAATGGACGATACGTCAGTCATGGCTCAAAGGTATTTCTACTTAATTGATAGTAAATCGTTTATATTTATTGTATACCATTAGATCATGATCCTATCATGGAATCATATAATTTAATTATAGAGGTACAATTTGAGCTACTGTTTATTAGATTCTATAACTTTTTAACTAGTTAAGACTTCACAAATCTGAATTAGATCTAATCCTATTAACAAAGTATTGGTAGCTTGTATTATCAATCTTCACTTATTTAATCAATGGATAAACATATTATATTTCTAATAATTAGCCTTTTTAACTTATAATATGCATGTAATATCTTGTTTATGCGTAACGAATCGTATGAATATGATTCTGTGATTTGATTTTACCCTTGGATCCTCAAAGTCCCTTTTGATTCAAAATAGAATTTCTATTCAAGTAATCTTTCAGGAAGAATAGAGGTCATTTAGTTGTGTTTGCAAGTTTTTGTTTTCTTGGTAGGTAGCTGACCCATATTTTGCGGTTAAGGCATAGGCATTGGTGTGTAGCCCCCCCCCCCCTGTATTTCTTGTGGTGCTTTTTGGATAAATTCTATAGGTTTTGTTATAATAAACATGA
Organism: Amaranthus cruentus; assembly: GCA_019425755.1. Lineage (NCBI taxonomy): Eukaryota > Viridiplantae > Streptophyta > Magnoliopsida > Caryophyllales > Amaranthaceae > Amaranthus > Amaranthus cruentus. Next base: position 6,277,932 of record CM033463.1, on the reverse strand, counting down.
ATGTACTATTGAACCAAAATGCTTGTTCTTTCACCTGCTTATAGTTTGCTATTACCATCAGTAGGAGAGACGACTGACGAGAGACGATTGGTAATCTTTCACCAGTGTAGCATATGGTTTTCATCTTGTAGCTGATTTGCTCCGTTCATCTAACTTCATTAATATGTTCTATATAATCTGATTAGGTTTCGTGAGCGACTTCAAGAATGCCATGGTGATGATGTCTTGAAGGCAGAGTCTGGTGTCAAAGTACAAAAGTTCACTGAATGGGCTTTAAAATGTATTGGTTTTCATTCTAGGTGTCATAAGAACAAGAGGAAAAGGAATGACATAGCTGCTGAGATCCAGCTTCAGTTGTCTGCGTTTAAGTCGTTTCTTGATCTTGCTGGAAGCAAGTTAACTGGGAAAGACTTTACTGAGGCTTTTGATGCTGCTTGCTTCCCTCTTACTCTTTTTAGTAGTGCATTTGATCCAGGCTGGTCTTGTGGAGCATCAGCCACTGCTATTCAAGGGCTCCTTGGTATGCTAGTTGAGGGTGGTGCTGATAATGTGAACCAGTGTTTTCTGGAAGCCTCTCGTTTTGGCAGCACTGAGTTGGTGCGCATTTTGTTACAGGTATTGCTTTCCTATTTTGTTGTTGTGAAGTATCTCCTATTTCTGTCACATTGCCTTCCCCGTGAACTATTTGGCCAGAGAATTCTATTCATCCTTAGCAGTTTGTATGATTAAATGACTACTTGCACTTTGTTGCACACAATTGATCCAATTTACTTCTTTTTTATCATACATAAATATCTGTAGGTGCTCTAACTGCTGTCACTTTCTTCACATAGCTGCTTTATGTCCCTCCATTTTTCCATCCCCTTCTGGCTTTTCTTACACCTGCGCTCTTCTAGATGATTTTGATGATCAAAGCATTACCATGATACCTTCTATCCTATTCCTCTTTAGTTTGACATGGCTAACTTTGACACCAATTCAAGGTTGAAGTTCTTTGTTTTCAATGGTGTAATTGGACACAAATCTGACCACATATTGTTTCTGTACTGATCTGTAAGAGGAAAAGATAGTTTTTTTAATCAGTAAGACACTTAACGTGTACTTGCATTTTGCAAATATTTTCATGTGATGTGACTTTTGTTTTTTTAATAGTTTTTTAATAAAAGATGTTGATCGTACCCATCATTCCGCAGTCACCTTAGATAGCGTTTTTTACGTGTCCATTTCTGTCCCATGTCACGAACAGTATTGCTTTCCAGGTAACATTGCTTTGTATGGAAAACACCCCTAGAGATTGTTCGTGTAGAATTGCTACATATGACCTATTGCAAGGACTTTGTGACTGTTCTCTGGCGGCAAAATGCATCTTGTGATTTTCAAATTTTAGTGCCCTACGGATATTTATGAGATATGAGCTGGTGCTTCAGTGTTTTTTTTTTTCGGGGAAGAGGAAAGGGGGAGGGGGGATTATAATGCGAAAATGCGGTTTTGGTCGCGATTGTGGTAATGGTCACTTTGATGCGGCTGTTGTATGGCAAAAACTGAAACCATTTAATATTTGTTGAACCTGTAAACCTGCCTAAAATGCAGTTTGTATTCACTTTTATAATAGCAGTGATTATGCTCATAAAAAAAACAAATATTAACAGGGATAATTATTTTCAGTTTTGTCCTACACATCTTAGTGAACTTTCATGCATTTCTCATTCAAGTTTGATATATATTATGTGCGATTGAAGACTCGTGAAAGTAAAATTGATCCATTTCAATCTTGTGGAAAAGAGAAAAAAATACAATCTTCAACATGCAATTGGATATTGCACGTGCAAGTATTATCGCTTTCTTCTTTATTTCCTTGCTATGATATTGTTTCTGTATTTCCGTTGATACATTTTCATGTAAACTTGGTCGTACATGTAAAATTGATCAAATTTTGAGATTTAGTTTTGCTTTTGGTCTTTCTTATCTATCTAATAATTGGATTTTCCTTCCAGATTGCTCAGCATAACAGCTTGGAGGTGGATGTTGATCTTGCCTTGGGTTTTGCTTCTCTCTATGGCAACCTATGCACAATGGAGTGTTTAGTAGAAGAAGGAAATGCTATGGCGTTTTTAGGACCTCTAATGAGAGCGGCCGAAAGAGGGTGCTTGCCCGTTGTCCAATGGTTTGTTGGAAGAGGTTGTCAAGACATGGAAATTTGCCTCGCACTGACCGCTGCCACCTCAAGCAGCCAAGTTGAGGTTGCCGCTTACCTTCTACCCCAAGTACCAAAGCACATCCTTACTGTTCTCAGCATCGAAATTCTGAAGGCAGCTGGAGAAAGAAGTGGTGGGTCCCTTGAAGGCGTAGCTTTCCTTCTCCGATCAGACTTTTTAGGAGATCCAGCTGACACATATGCTGTTGCTGATTGCATTGCACGGTCAGAAGACGATTCAGTTGCTCCCGAGCTTCGTACATTCCTCCAGGAGAATTGGTCAGAGGATGCATTCACTGAAGGCTTGATACAAGGCCAAGAACATTTTGTTAACATGATTAGGATTCTAAATCGAGGAGAATCTCCTCTCTGCCTTGGGGATCTTCCGCCACCCTTGAGGGTGGCAATCGCCTACTTGCCGTTATATAAAGAGTGTATAGAAGCAGGTGGATGTTTGTTGTCTCAGAAACTAAGAGGTCAACTCGTAGAAGCCGTCAAAAGGCTTGGGGGCGGATTTCTCGGAGCTGCAAGCCAATGCCGAGAGCTTTTGGCCGTATTAGAGCACCATCTTTGACCATTTTTTCCGGGCACATATTCAACTGAAAAATCATAACGTAACCGAGAACACAAGTTTACTGGTTAGTGAATTTGTTTCCTCTTTTTTTTTTTCTTTTTTTTTTCTTAACCTGTTCATACAATAGGAAAATAAAAATCAGACTTAGCAAGAATTATGAGGCTGCAAGTGAGTGCTGACATATAGAGGTAGCTTGTAATAATATCTATTTTGGTTCAATTCTGTTTGGTGTATTAGTTGAGTTGATGTTAGAAACATGTAGGTCCATGTGCATGATGAGATGTATAATGCATGATTCACATGTTACATGATCATGATGTTGTAGAAATGGATGTAATTATCATGTAAATGTAAACTTAGCATATAGCATAAAAGAATAGAGTAGTCAATAAAGGGTCCACAAATTGTGATATTCGGGTTTTGTCTCGGTTGGAGGTCATAAATTTGATTTGCATCGAATTATCCTCTTTCCTCGTGCTACCCTATAATAAAAAAAAGGTGCATGAAATGTTGCATTGTCTCCTATACTAATGGGACTTCTACAATTGTCACTATTTCTTCACATGTTCATGACTTCATTTATCATCACAAATTCTTGTATATGACTGTCTCACCGTGAAATGTGTCTCATACATAGGTTAAATAGCCCAATAATACACATTAGTAACATATAAACTTCTATTTTTGAGATCGTCTCACCGAGAGATGATCTCTGACAAGAATAAGTCTATTATTTGTCGAAAATTGCAACAATCATTTTTCCTTACTATAAGGTAAATCTTGGACTATTGACTTTTTTATGCACAATCATTTATTCATATGGTAACCTCAAATTGTTGCATTTGGATTCGAGATGTTACAACAAAACAAATCGAATAAGATTGAAGTCTACTGTATGAACCAATATGAGTTTCAATGGTTGTTTATACTAATTTCCTCTCTATTTATTTATGTTTTCTACCATTTCGACCTTTAATTCTAAATTTTCATTTTCATATACTTTTCACACTTTTCCTTCAAGTCTTCTTTGCCCTCATTTTAAATCTACTTAGTTTTAATTTTCTATGTTTATTACTCCTTTTTCCTTACTTTGTTATTAGACATGCTTAAATCATTTTAGGCGTTTATCTTTCATCTTATCCTCAATAGTTGTGACACCTTAACATATTTTAAGTCTTCGTTTCTAATTCTATCTCCCAAAATACGTCCTTTTCATTATCTAACCAAATGCTTTCCCACAATTCTCATCTTCGTACAATGTTTCTTCTAACAGAAGGTCTCCTGAGAGTCCGTCTATGGCATAGACGGCACTCTCAGCAGCCCAGCCCAATGGAAATTTCAGTTGTTTTTTTAGAAAAGTGTAAAAATGGGCTGGACCATTACACCCGTCTATGCTATAGACCGTCTATAGCAAGAATTTGTGTTCTTCTAAAAGTCTAACATGTTGATCCTTATAGTAGCATTGGTCTAATAAACATTTGGAATAGCTTTTCTTTAACTTTAGGGGCACAACTCAGTCATATAAATTATCTTAGTGGGTTGTTGCGTATTGGTAATTATACTTTTATGTTCAGTTGATCTGATGCTTCAAATACTCCAACTACTGGCATACAAATGAATAAATTATTTTCATTACTACTATTTAGTATTAACAACTAAAAGTACCATTATTTATATCCTTTTATTCCGATCGCTGAAATATTTCAATTTTAAATATCCTTAAGTTTGTTTGATTAAAATTTATAAAAAATAAACATTGAGAAAAATCAAATAAGATTTTATTGAATAATGTTTTAATTTATAAATTGAGAATAAAACGCAAACTAAGATGATTTGTAAATAGTCTTAAAACAATTGAGACATTTGATTATTAGAATAGAGGGAGTAAAACGCAAGCCAAACATTAGCACATGACTTAAATAAAATAAAGTTAATATTTAGTGTTTATTGAAATAAAAATGGTTTGACTTTCTAGGAATATTAAAATATAACAATATGTTTTGACATGAGGTGTTTATTCGGACCATTGAATTGATTTTAGGTCAAATATTTCAAGTCGATTATTAGAATTTTTTATTTGTATCGAATTTTACATTATCATATAGTATTAAATTTTAAAATTAGATCAAAGTCAGATTCAATTATATAAAATCGAATCAAGTAGTCATGAGATAGTGTTTGCAATTTCGAGAGCATCATTTCCTCATTATTTTCCATGATTTGAAGAAAGCCAAGGTATGTTGCCATGTTGTTTAGTGTATATAGGGGTGTTTGGTATTTGACTTTTATCTTGGCGTTTTGGTTGACTTTTAGCTTGTTGGTTGGTCAACTAGTTAAAAAAGACTTTCTAGTAAATGACTTTTAAGCCAGCTGAAAAGTTGGCTTTTAAGTCAAAATAAAAAAACTATTTCAGTTAGTTTTATATTGTTGGCTTTTGGCTTTTTTGCCCACTTTTTCTCTAATGCAATACTTAAATTTATCAAACATCTTCATAAACGGCTGACTTTTTTAGCCAGTTTAAAGTCAACAAAAACAACCAACATTTTCAACTAGTCAAACAAACTAGCTAAAAAAATCAACAACTAATTGCAAACACCTCTATTATCTCCGATTTTACAGTGTGTACGTTAAATGTATACATGAGAATAATTTGAAATCACGTGATGTAAATTAAAAAGTACAAAAAATATTGGAGTTACCTCCGGTTGCAATAATTAAGGCTATTAGCTTCTTAGATTTGCACTGGATTCTCCTTATATGCTCAAGTTTCTATATATAGTACTCCCTCCTATTCTACCTATTAGTCCCATTGATTTTTTTTTCACTATTCACTTATCACTCTTAATTTGTATTTTATTCTTAATCTATATGTTAAAATATAGTCATGTGGGATTTTGTTTGATTCGTCTTAATATAAAGATTATTAATATCTACTTTTTATAATTTTTAATTAAAAACAATTAGAGATATTAAGGGTTAAAATGTTGTCTCGGCAAGTGTGAAAAAATCAAATGGGACTAATGGGTTGAATAGGAGGTAGTAGTGTTTATATAATAACGCAAATTCTTGCTATAGACCGTCTATAGCATAGACGGGTAAATATAAACCAACCAATTTATAAAATGAGTAACTGAATAGTCATGTCAGCCATTGAGCTGGGCTATTGAGCAAGCCGTCTATGCCATAGACGGTCTCTCAAGAGACCTTTTAATATAATAATAACAATAATAACACAAGACAATAATCATCTTTTGCGCACTCCTTAAATTATGTAAAATACTATAAACATAAGTTGCGATTTATAATTGATTCAAAACACCTTACTTATAATCGCCCATTAACCTCAATGAATACCTCTACTTTTGACAAAAAAAAAATAAATAAAACACAAGCAAAATCACATTAGAGGCAATGGAGGAACAAAGGATTGTTATGGTGAGAGGTGTTTAAAACAGACCAATAATCAAACTTTTACCCGACTTTGTAAGCGAAATCGACTTTAATCCGCACCGCATAGAAATGAATAGGCAAGGGAGGAACAAAGGATTGTTATGGTGAGAGGTGTTTAAAACAGACCAACAATCAAACTTTTACCCGACTTTATAACCAAAATCTACTTTTTTCTGACATCAAAATGAATTTAAAATTAAGTCAAAACTAATATAGACACAAGTCACGATAATCCAATGAACACCTTCACTTCTGACAAAAAAAACAAAGACAAAATTACATTATAGGCAAAGGAGGAACAAAGGATTAGCTAGACAAGAATCCAAGTATATTTTACATAGAAGTCAAGTCTCTAACATTAAAAGGCATAAAAGCTAAGATGATAAGTAAACCAAAAATCCCAATTGGAAGTAAAAGTAGCAAAAATGGAGGTGGAGGCAATGGTGGAAGTATCAATGGAAGAATCAACAATGAGGCAGTCAGGCAAACCAGCAAAACCATTGATTCTAACCCGAAATAGCTCGCTTGTAACGCCTTTTTTCCGGTCACTAGACCGGTGTATGGTCGATTTTCCATCTCCCTTCTCATTATCCCTTCATTATTCATAGGGTTGTTTCTAGGATTTCTCATTGTTAATGTGAGAAAACTCTTGGGTAGTTTCCAATTTTACAATCATTTAATCAGACGCTCGGTAACAATAATGTTAAAATCTTAATATCAAACGATTCTGGTAGATCAGTTTCAATGGTCGTTCACGTGAATTAATCAAAACCTTGAAGTGATGCCAAATTTGTAGGCTAATTTGATTCCAAGCTTAATGATAAAGTGAGCTTTCTACAAAATTAAAGGGTGCAAGCAGTCAAGCACTTTAATACATAATACATATCAATATTATAATGGCATTTCAAACCAATCAAATTTGAGAAAGAATAACAAATAAAACCCAATAAAAAATAAACTTAAAAAGTTTAAATTTAAAGAAAATTATTAATAATAAACTAATTTTTACTTAATCCCTTTAATGTAGATCTAATTATTTTATAGTACAAAATAAACTTATTCATTGTTAATCTCTATCACTTGACTCATACATAAGTTTAAAGAAAAATGTTATAAACAATATGTGAGTTTATTTCGACAATTCTATCTAATATACAAACTAAATTTCAATTGTTTGAATAAAAATTAATGTATCATTGACAATTTTCACTAAAATTTATCAATCAATTAATCTCAAATCATTCATTTGAATGTTATGAACAGGTCAGAAATATTAGAAACATCATCATCATTCTACCTGGTGTATCCCACACATAGAAAACTATGGATAGAGTCTGGGGAGGGAAGGACGGCGGCAACTCATATCCATAAGGAGAGCGCGACCAAAAAGAGTTATCTGGTTCGAGAAAGATAAAGAGAAGCTCTTACGATGAGGGAGATAAATAAAACGCAAACAAATTGCCAAAAAGAAATCAACCCAAATAACAATCAAATCATACAATCCTAAAATTAGTTTAAAATTTATTTATTATCCTATTTTAAAGTAACATTCCTAAAAAAGAAATTGGGTTTAAAAATCACCTGTGATTGTGTTGAAACAAGAATTCCCAAGATGGAAAAAGAACCCCAAAAGAGGAAATCAATAAGATTTTGAATAAAATAAAAGAAAGGGGAGTGAAGATTAGTTTTAAGAGGGAACAAGAGCAACAAAAATAAGGTGGGTTAGGAAAGGTTAATATATATACTCTCTTAGTTTCATAAAAAAGTTTCCACGGTACACATTATTTTATTAAATAATAAATTTGAAAAAAAATAAGGACCCATAAACTTAGAAAAATATTAAGAGAAAGTTATTAGAAAAACTATGAGGATCATAACTAGAGGTGTTCAATGGGGCGGGTCGACCTAACGGGTCAAGGGTCGGATCACATTTTAATGGGTCATTAGCGGGTCGGGTCAATAATAGGGCGGGTCATTAACGAGCCTTGGTGTAAAGGGTCGGGTCGGGCCGGATCGGATAATTATAAGTATTAATTGCGGTAAAAAAATTAGCACTTTTTTTTAAATATTTTTAAATAATATTATTATATACATGAGTGGGTCGACCCAACGGGCCATAAAGTATAATAAAAAAATTATTTTATGGAATTTTAAAAAAAGGGTCAAATAGGGTCAGATTTAAATGGGCTTGACCCACCCCGCCTCGTTTAACATTTGAAATGACCCGCCCGCCCCGGCCCATTTAAATTTTGACCCGCCCCGCCCCGCCCCGACCCGGCCTATTGAACACCTCTAATCATAACTCATAAAAAATGTTTTCTAGTGAAAAATATATAGGACTATAAACAATACTCCCTCCCTATGTCCTCTTTGATTTGCATGGAAGAGAAAAAGAATACTTTTTAAGAAAGTGATAATAAATAAAGAGAGAAAATAAATTGTGGGGATGGAATTAGAAGAGAGTTAAAATGAATAGAAAGGATTAAAAGAAAGTAGTGGGCCATCACCCAAAAATAGAATTGATGCAAATTAAGTGGGACAGACCAAAATGGAAAATATTGCAAATATAATGGAACGAAGGGAGTATAAGATTATTGGATTGAAGTTAGTGGAAGATATGTGTAACCATAACCATCATGAAAATATTAAAATGAGGATAAACAAGGTTAATTTTATTCAAAATTTATAATATAAATAAAAATATTTTTTATGAGAAAAAACAAATAAAACACCTAAAAATGATAAATGAAAACTTCTTTTAAAAAATGAAGAGAGTAATATATAAATAAAAAGGGTATGCAAAGTTGGTGAAAGAGGTAAAGGAATAGATTACTATCTTTGTAACTTTGTTATTTAACGTTTGTTCCATTTGACTAAAAGACTTTATGGCTCGTTTCTAGATGGTAATAAACGGTGGTAATGAGAATGAAAATTAGTGTAATTTTGATTGAAAAATCTTTTAACTACCTTAATGATTATACTTGTTCAAATTCAATCATCTCATTTCCTTCATAAAAGTCATTTCAATGCATTACCATTGGAGATATGATATTAGGTGGTAATGAAAATTTGTAAACAAAAAAATTTTTTTTGTGATCAAAATTTATTCCCATGGGAACGATATGAAATTTTTGATGAAACTTTTCAATATAAATCATTCCTATTATCACCAGTTAGTGCCGTTAACCAAACGAACCGTTAATAATTTTATAAAATAATTAAATAAGCAAATTTAAAGGGAGAAACAATAAGAGTAAGAAGTAAGGATTAAGGAGGATGGATGCATTGAACTTCATAAACAAGTGGGGTTGCTAACAAAGGTGACAATACCCAACTTGTACCATTTTGGAAAATTGTTGGAGAATGGGGATAGGAATGGAAGGAAAAGTGTCCCGTTTTCAAAATTCTAAGGTTCTTCACCCTTAGACTTTTAAGCTGAGAGACAGTCTTTCGATAATACGATTTTAAAATAAAAAGTTTATAGGTTAATAATTTGTATTATTGGGTTATTTAACCAATATATGTATGAGGCTCATCTCACGGTGAAACTGTTTCATACAAGAATTTTGTCTAGACTTGAGCTAATTTTGTGAAAGATTGTCTGTCAATAATACAATCTCAATACAAAAAGTTCATATGCTAATAATTTATATTATTATTTTATTTCTTTTTGTCATAGGATAGTGGGTGGTTTTCAAATTCTATGTGCTAAAATTTGAAATTTCAATTCCACATAAAAGTTGATAAAACTATTTTAGTTTTGTTTCTTAGTTGCTCCATTCTGAAATATTTGCTACATTTTATTTTTTGGGCACACTATTTATTATTTAAGCTTATTTTATATATTACGGCTAATATGTAAGTAATAATATAGTCAAGTGGGTTCTTGTCTAAATCGTCTAATCGCATACTTTCATAATATAAATTTTTTATAATTTTTAAATGTGTATAACTCGACATGTAAATTAACAAAATAACATATTGGGTTGCGTAAAAAAGTTAAATATAACCAGTATTATGGAACGGAGGAAGTATATAATTGATGTATTGTACATTTGTACCTGTGATATCGATACATATATTAAATTCATTATTTAGGATTTGATTTCAATAGAAATATAAGTGCAGAATTTCATTCAGTAATCACACTTATACTCTATTATTTATTGTTATTGTCTTATTTAATTTTTTAATACTATTCACTAATTACTTTAAATTAATATTTAATTTTTAATTTATAAGTTAAATATTGTTGGGTAAAATTTTACTAGTACTTTATTTGTATTAATGTGAATTTTACTAGTATTAACTTTTTATAATATCCGATCAAACACAAATAGAGACGTTTAGGATATAACCTATGCATTGATTTATATGTAAATATTAAATGAAATAATAATACTAGTAAATAAGAGGAATTTAGTAAAGTTTTATGTTATTATTGAAAGAGAAGATCTTTATAAATAACGGTTATTTGTGAGGTTAATAAATCACACTTACGTGGTAGGATTTAATAGATGAGAACTTTGTTATTTTAATTTATCTTTTTAATTTTGTTTATTTTATTATTATTCTTTATCTTTTTATAGTAATTAATCACGGTTATTAATTAGATATTTTTAATTTGGAATGCAGGAGTACTGGAAACATATTTTCAAACATCTATCAACTCAAATTATTTGATGGTAAGTACAAATAAGGTACACAAGTTAATTAAGAAGAGGCATTTTGAAGTTTGAACCCTTTAAATACGTTCTCCGTCCATTTAATTTGCAGCATTTTTTATTTTAGTTTGTCCTACTTAATTTACATCATTTTTATTTTTGGGTGATGGCCTACCACTTTCTTTTAATCTCATCTATACATTTTTACTCTCTTTTAATTTCCTCCACACAATTCATTCCCTCTTTTCATTTATTACCACATTCGTAAAAATTATCCTCTTTCTCTTTGATGCAAATTAAATGGGACGGATAGAGTAAGTTAAATTGTTCCCAAAGAGAATTGCCATTATGGTAACAATAATAAATTAATAATTGATTTGTTTAAATTTGTTATGCTTCAACTAAAAAGCTCTAATAGTTTTAGTCGTAACAAAGAAATTAAAATAAGACATTTGTAGGCATAATTAAAATAAGACATTTGTAGGTATGCCTTATGAAAAAGGATAAAATATTCGTTTAAATTACTTGGTGCACTTTTTCTTTTCAAGCTATCCAATATATTGCTTTAATCCTTAATATGTATAGTCACGCAAAACTAAAAATCGTAAAAAGGTAATACTCCTTATAAATAAATGTATACATAAATCACACATAACTTCACGTAAATTTAATTTTTCTTATATATAAAGAATAAGTATAATAACGAGGGGTGATTCTAAGGGAGTTCGAGGTGCACAATCGTACAGGACCCCAAAACCCAAAAGGCCACATATAAAAAAAATTATATTAAAATAACATATTAATAAGATAGAGTAGTTGGTGATAGGAGTGTGCAAAAAGAGACCGGACTGGAACTAGGTGAGACCGGACCGAACCAGTTGCATCCGGTCCGGTTTTCGGGTCTTACATATTCACCATTCCGGGTTTTTGGTCCGGTCTAAACTCGGAAAAATTCGGGCTGGACCGGATGTACATAAAAGTGATTTTGAAGGGGAATAATATTTACGATTATTATGTATATACTTATTTAAAGGGTTTTAAATATTTTATTTTCAACAAAAAATAATTTTTTAATTCAAATATTTTAATTTTATAATTATTAATTTGCTAAATTATTTTAAAATCTTCCATTTATTAATTTATTTTGGTATCAAAAATAATTTCCGATCTAACCGGTTCAAACCCGGACCGGACCGGATGGAATCCGGGTTAGCATATTTGAGATTCCGGTTTTCCGGTCCGGGTTTGGACCGGCGAAAACTCCTAGTTGGTGAGAGCTTTACTACACATATAGATGATTATGGGATCAAATCTTATTAATTACATTTTTTCTCTCCTTCTATCTATTCAATGCATTCCTTTTTAACCCCTAACATCTTCTCGTACATCAGTTTTTTCACACATTTATTAAACATCAATAATCACAAAAAATAATCAACATTTTATTTCTTAATTTTTCATTCTTGTAAAATTTTACACTTTTTTTTTACTATTTATGATTGATCCATTACGTTTTTCTCTTACTTCTTAATATTAGAGATGAATATTTAATTTTTAACAGATTAATTTAAGTTATTTTTATAATATTAATACACCGAACCAATTTAGTTTTTATTTTAGTTTAAGAAATGTGCTGAGTTTTTATTTTAGTTTAAAAAACTCTCTTTTCAATTACAAAGGGCCCTAAGATTAGAAATTTGTTAAAATAAATCGAGCCTCGGAATACTTTGCTCCGTCCCTGAATAACAATATCCGATGAATAGTAATTAGTATTTGTGGAAATGTGCTCTTATGAAACATTCAATTAATATTACCAAAAACGATAGTTTTCTTTGTTATTTCTTTATTACTTTGTGTTAAAGTTTTTCTTGTTGTAATGAATAATAAATAATAAATAATAATAATAATAAAAAGATGAATAATGAATTTAATGTACTTTTTCTTATACTTGTGTATCACTATAAGATGGTATCATCTGGGATCGTTGCACTCTTAGTAATGATCACTATTCCATCACGGATCACAAATTCTTGATCTTCTCTGTTTCCCTCTTGGATATTATCTTTGTTTATAATCTGCAAATATTTTCATTAATTAGTGATTAGTGTAACATTTTTGAATTTGTAATTCGCTACAAATACTCAAAAAATAAACAAAAATCAATCATAATTTGCTTTTATCATTCGCGATGAGATTAATATATCATGTAATAGTGCACAAATGTCAAAGTTCACACTTTAACACTAGTGTGAAATGATATATCGATCAATGATCATATAGTATATAAGATATCCTTGGGCTATAGCCGACAAGCATTCAAGCATCAACTTAAACCATTGATTGAGTTGGTTATTTAACATGATGTCAAAGTTAACAGAATTTCATGTGTTTGAATTGTATTATTCATCCTCATTATTTCAAATAGAGTTTCACGTGTTTGAATCTTATCCATCCTCATCATCAATTACGTAGCTTAAGTAAGGATTCTCAATTTTGTTCTGATAGGTTTGTTGTGTAAACTTAGAACAGTTGTATTCGAATCTTGTCTCTATTGGAGCAAATATTGTCTTTCACTAACAAGACTATCGAATCTCTTTAGTTTTACCCTTCGATCCGTTTACTCTATAATCCGAGAAAAGAAAACATGAATTTACCATGACTCTTCTTCCGATTCTTGCATTTTTGTCAATTATAGCTTTCTTTACGAACGACCCTTGTCCAATCCCGATACGAATAGTCGACTTCTTTTTCTTCATTAATTGTACCAAATCTTCCTGTTTATTTCAAACTATGTAAACTCAAGCATAAAGCAGACTTATTTCGGTTTAGTATATAGTATGATATGATATGATAGATAAATTGATCTTACTTGGTAAATATCAGAACCCATCAAAATTGAATCTTCAATCACAACTTCATCCTCAATTCTCACTCCATGACCTATAACGGACCCTTTAATCTTGCACTTCTGTTCTTAATAAAACAATGATTTAAATATTAGCCCTTCTCACTACAAATATTTTATCTTCCTATGCTTAAAAATGTTCATACACACGCTTAGTACCGAACCTGATAATTTTTGGCCCTAGGCGAAAAATAAAAAAGATCCTTAATCATGCGCTTAACTAAAAATCCTAATGCTGCAAGTTTGATTAATGCTAGATGCTGCTTATGCAAGTACTAATTAATTATAAGGATTAACTCAATTTGGGCCATTTATGAGCTGGACCTTCGACGATTGCATCTCAAAACTAACCTCAAGAACGACACTGAATGTATTTAGATACGGTGATTCTGGGCTTAGTCACACTCACTCTTATAAGCGTGGCTGATTCTAAGCTTGGTTTGTAGCGATTACGCTTACAAGCATGGCTGATTCTAGGTTTACTCACACTCATAAGCATAAGCATAGCATAATGTAACTTGATACACTTTATATCTAGAGTACATAACATACCCTAGGATAAAAGGTGTATAACTAGGATCGTTTCTGACTTTAGGCAAAATAGCCTAATATCTAAAAATTCTGATTTACGAAGTAAACACTTAAAAAATTACAATTTATGAATGCTCTTATTAATTAAGAAGTATAAGATACGTCTACATTTATAATAATAATTAATTAATTATAATATATAGGATCAGTGTCTGTTATTTTTCATACACCAAAGTTCAAATTTGACCCTCTATAGAGAGGGCCCACTTTTTAGTTTGATTTAGAGCCAAAAACTATCATGAACGACACTATATATAATATATCTTGAGACATCAACAATCAATCATCTGTTTAAGTTTTTGTCGTTGAGATTATATATATAATAATATTACATGATATAAGACTAAAAGGTGGTAAAAGTTCTTACATTTAGAATGCAACCATCTCCAATGGAACTATCACTTATTAGAGAATCAATAACTCGTGTTGGTGGGAGACGCCGAGCCAAAGTATAGAGAGGAAAGTCTCTATCACAAAAGCTGTCATCAAAAATTAATTTAAGGTAAATAAGGGTTGTACTTTATTTCCTGAAAAATCCTAAATTCTTAACCAACACAAATTCTTACTTGAGACCGTCTTTATAAAAGACGTGTCTTAAATAGATCGACCTATTATTAATAAAAAAACAACTACTAGAAAAACGTGCGTTGTGTAATCTTATTTAAAGTTGGTGTTATAACCTACTGAAGTTGGTATTATAATCTATTAAAGTTGGTATCTTCAAATAAGTTATAAGACCAACTTTAATAGGTTATAATATCAATTTTAATAGGTTATAATATAAACTTTAATAGGTTGTAACACCAACTTTAATAGGTCATAACACCAACTCCAAATAGGGTCAAACGCGCACGTCAGTTTTTAAATTTTTTTTTTATTGTTGCGCTTGGGCCTAAAAAGCCGTCTCTTGTAAAGACGACCTCTCATGAGAGACGCTGTTCAACAAATGATTAAAATTGATTGTGTTTGGTCGACATATAAATCAACCGCGCGATAATTTAATTTAATTAAGAAGAGAATTAAATTTCCGTGCATTATAAATTTTCATGGGTATTTAATTTTAATGGCAACTAAATAAATCATAAATTTTAATGTCAATCAAACGAGCCCAGTAAACAAGGTCGGCCCTAGATATTTTGGGGTTCTAGGCGAAATAGCATATTGGGGCCTTTCTCCTTTTTAATTTTCACCTCTACGAACCCTTTTACAATCATTGATTTTGCTGTTTTGACGTGGGACCCTGAGCGACGGCCCCTCTTGTCCACCCTTAGGGCCGGCCTTGCCAGTAAATATAAATTAAGTGAGTTGCATGTTATTTTTAGCAAGTTTAACTTACTCATATCTTATGTCTCTTGTCTTTGCGCTTTCCATGTTGGCTTCATAGAATCCTTTGATGCTTTCCATATTTTCCCAATATCCATTAAATAAATATGCTTTAACCTGGTTTTGACCCAAAAGAACACAAGCCAACCTTTATTCAACTAATTCTAAAATTAGACAATCTAAAATCTTTTATTACGATATTTCATTACTTTAATGTTATTAATAGACTTATATTTAGGAGGGACTGAGAGTAAACACGGATGTATGCAATCTTATTTTCATTAATGATAACAAAGAGGTTGTTTCTGATTGACTCTTTGTTGTAAACATCATTTGAAAGTTCACATAAATAAGAAATACACTAATTCAATATAAACCATTTTAATATAATCCATTATACTCCAAAACTAAAAAGCTAAAATTTTTGCCTCCTAGTGCCATTGCCGCATTACCATAACTTGTTTATAAACATTTAAAAATTCTTATAAATAAAAAAAATTGGGGTGTTTGGCAAACAACTGATAAATGAATACAGTGATTGATTTGACCAGCTTATTTTATTAATTGGTTTGACTAGGTGATTTTAAACCCGTTGTTATGAAATATCTTGTTCAAAATCAGCTTATTTATATCAATAAGTTGTTTCAACCAACTAGTTCACCAAACAGTAATATTGGCTAATTTGACCACCCAATTCTCTATTTGTATCAAAATAAGCTAAAATTACTCAATAAGCTATTTTGCCATACACCCCCACTATTTTTTACGTGATGGAAACCTATCGAAAGCTTGTTGGGAAATAACCCACATGTAATCCTTTGTCAAAGAACTAGAGAGAGCAAGCTTGATTCGATTAGCTACTCATTTTATTACCTGTTAGTTTAAGAAGAAACTTCATCGAATTTGTAGGGAGTCAACACCACTTTTGTGTGGAACTCCTTGTTTGCAATAAACCCAATTATCAAGGCTACTTCATTGTAATTACATTTACTTATATTTGAATTTTGAACAATATTCTCTCCGATTTTTTTCAATTGTCCCATTTTTTTATTTAACAAATTTATATTAATTGTCTCATTTCTTTTTTTGTCAATGATTTTTTTACCTAAATACTTCTGTTCACACCGGTAATGATCAAAATACCCCCACTTTTACTACTTACAATATCTCAACTAACACATTTACAATTAATTTAATCAATTAAAATACCCCAACTATCACCTTTTTGGTGGACCCATCTCACTCTTAGTATGCGTGCCCAATTAAATTGAATAATTAAAAAGAATTAGAGGGAGTATTAGCCGGGAAAAAAAAAGACAAAGAAGCAAAGGCATGTACATTTAGAAATGGCTGACCTTCATCCCTATTGAAATAGCACCTGGGATCACTTCACTACTGAAGTCATTTGCCCATGGAAAATCTTCCTTCAAAATCTTTACTAATGCATCTTTTTTTATGACATAGATTCCCATGCTTGCATAAGTAGTACACTCATTATCTTTACAATTTTCTACTCTTCCTACCTGATTTTATCTCACAAAAAAAAAAACATGGTATGATTAGGCCATCGGGTCTAGAGAGAGATGGAAGACGACAGTTGTTAACATATATATAAAAATTATTTCGTGGTCTCAAGTATCAGCTTGAGCTTTTGGTTGAATTGTTTCATTTATATGGTATCAGAGCCAACATGACAAGAGGTCACGGGTTCATATCTCATCCACATCTCATTATTTAAAGTGAAATATCTAACACTATGTATGAAGAGGACATGTGTTTCATCCACCCTTCTAGTCCAAAAGGTTCTCATGTGAAGGGACGTGTTAAAGTATAAAACATATCTTGAGTAGAGGTGTTCAATGGGGCGGGTCGGGTCAATAATGGGGCGGGTCATTAACGGACCTTGGTGTAAAGGGCCGGGTCGGATAATTATAAGTATTAATTGCGGGAAAAAAATTACCACTTTTTTTTTATATTTTTAAATGATATTATTATATACATAAGTGGGTCGATCCATCGGGCCATAAAGTATAATAAAAAAAATTATTTTATGAACTTTTCAAAAAAGGGTCAAATTGGGTCGGATTTAAATGGCCCCGCCCCGACCCGGCCCGTTTAACATTTGACATGACCTGCCTCGCCCCGGCCCATTTATATTTTGACCCGCCCCGCCCCGTTGAACACCTCTAATCTTGAGGCCTTAACCATCAACTTTAAGCCTTTAGTTGAGTTGGTTCGTTGACATGGTATCAGAGTTATATGATAAGAGTTCACGGATTCAAATCTCATCCACGAAACATCTAGCACCGTGTATGAAGAAGACATGTGTTACTTCCACACTTCTAGCCCAAAGGGATCTCGTGTGAAGGAGCGTGTTAGAGTAGAGCCTCAACCCGACAGACAGATCATACCCTTATTGAAGGAGATAAGTAGGTTGCAGCCAACAAAACCCTCGACTTTTTGAATATTTTAGCTACTCAATGATGAGATAATGGTTCAAGAAACTCACCAAAGGAGATGTGGTTTGTTGTTCATATAGCTTTAGTACTTTATTATCTGAATTTAGTGTCAAAATTCCAAAACCTTTGTCAATTGTTTGCTCTGAAGTTAGAGCAGAAATAGTTATATCAGCTGTAGTTTGGTGATGAAAATGAAGAATTTCTTGGTAATTCATTCTGTAGAGATGGTAACCAGGAAGGATTAGGAAGTCTGTCACAGGGCTGTCTTCTAACATCCACAAAAATCTTCTTATGGCATCAGCATTTCCCTGTCATTTGCAAGTAAGAAAACACTTAGAAAAAAGACGTGGTTTGACAAATGGTTGTTGATCGTTGGCTTTTTTTAGTTGTTTTGCTGGCGCAGCTAGAATCATTGACTATTTATTAGAGAAAGCGTAAGCTAACAAGCCAAAAGTCAACCAGAAGAGTTTTTTATTTTGGGTATAAGTCGACTTTTCAGGTAGCTAAAACGTCTTTTTTAATTGTTTTGTTAGACCGGCTATAAATATTGATTGTTTATTAGAGAAAAAGTAGGTTAACAAGCCAAATTCAACCAGAACAGTTTTTTTATTTTGGGTATAAGTCGACTTTTCAAGTAGCTAAAACGCCTTTTAAATTATTTTGTTAGACCGGCTATAAATATTGATTGTTTATTAGAGTAAAACTAGGCTAACAAGCCAAAAGCCAATATAACAAGTCAACCAAGAAAGTTTTTTCTTTTGGCTTTCGACTTTTCAGGTAGTTGAAAAATGAAACGCCATTTAGGCATTTACTAAACACCTGTTTGGCTTTCGCCAACCAACAATCTAAAAGCCAAAAGTAATACAAAATCCAATTGTCAAAGTGTCAACCTTATATATACAAATGGTTTACTTTCTCCATGTCTTGTTATCAGTGTAATGTAATTTACCAGCTAATAAGCATTTTAAATTAGCAATTTCTATGAGTTTAACGAATCATGTGATACTGTTACACCGGTTGTTCCAAACAAAATAGAAAATGAATTCTAACCTGAAACCAAGTTTGATTTTGTGGGGTTTGACAAGCAGCAATAACTTGAAGAAAATGATCTTTTCCAAGACCAAAATTAGAATAAGCTCTTGTGAGATGGGAATTAAGAGAAGTGGAGTTAAATTGTGTTAATGCATACATTTTTGTTATATTGCTATGTATACAATTGCTCACAACACCATCTATAAGTCTGTATTTTGCTCCTAATGGCACTGCCCCTGCTGATCTTTTTCGAGTCAATGGACTTAAGTCGCAATCGGAACCATTACCGTATAGTATTGCTGCAACGCTCTCGCTTCCACAATCTCGCTAATACAACATTAAACGCGCGCACACACACAAACACGTAAACATGCAAACACATCAACAATATGATCCAACATTAGTCTGATCTACTATCAAATGCACATAAGTACATAACATAGGTAGGGATGGAGATGGGTCTTGGACCCTAATTTCAGGGTCTGATTCATCTATTTTTTGACCCTATGGGTCATGGTTGAATCTGGGTTAGTAACCTTAATGTTTGGATATGGGTCTGGGTCTAGGTTTGGATCCACACATTGGAGACCCAGATCCAATCTATAGACCCTTTTGCATATTTTTTTATAAATTATATATTAGTTATTATGTGTATTTGATTGTTTGATTTGAAACTTTGTTATATTTTGAAAATATTACTGTGATTTGGAACATGTTTGGTTTATGTAATATGAATGTGGTTGTTGTATCTAGGAGTGTTCACCGGTCCAACCTGGACTGGAATCCCGAATTTGCTAAGACCGGAGACCGGTCCGGTCCGGTCCGGGTTTGGACCGGTTAGAACGGAAATAATTTTTTATACCAAAAATAAATTAAAAATGGAAGATTTAAAAATAATTTAGCTAATTAATTATTATAAAATTAAAATATTTAAATTAAAAAATTATTTTGTGTTGAAAATAAAATATTTTAACCCCTTTAAATAAGTATATACATAACAATCATAAATATTATTCACTTTCAAAATCAATTTTATGTGCATCCGGTTTCATCCGGTCCAACCCGGATTTTTCCGGGTTTAGACCGGACCGAAAACCCGGAATGTCGAAAATGTAGGACCCGGAGACCGGACCGGTCCGGTCTCACCCGGTTCCGGTCCGGTCTCATTTTGCACACCCCTAGTTGTATCTATATTTTAAATCAAAAGACTTGAAAAAAAATTTGTTTTAAGAACTTGAATGTTGGAAAGCTTCGTATATGAGCTCGCTTAATTAGTATAAAGTATTAGAAGATTATTGTTGGTTAAAAAATGTTTAAATAATTTTATACGAATGGAAGAAAATTATATAAATATATTTTTCAAAAAATTTCAAGAAAAATAAATTGTTTTGAACTCAAATCTAAACCCTATAATCACAAGACCCTAAGAGTCTGGGTCTTGGTCCAAATTTTTCAGACCCTGGGTCAGTCTAGATTTGGGTCTAGCTGGGCCCGACCCATGCCCATCCCTAAACATCAGTTATGTAAATCAAACTTGATTCTCAGATGTCGATAATGAAAGGCGTAGCCTTTCATCGGGTTGCTCGAATTTCGTCGAAGCCAAACACGAACGATCGATCTTATTCGAAATCCTAACCTCATTGCATTGAAGTCTTGTAACTTGGTGTTTGATATTCATACTCCAAGATGTTGAATTTAAGTGCAATGTGATCATGATAAGTGATTTTGTACAAGTATTTTTGATTTGTTTTCAATATAACACAACAAATGCTTCATATTTGTCTTAGGAGTCATGTATTATATTGAAACAAGATGTATTACCAAACATTAAAGCAAAAGAGAAGACATAGACAGGAAGAATATTGAGGTTTCTTCTTCATAGCTACTATTTTTGTACATAATTTTATGTTGTTTATAATTGAAATAATCTTATGGTACTAAATGATTATAATTATTTGATTTGTTTAAGTTATTTTGAAGGGTTTGAAGAGAATTTATTCTTGGAAAAGTTGACATTAATAATTCAACTTTTTACTCATCCGCTATAAATAATCTCACGTTTAGATTATTTTCTACTAATCTAACATTTGTGATAAGTTTGCCAACAACATACTATTACTATACTACTAATAATATGTAATAATAGGGTATGCTGCTAGCATAATAAAATAAAAATGGATTATTCACAGCAAACTAAAGACAAATGTTGAATTATTAGAAAATAATCTAAAGATGGAATAATTTACCGGGGATGAACAAAAAATTGGATTATTAATAATAATTTTTCTTTTATTGTTTGTTTAAGGAAGTTGATTTGAGTTGATTCCAAGCTTCTAATTATCACTTGTCAGTTGTCACTTTCTTATTCTATAGTTTCTACTTTTGGTTGCTTTATTCTTGTTGATGCAAAATGTGCTTTTTTTTATTTTTAATTGAATATGTCATGGAAAATTCTTGTCTAGGAATCTTTGAATATTAATGGGATAGATTGATGGCCCCTAAATTCCTTCCAGGGTGAGTAAGTTTAAAATCGGGTTTTGCGTTTATGTTGATATTTTAGAGATGTTAAAAATAGACTTGATGGCCTGATATTTAACTGACCTTGAAACTGAATCCGATTTAACTTGACTTCAAAATGAATTTAAAAATAATTTAAAAATCAGTGTGGACAAAAGACCTGATTAGGAACTGACCCGAAATAGACCCAATGACCTGAATGAACACCTCTATGACTTTTACATAATTGTACATCCATTATTGAAGTTGGATTAAATTGAATTCGTTTACTAAATCGGGTTAATGTTGGATCATCAACTCTGTTTTGAATACCTTGGCTGTTGTTGTAATTTCAATTTTGGTCCGTCTAATGAGGTTTGCTTTATTTTTATTTTTGTACATGACTCACATCATTCGTTAATTCTCTCGATCACACATTTAATTTATTTTTTCATCTTATCAATAAAATTTTTTTATTTGTTCATAAATAAATTTTTTACCCACTTGTCTCCCTATTCTTAATTTTCAGAAAGACAATACTTGTGGCAATTACCATGGGATGAAGGGAGTATATTTTATGTTTTGCCAAATGCCAAATATAGCCCACCAAAAACAATGGATAACAACTTGAAAGGTAAATTAAATAAATTGCTAAAAACAAAAAATAAAAATAAAGCAAAAATAAATTGGTTAATTTTTTATACTTCTTTATCCTGTTCTTAATTTTCTAATATGATTTTGGCATTCACATTGCTTGATTTTTAAGCCATCATTCCTTTTGATATTTAAGTATTAGAGTAATCACAATTGCTGAAACGTTTTTAAACAACTAAAAAAATAATGTTTTATTGTGAAACAAGCACGAAATCCTAAGAATTTTTAAAAAAACATATGAGAAAAAAATTGGACATTAAAGATTGTTGTAGAAGAGAAAAGAAGCATTAATGGAAAAACATATGAGGCAAAATCAAATATGGGTTAAATTAATTAAGCAAATCAATGAAATTAAATTAAATTTTAAAAACTACCTAAAATAACTTAAGTAGAATTAGGCGGAAAAATAACTCTAAAAATTGTGACACATGTCACATTTTTCTATTGCTTTAGTAGAATTTATGATAATATGATTGAAATTAATAAATGTAAGAATATGAAATTAAACCAATAATGTTTTATTTTGAAAAGAAAAAGGTTTCTCAAGGATACAACCTCTTCCATATTCAATGATCTCTACTAGTATTGAATGAATTCATATCCAAGTATTAAGAGAAAATTTAAAATGAATAAGACAATTTATCAAAAAAAAGTATAAAATAAGATCAATTTCAATTTATTTCCAAATGTAAGTGCCTAAAACCTCAGAACACAGGTTCGGTGCTGTTCGCACTTAGTAACTGCGAACAGAAACAAACTTGTCAAAAAAAGTCAACCAAGTTGTTCCCACTTACTAAGTGCGAACAGACTCAACATGTTGTTCGCACTTGGTAACTGTGAACAACTCTTTGAACTTTTTTTACTTTGGGGAAAATGGAGAAGAAGGAAGCAGCAGCAGAGTCAAAAAAAAGTCAACATTACCTGTTTGCAGTTACTAAGTGCGAACATCTTCTTTGGCTTTTTAAAAAACAATCTTGTTCGCGGTTAGTAAGTGCGAACAACCTCGTTCCTCAGGTTTGGAAATTAGACGCTTATATTTGAAATAAAGTTGATTTTGATCTTATTTGGTGTTTTTTTTTTTATAAATAATCTTACTTATTTCAATTTTTCGTAATAAGATAGAAAGGAAGAAAAATACAAATTCTTGTGAGAGACCATCTCTAATTGGGCCGGCCCATTATAGATTTTTTAAAATGTTGTAAGTAGGCATTAAGGATACGGTAAGTACGCATTAAGGATAATGTAAATGCATTAAGACACGGTAAGTAGGCATTAATGTTTAATGGGTCGAACTTAAGATACATCTTTTAAAGAGACGGTCTCTAAAGAGAATAGCATGTAGAAAAATGGCTGATTTTGGTTGCTATATTTTCTTCCCAATGCAACCCAATTATCAACCAATTAAAAGGGGTGAATATTTATGCCCCTTTTTAATTATGAAAATAAGGATTATTATAATATAAATAAAACAGAAATATTTCAATAATGGCAAGTAAATATGATGTAACATTCAAGAAACATTCTGAAAGTTTTGTAAGAGGAAATCAATAGACATGGATTTCCAACTATTCAAAGCTGCCCACCAAAGCTTTTTGCATACAATTTCCAAAGTATTTATTCCCAAAATACAACTCTATCAAAAACCCAAAAACAAAAATTGAAAATAAAATAAAAATAATGCAAAACCCAAAGGCTTGCCCATTCATCCTTGCTCAAAGAAAGTTTATCTTTCGCTCTTTGCGATTCCCTTGTCTCCCCGTAGGCATTGGAGGAACGTATGTAGCAGCCTTGGGTGTAAGCAAACCTTGAAGCGTTTCGATGAACAAGGGAACTACCTTAAACTTCGATGAGATTGTAAGTTAGGCTTTCAAATGATGTTCGAAGAGTGACGCCATCTCAATCTGCCAACACAATATAGCTCGTTTATAATATGGCATTAAGAACCATAACGTATAAGCGACAAAGAAAAAAAGACGACTAGTTGTATAATCTCCCGTTTAGCCCATCCCACCTTCGCCCCTGGCTTCCTTCGGGTAAGAACAATGCACGTTTTGGAGAGTCTTGCACGTGAGTCTTTAACAAAGATTAGCTTAAGTACAAAAAATGTTTTTCGCCCGTATTATGAGTCTTAAAGAATATAGACATTTCATGTCCAAGTTTACTACTTGTAAGTGAGTCTTAGGATAAAGTGTAAAACTAAGAAGAGCCTCATATGAGTCTGAATAATAAAAAAGTGGAAAATTTAGTGAAAATCTGATTGTGATATTGTCTGATAATTGTGGTTTGAGTCTAAGGAATTATCACTCCACCCAACCGAAGTTTGATCAATGCTACGGAAGTGGGAATGGTAAAGGGATGTGAAGAAATGGTAAAGGGTTGATAAAAGATCTAAAATGTTCACATATAAAGGCTAAGATAGGACAACAAATTCATTTACGACAAAGGTGAAGAGAACATCCCCTCGAAAAAATCTAAGAAAAAAAGGTTTTTGTGTGACCAAGATTCTCCGAGAAAAAACTCCTGATCCTTTTTGCCAAAGCGCTCATTGAGTTGCGGGTTTAAAAAAAAAAAAAAAAAAAAACTGGTTAACGTCACGTTCAGAAGGTTTTGAGGTTACATACATCCCTAACAGTGACAAACTCTAAGGGAAAGGGCAACATAACGGAAAAGGTCATAATGATTATCCTTCCAAATATATTTTACCGGCAACAAGACTTAAGTAAAAACTTACAGCTGTTAGTGCTGCTTCAGAACCTTTATTGCCCGCCTTGCCACCAACTCTGTTAATGGCCTGCGATTAGGATGTAAAGAAACGCCAATTAATTCAACATGGCAATGTATCTTCATCAGCGAGCCAGAGGCAGAAGACACAAGGTAATCAAACTAACGGCTATACAATAATAACTGAGTATCCCAAAAATCGCTGTTAATATAGACAAACTGATCGCTCAGTCAGTACTAAATGACGAGTGGCAACTGGAATTAGGAAACGAGGAATACTCTTTCCGTTTTGCAAGTGACAGACGAGAAATGATATGAAATTTAAATTTTAAATGGCATGCTAAAACATTAAACGAGAAAACAAAGGGAAAAAATTACCTGATCCATGTCATCACAAGTAAGGACACCAAAGATACAAGGCACTCCTGTAAAAAAACAACATTAAAAGTTTACAACTGTCCGTACAAGCCACAACTCTACAACTACAAGCAGTAAAATCCAAGTAAACTAAAGGAACGAATGAAATAATATAAGTGATTAGTAAGTAGCTTTGTCTTCTGCCAATATCCCCTAAAAAGTGTTACTAGCATATGGATTATGATGCTTTACCTGAATTTAATCCAGCCGAAAGTACCCCAGAGGAGGCTGAGTTAACGACAGCATCATAATGTGAAGTATCACCCCGTATCTAAACACACACCAAGAAATTAAGGTCAATGACATAGAAAATAGTTTCGTCATAAAAATATGATGAGGTCACAAGTACATCTATACATGATGCAAAATGTTCTACAAAGTCTCCATGTAGGCCTTGTTTTGGATGATAACATAAGAGAATTTTTTAGTCAGCCTATGAAACTCAACATAAAGGTAATCACCAACTTTAATGAAACATTTAAAAACACGTTTGTACATGAGTTCATTCCCAGAACCACGTGTATTATGGAGGTAATTGCGACATCCCTAAACGGGAAAACTGTGGAAAACAAAAACTCGTGCTGAACAGCCAAATAATCAAAAAAGTGCAAAATGTGGTAAGGATGCATCCAAATAAGGATCATGTGGAGACAATGACTGGTCTTTGAAAAATAAAAAGCAAAAAATAGAAATCAAAGTATGCTTAGATTAGAAGACCTACCACAGCCCCAAGACATATAATAGCATGATATTTTCCTGATTTACCAAGTGCCTGGGCAGTAACACCAAGCTCATAAGCACCAGGAACCCAAAAAACCTGTCATAAAAAGAAAAGAAATCAAAAGTCATCCTTCTGAATGAACTGTGTAATAAAAGATGCAAAATTTTGCACACTTATATCAGAAAAATAAGTGCATTAATGGGATATGATAATCTAAGGAGAAGTCCACAAAGTTCTCATAAGAGATGATAGAGATTTTCAATTCTGGCGCAATAAGGGATCTTCTGTAGCTTTTTAAGAGAATGCCTTATATAAATAGATAATTAGGGGGAGCCCCAAAATCAACTTTAACAGCTCTACATGCAATAGTGCATCAGAGAAAATGGGAAGGAATTGGGCTAGCAAGATAAACTTTTAACACCTTTACATGCAATAGTACCTAAAAAGCGATTTTTTTACACCTTGAGGATGTGGATAGTATAATGTCGTAGATTTGAACAGTTTTACAACTCGGACGATATGATGCAATTATATTTATGCACTATGATAACAAAGGCATTGAATCTTTTACTTTTAAATCAGAGAACTTGTTGTAGCCAGGGCTTATCAGCTTATGTCCAATAGGTAATAAGGAAGCCCAAATCTTTTAATAAATTAAAACCCACCTGTTCCTCAACATTTATTTTTTTCACTTAGCTAAAAGCAATGAATACCATGAGAGTTCAAATATACTTCTAGGCATGAGCGCATAGATGACTACCCATACATCAATGATGAATAACGTAAATATGGGATAAATCCACGGCAATCTGATTTATGTGACCATTGCGTACTCTACAATATATCAGGTTATTTGCTTAATATCTACATGCATGCAACACTAAGCATAATGCACAAACAAAAAGAAATAAGGTTTTACTACAGACACCAGGTATCCACATGTAAAACCGAGATTAAAAAGGAATGTTTGAGCTAGAAACAAAAAAACTGGCTCAAAAAAACAGTCTCTAATCCCAACCATTCTACCACTTCAGTTTTCAAACCCCAAGGACAGAAGAAGAAAAAGTAAAGCAAGGAAAAAACTTGTTTTAAGTATTTCATGGCACATAAACATACAAGTCATATGCATTACTAAGTATAGAGAAGAAACATACATCTATATCTTCAGTGACTGAATATTTCTTAAAAGTGTCAAGAGCTCCTTCCATTAGCCGCCTTGTTATAAATTCATTGAACTTCGCCACAACCTGAACAAAAGAAAAAATGTAGACAAATTAGAGGTGCAAAGAAACATCTTTCAGCTTCTATTATGCTTCACAAAGC
Source organism: Amaranthus cruentus (assembly GCA_019425755.1). Classification (NCBI taxonomy): domain Eukaryota; kingdom Viridiplantae; phylum Streptophyta; class Magnoliopsida; order Caryophyllales; family Amaranthaceae; genus Amaranthus; species Amaranthus cruentus. The sequence continues at coordinate 6,250,408 of CM033463.1, read as the reverse complement.
GATGCTCTTTTAATGAGTTCATGACAAATCATGAATGATGCTTTGCAAGACCAGCTTATTTTATACTAGCAACAAAATCAGATCCTCAATATTTTATGTTTCAAATTTCAAATTTCAATTTTCAAACTATAGGAAGCCAATCCTGAATTTATATTGCTTTCATTATCTGATAAAGCTTTGGTTCAGCATTGATTGTTTTGTCAGTAAGTCTCAAGCTTCAGCATAGTTAAAATCTCAGAATTAGCCTGTGAATCAGTTGCTCATTGAGTCATTGTTGTAGCTACCAAGCAGATATAACAGGTTGAATGGTAATCTAGAGAAAATAACAATTAAGCCTCATTCTAAGAGAATTGTTGACCCAACACCGACAAACAAATGCTCGATTTTAATGTTACCACTAGTCACCCATCTTCATAGATAATGAGCCATAGAATGAACTTATGGTAACCCACCAATTCTACATGATTCACTAGAGAGGGAAAAAAGAGTTTGAACTATCAGTTGGAAAACTGTCATACTTGTGACACGTGACAAGAGTACAATTGCAGAATATAGGGAATACAAGAAAGCAGCAAGAATTGAGAAATGAAAAAAGGGTGTGTTAGCGAGCATTAGATAACAATACTGTTATGAGGGACTCTTAGAAAGCATCTGGGAGAGGGAATAGTCTAGCAAATGCATATAAATAATGATGTAATACTTGGTCAAGGGTATGAAATTAATATGATCTGAATCCTCTCTCATATTTCTTCTTCGCTTCTTTATTCTATGTTCTTCTTCTCAACATCTAGTCTACTTCTTCATTTTCTCCTTTCCTCTGCTATTTTCTCTTACTTTATTCCAATCTCTTCCTTTTCTTGTTCCCAGTTTGAGGTTCATAACACACACCTGACCTTTTTCATCCTAATTGACATAGAAGTATTATTTGCAAGACATTTGGAGCAATGTGTCAACATTATAATCAAAGTACTTAAAACATTGATGAAATTTATTTTAAAATCGATATCAACATTTGACTATTAACTAAGGAACCCTTGTTCTTAGAGCCAAGTTAAACACTAATGGCTCATTTAGTTATTGGTATCAAATGGAAAAAATGAAAATGATAGGTAGTGTTCAAAATCATGAGATTTATCATGTCGTTCCCTTGATAATAAAGACCTAATCCACATTTTCTTTACAATTTTCCATTACCCAAATAACACTTTCCCAAGTGGTGATAGATGGGAACAAATTTTGTTATCAAGTAAATTACCCAGCAAATTCACATGAAATTTCCATTAGAGTTACCACCATTTAATATCAACGACGTATTGATATAGATACCAAAATACCAATAATTTTCATCATATCATTCTCATTAGGTTTTCACATGAATTTTTACCAACCCACTTGCTACCTAGCCAACAAACAACACAACAGCAAAACAAATTTCAGGGAAAAGAAAACAATTCAAAGGCAAAACTGGACCGTTTTCTGCATCAAATGAGAAAAAGAAAGAGATAAACTAACAATGGCGAATCGGAGACCCTGGGTTTTAGTGACAAATCCTTCAACTTCCCTCACTGCATTTGTCACTACAAATGAGGCCCGACTTTTACTTTCTCTTGCAACATGAACTAACCCAGTACCTGAAATCATAAATCAAAAATGGGAAACTATTAAAAAATCTACTCAAACCAACAAAGTTACAAAACCGAAATGAAAACAAGTGCAGCAAACTACAAACCGGGAAAAGACGAAGGGGAAACACGTGGAGCAGAAAAGCGAAGAATGGTGAAAGATTGATGAATGGAATTGGGTTTAAGAGACGAAAATTTAGGGTTTGTAGCAAGAACACAAGATTGAGAAGCTAGAAATGAAGCCATTTTCGGAAGTGAATTGCAATTGTACAGATGTTGAATCTGAAGAAATGAAGAGATTTATAGGATGGTAGAATGAGCAGCGTGGTTCATGTGGTAGTGAATTTGAAGATGAATCATGCCTTTTCCATACCTAATCGAATATGGTGAATTGTGAATTGTGATTTGTGATCGATCAAGTCAACAATGAAGTGAAGAATCCTCTCATTGTTTAATGGTGGATTGGCTAATCTTTGAATTTTCACTAATTTTTATTCATCTTTTATTATTTAGAATAGATCTACACAAAATACATAGTAAAAAATTATCCTTCATAATTTTTTTTTGAAAATTCTACCCGGTAAGCACCAGCTTAAGGAAAACGCCTCAAATAACTAATTTTGGTTTCGTTTCTACATGGTAAGCACCAGATTAAGAGAAACTAACTGCCGTAACTATAGGGGCTAAAAAACGTTTGAATGGCCGTTAAAGGGTGAAATTACCATATTGCCCTTGTTTAATTCTCCATCATCATCTTCTTCCTTTGCTTTTCTTCTCTTTCAAAACCTTTAACTTCATCATCATCTTCTTCCTTTGCGTTTCTTTTTTTTTGAATTGATCATTAATAATCTCATGTATTACTCATTTGCTACATAATTCATATTATTGTTATTTAATTCAATATTTGATATTTTTGTTGACAACAATCTCTATCACATTTTAATTGGTTGTATTAGGTTCTTGCCAACGAAGAGGAGTAAGGGTAAACCACTGAAGAAGTATAAGGAAGAAGAAAAAGCCGGTGTAACGACTAGTAGGTACCTGCAATAGCCGGGTTTTTTTTGAATAATTTTTTATTCATTAATAAAGAATCATACGACATCTATATCAGAGATAAAAATTAGCAAGTACATAATAATTTTAATCAACGATAATTCAAAATTAACAAAACTACGATCGTTGTATATGAGATCTGAATACCCTTTTCCACATCGTTGTTTGACACAACTTTCTACAAGGGGGTCTTCCGATCTGTTGTAGTCTTGAGATAGAATTGAATTTGATATAGTTGATAGTAATTGCAATTTTAGTGTCTGCTGGATTATCGCATTAATCTCAACCAACAAATCAATTACAAACCAAACTTTATAACTCCAAACTCTCACGAAAAGAGAGATCAAAACCCAATATATCGGTAGAATCAACCCAATGAATGAGTAGAATAATTCTCCTATAGAGGACAAATATTTATTCTAATCATATTCAAAAAGCTTAAAACGGAAAAATTTATGGGTTTACCATCAACGAAAAGGTTGATGTTGAAGTGCCCATGTGTTACCCATATGTCAGTTGTCCCACATCCGAAAAGAGAAGAGTATGCATCACTTTATAAACTCAAGGAGTAACTCCTACTATCACCAATTGGTTTTAGTAGTGAACCTTCTTAAGGTTTATAAGTGGACTACTTCTCCTCCTTATTTGGGTTGCCCAGAGTCCTTTTTTAAATTATATCATGGTATCAGAGCCCGGTTTGTTGTTGAGCCTTTATACTAGGCCTTTAATTTTACCACTGGTTAAGGGGCCTTTAATTGGATGTTCATTTTCAATAGGTTTGTAACCCTTCTGGTGAGCTAAAACTCTAAGGACACTCACTTGTGAGGGGGAGTGTTGAAATGCTCATATGTTACCCACATGTGAGTTGTCCCACATCGGAGAAAGAAAACAATATGCATCACTTTATAAACTCAAGGAGTAATTTCTACTATCACCAATTGGTTCTAGTAGTGGACCTTCTTTGGGTTTATGAGTAGACTACTTCTTCTCCTTCTTGTTTGGGTTGCCAAGGCCCATTTTATAAAATTCTATCAGTTGATGATAGCCCCAAACCAACTATGGGGATTATGATTTTTTTAGAGAGAGAAGAGAGAAAAGGAGAGAGAGTATAGCTGGTTAAAATGTGGTAAGATATGTTGTCAGCAAAAAATATACAAAAATTAGATTATTTAAAGACAATCAATAGTATGGATTATTTACAGCAGATGGGCAATAAATTAGATTATTCATGAACATTTTTCCAAATACATTCTAATTTTACATTTAATACTCATACTCATTTCATATTATCAGGGAAAAAGTTAAAAATAAATCAATCTTTGATTAGCTTTTTTCATTAGATTTTGAGTTATTGTTTGTTTACTTTTTTCTACTTTTCTGTACTAATTTAGCAAAAATTTCTACAAACAACTTTCTTATTTAGCTCTTTTAAAAGTCAATATAAATAGTGAACTGTTTCAATTAGTCAAACAGACGAACAACCCACACTCAACTGCCAAACACTCTTTATGAAGTAAACTTTAGGTAAGACTTTACATAAACATATTTCATTTTATTATTCGTATTGGTAAAGAATATCCCAAGTGTGCAATTGTGAGTAAGGGAGAATCAACCTGGTACACTCCCCTTTAACAATCATTGGATGAAGCAACCTTGGACACCAAGGCTAGAAATCAGCCTAAACACAACTATAGGATGGCTCATTGCTTTTGTATTTAAAATATATTATTGAATACAATCTAACTAGGATGGTGGATGTAGCTTATATTCATTGAATCACTTTAAATCTTGGTGTTTTAATTGCGTTTCATCATATAATTTGCATGTTTACTCTAGCTCTTTACTTGCTCCATAGACATCCATTTCTTTGAAGGTTAGATGTGTCGTCATGACTTATAACGTTATCAATAGCAATTATTTCAGAGCGAAGGTAATATTAATAATGGAATTATGCCTTTAATTTGGGACTAGCCTTTTCGCTCATTTGGACATTCTTCCATTTCCGATTTATGCAATTGATCTTGACCATCACGTTAGGGAATTCCCTTTGTCCCCGTATATATAAGCCTTCCTAAATCATCTATAGATTCTTACATATTCAGTCGCCTTATAACTTATTGATTTTATGTTAGTCAAAAAACTACAAAACTATTTGGCTAAAGATTTTAAGCTAGTTGAAAATAGATTTTTAAGCCAAAACGTAAAAGTCACTCATAATTGTTTTTTAATTTTTTTAATAAACAAATCAACCAATAATTAATATATACTTCAAATAAATCTCAATAACAGTTGGTTAATAAAACCTTCAACCAATACTTTTGACTAGTTAAACCAGTCAATAACGTCAATTTCTGTCAAGAATCACTCTCGATCCAATCAATCTATTAGGATCAAATATTACAAATTTTTTCAAATTCAATCACTCACCTTTATTCCCATATTATCACTAAGATAATCATTAATTTGTACAACACCTCTTTTACCATTACGACCCGTTTGGTTAGTGGTACTAAATGGCGATAATGAAAATGATTTATATTGTAAAATTTCATCAAAAGTTCCATATCATTCCCATGGTAATGAAACTTTGATCACAAAAAAGTTTTTTTTGTTTACAAATTTTCATTACCACCTAATACCACATCTCCCAATGGTAATGCTTATTGGAATGATTGAAGTTGGACAAGCATGGTTATCAAGGCAACCAACAGATTTTTCAACCAACAGATTTTTCAACCAAAATTACACTTGTTTTTCATTTCCATTACCACCGTTTATTACCACCTACCAAACGGACTGTTATCGTACACAATTTATTATTTATAAAAAAAAGGAAAATGAAATATTTACAATTGTGAACTAAATAAAATCTTGTCCAATAAAAAAGCTTAAAAATAAAATTTAGGTTGCTCCTGTAATACAAGAAAACAACCTATGACTTCCATATCTCTTAATAATTTGTTTATTATTAGGAGGGCTATTAAACCTACCAAATCCACCATCATGATGATCATGATCATGATCATGATCATAGTTGAAGTTATATCCACCGTTGATTCCAAACTCTCCGGTTGATGCAAACCGTCGATGCCCACCACGTGGCTGCATCTCATTGGAGTAAAATCCATGATTTTGATCATGATCATAAAAATCAATTAAATTGTAAGTTTGAGCATTTCCCATAGAAAGACATCTATATTGCCTTCTTATCTTATTTTTCTTAATAGCCCTAAAAAACATTGGAATTAATCCCTCCATTTTTTTTTAATTTTTTTTATATTTTTTGTGGGAAAAATGGGGATTTTATAAGAATTATTTTTTTTTTGTATGAAGATAATCCCTTTAAGAAAAAGGGTATGTATAATGTATTCTTTGTGGTTAAGGAGAGTTTGAGCTTCCTTTTGCTTTCTTATATTGTGTCTTATTCTAAGGGTTTGGTAAGTTCCATTATAACAACATTTTTTGACTTAATTAGATGTCATAATCCTAAGAGAATAGAGATACTTATTCAAATTAATCATTGTATATTCAATTTCAAGCCTTGCTAGTTGCTATTCTAACAAATAATACTACAATAATTGGATTGGAATTATTATTTCCTTTTATTTTAATCATATATACAACTATTTGATAGTTGTCACCTTTTTTCTTTCACAAATTCTTGCTATAGACCGTCTATAACATAGGCGGGTAAAAAAGGGTCGGCCCATTTGTTAAATGAGTAACTGAATAGTCATGTCAACCATTGGGCTGGACTATTGAGAGAGTAGACGGTCTCTCAGGAGACCTTCTATTTTTTTTACGTGTTATGTGTTGCCGTCTTTCTTTTCTATCTAGACTCTGTTCATAGGTTTTATAGGTGGGATACACTAGGTATGATAATGATAATGATAATGATGTATAATTATTTGATTTTGTACACAAACTGATGTTGTATTTAAATTTTTAATATCTAAAACTGTATTTGATAAAAAAACTATAAAAATTGATATTATATTAATTGTTAGATTGGATTGTTGGTGTTTTATGATCCTATCATCAATATTTTTGATATTGGTAGGATCTTACGATACTACCATCTACTTCAGATTGCTCGTCTATTTACCATCTACTTCAGATTGCTCGTCTATTTTTGAATCGTAGAATAGATGCGGGATTCTAATAACTATGCAAGGGGGTAAATTGATATTTTACTGGCGGTGAAAAAATATATAAATGAAATGAAAATGTAAATTAAATAGATAATTAATATTAAAAAATAAAAACAATCTAAATTATGGCTCAACGTAAAATAAAACAAATTTTGTAGGACGAGAGTACAATTATTTTGATTTAATAAATTGAAGGATTGATATGTCATTACAATTTACAGTATGTACTATCAATATCAAAGTTTCATTAATTCAACCTAGATATTCTTTCCTATGCGAGTTAAATTAAAAAGTTCAAAATATATTATTTAAAATTTTTCCATTAGATAGAATAAAATATTTTAGAAAATCCCTTATGATAATCCTCTAGTTTGAGGTTTTTGCATGTACCCATGTAGTTTAATATTAATTCAACAAGTCTCCTGATGGACCGTCTTTGTGAGAGAGACGCCTTTCAGGTCCAATCCATTAAAGTTTAATTCTTACTCTTGTTCTATATTTTCCTTCATGGGCCGACCCAATTAGAGTTGGTCTTTCAAAGAGACCGTCTCTCACAAGAATTTGTGTATTAATTTGCATTATCACCTTATTTACAAATCACATTGAGTTTTTCTCGTTTAATGAAGTGTAAATCGTTAAAATATCAAAATTTTCAATACGTTACCATAAAACCTCAAATTGATGTGATTTTTGTCAGTCTACAACATTATTAAAAAAAATAATATCATAGATAATGATAGAAAATTAAAAAGCCAAACTTTTCAGCGATATATAGAAAATTACAGGAACCTTAACACTAGTAACAAGAATTAATCTTATCTCTTAGGAACTTTCTAAACTAATCCTAAATAAAAAACAATAATTCATTGGTATGATTTTCAAATTCCATTTTTTAATTAATTAATTATGATTTTTAAATTCCTTAATACAATTTTTTTCAAGATATGACTTGGTTTCTTGTTATTCTAGAAGACATCTTTACAAGATTACATAAACCCTTATAGTGGACTTAGTCCAATATGATAGTCTAGTTATCCTATTATATTATAAATTATCCAATTAATTTTTTTAATAGCTACACTATAAAAAACACTTTCCATTATTATTAATTTATTATACGTTGAAAAACAAAGTAATATCCGTCCTATAAATTTTGTCCCACTTTTCTTTTTAATCTATCTAATCAAATTTCTTTCATTTTTATTTTTCATGACTCACACTTTTTTTAATCTTCATACATACATTTAACTTATTTTCTCATAATATCTAAAAACTAAAGCTGATAGTTAGAATTCACATATGTTATATACTTTAACACACCCGTCACGCAAGAGTCAAAGGGCTAGAAATGCAGATGCAACACATGCTCTCCTCAATTCTCATACCTAGAGAATTATTCCACTGTAAATAAAGGGTGATTAGGATTCAAACCCGTAATTTACGCTAGCTTTTGATTTCATGATAAAAAATCATCTAAATCAAAAGGTTAAGTTGTGAGGTGTTACTATATGTTATATAAGCACGCCATTTTTGTTTTAGACACTAAATGAAAATTTGGATAATGATTGATGAGCATTGACCATAAACATTCAATAATATTAGAAAAAAAAGGAAAAGAGATATAGAGTCTGCTATGTATTATCATGCCACGTAACACGTGTTTGTAAAAGAGATTATAATTAATAAAATATAAAATTTTAGTTGACGAAATCTTGTATCCACATCACTTATAGCGTAATGGAATGAATTTGAGGCCAATAAAAAATTTTGTAATATTGTTCGATATTTGTTGTATGAGCAATTATTGCAGGGTTTATAGAGTGAATAGCTCTTTCACCTATTAGATTAGTCGTTTGGGTGATTTCTCTTATTTTTTCTATAACACTGGTATTAAAGCCGACTCAAAGTGGTGGCTTACAGAGTGGTATGAGTTAAGCCAGCCCTGATCAACGAGGACGTCGAAAGTTATGGTGGTTCGAATGTAATGAAACGAATTTGAGGTCATTACAAGGTTATGAAACTTTGCCCCACATTGATTGTATGGGCAAACTAAAATATAAGTTTTAGGGAGTAAATAGACTAAATCACCTACTAGGCTAGTTTTGAGTAACCTTTTAGAGTTCATGGCCTGCTCAAACATACTTCCTCCGTTCCATTATACTCGCTATATTTGAATTTTTACGCAATCCAATGTGTTATATTGATTATTTATATATAAAACTATATGCATCTAAAAATTATAAAAAGTTAATATAATGAAAGTATGTGATTAGACGATTCAAACAAGATCCCACTTGATTATATTTTTGCTTACACATTAACCACAATATACAAAATAAGTTTGAACGATAAATAGTACCCATATCCAAAATATGGCAACCATTTCAAAACGGAGCAAGTAAATAATACTTCATGGTCTTTTGAATAAACCTTGACAGCATCTATTTTTGATGCTGACTTCAGAAAACTTCTAAACAAACTTCTGAGAACTTGATGGAATAGCATGAAGCAAGATATTACTCCATTTGTTTCCTTAATTTTTTAGGATCAATCTTTTGCTTCATTAACAAGGGTAAAGTTGTGTACACTCGATCCTCTACGGTTCAAACTGATTCAATCCTTAAACAGTTGTAAAATACTGATGCATCAGCCTGTAACAAATAAGTATCTTAAATAATTTAGGAAAAATTGATATTAATAATTCAACATTTCTCGTATTCGTTGGGAATAATCTCAACTTTGAATTATTTTTTGATAAACTAACATTTGCCAGTTTGCTGTCAGCTTACTAACAGGATATGCTGATAGTAACAGGATAAAAGTTGATTTATTATAAAATAAAAGGTTATGCTGATAGCAAACTAAGAGCAAAGGTTAGATTATTAAAAAATAATCCAAAGGTAGAATTATTCACATCGGATGAGTAAAAAATTGAATTATTAACATCAATTTTTCCAACAACTTATTGTAGAAAGAAAGAAATGCTGATATTGTAAACACATTCTAGAATGTTATCTAAGTGGAAAATATAGCAAAGTCAGGCAAGACAATACAAGAATCATACTTTGAACAACTGATTCTCACACACTCTCCAACTAGAATCTTTCACCACATCAGGAATATCATCACCATTGTCGAACTCGAAAGATACACTAGTAGTTCCTTCCTCGGAAATGAGTTTTTCTTCGTTTTCAAGGTTTATAGGCTCACGAGAACTATTCTCGATTGTATCAGAATCAAAATCGACTACCTCACGACAAGTAAAGGATTCATAGGGATCATTGCGATCATTGGCATCGTCTTCTTCATCGGAAAAGCATCTACAACAATCTAACTCATCCATTTCGAATATACGGTTTACCAAGCCTTCTCTCCATGATATCCTAACTTCGGGAACATCAGGAAAAATCGGATTATCAAAGGCTTTTTGGAATGTAGCAAAGTCAATAGAACTGTCGGGTTTGATCAATGGGTTAAACTCGAAACTTGTCTTAGGTAACTCGCATTCCGGGGACAAACTTGCTCTTCGAAGAACTTCAGTTACCGAGTTAAGTTCACATTCAAACCAAAGTCGAGATATCTCGTCTCGACTCATATGTGAGAATCCAAAACTTTGGGAACTAGAACTCGATTGTGGAGTTTGAATAACATTTCCACTTCCTATCGAATCATCTAAACATCGAGGGGATTCCCCTTCGTGTTCAGGGGAGGCTTCAATCATGAAACTGGTAACATTAGGAGATGCCGGTGAGGGACTACGCACAATACGATCAAATGAAGGCCATTGATGGGTTCGAAACTTCGAGCTTTTACTTCCACTAACACGAGAAACAGTGGTGGCATCACTATCGGTGACACCACTGTTACTCTTAGACCCTAATTCAGAGGAAAACCCTAGACTTGATGAAGATGAACACAATAAACTAGAATCCATAGAAAGTTCATCCTTATTCAACTTTATCCCAATTTTATGTTCCTCATCACAAGGAGATGAAATCCAATGGATTGAAGCATCTTCAGGAGAAGGAACAGGAGAAACCCTAGATCTAGACTTGTGGGTCCCAATGACATTTTCATCTTTACTATCAAACACCATAGTTTTAGAGGATCCAAACAAGTTATTATCCCCAATGGTGAGTAATCCGCTAGGCCTACATTTTCTCTTATCACTCACACCTGAAAGAACATGGCCAGCAGCATAACAAGTGGTGGGTGTTAATTTTGCAATAGAATTTGATCCACCATTAATCTCTGGAGAAACTGAAACTTGAATTGCTGGAATTGGACTACTTTTATCAGAAGAATTTGGGTCTTTTTTACCCAAATTGACTGTTTTATTCACAGGAGTAAAATTTACAGTATTTTCACTAAATTTATTGTCAGAATCAGCGGAAAATTTGCACAAATGATGGGATTTAGAGCAAGATTTTTTACCAGATTTCCAAAGACAGAGAGAAGGAGAAGGGTTTTTCTTCAACCTTTGAGAATTTCTAGACAAGGGTTTTTCTGGGTTTTGCACATTATTGCAATTATTATCTAAATTTCCACCATTAAAACTCAATCCACCCTTCAAATTCCTAATATTAGGGGCTGATTTAGGGGTTTTATCGGAAACGTAAGATTTTGGTCTTCGATTACTAACAATTTTAGAAACATTGGAAGAATGATGAGAAAGAAAGAATCTAAGACAACCTCTTGGAGCTTCAATAGAAGTAGAAGATGAAATGTTGAAATCTTTTACCTTCAATGGGCTTCGAGGATTCTGCTGCTGCGTTTTCTGTGTTTTAATATGATGACTTGATGCAGAGATTGTGTTGTTCTTCATGTTTGAACCAGGATTAGTCTTAAAATGATGCACATTGATGGGAATTTGTGGGATTTTCGGGATATTGCAAGGGGAAATTGTGAAAATTTACTATAATTACAAACTAGATGATGTTCTTCATGTTTGATTTGAATTTAATTTGAATATGAAAAAAGAGTTGGGGGTTAGAAAATTTGACGACTACCCCGTTTTCTTGCCAGTGTTACGTGATACCGTCTTTTTTAAAGACACCTTTCAGGCTCAGTCTATTAGGGTTTAATTCTTATTCTTATTCTATATATTTTTTTATGGGTCATCTAATTAAAATTGGTCTCCAAAGATACCGTCTCTCACAAAAATTTGTGTTTTTTTGGCATAATGTCTGATTATACTCTTTTTCAATAAAAAAATTTGAAAGAAAATTGGTTGTAATGATCTTGAGTTTTTGACTTTTCAATGTGGTGGTAGATAATAAATTTACGTGGTGAGCTTAAGTTTCCAACTCTTTGATGTAGTAGATGAAATGTTAAATTGTTGAATAAATTAAGTACTCATTTTGACTCTATTGTCAAATATGTAATCAATTAAGGGTGATCACGATGTCTATTTTTTATTTGAAAAAAAAGTCATTATTTTTGTTTTTAATATCACCTGTTATAACACCTAGCTCAAATCGAGTTGCTCCAGTGTCCGAAGACACTCAGGAAAAGGGGCCATACAATTTTTCTCCAAGTTTAAGTCTGAGTTCCACCTAACTATCATATGAGCTACAGTATTATCCACTCTACGCACATGACTAAACATTACATACTCAAAAGAATCAAACATCTCAAAGCCATTTATTTAAGTCCGAGTTTATGTTTGGGAAGAATAGCATAAAGTTAACAAAATAACTTTTCTTATCTCTGTGGAAAAGTTGGAAGATTAAGGTCATCACGTGGATTATAAAAAATATTTGTCTAATACCACAAGGAAAAACCGATAATTCAAGGTTACCACAGGGAATTTTCCAAAATTAAATTTTGTTTCAAGTTGAGGATACACATTCATTTATTTTAAATGTTGCGATCAATGTGTAAGGAATAATATAATCGAACAAATTTAATTTAGCGGTAGTCGGTGCCCATTTATCTAAGAGCAAGTGTCAATGATGCCAAGATGTCAAAACCAACAAAATTAAAATGTTTGGTAAATGACGAATCTTTTCCCTCAATAATGTTTTTTGAGAAATTATTTCTTACTCTACGCTACTTGGAAATTTATTTCCCATGATACCGTCCACGTAGGACGGTACATAGAATATTTTTTTTTATTTATTCTTTAGATTAAAACGCTATCTCAAGTGACGGTTTCGTATTGTTCTTTTATCAAACCGCTATCTGAGATGACGGTTAATTCAAATCATATTTTTGAAAAAAAAATTTAATATATATAAGTAAACCGCCATCTTAAATGGTGGTTTTACCGATAAAAAAATTCTGGGCTTGTAAAGTTGGTTATGGGCCAAAATTCAATACTGATTTAATTAAAAATAAAATGCAAGGAACTAAATCATTGAAACTCTGGAGCCTAGGTGGTTGGAAGATTCAACTTGGTATGCGCTTGGGAAAGTGAAGGCGGGTTCAAGACCAGTGAGGAACATTTTGCTAAAAAAATTTCATTTTACCCATTTTAAGCAAACCGGTTTTGTCTTCAATGTAAGTTGCTTTTTCAAATAGTAGTTTACTATCGGAAAAATTTTATAAAAAATTATTATCCTACATGGACGGTATGAAGGGAAATATATTTCCCTTCTACGCAAATTGGGAATTATTTTATAAAAAAACAATAACATAGGAATAGACTCGTAAATGACTTGTAGTTGGCTTTTTTCCTTTTCAAAAAAAATTAGTTGGCATTTTGGCCGACTTTCTTTAATTTTTTGGCTAGTTAAAGCCAAAAAATCTACTTCATTTGGTTAGTACCTTTTAATCCAACAAAAAACGAAAAATTGACATTAATAATCCAACTTTTTACTAATTTGCTACGAATAATTCCACATTTAGATTATTTTCTAATAATTCAACCTTATGATAAATTTGCCAACAACATACTTTATTACTAATAATAGGTAATAATAGGGTATGTTACTAGCAAACTAAAATAAAGGTTGGATTATTCACAGCGAATGGAGGGCAAACGTTGAATTATTAGAAAATAATCAAAAGGTTGGATTATTCACAGCGGAGGAGTAAAAGGTTGATTTATTAATGTCAAATTTTCCTTAAAAAAAAAAAATCAACTTGATTGATTTTTTCATTCATTTTTGGCTTGTTGTCTTATTTGTTTTCATAAAAATATCAACAACTAATACTTAATTTTACCAAATATCTTATTAAATAGTTAGATTATTCAACTAGTTTAAATGTAAAAAAAAAACAACACTTTGATCACATAAATCAATTAAAAAAATCAACAACCAACCACTAACGAGCCACAACCATTAGCCAATCAGTAACTTTTGTGAGAGTCTATCTCTCGGTGAGACGACCTCAAATAAATAGCTCATATTTCTCATACTCAATCCGTTTCTTAAAGAAATTTCTATTTGTTATTTCTCATAAATAATTTTTCTACTTATATCACTAATATATTGAACAAAAATAACCTTATTCATCCTCATTTTAATATTTTAATAATCTTTATGATCTCTATATGTCTCTCACTAACTTCATTTTATCATTTATATGGATTAATTATTATGGACCCCAAATGTTTCCTACAAACTTTATAAAAATAATTTTTTATTAGTTGTACTAATTTTTTGAACAATTAAATATTACGGTCCTTATTTTTCTGTCATCTATCACTATCTAAACAATTATATTTTTCTAAATTCTTGTGAATATTTCTTGAGAACTTTATTAAGAAATAGAGAGATTAATACTATATATTAGAAAGACTATTCTAAAATACATTTTTCCGGCGAGACCATGTCACTAACAAATTGTGATTGCCAAATAATCACTCGGTTCTCTAATGTTCTTTCCATTTAGAATATTTCTTTCTAAAGAGAGATAAATATAATTAATATTTTTTCACACATATTTAAAAGATAAAATATATTCATGTCAGAGTTCCTAGATTTCGTTAAACACATGCTAAAGCATAGAGCATCCAATTCTCTCACCTTGACCTCTTTTTGCTTTACAGAACTACAGAAGTACTGTCGCTGGCTGCTGATATTTTTCCGCACAACATGTCACACTAGAAGTATTATGTTTCGATAGAAGTATGATTCGGAGGAAGTATATATACTCATTAATTTCCCATTGAGCTTGAACTGCAATTCCTCGCATATTACAGATTTACAGTAATGGCTGGATTAAGAGGAATTATAATGGACTCTTCAGTTATTCTCGCCGAAGATTGCGATTCTAATGGCGCTCCCACTCTTCGTCCTTCTGCTGATTTCATCTTTCGCGCCCTCCATTATTCCCAAATCCACAAGGTCTCTTCTTTCTATATCTCATTTCATTTTTGTTTCTAATTCTGCTTTTTGGCTATGCATGCAACCCGTATTCATTCTTTGTGAATTGGGTTTTTATTAGGTAATGTTTGAATTGGGGTTTTATTGCGGTTTCATCTATCCATTTCCTTCCATAAAACATAATGCATTGAGAAATCATTGCATGGTTCTGAATCAGTGCTCTTAATTTTTACAGCAATTATAGAGTGTTGTGATTTGTGAATCTTATTGATGAGGAGATTTCTAAAATACAATCGGAGTTATTACTTTTCACTTGGGTGATTTTTTTGATGGGGAAAAGTAATGAAAAAAAAGGAGATTTTCACCTAGTTTTCCCCTTTTTGGTTTGTTTGTGTTAGAAATGTACTTTAATTTATAAATCAACAATAAATTAAAATACAAGTTTGTGATAGAAAAACCAAATTACATGTGACGATCAAGCCTTGCTTATGTACACCACCGAGATCTCCGATACACCAATCTTCAACACGATCAAAGTAACACTTGATATAAATTCTAGGCGAGATGCTCTTTCCTAAAACGTTATTTCCTCCCTACCACGGTGCTTGGGATCAAACCGGAAATACGTTCTGAGATACAAAGAATTACACTAATTTCCTAGCACAGGGAAATTAGAATGACATAAAAATAACTTAAATGGAAGGAAATATGGAAATACACAATCAAGGATTGCAAGTTCTTGATTGAAATGCTCAAGAAGAGAAGAAAATCAGAAATTAGGGATATGTCAAATATCACACAAGCATTCTATATTTATAGAATAGCTCACATTACTTCATGAAGCAAGGTGTTGCTCCATGAACCACAAGGTTGATCCGTGAAACACGAGATCGATTCACGAACCAATATCGCTTTTCACTCAACCCGTACATCCCAAAGAACATGGTTATAATAACCATAATAACTGTTGGAAGTTATATAATAACCAACAAAACAAAACAGAGCAAGAAACAAGACGAATCCGCACGAAGAACAGATTTGCGCGGGGTGCGTAATTCTCCGCGGGGTGCGCAAATGGTTCTGACAGCCTCCGCGGCCCGCTTAAAACTCCGCGGGGTGCGGACTTGCTTCTTGACAGACTCCGCATGCCGCGTAAAACTCCGCGGGGTGCGCACTCTGTTCTGTCCCATTTTTTCTTCCTTTTAAATAGACACTTTGGGATATTCTTAATTAATTTAATTAAATTATTTATTTAATATAATTAATTAAACATTTTCAATTACCATTATATACTCTAAATTCCAACAGTTTGATGAAGAAAACTATTGAAATTGTAGTAAAAATCATTAGTTACTTTAGATTTCCATACTTTCTTTTGGTTTTTCTATTGAATTTAATTGATAAATCTAATGGCCCAAGTGTAATTAGTCTATAATTTTTTTTATTAGTTATGTAGTCTCACTTGTTTTTACAATAACCAAACACTCAGGCTTTTTTGCAAATTATGATGTGCAAATTTTATATAACCGCAAGTGCATAGTGTACGTGTAGATCACTCTATTAATTATACTGCTTGAAAAGAAAAATAGTTGGTTGATTGTTTATCTAAACAACTAAAATTGTTGAAACTATATGATGAAGGTATTTAGGGTGTCAGGAATCCCTAATTTCTTGTATGATCACTCTTATTAATATCTGTGAAATGTCGAATTAGTTATGTGATTAAATATGATCTTGTTCTCACTCTCGTTCTGTTGATTAACTATTTGATTTAGACCCTATTAATTTAATTCTCACATGCTAGTTTTATTGAACGAATTAATAAGAATTTAACTAAAATTTACTTGAAAGCAAAGTTGATCCTAATCTCACACGCTAATTCTATTGATTAGTCCAACAAAGCATATTTAATTTAGGGTCATTTGCACAATTTAATCACTTTAATCCTATTTCCATAGACACTTCTAATAATCAAATCATACTTGAATTGTAGGTTCAATTCTTAACCTTAGAAAATGAATCTACTCCCTATTCATAATGCAAATACACAAAAACCTTAAGATGATGCTAGACATAAATAAATGTGATAATATTGAAACTTGCAAGAGAAGCAATAATTAAACAATAAGAAACACAACAATGAATCAAAAGGCAAATGATGAAGAACAAAACTAATTCTTATTAAAGGATGATTAATGAAAATAATTAAAGTTACTTAATGAAAGATTAAACCTAATACAAGGGATTAAATGCAAGGAAAATTAATCCTAAAAGAAACTTACAATTCTCAAAGGAAGATTGATGGAAAGCTTAATGAATAACCAAATTAAAGGATGAATTGAAAACTAAGAGGTACTACTTAGGAGTGGTTTGGGGGAATGTTTGTCTTGGTGAAAGATTAATGCTAAGAATGTTGGAGCAGAATGATGAAATTTTAGAGTGGATTGGACATCTTTGAACTTCATCTGCATCTGTTTACTAATAATTTTTTATGTGCAATGTTTCATCTCTGAAATACATTCCTTATTTTGTAGCCTAGACTGAACATTTATTAATTTATACTTCATATCCTTTTTCCTTCTAATAATTAATTTAAGATCTATTTGTTGCTGCAGGGAATTCTTTTCGGACATGATCTTTCAATAGATAAGGTGTGTGGATACTTTAAACTATTTATTTTTGATGATGGTACTTGCTAATCTTGGCAAATGTGAAAAACTAAATAAGACTAATGGGTTGAATAGGAGGGAGTATAATTTAGTAAATCATCACGTGTATATATGCTTTTTGGCTTTCTGCATTGTTTTACATTCCTTTTAATTTGATCTTAATGGTTAGCTATTAATCAGTTGGTCATTAAAACGGATAGTAAGAACTATATTTTTTAAAAAACTTTTTATACAAATCATTTTTTAATATGCTTATCTTCTTGTAGACAAAATACATGAATTGGAAATCAATTCGAATTTCTTTGCAGATTACTGTCATAGTGAAGGGATATTTGACTGTTTCATATTAGATTTAGGCCTTTTGAATAGGTGGCAGTCTATTGAATAAATGAAAATAAAATGTTATTCTTCACAACCTTTTAACTGCATTTATTCTCTGATCTCACTATATCCTCATTCCTCACCACATAATTTAGTGTAGAAAGAGGCAAATAGCAACAAAACCTACGTGTAGACAGGATTTCATCTCCGGTCTTGGGCATCATCCGACAAGACCTTACCGCTAACATCTATAATATCCTAATTGTATAATAAAAACCTTTTCTTTGCCTTAATTTTGCCTTAAAGATTAAAACATGTGATGTACTTGACCGAGTATTTTAGAATGACTCTGCCTTTGGCACATATGCAATAGTACTTTTCATTCTTCCATTTTTTTTCAGAAGATTTGCTCCTTGCAGCTGCTATATGGATTTGTAATTCAGATTTGTGCTACCGTAATGATGAATGCCTGTATTTGGCCATGATATCTGTTCTTTTCATTTATTTACATTTCTTTGTTCTTCTATTGTCTTGCAGGTCAACCTTCTAAAAAAGATGTGTGAATTATATTCTTTCAATTGTCTTAAATTCAATATTTCAGCCGTAGACATTGTCAGTGAAATTGCAGTAGCTTGGGGTGATGTTGGAAAAAGTATTTTGTTCGTACTTTCAAGCCACCAAATGGACTCTGGTCTTAAGCTAAGTGACCATGGGTTTTTTCTAAGTATTCTTGGTGAGCATTCGCTTGTTTATAGAAAGGGTATTTTTACTATTTTCCACATTTTTCTTCCTGTCATGTCGTGTCGTGCATACTATGGAAATTAGTTGGGTGGTGGGTCTGAAAGTAGCTGAATGTGATTAAAAGTTAGAGAACGAATCCAGGGAGAATAAGATTGCATAAATATTGTAGGAAATAAGAGAATTAAATGTTTGGTGTGTATTAGGGAGCTACATTAGTTGGACACAAAGTATGGCTCCTATGACATGAGGCTGAAGTTTTTCCATGATAGGCAATAGCAAGTTAAACATACGATATTTCAAAATAGATTAATGGAAGATAATATTGGGATGGAGCTTGTAATAAGTATTTTTTTTGGGGATACGAAAGAGTTCTGCTAGACAACAGTAACATGTTTTAAAGCAGGTATGTGTAGAAGTTTTTGATGTATTGGTTGAAATTTTGTATTACTAGGAAAACCATGCAGTTTCTAAAATGTTTCAAAGGTTGGTGTTTAATGAGATGACGATTCTAATCTCTAATAAAATTCCCTTAAAGATAGCTTCTTATTGTCTTGAACAGGATTTCCAATAGTTGCTTTTTGATCTCCTGTGAGTCCTGTACATGTAATTTATTGTCATGTAACATGACCAAATGTATATGGTTCTTAGTTTTATTTAACTAATATAGAATAGTGGATGGGCCTTGTTTGAAGATTAGTATGCATGCTAATGTAATATTTTATGTGGTGCTCATTATGTGTTCAATCTTGTCGGTAGATGATGTTGGTGAAGATTCATACAAGAACCCAAAAGTGCATCACATCAAGACGTTGGAAGAACTGCCTTCGAGTTTGTGTCGCTTGAATAGAAAGGTTTGGGATATGCAATTTTTTGAGCTAAAACTAGACTATTAGTCTTACGTTTCAGTAACTTAGTGATTTTAGGAGATCAGTTGTTTAGTGAAACCCCTTTGAATCCAATTTTTAGTAACCAAACAATTTGAAGCTTATCGGGTAGGAAATTCAGACCATGTACAACCAATTGCTCTAAGCATTGTTTCATGCATCTAATTTTCTATCCTTCTCTCGTGCCATACACATTCAAAATAAAAAGTGGTTACTGGTCACTTTTTTTAAAAAAAGAAGTAAAATAAGGCGTGGTGAATCCTAGTCACTTTTTAAAAATAAGTAAAAATTAGTGTTCAATTATGTACTTCATCTATGCTTTTTTTTTCTTTTTTTTTAAAAACAATGATGTATATGCTCAAGCTATCTCTTTCGAACTCAATTAGCTCATTTTTGAATCGATGTAAATGGAGTCACATTTGGTCTTTTGTATTGTCCGGTTTCTATGATCATCTTTCTGTTCATATAAATAAATAAAAATGCATCGCTACATTGTATTTATCTTTGCTGGCAAATCGGGAAAACTTAATATTCCTATTTATTTTTTGGAAGGGTTAGCAATGATGCATTGTGTTGATCAGTTTCTGAAAATATATTGAAAGCAGGTAGCTTCCGATGAAGTTGTAACAGTTGGCTACAGTATGAAGCACTCCCGACAAGCAGATTTTGCAAAGGTAAGCTGCAACTGTCTGAAGCGAAAGCAGTTGCTGCTTGTTTCTTACAATGATATGGAGCATGGTTTATATTTTGATAAAGATTTGTAAGTTATTTGATATAGGAAGTAACGTGACCTCAGGCTTTGCTTTAACTCAAAAGTTGCCCAAGTACTTTTTGGATGATTCTTCCTAATAATTACTCAAATGAAAAAGTCCTTTTAATCTGAAAATTACTTCTAAAAACACTATTCTGGTGACCAATTTGGATTTCATAAAATGAACTTCACTCTCCAATAATGCTCCTTTTTGCCTTTCTGATTGTTTTGACGGGGTAAATTGTATTTCTTTCGCACTGTGTGATGGCGTGGTGTGATACTGCCTAGTTCCTACTCCCTCCATTTGTTACTGATCTTTGCACGTTCTGTTTATATCTGTTACTTGATGTTCTTTACACTTTCCATTTATCCCTCTTCTGTAAATGGTTTCTTAAATCATCTCTTTGCCTTGTAATTATTTTTTCCACTTTCTTTGTTCCCATATACCACTGCTCTAGTAATTGTTAAGTTTTTTTGGGTAACTATGGGAGTAGGAAGAGTAAATATTTGTAGTTGGTGGTGATTATAACAAGATTAGAAAAGAATTTCTCATTTTTGAATTATGATGTTATTTCTGGAAATTTGGGGCTCTTGACGATACTTCCATCGAAAAGTTAGGGTGTTTAAGCATGTCTTAATGTAAGCTTGTTTCAATGAAGCTTCGCATGGCATTCCAAAGTTTCTCCTCGCAGCACAATGCTTGTTGGTTTTATTGCTATTCATTGACTCTGTATCATGGTTTGGGCTACTTCTGAATTCTGAACTTCTGACCATGTGACACAGCACAACCATGCCACAACCGCTTCAATGAGCTATAATAGTTAGACACCAAATTATCTAATATAGTATTATAGCTCAAAAATAGTTCACATCATGTCTGAAAGTGTTCTTAGACCTAATAAATATGCCTCCTGAAATGCTTATAATTCTTTTGAGATTAACTTCTTCAGTATCAACGTAAACCGACAAATAAACAGAATGTTTGTACTTGAAAACATGTGTGAGGGCGTTTATGAATGCTGAATTGCAGACCATAATATTTGTTAGATGTTCCCAGGCCAGGCTTTCTACCTATTGCTGTCGTTGCAGTATCAGTAAATTCACTTTTGATATCTTAGTAGTTAGTAAACCTTAATGATAGTTTTTTTGGCTTTAGTTCACTGGTCGTTCCTCATTGTTGCAACAGCATGTACCAATGTATCTATTGTTAATGTGTGGAATTTGTTATATTGGCTATGATTTTCATCTATATTTTGGGTGTAGCCCTGAGTCTGTCACAGTGTTATCAGGTAGTTGCATGAACTGGATACACAGGCTTTGAATTTGCTTTATCTTCATGATATCTTACATTGAGATCAGCGGATGAGCAGGGAGGGAGGTTAAATTTTCAATGAGAGTTCTCTACTAACTGCTGCTCATGGCTAGTAGGCTTGGACTTCTCCTGTTCTCCCTGATCCTCTTGAACTTCCGCATTAAATCATTGTAAGATTCCTTTGGGTTGAGAAGTTTTGAGATGATCTTATGGGCGCTTTAAGTAGTCATAGTGCAAAAACAAGACCGCACATATATATTGACGATTCGTAAAGGTTTACAAATCTAGCAAACCAATACCACCCACATCGTAAAGGTGTAAAAAGCGTTTTAGGCCGGTTTAAGGGACATCTCATGGTTTTGGTCCGTATTTGGCAATGCAAAACCCTAAACCACATCACTATGACGATTAACGCCAGCTCGACCATATTCACATTTTTGCATTATAGTTCTAGTTACGTTTTTATCTGCACACCTAGAAATTTGTAGAGAAATTGTAATCACAACACCAAAAGACTATTCCAAGTTTTCTTTGCTAAATTTCCATTCTCGAATCTCGATGGAGCCAATGGTTTTACTTTTGTTTCAGATTATAATGGTTTATTTTAAATCGAGTTATTAAATTATTTGTGCTACTTATTCATGTGAAGTCTTAGGTGATGTTTGCAATCAAGGGTTAAAAACAACCTTTTTATTATTGCAAGGGTAAGGCGGCATACATCCACCCAAACCTCACTTTGACGGGATCCACTTGGCATTAGGGGTAATGACATATTTATTTTTTTGCTAGAGTGAAATTTGAATTTCAAGATTTTTTACTCAGTGTGTACTGTGTAGTCAGTTTTAATAGATAGTTGCCGACTTGTAGTTCTAATTTTACTGTTACTCATGTACATGTCACGGGAAAATTTGAAATCGTGGGAAGAGCATTGGTTCTTATTGTGATGACTGTTAAAATTGTCTTGCTGTATTTTTTGCTTTTCTACAGCAGATTTTTTCCCCACCTATAGTGAACCATATGTTTTCCAAATGACAGAGAGGTGCATTTCCACTGTATTCAGCCCAGTATGAATTGATATTTCAGCCACTCAGTTATGAGATGTCCATACCATTGCAGCTGCAAGAAATTGACATAATCCTTCATAAAGCAACTGATAATATAGTTTCTGTAGATTTGAACTCATCAATTTCCCCTAAAATTACCTTCACAAATGGTATGGAAGAATTGAGAAGGTACTTGTATAAATTTGATTATATGTGTCTTCAATTCATTAAATTTTAAGGACTCCATTGTTGCATTTGCATCAGGCAATGTTCAGTTTGTTCATTTTACTTAATTTTCCTTATCTGAAGATCTCATAATTCATATGCTTTTACCCATCCTCTGGTTGTGAATTTAAATTATAGCTCTTAATGAACTTGTATCCCTCTAAATGCACTTCTTCTAACTGTAAAATGTCTATTCCAAAGCTTATTTTTTCTGTGTTCTACTGAGTTATTCGTTTGTGGTCAAAATTCATTTCATGCCTTAGTGCAATGCATTCTTTTGAACACGCAATATTATTTTAGTTACCATATAGAAAAATTGTCTATGGGTCGCGATTGCAGTAACAGGTGCGATGTCGTGGACGCAGTCACCTTGCGGCATAATGTAAAATCAATGCCGCATCACATCGGCCACGTTGTAAATATTAAAAAAACGAACGGATATTTCCCGCGTTGTATAGGTGTAAAAAAATTGCGTTTTGGGCTGTATCAAGGGATATCTTATGGTTTCGACCGATATATAGGCGTTACGATTACTGGATCACTCTCGTTTCCGTATCATTGTTACCATGATTTTATAATATGTCTTATGGTGTTACGACTCGTTTCATGGACATTGCAATGTGAATTCTTAACTTCAAAAAAATCCATTTTATCAGTGATTCATATTTTCTTGAGAATAGCAACTTAGAGTGGTTGTTCCTCCATGATTTAAATGACTGGTTACATAACAGGTTTGCTGTTCAGTAGACCCACAATCTATTATGAAGTGGATGTTACGTAACGTAATAGCCTCTTTTTTTCCATTCTAAGTAATTGTAATCTTTGATCCCTGGGTACACCAATCTCCATCATAGTTGGTTCAATTATTATTTTTATCAAGAGACCACTCTCCTATGTGAATGATTGAAATATGTTTATAGCTAAGCCCATTGCTAATGGTGGTTTACGCTTGGTTACTTTGAAGCATTACCAACTTAAAAACTTGTATAGTGGAATACTTTGTTCATACCACTCGCCTATGTAAATGATTTAAATATGTCTAGCTAAGCCCATTGCAAATGGTGGTTTACGCTTGGTTACTTTAAAGCTTTACCAACTTAAAAACTTGTACAGTGGAATACTTTGTTCATAGTTTTTTTACAAAAGCTATTAAGATGTACGAAAATTTACCTTTATGGTAACATGAATTCAGTTATGCCATGTTTGGGAACCATGATTTCATTTGGAAATATGGAATTGGCTAAAATCTATTGTTTGGCAAATCAAAAATTTTAAAATTTGGATTTTGATCAAATTCCACCATTGTTTTCAAAGTAGTTAAAGTTAAGGATTTGAGAATGACTACCCAAACCTTGTCATTCTCAATTCTTCATTTATGATTTCATAATTGAAATCCATAATTTGAAATGAAATACTTGTTCCCAAACACTACATTAAGGAATTTCTCTAACATGTTGACAACGACATACAGGACCTTGGCGCATCATCCTCAGTGTTGTGTGATTGATCCGTTTGACAAGATTTACCCTGTTTTGGATCGACTCAAGATCCAATATCTTCTACTTGGCTTGAAAGATCTTAACAAGGAAGGCTGCTCAAAAATAAGAGGCCCTCATTTTCTTAAGGTAATTAGATGCCCCTCCTGTCTTTTGAAGTCTGAACGTTATACATCCTTTCAGTTATATTCATTGTTTTAGGAGAAGTCTTTTTCAAGTGAAACCTTCTTTGTATTTGGAGTGAAGAATTTTTATTTTTAATTGTGGATTAAGAAGCCATCATATGTAACTACATGCATTTGAATTGGAAATTGGAATCACAACTATTGTAGAAGAGTGTTTTTCTTTGAAAGTTGGAAAGGTGTATAGTTATTTGGTTTGATCATTTGTTATCTAAACGGGGCCAAAACCTTATATTTCTTTGATTCAGATTTATAGTGGACTAAGGTGTACTTATTTGTGTGAAGTTGACGATGCCAACTTTCAATCACATACAATCCCTTTGTTATCACAAAGGTATGGTTGCATACATTCATCCCAATACCCAACTTAGGTGGGCGTAACCTAATAGCATTGGGGGAGAAATTTATTGACTGTTGAAAAGAGGGATATATTCATTTATAAATGGTTGCAAACTCGTTGACAACCGCCTTTGAAATGCTATTCGAACAGTGTGCGAATTAAGTATATTACAGCAATGCTACATAGACAACACACCTTCCTCTTAATCCAAACCACCTTATAATAGTCTTCATCTATAATCATGTATTTTGTTTTTGGTGATCATTTTAGAATGGGGCTCATAGAATGTAGCCACATTATGTTTTTAAGTGCATGTTTGTACATATACACAAATACTTGACTGATTTTCTTGGCTGATTTTCATCAATACTTTTTTGGTTGAATTTACAGGTTGACAGGTATGATGATCCTAATTTGACAGAAAAGCTATTGGAGGCTAAGGTATCGCACCCTAGCATAGTAAAACCTCAAGTTGCTTGTGGTGTATCAAGTGCTCACAGTATGGTATGAGCTATTCTTGATTCTTCTCTTTCGGTGAAGCATAATTTTTAATTAAATGCACTTGGAGAAAATAACAATTGTAACCCTAAGCCCTGGAACCTATTTTAACCGAAAATCTAGTGTATCCCTCCCTAGCATAGTGAAACCTCCGGTGGCCTTTGGTGTATCTTGAATTTTTGCTACTTTTCGTTGTATCTGTGAATTTGTAAATCTATCCTATCTAGTCAAATGTTGAAATAAGGGTGTTAGCAAACAAGCATGTAAAAGACGTTATTGCTAATAGATGACCTTGTTTGACAATTTGTTTGCTAATAGCTGATTTGATTAGCTAACTATTCTATTAGTTGATTTGATCAATTAATAATAATACTCTTGTTACTGCCACTGCGCACTAAAATTGTCAATAAGTTCTAAGTGTAAGCTTGCCGATTGTATGAAAAGATGTAAGGATGTTGACATAGCATATTTTGGCAATTTTTGATGTCATTGCCTTTTACATGTTAAATTATGATCCTCTCATATGATTAATCTTTAATTTTAAGTCTTTTGAGTAATAGATGGTAGAATACTACCAAACGGAACTGTTTACCTTAGTTTTTCATTTTGCTTTGTAAGCATTTTTGCAGGATAGCCATTAGGTTAATTTGTTTATATGTTGTTATTTGTCTGCCTCTACTCTCTTTAAATATACATACATTAGATATAGGAAAACTCAGAAGTTCTTTTGTTAGGAAACTATCGTTACTCGTTTTACGTTAACTTCTACTTTCAGTCTCTTCTGCTTAATGAATATGGTGACGATTATGCAAGCACACACAAAACAAAACATGGTTAGCACTTTTTGATGATGTGAAGAGAGGAGGTGGAGACATTGGTTGGAAAGGGTATGTTTCCTTCTGGGGAAGATCATATATAAGTGGCGGTCGGCTGTTTCGATGACCCATCAAATGAGAAGGGACTCGGTAATTATCAATAATTAAGAATTTTTAAATTAACAATAATTAAAAAAAAGTAAAAGTAGGGTGAACTTTTGCTTGAGAGCAGGAAAGGGTGCGGTGGATTCAAGAATTTTTAAATTAACAATTATTAAGTATAATTGGTTTCCTAATTTCTAAATTTGATGAAAATTTTGAGACTCACATCTCACCTTTTACACTTTTCACGGGCTATTAATATACATATACACACACATACACATATACAAACACACTCACTATGTTACTCAGGAGAACTAATAGTATGTGTCCAAGTGTGAGGCTCAGCTAATTCAGAGAAATGTTCCACATTTTCGATTCAGAACTCAGTGTCCAAGTTCCCTACTGACTGTGTCCGTGTTCGAGTGCTGAGGATCCGACGTGAGTATTTAAGGTATAGAAGGTGATAAATAGGTAGTAGACTGATAGCTAAATAGATTGATATGTGAATGGATAAACAAATAGACATTTTGACTTTTATTCTATGATTCATGCTGTAACTTGTCTTCCTTGAAACAATTTAAAATGCAATATTTTTTACTCTTTTACATCGTAGGAAATATCGGTTCAGTTTTTGTAAAAACCTTTACAATGCGGTTGATGCAATGCAATGAGGCCTTGTTTTTGCACTATTTGCTTTAGGTCACAAACATTTTGGACTTAAACTTTCCAAAATCATTGTTATTATTTTGTACACTTTTTTGTATTTTATGACCCTTGTGCTGACCATTAAACTGTTTTTGAACATGAGAGAGTTTTGGTTCATTTAACCAATCCCATATTGTTGGGATTAAGGTTTTCCATGTTGAGAGAGCATCTTATTTTTTACTGGAAATCTGTCATTGTGATTCTGACTGGGAGTTATTTAATTTCTTGCTCTTTTGCTTTTCTTTAAATTTGAATACAGGAAAGGTACAAGTGTTCTGATTTTTATGGATAATATACAGGCTATCGTCTTTCGTTTTGAAGATTATAAAGATCTCGAGGTGCCTCTTCCAGCTATAATTCAGGTGAGCAAGAATTTACAACTCACTGATCTCAATAATCTGTCTAGCTTCTTAATGTGCTACAATTCTATCTTCAGGGTGAAGGGTGAGGAATGGGATCATGGGAATCCTATTGAAATAAAATGATACCTAACTTTCTTTTTTAATAATTTGACAAGGTTGAGAAGCTAGTCTGTCCCAATGAGTAGTCTAAGGAAATTAAATTGTGCAATGATTTCTGACGCCTTTTTGTCAATTCTGTTTTTACTTATATCTCATTTCTCCTGGTTTTTGCTCCTCAGCTCTCATATACCATAGTTTTCCTTGGCTGACTCCGCAATTCCTCTTGAAACTTATTTCTTTGCTAAATTTCATTAGTTGGCCTTGCAAATCTGTGCCTAAAATGTGATTTTCATGGGAGATGTACGTGTATCATGATGCTTACAAAACAAAAAAAATGATAATCTATCTTTGGGAGTGGAGTGAGCTCCAAACCTTGACATATATGAGATAGTTCTCGAAAAAACTTCCTTACTTGGCACATTGAATTTGGAGCATCTTGTTTTTATTTTGAGGAAACATTTTATTTAGATTAGGGAGTAAAAGTTTATTTAGAGTAGAGAGTAAAAGTTTATTTAGAGAATCAGATCTTGTCTCAGTTAGATCATATACCACTTTCCTCCGTTAAGGTCATGGATTCAATACTCACTAAAAAAATTTATTAGAAAGACCTGAAATCAAAACTAATCAAAGAACCCTATTCTTATTAAATCAATTGGAGTAAATTAATTGTTAGTAATATCCTTCAATCTGGTTGCTCTTTGCCCAAGAGAACTTGGGGAAAGATCAAGTGGATCCTAGTTGTGTGGACAGCTCTGAAGCTTCCATGTAGCCGAACCTTAGTTACAGCTTTATTGTAACCCATAGAAAAGACAATTGTGAATGTAGTCGCCATTGCGGTAACGGTCACGATGTTGCGAAAAAGGCGCTCGTGGTGTTACGACTCGCTTCATGAGTTCAAGTACATCACAATGCATATTGTTAACTTAGTTAACATTTAACATTTTATTACAGTAATGCAAGTTTTCTAGAACATATATTTAAGTTAGAGCTTATAGTAAACCATTTAAGACCTGATACATATTTTAATAAGATTATAGTGACTACTATGTTTGAATAACGACGTATAATGTTGTTACTTGTTACTCAATGATTGGGTACGTAATGGGGTTTCGCGAAATGCTAAGTCTAAAATCTGTTACAAAGCAACCATTTTTTAAAACATCCTCATTTTTATTCCATTAGTCTTCCTATATTTTTTTTCTTAAATTTTCTTGCTCTCCCTATTCGTTTTTTCTTCTACCCTTGTTTGGCAGTATTCGGCAATGGTAGAGCTCTGCACTCCACCCTATTTTGGAAAATGTCTCAATTCCCAAGGGTGACAAAAGATTATACCAACTATTGTTTGAGCTTTTTGGGGACACGAACATGTCAAAAGATTCCATTTGATAGTATTGAAATACAAATTGCTTTATTGACGAAAACTTTGATGTGACTTATTATACTTGCTAGTTTTCTTTTCTTTGATATTGAACCAAAATCTTGGGTCTCGAAACGGTGCAGGAATACATAGATCATTCATCTACAATTTTTAAATTCTATGTCTTGGGCGAGAAAATCTTCCATGCTGTGAAGAAGTCAATACCTAATAGAGATGTGCTGGTGCAACTGTTGAATGGAAATGAATTAAAACCCCTAGTATTTGACAGGTATTCTTGTTGGTAATTCTTTCTATTATGCAACCCTATCTTAAAACTTGCATACTAAGAACTTATTTCCTCTGTTAATCGAGTGTTTTCTTTTATAGCTTGAAGTCCCTTCCTACTTCTGACAAGAATGAGCTCGGTGATGCTGCTGTTGATCTCGAGCTAGTGAAAAATGCTGCAACTTGGCTAAGAAGAAAGCTTGATCTTACTATATTTGGCTTTGATGTAGTTGTAAGAACTCGACACATCACTTTTTGCGCTTTATTTTAGGAAGATATGACCCCCCCCCCCCCAATCTTTTTGACTCAAATCTTTCGGTTAACTTTGCCTAGTACTGCTAATGGGACCATAGTGCAAAATGTTCCATCCATGGCATCACATCGGCAACATTGTTAAGGTTTAAAAAACCGAGTTGATATTTCTCATGTCCTTAAGGTGTCAACAAAACACGTTTTGGGCCATTTCGAGAATATTTCATGCTTTCTGCCGATATTTGGCGTTATGATAACCGTATCATGAATCCTGTTGCCGCATCACCATTATCACAATCGTTATCACATTTTTGTGCTATGAATTGGACTAGGGAAACGGCCTCATCCCTTAGTTAGAAGCTTGTGTTGCTTCAAAATTGATTATTCATCAGGTTACAATTTCCCTGTAAGGCTAAAACAAAGTTTTCAATTTGTTTCAGATTCAGGAAGGTACAGGAGACCATGTGATAGTGGATGTAAACTACTTGCCATCATTCAAAGAAGTACCAGACGATATAGCAATTCCTGCATTTTGGGAAGCTATCAAGAACAAGTTTAAAGAGAGACAACATATGTGATCAGCACTATTCAGCAATTACACAAAGTTGTGCATTTGGTCGTTCTGATGATCGATCGCCTTCGTATGATAAGAGTGTTAGTTAACTGAACTAATATATAGTTTTCTGCCTTTTTCTTCAATTACACTCATGGAGAGTTGGATTTTTTCGGAGCTTTTAACTTTTCCTATTTCTCAAATGGTGTTTCGATGTTTGGTTTATTGTACCGTTCTCAATGCTCATCTCCAATACTATGGTTTTGACAAATATGGTTCCGTATATTGCACTAGTGTCGGGGCAATTGGGATGTCCTGCTTTCTACATATCCCATCTAAAAAACCGTACAAGAGGTATCTATCTACTTGTATTTGATATAAGATAACGATATGGAAATGCGTTTTGATGTTAATTTTGTGTGTTAGAGGACGGGTGGCCTGAGATTAATGATGGAGGAGCAAATTTGGCTTTCATTTGATGTGTTTTCGACGATGACTTGAGATTATTAAACCAAAGAGTGGCTGTCTTTCGTATAGAGGATGGTTGATTTGAGAAGACCAATGAAGGAAGAACGACTTTGTCTTTATTGTGTCTTTGTTGAGTACATATGACATGAGAACCATCGGCTTTGGCTTTGTCGAGTACGATTGGCATGAGAATAAGCAGTTTTGGTAGTGTGAATTAGGGTGTTTGGTAAAGACTGATAGCTAGTTACAGTGGCCGATCTGACCAATTAATAAACCAATTCATTTTATTAATTGGTTTGACCAGAACCTATTGCTATGAACAACTTGTTTAATGACACTATTGTCATTATCCTGCCTCCGCCCATGGTACTTGAGAAAGGGTTGGGTTGGGTATTGCTTTTTAAAAAAAAAATTTGTTAATAAATGATTTGAAAACTAATTTAGTAAAATTAAGTTAAAATTAAAGCAAACATTCAGTGGTTCAACATATTAGTTTTTTATTAGGTTGTGTTTGAGAACTAGCATTTCATTTTAAATTAATGATTTCAATTATGAAATCATGAATGTAGAATTTGAAAATAACAAGGTTTGGGAGGTCATTTTTAAATCTTCTTCTTTAATCCATTTTGATAACAATTGTGGATTTGACTCAAATCTAAATTTGAAATTCTACTATTTGTTAAACACTAATTTTGAGTCAAATCTATATTTTCAAATGAAATCCTTATCTCCAAACATAGCATTAATTTATTTATCAGCTAAACAATCAAATATAATTATAAAGAATTATTCTTATCAAACCAAAATGTAAAATAAAATAAATACATGTAATGCTATATCAAATTAATAGGTCTCAAATTTTGCATATCATGTCATCAATGTGTAACGTTAAGCAAATCTAAACACACATCTAAACAATTTTTCTTAAAACTAATCGGTTTTGCATGTGAAATATTGGTTAAGATGGAAAAAGATAATCAGTATGCAGTGAGATTAAGTTGAAATAGAGTGAAACCAACATAAAAAAAGCTTGAGACAAACTAACATGAAAAGTAGTTTAGATTGAGAGGGATAGAGGGAGCATACAACCATATTAAAGAGAATTGAATCTTATCTGAGTTGAAGCGTGTACCGCTCTTGTATGAGGAAATACCCACAAAAATATTGGAGGAAATAGCCCATAAAAAAGTGCAGCTCGTCTTATATGATATCGTTTCACCATATGGGAAATTCCACATAGTAGCATCGAACTTTTATGAAACGCTACTGGTAGCACTTTTGTAAGATTTTTCCACATGATATTATCTAGTTTATGTCTTATCTAACTGCCATAGCATTTTCCGTTAAATTCTTGTCCATTTTCATTTAATTCACCATTTTGACTTTTCTACCTTTATTAAGTGTTGATTGTTTTTATAATTTGCCCTAAATCATTTTTATGTTCTCAAATGTTTAATTCACCATTTTGATGTTTAATTCACCGTCTAATTCATCAACATTCTCAAAATGTTTAAGACAAATTATAAAGACAATATCAACACTTAATAAGAGCAGAAACGCCAAAATGGTGAGTTAAAACAGAAATTGACAAAAAATCAACGGAAAATATTACTGCAATTCAATAAGACATAAATTGGATGTTACTTTATGGAAAAATCTTACAAAAGTGCTATCACCGACGTTTCATGAAAGTTCAACGCTAACACGATAAATTTTCCTAATAATATTAAAAGAATTTTTTTTTTGATATTCTTTTTTTTGAGATTAAAAGAAATTAATTTAAAACGAATAAAAAATATAAATAAATTGAATGCGTAAACCACAATGTCAGTGGGTCCCACCTCCACTCCGCGCTTAACCCGTTAAACCCGTTCTTATTCCTCCGCAATCGCCGTCTTCCCTCCTCCCCCAATCCCGGTGTCGATTTTTTCTCTGCTCATATTCTTTCTTTTGATCGCCATTTTTGTTCTCTCCCCGTTTTTCTTTCCCCTTTCTTGGGGATTCAATTTTGATTCCCTTAAACCCTAGTAAAGCTTCAGTAATGGCGGATCAAACCTCCGAAAAAACCCTAGCTTCCACGATTTCTTCATCCGATCAACTTCAATCTACTGATTCTGTATCGACTGAGACTGCTGCTTCTGGTTCGTTGTCTAGAAACTCGTCTTTCAGCAAACTCAATGCTCTAGCGCCTGAGTTCATTCCGAGGATGACGACTCCGCCTCCGAATCCACTCAACGCTGGTGATCCTATGGTTATGATCGTACCCCCGCCGCCACCACCGCCTCCGGCAATGGTTCATGTTTTTCCCCCGCAAGTTAACTCGCCGTTTCCGGCTATGCCTTTGCCGCACATGGATCATCATCACCAACAACAACATCATCAGCAGCAGCAGCATTATCCCCATCAAAATCATCATAGTCATCATCATCGGAATCATCATCATAAGCATCATCATCATCAACAACAGTTTCACGGAGGAAATAATGGGGAACAGAAGGAGGGAGTGGGTCAAGGGTCCAATCAGCAAGATAAGGATCAAGGACAGGGTAATAACGGCGGTTCAAGGAATAAGAATGGTTTGTCTGAAGAATCTACTCAGAAATTGATTAATCAGGCATGTCATTGCAATTCTCTAGTTCACTTAGTTTTTTATTTTATTGTTTGAATTTGGTTCACTTAGTTTTATTTATTCATTTATTTTTTTGAAATTTCCTTACTATGTTAGTTTTTGAATTTATGGTTTTTATTAATCAATCAATCTATTAAAATTAAAATTGTGTATTGCTGACAATTTCCTGGTGCTATTGCGTGTACTATGAACTATGGAGACAGAAAAGAGTGCTTCTGAGTTGTGGTCTTAATATGCGGTGGAATTGTTTGTAACAATTTCATTGCAGCTGATGATTAAATGAAGTGAAATAGTAACATAATGCATTTAATTGGTGCATACAGTAAAGTTGGTGCATTTTAGCGGCTTGCTTATCGTTAGAAGAGAGTGAGAGAGAGAGAGAGTAGTGTAAATTTTATGTCTTGGGCACCTACTATTCGGTGCGTGCTGATGCATTGATCACCGATTAGCCATTGAGAATTCGTGTAGTCACTAGGCTGCGTTAGTTGATGTTGGGAGCAGATATCTGAAAATTATAAAATTATAATGAAGTGGCTATGGGTAGTGATGGCCACGGTCCGGGTTGGGCCGGTTCCGTTCCGGTTCCATCTGGAACCTGACCTGAACATTTCCGGTTTCGGCTCCGGACGGTTCCAAACGGTTCCTTGGCGGCTCTGGAACCTGACCTGAACACTGGCTACTCTGTACTTGAAATGACAGTGACACTCTTCATGTCTTGTTCATTTATTGACATTTTTGTTTTTCTGTTAATGCCAAGTAGCAAAGATGGGAAAGATAATTGCTTCTTCATAGATATGATACATTAACTCAGGGTAACAACAAACATAAATTTTTTCAACGCACGGGGTTTTAGATTGCAATGCAATGGGAATATGCAATGTGGTTATTAAGAGACATTCTTGATATCTGATATGATCATCCCATTAGTCTAATAGATAGGCGCAATCTTTTGTCATCAGTCATAGTTTGTTTTTATTCCAACTTGCAGAAGTTGAATTCATTTGTTTTTAGTAATATCATCTTATATTTTAGGATTAAGTCTTTGAAGAAGATTCTATATGGATCTTACGACATTTCTCTTTGTCCTGAGTTATCGATAACCTGACAAAGGAAACCATCTTTAGGTGGAGTATTACTTCAGTGATGTGAACCTGGCTACCACTGATCATCTAATAAAGTTCATCAACAAGGATCCTGAAGGATTTGGTATAATTTTTCTACCTTCATATTATATGTTCTATTTATTAAGTAATTTCTTTTAATGAAGGCTTCACTAAAAACTTGGCTGTTTGGGCTATGAATGGTGGAAAATTTCTTTATATACATCATGCTTTTCTGGCAACTTCAATTTTTTTCAAAATCGACAATCCTTGACTGTTTGTGTGTTGTAGAACTTTGTTAGAAACATTCTTTTACTTTATTGTTGCTTCAATGAAGTATCTTCCACTTCTTAGTCATAGATTAGTATTAGATAGAGTTGGATATAGTATAATCATTGTTACCATTGATTTCTTTGGTTGATTTGTTTTGATGCAACCGACCCTATTCTGTTAGTATTAAGACTTAGGAGTTGCTCTTGCTAATGGATCTTTCACTTGTAACTTTTTCATGCCTATAATTCATTTCTAGTGCCAATTTCGGTGGTTGCATCTTTTAAGAAGATTAAGGCTCTCATAAGCAGTAATTCTCAGCTTGCAGCTGTACTAAAAAAGTCAACAAAGCTTGTAAGTCGTTCTTGTATCTCTCGTTAGTTTCCCTTCTTTTGTGGGCGCTTGTTTGATATTATCATGGTTTTTAAATTTCAGGTTTATTTAGTGTTTACTGTTGTATGATATTCTAATCTCCACCACCCTATTTCATATTGATATTTCTTGTTTACATGCCTCTTCAGATAGTGAGTGAAGATGGGAAGAAAGTAAAACGTGTACATCCTCTTACTGGGTCTGATATGGAAGAGTTACAAGTATGAAATTATTTTATTTCTTTTTATGTACAAGTTTTCTTTACATGATTGAGATTTACATATATTTTTGATATTGGGTTCTATAAAGAATGGGTAAAGGCATATGTGCTTTTATTCAGTTTCTGCGGGACTCTTTCCTGCAAGCTCTACTGCATTTATGTGTTCTAATTTGTGGGTACAAGATTAGATGTGGTGGTCAAGCTGTGGTTTGACCATAGATTAGATGTGGTGGTCAAGCTGTGGTTTGATCATATGTTTGTTCCCAACTCTTAAATGTTTTATATCGAATTATTTGCGAGATGAGGATAGTCCAAATAAATTGAGGATGTGCCTCTTTTGATTTTTCCCTAGTGAGAGCTTTGATTTCTTTTTCCTATCCACTTATTGGTGGGACTAGGAGAAGTTAGCAGTGTCACCTAATTTGTTCCTCCCCGAGTTGAATTATAATTCAATACGTTTGAATCCAAATTTCAAACACATTTTTCTATTGACACAACTCACACAAATCAGCAAATCAAGTGAACCCAAGGTCAAATCCTAGATTCGAAGAGGTCAATAAGAAAAAAAGGGAAAAAAAAAGAACAGAAGACAGAGCTCATCGAAGAAGAAAACACGACGATGCAAGAGCAACAGAAAGACTGCAATATGCATACACTTACCTGATCCGCCTCTCCTTGCCTTTAACCTTCCATGTCTTGCTTATCTCTTTTTTCTGTTTGCCATTTTCATTCTGAAATCAATATCTTTGGTTTTTGTTTCTTTTATGTTTCTGTGAAGAATATATACTGATTTTAGCATAAAATAATAAATAATCTGCAATTCTTACTTTGAAATAATAACTTGAGTTAGAAGAAAAAATGTAAAAATGAAGTCATACTAGGTAAGAAAATTCTGAAAAAACAAATTGAACTTCCAGCTATAGAACCCAATTGGTCCCCAATACCAAATCGAATTCCAAATGAGGCAACAATAAAGGGTAGAAATACATGTAAAATTGATGTGGACATTTAAGAGTTGGCTTCCCCACTGTTTATCTCCTTTACCTTGTTGATCTTATCTTAAATATCTGATTAGATGTTATCTTTTGTTACTAGGACTCATAAATAGTAGTTTTATTGTTCAGTTTTGGGAGGTGAATATGCTAAAACTGTATGCAGAAAATTGGTTTTGTAATGTGCCTCTTTGTGATCATCATTTTTCATATTTATATTTATAAGCCCCAATCAGTTAATAATCTGATTAGACATCTATGATGAATTGCTGTTTTAAAGTGCATACCAATGAACTAAATGAACCTCCTTAGAACCTAAGGTTACAGAGGTACGAGCCTATAGAACAGATCCTGTTCAAGTAAGGTCGTAACTAAATGAACCTCCTGACAAACCACAAAGAGCTGCCTCCTTTTCACGTTTTGTAATAAATCATAACACTACTATGTATGCAGATACTGTCTTTTGACACCTAATTTGTTTGCATTCATGTAATAGTCTCGTATAATCGTGGCTGAAAACTTGCCGGAGGATCATTGTCACCAGAATCTCATGAAGGTTTTCTCAACTGTAGGGAGGTATTATTCTGTTTCATAAGTGGATCAGTTGTTGAAAAAAAAATCTAATTATTGAATTTTTTGCTATATTTAGTGGAAGAAGTCTGTGCATTGAAGATTGTTTATTATTATACACTCTAATTTTGAAGAACAAAATAGAACTTAGAGAGTAATAGTGATTGTTAACCTGGTTTTAATGAATTAATTATTCATATGTTGAGAATCCCGTGGAAAGTATTTCTGCATCTACACTTTGTGTTTCATCTATAATTGCACGAGTTAGGTATAACAAAATTTACCTAACCAAGAACATATCGAGATAAATTTGATGACAAACACAAGGCACTCAAGTATACATTTTCATCAAACATAGCAGTAGAGGTTTAGCTTTTACTAGAAGTGTATTGGATCCCCTAAAGTTAAGGGCCCTTTCACTGTGGTTTTCTGGTTTGTTAATTTTCAAAGTCATATGATATATGTCCTATAATGAATAAAAAGTAGTCAAATTTATTAGTATCATGATGATTTTGAAAACTGTTAACTAAAAAGTGAAAACCACTTTTTTTATTTCCTATTTTTGGTTATAGTTTTTAAAAAAATTCAAAACTAGGAACACATGACAATAATGGGGCCTTAAATTAGGTTTTGTTTTATTTTATTGGACCATATAACTAATTTTATGTTGCTACTATTGTTTTTATATTGGTTTTCTGAAGTTTTATCTTTTTTATCCTAGTGTGAAGAGTATTCGTACGTGTCAGCCTCAACCTACAAATAATGTTCCTTCTTCAGCATCTAGGCCATCAAAAGCTGATAATGGACTCTCATGCAACAAGGTAATCAGACACTGTGGTTATGCAATGAACAGAAATTGTTGTTTACTCACTCTCTTTTGCGCTTTTTTCCTTAAACGTCAAACTGTGGCTGCTACTTTAGAATCGCTCTTCCCAGAACCCATGAAAAGAAATTTTGAACTTGGCATTAGACTTGGCAAATTTTGATCTGACCCGAAAACCTGACTGACCCTACGCATTATCATCATCATCATACCCAGTGTATTTCGCTCATAGAAAATATGATCACGGTCTTGGGAGGGATGAAAGACGGCTAACTATCCCCATAAAGGAAGATGCGGCCAAAGAGTCCTTTAGCTCAAGAAAGGCTTGCAAATAATAATATATCTATGACCGTTGGGTCGAATCCGACTGACCGTCTACTCAACTGACTCTCCTCCCACCACCTTTCCCTCCCATTCCCAGTTGTCTGAGAAAATTTCAAACTCTCTCCCCTTCTTGCATGAGTGCCTGACACTCCCCTCATTCCTTCCCCAGCCCACAGCCATCCTCTCATTCCTCTTTCGAGCTGCTTGCGACCCTTCTTCTATCCAAAATAGTCCTTCCTCTCCCCTAGCGAGCTCTTCCTGGAGATCCTTTTGGCCTAAAGATTCTTATATAGGAGGGTCTGAGGTAGGAGGGGGTGGTGGGGAGGTGTTCGACCTAGGGGAGGGTTTGGGAGATATTATTTTGAAATTTTAAATTGATTTTTTAGACTAAAACAACGTCAAAGCTTAAATTCTAACATTTTGGGGTCATATGTAAAATATGTCCCTCTTTTATATTGTTAATAATTTATTAAGTCAGTATTTAAGGTTTCTGGAATTAGGTAAACATTGGAAAGTACATTGGCCCTAAATAATGTGAAATCTGTTCAAAACTAATTTTAATGGTCTCGTTCCATTAAGGGTTAAATGGCGTGTTACTTTTCAGATCCAATGACAGCTTTCTGATTAATATTTAATTGCTGTTGTGTAGGTGCATGCATTTGTTGAATATGAATCTGTTGAGTTGGCCGAGAAAGCTGTACGTATATTTTTTTAGCTTCTGTTTCTCTCATACAGTTTACTATTTTCAACTTGTACGGTGCTTGAAGGATATAAATGAGAACTTTTAACCTTTGCATTATCATATTCAGATTACTGAGCTTAATGAAGAGGATGACTGGAGGAATGGCCTAAAAGTTCGCCCGCTGCTGAAACACGGGGTACATTTTACTTTATGCACTTCTATTGTTAGGCTCTGAAAACACCTGAGATTCAAAAGAGCACTTTGCAGTTTCATGATTTCAGTTTTTAAAGTTTTTGTTGGATTTCTGTATAAAGAAAGCTTTGCTATTAGAATATAAGACCTTTCACAATGCAGATGAATGATTAGCTAGTTAAAGGGTGAAGACTTCTATTTCACTATCCTTTGTGATTTTTGTTTCAAAATTTTGGATTTTTCCATTTGATTTAATGAATTTTTATGCTAAATATTGTTTGTTGATGATCCTGGTTTATATATTTTTTGGCCAGTCTAAAACTGTACAAGTACGAGGGAAAAAGTCTGTAAATGAAGGTGAAGTCACATGTGAAGAGTATGCATCTGCATCTGAGCAAAAGCAGAATGAGAAGCAATCAGAAGACTTTTCAGGACAGCCTGATATCCGTTCTCATGAGCATGTAAGTTCCCTTCTCTTGTTATAAAGCTATATTCCAGACAAACAGACGTATGGACTCTGGTATTTTCCCCCTTTGTATTTTTCGAAGAAAGTCTTTCTAATTTACAATTTTCATCATTGACCTGTGGAAAAAAGTCGATTCTAGTCTTTTGGGATTAGGCTCTGACATTGTTGTAGATTTTCCAGAAACACTGTTATTATTGTTTGAAATGTTCGCTACAAGCTACCGCAGGGTAAGGATGTGCACAGTTGACCAACCCTACCCTGCCTAGAGCTGGAGCTGTGATGATCACCTTGTATCATTTTTAATGTGTAAATGTGATAATATTTGATCTAATGTGAATAACAACAAATTTAGACTCTTTTTTGAGGATTGAGGAAATGTATAGATTCTTGTGACCAAAATCTCTAAAGGACTGGACCATCTAAATTTCCTGTGGTCATCCGTCATCTACCAAGTATTTTCTGTATAACTATTCTTGTTTCCAGAAGTTTGACGGTGGGCATTTCAGTTTTTTACTGTGCTAGTTAACAAAAATTTTGGTTATCTAAATTTCAATGTTTCAGTGTGCTGGTTAACAAAAGTGCAATCCTTTGAGCTTCCTCTGCTTGCTTTGACCAGAGTAATGGTTAAATGCAAGGGTTTAATAGCCGATTGATTGTCCTTTCCCCCCTAAACCTAAAAGGGTAAGAACTATAGTTATTGCTGTACCCTAAAAATGATGTATTGCCATTGGTATTCACATAACTGTATGTAAGATCTTAAATTGTACAAATTTGTCTCCCTTGTATCATTTTGTTAAGCGTTTGTCATTGTGTTCTTGTGGTGGTTTGCAAATGTTGAATCTGCATATTATATGGTCTTCAGTCGATGTATTGAAAGTGGGTTGTGAAGTTATATAAACATTATCCGTTTTCCATATTTGTACTTTTATTCCAGTAGAATTGTGTTACTGAGCTTTTGTTTGGGACCTTGATAACGGTTTGTTATTTATTTCCTTTTTGGAGTTTATCATCTAAAAGCTTTCTGTCATTGAACAGTCGGAGGAACCAAGCGTGGAAAAAGAGGGTGGCCAGAAAAAGGGCCGTAATCGGGGTCGTGGAAAGGGTCGTGGGAGGGGCCATCATAATCACCAACAGAATAATAGGGCGCATCATGTGGGATCACCACCTGTGAATAATGCAATGAACGGCGAGCATCCTATTGTAGCAAAACAACAACCTCCCGGACCTCGTATGCCTGATGGAACTAGAGGATTCTCCATGGGTCGAGGGAAGCCAGCTGCTGATAATTCAACATAAAAACATTACCCACCAATTTTTTGAGTCGTGTGAACTTCTTTTGTTGGTGTGGGGCTGTGTGCCGAGTGCTTGAAGCTTGTGAAGGGGGAGTTTTTGCAGCATTCTTGGTTTTTACAGCTAGCTGTGAGTTTTGCTTATAACCTGTAATTGGGATTAATCCTTTGATCCTGGTAAATAACGTGTCGTGTCTATTTCTTGTTATAAAACCGTGTTTCCCTCTTAATTACGGAGAAGCAAAAATGAAAGAAACTGTAAAAAAAAAAAGTAAGTAAAATTGAATAATCTTAAATTTATTTATTGTATATGTACAAATTTAAAAGAAAAGCTTTTCATCATGTGCTTGCAATTGCAAGTTTGTAACTTGTAACCCTTTCTCTTTTACGCCTATTGTTTCATTATGTCAATAGGTTAACATTTCCTCACTAATTAATGTTTGGAAATTGGAACAAAGAATGGAAAAATTAGTGAATCGTCTTGTCGTAAAAATTATTAATATTAAATCTATATTTATACTATATACTAAAACAAAACACAGCTGATATAAGCAACTCAAAAAATTGATGAGTTGTCATCTTCTCATAAAATTGATGATGTCATTGAATAAGGATGAATATAGGAATATTAAATGTTAATGATGTTTATAAGATATTAATTTGACCATCATTAAAAACTTTAGTTGGGACTATAACATATACTATTAAAATTTTAAAAACAATGTAATAAATAGTAATATGTAATAATGATGCACAAATTATTATCTTTGATTTTTAATTTAGAAATCATCATTAATTTTTATTTATTTAAAAAAACATTCATTCATTTACAAATTAATTATATTATTAATTATACTTTTAAAAAATGTTCACTAACATGCTAATTATATTATAGATACAATTTACAATGACCCACTGCTTTATCATTATTAGAATGATAACTAAAAAAAGTTTGAATTTTAATTTTCATGAATTTAATAAAATGTGTATTAAAAAATAATTAAAATTAATATAATATTAAGCCGGACCTATTCAATTTATTTGTTTTTTACATCAAAATGAAAAAAATTGTGCATCGCACGGGAATTATCTAGTTCTATAATATTTCATTATACTCCATATTTTGAAATTGAATTAATGTATTGGATTGTGTGAAAAATAAAACATTGCAAATATTTTAAAATGGAGAAATGTATTTAATGTATCTGATTTTTAAATACATTATTTCTCTTAGACTTTAACTTATTATACTTAATTTTTTAATCTGTATATCATATGAAAATAATGCTAGTTCATTAAGATGACGATTATTTTTAAAAAATCATATTATTGTACCTAATATTATTTCTGACTCGTGACTTTTGACGACATTAATAATTAAAAATCAAGAGGTCGAAAATTACTGAAAAATTAACAATGACAAATCTGGCGGGACGGCGAGCTACATGCCGCCTTGATGGTTAGATTTAGATACTTAGATTTAGATACTTAGATGTGATTAATAGTTGACTTGTTGCAAACCACCTTTTTTTAAAAAATAATTTTTTTAAAAAAATTACAAAAAAGAAATTACCATTATTTTATTTGTTAAGAATATTTTCTCAAAATAATGTTAATATTGTTCAAAAATTTCTTGTAACACCACTTTCTTTTTTTTGTCTTTCAAAATATCATTCACATTGATTTAGTGTTCAAATTTCACTTTGAAGTTAGATAATTTAGAATCGTTTATAATATTAGCGATTTTAAACTGTCTGTAAAATTATTGTGTTAATATTTTTATCTGCTTTGTTTTTCACTTGAAAATCATTCTTATGTGAACTGTTTTATGAGAAAATAAATTAAATGACAATAGAGTAAAAAATTAGGTTTAAAATAAGTCAATAACATTACTTTAGGCAAAAATCAATAATAACACTTTATTGATTAATTTTTATAATAATGGGACAAAAAAAAAATCAAATTCATGTGTGTGAAATATTCCCTCCATTTCGCTAAAACTGACTCATTTATTTTTTAACACTATTCACTTATTACTCTTTCTTTTCACTTATTACTTTTAATTTGTATTTTAATTTTAATTTATAAATTAAAATAGTTAGCTAAAATCTTGTTTAAGTAGGAAATAAAAAAGCAATCCATACCGATAAATAAGGTTTCGCTCAAAAAGTTCCCTCGGCTCAAGATAGATGATGGGAAAAAATTCTACTTAATTTATAATTTATTTTCTTAAGTTTCATCTCCTCTGCTTCAATCCCTTCCTATCAGTGTCTCCTTCTGTCCACTACCTTCAAGCTTCATCAATGGCGACACAATCTGAACCTCACGCTCAAACAGATTCCTTAATCCTCTTCTCTGGTCCTTCCTCTTTCCAACCTCAACCACCTCCACCTCCACCTCCACCGTCTACAGATAATCATTCATCTGCTCCACAAACGACGTCATTTGGACTATTTTCTTTCCAGAAAAGGCCGCCTTTGAGAGTTACTACCGAGTTCGACAGTGACAGTTCAATATTCTTCCACAAAATTTCATCGAAGCTTTTCAATGGCTTCGCTAAGCTTAAATTATCTTTCCAGAATAATCCAAAAGGAGAAATTGCTGATCCTCAGGTCGCCATTATTACTAAACATCTTGCTCTTCATTATGACATTGAGGAGCAGAATGCTCTGGTTAAAGGTTTTCTTGATGTTGGTCCTAATCTTAAATTCAAAGCTTCCCATGATGTCAAGGTCTCCCTCTCTTTAGTCTTTTTCTGTTTACATTTTGTTTTGGGATGTGAAAAAGTTAAATTATAGTCTCAATTGTTTACTATTTATGAAATATATCGATTTTAATTTTGGGATAATTTTAGTTGCATGTGCTTTTGTTTATCTGTCTTATAAAATTTCTTCCCTTTGTGTTATGATATTTCTAATAATTTGGCTGTTGATCATTGTATATTCTTATCTTTTTTAATTTTGTGGTTTATTTAAGTAGAAATAATGCTTGAACTTGGCGTTATTTCTAATAATTTGGCTGTTGATCATTGTATATTCTTAAGTTATTTCGTGTAAATTTGTTGGAGTACTTGTGCTTGTAGCTTAAAAGAAGGTTTTGGTTTGCATTTGGGAGTTCAATTGTTATTTGACGTTATGGCCAACAAGTATTGATGTTTTTCAACCGCGGAAAATAATAGAATTAAATATGATTCCTAGTACCTCATGAGCCATTTTTTCATTCAGAAAGTTGAAATTTTGTATGTAACTTACCTTGTCCCTTTGAATTTGATAGATATGGATGGAGTTACTTTACTGAGTTTTAGTTACAGCATCAAAAAACGAATGGAAGATAGAACTATATGGATGAGGTGAGGAGAGACAATGAGTTTGCGGATGAGATAAAAAATGAGACCATAGCCAATGTCCAATGAAGGAAAACGGACAGATGTAAATGTAAATTGCGTCAAATTCAATGGAACGGAGGAAGTTTTCAGCATGTACATTGAACTAATGATTGTATCTTCTTGAATTGTTAGGAAATATTGGAGTTTGGACAAAGGAGCTTTAATGTAAGATAGCTTTTGTTTCCTTCATGCTGAGATGCCTATAACAGATTGAGTGTTGCAGGATCTATTCTAGTCAAGGCTGCATGGCTAATTATCTAATTTATGTTTACCTTAGTGTATAGAACCTGATCATGAATTGTGTTGTGAGCTGTGAATTCAGTGGTTTTAAAATGCTCTATAAGAGTCTATGCTAAGGCACCTATGCTAATCAAACCAGAATAACATAAAGACTGAAACCTTCCGGCCTGAACTCGGCTTATTGACAAGGAACTTCTCTGTCCACTATTATTTGAAAGAGCAGAACACGCTGATTAAAGGTTCAGGCCATCTGGGTTCCAGATTGCAGCTGAGAGCTGCGTATGATTCAAAGGTCGCATAATCCCCTCCCGGTTCTCTTCTTTCTCTTTTAGAAATTGTAATGCAAAATATGATGGTCGTTTCCCTGGGACATGTTAATTTATCAAAAAGAATTGTATGGAGGATGATTTTTCCCAGCCCCTTCAAACAAAGCCTCAAAATAGCTTTTTCATTATTCTAATACATTGGAATCTGTTTTTTTTGTATTGGCTATGTGA
This sequence comes from Amaranthus cruentus, assembly GCA_019425755.1. Lineage (NCBI taxonomy): Eukaryota > Viridiplantae > Streptophyta > Magnoliopsida > Caryophyllales > Amaranthaceae > Amaranthus > Amaranthus cruentus. The sequence goes on along the minus strand of CM033463.1, from coordinate 6,205,795 downwards.
TTTGACTAGGATGCCACATGTATCAGGAATAGTACCTCTATGAGAGCCTGACAACATTATTTTTATCCAATTTTTTGAATGATATTTTTATCCAATTTTAAAGCGAGCAAATAATTGATTAACAGAATCTATTTCCTTACAAAGATATTATTTTTTTGTTTGTTCATTTGTTTATAACAGAATCTCCTGCTCACTTTATTCTATGTTGGGGTGGGGGTGGGGTTGGGGGGAGGGGATAACCATTGCTGCTTTAGGGAATCATATTCTTGTGCATACATGTTAAATTATCTGCAACGACCACAAGTTATTATGTTCCACACCATACTGAATTACTTATATCACATTTATGAAATCATATTACCACCTGACTTCTGAGGATCTAACTTTCTCAATACCTTGGAAAACATTTGGTACACCTTGATCGTTGATAGAACTAAAACAGGGGCATTCTTGATTCTGTAGCTACTCCTCCAGATTCCAGGTGCATTTTATTGGTGTTTGTCTGGCAGCACCACTGGGGTTGTTTTATGTTTTTCCATCTTCTGCTTTTAAAGAGTTAATGATGCTCTTTGAATTGGAGATCAATAAGACAGTTAAGGGAGTCGTGTTCTTTTCAATCTTAACCCTGATTATTTTGTGAATTCAGCTTTTAGGTGATAAATAAGACATTTAACACCAGGGCCTGTTCTTTTAAATCATAATAATTATTATGTGACTTCTTTCACCTATTTTGATATATTCACAATTGATGCTGAGTTATATTGATATCTTTCAGGAACATTTGACAAAGGAATAACTAGGCGGCTCTCTTTTTGTATGCCATAAACTATGTTTTGTAAAATAGAACTTAGTACATTTCATACATGCACTGTAAATTTATTTTAAAGAAAAATTTTAGCCAGTAGGAAAGAGAATATCCATGCTTTTTTTATTGTAGTTATTGTCCATCTCGACTCATGAGAATCGTTTGCTCTAATTGTTGTCTGGCATCCTGCTTCTGATGTCTGAGGTGTCATCTTTCAAGCACAACATTTATCTATGAATAACTGTTGTTACAGGGACAATCTAATATGCTTTCCATGAGTGCAGGCCGAACAAGGAGAAGTTACATTGGCCGCAAATCTTTCTGACCCAGGCTACAAAATTGAACTGGCATCTGCTGTTCCATCTATTGGTTTGGTGAGGTCATTTGTTCTTAGTATGGATACTTTTCCAAATTCTTTTTCACCAGTCAATTTGAAGGGGTCTGTTGGTTGTGAGGCGATTTCCTTGTCCAAATTCATATGTTTCCCTGGTGTCATTGTTGTCCGTATTTATAGGCTTGTACATGGGCATGTGAAATGCAAGCGCCCTTTTGTTGGTATACGATACATGACTTGGGGGTTTGTAAGGAAGAGAAAATCTTTTAGGTTATTACTTTTTTTCCATGGTTCTTTGTCCATGCTTAAAAATAAGCTGTTTTTTCCATTGTCTTAATACTTTCTCCATATTCTTGATGCATGTACCACGGACCCATTGGTTTGTGAGAGAAAACGGTTGGCTTTGGTGCAAGTATTAAGATTTGGAGGAAGTATGATGCTTATGATTTTTTTGAGTGTGTGATTGTGATGCAGCCAAAAGCAACTTTCAAGTTTCCCTGTGGTGAAGTTTCATTAGAAGAGAAAAAGGATGAAGAAGTGAAGAGAGTTTTATCAATAAATGGCTTTGTAAAAGGTTCATTTCTTAATGGCGTTGGCTCTGCTTTTTACAGCGATGAAACTTTGAATCTAAGATACTCTTATAAGGTGAGAATTTACATGTAGCCTACATGTTTTTTAATTTTTGTTTGGATTGTAGGGATGCTAAAACAAAGTAATTTATTACGTGTACAGTATTAAAAGAAAAGTATGTGTATGAAAAATCAAGTGGTGGGGACATTTCCATAAAAGAAAATGTAGGAACATCATTAGGACATCCCAAATCGGAAAATATAGCATATTGAGAGGGACAAAGGGAGTATAATATTTCCTATTTTGTTTGATAAACATCCCTTGTTGCCAGTATTTAGTAACATGCACAAAGCTTGTTCCCTCAGTTCCATGTTCTTGATTTGCCATCTTTTCTCAATTTCCTTTGTTTTTAGTAAGAGGTGATTTTTTGAACATTGCAGGATGGTGAAATGTCCTTCATTCCAAGTATTTCTTTGCCTTCAAATGCTGTCTCATTTGCATTCAAGCGACGCTTTGGTCCTTCAGACAAACTAAGGTTCATGTTTTACTTAATTTATGCTGATATCTGTGCAGCCTATAAATTTTGTTATAAAATAACTAAATAAATTCTTTAAGTGTGCTCACTTGGTTTGTTTACTGCTCAATAAAATAACTGCTCCCAGTTACTGGTATAACTTTGATACAAACTATTGGAATACTGTATATAAGCACACTGTTGGCGAGGATTATAAATTCAAAGCTGGGTATGATTCTGAGGTTAGGCTTGGCTGGGCATCACTTTGGGTAAGTTATCTCTATCTGTAATCAACTGTTATTGCTATTTGTTGACATATTTATTCACTTGATCATTTAAATATTGTTTTTCAAGGTTTTTCAGCTATGTAAATCTTCTTTTTAGTTTTTTAAGTGGGTGGGGGGAGAGGCCATGCTGTAGCAGCGCTTTTCATTAAGAAATACTCCCTCTGTTTCCTTGAATTTTATTCAATGAGAAAATGACACAAAGATTAAGAACATTGTGGTAACCTTTGTCATTTATACAGAAATAAGTTACTATCATATCTAGGTTATTAGGATCGGGATTCTACCTAGGATCGTTGAGGGGGTAGGATCGAAATCGGTAGAATCGGATCGTAGGATCGCGTGATCCTACAAATATGCATCAATTTGCTTTGAATTACTGATTATCATTTATATTTGTCATCTTTTTATGTTTTAAGGTGTAAATAAAAACTTATTTGACTTCATATATTAAGTTTTAAACAAAAAATACTTTTAATAATCATTTTTGAACTGTAATAAAGAAAAACTTGAATTTTATAATGGTACTAGATAATCCCGTGCGATGCACGACTTTATTAAATTTACTGACATATCATTTAAGAAATTAAAATTTTAAGATAAATTTTACATTATAGATGTATCTCATTTCACTCTGAATAGTTGTATATATAGTTGTATCTCATTTCGCTCTGAATAGTTGTATATATTACATACATTGTTTGATTTGTACCATACTTTGCATTGTGCGTAGATGATTGTGAAAATTTAGTTATAGATTTAACATAAATATTTATGTAAAATTATTTTATAAATTTTTTTTAAAAAATTTGTTTGTCATAAAAAATATAAGTGACTTGCATAAGGGTAGTCATAGCCTAAATCATATTAAACTTATGCATTGCATTTAAGTAACCAATTTCATTAGTATAAATAAAAAAATCCTCATAAAAGTATATTATCTTTTAACCAACTTAAAATATCCAATACACTTAAATAATACTCATTTAATAAATAAAATTGATAAAATTTTATAAATAATTGAAAAAATGAAATAAAATATATAAATTTCTAATATATTAAATGATTAACCTAAAAAGTATAACATCAACATTGATAACATTATAGTCATTGTTAGAAAGTAATTAAGTCAAAGATATTAATTAGTGATGATGTCATCATTGAGTTTTGGAGGGAAATTTTTTGTTGAGGTTGTGACACGTAAGCAATATTTGTTAGTGATGATGTAAGTGTGTTTTGTTTTAGTAATAGTTATAGATTAATATAATTATTTTAATTATATATTTATACGTAAATAAAATCTATATTATATGAAAATATTTTACAACTGAAACTACCCATATAGGATCGGATCGTAAAATCGTAGGATCCTATCACCTAAATTTTTTAGCTAAGTAGGATCGCACGATTCTACCAGATTAAGATCCTACCTACGATCCGGATCGATCGCCCATTTTTGGATCGTAAGATTGTAGAATCGTAGATCAGAATCGGGATTCTAATAACTATATTTATAACTATAAAAATTCATTTGTTCCCACATAAAAGGAAAAAAGAACAAACTAAATGGAAAATGTATAGGTAGATAACATAAAAGTAGGCTATTTTAAATCCATATCTCCTACCTGAAATTTGCAAATCAAACTCTCCCTTAAAGCTCTTCAACAACTCGGAGATCTTTGGTTTTATGATATACCTAAAAGTAGGCTATCAAGGTTGAGTCGGGGTTGGGTTCGGGTTCGGGTCATATATAAACAGGTCAGAACCCCTTGACTCAAACCTAACCCGTTTAGTCAATTGGGTCGAAAATCACAATCCTGACCTGACCTACAACATCGTTGACCTGATTTCGTCTCACTTAACCCGTTTAGAGTTTATGTTTTCATTTTAAGGTTTTTAACATTAACTACGTCTTATTTCTTAGGCCTTAACTTTATACTTTTCATTTTTTTAGTTATTTATTTGTATTTACTATGAAAAAATAGGAAAATATTAAACAAATTATGTTTGGGTTTTACTTACAGATTTAATAATTACTCGTTTGATTAAATGACTAAATTAGTTATATAAGTTTGTTTTAGGTTTAAAACTTTGACCTGAAACCTATAACATTTAATAACTAGATCAGGTTGTATCGACCCATTTAATTAATTGGGTCAAAAGTTTCAACCCAAGCCCACTTATTTCGGAATAGATTTAGGTCGATTTAGCAGTTCGAGTCAGCTTTTGCCATGCATAATTAAAAGAGCCAATAATGACAATTTCTTGCTGAATGCTGATTGCAGGTTGGAAATGAAGGTGGAAAAGCTAAAACTGCACCAATGAAAATGAAAGTGCAGTTCATGCTTCAAGTGCCTCAGGACGACATAAGATCTTCAGCTTTAATGTTTCGGGTGAAGAAGAGGTGGGATATATGAACAAACTCGAGCTGGATTTAATTTTTTGTATGTAAACCACATTTGATCGTACAATGTCGAAATGAAACTATAGATCCTGTTAATCTGTAGCCTGTAGGTATTTTTGTTTCTACGTATACAATTCCTGTAATTCGTTGAAGTGTAAAAACAATTTCTCTTAGCTATGTACTGCGTAAAATTTATGAAACCTATGTACATGGAAGTATGTGGGATGCATCCATCATATCCCAGCGAAAACGAATTGGTACATGTTCAACATTGGTGCCTTTGGTTTAGCTGATTGCAATCTAATGACCAGCCATAGGGGTGTTTGGTTTTTAGCTTTTTGGTTGGTTTTTGGCTTGTTAGTTGGTCAAACAGCCAAAAAAAGTATTTGGTAAATGGCTTTTTAAATCAGCTAAAAAGTTGGTTTTTAAGCCAAACTGAAAAGGTTGCTCTAGCTAACTTTTTTGGTCGGCTTGTTAGCTTGTTGGCCCACTTTTTGTCTAATAAATAGTCATCAGCCAATATTTAAATTTAAATAACATCTTCACAAACATCTAGCTTTGTAGCTAACTTAAAAGTCAATAAAAACAGTCAATATTTTCAGCTGGTGACAAGCCCAACTAAAAAAGCCAACCAATACCGAATACCCGTATAGTCTTTAAGCTCATGACAGAGTCATGACAATGGAAAATGCTGAATTATGACAAAGTCTTGGGCAAAAGTTGGAATTGATAAGTTCATAAGATCATTTTGATGAAGATAATATGTTTGTGTGAGTATAGTGATCATAACAGTTACTTTGATGATTATTAATCCAAGACCCATGTGTCTATAAAATTGCACATATTTTAAAAGTTGTAATATTAATTTTATTTTGTATACATAGTTGAGGTACAAGACAAAATTAAATATATAAATAGATAAAATAATATATAGAAGTATATATTTCCATCTTAGGGGCTTGGAAGCCACTTAATTAACATTGGTTCAACGAAATTAGGGCCGTAAAAAATTGATCCGACTTGTAATACCGTTCGAAATCGACCTGTATCCGACCTGTTGGTTGACCTGATGTGCAGTGATCTGTAACCGATCGAAACTCGACCTAATGTTGACCCGTAACCTGACATGTACCCGATTATTTTAGCCCAATAATCGACCTGTACCTGACTCGAGAACAACCGACACACGAGATTGACCTGACAATGTGGTTAACCGAACTCGATTTGCACCCGACCTGTTACAACTCGAACCCGTCTTTAACCCGATAGGTACTCGACATAACCGCACCCAAAATGACTCATAATCAACGCTCGAGATTAACCCGACAATGTGATTATTAAACGATATAATTTGATTTAATCATATCAAGTTTAATTCAATTAATAATAAGTTTGATTGAATTGCATCAAGTTTAGTTTAGCTAAAGTTAAACAATAAATGCAGGCCAGACATAGGCGGATCCAGGATTCAAAAGTATGGGTAGCACCATTCATGATTCACCAACGTGTTTTGGTTCTAGGACAATTTTTTGGCGATTCGTGGTTGGTTCGGTTCCGGATAACCCGCTCCACTCCCATCATTTATAAATTAATTTATATACTTTTTTCTTATCTCATCAAAACAAATCCCTTTTGATATTGGAATTTGATTAATTTGATTAACCACCTCCATTCTTCATTTATATATTTTTTCAGTTGGAAAACTAACTGTTACTTTTATAGTTTTGTGCATCAAAAATTGAAATTCCCTCCATAATTACATTCACTCCCACCATCTTCTTGTTCCCTTAAAATATAATATAAACTCTTAAAAATGGTAGAAAGTTCCTCGGTCACCCAACATCTTCATTCTACCTTGAATTTCCTCACTACTCTTTAATCAACCTTTGTCTTCCCTTAAAATTTAATATAAACTCTTAAAAATGGAAGAAGTCCTCCCCAAAAACCCAACAATTGTGTCATTAGAAGAGCATAGGTTTTCATTCATGCCTAAATTTCTATTTTATACCCTTCATAGTCATAGGAGGAAACGTTCAAACTCGAACCGAAATTGTATCATCATTCATGGCAAAAAAAAAACCACAAAAAATATAATATTAATTTTTTTAAAAAAAGCATGGGTACCCTATGCTACCCAATGCTACAACATAGGTCCGCCTATGAGGCCAGAAATCAAATCTTATCGACTTTATCTTTGGTTAAACCAAATTTGTCTATTAACCGACAACTTAATTAACCGGCTATAACTCTTCATTCTCCAATCACAAACGATTTCAACATAAATTAATTGTATAATAACCATAATTTTCATTCGACATAAAACTCACATGAATTGGATTTTAATCAACCCAAATCCTGAGAATAACTAAATGCACAACTCAAAATTCCGATGCGAAGTCAACCCAAACCAAAATAATCTGAATTAAATGTTAACCTAAAACAAAAAATGACCCGACCAATAATCTAATCGAACTCGGTTCGTCTTGCAGCATAACTGATTTGGATCCGAATTGTTTTAACCGAACCCGGTACAAATCCAAACTAAAATGGGTATGACCCGAAACCGAAACCGACCCAGTGAGGTATCAACCCAATATTGACCCGTACTCGATTGGACCCATAATCGAATCGACCCGATCCAAAGTGCAAAATCACCTGAAAAAACCCGAATCCGAGAATATTCAAACCTGATGAAATCCGACCCAAAACCTGACCGAGTAACCGAATTTGCAGCCCTAAACGAAATGGTGTGATTTATGTTTCATAGAAACACATTTTTGGCATTTTTTCACTATCTCTGTTTCCTCATCATACATTTTCATCTCCAAAGAAAAAAAATCAATAACTACAATTTGGCATCATCAATCATCAACAGACTCAGAATATTTATAATCAAAGTAAAAATAGGCCAACTCCCAACTTCAAGACCTAAAATCAAGTAATTTAATTAAAAAATAATATAAGTTTATATAAACTAATAATATAAGTTTAATCAAGTAATTTAATTAAAAAATAATTATGATAAAAAATGCGGCAAGCCCTAGTGCCAGATTCATCACATGGCTAGCCATCCAAAATAGGTTGGCCACAAAGAATAGAATTGAGAAATGGGTGGATCTTTTGGATGATAGATGTGTCATGTGCAATGGAGAGACCGAAAGTGTCCAACACCTCTTTTTTGATTGTTCGAATGCTCAGGAGATTAGGTCTCGCCTATTCAGTTTCCTTCCTCGAAGGCTCGATGGGCCCAACTTCCAGGCTGAAATCACAGAGATGAGCAAAATCAAGAATAAGAAGACGGATCGGGCCAAGCTGATAGCAGGTATTTGGACGGAAATGATATACAACATCTGGATGCAACGCAACAGGAAAACTTTTGACAATCATAGCGTCAGTCGGAAGGAGATTGTAGATTGTATAGTTTTTAGAATTGCAGGGAGAGTTAACAGAAGAATGGTAGATATGCTTGTAACTAAGTAGGTAGCTTTTGGGGTTTTTGGGCTTTCGCTCTTCCTTTTTGTATTGAACGTTAGCGTTTTTGGTGGGTCGGATGGGAGTTAATTTCCAGCCCGACCGTGTCTTTCTGTATCTCTCTTTGGTATATAATACAAATCATTTGACCAAAAAATAAAAAATAAAAATAAAAAAATAAAAAAATAAAAAAAAAAAAAACCTTAAAATTAAGATCCTTGTACGTTCGGACAATTTTTACTCGGACAATAACCACTCTTAGATCAACATTACATGTTAGTATTTTTTTTCCAACACTTCATAGATATACATCACCAAAGGGGGTTTCCGAATAGTGAACCTCAAACGGAGAAACGAACAAGTCACCTTCCAAAACCTAGAGATCGAGAAGCTAAAAGTCCCATAGAGAAACCCTGGCCTTGATGCATTCTGCCACCAGAATCCGAATTGCATGTTGCATCAGTTGAACGTCGTTTTGAAACATGAGAAAAGATCTGCTCATAACTTATTTTCAGTTCCACATGTATTCTCGCACCAAGTTACGCGGGTAGAGCTACATAAAATAGATATTAGGTCAAAGCCAGAAAAATCGGCTACAAAAACAATCATCGCGCAGATACAAACCTTTAGATGACTTCAGAAGTAATCAGTATCTGAGTAGTTTCCATCACTATCTTGTTCATATATCTGATATTCACCATCATCATCACCGGGAAATAAATGAGAACCACCTGAGGATGGGAACCTTTCAAATAATTCTTGTAGATAGTTTCTTGAAGTATTCTCTATGCCTACATCTTAACTATGTTAAGAGAACACAAATAGTATAGAAGATGAGCATCTAATGAGAGCAAAATGAACTACACATAAATAAGACATTTAAATTGTACAAAAGTGGTTCACAAGGCCAGAGTAGTGTCACATGATTCACTGATTGCCTTGCGAATCGCGAATCGCGAGTTAAAAAAAGTGAATAATCGCGAATCCAAAAAGCAAACTAACTAGCGAATTATGTTTCATTGGGCCAGACTCTATTTTAATTTCACAATATTATTGATAATTAACATGATACAAGGATACAAGAATCAGACTGCATGTTGTAATCAGCATCCTCTCCGTCCTATAAAAAATTGAAGTCGGAAAACATGATAAGAACATCACCTAATGCAATAATGGTCAGCTATCTATGGAAATTTGGACTAAAGCTACCGAGTACTCACTAGGTTAGTGTAATCTATGTCCATTTCTTCTTCACCATCTTCATCCTCAATTTCATTTTCTTCTTCTTCATCATCATTATCTTCTATTTTATCTTCATCAGCAGTGAGCTCTGCAAAGATCAAATTATGCAATACATCAAAAATAAGAGAAAGGAGCAACTATCAACGTAAGTTTTCTATACTGATGAAGATATTTAAAACCTTGATTAGCTGACAATTCAGCATCTTCACCAGGCTTGAGAATCTTTACATTGGCGCGCATCTTTTTTGACTTCTCAAATCTTTCAGAAACAGATTTAAGCCAACTTGCAGCACCATCTAGAGGATACACTGATAGAAACCTCACTGCCATACGTAATCTTAAAATATCAAGAGTATATGATGCGAACCATCCTGTAGAACACTGTGTAGAAGTAGCAAAATTTTAACATGAACACACACAGAAAACAAATGGCAGTTGAGCAGACTTTTTTCTGAAACAATTGAAGAACCACAAAAGTAACAATATCTGGAAAGAACACAGCTACTACTAAACTACAAAACTAACATCTAACATAGCCCTCACTTATCATCAAAGAGAGCGAGTGAAACTGAGATTGACAAGCTAAATTTTCTTTTTTTAGGGCATGTTTGGATTGGGTGTAAATATTTAAGGTGAGAAATAAAGTCAAACTATTGAAATGAAAACAAATAGAGATGTATTTGAAGTAGTTGAGATAGTTGTGAAGGTAAAATGAATATGAAATAAAAATGAAGGAAAAAGAAGATAAATTCCCCTATTATGGAGGTAATACATTCCCCAACCCTCTCGTAGGATAAATATTTATCCCACAAAATTGAGAGCTCCCTTTATTTTTCATTACTTTGCAACCATTCTTCCACCTCTATAACAATCAAATTTCACTAATTTCTCATTAATCAACGTCGTTTTCTTACTGACTTTTTTACCCCTTAAATATTTACACCCAATCCAAGCATATCCTTAGTTGTTAATGGTATAATGTAATGACTCGGGTCAAGGGGTCAAAGGGTATTATCGTCTTTTCATATTAATTAGTCTTTATGTTTTGTAATTAGATTAGTTATTTTTTGTAGTTGTCTTGTGGGGATTAGGCTATATATAGAGTCATCCCTTGTAATAATGAATTGTCTTATGAATAATAACAATAAAGATCAGTCTTTAGGAGTTAGAGGGCAGACTCGAATTGTCCTATAGTATTGGAGTCATTGGGCAGACTCGAAATGTCCAAACTATCTAGTTTCGGTAACGGATCTTGGCGATCTGTTACATATAACCACCCACATCAAAGTAAATCCATTATCGTGGTTTGTCCACTATGGGTTTAGCTATGTGCCTGAGCCGCATCATCTAAGGAAGACTTTATTTGCTGCTTACTTGAGAAAGCCAAGTGAAGAGGGGTTATAATGTGGCCATACGGCGGATATCTGTTCATCTTCTTCCTTTTTTATCCTATCTCCGTTAAAGCCAGAGGTAAGCTCCTTGTTTCTAAATTTTTTTCTTACTTTCTCAACTAACAACAACAAGCTTCACACCATAAGTTCACCGATCGAACGGAATGGGGTTGCTAGCGATCTAGGTCACATAAAAACCCACGATCCCGGACGAGCATTCTCGATCGTAAAACAGGGCCCTTTCGCGATCCAGGTAACATAGACTTAACAAATTATCATTACCACCTGATACCACTCCTTTTAAGTGGTAATAGAAGGGAATGAACTTTAGGAAGAAAACGATATCTTTGAAGTTGGACAAGCATGTGCATGAACTTTTTTATACAGGCTTCATCATCAACCACTATTTAATACCGTCGTGCAGTTAGAGTTATGATTCATTTACCTTGTCGCGTAATTTTAAACCCATTCAGAGCATGAATAGAAATCAGATTGAGATTCATATTTTTTTATTTATTTTTGTGAGTGGCTCTAATTTCAAAAAATATTTAATTTTGTGTCACACCCGAAGTTAAAAACATCAATGTAATGTAGTAATGAAGAAAAATTACAACCAACTTTAAAGTAAAATTTCTCGGTATATATGCTTCAAGTTTTAGCCTAGCGGTTATTTGATCATCATAACCAATATAGGGAGGCTTTATAGTATACTTAAGTAAAAAAAAAAAAAAAAGATGAGGAAGTACTCCTCAGGACCTTATTAAATACAACACTTGAATTTTTTACACTTTTCATAAGTCAGCTTTGTTCTAAGTTCTCTCACTAATTTGTAGGAAATTATAGTCAAGGGAGGGTTTGTTAGATTCGTCTAAAAATGTATTTTCAATTTTTGATGTCAAAAATGAAATTATTAATGTTGAGAGTATTACATTAGTTTACGTGGAAACTTAATATGACATTTAAATAGTATCAGAATAAGTATTTAGATAGCTAAAAACAAATGTCACCACACCGGTTCAATAAAAAAGAACAAGCAAGGAACTCACAGAGCAAACAGTGTTGTTTGGAGGTTTCTGTATCTCTTTTTGGATGTAATCATCCACAAGTTCAGAAAGTTGAAAATATGTCTGGCATTTGTAAGGGAAAGCCCGAAATGAGCATAAATCCTCCCACTTGTGCTTCTTTCTGTAATATTAGTGATCATGAGTAGAAAAACAATTACTATTTCGTATACATACCACACAAATAAAAAATCTAAACACCAACTGAATACTTTGCAAGAAGGAAAGAACAAAACTATTAGGGACCTTTGGTATTGGGTTTTGAAGTCAAAGAAAGGTATTCAACACTTATTTCCCTTATCAAGTGTTTCTTTGAAATTATTAACTTTTTTGCAATGCCCTTTTTTCCTTTTACAGTTTTGAACTACCCAAATTCTTTACTCCCAGTGTCCCACTACAAATTCTCAAAAGAGACACTCTTTGAGAGACCTCACTAAATGGGTTGGCCCAACCAATTAAAAAAAAGAAAGTCTTGTATGACATCGTTTTACCATAAGAAGGGTCCATACATTCATCTCATTTATCTAATTGATCACTTTAAAAGTGTAAGTGATCACGTTAAGGTTACTGTTAATCACTTTAAAAGTATAAAACGTGATCACTTTGAACTGTAGAAAGAGATCACTTTAAAATTATAAGTGATCACTTTAAAACTGTAACTAATCAATTTAAGGTTATAACTGATTACTTTAAGATTGTAAATGATCACTCAAATGTTATAAGGGATCACTTAAAAACTTACAGTGTACATTAAGCCAACCCACTGAGTTCGTGAAACATCTCAATTGAGAATGTGTTAATAAAGGATGATGAATATTAAAAACAAAAAAATAGAAAATAGAAACTATTCTGCTAGTTTTTCAATTCTCCAAACCATCCATTGTTGTTCTTTTTCTTCATCAAACCATCCATGATTTTTCTCCTTCTTCTCCATCAAATTATTCATGACTACTCTCTTTCTTCTCCAATTCAATTTTCACCATTAAGATCACAAAAAGAATTTGAGCTATGATTCAACCATTTTACACTAACTGCCATAAATATCACCTGTCTTCTCTCTCTCTTCCACCATTGTTAACACCATAATTGGCTAGCCAAAATTTTTAAAATGTAATAAAAAATAAAAAAAAAACCTCAAACTTCCATAATTTACTTACAAGTTAGTAGTTATAACTTACAATAGAAGAGGAAATATGCTTCAAACACTCTATCAACTCTGGACAATTTCGAATCACTCAACAAAGAGAAGTATAAACTTCTCACAGTCAAAACATGAAAAGACGAAAGAAAAGTTTGGGGATCAAAACCCAGAAGGAAAAGGCATAATTTATTAAAAAACATCAGACAAAGGAAAGTTTAAGTGGTATAAAAATCAACAGAATTTTAAAGGCATAGTTTAGTGTTTTAACCATCAGAAGTAAGTATTTTAAGTACCAAGTAGGTGTTATAATAATTTATGCAAAAAATAAATGAGACTTTTAAGATCAAGAGTACGTGTTTTAACCATCCAAAGTAGGTATTTTAAGAACTTGGTTCTCAACAAGAACAGTATACATTATTCAATGTACAGCACAATCATCTTATGCACTTTCATGCACAATGTACAGTCATCTCTCTCTATTAGTATCACATTATAACTGCTATGCCAACTCATCAACAAGATCAGAGCTCTAATTTAACAACCTAGATAATTTGGTCACCAAACATCAACCTGGACAATTTAGTCTTGAAAAACAACCTGAAAAACAACCTGGACAATTTTCTAGAAGATATAAATCCAAAAAACATCAAAAGAAATATGAACAAACTTTATCAATTATCAACGGATAACTTACCCGCTAGCCGCATCACAATACCCTCTCAAAGGTGGGGGAACCCTGAAATCAATTCTTTGATATCTGCCAAAGTTTCAAATATTTTTGTCAAAATCCAGGTTCAACAAGGTCATCCAACTATCCTTGTTAAAAATCAACAAGAGGGAATCAAAAAAGAAATATTTTGCAGTATCAAGTCCCAATAACATGATGACTTGGCACTGATCAAAAGAGCTCCAGCATTGTCATGTCAAGCAAATAAAAAATGACCAACTTTATTCTTTGTACTTTATGCTTTAGCAGCTGTGAGTTATGAGCCAAGCTAACTTCTAGAAAATGGGGACAAATTTGGTACAAAATTAAGCTAAAAAATTTTAATTTATGTTTCATATAGATTGATTAGTGAGAAACAGAAAGTGTACAATCCTAAAAGTACTAATACCCCTCAAAAGAAAGGTGCGGAAATGGAGAGGAAAATTTGTGTGCAGATAGAGCAAAATGTCCTCACCCCAAGGAACCTAAAAGGACCTAATCTCATAAGCAATACAAGCAAATTGCGAACTCCAAAAAGCAAAGTATTTAAGTAAGGAAGTGACAATGCATACTTCAAAAATCAAAGTTCCCAAGTAAGCAAGTGAAAAAGACTCGCAAAAACTTGCATCTTCTGTATGATTGGCAATAATAGATTCTCATTAATGACAAAAGAAATTGTCAAGAAAGTTATTTTCAGGGCATAAATCATGTTTCCAAGGCATAAATCATACTCAATCTTATACATTAAATTTGACTAGCTACAGCTATCTAGTTCAACAGAACAAGAAAAACCGGAAAAATTTACTACAGTTCAACTAATGTGGCAAAATGCAAAAACTAGATTAAACAATGTATCAGCAAAAAGTTAGATTATAATATGCAATCTTACATGCGAGATTCAGGATCCTTACGAGGGTCATAACCTTTTCTGATCCAGAACCTATGGAATGGTCCACTTCCAAAGTAGTATGCACTCCGGAACAGGAGCCTGCGCGTCAAATAGCATTAAACAGCAGAGTGATAAGCCACAAGCAATACATATAGATATACAGGCCTACATACTCATGCCACACAAACTTTAGAAGAATAACAAGACAACAAGACAACAGCAGAGTATACCTTTTCAGCATATGCTCTCCGAATTTCAAACCATCATTACACAAGCGTTCATTGATAGAACTTCTTGGCCATATGGGACGTTCCTCAAACAATTTGGACACAGCCATCTGCCATTTCCATTGATCTGTTCCTTGGGGTATGTGCTGATCCCAATTCACCCGTTTAGGGATCTGTATGATTGTTAAGAAACACCAGAGGGGGAAATGCAACGAAAATAATTCTTACAACAGTCTTAGACATGGAAAAATTGAGTGGTTTTGCTGCCTTGTTGGCTAGTTCATACAGAAAAATCAGCGTAGAATAGAGACTTGTATACCAGACTTTAGGCTAGGGATCAATATAAGGATTGAACCAGCACTTCTTTACTCCCCCGGAATTTGATACTTATGGGTTCTAGTTTTTGGCAACATAATTGAGTTCATTTTTTTGGAATATCTCCATCCAATTTCTCAGTCCAACATAAAATTCAATTCAATATCGCATGTAAGAGAAACTTTGAATTTGTACCTTTTTCCTATGAATGAAAGAGAATATATGTGACAACCATCCATCATATAATTTTCTATTGTTTAAGGATGAGATTGCTTTCAAAGGAATCCATCATAGACCTCTAAGATGTTGGAAAGAGCATTCTCTTTTGGTCTGACAATTCGTCGCATTTGAGCCCCTTGGAGAACTGGTTCACAGCACCCCCCTGGAATTGGACCTTACCACAAGTTCATGCTTTAATAATGATTCTTGGAATCTCTCTAAACTCTCCCTCTGTCTTATTTCAGATGTTATTTCCAACATTCTTTCCTTCCCTCCCCTTCTTGAAGACATGGTTTTCCTTTATCTTATGATCTATAACACTGTATAGTCCTACTTATAATAATCATCCCCAAATGCAAGATCTGTTCAGGACTTGCAACCAAACTCCCCCCCCCCCCCCCCCCCCCCACACACACACACACACACAAAAAAAGGAAAAAGAACGTAAATTAGATTACTCCCTCCGTCCTCATTTTGCACCTAGTGCAAAAGAGGTGAAATTTAGTGGAAAGGGAAATTGGATTGGAGAATGATAAAAAAAAAAGTGGAGGTTAAAAATGAGTGATTAAGATGGAGAGAGAGAATAAGTTTGTGGATGAGATTCAAAGGAGAGTGTGATTCCAAGTCCAACCTAGGCCATAATGGATGAGATTCAAATTAAAATGCATCCTTCTCTCCTTCTTTCTTGTTAGCAGAACTTGCAGCAAATTTATAAGTTCAAATGGAGGATGTACGATTCCAAGTCCAACCTAGGCCATAATGGATAGAAAAGTGTGCTCTTTGAAAGTGATAGCAAATTAGTTGAAAAGATTAATTAGCATGACAGAGAAACCAGAAGATGAACTAATCTTACTACTTGTTGCAGTGTTTAAAGATGTTGGGAGCAAGCTAATGCAAAATGCAATGCCGGATGCAAAAGCAAAGGAAGCTGGGACGAAAGCTGCTATGGATAGACGTTTGTAACCCCTGACTTGAGCCCTTCTATTCAAAATTAATCTATTGAATTTGTATGTCTGACATTTGAACACAAATCTTAACCCGTTCAGTTGAATAACCCCTTCTCCCAGTTTTATTAACTAAAAGACCTGATATGAACAATTTCAAAACTTTTAGAAATATCTAGTGCAAGAGAGGATATCTTTTATGTTGAAATCAATAGCGAGACATGGTTCAATATCCATCTGCATCAAGAAAAAAAGAAATATCAGAACTCAGTCATGTACAATCCACCTACACAGACTGACAAGAACGTCATTGTCTCCATGACCATCGTTCAGAAACACAAACTAGATAAAAGTTATTTCAACTATCAAGCACGAAACAATTCCATTTCAAGCCCTGTGAAGAACAACAGCCATAATTCCTTTTTTTTTCTTTTTGACTTCCAATACTTCAATTTTACAGAAGTTTCGTACAATTTGCAAGTTGCAACACTTCCTTTCTCAGCTACAACCTCTCCCTATCACTCTTCTCATCAATCATCACGTAGGTCCCAACTTTATCTCTCTTCTCTCTATAATTTTTGTCCCTCCCCCTTACAGTACGACATTCCAAACAGGGTATTAATTCTCAGTTGCATCACTGCATTCTCAACGTAGTTTGGATTACAGCAAATGTAGTATTACATTGCAACAAACTTCTATGCCTGTTTGCAAGACATTCCACAACCATTAGCATGATGCATCCAAGATTCAAAACCTTGTTTCAAGACGACATTCAGACCCATTTTGTCCCAGAACACATATGCAAATCTAGGATGTATTTATGACTAGAGAATGAGAGAAGCGGTGTCGTATAAGGCCTGGACATAGGCATGCCTAATTAACACTAAAAACATCAGTCCACCACTAGAGTTTGTTGAAAACAGAATCTAATGAACCTAGACCAGTCTTGTCAAAACAGCTGGGCACGAGAATTTTGGTTTAGGTGGTTTTAGGATAGTTATTTATGGGAAGGGTCGGCTTCTGGTTGAGTAGTTTCTGATTTAAATGAGGCGGGGTTAAACAGGTCAAGGGTTTTAGAACGTACTTTATTATTACTAAAAATTTTAAAGGATATATTTAAAAAATATTTTTTACCTTATATCACTTTTGAGGCTTCAAGAAGGATATGATGACTCAAATTAGAAAGAACGACTTGAAATTTAGTGGATCCCGACCAAAAAATGGTAGCGTGAAACTGGAAATTTTGAGCAAATCGGAAAAACAGGTCATGGTTTGACCCCTTTTTTGGTTATTCATGTCGGGTCATTTTTAGGTTACTAGTCAAACTTTCAGGTTATGATCCACAAATTTTAATTGAATTTCGGATCAATTTCCGGTTGGATTAAAAATCAACACATCTAAATAAACCATTAAAGCATGTCAAAAGAAATATATTGTGATCCATTGAAGATTATTACCAACAGAGAAGCAAATTTTTATTTGAAATCATAATGGAATGGAAGTATGGAATTGAGAATCGAAAGAAGCTCTTTAAAATATGAAATATCAGTACTAAAGTGTTAACAAAAGGACCTTCTTGCTTTCATAATACAAGAATCATTAGTATGTAGTTCATGAGCCATCAAAACATATTTCAGCTTCCAAGTATTTAAATCAAAATTCTCCTACTACAAGTTCATCGGTTATTTTCACTTGCCGTCGGCAAAACAAACAACCAAGTATACTAGTATAGCACCCGATTCACATCTTATCAATGGCTGCTCACATTTTTCATCACTATAAAGGAGCAACATCAAAAAAAGAATACCTCCCAGCGATGTTGGACAACTCCCTCCAGTTTCTTTTTTGAACTCAATGTGGTTGATGGCTTCAACCTGAGCAATATATAAGCAAGCATAAATAATGAGATCAAACCAATTTTAATCAAGCCCACATTTGGGCCGACTTAAATCATAGGAATATATTATTAAATGTAAACCCCGGTTCTTCAAATGGAATATGTTGAAAAACAAATCAAAATTCATTAAAACCATATTAGACCAAAAGGTGAAAGCAATCAAAACATACTAGCAGCTAATATATCTAAGCAAATTTGATGAATCACAAGAAAAACACATGAATCTGCTAGTTAATTTTTTTCCCCTTATTCCCACTATGGCCATATATATCAATAATCAAAGAGAACATTCATATTTATCTAGCTTTAAGTGTATTCATATACAGGACCTCAAAAATGACAATTCAAACCTTTCCCATGCATCTTGCCAGCATTAATCATGATTGCAGGATCATCTAGATTCTCTTAAAACTTTAAATGTCAAATAAAAAGAGTTGCACTAGAAGGCTAAATAAAATACTTTCCACACTATTTATCATTGGAACTTTAAAAATTAAAACTAGCCAAATAACACCAAACATCTCGTAAGAACAAAAGGCACAAGCAATTAATTAAACATCCACATTTACTTCTATTCAGAAATGCTCATAGAAGAAAACCATCTTACACTATATTATCGGGAACATCTTTCAACGAAAATAGTGGAGGAACCAGCACCATCAAATTTTCATCATCCGCATCAAGATCATCCTTTTCTAAAAGAGTAAATAGAGAAAATTGAAGAAATATAATTTATGACCGAATGAAAATATACTACTCCTCACTGTTACAAATTAATCGTTACGAATGACTTTTCTTATCATCCCAATTTAATTAATCATATTTCAATGAAGTATTTCTCAAGCAATCTAAAATCTAGCCTATTTTAGTGTATTCACACTTCATAATAATTTAAATAAGCACTTAAAAGAAAAGTTTGGGAGGAATTAGATTGGTTGATGCAAAATATAAAAACATCAAAAGAGTTATATATTAGCGGTGATTTGAAAGATCATGTTGTTATGAGAGTGTTTAGATATGAAGCGATATGAGAGGAGTTTATTTTGGATTTTACACTAGTATATGATTTGGTAGCACTTACTAGTTACTACTTAGCATGTGTATTGAAAGCATGAAAATTTTTCATGACTTATGAACTGAAATCAATTACAACTTGACAAAGCGAAATGATAAGAGAAGTTGTGTAAAAATGTAAGGTCATAGTAGGTAAATCCGTAAATGTTTATTCACCCGACACAAAACCGCTATGTAGCAACCAAGGGAGAGTTTGGTACAAATACTAAAAAAACAGGACTAGAAAGGGAATTTGTTAGCAAGAGTAACGGTAATAGTAAGTGTTTTTGTTATAGGTTGTTTGGTATTTTTGTAGAAAAGGAAACACTTTCTCATAAATCATTTAATTAACCGCCCATAATTATCCTTTCTATATCTTTAAACCAAAAATCACCTCAATTTCATTGAAACCACCAACCCCTAAGCCATGGAGCACCTATAGCACAATCATCATCACTACCAAAACTACTGCCCCACCGCACAAACCAACACCACCAGCCCACCTCCAACATCACTACCAAAACCACCAACATCACCAGCCCATCACCACCATCATCATCAACTAGTAAGTTGATTTTGCCTTACAATTTGCTAAGTTTAAATAATTTAGAAAAACTTGCAAAAAACAATTATAATTGAGCCAAGATCGAAATGAAAACTATCAAACTTATTTAAACTTCAAAAGTAGACATAATGTCAAAGATCATGAAATGTAGAATTTTCTTTGAGAATTAGCAAAATCAACCATAATTGGCAGAAAAAATCAGGTTGAAGATGAGAGAAAATCAAGCTAATTTGTGGAAAAATTGAGAGATTAAAAATCACAATTCAATTGAATATCATCGCAAATCAAAGAAACAGAGAAAGCAATGCAATCTTTCAGTTTTATTCCTTAAAAATTTCAATTGCATGCAAGAAAGAAAACAAAAAAATAAACAAATAAAAGATAGAGAAGGTTACTAAGCTTTGTTGGTTAAGCACTAACCTAATCATCAATGGTGGTTTTTGATATACAATCATTAGAGGGCAAGTGTTGAACTATGGAGTTTCAAAAAGAGAGAAGGATAACAGTAATTGTGTCCGCAACTATTTGAGAGGTAACAGAGTCGGGAAACGATTACCATCAAGTAACGGTTAATCGTTCCTCAACATCCCATGGTAACGGTTAATTGATTCCCTTTCCGATCTCTAAAAGTTTGATACCAAAAAGCCCTAATTTGAGACGAGTAGTGGGTACTTAACAACATAACAAAAAACATAGTTTCAGCAGACCTCTCACCTGTCCTCCGCGAAACATCAGCATGAACAGGAAGGACATGCTGATAATCCACCATTCCTACATCAAAAAAATGTTAAGAAATTCGCAAACCAAACAACATTTGCACAACAATGCCAAAGCCATCCCAAAAAATCTGAGTCGGAAAATTGCAAACCAAACAGAATGATCTAACGATGGTAAGAAAACACAAGTTTCTGACCATTAAAAAAACAAGCTTCCGAGACTCGAGCAACAACATCAGCAGAAAGCACAGTTGAATTTCCAGCCTCTCCAGAACTACACTCCATAGATTGGGTAGTAGAACAATGATCATTTTGATTGTCACTATTATTCTTCCTGGTTATCCTCAAAAGCAAATTGTTACAAGGACGAATATGACCAAAAGCAGGATGTGAACTAGGGTCTTCAGGACGGAAACGAAGCTCCAATTTATTTAATTTGGAACTGCGAACCTACACGAATAGCAAAATCAAAACAATTAATTATTTCAATTTGTCCAATGTTTTCAATTATTTTCCCAATATTAATCCCAATTCTAAAAACATACCCTATCAATGGCATCAATTCCACCTAGGGTTTCAACAGCACGAGACATGGAAGAAGGATATGCAGGGTAATGAACAGCGAAAACTTCATCATCAGGTAATGACCCTGTTACAGTCCCATTTTCGATCACTCCCATGATATGGCTTGAGTTCAATTAATCGAGAATGAAACTATAACTTAATTCTTCAACTAGCTAAAGTCCTTTAGGCTTTAATCAATGCTGCTAAGGTAGATTCGTGGCTTTGAATTTCTGTTTTTTGCAACCAGTTACTACACCCAATTGCATCCAATGAAACCCTAATACATTCAATTACTCAAACTAATTGAAACCAAAATTTGTGATTGCTGTTCATGAGTTCAGGAACTACAATCAATCAAACCCTAATACCTATGCCGTCAAATCCCCCTCTTTCTTGGAAAACTACCAGCGCCACCACCACTGTCTTCGTTTTGAATTTTGTTTCCTGTTCTTCTGTATTTCTAACTATTGTGAAAATTTAAATAATAGGAGTAAAAAACTACAGATGTTACTGTTTTTTAAGGATGATTCTCAAAAGTCGAGCCCAAATATATTTAGAGTTGTAGTAGTATATATTTAAAATTGGATTGAGTTTTTAAGAGCCGTCTTTACAAAAGACGTTCTCAAGTAAGAATTTGTGGAAAAACTATTGTGAAATTTAAATAAAAAAAACTATTGTGAAATTTAAATAAAAAAAAACTATTGTGAAATTAATGAAAATTATTATTCTGCTTCTCTTTAGGCTTTAGGTTTTTTTTTTTTTTAAAAAAGTGACGTTTGATTGTTGGCTTAAAAAAACAGTTAAGGTGACGTTTGATTGTTGTCTTTTACGTTAGTCGGTCAAATAGTTAAAAACAATACTCCCTTTAAATCACATTTATTGTTTTATTTGATTGGGCACGGATATTAAGAGTGGGAGGGGGTCTACAAATAAAGGTGATAGTTGAGTATTTTAATTGATTAAATTAATTGTGAAGGTGGTAGTTCGGGTATTTTAAGTAGTAAACGTGAGGGTATTTCGGTTATTACTTGTGTGATTACTGGGTATTTAGATAAAAAAAATCATGACTAAAAATAGAAATGAGACATATAAGATGAATTTACTCAATAAGAAAATGAGACAATAGTTGTGAATTTGGGAGAGTATTTAGTAAATGGCTTTTAATCTAACAAAAAAACTATAATTTTTTTGTTTTCATTTTAGGGTTTTTAACGTTGATTAAATTTAATTTTTTAGGCTTTTCAGGTCAGGTCGACCAATTTAATTAATCGGGTAAAAAGTTTCAACCCAAACCCATTTAGCAGGTCGAGTCAACTTTTGTTAGGCGTATGAACAACACTCCTTAAACTTTATAACTATAATAATAATAATAATAATAATAATAATAATAATAATATAATAATAATTTATAAATCAAAACTTATTTTCTCTATTTTTTATTTTTATTTTTTTATAGAAAACTATTGTTTTGTTAAAAGTTTAAGCAAAACGTACAAACACTACGCTGGTACGCAAATCTAAAACCCCTCAACCTTTCAGGCTTCAACCCATCCTGTCTTTCTTTTCCGTTGTCAAAAAATGTCGTCCGACGAGCAAACCCCATCGTCAACAATCTCCGCCGAAGAAAACACCGACCAAGCGCCGGAACTCAGCAAGAAAGCCGCCAAAAAAGAAGCCGCTAAGCTCGAAAAGCTCCGCAAAAAGCAAGAAGCTGCCGCCGCAGCCGCCGCTGCAGCTCTCGCTGAAGCCTCAATTGCCGACCCTCTCGCCGACAACTATGGCGATGTTCCTCTCATTGAGCTCCAATCGAAGGTGATTTCGGGTCGTAAATGGACGGAGGTCAAATCTCTTTTTTCCGATCTTAAGGATTCGGAGGTTCTTATCAGAGGACGAGTTCAAGCGATTCGTGCTGTTTCGAAGAAAATGGCATTTGTTGTGGTCAGAGAAGCTGGTTATACTGTTCAGTGTGTTTTGATGGTTGCTAAGGAGAAAGTTAGTGAGCAGATGGTTAAGTTTGCAAATACTTTGAGCCGTGAATCAATTGTTGATATTTTCGGTGTTGTTTCTGTTCCTAATGAAGCCATTAAAGGAACTTCTCAGCAGGTAATACGGGCGATTTTGATTTTTGTGTGATTTTCTGATTATTGAATTTATTGATGAATTTAACTATTTTTCTGTGAAATTCTTGACGTTTGGTGCAGGTTGAGATTCAGGTTCGTAAGATTTACTGTATCAATAGAGCTGTGCCAACCCTTCCTATAAATATCGAGGATGCTGCTCGAAGTGAAGCGGAGATTGAAGAAGCTTTGAAGGTAAAATATTATTTTCTTTTGGCAATTGAAGGTGTTCCTCAGTGATGGAAATGTTTTAATACCTTGTAAAATTGGAATCCTGATTACTGGATTATAAGAAATATTTTGAAAATTGATTAGTAAAAATACTTTTGTTCCCAAAAAAGGAGAATTCTTAAAAATTTAAAGCTTGATTACTTAAGCATGTATGAAGCAAGTAAAAAAACCATTGAAACTATTAGAAATTCAACTTAAACAGGATATGATATGGAGTACTTAATGTAAATTAATATTTTAAAAATACTTTTGTTTTTCCCATTGTTCTTAACTAGTATCTTTATTTTTTCTGTTTGTCTCTTTTTCATCCCTTTCTATAACCATGTTTTGCTTACAAAACTATTTGTAAATGCATGGGATAATTGCTCAGCTTTGTTCTCTCTTTTACTAATGATACCTGGTGATTTGGTAAATAAATTAGTTTGTCTTCAAAATTTTAAAATAAATATCTAGGTTTTAATGGTCCCATTGTTGGCCCAACCGCCCAAGACCAATGGACTACAAACTCGATTCAAGCTAAATGGAGATTTAAGTGCAAGAGTTAAGTCTAGAAGCATCTCAAATTCACATATAGATATATTTGCCTACTTGTCCTTTTCCTGAAAATGCAAAATATTGGTGCTTGTTAAATTAATATGTGACCAATCAACTATCTTGCATTCACGTTGTCAAAGTCACCCACAGCAGCTCATTTATGAAATATATGCTGCAGAGCTTTTATATATTTCAGAATTATAAGGGGGTGGAGCCTAGAAAAAAACTGGGTCGTGGAGGTCGGCCGGGAGACCCAACATTCTCCACAGCCCCACCCTGGCTGTTAGGTTTTTATACAAACTGAACTGTATTGGAACTTTGCCTCTTCTTACTGCTTAGATAAGTCTGATTTCATGTGAGGTATCTGCTGCTTGAAATGCAATGTTGTCATATCTATCAGTAAGTTGAGAAAATGAAAGAGATTTTTTTTTGACGAATTTGGTAAATGTTTTTGTTTGCAGGATGGTAAACAACTTGTTCGGGTTAACCAAGATACTCGTTTGAATTTCCGAGTATTAGATTTGAGGACACCGGCTAATCAAGCCATATTTCATTTGTCCAGTGAAGTGGAACATGTAAGAAGATCTTGTAGATTCTTTGGATATTCTTCCTACAACGAAAATATTTTTTTATTTGATGAAATAGCTCTGCTCAGAGCTGCTGGGTTTAGCAATTTTTCACTATGTTTTCAAGAATAGCATCAATGATGTAGAACTAGAACAATTATGTACAAACTTGATTCTTGACTTATTTTATAGTCTTTATGAATGAGCTCAAGGACTGAGCTCAAGAATAGCATCAATGATGTAGAACTAGAACAATTATGTACAAAAATACTGTTTATGGATGAGCTCATGAATAGCATAATTCATGCTTACATGTTAGATTGCACAGAGAGCATGTTTTGTTGTCTTTTCTCATTAATGGTTTTCGTACATGATATAACAAATTTCATTTGTAAATGTTTGAAGAAGTTGAATCATCCATAAAATTCATTGATTTTCTGTTGTCAATGATTAATATGCTGCTTATAAAAGTATTGCAAAGATGGTCACATGTTCTTGATTTTCTCAAGTTACTTGACTGTTTACTAGATCAGCTGTTTAATATGATACACTTGATGGTTGGGTTCTCATGCAAGCTCCATTGTCATGGCTGGATGTTTTAGTTGCGGGCCATCTTTTTAGTTTATTCTTGTTCCTTTGCAGATATTCAGGGTGTTCTTGCGATCTGAAGGCTTTCGAGGAATCCATACCCCCAAGTTGATGGGAGGAACAAGTGAAGGAGGGGCTGCAGTTTTCAGACTTGACTACAAAGGCCAGCCTGCATGTCTTGCTCAATCACCACAGCTTCACAAGCAAATGTCAATTTCAGGTGATTTCAGGCGTGTGTTTGAGGTTGGTCCTGTTTTCAGGGCAGAGGATTCCTTTACTCACAGGCATCTTTGTGAGTTTACGGGTCTTGATGCAGAAATGGAGATCAAAGAACACTATTCAGAGGTCGGATGAGTTTGTTTAAATCTTTGTTTAGTTGCTTATGTTTTGCATCATTTCAACTTAAATAGTATTTTTTTTTTTTTGCATTCTCCAGGTTATGGACATAATTGACCGGTTATTTGTGGCCATTTTTGACCACTTAAATGAGAACTGCAAGGGAGAACTAGAAGCTGTGTCAAGGCAATATCCATTTCAACCTTTGAAGGTTCATTTCTAAGTTCTACTATTTTGTTTTAAAAAAATTCTATTCATCA
Source organism: Amaranthus cruentus (assembly GCA_019425755.1). Classification (NCBI taxonomy): domain Eukaryota; kingdom Viridiplantae; phylum Streptophyta; class Magnoliopsida; order Caryophyllales; family Amaranthaceae; genus Amaranthus; species Amaranthus cruentus. Next base: position 6,179,851 of record CM033463.1, on the reverse strand, counting down.
ACTTTATTTGAACCATGATTCTTACATTCTTGACTCTTGAGTCTTGTGAAAACTTATAACAATGTTTTTTTATGTTTTCTGAATGGACTCTTGTTCACATGGAATTTATGTACTTGCAGTATCTGCGGAAAACATTGCAGTTGACCTTCCAAGAAGGAGTTCAAATGCTTAAGGTAAAAGGATGTATCACTTTTTCACCAGTAATTAGAATAATAATCTGATAGTAAGTTGTGAATTTTGGGAGGAATGTCTGCACTCTGCAATATTAAAGGTTTCTTTCAATATAGTGCTGTTTAAAGTAGCTGATGTTCATAACTTCACATTTTATGGAGATTCCATGGATGCATATCTGCCTCTTCAATATTAAAATGAAGTTGATGTTAAAATGCTTTATAAAACTCATCCTGTTGCAAGTGATCTTTAAGGATGCTTAGAGTGATTGTATAATTTTTGCTTCCATGTATTTGATTTCATTGGCAATTGACTTATATTTGCAGGAGGCTGGTATTGAAGTTGATCCATATGGGGACCTTAACACTGAAACAGAAAGAAAGCTCGGAGAATTAGTCCGTCACAAGTCGGTTAATCTTTTGAAGAATTTTGTTTTCTTGAAAAATTATTTATACAAATGCAAAATGCATCAAGAAACACTGGGTTGACATTTAGAAAGTATTTTGTTATACATCATAAGAGGCACTAGTCAAGTAATAACTGTAAAGCAGAAGCACCACTATAAAGATGATAGAATGATTTGAATGCTGACAAGGATTTTTTTGATTGTATTGCTTGAAAGAAATTCATGTATATGAACGAATTAGATTGTTAGAGATCTCTTTGTTGAATGATGAGTATTATCTAATTCTTGTATTTCTCTTCTTTTCATAGTTCTAGCTGGGAGGATTGACTGTTGTTTCTTTTTTTGCAGATATGACACGGAGTTTTACATCCTTCATCGGTATCCATTGGCTGTTAGGCCATTCTACACAATGCCCTGCTATGATGATCCATTATATAGCAATTCATTTGATGTCTTTATACGAGGTAAGCTAGATTGTTTTCTTTTCAATTATTCGTTTTCCCCGACAATTGGGCAGGATTTCATTATTAGAAATACCTAAGTCGTCCCAATAGTGAAACCAATGCACCTTTGTTGCAAGATAATTGCTTTGTTTACTGTCATCTGTGTGATGTATGAAATGTACTCTATTTCTTGCTATGACCTGCCATCTTTGTTATGTTTTCTTTTGGTGCATGAATGTTGGGGATTTCCATGGTTGTCTTATCGATATTGTATTTGTAACACCTCATATCTAGGTCAAATTTTTGAAAAGCATTTTAAAGGTAAAACATGAATCAAAACCTAATCATGGGAGCTTTACCATCACATCTATTTAAAAAATAAATGTTAGGCTAAACAAACTTCAAATAACTTGATAAAATTTAACCAACTACACAAGTCTTACTACTTAGTAAAGTTTCATACCCAAATTAACATAGTTTTATTTCTAAAAAATAAATGTTAAGCAAAACAAACTTCAAATAACTTGATAAAATTTAACCAACTACGTAAGTCTTACAACTTAGTAAAGTTTCATACCCAAATTAACATAGCTATAAAAGTTAAACAAGTAGAACATAAAATGTTTTAGACTAATCCTTAAGTAACAACTACAAATACTTTTTGGGTGAACCTCACTCCACACTCCCCAAGTGATCATGTTGAATGTGGTCTATGTAGATCATTCTATTCATTGTCGACTAGCTTGAAGCTTAATATGTCATGTTGAATGTTGCCTTTTTATTGTTGTAAGGAAATTACATTGTTGGTGCCAGACATGATTACATGTCCAAATGTCTAACATGACTATTTTATGAAAAAAATTCTAAGATTCTAAACCAAATTTAACTGTTCAAATATCCTATGCATGTCCATTTAACATCAGTTATCACCACTTGACCAGGATGATGAAATTGGTCTTGACCTAAGCCTTTATTTGTTATGGAGAAAGTACATTTGCTACAAAAGAGTCCCCACCTCATAAATCTTGTACAATTTAATCAGATCGTTATGTAACAAATTCTTTGTCTCCAAGTATATGTGGTTAATGGTTCAGGTTAGTTTTATTAGTGTGTTCTGAGTGGCATAAAGGTATGCATCCAGGCACAACTCATAGGTGTTAGCATACAAATTCAGATTTCCTATAGGTATAGTATAGGATGTGTGAGTCAAGGACTCAAGGGTGTGGGGAAAGGGGTTTAGGGTGTATTTTTTGGAGTTTAAGGTGGCAAGGGGTAAAGAGGACCAAGTAGATGTTAGCTAGCGGAAAAAATTGGTTTTGAAGTCGGCCATTGGGCTACTACTAGACTTGTGTGGATTTATTCTGTATGGCTAATTAAGGCTCTTTTCTTTCTTTTTTTTTTTTGAATTAATTAAGGCTCTTTTCTATATGGCTTATATTATGAAAAAAAACTTCACATATGTTTAGCTAAAGAAATTAGATAAATTCACTTAAGTTCTGATAAGGTCAGTAATCTGATCTCTCACATATTTAACTTATTTTAGACTAATGAAATCAGATAAGGTCTAGAAAATAAAGATTAAGGATTACAGCCTTACAGGTACTAAGTTCAAATATGCCTTGTAGAATGGAGCCTTGCTTGCAACTGAATACACAACTTATTTACCAGTACACGTCATCTCTTGATATGAACGGAATTTTTTTGCACATCTTACTCATTTAAGTTTGTACCTCAAGCTATTTTTCATTTTGCTGTTCATGCATGTTAATTGGTCTGTTTGTCATTTTCTGAGAAGTTAGTGACCTTATTATTCACTTTATAAAAATATCAGCCATATGCCCAATGATAGTGTATTGTGACTGTATGTCTGTATGATAAATATTTTTGCACTATGGTAGTATTAGTGCTTCTACTAACAATTAATCAAAGGCATCTGAACTGAGTTGCAATTCCTTAATCTGATACTTCATTCATATATGTTGTTTCAAGATTATTTCCCCTAACTTCTGCATTCCCTTCATTCACTTCAGGTGAGGAGATCATATCAGGAGCTCAGCGTGTCCATGACCCTGAATTTTTGACAAAGCGTGCTGAAGTATGTGGTATTGAAGTGAAGACAATAGCTACTTATCTTGACTCCTTCAAGTAAGTTGTTAATTTTCCTGCTAAAAATTGTTGTGTAGCTGGATATTGCCTCTTATGGTAACTGTCATTCAGTACTGGATTAACTTTTGCTTAGTATTTTGTGCCTTAGTTAAATGGCTGAATTTAATGAGCGCTAGGGTTGCTTATATTTTGATAGTAATATAATCTTCTAGCGGATTTGCTTGTTTTCTGCGCTTTTGATTTTCTTTTCTTAAGCATGCACCTTAAAGATGAATGGACATGCTCTAAAGAAGGTAATTTGAAATGAAATACATCAGAAAGGGCTTGAATTTTAGATATAGAAGAAAAAGTCAGTGAAAACCATCCTCAATGGTCATGTGTAAAGAAAACCGAATAATGAAAAGTTAGAACAATAGAAGGTTGAAACTTTCAGGAGTTATAATTGAAAGTGGACTGAAAATGACTTGCAATAGAAGTGAAGAAAGACTTGAAATTTGGATTTATAGGAGAATACGACGATGGATAGGAATGATTGGATGATTTTATCAATGATGCATTGAGTAATGTTATGGAATGCCTTAGATTTTTGTCATCAGATGATTCTAGGTTTTATCAAGTAGTCATGATTTGAAGTGTTACTCTTATTAATCCTGGTCATGTTTTTTGATGGGATTAATTATAAAAATGATATCGTAAATATGAGTTTTTGATAGCAACAAAAACTTTTAGGTTCTCTTCCTATTGTCGCTATGGACTGATTTCCACGAGACTTATGTGGTGTTGATCTTGAATCAGTGTTGTATCACATATAGTATATGCTATTATCTTCTAGGGACGAACTCTTTGAATACGAGCCTGGATTTACTATTTAGTGTATGCTATGAATTGGTAAAGTAAACTAGAACAGTGAATTGAGAATGAAATGAATAAAATGACAAAAGAGAAATTATGTTGATTGCATGATAAAAGAGTGATTACAACTCTAAAAAGCATAACAAGAAAAGATATATCAAGCTATTCGAGACGCTTGAGATCTCCTGATGAGTTTAAAACCCACCCACAATGTGTTTACTGATTTCTTGATGCGAATGTCCCTCTAATTCCCCTTATTTATATTAAAACTACCACTTAAAACTAACTTATTCCCCAAGTTACTCCTAACAATGTAATTACCTAATTACCCCTTTGTAATCCATTATCCCCAAATATCAAGTCATAGCAATGTACAGTGGATTTACCCATTAATGGGATTTAGCATAAGTCATTATCGTATATTTTCTTTTTACAATTTTTCTCGTCAAAAGGAACTCAAAATGTTCTCATCATTTCTTTCACATTCTTGTTATATTTTAATGGCTCCCTTCTTAAATTGGTGGGCCTGACTTCATATCTTCATGAAGTCGCATGGATAAGAGGGAAATAAGATGGAATGATGGGTAGTATCAGTAACCACAACCAAATATATCCTAAAATCATAGTCTATATCCAACCAAGTCTTATTACTTGCAATTAAAAAAAGGAATGATATTCTCATCGTTGGGTAATTAGATGGTATACAGTAGTGAGTGTGAAGCCATTCCAGTCTAACTTCATTTTGCTATATTTCTATTTTGGGGCATAAGTTCAAACACTATTCTAATCTATTCTCATTCTCTTTCTCAATCTCATCTATACATTTCTTTCGTTCACTCGTCTACTACACTCTACCTTAATAAAGTAGAGAAATGCATTTGTAGCAACCTCTTAATGTCCTAGATATAAGTATATGGTAGTTTTGTTGTTATCATTCTATGCAAGGGCTATTGCTGTCATTATGCCCTTTCTTCTTTTGTTTGATCTGAATGTGCAGTCAGAGCTTTGAGTTTCGAGTAAACATTTTCTTCCTGTACATATTTTGGAACCCGAAAACTTGTACTCTACCTAATGAAATAATTTGTTTTGCAGGTATGGTGCTTGGCCGCACGGCGGGTTCGGAGTGGGTTTAGAGCGGGTTGTTATGCTATTCTGCAACCTGAACAACATCAGGAAGACATCTCTATATCCCCGCGATCCACAAAGGCTTGCGCCTTGATCTTGTTTGCTCGACAACAATTTTGCCAACATTGTTGCTATTGCTTTTAATTATTTATGGCTAACTGTCTGATTTGGGAGACATTTCTCAATTAGCTCATACAAATGGAAATTAACAAACTTGAAGGATGTCTTTTCTCATGTTTTGCTTATAAAGTTTGCGAATTGTGAATCAGTTACTTACATTTCTTACAATTCACTTTCACTCCTCGGTCGGTCAGTCCTTACCACTGCCGACTTTCTGCCTTCTACGCAGCTTTGTCTTTTGCAAGCATTTGATGAGTAGTTTTTTGTTCCTCTCATATTATCACTTTTCATTTTAATTTGTTTAGGGGTGTTTAGTATATGGCTTTTGGCTTAGCTTTTTGGTTGACTTTTGACTTGTTGGTTGGTCAAACAACCAAATAAAGTGTTTGGTAAATAGCTTTTAAAGCAGCTGAAAAGCTGGCTTTTTAGCCAAAATGAAAAGTTGCTCCAACTAGCTTTTTGGGTTGACTTTTGGCTTGTTGACCCACTTTTTCTCTAATAAACAGCCAACAACCAATATTCAAATTTACCAAACATCTCCACAAACAGTTAGCTTTTTAAGCTAGCTAGCTTAAAAGCCAACAAAAACAACCAACATTTCAGTTGGTCAAACAAGCCAACTAAAAAAGTCAATCGCCAACGGCCAACAACCAATTGCCAAACACCCCTAGCTGATTTTGCGGTGTTTGATTAAACCTAAACTTGAGGATCAACAAATATTTTCGTTCACGTGGTAGTGTTTCACATATGTTTGGGTCATATAATGTTTTTCACAAAAAGAATTAGAATAGGTAGTCTTTTTACAAACAGTGGTATAAAATAGGTAGTTTTTTATAACTTTTCTATATAACAATGTAATACATTGACAAATTTAAGAGAGGATGATGTAATTACTATTTTACTTTAGTTATATTTATAATTTATAGATATAGATTATAGATAGATCACTGATTTAGCTTTAGGTGTAAAATGAGTCTACATAGATTCGCAATAGCACTAACATGGGTCTAAAAATTTGTCATAAATCGAGTCTAGGGCAAGAATAGGCATTGGGTGGACTCGGTTATTAAAAATTAGATTAACACTCATTTACTTTTTTATTTTCATTGGACTTTGACTAAACACAAGAGTGAGATACAAATCATTAAATTATTGAATATGGAGTAGGTCAAAAACATCATGTATCCAAAGCTAGGAGTGTGAATCTTTTTTCCATTTTTGGTTTTGATACAAAATAAAACTAAACAAACTTAATTCGACTTATATATTAAAATTTACTAAATTAAAACTAAACCAAATTGAATAAAAATCTAAAAAACAAAACCATATAACCAAAATTAGCTCAACAAAAAACAAAGTTTTTCGATAAATAATCAAAGGTAAAAAACAAAGCATAACTCTTATACCAAATAAACATAAGTTCAAAGTAGTCAAACATAACAAAATTTAAATTTTTCAATCAAAAAAAAAAACAAAATTTAAATTTTTGATAAAATAATAATTAATGTAAGTAATACATTGGACAATATCAATAAAATTAAAATATATTTAAAATATTTTTATCTCTTTATCGTCATTATCCTCATTATGTTCTATTTATTGCGCTTATAAATTTTTTTTATATTAGATTAGATGTAAAGTGAATATTTTTTTTTGAGTGGATGTAATTGAATTTTTTTTCCTTTTTTTTTTGGGAAAAAAATATCCAAGTCTTCTATTTTAAGATAATAATTGAATTCTATTAGTAAATGTTGTTGACCGTTAAATCCCCTTTGTTCCCGCTACTCCACTCTCTTCCAAACACACCAAAAACCTTCCTTCTTCTTTCTTTCCTCCATTCCTCTCCATTCTTCCCCATTTCCCTCTCTTTCTTCTCTAATTCCTCTCATTCTTGAGAAAAATTCAACAAAAATGGATAATGATCATGATGAAGACAATGATCCATCATCTTCTTCGTTTTTAAACTCCAATCCTAATCTCAAAGCCTATTCTCTCAATACCCAAATCCGCCATGAAAGTAGTTGCACCTCTTATGATGATTCACAAGAAGAAAATGATGTTTTCTATCCTTACGCTTCGAATTCCTCCTCTGAAACAAACCCTAGGTACGATCACTCTGTTTCTCTCCCGACCGTCATATCATTACCCAGTGATGAAGATGATCAACGACTTGCTATGCCGGAATTTACTGCTAATGGTGGTGTTGATATTTTTAGGGCTCCGATTCGGTCTGCCGTTCACCCAACTCGCCCACCCGCTTTGGAGCTTAGGCCCCATCCGTTAAGGGAGACACAAGTTGGGAGGTTTTTGAGGACGATTGGGTGTACGGATAGTCATTTGTGGGCGGGTCAAGAAAATGGTGTTCGGTATTGGAGATTCAGGGATGCGTATGAAGCTGGGGTTGGATTTGGCGGAAAAGGGAAACGTGGGGATGAAGATACGTCGCCATTTTATGAATCTGCAGCTACTTCGCCTACCATTTGTATGGTGGTTGATAATGGGAATAGGTTGATATGGACTGGACATAAAGATGGTAAGATTAGGTCTTGGAAAATGGATCAGAATTCGGATCCAAGTGGTGCTGATGATGTGGTACCACCCTTTCGAGAAGGTCTTGCTTGGCAAGCGCATAAAGGACCTGTTCTTGCTTTAATTATATCATCTTATGGTAGATTTACTAATCTTTTTGTTATTTTGGAAAAATGTTTGTTTTTAATGTAAATTTGAATTAGATTTTTGGGTTGGAGTGTATATAGCTCAAATGGTATCATTTTGTTGCGGAAGTGGTTACCTACAGGGGGGGCAGACCTAGGATTTTAGCATTGCATTGATAAAGCATGAGATAGAATAATGCATATAAAACGCTAAAAAATAAAGTAAACTCCACAAACTCGTTAGCTATTACCGTATATGAAAATAAAGAGAGCATTTTGACTCTAGCAAAATTGCGGACTTCGTGTTTTATCGACTAACCCGGAAAAGCTTAATTTTCGAGTTTTCGTCTGCAACAAGATAACTTGCCATCTTTATTGGTGAATTAAGAGGCAGTCTTAAATAACCTCCTTTTTGTCAATGTATGGGTAGCGGCAGCTATTTAGCATTTGGGTAATGACGTGTATAAACTTCAATTTTTGTGGTTCTTCAGGCGACCTGTGGTCTGGCGCGGAAGGTGGTGTGATCAAAGTATGGGCATGGGACTCGATAGAGAAATCACTGTCTCTAACAGCTGAGGAAAAGCACATGGCTGCCCTGTTAGTTGAGAGGTCTAATGTGGACTTGAGAAGTCAGGTAACTGTGAATGGTGTATGCAATATCTCATCTTCAGATATAAAGGTTATGCTATCTGATAATTGCAAAGGAAGGGTGTGGTGTGCCACTAGTCTATCCTTCTCATTATGGTATGATTCCAACCTTTTCTTAGAAGTATTTCTTCATGAGCTTGTGTTCTTTCTTCGATGCTAAAAAAGTATCATATAATGTGCTAATTGTTGGTTTCCAACAACAGGGATGCGCGTACCAAGGAACTTATTAAAGTGTATAACACTGAGGGAATTGAAAACCGGGTTGAGATTCCCATGCGCGAGGATCAACCCGCTGATGATGAGATTAAGGTAAAATTTGTTTCCACATCAAAGAAGGAAAAGCCACAAGGGTTTTTAGGAAAAACACGTAATGCTTTGATGGGAGCAGCAGATGCTGTCCGTAGAGTAGCTACAAGGGGTACAGGGGCATTTAACGAGGATATAAAGAAGACGGAGGCACTGGTATTAACTGCTGATGGATCCATTTGGAGTGGTTGTTCAAATGGTGTAATTCTGCAGTGGGATTCAAATGGAAATCGTGTCCAAGATTTTAATCATCATAATTCTGCTGTTCTATGCTTTTGCACCCAAGGTTGTAGGCTATGGGTGGGATATGCTAGTGGTGTGATACAATTGCTGGATCTTGATGGAAATATTTTAGCGGGGTGGGTTGCTCATAGTAGTCCGGTAATAAAGATGGCGATAGGTGGAGGTTATGTTTTCAGCACGGCTATTCATGGTGGTATACGTGGATGGCACCTCACGTCCCCTGGCCCGATCGATGCTATAATACGTGCTGCATTGTCTTCTAAAGAGTTGTTATATACGAGAAGAGAAAGTATAAAGATGTTGGTAGGAACATGGAATGTTGGTCAAGGGAAACCTAACCCGGAAGCACTCAGATCATGGCTAGCTTCTGCAGTGTCTGATGTTGGAATTGTTGTGGTTGGGTTGCAGGAAGTGGAAATGGGAGCTGGTTTCCTTGCCATGTCTGCCGCAAAAGAAACTGTGAGCATCTCTTTAAGTCCCTTTTACTATCCTCACATTGTCATTGATGTCTAGTTTTTTTCTTGGAAAATCGAGCTGTTGAAAATAAACTCATCTATTGTATGTACAGGTAGGACTAGAAGGTAGTGCCATCGGGCATGTTTGGCAGGATGCTATAGGTAGGATCTTAAATGAAGGAATTGTATTTGAACGTGTAGGTTCACGGCAGCTTGCTGGCTTGCTTATAGCTATCTGGTAATTTAGTTGAGTTTTTTTAATTAAATTTCGGACTCGTGGCCATAGTGTAAAAATATGGTAATGTCACGATTGTGGTAACGACACTGTGATACGGTAACAGAAGTGTTAAGGTTATCGTATCGCCTAATTATCGGTCAAATCATAAAATATCCCTTGATATGGCGTACAATACAGTTTTTTACACCTTTACTCGCGGGAAATATTGGTTTCTTTGTTTTGAAAACTCTTACAATGCGGGTTATGTGATACGAAGCGGCCTTGTTTTTATAATATGCTCATTGCACCCATGATAGAATGCTGTTCCTTCTTCTGTGTACCTATGATAGTCAAATATCTGTTTTAGGGTAAGAAAGAATATGAGGATGCACGCTGGAGACCTTGATGTTGCTGCAGTTGCTTGTGGTTTTGGCCGAACAATTGGAAACAAGGTATTTTTATTCAGTAATGTTCATGGGTGTGATCTGTATTCAGTAATTTTCATGGTTGTGATCTTTATTCAGTAATGTTCATGGGTGTGTTCATTACGCTATGTTCCTGCTGTTCCTCACAATAATTACTTGTGTTCATAATCAAACTTGCAGGGAGGAGTAGGCTTGAGACTGAGAGTCCATGATAGAATAATTTGTTTTGTGAACTGTCACTTAGCAGCGCATTTGGAAGCTGTTGCTCGTCGTAATGCTGATTTCGATCACATCTGGCGAACAATGGCCTTCTCGCGGCAATCTCACTTACTCAACGTTGCTGCTGGTATGCGATGTCTGCTTTTGTATTGCTCTCTTGCGTTGTGCATATATTTATTTTGGCTCCTTTACTCTTCTGGCTTCCCATTGCTCCTATCTCTTGCAGCTGGAGCTTCTTCTGCATCCCAAGTGCTTCGTGCTGCAAATGTAAGTCGGAATATGATTAAGAATCTCCAGAAATTGATATCATATAGGATTTTCCTTTGATTAATTACAATTATTTAAGCTCTAGGTCCTTGTGATTGTACTTCCGGGTGTTGCAGGGTGCCGGTGGAAACTCTGATGAGGGTATCCGACCTGATTTAGCAGAGGCAGACATGGTTATCTTTCTTGGAGACTTTAATTATCGGCTTTTTGGAATATCATACGATGAAGCAAGAGATTTTGTTTCTCAAAGAAGCTTTGATTGGCTACGAGAAAAGGATCAGCTTCGAGCAGAGATGAAAGCCGGGAAAGTTTTCCAAGGAATGCGCGAGGCCATGATCAAATTTCCTCCGACTTATAAATTCGACAGGCATGTACCAGGCTTAGGAGGTAAACATTTACTTTCAAGGACCGATTTAGCATTTAAACAGCTTCTATACCGGCACTCTTTCCGTCTTTTTTCACCATCTCTCAACCTTTCCAGGCTATGATTCGGGAGAGAAGAAACGAATTCCTGCTTGGTGCGATAGAGTAATATATCGAGATTGTCGTACTGGACCTGTATCAGAGTGCAGTTTGGACTGTCCAATACTCGCCTCAATACAAATGTATGTTCAAATATAATGTGGACAACCACTGAAACTGATCCGTTGGTTAATGTAGCCGACCCCAAACTTTTGGGATTAAGGCTTTGGCATTGTTGTGGTTAATGTGAACACAACAGAGCACTTCATTCCACTCGCACCACTTCTAACATAGACACTCTTTTTCGCCTAAAAACAGGTATGAAGCTTGTATGGACGTTACTGAAAGTGATCACAAACCTGTCCGATGTAAATTTAGTGTTCAGCTAACACGAGTAGATAGATCATTTAGGAGGAAAGAGTTTGGCGAAGTTATGGAAACTAGCAAAGAGATTAAATCTTTGCTTCGAGAATTATCTGTGATACCGGACACAGAAGTTAGTACAGGTAACATAAGTTTACAAAACCAGGAGACTTCCTTTCTCCAGATCACTAACAAGAGTAAAGACAAGGAGGCTGTGTTTCATATCATATGTGAAGGTCGATTCACTATCAATGTCAACGGAGAACCAACAGACCTTCAGCCCCGAGCCGCTTTTGGATTTCCTGCTTGGCTTGAGGTAGTGTTTTACACATTATATATAGGACTCCTTCCTGCATTACTTCCAATTAGAACGGTTATGTTGGGTTTAAGGTGTTCTTGGTACGATTGTATGTGTTCAAAACAGACTTAATGACCCGAAATTATCGAACCTTATAACTGAACCCGATTTGACCTGACTTCACGATAACCCGAATGAACACCTCTAGGTACAATCAATTTTAACAGTTTCCAAATAATAGGCAAATTTACTATAAAGGAGTTGCATAATTTAAAGAACATGAAAATGGGTTAATAAGTTGTGTAATTGTATGTTCCATTGCAGGTTTCACCAGCATGTGGTGTAATTGACACTGAACAAAGCATGGATGTAACGGTGCGTCATACGGAGTTCCATACATTAGGCAATTTAGTCGACGGAGTCTCTCAAAACCGGGGGTCTGAAGACACGAGAGACAAGGAAGCGGTACTGGCAGTTCAAGTAAAATGCAGTACTTCAATGGTGTTCACAATACACCGCGTCCATGTACGTCATTGCTATTCAACAAGGACATTACACATCGACTCGAGAACAAACAACTCCTATCACTCCGAGAGTCAACTTCATGATAACAATACTGTCGTGGTTGATCGTGGCTGATCGTGTTTTTTGACATGGATCTGTAAATAGATGGAATTTGTAGCTGTACATCTTCACTTGCAACTTGCAAGAGATTTGATCTCCTTAATGAGCTGTAGAATTCATTCATTCCTTCATACATTCATTTGCCTGCAGACTGTTGTTTTCTGTTCATGGAAACATTGTAATTGTGAAGATGTAGATTTTTGGTGTAGTGAAAACCATGATGTAGGATGTTCATTAACCCTGATGATAGTAAATTCTTTTTTGCTCTTCACACTTCCAGTATTATCGTAGAAAGACTCTATTGTCAAGGTTTTTGAGCTTACTGCGATCGAGGTGTTAGACGAGACAACAAACTATCTGCATTTTTGCACTATGTCTAAAACTCATCAGTTCACTAAAAAAAACTTTGGGAAATTTCATATGGTGACCCTGAATTTACGGCATTTTCACGTGGTGGATAAAACTTTTTTTTATCCGCATAGTGACCCTGTGCTTCTAGCTTTTCCACTTGGTAGGCAAAAAGTTAAGATTTTTGTTAAATTTACTTTATTATCATCCATCATAATGACCCTTTTTCATAAGAACAAACGCCCCAATCACCCTCAAGGAAAACTCATTTGACAACTTGGTCGAAATGAGTACTTAATTTTTAAAACCTTAGCATTTTGTCTACCACATGAAAAAAGTTAATGCTTGGGGTCACGATGCGGATTAAAAATGTTTGTCTACCAGATGAAAAAGTCAAAAACTAAGGTTATCACAGAGATGGGTAGCAGTAGTTTTACTAGCATTATATTATACATTACAGCTAGAAATGTGATCCTCTGTTTCTTCAGCCCCTAATTCGTTCTTGTAAAGCTTAAGAAAATGGATCACTGCTCAATACAACTTACTATGCATCATACTTATACACAAATACACACAGCTCAAATTACCAGGATTTGAACTTATAATTACTTAAAGCACATACATTCTTTTGTACTCGGTGCTCAAGAATTCTGGATCCGAAGCAACTGCCGACATGGAATAGGAATGCGACTTGCTCTCAGCTCGTTTTATCCTCCTTGACTTTGATTCATCCAATCGATGCATAATCATACAGTAGCACATGGAGCCGATGATTGGTATCATAATCACGGCTCCAATCACCGTTGCCCATATTGCAAGCCACCTACCATGCGGACCCACCACCACATACGAGAGAGCAATGAAGGCGACAGAGATGCAGAGACAAGCCACCCACATCAATTTGTTTATCACAAACATGAGCTGCTTTTTTGCCTTCTGTTCGATGACGACGACAGACGTTTGGACAACAACAACAGCAAGGGAGATGAACAATGCCGCACTGTCAAACACAAAGAATATAGTGAATGCCTTGTTATCAGCAATTTGAGCTTGTCCAAGAGATTTCCCAGGCGTTTTCTGCTCTACGTATTGACCAGGCACTTGGAAGATGGCAGCAAACGCAACAGTTGCTATGAGAACAGCCACCACCGTAGCATTGTTTATTGCATTGTTGAGGCCGTTAGTGTGGAGTTTCTTGAGCTTTTTTGCAATCTTTTGGACCCTAACATCAGTTTTATGGGTTTGTTGAAGCTGGGACTTCACATTGTGTTTGATGTCACTTACAGTTTGCTTAAGTTGCTTCTCTGTACTCGGAGGCTTTCCAAGTTCCTTGGAAGTGAGTGCTCCCGCCTCTCTTAGTACTGAAACCAGCTCCGGTGGTCCAATTTTTTCAGCAATATCAAGTACAGACTCACCCGCCTTATTGATTGCATTGATTTCTATGCCATCAAACTGTAGCAGGCAACTGACATTCTGTAGATTTAGACAAAAGTTAAGTTCACAGAATCAACGATTATGAAGGAAATTCCAAACATATGATCAAATTTTTCCAGGCTTTGGTTTATTGGTGAACGAAACAAATGAAATCCAGATGCATAACTTGCCACAATTAGAATCAAACACGACATAACTGAGAGATGATTTTAGCACTCCCACTTGCGCTCACAAAAGAATATATATAAAAAGTGGGCGTGCCGGGTGCCAATACATAAAGATTTGAAGCTCCAAAATCGTCTCCTAGCACAATTTTAAAGTCTTATCTAGTATTCACATGGACAACACAATTAATTAAGTATTTGTTCTATTTCTCAATAGTTTCAACACTTTCCTTGTTTTGCTGTGTTGAAGTAATTGCAACATTCAGTTTTCTAGGTAGTAGCATCTCCTCTTAATAAGGTCTCCTTAAAAGTGTTCCATAGCCATATTGGCGCTTATTCAAAAATAAACGAAATATTTCAAATGCTACAGCTGTTCTCTTTTTTGGGTCTTACTTTAGTTATAGCTTTTACTTATTCCACAGAATGAATATGAGCGTCAACGTATGCATCCATATATTCTCTTGAGAATGGAGTTTCACTCCGATAAAAGGAACTACTATAACTATGCAAGAGGTGTACGGATGAAGAAATAACCTGCGCGCGGCCTTTCTTTGTTGCAATGTGTAATGCTGTATTACCCTTGTTATCCTCCAAACTCAAGATGGATGGATCAGGTTTAAGCAATTCAATTACAATATCTTGATTTTGCCCTTTAACAGCCATGTGAAGTGCCGTTTGACCCTTTCTATCAGTTCTAAAACCAATACTTGGATCCTTCTCCAAGAGTGCCTTGACCACTTCTAGATGTCCCATTCTGGCTGCAGAATGAAGGACTGTTTTACCATTATTCTTGGCTATCTTGGCAAGGTTTGAGTCGGTTTCTAAAAGGAGATTAACAACATCAATGTTTCCTTGAGTAGCGGCTGTGTGTAGAGCTGTTGTGTTAGACGGATCAGTTGTCATAGCCAGATTAGGGAAAGCACAAAGAAGCTCCTTCAGAACCTCTGCATAATTTGACCATATTGCATGTTAACAAATAAAAAGAGACTAAGTTGCACATACGGAAACAATGAGGGTAAAATGCAAATTTATCAACTATTTCAGACTCAATCCAATAAGTCTTGAGTAGTCATCAACATGGATGTCATATTCAATGCTAAGAAACTAAAAGTCCAATCTTGTGGAATACATCAATTTCAGAAACTTGATGGGAAGACTTGATTACCTTACAAGGTAATATCATCTTTAATTTTTGTTGGGTAAACCATTATTCAATTTCAGCTTAACATTTACATACTAAGAGCTATACGTTAGACCAATTAACCCTTTTTTTTCCAAATATAACTCATAAACCAGTTTCCTTGCCAAGCGTTGCCTTCTACCATGGTAGTATAATGATGACATCCAATATACAAAATGAAAATTCCCCATGGCCCATAGTATCATTCACTGAACTAAATTGAAGAGCATTGACCAAGCCTGCTAAAAAGGAATATGTATACAACAATATCAACAATGTCAAAGCCTTAATCTGATTTATATGGGGTCAATACGTATGTATAAAGAATTCTATCATGCTTCCCTTCCTCACTATAAGAGACAAGCACCAAATTAACCAATAATCTCAAATTCCGATAAAATTCTTCAAGTTTATCACGCTACAAGTAAGGAAGGGAAGCATGATAAAAACTTTTGTAGCCACTTTCCTCACATGCTTTCAGTTCCTAGTATCATTACAATGAACAATAATCTCAACTTCTAGTGATGATCGCCTGTGAATATCCAATATAACAAAACAAAGTGGTGTAACTTGTGAACTATAAAGGGTATATATATAAATGTGTTTGGCAAACCGCTAAACTAATTGGGGTGGCTAATGAACATGCTGGTGGGAGAAACTTGATGTAGATTTGTTGATTCATAACAAGTTATTTTAATTGGTTAATTTAACAAACACTAACCACCCAACAATCTATTTGTACCTAAATAAACTAAAGTCGTCTAACAAGCTATTTTTCCAAACATCCCCAAATACAATCAAAAACTAAAAGATTTACATGTGAACATAGTAAACTCAGAGCAAAATAAAGTGGTAAAAGGTCTTACCAATATGACCTTGTCTTGCAGCAATATGAAAAGGATCATAACCACTCCTAGCTCCAATTGAAGCAGTATGCAAATCCAAATATTTCATAAACTCTCCAACTACCATAGCATGCCCATTTTCAGCAGCAACATAAAGAGGAGTTTCTCCTTCTTGATTTTGCTTGCAAAGCAAAGTTTTACAATCATCACTTTCACAATTCTGAATAATCTCTATGATTTTTCTCAAATTACCAGCTCTAGCATACAAATGGAGTGGCGAATCGCCTCGTTTTCCAGGGGAATCTTTGCTTTTCTTCTTCTCACTACCAGCAAAGCTGAATTGCCTCTCCATTTTCAACTGAAAACTCTTCTGTTTCTCCAATATCCCACGAAAACTCTTCTGTTTTTCCAGAACGGCACCTCGAAAACTACCTAACTTCTCCATTGTTTTTCCAGAACTTTCAGGTTTATCCGCCACGTTTTTGAAGCTAACTTGCTTCTCCATCACCTTACGAAAGCTTGATTGCTTCTCCATTGTTTTACCTCCCGATTTCTCCATGATTGAACTAATTTTTTTTAGGGTTTAACTCAATTTCTCAATTCAATCAACACCCACTTTCTGTCTGCTCAAAATTACTAAATTGAACTTAAGAGCTCATCATTTATTCAATCACAAAGTGCCCAATTTCAAGAATCATCACCTTATACACTGGAAAAAAGATCACAAATCATAAAATCGTAAAAACCCCAATTCAGGAACCCTAACAAAATCTTAATCAAAAAGTTAATTAACAACTAACTGATTATGCAACAATAAGCGCTAATCAAAATACTGGATAAAGAGAAACAATCTAACCTTAACTGTAGCTCAAAAGAGTCAAAGCAATCAAGAAAAGCCAGAATTGCATTCAAAAGATAAACGCAATTAGGCAAAGCTTCGAGTCTACTTCAGGAAATGGAAGCCGAAAAATAAAGGTAAGAAAAGCAATACAGAAAGCAATTAGCCAGTTACGCACTTGATCAGTTGATCATGGTCAATTTCCCAGGTCAAAAGCGGAAGTGGCGAAACTTGAACAAAATTTGAAGGGCGGAGTTTAAAATTGAATTCAATTAATATATAGTCAATCAATGCAACAAAAAATCATTATGTAACTTTTGAGTCAAAGTAAAGTTCGACGCTCTTTCAGCATTGTAAAATTGTATATTATGATTATTATCTCATTAGCACTATATGTCTTTGTCATTTGTCTCTAAACGTACATTACTAAACCATCTTCATAATTAATTGTATTATTGTTATCAGTTTTCAGTGATTCAAGTATTCACTTATTCAAACTAATTATTAAATAAATAAAAGAAAATTCAATTAATAGATATAAAACAAACCTTTATCATTTAATTGTTGATGATAAGCTTAATTTTTTATTTTTGTCCATTTCTCCTAATCGCTTTATTTTTTTGGAAAAATTACGAACTTTCACTGATTTCCTTACAATAATACAAACTTTCAAATAACCCTGAATAATACCAACTTTGATGTGAATTTCCCTCTAGCTCCTTAACCTATTGGTAACCGACAATTGTAGGTCAACTTACCAAAAAAAAAGAAAAATACAAAAGAAGTAAGAAAATTAATTCCTTATCTTTTTTGGTGGATTTTAATTGCATTTTATTTTTCTTTCTTTTTTTATTGCATTTTTTATTTTATTTTTTTGTATTTTCATTTTTTGGCAAGTTGACCTACAATTGTAGGTTACCAACAGGTTAAGTTTGCTAGAGGAAAATGTACATCAAAGTTGATATTATTCATGGTTAATCAAAAGTTCGTATTATTGTAGGGAAATCAGTGAAAATTTGTATTACTCACGGTAATTTTTCTTATTTTTTGGTTTTTTTAGTTTTTAAATGATAATTTCACTCCTAATTTGATACTCCATTATTACTTATAAAATTTAATTTTTTTTATTTTATTTCAGTTATTCATTCTCTTCCTTTAATTGTGTTGCTTTTATTTGTTGGCCTAAAATTTTTAAAAATATAAAATGACGATAATATATTTAAAAAATGACCGAAAATCTCGGAGGGGCAAAGCCCTTACCCACCCCAATGAAGTTTCGCCCTTGAAAAGGGTCAACCCGGGTCAATTCATTTTCGATCGAGTTAATTTTAAGTCGGATCATATTTAGAACCGATCGAATTAAAGACGAATCATATAGGGTTTGGGTCCAAATCACGTCAATTTGGTCAAGGTTTTAAAAGTTTTTCTTATCATTTTAACCCAAAAAAATATATACTATTTTGTTCCATTATAATTGTTATATTTAATTTTTTACGCAATTTAATATGTTATTTTGTTCATTTGCATATTCAACTATACATATCTAAAATTATAAGAAGTTTTTATTATTAAAGTATGTAATTAGGCGATTTAAACAATAGTGTCCGCAACAGAAATGTAGCAAGTATTTCAAGAAAAAGGAAGTATACTTTTATTTAGAATCATTTATTAAAAACATTGTAACTATTTTTTATTTATAGCATCAAAGTTTAATATAAATCAAAAAGTAAAACATTGTAATTAACCATCTTATCAGATTTCAAATGACTTTTTTGACCTTTGACTTTTCCTAATCACCCTTGACTATGTATCCAACTAAATAGTGCAAGAAATTTTCTTATATAGTATAAGTAATGGATATTCGATCTTTCTCGCTTTATGTTTATACATTTTTCTCTCTTCTTTATTTTTGTGTAATTTAAGTTTTCTTTTTTCTCAATTTTATGCAATTTTGAGATTTATCTCTCATCTATTAAAAAGTAAAAAAAATCAAACCGATGAAAAAATAAAAGAAGAAACTCTTAAAGACTAGATTATAAATACAATATTTGTCAAGAAATTTGGTGATGCATGGCTTTGATGAATAAGGATGCATTTCTCAAATGTATCATATTCTACTAATGCTTTTTCAAGGATAATTTATTTTCATGGATGAAAAACTTCGATTTGCATTAGCATGATATTGTCTGTTTTAAGTTATGTCTTTATAAATTTAATTTCGACCACCTTTCAACAGACCTTTTCTTATTGGATTTATATTTTATTTTCGTTTCTCCATTTAAATAGAGAAAGTTCAAATCGCATAAAAATGGAGAAAAGAGAAATTTTAAATTGTACACAAATGAAGGACGGGAACATTACACAAATTTTGAAAAATGGAAAAGGTTAAATTGCATAAAAATAAAAAAGAAAAAAATTAGATTAAAATAGTAAAAAATAATTAGAGAGAATTAAATGTTAAATTTAGTAAGTAATAGATAAACTTAAGGAAAGGATCTCTATATGTCCTTTCTAGGATTTGGAAAGCTTTTCATTCTACAAGTAAATACGAGTTCTATTGAAGCTCATAAACTTATTAATGTAAACATGTTTAAATTGTCTTAATCAAATGTTATTAAATGTAAATTTTTTAAATTTAAATTATTGACATTATATTTTTTTCTGTATCCACCGCTTGGTTATAGCTTATGCCATTCTTATAATATCCTATCAAAACAATTGAAGAGCAATTTACAATTCTCAATTACCAAAAAACAAAGGCCAATGCACACGCACATTTAATACTTACTTCTTCCGTTCCATTAAACTTGCTACATTTCACTTTTTTACGCAATCCAATGCGTTATTTTAATCGTTTATGTATAAAATTATACAAGTCTAAAAAATATAAAAAATTGATATTATAAAAGTATGCGATTAGACGATTCAAACAAGATCCCACTTGACTATACTTATACATCAGCCGCAATATGTAAAATAAGCTTGAACGATGAATAGTGTCAATAACGAAAATGTAGCGAGTATTTCAGAACGGAGGAAGTATGTTCGCTACATTTATTCCTAAGCACACCAAAGCATGAGAAATTGGCATAAGCTTCACAACTAATGGCATGCATGAAAAACACTCTCCACTTTTAATTAAGCAATGTCCTCATTGATTTGAGGCTAAAGAGATACTACATGTATTAAGTATGGAGCACAATAAAAATAGAAGAAATATGAAATAAGTCTTACATAATTTCGGATTCATATTTACAAGAATGGTAGAGAAAACTTAAATCTTAGACATCATCATCATCATATCCAGTGTTTCCCGCACATAGATAAATCTATAGTCAGGGTCTGGGAAAGGAAGATCGACGATGTCTCATATCCATAAGGAGAGGGCAATCAAAAGAGTCCTTCGACTCAAAAAGGGTCTTCTCTGGGAAAGGAAGATCGACGATGTCTCATATCCATAAGGAGAGGGCGATCAAAAGAGTCCTTCGACTCAAAAAGGGTCTTCAAAGATAGAAACCTGCAAATATCCGAAATCCCCAAAGCTTCCTTGTCAGTTTTGATCACTGTCCCTTCACTTCAAATCTTAGACCAACCTATAATTATCACTTGATATTTTGCAAATTTTATGAGATCATCAACTATGTAGGTTGTTGCATGTAAATTAAGCTTTTGAAGTAGAATCATGTATTAGTAATAATCCAATTTGTCAAGAGTAAAAGACACATACTCATATAGATTGCTACATTTAAACTTTTTTATGTGTGAGTGTTTTTATAATCGATTTGGATTTTTTATAACAGGTATCCATATATCCATTTTATTCAAAATTGTCATTTTCTTGTAATATATTAACTTCATTTTAAAATACTTGCAATTGATTGTAATATGTTGCACTATCAATTTAACATATTTTTCTCGTTTTCCATACATACGTTTTTACCAATTTCTCTCTTTCTTGATTTATATAAGATTTGTATTTATAACAAAAGTCATGAGACATACAAAGTATTTCCAATTGCCCTCTCTCACACAAACACGATGATGATATTCGGTTTTGGGGTTACACCAAACATGGGCTTTACTCGGTTCGCTCGGGTTATTGGTTGGGGATGATGGGGCCTACACAGGGGCAGAGGATGAGTTACCCAGACACAGACCAGAAGATGTGGAGGAGAGTGTGGAGTCTAAATGGGCCACCCAAATTAAAGCACTTCTTATGGCGGGCGTGTAAGAATTCGCTTCCGGTGAATGATGTGCGCTTTTATAGACATATGGCACCTTCTCCAGTATGTTCGAGGTGCAATATGAATAATGAGACTGTGTGTCACGCCCTTTTTGATTGTCAACAAAATAGATCAATGTGGCAAAACCACCCAGCAGCAGGTTTGATCCATGATGCCCCGAGGAGCTCCTTTGCGGAGTGTTTTACTTGGTTGTGTGATAAAGCTGATAAAGAGACGATGGCCATGGTTTGTGCATCTGTGTGGGGCTGCTGGTTTGGGAGGAACAGGATCCTTATGGAGAATAAGCCATGTGACTTCACACAGCTCTCTACATCTTTTGTGAAGCTGCTTCAAGAGTACAATGAATATGCAAGCAAAGTCTGGAAGCCTCCTGCTGCTAATACACCTACTGCCAGGAGTTGGAATCCTCCCAATTGTGGGTGGATAAAAGCTAACTTTGATGCCCACCTTGGCGGGGACTGCAGGAGAGGTTTGGGTGCTGTGCTTAGGAACCATGATGGGACGATTTTGGTGGCTGCTGTGAGGAGTTTGAGAGCGAATTTGAGGGTGGAAGAAGCTGAAGTTGCAGCTGCATGTTTTGCATTAGAGATAGCACACAGGTTTGGCTATGAGCACATTATCTTGGAGGGTGATGCCCAAGTTGTCATCAATACTATTAGGAACAAGGATACAGGACTATCTCCTATTTTCTCTCTATATGATCTCGTGTATGCTCTTAGTGATTGTTTTGTAAATTTTGATTGTAACCATGTTCGTAGATGTGGGAATACACTAGCTCATATGGTGGCGAGGTGGGATACGGGGATAGCCCATGAAAAAGTATGTATGGATCCTTTTCCGGCAAGCCTTCGGCTTTTGCCGAACTTGATTTAATATAAGTTACAGGTTTATTTAAAAAAAAAGTATTTCCAATTGCCCTCGATCCCTGAAAATAATGTGATGCTTCCCAAGACTTCCCTTTTTCTTCTCGATACCAATAAAAATCTTTTATTAAATTTTTAAAAAACGTTAAATTCAAACAATCCGATTCAAATCCAAATTTCTTGGATATATAGAATTCAAATTCAAAATTCCATTTTTTAATATCCGAAAAAGTTAAAATCCAAAATAAATTATACTACCTCCTATTCAGCCTAAATGTCCCATATTTATTTTGACACTATTCATTCATCACTCTTAATTTGTATTTTACTCTTAATCTATAAGTTAATATCAAATTTTTATAATTTTTAATTAAGAAAATTTTGAGAAATTAAGGTTTAAAATGTTGTTTCGACAATTATGAAAAACTAAATAGGACATTTAGACTGAATAGGAGACTCAATTTAAATACCCTAATAGTAATATTGACAATCTCCATGGAGATGAATCATGAATTGCCATGAGTGGCAAATATTCACCCAAACATCAAAAACAAAATATCATGCACAACTCTCAACCTTATCTTTACCCATTACAACTTTCAACGTTTCCAACATCATCTCCACATAAAATTTAACCAACAAAAACACAAAAGAAAGTGACATTACAAGACTAGAATTTTAGCAATATTAATTATTATTTAACTTTTTAATCTCACAATTTTTCAAATATATTACTAGTATTTATATCTATAAATATATTTTAGAATAATTATAGAGTATTAAATTATAGACTAGTAAAAAATCAAGTCGAATTACTTTTACCAAACATACTCCCTCCAATTTAGAGTTAGTGTCTTATTTACTATTTGAATACTATTTACATTTCACTCTTAATTCATATTTAATTGCTCTTATTCTATTGAATGAATTAGTACATTGCCGAAAGTATAAAAAAAGCAAATGAAAAATTTACATTGAATCAAAGCGACTACTTTTTTTTTTCTGGATTACGACTTGAACCCAAACTATTTAAATTAGTGGTACTTGTTTTTCAACCAAGAACCTATTCTCACACTAATACTTTCTCTGTTCCATTATACTTGCTACTGAAGGTGACATTTGTAGAAAAATGTCACAATCAGTAACAAATATTATGAAACGGAGAAATTAACAAAATTGAATTGTAAAACATTCTCATAGAAGTACTAGTATACTACTAAAACCATCCATGAGCGTTTAATTACTCCCAAATAACAACAACCTGCACAATTGAAAACCTTCAAATAGAATAACAATGGAGTACTATAGCCTTGTACTGATTATCCAGTTATGGATATTCATCAATTTCTGCTTTTCTCCATCATCATCCACAAAAAGCTCCATAGTTTTTACAACATTAGGAAGATCCAGATACAATTTCGATATCTACACTTTACCAATTCCCCCAATTCCTCAATCTTTTCCCACCATTTCTAAACTTCATGAACTTAAAATTACTGATGGAATCTCTGTCAATTTCAATGGCCATTTTCCCGTCGATTCATCACCGATTTTGTCGCTTCTTAATGAACCCAATTCCATTCCATCTTCACAAAATAACCTTCAACTCATCTATGTCACTGAAAGAAACGGTACTTCTAACATCTACTTTGACTCAGTCCGAGTTCTTGATGACTCGTTCACTCGTCCTGGTGTTAGGTCCGCCATGGAAGTAGAAGTTCATAATCGGGTTCAAGTTCCTATACTGAAAACCGATTCAGGGAGTGAAAATACGAGGGTTTCGATGAAGGATCGGCCGAGTTTAGTGGGTGAGAATTTGATTTATGCGTCGACTCATGAGAACTCGGGCGTGCCAAGAACGAGTTGGGTAGCAGTTTATTCGACCCATATTCCAACCGGGTCAACCTCCAGGTTAACCCCTCAAGGTGTAGCGGATTTTAGTCCGGCGGTTTCTCCGTCAGGGGATTACACCGCCGTAGCTTCATATGGTGGAAAAGGATGGAGTGGAGATGTTCAGGAGCTTCGTACGGATATCTATGTCTTCTCAACTCGAGACGGGTCGGGTCGAGTTAAGATCGTTGAACACGGTGGGTGGCCGAGTTGGGTTGATGATCGAACGATTTACTTTCATCGGAGAAACGATGAAGATGGCTGGTGGAGTATTTACAAAGCGATTCTTCCACGAGTTGGACGAGTTAACACCGAGTCGGTGATTGTTGAGCGAGTCACCCCACCTGGTTTGCACGTTTTTACTCCGGCTACTTCATCGGGTAATCATGATTTTATTGCTGTTGCTACAAGAAGACCCGGATCCGATTTTAGACATATTGAGCTTTTTTATGTTAAGAATAAAAAGTTCATGGATCTAACCCGTTTTGTTTCACCGAAAACCCATCATTTTAACCCGTTTTTATCAGCTGATGGGACCCAATTAGGGTACCATAAGTGTAGGGGTGGAGAAAAGGATAGTAGTGGAAGTAAAATACTATTACTTGAAAACCTAAAAACGCCCGAACCCGAGATATCTCTATTTCGGGTGGACGGGTCGTTTCCATCGTTTTCACCTATGGGCGATCGAATCGCCTTTTTGGGTGATTTGGATGATGGGTATCTCTATGTTATAAACCATGATGGGTCTAATATGAGGGCTGTTCATAAAGGTAGGGCTTTTACAAGTGCTTGGGACTTTGTAAGAAAGGGTGTGGTATACACAAGTGTAGGTCCCAATTTTGCTTCCGAAAGTACTAAGGTTGATATAATTGCTATTAATGTTGATGATGAGGAATTACCTTATAAAAAGTTAACTCATGGAGGTGAAAATAATGCATTTCCATCTCCGTCACCCGATGGTAAGTGGATCGTGTTTCGATCAGGTAGATCGGGTCATAAAAACCTATACATTATGGATGCTGAGGAAGGTGAAACAGGCGGGATTCGGAGATTGACGGAGGGTCCATGGAGTGATACCATGTGTAATTGGTCACCCGATGGAGAATGGATTGCATTTGCATCGGACAGAGAGAATCCGGGTGGTGGAAGTTTTGAGGTGTTTATGATCCATCCAAATGGAACGGGGCTTCGTAAGGTAATCCAAAGTGGAGTGGGCGGGCGAGCAAATCATCCATGGTTTAGTCCGGACGGGCAAAGCATTGTGTTTACCTCGGATTATGCTGGGGTGTCAGCTGAGCCTATTTCAAACCCACATCACTACCAACCTTACGGTGAAATTTTTATTGCGAAAATTGATGGATCGGACATCCGAAGATTAACCCATAATTCATTTGAGGATGGTACCCCAACATGGGGAAGGATGTTCTTAAATCCTATAGATGTGGCCCAACCAAATAAGGAACCCAAATGTGAGTTTGAAGATTGTCATTGGCTTAACATAAAGAACAAATTGGGGATTGTAGGACCATATAGTTCAAATGGAGCTCATTGTTAAGAAGCTCTAATTAGTAGTTGTTTTATGTAAAAAAAGGTTTTGCTCCATGTATTAGTAACTAAATAAGGAAAGCATTTGTGTTTCTCAGGGGCAAAAAGTTGTACTCTTGTATATTTTTATTTGTATAATAAAAACTATTTGATTAGTAAGTACTTCCTCTGTTCCGTTTTACTTGCTACAAATACATGGGCACACATATTAAGGAAGTACCATGCAATTATTAGGAGCATGTGGGAGTTTCTTTTTAGGGATTTTTTTAATATTATTTGATGAAAATAAAAAAGAAAAATAGGTTTTTTTAGATGATTGGGATTTGAGAATATTATAAAGATTAAATAATGATAAGTATAAAAGTTAATGAGGTATAGAGTATGATAAAAATAGGAGTATGTGGAACTTTAAATGATTGGTTTTTTATAAATTGGCAAATCTCTTTTTTAGAAAAAAGTTATATTACTTCAATAAGAAATAAATAATTAATTAAGAGTTTTATAGATATATTTACCTACTTTTGTCATGGAAATAAGAAAGATATAGTTTCATATTTACTATATTAAGAAATGAATTATAAAAGTCAATCTTTTTTTACCATATTAGCATGAAGAATGGGCGGGAAAATTTTTGCTTACAATTTGACACGTGTCAAGACTGTTTCTTCTTTAGCATTTTTTATAGATAATGAAAGTCTCTAATGTATAACGTGCAAGAAATTGAATACTATCTATAAATAAATTCAATTGATTTAGGAAATTATTGTTAGAATATATTGTAATTGTAATTTGTATTCTATTAACTTAAATAAATTCAACTGATTTTGGTAAATTTTTCACTAAAAAGTCAGCTGCAAGCCTGCAATCCAGAAAAATGGGCGGGAAACTAATGAAGGAGAGACTGACATGTGTCAATCTCGTTTCTTCATTAGTATTTTTTATAGATAGATTGAACAAAGATGGGATTTTTATTAAGTAATTGAAAAGTGAAATTTTTGAAAGATAACTCCCAAATGCGAAATTTTTTTAAAAGTAAAATTTCCTATATTATATACTTCTTTCGGTTTTTAATAGTTGCTATACTTTTGTTTTTCACGCTATAAGAATTTCTAAAATGTTCGTATTATGAAAATATACATTAAGACGAATCAAATAAAATTTCACTTGTCTATGTTTTACATTATAAATAGAGAAAGATCAATTGATGTAAAATCCAAAGGAAATATAAGGGTTAATTAAGGCAGGATAAGGATTGATTCAACTAAAGACAAAATATTACAAGTCTCCAATTCTACATTAGAATTCACTCTTTTTACCCTTGATGGAATTCTACCAAGACAGAAGATATGTGGGAACCATAAGGAATATAAAAATGTTAAAATGGAGTTAGTGGAAGATATGTGGGCATATAATCAATATTAAAATATTAAAATTAGGATTGTTGAGGTTATTTTTAACCAAAATTTGTGATATAAATGAAAAGATTCCTTATGAAAACAACAATTGGAACACTCCAAAATGAAAAGTGGGAACTTCTTTAAGGAACGATCGAATGGAGGGAGTACAAGATAAATCAGCATAATCACACGATCTCAACCATTAATGCCTAAACTAGGCGAGTAATAACTATGGATAAGACCTGGATTTTTACATCAGCCGAATAATAGAGTATGTATAACATACCACGTAAGAATTAATTAGTGGAATAAGAATAAAAAAAAAAAAAGAAGAAAAATTAGTCCTATAATAAGCAACTTTTAGGCTGAACTAATCCCAAAGTAAAACCAGCAGCATAAGTACAAATAGAGGTGGCTGGTTTGTTGTTGTAGGTTAATTTAACATTTTCCAATCTAAGCCTTGAACAATGGTTTTTTGCACTACAATCAAACTTTATTGCTATTGGTGTTGCTGATGTTCCATGTATATCTTGGTATGTAACACCCTCTATTCTTACTCCTGATACCTGTTCATCATATGTGTTAATGAACCAATTTAACCGAAAACTTAAGCTAATGGTACGGTTAATGCTCAAGATATGAGAGTCATTTTGTTGATGCAATACAAACACTCTTTGTATCTGGCGCTGAATATTCCATTTTGAAGAGGGTTGGTTGAGAATCGAACTTATAACCTCTTGTTTTTTTGACCTCTGATACCATATTAAGGAACTCAACCAAAGCTTAAGCTTATGGTTAAGGTACAAGGAAATGTTATATAGCTCTAACAAGTTGATTACTTAACATAGTATCAGACACCAACAAAACAAGAAATCACGACTCACGAGTATGAATCTCACTACCCCTCGTTTAAAATGGAATTCACAACAAATATGAGAAGAGCATATGTTATAGAAGTTTATTCCAACAAGGCCCCTCACACGAGAGCTATTTGACCACTTTAAATGAGAGGTGGTTGGAATTCAAACTTATTGTGATCTCTTGTTTCGCTAACTTTTAAAATCATTTTAAAGAACCAACTCAACAAAAAGTTTAAGTTTATCGATTTAAAATTGACAAGAGATCACGAGTACGAATCTGACCCACCCCTTATCACAACAAGTACGAGTAGAACATATGTTGCACCCAAAAAACTCTCGTATGAGATAATGTGTTAATATGGAATGGAGACATTAGTAAAATAATAATAAAAAAAGTTACCTTTCCAGGGCAACCCTTGTTACCAGGACAGTAATTTTGATCAATAATGATGGGATTTTGAGCATTAATCATAGTAATGTGTTGGAATAAAACATCTTTGACGTAGCCGTTACTTGGTCTTCCCCAAGACTTTATTCTTACTCCATTTTGAGTATCAGTAAATGTTGCAGTTTTTACTGTTACATTTTGGACTCCTGCCTCATTTGCTTCTTTGCCTAAACTTCCAATACTGCATTTATTTTACCAAAAATTCCTAATTAATAACAGTAATTTGTAAATCACCATAAAAAGACAAAAAAACTATTATTAAAACAAACAAAATCGAAAAACATAAATTAAAACAACAAACCTCTCACCCTATTACATCTTAACACATAAAGATGATTTATTAGCCTGATAAATAACCGTTATCTACTTAGACTATCTTTTTATTTTACTCGCAACAATTAGTCAATATCCCTTTAATAAAACTATAAATTAAGCATCATAATTATATTTATATATTCTTTTACTTATGTGTTCAAATATTTTCCCCTCCTATGAGTTTTGCTACATTTTACCTATACTTACATTTCACTATATCGATTAAGTCATGCATTATGTTCAATTCATTGTACAATTGAATTTGATTTAATTTAGTCTAAGAAATCACATTTATTGATGGTAAAATAAAAAGAAAGTATTATTTCTGTCTCTTAGAATTTGTCCTATTTAATTAAAAAAAACTTTACAAAAAATAATCAAAAAAGCTAACTAAAAAAGACAGAGTAGTATTTTTTTCAAATCGGGTTGTTTATAGTTTAATAAGATAATAAGATATCAGATCAACCTAACCAATTCGTGAAGGATTTTAATTCCTAAATATATATTACTCTCTTCTATTCAACATATGTGTCTCATTTTCATATTTGAGTCAAATTATCTCAAATGTCATTTCTATTTTGAGTACCTTTCTTTTTTTACGATAATTGGACTCTCTACTACACATGTGGCCCCATTTAACTACACATGTGGGCCCATTTAACTATAAATTGCACTCTCACTTACACATGTGTTAAAAGCATGACGACCTAAAAATTTATAAAAAGTCAAATGAGACATATGATGAATATGAGGGATTATGTTGTAATGAAACTTTAACCATAAATTTTTTACAATTCTGTAACGTTACCTTTTTACGATGAACAAACACAAACATTCATTAAACTCGACTCCATCTCTATGTTATCATTTTCACCATTTAATACGGACAAATTAAATTAGAAAAAATGAAATGGTTTAGTACCTAATGCCATGACCGGGCCCACATTTGATATTCTCCATCCACAAATGAGTAGTACCAGCACCAATAGAAATACAATCATCACCAGTACCAATATTTGTACTCTGTATTGTTACACCAGTTGACATTTGTACATGTATCCCATCTGTATTTGGACTTGACCCTGATGCTGTTACTCTTCCTCCTTCAACTCTCACATTTTTGCACCCAACAAATACTATGTGGTATAATTGACTATTTAAGGATGTTAATCCTTTTATTACTATATCTTTACAATTTGTAAACCCAATATTCTGCACATAAAAATGTTAGTGTCAGAGGCTGAGTAAAAATCGCTAAATTGTTTAAAAGATATGTTTAATTTTAAAATTTATGATATTCTTTTAACAAATTTATATCATACTTGTAAAGGTGCACACGGATTATAATTGTCCACTTTGGGTTGGACACGGATTTTAAGAAAATGGTAGTTGGAGCATTTTAAGTGATTATAATAATTGTAAAGGTGGTAGTTGGGGTATTTAAGTGATTATAATAATTGAAAAGGTGGAAGGTGAGGTATTTTAAATAATATAAGTGGGTTAGTTGGGGGTATTTAGATAAAATGTTTGCCAAAAATAGAAAGTGGACAATTAGAGTGACTTGATTAAATAAGTAAAGTGGACAATAATTTTAAATAGGAGGGAGTATATGTTAGAGTATATAATATATCTCAGAGTCTCAACCATTTGCTTAAGCTTTTGGTTGAGTTGATTCCTTGATATGGTATCAGAGGTCAGTGTGATAAGAGGTCACTTATTTAAATCTTAACCATCCCTTATTTAAATTGGAATGTTTAGCGCTAGGTATGAGAAAAGCCATGTGTTGCATTCAGACTTTTAGCCCAAAGGGCTCTTGTGTGAGGGGGTGTATTAGAGTATATAATATAACCTGGGTCTAAACCATCAACTTAAGCTTTTGATTGAGTTTGTATTAATTCCTTGACAATATATTACATAATTTAATATTGAGTCTCCTGATGTGACTGAACATGTTAAACATGCTCAGGACTTCTTTTGGTTGGAATATACAACACATTTTGGGGTCTAAATTATAGCTTGTGGTAGAGTTGGTTTATTGACATAATATCAGAAACCAGCGTGACAAGAGATCGACGGTCACAGGTTGGAACCCTTATTTAAGTTGAGGGTCTGTGTTACATGCACACTTCAAGTTTAAAGAATTCTCGTATGAAGGACGTGTTAGATTATATAACATATTTTGAGCCTAAACAATCAGCTTAAACTTTTATTCAATTTACTTATTTAATAGTTGATACATAAAGGCACTATAATAATTAAACAAAGAAATTGAGTCATTGTACATATATTGTACGTATGCGATACAGTAATCAACATCTAAAGCTGTTCTTTAGAGAATATTAAAACTGCTGCTTAATTGAAAATTTTGTTTTATGCACAATAATAATTCTCTTAATGCTAAGTACGGCCGCCCTAGATTTTTAGGAGTTCAGGGTGAAAGATTATTTGTGCGCCCCTAAACTAATATACATAGAAAATTTCAAACCTTATTAACTAAAACTAAAATTTTTGAGGGCCCCAAGCGTAGGCACGTCTTACCCTTGCTTAGGGGCGACCCTGATGCCAATACTTTAGAGAGTATATAACCTATAGTTGTACCATTGTTTAGTAAAAATTTTGTATCGTCGTTTTAATTTCATAACACCATCAGTGCCTACTGCCTACTAAAACTGTTATACCAAACACGTCTGAGGTACATTATTCAACTAAAGATTTTTAATTTTAGGTGCATTCTTAAAAGACCGTCTTTTGTAAAGACAACTCTAAAAAATTCAGCCCAGATCTATATTTAGAGTTGTAAGTTGTAACAATATATATTTAAAATTGGACTGGGCTTTTGAGAGCCGTCTTTACAAAAAAAACGATCTTAAGTAAGAATTTATGTTTTAAATTTCTTATAATTATGCCCTAACTAGGCTTTTTTCATGAATTTATTGTTTATAGTTTATTTATACACACAATCACGTGAGTTGGCAGGTTATATTATTATTATATATTCTTTTTTAGGTTGGTTTGTTATAATAATGTTGAACATAATGCATTATATAAGACAATGTTCATGTTCCAACTCAAGGCAATATAGATCAAGTCACATGTAAGCTACTCTCTATGCATTTCTCACATTACATTGTCGCAAAACTAATCTACAAGCGTATGTTAAAAATCGAAAATTTCTTAGACTGTCATAAAAATAAAAGAAAAAATTCTCAATTAAAATAATTCACAATTAAAACTTACATTTTTGAGAAAATAAAATATAAAACATATGACTTTTGGTTTAAAAACATTGTTTGAAAATTCTTATAATAAATTAGAAAAATCAAAATTATTTTAAATTTTGTATATATACAATCATTTATCGTAAAAAGGTTAGAAATTCATATATATTTGAAGGCTTTTTATTCTATTGTTCTATTAGATGTTTAATTTTAATTACTATAGAAAAATCAATTTTGGTTCAAACTTAATTTGTTACAAAATTATATTTACTTGAATAAAAAAAAATTAGAAATCAACTAAAAAGATTCAAAATTTTTGTTTATATAATATGCAAAATATTTAGGAATAATTAATGTAAAAAATTAGAAACATTGACCATATTAAATTCACAAATTCTTACTTGAGACTTCTTTGGTAAAGACGACTGTCAAAAGCCCAGTCCAATTCTAAATATATATTGTTACATATCTAAATATAGATTTGGACTGGACTTTTGAGAATCGTCTTTACAAAAAATGGTCTCTCAAGAAAGCACCTGTATTAATTTTTTTTTTGTGACAAATGACTAAATTCACATGTGACATTGAAAGAATGAAAGTATATAATAGTTTAATTTAAACTTACCGTAGCACCACTTGGACACCCGCCTTTGCCGGACATCTTACAATTCCACAATCCAGCTCCTTGACCATCAAGTACGCCACCGGAAATCGACATTCCGGTGACGTACTCGAAAGCGAGCCACGTATCGTAATTTCTAAGAGCTCGAAAATCCGAAGGAGCAACAATTGTGCCTCTAATAACAAGGTTCACACCCTTGTTCCTACATTTTGAACCGGAAAATTTTATGGCATTTCGGATTAAAAACCGACCTGGGGGCACGTGAATTGTAGGGCGGCCTGTGGATCCACAGGCCGCACTCCACGCATTCACAAATGCCTTAGTTGAGTCGGTTTTACCATCGGGTTTCGCCCCGAAATTGGCCACATTGTAGGTGTTACTTCTCCCTCTAGCTTCTATTGCTAGAAGGAATTGTAATACAAACAATGTAATGAGGAAAAATGTGAAAGAATAATTATTAATCATTTTTTAGTAAGAATTTTTTTTATTTTAAGGGAAAAATTGTGGAATGTTGAGAGATGAAATAAGGAGGAAAGTAGAGCAAGGTATTTATAGGCTATAGGAGTATGGAGGTAGTTAGAAAAGCAATAGTAGAGTTGGCTAATCTTCAACTCCCTTCGCCCCTTTTGTTACTAAAAGTGGCACGTTTATTGTCAACAAATTAGAGATGTTGGTTCTGATAATTCTGTCGATTTTAATCTGTTCAGATGTTTCAGATTGATTTGAAATAGGGTTGATTTTGTCATAATTGTTAATATTCCCTCCGCCTCATTGAATTAGCATCATTTTTCATTTTGGTTCGTCCCACTTAATTTGCATCATTTCTATTTTTGTATAATGGCCCACCACTCTCTTTCAATCTCATCCATTCATTTTAACTCTTTTTTAATTTCATCCACACAATTAATTCTCTCTCCTCATTTATTACCACTTTCTTAAAAATATACCAATTTCTCTTTGATGCGATCTAAAGAGGGCGGAGTAGTATATTTTTATGTTGGGTCAAATCAGATTCGGTTACAAATTAGGTTAATGTAGAGTTAACGGCTGACTTTTGAAATCTTCTATCATAAATTAGTTACTGTAACAAATTTAAAGGGATAATGACCAAGTAATACTTAAAGATGGCTAATTTTTAACTCCCTTTGTCTCTTTGTTACCGAAAATGGTATGTTTTTTGACGATTATTATATATTAATTTCGATCAGCAAATTTAAAGGGACAGAAGACGGAGTAAATTCACGAAAAGTACGATGAATGGAAGTTGAAAAGTTAGTTAAATAAGTGGAAATAAATAAGGGAAGTCTAAGAGAGGATTATTAACGAACTTACCATTACGTATTGTTGTGGAAAAAGAATTTAATATGGAAATTTGGTGCAATATTTGAACGTACTTTGAACGTCGCAACCTTTTCATCTCCTGAGTTTTGCTCAATGTGAAATTGACTTTTTTTTCTTATTATTGTTGAATTTGACATAATTTTTTAGTGTAGAATAAAATAAGGAAAATGGAAATTTAAGTAAAGGGACAATAATAAGAATTGAATTTAATATTTACATGGAAAAATAATAGTATATATTTGAACTGATTAACATTTGTTTCTCAAAATTTGATATAATTATTAGTTATTCGTTTTTAACTCATTTAGATACTTGATCGTTCATATATATACTTCTTCAATATCAATTAGGATAAAACATTCGAGTCCAAACTAGTTGTATCTCACGTTAAAGCGAATTTGATTATACTTAGGTTTAGGTTAGCTTTAGGCCTGATAATTTAGATTAGGTTAATTTCAAGTCAAATTTTATATATATATATATATATATATATATATATATATATATATATATATATATATATATATATATATATAAATAGAGATATATATATATATATATATATATATATATATATATATATATATATATATATATATATATATATACATGGGGAGGGATCCAATGAGAAGGGTGTTGAAAATAAGAAGGTAAGAAGGATTCTACACCCTTGATTTCATTAAAATAAAAAAATCTATGTCACGATTGAAGCAAAAACACATAACTGTAAAAGTAACTATGTTACACAGAAAAGTAACTATGACATAAATTTTAAAGTGTTTTTTTTTATAACATAGTAACATTTTTTGTATATATAGTAACTAAAAAAAATCAAATAAAATCCTTCTCATCCTTCTCACTTTAAAATCCTTCTCATTTGATCCTAAATCAATATATATATATATATATATATATATATATATAGATATATATATATATATATATATATATATATATATATATATATATATGTATATATATGTATATATATATATATATATATATATATATATATATATATATATATATATATATATATATATATATATATATATATATATATATATATATATATATATATATATATATATATATATATATATATATATATATATATATATATATATATATATATATATAAAAAAGGTAAGTTTAAGATATTTTATTATTTTGGATTCATGTTAACTTTAAGCAAGTTACATTGCGCCTGTAAAATTTAATATTACAAAATTGTACGGTGTAGTCCTTTTTCTTAACCATCTAAGCAATCTATTTGTAGTCTGATCGCATCATAAAAATAGCTACTTGGTAAATTAACTTTGTATGAAACCAATTTGGTTGTTAAAAATTCTTGTGAATTATCACAAGTGTTCATCCACTATATTAAAAAATTATATATTTTACTTTATATTTGATGTTTTGATTTTATATTTGATCCTCTATTTCAAAAAAAAAACATAATTGTGATTTTTTGGTCGTCCTACAAAAAATATTTACGGTTCAAAATCTGCCCCTAAAGCGAAACTCGGACCGTGCAAGCCGAGTAACGGAATCTACTAGCCAGCGTTATTACTTGTTAAACTATAAAAGCACGTTGCCTTGTTTCACGCCAATTAATCCCTTGATTGTTTTCATTGCCGTCACGATGGATAATCCTACCATGTGATCTTTGTTGACTTGCATAAAAACCTCATATGTAAATTGTTCTAATCTTTATCTAATATTACTACTTAAAAGTCTTAGGAAAATTATTGCTATTAAAAAAATAACTATATCACAAGCTTTATTTATTTAGAAAATAATTCCTCCGTTCTTTTTTTCTTCCCGTTTACTTTTTACATAGTTTTTAAAGCAATTTTCGAGACTCAATATCTCTAAATACGCAGGGCCGACACTAAGTAAGGGCAAGACATGTCTACGCCCAGGGCCCCTCAAAAAATTTAGTTTTCAATTAGTGCTATGGTTCGAACTTTTCTATCTATACAATTGTTTAGGGGCCCATAAATCGGGCCCCTAAAAACCTAGAGTCGGCCCTGTAAATACGCATTATAAAAAATTATAAAATAGATAAGTATGATATAAAATATATATTAAGACGAATCTAATGAGATCTTACATAAATATATTTTATCATCAATATATGTCTTAAAAATTTTAATTAAATTTCTCTCTCCAAAATAAAATGTTCTAAATGGTAAGAATATTAGAAAGCGAAGGGAGTATTATTAGTATTTTATTGTAAATAATTAGTATAATATAAATATTTTTTTACTATCATATACACTTTTATCATACCTCCATTGTTGAAGCGAGTGGCTTGTAGACGTTGCAATTTTATCTCGATGAATCATAAAGAACTCGAGCTTTACTTTGTTAAATCGTTTCACGAATAAAATAAACACCCAGTCTCCTAAGAGACCGTCTTTCTGAGAGATATTTTTTAGGCCCAATCCATTATAGTTTATTGTCTATATACTCTATATTTTTCTAATAGGCCAACCCAATTAGAGATGGTATCTCAAAAAGACCGTCTCTCACGAAAATTTGTGTAAAACAAATGTCTATTATAATATGTTTTTGTGTATTGATGATAAAAATAATTTTCAACTATATAAATGGCACTAACATTATTACAGTAAACCAGAATTCTTTAAACACTAGGCATTGTAATTCACAGTTTTATATATAATAAATATTTTACAACTAAATTTTAACAAAAACTATAGTGAGAGACCATCTCTGTTAGAGACGCATTATATATAGGCTAAATGGCCCGGTTAATACAACTTAAGGAGAAAATAAGAATGTGAGTTTTAAGGTCGTCTCTCTTGTTCACAAGAGTAGCTGAAAATTCAATTAATTTTTTTTAAAAAAAGCAAAGTAGGCCCAAACACACCCAAATTAAACTTGGGCCTCCGTGGGACTTTTTTTTATATCTAAGAATGTTGTTGAATGATACTATATATTCCATCACAAATTCTTGCTATACACGGTCTATAGCATAGACGGGTATAATGGTCCAGTCTAATTTTACACTTTTCAAAGAAAACAACTGAAATTTTCATTGGGCTGGGCTGCTGAGTGCCGTCTATGCCATAGACGGTCTCTCAGGAGACCTTCTGTTCTTCCATTTATTAATAGCTACAATAACTCTAAAAAAAACTCTAGATAAAAGTGAAATGTGTAGCTATTAATTAGAATATAAAAATAGTTTAAGTTGTTTTAGCTGTAATTATAGGGAGGAAATTGACATAGAAAATTAAAAAAACTACTTGAAAAGTATTTGGAGATTAGAGGACAAATTTTTTAGGAAAAATTACCTAAAATAATCAAATCTATTGATAATATTCCTATAATAATCTCACTTATTAATTAACCATGGATAATTCTAACTTTAAGGGGTATTTTCCTAGAATAAAATCAATGACCAGATGACTTGCTATAGTAAATTTTTTTAAAGAAAAAAAATAAATTAAACTAAATTATCGAACAAAATGTTAAAAAATTTATGATTTTTTTTATTTTTCATAAATTTTTATGTAAAATTTTAAAATTTTCTCTAATTTGAAATAAATCATATACTCATAATTTAAATATCGAGCTATTTAACCTATATATAGAATACGTCTCACACTGAAATCACCTTGCCTTAAAACAATAATTTGTGAGTTTAGAATTTGGCCATGTTAGGTTGAGAAGGTGGGTGTTAGACCCAAGAGCAACATGCATGTATTGTGGCGTAAACCCAAAACACTAATTTGGGGTACCTAAAATCAAGGAGGAACATAATGAACTAATAATCAATGATTATGGAATGTCAAGTCAAACATTAAAACATATTACTCTATTTGTTTCATATTATTTGTTATATTAGGTTTAGAAAATTTTTAATATAATTTTTCAATGTTATATAAAAATAAAAATATATTAAAATAAAATTTTGTTCGATTTTTCTTGAAGATGATCTTATTAGATTGGTCTTAATGGATAGATTAAGTTAACCGGGATGTTACCAAAAACTAATTTCAGGTATATTCAACTAAATTGTTACGGAGGAGCACAATGAAATAGTAAATTGTTAGGCTAATATAGTAGTATAGTACAACGTTACATATCCCACAACCTGAACTGTTTTTAAAATTTTGGTTGAGTTGGTTCTTTAATAGGATATCAGAAGCCAGCGTGACAAGAGGTATTCACGGTTTTGAATCCCATCCATCTCTTATTTAAAGTGAAATATTTATCACCAGCAGAGGCGGAACAAAGATTTTGAGGCCTGATTTATTTATGCGATAAAATTTTTCCACTTTAAGAATAATAATTCAAGAATAAATGAATTGTCATATTGTATTACTTTAAATACAAAAAGGATATACAAACAAATCACTTAACACAAATTCTTGTGTGAGACTATCTCTGATTGGGTTTGCCCATAAAAGAAAATATAAAGTAAAAGTATGAATTAAGCTATAACGGGTTGGGCCTGAGAGGTGTCTCTCAAAGAGACGGTCTCTCAGGAGACTGTCTGATCACTTAAAAGGTGTCGGAACAAGACTTTTAAGTAGCACCATTTAATATTTGAGGCCCCTTATTTCGGAGGGCCCTAGGCAGTCGGCTACTCAGAATACCCCTTGAACCGGCCATGAGCACCAGATATGATGAGGAGGTATGTGTTGCATCCACACTTCTAGTTTAAAGACTCTTGTGTGAGAAAACGTGCTCAAACATCGGTTTAAACTTTTAGTTGAGTTGATTTAGTTAGTATGAACATAATTATGGAATTTGGAATTAGAATTAAGCAACACTAAACCAAAGAAGAAAATATATATCATGATTCATGTGAGTTGAAGTAATAAATTGTATGAATATGAATCCGTTTATGCAAAAAGAGCACATGATCAGTGCTGACCGTACAAACATAAGGATAAATTAGTTTATCATATGAACTCACATGGGATTTAATGTTCATATCAATTATCCATAAATTACTTTATTCTTTTAGTCTTCCAATGATTAGCTTCTCACATGATCAATCATTCATTATAACAATTATCAACTTTATGGCTTCTCATAATTAAACCGCTTATATATCTATATAGAAATTCTTAAACAATCACCGTGATTTGTAAATCACCATATAAAAACAAAAGAAATAATAATAAAATAACTAAAATAAGAAAAAAATAAAATAATTTATCCAAAATCCCCCCTATAAGATTAGGCCACGTAATGTGATTTACTTCTCTCACAAATAACCGTGATTTACCCAGACTTCCTCTATATCTATAACTATTTTTTAAACAAAACACTGCTCACATCATCACCTTTTAAAATTGCTTATGTGTCACTCTCTCATTGAAAATTTTCCCTTCCAAATGCAATGATGATGTCATTGCTATTATGATTATCTTTGACTTTAATATGTTCTAATTTTGAGTATAATAATTCATATTGATTATATTTTTATTTTTTAGGTCCAATCATTTAATTTATTAGAAAAATATATATTATATTCAATCAAAAAATCTTTTCAATTTTATTATTAAAAGAGTATTATTTAGTGTATTGGATATTTTGAGATGATTAAAATCTAATATACTTTTATTAGGATTTGTTTTTTTTATATATACCCAATTGGTTACTTAAATGTGATGCTTAATTTTAATATGATTTATGTTGTGACTATCTTATTCGTTTTAATATGCTTAAGTCACTTATATTTTTTATGAAAAAATATCTTATTCGTTTGAATTATTACAAAATAATTTTACATATTTCTTTGTTATAATATTTGAGTTTAAAATGTCTTATTAATAGTAGTAATATTTAATATAAATTAATGTCATTATTTTTGTTAGCAAAGATTAGTATGTTATTTTTATTAAAAAACTTATAATTTCGTATTTTATACTCCATGTACAAACCATTTGCACTTTAATTCAAAATAAAATAGAGAAGTGTAAATATAATTATATTAAATGTATAATTCATTTTTTTATCTTTTGTTGTGATTTTTTTTGTCGTGAATTAAATTTTTACAACCACCTGGGCGCATTATGCAAAATATGATACAATGTACATAACATATACAATTGTTTAGAGTGAAATGAGATAGGAGGATAAGTATAATGAAAAATTTATTTCTTAAAATTTT
Source organism: Amaranthus cruentus (assembly GCA_019425755.1). Classification (NCBI taxonomy): domain Eukaryota; kingdom Viridiplantae; phylum Streptophyta; class Magnoliopsida; order Caryophyllales; family Amaranthaceae; genus Amaranthus; species Amaranthus cruentus. The sequence continues at coordinate 6,139,741 of CM033463.1, read as the reverse complement.
AATTTCTTAATTTATAAAAAATATATTAGAAAATTTGATAAAGCCGTGCCCGTGCATGATGGCGGATTCAGAAATCAAAAGAGTGAGAGCACACGTATTAAAATCTTTCTAATTATTTAAGTGCGGTTTTTAAGATTGGGTGTAGCATAATATTTTTTTAGCAGGTCAGTGCCCTCATTTGCGCACACAAGAGGGCACCTGGCTCCGCCCCTGGACTGCATCGCACGGGGATTATCTATATATATATATATGTGTGTGTGTGTGTGTGTGTGTGTGTGTGTATAGGGGAGGGATCCAATGAGAAGGGTAACAAGGACTCCACACCCTTGATTTCACTAGAAGAAAAAAATCTATGGTCACGATTGAGCAAAAAACACATAATTGTAAAGGTAACTATGTTACACAGAAAAGTAACTATAACAAATTTTTTAAAATGTTCTTACTTTATAACATAGTATCGTTTTTTGTCTATATAGTAACCAAACAAAATCAAACAAAAATCCTTCTCATCCTTCTCATTTTAAAATCCTTCTCATTTGATCTTACATCTATATATATATATATATATATATATATATATATATATATAAATTATAAATGATTAATAATGAGTGGAATTCGGTCAGCCCATTAAACTGATAAAATATTGATAAAAATACAAAACACTAACAAAAGTGGAACTTGTATAAATTTAAGCACAAATTTTTCTATAAAAGGAAAGTGATATATAAAAAAATTCTAAAATAAGAAAGTGCAAGATAACATTCCTTTCAAAAAATAAAAACAAAGTGCAATATATAATTAATTGAGAGTTTGAAATAAATGAAGTATTTAAGTTTGGAAAATAAGGTAGGAAGTTGTGAGGTTTTATTTGGTTTCTAATTGAAGCTTAAAATGTACATTAGTGAACAGTTATCATGCTAATGAGTAATGGTCTTTGATGAGGATTTTTTTTTTTGAATATTGATGAGGATTTAAATAGACCTTATTTATTATATTATCCCTCTTTAATTCATCAACTATTTTTTTAAATTATATAAATTTAGTAACAAGTATTATTGAACGGATTAAGATTGTGAGTGTGTATTGATATCTCAATAAAAAATTGATTTGACCATTAGACTGTTCTCATATGATCAGAATTGTGTAAACATTATTTATTAATCATTCTTTTGCACATATGGGAAGATGGTAGCTTGTGGAAGTGGAGGGGCAACTAGAATTGAACCCATAATCTTATTAATAAAAAGTTTTAAATGATTCAACTAAGTTAAGATTCGATTATTAAAGATTTAAATTTATACTATATATGTTTGGATAACAATTTAACAAAAAGAAGGAAAAGGGGAAATAGGGAAAGGAATTAAAGTAGGGAAGAGAAATAGAAAGAAACTCTTGTTTGTTTAGGAAAAGTGCCACTAATCGGATTGGGCGGTCTGAATCAAAATTCTAACAAGCCAGGGTAGAGGTGAGCGGGTCAAACATTTTACATAGGGCGTGTCGAGTCAAAATCCGTTTAGACTTTGACCCGTTTAAATAAGTTCATTCAATAATCTTTTATTCAGATTTTTAGCCTGTTTGGTTGACTTGCATATATATAATTTTATTTTATAAAATAATTTAAAAATGTGATATATATATATATATATATATATATATATATATATATATATATATATATATATATATATATATATATATATATATATATATATATATATATATATATATATATATATATATAACCTGATCTGTAATGACCCGTTTGAAAGTACCCTAATCCTTGATACGTTAGGCCGACTCGCTCCGTTAACTATACATTAATTAATTACTCTGTATTAACTTACAATTATAATTTGAAAGGAAAATGTGTTGATCTTGGACCCTTTTTTTTGAATAATATCTGATTTATTAATAAAGAGTCATACGACATCTACATCAGAGATAAAAATTAGCAAGTACATAGCAACTAAAACCAAATATAATTCAAAAATAACAAAACAACGATCGTTGTGTATGAGATCTGTCAATTCTGAATATCCTCTTCCACATCGTTGTTTGATACAGCCTTCTACGAGGGGGTCTTTTGATCTGTTGTAGTCTTGAGATAGAATTGAATTTGATGTAGTTGATTATAATTGCAATTTTGGTATCTGCTGCATCGTCGCATTAATCTCTACCAACAAATCAACTAAAGACCAAAATTCATAACTCCAAACTCTCAAACAGTTAAAAAAGGCGTAGATAGATGAAAAAAATCCGAGTATACACACAAAACTATAAAGATCAAAGCTTTGAATGAACATAGTTAGAACAAAAAATTTACTATAGCCAAAAGTGATGTTCTCTTAATGTTGGGATTTTTTTTAGGGTTATTCATAAGATGAGATTATTCAAAGAAAATAAATATATAGAAGATTAGATTATTATAGGATAATTTATCTTTTTTATATTAGTGAATACAATTTTGGGAATACATTTTTTGATGAACTAAGGTTAGAATTCCTCTTAAAATTCAAAACATTCAAAAATTGACTCCAATTAAACATATGCTACAAGTAAAACAACTAAAAGCTTTGTATCTGTTGTTTTGAGAAGCTTAATATTTATTTAGGGGTATTCTACATGGTAGACAAGAATTTTTTTAAATAGCAAGTGGTAGCAAATCATAATAAATAAATCTCCTTTACAAATTTGATTGCTTCTTATCAGAAACAGACTTAAAAACTTGATTTGGATTTGGACCGAATAAATAAATCAAATATAATTTTAAGAATAAATTTTTTATCTATGAATACAATTTGTTTAATTAGTGAATAAAAGGTGGGAATTATTAAAAGAAAATAAATAGTGAATACAATTTTAAGAATAAAATTTTAATAGTGAATACAATTTGTTTTATTAGTGAATAAAAGGTGAGAATTATTAAAAGGAAATAAATAAAAGATCAGATTATTCTAAGATAATTTAGCTTTTTTGTTAGTGAATACAATATATTTTAAGAATAAATTTTTTGATGAAATAATGTTAGAATTTATACAAGTAAACAATTTGAGAGAAGTTTTTTGTTTATTTTATTATTTGAAATTGACATATACAAATTCAATAACAATAAAATGATTGTTTTAACCTATCTAGAGGACAATATATTTTGTCACCACAGCAATAATAACTAGTACAATCAAATGATATAGTACAAATTTAAATGATAGTATGTGTTATTTTTATTTTTATCAAAACAAACACATAAAGTTTAGATTGAAGTAACAACAAAATTAAAGCTACAAACATTAATTTGGATTAGGATAAACAATGAATTCAATATTTATTCGCAAAAAGTCAAATGAACAAAAGAAATTTTACAAATTAATTCACACAAATAAAAGCCATGAAACCAGCCATGCATGGCATGGGAAGGAAACAACAATACAATAAACTTAGCAAACAAACCGCAAATCAATTTATAACAAATTGCAATGAAAAATAAAGTTGTGTAGCGGATGAGACAATCACAAACAAGAAGCTTATATTCTCACAATATCATTCCTTTTGACAAGTTCCTCCGAGTGTGTTTCCCGCTGTGACGCCTGTAAACCAGCCCCATGATCGATAACAATCCATTCTTCCACAGCATGAACCTTGAAATCCACCACAATTTTGCCCCGATTTTCTACAACTCGGGTTTGGTTCTGAAATTAAAAGTTTCAGTACATATTATTTGATCGAGACTTATATGAATACGTACATACATGGGTGGATCTAGGTGCCCTCATGCGCCCTCACGTGAGGGCATTGCCTTTTTTTAAGGGAAATTCTACCTGGTAAGCACCAGGTATAGTGAAACACCCACAATAACTATTCTTGTTTGCCATTCTACATGGTAAGCACCAACTGTTGTAAAACTATCTGCCGTAACTATATTGGCTAAAAAACGTTAAGTGACCGTTAAATCTAAAAATTACAATTTTGCCCTCTTCATAGTCTTCATCTCCCTCTTCATAATCTTCATCTTCTCCAATCACAACAATGGCTAAATTAGCTGATTTTGGTGGGGGGTTTTTGTTATTTTCTTTTTAGGGATTTTGATTTTGATTTTGTTCTTGGAGTTTTCTTGGAGTTTTGCGGTGATGGCCAGAGATGATTGAAAAATTGATAAAAACCAAAGCTTGATTTACTTCAAATATTATATTCACTTATTTTTCTTGATAATCTAATGATAAATTAAGGCAATTAAGACAACATAAAAGAGGGAAATCATAAATTACCTGTACTGGAACAATGGGACGGAATGAAAAAGAGATAAAATTGCAGGAAAAACCACAAAGAAAACCAACAAAAATCTCATATTTCTTCTTGTACTTCTTCAGTTTAATTGTGTTGCCCAAATCTCAGTTTTTTGTTTGGTGTATTGTAATTTAATCTTTAGTGATAACTAAAAAGTGTTGAAACCATTTTGAATCTTCAATCTTCAACAACTTTCTCTAACAATTTCAATATACTTTTAGGTTAAGTTAAGATCACTTACAACAATTTTAGGTTGTAATTCGAATTTGAAAATAATCAGTATTCAAATCCAATCCCATAGTTAACGATGAAAACATTGCCCAAATCCGTCCTTGAAGACCATTGCCTTCAAGCTTGACTTCAATGGCAGTAGAAGGAGGATGCGTGAAATGAAGAAGAAGAAGGACCATCCTTTTTATTAGAATTAAACAAGGGCAACTGCGTAATTTCACAACTTAACGTTTTATTAACGTTTTTTGGCCATTATCGTTACTGTAGATGTTTTTACCATAGTTGGGTGCTATTTGGTAGAATGGCAAATAAGAATAGTTATTGTGGGCGTTTCACTATGTTAAAGCAAGTAACAATATTCTTGACTTGGACGTTAACTTTGAACACTTAATCGAACATGCTTTGTCTTGTACTTTGGAGAAGGACGATAAAGATGTGTCGAGTTGTGTGGGATTAAAGTTTAGAACGTTTGATGAAGTGTTGCTTGATCAAAGCAATAAGAATTGAGTGCAGAAGGCACCGCTCGACCAAGCTGAAGGTCGCTCGACCGGGTCGAGCGGGTGTGGGGGGTCGAGCAACATGGTCAGAAGGTTAGTAGAATGCTTCTGGAAGCTTGCTCAACCAGAGCAAAGGTCGCTTGACCGAGCGAGTGGGTCGAGCAGATGGTCAGAGGACTCCAACGGGCATTTTTCTGTTTTAATTATGCAATAATACTGATCATTATTCTATAGTTTAATGTGTTGCTTTATTTCTATGTTAATTGTGATGTTTATTAGCATAGTTAATAGAGAGTTTTATTGTGCTTTATGGTGAGTTATGTAAGACTCTAAGAATCACACTCACCTTCATCTATAAAAGGGAATGTAATTCTTAGAGTAAGATACACCACAAACACACATACTTGTGAGGGCTATTGCTTTGCTAAGAAACTAGAGGAGTGTTCTTACTTTGCATTAGTATTGAGATCTTGAGAGAGTTGTTCTCAAGATAAGGGGAGGTTTATTACATTGCAATTGTTGAATTCAATCTAATAAACTACATTTGAGGGGGAGGTATCCAAGATACCTCATAAACACTTGTATTCATCTTTTGCTCTAATTTTCATTTGTGTTTTCATTGTTGAACCTCTCTTGCACCGTTCATTTCACACTATACCTGGTGCTTACCAGGTAGAATTTCCCTTTTTTTAAAAAAATTTTGCTCGATTGGGTACAATAGGATTTGAACCTACAACCTATGGGTTAAGCGGCAAGGCCTAAACTAACTGTGCTATTCATTTTTCTTTTACTAATAAAGGATTTTAAATAATTGTACGTAATACATATGCGTTTAGAGATATATGCAACAAAGGTTAATTAAATGCAGTTACAATTTTCAATACCTATTTAAAATATAATTATTTTTTCTTAACTATCCATTTTTTTACGGTTTAATAAAACATCCAATTAAAAACATATATATATATATATATATATATATATATATATATATATATATATATATATATATATATATATATATATATATATATATATATATATATATGTGTGTGTGTGTGTGTGTGTTATATTTTTATATTTTAGATGTTGAATTTTTAGATGTTGAATTTTAAATAAAATATTTTTAAATTTTAAATAAAATATTTTTAAATTTTCAATAAATGATGTTATTAAAGTGGGGCAAAAAAATAGCGATGCTGGAGTAAGAAACTTTAGATATGATGTTTGGCATAATTTTATGTGTGACGTTTTCATTTTAAGATGCTCTTTATATATATGGGCTGAATAATTATTTGATTAAAAAACGATTAACCTACAAACACAACACTAATTCTTAAATGAGATGGTCTCACGGTGAGATCATCTCTATTGGACTGGCCCAATATACACTTTTTGTCTTAAAACGATCACTTATAACATTAAAGTGATCACTTATAATTTTTAATATAATTACTTTATATAGTATTAGAGTGATTACATATAACCTTAACACGATTATTTATGATCTTGTAATAATCAATTGAAGAAATTGACTATTATATAAATCCGTCTCATGGTGAGACAATCTTACACAAGACGAGCTGCAAACACAATAACATAATAAAATAAGAAAAATGAAAATTATGCGAAAGATTGTTTTAAGTTACCTGGAGTACATCGTTTTTGGTAGCAATAATATCCAGGACAACAACCACTAAATGGAGTACATAACTCCCCATGAAAGTTACAATCTTTGGCAAGTGCTTTTCCGGCCATAAATTGCACTGAAATTGTTCCAATATTATTTATTTTCAAATAAAATGATAGAATAAAAGACATACATATTCTGGAGCCTCAACCATCAGCTTAAGTTTTTGGTTGAGTTGGTTCCTTGACATGGTATCAGAGCCAACGTGACAAGAGGTCACGAGTTCGAATCTCAACCACCCCATTTAAGTGGAATATTTAGCACCAGGTATGAAGAGAGTCTGTGTCGCATCCACACTTCTCTAGCCCAAAGGGCACTCGTGTGAGGGGGCGTGTTAGAGTATATAACATATTCTAGGGGCCTCGACCATAAGCTTAAGCTTTTGGTTGAGTTGGTTCCTTGACATGGTATCAGAAGCCAACGTGACAAGAGGTTATATCACATCATCGAGAATCACAAGAATAGTTATACAAGGAAAACAAGTAATAAAAGAATTAAAACATAAATTATTTACCTAGAGCCAATGCCAAAAGAATTGCTACCATAATATTTCTCCTAGACTTGTAAGAAACAAAGTTTCCCTCCATTATATTATTATTATTATTATTATTATTATTATTATAAATTGAAAAGAAGATCAAATAATAAAAGTGTGCTTAACTAATTGAGGAATATATGTTTTGGTGACAATATTGCATTAGGTTGCCACTATTTATACTAGTTTAGGATTGTTTCCCATCATTGTCCTCCAGCTTAGCTTATTTCAAATTACTTACAAACATTAGCAATATGTGGTCTATTCACACGTTATTTTTAATTTGTAATTAATTTTTAATTTATAAATTAAAACATAGTCAAGTGGGATCTTGTTTATTTATCTCGATGCAAAGATTACTAATATCAAATTTATAATAATTTTTTATTGTGCATAATTAGAGATATTAAGGATTGAACTTGTGTATTGGACTACGTGAAAAAACAAATGTCGCAAGTAATTTGAAAAGAAAGAAGTAATTTTTAATTATCTGTCCCGCTTATTTTGTATCGTTTAGACGAAAAAAATCTTACATTAATTTGAAAGGATAAAAAACGAAAAGGATGGAAAAGTAGTAGTCCTTTGCACGATCATATGTTCGTATTCATCTTCGTCTAATATTATGTTGTGGAATCATAAATTAATTAATCTTTTAATAATTGTCTTTTAATAATTGAACGTAATCAACAATGTAAGATTTGATAGATATTCCATTAATTAATTAATCATAGTTTTATTAATTAATCAAAGTATGAAGTATTTATTTTGCAGGCTTCCCAAACAATTAGCTAGGAGTACCAAATCAAATGGAGGAGGTTTTCTGCCAGCTTTTACATTATTATTATCAATATTAAACATTTTAGCTCGTCCTGAAATCGTCTTATTATGAGACGGACCTATACAACTAGCCTAATTTTCTGATTGAACATTTTAAAAACATAAGTTATTATACTTTAAGACTATATGATTATAATTAGTCACTTTAAGATTATAAGAAATTATTTTACGGTTAATTATATGAGATTATTTTAAGATTGTGAGTGCGTATTGGTCCATCTCAATAAAAAAAATATTGATTTGACCGTGAGACCGCCGTCTCATACCTCCTCCGTTCTGAAATACTCGCTACATTTTGATTTTGTGTATTATTCATCATTCAAGCTTATTTAATATATTGCGACTAATGTGTAAGAAAAAATGTAGTCAAGTGAGATCTTGTTTGAATCGTCTAATCGCATACTTTCAAAATATTAACTTTTTATAATATTTAGATTTGTATAGTTCAACATATAAATAAACAAAATAACGCATTAAAATACGTAAAAAGTAAAATGTATGAAGTATAATGGAACGGTGGAAGTATGAGAATTTGTGTAAACATTTATTAATCATTCTTTTGTACATAGGGTAGGTTGGTAGCTTGTGGAAGTGGAAGGGCAACTAGAATTGAAACCATAATCTTATTTTTAAAATTTTTTTTGGTTCAAACTAACTTAATATTCGATTATCAAAGATTCAATCATTAATTTATACTATGTCTGGATAATAATTTTGAAAAAAAAAAGAAGGGAATAGGTCCTCTCTTGAGAAACCGTCTTTGGTAAAGACGACTCTCTAAAGCCCAACCCATATGCTATTTTTAGTTAATACTTTTTTTAAAAAAAGAACTGTTGTCTCATTCATCAACGTGCGTGGGATTTGGGTTGAAATATGAAAAGTCTAATGATCAACTATCTCTTCCCCAAGTAAAATAAAGCCTCGATTACGAAGATATCAGATTTCCATCTTCCTTTTTATCCTAATTCTACAACCTAAATATAGTCTAACAATGGAAGAATTGATGATTGAATTCGAATGTACTTATGTGAATTCGATTGTGGTTTTTTTTTTCAAAAAAAATTAAACTTTATCAATGGTGGAAAATAGTGATGTTGAAGAAGACGACAATATCTATTATTTGGGGAAGATAATAAAAGCAATTGTGATTTTTTTGATATTTTTTTAAATTGAGCTTTATCAATGGTGGAAAGCAGTGATGTTGAAGAAGACAACAATGACTAATTTTTGTAGAAGGGTAATAAAAGTAATTTTGGTTATAAATTCATATATTTGGGGATATAACAAAATATAATTTAAATTATAACTGTGAACATTTGACATTGGTTGTTGTAGTTGGGAGTATAACATTGTGTAGTAACATAAAATATTTGAAGTTATAACATAATATATTCAGGGTTATAACAACATATATATTTGGGTTATAATATTATGTATTTCGTGTTATAACAAATATATATTTGGAGTTATAACATAACATATTTTATTTTATATGAACATATATTTGATGTTATTCCATAATATGATTAGTATTATAACTGTAAACGTTTGAAGTAGGTTGATGTAGTTGGGAGTATAACATTGTGTAGTGCGGGTTATATCATTTTTAGTTGGGGTTATAAAATAATGTAGTTGAGAGTATAACATTGTTTAGTTGGGGCTATAACATGGTTTAATTGGGGCTATAACATAGTTTAGTAGGTGTTATAACATAGTTTAATTGTGATTATAATATTGTTTGGTCGGGGTATAACATTATTTAGTTGGGATTATAACATTACTTTATATACAAAAATATTATAAACTACACACAATTATAAACACAAACACATACTATTATAAACCCAAATATACAATATAATAAATCCAAATACATACTATTATAATTCCAACATAATCCAAAATATAACTACATAACAATACAACAAATACAAACTATTATAAACCCAAATACACAATATTATAAATCCAAATACACATTATTACAATTCCAACATAATTCCTGTAACAGCCCGAGTCTTATTCACATTTCATAAAATACTTTTTCTAACATAGCGGAAGACTTTTGACAAATTACTTTGGTTATTTTATCCTCAAACCAAAGGTTTAACCAAACAATTCAAAGGTTTGAAATAAAAAAAAAAACATTTGAATAAATTAAACAACTTTATTAAGATTCACATAAAAGCCATTTTATAAATATCTTTTAAAATAAATAAAGTACTTAAATACAAATATTATTTACAATGAAAATCAAATATGTAATTCATCTCGAGAGAAGTGGTGACCACACTTTGCTGCGCTACTCTGATCTCCAACCAATACCTGTAATACTCATAAATGTACTATCCCTAGACGGACAGTTATTTAGAGTGACAACAAAAACTGTGTAGTATCAGCAACCACTGCTGAGTAGTGCATCAATCAATGAAACCTTTATAACACCCAAAAGAGACTCCACATAGCACTTAGGACTTCACATAAATAAGGACATATGTTGGGAATTAGTTCAGCTATTAAGTAAAGTATAAAAACTTGCCAACAATTTTACAAGTATAGAAATATGTGCAATTCAATAAATAATATGCAAAAATAAGTACATTTATACAAAATATGCAAGGTGTTTTATGTTATATAAGAGATTCATTTTTTTTATGTTATATTTATATATTTAACTTCTGGTCCTTCTGCTTGAGTACCAGGGCGTGATTTACTAACACTTCTGCTTGAGCATTAGGGCGTGGAATCCAAATATTTATTTAATGAATGCAGCACATATGATCTTTGTTTGATATATGTAAGGGCCTGTTAGGGTGAGGTAAACCAAAACCCCTAACTTAGTGGGAGTCGTCACTCCTCCAGTATAATGTTGCTCGAGCCACAGGTCAGGTTAAATAACCTTACTGTGTTCGCCGTATTTTACGTGCCGGAAAACACGTCCCACGTTTTTTACATGCCGGAAGCATGGTTCGGCATTTCCTTACTATCAAGTCCTTTTATTATCATGTTACTATTTTCAAATAAATGCAACAATACAATAGCACATACAATATAAACAAAATTATAACAATTTACATCGAATCAATATTCACACACAATCAAACTAACATAAACCTTAATCTAAATTCTATAAAGAAAACAATAATCCCAATCATAATTGCAGCTAAAATCGACAATCAAACTCAATTAAATACTTAAATTGTTTTGCTTGAATAACTTGAATCTAACATTGCAATCAAAATCACAACATTATGATATAAGTTGATCAAAGCTCCATTATTAGGACTTTATATCAAATTATACCACACCTTTTAGATACTTTAAAGAGGATCATTGATTAGAGTTCTACCTCAAATAGCAACTTCAAGAAAAGCTTTGAGAAGAAAAGCACAAGTATGTACTTGAAAATGACCGAGCCTGACTTCCTCTTCAATATGCTTTACTCTCGAGTCTCGACCCAAATAAACTCAAACCTACACTATAATCCACCCATTAAACCCAATAAAAATCTTAGATGAGCCCAAAAACCACATTAGAATATTACCCATTAAATTGCAAAGGGTTTGATCCAAATTTATAAATCTCGTATTAGTATCATTTCAGGACACATCGTTTCTAAAATAGGCATAACTCACTCATACGGAAACCAAATGAAACGATTCAAGTGCCTACGTGACCACGACTCAAAGCTCTACAAATTATATGCTGACATAAAAACCCAAAAACGACCATAAATATACCGAAATTGGCAAAACAGAAATATCAGTTTCTAAACTGAAATTTCAGAACATAATTTCCCCAATTTGTTTTTAACTTGAAACTAACCCAATTATCAATTCAAACCCAATTCACTTGAAGAAATATAAATACTAATAAATAACCCTAATCATTTGATTAAAAGAATATCCAATTGAACTCCAAACTTGAATAATTTGTTATCGATTGTCATAACTTTCAATTCGGTTTTAAAGACACCCTGTTAGTATTTTGGGCATAACTTCCTCATACGAACTCATATAGAGGCGATTCATGATCGTAACTCAGAGATCTACAAATCTCATGCAGACATTAGGACCCCAAAACGACTCTAACTATCTCAAAAACAGCAGCACAGGTTCGGACAGAACAAAACAGAAACATCATTGTCGATTTTTTTTATGACAGTCTACTAGTATTTTGGACATAACTCCCTCATACGAACTCATTTTGGGGCGATTCAAGTGCCCACGCGACCGCGACTCGAAGCTCTACAAGTAATATGAAGGAACCGGAACCCAGAAATGGCCATAAGACATTCGAAATCATCAAAAAAACAGAAAAGACAGAATCTCTAATTTTAGAATTTGGTATAGTTATTCATAAATAATAAAGAGAATAAGAGAATTAATCTTATGTTTGCTTTTAGATGATGTGGAAGAAGGATGGCAAGTAAAGTTTGATCTTTATACACGTTAGGAATAGGTATTGTGAGTCATGAACTATAGATGAGTCATGTGTTGTTGTGGCAACATATGAGTTACATACTCCTATTCATCTATTTAATTTATTCTTAATTCTCATCGTATAACTTATTTTAATCCCAAATCAATTACAACTGATACCCAAAGGTAATAGAAAAATTTACTCAGTCCAAATAAAATATCGTATTTAAGAATCACTAATCCCAATCATACTTAATTAATTACAATTAATTAAGGGACTAATTTAGGGCTATTTCAATTCCAATTATGAATACATAACAATACGACAAATACACACTATTATAAACCCAAATACACAATGTTATAAATATAAATACACATTATTATAATTTCAACTACTATTAGCCCTTTGTTTGGGTACTTTATCAACCGCCTTTGACTATTGAGTGTTGTCATTTTAATTCTTAGAAGAAACCTTTTGATTTTTTTTGCGAATACAGAAGCCAAAATATAGCAGCATCACTTATCTTTTCAATTTTTTACACCCTAAAATTAGGAACAAGTAAAATCGAAAAATAAACAAACTTAACCCGGCTAAAACACAAAAATGGAAGCGTTAAAATAAAAATGGTGAAGATGACGCATAAATACATACCTTTGATGGAATTGCAAATGTTGAAGATCGAAAATGAAAACGCAAGAAGTATGGGCCAGCCCATATATTGAGAGGTCTTTTGTAGAGACCTTCTCAACTAAGAATTTGTGAATAGGAAAAGGAATTAAAGAAGGGAAGAGAAATAGAAAGTAACTTTTGTTTGTTTAAGAATAGTGCCACTAATCGGGTCGGGCCGGTCTGAATCAAAATTCTAACAGGCCAGGCTAGAGGCGGAGCAGGTCAAAATTTTTACATAGGTCGTGACGAGTCAAAAGAATAAGTTCATCCAATGATCTTTTATTTAGATTTTTAGCATGTTTGGTCGACCTGCATACATACTCCCTCCATTCCACACAAATTGGGACATTTACCTTTTGACACTATTTATTTAGCACTCTTAATTTGTATTTTATTCTTAATCTATAAATTAAAACATAGTTAAGTGAAGTCTTGTTTGATTCATCTCAATGTAAAGATTATTAATATCCACTTTTTATAATATTTCGTTATGTACAATATCTGATATTAAGCATTAAATGACCGCATTGGATAGTGTGAAAAAAGTAAATAAGACATTTGGAGTGGAAGGGTTGTAGTGGCATTAAAGTGAATGATTAATGTTACCAAGATATTGATAGGCATACATATATATATACTATTCTAAGAGGGTTGTTACAACTTATAACAGAATCTGTTGTAACAACTTTCCTAACTAACTTAATCCTAGTAATCAACTAAACTAAGCATTAGGCTAACTAAGAGTCATGTGCAAGACCCATGCTTCTAGATTTGTTGACTCCTGTGCTGCTTGCTGAAGACTGGAAACATTCTCATGAGATATGCTGTTGTCCCTGCTGTTAACCGCACTTATTTGTGAGCTTCTGTGTGCTGAATGCTATGCTTAACATCCCCTCAAACTAGAATGGGGGTACACGATGCCTAGTTTGCTTAATAACTGATTAAATTGAGGAGAAGGAAAGACTTTTGTTAGAATATCAGCTAGCTAATATATGGTAGGTAGGTAAGATAATTGAATTAGCCCTTCTAGCACTTTGTCTCTTGTGAAGTGGCAATCAACTTCTATGTGTTTTGTTCTGTCATGAAAGACAAGATTTTATGTTATGTAAATAGCAGACTGGTTAGTCAAGAAACCAACTCAACCAAAAGCTTAAGCTGATAATTGAGGCCCCATGATATGTTATATACTCTAACACGCCCCCTCACACGAGAGCCCTTTGGGCTAGAAGCGTGGATGCGACACAGGCCCTCCTCATACCTGGCGTTGAATATTCCACTTTAAATGAGGGGTGGTTGAGATTCGAACCTGTGACCTCTTGTCACACTGGCCTCTGATATTATGTCAAGCAACCAACTCAACCAAAAGCTTAAGCTGATGGTTGAGGCCCCATGATATGTTATATACTCTAACGGTTATCACAGTGAAGAGTGATACGTTTCAAGTTAGTTAAATCCAACTCTTCTAAGAGATTGACTAGCCATGTAATTTCTACAGCTGTGGATGCCATGGCTCTATGTAAATGGTTGTATAGGTTTCAAGTTATTTTTGAGAGAATTAATCATAGTTTTATTAATTAATATTTATTTTGTAGGTTTCCCAAATAATTAGGAGTACCACATCAAATGGACGAGGTTATCTGCCAGCTTTTACATCATTATTATGAATATTAAACATTTTAGATCATATCGTTTTATTATGAGACGGATCTACACAATTAGCCCAATTTTCTGATTGATCATTTCAAAAACATAAGTTATTACTTTAGACTATAAGATTATAATTAATCACTTTAAGATTATAAGAAATTGTTTTATGGTTATAAGAAATTATTTTAAGATTGTGAGTGCGTATTGGTCCATCTCAATAAAAAAATTGATATGACCGTGAGATCGTCGTCTCATATGGGAATTTGTGTAAACATTTATTAATCATTCGTTTGTACATAATGGTAGGTTGGTAGCTTGTGGAAGTGGAGGGGCAACTAGAATTGAATCTATAATCTTATTTTTAAAAAGTTTTAGATCATTCAACTAAGTCAAGATTCGATTTCAAAGGTTTAATCATTTATACTATGTTTTATATTAACAATTTTTAAAACAAAGAAGGGAAAGGGGAAATAGGGAAAGGAATTAAAGAAGAGAAGAGAAATTAAAAGAAAGTAACTCTTGTATGTTTAGGAAAAGTGCTACTAATCGGGTTCGGCCGGTATGAATCAAAACTCTAACAGGCCAGGCTAGAGGCAGAGCGGGTCAAAAATTTTACATATGTCGTGACGAGTCAAAATCCATTTGGACTTTGACCCCGCAACCCGTTTAAATAAGTTCATCCAATAATCTTTTATTCAGTTTTTTAGCCTGCTTGGTCGACCTGAATATATATAATTTTATCGTATAAATAAAATTTAAAAATGTGATAATGACCCGATCTCTTAATGACCCGTTTGAAATTGCCCTGATCTTTGACCCGTTACGCCGACCCACTCCGTTAATGATACATTAATTAACTATTCTTTATTAACTTACAATTATAATTTGAAAGGAAAATGTCTTGATCTTGGACCCTCAAACAGTTAAAAAAACGGCGTAGATAGATGAAAAAAATCCGAGTATACCCACACAACTATAAAGATCAAAGCTTTGAATGAACATAGTTAAAACAAAAAATTTACTATAGCCAAAAGTGATGTTATAAGATAACAAGCCTTAATGTTGGGATTTTTTATAGGGATATTCAAAGATGGGATTATTCAAAGAAAATAAATATATTGAAGATTAGATTATTCTAGAATAATTTACCTTTTTAATATTAGTGAATACAATTTTGGGAATAAATCTTTTGATGAACTAATGTGAGAATTTATCTTAAAATTCAAAACATTCAAAAGTTGACTCCAAATTAAACATATGTTACAAGTAAACAACTAAAAGCTTTGTATTTGTTTTTTTGAGAAGCTTAATATTTATTTAGGGGTATTCTACATGGTAGGCAAGAATTTTTGTAAATGGCAAGTGGTAGCAAATATTAATAAAATTCCACAAAATACTGTTTGTACTTTTGGAAATTCATAGCTTAACGTATAATAAAGCTTACGTTCTTGTAAGCATTAATGATACGACAACTTAAATTACAAAAGTACAATGCTATTTTGTGGAATTTTAAGGAAAGAAGGTTACTGTATATAAATGAAAAAGGATAAGGATAAAAATGAAGATTCAAAACTTAACTTATAATTTAATAACGTTTTTTGGGCATTAATGTTACGACAACTTAAATTCCAAAAGTAAAATGTTGTTTTGTGGAATTTTTATAAAGATTTGCAACGATTGGCCTTTTGCAAAAGTTCATGCCTATTATGTAAAAGATTGTTTTACTAGCTAGATGTTTAACGAGAGGGTTTTGTTAATGAAAATTAAATACTTAAATATCAACATGTAACAACATATAAAATACAAAGGGTTTTTTCAACTCCAATGACTTCTTATACATTTTGATCCATTTTTATTTAGTTTGTTTATGTTCTTATTTTTTCAATTTATTTTGCAGATTAGATTTTGGTTTTTAGGGTTCCTTTTTTTAATTGATGTTCTTATTTTAATTAATTTCGTAAATATTGTAGACTAATTCTTGGATTAATTTGCAGCTCTTAATTAGCAAATATTTACATTTTCAATTTTTAGTTAGTTTTAAAATTAGCAATTTTGGTGTTAAACGTTTCGATCGATGCAATTAAGTTAATGGTTAAATTGATGGAATTTCATGCAATTTGGTTCAATTTGGACTTTGGGGATTAGAAATCCCACATACTCAAGATTCCCAAAATACCCTTGGTTAATGGGTCGATGGTCAAAAGTAAAAGTCAATATCGACCCTTAAAGTCAATAATGGTCAAACTCACATGCTCATCAAACATTACACAGCAATTTTCACTTTCACTCCAACTGAAGACACTTCCCTAGATAATCGCCCATCATCTCATATAACGACCGCTGCCACTATGTCACTTTCATATTCATATTCACCACGAGGCAACACTACAGAAATAACGGACTGGCAGTTACAATTTCCATATTGAAACTATTATAAATAGATCTTCCTTCTACAGAAATCAAGTTACGCAATTCTACTCTTATACTTATATTTACACACACTAGTTCTCTTTACCGGTCTGACTTAAGCATCGGAACGGCTTTGCGGGACATCAACCCCCAGTTTAACCTTTCCTTGTGGTTGCAGGTACACCACGCGCGGCGGCCAGATCACCTCACTTCCCTTATTTCAAAGGTACTACTCTCTTAAAATCCCCTTTACAAATTTGACTGTTTCTTAACAGACACAGACTTAAAAACTTAATTTGGATTTGAACCGAAAAATAAATCGAATACAATTTTAAGAATATATATATTTTTTTAGTGAATACAATTTGTTTGATTAGTGAATGAAAGGTGGGAATTATTAAAAGAAAATAAATAGAAGATCGGATTATTCTAGGATGATTTACCTTTTTTGTTAGTGAATACAATGAAAAAAAATTAGAATTTATACAAGTGAACAATTTGAGAGATGTTTTTTGTTTATTTTATTAATGGAAATTGACATAAACAAACTCAAAAACAATAAAATGATTGTTTTAACCTATCTAGAGGACAATATATTTTGTCGCCACAGCAATAATATCTAGTACAATAAAATGATATAGTACAAATTTAAATGATAGTGTGGGTTATTTTCATTATTATCAAAACAAACCCATAAAGTTTAGATTGAATTAACAAACATTAATTTGGATTAGGATAAACAATCAATTTAATATTTATTCGCAAAAAGTCAAATGAACAAAAGAAATTTTACAAATAAATTCACACAAATAAAAGCCATGAAACCAGCCATGCATGGGAAGGAAACAACAATACAATAAAGTTGGCAAACAAACCGCAAATCAATTTATAACAACACAAGATTGCAATGAAAAATAAAGTTGTGTGGCTCAAGAGCGCAATTGTGTAGCGGACGAGACGATGACAAACAAAAAGCTTATTTTCTCATAATATCATTTCTTTTGACAAGTTCCTCCGATTGCGTTTCCCACGAGGACGCCTCTAACCAAGCCCCATGATCGATTACAATTCATTCTTCCACAGCATGAACCTTGACCTCCACCACAATTTTGTCCGAATTCCCTGCATCTTGGGTTCGGATCTGAAATTTAAAAGTTAAAGGTAAAGATAAGAAAGGAAGGTTTCGGGTGGGGTTTTTTTCCTAAAAGATGCGGGCAAAACAAAGAGGGATTGTGGTAGCCAATTTGAGGCAGGCGACGGGTGATGTGGTAGCCATCTGGTCGCCAATTTTATCCGTTTCATTTGAAATTTGAATATGAAATTGGCGACAGGTTTGTGGTCGCTACATTGTCGTCATGATTTGTATTAATAAATGTTCCATTGTTAAGGCATTATATATTTGTGAAACGATTCAAAGCATTAAGAGAGCAACTATATTGAAAGCACTACGAGAGGTTAGTGATTTTCTTATTTTATTTATTATGTTTATTTATTTTTTTGTTTATTTGAATTGTTTTATTTATTTTTATTATTTATATTTAATTTACATTGTCATTAATTTGCTTTAATATTATTATTTAGTACATATTTTGCTTCTTTACATGAGTTTATAAATATTTATTATTTTATATATTATATTTTATTTTGATTGTCATTAATTTGCTTTAATAATTCAAATTAGAATAATATTATTATTATCATGTATTTTTATTCTCATGAATTTTTTTTATATATTTTTATTGTCATTAATTTACTTTAATAATCAATTGAATAATGAACCACCGGTACACGTTGACGAATATCCAAACCCTCAGTGTAGAAAGTTCTTTGAAATGTTAAATGTTGTAAATAGTCCTTTATTTGAAGGTTGTACATGTTGACGAGGTACTTGGTCGTCAGTGTGTCGCCCAATGTTCAACGTAAAATGGCATCCATTTTTTAATTTAGCGTCCAATAGTTTGGTCTTCACTATCGGCGGCCTGTCGCCCTCCCGTTGCCAACACCACTTTTGACCATTTAGCTTCCAAATGGTGATGGAAATATTGGTCGCCATTTTACTATTTTTTTTTGTAGTGGTGAATTGACTAGGTATATGTTAGAGTAAGAAACTTAATTTCATATGACTTCTTATGGTAAAAGAAGTTATACTAAAGAGAGCATCATTGTTGAACATTGTCAATCATATATAATTATATTCTTGTATGAATAATATTTAATTAGTTTATTACTACATTAGATCCTATGTTTCTTTATATTTAGCTATTTTATTTTAAAAATTTAATAACTATTTCAAAATATTATTAAAATGGATATGGATTTATAAACCTAACTCTAAGAGATATAGGTGGTTAATGTTTTATTTTAAAGATTTTTTATCGATAATGCTAATTACTAATTCTTAAGAATCGAATTTTATCTTAGTTAGAACAAGTACCACTATTTACAGTATAAAAAGAAAATACAAATGATATTTAAAACATGAAGTTTCAGAGAAATATAATTTAAACTTACATTCAACACAAGTATGTCTGTCAGCAGAGCAATAATATCCAGGACAACAACCACCAAGTCGAGTACAATGAAAAAGTCTAAGGTAGATTTGGTCCACATCAATTTTTGGGTGGACCAAGTTTTCACTCCTACTCTCTACTCTACTTCCAATCTCTCCCTCCCTTACTCTACTTTCAATTTTTTAAAAAAAAGAAAAAATAATTTAATTTATTTTTTTTTATTTTTGATTTGAATTAAATTTTTTAAAAAAAAAGTTTTTTGAAAGATTTTATTTAAATTTTTTAATTTCTAAAAGTTTTAATTTTCATTTTAATTTTAAAAATTTTAATTTTTTTTTATTTTAAAATTTTTTATAAATTTAAAATTTTTTAATTTTAATTTTTTTTATTTTTAAAAAAATTAATTTTTTTTTAGTTTTTTAAAATTTTAAATTATTTTATTTTATTTTTACTATTTTATTTTATAAATTTTAAATTTTAATTTTAACTTTTTAAATTTTTAATTTTTTTTAAAATTGTTTTTAAGTATAAGAGTAAAATAGACGAAGTGTGAAAGTATAAGAGTAGAATGAAATAGAGTGAAAGTGTGGAGTGAAGTGAAGTGAAGTGGAGTGGAGAGTAGTAAAGTTGGGTGTAAAACTTGATCCACACTAATATTAGTATGGACCAAGTCCACACAAGTCCTTCTCGAGTACAATAGTCCTCCGGAAGATTACAATCTTTGGCAAGTGCTTTTCCACCCATATTTTGCACTAAAATTATTACAACACATTTATTATTGTAAAATGAATTAATATTAATAATAAAAGAAAAAATAAAAAAAAGACATGATTAATATTAATTAATAAAACAAGCACAAACTAAGAAAACCTATAGCTATTACATACGATAAAAAAACATACTCCCTCCGTCTCAATTTAATCGCTCTAAATATAAATTTATTGCTTTTTTTGGGGTTACGTTTGGGTTCTAATGGTTTGGAATAGTAATAAAAAGTTTTGGTTGAAAAAGATTAATGTGGGTTTGATTAGTATATAAATTTCCAAATTAAGAAACATCAATTAATTTGATAAATCAAAAAAAAAATTATATAGCAATTAGCAGATGAAGTGAATGATTTACCTACAACCATAACAAAAAGAATTGCTACAATATTTTTCTTGGTCATAGACTTGTAAGAAACAAAGTTTCCCTCCATTATAATTTGAAAAGATTATCAAAATAATAAAAGTTTTAATCTTACTTTTATTATTAGAGATAAATGGTTAATTAATTATGATATGTTCAAATTTTGGGTTGCCACGCACTATTTATAATAGGAGTAATATTTATGAATTAGAAGTAGTCCCTTGCACCTTCAAAATCATTGACATCTGGATTTTGCAAATCATACTTTACTAATGTTAATTTCTTATAATAATAAAAGATAATCAATAATGTGAGATTTGATGGATAGTCTATAACTAATTAATCATAGTTTCTTAAATAATTTATTTTACAGGGTTGCCATAAGAGAATGTAATGTGTAGTTAATGAGGTCAATTGACATTACTAAATCCAAAGTAATCATATCATATCATATATCATATAATAAAAAGAATGTAAAATTCCACGTGTCATTTCCATATTGAATTTCCATATAAAGAAATTTTTACTAAAGTTAATATCAATATTTCCTTAATATTTGAGTAGTATATTGCAATAAGATATGTTCTTATAAATTTTCTTGAAATATTAAATTTTTGAATTTAAAAGCTACATAAATTTCAAATTAAATTTTTTTTAAATATATTTGTTTTTTTATATGTATTATAAACTAATTAACAAAGTTTCTTTATTAAAATTTTAATTTCTAAAATATTTCATCAAGAAACAAAGATACATGATAATCAAAAAATGTTTTGAGAATGACGAATAGTCATTATGATGATGTTAAAAGTTCTTTCATATTTGCCTTAAAAAGTATGAGAGTTTTAATTAATAATTATTAACAACCTTATTCTTTTAATACTCCCTCCTATTCACCAAGATTGTCCCATTTGACTTTTGGCACTATTCATTCATCACTCTTAATTTGTATTTTACTCTTAATCTATAAGTTAAAACATAGTCATGTGAGATCTTGTTTGATTCGTCTCAATACAACGATTATTAATATCAAATTTTTATAATTTTTAATTAACAATAATTAGAGATATTAAGGGTTAAAATGTTGCCTCGACATGTGTGAAAAGTCAAATGGGACAATCTTGGTGAATAGGAGGGAGTATTATAGTACTTTTATACTGATAGCATGTAATTACATCTCTATTTAAAATTTATATTTATATATACTTTTATATTAATAATTTCGTGCATTGCACGAGTTTCTATACTAATATTAAATAATACATTTAAACCCTAAATGGGCTCAATCCATATTAGTGTATTGACTTCCACATGAATAACTAGGATTCAAAGCCCATAAAATATAATTTTTTATTTTAAATTATCGACATCGCATTTTTTTTTTTTCGGATGCGCCACTAGGGCTTCGCTACCAATTAATGATTGTTTGATACCAAAACTCAATCGAAAATAATTATTGTTTTCTATATTTTAAAAAGGATAATATCGTATAAATCTGATCCTTACAAATCTCATCTAGATGGAAGCAACTTAATAGGGTTGAGTATTATAATATCAGGTGCTCTCTTGAGAGACCGTCTTTTGTAAAGACGACTTTTAAAAGTCCAGTCCCAATCTATATTTAGTGTTGTAACAATATATTTAGAATTGGACTGAATTTTAAAAGTCGTCTTTACAAAAAACCATCTCAAGTAAGAATTTGTGTTATAATATTGTTTGGCTACCATTACCAAATCAAATGGACGAGGTTTTCCGCCAGCTTTTACATTATTGTTTTCATTGTTTTTTATTAAATCATTCAACATTACCTATTATTTAATTATTAGGAAAAATTACCTAGAAATTATCCAAACTATTCATGATTTTCCTACAATAATCAGACCTATTGATTAACCATGAATAATCCCAACTTTAAGGGGCTTTTTTCAAGAGTAAACCCGGTGACCGGATGACTTGCTATAGCAAGTTTTTTTTTAAAAAAAATAGATAAATTAAAATAAAATGTCGAAAAATGTTTAAAAAATATTCATAAAAAATTTATGATTTATTTTATTATTTAGAATTTTTTATGTAAATTTTCAAAAATATTTTCTAATTTTAAATTAATATATAATTTAATTTTTTTGGTACATTACCTACTATAGCAGGTCATCGGGTTACCCAAGTTTATTCTAGGAAAATACCCCTCAAAGTTGGGATTATTCATAGTTAATCAATAGATGAGATTATTGTAGGAAAATCATGAATAGTTTGGATTATTCTAGGTAATTTTTCCTAATTAAATAAAGGTATTGAAAAAATAAGGACTATAATTATTAGAAAAATATTTTAATAAAGTTAGTGAAAAAATATATGGGGACCTTAAGAATTAATAAAATATTAAACAACGATTAATAATGCTAGTTACATTCAAAATTTGTGATATAAATAGAAATATTTTTTAGGGAACAACTTTTAATAATGCTAGCTACTCCTCTGCCCCATCCAAATTTCTCCATTTTTCATTTTATTTTGTTCTGATGAATTTTTCTCATTTTATTTTTAGATATGACAACATGACTTTTATTAACTATATTATATTCACTATCATATTTCTAATTAGCCCATAATTTAATCTACTTTACAAAAATTCTTATTATCCGTGTTAAAATTAAATAAGGCAAAATAGTAAGTAGGGAGTAGTATTTACTAGGGATGGTCACGGGTCCAGGACCCTGTTGAACCCGCCCCTTTTTTAGGGGTCTGGGTTTTATTTTTCGAGACCCATCGGATCCGGGTCGGATCTGGATCTAAAAAACAATTGGCGGGTCCGGGTCCGGGTCCAATATCTAGACCCTGGACCCGCCCCTCGGACCCTTATAAATATCAAATTGTATATTTTATTTGTCTTCTACGTATAAATTCTACCCCCAACATTTATTTTCTTTTCATATAATCATAACATATATAAATAATATATATGTTACTTGCTAAGTGTTAACCCAATTACCCTTATTTCATGGACTCGAACTAGTGTTTATAATATAATTTAAGCCTACATGGGTGACGCTACGCGAGTTTAAATGTTAAATTAGTATTAAATATATGTAAAATACGATAATAACTCTCTTACAAATATACAAAAAAATATAATGACTTACAAATGTTTCAAATTTGACAAATCAAAGAGACTTTTTTTAGACCCGTTAAGGACCCTAGACCCATCAGATTCGAAGGGTCTGAGTCCGGGTCTGAAAATTTTGGACCCTTAGGGTCCGGATCCGAGTCTGGATCTCAAAAAATTAAAAGGGTCCGGGTCCGGATCTGATTGGACCCGCTCCAGACCCACCCCATGACCATCCCTAGTATTGACTAATGTTAATAATATAAGAACATTAACTCAAACTATGAGAAATGTAACAAAATGATATACAACATCCAATTCAATTTAGTTGTCCTTTTTAATTTGGGTACAAATGCAATTAAAATAGTAGATTCATGTGCAATATTGGGTATTTTTATAATTAAGAATATAAAAGGACTACCTAAAATAATAGACTCATGTGCAATATTAGGTATTTTTAATATTAAGAAAATAAAGAGACCGTTCAAAAATATATGTCTTTAAATGAAAATAAAATAATCATACATTCTACTAAAACAATAAGAGAATGTGACACATGTCACTTTTATACATTATGTTTTTCCTCCTAATAAATTTTAAGTAATTAAATATGGAAACATCAAGTTTTAATTAAACTTTATTTCTTAATCATACATTAATAGTAAGAAAAAAGTCAATTCTAAAACCTTTAATGTTTTAAATACACTTTTTTAAGAAAATTTTTTTTGGGCAACTTTGATTTGAGTAAATTAAATGAGTAAACTACTAATATGGAGTATTAATTATACCTTATTTATGATACAAAAATAATTCAATTATAAAATAGTTGTTAACTAAAAATCTATAAAGAATAAAGAATACTAACATGTATTTGCCTCTCACTTCATACTTTCACTAACATGCAATTGCAAAATATTTGCCTATTTTCTATTTGCTTTTAAAGAAAAAGTAGTTTTATTTACTAAACGAATAATTTCACCGTTAAAAATTTATTTTAAATAAAAATTATACAAACAGTCTTTTCTTCTCAAAATCTTTAAAATGAGACCAATTTTGTAATTATTTGACGCATTTTTAAAAAAGTTGAAAAACTCGTTCAATTATTCAAATAAAAAAATAATTAAGCTTTATTAACATAAATCATTTTGAATTTATTTTAAAATGTGAATTGTAATTATTTAATTATTGAAACAAACTTAAGTTATTCATAATATATTTTGTTTTACCATTTATTATTTTCATAATTTATTGAAAATAAATTTTAGATATTCGTTATACACACACTCCCCTCACACACACACATATATAAATATATTCTTTAAAATACTAATAAATAACCTTTTTTATAATCTTTAAAATAAATAATCTTTGAAATAAAATATTATGCAAGTATAAAATTAAATTAAAACATTTATTTCAATCTCCGTGGCACGGGAATCTATCCAGTTATTCTTTATTACAATAATAAGATTAAATACACATCCCAAGACTAAATTACTAAAAATGTTATCTAAAAAAAAAATTCGAAAAAATGTGTATTCAATCGGGATAAAATATAGAAAGTTCCTAGGCTTTTTAGAAGAAGCTCATCATGAGAATGTCTAGTAGTGTTGCCAGAGATACACGTCAGAGAAAAGAATTTTGAGGCCGTATTTATTTTTCAGATTTGCTAAATTGAGATTTTTTATAATTAAAAAGAGAGATTTTATTAAACTAAAATAAAAATTAAACATATTTTTAATTTTTAATATTATAATTAAATATAAATAATATAAACTCAACATAAATTTCAACTACTTAAAATTATTTTATTAACTTAAATTAAGTTGTTAAAAATCAAATTGTCATCTCTAATGTTAAGAAGAAAGAGAAAAAAAGTAACAGATTCATGGTAAATAATTTAAAATTTGAGGATTGAAAAATTAAGAAATAAGACGTTGATTAATTTTAGAAAAATTACTTAGAATAATTCAATACTTTACAGATTTTTCTATGATAATTTTTTTGATGAAATATAAATAATTCTAACTATAAGGGGTTCTTGCTAATAATGCACCAAGATAACCTCTTACTTATACAACAAGCCATTTTGCATAAAAAAATAAAAATGTAAATATAAAATTAAATAATTAAAAATTGAAAAATTGAAAAAAAAAATTCAAGTAAGTTTTGTTTTATTTTACTTTTAATTTTTAATATTTTTGAATATTTATAATATTACTTTGATTGACCTTTAATATCACACTATCATTACTTGCCTATATTCCATTATTAAATTAATATTTCAAGAATACTATGATTAATTAGTTATGAAGTATCAATCAAATCTAACATTATTGATTATCTTCTATTATTATTATTATTATTATTATTATTATTATTATTATATATATATATATTATAAGACATTATTAACGTTAGTAAAGTATGATCGTGCAAGGGACTACTCAAACATTATTGAAGTTATGGTGGATGACAAATTGACAATGATGGGTCATGGGACTTGGGAAACAATTTTTCCCATAAGTAAACTGGAAAAAATATGTGACTACCCATCATAACGATTTTTGTTAAAAAAATTGACGTCGCGTAAAAATGATGTTAAATATCTTTTTCGCTTTACGTATCGAAGAATAGACAAATAAGTAGTTGTTTCGACAGAATTTTTGAAAGAGTTATCCCATAAAGATAATCACGACGTCCGTGTTTTTGAAAAAAATCGTTATGATGGATAAAAATGACGTTGAATATCTTTTATTTTTATTATGTGTTTTAATTTAGAATTATTTAAAAATACGAGGACTAATAAGATACTACTGCATAGACAACTTAACCTCTCAAATTGACCAACCCTCAAACTCAACGGTCAACTAACGTTTTCCGCTAAGTGGTAGTCATTTGCAGAGAAATATATTAGATTAGTAGTTTTTTGCAAAAAAATTTACATAAGGTAAGTTTTTGCAAATAGACCTATAAATTAAGTAATTTTTTATAATTTTTCCTTTAATTTAAAATGTTAAAATGTTTATAATCCTCACATTTTCCATTTAATTCTATAAAATAATATATTTATAATCTATGTTTTTCATAATTCTATAAACCTTTTTTATGGAAAACTTTAGGATAGCGAGAGAATTAATAATACTTAACACTTGTCCGCATTGCTGCCGGAAAACCTGAATATGGTTGATATACTTAATTATATATTTAAATTATAATTAAATGTCAAAGGTAGAAAAATAAGCATACTTGTGGTCCATGTAAAGTACAATCATTATTCATTAATAATAATTAAATAATAAGTAATGTTGAATGATTTAATAAAAAAACAATGAAAACAATAATGTAAAAGCTGGCGGAAAACCTCGTCCATTTGATTTGGTAATGGTAGCCAAACAATATTACAATACCCCAACTCTATTAAATTGCTTCCATTTAGATGAGATTTCTAAAGATCAGATTTATATGGCATTACCCTTTGTTAATTATAAAAAAAATAATTATTTTCGATTGAGTTTTGGTATCAAACAATCATTAATTGGTAGCAAAGCCCTAGTGGCGCATCCAAGAAAAAAAAAATGCAAATGTCGATAATTCTTGTGTGAGACGGTCTCTTTGAGAAATCATCTCTAACTAGATTGACCCATTAGGAAAAATGTAGAATAAGTATAGAGAATAAACTTTCATGGAGTGGGCCTAAGAGACGTCTTTCAAAAAGACGGTCTCTCAGGAGACTAGCTGATAAAAAATTATATTTTATGGGCTTTGAATCCTAGTCATTCACGTGGAAGTCAATACACTAATATAGACTTATTTAGGGTATTTTTAAATGTATTATTTAATATTATTTTAGATTTAGTAATGTCAATTGACCTCATTGACTACACATTACATTCTCTTATGGCAACCCTGTAAAATAAATTATTTAAGAAACTATGATTAATTAGTTATAGACTATCCATCAAATCTCACATTATTGATTATCTTTTATTATTATAAGAAATTAACATTAGTAAAGTATGATTTGCAAAATCCAGATGTCAATGACTTTGAAGGATGGGCCGGGCCGGGCCGGGCCGGGCCGGGCATGAACGTGCAAGGGACTACTTCTAATTCCTAAATATTATTATTGAATTATGGTAGATGACAATGATGGGACTCGGGAAACAAGCCCAAACTAGTAGTAGTACTCCTATTATAAATAGTGCATGGCAACCCAATATTTGAACATATCTCAATTAATTAACCATTTATCTCTAATAATAAAAGTAAGATTAAAACTTTTATTATTTTGATAATCTTTTCAAATTATAATGGAGGGAAACTTTGTTTCTTACAAGTCTATGACCAAGAAAAATATTGGTGCAATTCTTTTTGTTATGGTTCTAGGTAAATCATTCATTTTATCTGCTAATTGTTATATAATTTTTTTTTTTGATTTATCAAATTAATTGATATGTTTTTTAATTTGAAAAATTATATACTAATCAAACCCACATTAATCTTTTTCAACCAAAACTTTTTATTACTATATTCCAAACCATTATAACCCGAACGTAACCCCAAAAAAAGCAATAAATTTATATTTGGAGCGATTAAATTGAGACGGATGGAGTATGTTTTTTATCGTATGTAATAGCTATAGGTTTTCTTAGTTTGTGCTTGTTTTATTAATTATTATTAATCATGTCTTTTTTATTTTTTTTTCTTTGATTATTAATATTAATTCATTTTATAATTTTAGTGCAAAATATGGGTGGAAAAGCACATGCCAAAGATTGTAATCTTCCAGGGGACTATTGTACTCCATTTGGTGGTTGTTGTCCCGGATATTATTGCTCTACTGACAAACATACTTGTGTTGCATGTAAGTTTATTAAATTATATTTCTCTTAAATTTCATGTTTTAAATATCATTTCTATATTATTTTAATCTGTAAATAGTGGTTCTTGTTCTAACTTAGATAAGATTCGATTTCTAATAATTAGTACTTAGCATTATCGATAACAAACTTTTAAAATAAAACATTTTAAGCACCTATATCACTAAGAGTTAGGTTTATAAATCAATATCCATTTTTTATTGTAAAAATAATATTTTGAAATAATAATTAAATTTTTAAAATAAATATATAAATATGAAGAAAGATAGGATCTAATGTAATAAACTAATCATCATACATTCTACTAAAACAATAAAAAATATGACACATGTCACTTTTATATATAATGTTTTTCCTCCTAAATGTTAAGTAGTTAAATATGGAAACTTTGATTTTTAATTAAATTTTATTTCTTAATGAATAATAATAGTAAGAAGAAAGTCAATTTTAAAACCTTTAATTTTTAAAATACACTTTTTTAAGAAAAAAATATTTTGGGTAGCTTTCATTTTAGTAAATTAAATGACTATAGTATTAATTATATCTTATTTATTACGATACAAAAATAATTAGAATATAAAATAGTTGTTAACTATAAATAACGTTATAATTAAAAACTCTTAAATTATGTAACGTCAAAAATTTTTACAACTTAATTATGATAAAGAAAATTATAGAAGTATAAATTTTTAGGATGCCATCAATAAATTTTTAGGATGCCATCAATAATTATTTTTTATTAGTAAATATTATTTTAATCAGTAAAACAGAATTATTTTACTTATAATCATTTTAGTTAGTAATACATAGTTTTGATCAATATAATAGTTAATTTTGAAAAATAAACAATTATACGTAATAAATTTTTTACATAGCTTAATAAACTAACATTTTTATACATTGCACGGGACATATACTAGTTAAATATTATTCATACAAGAATATAATTATATATGATTGACAATGTTCAACAATGATGCTCCCTTTAGTATAACTTCTTTTACCATAAGAAGTCATACATGAAATTAAGTTTCTTACTCTAATTAACATATACCTAGTCAATTCACTCTGTTATTATTGATGATTGACAAAATATTATATAAATGATTACAGAAATTATAATTCTGCACGTAGAACATAAGGTTTAATTAGGTTTGATTTTTATTGGGCGTAGGTATGAGCTAGGGGGTTTCTTGACTGCGTGCATCCTCTTTACTCCCTTTTTGAGAGAAATAAGTTTAGTTTACCCGCATCTTTTAGGAAAAAAACTCCACCTGAGCCCTACCTTCCTTATCTTTACCTTTAACTTTTGAATTTCAGATCCGAACCCGAGTTGTAAAAAATCAGGGCAAAATTGTGGTGGATTTCAAGGTTCATGCTGTGGAAAAATGGATTGTTATCGATCATGGGGCTGGTTTACAGGCGTCACTGCGGGAAACACACTCGGAGGAACTTGTCAAAAGGAATGATATTATGAGAATATAAGCTTTTTGTTTGTGATCGTCTCATCCGCTACACAATGGGGCTCTTGAGCCACACAACTTTATTTTTCATTGCAATCTTGTGTTGTTTGCTAAGTTTATTGTATTGTTGTTTCCTTCCCATGCCATGCATGGCTGGTTTCATGGCTTTTATTTGTGTGAATTAATTTGTTAAATTTCTTTTGTTCATTTGACTTTTTTCGAATAAATATTGAATTCATTGTTTATCCTAATCCAAATTAATGTTTATAGCTTTAATTTTGTTGTTAATTCAATCTAAACTTTATGTGTTTGTTTTGATAAAAATAAAAATTACACAATATACTATCATTTAAATTTGTACTATCACTAGTGGAAAAAACCTCAAAGGTTGCGGTTTGTAGGCCACTAAAGGCTACAGTTTTGGACCCAAGCACTTGTGGTAGCAGCTGATAGCTTTAAACAATGGCTGCGGTTCAAAAATGCAGCAAGAAATATAGGTTATTGGCTGCGGTTTTGGACCTGTCCGCAGCCAATAGTGTGTTTTTGAGAAACCCAATTTCGGGGCCCATTATTGGCTGCGGACAGGTCCAAAACCGCAGCCAATGTGATGTTTTTTTAAAATTTTTTTTTGTTTTATTGATATTTGTATATATTATCCTAATTATAAAATAATAAATATTTAACAATAATAAACCAGCTATAATCACCATTAATTATCACCAAAATAATATATATATAATATACATAAATAATTTAATTGTGCATTACAAATAAATTATAAATAAATATTTATAATATTATAATTTAAAAACATAATAAATACTTACGGAATCAATACTTTGTACCTCGACTTGCTTCACGGCTTCTATGATATCATCCATAAATTTAAGAACGTAGTAGCCGCAGTAAATGCTATTTTTTTGTTGAAATCACTATAAAAAAAGTATTATATATGTTAGTGCCAAATTAAAAACGCTTTAAAACCGTTAAAAACGCAACTTAACACTTAATTTCAAGCATATGACAATTATTTTCGATTCGGACCACTTCAACACAATAACTTATACCAAATAGTGTTGTGTGCCAAGTTTCGTGCATAACAAACCAAGTTTAAGCTATTTTACGCGCGAAAATGACAAAAATAGTTCAAAACCGTTAAAATTGCAACTTAACACGTAATTTCAATCATTTGACAATTATTTTCAATTCTAACCACTTCAACACAATAATATATACCAAATAGTGTAGTGTGTCAAGTTTCGTTCATAACAAACCAAGTTTAAGCTATTCTACGCGCGAAAGTGGTAAAAACGCTTCAAAACCCTTAAAAACGCAACTTAACACTTAATTTCAAGCATATGACAAATATTTTTTATTCTAACTACTTCAACACAATAATATATACCAAATGATTGTGTGTGCCAAGTTTCGTGCATAACAAACCAAGTTTAAGCTATTTTACGCGCAAAAGTGACAAAAATCCTTCAAAACCTTTAAAAACGCAACTTAACACGTAATTTCAAGCATATGACAATTATTTTCGATTCTAACTACTTCAACATAATAATATATACCAAATAGTGTTGTGTGCCAAGTTTCGTGCATAACAAACCAAGTTTAAGCTATTTTACGCGCAAAAGTGACAAAAATAGTTCAAAACACTTAAAAACACAACTTAACACTTAATTTCAATCATTTGACAATTATTTTAGATTCTAACTATTTCAACACAATAATATATACCAAATAGTGTTGTGTGCCAAGTTTCGTGCATAACAAACCAAGTTTAAGCTATTCTACATGCGAAAGTGACAAAAACGCTTCAAAAGGATAACACCACCTTAAAAACACTGGACCCAAAAGCTTGATTTCACGAACGAGATGGATAATAAGATGAATCATTATGTCAAAGAAAGAAGGTGGAAAATACATCTCAAACTTGCATAAAGTTACAATCACGTCGACTTGAAGAGCATCAAGTTTAAAGGGATCAAGAACTTTACTA
This sequence comes from Amaranthus cruentus, assembly GCA_019425755.1. NCBI lineage: Eukaryota > Viridiplantae > Streptophyta > Magnoliopsida > Caryophyllales > Amaranthaceae > Amaranthus > Amaranthus cruentus. Next base: position 6,107,425 of record CM033463.1, on the reverse strand, counting down.
CAAATTGTGTTGAAGAACGAACATAGCTCGGTAATAGCATATCTCACATGTTTTGGCAATATTCCACGTAGTGCAATCGGTAAGAACACTTGCATCATTACATGGCAATCGTGAGATTTCAAGCTTCCCAACTTCAATTCACCATTTAGGGTCACAAATCTTTTCATGTTGGATGAGTACCCAGACGGAACCTTAATGCCATACAAAGACTCACAAAAGGCCCGCTTCTCTGCTTTGGACAATGTGTAGCAAGCTGGAGGCAAATAAACTTTTTCGCTACTCATCTTCTTCTTATCGACCTTTCCCTTGCTACTGCCACCAACTTCATCAGCTAATTCTCTTTTCTTACTCACCTTAACCTGTGCCCACAACTTCGGACGAATACCCTTACATTCAAAGTAATCTCGCACGGCCTTAACATCCTTTGTCTTACCCGGAATGTTCATGAGAGTCCCGAGTATGGCATCGCATATATTTTTCTCTATATGCATAACGTCAAGACAATGCCTAACTTGTAGATCTCTCCAATATGGAAGCGTCCAAAAGATTGAATTTTTTTTCCACAGTCGGTCTTCACCCCCTTGTACTTGCCCTGTTTTACCAAATACAGTCTCAACCCCTTTAACTTGTTCGTAAACCTCATGACCAGTCAACGGTCGATGTGCTACACGGTCCTCAACCTCCCCGTTGAACATCTTCTTCTTCTTACATTATTGGTGATCTCGTGGCAGGAACTTTCGATGGTTCATGAATACATGTTTGCACTTAGGAATCCACGTGGATTCCATGTCATCAATACATATTGGGAACGCTTTCTTCCCTTTGTTCTTATACCCTGATAAGTTTCCATATGCCGGAAAATCGTTAACGGTGCATAAAAGTATTGCACGCAAGGTGAACTCCTCATTAGCATATGCATCAAACATGAAAACTCCTTCATCCCACATCTTTCTCAAATCCTCAATGAGAGGTGCAAGATATACATCTATGTCATTGCCAGGTTGCTTAGAACCCGAGATAAGAAGGGAAAGCATTACGCTTCATACACAACCAAGGTGGAAAATTATAGATCACTAAAAGTACCGGCCAAGTACTATGTTGAGAACTAAGATTGCCAAATGGGTTCATTCCATCCGTGCACAGTCCGAGCCTTAAATTACGAACTTCATCCCCAAAAGTCTTATGCAACCTATCAATACTCTTCCACTCCGGAGAATCGGATGGATGTGTGAGCAAGTGATCTTTCTTCACCCTATCTGCATGCCACCTCAAATTTAACGCATCTTTCTTTATAGAAAACAAGCGCTTGAATCTAGGTATTATTGGAAGATACCACAATACCTTAGCCGGGGGCCCTTTAGCATCCTGAGTCCCTTTACGCTTGTAACGCGATAACCCACACCTAGGACACTCTTCTAAGTTCTCGTTTTCATTCCAATACAATACACAATCATTCGGACACGCATGAATCTTCTGGTACTCTAACCCGAAAGGACACATTAGCTTTTTCGCATAGTATGTCGACTTTGAAAATTCATTTCCCTTAGGAAGCATCTCACCTAATGCTTCTAATAACATTGTGAAACTAGTGTCACTTCAATTGAATTTTGACTTAATGTTGAAAATTGTCAAAACTGCTGTAAGTTTGGTGAACTTTGTACATCCAGGATACAAAGGCTTTTGAGAAGTCTCTGTCAACAAGTCAAATACACGAGGACATTTTCCTAACTAATCCTCGACTCCCTCCATCATCTCATCAACATGATCCACATCCTCATCGACATTCTCTTCATCAATACGATCCACTACATCCTTATTGACATCGGCCAAATTATTGACATCCTCAACAACACTCTTTTCCTTGTAAACTCCCTCCTCACCATGCCAAACCCAAACATGATATTAAGGCCTAAACCCACGTCGAAGTATGTGCTCCCTAAGGATATAAACACTATCTACCTTTGATACATTGCCACAATTAACACATGGGCAATAAAAACCAACTCCCCCCGTCCTAACTTGATGTTCAACCGCAACACTACAAAATTCTAATACGCCGTCAATAAATTCTGACGATTCAATGCTTCCATACATCCAAGAACGATCTTTTGTCATCCTAATTGTGTGATTAATTAATTCAAAACAAAATTAATAACAACTTTTTAACATATACACTTAACGAACCTTAATTAACCATAAAATTAAGTAATAATCATTCATTTAACCCTAATTTACAATATTAATAATAAACTTTCATATTCTAATAATAACATTGTTTTAACCTAATTTATAACTACATATACATTCATAAATAAAATGTAGAAATTACTTAAAAATACAACAAAACATAATATATATGATAAATTTTAAACTTAAAAACAACAACTAATACATACACATTCATACTAACAACTAATACTAAACAACATATGAAAACAAACCATACATTTTAAATAAACTCACATTTAAACTATAAATAATAAATAAAAATCATTTAACCCTTAAAATTTGAAAAACAATGAAAATTATTATCAAAAGAAATTACCTTGTGTATCTAGATGAATAAAAGCTAGAATGTGACCTACAATTAAACAAGAAAAACAAAATTAAGCATATAATTAACCCTATTTTCGTGCAAAAAAAAAAACAAAAGAAAACAAAAAAAAAATATATAGAAACCAAATAAACCAAAATTACCTTGAACTTTTTCGTGGGTTTTAGAGATGAAGATGAACAAGAAGAGCAATAGTCGTTTTTGAAGATTTTCGTGGGTTTTAAAGATGGAGATTTTCGTACTGATTTTCGAAGGTTGAAGGTTCAACTTGAAGAAGATGAAACGTTATTTTTGAAGGTTGAAGGTTGAACTTGAACTTGAAGACAAAATTAGATGAAACGAAATTTTTGAAGAAGATGAGACAGTAGGTTGAACTTGAAGAAGAGCAACTTGAGTATGTCAAATGAAGAAGATGAAACAGTAGGTCAAATAAAACAGTATGTCAAATGATATTTGAGACGTTATAAGGCGCGTTATATTTTTGAGTATTGGCTGCGGACAGGTAGGACAACCGCAGCCTTTAGCTTTTTTTTTTTAGAAATTGAGTATTGGCTGCGGACATGAGGGAAAACCGCAGCCTTTGTATTTTTTTTTTTTACCTAATTTTAATTAATCACATTAGCTACGTATACATTAAAACCGCAGCCAATAGGCTTTTTTCCACTAGTGTATATCATTTAATTGTACTAGATATTATTGCTGTGGCGACAAAATATATTGTCTTCTAGATATATTAAAACAATCATTTTATTGTTATTGGGTTTGTATTATTTGTCAATTTCAAATAATCAAATAAACAAAAAACCTCTTACAAAATTACTTGTATAAGTTCTAACATTATTTCATCAAAAAATTTATTCTTAAAATATAGGAAAATTTGCCATGAATAATCCCAACTATTGATTATTTTCTAATAATCCTAACTATTGCTATCGTTTGCTGAAAACAGTCCCTTGTGATTTGGAACCGGCTATAACAGGTTATTGGAAGTAAATTTTTTTTTCCCTTTTTTTTTAAAATTTTCTTCATTCAAACCCATCTTCTTCTTCTTCATTCTTCATTCATCCATCTTCTTCTTCTTCATTCAACATAAACCCTAATTCTTCATTCAACCTTCATCCTCTTCATCTTCTTCTTCTTCTTCATTCATCCTAAACCCTAAATCTTCAATGAATTCCTCTTCTTCTTCTAAGTATTCAAACCCTAATTCCAAATATAGGGGTGCAATTTGTGGTGGAAGCTTGAAATGTTACCATGGTCTCCCTGCGCAAATGAGAATTGCAAAACGAGGTAGTAGGCCCGGAAAAAGATTCTATGGCTGTGCAAATTGGCCTGTAAGTGTTCAAAATTCTGATTTATAATTTCAATTTCATTTTTCAATTAAACTATAGCATACCTGAGTTTGTGATTGTATGGTTGTCCTAGGATACAAATTGCAATTTTTTTATGTGGAAAGATGAACTTGACAAATCAATTGACCAGATCGAAAGCGACACAAATTCAACACTTACAAGCAGTCCACAAATCAAAAATTTACAAGAAAAATTTTAATTAATTAAGTGACGAAAGCGACATTACCATGGTGTATGATGAGCGAAATCAGCAGCAATGACTTTCACAACCTTTTCTTGCGTTTTTGAAGATGGCGAAATCAAGAGAAGTAAATTCTAGGGTTAGAAATTTGTCATCAATGGTGGAAGTAATTTAATGGGATTTTGAAGATGAATACAGCAATGTTGAAGATGAAAGGGTGGGTTAGTGTTTTTACTTTGTATTTACCTATTTTAGGATGATGAAAATTAAAAAAAAAAAAAGGAAAAAAAAATTTACTTCCAATAACCTGTTATAGCCGGTTCCAAATCACAAGGGACTGTTTTCAGCAAACGATAGCAATAGTTAGGATTATTAGAAAATAATCAATAGTTGGGATTATTTCTGGCCAACGGGTGATAGTTGGGATTATTCATGGCAAATTTTCCTAAAATATATTGTATTCACTAACAAAAAAGCTAAATTATCCTAGAATAATCTGATCTTTTATTTATTTCCATTTAATAACCCCCCCCCCCCCCCCTTTTATTCACTAATAAAACAAATTATATTCACTAATAAAAAATTTTGAAAAATTTATTTAGAATAATCCAACCTATTCGTGATTTTCCTACAATAATTTTATCTATTGATTAATAATGAATAATCCCAACTTTAAGGGGTAGTTGCCTAGAGTAAACTTGGGTAACTTGATAACCTGTTATAGTAGGTAATTCCCAAAAAAAAGTAAACTGAAAATTAATTTAAAATTAGTGAAAAATTTAGAAATTTTACATAAAAAATTCTAAATAATAATAAAAATCGTAAATTTTTTTTGAACATTTTTAAAATTTAGAAATTTTAATTTTTAATTTTTAAAATATAAATTGGGGGTATTTAGGTAAAAAAAATCTTTGCCAAAAATAGAAAGTGGTCGGACAATTAGAGTGAATTGACTAAATAAGGAAAGTAGACAATAAAAAAGAATCAGAGGGAGTATATTACTCCTATTAACGTTAGTAAAGTATGATTTGCATAAGACATTATTAACGTTAGTAGTAGTACTCCTATTATAAATAGTGCATGGCAACCCAAAATTTAAACATACCTCAATTAATTAACCATTTATCTCTAACAATAAAACTAATTAAGAGTAAAACTTTTATTATTTTGATAATCTTCTCAATTTATGAAATTATGATGGAGGGAAACTTTGTTTCTTACAACTCTATCACCAAGAGAAATATTCTAGCAATTCCTTTTGTTTTGGCTCTAGCTAGGTAAATTAATTATTACTTTATTTGTTTAAATTAGTTGCTATATAATTTTTTTGTTTTATTAAATTAATTGATATGTTTTTTTATTTGGAAAATCATATACTAATTAATCAAACCCACATTAATTTTTTTCAACCAAAACTTTTTTATTACCGTATCTATAATATATAATAATATATATATTGTCAAAATGTAAAAGGAAATTCATAAAGTTTGTTAATCAATCAATATTCCAAACCATTACAACCCAATTGTGACTCCAAAAAAGCAACAAATTTACATTTGCAATGATAAAATTGAGACGGAGGGAGAACGTTTTTTTTTTATCATATTTAATAGGCTATCACAACTTTTTACTTGAGAGTGTCTATATAGACGTCTCAAGTTTTGGGACTGGTTCAATTTATAAATTAAAGAAAACTAATTGGTAGTTTTGTAAGTTGAAAGGAAGATATGGGTAGGACTCTTGAGAAACGTCTATACTATGTGTATGCTGTTTTTAGGGGCGAAAGTTATTCGGATAAAAATCACAAACCAAACCAATCCAATCCAAACCGAATAAGAAATATAGTTTGGACTTTTTACAAATTGATTTGGTTTTGGATTGGAATTTTCAAAACCAAAACATTTTGGTTTGGATTAGGTTTGAGCATACTAAAAACAGAAAATCGCAATTCTGAACCGAATTAAAATAGAAGCTAACTTTTTACAATGAGCTAAACTACTTGTTGAGTGAATGTGCAACTTGACGTGCAAATAGAAAATTTTAATTGGCAATACTAACAAAAACAACGTAAGTAATCTTATAAAAATAATAAACCTTAATTTTATTTTGTCATTTTCTCTTTTGCATTATAATTTTAGTAATGTAATTTGATTTGCAATTTAAATTTGTTTTTAATCGAAAAATATGGTTTGGATTGGTCTTAAAAGTCTAAACCGAATTAATGTGGTTTGGTTTGGTTTGATTTGGATTGTGGCCCAATTTGCATTGGTTTGGATTGAAAAATCAAAAACCGAAATAAATTTGGTTTGATTTGATTTTATGAAATAACCAAACCGCAAACGGAACTTTCACCCCTAGTTGTTTTTATGCAGGGAATGTAGTTCTAGTTAAGATAAGAATCGATTCTAATCGACTTAAATCAATATATCGGTTCTAATATAGTCTTTCACATGTACTACTTCTTTAAATCTAACACATGTACTACTTGTTTAATTTTTTTTTTCTGAAACTAAACTTGTTTAATTAATCTTTAAAAATGTATATTTTTATTACCATATAAAATTTTCGTAGTCCTTATAATTCAACACGTGCTCATATAATTATTCTCCATGATTATAAAATTGTGATTAAACTTTTGATTTTCAGATTTGAACCCGAGCCGTAGAAAATCGGGGCAAAATTGTGGTGGATTTCAAGGTTCATGTTGTGAAAGAATGGATTGTAATCGAATCTGGTCTTGGTTTAGAGGTGTTGATTGGGGAAACATACTCGGAGGAACTTGTCAAAAGGAATGATATTATGAGAATATAAGCTTCTTATTTATGATCGTCTCATCCGCTACATAAGTTTCTATTTGCTTTGATTTATGTTTGATAATAAATTGATTGTTGGCTTCTTTGCTAGATTTTTTGTATTGCTGATGGCCATGCCTTGATTTCATGGCTTTCTATGTTCATTTGAATTTGTGTGAAAATTTGAATTGATTGTACGGATTAATGTTTGCATCAATTTTTTCGTATTTATTCAATTGTCATGAATAGCTACACTTATTTCTAGGTTGCGTTTGGAAACATATATTTCATTTCAAATTCTTAATTTCAATTATAGAATCATAAATGGAGAATTTGAAAATGACAAGGTTTGACAAGTCATTCTCAAATTCTCCATTTTAACTACTTTGGCAACAAAGGTGGAATTCACTCAAATCCAAATTTGAAGTTTTTTGATTTGCCAAACACTTAATTTGACACAATGCTAGATTTCCAAATGAAATCATCATTCCTAAACATAGCATTATTTCTTTTATGTGACAATTATAATTTGGAGAGAATTATAACTTTAGAAAAAACAAAATAATAGTATTTGGAGAGAATTATAGCTTTAGAAAAAGCAAAATATAGTATATATTTCCTTTAGAATAAAAAGGAAAAAGAGGCTTATGTTGTTGAACATTTTGTATCTAATAATCCTAAGTTTATAATCACTAAGTACTACTAAAGTAGTGGGACAATATGTATTAAATTATGTGGTCCAAAAGGGATTCAAAGGAAAGGATAAAAGAACATTTGGAAAACCGAGTCAGCAGGAAAAGCCAACTCGGCTTTCAATTTTTTGGGCCTAAAGTCAACTCGGCTTTAGGTGTTGGAAATGTGATTTTGCCCAACAGCTAAAGCCGAGTCGGCTGTGCTGGAAATTTGGAGGAAAAGTCGACTCGGTTTTTTCCTCTGTTTTGACCGTTGGAGTAATTCGTTTTTTCTTGAATGAATGCTTTGGATTCCTATACTTATGGCTCTTGATTTCTGGAATTATAAGGGAATATTAAGGTGAATAATGCTCATGAATGTCATACATTAATGGTATTGAATGTGTGATCATCAATTTGGTCATTAAGGGTGATTGTGAAGGCCATGACTCTTAGCTATACTCTTGTAGTATAAATAGGAGCTTGGTGTTGAGTAGAAGGAACACCTTTTTCTGATTTTCTTCTACTCTATTTCTCTTTGGCTTGTGCTTTGTCAAGAGAGTAATTAACTCTTGTTTAAAGCTTCCAATTCTTATAATTTCCAAACACTTTGTTGTTAAGTGATATACTCTAAGTACTAAGAGTATATTGTGTTGTTTGTATCTCGTTGTGAATTTCCAATCATCAACCCAAGTACCTTTGTGGGGGAAATATCACAAAAGAAACACTACAATAAATTTAGCTTTTTGCGACATTGGATTTAGTGGCGTCAAAAAAATGTCACTAATTCATATTTTTAGTGTAATAATTATTGGTTTTTATTTTAAGTTCCACCATAAAGTGATTTAGCGACACTTAATATGGTCTTTAGTGGCATTTGTAATTGTCATTGTAGTCTACAGTGACATTTGTGAGAAATGTCACTAGATCCTATGTCGCTAAAAGCTTTAGTGTGACTTTTCAATATGCTGCTAAAGGGTCCAATAAATGTCACTAAAGCCTCTACATACACTATAAGAAATTTGAAATAGTGACATTTAAATTAAATGTCGCTAAATATATCTCACTAAAAACAAATTATGTTGTAGTGAAAAGTGATTACACGCCTACAACAAGTATCAAGCTTCCGGGTAACGGTTGTCGTTACAAACTAATCTTCAAGTTTATTTTGGCATTGTTCTTTGTAATTTCATTTTGTCATCAACAAAGGTTTAAATACAAATTCCCTTTTGTAATTTGTATTTGCATTATTAAGTTAATCTTTTGTGATATTCTCTACGGGATGGCAACTATTAAGGATTTTACATCTAACTTTGCTAAGTTAGAAAAGTTTGTCGGTCTCGACTTTCGACGTTGGCAAAAGAAGATGATGTTCCTCCTAACTACTTTGAGCATGGCCTACGTGATAAGTACCCCTAAACCGGAGGAATCGAAAGATGAGAAACACTTGAGCAAGCAAGGAAAAGAAGTAAGTGGGAAAATGATGATTTCATCCAATTGAAATTAATGTTTGTATCAATTTTTTTTCGTATTTATTCAATCGTCATGATTAGCTACACTTATTTCTTTTATTTCTTTTATTTCTTTTATGTGACAATTATAATTTGGAGAGAATTATAACTTTAGAAAAAACAAAATAATAGTATTTGGAGAGAATTATAGCTTTAGAAAAAGCAAAATATAGTATATATTTCCTTTAGAATAAAAAGGAAAAAGAAGGTTATGTTTTGTCTACATTCGTTGCGTAGTTTTTATATTACATCATAATTCTTAAATTAAGGATATGATTTTAAATCTGCTGTTATTAGCAACATGTTCAAAAACTGGTTATTAATAGCAAATAGTTGTTTCAAAAAGCTAGTTTACAAAACATAAGTATTGGCTGGTTTGACCACTGAACCCTCTATTATTACCAAAATATATTAAAATTCTCCAATAAACTGTTTTGCCAAACACCAAATTGAGTTGAAACAATATACTCTTCAACTCTACTAAAGAAGAATATCATATAGTTTGCTCTTAAACCTTTTACTTGATAATTAAAATTTAGATTTATCTAAAATCTCATTTAGTTTCACAATTTGCATGTATCATTGATTTTAAAAATAATAGGTTTTAAAAACAATAGCAAAAATAACTATTTTTCTATATGATTCTATCCTAGGTACAATTCTCAAGTTTCTAGAGTTTTAGTTTATATTAGAAGAATTTCCTTATAAATTGGAATTATTCCTTTACCACTTTAATTAGTGACATAATCGTAAGAAAATAATACTACCTCCTATTCCGTTTAAATGTCCCATTTAATTTTTTGACACTATTTACTCATCAATAATTTGCATTTTACTCTTAATCTATAATTAGTTAAAACATAGTCATGTGGAATCTTGTTTGATTCGTCTCAATACAAGGATTATAATTAATATCAAATTTTTATAATTTTTTAGTTAAGAATAATTTGAGATATTAAAGGTTAAAATGTTATCTCGACAAATGTGAAAAAACTAAATGTAACATTTAAGCCAAATAGAAGAGTATATATATATATAGGGTTTTTCTAACCTATGCCATAATGGCATAGGTTAAGAACATTAAATTCTTTTACAAAGCTACTTTATCTCTTGAATATGTTCTTGGGAATAATGATTTTATGTATACATTAACTAAAGTAAGTATAAAAAAGAGAATAAAATAGAAAATCTTTGAATAAAGTTGGTAGATGAAGATAATTAATATTCCCTTAACCTATGCCTTGTGGCATAGGTTAGACAAACCGTGAAATAGCCCTAAATTAGTCCCTTAATTAATTGTAATTAACTAAGTATGATTGGGATTAGTGATTCTTAAATACGATATTTTATTTGGACTGAGTAAATTTTTCTATTACCTTTGGATATCAGTTGTAATTGATTTGGGATTAAAATAAGTTATACGATGAGAATTAAGAATAAATTAAATAGATGAATAGGAGTATGTAACTCATATGTTGCCACAACAACACATGACTCATCTATAGTTCATGACTCACAATACCTATTCCTAACGTGTATAAAGATCAAACTTTACTTGCCATCCTTCTTCCACATCATCTAAAAGCAAACATAAGATTAATTCTCTTATTCTCTTTATTATTTATGAATAACTATACCAAATTCTAAAATTAGAGATTCTGTCTTTTCTGTTTTTTGATGATTTCGAATGTCTTATGGCCATTTCTGGGTTCCGGTTCCTTCATATTACTTGTAGAGCTTCGAGTCGCGGTCGCGTGGACACTTGAATCGCCCCAAAATGAGTTCGTATGAGGGAGTTATGTCCAAAATACTAGTAGACTGTCATAAAAAAAAATCGACAATGATGTTTCTGTTTTGTTCTGTCCGAACCTGTGCTGCTGTTTTTGAGATAGTTAGAGTCGTTTTGGGGTCCTGATGTCTGCATGAGATTTGTAGATCTCTGAGTTACGATCACGTAGACACTTGAATCGCCTCTATATGAGTTCGTATGAGGAAGTTATGCCCAAAATACTAACAGGGTGTCTTTAAAACCGAATTGAAAGTTATGACAATCGATAACAAATTATTCAAGTTTGGAGTTCAATTGGATATTCTTTTAATCAAATGATTAGGGTTATTTATTAGTATTTATATTTCTTCAAGTGAATTGGGTTTGAATTGATAATTGGGTTAGTTTCAAGTTAAAAACAAATTGGGGAAATTATGTTCTGAAATTTCAGTTTAGAAACTGATATTTCTGTTTTGCCAATTTCGGTATATTTATGGTCGTTTTTGGGTTTTTATGTCAGCATATAATTTGTAGAGCTTTGAGTCGTGGTCACGTAGGCACTTGAATCGTTTTATTTGGTTTCCGTATGAGTGAGTTATGCCTATTTTAGAAACGATGTGTCCTGAAATGATACTAATACGAGATTTATAAATTTGGATCAAACCCTTTGCAATTTAATGGGTAATATTCTAATGTGGTTTTTGGGCTCATCTAAGATTTTTATTGGGTTTAATGGGTGGATTATAGTGTAGGTTTGAGTTTATTTGGGTCGAGACTCGAGAGTAAAGCATATTGAAGAGGAAGTCAGGCTCGGTCATTTTCAAGTACATACTTGTGCTTTTCTTCTCAAAGCTTTTCTTGAAGTTGCTATTTGAGGTAGAACTCTAATCAATGATCCTCTTTAAAGTATCTAAAAGGTGTGGTATAATTTGATATAAAGTTCTAATAATGGAGCTTTGATCAACTTATATCATAATGTTGTGATTTTGATTGCAATGTTTGATTCAAGTTATTTAAGCAAAACAATTTAAGTATTTAATTGAGTTTGATTGTCGATTTTAGCTGCAATTATGATTGGGATTATTGTTTTCTTTATAGAATTTAGATTAAGGTTTATGTTAGTTTGATTGTGTGTGAATATTGATTCGATGTAAATTGTTATAATTTTGTTTATATTGTATGTGCTATTGTATTGTTGCATTTATTTGAAAATAGTAACATGATAATAAAAGGACTTGATAGTAAGGAAATGCCGAACCATGCTTCCGGCATGTAAAAAACGTGGGACGTGTTTTCCGGCACGTAAAATACGGCGAACACAGTAAGGTTATTTAACCTGACCTGTGGCTCGAGCAACATTATACTGGAGGAGTGACGACTCCCACTAAGTTAGGGGTTTTGGTTTACCTCACCCTAACAGGCCCTTACATATATCAAACAAAGATCATATGTGCTGCATTCATTAAATAAATATTTGGATTCCACGCCCTAATGCTCAAGCAGAAGTGTTAGTAAATCACGCCCTGGTACTCAAGCAGAAGGACCAGAAGTTAAATATATAAATATAACATAAAAAAATGAATCTCTTATATAACATAAAACACCTTGCATATTTTGTATAAATGTACTTATTTTTGCATATTATTTATTGAATTGCACATATTTCTATACTTGTAAAATTGTTGGCAAGTTTTTATACTTTACTTAATAGCTGAACTAATTCCCAACATATGTCCTTATTTATGTAAAGTCCTAAGTGCTATGTGGAGTCTCTTTTGGGTGTTATAAAGGTTTCATTGATTGATGCACTACTCAGCAGTGGTTGCTGATACTACACAGTTTTTGTTGTCACTCTAAATAACTGTCCGTCTAGGGATAGTACATTTATGAGTATTACAGGTATTGGTTGGAGATCAGAGTAGCGCAGCAAAGTGTGGTCACCACTTCTCTCGAGATGAATTACATATTTGATTTTCATTGTAAATAATATTTGTATTTAAGTACTTTATTTATTTTAAAAGATATTTATAAAATGGCGTTTATGTGAATCTTAATAAAGTTGTTTAATTTATTCAAATGTTTTTTTTTTTTATTTCAAACCTTTGAATTGTTTGGTTAAACCTTTGGTTTGAGGATAAAATAACCAAAGTAATTTGTCAAAAGTCTTCCGCTATGTTAGAAAAAGTATTTTATGAAATGTGAATAAGACTCGGGCTGTTACAAACCGATATATATATAACTCACAAATTACAAAGGGAAAAAAGTTGATGAATTAAAGAGATAATTATAACAATAAATAAGGTCTATTTAAATCCTCATCAATTTTAAAAAAAAAAAAAATCCTCATCAAAGACCATTACTCATTAGCATGATAACTGTTCACTAATGTACATTTTAAGCTTCAATTAGAAACCAAATAAAACCTCACAACTTCCTACCTTACTTTCCAAACTTAAATACTTCATTTATTTCTCCCAATTATATATCTTGCACTTTGTTTTTATTTTTTGAAAAGAATGTTATCTTGCACTTTCTTGTTTTAGATTTTTTATATATCACTTTCCTTTTATAGAAAAATTTGTACTTAAATTTATACAAGTTCGACTTTTGTTATTGTTTTGTACTTTTATCAATATTTTATCAGTTTAACTAAAGATTCACAATACTTCTTTTTATTATATTATAATTATGTCAATATTGTATTTTATCAATGTTTTGTACTTAAAGTTTATTACTCAAATTCTCAAATTAGACGGTTTTACTGTGAGATTATCTTTATTGGGCTGACCTAATTTCACTCATTATTAATCATTTATAATTTATATTGATTACTTACAGTTTTAAAGTAATCACTTTTTATAGTTTTAGAATAATCACTAATAATCTTAAAATGATTAATTAGAAAAATAAGCTAATTATATGGGCTCGAAGGTCTCATACAAGACTAATTATTGAGTTTTTTAATGGATGATAGGGTAGAATAAGAACGGTACATGGCTAGATGAAATTCAATCTTAAGACTTTATCGAGAAAAATAATATTAATATTAGCGCGTTTTGTGTGAGACAAGTCTATACAAGCAACTTATTTAATGTTTTTCTTAGTTAATTATTTTAATTAAAAATTATTTCATTTTCAGTTTTTTTAAATCCAAAAATATTGAGTCAGAACATATTAAGTCATCTCACAATAAAATTCTCTAAATAAAAAATTTATCTATTAAGTAGTTTACTTTAAATAAGACAAAACTTAATTATCTTAAAAAAAGGACAAAACTTAATCACAAATTCTTGTGAAAGACGGCCTATTTGAGAGACCAACTCTAATTGGGTGGCCCATAAAGAAAAATATAGAATAAGAGTAAAAATTAAACTCTAATGGACTAGGCCTGAAAGACATCTCTCAAAAAGACATCTCTCAAGACACTTGCTGAAACTTAATTCACGTACCACTTAAATGTTAGTTGATTTGATAGCTAGTCTACCAATTAATTAGTGATATACAATTAATGACTTTCCAACTTATAAAAACGTTTTAGGCTTATAGCTAATAACCTCTTCATTTCTTTTTTGATTAATTAACTCCTTAATAACCATGAAGATAACTACACTAATAAAATTACTATTATTCTTCATCACTTTCCTTCCGCCTACCCTAACCCAAGGCGAAAAATACAATGTTATTGATTTTGGGGCCGATCCAAACTCGGAAAATGACTCGTCTGAGGCATTTTCCGAAGCATGGAAGGCGGCATGTGAAGTGGGAGCTAACACAACGGAAGCACCAACAATATACGTGCCTAAAGGAACGTACTTTATAGGGCGTGCCCTTAAATTTTCGGGTCGTAATTGTGAAACTATATTTAATAATATGGGTATTACCCTTAGAATAGAGGGTACCCTAATTGCTCCAACAGAATATATGGCTTTGGGAAATGTAACACATTGGATATCTTTTGAATCGGTCGTGGGTGTTACCATTACTGGCGGTTTACTTGATGGTCAAGGTACCAATTTGTGGGCTTGCAAGTCTAATGCTTATGGTAACTGCCCTGTTGGTACTACGGTGAGGTTTTTTTTATAATTTTTTTTTAACTTGTTGAAATGTTGAATTATTCTAGATAATTTTTCCATTTTTTTTATTGATTTTGTTATATAAAATTGAAAATAATTCCTAATCAATAACAGTGATATGTAAATCATCAAAAAAAGACAAAAAAAATAAATAAATAAATAAATAAAATTAAAAAGATAAATTAAAATCACAAAACTTTCAACCTATCTAATTCTACCAGATACAGATAAGGTATTAACTTCACAAATCTACTTCTAAAATTTGTGTATTTGATTGATGACAGAGTCTGGGGTTTACAAACTCAGAAAACATTGTAATAAACGGACTAAGATCAGTAAATAGCCAACTGTTCCACATCGTGATAAATGGATGTGAGAATGTAAAATTACAACGGCTAAAAATAATGGCGGCGGGAAAATCACCAAACACAGATGGGATTCATGTACAACAATCTAACAATATTGAGATCACACATTCAACCATTGGAACTGGTGATGATTGCATCTCTATTGGTGCTGGTACTACTAATTTGGCTATTCACAAAATCTTTTGTGGGCCCGGCCACGGCATTAGGTACCTATTTCTGCATTATTTGTTATTTTGACTTGTTTTACTCTTTTTGTATTATTTTTTATTTAAAAATAATGGATTTCACGCTTTCTTTAGTACTAGTGGTGTTGAAAACAAATTCGATGATTCGATATCTACTCGATCTTGGTACCAAACCTGACTTAGCTTAACTTCAAAATGTATTTGAAATAACGAAAAAAGTCAATAAAGACACAAGACATGGTATTAAATCTACCCGAATCACCTGAACCGAAAATGACACGAATGAACACCTTTATTTCGTACTAGCTATCTATACAATGTAAGTTGTCAAAACGGTTGGAATGGAAGGTTTTAGTTTGGTTTAGTTTCAGGTCAACTATTTTAGATTTGGGTTGGGTCAGTGTTGAGTTTAGGTCAACCCATCGGGTTAAGGACATTACACTTTTTTTCTTATCATTATTTTTTCCAAACACTAACGGTAAGGATGGCTGATACTAATAAAGTTTGATTTTTTGTTTCTTACAAGGTAAGGGTAGGCTAGAAAAGGGGTATGGTTAATGAGACAAGTCCCGATTGCCGAAATATATATGATTGTATTGTTAGGTAAAGTTAACATTAACGTTTTATTTACATTGAATTGAATTGAATTGAATGCAGTATCGGAAGTCTAGGAAAGAGTTGGGATGAAGCAGGAGTAGAAAATGTGACAGTAACAGCAGTAGTATTAAAGGGTACACAAAATGGTGTAAGAATAAAGTCTTGGGGTAGGCCAAGCAATAGTTATGTTAACAATGTTCTCTTCAAAGCCATCAAAATGGATGTTGTTCAAAATCCTATTATTATTGATCAAAATTATTGCCCTAACAACATTGGTTGTCCTGGCCAGGTATTCTTTTTTCCTCTTATATACTTCCTCCGTTCCATAATACTTGCTACTGAGTGTGACATGTTGTGTGGGAAAATATTACTATCAGTAGCAAGTATTATGGAACGGAGGAAGTATTTCATTACCATATATTTCTCTATGTGATATGCTGATCCTGAGTTTTTGGCTTTTAAATGTGGTGGACAAATGTATTTGTTCATCCGGGTAGTGACCTTAAGCTTTTGGGCTTGTTTGGCAATTGATTGTAGGCTGCTGTTTTTTTAGTTGACTTGTTTGACCAGCTGAAAATGTTAGTTGTTTTTATGGGCTTTTAAGTTAGCTGAAAAAGTCATCTGTATATGAAGATGTTTGGTTTATTTAAATATTGGGTGTTGGCTGTTTATTAGTGAAAAAGTGGACCAACAAGTCAAAAACCAACCAAAAAATGTTAACTGGAGTAGCTTTTTTATATTAGCTTAAAAGTCAGTTTTTCAGCTAGGTTAAAAACCATTTACCAAACAGTTTTTTTGGTTGTTTGACCAACTAACAAGCCAAAAGCCAAAAGCTAACCTAAAAGTCAAGTACCAAACACCCCCTTATCTAACTTTTCTATTTGGTAGACAAAAGATTAAGGTTTTTATTACGTTATTATAATTCATCATAACAACTTTTTCATAAAAACAAACATTATAATCTCCCTTATGAAGCACGTTTTTCAATAATATGTTTAAAATAATTAGTACTTAATTCAACAAAAAACTTAACCTTTTATCTAACATAAGGAAAAGTTAAAAGCTCCATATGATCAACCTGCAAATCAAAAAATATTGCTTATCACGTGAAAAAGTCGAAAACTCAGAATTACCAAGGGAAAAAGTCGAAAGCTTAGGTTCATAACTGTTGAAGTGCCCATGTGTTACCCACATGTGAGTTGTCCACATCGGAGAAAGAGAAGAGTATACATCACTTTATATACTCAAGGAGTAACTCCTACTATTACCAATTGGTTTTAGTAATGAACCTTCTTTGGGTTTATGAGTGGACTACTTCTTCTCCTCCTTGTTTGGGTTGCCAAGGCCCATTTTCTAAATTCTATCAATAACCTAAATGCGAGTTTAATGAAGTAATTATTAATGTAGTAAAACATGAGAAACAGGATTCAGGAGTAAAAATAAGCAATGTAGCATATGAAGACATACAAGGATCATCAGCAACAAAAGTAGCAGTGAAATTTGATTGTAGTCCAATGTATCGATGTAGAAACATTACTATGGAGAATGTTAGACTTACATATGATCAGGATTTAGCTACTTCTACATGCAATAATGCTGTTGGCACTGCTCTAGGCGTCATTCAGCCAACTAGCTGCATCGTCCAAACTGGCTAGCTAGCTTACGCCGGCTCTGTTCCACGTCACATTTTGAAAGTCGGTGCGAGGATTTTTTAGAGTTAAATGTTGTAAAATGAATAGGACACGTCAGAACTATTATTTGTGATTCTTATTATTATATTGATTTATTGAAGTTGGTTGTTATGTGTTTTTTGTTTGCGTTTGTTTTAGTTCTATAAGAGTTAACACTAAAACGAACATATTTTTGATTAATTAAATATTTTGTTGTGATAAACTACACATGGATTGTAACCTTTGCGAAATTAAGCATTTATTTCGATTATATTTTTTAGGAATATTCCACGTGGTAACCCTGAGGTTTTGACTTTTTCACGTAGCAACCAAAACTTTTTAAATTCCACGTAGTAACCATGAGGTTTACCATATTGTTCCACCGTGACCATTTTGCACATAAAAACGTTAGTCAACGTTAATTTCAAAGCTTTAAGTTTGTTGTACGCTTATTTATGCGACTCGCCATTTCAAATTCCATATGTTTTAACTTTTTCCCCCCAAAACATAAACTCAAACTCTACAATCTTTGGATTTGAAGGAAAAATATGATTTGGATGAAAAATGGTAGAGTTGGGGTTTATGTTTTCGGGAAAAATGTTGAAAGCGATACATTAGAAATGTTGAATCGCATTAATAGGCGTACATCAGCCTTAAAGCTTGGAAATTAACGTTTGCTAACGTTTTTATGTGCAAAGAGGTCACGGTGGAACAATTTGGTAAACCTCAGGGTTACCATGCAGATTTTTTAAAAGTTTTGGTTACCACCTCAGGGTTACCATGCAGATTTTTTAAAAGTTTTGGTTACCACCTCAGGGTTACCACGTGGAATTTCTCTATTTTTTAAAACCGTGCCCCATAAAGGTGATTTCAACTTTTGTATAATGAATAAAACTCTTTACCATGGATAATAATAACATAAATTTACCAAAAACTATAACCTTTTGTATATGCTATACAGATAAAAAAAGATATTGGGAAATTCCACATGGTAACCCTGATTTTTTGGCTTTTTCAAGTGGTAATCAAATATATTTTTTTAATCCACCTGGTGAGCTTAACCTTTCAATTTTTCCATCTGGTAAACAAAAAAGAAGTTTTTTTTTTGTAGACTTCACACTATTTTCATCCAATGTAATGACATTTTCTTCAAAAAAGAAACGTGATGATCACCCTAACTGACCACTTATTTCGAAATTTAGTCAAAATAGGTTTTGAATTTAACCAAACATTAAACCTTTTATCTACCACATGAAAAAATTGAAATTTCAAGATCATCACGCGAATTGAATAAAATATTTGTGAAAAGTAAAAAAAATTTATGGTCAAATGTTTATTTATTTGTAGTGTCAATACTTATTTGTAGTGTTACCTGAACAGGCAAAAAACTCAAGGTTAATACTGAGAATTTGCCAATACAATGAGCGATTATCATACAATCTAATAAAAAAACTGTAAAATTTCATATGACATTTTCATAATGATTTGTCATTTGAAATTCTTTACCAAAGTTTACATTAATTTACTTTTCAATATATAAGTAATATATCTCAATAAGATATTTTATTTCAAATTTTCTTAGAATATTAAATTTTTGAATATTTAGCTACATGAGATTTTTAATTAAATTTACTTAGAATATATATTTGTTGTTTTATGTTGAAGTATTTGCTAACTAATAAAGTTTACTCATTAAAATTTTAATTTCTATATATTTCATAGAGAAATAAAAGATACATGATAGTAAAAATTTATTTTGAAAGGGGCTCCCAAAAAAAAAATTTATTTTAAAAGTGATAAAAAATCATTATGATGATATTGATGCAAGATTATCCAAATTTGTCTTTTAAAAAAACAAGAGAACTTTAATTAATACTTATATTAACGTATAATTTTTTTTACATTAAAAACATCATACGACATACATCCTAAAATCTTTTATGCCATGTTTGAGAACGATAATTTCATTTGAAAATTTGGAATTGGCTAAAATCTATTGTTTGGCAAATCTAAAAATTTCAAACTTGGATTTAGATCAAATTCCACCATTGTTTTCAAAGTAGTTAAAGTTGAGGATTTGAGAATGACTACCTAAATCTTGTCATTCTCAATTCTTCATTTATGATATCATAATTGAAATCCATAATTTAAAATGAAATATTTGTTTCTAAACACTACATTATCTAATTTATAAGAAATACTATAATTTAACCCTAATAACACGTAACTACATTTGTATTTAAAATTTATATTTATATATACTTTTGTAGGAGTATTAACAAAGTTTCTAGAACTAGTTGATTAATACTTACTCCGTTTCATTATACTTGTTACATTTGACTTTTTACGTGGTACAATGCGTTATTTTGATCATTTATCTATTGAATTTTACGTGTCTAAAAATTATAAAAAATTAATATTATGAAAATATGAGATTAAACGATTCAAACAAGATCTCACTTGACTATATTTTTTCTTACACATTAACCGCAATATATAAAATAAGCTTGAACGATAAATATTGTCGAATGTCGATAAAAAAAATGTAGCGAGTGTTTCATTAACGGGAAGGAAGTAATAACGCAAGTAATGTGTCACAATCACAGTTAATGTGTGATCAGCGATGAAGTGATGCCCACTTTCACCATGAACTGCTGATAATCAAACCATCATTGCGCAATTCCGTCCCGCAACTATTCACCATTCCATCAAAGAAAATGACTTCAACCAATCAATCATCAATACGCAAATTTAACTACACTACTCTTACTATAATCAGATACTTCCAGAAATCAATCAAAAATGGCGGAAATTGGCGAACAAATTAGAAACAAACAGGTAATTTTCAAGGATTACATTAGTGGGTTTCCTAAAGAATCAGATTTGTATGTCAAGAATGATAATACCACAATCTTGAAGCTTCCAGAAGCTTCCAATGGCGTCTTGGTCAAAAATCTGTACTTGTCTGTGGATCCTTACATGAGGCTTCTCATGCAGAAATTCAATACTGGTGGCGTTTTTACCCCTTATCAACTTTCTTCGGTATTATACTCTTATCTCTATTTCATTTTGTAAATAATTTGAGTTTTTGATTTCTGGGTTTTTGTTTTCTTCTTTTTAGTTGTAATTGATTGATTAAAAAAATTGTACTTTTTTTAGTTTCTGGGTGATTTTTGGTGATTTTTCAACTGCTTTTTAGTTTGTAGAGAAAATTATCAATAATAAACAACATTTGCTCAATAAATTAATTTAATATTGTTTATTCTTGATTGTTTGATGTGTGTGAAGGTTTCAATAATGTTATA
Source organism: Amaranthus cruentus (assembly GCA_019425755.1). Lineage (NCBI taxonomy): Eukaryota > Viridiplantae > Streptophyta > Magnoliopsida > Caryophyllales > Amaranthaceae > Amaranthus > Amaranthus cruentus. The sequence goes on along the minus strand of CM033463.1, from coordinate 6,086,398 downwards.
TACAAAATATATAATAGGTTGGTTTATTTCGGTAATTATATTAAATAAACAATAAATAAATATGCTTATTTTCAACAGCTATTTAGTTTCAAGAAGGTTTCTGGGTCTCTGTGTTGCATCCACGCTTTAAGCCCAAAAGGCTCTTGTGTGAGAGGGGCGTGGTAGAGTATATAACATATCTTGTAGCCTAAACCATCAACTTAAGCTTTTGGTTGAGTTGGTTCCTTGACAAATCAACTTCTTTGTTATCACGAACAAAGGCAAACAACGATAAGATTGTCTACATCTAACCCATCAAACTAAGCAAAAACCTTTATGGTTTTGGTGTAAAATGTTGTTGGATGGAGCAAGTATTGTTTTGTTAGTCCACACATTATTTAAACATGTGTTTTTGTTTCTGATATAAAGTGTACCATGAAATTGAAGATGATTTGTGCTTCTTGCTATAATGGTACTAAATGGTAATATAGTGCTTGATTAAGTTAATTTTGCATAATATGCAGCCAATTAAAGGGTATGGAGTATCCAAAATTTTGGAGTCTGCACACCCAAATTTTAAGGTGGGTGAACTAGTTTGGGGATCAACTACTTGGGAAGAGTACAGTGTCATAAGTAACCCTGAAAATCTTGTCAAAATTGAACATACTGATGTTCCCCTTTCATTCTATACTGGAATTCTTGGTGAGTTTTGCTGCTTGTTTGGTATTTCCTTTGAGGAACAACATTTTTTATATTCTTATTCATTTCATATGCTTGTTTCAGTAATTTATGCTTGTGCTTTGTGCATCTATAAAACTTAGTAGGTAGTACATTTACGCCCCATTTGGTAATCTGTATAAAAGATGGAAATTGAATGATTTGTAGTGTAAATTTTAATATATGGATCATGTCATTCGTATAGTAATGAAAGTTTGATCATAAAGAAGTGTTTTGTTCATAATTTTTTATTACCACCTAATACTACATTTTCAAATGATAATGCATCGGAATGAGTTAAGTGAAGAAAATGAGATTGTTGACAGAGAATAAGCATGACATTAATAATATGCTCTTAGTAGTAATTTAGGATTACATTTGCAATATCGGTTCGTTTTTTTTTGAGAACCTTTACAGCGCGAATGATGCAATGCGATGCAATGCAACCTTGTTTTAGTACTATCCTGTTAGTAGTAGATTAGGATTAATATCTAATGTTGATTTGTATTGCTTCATGTATTCGACCCTATATGGTTGGAATTAAGCCTTGTTGTGGTTATTTATTTTTGGAGCTGCATATAACAAGTTTTGTGTCTTTGTTATGAGTTATGACATTGTGTTGATGTCTAGGTATGGCCGGATTGACTGCTTATGGTGGCTTTTTTGAAGTATGCTCTCCAAAGAACGGTGATCATGTTTTTGTCTCTTCAGCATTTGGTGCTGTTGGCCAACTTGTCGGACAATTCGCCAAGCACATGGGTTGTTATGTTGTTGGAAGCGCTGGAAGCGAAGAAAAGGTAGTTCTATCCTATCCATCATAGTTTCTTCCTTTCAAAAGTTTGAAGCAATGCTCCTCTGGCCTTGTTTGGATGAAAGGAAATAGAGAGAAAAGAAAGGAAATGATTTGGAGGGATGAAAATCTCCTTGTTTGGATTGCAAAAAGTAACTTCATTTTTTTAACATTCAAATTTCTCTATAAGAGGAAAGATTTAGAAAGGAAAATGAAATTCCTTTCTTTCCCCTCTCTTTCCTTCCTAAACAAACAATGTAGTCTTTTCCCTCTCTTTCCTCCCTTCCTTTCCTTCCCCTTTCCTTTCTTTTCCACCCTAGGGGGGAGCCCGTTATTGGCATTCGGATAATGCACAAAATAAAAAATGTTAATATGTTCATTGTATAATTGAAGTTTGTTGTAGATTGAGTGTCGGCTATACTTCTAAATATTTTACAGCGTAGTTTTGATTAATGTAAAACCTTGGAACTTTTATGAAGACTTGAATATTGAAGGTTATGATACAAAACTTTCTTTGTAGAAACCCAAAAGTTGCATATCCTTTCTTGCATTTTTTTGCTCTTGGATGGTTCGTCACCATAATAATACAAATCTAACTACTTACAACATTCGATTACCCCAATGCCATTATAGTTAACTCCCACCTAGGTAGGGTTTGGGGGTTAGTAATACGCATCTTTACCCTTGTTAATGATTATAAATGTAACTACTTTAAGGGGTATTCAATCTGTACAAATTACAGAGAATCATACATATTAAAGCATATACTTCATAAAACTGATAGCATATTCATCTTGTCTTTCTACTAGTGTTCTGATTGTCATTTGTTGTCTATATGTACCTCCGTCCCAAAGGTTAACCTTCTTAAGACGAAGTTTGGCTTTGATGAGGCGTTTAACTACAAGGAAGAGCCAGATCTAGATGCCGCTCTAAAGAGGTATGTGATGCCAGTGCAACCTAACTTTGAATTTAAATTTTGTATGTGATGCCAGAACTAGATCAATATCATTCATTGAATCTCTCTAGATTTTGTATGTCTACTACTATATTCACGAGAGTGAAATATTGAATCTTTGTACATAATTTTAGTGCATGAATCAACCGAGTACATGAATGAATGTTCTTCAAGCTCCACATATCCAGCTTCGTTTAAGTCGATAAATCCATCATTGCTTCCAATCTTTTAATCAATGCACCTTTCAATGCCCTTGTGCCATTTTGTAAACAATACACCTTGTGGGACTTTTGTGAAAACCGAAAACAGACCTTAATGAGTCTTCTTTTGGCATGTATATGAACTTGAACAAACTGAACATGGCCACAATTTATGTTGTCCAAACTCTGAATTTAAACTCATTTGATCTCAATGTTTCAAGGAACCAACTCAACCAAAAGTTTAAGCATCCAAGATTTTATTCATACCTTCAAAGATAGATTATAAACACAACCATTCAATTGTGACTACATTGCAGGTACTTTCCAAAAGGCATTGATATATACTTTGAGAATGTCGGGGGCAAGATGCTCGATGCTGTACTCCTAAACATGAAATTCGAGGGTCGTATAGCAGTATGTGGCATGTTGTCGCAGTACAATAACCTCGAGAATTTGGAAGGAGTTAAGAACTTGATGCATCTAGTATTCAAGGCAGTTCGTATGCAAGGATTTCAAGTTTACAAGTACTTTCATCTCTATCCAAAGATGCTGGACTTCATATTGCCATTGATACGAGAGGATAAGATAAGGTATGCGCAAGACATTGTCGAGGGTCTCGAGAATGGCCCTACGGCTTTGGTTGGACTCTTTAATGGTCGCAATCTCGGTAAGCAAGTTATACAAGTCGCTCATGAATAGTTTTAAGGTTATAAGTAATAACCCTAAAACTATAAAAAGTAATTATATTAAAATTATAAGTAATCTCTTTTAACGTTATAAGTGATCATTTTAAGACAAAATATGTATATTGGCCCAGCCCAATAGAGATGGTCTCATCGTAAGACTGTCTCATTTAAGAATTAGAAATACAGGGTCGGACTTTTATTATATTGATATGTTCATATTGCTTGAAAAATGTGATTTTCCTTTATCCTTGTAGATATCAACTTTGATTGTTGATGAATCCAATCATAAATTTTAATCCATATATTGCTTTGCGGGGGCTGGAGGTATTTCTAAGTGAGCATTGATATTTAAAGTATTCAGGATTAGCCTAGTGGTTGAGGATTTTCCCATTCATCCTTGTGGCTGATGAATCTGTTATTGGGTTTGTACACAATAAGACCCGCATAAGAGGAGAATGGACCACACATAAACCTAATGAGATTCCATCCTAAAACCAATTGTTATAATCAGGAGGAGCTTATCAAGTATATATGATAGTCAACCTCTGTCTAGTTTTTCGATGTGAGATCACAAGTGGGTTAATTGACTTATTTTCCAACAATGGCAAAGGTTTGATTATCAACACCTTCAAAGCAAAATATCTAAAGAAGAGGGCATTGATGTTTTGTTGAATGAATAATAGATTTTGACTACTAGCATATATTTATGCATGGTGTCAAAAATTAAGCCCTTAGTGTACTAGAAAAAGGAAAGAAAACCTTGAATAGATTTAACCAAACAACATACAATACAGACAGATTGATTAGAGTGCTACATAAGATAAAAGCAAATTAAGAAATGGGATTTAGACTTTAAAAAGTCGGGTGTTGTCTCGCTTGGAGCATATACCACTTTCTTGAGGAGAAACCTAGTTTTATTCTCGCTACCCCTACCCTTTTCTCAGCCTACCCTATACCAGTTTGAAGGATAAACCAGTGCCCGCCAATTTTTCCTCCATCAGCTTGTTCATCTTCTCCACCATAGACGGCGTAAAATGATGAATCCAATCCCCAACTTCGCCTTTCCTAAAATAGCTCTTCTTTTCAAACCAGTTGTTAAATACTCCACTCTTATTAACCTCTAACTCTTTCAAATTTTGTATGCTGCAAAGCCTTATTATGTCTTCCACAACACCTTCCTTTTCTTCTTCTGCAGAAAATGGCACACCAACGAATTCAGCTAACTTCTTTACATACAATACAGTATCTTCCTTCAAATCTTCATACTGTAAAAACAACACTTTATCTGTCTGTTCTAGACTCTTCTTCTTGTATCCAACCACATGATCGAAAAACGGCCCGCATGCTATTCTCCCTGCACAGTAGTCCTCAAACATTTCTTCTATACTAGGGGCAACGTAGTTTTCTCCTCCGCGTTTCTTCATTGATTCTATAGCAAATAAATAGTACGAAACAAACGTATCGAATGGATTTCGACTGATGTACAAAATTCTACACCCTGAGTCCGTAACTGACTCGGGTAAAGAGGTGTAGGGTAAGTGGGTACTGAAGAGTCTTGGGGAAGGAAGTTGATCAAGGTTGTGTGGGCGAGGATACTCGAAGGCGTTCCCATAAAGATCGACCTCTAAGCGATAGACTAGCTCATGTGGGTGATGTTTAAGCAAAGGGGTTTCTGTTTTTGGGTAGTTAAAACGGTTAACTACACTAAAGAGTAATGATTTTAACCAAGTCGTGCCAGTTTTAGGAAAGCTAGCTATGATTATGTCCGTGTTTCGAGCTCGAAAGTGGGATTGAAAGAGGAGAATAGTTTTGAGGTAATGTGATAAACATAGATGCCAAAAACCTTGGTAATTAACTAATTCATGTTTGTTATTTAGAATATAAGTTACCTTTTGATTAGTTTGTATAAGGTGTTCAACTTGCTCATCCACTTGTGTTTCTTCATTTCCTGAATTTTCATTATTCATTGTGGTGTGTAGAAGGGAAGGATTTGTGTATGGATATCAAGAGATAAGATTCATCTATATTATATATCACTCTGTCTCTTTGAGTTTCCCTTTTAGAAGCCAAAGTGGTCACTCATTTTATGACAAAATGGTTGTGGTTAGGTAGGTGTACTTTTTTCGATTCTTATTATTATTATTATTATTATTATTATTATTATTATTATTATAATATGTGATCAAATGACAAAGATTTAAAAATAAGGAGGATGAGAAGAATTTTTTTTTTGATTTTGTTTTTTACTATATATAAAAAAGGATATTATCTTATAAAGTAAGAACATTTTAAAAATTTATGTCATAGTTATTTTTCTGTGTAACATTGTTACTTTTACAATTATGTGTTTTTGGCTCAATTGCGACCATAAATTTTTTTATTTTAGTGAAATTATGGGTGTAGAGTCCTTCTTACCCTTCTCATTTTCAACATCCTTATATATATATATATATATATATATATATATGCCCACCTAAACAATTACTCCCTCGTATTCACTTTAAATGTCTTATTTGGTTTTAGCATATTTGCCAATGCACAATTTCAATTTTAAATATTTCTAATTGTGCTTAAGTAAAAATTGCAAAAAGTTGATATTAATAAAATTTAAAATAAGACGAATTAAACAAGATCTCACATAACTATGCTGTAAGTTATATATTAAGAACAAGCATATAATAAGAATGATTGATGAATAATGTTGAAAACCAAATGGGACAAGTAAATCAAATAGGAGGAAGTATTATTAACTCCTCTAAAATTTGGAGCTTTTAACTCCTTTTTGTTTTCAAATATTATTTTCATTCACTTTTTTCGCAGATCTCAATGCAAACTTTAAAATCAAATAATTTTAATTGTGAGTTTTTAAAAATTCTAAATAGTTGATATTAAGAAAGTATATATAGACGAATCTAATAAGATCACACATGAATATATTTTTTTATAGATCGATGAGAAATCGTAATCAAAATTCGATACTAAATTTCGTAAATTTTATTTGGGTAGAACATATGAAGATGGAGGGAGTAGAGTAGGTTATGAGCTTTTGGGGGGAGAGGAAAGGCCAACCAATTAAGATTTGGAGAATGATCATATATACTTGTTATATTTGACTTTTTACGCAACACAATATGTTACTTTGATCATTTATATATTGAATTATACACATTTAAAATTAAAAAAGTTAATATTATGTAAGTTTGCGATTTGGCGATTTAAACAAGATTCCACTTGACTTTATATTTTTTTGACTTTAGCCATAATAAGTAAAATAAGTTTGAACGATAAATAATATCAATAACTGTAATATAGCGAGTATTTAATATTGGAGAAAGTATGTAAATATGTAATTATGTAACTTTGGTTTTTGTGTTAAATGTTGGTAAAGAACTAAGTATTTTTTTTTTTGAATATGTAAAGAACTAAGTATTCATTACTCCTGTATGTTTTACTTTTTTACGTATTTTAACATAAATTTTGAGCCTTGATATTTCACAGTATGCATAATAAAAAATTATAAAAATTATATATAAAAATTCTTTGCATCAAGACGTATCAAACAAGATCTCACATGAATATGTTTTAGAATATATACTTCGAAAATCAAATTTAAATTTCTCTATCATAAAGTGGAAAAACTTAAAGTGGACAAACAAAATGAATGGAGGGAATATTGTTTATATGTGATTTGTGCGGAAAAAGAGTATGTTTCTTTAGAGACTTGAGAATTAACTTTTATTACTGTCAATTGATTTTAGTAATGAACTTGATATCGACATGTGAATAGATTACTTCTTCTCCAATTCTCCTCGATGTTTGGACTGTTTAGTTCTATATCTTAAGTTCTAACTACTAAATGAATGATTTTGTGTTTTTTATTTTGATTGAAACAATCCCAATATTTATAAATGTTGGTGAAAATTTACAATAATGTTTTCTGAAACCTTGTTTATTTTTGAATTTTTAGATTTAGATAGTTTGGGGACTAAAAATAAATAATTTTAACTAACGTTAACTAATACTCTTATAAATTAACAATGCTGTTTCTGAGTGTAATTTGAGGTGTAACTGCCTAAGACTCAACTTATAAAAGGGCTTAAATTGAGTTAAATTCTATAATAAAAATTAGTATATGCATAAGTTACTTTTAACATAGATAGAACTTGTTGCATTAAGTTTCTTAGTCAAGCTCATAACCACTAAACTACATAGTTAGAGATAATGATCGAAACTTTATTTGTATAAAATCCCTTTTTATTTTTCACCAAGACTTAAAAATTATCAGAAACGACACTGAAATCAATACCTAAGACTCCCTCATTTAGGAGCCTGTAACACCCCTGAATTTCCGACCCTCTGAACGGAACCAAAACCGGAAGAGAACGGAGGAAATTCGGGTGTTACATTTAAAATAATTTTAAAAAATAAAGAAAAAGGATAATGTTTAAGTTTGATTAAAGAGGTTATAGAAAAACTTCAAATAAAATTCTACGGAAATTTCGGCAGCATCTGCCTTAAATTTTAACGCACCAAAAGAATCAACAAACATTAAACCGTCATGAGAAGAGGCATTAATAGCCTTGTAACAAAATCACGGCAGAATGGTCATCGCCAAAACCTCTGTCGACATGCTAAGCATGGATCGTGGTTCCCATGTAAACACTTGGGTTTTCCAAAAACATAACCAGCTATACAAGCCATTCAAGATACTTTAACGAAATATAAAACGAAATAAATATTTGCAGCGGAACAAATTACATCAAAAGGAGGGCATGCCTCAAACCGAAAACATACCCAATTACAATTCAAAACACATGAAGCGTCAAAAAAAAGTTAGAACGTGGCACGTGTCAAGATTCTCACTCAATCCCCCCGTATGCAATGCAAATAAACTCCAAAAAACCTGCAAGTGCTATCTATGATACCCCTACTGCTCAACGTAAATTCATAGACCAACGTGTCATAGCAGGGCCATCAAAGACAAGCCATCAACAAGGAAACAGACAGTACACGTCAGTAACTAACAATAAATTATGCATACGTAACCAACAAACAATTTCGACAAAGCAAGGTGAGGAAGGTATCCAAACGTGTAAACCTCTACTCCATCTATTTCTCAATTCAATATACTTCTCAATTTCTTCACCGTCTTCTATCTCTTCAATTGCTCTTATATATCTTCTTATGTGACTAGAGGCCACCATATTGGGGTTTGCAAGACCCACATGGCAACACCTCAGCCAAGGACGGTGACGGCCATGCCGGCGCCCAATGGCAAAGTATGATCATACCCCCGTACAACGACCATATATAGACGGTCCATGCCTCCGGGAACTAATCCAGCTGGGGTACCAATCCAGTGGAGTCACAGTAAATATCCAACTTAATGTCTCTTCAAATAAGGGGACTTATTCCCATTCCAATCTCATACAATCCAACATTCTAGTCTTGCGATATCAGAACTCATTCTCTACTATGTCTACGGCTGATTCCCACTTGTAGCACTAACTTAATAATATTTAATAGTAGTTCATATCTAACATAGCTCATATAATATTGCTACGCAGAGAAAACATATTCAAGATACAAGAATTAGCTACTGCGTGTACTTACCTGCAACTGCAAGATAATAAGTCGCAAAAGTCACTTCGAAGGAGGTTCTTAAGCCCCTCTTATGAACCGGGCACCTATACACGTTAACAGTAAGACTAATAAGCCTACTTCACATCATTTAAGAAGCACTGAGTTCATACAAGTACACAATCAGTCAAACAAGTTTCGATTCAAGTTAATACGCATTCTAAACGCACTTATGCAATAAATTCAACACATGTTCACACATGAACTACACCATCAATCTCAATCAAACCATAATATTAAATTTTAGTCAAATTCTATATCGAAATGTGTTCAAGTGACAAGGACGCAACCATACGCTTGGGTGTCATAATCAAACTATCCATGGAAAGGTTTAAGAACACATAACATAGGAAATTATACTTAATATAAATCATATGACTCATGGTAGCAAAGACTTGTTACCTTTCCAAGGTTTTAGAGTAAAACGATTACGAGTAAATTAAATTTGTAGCTTGACGAATTAATAACGATTCGTATAACTTGGGTCAAAGTCACAAAACTTAGCAACACAATTGAACATCTCAATATAACAATCAAGCTCAAAACTAACCACCTCATCAAACGACTATAACCATGACAATACTTTCATTAATGACAATCACGACCTTAATTTTTCTTAGTAATTATTATTATCGTTTACTCTACAACAATGGGTATCAACAATACTAGTCATACCACCATGAGTAAAGTCATATAAACAATAACTAGCCACCATTCATCAACCATGTCACATAAACAAGGCTTACACAAGATTTTAAATCAATAAAACACCATCCAAACCAAAAAAAGTAGTACATACTACTTCTAATTCATCCAATCCTAACTAATTCAAGTTCAAATTACACTTTCTAATATCTACTCACTTTAAATTTTATCAAGATATTACTTAATCTAAACTAAGATTCATGAATTTACCCAAATATTACATTTAAATTCATTATAATATAAACCCTAAAACAACCATAACTTATTTATGTTCAATTTCAAACTCTTAACTTCTTACCAAGTCAATTTAGAGCATAAAACAACCATTAAAATTAAGAATAACATCAACAATCATATAACAATTAAAAATTACAAAATGAGAAAATAACATTAAGGAGAAGAGTTTAAATAGCTCACAAAATAAGAAGAAGATATGTCTTACAATGGAAAAATAAGAGAAGAGGGAGAAGGAGGTGAATGGTGGTGGAGGAGACAGCATGGGCTGCTGCTGGACGCCCAAAAACGCAGCTATGGCTGCTTGCGGGTGGCGCGAAGCTGCTGCCAGGAGGAGGGAAGGGCTGCCGGCTGCTGCCCAGTCCTTGGTGGCGCCGCCAGGTGCCGATGGGGAGGAAGATGGTGCGGCTGGTGGTTGCTCGTGGGTGGTTGCCGGCTGCTCAATGGTGAGGGAGCTTGGAATGGTTCATGTGAGAGAGAGGGAAGAGATATGGGTTTTGTCTTAGAAAATGGAAATGACGGCTCTTGCTAGGGTTTATGAAATTATGAGTACTCTTATCATGGCTATTATTATTAATATTAATTTTTTTATTATTATTATTATTATTATTATTATTATTATTATTATCTCTAGATTCATAAGCTCACACATTCAAATAAAATAATAATTTGACTCAAACCTCTTTATTTTAGAAGTCATAGTTGTATTTTTAATATAAACATATGTTAATATTTAAATTCGTTTACAAACGAAACTTATTAAACTATTTTAAAATTAATTTAATATAATTATAAAATCCCTAAAAGTAATTAAAATATTAATTAATGAAGTCAGAAAATCTCGAGGTGTTACACCATGTGAGGTTGAGTACACTCCACATGTATAGAAAGGATGACAAAGTATTATTTTTAAACCCGTACAAAAGATAGCAATGTTTTCAACATGAAATACGATACTTTGTGGACTGTGGTAGTCAGGTGGCTATCATACTTATGAATTATAATTAATCGGGTCAGTTTTAAACCGCTCATGTATAAATAGAGACATGAACCAAAAAAATCTTGGTATTAGTGGGGTGTATCATGTATGTGTGGCTATCAATTCGGCCTATATCCTAAATCAAGGCCGGAATGATCGAAGTTTTAAACTACTTCTGTTTTTTAATGAAGTTCTCATAAATAATGTTTACATGAATTTTGAAAAATAGAATCTTTTTGATGATGATGATATTACTATATTAATTGATAAATTTGATGGAGGAAAAGTGAGGACCATAAACATTAAAAATATATTAATGAAAGTTAGTGGAAGAAATATAGCGACCTGAACTAATAAAAATTATGTTTTTATAAAATTAATAGGAAACATGTGTGAATTATAATAAATATTTCATCAGTTCCAATTTACTTGCAACATTTACTATATTTGAATGTTTCATATTACTTGCAACATTACCTATTTTGGCAAAAAGTAACTACACAATTCTCCGTTTTACCTCTACTTTATTCCTTTTTCTCACGTATCATTATCAACATAACCTTCACTTTATTAATTCTTTTAATTCAACACCATAATTCCTCTTTTAATTACTCAAACAAAATTGTTTTCATAAATGGCAAAGTAATTAAATTCTACTTCTAATTCATCTCAAAAAACAAACACAAATTCTTGCTATAGACCGTTTATAGCATAGACAGATAAATATGGGTCAGACCATTTTGCAAAATAAGTAACTGATTAGTCATCAGTCTTATTTTTAAATGGATCATTTACCAACTACAGTCTCTAAGTTTACTCAATTTCAAATAAACAATCGCAAACTTCGTTTATTACCAAATACAACCTCCAACTTAACAAACATGACATCGAGACAGCCAAAACACCCCATTTTAACCCCTTTTTTTTTTTACCTTTTTTGGTTGTTTTGGCTGTCTCGATGTCATGTTTGGTAAATTGGAGGCTATAGTTGGTAATAAACAAAAGTTCGCGCTTGTTTATTTGAAATTGAGTAAACTTAGAGGCTGTAGTTGGTAAATAATCCTTTTTAAATTTAAAATCATTGGCTGGGCTGTTGGGAGAGCCGTCTTTGCCATAAACGATCTATCAGGAGACCTTCTAAAAAACAAAATATATTTTCTATAATTACTCCACATAAATGAAACAACAAACCCCCCAACCCACTAATTTACTTGTTCTAGAACCTCTCCAATCTCCATATATTAATCCCCATTTCCCCATCGAGAAAGTCCTTTACCTTTACCTTCCCCACCGTTTCTCTTTCCTATTAAACACCCATCTTCGTCTCCCAACAACCAAACCCCCAGGCCCCAAGCATGTCAATTTCTTCATCTCCCAACAACTAAAATGCATTTCTTCATTTTCTTTGAGTAATGTTCATCTTCTTTGGGTAATCTTCATTTTCATCTTCATTATAAACCCTAGATTTGAAAATAATGGGCAATCCTCACAGTTTTTGGGTTTTGTTTGGTTGTATTATGAATCTGAATTTGGATTATCATTTTTGTGGGTTTTTGGTTGTAATAACTTCATTTTTGTCTGATATATCTAATCAATTTTGGGGTTTTATACGGTTGATATAATGAAAAAAAAAGGGAAATTCGAAAAAGAAAGAACATGGGGTTGGTGTTTAATCTAGAACAAAAAAAGGGAGATTTGAAGAAGAAAGAACAAGTGAAAAAATGGGGGATTTTCGTCTTGTTGCAACATTTTTCTGATTGCTTGCAACCCATTTAATAGGGGTAAAATGGTCAATTATCACCTGAAAAAGGTGTATGTTAATATCCGTGTAAAGTTGCAATGTTGAAACTAAAATGGAATAGAGGAAGTATAAAATATCATAATTTTTTGTGATAGACAGTCTGTTTGATAGACCAATCCTAATTTGGTTGGTCCGTTATCATCTATTTATTTAATTAAGCTTTAATAGGTTGGACCAGAGAGACGTCTCGCAAAGAGATGATCTCTCCGGAGATCGGCTGAAGAAATATTAAAATAAAGTTAGTGGAAGATATGTAGGGACCGATGAACAATTATTAAAATATTAAAATGAAAATGAATAAAATTATTTTTGTTTAAAATTTGTGATATAGATAAAAAGATTCATTACGGAAACAATAAATAGAACACCCAAAATGGTAAATAAAATCTTCTTAAAAGAACGGAGGAAGTAGATAAACATGATTAAAATCAAAAAGAATAATATACCTTACATTTCAAAGTAAATATCACAATTAAAAAATTTTACGTGGTAATCCTGAGGTTTTGGGTTTTCCACATGGTAACCAAAACTTTTAAAAAATCCATAGGGTACCCTGAGGTTTTCAAATTGTTCCACCATGACCTTTTTGCACATAAAACATTAACAAAACGTTATCAAACGTTAATTTCGAAGTTTTAAGGTTGTTGTACGCCTATTTCGATGCCCTATCTTACATAGGGCGGCAAGGGCAGGTGCCCGGGCCCTTTTTCTCAAAATTCAGTTTATAGAGAGAAGGATTGAGAATATTATTAGCTATTCCAACACATAAAGAAATTGTTCTCACAATCTCACACATTAATTAAATACAAAGATACAAAGATAGAAAAGTGTGTTATTATTATCTATTTATTACTTATACAATAGAGTAATAATCATGGAAGAGTTTTTTTTTTTTTTTAATAAATAATCATGGAAGAGTTAGATCAATTGTTATTATTTACACATCAATTTCTCAATTCTCATTATATAATACTATCTTTGTTGTATATAATACTTAAGATATTAATTATTTAAGTTGATTTTCAATGTTGCGGCTAATGTGTAGGAAATAATAACGTCAAGTGAGATTGTTTTGTTTTTTATATGTATTTTTGAATTCACAAATATATTTGTGAATTCAAAAATAAATCAATTGTAATAAGTGTAATCACTTTTTCTTTATGAAGTTTTTGCCCAAAGAACTCAATTGAACACATAAATCAATTGTTTTGTTTTTTATATTTATTTTTGAATTCACAAATATAATATATTTATCACTTAAAAGGGTTCCAATTGTTTATCTCGCCCTAGGCCACTAAAATCTTAGAAACGGGCCTGGCCTATTTGTGCGACCCACCATTTCAAATACTATCAGTTTCAACCTTTTTCTCCCAAAATATAAACTCTAACTCTACCATCTTTGAATTTGGGGGAAAATATATGATTTGGATGAAAAAGGTAGAGTTGGGGTTTATGTTATGGGGAAAAAGGTTAAAACTGATGGCATTTGAGATGGTGAGTCGCATAAATAGGCATACAACAGCCCTACAGTTTCGAAATTAACGTTTGCTAACGTTTTTATGTGCAAAAAGGTCACGATAGAATAATTACGTAAACTTCATGGTTAGCGCGTGAATTTTTTAAAAGTTTTGGTTACCACGTGGAAAACCCAAAATCTCAAGGTCACCACGTGGAATTCCCTTTTTCAATTAAAAGTTAAAATATAGTTGAGATTATTTTATTTGTTTCAATGTAAAGTTTAAATATAGTTTGTATGTCTTCTACTTTAGTTCAACTCTTATTGAGCACGTTTTATAATATTATTGACATTGTTTAATTTTATTTTAGATTTATCACTGTTTATACGTATGTATTTAGCAAATCTATACTAATACATAATTTTCATATATCAAACTTTCATAATGTTTAGCTATTATACATATAGTTCCTCTGTTCTACTATACTTGCTACATTTTATTTTTTACGCAATCCAATGCGTTATTTCCATCATTTATATATTGAATTATACACGTCTAAAAATTATATAAAATTAATATGATGAAAGTGACAATTAGACGATCAAACAAAATCCCACTTGACTATATTTTTTCTTACACATTAGCCGCAATATATAAAATAAATTTGAACGAGAAATAGTGTCAATAATAGAAATGTAGCGAATATTTCAAAACGAAGGAAGTATAACCAAAGTTTTAAATAGTGAAAGTTGTAAGATGACAAATATAGTCTTAAATCTTAATAATGTGTATATGGAAAAGATGATTCGATAGGGAAAGGACGTGGAAAAGATAAGATTAATTTCATCTTTTGCGATTTTATCCTAAATTATAGTATTATTCTTTTGATATTTGTAAAAAAGTTATATTCCAAAACAGACGTGGCAAATTCTTTTATTCTCATATTAGTCTATAAATTCAGACTACTACGCTTAACCATTTTTTACACCACAACTAATCCAGGTAAATCATGTAATTCCTCCAAAAATATTACTCTTTTAGTTATCGGTATTAAATTTTTAAAATGACAAGTTTAATGATTTATCGGTATTAAATTTTTAAAATGACAAGTTTAATGGTTATACTTTTATATTTTGTAGATTATAGATGAGACAGAGGAAATAGGGAAGTGAAGAGCTAGGTGAGATTTAATCCTAGGATTTTATTTGGGAAAGGTAATATTTCCTCCAATAAAGACTCAATGCATGTTATACTTTAATATCTCATTTTCTTCAAAAATTTTATTTCAACGTATTATCATTTAAAAGGGTGGTATTAGGCAGAAATAAAAAATTGTGTATAAATTCTCATCCTTCTCTTTACATGAATCTATCTTTTTGGGTTGTCCTCTCCTTAAGGCCTAAGGGGACACATATATAATCTATCCGCTATCCTCCTCCTTCGGACCTTAATAACTTTTGTGGGATACTAGGTTGAGGAATCTGATATGAATGGGTGTTATTAGGCAAAAATAGAAAATTGCGAATAGAAAACTTTCATCATCACAAAAATTACCGTATTTTTTTTTATTTTTCAATATTAGGGTGAAATTGGTGATGTTCTCTATTCTATGCAGATAGGAAAGGTAATTTGTGGCTCGAAAACGGCAACAATGCAGTGTGAAAGAAAGGAGAAGAATAAGAAGGTACTAAGTTCAAAGCCTCGTACGTTGTATGGTTCCTTGGAAAACAAGACAAATGCGGGATCCTTGAAAGTGTTTACGAGTAAGAAGTGGTGCGGAAACCTCGACACCTTTCCCGATCTGCTTGGGAAAGGCGAGTCGAGGTTTTCACAAGCTTTGCATGAACCTTCAGAAGGTGGAAAAGTTGCGGTGGCATATACTGGTAAAAATAGTGCTGGAGTTGACTGTGTCTGGCTCCTTGCTTGGGCTGATTCTGATGCATTTGGAATGAAGGTACTAACATTATGTTTAGATAGCAAATTATGAGTGAATAGAAAGGAAGAGAAGGGAAAGGGAAGGACGAGAAAGGAGGGAAGGAAAAGAGAGGGAAAAAACTTTATTGTTTTTATAAGAAGGAAGGGGAGGAAAAGAAAGGAATTTCATTTTCTTCCAAATCTTTCCTCATATGGAGAGATTTGAATGTTAACAAAATGAAGAAACTTAATCGCTCCAATCCCTTTCGTGCAAATCTTTCTCTCTCCCTTTTGCTATCCAAATAAGAGAATCTTCATCCCTCCAAATCCTTTCCTTTCTTTTCCCTCTATCCAAACAATTCCTAAATCTTACTCATTAATAGTATGAAACGGTCTCACCGTGAAATGATATATGGGTTAAGTAGTCCAATAATACAAATTATTAGCATATATACGGACTTCTTGTTTTGAAACCGTCTCACCGGGAGGTGGTCTCTCATGAGCTTTGGCGATCACTTGTTTAACCACTTAGCTAAGTAGGTTTTCTGACTTGTTATCAGAAATCAATGTGATGGAAAGTTTACGAGTTCATATTTAGTATACCCTTGTGTGAGGAACGTTATAGAAATATATAACATATTCTAAAACATCTATCATCGACTAAATTTTTGGTTGAGTTACTCTCAAGATAAGTCTAACATGCAAGATTAAATCGATTGATTCACTAATTACCCTTTATAGACATGTGATTAGTCTGTTGGGACTTGGGAGAAAAGGTCAATTTCACCTCTAATTATTTTCGGTTGGATTAAAATTTTTGGTTTTGGTTCTATCGTTTTTTTTCCAAAAATATGTATATAATAATATTTATTTTTATAGAAAATACTTATAGAAAATTGCCAGTATGTGATGTAAACATCATCATCATCATAGCCAGTGTATCCCAAACATAGATAAATCTATGTTCAGGGTCTGGGGAGGGAAGATAGACGGCGTCTCATACCCTTAAGGAGAGGGAGGTCGAAAGAGTCCCCCGACTCAAGAAGAGTCTTCGAGAGAGGAACCTGCAAGAAAACCGAAAACCTACATCTACCCTCTTACAACTTGATTAGAAAATAAACTAGGTGCTAACTAAAAGTATTATAACGTAGAACTTAAAAATTCAACAAATTGAAAAAAAGGGACAAAAATGGTTGGATTCGTATTTTCAAACAAGTTATTTTCAAATGTTGACCCACTAATTTCCAATTAAATTTCCAAAACAATTTAAATGGATCAAAAATTTGACAAATCAATATAGGTACAAAACTACAATTTACAATAAACAATTTTTTAGGGTGTAAGATCAGATAAATCTAATGTAGTGTTTGGTAACAAGTATTTCATTTTAAATTATGGATTTTAATTATGAAATCATAAATGAAGAATTTGAGAATGACAAGATTTAGATAGTCATTCTCAAATTGTCAACTTTAACCACTTTAAAAATAATGGTGAAATTTAATCTTAAATTCAAATTTGAAAATTTTTGATTTGCCAAACAATATATTTGAGCCAATTCCAAATTTTCAAATGAAATCATAGTTCCCAAACATAGCATAAAGGTATTTGTTAGAATATATAACGTATTCCGGGGCC
This sequence comes from Amaranthus cruentus, assembly GCA_019425755.1. Lineage (NCBI taxonomy): Eukaryota > Viridiplantae > Streptophyta > Magnoliopsida > Caryophyllales > Amaranthaceae > Amaranthus > Amaranthus cruentus. The sequence goes on along the minus strand of CM033463.1, from coordinate 6,068,703 downwards.
TCAACCATCAACGTAAGCTTTTGATTGAGTTGGTTCTTTGACATGGTAATAGTAGCCACCATGACAAAAGGTCACAGGTTTGAATCTCAACCACCCCTTATTTAAAGTGGAATATTCAACATCTATGCGCATCCGCACTTCTAACCCAATGAGCTCTCATGTGAGGGGGCGTGTTAGAGTATATAACATATTCCGAGGCCTCAACTATCAGCTTAAGCATTTGGTTGAGTTGGTTCCTTAACAGTAATCACTTGGGTCATCGGGTCGATTTTAGATCAGATAATTCAGGTCGTATAAAATTTAGTATTGTATCCATGTGGGCTTTTACATAATTGTTAATCTATTATTTATGTCGGATCAAATCGAATTGGGTTACAAGATTGAGTAAACGTCAAGTCATCGAATATGTTTTGAACACCTCTAAATATACGATCTATGCAGGTTTATGTGGAATGTGGGCCCAAGAGTAAATTCATAAACATGAATTGGGCAAAAATAGAAGAAAAGCTTGAACCAAGTGATAGCAGATCAATTGGAGGAAGTTCATCAAGCGAATACTATGACAAGCCCACTGGTACGTCCATTCGGGCTTACCTTAGAGCAGGTTGTAGAAATATTAATAGGATGCATTTTGACCAACTTTCGGCCACTTTCACCGGTTAAATATAGAATTTCACTGTTTTACTTATTTTACATCATTTCTGACAATATAATAATATAAGAGTTTTTTTATCTGAATGATGCACATAAGTGGGACCGAGAGTTGTAAGAATGTTGTACTTCATCCGTTCCATAATACTTGCTACTGATTGTGGCATTTTCCACATAACATGTCACACTCGGTAGCAAGTATTATGAAACGGAGGAAATATTACTTTAATACGGAGTATATTGTACTAATACTATGAATGTTAATTATACTAGCACTTGTTTTGTGATTGCGTGCTATGAAGTGTGGTCGTTGAAACTACTTGTATAATACTCTCTGTGTAAAAAAAATGTAATTGTTTATCTTATTTATTTTGCATTTTTTTTTTTTGAATTTAGATTTTGACTTGAACTCTTAAGTGTTTAATAATTTTAGAGTCTAGGGTTGTTATTGATGTGTATAAGCCTAAAACGAGTGTAAATAAATATAAAATAGATTTTGAATGAGTTTAAGATTGATTATGAGTTGTATAACGAGTCGGATCTATAACAGGTCTGGCGGATCTAGGTTCTAAACGAGTCTGGAGAGCGAGTTTAGATCGGATTCGGGTTTGAAGTTGTTGGATCCAGACCCATTTATGTGTTTTGGATTCCAACCAAGACCTATTGAGTCCAAGATAAGAGTCATCTCTAGGACGGGCGTTGAGCCCACAATTTTCCTTTTTTATATAGAATAGACTAAGGGGAAGAAAGGAACTATCTCTAGAATCAAATCCAAACTACTATTGGAAGAGTGGTACATGCTTTAATCAGACAATTCTTGCCATTCCTAATTAAAACATAAATAACTTTACATATTTCATTTCTTTAAGAACATCTTGATAGCGTTTAGAGGTATCCATTCAAGTTATTGGGTCAATTTTGGTACATATGTTTCAAGTCGGTATAAAATTAGATGTTAAGTCCATGTTGGTTTTTACTTCCTCGGCTCTGAAATACTCGTTACATTGTAGTCATTATTACTATTCATCAATCAAGCTTATTTTATATATTACGGCTAATACATAGGGAAAAATACACTTAACGAGATTTTGTTTGAATCGTCTAATCCCATACTTTCATAAAAAGTATTAATTTTTTATAAATTTAGATTTGTATAGTTCAATATATAAATAATCATAATAACACATTGAATTGCATAAAAAATCAAATACAACAAGTATAGTGGAATGGAGAAAGTATATAATTATAAATCCATTTCTAAATCGTGACAAATTAAATTTAATTACAAAATTGAACAAATATCAAATCATCACGTTCACTAAACTAGAATTGATCAACTAAATGACAGTTTACACTTAAATGCAAAGTTTGACCAAGTGGTACCTAACATGTGCATACAGGGTCGTCAGTAGAACTAATTTAAGACAAAATATGGTTGTCAAATCTTTACCCAATTCTACGAAAAATATCATAAACAAATCACTATGGACTCTTGTGGGAAATAATTTACATCTGAGACAAGATCTCGTGTGAGTAAAATAATAGGTTGTTGACTTGCATATATAGTGGGTGAACTAATCTTCCTACTACCGTATGGTTTTGGGAATCAATGAACCTCACCTAGTGTATGTGCAAGTCAAAAGCTCTTGACCCGTGGGTTTATGGGTTCGAGCCCACAGTGTCCCGTGTCCACACGACTACAGGAGTGGGCCATAGTGAAATAATGTAACGAATTGTCACGGCCTGATAACTCTTCTTAATTTCTATTCAATCTTTTTATTATACCACTCATTATTAAATTATGTTAAGCTATTCGTAAGTTGCAGGTTTCTCTTTCTTGAAAGGCCATTATCAAGTCGAAAGACTCTTTGATCGCACTGTCCTTTATGGGTATGAGTTACCGTCGTTTTTCCCTCCCCACACCTTGATTATAATATGACTGGAATACACTAGTTATAATGATGATTATTATTATTATTAAATTATGTGATCGTCCTCATCAAGATTTACAACAAGACAAGATAATATCTTCCTTAGATGCTGACCAAATCAACTACCTTAAGATCATTATTATGATTATCATAATTATCAATTAACTAGCTAATCGATACTTTAATACAAAATTCTCATATGAATCATGATTTTAGTAAATGGAGTAAAATAAAGTTATACTATTAGTTTATACTTCCTTCATTCTAAGATACTCGCTACATTTCTAATATTAACACTATTCATCGTTCAAGTTTATTTTATATTTATGACTAATGTGTAAGAAAAAATATAGTCAAGTGAAATCTGGTTTGAATCATCTAATCGCATACTGTCATAATATTAACGTTTTATAATTTTTTACATAATATAGTTCAATATAAAAACTATCAAAATAAAACATTAAATTGCGTAAAAAATTAAATGTAGCAAGCTTAGTGAAACGGAGAAAGTATATCCAATCTCAAAATAATTTTAAAAATAATGAAAAATGAGGATGGTGCTCACTAATGTTATAATTCCTCTAATTTTAAATATTCGTTTTTTTTTTAAAAAAAAAATTCAAATACTTGTTATACGTATTTTAGCAACTCTTTTCAAGACAATTTTTTGAACCTGTAAACCACCAAATTTATTGGTGGTAAGAGAGATTAGAGGATCCACAATCATTCATCAAGCTAATCACAAATTCTTGTGAGAAACGGTCTCTTTGAGAGATAATCTCTAAAGTAAGAGAATTTATTAAGCTTTAATGGTCTGAACCTGAGAGATGTCTCTCAAAGAGATGGCTGCAAACTAATTACTCATGTCCTTGGATCATAATATTGTGCTTACATTTTTTTAAAAATAAAATGACTTAAATTTGGACCATTTTTATTTAATAAACTTTGATGTCTATTGATTTATAATTTAATAATTTATAATTTTACTCTTAATGATTAAAGATAAATGGTGGGAATTTTTTTGTATATAAGGACGTGAGAATCCCCTACAAGAACAAGAAAATTGATCACATGTAAATGGTAAAATTGAGTTACTATCATAACATAAAATCTATAACTATTACTAAAACAAAACACGCTTACATCATCACCTTTTAAAATTGCTTATGTGTCACTTCCACATTAAAAATTTTTCCTCCTAAATTAAATGATGATGTCATTGTTATTATGATCTTTCACTTTCTACTTTTTATTTTGAATATATTATTTTTCTAATTAATTGTTTTTTTTTACTTTTTGGGTCAAATCATATTTAATGTATTAGCAAACTATATATTATATTTTATTTATATTAATTATTTATAAAAAAAAATTCAATTTTTTTTGTTAAATGAATATTATTTAGTGTATTGGATATTTTGAGATAGTTACAACATAATATACTTTTATTAGGATTTGTTTTTGTTATTTATACTCAAAAATTTGATAAAACCGTGCATCGCACGGGCACTATCTAGTGAATAAACTAAAGGAAAAACGTTCAACAATAATTTCAATTCATAATTCATCAATTTATAAGAAACTATGTAAATAGATCAAAATAAAAAAAATTGCGTCCAAGCTTGTAATCGAACATGAGGCATGACACGACACGTAAATACAATTAAAATAAAAATTTTTAGGAAAAATTACCTAGAATAATCCAAACTATTTACGATTTTCCTATAATAATCTCACCTATTGATTAACCATGAATAATCCCAACCTTGAGGGCCATTTTCCTAAAGTAAATTTGGTTACCGGATGACTTGCAATAACAAGTTTTATTTTTTTAAAAAAAAGATAAATTTAAATAAAATGTCGAAAAAAATGTTTAAAAAATATTCATAAAAAATATATGATTTTTTTTATTATGCAGAATTTTTTTATGTAAATTTGTAAAAGTTTTTTCTAATTTTAAATTAATATTTAAAGTTTTTTCTAAAGTAAATCTGGTTCCCGAATGAATTTTATTTTTTATGTAAATATTCATCGGGTTATCCAAGTTTACTCTAGGAAAATACCCCTTAAAGTTGGGATTATTCATGGTTAATCAACAGATGAGATTACTGTAGGAAAATCATGAATAATTTGGATTATTCTAGGTTATTTTTCCAAATTTTTATTATTAAAAATTATTATTGGAACGATACATATGTACAACACGATGACAAATTATTGTAGGCCATGTATGAGCTTTATATTTTAGTGGTGAACACAACAAGACACAACACTATTTACAAGTACGAATTGACACACCACAACTTGATATCTAACACAAGATATTTAATATCTACTTGGTCTGTTATGAAATACTCGCTATATTTTGATTATTTGCAATATATATTATTCAAGCTTATTCTATATATTGCGATGAATGTGTGAGTAAAAATATAGTCAAGTGAGATCTTGTTTGAATCGTCTAATCGCATACTTTCATAATATTAATTTTCTATAATTTTTAGATTTGTATAATTCATCGTATAAATAAACAAAATAACGCATTGATATACGTAAAAAGTGAAATATAGCAAGTATAATAGAACGAAAGAATTATATACTTCCTTCATTTCAATGTAATTACTACATCAACTTTTTACGCAATTCAATGTATTATTATCAGCATTTATAGAGTACTGAATTATACACATCTAAAAATTATAAAAATTTAATAATTTAAAAGTATGCGATTAGACGAATCAAACAAATCTCAATTGTGTGATTGACTATATTTTTTCTTACGCATTATCAACAGTATATTAAATAAGCTTAGATGATGGATAGTGTCAATGACAACAATGTAATGAGGATTTCAAAAACAGATCAAGTATAAGTAATTTACAAATTCTTGTACGACACGGTCTCATAGAAAGACTTTTCTCATATTTGAGTTAAATAGCACAATAACAACAACTTTTAGCTTATAAACTATTTATTTTGAGGTCTTTTCACCGTAAGACGTATCTCATATAAGACGAGCTGTAACTAATTAGCACCATTTCATGGTTAATTTGGTCCTAGCCTCTTAGGCGGCTATGTACTATCTTAATTGGCAATAAACCAACAAACTGTGTCCTGAGAGACCGTCGTTCCGAGAGACGTCTCTCAGACCCAATCCATTAAATCTTATTGCCTACATTTTCTCTACATTTTCTTTAATGGGCCAATCCAATTAGAGGTGGTCTTTCAAAGAGACTGTCTCTCACGAGAATTTGTGATAAACAAAACCATCACAGAAAAAATAACGGTCTTTTCAGAGAACTTTTTTTTAAGCTAAATTCCAAAAATATTTGGATATATAAGAGCTCCCCCAAACTATTTAGAAAAATAAGCTTATTGGTTGTTCGCAGTTACTAACTGCGAACAGACACCTTAATAGGCTAAAGGCTGGGTTTTGGGCGTCAAGTTTGTTCGCTGTTACTAACAGTGAACAGACCAAAAACATGAAAAAAGTTTGTTCGCTGTTAGTAACTGCGAACAAACCTTTTTCATGTTTTTGGTCTGTTCGTTGTTACTAACTGCGAACAGACCTGAAACACTTATAATTTCCAGTAGCTTATGTAGGGTTTGTGTTTTGCTGTTACTGGAATGTTATAAGTGTTTCAGGTTTGTTCACAGTTATAACAGCGAACAGACCAAAAACATGAAAAAGGTTTGTTCACAATTACTAATAGCGAACAAACCATTTTCATGTTTTTGGTATGTTCGCTGTTAATAACTGCGAATAGACCTGAAACACAAACCCTCTCCAAAATCCAGCCTTCAGTCCATTAAGGTGTCTGTTCGCAGTTAATATTTGCGAACAACTACTAACCACGAACAACCAATAAACTTATTTTTCCAAATAGTTTTAGGAGTTCTTATATATCCAACTATTTTTGGAATTTAGCTTAAAAAAAAAAAAATTCCTTTTCAGAGTGGCAAGTGGAAATAATTCCTCTCCTCTTATTATCTTTTTCCCCCCTTTTTTTTCCTTCCATCCATCGCTTCCATTTTCCGCCATTTTTACACCTTTTCTTCCTTCTTCGTCCTCTCCTTTTCTCTTTCCCTTTCAGGCGTTTACTTCGGATCAATCTATTTTTCCTTTTCTTTTTCCTCAAATTTCTCTTCTCTCTCTAAAAGTTATCGGTTCTCGTTTTATCTTCTCTCTGCTCTTCCTTCCTCAAACATTTCTGGCTTTGTCTGCTCGATTTCGAGAGCTCTTGCTCATCGCTAGAGCTCTCGATCGGGCTTTTTTGATTCTGTTATTCGGTTATATGAATGTCAATTAGTTTAATGTATGTATAATCTCTATATATTTTTTATTTGTCAATTGTTCAGCCATCGTTTGTAATTGTTTCGATTATCGACCCTTTTAATGTTTTGTTGTTGATTTTTTGTATGAAATTTCACAAATTTAATCAATTAAAACACTGTTTCTGGATTTTGACCTGTTTTCTTATTTTTGATGATTGCAGGTTTGTTGAGTGATAATTCTGTGAAGAAATTAAGCTTTTGAAATCAGATAAAGAAGAGAGAAATTTAATAAAAATGGAGATGGCGGCACAAATTAAGCGAGGGATTTCGAGACAATTTTCGGCAGGATCATTAAGGAGGTCTGGGAGGTTTAGCTTCAGGAGACAATCATCAATGGATCCTCAGAGAAATACTAGAAGATTCAGCTTCGGACGACAATCATCGCTCGATCCGATTAGGCGAAGCACGGTGCTAGAGGAGCCGTTGACGGTGCCGGAAAATCTGGACTCAACGATGCAGTTGTTGTTCATGGCTTGTACAGGGGATGTGAAAGGAATTGAAGGTTTGTTGAATGGAGGAACTGATGTCAATAGCATTGATTTGGATGGAAGAACCGCTTTGCATATTGCCGCGTGTGAAGGACATATTGAGGTGGTGAAGTTGTTGTTAAGTCGTAAAGCTAATATTGATGCTCGTGATCGTTGGGGTAGTACGGTATGCATCTATCTTTCTTTCCAATTCAGCTAATTCTAATTATAAATTAATAGTTTAGTACCATCTTTCTATCCGTTTCAATTCTAATAATGAAAATAATCTCGCTTGATGTTATCAATAGCTGGATGATATGAATATTTTTTGTATTTTCTATAATACAATGACTAATAGGTAAGTGATTGATAAAATTTGATGATGTGAATGGATTCTCAGATTAAACAACTATTTACTAGATAAATAATTGGCAAATAGGATTAGATGTAGTTCCTTTATTAAGTGGACTGTGGAGGGGATTATGTTTATTTTTTAGTCGGCAAGTGTGAAATCAACAGTTAGGGGCTTTTCATAATAATTATTAATTAAAGCTATGAATTGACGTGTTTTATCCATATCAATTAGTAATTCAAATTTTTGTGTCAAATGTCAATCAAAGCCATCATTAATTTTTTGAAGGCTTTAGTCGCATTTGTCAATCAATAGTTTGTGGAGAAAACAGTTCGGGAACGTAATAGTATTGCAAGTTGTAAGCTAGTATTATTTATTTGGAATGGTGACAAATTCATTAGCATGGTAGAACTAATGTCTGTTCCTGAAATCAATCAAATTATTTAAATGCTATCCTATCTTTGGACGCTTACCTACAGTTTGAATTTTATTTTATTAACATTTCATGTTTTGGGTAAAAAAATTTAAAAGGAAATTTGCAAGAAATGACGATGATATAGGGCACATATAATGCATGTATGACAGTAAGAGGCGGGGTGGAAGTTGGGTATATTCATTTTTCATGTGTGACAGAAGTTGGGGAGTTTTCTAAAGCTTGTAAAGAGTTCCTAGTTCCTACATTAAATGTATATCAGATGCGTGAAATAGGAAAATATCTTCTACATTGTGAACTGTGATATGGCATAGTGTCCTACATTTTTATGATAGTTCCAAACAAGTGCATGTTAGATACTTTTAAATATGTGAAGTCAATCTTCAGCAATTCATATAGATGCTGATGGCTCAGATATGATGATGGATACATTTACAACTGAAAAACTTATTGAAATTGATATTGATTCTCTTAAAATTCTATTCAAGGTTTTGATAAAGATGATATACGTGAAAATTAACTTTATTCCAATAAAGAATATTAAAATGCTATGTGTTTTAATGATGTGTATAATATTGCCTAAGACAGTTGTTTGTCTTACTTCTATTTTTGTTCGGTGAAACTTGAAAGAGTTGATGATTTCTGATGTATTTCTAACTTAATCTTATATCCTCTCAGCTGCTGCTATGTAATTTTGGTACTGTTGATTCATGCTAGTTAATGTTAGTTTCAAATTTCTTAAGCACACAAGGTTCACAACCGCTTCTTGTTGCAACTTCCTTCATATAGGCACCATTTAGACCCTTGACTAATTGATCTGTAACTTTTATTGAACTGTCTGAAATGACAAATTGATGTGTATCATTTGGATCTTTTATTTATTACTGCATATTTCTCTGTTGTTTTCCTATGATCAATTTATTCTTCTGTTTTTCACTTCCGCGGTCTGTCATTCTTTTTTGTGCTCTAAATATTCAAGTTGCATCAATAACGAGACTTGTGTTTCTGTAAGTATACCTGTGATGGTACCCGGCTACTTTTTTATGCTATGGGGGCTAGTTCTCTGAACTTATTGTTATTCACTTGGTTCTTCTCAACTGGAAAGTAATAAAAACTTATCAATAAGGTTGCTACTCTGCAGGCAGCAGCTGATGCTAAGTACTATGGAAATATGGAAGTGTACAATGTTTTAAAGGCTCGGGGAGCAAAAGTTCCTGTATGATAAGACTTGTTCTATTTTAATTTTCTTTATTCTGTTTGTTTCTGTATGAATCACGAATAGACTCCCTAATTTGCATATTGTATGGCAGAAAACTAGGAAAACTCCAATGGTAGTTGCAAATCCCAAGGAAGTTCCAGAATACGAACTTAATCCACTTGAGCTTCAAGTTCGCAGATCTGATGGTATTGCAAAGGCATGGTCTTCATCCTTTCATTTTCTGGATTTTTATTATCTTTTACATGATGAATCAAAAATAGCAGAACATATGCCTCATATGCCCTGAGATAAATAATGTCTAAAATCTGAAAACAAACTAAAATTAAACTCTCTGCTATATGATACAGTGTATGTTTTTTGCTTATGTACTCTAGATTGGTTTCTTACAATTTATAATCTGATACACTGTATGTTTTCAATTGCGAGTTGAGTTCACGATATTCCTGGCTTTTCTTGCATCAGCTGTTAGTTCTGTAACTATTGTCTCAAAGCTTATAGTCTGATATTCCATTGGATTTCCTGTTATGATATTAGATCCTATGGCACACTAAAATTATTTCTTTATGAAGTGGCAATAGCAAGGCATTGTTGTCTATTGCATTCGGATCAATGGTCAGTTTGAAACAGCCCTGTTGTCAATATGAAGGACAACAAGCCAGTGTTTGAGACGAAACAACTACCAGCAATTACAAATTTACAACAAAGAGTATAGCAAAATGTTAAGGACAATTAAAATAGCAACATGTGATTCAATAATTACATACATTAAATGATTATATTGTATTCTCAAGCTCACTTCGGGGGTTTTGGTATGGCAAATGGAAATGTAATCGAAAAGAAATGTGTTAAGAAAGATAAGGTTAATATGAAGTGTTATTATTTTCAAAAGTTTGGTACAAAATAGATATAAGGGAATGAGAAGAGAGAGGACCAACGAAAGGGAATTGATTTGTAGTGAGAAATGAAAGGTAAGAATTTGGAGGTACCTATTACCCTTATGAAAGGGATTGGGTTATTTTGTTAAACAAACAAAACCTATAGTATTAACTTCGTAGGAAATTATAGTCCCTATGTATGTGATGTGCCAACAAATAACAACAACGTAATGGAATGATTTAAGTGAATCCCCTACTTCGATGGAGATTTTTTGTTTGAAGATTAGGTCCCCACTTTGGTGGTCCTCCCTTCACACTCTTTGTCTCAAATTTCTCTTGAAGTTTCTCACACTTATATCACTTTCCACTGCTCTTCTTCTCTCTTCAAGGCCCTCTTTATGTTAAATATAGTTTTTGCTATGACTCAAGTTTATTTCAGTCTATATGATTTAAAATTTTCATAGTTTAACTAGTATTTACATAATAAATAATTTGCTAGTATATCGACAATGGCCCCTTTTACTCAAAATCCTGGCTTCGCCTCTGATTCAAATGCATGCTTAGTACAAATAACCAAGCATCATGTGCAAGACTTGTTTGAGCCTAAAGTTTTTTCTCCGAGCACCTAGGCTACTCGTCTGAGCACTTAGGTTGCTCATCTGCGGTTCTTTGACATTCTTGTGCTCATGCACGTTGCTCGTTGAGTCGTCGGGGCACATGCTTGCTCGCTTGAGCAAAGTGTATGCTCGTCCGAGACTCTGCTCTCTTATTTGCTCGTTTAAACTCTTCTATTTTACATACTCATGTATGAGCTTCCCTTAAGCTTCTTCAGAGGAGTGATTCGTTTGAAGATTACTTCCCTCTTTGGCGGCTCTCCCCGTTCTTCTCTGCTTTTAAAGCCCTATTGATAATCCCCGAGGCTAAATGAATCAATTCCCCAAAAGCATACTATTGAAACACAAGCTTTGTGGGAAATCAAGAATCACATGCAGCACATTCCTAAAATATTTTGCCCATGTTCGTGTACTCATCGCTAGGGCGTATTAGGGAGTGCTCACCTGAACAAATTGTGTGCCCGGCCGAGCACAACATTATCCTCCCCTCTACCTGTTTTCTTTTTAAGGTGATTTGTGTTTCATACTTTTTAGCCCCTATGTTAGTGTTGAATCAAGGTATTACGTACCCTTGCACTTTCCCAGATTTCCTACTCTAGATAAGGGCCTTTGTGGGACGCATTGGGTAATAATGATCTTGAGATTAGTTCTTGTCGTTTTGAAGTCTGTCGTTGCCCTTTCCTTGGCTTTCGATTTATATTAAGCTCTTTCTTACTTAGCTTCATGTTACTTTTCATCAATTTTCCCTTCTTAAAATTATTGTTTGCCAGTTTTATTGAAAGCTTTGTTCTTGTATCTTACTTTGCAGGGAGTATATCAAGTTGCTAAGTGGAATGGAACCAAGGTTGCTGTAAAGATACTAGATAAGGAGAGCTATTCTGATCCAGAAAGCATGTATTTATCTGAGACATTTTCTGAATTTAGATTATTTTCTGAATATTTATTTCTTCATGCATTGCCTAGTATTTGGAAAATACCCCTGTGTTTTTTAATGATGCTCATTTAACCAGATAGCAGTGCTTATCTCGTTTCCCATATCTTTCCTGAATTAGTTATCTAACCATGGTGAACTTATTATTTGCTTTTATGCTGCTTTAATCTATTAGTAGTTTTTCTTAATGAGAGATTATACCTTTTAGGTGAATAAATATCTGTGATCTGATTGTTCATTTACTATTTAACTTGCCTCACAGAAATGCTTTTAAAGATGAGTTGACATTGTTGGAAAAGGTGCGCCATCCTAATATCATTCAGTTTGTTGGAGCTGTTACTCAAAATATTCCAATGATGATTGTAGTAGAATTCCATCCAAAGGTATCTCTGCTACCACTCCAAGTAATGATGTTTGTTGTTTTTCCTTCAATAACTTATTTGATTCTTGATGATATATTGTCAATTAGTTGCTGCTTTCTGACAAAGATAAGTTGCACCTTCATGGTTCTGTTTTGTGTAATTGATACATTTGGATTGATAATTCTTGTGTACGCAGACCTAAAGAAATTTTTTAAGAAACAAAACTAGAATAGTTTCCTTATTCTGGATATGTTCTTTGTTTGTCTGGTTCAAAAGACTTGTATGCTAGTATTGAATGGCAGTGCAGCTTACAAATGATCACCCTTTTTGCTATTGTTGGCATGTTATCTTTCTCACAACTGTGGCATGATACTTGCACTGCACCAACCTGATATGTCAAGAGCCTCGGCAGTGTATGTGATCGTCCATGCGAATGGTCATGCTAAAGTGTGTGGAGAGCAAAACAATGGTGGCTTGGCTTGATGATGCATATGAAAGGCAGTGGGCTGCTGGGTGTCTTTGCTCAGACAAGAAACACATTGGCTTGTATGAGCAACACATGGGCTCACTTCACAAAGGAATTACGCCTATGAGCGCCACTCAACAAGCTCCGCTTGCTTGCTGAGCTGAGCCAGGCTTTTCTCCAATGCTTTGGCACTTAACCTTGTGCTGGATGATCATGTATCTAGCACAACCATGTGCTAGACTACCCAATAGTTGAACGTGGCAAACTCATATGCTAGTCACGTAGAGTTGGGCTTAGTTACGTCCCCGACGTAGAACTTTGATGCACCAAACTAAGTCTCGTAAGCTTGATATGCACCCTCATTGTCACCCCACAAGTGTTTTGGTTCTCACTAACTCTAGCCCAAAAAGTAGATGAGAGAAGGATAGTGACTTAAGCAAGTGAAAAGAGCACACCAGAGGTTATAAGAGAGTTTATCAATTCACTCAAGTAAATTTGTACAAATGCCTTGGATGCCTATTTATAGGTAATTCATTCTATCTTACAAGTTCAAGTACTCTATACATATATACAACCTAGAAAGTTCTACATCACCTAGAACTTTATACAACATTCTAGAGTCATCCACCTAGGATGCTCTAAAGACTTTTACAATACTCTAGGACATACATGAAGATACAAAAATCTCCATGAATAACCCATAACCTTTTATTCTTTGTAATACCATTTTGGAGATGTACAAAGTTATATTTAGCTTGTATATTACAATGCCATACTTTTTCTGTCGATCTCATATTCCCATTGCCCTTTTCTTTGTTGCATTGGAGTATACCTTGTTAGTTACTGGTTCTATTTCTTTAGCTTTATTATTGATAGATCAATGACTCAATGATGGAAAAGAAAATTATAATTATATCCTACCTTTTTCCTTGTATATTTTCTCTGAATTAAGTTGAGTAAAAAAACAGATACAAGATTCAGGTACTGATAGTTGGTGTCAGCTAACTGTTTATGATCTTAAAATTCAACAATATTGGATTATTTGTTTACTGACATTTTAAGTTTTGATTGCTTTCACATTTTGATATAGGTTTATATCTTTTCTTCCTTTCATTATGCTTCAGGGTGATTTAGGCTGCTATCTTCAAAAGAAAGGCCGGTTAAAACCATCTAAATCGTTAAAATTTGCACTTGACATTGCAAGGTATCTTCCATTCTGAGTAAATTTTAGTTTAATTCTTTAGAAACTCAAGCAGTGCTAAATTGAGGATCTTCCACCTCGTAGTTTCAACTTATTATACTTTCTTTCCTCTTGTGATTGTGCTATTTCTTGTCAGGGGAATTAATTGCCTACACGAGTGCAAACCTGATCCAGTTGTTCATTGTGATCTGAAGCCCAAGTAAGACAACCAAATGCAAAAGAACTCTATTTACAACCCAGTAGGATGATATTACAATTTTTTAATAACTGAAAATTTGGTAAGATGCCAGAAATATTTTGCTCGATAGTTCAGGACAATTGAAAGTAGCAGGATTTGGTTTGGTACGATTATCAAAGATTTCAGCTGATAAATTTAAAATGGCGGACCCTGGAGCTGGCACTCGTAATGCAAGTAAGTATAGCAGTTAGGAAACTCTTTGAGCTCTATTTTCCTTGCGAAAAAAGTCAAGTTTATATCATCACAAGTCACAACTACTCATCTAATTATGTCCATCAACAACACGCAATTATTACAATGCCAGTAAAAGGTTCCCACTTAGGTGTGGTTCGGGGGTTTTCAATGTATGCAACTTTACCATGGTTAGTGATGATAATAAAGACGTTTTTCTTGATTGACTCTTTGTAGCAAACTTTATTTACAACTTCATATAAATAAGAAGTAAACTTGATTTAATGAGTCATTTTAATATAGTCCATCATAATTCAGAAATCAAAGAACTATAATTACTCTATCAATTAAAAAATAATATATGCAAGAGTAGTGAATAGTGACAATTGTTTTAGCAAATCTTTGTATGATTTTTATCATAAATATAAAAAATGTAGCATTGATTTTGGGAAAATGGTAACTCTAGAGAAAATATGTAAGCTTTGTATTTGTTTCAGATCAATCCGTTGTTTTGCTATGTATTGAAGTTAAAAGTTTTTAAGATAGTTTATCAACTGCTTGTAACCTTAGGGCTATTAGCAAAGTCTTTGTAATGTAGCTATAGCTTCTAGTTGCTGAAGGTGGATTTCTTTTTGTTCATGTGAATGAATCATCATGGATTTTGAATGATTCTGTGTATTCTCTGGAATATGAAGCTTAAATCACTCTTAAAATTTTTGAGCCTTTTGGCTTAGAGGATCAGCAGAAAAACTTATGGTCAATATTTTTCTGCTGTTTGCATATGCTCGTCAAGTTTTGTGTCTACCGTGGTTTATAACCAAGCAAAATGGAGCATAGGCATCGTTTACGACCTATTTGCAAAAAGACTTTCCTTTTTCTACTGACCATACAATAGCTTAAATTCTAGGATTATCAACAAACTTAGATGAGGAAAGCTGTCTTATACCTCTGCTTTTATGGTCATTGTAGGTGTATATACAGCACCTGAGCTCTACAATGATGACATATTTGACAAGAGTGTGGATGCATTCTCCTTCGCTGTCATTCTCTATGAGGTAATTTACAACATTCCATTACCGCACCTAAGAAGAACCCGGGGGTTGATTGTATGCAACCTTGACTTTGTACTTTAGATATGGGTAATACATCAGCTTATATGATACCACACTGTTAAGCCATCCATAACGTCTTACCTGTGTTGAGGTGAAGCTAGTCAAATGTAAAGTAGAAGTGTTATGTATGATTGCAAAGATAAATTTTCAGACTTCGTCATCTATTGTCTCTGGCATACCACACTGTTGCCTCCGGTCAAAATTCAATAACACGTTTTGTAAGTCATAGGTAAAGGTGATAATTGCAAATCATTTTCTTCCAATCTCTTCCTTCCGACACAAGTGCATGATAGTGTTCCATAGGGGTGTTAAAAAAACCCGACCCGTTGAGCTGCTGACCCGAAGTTTAATTGCTGGCCACTTTTAAGAAATAACTTAAAGTTCCGGGTCATGGGCCATGTGAAAAATATTATCGGGTACTCGTTGACCCATTTTAAATATAAAAAGATTTTTACTTCTAACTTTTACGTGCTATAAACTGTAATAAAAAAGACAAAGACCACCTTCTATTTTGAGTTGGCAGGAAATAATACTATTGAAGAAATAAGACAGATTATTTGATTGATTTTTAAAATGCTGAAACAAGTAAAGGTACCTAATCAACATTGAAATTTGAAGCTTAAGACAGATTATCCTAATCGAGATGAAATTAAAACTTTAATAATAGGCTAGTCAATGTAGCCCTCTGCTTGTTTCTTTCATTCGACGAAACTTGAGATGACCAGAGAAGCAAAGATGTGGAAAGGAAAAAGTATGAAGCTGTTTGTTTGTTTGTTTCATTTTATTTTCATACTAGAATATCCTATTCTGAATGGTCATTATCGAATGACCAAAATCACTGTCACATACAACAAAAAGAAAATAAGTAGTATAAGGGTACCATTACTGATCTAGTGATCTTCGTACTGTACTGTATTAATCACATTGAAGCTTGATGCTAGTAATCAAGATGAAATGTGGCACAATTTAAAGGAAACTACTTAATATTCTTGAGGGTTTATAAATGAGGCCATTTTGGGATCATGTTGGACAGTTTTGAGCTAATTACTAATTAGGCAGTGACTTATAACACTGTTTTACACATATTGAGAGCTTTGCAGGGACAATTAATCATAAGATTTTGGGTCCTATATATGTTAATTCCATTACATTTTAATAACAAGCTTCTAATAGCCAGCCCAATATAGTTTCTTACCACTTATGTCTCTGATTTCTTTCTGAGCTTAATGAAAGTTCATAGAGGAAATAGGATAATTCAAACTGTTAACTCAAATGCTTTAGTGAAATGATGTGGAACTGGTTGTTGGCTCACTTATACCATTTTGCTTGTTTTTTTAGATGATTGAAGGTGTTCATCCTTTCCACCCAAAACCTGCAGAAGAAGCCATTCAGCATATGTGTTTAGAGGGGAAAAGACCACCATTTAAGAAGTTGAAAAGTTATCCATCAGAATTAAAAGAGTAAGTTCTTTGTTACCTTAAACATTACTTTGTTACTTTAAAGAATCTTCATGTTCTTTATACGAACGGTCAAGAAATTAGGGGTTACCGATTCTCTGATGTTCTACATACGAGACACATTGGCAGATGAGTTGGATGAAATGTCAAATGTGTTACCCTTCCCCCCACCCCTCCCGCAACAAAAGAAAGCTTATTGTTATTTTGTGCCAAGTTCTTTACTCGCGTTGTATCCTTAGAACTTTTGGGCAAACTTCTATGTTGTTGGTGCATTACACTTGGTGGCGGTACCCAGCCTTGTTTCAGAAATTTTGATGGCTGAAGGATGAATTTGATTCAATAGTAAGTGATACACATAAATTGATTTATTAAGACTTCTAGATAATGCAAAAGTACCATACTCCTCTGTTTCAATGAATTTGCTCCATTTTTCATTTTAGTCGGTCTCAATTTATTTGCCTCATTTTATTTTTGTATATATCCCCATCACTTTTAGTCATCTCCTCTCTTTTATTTCTAAATACTCCACTACTTTAACTCACCAGGGTCGTTCCTGACCATAGGCAAGGTAGGCATTTGCCTAGGGCCCAGAATCAGAAAGTGCCCTAAAATTAGAATATGCTAGTTAATGAAAGTACACATTTAAAAATTTGCAATTAATGAGTAGTTCTTTTATCATTTGAGAATTACATGATACGTCTACAATTTTAACGGTAATTATAATATATAGGGTCCATCTTTGTTATTTTTCCTAACATCTGTTTAAGTTTAGAATTGACCCTCCATCAAAGGGCATTCTTCCTACGGTTTGCCTAGACCCCATACATTGCCGGAAACGACACTGTAACTCACTATATGTTAACTTCTTAATCTCCATGCCAAAAGCAAATGGGAAAAATTCTATGGGACGAAAGGGTTTTCGTAAATTCTTCTTTGCTATTATGCTCCAACATAATCTTTAAATGCATAAAACTTAATATCAAAATTATTTTAGTTTTTTACGAAATGTCTTGATATTTATACAAAATAGTTCATATATATGTGTATTTTAGATGCAAAATCACTAATTATGGTTTATATAATACACTGCAACTTGTTTTCCTCCACATATAAAATTGGCTTCGCCCAATAAGGATGCCGCTAGCGTATTCATAGTTACATAATAATAATAGCTAAGCCCTGTACTAATAGTTAAGAGACTACAGATTTCAAAAAAAAAAAAATAGTTAAGAGACTACAGAAAATGATGACTTTGTTGAACCTTTTATCCCCTTTGCATAGAGATCCCATTACGTACCTGATACCATTATAATGGGAAATTTGAGTATCATTCCTATTCATTTGGGGGTTTCTCCTTTCTATTATAGCATTAGTGCATTACATCAAAAGTTTGTGGATGTCGCTGCATAATGGTTGTGATGTCATAAACGCAATACCTCGCGGTGTTACAATTCATTTGCGGACATCAATGTGAACTGTTTACTTGAAAAATATTTATTTTATCATAATTCAAGCTTTCTAAAACATATAATTTAAATTAAGCTTATATCTAATACATATTTTAAAAACATTAAAAATACTAATACATCAGAATAAGCGCTTACAATGGCATGTGTTTCGTAACTGGGTTTTGCAAAACGGTAAACTCAAAACCCATTACAAAGCAGTCGTTATTTAATGGAATGGCCTTTTTTATTCCATGATTAACTCAGGTTGATTGAACTATGTTGGAGTGGAGATCCTTCTCTTAGACCAAGCTTTGCTGACATCATTTTGTGCTTGGACGGTGTGGTTGCCCATGGTTCTAAACAAGGATGGTGGAAAGATACCTTCAAGCTTCCTTGGTTGTAGTAAAATGCTATAACAATGCTCGAAATGAGACTTGGTAAGCTTCTACTGGAATCATATTTTGTGCAATACTTACATTTCTTTGAAAATTCTTCCACGATATTGCTTTCTTCCCAGTTCCCATGTAGACTCCAGAAACCAAAATGTGACATTTTGATTAGGTTAAGCTCACGGTACCTTTTTTTTGTCTTCACCGTATCTCATGCTGTAAAAGAGACTTGCCATTGATATTAGATTGAGAATCCGGATGAGTAATATGCTATGTCACAATTTATCGAAAACTGAACTTAAGAATTGGTACAAACTGGAACATGCTAGGTTTCCGGATTTCGAACCACAAAATCGTAAAAAAAAATGGCATGTATCCTAGTGATGATGGTTGCATTTCTATGAGCAATCCCTGTACTACTGTCATTAGAACCTAAAGAAGTGTTTGTAGTGTTGATTGAAAGAGTTTTATTTGTGGTCTTATACTATGATCTTTGGTGTTGCAGGAATCAGAACTATATTTTGTGGAAGATTTTAATAAATCCAACATGAACACGTCTGGGAATTTACACATTGGAGTTTCGACTAGCCATGAGATTAAGTTTTGGCCAAGTCGTATTTATACATAAAGGAACGATCCAAGTCATTATCGCTTTTGTTTGTCGTTCTTTTGCTTCTTTTTGTCTTTTCGGAAAGGACTGAAATAACTCTTTCCTTGTACATTGTGAGCAAGAATTTATATATACACCGTTTTTACTTTCTCCGTGGCTCAATTGAACTTTTTGCTCCCGCCTCCCTGAGATCAATGTAAGATCCGTAAATCTATGAACTATTCTTTAGAACAGTTGAAAACAATATGAATCTTTTTAAAAATTTTCGGTGTAGCTATGTTGTGAGGACGACTACAAGGGAAGAATAAATGATGCGAACGCAATTTTCTTATTTTGATAACCCTCGAGCACTCCACAAATGAGTTAGGACATAACTGAAGGTTTGTTGTCTTTCATCTCTCTTTAGACCCTAATTATAATTTCTATGAGTAGAATATATATTGGGTATGACGATGATAAATTCCAACAATCTTCCCAAAAATGTAAAGGAAAGCTTCAATGAGCAGTAACAGCTCTCTTCCCAAAAATGTAAAGGAAAGCTTCAATGAGCAGTAACAGCTCAAGATATACACTATAGAAAACAACATAGTATTCTAGGTTTTCTACACAAGGAGAGATCTGAGCATAGCCTCAACTCTATGGGATTTAACATCTACGTTTTTAATCGCGATAAAACCGCAAACAATCCATGGTAATGAGATTCTCGTCTTCAAACATGTTTTTCCTCAACAATTTTTTATTACTACCTGATACTGCATTCATGAGTGGTAACGGAAAAGAATAAATTTTGTGAAGAAAGAAAAACTATTCGACTATGACAGTTTCATGATTATACATCTTGTTTCAATACCATTCCCACCGATAATAACCAAACAGATCATAAGAGAATTACCTGCAAAACTTTTAAGCTTTTATTTGAAATATGGGTGATAACTGATACAAAATGCTAGTATTCTTATATCAAAGTGAGAGATAGTAACTCATTAAAGCGTAGAAAGTGAGAGACGGTAGCACCATCACACAGTTGATCGTATCAAAATGTTCATTCCTCTAAAGGTAGCTCTCCGCAGTTCTTGATTCTACAACGTTTACGGGGATAATCTCCTCTTCCTGTTTCCGTGGATTCAAGTGTTCGCACAACATCCATTCCATCAATCACATGTCCGAACACAACATGGCGATTGTCCAACCAAGGGGTCTGCAAAGATTCAAAGCCACAACAATCACAAACTCACTCATGCTTTCACTTTGACACGACTATCAAATCAAAGGAAACAATTTAAGCACGAGTGAATCACGTAGCAATCTTTAGATTCGTCAGAATGTAAAACGTTGGCCTGAGCCCCGCCCTCTATAGATATTAACTAGCCGATACTAGATGATAGCAATACGTGTTCGTTAAAGTAAACCTTGTCGAGAAGTAGCCAATATAAGAAGAAATAGAAGAAAGTTCAACTCACTTGTACAGTGCAAATGAAAAACTGACTTCCATTGGTATTAGGACCAGCATTTGCCATGCTCAGCACACCAGGGCCTACATGTTTCACTGCAAATACAATCCAAAAGTCGAAAATGTGTTTCCCGTAAGAAAATTGTGTAAGTTATAACGATTAGAGGGTGGCGCAATCTTGCATAAAGTTTGTAAGCTATTTCATCATCATCATAGTACCCAGTGTGTCCTGCCCATAGGAAACTATGATCAAGGTGTGGAGGGAATGAAGGCGGCAACTCATACCCATAAAAAAGAATGCGGCCAAAAAGTCCCTCAGCTCGAATTTTAACCCCTTCTATACTGAATTTGAAAGATTAACATGGTCATCAATGCGTTAGTAATTTACTTACATGAAAAGTTTTCATCTTCAAATTTGGAACCATATATGCTAATTCCTCCGGTTCCCTGCACGAAAGAAAATTTCCTCATTTACTTCGGTTATGGCCCCTATAGACTATATGTAAAAACATAGGCGTGGGAGCTCACATCTTCTTCGGTGAAGTCTCCACCTTGAATCATGAAATCTTTAATTATGCGGTGAAATTGGCTCCCCTTGTAACCGTAGCCTTTCGCGCCTATACGATGATATCGACGATTGCATTTTAAAATCGACATTTCAAAGGAGGAGAACATTGAGAGATAGAAGGAGTAGGATGGATGATATTGATAGCTATTAAACTTACCGGTGCATAGAACACGAAAGTTCTCAGCCGTTTTGGGAACGACGTCTCCATATAAGCCCATAACAATTCTACCGATTGGCTCCCCATCAACGTCTACATCGAAGAAGACTTTCGAAGTAACTTTCGCTTGCACGTCTTGACCCTAATCACAAAGCAACCCATCTACATTACATTCTCAAGCAGCAAACCATAAAGGAAAATTCAATAATTTGCATATCATCAAACAAATGTCTATCATAGAAATAGAGGAAAACCCACAATCTAACAGAAATCGATCAGAAACCGAGATTTTCTAAACTTTAGAAGCCCTTCCGATTGGCAGTTTCCCTTCCAAAATGCCACAAAATTAAGTTTTACTTCGTATAAGCAGCCATCAAATACACAAAAGTTGAGCCCACATTTATCGATAGTTGCACAAAAGTGACACTACAACATACCAAGATATGCTAAAACCTCAACACCTGATTCTTCTTAATCAGTGTCACATGATTCTCTAATCATCTTAGGCTATTTTGAACCATTTTAAGCGAATCGTGAATTTAAAAGGCGAACTAACTGACAAATCATGTTTCATTGTTAATTTTTAGTCGATAACCTTGGCTGAACACAATGTTCCAAAGCCATAGGATTGAAGTACATTATGTGCACCCGAAATTTTTCATAAACATGACAGTAACGAGACAGGATACTCACAACAGATGAGCTCATACAACGAATTCCACGATGTGGGTTTGAAGGTGCCTTGGCAACTCTAAGCCCGAAAGCTGATGACGACAACCTGCTTTGTGAGTAGCTTGCTGAAGCAGGTAGAAGGCGAAATCGTTGCACATTGGTAATCATAGGCAGTCTTTGAACTTGCAAAACATTATTGCAAATGCTAACCTGAAATTTGCCATCAGATAAGCAAGACATTCAATCCTATTTCTATACAAATTAATACTCCTCCATCCTCACAATCTTTGCTACACAATCTTTGCTACAAAATTATTGGTACAAATTTATTGCTACATAATTTTGCTACAAAATTTTGCTACATAATTTGCTACAAAATTTTGCTACATAAATTGCTACGCAATTTTTGCTACACAAATTTTGATACTTATTATATTATGAATGTTTAACTGATTTTTCTACATTTCTATTTCATGTTCTTACTTTCTCCTCTTAATCTTACTGGCAAATTCAATCTCTCCTTTTACTTTATCTACACATTTGTTTTATCAATTTGTTTGTACTCACTCCGTTTCATTAATTTGTCCCATATAGTTTAAAGCGAAGAGAAAATTATAGTTTTTTAAGAAAAAGATAGAGAATGAATTGCGTGGTTCAAATTAGAGAGAGTTAAAATGTATGATGAGATTAAAAGAAAATGGTAGGCCAAAAATAAAAATGATGGCAAATTAAATGGGACGGACCAAAATAGAAAATGCTGCAAATTAAATGAGACAGAAGGAGTACTCCAAAGCAAGTGAAACTTAAACATGATTTTTCATGCATAGTTAAATGCATTTATGAGTGGAATTGTAAATAAAATAAATGTAACAAACTTGATGAAACAGATGGATAAGGGGTATTTGGCAAAGAGTTTATCAAACAATTTTAGTTTATTTTGACACAAATAGATGATTAGTTAATTTTAAACAAGATGTACTAAGCGGCTTATTCAAAATTACCTAGTCAAATCAGCTTCTAAAATCATATTAAATGTCAATCAGCTGTAAACAATCGGTCATTTGTCAAACACTCTCAACCATTTATCTTCAACTAACAACTATTCAAAAAACAAAAATTCCGTGATTTGCAAATAACCACAAAAAGACAAAAATAATAATATTAATATAAACAAAACCAAAAAAATAATGTAAAATAACAAAATTCTCATCCTATCACATAATTAACATCACAAATAACCGTTACTTATTTAAAGCTTCTCTTCAAAAAAATACTCCTAATATTCTACCAAAACATAAATGTCACAAATTGAAGGGACAGAGCCACATAGGAATACATTAAAACAAAATTTTATACAAAACCCTATTCTCAAAATTCCATTTAGTATGAACTAAATAGGAGAATAACCCAGAAAATTAGGTGAAGAGCAAGAACCAAACCTCAAAAAATACAAAAATTGTGTACAAGAAATTAAAGAATAGGCTTAAAATTCTGGTATAGCAATGTAATTAACTCACTGATTGATATAAAAGTCTTAATACATACAACCCACCAAGAATAAATCCTCAATTTTAAAAAATTTAAAGCAGGGAACAAAAATATTAAGAAAAAAAACCAATAAAATTGAAACATGGAAAGAAAAGAGAAATAAATTTACCATTTGTGACTGTAAATTAAGGGCTGAACAAGACACCATTATTGTGAACAGAATTTGGTGCTTTTTACAATGTAGAATGTAGTATGCTTATTGAACTTGAGAGGTTGAGAGCAAGAATAAGACAACGGAAACACAAGGATAATGTTTGCTGTTTGGATAAGCTATTAAGGCCAAAACCCACCTCACTATTTACCTAAAAATATTTATAAAAAAAAAAAAAAAAAAACAAAACAATTAAACAAACAGTTAGTTTCCCGAGAGATCGTTTTTCAAAGAGATATCTCTCAGGCCCAATCCATTAAAGCTTAATTGCCTATATATATATATATATATATATATATATATATATATATATACTCTATTTCACAAATTCTTACTTGAGACCGTCTTTTGTAAAGACGGCTGTCAAAAGCCCAGTTCAGTCGTCTTTACAAAAGACGGTCACTCAAGAGAACACCTGATATTATTTTTGGGTGTATGGAAATTGTCATTACTATTACAATTACAACATACATATTTGGACAAAAATAAGCGACATGTTAGGCCGTAGGCCTGTTAAAAAAACCCAAACCGATTGACCTGATCAGTTGATCCGCAATATAATTGCAGGTTAAATTTATAAAAAAAATTGTAACTACCGACCTGCCTTAACCGGGTTGGGTCATGGGTTGCTAAAAAAAGTTAATCGGGTACCTGTTGACCCGATTTAAAAGACACAAATATGTTTTTAGTGTTTTCGTACATTTCAAACCGTAGTTTTTTACTTTCTTTCATTATCTGATTTGGACTTTCATTCTACTATTCTTCATTTATAAAAAAAAAAAAACTTAAGTAAACATTTCCAATATAAGAGAACCATCGAAATTGCTTGATAATTAATCTAATATGCCCAAAAACATATATAAAAAAAAAATACCCCGTGTCCCGACCCGACTAATCCGGGGACCTAAAATCCGGATATCCGGATTAATTGGGTCGGGTCACGGGCCGTTAAAAAAGATACCCGACTAAACGGGTACCCGAAATGCCGGGTACACGCTAATAAACATCCATATGTAAGGGTGAATGTAAAAAAACCTAACAAATAGTCTCTTTGTTTTCAAATGCCTTTCCATTTACTTTTTTGCAAATTCCAATGTAAATTTTAAAATCAAATAATTTTAATCGTAAATTTTAAAAATTTAAAAGTTGATATTTAAAAAGTATATATATTAAGATGAATCTAACAAGTAACTACATGTATATGTTTTTTCTTATAGATCGATGAAAAATTAGAGTCAAAATTTAACACTAAAATCCATAAATTTTATTTGAAAAAAACATATGAAAAGGAAGGAGTAAAAAAATGAGCCGCACAAAGTAAGTGAAATTAAAGATAAGAGAATGAGACAAAGTCATCAAATGACATGAGTTTAACGTTTTGCTATAATAATTAAACTCAAATCATTTAACATGCATGCTTGATGCATGTAATCATCAATCATGTAAAGGTGTTCAACATGCATGCTTGATGCATGTAATCATCAATCATGTAAAGGTGTTCTGATTAGATACGAGGAAGTCTTGGTAAATAACGGTGAGTTGTGAAGTTAACAAATTACTCTTACGTGGTACTGGTACGATTTGATATAACGATAGTTTTGTTATTTTAATTTACCTTTTTTGATTTTGTTGATTTATTGATTCTTAATTTGCTTCATGTGCCCTTGTCCGTTTCCTGCATTCTTTTCATGATACAATCATTTTGTATCATTTTCAATAATATAAAATACAGTCAGTCTTCTCAGAGACCGTCTTTCTAAGAGACGTCTCTCAGTCCCAATCCATTAAAGATTATTGCCTACATTTACTCTATATTTTTCCTAATGAGGTTAACCCAATTAGAGATGATCTCTCAAAAATCCCCTCTCGTACAAGAATTTGTGTAATATATTATTTTAAAAAATAATTTTTTAAATAATCTGTATGATTTTAATTTATCTCATTTTATCATGTTTCTGTGAAGAAACTTGAGTCGATAGTTAACCTTAAAAACACCTGAGATGGAGTAGTGGAAGCCGGATCGTAGCGATGAACGGTGGATAATTAAGGATCACAGGGAGATAATTAAGGATATTTTTAGGGAGATATTGTGATTTTTAGTGAATCGTAGGTAGGAGAAAGTACAGATGGTGAAGTGTTTTGAGAATTAGGGTTGAGAAGAGTTTTTGTAAATTGTGGGATATATCTGAGATGATCTCTCCTAAACCTGGGAAGGGATATTTATAGTGAGCTGAAAAAGGAAATTGACATTAGGAGAGATGGGGATAATGGGAAACATGGGTAGTTATTTTTGGCATCTCTGAAGATTCTTACTTGGAGATCAAGTATTGATAGGGTTCGGGGTTATAAACGTAATTTCGGGATAATATATAAAAATAAAATAAAATAAAATAGCATTAAATGACACCAAATAAACGTTACCCTAACATATCACATAACTATTATTAAAATAAAAAAATGTAATACACGTACCAATTTCAACTGCACCTAGAATAAGTCGTATTCTTTATAAGTAAATACATCTGTTAAATTCAAACGATAGTTGTTCTAATTGTAGTTTGTGTCTTGTTGGTTCAGAGTTTGTTGGTTTTCCTTTATAGCTCTTGTATAATTAAATAGTAGTGTGAAAGAAAGGAGGTGGAGTTTTAAAGGGTAAAAGTGAGATGAAAACTTTCTAAAAAGAGAAAGTATTCTAAAGTGAAAGAACTTTTGAAACTACCCGTTATAGTTTAATGGAAGAACTTAAAAACTCAAATGTCTAATTCTCTATGAATAGGAGAAAGTACATCGAGATTAGATTTTTGGAACTTTTTACTCCAATGTGACGCCACGGAACGATGTATACTCCCACACACTTTCATAAAATTATTATGAAAACATGCTTAACAAATAGTAGTACTCTCTCCGAACTAATTAAGTTGTCTCATTTGCTTGGGCATGATTATTAAGGGTGGCGTGGGGTCCATTAAAAGGGTGATAGTTGAGGTATTTTAATTTATTAAATTATATTTGTAAAGGTGGTATCTGAAGTATTATAAGTAGTAAAAGTGGGGGTATATTGATCTTTATTTTTGTGAACATGGGGTATTTAGGTAAAAAAGATTGACAAAAAAGAAAATGGAACAATTGAATTAAATTTGCCAAAAAACGAAATAGGACAACTAAATTGGTTCGGAGGAGTATTTATTTTATATTTAATAGTACGTGTAAGAACTAAGAAGTAAGTTACAAACTTACAATAAGATTATTTTTCTTATTATAGATAGATCTTTGAGAGGATTAGACACACTTTCATCTCAAATAATTCAAGTTTAAGTGTTGGAAATAAAGGAAACGAGAATTGGATGAAAGTATTGGTAATTTCATAATCATTTGAAACAATTTTAAACTCTCTAAAAATATTCCACTTTCGATTACTAATTCAATTTCATTTCCATAAATATCATCATTTAATAATATTGTACGCTTATATGCTATAGTTTTCAGGTCCACATATTTCCATCCAATTAATAACGATAATAATAATTAAGTATTTGTTATAGATACTACATTTTCTGTAATTAGATTACATATGAAAAAGTATATATTTTATCATTATATCTCCTATCTTAATTTTAAACGTGATATATATTATATAAATTAAGTTAAGGAGTATGTATTGGTAGGTACCTCTGAAACAGATGAATGTTACTCCCTCCGTCCCCATGATTTTGCACCCATGAGATATTGGGTGATATTTAGTGGAAAGTGAAATTTAGTTGGAGAATAAGACAAAAAACAAGTGGATGATAGAAATGAGTGGTTAAGATGGAAAGAGAAAATAAGTTTGTGGATGAGATTTAAAGAAAGAAAGTGGGGCCATTGCCAAAAAAAAAAGAAAGGTGCAAAATGAGTGGGACAACCTAAAAAGAAAAGAGGTGCAAATTGAGAGGGACAGTGGGAGTATATCTAGGCATACTCAACGTCGTTGGAGATATTACTTTGTCACGTAACAAGTCAACAAATTAAACTCTTGAACCATTACTTTTAAACTTTTTTTACTTCTACCTTATCTAAAAAGAACAATACTGCAGAATCTTCTTCGGTGGAAAACTTGTAATCATCAAGATCGACCTGTTATTATTTATCAAATTAGGAATGGTTCAACATACCAAATTATATCATACATTTATTTAAACACTGAATTGTGGGATAATTATATTTCCATAAATAGTTATAATCTGATATATATAGTTTTATGAAATTACCCCATTTTCAATTTTAGTATGTCATGTAGAATGTGTCTAGTTAGTCATTATTATTCAGACCATCTCTTGAGAGACCGACCATCTATAGTATAGACTCCTCTATTTCTCTTTTAACTTACAAAATCACCAATCAGTTTTTTAAAAAATAATTATAAATTGGATTAGCCAAAAAATTGAGATGTCTATTGTATAGACGGTCTCAAGTAAGAAAACCTTGGGTCTTGATATCTCTAAATACTTATAAATTGGGTTAGCCCAAAAATTGAGATGTTTATTGTATGAATTGGGTTAGCCCAAAAATTTAGATGTCTATTGTATATACTCTCCTGTTTCCTAATGTTCTTTCTATTTACTTGATGCACAATTTTTAGAGTAAACCTTGAGTCTTAATATTTCTAAATACATCATCATCATACTCAGTATATCCCGCTCATAGAAAACTATGATCAGGGTCTGAAAAGGAAGAAACGATGGCAGACTCATACCAAAAAAGGAGAGTGTGATGACGGTCTTAATATCTTTAAATACACATCATAAAAAACTATAAAAAAATATATAATAAATATATATTAAGACAAATCTAACAAGATCTCACGTGAATACATTTTATCATCTATTTATATATGTTTTAAAAATCTTATTCAAATTTGATGGAAATTAAAATTAATTAATTGATTAATTAAATGAGAGATTAAAAATAAAAAAAAAAAACTTACAGCTGGTGGACGGTGTGACGGTGTTTGTGGTCTGTGGAGTTTTGCCTCCATTATACTTTGAGATCATTAAAATGAGGAATGAGGAGTTTTTATTGAGAATTTGTGTATTAAACTTTGTATGAAATATGTATGATTATGAAGTTTTTGGGGGGCTTTTATAGAAAGAAATAAGAACTTTTTTATTTTTAAACTTATTTTTTAAAATATTCGGAGAAATAACGTTCCTCTTTTTTTTATAGTTTTTCAAGTGCACCTAGAACAAGTCACATTCTTTGCAAGTAAATATATATGCATGTGATATATGTATCAGACTCTTTAATTAAATTAGGTATTGACGATTGATTATAGAGGATCGATTATCAAACCAAAAACCAATAAAAGAAATTAACGAGAGTCGTTTTTCCAACTGACTTAATTCCACTTTTTAGCTCACTTGACAACCATTTATCTTACATATTTTCTTTGTTGTCAAAAAATCAAAATTCAATTCGAAAAAGCCAACTATAAAACTGAAAAACTGAAAAACAAATATTTAAATTAAATTAAAGGTATTAATTGATGTACTTACTCGTTCCATAATACTCGCTATATTTTTCATTTTGGGAAATTTCATAATACTTGCTACATTTCCTTTTTAGTAAAAAACCAATCATTTAAAGTTATACCTACTCCTATTTTTATTCTACTCTATATCTAAGTACTCTTATTTTTCTTTTTCATTTTTCAACAAATAATATTAAAAAATTCCTAAAAAACAACTTTCCACCTACTGTTCATCATTGCACAGTAACTTCTTAATCTTTGTGCCCATGTAATGGTAACAAGTAAATCAGAACGGAGGAAGTATCTTTTATATGAAGCCTCTAATAAAAAGAGCTACGTATAATTGTCGGTATGACACTTTACAGTTGCCATATGTTCTAAGGTCGAGTAAATATCAAGTCATTGGGTCTGTTTTTAGCACTTTTACTTACAATAAACACCTATTTCTATAACACCAAATCATTATTGCTGAGCATAAAATACGCCTTCCGTCACGGTTACAGCTTCACCTGATATTAGTACTCTTTGACCTTCTATTTCTACTTGTAGCCTTAAAATCCCTTTTATCGGAGATGCCTGCCACAAAAAAAACAATAAATAAAAAAATCGGTTGTAAGATTCAAAATGGCAATTTCAAAACTTAAAATTAAATCCAATTTTAATACTTAAAAGGTCAATTTTAAAGTTTTTAATATCCATTTTAATGTTTAAATCATCCTATTATAATGTTAAATGAGAATTTAATGGCTTGTAATTAATTTTTTAAGTATTAAAATTGACTTTTTAAGTTTTAAAAGTGTCAAATTTACAAATTTTCATTACCACCTAGTACCACTCCTACCAATGGTAATGCATTGGAATGAATTTTATGCTGAAAATGAGATGATTGAAGTTGGACAAGTATGGTTATGAAGGTACCAAAGAGATTTTTCAACCAAAATTATACCAAATATTTCATTCTCATTACTACCGTTTATTACCACCTACCAAACGGACCGTAAGAGTTTTACCATAAAATTAAAGCTTTTAGATTAGATTTTTCGAGCCTTTTGCTCCAATATGGTGCCACCATACAATGTATACTCCTACACACTTGATCCTGCTCATGTGATTATGTTTTAAAATTAATGATTAAATAAATAATAGCTCATTGAGAAACAATTTGTCACAACAATAGCTTATAATATAATAGGATAATAAATATACCTCGTCAACTCCGTAATTGGGAGAAAATAAACGAGTAAAGAAGTCAAGACTAGAATCTGGAGGAGCTAATCCTGTTATAGCCACGGATCTTCCAGGTCATTCCTTAATTTCGTCCATTGTTGGATTATAATCTGTAACGTGCTTGCTTGACATCAATTCAACCTACATACATAATGCTCAACTTTTCAATTATGACGGTAACAAAAAAATTAATTTGTCATAATTATGTGTTTAATAAATATTTATTGTCATATATAATAGTACGTATAAGGAGTAAGTTACAAACTTACAATGAGATCATTTTCTATCTCCATCTTGATGATATTTAAGGTAGATGGACCTTTCAGAGAATAAGGCACCAATTCCATTTCTGATGGTTTGAGTGTAAGGGTTGGATATAAGGGAAATGATAATTGATTTAGAGTATTCACACTTTCAAAACCATTTGAATCAATTTCAAATTCCGTGATTTTCTTAGCTAAGAACACTCCAACTTGAGTTACAAATTCAATTTCATTTCCTCGAATAGCACCCTTTGACAATATCGCATGCGTGGATGCTATGGTTCCATGTCCACATATTTTCGTTGTTGATGACGATAACGATAACGATAACGATAACGATAACGATAACAATGATGATGATGATGATAATAATAATAAATAATAATAATAATCCCTCCAATTCAACATAAATTTCCATTTTCCTTATTTGGTAAAGTCACTCTAATTGTCCACTTTCCTTTTTTGGCAAAGATTTTTTACCTAAATACCCCCAACTACCCCAATTTATATTATTTAAAATACCCCACCTACCACCTTTTCAATTATTATAATCACTTAAATACCCCACCTACCACCTTTTCAATTATTATAATCACTTAAAATACCCCACTACCATTTTTCTTAAAATGCGGTCCAAACCCAAAGTGGACACTTATTATGAATTTGAGTGAGTATTGTTGTTGTTGTTATTATTATTATTATTATAAATAAAGTGTTTATTAAAAATATTTCATTGCCTATAATTAGACTATACGTATCCTCTGTCCCTTTGAGATTATTATCGATAAAAGACAGAGAATATATGTATTTCCTTCAATTTTTATTTTAAACTTAATACTTCCTCCGTTTCGAAGTACTCGCTACATTTCGATTTTGTGCACTATTCATCGTTCAAATTATTTTACATATTGCGACTAACGTGTAAATAAAAATATAGTCAAGTGGGATCTTGTTTAAATCGTCTAATCGCATACTTTCATAATATTAAATTTTTATAATTTTTAGATAAATGTAGTTTAAGATATTAATGATCAAAATTGTGAATTAGATTGCATAAAAAGTAAAATGTAACAAGTATTATGGAACGGGGAAATTATATGTTATATAACAATTAAGCTAAGGAGTATATATTGGTAATACCTCACAAGTAGGTCCAAACCATCGAAGGTTATATCTTGGAGTACTGGACGTACTCGGAGATGCCACTTTTGTGACGTAACACGTTACCAAATTAAACTCTTGAGCAATTGGTTGTAGCGTTTCTTGGTCAAATTCTTCATTTAAAAAGCAAACCACGGCAGGATTTCCTTTGAAGGCAGATTTTGTAAATGCATCGACCTGTCATTAATTTATCAAAGTCATATCACACATTTGATTGAAGTAACTAGTAAGACAGAATACTACGATAATCATAGAATTAATGATGAAATTATAATTATAATTTTTTATTCCTAATAGAATTTAGAAAACGGGTCTGGGCAACCCAAACAAGAAGAAGAAGTAGTCCACTCATAAATCCAAAGAAGGTTCACTACTACAGTACTATTTGATAAGTATTTTTTCTTAATTTAATTATAGTAGGTTAAAATATAAGAGATCAAAAATTTACCACTAAGTATTGGAAAGAAGATTCTCGTTGTTCAGCCATTTTATATAATTTCTTCTTCCTACAATAAATAATATAGTACTCCTAGTTAGCTAGAATAAACACATTTTAATTTTAGTCAAAAAAAAACAAAAATCAAACTTTATTTAATAAATTCCTTTTTCTTTTTCTTCTCAAATGACATCGTTTATATTGTATGTAAAAAAATTGGTAATTGTGGAACCTTAACTCCAAAAATGAGTGGAAAATAGGCTTGAAAAGATATAATATATGACCAAAATAGCTAGAAAATGTCTAGTGAATGGTTTGGAATGAAAATAAAGATATATGTATGCACATATATATAGTAGATGATAGCTAGCTATAATCAATATTATATTTAAATTCATCAGCTAGTCTCCTGAGAGACCGACTTTTTAAAAGACGTCTCTCAGGCCCAAATCCATTAAAACTTAATATTGCCTATATTTACTCTATATTTTTCCTAATGGGCCAACCCAATAGAGATTGTCTCTCAAAGAGACCGTCTCTCACAAGAATTTGTGTAAATTCATTGCGAGTGACTTAATAAAAATAAATATATGATAAATAATATTCCCATCATATCATATCATACAATACTATAAAAGTCTTGGAAAATTCCAAGTGTCATTATTTAAAGAGGCATGAAAATATTTTTCAAATTTAGTTACTTATACTTTTGTTTAAGTTTGAAACCAAATTAGGTAAAGTATTTGTATGATATAGTATAGCAATTGTATTTTGTTAACTTAGAATTTAATATGTTCAATTGAATAAAAAAAGTTATGCATCAGGTAAATAATTAAAATAAACATCAGTAAATATATTTTGATTTAAAAAATCATGAGTTTGGTAAATTTAAGAACGATAGTATACAGTACGTACATTATTATTTTAAATTGTTTTTATATATATTTTGCACTAATAAATTCGTGCAAATGCACGAATTTCTATACTAGTTATAGAATATATGTTTGCAATTCTAGCTATATACGTTTGTTGTTAGTTATTTGTTTCTTTAAACAATTTAAATAAGAAAAAGTGTTTGATTTCTAATTATAAGGTAATCATGTTAAAAGCATTTAGACTAGTTAAATAATTTAGAGTATTAAAGTGTTAAGTATACTAAAGTATAATAACTTAAAGTCTTTGAGACCATGACAAAGTAATGCATTGCAGTTTATCCTGCACCCGAATATAATATTGTCCAAAATTATTTTGGATTTACAGTTATTTAATTTTTTTATTTTATTCAAGTTATTTTAACAGTAAGTTTTATTTTATTCAAGTTATTTTAACAGAAAGGATTGTTTTTGTTT
This sequence comes from Amaranthus cruentus, assembly GCA_019425755.1. Classification (NCBI taxonomy): domain Eukaryota; kingdom Viridiplantae; phylum Streptophyta; class Magnoliopsida; order Caryophyllales; family Amaranthaceae; genus Amaranthus; species Amaranthus cruentus. Next base: position 6,034,953 of record CM033463.1, on the reverse strand, counting down.
GATACTTTCTTTCTTCTGTTCCATTATACTTGCTACATTTCACTTTCATACGCAATCCAGTGCACAATTTTGATCATTAATATCTTAAACTACACTTAGCTAATAATTATAAAAATTTAATATTATAAAAGTATGCAATTAGACGATTCACACAAGATCCCACTTGACTATATTTCTTCTTACACGTTAGTCGTTATGTATAAAATAAGCTCAAATGATGAATAGTACTCATAAGTCATGTAGCGAGTATTTCGGAAAGGAGGAAGTATGTCTAATGTAAATCATGTTCAAAGAACTTAGTTAGAAAAAAGTTTTTAGTGATATTTCTAATGTAAATCACGTTTAAAGAATTTACTTAGAAAAAATTACCGTTTCCGATACAAGTAGGAATTTAATTTCACAAATTGACGTGAGAGAAGGTCTCTCCCATGAGATATATGGGCTAAATAGCCCCATTAATAAAAAATAAAGTAAAAACACTAATATAGACTTCTTGTTTTGGGTGGTCTCTTAAAAAGATAGTATCTCACAAGAATAATTGATTCAGTTTTAGTTTTTTTTTTTGTACGAATGAATCTTTTGTATAGGGTGTCATACAATACTTGATGATCATCTATTTCGCAACCAACTATATATCTCACAATTCCTGTGAACTCTTAATTCCACAAAAATTCTAATTTTTACTTCATTTTTTTTCTATAAAAGTCCCCCAAAAAACAATATCTTCACTCCATAATTATACATATTTCATACAAATTTTATTTCTTACCCTCTCTATAAAAACTCCTCGTTCCACATTATAATGATCTTAGAGTAAAATGGGGGCCAATAAAGATGATCGATAAACAAATCTAAAATTGTATTGGCACCATTGAAAAAAGTCTTTAATAAAGAAATGCTTCCACTTTATATAACCATATTTGGCTATTGTTGGCCTCTAACTCATCTACCACCGTCCACCTCCATTATTAGACAAGCATTCAACACTTTGTTCAATCTCCATCGTTAAGTTAAAAGTATGGGAGGCTATAATTTGCAAACATAAAAGGTTTGTTAAATAAGCTGTTTTTACTGATATTCATTTGAAATATCAATTAAACACCCTATTTTAAATAAGTTGTTTTAACATGATTTAATTTTAGAATTACAAATCAAACACTCCGGCTAAAGTAATTAAGTTGTTTTAATATGAAATAACATGATTTATATTAGAAATATCAATCAAACACTTTTTTCTATCAAACACTCCTTGAAAGCGTTATTTTCCACCTACTTGGTATTTCTAATGTATACCATGTCATATCATGTCAAATCAACTTACTTCAACAGAAGGGTTTGATTTATATTTCTAAATTAAATCCTACTACCTCCGTTCCATTTTACTTGCAACACTTATCATTTTTGGAAGTTTCATATTACTTGCAACATTACTATTTTTGGCAAAAATAATCTACTTATTTTATCCTCACTTTATTCCAACCAACTATCACCATCAATCATACATCATCCTATTAATTATTTAATATACCCACAAGTCACAATCACTATCTATTTATAATAATTTTTTTTATTTCTACCTCACATATCACCATCAATCATACATCATCCCTACTTTTACCAAACCGATTTGACGATCCTTAAGAACCGTGCTAAACCCAATGGTGCAACTAAAATGGAACGGAGAAAGTATTAAAATAACTTATTTAGAATGAGGTGTTTAATTGATATTTCTAACGTAAATCTTGTTAAATCATATACAACATTATTGGACAGGGATGTAGGATTGATATTTCTAATGCAAATCATCTTAAATCAATAAGAATAATATGCCTCATTTTTGCTACATATCCAATACAATAATATTTTGACAAATTTTTTATTATATTATGGGCGTCAAAATTTACTCGAATGTAACCTTTTTTGATTCGATTTCATTTTTGCTAATTATAGCTTTCCATACTTTTAAGGATATTGAACAAAGTGTGAATGTTTGTTTAACAATAGCGGTGGACGGTAGTAGAGGAGTTAGAGGCCAATAATAGCCGAATGTGTTCACAAAAAGTAGAAACATTTTCTTATTCAAGGCTTTTTCAATGGTACCAATACAATTCAGGTTTGTAAAAATTGTAATGTAGTAGTGAGATCGAAGATTACCCTTTCATCGTTGTTAAATATGTTTATATATATTTGTAAATAGTTCAACTTGAATATATTAATAGTTGAATAATGACATATAATTATATAAAGTGACGATTGATGTTGTATGATCTACCTTAAATTTTGACGTATAAGCTTTAATTATCGTTTTAAAAATATATTTACAGTCTGTAAAGATATTGTATAGGTTTTAGTTCAAATTGAATTTGTTAATAGTTAAATTATGATATATAATTGAGAATTGATGTTTAATAATCCAATTCAATTTTGAATTTATAATATCTTCAATTATCGTTTTAAAATTAAATATTCAAATTGTATACATATTGAATAACATTTAGTTCAAATTCAATATGTTAATAGTAAAACTGTGATATAAATTGACAATTGATATTTTATTATTTGACTCAATTTTGAACTTGTAATCTTTAATTATCGATTTAAATATAAGCATTCAGATTGAATAGTGTTATTGCAACACATTAGTTCAAATTCAAAATGTTAGAATTTAAATTGTGATATATAAATTGATGTTAAATCCTGGTCTGCATCTCTTCGTAATGTCTGTAAGTCATTTTTATGCCGACTTCATTCATTAAATCTTTCCTTAGAGAGATCTTTGGAGTTTTACACTGAAATGTCAAATTTCTTGATAGTTTCTTGAAGAATCACGGTGATGGTGAAAATTTGAATGTGCAAATATTTAATTATGACAGGTTATTATATTTTTCCTTTTTCTTTTCTTTTTTTTATATTAGAAATGAAATTAAGTTGGGGAGGAAGATGGACCGTCTAGTCCAAGATCAGCTAGTTATTTTTAAGAAAATTCTCAAGCCTTACCCATATTTCAAAAACCAAATTTTTTTCAGCCCGTCTTATATTAGATCGTCTCACCATGAAACAAGCCCATTCAATAAGCCTATTTTTCCATTAGACCGTCTAATACGAGAATGTGTGATTTTTTGTAGTGGTAGTGAATATTGAGGTAAATATTGAGGTGGGTTTTGGCCTTAATAACTTATCGTCTACCTCAATACAAGAATCCCTCCAATTTCAAACGTTATCTTGTGTTTTTAGTGATATTGAGGTAAATTATGTTAAAAGAACTTACGTAGAAAAGAGTTTTTAGTGATATTTCTAATGTAAATCATGTCAAATCATGTTAAAAAACTTACTTAAAGGTAGTGTTTGATTGATATTTCTAATGTAAAGAAGTATGTTAAAATAATTTATTTAGAAATGAGTTTTTGATTGGATATTTCTAATGTAAATCATGTCAAAACAACTTATTTAAAAAAGAGTGTTTTTATTGATATTTCTAATGTAAATCATGTTAAAAAAAACTTATTTAGAAAGGAGTGTTTGATTGATATTTCTAATGCAAATATGTCTATTTAATTGAAAATTTCTAATATTAATCATGTTAACCCAACTCTCTTAAATGTAAATCATGCTAAAATAACTCAATTAGAATGGAGTATTGATTTTGAATTTCATGATGAATTTAATGTTGGATTTGCTAATATTAATTTTGGTTTAGTGTTTGGGATGGTGTATTTTTGTATTTTTTTTAAGTAATAATGTTCGCTTGATATAATTAATGAGCATTTATCATGAAATAATTTTTTAATAATGTGTATAAATGTGTAAAGGTAGTGTGTCATTGCTTGCTTGTTTTGTTTGTTATTGCTTATGCTTATAATCATCATCCACACCTCATTATCGATGAATCTTTTTGCTTAACCTGTTAGAATATACCGGAAATATTTTACAGTATATTTATTATTCCTAGTATATTTGTATTTAGGGAAGTTAACTTATTTGTATAGCGTTATTTACGGTAACCGTAGAATAGCTTCTTGTATATATGAGGATTATCTCAGTCTTTGAAAGATATAGAAATTGAAAACCCAAACTTGTGTTCTTGATCGAAATCATGGTATCAGAGCAGCAACGATTCTGAATCGTTTTTGCTGTTTCATCATCTACCTTGTTTAAACTTACCAGAAAAAAATCAAACCAGAAAACAACCAGCCGAACAAAATGGAAGATGATAGCAGCATCATCCTTCCAGACCAACCTGTCACCATGGGTCAGTTGATGCAACTGATCAAACAGTTAAACCCCAAACAACAACCCACTGAACCAATAAACAACACATCATTTGTAGTTGATGAAAAATTGACAAACAGGAATTATACTCTTTGGTCCAGGCTGATGCGCCTAGAGTTGAATGGCCGGGGTCGTCTCAATCACATCATCGACGAACCCCCACCAACAACCGACCCAGGGTACAGCCAATGGACCCGGCACGATTCCATCGTCATCTCGTGGATCATCAAAAACATACACTCAGATCTGGTAAATCAGTTCATTGATTTTCCAACTGCGAAAACGCTATGGCATGGAATTGAAACGTTGTTCAGCAGTGGACGGGATGGCCTGCAAATTTTTGATTTAACCGTTAGAGCAAATCGAATCCAGCAAGGAAATGAATCTGTGGAGACATACTATAGCAAGTTAATTGCTCTTTGGACAGAGATTGATAGGAGACAACCGAATCCCATGAAGGATCCGGATGATATCGAAATATACAACAAAATCACACAACAAAACCGGCTTTACCAATTTCTTGCCGGAATGAATGAGACCTTTGACAAAGATGCCAGAGATCTCCTTTTGTTAAGCCCACTACCTACCGTAGAAGAAGCATACGCTAGCATAAGGCGTGAAACCATGAGAAGAGGGATTATGAGAACTGATTCATCAATCGATCCAGAATCCTCAACCTTGGGAGGAGGATTTGTTGCTAAAGGGAAGACTTACCGGAAAGATCTTGATAAAAGCCATCTTAAATGCTCTCATTGTGGTGGAACAAGACACACCAAAGATGATTGCTTTAAGTTGGTTGGATACCCAGATTGGTGGCCCGATTCAAAGAAAAAGGGAGTCAGAGAGGCTCACAATTTTTCCGATCAGAAGACCGGCAGAGCAGCCATGGGACAAAGCTTTAATGTCGAAGTCTCAAAGGAAGAAGAAAAGGGAGAAGCTTTACACAGTACAGCAGGTAACAAAGAGGAGAGAGATCATCACTCTCAAAACGGCACAAGGAGGGAGAAACCCGTAGGGTTTCTGGGATGCCCTCAAATGAGAGGGGGTGTCTCTCATTTTAAAGGGGAGGAGGGTCACGTGGCACTTGAGAGTGGCCCTTCCTCTTCTTTCGGTACTGCTTTTTCTATTTTTCGAGGGGGATGGATATTTGATTGTGGGGCCACTGACACGATGTCATATGACCCTAACGACTTTGTTACTTATGATAAACCCTTGAAAAATGTTATAAAGACCGCTAACGGAGATGAAATTAAAGTGGGGGGAGCTGGGACTATCAATTTTAATCAGCATGTTACTTTAAAAAATTGTCTCTTTGTTCCTGATCTTTCTCATAAATTACTATCTGTGAGCCAGCTTACCAAAGCTCTCGATTGTACTGTCCTTATGCGATCTGGTTATTGTGTTGTGCAGGACGCTCGGACAGGGAAAACTATTGGGCGTGGCATTGAACGAGGGGGCTTATACTACTTCGAGGAGGAGGTTCAAAAAGGCAGTGCAATTCTGGTTCACGGGTCATCGGAGGAACAACTATGGACGTGGCATCGAAGACTTGGACACCCGTCTGTAGGGTACTTAGAGAAACTTTTTCCGCATTTAGTTAAAAATAAGTCTAGTTTTAAATGTGAGACTTGTATTGTTGCAAAGAGTCATAAAACCTCTTATCGTAGTAGTGTGAACAAGGTTGATGTTCCTTTTATGCTTATCCATTCTGATGTATGGGGACCCGCACCTATTGTTGGCATACATGGTTATTCATATTATGTTCTGTTTATTGATGATTGCACCCGCATGAGCTATATATATTTCCTGAAAAATAAATCTGAGGTCTTCCCTGTGTTTGTTGAGTTCTATAACATGATTTGTACCCAATTCAAGACCCAACCCCGTATCCTCCGATCTGACAATGGTAGAGAATATGTTAATTCTGATATGCGTGCCTTCTTTGCTTCTAACGGACTTATTCACCAGACCACCTGTCCCGATACTCCACAGCAAAATGGAGTAGCCGAAAGAAAAAACCGAACCTTACTAGAAATGACCCGAGCCATCATGCTTGAATCCCATGTTCCGTCCTTCCTTTGGCCAGAAGCCATTGCTTCTGCAAACTACCTCTCTAACCGACTTCCCACAAAAAGTCTGTCGTACCAAACCCCTCTTGATACCCTCAAATCCCACTCTCTTTCACCTTCCTCACACTCTCTACCACCTAAAATCTTTGGGTGCTCAGTCTTTGTCCACCATCCGAAACGCTTGAGGAGTAAACTTGAACCAAGGGCGGGTAAATGTGTCTTTGTAGGCTATGGAGGTAATCAGAAGGGATATCGGTGCTACGACCCCCACACCCGGCGGGTACACACTACTATGGATTGCGAGTTTCTTGAGCATGAGTTTTACTACCATTCTCGCTGTCAGGGGGAGAAGGTAGCTAGTGACGATCTAGAATGGATAATGGGTTCTGTTCCTCCTGTTTTTGACTCAAAAGAACCAGTAGGCATTGCTGCTGAACCACCTCTTCAAGCTGATCAGTCTCCTCCGCCTGTGCTCGCTCCTCTGTCCGAATGTCAGGTTAGTAACGTGGATAATGATTTAGTTGTTGATGATGTTGTTTGTGATAATGGAGCTGCAGATGTTACTGAGGAAATGCATGGTGTTTGTGAGGGGGAGAAATCCTCTTATGTCTTACCTCCTCGGGCAACACGAGGCATTCCTCCAAGGAGATATGATCCGGAGTATGAGGCTTTGAGATCCAGGTACCCGGTTGAATCAGGAGACAGGGCGAACCTATCACAGAGTGCTTTGGCCTTCAAGGCAGCTTTATATAGCACTAAGCTTCCTGCTAATGTTAAGGAGGCTCTTGAAACTGATCATTGGAGACAGGCAATGGAAGAAGAAATCAATGCTCTTAAGAAGAACAGTACCTGGGAAAAATGTCGTCTTCCGATTTCGAAGAGGGTAGTTGGCTGCAAGTGGGTCTTTACAGTTAAGTACAAAGCTGATGGGTTGATTGAACGGTATAAAGCCAGGTTAGTTGCAAAAGGGTACACCCAGACTTACGGGATTGATTATTCTGAGACCTTTTCACCAGTAGCTAAACTAGATACCATACGAGTTCTTTTCAGCATAGCAGCTAATCTGGACTGGCCTCTTCACCAATTCGATGTGAAGAATGCGTTCCTTCATGGGGAACTGCAGGAGGAGGTTTACATGGAGGCACCCCCGGGATTTACTTCAGATTTCTCAGAAGGGGAAGGATGCAGGTTAAGGAAAGCTCTATATGGGCTAAAGCAGTCTCCTAGAGCTTGGTTTGGGAGGTTCACTTCTGCTATGAGGCGTTTTGGATATAAGCAGAGCCATTCTGATCATACTTTGTTCTTGAAAAGAAGAGGGGGTAAGATAACCTGTCTGATTATTTATGTTGATGATATGATTATTACTGGAGATGATAAGACAGAGATCGAGATTTTGAAGCGACAGTTGTTCCAAGAATTTGAGATGAAAGATCTAGGAAGACTTAAATACTTTCTGGGTATTGAAGTTCTGAGGTCAAACAGAGGTATATTCATATCACAGAGGAAGTATGTTCTTGATCTGTTAGCTGAGACTGGGATGCTAGATTGTAAACCGATTGAGACACCGATTGTGGTAAACCATGGGTTACAGATGCTCCAGGATGGAGAGTTGGCTGATCGTGAACAGTACCAGAGATTAGTGGGAAAGCTGATATACCTAGCTCACACACGACCTGACATTGCTTATGCAGTTGGAGTTGTTAGCCGGTTCATGCATAAACCTCAAACTCAGCACATGGAAACAGTTGTTCGTATCTTGAGATATCTTAAGGGAAATCCAGGGAGAGGAATTCTCTATCAGAAAAATGGCCATCTTAATCTCAGAGCATACACAGATGCAGATTGGGCAGGTGATAGGGATGACAGGAAATCGACATCAGGCTACTTCACTCTTGTGGGAGGAAACTTGGTGACTTGGAGGAGCAAGAAACAGAAAGTAGTGGCGTTATCTAGTGCAGAAGCTGAGTTCAGAGGTGTGGCAAAAGGAATTCAAGAAGTTCTTTGGCTTAGAAAGTTGTTAACTGATTTGGGCTTTGCCCCAAGAGAGAGCTGTGAATTATATTGTGACAACCGAGCTGCAATAAACATTTCTGAGAATCCAGTTCAACACGACAGAACTAAGCATGTGGAAGTGGATAGACATTTCATAAAGGGAAAGCTGGAAGGGAAAATCATAAAACTTCCTCATGTGAAGTCCGAAGATCAACTTGCAGACATCCTTACAAAAGCAGTTGGAACACAATGGTTTGAAGAAGTTCTAAGCAAGTTGGGCATCGAAGATCCGATGACTCAACTTGAGGGGGAGTGTTAGAATATACCGGAAATATTTTACAGTATATTTATTATTCCTAGTATATTTGTATTTAGGGAAGTTAACTTATTTGTATAGCGTTATTTACGGTAACCGTAGAATAGCTTCTTGTATATATGAGGATTATCTCAGTCTTTGAAAGATATAGAAATTGAAAACCCAAACTTGTGTTCTTGATCGAAATCATAACCAACCACAATGGTGGAATTAATACAAATCTAAATTTGATTTTTATTAATTTGTCAAACACTAAATTTAAGATAATTTTAAATTTTAAAATGAAATCATCATTCCCAAACATAATATAAGAAAATTGTATTCAACTATAAAAATATGTAACACCATAATACTATTTATGTCGCATTTCCTTTATTATATTAATGACAGATGTATAGGTGCCAGTCACCACAATGAATAAACTAAAGCACACAATCCCCAAAATGAAGATGCGCTCAACTAATCTTAATTGATTAGATTTATGATTATGATTATGATTATGATTATTATTACTTGACATAATCTTCAAATAACACAAGCAAGGAATTGTAAGCGAACCAGTAGCCCCCAACAATGCTCCGGCAAATGCCATTAGGTATCCAAAAAATGGTAGAGCTAATGCTAAACCAACTTGTGTACCAACCAATAGTACTCTAATCACAATCTTGAATATCCATTTATTAGTGTACTTGTTTGAAAACCATCCTTCAGTTGTGATCACCACAGGCTTCATAAGTAATCCATATTTAACTAAAGGATTAATTACTGTAGTGTAAATAGCAATTTTTGACGCAAGTTTATGGATTGGTAAATTTAAAGTTATTTGAGATAAAGTTTCATTCCCGAACATAGAATATCCGATTATCGCCATTGAAACATATATAAAGGAGGAAAAGGCAAAGGAAAAGAACAAGGCCTTGAAAAAATGGTGTTTCTTTTGCATGGCATTGTATAAGGTAGGAAAAACTGGATGTGAAGTGTAACACAACATATATAAACTAACCGCTGTTGGGAGTCCTTTCCAGCTAAACAGTGAACTTGTATGAGATTGGTGGAATCCAATTCCATCAAATGATCCAACCCAAAAAACTGATCCTAATATCACCAAAGCAGCTACACAACCAGTAGCTGAGATATACGCGAAAATGCTTAAACTATCCATTATAACTGTAGGAAGAAGGATTATCGCGATAATTATAATAAAACATGATTTTCCATCCATTGATCTTTCAAATATATGTTTTGCAAATGTGGGAAATAAATTATGCAGATTATCCCCTTCTAAGATTAAAAATCCCGTGCTTGCCATGAACAAATCTGCATATACAACTATTGATACTATTATTTCCCCTATTTTCCCATAAGCACGTTTTCCTATGTCGGAGTAACTTTTGATATTTGGATCTAATTCCAAGCACTTTTTTAGAAGAAAACCCGTGTAGGTGACTAAACCCGAAATTGTAAATAAAATAAGTAAGCTCAACCAACCTCCTGAAGCTAAAGCATAAGGAACTAGTATAATACCATTTCCTGTAGATAGAAAAAACATACAAAGTTATAATATCCCACCAAGGCATAATTGAGGTAATTTTTTTAAAAAAAAACGATGGTTTAACAAACCTAAAATGGCATTAGCGCCATTAAAAAATGTCTTGAATGTAGAAGTGTTTCCTTCCTTAAGAGACGACAATTGGCTATTGTCTAACTCCTCTTCGGCCGCCATTGTTGAGCAAACATTCACACCATCATGTTCAATCTCCATTGTTATAGTTAAAGTCTGAGAAGCTAGCTTTTATTGGCAAAAAATGAAAACAGAGCAAAAAAGGTTATACTCCCTCCTATTCAAATTTAATGTTCACTTTGGGTTGGACACGCAATTTAAGAAAATAGTAGTGGGGGTATTTTAAGTGATTATAATAATTGTAAAGTTGGTAGTTGGGTATTTAAGTGATTATAATAATTGAAAAGGTGGTGGGTGGGGTATGTAAAATAATATAAGTTGGGATAGTTGGGGGTATTTAAATAAAAAATCTTTACCCAAAATAGAAAGTGGACAATTAGAGAGACTCGACTAAAATAAGAAAACACTTCTTTCTAAGTAAATTGTTTTAACAAGATTTAATTAACTTGATTTACATTAAAATATCAATCAAAAATTCTATTTTAAGTAAATTATTTTAACAAGATTTAATTAACTTGATTTACATTAAAATATCAATCAAAAATTCTATTTTAAGTAAATTATTTTAACAAGATTTAATTAACTTGATTTACATTAAAATATCAATCAAAAATTCTATTTTAAGTAAATTGTTTTAACATGATTTAATTTACTTGATTTACATTAAAATATCAATCAAAAATTCTATTTTAAGTAAATTATTTTAACATGATTAACATTACAAATGTCAATCAAATACTGATGTTTGAGTGAGTTCTAGAAGATGTTTCGACATGATTTACATTATAAATATCACTCAAACGCTTTATTCTAAATACTTCCTCCGTTTCATTTTATTTGCAACACTTACCGTTCTTGGAAGTTTCATATTACTTGCAACATTACTATTTTTGGCAAAATTAAACTACTTATTTTATCTTTACTTTATTCTTACCACACATCACCATCAATTATATACATCATCCCACTAATTATTTAATATATCCACAAGTCACAACCACTATTTACTTATAATATTTTTTTTTCTACCCTACATATCACCATCAATCATACATTATACATACTTTTACTATACTGATTTGATAGCCCTTAAATATTATGCCAAACCCATTAATACAACTAAAATGGAACGGAGGAAGTATGTTTTTATAACGGTATTTACATTAGAAAGATCAATCAAACACACATTTCCAATAAAGTTGTTGTACATGCATGATTTAACGTGATTTACATTAGATACATTAATCAAACAATTCATTAATTCAAATTAAGTTGCCTTAATAAAGCATGTGATAGATTTTAATCCAAAAATGGATGACATTAGCAAATGACCTAAAAGAGCTGTTGCTGTAACAGGATTAGCTCCTTCGGATTTTGGTTTTGATTTCTTCACTCGTTTATTTTCTCCCAATTTCGGAATTGAGGAAGGTAATGATTATTAATCTATTATACTATACTATGTGCCATTGTTGTGAGAGATTGTTTCTTCATGAGAGGACTTCAAACAAAGAATGTGTATGTATTAACTCATGTATGAGGTGCGTCTTTTGGTGAGATCGTCTCATACAATAATTTGTTATGTTATATATACCATTTTATAAATATTTATATCGTACATATTTAATTAAGTAATAACTTTATCTAATGACTAATTCAAGAAAAAAAAAGTAATAATTAAGCATACTTATTATTTATCATTAATTATAAATCAATAATCAATAACCTAATCAAATAGTTTGATGTTTTTATTCTAATATCATCTATGAGCCAATTATTATAAACAAGACAAATTGCAAAAAATTAAAACAAAGAAAAATCAACGAAAATAAAATATTAATACGAACTGTTTTTAAACAACAAAAAATAAAAATTAAGAAAAAGAATACAATATGAAAAAAAACACAAACAAGAACAATAAGAAAAAAAACGCACTGAAACTTAATTTTAAGTGAATTATTGTTCTTTTTTTTTTTATTTGAAAAATGTGAATTATTATATTGTTATGCGTAAAACAATGATCGAATTAGGTTTATGTGTAAATTAAAAGCCCAAACTTAATCATAATAAAAAATTAGAACGAAACGACAATTAAAATAAAAAGACTAACCTTAATGAGTAGAAGGGTACTAAAGATCAAACAATAAGAGGAAGAGATTGTAAAAGAATTAAGGAATTAGGGTTATGCGTAACTTTTTCTATCTTTATGGAAGGAGTGATGAGGAAGGAATGAAGCCAAAAATAAATGACGAAGCACGCTAACTAATTAATTAAGTAGAAATTATATTTATATATCAGATGCTCTCTTGAGAGAACGTATTTTGTAAAGACAGCTTTTAAAAGTCCAGCCCAAATCTAATTTATGTTAATTAAAAAAAAACTGCTGGTGAAATATTTATAACCCCATATACAAACCATTATATACCCAACTATGTAATATTATAACCTCAAATACAGATCATTATATATCCAACTATACGCGAGTGTTTAGAAAGTTTAATTAATTTTTTTAAAATTTAAAATTGGGCCGGCCCAAACTTGAGAAATCTCTAGTAGAGACGATCTCAAGTAAGAAATTGTGTATATATATACATATATATATATTTTTAATTATTGGGCTTGGGCTCGGAGAGCCGTCTCTTATAAAGATGGTCTCTCAAGAGAGGCACTGCAAATCACAAATTAATTATTTTGGTTAGAAAAATCGGTTTTAGGTTTTTTTCTATAAAATCAGATCCATACTTAATTATTTCAGTTTTTGAATTCGCAAACCTAATCCATTCTAAATTTCAAAAAACACAAAATCATATTTGTTATTCAATTTGATCTCATTTATTTGCGATTTTAATCTAAATTTCAAAAAACACAAAATCATATATATATGTATGCTGAAGTGAATGGATTAGCTGCTGGCTTTAGAATTGTATATCACATAAATTAGTACTCCATCTCAATGAATTTATTCATTTTTCCATTTTAATCTGTCTCAATAAATTTGTCCTATTTTTATTACTATTTAATTAATTTAGGTATTGGTTGTTAATTGTAGAGTATCGGTGATCAAGCCAAAAATCAATGAAAGAAGTTAACTAGAGTTATTTTTCCAATGGACTTAAAATTCTACATTTTAGCCGACTTGCACAGCCATTTACCTTACATATTTGAATTAAATTAAAGGTATTAATTGATGTAATCTAAGATTTGAAGTGTCCCCTTGGATCACCAGCGACTACTCATAGAGACTGTAGTCTAGCCCCACAGACCAACACAAGTCTTTCCACCGCACTTTGGCCTTACTCATGCGCATCTGGGATTCCAGGAGGTCACCCACCCTAAGATTGTTCCCCACCAAACAAGTTTAAATGTGGAGTTCTTAGAAAATGGGCTCCCATGAAAAAAAAAAAAGATGCATTTGTTGATATATACTAGTCTATCAATCTCTTTTCATGCTAAATCTGGGGTATCACATGAAGCCTCTAATAAAAAAAAGCTACATATAATTGTCAGTATGATACTTTATAGTCGGATTCGATTTTAAGATCGAATAAATATCGAATCATTAAATTTATTTTAGACACCTTTGCCTACAATAAACAGTAACACCTATTTCTATAAATGCTTTATTCGACTATAGGTAAGAGAAAGATGTTTAGAAAACAAAACAAATATTCCAAGGAAACTATAAAGTGTAATAAGAATTTATGAAAAACTACTAAATACATTAATATATTATGAAGTCGTTGGTTATCGATGGTAAAATAAATGCAACTTTAAGAAAACATTATCTTAAGTTTGGGAAAAATATCTTGCTACTTTATTCATTGAACAAATTAAAGAGATATATACACAGAAGGGAAAGCTAAAATAACAAATTATAAGAGGAAATATATCAAAACAGAATATGTAACAAATTAAAATATGACGTGCTAACAAACTCCTATTCTACAATGGGGTAGAATAATGAGCTTACTAGTGAAAAAAAAGTCATATGCTGCAGTTTTTTGTATCATATATTTTCGTGAGGGATATTGGGTTGTTGATGATGAATGATGATGATGATATATTCCTTTCTATTATATATTCCCTCTGTTTCTTTTTAAAACATCTCATTTGTTGTTTGTGTACTAATCATCAATTACTCTTAATTTGTAATTTATTCTTAATCTATAAATTTAAAACATATTGAAATGAAATCTTATTTGATTTATCTCAACATAAGGTATATTAAAATTTATTATTAAAAATTAAATTTGTGTATTAGCAAACGTATAAAAAACAAATAAGACATTTAAAAGGAAACGGATTACATAATAAAAAATTCTTCTTTCGTATGGGTTTTATGGCGTACAAGTGTGATGACAAATTTGTTACATTGGACATCTAGTACTATTTATTTTTCAACCAAGTTGCAAAGATATTTTTCAACCAAAATTACACTAGTTTTTCATTCCCATTAAATGTTAATTGTCTTATTTGTTTTGCGTAACTTTTTCTATCTTTACGGAAGGAGTGATGAAGAAGGAATTAAGTAGGCAAGTATAAATTATATTTATATATACAGGTCTCTTGACCGTCTTTTAGAATTGGACTGGGCTTTAGAGAGACGTCTTTACAAAAGACGGTCTTAAGTAAGAATTTGTGTTATATTTATACATATATATACTTTTTTTTAATTATTGGGTCTGGGCTTGGAGAGTCGTCTTTTATAAAGACGGTCTCTCAAGAGAGGCACTGCAACTCACAAATTAATTATTTTGGTTAGATAAATCGGTTCTAGGTTATTATTATTATTATTATTATTATTATTATTATTATTATTATTATAAAGCCAAAAAAGGATAAGATCAGATTAGATCAGACCACACAAGACCAATTCAGATCAGATCAGAAATGTTTAGATCAGATCAGATCAGACTAGACCAAATCAAATCAGACAATATCAAGTCAGATCATCATCATCATCATCATTATTATTATTATTATTATTATTATTATTATTATTATTATTATTATTATTATTATTATTATTTATTATTCAACTATTCTTGTGAGAGACCGTCTCTCAAAGAGACGAACTCAAAACAATAAGCCCAGATTCTTATTTTCTCTTAAATTTGTGTAAATTGGGTTATTTAACTTATATTTCTAATGCGTCTCTTGAAGAGACCGTCTCTCAAAACAATTTGTGTTGTTATTATTATTATTATTATTATTATTATTATTATTATTATTATTATTATTATTATTATTATTATTATTATTAATTTGAAATTATAATTAATAACACCTAATATTATAATAATAACAACAATAATAATAATAATAATAACATTAAAAAATCAAATAAGATCAGATCAAATTAAACAAGACCAAACCAGACCAGATCAGATCAGACAAGATTAGACTGGATCATATCATATCAGAACAATTCAGATCAGATCAGTCTAAATCAGACCAGATCAGATCAGATCAGACTTTAGTAAATTCAGATCAGATCCAATCAGATCAAATGAAGAGAACAAACCCTAAGTTGTTTTAAAAATAAGGAAAATTTACCTAGAATAATCCAACCTATTTGTGATTTTCCTATGATAATCTTACCTATTGATTAACCATGAATAATCCTAATTTTAAGGGGTATTTGCCTAGAATATACTTGGGTAACCCGATGACCTGTTACAATAGGTAATTCACCAAAAATATAAACTGAAAATTAATTTAAAATTAATTCACCAAAAACGTAAACACTTGGTGGGTGTTATTTAGGGATGGGCATGGGTCGGATTTGGGACGGGTCCAACAAGACCCAGATCCAGACCCTAATTTTTTTATTGGACCCAGAACCGGACCCGGATTCATAGGGTCTAAAAATTTTGGACCCGGACCCAGACCCTTAGCGTCTGGCGGGTCTAGGGTCTGGATCTGGGTCCAACATAATTTTATTTTTTTTCCTAAAATTGTTTAAAAAGTATATTATGAAGTGCAATTTTCGACCATTTGCATAAAATTATTTGAACATTTTCGAGTAACGAGGATCTTCTAATACTTTATACTAATTGAGCGAAACATATGAAGTTTTTCAACAATCAAGTTCTTATAACAAAATATTTATCAAGTCTATAATTTTTAAAGTATTGATATAACGGCCAAAATTTAACTTACATGAATCGATAAAGTTCAAAATAACGCAATGTTAAAAAATATAACAAAATTTCAAATCAAACAATTAAATACACATAATACCTAATATATAATTTTTTAAAAACAAGATGTAAATGGGTCCATGGGTCGGATCTGGGTCGAATCTGGGTCTCAGATGGGAAGACCTGGACCCGAACCAGGACCCTGAGGTCATGGACCCAGATTCGACCCGGATCCATAGGATCCAAAAACAAGTGGACCCAGACCCTTAAAATTAGGGTCGGATCGGGCCTAGACCCTTAGGGTCCAAGACCCGTGCCCATCCCTAGTGTTATTGTAGGCAAATATTTTTCTCTAATTTAAAAAAAACGTACAAAAAAAACAAATAACGAAAGAAATAATTATTTTACAGAATAGAAATTCTTCTTTGGTATGGGTTTTATTCGTGTACAAGTGTGACATTGGACATCTAGAACTACTTATTTATTATTTTAGTTGAAAAACGTATAAACCGTTTTGTGTTGATAATTAAACGCAAATCATTTAATATGATGCAATGCATGCATGTAATCATGTAATTTGTAAAGGTGTCTATCATCAAATTAATACAAGTCTCATTTAAAAAAATTACCATTTTCGATATAAGTAGGAATTCAATTTCACAAATTGATGTGAGAGAAGGTCTCTCTGAAACACATGAGACATATGGGCTTAATAGCCCCATTACATTAATAAAAATTAAAGTAAAAACAATAACATGGACTCCTTCTTTTGGGTGGTCTCTTTAAAAGATAGTATCTCACAAGAATAGTTAATTCAATTTTAGTTTTTTTTTTTTTTTTTTTACCGATGAATCTTTTGTATAGGGTGTCATACAATACTTGATGATCATCTATTTCGCAACCAACTATATATCTCACAATTCCCATGAACTCTTGATTCCACAAAAATTCTGATTTTTACTTCACTTTTTTTCTATAAAAGCCCACCAAAAAACAATATCCTTATTTCATAATCACACATATTTCTTACCCTCTCTATAAAAACTCCTCATACCACAATATAATGATCTTAGAGTAAAATGGAGGCCAATAAAGATGATCGATAAACAAATCTAAAATTGTATTGGCACCATTGAAAAAGTCTTTAATAAAGAAATGCTTCCACTTTATATAACCATATTTGGCTATTGTTGGCCTCTAACTCATCTACCACCGTCCACCTCCATTATTAGACAAGCATTCAACACTTTGTTCAATCTCCATCGTTAAGTTAAAAGTATGGGTAAGTTGTTTTAATATGAAATAACATGATTTACATCAGAAATCTCAATCAAACACTCTTTTCTATCAAACACTCTCTAGAAGCATTATTTCGCCTACTTGGTACTTCTAATGTAAATCATATCATATCATGTCAAATCAACTTACCTCAACAAAAGTGTTGGTTTATATTTCTAAATTAAATCCTATTAAAATAACTTATTTAGAATGGAGGGTTTAATTGATATTTCAAATGTAAATCTTGTTAAATCATATACAACATTATTGGACAGGGATGTAAGATTGATATCTAATGCAAATCATGTTAAATAAATAAGAATAATATTCCTCATTTTTTGCTACATATCCAATACAATACTATTTTGACAATTTTTTTATTATGGCCGTCAAAATTTACTCGTATGTAACCATTTTTGCTTCGCTTTCATTTTTGCTAATTATAGCTTTCCATAGTTTTAAGTTAACGATGGATATTGAACAAAGTGTGAATGTTTGTTTAACAATGGCGGTGGACAGTAGTAGAGGAGTTAGAGGCCAATAATAGCCAAATGTGGTCACGAAAAGTAGGAAACATTTCCTTATTCAAGGCTTTTTCAATGGTACCAATACAATTCAGGTTTGTAAAAATTTTAATGTAGTAGTGAGATTGAAGATTACCCTTTTATCGTTGTTAAATATGTTTATATATATTTGTAAAATAGTTCAACTTGAATATATTAATAGTTAAATTATGACATATAGAGTGACAATTGATGTTGTATGATCTGACTTAAATTTTGACGTATAAACTTTAATTATCATTTTAAAAATTTATTTACAGTTTATAAAGATATTGTATATGTTTTAGTTCAAATTGAATTTGTTAATAGTTAAATTATGATATATATTTGACAATTGATGTTTAATAATCCAACTCAATTTTGAACTTATAATATATCTTCAATTATCGTTTTAAAATTAAGTATTCAAATTGTATATATATTGAATAGCATTTAGTTCAAATTCAATATGTTAATAGTAAAACTGTGATATAAATTGACAATTGATATTTTATTATTTGACTAAATTTTGAACTTGTAATCTTCAATTATCGATTTAAATATAAGCATTCAGATTGAATATTACAACACATTAAGTTTAAATTCAATTTGTTAGAATTTAAATCGTAATATATAAATTGATGTTAAATTGTGATATATGAAACGCAGCAATTACTACTTATTTAAGTTGAAAAACGTATTAAACTCAAATCATTTACTATGCATGCATGTAATCATGTAATTTCTATGATCAAATACAAGTCTTTAATTTGCTACTTGTCTGTTTTTTGCATTCTTTTCATAATACAATTATTTGTATCATTTTCAATAAAAAATTTAGTTTTACATAATTTGCATGATTTTAATTTCTTATTTTATCACACAACTATACATTAAAATTAAAATATGATATAAGTAAATGTACCAATTTCACCTGCTTGTGATATAAGTAAATATTAAATATTTACGCATGTGATATATATATATATATATATATATTATATATATATATATATATATATATATATATATATATATATATATATATATGTGTTACTTTAAAAAAAATTTGTAAAATTTTGAGAACATCTTATATGAGAACCGTGAGAACCAATCTGCTTTAAAAAAAATGTTACTTTTTACTAAAAATGTGTTATTTTAGCAAAAAGGTGTATTATTTTTTATGATACATTGGCATAAAAAAAAAATATTTTTTTTCTGAAAGTAACACTTTTTATGCTAAAAAGTAACAGTTTTTTTTAAAAACAAAAGTAACATTTTTTGTTCAAAAGTAACACATTTTTATCAGAGAGTTTGGTTCTCACGGTTCTCATATAAGCTTGGTTCTCACTGGAACTTGACCCTATATATATATATATATATATATATATATATATATATATATATATATATAAAATAAATTAGATATTTACTGTTGATTGTTGAAAATCAGTCATCAAGCCAAAAACCAATGAAAGAAGTTAACTAGAGCCGTTTTTTTAGTTGAATTAAAATTCCACTTTTTAGCTAACTTGACAGCCATTTACCTTGCATATTGTTCGTGGTCAACAAGTTAAAAATCAATTAAAAAAGTCAATTATGTCAAATGATTGTGTGTATGCTCTTCATTTTAAAAAAGGCAAATACTAATAATATATTTTGACTTTTATAATATGAATATATTGCTTGTTGGTTTTTTACTAAGAGAAACGGTAGATCTACAAGTCAAAAGCTTACAAAAAGTTTTTTATTTTGACTTAAAAGTTATTAACCAAATAAATTTTATTTTTTTGTTGTTTAACCAACCAACAAGCCAATAGTCAAAAGTAAACCAAAAACCAATGTAAAAGTCAACATCCAAACACCCTAAACACATAGTTGCATCAAAAAATTTTGTCATCATCATGTTATATTATGTATATTTAAACTGTAACGCGCAGACCTTTACATTTCTCGTATTGTCTATGACACGATAGACACGGGTCGTGCCACAAGTGAGCCTTGTCTGGCCAAGACCCTCACTTCCATCTTTTACATAACATGCAAGCACAAGCTAATAGAATCATTAAAAAGAAAAGACACACTTTACACCACATTATGTACAAAAACAAAGTACTTGTACAGTTGTATTGTAACAACCTAGAGTACAACTTCTACTTCCAGCCTTCCAGGTTTCAAGGCCTAGAATAAGGGTCATATCCTCATGACCTCATCTAATTGGATATTCTATCCCTACATCAGATCGCCTTTAATGGACCGTACAGTTAAATTATACTTAAATACAGAAATAAATACTCCTTCTGTTCCTTTGAGGTTGCTACTGAAAGTGACATTTCCCCTTACGATATCACTTATAGTAGCAAACTCAAAGAAACAGAAGAGTACATTAACTGTTGGACTTCTAATCTTACTGTTACAACTTACAATGCACTACAAGTCTACAACTATTAGCAGAAACTAATCCATGAAATAACTTAGCAGGGCATAACATCCCAAATGCCATCCCTTTTATAGTCTATTTCATTGAAATTGCCACGTTACGCATCTCTATGTGAGATCTAACGTGAAGAAATGTTGCAATCTCAATGGGACAGATAGCGTACAGGTTCATCGCACTTTCATGAAGAGATGTTGCAATCTCAATGGGACAAATGAAGTGCAGGTTCATCGCATGGACATCAAAACACGACCCCTTTCCTTTCTTTCATCTATTCCAGTGAAATTGCTACATTACAACTCTGTTTTAGAGCTTTCGTGAAGAAATGTTGCAATCTCAATGGAAAGATGAATTACAGGCTTATCACACTTTCGTGAAGCTATGTTGCAATCTCAAAAGGACAGATGGAGTACAGGTTCATCGCATGGACATCAAAACACGAACCCTTTCCTTCCTTTCGGCCTTTTTAGCAGCCGGAGTCTTCTCAAATTTCCGACGATCTTCCAACCAAATTTGGCTGACTTGTTCTATTGAGTTTAACAATTTCTTTTGTGGGGTAGAAGAATCATCAGCTTCTTTCCCTTTCTCAATAACAATTTTACATACTTGTGGAAGGGATGATGATTTAGTTTTCTCATTCTCAAGCTGTTCAGTGTTACTTATTGATGTTTCTGCTTCATGCAGAGCAGCTTCTGTTGTCTGATCATCATAAAGCTTGGCTCTCTTCCGCTCTATAGCCTGCGCGTATATGTAAAACATCAAAATTTAACACTATGTTTGGATAAAAATCTGAAAAGAAAAGGATACGGAGAAAATAATAAGCTTTCATCATGTTTAGAACAAAGACGAGAGGGAAGGGATAGGAAGAAACATCGTTTTCTTTTCAAATATTTACATTTTTGTAGAGATTTGATTATTGATAAAAAATATAAGAGAATTAATTCGTTCAAATTTTTTCTTCCAAATCTTTTCCCTATCCAAATACAAGAAATATACATTTCTTTAAATACCCTTCCCATCCTTCCTTCCGAGTTGTCCTTGAAATAATATAAACATAATAAAAATCTCGAAAAGGAAAAAACAAATAGAACAAAACTAAATTGGAAAAGCTAATGAACGCCCAAAAGTTCGTTGACGAGAATAATAATATATTTGAAAGAGCAAATTATAAAACAAAATAAAAGATAAATAATATGATACTTATATTTTAACGAATATGGTGATAAATATCAAATTTTATGCTATAATAGTAGGAGTATTAGGTAATACAATCAATGCTTATATAATTCAAATTTCAAATATAATTTAGTTTACTACTCCCTCCAATTCTATATAGATGTCCCATTTGCTTGGGTACGATTATTAACGTTGGTGTGGGGTCCATTAAAAAGTGAGTAGTTAGGATATTTTAAATAATTATATTAATTGCAAAGATGGTAGTGGGGTATTATAAGTAGTAAAAGTGGGGGTATTTTGGACATTACTTGTGTGAACATGGGGTATATATGTAAAAAAAGATCGACAAAAAAAAATGTGTCAATTGATATGAATTGGCCAAATAAGGAAATATGACAACTAAATAGAATCGGAGGGAATATTATATTTAAAATTGATTTATATACTTATTGGAAAGATCCGACTAAATTAGCAAAAGGTATTAAAGGTAGGTTATTCTAGTAATCATCTACTATTAGCTATGCCTTACATAACTCATTTTGTTATCTCTCAAAGGTAGTTGCCTTAAAGGTAGGTGAAAACAAAGTTTCAAGGTCATATTGTTGTTATTGATTGTTTGGTAGAAGTCATAAGGGTATGAGAATGGTGAGGGAGTAGACGAGGAAAATGAGTTTGTTTGTTTGTTACCTCAATATTATTGTTGTAACAAAGTAAAGGAATCACAAAGTAATGAAAACATTACCCACACAATCAAAACAAACATTAGGTAATGAAGTTGCCCATACATATCATTTCCAACACTTCAAAAAGAGCTGCCAAACACCCACCAAGACCCAAGTGTTTTGGGTTGAGTTATTTGCATACCTTACCTATTTTTTCATTTTAGTATGTCTTAATAAATTTGCCCCATTTCTATTTTTGGACATGATCTCACCACTTTTACTCTCTATACAAATTGGGATATTTCATTGGTAGTTTGGTACAGAGGAGTAATTCATTATATGGGAACCAAAGCACTTTTTAATACATCAAAGTCCAAAACAAGCATGTTCCAAAGGCCCACCAAAACTAATCTTTTAGAATATATATACAAGGATAAAATTGCATGCTTCAACAAATCACACTTACAAAATTCAAAACCTCTAAGGGCCCACCTAGATTGGGGTTACTTGGGGTGAAAAAATATATGGCTGAAACACAATCATTCAAAAAAGAATTTCATTTTCCAAAGATAAAAAATGCATGATTAACAAGAACATTCATTACTTAACAACCATATCAAATAAAAATAAAAATTATAAGGAAAGAAATTACTAAATGACAGAATAATAGTGTGAGAAGAATTACTCTGACAATTGCTGTGATGTCCCTTAGAGGTGTCCTAGGATACCAAGAAGGTAAAATACTCCCTTTGCCTTTGGCTTTGCCTTGGCCTTGTAGCGTCCTCGGCCTTTGATTCTCTTTATCAATCCAAGACCGATTGACATATCGTCGATGCATTGATTTTCGAGATCCGATATGTCGCCTTGTCGAGACTTTCTTGGTAGATAAACCCTTCCATTGCAACCCGGGTACATCTACTACAAGATTTACTTGGCGTTGGGCATTTTGGAGCATAGAAGATATGTCAACTGGCCTTGACAATCTATCTCTAGATACATGCATATTTTGGTGCCTCAAATCCCTTCACTGCATTAAAAAGTCAAAGTTAGATAAGGTTTTGTTTGGAACATTGTCAGATGATTCACTAATCTTGCGAATCACGAATAAAAAAAAGCGAATTATGGTCGGTTTTTTGGGCTATTTTAAGCTCATTTTTGAATGAATCGCAAATTTAAAAATCGAATTCACTGGTGAATTGCGAATTAAGAAGAAATAACTGAGAATGACAAAGTACTTTTAAAACAACGGTGAAATCGGCTCAAATCCAAATTTGAATTTTTTTTCGATTCGCCATATAATAAATTCAAGCCAATTTTATATTTTCAAATGAAACCATCATTTCCAAGCATAACATGAATGAATTCCAAATCTAACAAGAGGTGGTTAAGTTTAGCATAAGAAGTGAATTCACATGGAAGTTCTAGTTCCTCAAAATTTATTTCCGTTGTTAAATTACTATAAATTTCCTAAAATTATTTATTTCACACTAATAAGTAATTTTAATTTCCAATGGGTACATATGGTCAAAGAATTGCACTGAAGTGTAGATCCCCAAGAAAAGTAAACATGATTTTAGTTTATTTTGTTAAGCAAACAAAACCAAAACTATCAACTTTCTAAGAAACTAAAATTTCTACGAGAGCATATTTATTCAACGTGTTTGACCGCATAGGACCTACAAAATTGAGGCCTTAATATTAAATTACATTTTATATGTTACGTGTTAAAAGATACAAAGTTGTTAGAATAACATCTAATATTAAAATTGTATGAGGCTTTCAAAGAATTGGTCGACTTTTGCTCCGCGTATGAAAAGTTATGTATAAATAAACATCTAATTCTATAAATATTACTCCCTCCGAATCAGTTTAGATGTTCAATTTCCTTATTTGGCAAAACCATACCAATTGTCCCATTTTCTCTTTTGTCTATCCTTTTTTACCTAAATACCCCCACTTTTCCAATTCCCAATACCCAACTACCACCTTTACAATTAATTTAATCAATTAAAATATTCAACTACCACCTTTTTAATGGACCCCACTCAACCCTTCAAATCGTGAAATCACAAAGGAGACATCTAAACTGATTCGGAGGAAGTATAACAAAAAAATTGAATACTTTATAATAGTACATATGGTCAAAAATTGTTGGATCAACCCAAAAGAGGAATGATGCTTAAAAAATCAAGGACATTAAGTTTACATTGCATTCTTGATTGAAACACTTATTAAGCAAACTTTAGTTGATTTCAATGATATATAATCAACAAATGAAACCCACAAAAATTGATATATAAATGTAGTAAGTAATTATTTGTACACTAATTTTGAAAGTTGTATAGCAAACCACCCAAAATATGGAAAGAAACATATTCTTAAAATGATTGAATCCAATGAAAACATGTTTGAGTACAATGACACAACAAAAAAAACCCACCAAAAAGAAATATTCCATAAATTTAACAAGTAGAAATAAAGCATTTGGTGATAGGTAAATTAGTGGGTTGAAACATTTTATCATTATGAATCAGCTAATTTATAGCAATTTACTCGTAAATTTCAACCGGTCAAATCAGTTAATAATTACATCATTCTAATTAGCAATTTGCCAAATAACCCAAAATCATAAAGTGAATAAATCCAATGAAAATAAAGTTACAAAGAGGAATTTTTCGGGAAACCATTGAACAGATCAAAGCAAGTAATAGCAAAATTATTATGTAACTTCAACAGAAAACCTAAGTAGCAAATACGAAGAACAAATAAACCCAATTCTTATTGATTCAATTAATACCAAATATTAATCAAACTTTAACAAAACTAAAAGATTCAGATCGAAATAAATAAATAAATAAATAAATAAATAAAGAAAGAATTAAAGAAAAATACCCTGATTTGCTTTATTATGTCTTCAGAAAAAGAGATGTAAGCTTTTGAAATTGGGGAATGATTGATTTGTTGAGTAATCAAAGCTAAGTTGAGTACTATTTGTGTAAATGGATATGGAGAATGTTGAAGAAAGAGAAATAGAAGTAAATGGAAAAAGAGTGAAGTTCAAATTCAAAGTGAGAAATGGATAGCGCTATTACAGAATTCACATGCTAAATTATTCTGTCATTGATTTCTTAATTTTAGGTTTTCGACTTGCGCTATTGTTTAGGGGAGAATTGGATTTTGTCTCAGTTGTCTCATCTTAGAACGAAATTGTGAATTCTTTTCGCAATGGAAAGTGAATATTTAGTCATATTCAAGATCGCAAATTCTATTGTCTCTCTTATGAGAGACGATCTTTTAGGTCAGCCTAAATGCGATTTATTTATAAAAAAGGAAAATATTCTTAAGCACGTATATTATGGATTTCGAAAATTGTTTTAGTTGGTGTTTTAGCGTATTGAAGTTGATTTTTTAACCTATAAAAGTTGGTGTTTTAATATGTTGAAGTTGGTATTTTAACTTGTTTAAGTTGATGTATTATGCTGCTTAAGTTGGTATTTTAACCTTTTAATATTGATGTTTTAACCTATTAAAGTTGATATTTTAACATGTTTAAGTTGGTGTTTTATATTGCTTAAGTTAGTATTTTAACATGTTTAAGCTGATGTTAACATATTGAAGTTGATATTTTAATCTATTTAAGTTTAAGTTGGTATTTTAACATGTTTAAGTTGATGTTTTAACCTATTTGAGTTGGTATCATGATACCTAACTAATCTTTAAGTGGGTTCGTTTGGTAAATAGTTGTTATCTAATTTGACAAGTTAAAAATATTGGTTGATCTAGTAATAGTAAAGTTATATTGTTTTAGTCAGCTGTTATAGAAATATTTGGTAATAATTAGCTATTGATTTCGTTGAACAAAAAGTGAATTAAAAAAACAACTAAAAAAGTTATTAATAGTAATCTTTTATTTCGTCTTAAAAGCAAACTTGTAAGTTGAATTTTAAGTTATATATCGAATCAATTTTGTTTGTTTGATCAGCTAAAGCTAAATTAGAGTTGTTCATTAAAGTACAATATAAATATACTATTAATAAAGTAATAATATAATTGTATCTTAAAGTGAGGTGGATAACAAAGTGGAAGCAAATTCTTCAATGTTCCTATTAGAGCTACCACATAGTTCCATTGCATGTTTAATGAGTAGCTTCCACTTATTTGCATTACTTTTGAACTCTTTTGCATGTTCCCCTTCCATCACCTCTCTAATGCAAAACTCTAGTTCATCACTACTTAAAAATCCCTTCTCATCAACCCTCACCTTAACTCCAATCTTCCAAAATTCCACAATATATTTTGCGTTCGTTGGTTGATCCGTCCATTGTGGGAATCCAACAATCGGTACTCCCAAACTTATAGCTTCTAATATCGAATTCCATCCACAATGAGTCACGAAACAGGCTAAGGCAATATGACTTAATACCTCAAACTGATGGCACCAATTAACGATTAGACCTCTTTTCAATGTTATCTCTTTGAAATTCAGCGGAAGCTTATTCACTTCTGAAGGCCTAACAACCCATAAAAAGTATTTCTTGCTTTTCACCAAAGCATTAGCTATTTGTTCCATTTGTTCACTTTCTAGTGAAGCCAAACTACCCATTGATACATACACCACAGAGCAAGTTTCTCTTGTATCTAGCCATTTAATACATGCATCTATTTGAGGCTCCAAAAGACTTAGTCCATAATCTTTATCATCTTTTAAGCATTTGTCTAAGTACATTGAAGGGATACATGGTCCTATAGTTTTCACCGGCCATTGTCTTGCCATAAATTCTATGACCTATAACAAAACAAAGTTATGAAAGTACGTCACACATTATAAACATCCATCATATTTAAACAATACCAGATGGTTCTACAAATACTCAATTCAAAGCTTAAGCTGATAGTTGAAACTCTAGGGTATGCTATATACTCTATCACGCCCCGACACATGAGAGCCTTTTGGGCTTAAAGCTTGGATGCAACGCATGCCCTTCTCATATCGTCAAAGAATCAAATCAACCAAAGTTAGGCTGATGAGATTCGAACTCGTGATCATATTGTCACGGTTGCTTCTGAATACTAATACTATATCAAGAGATCAACTCAACCAAAAGCTAAAGCTTATGGTTGAAGCCTCATAATACGGTGTACTCTAATAATTAACAAACATAATATCATAGCCTTTCATTCTAGCTGGTAATATGAATATGGACTACTTTCTTCGTCTCTTGAATGTTCTCCCACTATTAAAAATATATGTCGATAACCTAACTCAACCAAAAGTTTAAGCTGATGGTTGATACTTTAGAATATATTCTAAAACTCCCCCTCAAGCGAGAGTCATATGGGGTAAAGGTGAAATATCTCCTCCTCTTACCTTATGTTGGCTTATGATACTATGTCAACGAATCAACTCAACTAAAAGTTTAAACTGATGGTTAAATTCAAATTTACGTTAGATTGCTCTAACAAAGTAGCAATATAAGAAAGCTTTCTCATTGCTTTTCAATCTTTTCAAAACCCTAAACACTAAAAAGTTATTTTAATTGAATCATACATTTCTGATTTCACCATTTAAAACTCACACGTGGATAATAATCGACAATTTTAACGGACTTTGAGACCTACCTTACTCTCCAACACATCCACAGTATTGATAAACACAAAGGAAACATCCTCCAAATTAGAAAATTGATCCAACAAAAGCTTCACCAATTTCTCCGGATATAAGGTAGGATAAGAAACAAAAGTAGGCAAATCATGGACCCGTAACAAAGATCCAACCGAAGGCATGGACACAAGATCCGACCCACAAAATGGACTAATCAAATCACCTTTATAAGCATAATAATAAATAGAATTAACTAAACATGATTGGGTAAAAAATGGGGCCCCTTGAAACCCACAATCTTTAACAACTTTTAACACCCAAGGCATAAAAGAGTCATATATAACCATATTTGGACCCGGGTACATATCCGTTTTATTTTGGTTGTAATATTCAAGTAGTCCATGTAGACTACGTGATGTTGAAACCTTTAAAAGATTAATGTATTCATCAAAGTTACGTTTGTCAGGTTCGCCATGGCAACCATCGAAAATTCGTACAAAGTCTAGGGGAGAAGGGTTGGATTGTGATTGAGAAGGAGAAATATGATTTGGAATGGTTGTTGTAGTGATAATGGTGATTTTAAGGCCTTTGGAAGCTAAAAGTTTAGAGAATTGAAGCATTGGGTTAATGTGGCCTTGTAAAGGGTATGGAAATACTAAAACATGAGCTCCTTTTCTTGGTTTTTCATATGGTTCATGAGTATCCATATTTTACTTATGTTTTTAGAAAGCTTTTGATCATGAATGTATAATGAGCTCCCCTTTTCTTATATGAAGATGAGGTGGGACATGCGGGTGCGGACTTAATAGGTAGTTTAGGTAGGCAAGAAACAATATTTAAAAAATTCTAAAATCTAGTAGTATTGCTATGGAGTGTAAAAGATGAACTTGATTGAGTTGGTTAGGTAGTCAGTAGTCACCTTCCACACAAGCAGTTGCGGAGGTATGGGCACCCGGGGACACGTGCCCCTAGGCATTTTTTTATACAAAAATGCAAAGTAGACTTTTCTTTTGATCAATGTAAAAATGTAAAATTAATATTAAAGTCTTTTGATGATAAATACTTCCTCATATTAGTAATTTTGTCTTATTTATTTATTTTTATCCCATTTTTTTATTAGGTCGGTTGATTTATTTTGTTTCATTTTCTTTTATGATAATTCGTATTTAAAATTTTAGCAAGTCTTGTATGAGACCGTCTCACCGTGAGAAGGGCCCATACAAGCAGTCCATTAGTAAAAAAAAATAAAAATAAAGAAATGAAAACTAAATTTCCACTTGTACGAGAAGCATTTTTTTAAAAATACTTTAGGCTGACCTAATTGAGGTAAACGTCCACTTAATAGATCAATTCACTATGTATTAACCTCATATGTACATTATTTTTAGAGTATATTTAACTTTTTCTCTAATTAAATTATTTTGAATAAAGTGGAATGAATTTGATAAATAAATTCAAATTGTTATAATTCAAATGCATATGATTAAGATAGATGTTAATTACTAGCATTTTTTAATTCAAAAACGCTATTTAATTACGAGAAACTTTTTCAAGAATAAGATCACAATTTTGATAAATTTATTGTGATTCTACTTGTCATTTTTTTTCAAATTATAAAAAATACGCTTGTTAGTTGGTGCTCCCTAAGACTCCGAACCCTTGATCCGCCACTGTACACAAGATGCCCTGGATATACCGTCCATTAGCAAGAATTTGTATTCCATTTGCATTTTTTTAGTTATTAGTGACATCAATTATTTTTTCCCTCGATCTTCCTATGGGAACATGGAATGTTTGTCAAAATAGTTTGTTGGACAATTTGAACTTATTAGTTACAAATAGATAATTAGTTGGTCAAACCTGATAGTTCTTGCTAAATTAGTTGTTAAAATAACTTGTCATAAATTAGCTATTTAATAATTAAAATTAATCTTTCTTCAAAAAAAATAATTAAAATTAATCAGCTAGTCTCTTGAGAAACCGTCTTTCTGACAGACGTTTCTCAGGCCCAATCCATTAAAGCTTATTGCCTATACTTACTCTACATTTTCCCTAATGGGTCAACCCAATTAGAGATGGCCTCTCAAAAAGACGGCCTCTCACAAGAATTTGTGCAAATTAATCGGTTAAAATAACTAGTCAATTCAAATTATTGCTCTTAATTATTAGTCGTTTATGGAATATTTAAGTGTGTCCAAATTACACCAAAAAAGAATGATAGTATGTACAAATTATGGTAGGGCTAGAGTTCATCTTGTTAGGGAAATTGGTTGCATGTGATGTATAAAGTGGGACGATTGTGTTTGGAACAATAACCATGATTTTGCATTAGAAAATATACTTGTAACTGACTATGCCCTTTAAGCATATACTCCCAAATTCAATATGGGCATTATTTAGTTATTTATCACCAAAAAATATTTGAGAGACCGTCTTTTTTAAAGATCACTATCAAAAGTTCAGCCCAAATATATATTTAAAGTTGTAACAATATATTTATAGAATTGGATTGAGCTTTTGAGAGCCGTCTTTACAAAAGACGGTCTCAAGTAAGAATTTGTAAAATTTTATTTAACCTTATTATTTTTCTTTTCTCTTTTTGTACTTGAATTAAGACTTAAGAGGGTGTATTTGTACGTATACTAAAACAAAAGGCAAGCGAATAACAACACGCAAAATTAAAACAGAACTGATTTCACTTTTTATTTATCACTGCTCTTTTCAGTGTGTTGTTACTTTTTTTTAAAAGAAAAAATTTCTAATTTTATCCTTTCCTCCATAAAAAGCTCGGATTTTTTTTCAATATATGAACTCAACACTTGTTCAACATAAACACAAATTATATGATTTTTCGTAAATATTCTAGATACAATTTTAAATTTTTATCGATTAATTTCCGATAAATATCATAAAAATTGAATAAACAAATAAATAATTTTAATATTCTAGACATAATTTTAATTTTTTTAGCGAACTCAATTAAGAATTGATGATTGTCTTACAAGTCCAATAATAACAACATAGTACAAATTGAGTTGCATTTAGAGCTCACAAGGTCTAGAGAAACAACACTGTATACTTAAGCAAATGTCTCATGGCACCATGTTCTATCCATATACTTCTCATTAGTCATATTTAATTTTTCACACTTGTCGAGACAACATTTTAACCTTTAGTATCTCTAATTTTTTTAAGTAAAAATTATAAAAAGTTGATATTAATAATCTTTGTACTGAGACGAATCAAACAAGATCCCACATGACTATGTTTTAATCTATATATTAAGAATAAAATACAAATTAAAAGTGATAAGTAAATAGTAAAAAAATCAATGGGACTTATGGGTAAAATAGAAGCGGAGTACCATGCTCAAAGCAACATTATTATATGCTTTTTCCAAATTATATAAGGAAAATTGAGCATCTTTATGGCCCCACTATAGAAAGTCTATCAAAAGTGCCCACAATCAATCCACTTCTTGTCCCACAAGCTTAAGGGTTATAAACTCTACTTTTATAGAAGATCAAGCTATACAAGTTTGTTGGAGTGGCTTGCATAAAAATTATAGCTCCACAAAAAAATACATAATTCAGATAGGGATGGACATGGGTCGAATTTGAATTGGGTTCAACAAGATTCAGATTCAGATTCAGACACTAATTTTTTTATTGAACCCAAACTCGGATTCGGATTCGTAGGGTCCAAAAATTTTATAAGCAATCCAATGTTTACAATATTCTTCAACCATATCTCAAGAATCTCATCGGTTATTTTCAAAGTTAGATGATTATATAGATTTAGTCTCATTAGTTGTTAAATTCAAATTAGGATCATAAATCAACACGTAAACAACATAAAGACAAAGAAATATCAATATCCTAAAGCATGTTTTTTCAAATTCAATCAAGTCATCCCGTCAAATTTAAGATGGTAACATAGACTTAGTCTTATTAATTAATTATCACTAGTGGAAAAAACTTTACTTGCTGCGGTTTTTAGGCTAATAAAGGCTGTGATTTTGGACCCAAGCATTAGTGGTGGCAACAAGAACAACAATGGGTTTAATTCGTTGGTTTACGAAGAGCAACGACAAGAAGATGAAGATGAAGAGCAACAACAAAATCAATAATAACGAAGAGAACAAGAAAACAGTGCATACCTTGAAATTTCGTGCATTTGAAACAAGAAGATGAAGAGCAACAACAAAATCAATAAGTAAAACCGCAGATGAAGATGAAGAAATGGATGAAACAGTTGGAACAAGAAGATGAAGTGTTTCGTGCTTGAAACAGTAGGTTTTGAGAGGTTTTAGTATAATAATGTTTTGTAACGTTAAAAGGCGCCTTTTTGAATAATGTGTTGGTTTATTGGTTGCGGTCAAGGCAACAACCGCAGCCTTTGGTGTTTTTTTGACCTGATTTGAGAATTAGATTTATTTGCTGCGGTTATATAAATAAACCACAACCATTATTTTTTTTTTACCTAATTTTTATTGCTCGTATTAGCTTCGTATAACTAAAAACTGCAGCAAATACGTTTTTTTCCACTAGTGTATCTATTAGGACTAGGGGTGAACACGGTCCGGTTTGGTCTGGTCTGACACTAAAATTAGACCAAACCAGAAATTCCGGTCTGGAAATTTTCCCCAGACCGGACCGGACCGTTTAAATCACCAGACCGGACCGGACCAAACCGTTTTATAACGGTCCGGTCTGGTCTAGTCTGCGGTTTTTCATTTTCATAGTTTTATCCAAATTAATACATGCATTTATGCAAATATTTCACACCTACAATTAATAAATATAATAATATGTAATTAGTTAATAGTATTAACATTATTTATGTATATATTGCTATATAAAAATAACTACATCTTAAAATATCTAGGTAGCAACTTAATTTTTTAAATACAAAATTATGATTATCGACCATAGAACGGTTTGCGGTCCGGTCTGGTCTGAAAAATAAAAAAACCAAGACCAGACCGTAAACCATAATTTAATTTGAAAAAAAACCAGACCAGACCATTTAAACCATAGACCAGACCAAATATTGAAATTCCTGTTTGGTCCGATTTGGTTTACGGTTTAGACCAAACTTTGTTCAGCCCTAATTAGGACAAATCAACATATCATCAACATACCAATCTTTTAAATCTCCCTACCTTTATTATAATGAAAAGAGAAACAAAAAAGGCTCAATAATACCAACAAAATAATTACTTTTTTATGCATGTCAATTACAATGCAATTAGTTACACAAAGAACATCATTCATGAGTTTTTTAAATGACAAGATATTTGAGAATCGAGTTTTGACTCAGATAAAACTGTATTACTTTCCTCTATTAAGATTTTAGGTTTGATTCTCACTGCACTCGCCTCCTAATGAGTTTGAGATGTTGTTTATAAACTTAGCAATATTCCTATTAGAAGATCCACCTTGACAAATTGCTTCCTTCACTACACCCTTCCATTTCTTAGCATTTTCAACTAACTCACTTCTTGTTTCCCCTTCCATAACTTTAACTATACACCTTCCAATTTCCTCTCTTTCAACAAGCCCATTCCCATTAACTTTCACTCTTACTCCCACTTTCCAAACATCCTCAATAAGCTTAGCATCCAAGGGTTGATCAGTCCATTGTGGCATTCCTACCATAGGAACACCCATCACCAACGCTTCAAGCGTCGAGTTCCATCCACAATGAGTCAAAAAACACCCAATAGCCTCGCTAGCAAGCACCTCAAGTTGTGGGGCCCATCTAACAATCAACCCTTTTGAAGATGTGTCATAAACAAATCCCTTAGGAAGTTTAGCTTCCTCACAAGCTCTAACAACCCACAAAAAATTGTAAGCACTTTCCTTTAAACTTAAGGCTAATTCTTGCATTTGGTCTTTGGGTAGACA
Organism: Amaranthus cruentus; assembly: GCA_019425755.1. Classification (NCBI taxonomy): domain Eukaryota; kingdom Viridiplantae; phylum Streptophyta; class Magnoliopsida; order Caryophyllales; family Amaranthaceae; genus Amaranthus; species Amaranthus cruentus. Next base: position 6,000,880 of record CM033463.1, on the reverse strand, counting down.
TGCCATGCTACCAAATGAGACATAAATTACTGAGCTTGGTGGCTTAGTGCTTAACCAATTGGTGGTAGGAGTAGGGTCTAAATGAAAGAGATCTAGACCATAAGTTTTGTCCCATGGTCTTTGTTTGTCAAGGTAGTAGGAAGGAATTGTTGGGCCAATTGTCAATAATGGACATTCTTTGGACATTGCATCAACTACCTGAGAACAACAAAGATATGATGTTAGTACATATGTGATCGATCGCTCAAGACCTCTCTTTTTATCGAGGCCCCAATGGCCCTACCTACGTATTAAAAAGTTCATTCAATTATAAGTTACTAACCCTATAATCTAATCTTGTTCAAATTTATATCTTCTCCAATTGGAATAGTTATATCATTACTCTCATAATTAACCCGATCATTTTTCAAATTTATTGCTTATGATAAAAAATTTGGTTATATATTACATCTAAAAGACGGAAAAGTTTATTAATAACTTAATGAAATATATATTCATTGAACAAAACTTACAATAATTTTTACTCAGGATCGACACAGCGTTAGTCTTATGTATATATATTTAGTTCACGTTCTCTTCTCCATATATAATTCATTTTACTAAACATCTCTATTAACAGTTATCTTGTCTAGGTAGGTTATGTTTCTATATTCCATTAAAATTGTCACTTTCTCGTGTATTCAATTCCTTCTACTTTGCTATATTCCCACTTTTATGGAAATGCCTCGACCATTTTCTTTGATTCTCATCCATACATTTGCCTTTTCTTTTTATATCATTCCGAAAATTTAAACGACCCCACTATTCTTAAACCTTGTGTTAAATGCTACTCCCTCCTATTCCAAATTATCGTCCACTTTCCTTATTTAGTCAAGTCACTCTAATTGTCCACTTTCTATTGTTGGCAAAGATTTTTTACCTAAATACCCCCAAGTACCCCAACTTATATTATTTTAAATATCCCACCTACCACCTTTTTCAATTATTATAATCACTTAAATACCCCAACTACCACCTTTACAATTATTATAATCACTTAAAATACTCCAACTACCATTTTCTTAAAATTCGTGTCCAACTCAAAGTGGACAATAATTTTGAATAGAAGGGAGCATGTTGCAATCTCTTAAGGACAGACAATATGGTCAAACCAACCAACAGCCAAGTGTCGAACACATTCAAAACAACCCAATAAGTAAGCAAAAACGTATACCTTATCCTCCAACTCATAGACAGTATTAACAAGCACATAATCAGCTGCATCCACATTAGTGTTTTGATTCAAAACCAACTGAAGATAGGCAGGGTATGACTCAGGTGCACCTACAAAAGATGGCAAATCATGTACACCCAATTGAGGTAACCCAGGAACATCCACCCATGGACCATTAACAGGCATAGACAACTTCCCATGGTGTATCAAGTAATAAACATAATTCACCCCACAAGCTTGAGTAAAAAAAACTGCCCCTTTTAACCCATATTTCTTAGCAACATTTAACCCCCAAGGTAAAAATGCATCATACACTACACATGTTATAGGGTTTTGACTATCAAAATCTTGTTCTATAGCATCACCGAGAGCGAGGGATCCGACAGACTCAAGACGAGCAAGGTAGTCCGCGACACTTTTGGCCTCCATGAAACCGCCCTTGTCGTAGCCATCAGAAATGGTTACGAAACGAAGGAGACCATCGTCGGATTTCGGGTTAAGGGTGTTGGAGATGTAGTTAGTGATAGCAAAAGAGGCCTTGACACCTCTAGAGACCAAACATTTACAAAATTGAAGCATAGGACATATATGTCCTTGACTTGGATAAGGAACAGCTAAAACATGAGCTACATATTTTTCTTTCATTGTTTTCTTTTACTTTCTAAGATGTTTCAAGGTTTTTTGTGGTATTTTTATGGAGATAATAGGAGAATATGATGATAGAAAATCCAGTGTGTGGTATATAATACAAGTCAATACACGTTTTATTTGTATGTTACATCATTTTCCAGTTATGTCACTTTTACTGAGATATAACATCAGTGTGGGGGAGCTAATTGTAGTACGTTTTGGTGGAGCTAATTGTAGTACGTTTTGGTGCTCGTGGAAAGTTGAGCCTTCGGTTCATTAGACCATATGAAATTCTGGAACGTGTTGGTAAAGTGGCGTATCGGTTGGCTCTTCCAAATTCTTTAAAAAAGGTACATGATGTTTTTCACGTGTCTCAGTTAAAACGGTATCATGCCGCAACCTCTCATGTCTTAGATCTGAACCTTTAGAATTAGATACATCCTTGACCTATTCTGAGCAACCAGTTCGCATCTTGGACACGAAGGTTCGTAGTACACGACGGAAGGATATATCTATGGTAAAAGTTCTTTGGTCAAAATCACGAACGCGAAGCAACTACTTGGGAAATTGAAGACTCTGTGCGGGATAAGTACCCTCACCTCTTCCAGGTAAGTCGCGTTACGGGGATGTAACGTTTTAGGTCGGTGGTTGCCTTGGGATTAGCTCTACCAAGTGTATTCCTCCAAAAAGGATTGGATTTTAATTACTTGGACGACCCAAACAGGACGGGCAACGTTACAAGTTGAAAATATCTGAAAATGAACGTATTAGAGCCTATGCATGCTAGGATGAACACATTGCTTGTATTCCACTTGTTGATTCTTTGTATGCAGTCTCTAACGTGTTTTGAATTTGTTCTTTGAAACTTGCTATTTGTTGTCATTCGAAATTGCAGGTTGATTGCAAGTGAGAACTGGAGTGAGGATTTAATCTAGGACCATTATCACCAAGACTAAACTTCTTATGTAATAAATTTAAGAATATAAATAATTTCCAACTTTGTAACAAAACTTAGTTTGGTTTGTTTGACGTTTCGTTATTTTGCTTAACACGTCTTAGAGGTCAATGGGCTCCCGAGTTGTATGTTGGAGCTATCGTAGATTTGTTACCATCTTATGTTTTATTTCCGCTTAGTTATATTCCTTTATCGATGGAACGTTGACGATCTTAGAAAGGAAGTTTCCTCTAAGTGTCCAATTTGTGAACCGGAGTCATATTTTCATATAATTATCCGGGTCACTTAAGCCGGACCGTTACACTAGTGGTCCCGGTAAATGAATATCAGTTGGAGTTGGAAATGGTCATGAGTCCAAAACACTATTGAACCCGACTAGCAATATTCCCCTACGTAGAACAAAGGTAAGCCTATTGCATCAATAGAGTCTCATCTCGGAAAAGCGGCAATTTCATAAGCAATGTCTTGTGCCCAATTTTCAGGCACATTAAATTGTATCTAAGCAGTCACAACGAAAAAACATCCAATCAGCTCACGGCTAAGATGCTAACTGCACTCTATACCAAATTATACCAAATTACCAATGCGCTTGTTACGTAATAAGTACAATAATATCGAATAGGAAGGAAACGGGTTCAGTTAAATAAAACTCTGGCTCAATCTCTAACGTTTTTAAGTCTACGACTTGTAATAATTACCAATTACATGTTCAAATGCACCAAGAACTAATGAACCCAAGAGTTATGCGCCATCAGAAAGTGCCCTCTTTGTTGTGCTGATATAAAGCACTGCATATATACAGAAAAGGAGACAGTAAGCATTAGATGTAATTTACAAGTACAACAGCAACACTGAAAATTGTGAAAAGAGAACTGTTTCTAGTATCTACCATTGTTTCCTCGAATGAATGCATCGCCATATTTATTTTTCAGCTGTCCATTGACATACTCTTCTGTTTGCTCCATTGCAATGTTCATGTATCCATCCAGGCAAGCTAAAATACCTGCAGACACAAATTACTTCACATTAGACATCGTGTATCACCAAATTGTATCCCAAGATTTGCTTTGTATTAAAAAGGAGAAACGACCAAAACAATTTGAAAGATTACAATCGACATTAAGGACAGACATCAAATATTTAGGACCCACATTAGTAGTCACGACTTACAGCGATAGAGAGCAACACAACTAGGTTTCACTCCCTGCTTAACCTCATTCCCTACATCATTTCCCTCCCACATAAGCCAAACTTAACTTAAATTTTTCTGTCCGGTAAAGGGGAGAGAAAGTAACAAACAATTACAAAGCAAAGGAATCAACTAATCTGGAATATTTATGCCTACAAATTGCAACTGACGAAAAATTGACAAAGGAATGGATAATAATGGAACTGTGACAGATCACAGAAATCCAGGAAAGGTCCGATCAAGTAAAAGTAATAAGTTAATGGGAAGTCCATTTAGCATAGATCTGTTCATATATTTTGACAGTAATTACTTCAGATTTGCGCATACCTCTCAACAGTATACATACTGTGCATTACACCATCGTAAGTACACCATCGTAAGAACTATGTAGTGATCTAAATTTTTTTGTATTTCTAATAATATCTAAAATACAATTAAAAATAGAATGATACGACCAATATCACTCTGTTGGTAGTGAAGAAGTCCAACTAACTTTCAAAGCGCAAATACTCCCTCCGTCCTTGCGAATTAACTAGTATGTCATCGTCACTTAATCAGTAGGAAATTAACTCACAAGGAGAAGGCTTGAAGCAAACCAACAAAAAACAACTACACCCTATGATATTTGAATTGCAGATTTTCAAAAGCACCAACAAGCTAGTATAGCAAGTTATTTGATGAAGACCTCAAAGATTCAGCACATGTATTAATGGGTTCTCAAGTTAAGATATATTACCATGACCATTTCAGACTTCAGTGCTTGATAGTTTTTTAACGAATCTTACCGGTTTCACGGAATGTAAGAAAAAACAATCATCATGATCTCATTTAGCCACCTTAATTCTTTTTCTAGTTTCAACAATAATAAATTAGCTATAACCTATTCAGATAGACATATTAAAGTTGAATTACACACAACCACAAATCACAAGTTCCTCAATCTAGAATGAAATACCACCAATAAAGTTAAGATTTGAGATATCTGTAGAGACATCAAGTACTCTTATTATTCTTTTTGTTTTCTTGTTTTTTGGTTCTACAATCCCTGTTGGTTATACCCCAGTCATAAGTTTCCAGTAATTCAAAACCGATGACATTTTAATGGTAAAACCTATCAGATTATGAACCATCTAGAGTTTAAAGTAACCAACAAAAAATACAATATCCCCTTTTACACGGACATACCATTGCAAGCTATTTAAGAAAACTAATAATAGCTTTGTCTAGAAAGCTACATAATCACAAATGACCATTTATCAGTAACAAATTTAGTTTTAGAATAGGTCAAAAGACTTTCCATATGCCCCTCTTAAAATCCTAGCATAACAAAAGTACCTATTGAACTAAGCACATAATTACAAGTCCACATGGTTTTCTAACTCATAAATACTCATTAAACCTAAATTGCTTAAGGCATTAGGTATGGGTTCAGACTTCAGAATAATTAAACCCTGTAATGCAGTTTGTTTAAGCCTTGGAGGAATAAATCATTTTAAAACTATACCTAAAACCTCCAAGGTATTGGTTTAGAAAACCAGAAGCACGGGGCAAACTTTTCCAAACATACAGCTATCAAGAAGAAAGAGGTACGCACGACTACGATAATTTGATGTGTGCGGGGATCAATTCTGGAAAGGAGTGGCAGTTTCATGAGTAACAAATTACTCCTGTGGCACATTCAATCCTAAATCCTGTAGAAAAACCACAAAATTTTAACTATCATACACTTGGAGAGATTTAGAAATTTCCATCCAATTTATTATTGCTTGCGATAGCGAACAGGAAAATCAAACATTCTTGAGCAAACTCCCCAAATCACCAAAGTAAACTTCAGTGTTAGAAACAATGAGGGGTTCTAAAGACAAATACTTTTGGAGCATGATCGAGATATGTAAAGTACCCTAGAATAAAGTTGTAATATAGTTTGGAAGCAGAGCAACGCCATTTTTTAGATATAAAGGTAAATGGATTCCTCTATAATCTTAGAGCTGCCAAGATTTTCAGGATAAGAATCATTTAATGGTTAAGTGACTATGCAAGAAACCATAACAAGATTAACCAACATATGCTACTTAAACAAAAGCAATATTGATCATTTGAAAGGTATAATGCTGAAGGCGCATAAGTTGAAGTAGAGACTGCTGTTCACATCAAATCATGTCTTTGGAAAAGAGTTGTAGACTGGCAAAGCCTCCTCCATTTTTCGTTTCAAGAGTAATTAAAAAATGTATTGACCCTTCTGCCCTATTATACCCAAGAAATTAAACCCAAATATATGCTCTTAACTATTAAGTCTTACTGTAGTCAAAATGAAACCCATTAACCCTAATCTATCAAAAAAATCAGAAGGCTGTAGTTTTTCCACTTACAAAATTACCAACACGTCAACAATCAACATAAACAGACATTGCAGCACATTTCTGCAAGAAAATTTAGGCGCACGCAAAATGTGTAATTGGACCACCCATGTAAATATTGTTTACATTTACTGAATAAAATATTTGTTTACATCATATATTGTACAATGATGTTTCTAGTGAAACATAGTGATTCACACTTATACAATTCTAACTTTGTGAGCTCGTGTCTCACTTTACTCTCACAACACTTTTATGTTGATTTGGTTTACTCCACTAGTCTTTTGGTGTACTTGAGATTCAATTATAGCGTTTACAATGTTGGTGTAAGCACTATGTTCAATACTTCTACCATTTTCTACACTAAGATTTCTCTATATCATTCTACAAGCTTGTACAAAGTATCTCTTAAAATGTTAGCTTTATGGACATTCCATAAGCATTGTCTACAGGGGCGGAGCTAGTATGTTGTCATTGCTGTCAAGTGACAGCACTTAATTACAGAAATTATGTTATATAGATCACTTATCAGTGTTGGTTGACTTGGTTAAAGTGTCATACTTCCATGCAATAGAGCTAGTGTTCGAATCCCATTAGCTAATTCTTTCTTGTTTATTTTTTTTCCTGACATGTAATATTATTTTGCATTATCTCCAACAAGTTTTCTCATCAATGTTTTAATTAGTTTGTATTTATTTTAATACCACTATGTCGTATAACTGTCTTACGCACATCAATTGTTACTTTTGCATTATCTCCAACAAGTATGCTCATTCGACATTGTGAATTAATAACATATTTTTGTGAGTATTTAATCTTCATGGGGCTTTTCATAAATAATTTGTTTCTTTGTGTTATTCATCAAATCTTGCCATGCATTCACTTCAATTAACAAATTAGAGGGTCTTAAATAGTGGGCAAAAGTTTTAAATCAAACAATTTTAGACGATATCGTGAGCCACTTTTAAAATATGAAGATTCGACTTGGATAATTGTACTAATTAAAAAATATTTTTATTTAAATTATTGTCATCACTTGTTTTTTTCATGGATCCGCCCCTGATTGTCTAGATCTTTCATATTATTTTTTAACTCGGGAAGAAACTAATCCACAAATAGATATTCTTATACAAAAACCGATAAAGAAGGAAAAAATAAGGTAATTACCACGATAATCAACACCCGAGTTGAGTTTAACAACAACAGGGCGACCTCGAATGGATTTAAGAAAATCAGCTGGGGTTTTGGTGTTAGACGATCCTTTTTCACCTCCAGTACTCATCTCTTATCCTCACAATTAAGCTTAGCTATAGATCAACAATATGAAAGTAAGATTAGGGTTTGTAAAACGAAACGTCAAATTTAAATTGGCAGATGTATTCATTTGTTGAAATTGAGATGATATTTATGCAATATGGAAATTTCAGAAGGAAATCGAAGAGTATTACCTGATAGTAAACTGCGAAATTGTTGAAGCCGATTGGAGAGAAAAATGGAGATTCTTGTGAACAGATGAGAGAAATGTAAAACCCGCCAAAAGCCCTAGACTTTCAACTGGAATTACTTTTTTGAACTAAACTCAACACAAGAATTTTTAAACCCTAAAATTGCCCACAAATTCTCAAATGAAGATTATTTTTAAGGAAATTTCATATAATAGTATTTAGTTTTCGTGAAATGTTAGTGGTAACATTTATTTAAGAAAATTTCACAAGATTAGGGCCGACAAAAGTTGACCCGACCTGCTAAACTGACCTGAACCTAACCCGAAATAAGTAGGTTTGGGTTGAGACTTTTGACCCAATTAATTAAATGTGTTAATTTCGAGTTAAGTGAATAAGTATAAGTTAAACTTAGTTCATTTAATATATTCTTATTTTTCATAGTAAATACAAAATAAAAACATAAAACATAAAATTAAAATTAAAGCCTAAAAAATTAGATTTAATCAACGTTAAAAACCTTAAAACAAAAACAAAAAAAATTATAAACGGGTTAAGTGGGTCGAAATCAGGTCAACCTGATCTGTTGCAGATCGGGTCAAGGTTGTGATTTTTAACCCAATTAGCTAAATGGGTTGGGTTTGGGTCAAGGGTTTTCTGACGTGTTTATATATGACCCGACCCAACCTAATCTGTTTGACAGGCCTACACATGATAGCATCAAGTTTATGCAATATCTAATTGGCGTAGCATTTTTCGCTAAGTTCTTATAATTAAATTCCGTTTAACTCATTATTTTGTGAGTGTTTTCCACATGGTAGCATTCAGTTTTTATTCTCAAATGTTAATTCATGTTTTTAACGTTTAATTCATTAACGCCCATAAATGTTGTAATAATTAGTTTTCATTCAAATTTTTGGCATTATAAAGTTCAAAAGGTGCATGTCAAGTAGGGGTGTTCATAACCGGGTACCCGGCATATTGACTACCCGGAAAGTCGGGTACCCGGTTAGTTGGGTACTTATTTGGACGTCCCATGTCCCGAGTGCTTTGCTGAACAAGAAAGGGATATTTTTTGATAGATTTTATTTTCCTTGATATTAACGGGTCAACGGGTACCCGCCTGAATTCATTAAGTGGCCCATGACCCGTCTCGGTTAATAAAATAATCCTTAAATTCCGGGGCACAGGGTCAGGTACTTTTGAACACCCCTAATCTTAAGCACTAATAAAATTGTTGGCATTATAAAGTTCAAAAACTGGATGCTACCATATGGAAAAAACTTACAAATTGATGTATTTAACAAGAATTTAAAGGGAAATGCTACAGCAATTAGACTGTGCATAAACTGAATGCTATCATGTGGAATTTTCTTAAAAACGTGCTATCACTGGCATTTCATGAAAACTAGATGCTACAATTTGGAATTCCCTTATTTTTATTAGACTAGTTCAATCTACATCATTAAGTAATTACTTATTATTTTAAGGTGATCAATTAGAGAAATAAACTTATTATATAGACTCGCATATAGTCTTATAACTTGGCTGCAATGAAGTTCAGTTTGGTAAATTTAAAGTTGTGCTTTGCAAAAAATATTTGAAATTGTAATTCTAAAAAACTCTAAATTTAAAGATTATAGTTTGCATATGATTCAAAATTAAAAAAGGAAAGTTTTCAACATGGTAATTCTAAGTTTGAGCCATTTCCCTGAATAATGTAAATGGGTTAAATATTTTCTATTGTGCATTGAAAGGAAACTTAATTCTCTGGGTACTGTCCACGTAGGACATTCAACAAAAATAAATTTTTTTCCCTTGTTTTTTAAGTAACTACTACCTTAAATAACGGTTTAATTCTAGTGCACAGATAAAACGCTAAACTAAATGGAGGTTCATTCTTGAAGAAGAAAAAATTTAAATGATCCTAAAATTGCTATTTTAAATGACGATTTATGTATATTATGTAATATATATATATGTGTGTGTGTGTATATATATATATATATATATATATATATATATATATATTGCGGATTTACATATGGGCCCCACCGAGCACGTGCCTCAGGGACTTTAAAAAAAAAGTTCGAAAATCCTACAGATGATAGGGGTCATTTTGGTGTGCTTCAGAAATCAGAAATGTGAAAGAATCCTCAATTCTCCTCCCTCTCTCATTCCTAAAAAACCCCAAAAACTCTACATAAACCTTCGCTGCCTCGCTCCACCGCCGCACCGCCCACCGCCGGCTTTTACTCCATCACAGACGCTGCCGAGTGCCGCCGCTGCTGTCTGGACCCTGGTGTTTGACGTTTGATTTTGTTGAAGGTATATCTTGTTCTAATCTTTTACATAGTTTTAATCCTAGACTCCTAGTGTATCTTATTGATTTGTTGTTTTGTTTTAACCTTGATTTTTGAATTTTGTTTGAACTTAGAATATTGTTTCTTGAACTTTTTGTTTATGTAATTATGTTGTTTGTGTATTGTGTTATGTGTAATTGAAAATTTGTTAATGTTAAATTGTTAATGTGTTTGTTAAAGAGAAAGAAAGTGAAACTAATACAAATTTAAAAACCCCAACCCCAACATATGAAGAAGGATTACATGAAAATTGCTCAGATTTGAATTTAATATTCTTGGAATTTAAGCTTTAATTTATCAAATTTCTCATCAAGTCTTTCTAAAAGAGGGTGGCTTTGTGGGTGATACATTAAGTATTTGGTAGTATGATGGTTGTGCTTTGCTATGCTTAAGTCTGAACTAAGTAGTGAAACATTGTATAGGTCTTAAGCAAGTCATACTCCTCAAGACCTATTGCAATCTAACATCATTAATAAACCTTGGTGCTTTACAAATTCTAAGCAAACATCAATGGTATTCCAAAAAGCAGAATCAAACTAAATTATCAAGAGAAATTTAGAAATTGAAGTGACACTGAATTACATGGAAAATACAGATATAATCTACATCACTTTAGGCTTCAAGTAGCAACTGGACTATAATAATAATTACATGGAAAATACAGATATAATCTACATCACTTTATATTAATTTGGATTTGGCTTGAACTCGTGGTATTATTGCGCTTCTACAGCTCATTTTAGCCTTAATTACTCATATACTCCTTTCCTTCTTCCTCTTTGTGTCGATTAACCCTAAACAAAAAAAAATAAAATTTTAGCCTTAATTACTCATATACTCAATCAATTACTTCAAATTATCTACATTGAATTCTTCCATCTTGAATCTTGATTACTTCTCCATTTCATCTACAATTGAAGGCAAATAATGAACCCTAGCTCTTCTTATTTTTTTGAATCTTTGTAATTTGATGATTATTATTATACTTGTTGTTGGTTGCGATTGGGTTATGTTTATTCATCGTAAACATACGACGTTTGAGGTGTTTCTTACCAAAGTGTATGAAGTTATTGGTTGCGATTGTAGTTCTTATGAATTAAAAATGGAGATGAAGGACTGCAGACGAGAACTTCCCAGTTCGACATCGATCGCACGTAGAAGCATGGAATGTTCAAGAAAGCGCGATCGTACAAGGAGAAAACTACACAGGTTAGAACCTGGGTATGTACATGGCATGGTATAGGCAGATCATGATATTGCGCATCACGAACCCAACATTTACACAGCCAACATCACACTATCATCCCACTGCTACAATATTGGTTTGCTATCTTTCAACGTTAGGAAACTATTAATTAGCAATATATAAGTCTTATAAAACTTATTATTTATGTGCAGGCTGAGCGCATAAAATCGGTTCTCCTACAGTGTAGTGACGCAACACACGGGGCCTCAGCGTTGCCTGATGATGTGGGGTATCGCCTGTGTAATCAGACAATGGGCTCCATCAACGCGTCGTTGACGGAGGTGTTAATTCAGACGGGGTATGATTACCTAATTCCCACTCGTCCCATTGCCATTGATGATGACACGTTGCACACTCCTTCCATTAGAGGTTCTGGTCACAGAGGTAGTTCTTCACGAGGTTCAAGTAGAGGTTCTTCAAGAGGATCCTGTCCTTTATCTCGTCGAGGTCGATCATCGGGAACTCCATCATCATCTACAGGTGCTATGTCGCCATTTGTTCCCCCATGGCCTGTGTATACTCCTCCACATCCATCGCCTCCAAACCGGATCTTGACATATCATCGTTCTAGTCAGCGACGAGCTCCTTACGGGGCAATTATCCTTACGGGGGAACTCTTTCGAAAATCCGGTCGAAACAATTACTTATTCGCCTATTTCCTGGCACATAAACCGAAAAAAGAAATTTAACATCATTTTTACCCATCATAACGATTTTTTTTCAAAGAACGGACATCGTGTTTATCTTAATGGGACAAATCTTTCAAAAATCCGGTCGAAACAAGTGGTTATTCGCATATTTTCAGACACATAAACCGAAAAAGAAATTTAACGTCATTTTTACCCATCATAACGATGATTTTTCAAAAAACGGACATCGCAATTACCCTTATGGGATAACGCTTTTGAAAATCCGATCAAAATACCCTTATGGGTAATCGCGAATATGCTGCTTCGAAAAATTATAAGTACTTGTTTTGATCGGATTTTTGAAATAATTACTCCATAAGGATAATAACGACATCCGTTTTTTAGAAAAAGATCGTTATGAAGGGTAAAAATAACGTTAAATATCTTTTTTTATTTTATTTTATTGAATTATGTGTTTTAATTTTAATTATTTAAAAAGCGAGGACAAATGAGATACTGCCACATAGACAACATAACCTCTAAAATTGGTCAAACCCTCAAACTTAACGGACAACTAATGTTTTCCGTTAAGTGGTAGTCATTTGCAGAGAAATATATTAGATTAGGTAGTTTATTGAAAAAAAAATAAGATAATTTTTTTATAAATAGACTTATAAATTTTAAAGAAAAAGAAAAGGTTTCTTTGGTTTGATCATTGTTGTCACCATATGGAAATCCTCCAGAAAAAAGAAAAGAAAAAAAAAGATAATATTTTTATAAATAGGCTTATAAATCACCATATGGAATTCCTCTGGAAAAAAAAATTAAAAGAAAAGAAAAAGGTTTCTTGAGTTTGATTGTTCTCACCATATGGAATTCCTCCAAAAAAAAAGAAAATAAAATTTTAAAGAAATAAGAAAAGGTTTCTTGGATTTGATTGTTGTCACCATATGGAAATCCTTCAGAAAAAAATAAGATAATTTTTTTATAAATAGACTTATAAATATTGATCTACCACATGGAAAAACAAAAAATTAAGTGTCATCATATGGAATTCCTTTGGAAAAAAAATTAAAGAAAAGAAAAAGATTTCTTGAGTTTGATTGTTGTCACCATGTGGAATTCCTCCGGAGAAAAAAAAAAAAAAATTTAAACAAAAAAGAAAAGGTTTCTTGGGTTTGATTGTTGTCACCATATGGAAATCCTTTAGAACAAATAAAATTTTAAGAAAAAGAAAAGGTTTCTTGGGTTTGATTGTTGTCACCATATGGAAATCCTTCAGAAAAAAATAAGATAATTTTTTTATAAATAGACTTATAAATCAAATGTTTCTTATAATTTTTTCTTTAAAAAAAATATTGATCTACCACATGGAAAAACAAAAAATTAAGTGTCACTATATGGAATTCCTCCGGAAAAAAAATTTAAAGAAAAGAAAGGTTTCTTGAGTTATATTGTTGTCACCATATGGAATTACTCTAGAAAAAAAAAAAGGTTTCTTGGGTTTGATTGTTATCACAACCATATGGAAATCCTCAAGAAAAAAAAAAAATCTTTAAAGAAAAGAAAATGGTTTCTTGGGTTTGAGTGTTTGAAGCTGCTTCTATATAAATCGAGGCAAAACACTTGAAACCGCCATTTTTATCCTATGTCTTCTTCTCATTCTCTTCTGCATGGTCCTGCATCGTCCTGGGGTTCGTAATCATATACTTGTCGTTTTGAATAATGTAATTTGTTTCGTCTTCATTGTGTGTTCTCCATGGCTATTTGTTGATCCTTCGATTTGTTGTAACAACTCTTGAGTTCTATAATTCCATGGCTTTTGGTTTGATTTCGATGGCTGAGTTTTCAGAATGATGAGTTAGATATTTTGGCCGAATTTCAGTGATTTTATCGCGTGTTTCTAAATCAGGCAAAAGTTGGATTACGCTCTTGAGGGTTCCTCTGGATTTTGCCTTTCACTATAAAAGTTTTTCAATCTTGAAATAATATTTTTTTTGAATGTCCTTTGGTTTCTTTGATACATTGTTCAATTTTAATGTTAATATATTTGTGTCCCCTTAATCTTTATCAAATATTTGTGTTTCTTTCAGTGATTGCAGTAATTGGTTTTGAAGCTAAGAACATTTGTGTGAGATTTCAATCATCAATAGAAGAAGAAGAAACCCTCAGCTTATTTAGAAAAAGACAATAATCTGGATTAATGGAGAGTGAGTTATTGCAATTGTTTGAGACCGCCAAGAAGGCCGCTGATGCAGTGGCAGCATTAGATGACGCTTCAGACAAGGGGAAACACTTGAAAGAGGCCCAAACAAAGCAATTGGGTTCACCTAGACCATACAAGTTAGCCAAGAGGCCCAAGACCGAAAGAGGTTCCGTTGAAAGACAACTAGAAAATAGCAACTGTTCAGCGGACTATGTCAAGGTGAAGACAGCAATTGATTACCATAAGCTAGCTGCTCATGCTCCGTCAAAGTTGACGTCCATGATCAAGTGTGGTGATTCGACTCGTGATAGGAATCGAGAATTTCTTTTAGATGCGTTATCCAAAGTTGTTACAGAGGCAGATGAAAGCATTAAAGAAAATGTGGCTGCCTGTGATCCTGTACGCGTAGCTGTTTCACTAGAGTCTGTTTTGTTCGATAAGTGGGGTGGTTCTTTGGGTACTCAAAAGTATAAATACCGAAGTATTTTATTTAACATTAGGGATACGAAAAACCCAGATTTTCGCAGGAAAGTGCTTTTAGGAGACATCAAACCCGAAAGAATAGTCAACTTGACAGCGGAAGAAATGGCTAGTGATCAACGACAATTAGAGATCAAGCAGATTCGAGAGAAGGCTCTTACTGATTGTGAGCTTGGTAGTCCACCGAAGGCCTCAACTGATCGGTTTAAGTGTGGTCAATGTGGTCAGCGCAAGTGCACATATTACCTGATGCAAACTCGAAGTGCTGAATCTGATGAACCTATGACTACATTCGTAACTTGTGTCAACTGCAATAACCGTTGGAAGTTCTGACTAGAAAATGGAAAATAATTTACCAAAAACAGCCTGTTTTTCCCATAAAAATTAGATCAACAGAACTTCCAACGGTTATTGCAGTTGACACAAGTTACGAATGTAGTCATAGGTTCATCAGATTCAGCACTTCGAGTTTGCATCAGGTAATATGTGCACTTGCGCTGACCACATTGACCACACTTAAACCGATCAGTTGAGGCCTTCGGTGGACTACCAAGCTCACAATCAGTAAGAGCCTTCTCTCGAATCTGCTTGATCTCTAATTGTCGTTGATCACTAGCCATTTCTTCCGCTGTCAAGTTGACTATTCTTTCGGGTTTGATGTCTCCTAAAAGCACTTTCCTGCGAAAATCTGGGTTTTTCGTATCCCTAATGTTAAATAAAATACTTCGGTATTTATACTTTTGAGTACCCAAAGAACCACCCCACTTATCGAACAAAACAGACTCTAGTGAAACAGCTACGCGTACAGGATCACAGGCAGCCACATTTTCTTTAATGCTTTCATCTGCCTCTGTAACAACTTTGGATAACGCATCTAAAAGAAATTCTCGATTCCTATCACGAGTCGAATCACCACACTTGATCATGGACGTCAACTTTGACGGAGCATGAGCAGCTAGCTTATGGTAATCAATTGCTGTCTTCACCTTGACATAGTCCGCTGAACAGTTGCTATTTTCTAGTTGTCTTTCAACGGAACCTCTTTCGGTCTTGGGCCTCTTGGCTAACTTGTATGGTCTAGGTGAACCCAATTGCTTTGTTTGGGCCATCAAGAACAATGTATCAAAGAAACCAAAGGACATTCAAAAAAAATATTATTTCAAGATTGAAAAACTTTTATGGTGAAAGGCAAAATCCAGAGGAACCCTCAAGAGCGTAATCCAACTTTTGCCTGATTTAGAAACACGCGATAAAATCACTGAAATTCGGCCAAAATATCTAACTCATCATTCTGAAAACTCAGCCATCGAAATCAAACCAAAAGCCATGGAATTATAGAACTCAAGAGTTGTTACAACAAATCGAAGGATCAACAAATAGCCATGGAGAACACACAATGAAGACGAAACAAATTACATTATTCAAAACGACAAGTATATGATTACGAACCCCAGGACGATGCAGGACCATGCAGAAGAGAATGAGAAGAAGACGATAACAATCAAACCCAAGAAACCTTTTTTTTTTTTTTTTTTTCTAGAGTAATTCCATATGGTGACAACAATATAACTCAAGAAACCTTTCTTTTCTTTAAATTTTAATCTTTTTTTTTTGTATTTAATTTTTTGTTTTTGGTACAAAAAACCAAAACCTTTTCTTTTTTTTAAAATTTTTTTTGTCTTAGGATTTCCATATGGTGACAACAATCAAACCCAAGAAACCTTTTCTTTTTTGTTTAAATTTTTTTTTTTTTTCTCCGGAGGAATTGCACATGGTGACAACAATCAAACTCAAGAAATCAATTCCATATGATGACACTTAATTTTTTGTTTTTCCATGTGGTAGATCAATATTTATAAGTCTATTTATAAAAAAATTATCTTATTTTTTTCTGAAGGATTTCCATATGGTGACAACAATGATCAAACCAAAGAAACCTTTTCTTTTTCTTTAAAATTTATAAGTCTATTTATAAAAAAATTATCTTATTTTTTTTTCAATAAACTACCTAATCTAATATATTTCTCTGCAAATGACTACCACTTAACGAAAACATTAGTTGTCCGTTAAGTTTGAGGGTTTGACCAATTTTAGAGGTTATGTTGTCTATGTGGCAGTATCTCATTTGTCCTCGCTTTTTAAATAATTAAAATTAAAACACATAATTCAATAAAATAAAATAAAAAAAGATATTTAACGTTATTTTTACCCTTCATAACGATCTTTTTCTAAAAAACGGATGTCGTTATTATCCTTATGGAGTAATTATTTCAAAAATCCGATCAAAACAAGTACTTATAATTTTTCGAAGCAGCATATTCGCGATTACCCATAAGGGTATTTTGATCGGATTTTCAAAAGCGTTATCCCATAAGGGTAATTGCGATGTCCGTTTTTTGAAAAATCATCGTTATGATGGGTAAAAATGACGTTAAATTTCTTTTTCGGTTTATGTGTCTGAAAATATGCGAATAACCACTTGTTTCGACCGGATTTTTGAAAGATTTGTCCCATTAAGATAAACACGATGTCCGTTCTTTGAAAAAAAATCGTTATGATGGGTAAAAATGATGTTAAATTTCTTTTTTCGGTTTATGTGCCAGGAAATAGGCGAATAAGTAATTGTTTCGACCGGATTTTCGAAAGAGTTCCCCCGTAAGGATAATTGCCCCGTCCGTTTTTTGAAAAAAAATGTTATGATGGGTAAAAATGATGTATATAGAACTTTCAACTTTCAACTTTCAACGCAAACTATAATATGTATGAAAGACCTTTTTTTAATCCAAATGATAAGCCCGAACTTTCAACTTTTTCATATAGTAGACAAATGGTTAAGTTTTTTCAGACCCTCTCTTGAGAGACCGTCTATAGTATAGGTGCACAAATTATGGCAAAGCAACGCTCTAGTTACGGCAAAACAACGCTCCAATAGGTGCACAAGTTATGGCAAAGCAACGCTCTAGTAGTACAATGCGACAATCAACAAACAGATTTTCGAGTAACTAACAAGGTAAGAACTCGTCAAATGTGCATACACGACTACACCAAATTACAAAATCAGCATTTCATACACCTCTCCTACAAAAGAAGACGATCTCAAAAGATCCGAGATTCCTATAAGTCTTCATTATCAGCATTGAGATGATCACAGAAAGGTGTTACTACTACACTAATTCTCTGATGCGTTTACGCATATAGTTAATCAGTGATCGCCTAATCAGACTTAACGTAAATTACTAGCAGGGTTGAGAACTTCAGTACGCTCAGACTCCTTATTCGCTAGTCCTCCGTTTTGATGAATCTGCAAAGATTAAACGCAAAATCGAACAAGTCTGAGACAGCACCCGCCAAGAGAGCATGGAAGGACTATATACATGTTTAGCTCAGAAAACTGGCATAACATAATACATATAGAAGTGTGCAGCCGTCAACAGCGGTTAAGACACTACCCGGAGATGACCCGAAGTGATCAGAAAAGTACCCGAGCATAAAAAGAAAACCAAGTTAGCATTGTCTACAAGGTAAGCGCTAGACCCAAAAACAACACGAAACCCGACTTGACCCAAAAATTTCTAAATATCATGCAAGCATATTTTTTTATCGAGTTGTTTCAAGAGGGTTACAACTGACGAGGAGCTCGGTTATTGGATTTCATCTACTGGTCCTTTTAAGGAGCTTTTTTGGA
The DNA here is from genome assembly GCA_019425755.1 of Amaranthus cruentus. NCBI lineage: Eukaryota > Viridiplantae > Streptophyta > Magnoliopsida > Caryophyllales > Amaranthaceae > Amaranthus > Amaranthus cruentus. The sequence continues at coordinate 5,982,485 of CM033463.1, read as the reverse complement.
TGCCTAAGATGAAACTTTTCACTTATGCAAAACTTCAAATAAATCAAATTTTTTTCAATTGATTTTAGAATCAAAACAGATCTATCTCACTGTACTTCCTTCGCAAAAACGGTCATTAGCTCGAGCCTATTACAATTTATGCATCCAAGTTTCTCAACATGCAGTCTACTTATTATATGCAGAAATCTAAACTTTTACCACTGAAATAGTTAAAGCAACTCAGTAGTCGATCAAATGCATACCACTAAGGGGCATGCTTGAAACAGAGGTAAATATTTTAGGGGGAAATAAACTCAAACATCAACAACAACAATGTTAGAGCCTTGATCTTAAAAGATTAGGATCGGCTACATGAACCAATGTATCGGCTCCAATGGTCGTTCACATAGATTCTTCTCCTCCATTCATTCCAAATTTCTCCCATCTCAATTCGTAAGTCTAGATCTTTCATATCCTTTGCTCTCATATCAAAACCGTTATTTCCCCTTTGCAAATTTTCTCCTTGTTTTAACCTCTTTACTTTATTTCTCTTCATTTATTCCCATTCCAAGGAAGCCCTAAGTTTACAACCCATTAATTGCACAAAACAGCCAAGGTTCGTAATTCATACCTGCATCTCTGGTTTTGATAATGGATTCCATGTATGTCCAACGTTGCTAAAGGACTTTTCTTGTCCTTGAGGCATCGGGTTTAAAGTAGCATATTCCACTAGTGACAGATGGGACTTTTTCCGCTTCCTTCGCCGCGATATACCAAGATTTGGACTCCAAGCAGGTGGTGGTTTGTCAGGAATGTGATACAAGATGCCTTTCAGGGTATCAGAACCCATGTTCACAGACACAACATATCCATTATCCAACTTTTCATCGATAACTCCAACCAAAGTAGTTTCGGGCTGTATTTGGACACATGCTACACAAAACAAAAGGCACAAATTTTAGTCATTGTCTACATTCTCAACAAAAGAATTACAAACACAAAAGTTGCACATAGCTAATTCACATTTCACTCTATTGATTTGTTGTGTACTAGATCTAGGACACTAACAGCCTGTTTGGTAGATGGTATTAAACGATGGTAATGGGAATGAAAACTAGTGTAATTTTGGTCGAAAAATCTCTTGCTACCTTGATGGCTATGCTTGTCCAACTTCAATCATATCATTTTCTTTATAAATTTCATTCCCATGCATTGTCATTAGTAGAGGTGGCAATTAGGTGGTAATGGAAATTTGTAAACAAAAAACTTTTTCGTGATCAAAGTTTCAACACCATGGGAATGACATGGAACTTTTGATGAAATTTTACGCTATAAATCATTCCCATCACCACCATTTAGTACCACTAACCAAACAAGTCGTAAGCTCATTTATCTAGCATCTCATAAGGTAAATTGTAATGTGGCATGTATATAGCAAGCATACTCACGAAACTAATGACAAGTTTAGCAATCAAATTTTCTTTATCCTCATTAGTTAGTAATAAATGCACCTTGATGATAAATGATATAGAAGCAGATATTCAACTCTTGCTTAAATTGTCTAGCTCCGACAATTGGGCACTAATAAAAGTTGCTTTGAAGTTTTATGATAAAAAATGGACGATAATGGGAATAATAGTGAGCACAATTATGAATTATAACATAAAAAACAAACATGAAAAACACTTCAAACATTGGTGACTTGTTGCTTAGGAATAGAAACGGGTAATGCTTCATGATTTCAAATTTCACCGATTTTGAAATCAATCATCTTTTCCTTCTTCCGAAAGTAAATATGTATCAAGTGCTCCTTTGTCCATATGGGTTTGCTCCAAAGGGGGAAACTTGCATTTGAAGGGACAATAGCGTGGGTAAAAGAAAGTATTGTGGAGAGATATGTAGAAGATATGCATCAAGTGCTCCTCTGTCCATATGGGTTTGCTCTAAAAGGGGAAACTTGCATTTGAAGGGACAATAGCGTGGGTAAAAGAAAGTAAATGTGGAGATATATGTAGAAGGAATTGGTGGGGAAAGCACCTAAAATTTAGGCAATGGGGTATCAAATGCTCCCTTTGTCCCCATGAGTTGCCTCATATGCTATTATAAGTTATCTCTAATGATTAATGGGGCTTCATCAACTCAAGAACCAAGTGTGCAACAGCTGTGCGGGAAAAATTGCATTATGCAAAGATTTGCGCACAATAAGATTATTGCCAAAAGAACAAAGGGTAACAGGATACAACTAAACTGAAGGAAAATAACTACGAAGCACCTCTCAATTAGTTATATTTATACCACTGCTAATAAAAAACTATAGCTTTTTCAGCTTCATCTGCCCAAGCAAAGAATACCTAAAAACTACCATGTTGATAACCACAATTTCTAGAACGAATCCATTGCTCACTACCATTGTAACATAATTCTCCTGTTAATTCGCTATTCGCTCAAAATGACACTAAAATAGCCTAAAACCGACTATAATTCGCCTTTTTTATTCATGATTCGCAAGGAGATTTGTGAATCATGACAGTGCTCACTACGGTCAATTTTGATGAAGAATCACTTATGCAAGACAATATTCTTCTAGGCCTCAGATCACAATTCAAAGGTATACATTTACATTCAACACAGAGAGTAAATATAAGTATATGACTAGTCTATATATAGGAAAAAACAACAGGTCTATAGACACCAACATCAGAAGCCTTCCACTGTTCCACATACCTTGAAAATGACTATTGGCGGCAGATCCTTCATTGCAGTATAAGGTAGCTTGCTTGTTGGATCCAATAACCCCAATTTGTTTTGCAGCCTCTAAGCAGCACGATTAAATAGAGATTTGTAAGGAATTGGACTAGGAAAAACATGGTAGTCAAGGTAGAGGTAGCTTATGATTAAGCTATTGTACCAGTGATGGAAACTTCGGGTGCTTTTTTCTTTAAGAAATAAGCTTGCTCAAAGTGATAAAGCAATGACGAATAGTATTTACGTAGGAGAAATGATTTTTTGAAACTAGTTATCCCAACTGTACAGGTGGAAACCACGTCATTCCATTTACGTTCAGCAATAACCTAAAAGAAAGCAAAGAAACTATGTATAGTATCACATAATATGAGACTACGGAAACATCACTTAAGCTATGATTGCATCGGTCATATACACAAGGAACAAAACATTAACTCCATAATACATAAATATTAATGAAATAATCTTTATGTAGGAAAAGGAAACTAAAAGTTGTATCATCTTGCCATGCATAAGGATAGCACAGTAACAAACAAAAATCTAACACTTAGGACAGGTGCATGTACAACAGTTTTGCAAAGCCGTGTAATGGAAAAACTAAATTTTATAATTGCCATAAATTCTAACATTACTCTCTAATTGGGGTCTAACACTTAAAGCCTACCATAATTCATCGAACCAGGATTCATTGTGCAGTGCTTACGGAATCCTGGAAGGATATTGAGCAGACAAACAGTTGGTGTATCAGACTATGTGTTCCTATCTATGTCACAACTCACAACTGTCTAGGAACTTCCTTTGTGCCGTAAACTTGCTTAATTGTGGCCCCTGCCATCCAGCAACCTATAATGCTGGTCACTTCTCATGTACTCCCACTGTTGCTAGGATGTGATCCCCACAAGCAAAAGTAGCAAAGAACAAATAAGATATACAACAAAATCCAAGGTTGCGACGTATCATACTGACCGAGTTGTAAAGATTTTTGAATATTCTTAGCTCTACGTATTCTCAAATTAGTGGTGAATCAGTAGACATGGCTATATAGTTTTACATGAATTGCACGCAATACTGAGCATTGCGGAAAATGTAGCAGTCAAATTAAGGCTCAAGGTGTAAGGCTAACATTTAAAATATAAGAAAAAAGACAGAATCTAAATCTCACAATATCGACAAAACATGTAGGCATGTAGTATGTCTAGCATGCAATGTCACTAGAAAAAGGAAGCACATGCCCCACTTAAGAGAAAACGTAAAATTCAAGAGAACTACGGTACCTTAGTTTGTAAAAGACATTCAATTAACCAGCTAAACTTCACCCCCTTGGCTAAATAATTGGGATCTGCCAACATAGGGTACACCATCATAGTGCAAAAATGTTCTAGTCATGATCACTGTAAAAATCATGGTGATGCAATAATGATACGTTGCGAAGGTCAAATATCGATCGAGACTTTGAGATATTCCTTGAACTAGTGTAACAAGCGATTTTTACTATACAAGTATTGTCGTTTGGGTAGATTTGAAAACCTTTACAACTTAAATAATATGGTACGGTGCGAACTAGTTTTTGAACCATACACGTCAATTTCTAGGTAACAATGACACCAAATCCAACTTATGTCGCAACGATGCACAAAGGGCAATTATGCACAAAGATTAAAAAAAACACTAGGCCAAAAGATAATGACTGTGATGACATGAAAAGCATCCTCTTGCCTACATTGCTTACGAATTGGGCATATTCCAAATAAAATATTATATTAGGACATAAAAACAAGCTATATGTCCAACATACCACGAGTTTAAACCTAACCCCTCATTACTTTTCGGGCTACCAAACATGCTACAAGAACACCTATTTACATTATATTCATAAAAGTAGTTAAAGAGAATTTCTTTGTGTATAAACATATTAAGATAAATAATCTTTCATGTGGACCGGATTGAGAGGTCGAATGATATCTATTCAATTAAATACAAAATTTCATGAGAAGTACTACTTACTTGGTTAAGACCACCACGAGATGTAACCTCCACAAATAGGCGATGTAAATCTAATGTTGTTCCTTCAATACAAGGGGGACTGAAAGATAATCAGAGAAGAGTAAAAGCCCTCATAAATAAACTAATAAAATATAAATCATCCAAGGACAAACACTTGCACTATGTTTGGCTAGGAAGAAATAAATTGAAAGGAAAGGGAGAGTAATGAAGGGATTACATTTTCTTTCATTTGAATACCAATGAAGGAAAGGAAATTAAGGCAAGAGAATTGACGATATAACTCCTTCAAATAGTCATAGTCATAATCATCAACCCAAGTATCTCGCACACATCAGCGGAAAAGGATAGCGGACATATGATACTCGTGCTCTAAGGAGAGGGCAAGGAGAAATGCACGCACTTAATTTATCCCAAAAGGATAGGTTCCTCCCTTCACATCTTAAACAAAATAAACCTTTCCAACATCCGAAAGATTTGAAAGGAAAACAAATCAATCTTCCCTCCCTTCCCTTTCCCTTCCTTCTCCTCCCCTTCCTTCCTCTCTCCTTTTCCTAATCCAAACATAATGTTAAAGCAGCAATTAGTTGTAAAAGCCACATTGTTGCATAGACATAAACAGTAAAGATACAATGTAGAACTTCTCAAAAATAATTTTTCCTTCTTCCCCTACTAGATACGCCCACTAGGAAGCCACTATATAAACACCTCTTAGGAGGTAAGAATGACAGAGGGAAAATTGGTATTTGCTTACAACTGAGGCAAAAGTCTTTATCCCTCTAAAATACTACACTAGCTTATACGTGGGTAGTAACTTGGGCGTCGGAGGTACTAACATGGGACCACCCGGGGTTATTGGTGTTTATTTTCAGATATTCAATGGTTTCCGATCAACCGCAGTTTTACCACCACATCCGCCTGAAGGTACCCATTTATTTGATTGTTTCCAATTATTAACCGGAACAATTTCCTTCCAAACAATTCTTAAAAAATAGTAGTCAAAAACAATAAAAAAAAAAAACTACAGGAATCAGGAAGGCGAAATTAAACCAAATAACACAGCAAGTATACAATGGATTAAGAAAATCAATCAAGAATTCAAAGCAAATTAAGGGTTTAGATATCACTTCCCAAGAAACAAAATTAAAAGAAAGTGGGTAAAATTAATGCATGAGTAAATGTAGAAGAAAAGAAAAGAGAACAAACATAAATTGGGTATGGAAGTAAGAGTGAAAATCCTTGAGTTTTTGCAGGAAAAGCTCAGAACTTTGAACAAGTTGCTGGTATTCTACAGGTTCCGCCATTGTTAATGGGTAATACTTGGTGTTTGTTGTTAAATCATCTGTCTCGCAAGATTGCTGCTTTCCCACCTCCACCTGCTTCTCCATTTAGCTTTTTGTGCGTTTGTTCGGAGCCCCGAGAATATTGACGATTGGGGTTTTTTTTATCACGGCGTCGGCACCCGGACCAGAGAATGCAACTTCAAAGTCGTAGACTTGTAGTTGAGTTGGTAATTAATCCATTAAATATAGCATATTAGATGAGACATATAATAAATAATAAATAATAAATATAAAAAATTGTAACAAATCTATAAAACCAATAGTCATCAAATTTAATTTATTATGTTTTGTTTGACATTTTGAAGTTGTGACTTTTTACTCTCTCTTTGTCCCCGGGCAAATCGTTGTTATAAGGTTATAGTGCTTTTTCAGAGAGACTGTATTTATAAGAGATGGCTTTTCAGGCCAGGTCCAATAATAAAAAAGAAAAATTTAAAAATTGACGCGCATAGTTTACCCTATTTGAAGTTGGTTTTATAATATATTAAAGTTGATATTATAACCTATGGAAGTTGGTATTATAACCTATTAAAATTGATATTTGGAGTTTGGAGTTGGTGTTATAACTTATCAAAGTTGGTATTATAACCTATTTGGAAATATCAACTTCAAGAAGTTATAATATCAACTCTAATAGCTTATAATACCAACTTCAATAGGTTATAACACCAATTTCAAATGGGATTATACGGAGCACATTTTTCTAGTAGTTGTTTTTTCTTTTATTAACAACTAGGATAGAAACTCGTGCAATGCACGGATTTTTAAATACGTTTATATCTTAATGAAATTTTAGACGAACAAACATCTTCAATTATTGATGTTTTATAGAAGAACATCTTCCATTCATGTTTGGTTGATCTATATTCACCCGTGATAGGCGGCTCGGATCCTAGGTCGTTGAATGTTTTACTTGGCCTGCCCTATGCAATTAATTTATTCGCCTTAATCAACTCTAATGACTAGCATTAACGGTAAGTAAGGGGTCGGTCCACAGGAAAATGTTCATGTGACAAAAAAGAGTTTAATGACAAAGAGATTTTTGATTTCGAGTTTTACAACGAAAACGGTTTTTAATAGCAAATTTCAAACAATAAATAAAAAAGACTAGAATTTGGGGAATTTAACTTCTAATTTGATAAAGGGATGGGTTGAAAATATGTTTTTAACCATTTTTATGATGAGAAATGTCTTTCTAAGTTAGCTCCACAACTTCTGGGCATAGGAACTATATAGTTACTAATATGGTTTAGGAGATTCGGTTTTGGGGCGTAGAACTCGACCATACTAATAACTCCCTAATACATGTTCATGACCTCCAATATAGGTTAATCAAGAAAGAATCATACAAGATAGGCATGGTTCATCATCCTAAGGACGGGCTAGGCCTCGAAGGAATCCTAATTAAGTTAGCCTACTCATTACTAGCATGAATTCATACTTCACAAGTGTTCAAGCAATCAAGCAACATAAATTGTCCATGGATGGAGATCGAAATGGGCTTTCGATTCCTTACCATGGAACTCACATATTCTTTCATGTACATATCTATGCTCAACCCATTACCCCATAAGCAAATTAATTAGCTAACTATATCCCCGAACTCTAGAGAGAAGACTACTCACTCATTGTGATAAATGAAATAAACACATGAGTTATCATACTATACATGGTTGTTGCAATAAACTAAAAGAAGTAAAAGCTTAGAATAACTTACTACCTTCAACTATGGAGGGGTTGAGAATCAAAATAATAAGAACAAAAGCATTAATATTCAAATGATACAAATACTTCACATTAAGTTGCACACCTAAACCCACAAAATTCTGGAATATCTAAGCACTTTAATTGATTAGCAAATGAAAACCACTTCTAACTACTAGTGTTTAAGAGCTAAATTACAACTTAAAGCTTGAAACAAGGAATGAAAGTGCTAAAGGAAGTGTTTGAATGAAGACTAGACAAGTTTCTGAACTTAGAAACACTTAGAATACATTTAAGGATGAATATGCAAAGGAAGAAGAGAGGATGAAGCTAAGCCTAAGCTCAGCTTGTGAGCTGATGCGTCTCACTTCCCTTGAGAACTTGGGGTATTTATAGCCAATTTCAAGTGCTCATCCACTTGCCTTCATGATGATTGTAGAGATGGTCCAACAAGCAACCCTCTCCATCATTAGAGCCAGATGCACAGGAGTAGGAGGTCTGAAGCACGCAAGGGGAAAGATTGGAGGAAGCATGAGGCAAGAAATTACGGGTCAAAAAGCAAACAGTGATCTGCAGGTCTGAAAGAGTCGGGTCGACTGGTCCTGGTCGATTAGTCGACTGGTTTGTACCTGATGCGCACTGCGTCTTTGAAATGTCATAACTTGGTCGTTTCTTATAGGAACTTGTGACCAGTCGTTTTGAAGCTAACGAACCCAACTTTAATCTCCAATAAAAATGGTCATTATAAGTTGACCGTTTTGCATTTGATGATCGAAAAATGTAACATTTCTTTGGTTGACCTTCTTTTAATTAATTTGACTTCCTTTTAGTCACCAACTTAGTTCCTAAGGTCACCAAGCCTCCGAAAGTAAGAGGATAAAGATAATTAATGCTTGTGACGGCTCAAAAACCTGCAAAAATGGACATAACAACAAACACTATACCAAAAGAGTAATATCCTCGAAAATAAGCATAAATTGACTAAATCAGAAGAACAAAGCATAAAGATGGCATAATATGAGTGAAAATTAGGGGATAAATGTACATAAATCATGTGTATCAACCCGCTGCAGGGTTAACTCTAAATTTTGCAAAAAATATGATTTTCCTAACACACATGATTTAGAATGAGTTAACATTGTAAATTTTCCTATTGAAGTCATTATAAATGTTCTCTTTTCGTCCATCATGATTAAGTGAATAGATGTGGTCACATCTCTCTCTTTATAATCCCATACATATGTATGACCTTTGCATTAATTTTTCATATCTCCCTATCACTCTGTATTTCCTTAATGTAATTTAAGCTCACGATTATAATTGAAAATATTATTCACCAACATTGAAGCTTGAGAAAAAAGAAATGATATGAGCAAATAATTAAGTTGGTCAAATGGTGTATTTATATCGTAGTTCATGCCATTCTATTGAAAGACAATTCTATTTTTGTCAACTTATAAAATTGACTGAATTGAAATTACTTCAATTAATATTCTTGTCATTAATATAAATCATTATTTTTTATTTTCGTAATAGAATAATATTGTCTGAATTGAAATTCCTGCAATTATTACTTCTGCCATTATTATGAATCCAACGCTTTATTATTTTAAAAGAATAAAATTGACTGAATTGAAAATCTTGCAATTAATATTCCTGCCATTAATATTTATGCCATTAATATAAATCCAAATTTTTATATTTGTAAAGAATAAACTTGGCTGAATTGAAATTCCTGCAATTATTCCTGCCATAAATACTCTTATTTATTTCCGTAAATGATTAAAATTGATTGAATTGTAAATCATTTAATTAATACTCCGGCCATAAATACTCTTATAATGCTGGCGAACAAAATAATTACAAATGACACTCTAACCTTCACTCTAATTTTCTATACTATACATCAAAATTAATATAGTGTATGATGGGCTGGTCCATTTGAGATGCGTCTTTTATAAAGAAGGTCCGAAGTAAATTATAAGATTAAGACTAACTTATTTGGTTCGATAGTAGGCTAATATATCCGTGCAAGCAAAAAAAAGGAATTAAATATTTACATGAGAGGTGATTTTGAGGTGTAATCGCCTATGACCTAGCTCATGAAGAAGTCCAAATTGAGTTAATCTTATAATTAAAACTTAGTATTTGGATAACTAGTTTCTATCAATATGGATCGAATTTGTAGTATTAGGTTTCTCGGTTAAGCGCATGACTACTGAACTTATAATTGAACAAAAAATAAATCGAACTTTACTTATCATTGTTATTATGACTAATATTTATTTCTTTGACTGTACTACTTTATTATCATGACTATTATATTATCCATATTGATTGTTTTTTTTTTTACTTTTTTAGGTTATATACTTATATTATTATTTAATGTATTAGAAAACCATGTATTTTTTTTTATTATTTGTACAAAATTTTAAATTTTATATACTAAATAATTATAAAATCTTATTTTATAAAAATATGTGAAAAATTTGAATAAAATGGTGCATTACAGAGACAAGGAAAACCATCAACCACTCCACTAATTAAAATAAGGGAAAAATACATTAAAAACTCCTAATTATGCGCAATTTAAATATAAAACTCTCAATAATTGATTAATATTTTAAACTCTCAACTTTAGGTCCATTCTAAATTTAAAGTCAAAGATGAGTTATAACCGGATAAATTGGTTTTAGTAGAGAAGTAGTGTGACCCAATTGTATTTATTAATCACCTCACCCCTTTAACCTTACACGACTGTTACGTACCCCTCATTTATACAAAATGGTAACCGGTTGAACATGTTATGAAATTGTATAAGTATTTTAAAATTAAAATATGCCTAAATTAAAGTTGAGAGTTCTAAATAATAATCGATAGTTAGGAGTTTTATATTTAAACCGCTAATAGTTCGGAGTAAAAGTAATTTTCCCTTCAAATAAACTTATTTTTTCATTATTGTCATTCATCCGTTTCTCTTGCAAATCCCATCCAATCTCATCCTTTTACATTAGCCTTCTTTACTCCTTACTCATACTAAATTTCCTGGGTTTCAGATTTACAATCGACCATTAAAATTTCAGGACTTCTCTAATTCACCCAAAATTGTTTTAAATTTACATTTTTGTTCTTCTGAGTTTTAGATTTTCCCCAAATTTTTTTGCTTTACATTCTTCCCACAAATTTTCTTCATCAGGGCACATTTTTCAATAATGGGCAAAAATCAAGCTTACAAAGCTATGCAAAGATCTAGAGTGGGGTCCAGCAACGCTGCTCCTGATGAAATTGAAGATGGCTTGGTTCGTACCCTTCTTTGTTACTCAATTATCGACTCTTATTCAGTCACTGATTTTGTTTATCTTTCTTTGTTTTGTTTGTCGCAATTATCATATATGACTGGCAAGTTTTTCTTTTGATTTAATTAGTATGTAGAAATGTGTTGAACTGTTGATTTTAGTAAAAAAAATAAGGGGGTAATGATGTTAGCATTACAAAGTGGGCATCCTTCTCATAGACAGCACCCTTTTCACATTTTAACCGACTATTATAGGTTACGTTCACTTCTTTCTTCTTATGCTTCTTCGTTGGTTTACCCCAACTCAACGAACCCCAACTCCAATTTGGTGATAGGTAGATATAGTAATGGGTTAAAATGTGGGAAGGGGTGTTGTCAGCAAAAAATATAAGTCGGATTATTTAGACATAATCAATAATAGGGATTATTCACAAGCAAATTGGCAATAGGTGGGATTATTCATGATAAATTTTCTTTTCTTATGCATATACTTTTTTCATCTATTCCGTCACATTCTAAATTTCATGAGTTTTTGTTGTTATTATCTTTTGAAAAATGGTATTTTGCCCATGTACATATGCAATAGGAAATAATGACTCATTAATTTTCCAAGTGATTATGCGTAGTTTCTAGGCTTCTAGCTGCTTTTGGAGAGTGAAAGGGTGAAGTTGAACCAGTGCTTAAGAATGGATTTCTTTACCTTTTCCTGATATATGATTTTTGTGCGTCCTATAGTATTGATAATTTGATTCAGATTAACATCATATGATTTTTAATTTCCTCGCTAATCGTATAAAGCAAATTATGGTCGATTTTGTGCGATTTCGATCAAAATGCAATTCAAAAGGCGAATTATGTCACTGATATGGCTACAGTGTGTTTGGCAATAGGGAATTGAGGTTGGGGATTGATTTGGGGGTAAGACTGTAGAAAGAAAGTTCCTTGTTATTTTGAGGGGAATGGGAATTAGTAAAGTTTGGGGCATGGACATGAGTTGAGACTTGGGAAGGGGAAAGTCCCATAAAAAAGGTCTTGGGGGAGGGTGGTAAATTTGAGTTGAGACTTGGGTAAGTCATATAAAATTATAAAGACATTTTTGCCATTAATGAAAGTAAAGAAAATTAAAGAGTTATAAAGACAACTTTGTAAATATAACCAATTTTTATCTAATTTCTTATCAATTTTTATCATTTGCCAAAAAAGGATCTGAAACATTTATTTTCAAAGTCTCAATTCAAGTTTCATCCCAAGTCTCATTCCAAGTCTCAATTATTGTCTGTTAATTCCCATTTCCACATGTCAAACGACCCCTTAAAGAATGGGGATAATATGTAGAGTTTTGTTTGATACCTTGTTGTATCATTAATAGAATTCCATCTGGAAGAATGGGTGGCTTGTTTTTAAAGAGTACCTTTTAATGGTTCATTTAGCTTCATTGTAGCTATGCTATTGTTGTTGCACGAATGCGGTGTAAGTTAGAAACTCTTATTTAGGAGTATCCAAATATGGCCTTATTCACTCTAGATTTACATCACTTTGAAGTTGAAAATGAATCAATATGCGCAAAGAAACATTTAGATTATATCATATAGTGTCATGACATTTTTCTGATTGTATAAGTAGGTATTTTGGTTTCCTGTACTATTACTAATGAGGACAGTCTCAGGTGGATGGTTCATTTCATACACCAGAGTGGCATGCTGCTCGTTTGGCAAGCTTGAACACTACGCACACAGTTACATGGGAAGAGTTTAAAAAGAAACAGAAGGTAATTGTTATAGCCTTATTTTATGCTTTGAGATTTGATCCAAATACTACTAATCGTTATCTTTAACTTTTCATCTGAACGAGTTTGTTGCTAACTTCTGATTCGATTCTTACTATTTGTCATAACTTGAGTGAAATTTTTGAATAGTTCAAATGTGTATAAGAAAATTCTTATTGGTCACTCCATGGAAAAATGATCCTAAGAATAAGTAACGGATCTTGATAATCCCTATCGACTATGAGAAACCTCATGAGAATAGGTTTAAACTAATAACCATTAGAAATTACTTCGACTTCAACCTCATGAGAATAGGTTTAATCTTATTTCCATTGTTTATTACTTCGACTTCTATCATTTTTTAGCTTGGTTCTTTGAGACTTGAGAGTGTATAACACATGGATCAATAGAAGTACCAATCATGTGTCTTAAACATAATACTTGTGTAGCATTTTCTTGCACAATGGAGGTACCATTTTTTCTCCCAAAATTGTTGGTCTATGGAGCAACTCAATGCTATACGAACCAAAATTCGATTCGATATGAGAAACCAAACAGGAAACGTTAATTTATCGAAAACTTATGAAATTTGATCAAATAGAAGCTAAGATGTGGTGACGGTGCTATCCAAATACAACGATCATAAGCAGGAAATATAACCATAACACTAATTATAATTCATAATTGCTGTGTTACAAAGTAGAAGATATTATAACCATAACAGTAAAAAAAGAAAGGACAATTTTTTCCATCTTGATGCAAACGATAAACAAGAAACGTTAATATAGTGCTCCGAATTGCACGTACAATTTCGGTATGAACGGATCGAAGCATGGTAGTTTGGTATGGTGTATAGTTTCATGTTTCACGCAGAGCAACTAAATAGATGCAAAGGAAACATAATAGAATTAGGTTCTGTTTCTCATTTTGTTGCATGCTTGCGCTCACTGTCCTCACATGCCAAACATTCCGGACAGCCCATTGTACAAGTAGAAAACATCACATGTACATAGTACTATGCTTTTTCTGTCAGTATGACTAGGACTTAAAGCGTCACTAATATTCTGTTCTGTTTAGGAGGATGCATTGAAAACGGGTAAATTAGAAGCTGATAAAGATAGAATGATGAGAGAATACAGAGCTCAATTAGATGCTGAAAGAGAACGAAAGCTTTCTCACGGAAGAAATCATTCCAGAAGCAAGTCAAAACATAGAAAAGGTTTGAGTTGTCTTAAATATTAGTTACTTGGACCTTTAAAAGCACACTTTGCTTTACTTTTGGGAAGTTTAACTACTCTTATTAGTTATCTTAGTTGGCTAACTTGGGTTTTTAGCTCAACATATATTTTACATGATATAAGTTCATGGTCTGTTTTGGCCGTTCAATATTCCCATTTGCACAGGACCCTTTAAAAAAGAAGGCCGCAAATATTGAATGTCGTGTGCTTTGGTTACCGTTTCAAATTAGTCGTTGGTAGTGAACTAAGACAACAAAGGGAAGGTCATAGGTTCGATGCCTTCATCTAAGGTGTAACTAGTAACAACGAGAATATCCTCAAATCCTCAACTTCCTCTTTTTCTTCTCTTCTCAATTTAATCAATAAATTACTTTTAAATAAACCTAATTACACAATACTCTATAATGTCGTAAATGTACTTTTCTATGGTAATTATTTTTTGGGCAATCTTCTTATACATATTTTTTAGTTGTTGATTGTGCTTAGTATGCTTTCATATATTACATTTTTAATATTGTATAAATTTAGAATGTATCTCTGACAATATTTTTGTGTTAATTATTTTCAATATAAAAATATTTGTTCGTTATTTAAAAAGTTAATAACAGAGGCCTCACTTCTAAAAATTAACGAAAAACAAAGAGGCCCCTAAAAATCTGCTCCGCCCCAGTATAAGTTGCTAATATTTGAAATTTCTAATATGGACTATTTTGCAAAATATCGTAGAATTATATGAAAAACTAATACAAGATCATAAAATGACAAATCTAAAAATTGGAATTGAGCGGTTAAGTCTTATTATGTAGTTCTTATCAATTCGAGTAAGGGGACAACGCAAAATGGAGTACATGTGTTGCATTGGTCTCAGGGGAAAAAAGTAAACTTAGAAGTTTACGCTATCTTTTGCAACACAATGTCAAAGACTTTATCCCAACATTATGAGGTCGAGTACATGATCTAATATATTAAATCAGCGTGGAAATTATTTGTAGCAAAGATTATATTTCATTTGCCTCTATCTTATACTAGTCTACAACTCTACAACTAAGAAAATCAATTCCAATAATAATTTTTATACATTCTATTCCTCTATCCATCCTATATGGTCATGTGAATCTATTCATGTCATATCCACGTCACTTTCAGCCTAATTATTCCTTTTCTAAGCTTCTTAAAGTTTCAATCTTGCTTTTCATACAAATTTGTTTTTCCATCTTTTTTTGGTCTCATTGTCTTCAATAACTATACTCTAAGGCTTTTTCTTATGTCTTGATTTTGAATTCTATCCTTTCGGGTATTTTTGTTCATCCATATCAACATATGGATGCTATTGCTTTTTTTCTACAATGATCCCTTCTAAAAGCCTAACATTTTAACACATATAGTAGTGTTAGCGTTGGCTTGATGATGAGACTAAGGTTAAGGTGCATATGATAGCTATGGTTACTTTCTTTATTAGGGGATATAAGGATACAATTGAGTGTGAGGTAGTTCCTTTGACTACATTTCATCTACTTTGGGGAGACAAGCAATGTCATCGCAAAGTGAAGCACAATGAGCATAAAGTACATACTCTTGAAGCTCACTTTGCTACCATTAAGGCTGAGTGACTTCAGTTTTAAGGTCTAGTGACATTTAGTTTTCAAAGCCAAAGCATTAGTAGAAGTGTAGAATGTGGAAACTGAATGTGAATATGTGGTGGCGCATGCGAGCATGTGAATAGGGTAAGAGATAAGGGGAGGAAAATCCTTAATTGATGTGCTTGTGTTGCTATTCAATGAACCATGGCATAGTTAGAGGAATGATGGGACTTTTCAGAATTTCTGTAGAGTTTTTGCGAGTTTTTGTGCAACAGGGTAGTCTTCCTTGCTTCTTTATGTAGCTTTGATGTGGATTTTTGTTGGAGCTATTTTTAGCTAGTACATTGTGGTTGGACATCAACTATTTTTCTATTAATTTCTAGATATTTTTGTCTTTGATAAACTTAATGTCTCTATTATAATCTTATTGTATCTGGAATAAAACGAGGATGTAGTTTTCTTTGATGAAATCGGTAAAAAAAGATTTTGGTCAATGAACACTAGACATGTGGAATTGGTTTGATACGTTTTTAGTGATGGTGTTTTTTTTTTCCTTGTGACAGATAAAGCAAAGAGTTCAAAGAGGCATACCAGCAAAAAGAGAAAGGTATGATTATTTGGAAAGTTTCATTTTATCTTGGTGTTATAGCTAATGGAAGTGTCTTTGTGACGTATGTTGCCACTTTTGGTAATGTGCTAATAGAGAACTTGTACCATTCCTTATAGACTATGGCGTAGGATATGACTTCATTCTCTTATGATTTAGAAATTTCATTGACAATTTCTGAAGGTCGTGGATCGTGTTATCATAGTGCAAAAACAAGGCCGCATCTCCACATCGTGACTGTGTCATAAAGGTTTTTGAGTTTAGTGTGACCGAAATATAAGCCGTATTGACCGCAAAATCCTTTTTGCGACCGGTGATCTAAACCATAATTTTCCGCTCCTTCAAAGCCTTAGCCCCAAATTATAGGTCAGTTATATGAACCAAACAAATCAATGTTAGGGATTGTCGGTAGATCTATAACCTTTAGAACTAGGACGATACAATAGTTCAATATGGGTGCGGCCTTTTTTTGCACTATGTCAAATCTCGTGTAACATCAACAATGAAATTTCTGCAGGCAATAAAACTCTTTTTGCATATATTGTTGAACTGCTATGAGGGAAGATTCAAATGATTAGATCATTTCACATTTTCATCCCGTCAGCCCTTAATGTTGTTCGGTAACAAAAAATCTAAACACTAAAACAATGGCAATAACACAAAGATCTTTAATTTAGAAAAGGAAAAACAAGATTACAAAAAACTATGAAGATCTAAACTAAAGTAACTGTTACAACTTTCAAGATCTTGGGATTTCTCCGAAGTCTGCTTCGAAATACAATGAATGCTACCGTCAATGATCAAAGTTCTAACGGAAGAAGAAAGAAGAGTTTTCTGAAGAAAGATAACTACGCTCTCAACTGAAATTCTGTTATTTTTTGAAAGTGTATTAAGAATTTAGTTTCCAAGACCCCTTTATGTTGAATTTACTCAAATCTATCTTTCAACAGTCCTATCTTTGGTTGAAGATATCTCACAAGAATCCTGAAAGTTAGGATATAGGATATATCTCACAGAATACGCATGCCCTACGATTGATGGATTTTTAGATCCAAAATTTGCTCTAAATTTATAGTTTGGATGTCCCATGCTCGACAATCCATTGAGCTTAACTTCAACGGGTCATGGAGCCTTCAATTTCCCTTTTTTTAATTTAATCTTGCACATCGTTTCATGATCTCTTATAAGCACACTCCTATTCCCATGTACTTACACTAGATCGACCATACGGAATTTTCCGTTGAATGGTCAAAAGATTTTACAACATAGATTTGAACCATAAGTTCATAACTACATTGGAATCATGCCTCTCAAGTCCTTTTTTGTGGGTGGTATGAGATTATAATGATGGCAATGTTATAGATGTGCTAAATTTCTTATTGGTTATGGAGTTGTATTATCTTGTACTTTTTCATGGAATTTCCCTAATATAATGGGCAAAGCCAATACATATTTCCACCAAACGGACTGTTGGTGTATAGCTGCTGTTGATGACTTTTTTTGTCAAAAATCATGTTCATTGAACCTGTATGCGGAGCTCCATCACATTATGATACTATATAGTCTCTTTATTATACTTTAGTAATGCTTTAGTCCTTGACTCTTGACGTGGAAGAACAGAGATCGCCTATTAATAAAGCTCCTGTCATTTTCCATTTCATTTTTCATCTACCTCTTACGAATGTACTAAAGATTTATGCTTCCGCTATCTTTTGAAAGTCGCGAATATTCCTTTTCTGAAGATTATCCGGATAAGTGATAGTCGCTACATTTCCTCAATTGATATCTTTCTTATTGTAAATTCCCCTCCTTGGTCTTTATAATGTTCGGATTGATGTGGGTCTCATAACTCATTCAAAGTATATGTATATCCTTCAAGAAAGACTACCAATCGACATGAAATTTTTGGTACTTGGTTTTGGCTATGCGAACAAAACTCCGTTTATACATCAGCTGCATTTTCTCTTTGATAGCAAAGCTCGCCTTTATGGGGAGTCTTTTTAGTCAAAAACATCGATATACTCATGTTCATTCTCCAATGCCAGCTGAATTCGGTGTGTTTTCTCCTTGAGCTCATTTGTTCGGTGTGTATTGTTTTACAAACAGTGATTTTTCAGACCATTGGGCAGTGGACAAACTTTGCTTTGGTCTTAGGGTAACTTAAGCCCTGATATTTGATGAAATGATATTGAAGCCTAGATTTACCGAAAGCTGAAGCTCGTTCCTGAGAGCGTGAAAGAACAACTACTCATTCAATCTCAACTTTAAGATATTATATGCTTGCCCTTTCTATCCGGCTTTCGACAATCTATGATAACTTTAGACCTTTACTTGTCTCCAAATTTGTTTTGGTTGAATAGTCGTATACAAATTGTTATTTTTAGCTACGGGTACCAACCCATCATTTTTATTGCAGCACTTTCGGAGAAAATCTTTTGTGACTTTAGACTTTTACTTGTCTCTAAAGTTGTTTTAGTTGAATAGTCATGTACTTCATTTTTATTTGTGGCTACGGGTACCAATCCGTTATTTCTATTGCAGCACTCTCGGAGAAAATCTTCAGATTCCAGCTCCTCGAGCTCATCATCTGAATCTTCAAGCAGTGATGATGAAGAAAGAGACTCAAGAAGGTCAAAATCCCGGTCTAAGAAATCAAGGAAGGAAGGGAAGCATAGGTCTAGAAGCAAAAATTCTAGTAGCGGTGACGAGGCTGGTGGCCCTTTGCCGCTTTCTCGGTTCTTTGGCAGTGTGAAGAGCTCGTGAGTTAAAGTAGAAGAGTAATTTCAACTTGTAACATTTTATCGTGTCATGTAACAAGGACATCCGATTCTTAGAGTTATCTTCGTTCTGGTGTCTTGTTTTCTTGTCGGAATATGTCGATTATATACTGTAACTGTATGTATGGTTAGAGAGAACAGGAATATATTCTTTTACAGTACTTCTAACCTGTAGCTGGGATTGAAACATACATGATGTTACTCCAAGTAATAATGGTGATTTATTGATTTTGGCTTCGCCTTTATAAAGTCATTAAGGTGAATGAACCAAGACCAAATGAATACCCTTAATTCATTTCCATCCGATGCCTCTAAAACACCGTTGTATCATTTAACATTAAGGTGAGTGAATCAAGCACAAATGAATACCCTATAAATCATTTCCATTCGATATTCCGATGAATCTAAAACGCCGTGATATCATGTCATGGGTGTATGGTTAATTATTCACGAATCACGACTTGCAAGGTCGTTGTCTAGAAGCAGCGTACCACATTTCTCGAATAGCGAAAAGGCGAAAAAGTTTTCAAGAAAGAAATATTAAATATTAAGTGCATTTGCAAGTAGATAAAAAATGACACTTGTAAAAGAAATAGAAATACACCCTCAATCTAAAACATTGTCACAATATGCTATTCATTTTACTTTGCTATAATTTTCTTTTACGAAAATATCCCCATCACTTTTTTATTTTTTTCTACACATTTCAACTCTCTTTTGATAACATCTCCACAATGCAAGTGATTCCATTATTTCTTAATCTCTATGCAAATACATCATCATGATCATACCCAGTGTCTTTCACTTATTAAAACTATAATCGGGCTCTGAGAAGGAATGAAAGACGACAACACATACAAAATAACTCATCTCGAGTTAGACGCCCAAGTGAGAGAAATCTTATAATTTCTTGAAGACAGAGAATATCCGGTTACGGTTCGAGTGTATAAAGACAACAGTTGTAAAAGAAATAATTAAAATATTGAAAAATTACCGATAATAATCTAACCTATTTATGATTTTCCTGTAATAATCTCAACTATAAATTAACCATAAATAATCCAAACTTTGAGGGGTGTTTGCTTGGAGCAAACCGGGGTGACCCACTACTTGCTTAAAAGGTAATGTTGCAAAAGAAAAAAAAAAGAAAACAAAAATAAAATGTTTTCCTAGCTTTCCACTATCTTCTAATCTACAGTTATCCCAAATCCCACCACCCTTTCTCAAGCCAATTTCCAACCCACTCCCAACACAACCTAGCTTTTCGTTTCGTTCCTGCACCATAGCGGCCAAATACTCCATTAACACTTAGTCAAATAATCCTTGAAAATATTGGGTGAATTAAGTATTGAAATACAAAAAAATGGTCAAAATTTAGTGAATTGCTATCATATAAAGTGCTTCTCCGATTACCAATTACTCTGGGACTTGAAGTAGTTGATTGAAATCTTTGAAAATTTTCCTTTTCAATTGAATATGATTTGTTGACCTCAATTAAAGGGAATATGAAGTCAATGAAGGTTGAACAAAGCAGGGGTGAAGTATTACTTAATTTGACACATTTTTATCCAATAATTAGTATGAAGTGGTAGGGTAAGGTGGGTGGGTGGGTGGCTGTGAGGGAAGGGGAGGGGTGGTGGCTGGCAGGAGGGAGGGAGGACTAGCAGAGGTGGGCTGGATGGAAGTGAGTAATTAATTTTCAATTTTTTTTTTTTTTGTAAATTATCCTACAAAAACAGGTTACTCTTAAGCAATAACATTCTTGGACAAGTAATGCAGCAATAGTTGAGATTATTCATGTGTAATTAAAAGTTAGGATTATTGTAGGAAAAACAGTAAAGAATTGGATTAATCAGGGTAATTTTTCCTTAAAACATTTGGTACATTTTGTAGTTTAAGTAGAAGCAGAGATAACAGTTGCCATATTTTTGGAGTAAGATCTCATGTAAATTATCCCAACATAAGAAGTTGCAACAATACAAGGTCAAAGTAACTCGATATAAATATTTATCATGAAATAGCCTCCGTAATGTACACCAAACTCATGTAAAAGGAACATGAAACCTAAAATATTAATAGAATCAAGGGCAAATAATAATTGAAACATGTATCAAAATAAACAAAAATCGAAGAAATTTGGTTTTCTTCTCCATTTCAAAAAAATTGTTCCCAACAACTCTCTCCCAATCCACATTTCCACAAACTTTGGATTTGTCCTTCAATCTAGACTCTTCTAGCTTCGACGCGCTCAAAGGGGGCAAGGGGGAATATCAAGTGTGATACCGGCTTGAATTTGTCCCCACCCAATCAATCGCCAATGCTTCTCGACACGCCGACTCAGAGCAATTTTCTCTCCTTTGCTGGTGCAGACAGGCGAGGTTAGTTGTAACTTAGCCAAATCATTTTTGACAGCAAGTACACGCGCACCAGTCGACATGGACCCTATGTTCAACATTAATATTTCTCCTTTGGTCAATTTTGTGACCTTTCCTTGCTTCTCGGTTCCCTTTGTCCTCACACCAAGTAGTCGTCGAAGCAAAAAGAAATTGACCTATAGATGAAAAAGTACAAAAACATTGAGCATACTTATTGAAAATAACACTAAAAAGATTTCAAAAGCCCAGGAACCAGAATATGGCACTCCATAAGAAAAGCTAGAAAATTTGTATTCATCTATATTTCTTAAAAAAATTATCCTCTTATATCATTGAAAATTGTAAAGCTCTTTTCTTCGATGTAAAATCTATTGAATATTTCCATCATAGCAAAATCATTCAACTTGCTCTTTCCTACCAGAAAATGCAATACTACCTCCGTTATTTATAGCTTCACTTCACCCTTTTATGTAAAAGCTTTTTGAGTGCAGTGTCGTAGTATGAGAACACAAGTGCCTGCTTTTGGGGGAATTGTCTCAAATCCTAGAGAACTGTCAAGTGC
Source organism: Amaranthus cruentus (assembly GCA_019425755.1). Taxonomy (NCBI): domain Eukaryota; kingdom Viridiplantae; phylum Streptophyta; class Magnoliopsida; order Caryophyllales; family Amaranthaceae; genus Amaranthus; species Amaranthus cruentus. The sequence goes on along the minus strand of CM033463.1, from coordinate 5,960,514 downwards.
ATCGAAATTAAACGCACAACAGTATAGTAATTTATCATAAGTTTTGGGTATGTGTCTAAGTATTTGACTCTAGTATGTGTGCAAGTGTCGGACTCGGGTACATTCCATGTGAAGGACTCGGGTTCCTTTCCAAGTGTCGGACTCAGGTACATTTCCAGGTGTCGGACTCTGTTAACATTCAAAAAACATCCAATGTATTTGGTGAAATGGAAGGTGCGAGCAACATAGCTTCCAACACTACTTTTTCAGCTTTCATCAACTGCTAGTTAGAACACTGACTCTACCGCCAAACAGTACCTACACTACTACCTAACCTAAACAGAACAATCACATCTTCCCAACTAGTGTTTTGTCAAAGTCTAACACGCCCACATAATGGCACAAGAAACCAAAAGAAAACTTTATCAGCTCTGGCATGCAAATAATAGTCAACAACGGATACAAAAGACTGTCTAACCTTTAAAGGGAGGGAGAAAAAGAGAAAGAGACATCACGGACAAAGAACAAATCAAGGACTAACTCTAAATTCAAATCCTACAAGGCATCAGAAAAGTTACCTCTAGCTCAACATAAACTTCTGGGAGAGATCCAACTTCCCCAAGTACCTGACCTACCAGTCTATCCGCACGGGTTAAAGTTGGATCCATGGTTGTTCCAACACCGATAAGACCTCCAGGGACAGCAAATTGCAACTCATTCTGCTCAGCATACAATGAAACAATTCTGGAGTATATGGGTGTGCATTTTACGTTTCCACTCTCATCTTTCACAACAATTCCAGGGCGGACCTCAATATTCTGATTCACCTTTAAGACACCCTGCATTCAGAAGCACATATTCTGAGAAAGAATCTCAATACTAATCTAACTAGTTCTTCCATCGCACCATCAACATATGTTGTGTATTATGTTCATTAAAAAAAACATAACATAAATACTTGAGGAGTGCAAATTTTATAATGTGAACACCAGTAGGAATCAAGACTAAAAGCATGAATATGCAAAACTAGTGATCAAAACAGAGGGCAAACAAAGGCCGAGTTTTCAACTCCAACTTTCAAGCTGATACTCAAACACTACAATATAACTAACTACTCATATATAAGTGCAACAGGATAAAGTCAAATGTCCAGTATCCTCCGTTTTTGTTGTTACAAATCTCTTCTTGATGTGAGAGCTTTTTGAGAAGTGCAACATCTAAAAAATGGAGAATAATATGAATTAACATTTTCGTGATTCCTAATAAACATCGGAATAATTTGTATTTAGGTCAACATAGTCAAACTTTTAATAAGGGTGTGAATGCAGAGTACAGAGTTATGAAATGAGAAGTTCAGATTATAGCAAACGAAATAAATGGACCATTCCAAAACTCCTTCCTAACTCCAACTGCTGGAAAAATGTTAACTTATAAGTCATTTGCCATGTCCTATCAATAAAGTGATACAGAAATTGGGGTATCTTTCAAGATATCAATTTCAAAGCATTGGACAAACACATAAAATCAATATACAACTAAAAGAAAGAGAAGAACCTTTAAAATACTACCACCAGCAACACCACCACGTATCTCATCAACCTCAAAACCAGGCTTGTTAACATCAAAAGAACGAATCACAATCATATTTGGAGGTGAAATGAAATTCCTTTCAGGGATTGGGATCTTTTTGACGATGTACTCACAAACAACATCGATGTTGTATTTCAATTGAGCAGAAATTGGAACAACAGGTGCATTATCAGCAACAGTTCCCTGGAAGGGATTGAAAAAGACACATTAGTAATACATAATTTTCCAACCTCGCAAAAAACGAATTTGAACGATGCATATGAACATTCAAAATTACCTGAACAAATTTCTTTATGGCTTCATGCTGGTTTATAGCCACATTTTCTTGGATGAGATCAACCTTGTTTTGGAGGATAATAATATGTTGAAGTCGCATAATTTCAATTGCAGCAAGATGCTCAGAAGTCTGTGGCTGAGGGCAGCTTTCATTAGCAGCAATCAGAAGTAAAGCTCCATCCATAATTGCAGCTCCATTAAGCATTGTAGCCATAAGAATATCATGCCCCTACAGAATTTTCATTTAAAAGAAAAGCTCAAGAATAAAAAAACTGCCTAGTAATAAGTAATCAGACTATCTAAAGCTCAATATTCATTATAAGAATTGCTAATGAAGACTGATATGTCTGCAACTGCAGTGGAGAAAGTTATAGAATAGTTTAGGGGAAACACAATTTTGACAACCACGCTTTCCTAACCTAACAAAAGACATCAAGATTACCGGGCAGTCAACAAAAGACACATGTCGCAGAAGCTTCATTCTAGCATTTTCAAAACCAGGCACGTCACACATAGGACTGTCTTCCTTGCCGCTTCCATATGCCCTGCAAAACCAATTGATACATCAATGATTGAACTATTGAGACACCTCAAAGCAAAATTTTAAGATGTAAAATCATTCACATCTATTAAACATGTAAGGGTTTACTACTGTTCAAATTTTTTAACTGTTCTCTTGTGAAGTTTTCTTTTGCTTTTCGTAGACCATACTCATTCCTCCTTTTTCTTATTGTGCCTCTCCCTCTTGTAAATTCAGACCATCCTTTGATAGCCAACTCTTCCGATTCAATCCCTAATTTTCTCTCTTCATCTCCTTTTCTTATTGTGCCTCTCCCTCTTGTAAACTTAAACCATCCTTTGATAGCCAACTCTTCAGATTCAATCCCTAATTTTCTCTCTTCATCCTCCATCTTTCCCTATAGAAGAATGGTAAATAGTAAAACTTTAAAACCTTGAAAAAACGATAGCCATATTTCCCTCTAAAAGAATAATAAATGGAAATTTCTGTCTTAACAAATCATTTTTTTAAGGTGATCCAATTTTCAATTTCAATTTGGTAAATTTCCATCAAGTTCATGTTATTTTCGATCAATTCAAATTTCCTATCTATGCATCAAGTTCATGTTAGTACACCTTATGTCATCTAGGTTTATGTACAATTAGGATGTTGAATGTCCATTTAAGGAGTTGTGGAGTGAATGCCAAGCATATAATGGATGGCATTGTTTATTTAAATCTTTGAATGCATTGGTTACACGATGACTTCATGTTGAGGTCATTAAACAAACAAGGTATGTCATTATAATTTCAAAACTAAGGATTAGAACTTTAAGTAACAATGGCAAGAGTAAGTTTAAGACCAAGATTAGAACATTGATTCCTGCTAAGTGTTGCAATCAGAAAATTGATTCTTCAAATTGTTGCAAATGATGGCAAGAGTAAGTTAAAGACTACGAGTTAAAACTTTTAAGTCCCACCATTGTGTTTTTTACTTAAGAGTTTTGCTTAAATCATCTATTTTGAACCTTCATCAATTTCAATTTTTACCTATAACTTATATTAATTTCTTAATACATTCTCATGTGCTCATTGGTTAGCAGTCTCTATCATATGTCTTTGCACATTTACTACACTCACTCTTACATTAACTTTTTTATTTGGATTGAACTACATTTTAAGAGTTTGTAGGAACTGAACTAAAAAGTAGGGATCATATTCAAATGTTGTGGCTTTTAGTACTGGTTTAAATTGTTCAGGGAAACCCATAGAAAAACATTCAAATTTTAAAGTTTTTAATGGAGGATTTAAGCATGGATCAAGATGAATGTCTTGTTGTGAAGGGAGAAAATGAGATTTCTATCATTCATAAACGCTCAAAAAGGTAACATTTGAATTATATTGTTTTCTTTAATATTCGTTCCTAACTTCCTATTATAACGAATGATTCAAAGTTTGGTTAGCTTATTTTTTTTATTTAGTTCAAATGTGTTGTTGGAACTTGGAACAATATTTAATATTTAAATACTTACAAAATGTATTTTATTTGATTGGACTTTCATGTAGAGTTAAAGCTCATTGCTCGAAGTAGATGTAAGTTTATTGTGATTTGGGTGATACAAACTTAGTATTCCAATCTAGAAGATATAATATACGATACTGATCTTAATGTATTATAGTTTACCACCCGCTAGGAAAGTGTATATTATTGTCAACCAGAACGGATCCCTTGTAAGTTGTAAGACTGGAAAATCCGCATTACTAGTATTTTGGTTGTCAATAAAAATGTACTTCCTTTTGAGTAGGCTAGGTGGGACTGAAACAAACTGCAGTTGTCAATAGAACCATTCATTAATTGTACTAAACACCTAAAGCATGCATAAACTATGGTTATACATTTTTTACTTACTGAAATAAGCATTGTATCAATATTATTGATAATCCTGGACATCTTGATCTCACATTAGAGGATGTATAGACCTTTTAGGTGTAGGATGGTGCTATATTAGCCCTACTGACTACTTAGCAACACTAAAAACAACTAGAGGCAAGGTGAAATTACTCTAGCTTCCCAATGTCAGAGCCCCCATCTAGAGGCCTTCCAAGTTCGAACCAGACAACCCCACTATTCCTCCATAAAATGTAGCAATGAAGATTCGAACCTAGGTACTTGCTTTAAAGTTTAGAGTGTGTTACCATTTAGTTACAGCTCTTTCTCAAGAGCATCTATGTACAAGCTAATAAATGCACTTTCCATAGTTAGAAATTTCAATGGCCCATAAAATAGTATTTCCATCCAAAACAATAGATAAAGAGGAAGAGCAAATTACATACTTATAGCACATCGGTCTTGGGCACCGCTCATCTTCACATTTATATATCTTGGCATTAGCATAACCTAGCTTAATAGTGATATTACGCTCCAACTCATTCTTAAATCGGACAGTCTGCAAGAAAAAATGAATCAAAAAACTCAAATAATGTACAATACCACATCGAACAAGTATTAGACATAATTATCAAAATAAAAAATGAGTGATTTCCCAAATAAGAGAAAAATGTAACTAAAAACTCGAATATCATTATCAAATAATAATCACCTGAACACCGGAAATAGCTTTGACAACAGTAGACTTTCCATGAGCCACATGACCAATAGTTCCTAGAAAATATTTTGCAAATTTCAGAATAAAACGCAGATCCTAATATTCCACATAATAGTAATCACAAGTCTTTTAAACATATTACCAATGTTAATAGTAGCCTGACGAGAAATAACCTCAGGAGAAAGAGGATGTAGTTTAGTTACATCCAATTTTCTCAAATCTTGGTCCATCAATCCTTTCCGCGCCATATTCAATGCTTATATCTAAGTTCTCCTCCCTTTAATCTCTGCAATTGAGATTACTCAGTATACCATAAACCTATATCAATAATTAAATAGAAAAAGAGAAACCTAACCCTAGAAATAAAATTTGACATATTAATCCACAAATTCCTGACCAATTAAGTTCGAATCATCAAATCATAAGTATTAAAAAAGGTAATTCAAGAAAGGATTGGAAGAATTGACCTTGAAAATGCAGTGAGATCGGCGGGAGGAGAGGAAAAGAGAGGATGAAGAAAACGCTATGAATTGAGATGCTGGCGAAGTGAACGAGTGAGGCGAAAGAGGCGTACGATAATTGAGTTTTGAGTTCTAGGGTTCTTCCGCTACTCTCAAATTTTAATTAGTTTTTTTATTTCTATTAGGCGTAGGAAATAGGAATCTTAACTATGTGGTTGAGTGGTTTGTGACACAATTAAAACGCTGATGTTTTCCGGTAAATAACGGTGATTTATTAATTTGGTGAATTACGTATAGATGGTAAGTATTTATTGGTCTATAATTTTAATGATTTTTTTTTATTTTAATTATTTTATTAGTTTTTTTTTGTCTTTTTAGGGTAATTTACGAATCACCGTGATTATGTAAAATTTTATACTCAACTATACAGTGACTGCTATGTGAAACAATTAAAATGCGAGGTTTGCTAATAAGTAACGGTGCTTTATGACTTATATCAATTTGGCAAAGTACTTATAGATGGTAAGTATTTATTGGTCTATGATTTTAATGATTTAATTTTTTTTGTTTTGATTATTTTATCAGTTTTCTTTTGTCTTTTTACAGTGATTTACAAATCACCGTGATTAACTTAGATTTTCTGTTAAAACGCTATCTAGAGGGGGTTTTTTATTTAGCTTTAAGCCATTCAAAAAAGTTGATTTTTTAATTGCGTTAAAACTCTGGTTCAAAGTTAAATTTACGATGATTGGTTTCGTAATTTTGCGAGTTTGATTTAAAATATATTATTTAATTATATTTTAAATTTTTTAATGTTATTAATAAGATATCAAGTTTAAATTTAATTTTTTAAATGAATATGAATTTTAAGACTAAATTGGGTCATTCTTATTCGCTTTCAAATTTTCTTAATCCAAAGAAGAATAAGAATATAAGCTAATCAGATTTTTAATAGACGACAATAGAGATGATACATCTAGACATTTCGAACAATCTAAACTGGCAATGCTAAAATGAGTAGTAGCTCAAAATAAAGTTCGAGAAAAACTACAATTAATGGTTTATTAACCATGTCCTTCAGAAAAAAATTCGAATATAATTAATGGGTACAAACTACAAACATTACAGCAATGGAAATGAAAAAAGGGAAAAGGCCAACTCTGCGTTTACAGGTGATAGGCCTTCGATATTAAACTCGAAGAAAATAAAAAGATTAAGAAAAAAAAATAAAGATTACACTCGTACAGACAATATGACTATCAATGCCCTGAATTATGCAGAATCGAATGCAGAAACATTACTCCATCTATTTTCCCACTGGACATCGTATGTACACAAAGGAAACAAGTGAGGAACATAAGGAAACCGAGGCATGTTATTAAGAGACACAAGATGTCGTAGCAGGTCATCACGCCTGATGAAACCCGGGGTTAAATGCAAGAGCCTCACGGTAGATCAATTCCCTCATCTGCTCCTCCGACAAGGCATGTTGTTCGAAGTCAAAGCTAAAGGGGGTCATGCATACTGGCTCGTCACTGATATCATGCAGTGAATTCAGGTATGGATGTGCTAGTGCATCTTCAACTACAATAACACACAAGAAAAAGTTATAAGACATGCCTAAAGAAATTCTCATTCATGTCAAAGATCAGCAACAAAACAGAAGAAAGTTGTCTTTGTCATATTAGGTATTATTTCTGTAGAGTTGGGTTGGAGTATCGAAAAATTTCATGCTAAAGCCGGTTGAATGTTGGCTTTTGTCTCAAATATTTAAAAATAGTGAAAGAATCACTATTTTTAGTATATAAAATAGAATTTTAAGGAGGATAAAAGCATAGTATTGGAGATAACTGAAAAATCAAGATGTGAAGATCAAATCAATGTTGCATGAAATGAAATTCGATGCAATATGAGAGACAAAAACGGAAACGAGAGACAATAATTTTAAGTTACAAAAACATAGAAAATGTAATAGCACTACAATTTATCGTAAATTAAGTTTTTATATATAATGAGAGGCAGATGACTAAAAAGTACAAAATCTAAAAAAAGTGAAAAAAGAAAGAAAATTTAATACCAAAAAGGAAAAAGAACAGATATTGGAAAGCAATACCAAAATGGGATTACCTCACTCACAAGCCCACTTACAATTTACAAACACTAATAATATACTTAATAGTCATATAAAAAGCAAGAAAGAACAGAGACAAAGGAAAAGAACTAAATGGCTGTCAAAGAAAGGAGGAGGAGACAAGGGAACATAATATTGACTGCCACATTATAATTAGACCTTGGAAACCAAAAACCTATAAGTTCAAGTAAGTTTTAACTTTTCCCATTTTTCTGGTCTTTTTCTCGTATCATCACTTAGTATTATTCACTTCTCTTTTTGAATTCAAATTTAGATGATTGAGAAGGCTCCGACCATGGAAAAAAATCGCGGTCGCGGATGCGTTTGCGGAAACGGTCGCGATGTCGCGAAAAACGGCTATAACAGAGAAATAACGAGAATCACAGCCGATGCGGCGTGATTTTTTTAAAAAAAATCACATAAGGGATTTTGAACTTATAACTACATTTTTGTTGTTGAATTACTATTATTATGCAATAATATGCAACTAGCTATTATAATTGCAATATTTGATTCTTTTAGTGTATAATTAATTAGTTTATTAGTTATTAGTTAATTATTTTGTTTATCAACTAAAACTAGGAGTAACTATAAATTAAGTAATCATAATAATTGAAGTTAATGGGTATTAATAAAACTTTGACGCAATAACAAATAACGTTGTAACGGTGAAATATCGTTATAACGGTAAAAAAACGGGCGTTACACGTTATATAACGGTCAACGCGGCGTTTTGACCGTGAAATTTGGTGAACCGTTATATAACGGGATTTAACGTCGCGGCAACTTTGAAACAGGTTATATAACGGGCGTTACGTAACGTAACGGGGGAGTTTTTATTCCATGGCTCCGACCCTAGCCAATCGGAATGTTGCCGCACGCAATTTGAATTGTGTTTCCTTACCGTTTTGAAACAAACGATCTATACCACCATTTGGTGCCTTGTTCCGCGTTTTGCGCTTATGGATCAAACAGACCAGGACGCATATGTTGCTTGTGGTAAAATATTAAATTAACTATCAAGAGAATAAGTAAAACGATTGGCTGAAATGGTGAAAAAAATCCATGATTAAGAAAGGGGGATGACATTAAGGTAAATATCCAAATACGTATAAACAAAAGGCAAAATCTTAAGTAGATAATATTGCTACCTCTTAGCAAATTTCTATTTTGTTATCTACTTTTTCCTTCTAAAAGGAGGTCAGCAGTCCCCAATCCATATGTGGTATTAGGCTAGAAAAATTGAAATAAGTAATATCATATCTTATTGACCACCCACGACTTCCCACCTCCAAGAAATGAGGCTCCTAGAGAAAATTAAGAAGATGCTACTGCCATGTGATCAAAGAGCTCAGTGCCAGCAAAACTACCAATTCACTAAAATTTCGTTGCTTTTGAATGGAAGGAAATGGAGGAAAATGAAGGGGAAGGATTTAGAGAGATGAAGAATCCCATGTTTGCAAACAAAATGGGAGGGAAGGCATTTGGAGGAGAGGGATTGAAATTTTGAAGGGATTAGATGAATAAATTTTTGTTAAGATCTCAATCTCTCAAAAGTTCAAAAGGTTTAGAGGGAAAACTTTTAACTCCCTTCCTTTCTTTCCCTTCCCTTCCCTTACCTTCCCTCTTAAACAAACAAAAGTTAATGCTCTTCCCAACCTTTCCTTTCCTCCTCTTCCCTTTCCCTTCCTTTCTTTTCTATACAAAATTGTTATCCAAACATAGTGTTAGGGATCATCTTCATAGAGATTCAATTACCTGTTATTCTTTGTCTAGGATCAAATGTCAGCATTTTTTCAACAAGATCAATAGCTGCTGGATGTACATGTGGAAACTTTTCAGCTAATGACTGCCTTCGGTATTGAGGAAGCTGACGAATATATCTCTTAGCATTTTCATTGAGAAATCCAAGCTCAGGTTCTGAAGGAGTGCCTATAAGCTGCAAATTTTAGAGTCAGTATATTGTGTATTCATATTCAAGCTCATCTAATGAACAAAGTTGTTCGAGGTTGTTTCTTAAATAAAAGAAAGCAAGCTTTTAAAGAATAAAAGCTTCAGTAATGCAACAAGAGTCTCAGCCCATTTACCCTCTAATTTTTTGGTAAGATGAAGATCAAGGGACAGTCAAAAAAGTTTAGACAGAAACAAACTATATATAATCTAAAGCATTTAATTTGCCAAAGCAGCCGACTAAAAATAGTTCAAGCATCAATAAATCATCAATATTTCTGGTACAATGATATAAAAATGGGAACATGATATGTTTTGCAAAAAATTTTCTACTGCAAGATATGTAATAAATAAGAACACACAATAACGTAAACCACATCACTGTCAATTACCTCCATAAGCAGGCGTAGCTGGTGCACATGATCTCTGCCTGGAAATAGAGGTTTACGATCCATCAACTCCATAAAAATACAACCTACTGACCATACATCAATAGCAGCAGTATAATCAGAAGAATTTAACAATAATTCTGGTGCTCGATACCATCTTGTAACAACATATTCGGTCATAAAATCTGTTTCTGATGTCACACGAGCTAGCCCAAAATCACAGATTTTTAAATCACAGTTGGCATTAAGCAAGAGATTGCTAGGTTTCAAATCCCTGTGAAGAACATTGGCCGAATGAATGTACTTCAATCCACGTAAGATCTGGTAGAGGAAATACTGCAAAAAGACATTTGTCAAGGTCATTAGTGCTAATCAGAATGAAGTAATAGCATAAACCACAATTAAATAGACAAGAACAATTATGGTAAACCACAATTGACTCAATAAGGATGTTACAAAGTATACATCTATTCTTTTGCCACGTTATCAACTCTTAGCACCATTGAGATGGGCAAATTTTATTTTCTGGAGGAAGCACAGTAGAGCCATTTTCTAAACCAAAGAGATTGTTTCCGATTGAAAGTCGGTAGCAAACGTCATGTGCAACTTCACATAAATAAAAAGTGCACATGATCTACTGAGTCATTTTACTTTAGTCCAATATAATTCTAAACCAAAGAAATATTAACATGCGGAAAACACCATTGACCACATTTCAATTCTCAAACAAAAGATCGACAAAGGGAATGAGGTTTGAGATAATACCTGACAGTGTTCTTCTGACAACCCCTGGTTAGAACGAATTATCTGATGGAGATCAGTGTCCATCAATTCATATGCAATATATACATCATTAAATACCTCCCTTCGAGGAGGTGGTATGATATCCCTAATCGCAACAACCTACAAGACAAATGAAAACGTTGATCCAAACCTTCAGTATATGTCGACGAGAAATTGCAGCCAACAATTTTAAAACAAATTAGTTAAAAATACGCCAAACTATAACATCTTAATTCGCACAGTTCATGGAAAAATTATAATAAATAAAAAAAGGAAACAAAATATTCAATGGAACTATAGATGTCCAACTACTCTTCATAGGCTTAAGAGAAACTTCATCCCACAATCTTAATCAAATCCACCAAAATGCAATAGTAATGGTCAATTTTTCCCTTTTATTCCCTTGCAAAAATAGGTTTCACATCATTCTTTCATACAGATTAAGAGTTTTTTGTTGTATACTTCTCAATCCTCTCATGCTATTCACTCGGCTTGTGTAGTGGGATGGATATGAGCAAACTTAGACCAACTAAACTCAGCCAACCCATCCTCCAAAAAAAAATAAAGAAAATGGGCTCAACAAAATTGTAAAGAAATCTTCTTTTATCCCTTTTCTCTTTTACTATCTTCAAAAACGAGCAAACTCTTTCCTTTTCTTTCTATCAATTCAAAGAAGACAACTTCATTTTCCTAACTAATTGTTCTTTAATAGATTATTATAAAATAATTTCCTTCAATAAAAAAACCAAAAGCGCATAAAAGTGTCTTTTATTATTTATATTCGTAAGCCAGGACTAAGAAAAACTATTTCCAGTTTACCTTGGAGGCGTGCCCAAGGCATGCAAAATATCAGACTGGACGATTATAGATTCCTTTTACCTTGAAACATTTCTTAAATCTTATTCATCACAATATTTCTATTAAAACTTTGCAGTTAAAAGAGATAATCTACCAAATATCAATATGTGGTGTAAATTATTTCTGATAAGAATGATGCGGTCTGTCTAGTTTTCCTTCCAAAAAATTGGTTCCTGAAATAGCTGATGAGCAACCAACTTCACAGCGTTATGCTCATTCCTTAGAAACCCAGTTTGGTAATTTTTTATGACAGAAGATTTTTGATCTTGGTCTATAATCTGCTTAACTAATGCAGATAAGGAATTTCCAAGAACAACATTGCCCTATCCCTAACAAAAAACAAGGATTTCACAACATTATATCTCACTGCTGCCACTCTTGATAATAGCAGGAGCACTAAGTATCATTAAGTGTGTCTTAGTTTGGTTAGTACTGAAATCTAAGTATCTTTGAAACGGGTGGATAGTTTCAACTTGCAACAAATGCCGCAGCAATAATTTAATGCACGTATTACATTACTCCCTTGCAAAACCAGTCCTTTATCAAAGTGCACATTTTTCCATTGACTGCTAATATTCTTGATTGAAATAAACACACTTTTAAAGGAGCACCATTTTTAATAGCATCTATTCTGACTTTTGAATATAAAGGCTAGATATACCCAATATTACCCATAGCTTCTGCTTTGAAATGAATTACACAGTCAAGCTAATATGCCTTCTGTATTTTTCAATATTATTCACCCTTAATTAATCTAATAACCTTTATTCTCATACATCAAATCCTAGCAAAAATATTAAGAACACCCAGCATGACAAATCCGTACCCAAAAAGATGACTACTGAGTCAGAGATAGTTGATATGCAATAATACACATATGAAACCAATTTCATCATCTTCTGCACATTTTTCAAGATAATAGTTCGGTAGTTTCTAGACTACTAATTGTTCAGGCTAGACGCTGCTTAATAAATTCAGGTAAGAAACTTCTATAACTACTTATGTATATCTATCAACCTGCCCGCCTCTACCAACAAACAAGGATAATAAAAGAAAAGGTTTTGGCAGTTTGGCTACATTAATTATCCTCACTATTTATTTCAACCACTCACATTATACAGCATAATTTTGAACCGTATTTGCAAATAATGGAGATGATTTACATACGCCACCAGAAAATTAATCAGCTTAGAAGAAGACGAAAACAAAATAAACGAATAATATTATAATTTTCATCACATAAACATATAAAGTAAAGGAAAATAAAATAATTACTCACTGACGTTTTCATGATCCATATGCCTAAGAAGCTTGATTTCACGCAAAGTCCTCTTAGCATCCACTTTGTTATCAAACGCATTCGCAATCTTCTTGATCGCAACATGTTCATTAGTCTCCGAATTCAAAGAGGAACTACACGATAAACGAACCATATTAATCAATCAACCACTACAACTTGCGACATCACTAATTCAAACGAAAAAATATAACATAAATTACCAGACGATGCCATAAGCGCCTTTACCAATCGGCATAATTGGAGGTTTGTACTTAGCAGTAACCTCAAAAACGTTGCCAAAAATGTTGTATTGGATAAACCTACCGCCATGGCTGAGAGTGGCGGGAATACTTATCTGTTGCTGTGGTGGTTGAGAATTATCCGTTGGTGCCGGCGGAGGAGCACCAGCATCCATCATATCGGTGTCGGAAGGTTGAGGAGCAGAGGCATCCATGGTTGATAGGTGAGCTAAGCTTTGTTCTTGTTTCTAATTGAAGAAACCCTAGAAATTGGAAAGGAGGGAAGACGAGATTGAGGGGATCTGTATTCGGTTTCCCCCTTTTTTCTGGATTCCTAAATTAGGCTGCCTTTACGGGCAGAATAATAAATAAACAAAAATTAGGCTGCCTTTATTTGTTAGGCTTTTGGTTAGCCGTCGAAGTGTTTGCATTCGAGTCAACGGGTCGATTTTGAATTACTCTGTGTTTTAATTTAGTTAAAAAAATTGGATTTTGTTCTCACAACACATTTATTTTGAATACCTTGAGTTGTCAATTAAATATCGAATTGTCAAGTCTATTTTGAATACCTTGAGTTAGTCTATATGCTTAGCTACTCAAACACCACTAGTTATGTTATAACGTCCACTAGATACCTCCTTTCCTTATTCCTTACAACGAAAAAATATATATGTTTCACGGCTTTCACATATTTAATTTATCTTTTCACTTCATATGTTAGTTTTAATAGTGTAACTTTTCATAAATCTTTACTTAATGTGTAACTTATCTAAAAATTATAGTTTCTGCTACAGTAAAATCATATTTTGATATTTTAAGATCTTAAATTGATGTAACAAATTTGTTTTCCAAACAAACTATAATTTTTAGATTATTATTTTATTAAGATATAATTAAAGAAAATATTATTAATATGATAATTTTTATTTGCAGACTACATGCTAAAAGTAAGATTGTCTCATGCATTTGGCAAAACTTATAAGAACATTATTTTGTCATTTACTCATTTAACAACAAAATTATTAAAATATATAATTGTATGATAGTTCAATCTATCCATATGTACAAATTCATGACTCATTTTTTTAAGTACGTTGAAATTTTCAAGATTTTAATTTGACGTTACTCCTAATAATTATCTAAAAGTTTAAGTCAAATATTCGTATACATAAGCAAAATAATAATTCGTACAAGTATCACGCAACTATATTTTCTTATACTAGTAATTTTTTTTACTAGTAATTTAATATAGGTGTACAATTTAATTAAAAATATCATCCTTTTATTAAAAAATCAAAGGTGCTTTCCCTATTAAAAGGATATCATTATTTATAAAACTTGTAAAGCCATGCATTATCGAATATATCTTGAATAGTTCATTTTTAAATTGTGCATATAACAAGTAGGGTAGGACCCAGGTCCAAGGATCTTATAAATGAGATTATAATTTAAATGTATATTATATTGTTGTCGAAAGACGATCTCTAATTAGGCTGGTTTAAAAAAAGAAATATAAAGTAAGTTTTTTTGTAGGCATTAAGATTATTGTAAATATGCATTTAGAATATTGTCGGTACTTAAGGACTTACCTGATGGGCATTAAATTAGTAAATATATGTAAGTAGCATTAAGGATATGGTAAGTAGACTAGTACACTAAGTTTCTCGGTAGGCATTAGGAATATCGTAAGTAGGTATTTTATTAATTACTTAGTGGGCATTAAGTGTATTGTAAGTAGGTATTGAGAATAATGTAAGTAGGCATTAAGGATACAGTAAATAGACATTAAGGTTTAATAGGTTGGACCCGAAAGACGTCTCTCAAAAAGACGGTCTCTTAGAAAACTGGTTGTTACATTTAAGGTCAAAATTGATACCTTTGAGACCAAAATTGAAAAATACCCAAAAAAAATGCTTAGGTTGTTACAAGCGCAAATTGGGTCAGCTCAAATCAACGGTCTCATTATGAGGTCGTCTCGTCCAAAACCAGTTGAAAAGAAAACAAAGCAAGGTGTTTCGGTAATTGAGACGAGGAAGAGCAAAAGACACTTAAAGTACCTTGAGATAGGTGTAATCGAAGACGATTGTTGGTATGCTGATAGTGTTAATGATCCTTCCGCTGATGAGACCTCAAATCTTGCAATACAACGTTAGCCTTGCCCGGGGTGGTTTCCCAGAAAAACTCTTCGACGCTCAAGTCAAATCAAGAAACCAAAAGTAATGAATATATGATAATTAAGAATGCAAGAGTAACGGATTACAAGATGAGTTCAGATCATGAAAGAATATTTGATTAAAGTATAAATTGTAAGTAGGAGGGCGGATATTTTTGTGGAGTAATGGTAGGAATATTAAAGCTTCGTGCAGTAAATGAATGAAGCAAAACGTATTTATAATGGTAGAATGGAGGTTAAATGGTTAATTAATGTGGGAGTCAAGGACATGATGAGTGATAGTAGTAGGTCACGGTAAAAAGTGGGTAGTTATTTTAGAAAGTTATTTAACCAAGGACAAGGGAACTTTATGGTTGAAGGATTTTAAGCCTGCTTGAAATTGGGTTTGAACATTTATTTAATGTTGTAAATAAATATATAAATGGATAAATATTAAAATCCAAGATTTTTTAACGGGCACAGTGGTGAAATATGCAACACCATGCTGAATGTTAGGTCCGGCTATGATAGCAAGGAATTATAAACAGGTGCTCTCTTGAGAGACCGTCTTTTGTAAAAACGATTTTTAAAAGTCCAGATTAAATCTATATTTAGAGTTATAATAATATATATATAGAATTAGACTGGACTTTTAAAAGCCGTATTTACAAAAGATGGTCTCAAGTAAGAATTTGTGTATGTTTATAGATGGCCCCATCAACAACATAAAATGCATTTACAAAAAATTTGTTTTATTTTGTTCTAAGCCATAATTTTGAGTTAGGGATTAAATTGTCAATATACTAGTTAAATTGTTTATTATATAAAAACTAGTTAAACTATGAAAATTTCCAGTTTGAAAAAAAACTTAATGGTATGTTTGGGAATGATGATTTTATTTGCAAATATGGATTTGATTTAAAGTTAGTGTTTGGCAATAACAAGAATTCAAATTTGGATTTGAGCCAAATCCACCAATGTTATAAAAGTAGTTAATTAAAATGAGGATTTGAGAATGACACTCCAATCCTTGTCATTTCAAATTCTTCATTATGATTTCATAATTGAAATCCACAATTTGAAATGAAATGTGTGTTTCCAAACGCATCCTAAGTGTTTTTGACTTTATATATTTACCTACTAAGGCCCTGTTCTCTTCGTTTGATCTGATTGGATCTGATCTGAATTTACTAAGTCGATCGATCGATCGATCGTCGATTTAGTCGATCGATTAATAATAGTAGTTAAGGTATTATTATTATTATTATATTAATAATTATTATTATTATTATTATTATTATTATTATTATTATTATTATTATTATTATTATTATTATTATTATTATTATTATTACTATTATGTCTTATTATTAATATTAAATATTACATAGTTTCTCCATCTAATAATAATATACATTACATTCTACAAATTAAACATCAAAAACTACGATGTTTCTGCTTCTCTTTGAATTGATGCCCAAATATTGTTGGCTATATTTAGTTGGATTCTATCCATTTCATTCTTGCGTTATGTGTTAAACATGTTGGTATCACTTCTTGGTTCAATGTTAACCCCACCTGATAATTAAATACCTAATTGATGTAGGCGAATAAAATTATGAAGCGTAAATGTTGATACCATAATAGCCAACTGATATTTGATCTCCATACTAGGCATATTTTTCAATATCTTCCATTGATTTTTTAGCACTCCAAAGCATCTCTCAATTGTCGTACGCAAGGATGAGTGTCTGTAATCAAAATGTTCAAGCATCCCTGTAGGAGGTGGACCAACACGAAACTGAGACATATGATATCTAATATCATCATGTTTTATTGGACCGAGGTATCCAAGAGTGTTAGGATATCCGAAATCGACCAAATAGTATTTTAATTTAATTTAATATGTGTCTAATTATACTCTTGGTGGACCTCTTTCTCAACCTCATTAATATTATTATTATTATTATTATTATTATTACTATTATAATAATAATAATAATAATAATAATAATAATAATAATAATAATAATAATAATAATAATAATAATAATAATAATAATAAATCGATCGAGTGTCGATTTGATCAGTCGATCGATCGGTTTGATCTAGTCGGTCGATCGAAACTTTCGATCGATCCGAATAGTTCTTATCTACAAAAAAAGATAATAAAATACAGATACTAAAAAAGGATGAATATTAAAATATAAATTTCTTAGTCTATTAAAAAATAATAGTTTAAATTTAAGTTTAATACTTTAATCTTAGGTTATAATATGTTACACTAACCATTGGGTTATAGTAATTTTTGTTATATTTATGCTTATGCACTTTTTAAATTATATTTATATTAACAAGGGGGCTAAAACCAAAATTATAAAAGATCACATTTTCGGCAAGGTCCCCCGGCTCTCGATGCGGCTTCGCCCATGTTCATGTCCACATAGAAGTTCAAATTAAAGAAATGAATGTTTTAATATTCAAAAGTGTTAGCTTTAACATCCAAAGTGATATGTTAAACATTACACAATTAACGGATTTCCGTTGGACTATTTAGTTCAATTTAAAATTGTCTGACAATCAAACCGTCTTAATTAAAATTATCTTTTATTTTTTTATTTTCTATTTTCAATAAACTCCTTTTGTTTCTCTTGTCATTTTTTGTGGGCAATATAGTAAACTTGATGAGCTTGCTCTATATTGTTTCAAAAATTTTACGCTTCTAAATAGTTTTCCTCCATTAAATGTAATTTTAAACATTGTAATAATATTATGAAAGAAATATAGAAGATGTATAGGTAAATAACGGTTATTTAAGAAAGTAGTTGATCACGTTAATGTGTCTCTATTTTATAGGAGGGCTTTTCAGATTTTAATTTTATCTTTTTCTTATTTGATCTATTCTAATATTATTTATTTTATCCCGTTGTAGTTATTTACAAACAACCATTATTGTTTAGGATTTTCTAAAATATATATGACCTAGTTTTCAATTACAATTAATGTTTATTTATTTGTTTGAAAAGATTACACAATTAATCGATCAATTTTAAAGCCGTAACAATGCATAAATTGATTGAAGTGAAATCAATTTTTTTTTACTTTTTATAATTTAAATAAAATTAAACCAATCGACATTTCATATTTAAATCGATATTGCGTTAAAATTAATTAAAACAAAATTAAATATATTTTTATTTATTTAAGTAATTTAAAAGAAATATATTGATTGTCTATTTCGATTTATGCCTTCTATACATTTTAGTCAATCAAAATGGAAATTTAAAAGAAATATATTGATTAAAACTAATAATTGAGCTTAGAGAAATTTTAAAAAGAAAAACATAAACTTAAATATTTATATAGAAAAATGACGAGAAGAATATTTAAAAAACAATACTCCCTCCGTCCTTTTTGTTTTTCCACATTACTATAACGGGTTGTTCCATTTGTTCTTCCACTTTGGAATACTTTCCTAAAATGGAAAGTTTTTTTTACCATAATACCCATTATATTCCCTCTTTTATCTAAAAAAACCGTAAAAATCACTTTGATTCCCTTATTTACCTCATTATTGGGTTAGCGTCATTATTAGCCTGCATTTTACTCTTCCTTCTCCAAGAAACCTAACGTCTCTTTCTCTCTCTACCTTGAGTACCTTCCATGGCTTTCTAAGTGAATCCCCCCTGTGTATTCATCTTTTTTTCTCCATTTTTACTGCATTAAAATGTAGATCTGATTTTCCTTTACATTTTGAGGTACGTTTTGTTTGATTTGGTTGAGTTCGAAATTTTGGCCCTCTGTTTCTTGGCTTTTGTTCTTCGACCTCCATTGTTACTATTCTTCCTTTCTTTGTTGCCCATGGAAAAAGACGAATCACACAGTGATTCAACCATACCATCATACCTTTATGATGGTTTATGCCTAAATGGTGAGTTTTGTTCTTGTTCGAATAATGGTAAGTCCCACTCTTATTCTGGTGAAATCTTACGATGGACGAAAAAAGATCTTCTTTCATACCAAAAGACAATTGCGGATGATGCTATTTCAAGATTTCGTGATCCTACTCCTTCTCCTATTCTTGAAGAAGAACTACCATCATCAGTTCTTGGATATTTTTTGGATTCTCCATCTAAATCTCAAGAAAAACCAACAACTCCATCTAAATCTGAAGAAGACAACCAAAATTTGGTTGTCCCTGATACTCCGGAGGACATTATTGCATCAAGCGGTGGAAAAAACCCTAAAAAACGTAAATAATTATTGTAAGGTTTATTTTTACTTTCTTTATTTGTAAAATACTGGTTTTGTTTGCTGGTGAGTTTGATGTTTGAATGCTGGTTTTGTTTGCCGTTGTTGAATCTGATGAACCCTAATTTTGTCCCTATTTCTGATGAACCCTAATTTTCGAAACTGTTTCTGTTTAATCTGCGTATGAATTTTGTTTTTTTAAAAAACCCCTGTGATGTATGCATGAGTTTAATTGCTTAAAAATGTCTGAAAAATAATGTATGTACAACTTGGTAGAGCAGCATTTGTGCATAATGGACTCATTAATTTAAGTTTAGTGATTGTTATGTGATTATCTTCATTACTTGTTGATTTATGAAAAACTGAGAGGTTTTAAACCTCAATGATGAATCAGGGGGCAAAATAACTGAAATTTTCATTACATAATGAAGTAATTACATGAACATGAACTAGGCTTTTTTTTTTGTTGTTTGTTTCACATTTTGTTGCTCCTAAGTGTCATACATATCAATTTTAATGATGAAAAGCAAAAACTGAGGGGCTGTATATTTGGATTATCGTTGTGTTTCTTCCATTGCTTCATCATATGCTTCCAAAATTTGTTGATTGTTTTGAGCAGCATCTTCATTCTCTGTTTGTTGACTATGCTGATTTGTGTTTGGGTTTAGAAATCGAACACACTCCCTAACCAATTGTGATGGTACTCGGACTTGTAATCTTAATCTTCCATTGTCTTCTTGCACCTTTTTCCCAAGATGTGGTTGAATATAATCGTTTGACCCCTTAACCTTTAGGATTTCATTTAAATGATGTTGTAATGAAATCCAAACATTGGTTAAGGTCTTTGGATGTAATTCCTCGAATGCATCTTCCACGGCCTTTATTAGCTCATTCATGTTCTTTGGCATTTTCTTGTGCATTAGTGATTGTATGCTCCTAAAAAACCCTAAATCTAGAATATTACAATCGGGACTATTCGGAGGTTGTTGCGTTAAAATGAATGTTAAACCCCCCCGCCTATTGTGTTGTTGCCAAATTGGGTCATCATTAGTAATGTGCACCCTTGCATTGTCTTGTTGGATGAAAATTGTTGTAGCACCATCACTTGGCCACTTCCTTAGTATTGATGGAATTAGTTGTTCAATGAGCATGGTCCTATAAACCTCTTGAGTCACCGAATCGGTTGGTTTAATTTCTATAGACCCCCTTGGACGATTGATTGAGTTTCTTTGTGCCGCAACTCTATTTATGAAAGGGAAAATACCAATTTTCCCATCGAAAATGCATTGGCCATGTTGATTCCATTTTGGCCTCGCAACCGCCCCTAAAAACATTGCTTTTGGTATGAATTTGGATGATTTTCCCGCTCTATATGGTATTTTTTCCTTGTTTGATAAGTAAACTCGTTGTGTTTTTTTGGTTAAGTAAAACCATTTTTCATCAATATGTATAAAGTCATACATGGCTTTATACATTGGATGATGATGAATGGTGTCTTCTTGAATTAGACTTAAAATCCACTCAACCCTTCTAGCCTTGTTTGCATCGGTCAATGAAGGGTGGAGTGGATTTGAATGTGCCTTTATCTCTCCCCTTTGAATTAAACGCCAAACCGTAGTTGGTGCGAAATCAAGACATGTTGCAACGTCTCTTATGCACGTGCGCTCACCCATTGGCTTTGATTCAAGTACATTGGGTTGAACTTCAACTCTTTTTCTTCCACAGTTTCTAAACTTAGCATCGACAACATATGGCTTGCCATCTTCTTTACTTTGAATTGCTTGCTTCCATAGATTTCTAATTGTTCTTGGTGTGTACCCATACTTGTTTGCCATTTTCACAAATGTTCCATGAGGGAGTGTGTCACTAACTTTGAGTGACAACATTTCTTGTAATATGAGATGCCTAAACTCGTTTGTAAGCCTTGGCTTACGTTGAGGCAACTGTTCTGGTAAGGCTGCATCGTTTTCTTGTGGTTCCTCCTCCGACTCAGAGCTGGACTGTGGATCGTATTGGTTAGATCCAAAATACCAAGCCCCCTGTATTTCTTCCTCGTTGTCTGAAGCCATTGGCTAATGATGCTACTGTTACTGTTACTGTGTGCTGATTTTTTTGGTTTGAGGCTACTGTTCTGATACTTTGAGGCTACTGTTATGGTAAAGCTTGAAGATGGTACTGCTGATTTTTTTGATTTGATGCTACTGTTCTGATTTTGGTTCAATGTAAATGCTGAATTCGTGTGTTTAAGCTATTGTGAAGCCATTGTACTGCTGCTTTTCCTCCTTTAATAGGCTGATTAGGAATTTCTATAGTCATTTTATGTTGATTAAACTTGTAATAATTGAAAGAAGTAATCCATGTAATCTTAAATTGGCCAATGCAAAGCCAAATTTTTTGTTTTTGGATGGCTGTTTTGATGAAGATCATCAAATTAGGTGTAAAAATTCCCTCCTTTTTTTTAGAACCAAAATTGGAAAGTTTCCCAATTTGGAAAGTTGTTAACTTTTTCTCCATGTATTTCTCTCTCCTTAATAAAATCAGATTTTTTTTTTGATTATTTTATTATATCATCAATTATTTTCTCTCTTATAATTCCAATAACATCATTACTTCCCACTAATTTCTAATTAAAATAATACCCACTCACCCCCAAGATTCTCTTTTTCTTAATATGTGTGATTTTCCCAAATAGGAAAATCATTTAGGAACGGAGGGAGTAATTCTTAATCAATAACGTGATTTGTAAATCACCTAATGGGGCTAAGGATGTAAATATTACTCTGTAATTTATTCTAAAACTAAGCGTGTAATTCCCAAACCCGAGGTTTGAGCTATTCGCACTTAGTAAGTGCGAACAACTTCTTGTCTTAAAATCAGCATGTTAACCTTATTTGACCTGTCGTGGTTACAAATTGCAAACAGACACTTGATTTTTTTAACCAGTTTGTTCTATTCGCACTTAATAACTGTGAACTGACCCGAATCTGTGCTATGGGGTATTAGGCGCTTATATTTAAAATAAGTTTGATTATGATCTTATAATATGCAATTTTTTTTGATAAATAATCTTATTCATTTCAAATTTTTGTATAAATACTCCTTATTATTAGTAATACAACTAGAATAAGCATATTAACCTAATTTGTGGCTCATAAGAATAATAATAAAACAAATAAAATCAAATAAGATAAATTAAAATCACGTATCAAATCTTACCACATAAAAATAATTTGTTAACTTTACAAATCATAACAAACTACCGTTATTTACTTAGATCTTCTCAGCGGGTTCCTAGCAGCAAGAAATAAAGCACATGACGTCACGGAATATAAGAATAAGACAATCAATATCAAGTAAGGCAAAA
The DNA here is from genome assembly GCA_019425755.1 of Amaranthus cruentus. Lineage (NCBI taxonomy): Eukaryota > Viridiplantae > Streptophyta > Magnoliopsida > Caryophyllales > Amaranthaceae > Amaranthus > Amaranthus cruentus. The sequence continues at coordinate 5,937,708 of CM033463.1, read as the reverse complement.
TATCTAATGTCAATATTCGTATCAATCTCTCCTGATATTAAATACAACACCTGATAAAATTTCCACATTTTAATGACAAAACCAGATATACACATCCCAGATAGCTGTCCATCCAAATTTTATTGTATTCCCACAACTATATTACCCAACTTATTTAATCTATTAGTCTCATTTATTTTTTGTCCTTATACATTTATTACTCTTAATTTGTATATTATTTTTAATCTATAAAATAGTCACGTGAAATCTTGTTTGATTCGTTTCAATACAAGGATTATTAATATCAACTTTTTATATTTTTTAATTAAGACTCCCTCCAATTCTATTTAGATGTCCCGTTTGGTTGGGCACGGTTATTAAGGGTAGTGTGTGGTCCATTAAAAAGTGAGTAGTTGTGATATTTTAAATAATTATATTAATTGTAAAGGTGGTAGTGAGGGTATTATAAATAGTAAAAGTAGGAGTATTTTGGACATTACTTGTGTGAACATGAGGTATTTAGGTAAATAAAAGATTGACAAAAAAGGAAATGTGACAATGAATATGAATATGTCAAATAAGTAAATGTGACAACTAATAAATAGAATCAAAGGGAGTATTAATTTTACATAATATTTTTATATTGACAATCTTGATAAACTTACAAATTTCTTTTTATTTTTATAAATGAAACAAATAAAAAACGTAACTCGAGTGAAACATTTATAGTAGGTATTTGAATAACTCGTAGTCGATTGTAGATTAGAGTGACTGATTTGACCTGCTAAGTATTTCGCACAAATTAATGTGTGAGATGGTCTCATTATAAGACACTTTTCATACATGGGTTAAATCGTCGAATCAAAGGAGTTCATCATTCGGATCAACGAGTTGATTTCATCTTAGGTGTTTTAGGTCGGTTTGAAAACGGGGTTTGTATACATATTATTTTTACATAATTGTAAATGATTTTTAAATTCAGGTCAAGTCAGATTCGGTTACAAGGTCAAGTAAATTTTTATTTACTTTTTATATAGTTTTCAAAACAATTTTTGAGTCTCTATATCTAAATACGCATTATAAAAAATTATAAAAAATATATCATAAAAAATATATACGTTAAGAAGAATATAACAAGACTCACATAAATATATTTTATCATCTATACATTTCTAAAAATTCTTAATTTAAATTTTCTTTTCAAAATAACATAAAAAAAAAAAAAATTATTTTAAAGTCGTCTAACCGGAAGACATCGTTAATAGCTCAATATCATGTGGATAAAACATCCTATATAAATTGTCATATTAATCTTCATTCACAACAAAAAAAACGTTGGAATACCATCAATGGCAGCTACTTTTGCATCCCAAAATTTTCCATCCACACATACAAAAATCTACGCCCAAAAAGTACCTATCATCCTAAAAACCCCAATCACCGCCCTCCTTTCTCTATCCCCTTCAACCCCTACTTTTTCCGTCCTGTCCATTTCCTCCCCCACCACCACTATAAAATGCTCCGCCACGTCATCACCTCCGCCGGAGAACATTTTCCGGCGACCGGATTACATCCCGAACAAAATATCCGACCCGAACTACATCCGAATCTTCGACACAACACTCCGAGACGGCGAGCAGTCACCGGGAGCAGCCATGACGCCGGCGCAGAAACTTGAGATAGCGAAGCAGTTAGCGTTTCTAGGCGTTGACATAATCGAAGCCGGTTTTCCGGCGTCTTCGAAAGCAGATTTGGAAGCCGTGAAAGCGATAGCGATGGAGGTTGGGAACGATGTCGATGGCGGAGGTTATGTGCCTGTAATTTGTGGATTATCGAGATGTAATAAAGGAGATATTGATGCTGCTTGGGAAGCTGTTAAGTATGCGAAAAGACCTAGGATTCATACGTTTATTGCAACGAGTGAGATTCATATGATGCATAAATTGAATAAAACTAGGGAAGAAGTTGTGAAGATTGCTACCAGTATGGTCAAGTATGCTAGGAGTTTGGGTTGTTTGGATGTTGAATTTAGTCCTGAAGATGCTGGCAGGTAATTTCTCTCGATTTTAATCGTTTTTGCACCAAAATTTCCTAATTACTCCGATGAACTATCTCTAAGTCATTTTCATTCTCACATTTGCAAAATTGCATTACACGGTTTTTAAGAGTTGCATAGGGTTCACTAAAAAGGTAGTATTTAGTGTATTTTATTAGATTAAATTAATTGTAATGGTGGTTGATAAGATATTGTGACTAGTAAAAGTGAAATATTTTGATCATTATTTGTGCGAATAATGATATAGAAATAAAAATGACAAAAAAAAGAAAATATGACAATTGATATGAATTTGCCGAATAAAGAAATATGACTATAAACAAGACTTGGAAGGAGTAATAAAATAAACAAGATTGAAAAAGATAACCGATTGACGGTCGCTTGGATTGAGAGTAAATATTTAAAGTAGTAAAAAAAGTCAAACTAATGTAACAAAGGTAATTAGATATGCAAATGAAATTATTGAAATAATTGTGATAGAGGTAGAATAGGAGTAGATTAAAAACAATGAATAGAAAAAGACTTTGATTTCACTCATTTGGAGGTAAAGAATTCCTCCACTCCCTAGGTAAAATTATACCTAAAATAAGGAAACTTATTACTATTTTTCTATTTTTTTATTACCTTCTAATTTATTTTTCCACCTCTCAAACAATCAAATTTCTTTAATCATCTACCCTAACTAACCTTAAATACCTTTGACTTTTATTACCCCTTTAATATTTACTCTCAATCTAAGCGATACCTGGAATATTTTTTGTGCTTGCACAATTTAGTGGGCCATTTCAAGTGGCGGATTCCAGAAAAAATAGTGTTAACTTAAGTAAAATGCAAATAATTAAATCAGCTAGGATATAATTACTTTTTTAATTAGAACATTAGGGTATACTCCGTCCTATTAAATTTGTATTATTTTTCATTTTGGTCTATTTCATCTAATTTATATCATTTTTTTTTGGATAGTGGCCCACCACTTTCTTTTAATCTCATCCATACATTTTAACACTTTTTAATATCATCCACACAATTCATTTTCGCTCCTCATTTATTACCACTTTTTAAAACTATTTTCTTTGGTACAATTCCAAAGGGACGGAGTAGTAGTCTATGATGCCAATTGTTGGAGATAGGGATTTTATAAAGAAAAAATATACTCCACCAAATCAAAAGATAAGCATATAAATAAAATAATAGTATTAAATTTAAAAGGACAAAATATATTATGAATATTGAATTCTTAAGTATCACATTTTTTATACAAGAAAAATTACCGTGAATAATACAAATTTTTGTTAATTTCTCTACAATAATACGAACTTTTGATTAACCATGAATAATATCAACTTTGGGGGTTTTTTCCTACAATAATACCAACTTTAGTTTATTAACTAATTTACTAAATTTTTTTGTCATATAATCACTTATAGTTTGATTTTTAACATATTAGGTATATTATAGGAAAACACTCCTATAAGTTCGTATTATTCATGGTTAATCAAAAGTTGGTATTATTGTAGGAAAATAAGCAAAAGGTTGTATTATTCCTGATAATTTTTCCATATATATTCTAATTCTAATTAATTACTCTCTCTGTTCTTTTAAGTTTGTTCACATTACTATAACGGGCAGTTTCATAAGTTTGTCCTATTTAGAATACTTATCTATTTTGGAAAGTTTTTATCTTCCATATACTCTCTTTATCCCTCATTTAACTCTCATTTCTCTCTCATAATACTAATACAATTATTAATTTCACACGACAATTTTAATAAAATAATACCCATTATCTACAAAGATTTCACCTTTCTTAATAAAATAATACCTACTATCTACAAAGATTCACATTTCTTGATTTGTGTGAAATCTTCAAATAGGACAATAAAAAAAACGGAGGGAGTATAATAATAGTTGTAGTTCTAATAAAATATTTGTAATGAGAATTGAGAACAACAAAAACAATTCAAAATGACAAGTAAGAACCTTAGGGAACATAATAGAGTAGTTGTAAAGCGTCCTACTATTTCGTTTGTTTTAGTAAAATAAGTCAATGAATAAGTAAATGAGAGATTTTTATTTTTTTAATTTGATAAAAAGCAAATAGTTAAGAACTAACACATATTTTGACATTATATCGACTATTTTTTTATCATAATCGGTATATCATATTCATAGAAGCATTGATATATAGTTGTAAGGCGGCCTTAACTAGAAATAACACGTAAATAGATATACGATCGACGAATAAAAAGACTAATTACCAAAACACCTCATCAAATTTTCACAAATGATTGGCCGATAGGCTTTGCTTGTAGCCCGAGTTTCAGGCCAAATGGGTTTTTGGGTTGAGTTTTATACCACAAACTAGATTTGTCAATTTATTTAGGTCAACTTTTATTTAATTATTTATCCACAATTAATTCTTTAACTTTAACTAAGATTAAGAAAACTTTTCAAAATCAGATTAAGCCAACATAAAATCACCAATAACATTTAACTCAAATAAATAATTGACATTTGAACTACTTTTTTAAGATGAAGGTTTGATATGTCATTTTCAACCAATATGTGTATTTAATATTGGTTTATATGACCAATCAATATCTTTATTAATTATTAAATTTACTGTTAACCCCATCCTACGTAAATTAAATTGTTAATATGTGTGTGCCAATTGCAGAGGTGGGCTAGATTTTTTTTTCTTCTAGGGGCTTAATAACCAAAAAAAATTATTACTTATATAATTTTATTATTTTTTTACAAATTTTATTTAGCTTCTCTTCTCTTCTGAGAGACCGTCTCTTTGAGAAACGTCCAGTCTATCAAAGTTTATTTTCGACTTTTCATATTTTTTTTATGGGTCAAGAATTTTCGTTTTTATTATAGCAAAATTTAAGTTTTGTAGAATAATAGTGGGGTTGCAAGATATTAAAAAAAATAGTGGGGTTGCAAACCTATTCACAGGCCAATTGCCCGCGAATTATGCTTGAGAATGGCGGTGAAAATAATGTTAAATTAGTACTACCTCCGATTCTATTTAGTTGTCACGTCTCTTTATTTGGCAAATTCATATGATCATAATAATTGTTATATTTTCTTTTTTGTCAATTTTTTGTTACCTAAATACCTCATGTTCACACAAGTAATGTCCAAAATGCCCTCACTTTTATTACTTATAATGTCCCACTAGTCTACTACCACCTTTTCAATTAATATAATTATTTAAAATACCCTAACTACTCACTTTTTAATGGACCTCACACCATTCTTAATAATCGTACCCAAGCAAATGTGACATCTAAATAGAATTGGAGGGAGTATAATTTTGGTAAGAAAATTAAAATTGATAGTCATACTTGCTTCAATAATTTCATCTCAAAAATTATATGATAAACTAGTATAGAACCCGTGCATATAAATTGCACGGTGTTTTGTAGAATAAATTTTTTATTTGAAATGTAACTTTCAAATCATTGTGCAATTGCATATTGTGAACAAATAACTATTTAATGGTTAAAGTTTCATTACTATGAAAATTACATAAATTTTTTTTATGAATATTTATGCAACGAATCATACTATTAACTAAAAGAACTGGAAAATTCTATATGGCATGCTCAGAATGATTTACCACATGGAATAATTTTTGGATTCTTGCTATATTTATTAAACTAAATAAGGTAAAGTTGATTTTATTTTATTAAACTAAAACAAATCCACCAATCATACTATTAACTAAAAGAACTAAAAATTTTTCATGTGGTTTTTAATAAGCAAATTAATTAATTGTTATATTTATTAAACTAAATTGAATAAAATTGAGTAAATTAATAAAATGCATTTAATCTTGACCAATATCTATACCATTAAACTATCTTTGAGTAACATTTATTATAATTAAATTTTGAGTAAATTAGAATATATATATACCGCATCATATTCATATATTCTAGAATTACAAATTTAGTTTATACATATATTGTCAAAATTGAGTAATTTACTACATAATATCTCATGCTTTATTTTTTGGATTAATATATATATTTATATATGTCGATGCTAAAAAGCCGTGCATTGCATGAGATTCTATACTAGTAAAAAATAAAACATTTACACAATGATCTCATTTCAAATTTAATATAAAAACTCTCACATGATGTCACTAAAAACATATAAAAGGGCCACATGAGGACTTAATTATTTAATTAAGAGTATCACAAATATGCTTAAGTGTAATGGCCTCATAATTATCTTTCTAAATAGAGCAAGTGGCCAACTAGGCAATGAAAATGAATGGTTTTGATACTCCCATCCCATATTTAATATTCCTATTGGAAAGCAACCTAATTTCTATACGTTTTGAATTAGGTAATACCAATTTTTGATGTGATTTGAAACAGATTGTAAAATGATTATGGTTGTTGTATTCGTTTATAAAAATTATGATCAGGGGTTTGAAAAGTATGTAAAATGACATATCATACCTTATTACATGAATAAGAAGATTGTGCATATAGATCTTTGTTTCGAGAAAGGTCTACTTCGACAGGACAAAACAAGTCCAAAATTAAGGCTAGTAACCCGAAGTGCAGGAAAATAAATAACGCACTTAAAGACATTAACTTTAAACAAGTCAATAATAATTAGTGATGGTCTAGAATAATTTTATCTCTAGTTAAATTTCTGTGTAACTATACTGCTGTCATTATAAAACTTTAAAAAAATTGAATATAAATTGAATATTGTTTCAAAATCATAAACTTTAAGTATATAAAGAGAAATAAACTTTTTTTGAACAGAGTCGGAATCTACCAATTAATACCGATAAAATAAAAAAAATCACATCATCAACATTTTAGTTACAGTAATTGTCCACGTCGAGTTTTCACATTTTGAAAACGACGCATAATATATTATTTGACTAGTTTTGTAACAAATCATAAATCATCATTTGAAAATATATAGCCAAGAATCCTATATCAATTATGAATTATCTAAACTCTCATTTCAAGAAATTCAAACAAAATTTCCTAAATTAATTGTATAATTAAATTACTAATCAACTAAAACTCTAATAAATTTCAAGAAATTAAATATGAAAATCTAAACTTAAAAATTTACCACTAATTAAACCAAAAACCCTAAATTGATTAATAGATATGGTTTAAAGTATTGTATAGTCATCAATCATGAATGAGAACATAATAAAGAGACAATGTTTAACAATTCACATTCAAAGTAATGAAAAATCTATATAAATTAACAATTAAAATTCAAAAACTTAAAGGGAAAGAAAGATAAATAAAAAAAATATATACTTTGGTGGTGGGCGACTGTGCGATGGCTGCCGGCTAGAGGAGGATTTGAACCTATGAACTTTGAAATGTTAGATAAAACTCCAATTAACTACTCTACCTCAATACTATGTTATTATAGTATGATTTTTGTATATAAGGCCCTTTAGATTTGAGGCATTGTGCGGTTGAGCACCTCGCACATCCCCAGAACCACCCATGTGGCGGAGAAGGCTGGATTCTAGGCAAGAGAGCACAAAATAGATTGGAGGAGAATTGATCAGAAGTGAATTAGGAAGTAATCACCTGTTGCAAAATTTTGACTAATGATTTCTGAAAAAAATTAAATCAGTTACAAAATGTTATTAAAAAAGTTTGAACCCAGGTAATTGCTATCAATCACTAAAACATCTGCCAACTAAGACGTCTAACATATCATAGTGGAAATGAAGATGTGCTTGTATATAACTCAAATGCTGTCAAATGACAGCATTGACTAGGGCTGAATCCGCTCCTTACCAATTTTAAAGTCATTTACAAGTCAATATCTTTTAATCACAATAAGGAAAAATAAAATTTTGTAATCGAAATTTGAATAAATTTTATATAAATTATTTTGGAATTTAGAATCAATGTAGTCCTACCAATATACTTCAAAGTATCTTTTACTCACGATAAGAAAAAAATTATCTAAAAAAAATTGTTTTTGGAGTTGCACTTCAAAGTCACTGATTGTTGTAAACTGAAATTAGTATAAATTTTAAGCCTTAAAATTAACTACTTTTAAATTAAAGTGTAATAATTTTTTTCTTAAAGCAGACAATTTGAACCCTTGGTGAAGGAGTAATAAGATTTAAATTCGAAACTTTAAGTTTTGAAGTAGGAGTTATCAATAAAATATTAAAATATTAAATTTTAAGAAACAAAAGCCAATGATCAATTGTTGACAAATCTAATTTCATTTGGAAAATGGAATATCATGTTCTAATGTGGCCACCAGCTAGTAACTAAAAGTGTCAACATCATGGCCAAAAACGAAAGCGGCCAGTGTTCCGAGAGACCACACCTCTTAGACTCAGCCCATTCTAACTTAATTCCTACTCGTATTTTATATTTTATTTTATAGGCAGACCCAACACAAGAATTTGTGAAACGAAAGGGAAGGAATAAAGGCAATTTAACAAGTCCATATGCAAGCCCATTATTATATTGTGAAATGTCTTTTTTAAATGTTCTCTTTAAAATGATAATTCAAAAATCACAAATTATCATGACAGACGGTCTCTTCAAGAGACACATTAGATTTATGGGCTAAATAACCCAATTAATACAAATTAGAGAGAAAATTAGAATGTGAGCTTCTTGTTTTGAAATCGTCTTTTTAAAAGACGGTCTCTCACAAAAATAGTTGTTCAACGATATACTTTACCAAACACCTCTTACATGACTCATATAACTGGTTTACTAACTTTTAAAAATAGCTAAAGCTATCAACTAGTCAAACAAATCAACTATATTAGCTAACAACTAAATGTCAAGCACCTTTTTGATTTTCAATTCATAAAAAACAATATTTCACTTATCTCTCTCAATTTGCTATATATTTTAAACAAAGCGTTGTAGTATAATTACTACTATTTTTCTAATTTTAAAAGTGACCTTATATTGGACATTAATTTTCATACACTTATTTAATAGAATTATATTTTTGGAAAATTTACCCTGAATAATCCAACCTATTCACCATTTTACTACAATAATCCCAACTATCAATTAACCATAAATAATCTCAATTATTGCCTCACTTAACCTGCGTTGTTGTTAGGCTTTTGTTTACCGGTGCAGCAGGTAAATTTTTTACCATTTGTCCTCTACCACTTCTTCATTCTCCTTAAATCTCACCACCTCCATTGATGGAAGCAGCAACAGCTCCTCCTATATATATCTTCCTCTTAAGAACAGCCTTGAAGGTAAACATCTTTCACCCATGATCTTCCATAGTTCTTCCCTAAACTCTGAATGAATTGATACATCTCTTTCATAATAAATTAACCCAAAACTTTGAAGGAGAAATCTAATACTTTGACAATCTTCAAATGTTTTTCTAATCCCTCTTAAGCTTGTTGTGTAGAATATAACTGAATTACTCCCCCCTGGAGGACACTTTTCTTCGAATTCGATTAATGGGTCAATTTCATTGTCGGATTCCATTTATAAGTCAGGTTGATTTTCGGGTTGAAAAATGGGTATTTATGATTCTTGTTTGTTGTTTCGATTTCGGCTGTGTTCATGATTGTTTTGTGATCTTTTACAACTTTTTCAAATGCAGCAAGAAGTTTTGGATCAAATAAACGGATTGGATTCATATCTGGTCACCTAAAACATGAGATTTTGATTTCAGATTCCCTCTCTTTGATCAATTTCTCTAATTCCACAGAAAGAACAATTGTTTGAATTTTTCAATTCACTCTCTTTGATTGATTTCTCTAATACCACCATTTCACATTAAATTCATCAAATAAACTAGTCTTTGAACAAGAAATCAATAAAAAAAAATCAGCTTCAATTAGGATGCATGTAAGATCAACAAAAATTGCAGAAAATAAAAGCTTTAACTTATCATTTGAAAAGTAGACTATCATCAACTAGCTTAGAGAAGAGTGAAACCGAGCTCCAGTAATGGAGGATTTACAGCAGAGAGAATATCAAAAGTTGAAGGTTTAATGGTGAGTAATTGAAGATTTAATGTTAAATTGAAAAATGGTGGTATTAGAGAAATGGTGAATGAAGAAGGTGACGGTATTAGAGAAATCATCTGAGATTTTGATTCCATTTCACATTAAGGAGAATGAAGAAGGTGGTAGAGGACAAATGGTAAAAAATTTAATTTACCTGCTGCACCGGTAAACAAAAGCCTAACATCAGCGCAGGTTAAGTGAGGCAATAATTGGAATTATTCATGGTTAATCGATAGTTGGGATTATTGTAGGAAAATGGTGAATAGGTTGGATTATTCAGGGTAAATTTTCCTATATTTTTTTCTTATCATCAAACGCATTTCAATTTAATCTTATTAGGAGTATTACCCAAATAAAACCACAAAATTATTCATATATATATTAATAACAGTCGTAATAAGACTCCCTCCGTTCTACAAAGAAATTCTAACAAGGAATATTTACGTGAATAAAAAGAACTTTTATATGATGAATATAATTTTGTTGACTAATAAATTTGTTAGAGGAAAAATAAGGATTGTAAACATTAAAAAATACTCCTTCCGTTTTCAAATGTTCTTCCCATACTTTTTGCACAGTTTTTAAAGTAAATTTTGAGCCTAAATATCTCTAAATACGCATCATAAAAAATTATAAAAAATATATAATAAAAAAGTATACATTAAGACGAATCTAACAAGATCTCACATGGATATATTTTGTCTTCTATATATGTCTTAAAAATATTAATCAAATTTCTCTTTCCAAAATAGAATATTCTAAATAGGAAGAACATTAGGAAACAGAAGGAGTATTAAAGAAAGTTAGTGAAAAAAGTATGGAACCACAACTATTTAAAAAATATTACTCCATTGTAAAGTTAGCGAAAAGTATGTGAAATAATATTAAAAATAAAAATGTTAAAATGAATGAAAATATGTAGGAACCATAAACATTATTAAAATATTAAAATGAGTTTAAACAAAGTTAATTTTGTCTATAATATATTAATATGTGATATAAATTGATTTTTTAACACAAATTATTGTATGAGACGGTTTCATCGTGAAAATGCTTTATCCTTGGGTTAAATAGTTTAATAATAAAAACTATTAGCTTTTTGTTTTGAGATTATATCACGATAAGGCGATCTCATATATGAACTTTTTTTCATGCGAAGAGCAAGTATTTGAGGAGAACTACTACTTCCTCCGTTCCATAATACTTGCTACATTTAACGTTTTTATGCAATCCAATGTACTATTTTGTTCATTTATATGTCGAATTACACACAATTAAAAATTATAAAAAGTTTATATTATGAAAGTATGCGATTAAACGATTCAAACAAAATCCAACTTGACTATATTATTACTTACATATTAGCTGCAATATATTAAAGCTTTAATGATGAATAGTGCCAAAAACAATATATTTGTTGGGAGAATCTATATTACTTTGTGTCTTTGACCAATCAACCTTACCCAAATCCAAAATCCCTCCCAAATGTGAGTATTAGTTGCTCAGTTGCTTGTTCGATCTTCCCTCTTGAACAATTGCACATTTGCACCAAACCAATTCCACATAAATCCAAATACCTGCCGTCTATTACTCATTTTCTCATTTCTCCGCCGCCATTAAAACCCCTACAAAACCTTCAAAAACTCATCCATGGCGACAATAACATCCTCATATCTTCCACCCACTAAAGCTACTATCCCAAAATCTATTTCCCCTAAAACCCCATTCACTACTCTCCTTTCGTTCTCCTCCGCAAAACCATCTTTTACTCGCTCGATTTCGTCTAAATCACCCACCAGAAAAACCATCACCGTTACTCAATGCTCAACAACCCCTCTTCATCATCGACCATCCTACATCCCCAACAAAATATCCGACCCGAATTACATTCGAATTTTCGACACTACTCTTCGCGATGGGGAGCAATCTCCCGGAGCTTCAATGACCCCTAAGCAAAAGCTCGAGATTGCGCGACAACTTGCGCGTCTTGGTGTGGATATAATTGAAGCTGGGTTTCCGGCTGCTTCGAATGCGGATTTAGAGGCTGTTAAAACGATAGCGATGGAAGTGGGTAACGCTGTTGATGAAGATGGGTATGTGCCTGTAATTTGTGGGCTTTCGAGGTGTAATAAAGGGGATATTGATGCTGCTTGGGAAGCTGTTAAGTATGCTAAAAGACCTAGAATTCATACGTTTATTGCTACGAGTGAGATTCATATGGAACATAAGTTGAATAAAACGAGGGAAGAAGTTGTGAAGATTGCTACAAGTATGGTTAGTTATGCTAGGAGTTTAGGGTGTCAGGATGTTGAATTTAGTCCTGAGGATGCTGGCAGGTAATTTTTGAACTCTTTTGTTGATTCTTTTTGGTGGATAATTGGTTGGAATGGAAATAGAGTTTATCTGGATGGCCATTTAAGACTAACTAGACGAACCTTTTGCGGGTGAATATGATATGAAGAATACTGACATTCCAATGTGTGTTGAATCAACTCGACTACTATTTTAGTGTCAAATGTTATGCAATTCAACATAAGGGTTTTAATCAAATGACCTGAGCCTAGATTCTTCCCTGTTTTCATTGTTATTGATTGTTTATTTGGTAATTATGATTATGCTTGGAAATACATTTGTGGTCTCTTGAGTGATTTTGATATGATTACTTTCTGAAAATTGGGTAAAGAGACTAAAAGTAGTGTGATTGTGATACGGCCTTGTTTTAGCACCATTGCAACATAGAATTAGTTTATATTACACAAGAGACTTTGAGAAAACTAGAAAGTTACTTCTGGACATTAAAGTTATTACCTTGGTTCTGTATCCCTTGCACCTTTGGATGGTGACTGATGAATTAAAGAAAAGTTACTTTCAATGTATTTTTGTGTGTTTTACCCCTTTTGATATGATGAGTGAGAATAAAGTAGGTGTAAAGTAGAGAATTATTGAGTTGTTTTTTTTTGCCAAATATAGAAAGAGTGCAGGTAAAACACTAAAAAGGTATTAAGTGCAAGTATTATGGAAAGAATGAAGAGTTCGAGTTTTTATAATTCGTCATATAGAAAAGAGTTGAATTTTATTACATTTCTTCTGTGGTTTATTCTGCATTGCGAATGATTCGTTCATCAGTTTTGTTTCTTAACAGATCAGATCGAGAGTTTCTTTACCAAATTCTGGGGGAAGTTATTAAGGCTGGAGCAACCACTCTAAATATCCCTGATACCGTAGGTTATACGGTCCCTAATGAGTTTGGAAAACTGATTGCTGATATTAAGGCAAATACACCTGGAATTGAGAATGTGATCATATCAACTCATTGCCAGAATGATCTCGGGCTTTCTACTGCAAACACAGTGGCCGTATGTTTTGCTTTCGTTAATGTTATAGAAAATTGGAAAGAAAAGAATCTTACAGTGTATTGTAATTCAGGGAGCATGCGCGGGTGCAAGACAATTAGAGGTAACAATTAATGGAATCGGTGAAAGAGCAGGAAATGCATCACTTGAAGAGGTGTGTCACTAATGACCGACACCCAAACTTGTTCTTCATTTATCATATTGTGACTTTTGACTTATAGGCTCATATGTTGATCTTGTTAACCGTTTTTAAAAGTAGGTTGTCATGACCATAAAATGCCGTGGGCAATCACTGGGTGGTCTTTACACTGGAATTCGGACAGAACACATCGTAAAGGCCAGCAAGATGGTACATTCTTGACCTTTCTCCGCAATCTCGTTCCGTTTTCTTTTGAATTTATGATTTGTTTAGGATTCCTGGTGTTTTACTGGCTTTTCTGTTTTAGGTGGCCGAGTATTCAGGACTGCTTGTACAGCCTCATAAGGCAATAGTCGGAGCTAATGCTTTCAAGCATGAAAGTGGAATTCACCAGGTTTGTATTGTTAGCTTCTCGTAAATTCTTTTTTTGTAGAATCGAGCTATTTTCTTGATGATTTACTGACCTCAATCATCTACTAAAACATTATGTTTTGTTAGTTGAGCTATATTTATTTTTTTAAAGTTAAACGGTAGCTACTATTTGAGCATATGTGATGTTTTTCTTCTTCTAACTTCACATTGCGATAAGAGCAAACTAACAGTTTTTAATTGTCCAACTGCTTTTAACTTCGCTATCTTTCAGTTCAGCTCTATAATTAAGTTAACTTATGAATCAACTGAGAGTTGTTTATGATATTATAGCATGGAATGCTGAAACATAAAGGGACTTACGAGATAATATCTCCAGAAGACATAGGGCTTCAACGTGCGGATGAATCAGGTCTAGTTCTCGGAAAACTTAGGTATGTAACAGTTTGTTTAATTCAATTTTTTTAGTGATCAAATTCAGTATACTGCATTATTCTTTCAATGTACTCCACTTTCCTCTTTCCGTCAGAATCCTTGGAGCACATTTAGTTTATTTTTTTCTCTATGGAAATCAAATCTGAATGAATTCTGAAGGAAAATGGAATCCCTCTTTATGTTACATCGAATTTTAAAATAGTTTCCCTTCTAGTTTATAGGTTTAATAGGTTCATCCATATAGTCTTTCCTCATCTTCCCTGATATCCAAACAGGGTAATAGCTGTTCTTCTCCCTTTCCCTCTGTTCTTCTTTCCCTCCTTCCTCCCTCTTTCCTTCCTGATATCTGAAGCGATAAGGCCTGCATCTCGACTTAAGATCTCATACTTTTCAGAAGTAAATGCCCTTGTATTGCAGCTGGCTGTTTCATGATAAAAATTTCATGGTTTTGGTCTAAGATGAAGTTTCGAAGTGTCTTATCTATGTACTAATGTTGAGGATTTGGGTGCTTAAGGTAAAAGGGGTCCAAGCCACAATGTTTAGGACCCGACATGGGTGTTCCGGTCAATACTATCTGTAAAATGTAATACATTATTAAGATTTAGCCAGAAGTGCTTAACAGCTGCTACTTTTTTATATCTTGCTCTGATTTTTAATGAAGGATCAAGAAGCTATATGAAACTGAAGCATTATACTCAGTTACTAATGTGTTTGTCATGTAGTTTGTAAAATTAGCCACTTCCAAGGTATAATTTTGTTGATAAACTTTTGTTATTCTTGCAGTGGACGACATGCATTGCAAAAGAGACTTGAGCAGGTTAGTGGTTATGCAATTGATCAATATCTACTGAGTTCAATTGGTCAATTTTAGTTGTGTGTCTATATGTCTAATGAGTTTCTTATTTTTTTCCAGCTCGGATACTTCTTTGAAGGCAAGGAACTGGATGACATCTTTTGGCGGTTCAAATCAGTCGCTGAGAAGAAAAAGGCATGTGAACTTATCCTTGACTTCTAATTTATCGGCTATTGTTCGTACTTTTGTTGGAAGCTGTTTATTGGCAACTTACTGCATTTTGTGATTGCAAATGTTCATAGCTTTCAAACTACTCATGTATTATGTTAAACTACTCATGTATAACTTTTTTTTTAAAAAAAAAAAAAAAACTTTTGTGAAGTATTATGTTAAACTACTCATGTATAACTTTTGATGTGCTAGAACACCGTTAATTGGCAATTAGTAGTAATTATGCCTAACTGTCTTTTTTTTTTGGGGAAATTCCACGTGGTGACCCTGAGTTTTTGGCTTTTCCACAAATGTTTTTTAAATTCGCGTGGCATCCTTGAGCTTTCCACTTTTCTATATGCTACACTACACAAAATGTTAAGTTTTTGGTTAAATTAAGTACTTATTTCGGTTGAATTTCGAAATATGTGGTCAATGGTGATCACGCATTTGTTTTTTTGAAAAAAATGTCATTACGTTGGGAAATAGAGTAAAGTTAACAAAAAACTTATTTTTTGTCTACCACATGGAAAAGTTAGAAGGTCAAGGTCACCACGAAATTCAAGATTACCACATGAAATCCCCTCCCTTTTCTTGATGGAATTAGTTCTGTTCATTTTGTTCATGATCTTGATATTTGCTTGGAGCACCCTGGATTAGTTTCTTGAGATGAGATGGTCTAATCCGTATTCTGATTCTCCAGCATGTCTTGGATGAGGATATTGAAGCTTTAGTAGTTGATGAGCTTTTCCAGCCAGACTCAATTTGGTCACTTGGCGATCTTCAGGTAATTTATCGATCAAATAAATGGATTATATCTTTTTGACTACAATTTAATCAGATTTTCCACGGATGCTGGGCAGGTCACATGTGGAACTTTGGGGCTTTCTACAGCAACTGTTAAGCTCATTGATGCTGACGGGAAGGAACATATTGCTTGTTCGGTTGGAACAGGACCGGTTGATTCAGCTTATAAAGCTGTTGATATGATTGTGAAGGTCTGTAATAGACTATTATAAACTATTGCGCTATTTGTAAAGCAGTCCAAATTTACACCCAATCAACCAAAACGCGCATACTCGACTTGATCTGAATTAGCAAGATATTTAGTTTATACAAGACCCAAAATTTACCCGACCCAATATCATACCTGAAACCCGCCCAAACACTCAAATGTACACCTCTAGCTATTTGGCTTTCTCGGCATCAATTTTTTGGTCAGTGTAGAAATAAGGGCTCATATCTAGTTGTGTTGATGTTTCTTTTTAAAAATAGGTGCTAAAGTTGTTTCTTGGAAATACCATGTTGTCTTTGATAAATAGAAATGCAAGGATACATTGCTTATTGTTCCCAAAATAAAATAATTCTCTATTTATTTCTTTCCGTATTTCTTTTAATCTTATTCGAGCTACATGTTTATATATCTTCGTGCAGGTGCCCGTGACTCTGCTTGAATACTCATTGACCGGAGTGACAGAGGGTATAGATGCCATTGCCACCACTAGAGTGTTGATACGCGGAGAAAATGGGTTTACATCTACACAAGCAACTGGGGAGAAAATTCGTCGAACATTTAGGTATCGGGTTATTTTCTGTTCTTATGAAATAAATACTGTAACCGTTGGGTTTTCTTCTCAATTTTCGCTATAACGAAATGCAGTGGGAGTGGATCTGAAATGGATATTGTTGTATCAAGCGTCCGAGCTTACATTAGTGCACTAAATAAGATGCTAGCTTACAAGAGTAAACCTAATCACAAAATCCCAGACGAGAATTCTCACGTTTCTGCCTCCGATGCTGTTCCTGCTGTTAGCGCTTGAATAGAGAATTTCCGGAATTGCTTCATTTCTTAACAAATGTAAGATTTAACCTGCCCGCGCATTCTATCTACGTTTTTACAAAATGGCGCCACCTCGACTTATGTAATATACTGTGAATATTGAGCACGCTTTTGTGTTACATGGAAACAACCTTGCAGTGATTTGTCGAGAAGGAAAGCATAGGATGTAATCCTGTTTGCCTCTTTTGTAACGTATAATGTTCCTCTCGTATTGACTGTCTGTAACCAGTTTTTTGATATCGTAATCTGTAATATGTCTCGAGGCGAGGTGATTTTAAGCCGATTTGTGTCTTATAATAAGGAAAGTCAATCGCGGTAATAGATCGAAAGTATCTTGTTCTCTACTTGGCAATAGCCGCTTTCACCCCAAGAGTATAATGTAATGACTTTCATAGTACACAATTGTTGTTTTGTTTGTGGTGTTTTGGATCTGATTACACGAAGTTGGTGGTTTAGCAAATATAGAACAATCTAAAAGCTCCCTCCAATTCTGAGCAAATGTTTCATTGGGATTTAGATAAATATTTTGGCAAGGGAACCATAATAAAAATGTCTATATTTACAGATTAGATGAGGATTACAATATTCAATTCAAAGAGGAAATCGCAACATAAAGGTGTTTACATGTATAATTAAGTAGGAGATTACAACAAAAAAAATATTATTGTACATAGAAATGAGACATTGAGAGTAAGCTGACCTAATAAGGAAAGAAAGAGACGGCTTAATAGAAAATTTAAAACAATTAAGCAATTTTAACAAAAAGAATAAACAAAAGTGAGCTTTGGGTATAATTAATTCTAAAAATAAGCGTCTTTATATCTGAGCCAAAGGTTAGGTATGTTCGCAATTATTAACGGCGAATATAAAAATTGGTCAAAAAAAGTCAAAATTGTTTGTTCGCAGTTAATAATTTCGAACATAAGGGAGACAATGTCATAATGTTAGAAGGGATGATGTAAAAAACATTGTTTGTTTGTCGTTAGTAACTTGATTTTCATATTTCAACAGAGACAAAACTTGATTTTCATGCCGTACCAAGTACCAACTATCAAAACACAACCAAAAAACATAGTTATTCAATAATGTATGTATGTATGTATGTTTACAATTAAGTGAGTCTCCTTAGAATACTAAGAAGGTTGAGATTGTTGAGGCATAGGCTGAGGCTCAGATTGAGGGGATGAATTTGAGGGTTTCTCAATTACTTTTTTTCCTCGCTCTCTTTGTTTGGCCATGGCTTGTTTCATGGCTTCCTTCCTTTTTCTACTTGCCAGCACTTTGGCTTGAACTGCACTCATATTTGGATCCTTTTTCTCCTCATCTCTTGCTGCTTCAGGTTGAGGGGCTCTTCTTGCACCTGCCCATGCTTTTTTCTCACCATTATTTATCCCAAAAATCGTACCAACTACTCCAATCGTAATAATATTCCTGCACTTAAACAACAATTTTAAAGCCTTAATAAAAATAGTACATCTTAATAATAAAATGATCATATTTAGTGGTTGTTCACATGAATTTTTCTTATTCATGCATTTCAAATACAATACTTTAACTTTTTTTTAATAATACCTAATTCATTAATAAAAAATCATACGACATCTACATCAGAGATAGAAATTAACAAGTACATAGCAACTAAAACCAAATATAATTCAAAAATACAATACTTTAACTTTGCAACTAAGACGACAACTATTATTATAAATTTAAATTTTTTAGTATTTTTTATCTTTAAAATTATGAAAAAATCTCGCATTTTTATTTACAAAATAAGACAACAGTTATTATTATTATTATTATTATTATTATTATTATATATCTAAATTCTAGATATTTTTTTATATTCATATTGACTTATTGAGTAAATGAAGAGATGATGAGGATGAGGCAAATATCATAAAAGTCATTTGAAAACTAGTGAACTAATTTAGATTTTGACAAATAAAAAAAAATACTAAATTGAATTTGAATCAAATTTACCCTTATTTTTTAGATTACAGGTAGGCTAAAAGAATATATGATGAAGTAAGAATCAAATTGAAGAACTTTCATAGGAAAAGTGATATTTGCTCTTACTATTACTCATGTGTTATTTTTGAATTGCATCAGAGAGGATATTGATAAATTTTTTAAAAAATGGTAATAAATGAAGAGAAAAAATGCATTGTGTAGATGAAATTAAAAAAAAGTTAAAATGTATGGATGAGATTAAAAGAAAATGGTGGGTTATGAACTAAAAATAAAAATGATGCAAATTAAGTGGAGCAGACTAAAATGAAAAATGATGTAAATTCAATAGAAGGGAAGGAGTACAAAATTAGATTTTCAATCTCACTCCTTAAAATAGTTTAAGTTGAAAATTTTATAAATAGCTCACTATATCCAATTTCTTCGTCTCTATGCATGAAACAAATGGGCCAAATAGGGGAAAGAGGAGTATTAATCAATTA
Organism: Amaranthus cruentus; assembly: GCA_019425755.1. Taxonomy (NCBI): domain Eukaryota; kingdom Viridiplantae; phylum Streptophyta; class Magnoliopsida; order Caryophyllales; family Amaranthaceae; genus Amaranthus; species Amaranthus cruentus. The sequence goes on along the minus strand of CM033463.1, from coordinate 5,918,052 downwards.
CAACTTTACACTTTGATAATTTTCAACTTTCCAAGTTATTTAAACTCTGTCATTAAGTGATTGCAGCACCAATAATTAAAATAAATATTAAAAAATTATTAGATACTACTAAAAATTGAATGGACAAAATTAAAAAGGAGGGAAAATAAAAAAACATATAAATAAAAATTACAGGAAAAAAAAAATAAAAATACTACTTAAAATAAAAATATTACAAATTTTAAAGAGACTAATTAAAATTAACAATGTGACAATCTCTTACGGTCTCATGGCCTCACCTACCATTGGTTTATCATTAATTTACAAATTACATTCATTTTTTATTAGGGACTATTAGCTATTGAGGTTTATGAAACATTTAGTTTGAATGAAAAAATTAATCATGTAATAAAACAATTTTTATTTTTCAATGAGAAAAATCAAATAATAATTAGTGTTGTTTTTATTTAATTTGATGAGAAATTTTAATAGTTCAAAAGGGAGACAATGAGAAGTAGGGAAAAGTGAATGGAGAAAATTTGTATATTCCTCCTAAATTTAGAGAAAAATGTTTATCAAGAAATGGAAACCCTTTTCACTCCAATTTTCATTCTTAAAAATATGGTAAAATCAAATAATAAAAAAAGAGAAATTATTTCCATCAAATTAAGGACCTCCTTAATACATTGGACTTCATGTATTAATAATCCTCCTTTCAAAATTAATACTTAATAAATAATAATAATAATCATGTTAAAATCTCCTCTTAAGTCAATGTTAGAAACTTAGAATATAAAACACATTTAGAGCTTTAGTAATCATCCACTTGATTTGCTTAATTGGTTCTTTAACATGGTATCAGAGCTAACATAACAAAATGTCACAATTTCGAATCTCACGTACTCCTCATTTAAAAAGAAATATCTTGCGCTAGGTATGAAGATGATCTAATATATAAACATATTCTAAATCTTCAACGATCAATTAAAGTTATTGGTTGAGTTGATTTCTTGACAGTATTAGTTTATTAATTCGTCTCGGACTAGACTTTATTTATATCTAATTTTTTATAATTTTTATTATGCACAATTTTAATGTGACGATGAAAGTCAGATCAATGCACGTATACAACGTTATACTACTAGAAGTTGAGAGGAGAAAAAACCTGCGGCTGTGGTTGATAGTAGATAGAACGAGGGGCGGTGCATCAGCATCGGCTGTCGCCTTACATGGTGGCGGCGACCACCATGTATTAGTGTTAGGCTTGGAGTTTGTTGATGATAATCTTACTCTTAAGCTTGATATTGGAGTTGTAGTTAATGCTTGACTCATTTTCAGTTCTTACAAACACTTTAAAATAATTGTATATTTGTTTTTAAATTCAGCTATAATAAAATAAGTGGATCATGACATTTTTTTTAAAAAAATGTTTAGTTTTTTATCAAAGAAAATCTATGTATTAGTAGTCAGAAACTATGGATAGATGTGAATGTGATGTACATTGCTTTGTTTTAGTCTTTTAGATAAGGTTTTCATATTGCGTGGGCCCTTTTAATGTGCATATATCACACTTTGTACATTTAAATGCTCTTAGTTTAGAGGGGTTGTAAAAATTTTATTTAATTTGCATGTAAAATGATTTATTAAATTATGTGGATTTTTATTTATGTGAAATTAAATATGAAGTTTGCTATTTAGGGTTAAATAAGAGTAAAATTATGTATATTTGATCACTTAAATCTTACACTGAGAGTCAGTTAATGATATTGAAGTAATGAAATATTGTTGTACAATGAGATTTGAAATTTAATTTTGGGAAATTTCATATGGTAACCCCGAGGTTTTGGGTTTTCCACGTGTTAACCAAAACTTTTAAAAAATCCACGCGGTAACCCTGAGGTTTACGTAATTGTTCCACAGTGACCTTTTTGCACATAAAAACGTTAGCAAACGTCAATTTTGAAGCTTTAAGGCTGATGTACGCTTATTTATGCAACTCACCATTTCAAATGCCATCAGTTTCAACCTTTTTCCGCAAAACATAAACCCTAATTTTACCATCTTTCATCCAAATCATATTTTTTTCCCGCAAATCCAAAAATGGTAGAATTAGGGTTTATATTTTGAGGGAAAAGGTTGAAACTGATGGCATTTGAAATGGTGAGTCGTAAAAATAGCCGTACAACAATCTTAAATCATCGAAATTAACGTTTGCTATCATTTTGCTAATGTTTTATGAGCAAAAAGGTTACGGTGGAACAATTTGGTAAACCTCAGGGTTACCGCATGGATTTTTTAAAAGTTTTGGTTACCACGTGGAAAACCCAAAACCTTAAGGTTACCACGTGGAATTTCCCAAACGTTTTTTTATTTATAATTTTATATTTATATTAAAACAAATTTTCAAATGTAATTTATTTAATTTAGATCAACACATGTATAGTTTTGTATAGTTTAGTACTTCTCCGTCCGCTTACTTGTTGGTAATCTCGTCCCCTGGCTTTTAGTCGTTGCTATTACTAGTTTTATTATTGTTTTCTTTTCATTTTTTTTAATTGTTCGTCTAACTGTATTTTATTATATCCATATTCATTCTATTCTAATTTATCTTGTCTAAGGGTCACGCTTGTGTGTCATAAGACGTAGACATGCGAAGTTCACTTCAGCCGCGCTCGGTCCCATCAGCTGCAGAATCTTTTCTTACTTTTTCTCAAGCTGGGGGACTCTTTGGTCGCATTCTTCTTTATGGGTATGAGTTGCAACCGTCCTTTCCTCTCCATATCCTGGCCATAGTTTTTCTATGGGCGGGATATACTGGCTATAGTTTTTCTATGGGCGGGATATACTAGATATGATTATAATGACATGTATAGTTAAGTGCAATTTGAGTTTAAGTCGAGTATTGTATTGAGTTAGTTTTACTAGGTTCACTTTTTAACATTATGATTTTTTTTCTTTTGAGATTACAAGTTAGGATGAGAGGATAAAATTTAGAATTTACTTAAAAAGGTAATATTTGCTCTAATTGAAACAAGATTGGATCATCATTTAAATGCTAATTGGTTGCTAATGAAAGAATAACACCGAAACAAGTGGATAAAATAAATGTATAGATGAAATGAGATGTAAAAAGATATTATAGGCGTCATGTATATAGATGATAATGTGTCAAAATCATAGTAATATTAAATTGAAAAATATAACAAACTAATTTGAACAAAATATGTATTAAATAGACCTAAAAAAATAAATCCACGCATTGCTATATTTGAGGGAATTAAAACTGATTTACTTGATTGGTCTCTTAAATATATTTACTTTCATAGTAAGTTAATTGTAATAAACCCAAGTATAATTTGGCCTATAAACTCGATATTTGAAATTAATCCAAACAGCTTGATGGACTACGAATTATGTTCTCTACCTCATTGCGTTTAATACATTTGTTATGAAAAACTCTTATATTAAAAATACAAACGTAACAAATTTAATAAAACAAATGAGTAACTAATAATCAGCCGGGGGCCGGGAACAACAGCCAAGCTAAGCTCAATAATTATCGGGCTCAATACTCCAAAACAGATTGAGCTCTGATTTCAGCTGATCGAGAAGTTAAACTCGAATTAAGTAGGCTAATTATTATGCGTATGAAACGAAGGCATGAGCTCTAGATACAACATGAGGATCGCCAAACTTATGTAATTAATCAAATCAAGAATGATACAGACGTAATAGTAATACAAAAAGAATAGCAAAAGGTAAAAATAGCTGCAAAGCCACAAGTATCATAATCATCCCATGGACACCATCGCTCTACGAGGGAAAAAGTCGATTGTTGTATGGATGAACTGCATTTAGACAGCAGAAAGACTAGCCCATTTTCCAAGTTCATAAGGATCAGCATAGTAGTATAACTTAACTCTATTTGCCAAAGAAAGACCCGCAGCCAAAGGCACAGTTCTGTACTCGGCATCATCCTGCTCTGTTGGGTCATCGATAAATGCAGCAATATCGCCCAAAAGTCTAAATGTGATTCTATTAGTCTGCAGTTGTCTTGGAAAATCAAAATACAACGGAGTTCCTGATCTGGCCTCTGGCAGCCGATACTGTGCTACAGTTACCATGTTTTGATATTCCTGTAGCATATAGATTAGCAATCAAAATTAATTGTCACCTATATCGAAGATGGTATTTCATATAAAAAAACATGCTATGTGAAGTGAATTTTTCATCCAAGGGTAAGGTTGTGTACATCCAACCCTCCTCCAAAATACCCCTAGGTGGGAGCCACTTAAAAGGCATCGAGGTAAGTGGTGATGGGAAAAAATGGTATTTCACAGCTATGATATAGCAAGTCAAGTTGCATATGATCAATATGATGAGGTAGTCGTCATAGAATGCAAAATAGCAGCAATTACCCATTCCTCAGAGGGAAGCCAGGGAGAAACAATAACAATAATGCAAAGGAGTAAACATGACAAATTATAGGTCTAGTTTAAGGATTTCTAGAACTTCGGATATCCTGAAAAGTATTTTCATGGAGTTCAATATGTCTATGTTAAGAGGAAAAGAACTTTTACACAGCATAAATTAAAGTAAACAGATAAACAGAGGTTAAACAGTCTGTTATGTCTATCACTGAAAAAAGGGTGCATCGCTAATCAATTTAGGAGAAATGATTTCAATTTTAAAGAAACCAAGCTCTGTTAGCTTCATTTACCCATCACGTTTTGCAAAAGACGAAAAACTATGTCCTTGGCACTTAGAAAGGCCTTCTCTTGACTGATCTATTTGTTGATGCAATCTGTTTCTTGTTTACAAAGATCTGTTTCTTGTTTATGAAGCATTACCTATGAAGAAATCTCTAGTTGAATTTGTGTTGTATACTTCCTACTTTCCTCTATATAATTTCCTTCATCAAAATTATTTAAGCTACACAAGAAAAGGCATAACTACAACTCTAGAAGACCTTACAATGGACTATTACCGTGTCCAAGTCGAAGTTTGCAACTGAAATACTTTCAAACAGGATTTGACATAATGATACTTCCTCCATATCTTAAAACTTGCACCACTTCTCCTTTGAATGTGAGAGATTTTTGACAGAAGTCGTGCAAGTATCAAAATTTAGAGAAATTACATAACAATAACAAATCCCAGCCAATGTGAAGCTTAAATTCTTAGTTTGTGGCCATAATTACCTGCAGTATTGAAACTTGAATATATAGCACAGCAGGCGAGATATGCCTATCTTCTAAGAGTTGTATAGCTGAGGGATCCCAGACATTCACGTCAGAAGTTGGCGAATGAGTGACCCGAGGTCTAATAGCACTAAAAGCATCCAGACGAAAACCAGCTAACAACGGCGAAGCAGGTGATAAATTTTGCTCTAAGACAAGATCATTATCAATCAATCTTTCCAACTCAACTGGAACCTGACACACAGAAAACTTACAATTTCAGTGGGATATGTTGACAAAGATATACAGAGAATTATTGAGATCAGACAAAGGTGATCAATGCACCTTAAATCTATTAAGCTGAGGGGGCTTCTGCAGCCAATTTTGCAATTTCAACTGTTCAGCACCTCCTGGTACTGAAAGCCCCACATCTTTTTTCAACTGGGTACCAAATACAATGATTTTTTTGGCATGAAGACATGGATCCCTTTCATCAAGGCTCCCAAAAGATGCACGCCTAGTTGGTTGAGAGAAAGGATTTTCATCCAGTGACAAAAGATTGAAATCATGTCCAAAATTCACAGAAGTTGAGCCAACGCGTTGAAGATGTAGCATTATCCATATAATGCGGCACCTAACCGGATTTCTGAAGGAAAACTTGATGTGCCGAGGAGTAGATCCAGCAGCATCAATCTTTTCTTGTCCGTAGTACTCAGGTGACGATTGCAAGAAGGATTGCACTTCCCATTTTCCCACGCATGACCTTTCTTCTTTGCTTATTTTATTGCTGGCCCATATTTGCACCTATAGTAAAATAAAATAGACATAAAAATTAGATATGCATAGTCGCAAATCACAATATGCTAATAATGGACACCAGCCACTAGGTTACAGTATAATTTATCAGCCGTATCACAGCATTGCGACCGCAGTATAAAGGCTTTTAAGGTTACCTCGGTCGAAATAAAGGCGATAACCGTAATTCCGTAAACCACTCGCAGTGACGTATCCAAAATTTTCAAACGGCTTAAAGTTGTGTTAATCGGACTCGGGAACTCATTTTTTTTTCTAACTGAAATGAGTGTCATACCCATGTCCGAGTGTTGAGGATACGAAATTGGTACTTAAGGTAAAATGAGTTCAATGAACCAAAGAAATAACATTACGAATTAATTTCTAACAGATGGAGTGTTTTCTTAGCAATTAGATAGTGATACATATGTTAAAAAGACTGAGTGTTTATTATTCCCCCCTTATGATGCCAGGAATGATCAGTAATAATTAAAAGTATGAATCTCTTCACATGAGATTCAAATATTTTTTTATCAAATATAAGTTATACATAATGTCAATGCACTTCACCAATCAACCAATAGTGAAGCTTGAAAGAACTTACAGTAGGAGCATCTGCTTCTGAGTAGCCACATGGACTAACGAGTAGCATTACTCCGCTAACATCTGACAGAGAGCCAAGAACAATGGGAAATTCAACAGAATTGCAATTTGAAGGAGCTCTCCAATAGGAATGCTGTGAATCTGGATCCAGAGGAGCAAGTAATGACAAGGGGGGAGCTGCTCCTGCTGCCGTCTCAACCTTCCACATCATTAAACAGAAGCAAAAATAAGATGATATATAGAGCAGTTTATTTTCATTCCAATTGAAACAAAAGCAATTGACGCAATGCAACAAAATAATGATGCATCAAGAATGTAATGCAAGTAGTTGATCTACGAATTCAGGGACAGAGGACCAACATAAATTGCATATATATATATATATATATATATATATATATATATATATATATATATATATATTAGAAAATATTAAAAGGGTACATATTATCTTATAGGGTGTACGTATTTATTGTGAAGAAAAAAGTTCATATTATTTACAAAAATGTCATATGATTATGTATCCCTTTTAAGCATATATGTATCCTTTTTAGCAAATGTCTAATTATTTACAAAACTGCCACCCAAATATGTACTCCATTTGAGCTTTTATGTAACCCTGTTTTCAGTTTTCACCATTTTAATTGGTTTTCACATTATCCAAATCCTATATATATATATATATATATATATATATATATATATATATATATATATGGTCAAGTTTCAGTGAGAACCAAGCTTATATGTGAACCGTGAGAACCAATCTCCCGAATAAAAATGTGTTACTTTTGGACAAAAAAATGTTACTTTTGCTTTAAAAAAAAGATGATACTTTTGAGCAAAAGAAGTGTTACTTTTAGAAAAAAATATTTTTTTTCAAAAAAACAAACATACTAAAAAGTAACACATTTTTTCCGAAAAGTAACATCTTTTTATGTAAAAAGTAACACCTTTCTATAAATTTTTTTCAGAATTTTTTTTTCTTAAAGTAACACTTTTTTGCCCCATAGTATCATAAAAAACAGTAACACCTTTTTGCCTAAAAGTAACACTTTTATAGTAAAAAGTAACACTTTTGTAAGCAGTTGTTCTCACGGTTTCATATAGGATGAGTCTTCACCGAACTTCTTCCTTATATATATATATGAAGATTTTGATACTGTTAGGCATAAAAATGTTACTTAAAGAAAAAAAAATTGAAAAAAACTAAGAAGTTCCAGTGAGAACCATCCTTATATGAGAATCGTGAGAACCAATCTGCTTTACAAAAAAGTGTTACTTTTTACTAAAAATGTGTTACTTTTAGGCAAAAAGGTGTTATTATTTTTTATGATACTGTTAGGCATAAAAATGTTACTTAAAGAAAAAAAAATTGAAAAAAACTCATAAAAAGGTGTTACTTTTTACATAAAAAAATGTTACTTTTCGAAAAAAACGTGTTACGTTTAAATATTTTTGTTTTTTTGAAAAAAATATTTTTTTTCTGAAAGTAACACTTTTTATGCTAAAAAGTAACAACTTTTTTTTAAAACAAAAGTAATATTTTTTTTGTTCAAAAGTAACACATTTTCTATAAAAAAGTAACACATTTTTATCAGGGAGTTTGGTTCTCACGGTTCTCATATAAGCTTGGTTTTCACTGGAACTTGACCCTATATATATATATATATAGGAAGAAGTTCTAGTGAAACCATCCTTATATAAGAACCGTGAGAACCAATATTCCTTACAAAAAAGTGTTACTTGTTACTAAAAATGTGTTACTTGTAGGCAAAAATGTGTTATTGTGTTTTATGATACTATTAGGCATAAAAGTATAAAAGTGTTACTTTAAGAAAAAAAATCTGAAAAAACTCATAAAAAAGTGTTACTTTTTACATAAAAATCTGTTACTTTTCGGAAAAAACGTGTTACTTTTTAATAGTTTTATTTTTTTGAAAAATATATTTTTTTCTGAAAGCAACACTTTCTATGCTAAAAAGTACCAGCTTTTTTTTAAAACAAAAGTAACATTTTTTGTCCAAAAGTAACACATTTTTTGTAAAAAAAGTAACACATTTTTAATAGGGAGTTTGGTTCTCACGGTTCTCATATAAGTTTGGTTCTCACTGAAACTTGACCCTATATATATATATATATATATATATATATATATATATATATATATATATATATATATATATATATATTCACCCTTCTCTATCATTTGTTTTTTTCCTACAAAAAATTAAGCATTTTCAAAAAATAAAAAAATACGAGTTCAATTTTTTTGGGAGATGGGGGTGTGGTTGTATTTAAATAAAAAAACTTACCGCATACAATAAGCTGGAAAATGGGAATTCGGCTAAAGATTCCTCACCATCAAGTAACTTTGCCATAATTTTACTAGAGGTACCCGAAGGTTTACTCCTTTCAGCACCTCCATTGTTCAAGGTGAATCCAAGGACTTGGTCCAAAGCAGCAGAAGCAGCACCATCAACACGAGTTGTTCTTCGTGAGCTCAACAACGTCCTAACATAGTCCAGCACTAGTGCATTCAAGACAACATCATTGCAGCATTGTTTACAGATGGCCCCATCTGATGATACATAGTTATTATTAGAATAGATGTCAACTTGACCACCATGACTTGAGCCACTACGGCTTTGTACACCATTGGAATTTAAAGAACCCTTTGTACTGTAATTTGCAAGCAAAATTGCTCCTCTTCCAGCACAACAAATTTTACAAACTTTTCTGCCGCAATGAGAACACAATAACAACTTCGAGGAATCCATTGATGACTTTGCACCAGATACTTTAACCATTTCCCCATTTTCAGCACGTACCTCACACGAACCACCAAAACAGCTCTCCCCAAAACAAGGAACATTCCAGAAATCTATGATGTTATCATCAATTGTATCAAGGCCAATGGATGCTGTAATTTTGTCTTCAAGAGCTGCTTGTCCAACCATTGCAAGACTATTTGCAACTTTGCATAATCTCACCATGTATAGATCATCAAGTAGCAAATTAGGATTTATAGAAGCAGGATCAGTACCAACTGCCAATAGAGCCCTATCACGCTCGGCAGCAGAAAAATTTAAGCGGAGACGCTCAATCTCCAACTTCATAGCTTCCATGAAATTTAGCTTCTTTCTCTGCAGTAAGTTTAGAAAATAATGTTTAAACCCAGCATAGAGAGTGGAAGTTCTACACCAAAAAAGGATTTTATGTCAATCATTATAATTCTACTGCTATATTACTCAGAGAAACTCATAACAATAGTTCTTACTCTAAAATATGCTGAAAACGCAACAGAATAATACTTAAGTGGTAATTGTTGCAAGACATACATTGAAGCAAGATAAACCAATTTCTGCAGTAGAAATAACAATGGGCCAGCTCTGATGCATAACCAGGTTAAAACTTGTTAAGGCTTTAATTCAAATAAAGATCAAAAGACAAATACAAGAGCTGTTAATTGCGCCTCAGAAATGGAGCACTTTAATAATATAACAGCTTATTTGAATTTTGACCAACTGATTTATAGCTGGTTCAACCAACTTCTTTATTATTAATTGTTCGGTAACATTAGCCTATTGTGGCTTGAAAGCATGAAATTTGAATAGATCTCGTTTGTTTCGTTCTAGGAAAAAAAAACTTGTTCAATAAACTTCAAAATTGAGCTTATTGCAAAAGAGCTCATTAAACCAAATAATTTCACTAACAAACATCTGAAAATAGTGTTTTAGTTAGGCAAAACAGCTAAACCCAGCAAATTACAATTTTAGTTCGCCAATAAGAACCATACCAAGCATCCCTTTCATTCTTATTTACCAAAACAAAGATTTATATATGACTTTTACGAGTATAATTAAAGTACTTGTGACATGAATTTAGATTATTACTGATTCGTGTGAAAACTACATAATAATCGCTAGATATCTGTTGCTGCAATTTGTCAAAATCCAAAACAACCTATTTGAGGCCGAAATCAAAGCAAGAGTTCAAGAGTCAACCACGTGAACACATTTGACAAAGTACTAAGCCTGAAGAAATTTAAATAGATTCTGAATAGTACTGCAGCACTGTTATAGCCATCAATAGATTATAAAAACATACCATCTGTGGACCAGTGAGGGACTTTAAGAAGTTAATATACTGCTTGGTGGCATTATCAGATGGTTTCATATCTGTAGACGAAGAGGACTGCGAATGAGCCAGATCATCATGATGCTCATTGACAGGGTTATCAAACGGACTCAAATGAGTCACATCTCCAGTTAAAAGATCCAACCAATCACTGGAAGAGGAATTAGGTACAGTCTTTGGTTGCTTTTTTTCAGTGGATAGGTCATCAGCTTGAGGAACAGGTACCAAGATATTTGTTTGCTTCTGGCAATTTTTTGCCTGCTTGCGCAATCTCGCACCGTGGCCTTTATTAATAAAAACATCATTCCAAGGAATTGATACTCCAAGCACCTCTACCTACAAAATGATTGTTGTTGAACAGCCAAAAAATACATCAATAAATACACCAACACAAAATTATATATAAGTAATTATATACACACACACACATACATAAATATATATATGCAAGACCAGTTGACCGATTCGCACCATTAACCACTTCTAATCTCGCATCAAAAAAATATTTCAAAAGATGCAAGTCGGAGAACATGCATCTATGCAATACCAAAAGTTCTTCTCTAAATATCTACACAAAATAGATGCTCATGGCCAGTTTTCCATACAGACCAAGCATGACTAAACCTACACAAAAGATCCCTACAATACAGTTGCATCAAGGAAGCAGAACTGCTGTGTACCTCACCGAGAGTTAATGGAGTTCTCCCAGAAGCACCAGGATAGAAAGTAAGAGCAACAACACGAGTAAGAAAGTCCAATTCTCCCTCCAATTCCTCAAAATCATACAGCAATGACAAGGTAGAAGCATCTGCCCCAGTAAGGCGTGCACCAGCTCCAGTCACGGCCAAATCTTCTGAACTAACAGATCCATGCAAAGGAATCAAAATATTGGTCCCATTTGCACATTGAGGTATTGAAGCACCCTGAAAGAGTTCAAAATATTTTAATTCTTAAATGTATACATAGTCAAAAGATGGGAGTAAAGTTGCATTGAGGAACGCAATTTGCAACATTTAATGGTAAAATGAGGAGCTAAAAAGCAATAATTCATACGGTTAAAGTTTCCAAATGACTCATCACTACATGATAACTAGCATACTCCATGAAAAACTGTAACCTTGCAGAAGGTATCAACTCCCTGAAGGGAATTCTAAGTCAAATGAACAATACAGTCAAAGGGAATTCTTCCATCTTTGAGATTCTGTTTGAGAAAGCCAAATATCATGACATAGTTGAATAAACCATCACGTAGACAGGTACAGCAACAAAAACCAGCCACGGACAACTCTATACCTGATTTTTCTTCATGAAGTCTTGGGATTTTATCCTTTAATACCAAAAACTCTTTCTTATTCAGAAAAATCACAATAAACAACCTTCTAATGCTTTTCTTTCAAACACAAATATAAATTTCAAGACTCAAGAGTAATGGCACTGAGTTCCCTCTTCTGCTGGTTAACTCAAATCTATTAAGGTCACATCACCATCAAACACTAACATCAATTTTTATAAGTACAATAAAAAAACCCATATCATTATCCCAACGCCACTAAGTCCACTAAGTGGGTCCACTTAGGCAAGGTAAGGGGGGGTTGGGTGTACGCCGCCATTCCCTTGTGTGACGATGAAGAGACGCTTAAATGGAAATATCATTTGCAACTTGACATAAATAAGAAATGCACATGAATCAATGAGGCATATTATATAGTTCGTCACTCCATCTATCCCACGGGTTTTGCACCATTTTTCTTTTTAGTTTTTCACATATATTTTGGTCAATTTCTATTTTTGGCTAGGACCCAAATTCTTTCTTTAATTCTCATCCACACGTTTTACTTATCTTCTAATCTTATTGACACATTCCTCCGACTTCCCCCAAAGTATATCTTTTTACCTTTTTTTCCTCTTTCCTTTGAATGCACAAAATTTGTACTTGGGGCAGACCCCATGGACAAAGAGAGTATAATACAACACCAAAGACTTAGAATCTTTGTCTATATCATGAAAGCCCCAATCTATTTCTATTTCCTACTGCATAGGAAATTAATGATGCCTTTGCCGAGGATTTTGCATCATGACCACAAAAACCGTTTCATGACCGTTATCACAACCATATATTGAAGAGGATTTTCGGCTTATCGCAACCAGAATATAGGCCAAGAAAATCGTGGAACCATAAGAATTGACCACAAAAACCGCTTCATGACCGTTATCGTTACCTTTGCCGAAACTAAACTGCTTATTGCACTATGCCCCCAAACCATTGTGCAAAAACAAGGCCACATATTGTACCACGATCCTATAGGTTTTGAGCTTACCATGATCGAAATATAGACTGAAACAACCGTGAAACCATCCCCATTGACCGTAAAATTCGTTCCACAAGAGATACCGCAAGCGCGACTGACACCGTATTTTAGCACTCTAGCTATTTCCCCCACCCTCCAACAGAATGAAAAGAAAGGAAAACGCAACTGACAAGAATTTGCAGAATCTATAAAGCAACATAACCAAATGAGTTCTCATGCAAGATCAACCGGTAGCCAGGTAAAGAAAAGTTAGTATACTAGATGTATGAAACATACTAACCTCCAAAACGAGTTTAAGTCCATCCAAATCTCGACCTGTTCTCACATCAACTGTGGAAGGATAAGTCATATCATCTGCACCATGTGAGACAGTGAGCAAAAGCTGACAAACATGGCATGGCTCACTTAGGTAAATGAAAAGTTCAACTACATCAGCAGCCTGGGGGCAAACCTGTAACATAAATGTTGACATCAAATATAAGTTATAAATTAAGCAGAGAAATTTTAGCCATAATCAACGTAACCTATATTTATGAATATCGATTGCTAATTGCTCAAAATCAGAAGAGGATCTCCATAGTTGCAGAGAGATCAACATACCCAGACCATATCTTTTCTCTTTACACTCAGAAGACCTACACCATCACTGGAGTTTGGAAAGATGCTTGGAATGGGCTTGAGAAAGAAAGCAGGTGGTCGAGAAGATACCTGACACAAGCAACATTCCGCATCAAAAGCCAAATCCAAACAAAGTAACACTCCACACGCATTAAAAACCACATCAAAAGCCATTCCTTCTAGAACAAAACTCACATCACAAGTTCACAACTCACCCAATGCCTATTAGCAGAGTATACCTTGAAAAGCCTAAGATATAATAAAACACATGTGGGGTACAACAATTTAAAGGCATTGACACTAATGATAGGATACACCAGCTTCTTCTTAAAGGCCATTGACAAGATAGGAACCCCAGATCTAAGGACAAATGATAGTGAAATAAGGCACATAAACAATATCTTGACTCTGTAGCAACCAAAATCAAAATTCAAAATAGCACACAATTAAGCAACAGGAACTCGAAATTATTCAGAGGTATTGCAAGTCACCAGGCAGGTGACAAAGGTCATGGCATCACATGCATGGATAACAGTTTATTCAATAAACTACTGGTGTAAAGAAAATCACATTAGATGTGTTAGTATTGACTGTTTACAAAAATTTAAACCTTTCTCGCATTTCTATAACCATCAACCTGATGGCCCATAATGATGAAAGCACTCAATCAGATTAATTAATCATGAAAGCATGAGTTCGAAAAACTTTCATGACAATTTTTACAATTTTACCTATCCTTTGACTTGTAAATACAGGTCTGACGCATTTTTGCCTTCGCACAACAAAGGTAATCAAAATAAAGTGGATGAAACCTAGATTAGCTTAAAATTGTGAGCAGAAATTGCAAATAAGGGCAAAGCTTTTAAAATTATAAAACAAAGAATAACAAAGCTCAAAGCTAGTTGAGAAAGGTTCACAACACAACAAGATGCACATTTCTTTTTAATTTCATGAGTTTTATGCTAATAATTTTGTCATCATGGTCATCAAAAAATTCAGGTGAAACCTAGTGAAATGAATGGTAGCCTGTTCCAAATATTTATAATGCCATTAAATCCACATAATGACGTACATGCAAGGGAGAAAGTGAAACTGATGGAAGATGTTTGAATAGCCGCATCCCAAGAAACATCTCTAGCTGCTTCTGGCGAGAACTATCGACAATTGCGTTTTTGTATCTTCTTTGTAGAGTGATTTTCATGTTTTGTGCGGCAGCTAATTGCTTGAATTTTCCACCTTCTTCATTAAATATGTTAAGTATCTGGCTATGCATAGCTTTTGAACCAGTGTAAAGAGTAGCATGTATATCCCCGGCAATTAAAAATAAATCAGCAAGTTGAGCTATAGGTGATAAAATAGTTGACCTCTTAAACTCTTCAAATGTCATATCAAACCTCTTCCAAGGTTTATCTGGGCATGGATGATTCCATGTCGTAGTCCTAGTATTATGATCAATGAAATATGTCTTCCCTGTAACTGCATCAGAGCGCTTTTCCCAACCAGGAGGAAGAGGAGCAATATATCCACTGTAGTTATCTACTGACTGATAACCAAACGCTAAATCACTGTCAAGAGATATACCCAGTCTTCTACATTGCTCCACAAATACTTGCAGGGCCCCAAAATAGCTAGCAGCATTTGTCCTATCCAAAGAATCTGCACAATTGAACCGTAACACTCCATTTTGGCGTGATCTCAAGCAAAATGCGCCTTCAAATTCATCGGTATAAATGACTTCGCCTCTGCAATTGCCTATACGCTGACGTGAAGGTAAGTAATCCCCTTCAGTGATGCCAATTGTTATTGTAGGTCCTTTAAGGAGTCTCCAAAGCCCTTCAATCGTTTGTTGCTCACCCTTCAACTTAACACTAGCATGCCAGTCATAATTGATTAAAACAATTCTAGTGGTAGGAAGTTTCCCCAAGGATCGAATGAAATTTAAAGATTCCTCAAAATGCTGAACCAAGATAGATTCTGACTTCCCCTCTGCATTCCTTAGCAAATTTATGCACACAATTGGGACCAAAGGATTTTTCTTCTGGCTTCCACCAGTGGCCAGATTGAAGTTTTTAGCATCATATCGCTTGCTCAATCTTTGGTAGTATTCTGCACTTCCCTTATAAGGATCACGTTCGGCAACATAAATTTCTGCTTCTGCTGCAGTGATCTTTAATTCAGCACCCCACCAGATAGGAATAGATCCCCTTCGCCAAATGTAAGTATTAAAAGGAACACTCTGGCCAGCTCTTTTGGGTACCCACACAAGCTGTTCACATTCAACTTCATTTCCTGCACAATTAAAGACTTAGTACACTGTACACAGAAGAAAGTGTCAAATCTTGCAGAATATAGACTGCAAGTACAAGAATATAGTTTAACAAACACAAGTAGAAAATGGAAAAAGAACAAGACTAATCCTAAGACCCCCCCTCCCCCCCTATTTCACCTCCACCCCATCAATTATCCAAAGGGATTCCCCAAGTATTAATCAATAAAACGTTTTTTTATCTTTGTTCATAACTCATAATAATTGTACGCCTCAAGGCTTAAACTCTTCAAATTATTCATGCACAGCAAAGCACATCCGTGTGTCATGGTACTTGAGGTGCCTAGAAAGCACATATGTTTATTATTTTTAAATATATAACATACTGAAATGCACCTAATGTGCTTTCAAAACCCACTTATGTACCTCAGGAAAGCAGTGCTGCACGGAGCACAAAATAACTACTAAACACTATTATACACACATAAAATGACATGGGCACTAGTGATTCTTCATAGGCCCAAAACTTCAAAGAACCATTTTCATCACAAAACAGAAACATCAAGAATCTTTTTAAATGATACCCTAAAATCAGAAGACTATATGGTTAGAAAAACAAACAGCATGTAAGTTGCAGGTGCTAAATATTTGTAGCATCATTATCTTACCTGTTCCAGAACAAGAATTTATTCCCCTTGCCAAGTATCGAGTGCCAGGATGCAGCCTGCTACGGCGAGCAATGAGAGCAATGATACCTTCATGCTGACCTAAGCTCCCAAAGCTTCGACATTCTGCAAATCCCTATGTATTAACAAGAAGCAAATGCATAAATGAAATAACATGACTATAGAAATACAATTTCTTAGAAAATCACATAATTATTATAGTTGACGAAGTATCAGCATAGAAAACTAACCACAAGAAGAATACAAGGCTAACACAAGAAACAAGAGGAAAAAGGGTAAGAATAAATGATATGCAAAGATCATGGACAGATTGATGATAACAATCTCATGGAATGAACATAAAGCAACTGACTGGCGCAAAACCTTGCCTCACACCCGTCACCTTCACTCGTCAAAGAATGGAGGAAAGATTTTTAATCACAATGAGAATAATAATTATTTGGAATCAAATAAGAGCCTTGAAAGACTTTAGATCATTGCATATGTAATTCTCAAAGATAAATATGGCACATTGCTAAGCTTAATGACAACCATCAATGTAAACTTATCCAAAAATGAAACAAAATTTCAAAGTACATAATAGAAGAGTGCCTTAAAACCTAACCCTCCACCCTAACTAAAACAAAATATTTATTTTTCAAAAACCAATTTTTTCTTCTTTCTCTCTCATCCACTTTTTTCCCATCCCTCACCAGTTTTGTGCCATCAATTTGTTCATAAAGATGAAATATGTATTAATAAATCCTGCAAAAGTCATGTAATGATCTTAAATAAGATTAATTGCAATATTAAAAGAGATGTTGGGATAATTTAGTGAGAATTTGAGCATTAATGTTGATCACTATTGGAGCAAGGGTCTATTTAGCAAATAGTTGTTGCTTGGATTGTTGGCTGGTTTGACCAGCAAAAAGTAGTGAATGATTTGCTCTCCTAGATAAAAATTAATTGTTCGATGTTCATTGGAGAAAATTTAGTTCAAAAAGCCAAAAATCAATGATAAAACTACTCAGTACTCATAATAGCTTTTTAGTTTTAGCTTAAAACCAATTTTTTAGCTAGCTTAAAAGTCATTTACCAAATTTTTTTTTGGCGTGTTTAACCAACCAAAAAGCCAAAAGGCCAAAGGCCAGCCAACTAAAAATACATTTGCCAAACACACCCCAAATGACCAAAATCGGGTTAAGAAGAGAAACAAGAGATAATTGCAAGGAATCAAACAAAGAAGACAATATTTGGGTGGTGGATAAATCCTAGGAACGTTATGTTCTAAGACTATCAAACCCACCCAGGAAGACCTTTGAATTACAATGCTAGAATCCAATACAAATTTGAGCAGACATCAAAGAGCTTTTAGCTCTTACTAAGCCCTAGCTTTAATGTGGCATAAACGACTCTCAATATTGGTAGACATGATAACTTATGGTATTTATATGGGAAAGATAAATGGGATTAAAAACCCATAAAAAATAGAGTGTACTAGGTGAACGAGCAAGGGGCAAACGCTTGTCTGAAGCACTTAATGCAAAACAATCCAGAAACTACGCCAACACAGACTCCTACTCCCCTTAGCAAAGTGAAGAAGCTCACTCGAGCGACACAAAGCTTGCACGAGCAACATGAAAGTGCTTGCTCGAGCAGCAAAAATCTATTCAAAGCCATGCTTGCTCGGGAATTGTAATCTTGATTTCTTAATCAAACTTAACACAACCATTGCAGTCCCTATGAAGCTTTTATGCACCTCTTCCTCCATACATCAACACATCAGCTCACAACCAAACCGCAATTGACGAGTGAATATTGAGTGATTACTAAATCTCTAACTCAACATTGATGTTGGTCACAACATCGATTGTCTCTCTCCTTTCCAATTCTCTTGTGTGATATAAACACACCTTGCCAATTTGGTCAACCTTTAACAACCCACGAATTAGACCGAGTCCTTACAATTGATGGCCAAAATCAACCACAACCATTGCCCACATTCTATCTTGATGTTTTCTCGGGCACAAATGCAACTAACAACCATGTCGAGCTTAGTTGAAAATAGTTAAGTTACATTTTGTTGCACTAAAGCGCTAATGATTTTATTTCTTTTTCACTTCACCGTATTTCCAAATGTCACATACAAAAAAAATGCTAATAAACCCCAACAATAAGCGACTAAGTGAACCAAAACAAATAAACATGAGAGATTATTGCTAATAAAAATTATACTTCATTCGGCCCCATCTAATACCAATCTACGACTAAGAAAATCAATTACAAGGATCATCATATGTATCTTGTCTTTCCAATTCACTTATATATATTGTCATGAGCTTCAGTAAATATTAAGTCTTGCGTATCATTCTTCACTCTTGTTATCTTAAACCATCTTCAACCAACCTCTTCCTGATTAACTTTGACTTCTAAGTTCTAACCTTCCACCTTTTTAACTAACTTAATTTTCGATCTTATGCACATAAACACTAATCTAAGACAACAACACTCTTTACCCCAATTCCATTAAGTGGCTCTCTAACTTATCCTTGTTAGTGATGATAAAGAGGTTGAATTTGATTGATCCTTGGTAGCAATAAACATAAACGATTTTCTCTCATTTTGTCTTCAATATATATGACTTCCTTTATCATAACTTTATTTTGAATATTTCTCACTCCACATTTCACACAAACCATATAAGAAAAACAATGAAAGGACTACAACATATATGACTTCCTAGTCGTGATTTTCTTATTTTGTATTATATCAAGAATTTTTGCAAATATTACAATATGGAGAAAGTATAAAAGTGATAATCTATGTTTTCAAACTCATTATTTTCTCTTTACTCCAAAAGACCCAAGATAAAGCTCATCTACACAGATAGTTCGAAAATATTAATGGCTGAAATATAACCAACACACATAGTTCTTTCTTTACATTACCAATAATAAAAGCCCCTAAAATTCTAAACAACCAATCATTGGAAGGGTATTGAAAATATATGACATGTATATCTAGGAAAGGTAAATGAAACTTCTTTGAAAGGACATCTAGAAATGATAATAAGGAACTTCTTTGAGAGAGATAGAGAGAGAAGCTAATTACTCCATAGGCTTTAAAACTCACTCTAGGTACAGTCCATATAAAATGGTAGCAGTTACCACAAAATAAACACACTTGAACACAAAGAAACAACACCAAGGAACTAGGAAGTCAAGTTCAACTTATAATTGAAAAAAATAGAGCTCATGACAAGGATGAATCGATTCAAACCTGTAAAAGAATGACACAATGTTGAGGAAGCCCTATGATCTTGAAAGAGGAAGACAACCATCCATTCCAAACAAATTCGTCATCAGGCTGATTCAAAGGCATTGGACTCGGGAAAGGTCGGCTCATATCCCTAGACTCACAAAAGTAATGCTTCCCATCAATATCAAGCTCAGTGAGTTCAAGAATGTTCTTAGCTTCTCCTTTACCTAGAGCTTGAGGATTTTGCAACGAGATTTTAATCCACTGGCTTTCCACTACTGTATAAACGCAACCTCCACCAGGTAATTCAGGAATGCTGGCAGCCAGCTTCGTAGCAACAAGGAGCAAACCATAATGCCCAAGAGCTGCATAACCTAAGATGGCCTTGGCATAAGTTGTACTTCTACACAACCACTTTGAGCTATTGGTGACAAAATCTACAGCTTCACGCTCAGTTTTGAAAATGTCAACCCCATGCTTTCCATAATAGCGAAGTCCTCCAGTCGTAGGATCAACATATATAACTTGGGTATCACTTCTTGAGGACAAGCTCACAACAATATATACTTCACTGGACTCCAAGACAAGAACAACTACTGATGTATTCCTAAAACCAACACCTAACAAAATAAATGGCAAGAGAGACACTCAGTCAGAACCTATAAAATCAAATTATGAACAAGTGAATGAGAAAAAAAGTTTCATGTAGAGGAAAATGTAAGATATCAAGAAAACTAAAAACCACATATAATGATAATGATGTTGTTGCAGAACTAAAATAACCAAAGCCTTCAAGTAACATTTCGGTAGTTGTGATCTAAAATTAGAATAGTTCAACGACCAAAGATCAGACATACTCAAAACCAAAATCGACGACACAATCAAACATAGGTAACTCGGAAACTAAAAACTGTTAGACAAAAAAGAAAGTCTTGCTGGCAACGCAATATGCATCAAGCCAAGGTGACCAATACAGTACAAAACAGGAAGGAAAGACAAAAATCTAAGAGAAAATACCAAAGCAAATGACTGCTCGGTATTCATGTTAAATTGCTTTGTTGAATAAAGCTATGCTTGCAATCATTTGAATATCTATAAGTGACATCAATAATAATGACCTGCAATAAAATCTGCTATGTGCAGGGTTTGAGGTTCCATTGTCAAACTAGACATCATAGTGCCAAAAACAAGGTCAAATTGCATGGCATCGGTTGTGTTGTAATGGTTTTAGAAGAACCCAAACTGATATTTCTGGTGTTGTGAAGGTGTAAAAAAACAAAGCTATGGGTCGTTTCGAGGGATATCTCATGCTTTCAACCAATAGTTGGCATTACAATAACCGCATCATTCTCAATCCTACATCACCGTGTCCTTTACGCGGCTTTGATAGTTACCGCTTTTGCACTATGCTAAGCACGCAATCTAACCCAATAGATTTGATTTCTTCCACAAGTCCACATTAAACACTTTCTAAAACTAAGAGCAAGTCATTCTCGAATCGGCATTAAGAAATCACTAGGCTAAGATTATTCCAATGAAACTGTCTGGTCTTGAACTGTAAGCTAAAATATATCAATTCAACAAACTCCGCTTCAGAAATTCTTCCAATTTTCGAACATTAACCAGTTAATATTAGCAGATTCATTTCCTAATTCATTTTTGGTACATCAACAACAAAACACAATAACCAAAAAATTTCAAGATCAAATCAAAATCAAACAAATCCAACAAACATAGTAAAATAGATGGAGAAATGTAGGAAAATTCCTACCTGATGATGCCATTGTACAGGACTAAACTGTCTCACTCCTCTTTGAAATTCACGTAATCAAAGCATAATCTCCAAATAATATCACTAAATAAAAAATCTCAAATCAATAGTTTTAAACAAATTGAATTGACCATGAACAAAGAAAATGAACAAATCCAATGAAAGAAACAACAAAAATTAGCAGATGTTCTCACCTCAGATCCTCATGAAACAATCAAAAAAACACCAACATTTGCCCAAATCAGGCACGCAATCGCTACTTGATTTGATTAAGGGATCAAGCTCAGCTGATTTTAGGCTTCTGCTTCGAGGTTTGACATGAAATCAAACGATGGAAAATTTCATTATCGTATTGTTTATTGGTCTTCGGGTGAGTTGATTTTGAAGAAAATTGAACAAATAAAGGATTGGAAAACCTGCTGATTTTTGGTTTACTTTTCTTTACCAAATTATACAAAAATTAGAATCACGGGTTTGTCAAATTCTTAATTTTACTATCAATAAAAATTAGAAAAAAATATTAATTCTAACTTTATTTTATATTTAGGAAAACTAATCAACAATATTATAACTTTTTGCTTATTTTTCTATAATAATACTACTATTAATATTACAAATTTCGGAGGTGTTTTCGTAGAATAAAAATCAAATTATAGAAGATTATATGACAAAAAAAAATTGGTAAATTAATTGATAAACTAAAGGTTGTATTGTTCTAGGAAAAAAAACTATAATTACTTAGTATTATTCATGATTAATCAAAAGTTGATATTATTATAGAGAAATTAACAAAAGATCATATTATTTACGGTAATTTTTCATCAAAATTCACTTGTACTTTGCAAAAAGTTATTTTTAAATTTGATTTCACCGGTTTACTAAGGAAAAGGAACAACATAAGTGTATTAGTAGCTAACAAAGTTGTTAAAATCGTAATCCTACTTAGAATCGTTTAGAGAGTTAGAATCGAATCGATAGAATTGAATCGTGGAATCGTACGATTTTACAAATAAACTTAAAAATATTAAAAATATCTAGTTTCTTATCATTATTATCCAATTCAAAAGTTTAAATTTATGAATTAAAGTTTCTTTAACTTTAGTTTTAAGAATATAACGAAAAATTTTCAATAATTAGTTTAAATCTTCATACCGATTAAGAAATTTGTTTTTTAAAAGTTTTCATGATGAAAATTTAAAATTTATGTGTATATGTGAAAGAGATTAGTAAAACATGGTACATAAAAAAATTAAAAATAATTCATACTATATTAGTAGAATCGGATCGTTAAATGGTAGAATCGTGTTATGATTCTACCTCTAAAAATTTTATTCCAACTAGAATCGTAAGATTCCACAACTTTAAGATTCTAACTGTGATTCAAATCGCTCGTTTGTTTTTTGATCGTAAAATCGTTGAATCGTGGATTATAATCGCGATTTTAACAACCAGGGTAACTAATGATCCCTTTGATATCTCAAAAATAATCAATAGTAGGGAGTATTCATAACAAATTGGCAATAAATCGGATTATTCAGGACAATTTTTTCTATTTAGTTTGTTGCAATTTCTTCTATAGAAATGATACTCAGAGCTTTGTTTATTTTTTAATCCACATATTTTATCTTTATTTTAATATAATTTGTACAATTTATCTCTCATTTAATATCATTCAAACGGATAAAACTTTGATGTTATATTCGCCTAATTTTAAAACCACTCTTTGATATTTGTGCACATGTTCCCTAGGAAGATATGGATACGGTATAGTGCAGTAACCTTAAAATAACAAATATTTTTCTATGATTATGCTTAATTGTATTTCTAAAATGTATAAACTTATTATATTATAGCTTTTAATATTATTCCATACTATATTATTTTATTGTAAATCAAATCCATACAAGACTTATCAAACAATTTTCTTGAATTCCTTATATTTAGTTATTAGCGATTCCCATGGGAATTTACTTTCGATCTTAAACAAATAGCTTTAATAAAAAGCAGAGATTTACTAACTAACAAATAGCTTTAATAAAAAGCAGAGATTTACTAACTAATTATTTTTTATGTCTAACAAGTTTTGTAATATTTTTCGAATTTTTGGTCATAACCCATACTATTTCTTTAATTTTCTCCAACATATTACTTACTTTTTAATCTCGTACATGCATTTCTTACATTTTTGTATGTTGTAACCAATAACTACAAAATAACAGAAACAATGTTACCAAAGTTAAGCCGAGTCACGAGCTTTGTCGCTCTTTTTTAGAAATACTCGATATTGCTCAAACTATGTGCTAGCAAATCGTCACAATCGGATGTCCTCCTGATAAAACAACATTTTCACAAAGTACTAGTGGTTTGCACAATATTACCAGGCGGAGAACACCAAAATAAATGAAAATTTACTCATTTTCTTAAGTAACAATGTAATAATTTTCGACCCTCTATATGAAATCAAAACCACAAGGAAACAGAAAGAATTTAAATGTTACAAACAACTAAAAAAAGGAAGATAATGATTTTTTGTATTATATTTCATATCGTGAGTTGCACCTTTGCAAAGTGGGTTTTTATATAGCTAAAGAGATGCAAATGGAAAGTTTATAACTTTCATTACATATTATGATACAAATATCAAAACTCGAAAATAAGGTTACCTAGCAATGAGTTGCATTTTTATGATATGCGTAGTCGGAGATGTTGAATTTATATTTTAAATTTGTTAATTGTTTCATAGCTTACCTCTCTCCCATACCTATATATTTATATAATTTGTTCGCTTAGGGCATGTTCGGTTGTTCGGTTATTATTACTCTTGTATCACTACAACATAATTTGCTTTTAGTGGGATATATTTAGCGACATTTAATTTAAATGTCGCTATTTTAAATTTTTTATAGTGTATATATAGGATTTAGTGACATTTATTAGGCCCTTTAGCAGCATATTAAAAAGTCACACTAAAGCTTTTAGCGACATAGGATCTAGTGACATTTCTCACAAATGCCACTATAGACTATAGTGACAATTACATATACCACTAAAGACCAAATTAAGTGTCACTAAATCACTTTATGATGGAACTTAAAATAAAAATAAATAATTATTATACTAAAAATATGAATTAGTGACATTTTTTTAATGCCACTATATCCAATGTCGCAAAAAGCTAAATTTGTTGTAGTGTATTATTTATATGCCTATTTATTTATTTTAACGAATTAACCCTAGCTTAGCTTATGTTGAGATCTACCGGTAACCTATTTATTGTGTACTCGGTATTACTCATTGCTTCCCTTTGTTGAGAGTCCATTTGACCATATTTTTCACTAGAAATGAATAAGATTATCTATCAAAAAACATACAATAAGATCATAATCAAACTTATTTCAAAACTAAGCTGTTAGCACTTAGTAAGTGCTAACAACCTGTTTCAGTTTTTCAACATGTTCGCACTTACTAAGTGCGAACAACTTCTTGTCTTAAGAACAGCATGTTGACCCTGTTTGCCATGTTCGCAGTTACTAAGTGCAAATAGACACTTGATATTTTTTCACCAGCTTGCTTTTGTTCGCATTTAATAACTGCGAACTGACCCGAACCTGTGTTCTAGGGTATTAGGCCCTTATATTTGGAATAAGTTTAATTATGATCTTATTGTATGTTTTTTTTTTGATAAATAATCTTATTCATTTCAAATTTTCATATTTTTCCTGCTCTCACTTTGGAGCGGATACGTGTATAGTTTACGTGTGTTATTACTACTACTATTGGAATTGGACCATGCTAAAAGTGAGATATATGGAGTGTGATAGTATGATATGGTATGGTATTATATTTATTATTCTTCTATTTATTCCAACGCCTAACCTCTATCTAATTTAATTTTGTAATATTCAGGGGCGGATGTAAGGTCGTTTAATGATGTCAACTAATAACATTTAAGTTATTTATAGAATCATATATTTAGAGATACTATTACGTGTGTTGGTTAAGTTGGTAGGAACTTTCTTATATGATAGCATTACTCAGATTCAAACCTTAGTATGTGCATGTTTTTGAAGGGTTTAGAAATAATTATCCATTAATTTATATCATCGACATAATTTGATTTTTATTTGCATCGACATAATCTGATTTTTATTTGCATAGACCCCTGGTCGTATTTGCAAATAGGGTTGGCAAAAGTTGACCTGACCTGCTAACCCGATCTGAACCTAACCTGAAATAAGTGGGTTTGGGTTGAGACTTTTGACCCAATTAATTAAATGGGTCGACCCGACCTGATCTGTTTATTAAATGGGTTAGGTTCAAGTCAAAATTTTGACCTTAAAATGAAACAAAAAAATTATAAACATGTTAAGTGGGTCGAAATCAGGTCAACTTGATATGTTAGGTTGTGATTTTCAATCCAATTAACTAAATGTGTTGAGTTTGGATCAAGGGTTTTCTAACCTATTTATATATGACCCGAATCCAAACCCGACCCAACTTAATTTGTTTGACATGCATATTTGCAAGTATATGCAAAGTTCTATCTATTTAAAATAAAATTAATTACATTTCTCTTTATCCTCTCTTTAAAGAAGGTACGAGTATGAATTATACGTTATTTAATTATTTTTCTCTACCTAGACCTTATTTTCAAATTGGATAGTAGAATGATGATTATTAGTCTACAAAATACCCAAAAGAAAAAATTCTTTATAAATGAAGTTTGTATTTCACTGCATAACAAAAATACCAAAAGACTTTGACAAAGAAGGGCAATCATTTGACAAATTAGCTTTGTTCCTAGACTAAATAAATTGGCCATATTATAGTATTATCCCTATTTCTAACCGTAAATTCTTGTGAGAGAAGACCATCTCTTATTAGGTTGACCCATAAAAATGAAATAAATGTAGAAAATAAGCTTTGATGAACTGGGTCCGAGAGACGTCTCTCAGGAGACTAGCTGATTTCTAACATAAGTTTTGATGAACTGGGTCCGAGAGACGGTCTCTCAGGAGACTTGCTGATTTCTAACATAGTAGTATCATGGTTCATGATTGATTAAACTACCAATATATATTTCAAATTAAAAGTTAAAGTAAAAGAAAAGAGTAGTGAAAATAAAAATCAAAAGTAGAAAGCAAACACCCACAAAATACAAGTATTATGTACTTCAAAACAACTATCCCGCAAATTAGTTTTGAACTCCATTTTAAAAAATAAAAGTAATTTTGAATTATGATATACTTTCTCAATTTCATAATATTTGTTATTGAGTGTGACATGTTGTGTAGATTAATGTTTCTATCAGTAACAAGTATTATGGAACACATAAAGTATGACAACAATTAAAGTTAAACAAATTTTGTATGAGACCGTTTTTGTACAAAAACCAAAATTTAAAATGAGCGTTTTAATATTTAATACTCCTATGTCAATTTTAACTTGATGGAAAACTCTTCCTATTATCAATTAATTTTAATATCATAATCATTATTAAATTACTAAAATAAGGATAAACAAGATTACTAATGTCCAAAATTTATAATATAAATATTCAAAATGACAAATAAAAACAATTTCAATAAACGAAAGAATATTAATCAGTTAAGTCAAACTCAATATAAAAGACCAACTAGTCTATCTAGAAACCGTCTCTTTGAAAGACATATCTCACGCCCAAAACTATTAAAGATTGATGCTTACTTACCGTATACTTAATGTCTACCTACATTGTCTTTAATGCTTACTTACCGTATCATTAATATCTACTTTCAATATCTTAAATGTCTATTTACATCTTTTTAATGTTGACAGAGCATCTCTCACTAAAAGTTGTGTAAAAAGACCATCTGACGATAATACCGTATTAAAGGAGAAGGTGTGATTAAATAGCCAAAGCTCTTAAATGAGACAAATACGAAATACCCCAATTAATTGTAATTCTCTCTCTATTCCCAACTCCCCCTTTTTCTCTCTCCTAACTCTTACACTCCATTAATCAATCATCTTCCTCCATAACTGAATTAACTTGCCGCCATTAAAATGCTTCCATCAAAAGTTGGATCGAGCAGAAGGTTTAACATAGCGCCTCCATTAGCAGCACCTGCATCAGTTGTAGTTGCCATTAAAGCTGAACGTGATGTTTGTAAAGATCCTTTAGCTTGGGCTCTTACTCATGTTGTTCGTCCTTCTGATTGCATTTCTCTTCTCGCCGTTTTTCCTGATAGAACTTCTGGTAATGACATTGAATTTTCGTTTTTTTGATTTTGTTTAGTTTATTGTTAAGGCTTAATTTTGATTGATGTTGTGTTATTGATTAGGAAGGAGATTGTGGAATTTTCCTCGTTTTACTGGGAATTGTGCGGGTTTGGAGGGCGGAAACTTGCCGGAGAAAATACTTGAGATTTCTGAATCTTGTTCTCAAATGGCTCTCCAATTCAACAATCAAATTCAGGTTATTATTATTAAATTTAATTAATCTCAATTTTCGAAAATAATTTAAAATTAGGATTTGACTTGAGAAAATCATTGAGTTTGTTATACGATGATGCTCACTTTATTAGCTGTGCTCTTTTAAAATTAATAATTTTTTAGAAGAATTCTTTTGTTATTCACTCATTCATTCCTCCCCTAATTAAATTTATAGATTTAATTTAATAAAAAAGGTATTGGGATTCCTCTTTTTTGCTTTCTTTATTGAACTTTATATTGAATTAAGTTGGGCGCTTAAAAAAAGTTAACCAAATCAAGTCAATTTACCTTTATACAGTTACATTTTCTTACTTTAGTCATTGTGCTATTTTTCAAATTTTAATTATAGATTTAGGCCATGGGTAATTGCCGCAAAACTGGGATTTTATATGAAATTTTTATTTTAAATATTAAATATATTATATATTCTATCACGCTATTAATTTAAAACATAATTGACCTCTGGTCTCGAGACCTCAAAATAGCAAACAAAGTCGACCTTTGGGGTCTCGAGACCTGGGGATCGGAGGTGCGCCTGATCAGTTTGGATGATTGTAAGTCGTCTATGATTAGAAAGAATATCTGGGCAGTAGGCAGTAGGCAGTAGGCCGCGTGAGATTAGGGAATATTCTGGATGTCAGTGTATGTGAATGCGTATGGATATGAATGACTCAACTACTAGTCTACTAACCAAACACGGGTGACAACAAATATTTGAATCAACTCTTATCAATGAGCGACTTGTCTTAATAAATGGCACAAAAAGTTGGTTGGTTCAAACACTTCAAGAAGGGATGCATAGTAGTACCGGTGAAAATACCTACCTGATTCGGTAGATAAACTATTCAGTCTATTAAATTAAATTTACAACTGATAATGATATTTTTTTACACAATATATCTTGATCAATTGTACGTGTTTCAGTATATAAGTAAAATATTGGTGAGTTGATTCCACTACTTCTTGACTTAGTAGTGGATTGTTTATCCGGTGGATAGATGTAGTTAAATTCTAGTACCAGTATCCAATGTTCTCTAGTTCACTCTTGAGTCTCCAAAGTTTATTTTTCAACAAGATTTTATAGTAGTAATATTCTTCGAGAATTGGGTTTTCTCTTTATTAGAGATTAAATATCACTTTTAAAAAAATATTTTTAGTTCATTTTCATCTTGGTCATTCATTTCCTCGGCCTACTCAAGAAAAAAGTTCGACTTTTCTTGGTTTAAATTTGATTGACGCTTTTGTGTTTTTGCAATTTTTTTTGAATGACATCTTTTTCCTTTAAAAATGGTATTTATTTTTAAATTTGTTTTGACGCATACATTTTCAATGTACAATATCAAACTTTTATAACTTTTTTTGATGAAATTTTTATAACTTTTACTTGCTAAAAGATGTAATTCATAGTTAAAATTGTAAATTGATAAATGTACAAATTTTAACTTGTCAGCTAATTAATTTGAACGTAAAAGGGCTGTAATTTCATTTTGTTCATCATTTTAAGTTTCATAAACATATGGGTGCTAGAATATCAAAATAAATAAACTACACATAAACTCATTCATGGAAATTGGAATCATAGATTCATAGTATAAAACACAATTTAAGGTGATAATTATTCATGCAAACTAGCATTAAAAATTAATAAAATAATATATTGAAGATGTTTTGGAAGAAAAAAGTTACTCCCTCCGTCTCTTTTTGTTTTTCCACCTTACTAAAACGGGTAGTTCCATAAGTTTTTCCACTTTAGAATACTTTTCATTTTTGGAAAGTTTTCATTCCACATTTACCCCTTAAAACCTCACTTTTTTTACTTCACACTACTATTTAATTATTTTTTCTCTCATACTTTCAATACAATCATTACATTACACTATTATTTAATTATTTTTTCTCCAATACAATCATTACTTTCCACTACTATATATTTAAAATAATACCCACTACCACCAAAGATTTCATTTTTCTTAATCTTGGTGAAAAACTCAAATAGGAACATCAAAAAGGAACGAAGAGAGTATTATATATTCTTTTTACTTTTCTAGTAGATAAAATGAATAACCCAACTTTAACTATTTCATTAAGGATTTTAGAATAAATTGACTGAATTATATTAAGTATTTAATTTTTGAATTACATTTGGCACCGGCGGTTACCAAACAAATCGACCTTTTTTCAGTATGATTCAAACTTCTCAGTTGACCTGCGTCTTTCTTTAATTTTTCTTTGTTACTTTGGGTTTCTTCTTTTTACTTTCTCACTTCTCAAGTAATTGCTTTTCCATTTTATTTCTTTCTTGCCTTTTTGGTGCCTTAGATTTAATGAATGGTAAGCCTTGCCCTTTCGTGTTGATGAATTAACCCTATTTACTTTTGACATAGAAATTAAGAATTTACGTATAGTAGGTTAAAATAGTATAGAATTAAAAAAGGAGAGAGAGCAAAAATGGTGGGATACATTCAATAATAAAAATCGGGTAAACTTAGACGGACCAAAATGAAAAATGCGACAAATTGATAAAACAGTGGAGCAGGAGTTAACTAAAACACTTGGGCATTTAGGAGTAGAAAGTGAATGAAAAGGCAAGCTGTAATCGACTTATTGGTCTCAAATTTCCTGACTTTTTTTTGAAAAAGTACAGACGTAGCAGACTAATAATCTTAAACTAATGGAATACTTTGTAATTTGTAACCAAAAACAAAGTATAACATAAACTTGTGGACTGTTTCTCATTCAACGATCCATGAATTTGACAGGTGAAGGTGAGAGTGAAGGTTGTATTAGGCCTGCCTGCTGGAGAAGTGGCTGCTGAAGCAAAGAGAAACGGAGCCAGCTGGGTCATATTGGACAAGTAATTCTACGTCAATGTATTAATTCTTGTTTCCAATCTGATTGCTCATTGTTCACCTTTGGTTTCCATCATTTACCCCTTGAATCCTGATTTTTCCATACAAAATTTTCAAATTTTAAAGCAGCTTATGACAAAGTTGCTCAAATTTCAAATTTCCATCATTTAACTAATGCGTTTTAACAGATTATGCTTTACATGGTATTTCTAGTTTTATAACTTCAACCTATCTTTAAAGCTTCTTTTGTCTGTTATCATTATCTTTCATTAGTTTCTCTAAACAATAGCTAAAGATAAAATATTTTCTTTTAGTCCAAACTGGATCGTTGTTACAATTTGTTGGTAAGTCATGCTTGATTTTACTATGTTTCTCTTTGCTACATGCATAAATAGGCATATATATATGACATCTGTTCATGAATCCAAATGTGTGAGAATGTTTGCTGCTCTACCAGTACAGGTCATTTGTGCCAAAAACAATCTAAATTTTCTTGGAAGTTATTAATGTTAATACTGGTTTGTGATGATAGTAAGGGAGCTGCATGCTTTTCTCCTGAAAACATGAGCATCTCTTCTCTGACTCTACTCCTAAAACTTGTTTTGATCTATGGTGTCCAAACTTGAATTCATCGTTATGTGAGAATTTAAAATGCTGATTTATTCTCCATATCTCATGCAGAAAATTGAAGGATGAACTGAAACCTTGCATTGATAAACTCAACTGCAGCTTAGTTGTGATGAAAGGTTCTCAACCTAAAGTCCTTAGACTTAATTTAGGATACTCCGATGAGCCTCAGACCCCTTACTTTTCAGCTGCCTCTTCGCCAGCCTTAGATAGTGGTAGACTGCAAAGCTTTAGGATGAAGCATTCCACTCCTATTAGTAGCCCTGATTATGCCAGTAGTTCTTTCTCAAGAACCACTGGAGAGGCTTCATTGTCAACCTTTGACATGCCACCTTCACCCTACTTGGTTTATGAGCAAAATCCTTTATATGAGGGACCAAATAAGGGGAGGTTGACACCTGCTTATTCTCCACTTAACCCAATGGTGTCTGAAAGTGAAAGGCTAGTTTCCCCTGTTAGAAGCAGCAGATTTAACACATTTTGGATTTCTGAAAGTAAAGCTCATAATGAAAGGGTTTCCCAAGATTCCGGATATAAAAACTCATACGACTCTAATTCTGAAGCTCCTGATCTTATGGTTGATAAGCTGATTGAGAGAGAATGTGGATCAAGAAGTGGATTGCTCAAGATTGACAACAATCACAAAGAAAGCGAGGTCAATCACACAAGTGTACGAGATTCTTTTTCTATGGCTAGAACATCTTCAGCACCACCTCCTTTATGTTCAACTTGCCAGAATAAAACACCAGCATTTGGGAAACCTCCAAGACGTTTCACTTACGAGGAGTTGGAGGCAGCAACAAATGGATTTTCAGATGATAATCTATTGGCTCAAGGTGGATTTGGTATTGTGTACAGAGGCGTTTTGAGGGATGGCCAGGTTGTTGCTGTGAAACAATTGAAGTTTGTTGATTCTCAGGGAGATGCAGATTTCTGTAGGGAAGTTCGGGTACTGAGCTGTGCCCAGCACAGGAATGTTGTGTTGCTGATTGGCTTTTGTGTTGAGGAAAAGAAGAGACTTCTGGTTTATGAGTATATATGTAACCGATCCTTGGACTTCCATTTATATGGTATATATCCCTATATATTTCTATATTACCTTAATTCAGTACGCAGCAATCTATGGTTCCATTTTTTGCTCGTTTTGTATAGTTTTGGTGATAAGGGCGGCGTTCTTTTCCTGTACTTAACTTTTTATTTGCAAACATCCTATGATTTACAGGGACTGATTCCTCGCGTCTTGATTTACAATCACGCCTGAAGATAGCAGTAGGTGCTGCAAGAGGTTTAAGATATCTCCATGAGGATTGCAGAGTAGGTTGCATAATACACAGAGATTTCCGGCCAAACAATATCCTCCTAACTCACGATTTCGAACCTATGGTAATTCAGAATGCAAGTCTATTTATTTTTTATTTTTTTTGAGATAGCAAGTCCATTTATTATAAGTTCGAATTTTGCTCACTATACACCAGTACTTAGCTACATATGTAGTATATCTTTTAGCTGCAATATGAAAAATTAACTTGCAATCAATTAACTTATGTCCCCCATTCAGTGGTTCCAGACTAATCATCTCACGCAATAATAGAAATCACATCTGTGCATTTGATTTTTACTCGAAATCATAAAATTGTATTTGATTGTTTTTTAACATCCAACTTCTTATCTAGGTTGGTGATTTTGGGCTGGCAAGGTTGCACAGTGAGTGGAATATTGGCGTTGAGCAGCAAGTCATTGGCGCTTCAGGGTACTTGTATTTTCTTCTCATCTAACGATAAAGTCTACAGTTGCTTGGAATTGATATTAATTTGCTTATACAAAATGCAGGTACCTGGCACCAGAGTACTTTGATGGCGGAAGCATCACCGAAAAAGTAGATGTATATGGTTTTGGAGTAGTATTAATGGAGCTTATCACAGGGAAAAATGTTAAGGAACTGCAGAAAGATAAGGGACTTTCCTCATTGGCTCAGCTCTTTAATCCGTTATCAGGATTGGAACCAAATCAAGTTTTGAAATCAACGCTGTCCTCTAAACTTCAAAGCATTCCACCTGAGATACAGGCAATGGGTCGTGCAGCCTACTTCTGTCTTCGTAGTGATCCCGAGTCCAGACCCTCCATGTCAAAGGTCTGTTTGTTTTCTGCTTACTTTTGCATTCTCCTCGCTTCAAGTGAACTTAGATCGTACCACCATAAAACTAAAAATTAACATCTAGGATCTTATAAAAAATTAAAAAAAATAGTATGTTACCTTGAATTTCTTCTCAAATTGTTTTGTCATTGTTCTTCTCCCTATGTAAATCACAGGTGCTCAGAATATTGGAAGGCAGTAACACCCCAATGCCTATTGGTTTGGACTTAAACTCAGTTGGTAGCCAAAGTGGGCATATGCAAGGATTAAGTACTCGTAAACACTCTGAACTGAGAAAATGCCACTCTCGAAAGCTTTCACAATGACAAGTTTCTAGGTATAACGTCACGAATCAGCTATCGGATGTAGATATAGATGCAGCATTGGACCACATTCTGTGCATATTAACCCTACTTTTAATTATCATTGATAGTTTAAAGCTGATGCATATTTTGGTGTGAAATGAACCACAGGTTTTCGTACAATAGTTCTCGTAATTTTCTGTTACATAGCGTTCTTTGTAGTTGTGATGTATCTCATTGTTTGAGCTAGCAAGTAGCTAGCCAAGCATCATTATAGTTCCAAAGTGCTTCTTTCACTTTTGCTTTGTTGGTTTGATCTACAGTAATAGAAATTGCATATCCTTGTAGTTTTATTGGTGTTTAAGCATTGGCAGCTCTTAAACCTGGAATTTGTAGTCAACAATACATCCATACTTGATATCCAAAAAAGGTTTTTTTTTTTTATTTTTTTTATTTTTTTATTATTATGGCTTTGTATTACTTGGTATTATTACTTGGAAACTGTTTTGTTTGATATATTGAAATCAAAGCAAGCCCTTTGCTAATCTTTTACAAAATTGTTGACATCAAACACCGGGATCCGAAATGGCATAAGATTCTCTATGAAGGTGATTATCAATGTTCCTCACTGCTAAATCTTATTCTTCTCGTCTTTGATCTACACCTAGGTTGTATGTTTTAAAGTTCTTTTAGCATCAGACAGTGAATACTATATGAGAATCAGATTTTTTATAAAGGGGTATCGAAATTGCCACCACGTCTCCTTGTGAGAGAAGCAACTCGATATTATAACCAGGTTTAGAGGATGTGAAATGTGGGCGGGTGTAAAGCTAGTGTTGGTCTTGTATGATATTGTACATTAATCTTAGACTTGGCGAGTAACATTTAACTATTTAAGTTAGATGAGTGTAGTACCAAGTCCAAGCTGACTCTTTATTGCAGCATTATAGTATATAGATGCTCAAATCATATGAGTGTAACACGAGAATAATACACATTCGAAAGTATTTTCTGGACTTTGAGATGTATTAATAGAAATTAAGTTCAATACATCATACCAATTCAGTGATTCACACTCAAAACTTCAGTTGCAACATCTCAATGTACAAAAATGTTCTGTAAGCGACAGAATACAAAGAGCATGCAACATTCAAGCATAACCAACTACATCAAGTTAACTATGCTGCTAACGAAACATCCATTGCAGAGGGAAGAAAAGCAAAATCTTACAACGCCTTCTTAAGTTAATGCAACACTAATCAAAAGGTTCAATACTACAAAACAAATATTATGTTCTACATTCTATCTTCTCTCCTCCTGGGGGCACATCTGATGATCTCATCAACCCTGAGGAGCGCTTCAGCTGCTTCTGTGGCAGATAGTAGAATAGCCTGCTTTACTTTGAATGCCTCTGAAATTCCCAGAGCAGCCATATCTCCGACCTACAGAAATTCAATTTTCTCAAGCATTAATTGACAATAGCATGATGATCATGAGGCAAAGCTGGTAACAAATAACCACTACTGCTAAACTGCTTGTCCAGGAAAAGTAAACATGCTAACAGGCCAAGGCTTTTAAAACACATCCAGACGAGGGGTGAACAGAGTGAATCATAACCAATTCCTCAACAATAACAGACATCAGGTTTAGTTTTACACTTTGCATGAATTATAATACTTTCACTCAGAGACAGGGTCTGAACTACAGGTATCAACGTAGAAAAGGTACAAGTTCGATCCATTGAGTTTGGTTTAAATTCAGAGTATTCAAGTGCTAATTGGCCTAAGGTGGCTAAAAAAGAAAAATAAAAGTGTATATTTCCAGTCCAAAAATGAAAAATCTTTAGATGTTGAATTCATGAATTATATAGAGAAAAAAAACACGGCACTTGATAATTAACATAACAGAAAAACAAGGACAGTTCCGCGGCAGCAGCAAAAAGGTGCAATTAGCTATATAAAAGCCATAAAATATATTGCCTACTTAAGCATGTTTTAAAATAAAGGTTAGAAGTGCACTTACAGTTCCGGTGATCACATCTATTCCTGCAGTACTGTCTTCCTGTTGGTGCTCTGCGCGAAGCTTTGAGATCAACTCAGCACTGTCTAATCCAGCATTGTCAGCAATGATTGTCGGTATGGCCTGGAGTGCCTGTGAGAACGCTTCAATAGCATGGGACTTCTTTCCAGGAGTTCTTCTAGCCAGCTCATCTACTTCTTTTGCCATCACCATCTCTGGCCAACCACCCCCAAACAAAACCCTGCTGTCATTCACTGTCTGAGACAGCACGCACAGGGCATCATGTAAGGACCTTTCAGCCTCATCAAGTACATGCTCACTGCAAACAAACGACAAAATATGTTCAACTCAATAAGAAAGATACAAAACCAAATCCATAGGTAATAGCAGAAATAATGCCAAATTGCCAATTGACAAGTTTTATAAATCAACAAAAAAAGGAGAATCTCCGTGCCGCATGTAAAATTAAAGGTAGATTAATCAATCATCAGCAGAAGTCAAAAATAATCACAAGTCAAAATTACACTGCTGCAAGAATGAGCACTCAGGAATAATTTCAACCTATTAGAGAGAACTATTTTTGGACATCCTATGTAGTAACTTCTCCATCCCATGCTGGCCTTCATTTTCCATATTGGGTTATGCAGACCTAGCTATGAATTCCATTTGTATTTGGGTTCATGTAACTCAAGTATTCAACATTCCCACCAATTTACTCATATTTTACAAATGGCCTCACCCTTTTGGAATTTTATCACCCCAAGGGCCCCACACCCCCACCGGCCACCGCTTAGTTTCAAAAGGCGCAAGGGAGCACCAACACGTCGAAGGGTAGAGCAATGGCGCAAGGCAAAAGTGCCAGATTTTCATAGGCAAAGCGCATGTTTTGGCCCAAGAGTTTATAGAGCAATATGTAACAAATTTGACACTTAAAACAACAGGATATCCATATTAATATCACATCAAAGGTTTAAAGCATTCGTTATCAATTGTGCTACACTAATATTGCACATATATCACAAGAGGGTACATAAACCTACATTCTAAAACATTTTGTCTACTTATTCTCACTGATTGTTATCAAAGAAGAGAACAAAAAAATATAAAGAACCCGGTAGAAGATGATAGAAAATGACAGATCAAGAGGACAAAGAAATCGAAGGAGGAAACTGAAAGAAGAGGAAAATTAACAAAAAAATTAACAAAATAGTAGAGAAAATCGAAGGATCATAAAGTGAACGAAAAAATAGAAGACACAAAATCCAAGAAGCCACTGGATAGAGTAAAAAAAGCTCGAGGATCTAGCAAGGAAAAAGACAAGAATCCACAAGATGACGGTAGAAGATGAGAGAGAAAAAACAAAAAAGGTACCTAGTGGTGGAGGCACCCTGAGAAAAGTTTGATAAGCTTTTAATTGTAAAAAAATTCTTATTTATCTCCTTCATTTTTCTTTCTTCACAATCAATTGCAAATTTTGTTTTTCCATTCCTTTCTCTCTTCAAAGAAGATTAACTTTTTCCTGTGTAATTGCGCTATAAAAGGTATAAAAAGCACAAAAAAGTGTGCTCCTGAATCATTATGTATCTCACTAAGCCTAGATTAAGAAAAGCGATTTTTCTAGAGCCTACATTCGAGATGTACCCAGCGTGTTCTTTTTAAAACTAGGAGTCAAAATGCACTTTTGTAAGGAAAACATATATGGACAAAGGAATACTTCATACAAGTAATGCAATGCCTTTAATCATATTCATGAGGCTTATGTCAAGGGCACATGTAACAAAGAGCTAAAATGCTGGATGCTGCATTTAGTATCAGTTCAGACAATTACAAAAATAAGTTTTCCATTCAAATACGAAAGCTATAAAAGTGGTCATTGGTTTATTATAAAATTATCAATTTAGAATATATTGTGTAGTTACTTTATTTATTATATTCATGTTCTCACCAATGACTTTTTTTAATAAAAATAAAAATAAACATCGTATAAGTTGGTGTAAAAATAAAAGATAAAAACATACGTTAGGGAAAAAAGTTTGGAATTGTTCTTCCGAGTTTTGCTGTTCCGATCCTAAAGGTCCGCATAAAAGTCCATCTTTTTTAGACCCTAAGGTCCTACGTTCGAATTAGGGCCCAAGTAAAATTTTAGTCCAAACATGGAGATTTGACCTAATCTTTACCAAGAGATCTTACGCCTTTTTCTCTCTCTTTTCTCAGGCGACTGGTGAGCTATTGTTTTCTTTCTTTGTCGCCGTCACAAATGGTAGTTCTATTTAATTTATTAATTTATTAATATTTCATAAAAGCAAAAGTTGCCACATGTTGTCCCCCCAATCTTTTAACCCTTGGTACATATGATTGCATGCTAGGATGAATGGACATTCGGCTTCATCCCAGAGCATCTATTGGACTATTATTACATTATGATGGCTCCTCACTCCCACATAACAAGCACACGAGTTTTCCTTGATCCCACAATTGTACCCTTATTATTGTCGTCTAGTATCCCACAATTGTACCCTTTTTATTGTCGTCCAGTGTTGTTTGAAATCCACAACTATTTTTTAGATTAATGTTAAAAGAATTGTTCTTTGAGTTTTGTAATTGTATCCATTAGGATCGAGTCTCGTGTCTTGCAATTTCGGGTATCGAGTTCGACACTTGATATACATACCAATCATTGACCCCGTACCTCATTTGAGGAACATAACTTATGAAAACAGACACAAAAGCAAAATAATTATATCATAAAAAAAGCTTATAAGAACGACAAAGCAAGAAAATTAAACACTAAGGCAAAGTTGTGGACTTTTTCTACAAGATGCAATCAAAATATTATATAATGGAGGTCATTCTGACTATCAAGAAAACCAAAAATGACGCTATATACGAAATTAGTACCTTGCCCCTCGCAATACTATTGTGCAAGCTTGTCCCATCTCAACACCGGAGAAATGAATCAACTTGTCTTCCCCAATCATAATTTCCTCAATTAGTTTGCAATGTCCAAGTTTAACTGATTCGGGATTATCAAAAGTCGATGCAATCTCACCACCAGTCACTAGAGCAAGGCGCTCAATACCATCAAAATCAGCATGCTCAATGGCAAGAATCCCAGCATCAGCAAAGAGTTCCTCCGGGAAATTGTAGATCAACTGACGGTTAACAAAACAATTAATCCCATGACCTATAATTTTATTCACCTTCTCTCTCATCTTATCCTTTTCTGCTCCCTCAATCTCTGCCACCTTAGCCATTGAATCAACACGTACACGTGCCCCATAGATTTTAACTTTATCTGTGTCCATGGCTGTGTTTGCGACTAAAATTTTGGCATTTTCTATACGCTTCGGCTGGCCAACACCAATCTTCTTGTCCAAAATAAATCTACAAGAGTCACCAAATAACAAATAATAAATACAACATAAAAAGAAAGTTTAATAAATGCAGGTACAAAGATCTTATTCATAAACTTAGCAACAAATACAGCACCAAAGAAAATGTAAAACAGCATGAAATTACACTTTGGATTCATGAAAATTTATCATGTACATAAAGAAATAGATATTGGAAACAAAAACACTGCATAACCTGTACTAGGAAATAAATTTTTAATAGGTGTAAACTTCCTCTTAAACAACCATATACAAAGTTCTCATCCGTTAAAGTTCAGAAACAAATAAGCCAATCAAAAAAACATTTACAGCTATGCGTGGTTGCACTTGCACATAGATTCAAGAGGATTTTGTTGCAGTTAGAGAAACTAAACATTGAAACAAAATTACAACTACAGTGATAAGTTGCAAACATATACTGAAATAGCCATACCCTTCATCTAGAAATGAATCTCTCAGAGATCCTCCAGGCTTCTTGATAATCTGGATGGCCTCTAGGTTTGTGCTACCCTGCAACATGTCAGGACCGTAAGATAAAGAGGAGCTAAAATGGTAGTGTACTCACTACTGCAACCTTACCACTAGAAGAGAAATAAAGGTTAACCAGAAGCATGAAAAATAAACAGTAACCAGACATTAAAATTTAAGATTAAAAATTTATAACCTTCAGTCTCATCACAGCATCTACTGCCATATTGGCAAAGTGTTCCTTGTCTTGGGACAATATTTTTGAACTCAGCGTCGTCATTGCGATTTTCATCAAGTCTGTCCTAAATTTATCTGCATTTTACAAGTTATCATGTATCAATCAGCAATCATGAAAGAAAACTATTTAAAATATGTTAAGAGAAGAAAACCTAAGAGTTAGTACCTGCATCTTGTTTGTTGTCAACAACTTTTTTCAATAGTGCATTTAGAGCACATTCAGCGGCCATCCTGTAACCTGGGAGACAAATTTTAAAAAAAAATAAAATCACTTGTCAGAACTAACAAGTCAATGACCTATTACCTCAAAGATATGATGTCAGAAGATCAGACTATCAGTAAATTCTCCCATAATCCTACCTTTCCCAATCAAGGCTCCATATACACTTCAAGGATGTTTTTTACTTTGCAACCCATTTCATAATGGATAAAGACAGACTGAAAATTTACTCCCATATATTACTTAAACTTTCTAACAGAATTTCGCAGAATATTGGTGTGCACTCTTCTTTCAAAGCTTGTTTCCTCAAAATTTAGAGTTTAGACAACCTTCAATTATCTTCTTTTTCTTCTAAAATGCAAAAGCTAACATTTTCTTTTAAATAATTATGCTAAACTGAATATTACTTCCCATATAATAAGTTAATGACTATAACGTATTCGGAGCACCTAGTATCAACTTCACAAAATAGAATTGTCTTGCTGCTTCGCTCTACATACTTTGTCTTAACTTTTTCTTACTACACATATTTTATTTTTATTACCTCACTACCCTTTGGCCTTGGTCTCTTGCCTGATTTTTCCAAAAATTCTTAGTGTGGAAATATTAATAATGACAATTCCAATTATGTGTGGTCTTCTAAAAATAATCCTAAATTTTAAGTCTCAAAATCAGCTAAAATTAAGATGTGTCAACCGTCAACGGAATCTATAAATGCTATGAATCTCCAAATTAGAAGAGCCAATAAAGCGTTAAGTTTGCATCTACGTGTTATGTGCTTGATAGATGGTGCGGATAATGATCATCTTTTGTTGCATTGTTGCATTGTAGTTTCACATTGTACTCTATTCCAAAACAAGACACTGCAGGTAAAAGACAAGCAGCAAGCTAGTAGGAACATAAGTTTGGCAGAGATATATCCATTAAGTCATTAACCTGATATTATGGTCATAGGATGAATCTTCATTGCAATCAGCTTTTCTGCCATTCTCAATAGCTCTCCAGCAAGAACGACAACTGATGTTGTTCCATCACCAACTTCATCATCTTGAGTTTTGGAAATATCTGAATTTATATTAAGGACAACTTGCAGTCTTGCACCAAGAATAAAACCAACGAATCGAAAAAAGCGAATTATGGTCGGTTTTGGGCTATTTTAGGGTCATTTTGAACGAATCGTGAATTCAAAAAGCGAATTAACTGGCAAATTATGTTACACTGGTCAACACTAAGCCGCCTTACATCTAAACTTAGCATTGGAACAGCCAAAAAATGTTCATAGGATACCGATTAGAACTTTCGCAGCAGGATTATCAATGTGAAGAGACTTCATAATAGTGGCCCCATCGTTAGTCACGGTAACATTATGTCCTCGACCAGTTGACTGCAAAATCTTGTCCTATAATCATGATTAAAGGTGCACAATAACCAATGTTAGAAAAGAGATACCAGCTTTAAGCATCATGAAAGCTCAAAATTCAATAGTTAGATCTTTAAGGTTCATGAAAACATTACCATTCCCTTTGGACCCAACGTTGTCTTGATTAAATCTACTATTGCAAGCGCACCAATGAATGTTGCCTGGTAAAGAACAAAAAACTCTGTCAACCAAAAACGCACATCCAAGCAAACAGTACATATTGCATAATCACCAAAAATTTTGGTTTAATACCCTCGCAGCAGACATTTATATAACGAAAACTGTCACCTGTTAAATGTTAATGGAAGCAATGCTAAGGAAGAGGTAAACAGGCTCATTTACATAATTACACACAATTTTACAAAATGGATGCACGCGTGAATAGCAGTATTTAATTCACTTAGTCACTATCTATTATCAAATATCAATTAATCAACTAGTTGAATTGAGAGCTGAAATCATTCAACTGTTAGCCCAAAGAAAAATTTCTACCATAAATGAGTAAGAAATAAAACTTAATCAACGAAACATGAACTCACCATTCTGGCACGCTCTCCCTTCTCCTCCGAAGCTTCATCTTTCAAAATTTTATCAACCTAATCACATAAACCGAAATTTTAGGCATAATAACCAAAAACATTGCAATAAAAGCACATACACACAAAATAAATAAGATCCAAACATACCGCCATAACAGATCGAAATCTACTGCAACACCAAAAACCTAAGAATCACCTAAAAATAAAAGCCATTAAAATACATCAAATCCGATATTTGTAATCATGATTATGACTGCAACAGAAATTTGACAACTAACCACAGAATGAACTTGTAAAGAGTGAAAATACATGAAATCGGAAGTTTACAAGAAAAAAAAATAAACTCTTGAATTTTAAACGAGCTGAACATCAAATGTGATGCAAAAGAAAAAAGAGAGAAACGAAAGCTCACCAGAAGAAGAAAGAGAGAAAAATGGCGGATGAGAGAGGATGCGGAATCGCAAGTGAAGAATCGAGAAAGGGAATGCTAAGTGTAGTTTTGAGTTTCAACTTTCAAGTGGAATGGAGGGTTTTTTTTGAGTTTAAGGTATTGGGATGTTTTCGGGTATAGTCGTTTTTTTTTTTTTTTTTTTTGAAAAATTGTCGGGAATAATCTCATCTATTGACAATTCGTTGTGAATAATCCGAACTATTGATTATTTATGAATAATCCCACCTTTCCAGTTTGTTTGCTCGTGG
The DNA here is from genome assembly GCA_019425755.1 of Amaranthus cruentus. Lineage (NCBI taxonomy): Eukaryota > Viridiplantae > Streptophyta > Magnoliopsida > Caryophyllales > Amaranthaceae > Amaranthus > Amaranthus cruentus. Next base: position 5,875,091 of record CM033463.1, on the reverse strand, counting down.
CACCCCCAACTTATCTTTAACCGGCTACTGTAGGTTGTATTTCACTTATCATCTTCATTTCATTTACATGTCATTTCCAATCAAAATTTAAAACTTCTCAAAACAACCCACTATAATCAAAATTGTTGTGCAATTCTTCAATTCTTCCTCCCAAAAGTTGTCATGCCATAGTCAACCCACCATATGCAATTCTCAAAACAACCCATCATATGCAATTCTCAAAACAACTCACCATATGCAATTCCTCCCTAAATTAGGGTTTAGTTTCGAATAGGGATGTTGTGCGATTCAAGCTGCCGTGCGTGGGTGGAGTATTTTTCGAAGCTTGGAGTTCATTTACCCAAAAAAAAAATTAAGCTTGTTTTATGGAGTTGAAATTAGTGGAAGAAGGAAGAACAACAACATGGAAGAAATAAGATGAAGAACAACAACAAAAATGAAGAACAATGGGATTTTTTGGAGGAGAAGACATGGAAATCAGTAGGGATGGGTTTATAAATAGAAGTTTGGAGAAGATGACCTGCAAAGAATACATAAGACCTGCTACAGCAGGTTGCATTTCGGTTGGGAGTGTCACGAGCAAACAAACTAGAAAGGTGGGATTATTCATAAATAATCAATAGTTCGGATTATTCACAGCGGATTGTTAATAGATGGGATTATTCCTGACAATTTTTCCTTTTTTTTTTAACATCATTATTGTTTGGTTGAGTACGTTGGTTTTTTCATAAAATCAAATCAAATCAAATCAAATTTATTTCTGTTTTTGATTTTTCAATCCAAACCAAATCAAATTGGGCCACGATCCAAATCGAACCAAACCAAATTAATTCGGTTTAGACTTTTTCAGACCAATTCAAACCATATTTTTCAACTAAAAACAAATTCAAATTGCAAATCGAATTAAATTACTAAAATTATAAAGCAAAAATAGAAATGACAAAATAAAATTAAGTTTTATTATTATTATAAGATTACTTACGTTATTTTTGTAAGTATTGCCAATTAGAATTTTCTATTTGCACGTCAAGTTGCACATTCATTCAACAAGTAATTTAGCTCATTGTAAAAAGTGAGCTTCTATTTTAATTCGGTTCAGAATTGCGGTTTTCGGTTTTTGCTATGCTCAAACTTAATCCAAACCAAAATATTTCGGTTTTGGAAATTCCAATCCAAAACCAACCAATTTATAGAAAATCCAAACCATATTTCTTATTCGGTTTGCGGTTTTTATTCGAATAACTTTCGCCTCTAAGTATGGGTATGGATTGTCCGTCAGCTTTCTTTACTCAGATCTTGTGGTCGAATGGGATATTGGGTTAACGATGATGATGACTATTGTTTGGTTGACTCACGAGTGATTGGATTTTTTGAAAATCATAAAAAAAAAATGGATATAAATCATAAAATAATCTAATATTTTACTTAGGAAAGATTGTTTTTCAAAGGCTAATTTTTAGTCCGTATGTAGATAAAGAGTTATAAAAAATTAGTATAGAAACTCGTGCATTGTACGAATTTATTAGTATGAAATGTATAAAAATAAAACTTCAAAAAATAATGTAAGTAATATTATCGTGATTATATTTATCGACTATATGACTTTTTAAAGCAACAATTAATTACTTTTTTATTATTATCAAATGCATCATTTTTTCATTCGATCTAATATAGCAAATTCTAGGTTTAGTATATAAAATTGTTATAATAAAACTATATAAATATTTTTCCAAAATTTAGTTCCAATTTAGAAAAATTAATTTCTTTAGATAAATCAAATTTTAAATTAGCTAATGTTGTATCCACTAATATAATTCAATTTGTCATGCCACCTTTAAGAATGACATTTGTCATTTTTCAACATTTTTATTAGAATGTATGATGTATGATAATCCAACGAATAATCTTATAACTATTTATTTTTTATAATTCTCATCTTTAATATATACTTGCTTTCATATTACTCAATATGATGGGAAGAGTGGGGTTGTGGTGGTCCGTGGTTGGTCTATGGTGGATTAAATCTTGGCAGAATATATATATTACATATTGGATTGTTAGATAATAATCGAAAGACGGGATTATTCGCAACGGATGAGTAAAAAGTTGGATTATTTTCAACAAATTTTGCTAAATAAATTTAATGGATTAATATTTGAGCATTATTTAAGCAAAAATATCGATGATTGTATGGTTGGGACTACAAATAGTCGCTCTTAAACATCATACTTACGGTGTAATTTCAGAGGGCGGGATAAAAAGGGAGAACCTCGGGTGATCGTTGGTGAAAATGTTGCGAAAACGACCTAATTTAAATATTTTGAAAGGGTCATGAAGAAATTAATTCAAACTGGATGTCTTAAATAGAGAGCAACCACTAGACTGCTATATGATATGAGTTTCTCAACAATATTAAAATGTAAATTCTACACGGTTCTACCAGCCTTGTTGTATAGGATAAAGTGGTTGCCCAATAACAAGATATATGAGCATAAGATGAATTTATAATTAGCTGAAATGTAAATGTGACATCCGAATTTCCTCCCGTCCTTTACGGTTTTGGTTTTGTACAAGGGGTCGGAAATAGGCGCACAGTTTTAGGGAAGATGCTGCCGAAATTTCCACTCACCTCTTTAAAGTTAACCGTTAACGTTTATTTAAATTCTTTTTCTTTGTCTTTTATGTAACACCCGAATTTCACGGTTTTTGATTCGTACAAGGGGTCGGAAATTCAGGGGTGTTACGGTGAATGTTAAGGTGGATGTATGGAAACACCAATATGGATAAAATTAGAAACCCGGTTTCAAGAGAGGGGTTAGGAGTTGTGCCCATCTCTGTAGACATGCGAAATAGTATATTAAAATGGTTTGACATGTGCAAAGGAAGTCTACGGACGAGCACGTGAGAAGGGTGAAAAGCATCATGATTGGTGGAAGCGGATTTCGGTATGCTTGAGAAAACGTGGAGAGAGCAAATTAGGAATGATATAAGCATATTGCACCTCGTTGAAGACTTGACAAAGGATAAAACTAGTTAAAGACGTCGTAATTATGTCTTGTATCTTGAAAGTCAACTACGCCTTTATCCAAGTATTGTTTGATGTTATGGCCTTTATAACTATCACTTCGGTCATGTTATTAGCACAAAATTTATCTTCTCGTCTTTCATCCTTCCATAAGCCATGATCGTATTTCTATGAGCGGAATACTTATTGGAATTTATAGTGTATAGTAGTTATCGAAAAGGTTAATTAATTATATTAAATAAATTAAAAGTTGTCAAAATACCAACTCAATCTAAAACTAAAACTTAAGATTAAAGCTCTAAAATAAATTATATATTCTAGCTGATTGAAAAATAGCATACATGTGATCCGACTAACTATCCATTTTGAGCATCTAAAAAGAAAATCTATAACCTACCCCACAAAAAATATAAATTGAAAGGTGTTGATAAAAATGAGTTGGCCTACTAAGAAAATAAAATCTTGTTTAAGGACCACTTATTGATAATGCCCACGTATGCGGTCACGTTCGTTTGGAAGGTGCACACAAATTAAAAGTTTTTTTTTTTTTTAAATTTTTTAATTTTTTAATGATTTCTCCAAATTGGTGGTCATTCAAATGTGCCCTTTTAGGGCCTCTTAAGACAAAATAATAGTTAATGTTTTGTCCCAAAACTTATGTTTTTATTTCATGGGTAGTTTATGAGTTTTGACATTTGTTGTTGATGGTTGATTGTACTCATACAAGAACCAATGAAATGGAGATATATTCTTACAATAGAGTAGGACAAACTTGCAATTTTAGTATCCTTTTGTTTGAAAAATGTAACACCCGAATTTTCTCTCGTCCAACCCCTTGTACGAAACCAAAATCATAAAAGTTGAGAGGAAATTCGGGTATTACAAAAATAATTATTAGTTGAAGTTATTGGCTGGTTTGATCAACTGAATGTATTAGTTGGTAAGCTAGCGACTTAAGATAATTGTTAAGGTTGGTTACTAAGGAGATGTTTCGTAAAAAGTATTTGATGATTGTTGACTTTCTATTAGAGAAAAAGTAAGCCAACGTAAAAATTGGTTATGAAATGGTGTTTGGCCAAAACCGTGTGAGCCATGTCGTAGGACACTACACATATTTCTTTTTATATTTTTTTCCTTCTCAAAATTGGTTATGAAATGGTGGGTTTGGTAAGTTGTGTCGACGAGCTGTATATATTAACCACGTGTCATGCCGCGACCATCATACAAAACAATGATTATGACACACCCATAGCCCAAAACGTTGGTTGGTAAGTCTTACCGTGCCTTAATATGTGTCATGCCAGATCAAGTCATAAATAGGTCGTGAGTGTGCCACTCACATGCCAGCCCAAACCGTAACCAAGTCTAATACGAAAATTTGAAATAAATAAGATTCTTAATAAAAAAAAGCATGCAATAAGATTCAAATCAAACTTATTCTAAAAGTAAGCGTGTAATCCGCAAACCTTAGGTTCGGGACTTCGCACTTAGTAAGTGCGAACAAACTGAAAAACTGAAACATGTTATTCGCTGTTACTAATAGTGAACAACCTGTTTTAGGTTTTCAGTCTGTTCGCACTTACTAAGTGCGAACAAACACTTGATTTTTTTTACCAGTTTATTACTGCTCGCACTTACTAAGTGCGAACAGACTCGAACCTGTGCTTTGGGGTATCAGGCGCTTATATTTAGAATAAGTTTAATTTGAATCTTATTGCATGCTTTTTTTTGATTAAGAATCTTATCTATTTCAAATTTTCGTCTAATACCACTTCTAGTTCTTGATATTGGTTTTGTGTAACCATTTACTAGACTTATTTATCATTTGAGGTTATTTATATATATACATATCTATCCCATTATTACATTGTACTAATTTGTAACTCAAAAATTTTTAGAATTCTTACTTATATGGGAAAAAGTAAATAAAATCGAAATAGAAAGCAAAAAAAATAATTTGGATTATCGTATACTTACTTCGGTCCATAATAGTAGTGTGATATATTATGTGGGAACATGTCACAATCAGTAGCAAGTATTATGAAACGGAAGAAATATTTGAATTTTGGTCTATTCCAATTTCCAACCACATCTACTGAAAAACATTGGACGAACGAATGAGTGACATAAATACACATATTATTACACTTTGTAGAAGATATATTCTTTCAATTCTCTAGTCCTAGAGAGAGAAATCTAAGTAGAGAACTGTTCTGTCATCCATCCATGGCGTCTCTGGTCAACAATTCATATGGTGCCCTCAGTAGTTCCAGGCCAGAGCTTCGAGAAGTTAAGAGCCTCACCAATTTCAGAGTTGGATTTCCATCATCATCCGTTTCTTGCAAGAATCTCAAAAAGCCTTCATGTTTCCCTATTCTTTGCAAAGCTGTGTCTGCATCGCCTCAGGCTGCCATTGAAGGCCTTAACATCGCTGAAGATGTTTCTCAGGTGACTTTCTTATGCTCATTTTTGATCGGATGATTGTCATTTCAAATGGGTATTTGTAATTTCTTTGTTTTGGAAGTGGGTTTTTTATAATTTGATTGAAAATTTTGATGTGGGTTGCTTGCGTTATGAATTCTAATGGAAATTTGAATGTGGGTATTGTTTGTGTTTGCGATTGTGTGGTGGAATAATTGAGTTTTGTTGTGTATTTGCCATTTAATGGTTAATTTTTTTTGGATTTATACTATTTAGCAAAGGTATAATCTTGATTAAGTGGAAGGGAGGCGGAGCAAAAGTTTGACAAATTATTTGAAGGCCCGTGCAAGTTCAAAAATTATGATATTTTAGACCAACTTATTTAATATTGAGGCTCTATGCGATCGAATATATTGAACATGCTGAGAACCTTGGATTTTTTTTTTTTTTTTTTGAGTTTGTCATTCATCATTCATGGTGGATGAGGCTCTTTGATTCTTTAAAGACTGTATGTAATTCTTATCATAAACAGTCAACATTACTAGACTGTAGATTGTTTTTATCACATGGTAGACAGAAGGAAGAGGAGGACTTAGTAAAATCGAACCCAGGACCTTATCCGGGAAAGTGGCACAAGATTTGGTTCTCAAAAGACTAAAGGAATTTGAACTGATGCATAGGAGTACATTTTTCTTTGATTGTGCTCACAATTTTGAATTTGTGATTGTAGTCCTTATGATAATTCATAGTTCTGATTTCATAAATAGCAATCGAGTCAACTATAGTTTTGAAGTTTAGATCTGCACAAGGAACATCCAAAACTTCCATTCATCAATGTATATGCCCTTAAGCATCAAGGAAACTATGTATGTTATCATTGCTCATTATCATCTGGCACTACCCTGTGGCCTTTGGGTGTAGGACATAATGTAAATCTACCCTTACCTTGAAGGTTTAAGCAATTAATTTGTGTATTTTTTTCTTTTTATCTGGATTAGATGCATTGCATTTTGTTCAAGGTTTGTGGTCAATTTGATGATGTCCATGACATTCTTCATAAGAGACTTAGGAGTTATAGTACTTTTAAACACGGGCAGTTTAGACAGACCGTGGACCTAGTAATTTATTTAAAAATCCTATTAATATTGAATTGTGTAATATATAATACAAATAATAAAAGTCGAATTGGTTTTGTATGCATATAGCGATGAGTGTTCGGCCCACCTACTCTATTATTTTGTATTCACCCCAACATTAGATGTTAGATTGACACTATGCAGTTACATCGTTTGTAAACTCCATTCTCCTAAATGAAAGTTAAGATGTTACATGTGCTAGATTCATAACTTTTTTGTATCTATTTGGTTAACTAATGTTCTTCTCTTGATACTTGTGGCATCAGTGTCATTAATCCATGAAGCTATTTGTTTCTTACATGGAAGAGAACTGATCTACGTGTCGTTCATTTGTATTGTCACATGGCAGCTAATTGGCAAAACACCACTTGTATATCTCAACAATGTTGTAAATGGATCAGTTGCAAGCATTGCCGCGAAGCTTGAGAGTATGGAGCCTTGCTGCAGTGTCAAGGACAGGTAAAGAAGACTCTGTGACGTTAATGAGTTGATTTCCATTCCGTGATGACAATGTTGGTTCCTATTTCAAATTTTGATGATTTTTGATTTTAACATTTTTCTGTTTTCTAGATTCCATTTTAGCATAAGAATCTAAGGTTGAGAGATGTGCTTTAATTTATTTTTTGTGCAGGATCGGTTATAGTATGGTTGATGATGCTGAGCAGAAAGGAGTTATAACACCAGGAAAGGTATTGTTTTTAGCTCTCGCATTTCTTGACTGCCTTGGATGTCAATATGTGCTTGAAGATGGTTATATGTTTCTAAGACATTTAATGGTTGCTTTTTTTTGGACACACCATATGATTCACTGCTTGCATTCTTATCATCTAGACTACTCTAGTGGAGCCTACAAGTGGGAATACAGGAATAGGTCTTGCATTCATTGCTGCTGCAAGAGGATACAAGCTTATCTTGACTATGCCAGCCTCCATGAGTATGGAAAGGAGGGTTATCTTGAAAGCGTTTGGAGCTGAACTGGTCTTGACTGATCCAGCTAAGGGCATGAAAGGAGCAGTTGAAAAAGCCGAAGAGATTTTGAAGAGTACTCCTGATTCTTACATGCTCCAACAATTTGACAATCCTGCAAACCCCAAGGTCTAGCTCCTTACACTTTTATTGTTACTGTAACGTTGGCATGATTTATGCTGCTGACCCTTTTATATTCAATGAGGCACATATTGGTGGAGAGCCAAATAAAAATAAAAAGAAATGGGGGAAAATAAGCAGAGATGGATAAGTAATAAAAGGTTATTTGACATATGCTCGCAAACATCTCAATAAGTATTGAAGTCTATTAAAATATTTTTATGCAATACTATAGAATATATATTACTTCTCTATGTATAAATTACTCATAGTTTTATAAATTTTCTGTCGTCTTTGTTTTTGGCAGATTCATTATGAGACAACAGGTCCTGAGATCTGGGAAGACACAAAAGGCAAGGTGGACATTTTAGTTGCTGGTATTGGAACTGGAGGGACAATTTCTGGTACTGGTCGGTATCTTAAAGAGCGTAACCCTGGTGTAAAGGTATGACTTCCTTGTATGAACAGAAGCTTTCTTGTTGGATATTTCTTTAGACATCTCAAGAATACTATTTATGTACTCCCTTGTCCCAATGGAGTTTGCCCCATTCATCCAAATAAGCTTAACATTCTTTTGGGTGAGTGGAGCATACTAATAGGGACATAGAACTACTCCTATACTTTATAAGTATCTTGCTCTACATATGCTGATGTGAAGATATTTTCCGGAATATAGGTCATTGGTGTGGAACCTACTGAGAGCAACATACTTTCTGGTGGAAAGCCTGGTACGATGAAACATTTTGTCTCCCTTGTTTGGATTTTTAGGCCTAATTTGTTTTTTTGATCTTTATCTAATTGATGTCAAGGTCCGCATAAGATTCAAGGGATTGGAGCTGGTTTTGTTCCCAGTAATTTGGATTTGGGTGTTCTTGATGAAGTTATAGAGGTATTAATCTTGTTTTGCTCACCTGCAACATCTCAAACAAATACTCTAGAGTGTGCTGCTTATTCCTAAATCAATGTGTTTTCTTAATGAGTGGAAATTGTTGTTGGGTGTCGTGAAGTATCCCTGAATTCCGTGTATGTTGTCTTGTTACATCTTTTATGATTTTCTCAAAGATGTGCATACTACAAGTGGGCATCTTTTCACTATCCATAGATCTTTTGCAAGAAACAATAGTGCGTATATAAGTTGAAAATCTAAATTAAGTAGCTTCATGGGTTCCCTAATATTAGCAGTCAGGCTGAGTACTATAGGGAATCTAGATCCATTATTTGCTGTCATTTCAGGCATTATTGACTTGTCATGGGTTGCACAATTGCACCATCACTGATTACTGAAGAAGCTTCAGTACAAGTCTTTTGATTAAGTTGGAATTCCTTAATTTGGAGCTTCCCGTATCTTGCCACAGGTGGGGTTTTAGACATTGATTCTTGTCATTGTGACATTGTTAATCCGCTGTCAATAGTAATATAGTGTACTATACTCTCTCCATCCCAAATTTTCTCTAAATATGTTCTTGGCACATTTTCAAGGGAAGTGAAATGTTGATGCGAGAAAATGGATGTGTGTGGAACCTAACTTCATAGCAAGTAAAGTGAAAAGTGTAAATAAGAACTAAATTAGGATGTTTAAATAAGGAAAGCAACCTTTTCTAACTTGGCTGATATGTTTCAGAGATTAATTATTCATGTTAAAAGTGAGTGTACATGGATAAAGTTTTTTGTTCTCATTTTTTTTTGTTGAAAATAGGGCATTTTAAGCGCATAGGTTAGGTTCAAAATACAAGTCAATCTACAATGTCTATGGAATGCTTATTGCTAACAGGTAGTCTCTTGAGAGACCGTCTCTTTGAGAGACGCATCTCAAGCCCAACACGTTAAAGATTAATACCTATTTACCGTATTCTTAATGCCTATTTACATTATCCTTAATGCCTACTTACAATATTTTAAATGTCAACTTACATCATTCTTATGTCTATTTACAATATTTTAAAAAATATATATAATGGGTCGGCCCAATTAGAGATGGTCTCTCAAAGAGACCGTCCGTCTCTCACAAGAATTTGTGTATAATGTTGTTGTTTTTTGTAATATCAATACAATACTATATGCACATTAGAAATGCTACCTTACTATATGGGGAAGTTATCAAAATGTTATATGTTTTGAAACAAAGATTGATTGTAGTTTTTTTGGCTTTCTCTTGAATGTTTGGGCACAAACTACAAATAGCACTGATTGTGCAATTCTGGTAAGTTGCGACAATTTCATTCCAAGATAGAGTTACTATAAGGGGAAATAACTATTGTTAATTGAAGTCGTAACTAAGAAGTTCTCACTTAGTTGCAACTTGCAAGCTTCTCGAAAATCAAGAAAGTAAACTATTATCGACTGTTCATTGATCCATGCTTATCTTGAAACGGGTAATCCTTAGGGCTATGAATATCATTTTTCCAGTAAAAACGTGTAATCTATCTAAAACCTTTGTTGATGACTTTTTATGCATGTACAAAGCTATTTTTCTTGGTATGGAGTTTATAACAAAATTTTGCGTCATTTGATGTAATGAATATCAGTCTCCATAGTTAGATTCATGCTTATCTTGAAAGCTTTGCTATTATGTCAGATATCTAGTGATGAATCGGTTGAAACCGCAAAGCAATTGGCACTAAAAGAAGGCTTGTTGGTAAGTGAAATCTTTACATGTCATGCCCCTTTTTGATTCTCAAGTTTGAAGTTAAGATATATTTCTTCACTTTCTTCATATAGATTATGTTTGTTAGTGCTTCTCAACATTGTGTTGGATTTGATGGGCGACTTGAAGCGTGATGAAGTCATATTAAGGGTTATAAGATTTATAATTTATACTCCCTTTGTTCCTTTGATTTTGCTACACATTCAATTTTGGGTCATTCGTTTGACTTTCCCACAATTTCTTTTGAAAGTCGTCTCAAATTTTGTCGTCTAATATCATCCACAAACTCTCTCTCTCTTTTTTAATCATCCATTCCACACATTTCTTCACTTGCTTTTTTTTTTTTTGTGTTTTTCTATACTAAATTAATTTGGCAATTTAGATCCATCGTAGCAAACTCAACGGGACAAAGAGGGTATTATTGTATTAGTGTATATTGAAATAGTTCCACTAATGATTTCTATCAGATACAACAACGTTCCATCACCCAATGCCATTAAGTGGCTCCCACTTTGGGTGGGGTTTGGGACGGTCGGATGTACGCAATCTTACCCTTGTTAATGATAAACTAAGAGGTTGTTTTCGATTGATTCTTGGTAGCAAACGTCATATGCAACTTCAAATAAATAAGAAATGCATATGACTTGGTGAGCCATTTTACTTATAGATCTAATCATCTATTCTGGCTTCAGGTCGGCATTTCCTCTGGAGCTGCAGCAGCTGCTGCTATAAGGGTCGGTAAACGACCTGAAAACGCAGGGAAACTTATAGCTGTGAGCCCTTCAATCTCTCTACTTTCTGAATTCATTCGTAAATAGCCTTGCATATACTACCCTTTCGTCCCAATGATTTTTACCCTCCATTGATCGGATTTGGAATATTCAATTTTAAACCTTGTGTAAGGCGACACCATTTTTAAAACGTGTCTTTCAGATTCTCAATTCTATCCATAACTCGCCTTTATTACGATTGTTGTAGGTTGTGTTTCCAAGTTTTGGCGAGCGATATCTGTCATCGGTTTTGTTTGAGTCAATTCGGGATGAGTGCCAGAACATGAAGCCGGAATCATAGAGAGCTCGTTACACGTTTGACTCATTGTTTTCTCAGTTGAACTAGAACAAATAGAACCATAACAGCCCATTGTTATTCCATTTTAGGGTTGTGCATCTTGGTTTCTTGTCATGTTTGCAAATTGGATACTTGGACTTGAGAAGTCTTTTCTTTTTATTTGATGAAATCCATGATCAATAAACCATTTGTTTTGAGTAGAAAATGATCTATTCATGGAAAATTTGTTTTTCTCATTCTTTATGTTTGATACAAATTTGTATCAACTTGCTTATTAACACATGAATCGACATAAAATACCTGACGTAAAAGGAATTCAATATTCTGAAATGGTTTCCTCTAATAGGTGGTTAATGGGTGGGTCAGTCCGTTGTGTTCACGATTGTTGGGTTGTGTTAAAATAAGTGGTTCGTTAGCAGAAAAAAAAATTAATTTAACGGTTATAATTGAGTTTTATTTAGTAGGGTCAATAATGTGTACATACTACTTCCTCTGTTCCGTTTTAGTTGCACCATTGAGTTTGACACATTTTTTAAAGGTTGTTAAATCAGTATGGTAAAAGTAGGGATGATGTATGATTGATGGCGATATGTGAGGTAGAAATAAATAAAAAATTATTATAAGTAGATAGTGGTTGTGACTTGTGGGTATATTAAATAATTAATGGGATGATGTATGATTGATGGTGATAGTAGGGTAGGAATAAAGTGAGGATGAAATAAGTAGATTATTTTTGCCAAAAATAGTAATGTTGCAAGTAATATAAAACTTCTAAAAACGGTAAGTGTTGCAAGTAAAATGGAACGGAGGAAGTATAATTTATTAAGAAATATGTACAAAAAGTATTAAACCCCAACTTTTGATTTTGGAATGTTTATATTATAATATTTTGAAAACATATGTTTACTCAATTAAGTGTAATTTAATTTTGTTATTTCTCTGTATATTAACAACATTTTAAAAGTAGCATTTTAGTCTCACTAAATCACCAATGACTAGTTAAACTGATGTACTAGTTAAGTAGTTATGCTTATATGTCTTCAAATATAACACAAACATCCCTAAAAGTAAATAAAAAATTATCTAAAATATAACGTAACTAAAAATATAACGGAGGTGTTTGGCAAATTAGCTTATTGAGTTATTTTAGCTTATTTTGAGGTAAATAGAGATTTAAGTGGTCAAACCAGTTAGTGCAAGTGTTTGGTGAACTAGCTGGTTGAAACAACATATTGATATGAATAAACTGTTTTTGAACAAGTTGCTCATAACAAGGGTTTAAAATCAGTTGGTCAAATCAGCCACTGTGATCGGCTATCAGCTATCAGCCGCTTGCCAAACACACTCAAACGTGATGAAATAAGACGGTCTTTTTGTAAGACTTGGTGAGTTGGTGTAATGTAATAAGCTCATTGATAAAGCCGTCCCTTAAAAAGTTGGATTTTCTGTGGCTGTGGAAACACATACAGACAGTGGACACCAGAACAGAAAACCCAACAACAAAAACTACAATCTACATTACAATACTCAACCAAATCAAGCAATCACCTATCAGCTATCAGCAATCATCAATGGCGCTTAATCTCATTCCTGTTTCTGCTCCTTTTCAATGTCGTCGTTTTCCTTCTTTCTCTTCTCGTTTCAGATCTCCTAAATTTATTATGGCCTCTACTCTCAGCAGCTCTTCTCCTAAGTCAGTTTTCTCCCTCTTTTTCCATTACTGTTTTCTTGTTTGATTATATGTCGGAATTATGATTTATAATTCTAGGTTTCTTTGATTTGTTTATATTTTTCCAATTTATTCCAATTGGGCATTTCAAGATTTTCATGTTATGGTTTTTGTTGTTGTAATTTGTTGATGTTAGGATTTAAGTTTTCCCCATTTTTATTGGGGCTTTTATTTCTATTGTTTAATTTGATTGAAAATGTTATTTTCTCAAGTGGGTTTATCTGAAAACCATCATTTTCAATCCATTTATAAGAGGGAAATTCTCTGCAACTCCACTCGCAACTTGTTGGATTGTCATCCTTTTGCCGTTTCTCCGGTTTATTTTTAATTCGATTTTTATACATTATATATTTTTTTATCTTTTCATATATTTTATTCGAACAATACAAGTGTATTTTGTTAGCGGTTGTATATTCATATTGGGTTATGAATGACTGGTGAGGAAAATTAAATTCATGTCTAAGGTTGAATATAGTTTTTTGGTTTCTGATTATAATGTAGTAGTGTATTAAAGTTGGGTCATTAGATCACGTGCACATTATTTACCGTTTGTTGCCGATAGTCAATAGGGAACAACCTCTTTTACCACCGGCAAGAGTAAAGTTGCATACATTTTACTTCCAACCCGACCTTGGTGGAAATCACTTAATAGCATTAGGATATGGAATGTTTGCTTGCATAGGAAGAGAGAGCACCTGAACGGTATTGTTCTTTTTTGTATCCAATATGAATTTATGATTGCCCATGTTTTCCACCGTTACTATTTTTGATTTTTATTATTTTAATTATTATTATACTTCTACAATCTTATAGGTGTGAAAGTTTTAGTGGATGGGGTGAATTGCTTTGGTTTTCTCACTTGGGTCTTTTGTGTTTTGCACCAAGATCGGGTTCTTCGGAGTCACGATCTTGCACCTAATCAGCCTATCTACTTCGAATAGGGGTTGGATTGTTCTCAAGCCTTCAATTTGCCCACAAATCACCCCAAGAAGTCAATTCTTGGTTTGCCGGTCAGCCCGTAATGCGATCCTATTGGTTTCACTCGCCAATGGATTAAATCCCTCGTTTCTTTCCTCAAGTTTCACTCAATGGTTGGAAGAATGACAATCTAAATTGTTCCACAATTTAGAAGTTAGAGATTGTTTCACAATCTCTTGCAATTGGGCTGAAATGTTAACACACACTCACGAACAAGGAGGAATGAAATTTCTGGAAAAATGCAATGTATTAGTGAAATCTTAATGTAATGTAATTACAATGGGAAGTTAGGCACATATATATAGGCTAGGAAAAATAGAAAATAGCCGTTGACTATGCTCTTTAATAAATGCCCAAATACAAGTGCATATATAAAAATAAGAACACTAATAACGTGCCCAGCTTTGCTGTCGGCTTGGTTGTTGACCACGGGACCTTCGCTTTGGTTTTTCATGTTGTTGTGAGTATCATTAAGAGCGTTCTTGGGCCTTGATGGGGAGGCCCATGTGCAAAGATCACGTTTCTACCCTTGTCCAAGTCGTTGATGCTCAAATACGGGCTCCTCGTATGTCGCAAAGTGGGCTGGTCGCCATCGGCTGCTATATTGATTTTTCGTGCTTTCATGGGTTGTTGTTAATGTCTTCGTGTCCTTATGATCTTGGATTGATCCACCATGACCATGATCTCGATCATCCTCATTTTGAATTGAGTCATCATGATTTTGAACTGAACCATTGTGTGATAGGGGCACATATGGTTCATGTTTGCATTTGAACATCAGAATTAGATTATGATGTTTGTTTTTGTCATTTTCTGTAGTTTGAGCTGGAGAAAATGTTCAGAGTTTTGAATTTTCTTTCATTTGTAGAATTTCAGTGTTTTGGCATTCATTATTTGCTGAACAAAGTTGTCGAGGCTTTAGTTTGATTTTTTAACCGAATATGCCATAGTTATTGATACATTTATTGTTCCCTTCTTCGGTTTAGGATGTTATTTCTGGTGATAGCTTATGCAACTGTATATATTTCTGCCACCGTTTCTTTTGTTAATGAGCTCTATTCTTAGCTCTTAGATAAATGCAATAAATGCACATGATGTTTATTATCGAGGGTTAATTAGAAACAACCACTTTGTTAGTTTACTTTTATCATTAACATGGGTAATGTTGCATATTTCCGAACTTTCTAAATCCCACCTTAAGTGGCAGCTACATAATGACATTGTTGTAATGGAATGTAACGGGTTTCAGTTTGTTTGATCCAGAATGAAGTGTTTGTATTTATTCCTATGCAGAATTTTTTGTTGTAGAGATGGGTTTTTGCGTTAAAACGAATTTGAAACACATGGAAAAAACAAGTATAATTTTTTCAGAATAGTTATGTGGGAATAGGAATAAATGAAGCAACCTTATAAATTTCTGTGGCTCAAATTGGAAACTTGATTAACCCTAACCCTCCTCAAAGTGGCTCAAACTAAGGACAACATTTCTAATTTTCTGTATTAACAATTTTCACAATAATGGTCCTAGTTCAGGAGAGGACACTTCCACATGAGGTCTGAATTTCAGTAGAACATGTACAGATGAAAGACTATAACACTTTCTATCTATCGGCGAGTATACCCTCTTATCTTAGAACCTTTGTAATTCACTTATTGTGTACTGAGATGGGAACTAGTGTAGTAACTGTACATGATTGAATTACTTATACTAGTCTCTATATAGATACTTTGTGCGTATTTTCTTCTCATGTACCCTTAAGAGCCATCTGAACTATCTTTTCACCCCTCTTGAAGTGAATGAGAGAACACGATTTTGAACGAACGAATAACCACATTTTTGTAGGAAATGATATTCTAAGATAGATAATGAGGAAATTCGAGATTCCTAAGGATGATTGGATTGAGTGACTTGACTAACCGATATTAGGAGGACCAACACGATATCTATTGTATGGAGACGAAGTACTCTAGTACCTATTTACAAGAACAAAGGAAATGTCCAAAATTGTTCTAACTATTAAGGAATCAAACTCATGAGCCATACTATAGCGTTATGGGAAAGAGTGATAGAGATACGTGTGAGGAGATGCACTTCCACATTAGAGTGAAATGAGAGATAGATTAGAGTCTAAGTTCAAGAGCTAACCTCTAATATGATCAAGATCGAAAGGTTTGAAGCACCTTGATGAACTAATATAATTTCAATGAATTGACAATGTTTAAAGGAAATAAAATAATGCAAAATGACACACGGATTTAAGGAGGTTCACCCATTGTTGGCTACGTCTGTCGTAGTGTGTAGTTTCTTTGTTTATACTATTTCAATAGAGTATAACGACTCTTACAAATGAAGTATTACAATTGAGTAAGAGAATGCAAAGGCTATGTGTTTAGGCTTAGGGTTTTGTGTTTGATGCGCTACAATGATCATTTGAGCTCCCTATTTATAGGGTATTATACATTAATGAGTCAAACCATACTTAATACTATTAAATGGCATAATAATCAGCCCCACTAGAATTCAGAACGCTAGAACAACATCCTAGGCATTCTGGACCAAATGCTCGTTTGAGCAGCCTGCTGCTGCACACACTGCCTGCTGCTCTATACAGTGCTCGTTCGAGCAATGTAGGTGCCCGTTCGAGCACTTCTTCCCAGAGTCTTCTGTTGGGTAGTGATCTTGCTGCTCGAACAAGGCAAGGGCTATACTTTAAGTGCCTCGTTCAAGGCATCTTCATCAGAAACTCTTGAAATTCTTCATTAATATCTTTCATCATGCATCATAATTCTTCATGTTGAAGACACGTCTTAATTCCTCCATAACTTCAAGAATTAATCCATGCACTTAAACACCACATTCAACACACACATCAAGTCCTACTTAATCACCCATCTTAAATCCTGCATAGGATCCACATCACTATGCACACATCAATTCATAGAATTGATTTGGTGCACTCAAGTCACCAATAACTTCAACATAGAGAATCAATTTGTATTTATGCCAAGGAGATCTACAATGAAAGCAATACATCTTATGATACAAATAATGGAGTATTATGGTATAGCAAAAGGGACTTGGACATGGTTTTATTAACTTGATAAAGGCATACAACAAGGTGCCGAGAGAAGTTCTTTGGTGGGCAATGACAAATGATAGGACATGTGGAGGGGCATTCCCAAGAAATACATTAATATAGTGCAAGATTTGTATTGAGAAGTAAAAACAAATGATAGGACATGTGGAGGGGCAACATATGATTTTCCAATCACAATGGACCTTCATCAAAGCTCAACCCTAACCCCTTTCTTTTCGCAACGGTTCTAGATGAGATAACTAATTCGATACAAGCAGACGTGCCTTGGTGCATGTTTTTTGCCGATAACGTTTTGGTAGATGAGACCAAGGAGGGGTTAAATGCTATGTTAGACGATCGAGACAATAGTTGGTGTTTGAGGTTTCAACTCAAGATAGAGCAAGACACACTACATGAAGTGTAATTTTAGCACAAATGAGATGACGAGAGGCCTTATAGAGCTAAAAGAGAAAGAAATCACTTTTAGTGTATCTTTCAAATACCTTGGGTCCATATTGCATAGTATTGGGGGCATCCAACAAGATGTGATCCATAGAATTAAGTGTGGGTGGCAAAAATGAGAGCGATTACTGGAATATATGCGATCAAGGTGTGCCATTAAAGTTAAAGGGTAAGTTTTATCGAACGACTCAACGACCATTTGACCTGCGCTACTATATGAATCGCGATGTTGAACTTTTAGAAAGGATCATAGTAGAAAGACTAGAGTAGCGAAAATGCAAATGTTTGGGAATCCAAAGAATTTGAATTTGAAATTTGATTCAATTCTTGTGTTAATTTCCGAAGGCAAAGGCTGTGGTTTACAAATTGGGCAAATGATTTAAAATTAAATTTTCCGTTTTTTTTTGTTTTGTTGAGTTATGGTCATGGTAGAAGACGGGATGTGGCAATGGTGGTGGATTGGGTGGTGTTGGCTATAGATTGGAGGGATAGAAAGATAAGAGAGAAAGAACTCAAGGGAGAAATATGCTGTAGCAAGTAGAGGCTGCTATGGAAGAGGAGGTGGGTGAGAATTTTTTCCATTTTAGAGAGTTTATGGAAGTTACAATTATGAACCTAATCATTTTGTGTTTAGCAAACAACGGATTTGAAATTAAATTTTTGATTTTAGTATTTATTATTCTAATTCAGGGAATCAAATTTAATTTCATATTTTCCGAACATTACCCAAAAATATTCAGTTGCAGTGTGAAGCAAATTTAAATAGTTATACCGGTTGTACTATGGATCTTTGAGAATTTCTTGTGAAGCAAAATTATTTTCCCTATCACTAATGGATTTAGGGGGCTGTATTATTGTTTGCTATCTGTACTGTGAGCCAATTTTATGATTTTCTTAACCTGGTTTCTGTGAGGAACTTGTTGGGATTGAGGTGTCTGCCTATAGTTGGGCCAATATGCATATCAAAAAACTCTGTTGCGCAGAGAAATCCTTGCCACTATGGTTATATACCGTAAATGGCTTGTGTATAATTATTATTTTTTTAAAAATTTTCTTTGTTGTGAAGTGATTGATGGCAATGCTAGTATTTTGGTAGTCGTATTACAGATATATGCCTCAGTGCAGTAGGAGTTCTGTGTTGTGAATGCTTTGTTAGTTTTCCTTTTATTAAGTTGCTTTTTCTTATTGTAGAGAAACGGAAAGCCTGAAGAAGCCTTTTAGCCCTCCACGTGAGGTGCATGTGCAAGTTACACATTCCATGCCACCAGAAAAGATCGAGATCTTCAAATCTCTGGAAGGCTGGGCAGAAGAGAATCTCCTGGTCCATTTGAAGCCTGTTGAAAAATGTTGGCAGCCCCAAGATTTTCTTCCTGATCCAGCTTCAGAGGGCTTTTACGATCAGGTCAAAGAGCTCCGGGAGAGGGCAAAAGAGATTCCTGATGATCTTTATGTTGTTTTAGTTGGGGATATGATCACCGAAGAAGCTCTTCCAACTTATCAGACTATGCTTAATACTTTGGATGGAGTCAAGGATGAAACAGGTGCAAGTCCTACTTCATGGGCTATTTGGACTAGAGCATGGACCGCTGAAGAGAATAGACACGGTGATCTTCTCAACAAGTACCTTTACCTTTCTGGTCGTGTGGACATGAGATCAATTGAGAAAACAATTCAATATTTGATCGGGTCAGGAATGGTGAGATTGTGTTCTAAATTCTGGATTGCAAATTAGTGCCCTGCATTCTGTTTTTTCAATTTTTTTAGAAATAAATGGCATATTATTAAGATGCAATGATTCACTGAAATGTTGCTATTTGGGATTAAGCAATGTTTTGGTGTTCTTAATGTAGAAATAGAGACCTTATTTTATTTGTTTGGACACTTTGGACATATCATGTTTTATTTTTGACGTGACAAGCTACGTGTTTTTCGTTGGTCTATTATCTTTCATTGATCCTCACATCATTATTTGAATTAATATGACTGCAGGATCCTAGAACCGAAAACAATCCTTACCTTGGTTTTGTTTACACGTCATTTCAAGAAAGGGCAACCTTCGTTTCCCATGGAAACAGTGCGCGGCTTGCCAAAGAACATGGGGATTTGAAGATGGCCCAGATATGTGGCATAATTGCTTCAGATGAGAAACGTCACGAAACAGCTTACACCAAAATAGTGGAAAAACTCTTTGAAATTGACCCTAATGGAACAGTTCTTGCTTTTGCCGACATGATGAAGAAGAAGATCGCTATGCCAGCCCACCTCATGTATGATGGCCGTGATGACAATCTGTTCGATAACTTTTCTGCTGTTGCTCAGCGTCTTGGAGTCTACACTGCTAGAGACTATGCCGACATATTGGAGTTTTTGGTGGGCCGTTGGGAGGTTGAAAAACTTACTGGCCTTTCATCCGAGGGGCAAAAGGCTCAGGACTACGTATGCAGTTTACCCCCAAGAATCAGAAGGCTAGAAGAGAGAGCTCGTGAGAGAGCTAAGCAAGCACCTTCAATTCCTTTCAGTTGGATTTTCGATAGACAAGCCAAGCTTTGATTTCTTAGTACCTGAATCTAGTTATTGGAGGTTCACTCGTTCCTTGTGGTAGGGCGTCGTTAGCAGCATTATGGCTATTCCAGGTAAATTTTGATTCATGCTGATCCAGTAGATGTGCCCAAATGTCGTATTGTTTAGAGGGAGTTTGCTTGTAGATACAATTTCTTTTTGCGGTTTGATGACACTTTGCTTCTTTTATTAGCTCAAAAACATCTATGATTTGGCGAGGGTCGGGAGCTAGTAGGCTCGTGTTCAAACTCCAAAGAATTCACAGGTCTTATTGTATTTGTTCTCCGGTCTTTCATTACCGGAAAAATTCTAGTATAGCAATTTTGAATGTGATGATTTTAGCATATTAGTATGAATATGATAAGTTCTTGGCTGCTTTAGTTTTATATTACTTCCCTTTTTCCCAGCATTAGAACTAGTTGTAAACCTTTTGTTGTATGTAAGCTTCTTTCTCGCCTCTTCGCCTGCATAATCTTTACGTTGCAGCTAAAAGCCGAGATGGGTACAAGAATAGAACGAAGGGACTACGGGTATACTGTTTGGTGTTTTCGTTGAAACGAGGGCCAATGGGCCCCATTTCTTTCATGCATGAGATTTCTCAGGAATCAGGATTGTTTACTGTTGTTGTTGGAGTATTACTATTGCCCTTGCACTGACATTTTAATGTTTTGCAAGAGGATGTGTACTTATTGCTCACAACTTCTCAAAGCAAAACTAGAATTTGTACTTTTCTATATTAGGAAAAATTGCATGAGACTGACTAAACTTTAGCCATTTGAAGTTTAATCGGTAAAAGAACCTCATCATCATCATACCCAGTGTATCCCGCCTATAGAAATACTATGGTCAGGGTCTAGGGAGGAAAGGAGTGCGGCAACTCATACTCATGAAGGAGGATGCGGCCAAAGAGTCCCTCGGCTCGGTAAAAGAACCTATTGAATGCAATTACTATGCAGAGTTCGTCCAAACGAATGTAACTGATGAAGTTTAGCGTATAAATTTCAATTCGGTCTGTCTCATGCAATTTTTTCTTTTTTTTTATTCAAGGAGCTTATCTACTTCTATAAATAGTAAGTTTTGGATATGTTGGTCAAGCCAATGTTTCATCTTTTGGGTAACCTTTGAGAATAAGGTGTGATGCTTGAAATCATCTTATACCGAGGCCTAATTCCTTGATAGGATGGGATCATAAGGAACTCTTTCCTTCATCCCCCCCTACAATTTGGAGGGAATAACTTGTATGCCTTGGGGATAGGAGCTTTAAATAACTTGTCTTCTCCATCTTGATAGAATTACTTCTAGAATCACACCAATATTGGGTTTGCTATTTAGAGCTACTCTTGTGAGAGACTGTCTCTTGGTGAGACAACTTTAAAATAAAGAGTCTATATACAATAATTGTATTAGTTGGGCTATGCAACTCATCTCTGGAGAACGTTTCATAGTGAGATCGTCTTTTACTGGAGCCGAAGGACTCCTTTGACCGCCCTCTCCTTATGGGTATGAGACGCCGTCGATCTTCCCTTCCCAGACCCTGACCATAGATCTATCTATGTGCGGGGAACACTAGGTATGATGATGATGATGTGTTAACACCAATAATCTAGTCTCAAACATGAACTATAGACGCAAATGAATGAAGACATATTTCCCAACACATTTGAGCTTGACTCGAATTTGACATATGAATGAGCAAGCTCAAGCAGAGCTTGAATTACCTTAATTGTGACAGAGCCGAGCTCGAACATTTTGAAAGGTTTGGTTAAGCTTGAACTTTGTGCGGTTAACTCAAACATTATTAAACTTAGGTTGGCTTAAACTTGATTTATATTTGTCCTTACATTAACACCATGATAATTCAACGCCGTAATAATTGTCAATCATTTTCCTAAAACTCAAATATTATGAATTTGCGTAAGGCATATGCCTTTCGAGGTCTCAAGAAGTTAAGTCCAATAATACCCGTGTCTTGGCCTGAACAGGTATATACTCCTTATATCCATTGAGATTGCAACATCTCCTCAAAAGCTCTCACATAGAGATTCGTAATGTAGCATTCTCTAGTCTCTACCATGCTTGCTTTTATAATAACTTTATCGTGCTTCTTTGTTCAATGATCATATTTTTATATGCTATAAAGGGTGTTTGGTAAATGACTTGTTAGTTTGATTTTAGTTGATTTTTGGCTTATTCATTGGTCAAAAAGCCAAAAAAATTATTTGGTAAGCTTTAAACCCAAAAAAATAAATAAATTTATTCACTTTTTTTTTATTAATTTTTCTATTTGTTGGCAATTTTTCTCTAATAAAAACCAATGCCTAATTTTATGAAACATTTATCTAAACAACTAATTTATTCCTAACTTAAAAATCAACAACAAATCCAATTAGAAAAACCAACAATTAACAACCAACAACCAATAACCTTTTACCAAACAGCCCGCCAACAAAAAGCAAACCAACAACCTTTTGCCAAACACCCGACAACAAATAACAAATGTAAATAGGGCGTACGTTCGGATGCCAATCAAATTGGAATGTGGGAATGGACACTCATGGTTCAAAGAATCCGACCCTTTCACAATCAAAGTAATTAATTACAAGCCATCACATCCTACATGGTCTTTATTAGTATACATCAGCAATTGTACCTCACATTTAAGCACACACAGTACATTTTTCTCTTTCCGGATTATATAATTCATAGCGAGTAAAAGAAAATCGAGATAGGAAAAGAAAATTAAAATAACAAAATAATCACACGAAACGGTTAAATGGCTTTCGTCCAACAGTGGCAGGCATAGAAACCGTAGAATCAACACTCATGTTTCCTATCGATTGCACCGACTGCGTCTTTCCTAACACGCTCGGCGAGCCACTCTCCTTATCTTTGTTCCACTTGAAAGATCCGCCACCTTGAGTAAATGGAAATGACATCCGCCTTCTAGGGTCATCACTTGTACTACTTGGACTATCCGGGATTCCTTTTAACTTAGCGTTAGCAGAAACCGTAGGAGACATGTAACGCGGGACAGAGAAAGGGGGGCAGCTCATGAGGCTGTCATCGTCTTTGAATGCTCTTCCGTTGAAAGGTGATGTTGCAGCACTTCCTCTCGACGTTTTTTGCTGAAATCTACTCGGTGGGGTTCTTGCATGTCTTGATCTTGGAGCAACCGATGACCGAGTAGATCTTGGAGTTGGGGTATCCATAGTATCAAACCTAGGACTAGGACTACCAAGGTTACTTGATTGAGGCACGGGGCTAGCCTTGAAGTTCGATACTGATCTAGTAGGAGTTGCTAGGAAGTTCTTCATAGCGGGGCTTCGTGGAGGGTTCGTGGGTGTCAATGGAGGTACTTGCCGTTGTTCTAACCAGTTCCACCAGTAGGGGTATCCTCCTGACCGGAAGTCTGCCAAAGCTCCGTTTGCCGTTCTTGTAGTTGATTTCCACACCTAATGGAATAAGAAAATAAGAGTCAAGGAAGAATCCCAATGCTTAACTGATGTCTGACGGCCCGTTGCACACTACTATTTCTCAAGTCTCAACGCATTTCCATTCGATCATATAGAAGGGATGAATCGAGTGGCATGTGAAAATATTTTTGAGCTTTATACCATCTAGAGATTCATGTCCCTTATTTCGATGGGGCCAAATAATATTAGTAGTTATTTGGTTTCAGATTATATGAACTATATAAAATGACTCATTAAATCAGTGCACTTTTTATTTATGTGAAATTGCATATGATATCTACTACCAAATGTTGATCGGAAACAAACTCAAGTTATCACAAACAAGTAAAATGTTGCGTACATCCAACCCCGATAACAAGTCTTGTATGAGACTGTTTCACTATGAGACGAATCCATATAATTAGTTCATTTTTCTAATTGATCACTTTGATCACTTTAAAGTTATAGGTGATCACTTTTAAGACTAATAAAAGTGATTACTTAAGGCTATAAGTGATGACTTTAAGACGCTAACTGTACATTAGACCAACCCAATAGAGATAGTCTCACCGTGAGAACTTCTCATTTAAAAATTTGTGCAATAAATCAGCTCAACAGTTTTAACCATGAAAAGGTCCATTTAATACCTACTTTGGATAGATTAACCTACCCAACCAAATGTAAATGCAAAGATAACCATTGCTTTTTATTAAACCATTGCTTTTGATTGCAGAAAAATCATGATATGCATAGTTCTAATTTTGACAAGATGAATAAGACAGAGTAACTACACAAAGTAAACATAAAATGAGGGGCCCTCAGATTCACTAATTGCACTTTTCTAATCATAATACAAATACCCACATACTCAATTAATCCAATTGCTATCTACTCCTAGTAAGTCTAGTTCGTCTGCGTCGCCTTTCCTTACAGACTTGAGACGTCCTTTCATTAACTTTAGCAAGGCCTACACCCAAACACGGTGCCAGTACTAGTAAAATTTGATTCGAGACTTAAAGACCGACTCTTAATACGCCCTTACATAATTAAATTTCACAATTACGACAAATCAGCATGGTCTTTTTCTATGAATATTATGAAGGCAAAGCTACACAAGCTTACTATAGAAAAGTTCTAGTTCTAATTTACTAAATTTGTATTATACATTTTAGTGTCATGGGTATGGTCATGGTCATTAACCCAATATCCCGTACAAAGTCAGGGTCCCGGGGGGAAGTAGGCAAGTAGCAGATAGACCATACCTATACCCCCTCGAGGGAGAGGGCATGAAAGAATGCACATTTTAGTGTGTGTTTTAAAAATTGCAACATTATGTCTTTGTGGCGCTCATGTCTCGTAGAACTATAGAAGCATAGTAACTTTGAACATTTTTTCTATACATCAACTTTTTATATTTTTACTAACAGATTATAATGGTAAAAGGAGGTGTTCTGGAAAGTGCGGAAGTCTAAATGTCGAGGATGTAAAAGCTTATTTTATGATACAAGGTGAAGAGAGGAGGTACCTGATGCGAGTATGCGTAGGCCATTGCTCTTTCTCTCTTAACGATTGCATCAAACTTCCGCTTCATTCTTGCTTCTCTTTCTTCTTTAGTCAGTGTGCTGTCATCCCATTCCTCCTGATTTTCCGACTGTGAAAAAAGAAGCATTTTTCAATCAACAATATCATTTATACGAAGGTTATGATTACATACGAATATTCACACGATGACACGAACATATATAAAGTCTGAATGTTGGATAACGGACAATGTCTTTATCATAATGTTGTGTTTGAGAACTAAGATTTTATTTGAAAATCTAAAATCGACATGAACTTAGTGTTTGGCAAATCAAAAGATTCAAATTTTGGATCCGAGTCTGTTTCACCCATATAAAAAAAAGTAGTCAAAGTTGAGAATTTGAGAATGACAGACCAATCCTTGTCATTTGACATTCTCGAATTCTACATTTATGATTTTATAATTAAAATGTATAATATAAAATGATATACTTGTTCCAAAATCCAAACGCGACCTAATAGAATTTGAGAATCGAGACAGAATGATGGAAGAAAAACCGCACAGAAAAATGTAAGCTTACCATCCACTTGCCAAAACTGCTCTCTAGGTCTTGATCATTCTTATACATGGCCTGTCGCTGAAGTACTTGATTTTCCAACATCTGGATCCTCCGTGACCGAATTTGATTTTGAACACGAACCAACATCTGCATGCTTTTCAAAGCATTTACCGTTTGTCGCTTTACACTATGCCCTTTCATCACTCCTTGCAGCCTCACCAGACCTCTAATAGCCCTAAAACTCCTCCTTGCCTACACCACATGAGTAATATCAAGTTGAGGTGCCAAAGCATAAAATTTGACACTTAACGTTGCTAAAACTGTGGACAAATTAGATAATGCACAATTAAGATCATGATTTTGCAACCAGAAATTATTAGAGTATATAAAACATATCATGAGGCCTTAATCATCAGTTTAAGCTTTTGTTGAGTTGATTCCTTGACAAAAATTTCATCATACATATGTTTCCGAACAAGATATGAAGGATTTTAATCACACGGGGTTCAGATCTAGGTGGTAAAATATCAGAGTGGAATAGATGAAAAACTTCATAAAAAGTGGGAGCAGTGTTGCATGATTCACTAATCTTCTCGAGAACTTTTGGGCATTTAGAGCCAATCGTGAATTCAAAAAGCGAATTAACTACCGAATTATGTAACACTGAGTGGGAGGCATCAGGTTTACTCATCAGTAAACAAAAGACAAATAAACCCGTGCTCCCATGAACGATATATTTTTTAGTGTAGATGCACTCCTTCCAACATGAAAAACTCGATTGTAAAGATCCACATCATACATTATGATCAACAAGTGCATAACATTTCGTCTACGTATAAATTGAAAACCAAAGTAGTTTAGGCTTCAAATAGCATACCATATAACCTCTAAAAACTGCCTGGATCTTAGTAGCACAAGCATGCTGGTCTCTTAAGCTCGGCTCTGGCCTCCGGTATTGAACAAACTTTGAGGAAGGAACCCTAGTAGGAGTCACATCATTTACAGGGGTTGCAGCTGTTGTCGGAGAAGCTACCGTTCGTGCTGAAGGGGAAGGCTCTCTTGGGGCATCCCTTGAATGTGGAATAGACTGAACGGTTTCCCGTGGAGGCGAAGCTCTCCTTGGCGGAGTGGGAGCTCTGGGAGGGGTAGCAGATCTAACAGGGGGGATATTAGTTCTTACAGGGGGACTAGCTAGTCGTACTGGCGGAGGAGTTACATGTACAGGTTTTGGTTGCTCAGGTGGCGTAGGAGGCCCATAATTTGTAACGTGGTGCTCCCTTTCAACCTCCCCGAGTATTTTTTCAATGCTACTTGGCTCTCTAACAAACGGTAAAAACGAATGGCCATCTCCGTGTTTTAGCTTCCCAAGCCCTTTCTTCCTTTTCTCTTTTGAGCTGTTCTTCTCAGTTCCCTATCGATTTCGTTAGCAAATGGTCACTATATTTCTTAACTACAAATGACAAATACCGAGCCAAACAATTTTTAACGTAAACGATACGATTACATTTAACCATTTTATGTTCATCAATTGCAACTAAGGGTATCAGAAAACGAAACCCCTTTATAAAAAGGAATCGACACCAACGATCAAGGATGTTAAAGTTGTATAAACACAAAGATTTACAGAATCTAGAAACAAGTAACGGATCTGAGAACGAGTTTACTCACATCAGCTACTTTCTCCTTAGAACTATTTGTAAAGACCTTTTTAATTGCTGAAAACCAGCTTCCTTTCTTTCCCATTTTGCTAACATTACTCTAAACTATTTGCTGCAACACAGAAGGAAATGAACCACAGTCAGAAATCTTCATGTACAATGTAAATCGAAATCCAAAATAAGCTGCAAACTACAACCATGTTACACATTTCATTTTACATTACATAAAATGACTCTGGAATGCCCAAATTTAATCGAAAAGCATGCAAACCTAGTCAAAATCATGAAACCAAACCTTCTGCAATACACCTCTACATCATGATAGTCCCCTTAAGGCACCCAAAACTAAAACAAAATCAAATCATGAACAAGCAACCAACTTCAGAATTAGCTCTTAGAATCACCTTCCATACAAGATTATACACAAAATTGTCCTTAATTCCATGGTACTCATCATCATCATAGCCGGTATATCCTACTCACATAAGCTATGATCAAGAGGAGAAGGTTGGATGACGACAGATGAGAGACTAGAGGTGTACATTCAGGTAATCGGGTTGATTTCGGGTCGGTTTGGAATCGGGTTTTGTTCCCTTTTTGTTTTTTAAATGAATGAAAATCATTTTTGAAGTCGGGTCTAATCGGATTCGGTTACAAGGTCGGGTTAATTCCGAGTTACCGGATCTTTTTTGAACACCCCTATGAAAGACCATACCCTTTTGATCAAAAGAGATGGAGGCTGCGATCAGAGACACCCTCGACTCCAGAATGATTCAACTCCATGGTACTATATGAAGACTAGCATATTAGTAGCAAGAAAATCTGGGGGCCTGGTGAAACTAAGTTAGCACTTAGTACTGCCATGAAGAACGGCTAAACCAGGAAGAGGAGCAAAACCACTAATCCAGAAAGAACCATAATCAAGTGCTAGAGAAAAAACAAAATTATATTGTCACTTTAAGCTTACCTAACATAAATTCTAAATATCCAAAAAAATCCCAAGAAAAACATAAAACAAACTGTTACAATCAAGAAAAAACAGTATCTGACAAAATTTTCTGAATTTTCATACCTATACATATATTGGGTGAGCTGAATTTGGACACCTGAAGAAGAAGAAATGGAAGGGGAAAACATTCTAAGAAAATATAAACAACTCAGAAACAAGGAGAACAACAGAACATGCTACTGAATTGAAATAATATTACTACATAATTTAAGGTATTAAAATATCAAAAAGCTGCAAAATCTCCAAAATATCACTGATCCCCAGATCAAATGGCATTAAAAATTCAAAAAAAACCCATAAAAATTTCAGCTTTTTTAGTAAGATCAATCATACAATCAAAATTAATCAAAACCCACAAAAATTAAGCTCTAATAAGATATAAGGACAACTTTACCTAAATGGACAGTACATAATTAGTATTAAAATTAATAAAATCACATCAAAACCAGCTTTTTAGTAAGATCAATCATGGCTTTATCAAAATTAACAATAACCCACAAAAATTTAAGCTTTATTACAAGATTTAATGATACCTTTACTTAATTTTTTTCCAAAATCACTGAAAAATAACAAACCAAACAGGTGGGTTCCAAGAGAAAGGACTTAAATGAGCTGTTTCCTAACCCTTTCTTCTTAGCCCACCTCAACTTTCTTGAACATATTATTCTTTTCTCTCATGGGAAACTTTCATAATTTTGTAATTTTCTTTTATTTTTTTGTTTAATATCAACTTTTTCACTCTAGAAACTTAGAAATTGAATGACACATGAATAGTTTGTTCACCTTCTAAGATGAGAAGAAGGGAAAAGTAACATTTTTTCCCTACTTTTTTCCCACCTTTGTTTACCTTTTGTTTAGAATTTATATAATTAAACTTTTTGGTCCCAAGAAATAAGAATCTAAGGATGAGGAGATTAGAAAGAGAATGGAAGGAAGGTTAGCAACTTAGTCACTCAATGTGGCCAACTTCAACAAACTTTACTTGAATGTGAAGACTATTTGAGACAACAAAACTATTGTTTATGGAATTGTTAGGTTTCATTCTTTTATTTTATCATTATTACTTTACTCACCATTTGGTATCAAAATGTGCTTTTAACTAGCATTAAGTTCATTTTTACCACTATTAGATCGAAAAGAGTGAGAGAATTGAGTCTTGTTTTAGTTGGAGTAAGTATCGTCTTTTTCAAGTAAGATCATGAAATCGATTCTCATTTAAGCCTTCTCTCGATCTTTCCCCTTCTCTCAACCTGCCTTCTAATCCCTAAAAGATACTAATGATATATTTATAGGGTTTATCTATCAATAGGGAGACTACTCTGCTCATACTATAGATTGGTTAGTGAACATAGAAAACGTGTCGTGTTGAGTCGTTTACATGTCATATACGTCTTTTCTCGTATTAAGTCGTCTCGTAAACAATGTTGTTCTATGTTGTGTCATGTCTTCAACGAATTTGTATGTCAGCTCGACCTCATTCCACTTTTATTGTTTAACTACTTTTAAAGTTAGGATAATTTTTAAAAAAATCACGAAATTTAAATTATTTGTAAAGATTTGTTTAGATTGACATGGTTAATAATAAATGTTAAAAACATTTACACATGAGTTATGAAAAAAATTATTTGTGAATTACTCTTTAAGGTTTATGTTACTTAAAAACACGCGATTTTTATAATTATTATATGTACCTCTTTAATTCTTAGATGTATCTCTTTCTCTATTATTTTCATTTTTACTAAATTAGTTGAGTTTATTAAAGTTAATTGATGGATTCAACAATAAATTAAATTATTCTAGATATTTTTTCTTATATTAATTAGCTAATAAAAAATGCTAATCTTACATGATTCTATGTGTTGTATTATCACACAAACTCCACCAATTAGAGGAGGCTTCTTCCATTCTACTCACTTTACTATACTTTTAGAAAAGTTCACAAACTAATTGGTCAATAAATGGAGCAAAATGAAGAGAGCTAACTAATTAATTATAAGTGCAAGAAACATATGCATTTGATTATGGATATTAAATAAAGAATAGTAATAAAAATGAGTTTTAATTTTAATCTTCATTATATATAATCATTTCCATGGTACAATGGATTTCCTGGCTCACATGTGTGGGGAGTGTTGGAAATACTTTACATGTGAGACAAGATCCCACATCGAGAAAATAGTGGCTTGTTGACTTGTATATACATTGGGTGAATTAATCTTCCTACTACCATATGATTTTGGGAAATAATGAAACTCACCAAGTGTATGTGCAAGTCAACGCTCTTGACCCGTGGGTTTGTGGGCCCAAGCCAACGGGTTTCTCGTGTCCACAAATGGCAATAAATATAAATAGATATTGTGAAAAATAATAATACTATATAACAAGTGTGATTATAAATGTTGTTAAGTCGTATTTCTTTCTCTCTATGAATTTGTCAACATTTTAATTCTCGATTGTCCTTTTTACTTTGTAATATTTCTGTTTTTGATAATATTCTCTTCAGTTTCTTCAACTATAATCCACACATCTTTTTACAATTTCTCTCCTATAAACCTTATCCACGTAATTTATATGAGATGGATGCTAGAATGACTAATATGGAGGAGTCCTTAAGGCAAATAACCCTAGCCCTAACCAATGCTGGACTAATACCCAATGAAAGGCCAATTGAACAAAACAATCACAATCCCATATCAAGAAACCATGAGGATAGGACCATTAGGATTGACCTTGATGAATTTGATGGTTTAAACCATGACCCAGGTGTATATAGAATGGGAGTCAAGTTTAGATAGATATTTTGAATTCAAGGAGACACCCCTTGAGAGACAATATCAGTTGGCTAAGATAAAACTCACTAAGATGAGGATAGCGGAAAGATTAACACTTGGGAAAAGTTAAAGAAACATTTGAGGAAAAAATATGTCCCTGCAAATTTTAAACAACAACTTTACCTATAGTGGAATAACTTGATCCAAGGTAGTAAGACTGTAGCTGATTATGTGTAGGAGTGGAAGAGGTTGTCCTTATTGTGCCAATCATTTTCTTAATACTTGTGGGTATTGCATATTTAGAGACACAGAAAGTAATTTTTTCCTAATAACTACATTAATTATTTTTTTTATTATTTTCACTATTTTATAACAACAATTAAAGGACTGCTAAATTGCTAGTATCATTTAGGTTCTCTATTCCTTAATATTGTTTTCATTAATTTATCATTTTGACTCATTTCATTTGTAGTTTTTCTAAAAAAATCTTTTGATTTATATCACAAATTTTAGACATAATTAATCTTGTTCATCTTCATTTAAATACTTTATTAATGTTTATGGTCCCCTATATTTACCAATTACCAATAACTTTATTTTTATATTTTTACATTCCTTATTATTCTGACGTGTTTTCCACTAATTTTATTTAAACATTTTTTAATTCTATTTCTCAAATTTTTTATTTTGATATGTTGTTAATGTTTATGATTCTCACTTTTTCTCTATTAAAATTATTATTCAATAGTATAATATATTTATCATCTAAAAGATTATATTTTTCTTAATTACTTATGAGAACAACTTTAACACGAAGCACTTAATTAGCTAAATTAGTTATCTCAATATTTGTTTTAGCTATTGCAGTTCTTCTGCAGGAAACTAATGATCTCCAAGCAACAGTACTAATCATTTCCTCTCTATGAATTGACCGTCTTTCTCTAGTATTCCCTCTCAAATGAGTACGGATATGGATTGTCCGTCACATTGCCTCACCCAGACCCTATTTTTTAGTGGAATATTGAGTTGTTGATAATGATAACGACAACGACTTAATTAGCTAAATTAGAATCTGAATGTTGGCAGTATACCAAAATTGTTTACCTTTAAAAAAATCACTTAAACTTCATGATATTATTAAGTAATTATTCTAGAAACCTTTTTAGTTTATACCATTATTGAACATATTTTTTCTTTGCGGAATGAAGATTATGAATTCATTTATTTTTTGATTATGACGGTTAAACCTCCTTGGAAAGAGAAATTTATAACCGTTACTCAAATATTCAAGCAAATTTCAGTTGTAATTCCTCCGTTTCATAATACTCGCTATATTTTCTATTTTAGAAAGTTTCATATCATTTGCTACATTTTCATTTTTAATAAAAAATCAATCATTTAAAGTTTCACCTACTCCTATTATTATTTTACTCTATACCTCATTAACTTTTATACCTACCATTATTTAATCTTTATAATATTACCAATCATCTTTAAAAACCTATTTTCATTTTTCATTTTTCATCAAATAATATTAAAAAAATCCTAAAAAGAAACTCCCACATGCTCCTAATAATTGCACAGTACTTCCTTAATATGTGTGCCCATGCATTTGTAGCAAGCAATACAAAACAGAGGAAGTAATATATTAAGTCCCGTTAATTTTGAATTTTATGTACGTATTCTATATGTTGTGTAAATCGCGTACTATGCTTTCAGTTAGTTGATTTCTATGCTTGGCTAACGTGGGTGAAAAATGCAGGATTTCGGATATTTGCAGGTCCCTCTCTTTGAAGACCCTTTTTGAGCCGAGAGACTCTTTAACCGCCCTCACCTAATGAGTATGAGATACCGTCTATCTTCCCTCCCCAGACCATAACCATAGATTGTCTATGAGTGGGATACATGAGTATGATAATGATGATGATGAAGAATTTTGATTTTTATGTGTATGTAAAATTTTGATGATCTGATTTGATTTATATGTGCAGATCATTTTAAATTTAGTCGAGGAATATTCAATTTCGGTGAATTGGGTCAATCTACACTGCTGTGACAATTATATGACGTCATACTTTTGTACCCACAAAACAAAGGCACAAACCCACAATTGTTGCTTGCAATTTGATGGACACTTTTAAGTTAATAGAGTAGCTACATTTTGTTTTTAGCTAATAGCTAGGTTTTCTTTTTAGCAAAAACAAAAAGGAAATAGACAACTTTAGATTGGTTGGTGAATACTAAAAAAAAATTAATAATTGAAAATTCCAAAAATGGTAACTTTGAAATGGAATCATATGGATGAAATTTACACTTGTACAATTAAAAATTTATAACCACAAAAACAAATAAATAGCTAAATGCTAATCATGATTGCTCTTGGGTTTTGGACTCAAATGGTTTGTGCATCATCTGAGTTCACAATTTTAGAGTTTAGATTTAAATTTGGATTCAAAATATTGAGACTCATGTCTGACCTATAAATTTTTTGTATTTATTTTTTAAAATTATTATTATTTATTGTTGAAAACTTAAACTTTTTTGTAAACTCGTATTTCTTAACAGCAGCCGAAAGAGCCAAAAGAACTATGAGTAATTCATAAAAACCAAATTTATTTACCATTCAACCTTAATGCTTCTTCAAGTCTTCAACCCTTTTGCTTGAAAATGTTTTGTAATCCCATACCATTCAATCATATATCATTTATTTGGATGTTCCATCATATAAAAGCATTAAAAAAATTCTTACTAGTTGCAAATGTTTTAATAATTTTATACAAATAGATAGAAATTACATAATATATTTTTTAAATTTTTTTAGGACAAAATAAAAATATCGTATTTGATTCATAGTCAAACCCTGTACCCTCTAGATCCTAATTTTTCAACGCACATAGATAAAATATAAATTAATGATTTAGCTTCATAGGGTATTGTCAATATGTGGAATTCTTTTATAGTGGTTTGAGGGTGATATTGCAATCAAGAGTACAAGATGATACATGTGATGTATGTTCCACCATTCTTGAAGCATTCACCATTTTGCACAATTTGTTGACACAAAAATAGCAAAAACAAATTTAAGACAACTAAGTCTATGCTATGACTAATGAAAAATGAGTTGTTTTGGGAGTTTTTTTCCTTAATAAAAAAAGTAATTTATTTTTTGAATTTTGTAACATTAAAAAAATTACTAGTACATAGTAATTATATAGGACCAGTGGCAGATTAAGGTATGTGAATACACAAATTCTTACTTGAGACCGTCTATACAATAGACGTCTCAAGTTTTGAGTTGACCCAATTTATATATTTAAAAAAAAACTAATTTGTGGTTTTGTAAGTTAAAAGGGACATATGGGTTGGGCTTTTAAAAGGCGTCTATACTATAGACGGTCTCTCAAGAGAGGGTCTTGTGTGAATCGCCATTATTAAATGTGATAGTAATGAAGTGAGTAAGTTCAAGTAACTTATACATGAAAGATGTTTTTGAGGAAAAATCTTTTAATTTAAACATAATCTAAATTTTGTAATATTTTCTGATTTTTTTTGATAGTCGCCAATTAAAAGAAAATATTTTCTCAATTTTTGTTATAGTTATTCTAGCCGCAAGCAGCTATTGCCCGGCTATTGTTTCTTGAATTTATCATAACAGAAAATCAATTCGTATCAATCAATCGAAATTATTGAATAAATTTTAAATTTTTTTTGTCTAAAATTTTATTCTAGAAATTGAAATTTAAATAATCATTAGTTCAAATTCATGTTGATGTCATATCTGAGTTTACAAATTTGTGAATTGTAATTTATTTTCATTAGTTTGTTTTTTATAATAAATATGAAGCTATTCTTGTGAGAGATCATCTCTCGGTAATCATAAATCTTATTAAAAGAACCGTAAAAATCCACATGTCATCATAAATCTTATTAAAAGAACCGTGAAAATCCACATGTCATCTCCTCAAGAGATATGCCAAATGTCAAATGCTTATAAAAGGCAGTAAATTAACTACATGGATTCAATTTAAAAATAGCATGTCAACATTTAAATAATACCCTTTTTACAATACAACCAATTCTTTATTGATTGAAAAATAATAACTTCAAAAATTCATGATAGATATCAACGATAATAATTTATACAAAATTACATACTCTTAAAATTATAGACAAGATTTTCTATATATTATCAAATAAAAAAAATACCTTCATTGACCCCTATAATAAGAATGAAATATTTGATATATTTAAACTATTTATCATTGTGAACAAAAAACAATTGCCTTGTTTGGCAAGACTTTTCTTTAAAATTATAAAAACTAATAACCTATGTACTCCCTTCGATCTTAAAAATGGGGTTTTAAGGGGTAAAAGTGGGATGAAAACTTTCCAAAAATAGAAAGTATTCTACAGTGGAAGAACTTTTGAAACTACCCGTTATAGTAAGGTGGAAGAACTTAAAAGAACAGAGGGAGTACCTTACACTATTTATAGAATCATATGCGAACTTATATATTGTAATTGATATATTATAATTATATTGAATATTGTATATTAATTAAAAAAAAATACTTAATAACAATAATTTAAAATTGATAATGATAAATTTATACTTTATATTTAAATATTTAAAGCTCCATGCATTGCATGGGTTTCTAATCTAGTACGATATTAATATGATAATAAGTTCATATTCTCATTTAACTTAAGTTTGAGACGCGTTTCTCACAATAAACTTTCTGCTAATACATTAACATCACTATAAACTAATGGAACAAACAAGTTACGAGTCACCGTTCCATTGCTTATGCTTAGCTCTTCATTTCAATTATAGGGACGAGGCATCGACGAGTAGCGTGGGATGATATAAAAAGTGTTAGACGCTGTAACGTTGAAATCTCATTTAGTCATCTCTTTCTTTCAATCTACCATATAATTATAATAAAAACGTGTTATTTACAAAAATCAAATAATAAATACTATTATTGTGTGGAGTACTATGTTGAGTTTGTGTAACTTAACAGTAATGTTCATCTTTTTCTACAAGAATAAGATTTAGTGCTCCCAACCTAAGCTTGAAGAAATGATCAAGAATATTTTTAAAAAATGTAGGAAATGTGTAAAACATTAGTGAGAGGCCACATGTAACAAATAAGAGGCATGTAAAATCATTATCATATTTAGGTTGGGGACATTAAAAAAATAGGCAATAGTCATCAGCGAAGAAATTAGGCTCGAGTTTATCTAGGTCATACTCCGAGTTATTTGATTAACAACCCTCTTAATATTTGAATGTATAATATATAACGCATAAAAAGACAATCGAACTGTTGTAACATACATACAGAGATTCAACCCACCCAGGGCCGGCCCAAGATATTTGGGGGCCCTGGGCAAAATTATATATTGAGACCTTTTTTCTTTGCAATTTATAACTTATATGGACCTTTTACGACCATTAATTTTGCTATTTTGACATGGGGCCCTGGGCGACGGCCCCTCTTGCCCACCCTTAGGGCCGGCCCTTAACCCACCATATAATAGTATGAATATGTGAGAATATTTAAGAAGAGAAGCATTGGATCCTTGAACAAGAAAATAATAATGAATAACAAAGGTGTTGTATGAAAAAGCAACAAGTTATAGGGTGTATCAATGTCTTTCCTTTATTGATGATGCCCTTTTAACCATTCAACTTTGATCACACTTTACAACCACCCATCCACCTATGTTTTTCTTATTGTGCTTTGCCTATGCCTCCACGTGGGGAATAGGTCGAGTCTAGATCTAAAATAAGTCTAAAATATACCATAAGTCAAATTTAAAGCGGGTTAATCAGATTTGAGTATAGCTAGTTTAGAGTGGGTTTAGGGTTGGTGTGAGTATGAAAACCCTTAAACCCGAAGTAAAACTATATATGTAGCTTTAATTTATTGTTATTAAAATTGTGATTTTAATGTACGATTTTATAATTTCATAATTCAAAAACAACGATTTTGATTTTAGGAAAAATCACAGGTAGGATATTATGATCCTAACTAGAATAAATTTTTGAGAAGTAGAATTATAACATGAATTTATAATACTACGAACTAATAATCTAATACAATAAATTTAATCTCAATTATATTTTTAGTTTCTTGTTGACTATCTATCTTTCTCATCTATCTTCCTCTATTCTCTTCGCATACACACATATGATTGAAATATTCCATAATCATAATCTATTATTAAATAAAAAGTTCTTTATCAATAGTTTTAAACTAATTATTTAAAGATTTTCCATTTCACTTTTAAAACTAGAGTAAAAGAAATTTTAATTCACTATTTAAGCATTTGAAATGAATAATTAGGATTGGTAACTAAATATATTAGCTAATTTAATTTCTTTAGTAGGATTGTACGTTTTACAATAACAATTTAAGTGTCTGAAAATCTCCGAAAAGAATGGCATGGAAGAACAATGCGCAACAGAATGCAACAAAATTTAACTATATCCTGTATTCATGAGAACCCCTACATATGTAAGTCACATCTACACACCATGAGCACAGCGACGAAAGCGGAGCCACAAATGTATGCCATCCTCCGCTTTCGACTAAATCAAAAACCTCATCTACGGTATTTCTATGTTTCATCCGAGACTGCCAGCTAAAACTACGAAATCAATCCTAGACTACTATCAAACTGCTTTTTTTTCACCATTATCTCTAGCCGTGAGACGGACTATAACATAAATAGTTGCCCATATCAAATTGCTCGGAGCGATGAGTACCACTCGAAAAGATGAGGGATACGGTATTAACGTAGGTTTTGTCCACGGCTATAGTTCGGAATAATTCAACTGCTATCTGGGTCACCTGAAGACCTCTTATTCCAACCAACGGGTCTAGCCTTCCTCTCGCCTCGCTTTCGTCTATATAAAGCGCATGGAACATCGGAAGTCAAACGAGACTTTAATGATGCTTTGTCCTGAACCAGGGTATGTCCAGTCACTAACTCAGGTCTGGCTCCTAGACTTGATATACTCTGCTCTTTCTTTTCCAGCTTACGATGCTCATCAATTAGCTGGTCAATACCATTGTTTTGGAGATATGGATCATCTATATTCTGCTATCAAACATAAAAAATAATAATCAGATTGCAATCGTCGAAAAGCACAAGTCGCATCTGCAACCAGGATTGGAAGAAAATAGGCTTATATGAAGTACATCGACAAGCTAATGCATAGGGGTGTTCAATGGGGTGGGTTGGATAAGGGCCCTTTAAATTAAATATGGGCTTTAAATGTGCCGGGCTTTGAAGCCCGGCCCATTTTTATTACTAAAAACTATTTTAATCCCGACTTATGAATTTATAACAATTAAATTATCATTTATAATAATTAAATTGAAAAAATATTAATAATCCCCACTGAAATTGTCATTTACAATATTTAAATCATACATTAATTATGCTATTTACAAAGGCCCGTTTCCGACCCTATTAAGCCCTTTTATAGTCGCTTCATAATAATTATAGTAGAGTCCGTTTTCGGCCTAGCCCTTACAAAGCCCTTCTAAAAAAGGGCCGGATAAGGGCTCAAAATGGGGGTCGGCCCATTGAACATCCCTACTCATGCGGAACGAGGGGGAGAGAGAGCGTAATCTAAAATAACATTAAGATCATGAACGAGACGCAGATACGCTTCAAAAAGAAGAATACACGCTAGTTCTAATAGAAAAATCATCAACGCATTACAAGCGTTTCAGTAAAAAAAATTGTATTCAGTAAATCATTTAATGAAGAGCCTTACAGTTTCACCAGATTCTAATCTCTGTGGCTGGTGCATAGTAACATCTGCAGCGGGATGTAATCCGACTGTACTTTCTATGATGTCAGGAATCTCAGAACCATCGGATAGCAGAGTGTTAAATTCCAAGTCGTCCAAATCGTCCAAGTTTTCTTGAACAAAAATGGGACCGAAAGACATACTCTCCCCATTACCTGCCGAGAAAGCAGGGCTCTGGGCGGCACTTGTCTGAGCATCGTAAGGTGCGAGGAGATTAAGATTTTCTGAGGAGGAGAACTTCACACCATTTTTTAACATCACTGTTTCAAGTCGGTTTCTAAGCCTCTGAACATTAGATTGCGCAATTTCAATTTTTAGAAGAATCGCCTCAAAGGAATCTTCACCATCTTTAAACAAATCATCATTCGTGCCAAAATCGTCGTTCTTAGAACATAAATCTGAAAATAGCATCCAATAAAAATGCCAAATAATTGTTCAAAAATTAGAGAAAATTCACAAGATTTGCTCATTATTACAAATGTAAGCTCTAATAAACAGACAAAAAGTTGCTCAAGATCAGTGCTATGACACGGACTATCTCTAGATATTACATCTACTACCTTTGGTTTAAAATAGTTGCTACAATCTCAATGCATAAATTTATAATATCAAATTTTATAATTTGTATTTAACGCAACTAAATATATTAAGGATTATAACAATGCATTGGATAGTGTAAAAACAAGAAATGTAACAACTAATTTGAACAAGAGAAAGTAAAAACTAGCAAAGAATTAAGAATGCATTGGTTCCCCACTTCCAACAGGAAGGCAAAATATATCGATTATTTTCATTAATTTTTGATAAGGAACTAGGAAGTATTGCCTACACTAGAGGTGTTCATTCGGGTCATCAGGTTGATTTCAGGTTAGGTGTTTCAGGTCGATTTGAAATCCGGTTGTGTCCATATTGTTTTTACACAATTGCAAATCATTTTTGAAGACGATACAAATCGGTTCGGTTACAAGGTCGGGTAAATTTCGCGTCTGTTTAGAACACGAGCCTACATGGTTGGCCGCTTTTCTCATGTCCAGCTTTCAGAAAGAAAACCAACTCCGTGCAGGTAAAGTCATGGCCTGGCATACTGCCAGAAACCAAAACAGCATAAAACTCCTCCAAGATAATCAAGACAATCACATTTGATCACAACTCAAAAGCCACCATAGACCGGTTGCAACTAGAAAGAATCAGAGGAAGTATCATCATTTGTCAATTCAAGGCTCATTGCTTATGTTTATTTGTTGGTTTTTGTGGTTTCAATGCATGCATATCTATTCTCAAGTAGGGAGGTAGATTCTGAATTTCAAGACTTCTTCTAAGATCATGTATTTTATGTTCAAAATCTTGCAACTTTCTAGCAAATGAAAGATGAAATTTCTATACACCTAATTTATGTTCATTTTTTATGTATGATTTTGCAGTGTCATAAAAAGAACTTCATGAATTTACACAGAAAATTTTGGGTGAATGCACAAAGTATTGTCAAACCATTTACCTCAATATATGTTAGTGCACTATATTATAGTAATTCAACATGTTGTGCTCAAATGAGCGTACACCTTGCCTGGGGAGCAAAGTGCACGAGCATAGGCACAATTTTTGGGAGTGTGCTAGTGTTCTGCTCATTTAAGCAGCCTAGGTGCTTAAACGAGCAACTGTTATGCTTGGTTTTCATGCATATCGAGTTTGAGGATTTTAAAGTAGCTTTCTTTTGACCTCGGGAGCTTTAAAGGGCGTGGAAGTGTGAGAATCTCCAAGAAAACCTCTGAAGAAAGAGTGGGAAGGGAAAGCAACCAAGGAGGGAGAGTAATCTTCAAGTAAAATTACTACATTAAAGCTATTTGAGTTCCCCAAAATTTTATGGAATGAAAGTGTTTGTGAATTATTGGTGGATGTTGAATTATATGGATGAAAGTTTTGTCGGTTAAGATACAGTTTTTGACCTTAAAATTTTGGTACAAGAAAAGATGAAAATTCATAGGACCTCAAAAACTCAAAATTTTCTTCACATACTCGTGTTAATTAACATATGACCATATGACCATATGTGTTAATTAACATATTCACATACTCGTGTACGCACATCTTATTTTCTTCACTATAATGGCAAAAAACAGAATGAAAAAAGTTTAGAAAGAAAAATAAAACATAACTAAAAAGTCGTATAAAAAAACAGAAAAGAGAACAATAAATTTACACAAGCTCTTCATTAATAAACTAAAATCAAAAAAATATTTTTCAGAAGGTTAATATAGATTATAATCTTAGTAATTTTAAACTTGTCAAACCCATAAGACAAGAGGAGAAAATTGGACGACAACTAATGACTATGTCAAATATTAAAATCAATAGCTATGAGACAATGAGACATGAAAAAGAGGGAGAAAAAATATTAAAAGAGAATTAAATAGTTAAAATTTACAACATAAATTAGTTTATTTAAAAAATTTCAAAATGGGGCCATTAAAAAAGGGGGGAGCCTAAACGATTGCTCAAGGTCATTTCTGCTCCTTTGCGTATTGGAACACTTAAATTTGAGCATAAGAAGGACGTCTTACCTATATTAACATCACCATCTACAGCTGAAGCGGCATCATATTCAAAATGTTTATTTTCTGCAATACACCAGATGCAATCATAACAGTGCGGTGTGCTGAGCTAATATGTGAATGATATATAAAGCCTATTACATAGCTGCCTTGGAAAAATAAATACCTAGATACGAGAAAAGCTGGTGGTGCGCCATATAAGATGAGATATCAGCTACATTCTCCACAAGTTTACGTTTTCGTCTTTTCATGAACTTCCTCTTGCCTGAGTGGTTGAAATATGCAAAAGATTTTGAACTAAAGTCTGATGTATGCTGATGTTGTTCAGACATTTTACCTTGTTCACTTGCTTCAAGCTCACGAGTATATTTCAGTGCTTGTGAATCCAACTCCTTTATCTTTAATTCTGTCCATTTGCACCTCCACATAAGCGGCTGTATGAAACTCCTCCAATGAGTTGTCAATTTCTTTCTCCTATATGTCATGGAAAAAGAAAGACAAAATATTTTTCCTGCGTAAGCTTACTACAAGACAAGTATCGTCAATCAAATAATGTGGCTGGCAAGCTGTGGTAGTGACTGTGTTTTCCAACATTGTTACAGAGGGACAAAGAGATGCACAAAGAAAATTCATTAAACAACTCTACGTTTGGCACAAACAACAATGAAATATACAGGGGTAATCCCAAATTGTAGAGACTAGGTGAGTTTACTACAAGACAAGTATCGTTAGTTTCTTTTATCTCATCCTCTTGTTTTTTGTCTTATTCTCCAACTACTAATTTCCAACTACTAATTAATATAGCAACTTTACGGTATTATATCAAAATCAGGGGGACAGCGGGATGCACAGAGGAAATTAATTAAACAAGTAATGCAAAATTGTGGGGAGTTAAAGATAACTTCAACGATGCCTCTTTGGTTATTGCTAGTTGTATAATCTAGAAATCATTTTAAACCCTTTCAGAATCAGATAATTATTTATGAAATCCAAACTATGAAGGCATTGGGAGGATCAAATTTTAATAAAAAGAACTGTTTTACTCACGAAATGTTTTTAAGTTTTAACCACTGTCCCTGTTAAATAATTTGATTTGTTCTTGGTAATCAATAGGTGATTAAAGGAAGAAAACTTTTTCGATTAGGCACAACAACAATGAAATATACAGGGGTAATCCC
The DNA here is from genome assembly GCA_019425755.1 of Amaranthus cruentus. NCBI lineage: Eukaryota > Viridiplantae > Streptophyta > Magnoliopsida > Caryophyllales > Amaranthaceae > Amaranthus > Amaranthus cruentus. The sequence goes on along the minus strand of CM033463.1, from coordinate 5,832,377 downwards.
AGCCAAGAAAAAAGTGCCAAAATGTACGGAACCTAAAAATCAAAAACCACTGCAAAGTAATCTTTATCGTGCATTCTTTTCACCTAATTTATACCCTTTCCAATTTCAGGGAACTTTTCTGTATTTATTGGAACAGTGGAAACAATGTCACATGATTTGCTAATTGCCTTGCAAATCGAAAAAAGAAAATTATGGTCGTTTTAGGCTATTTTAGACCCATTTTGCGCGAATCGCAAATCCAAAAGGCGAACTAACTAGCGAATTATGTTTCACTGTGGAACTCATCTCAGCTCAATAGAGCTTAATGTAGCTGTGAAGGAAGGTCTTTATTAGAACTTATATGAATTATAACTATAAATTTCTGAACTAAAGAGAATGCACCCTAGGGCTACTAGCATAAGAGATAGTAGAGTTAAACTTAAAGCGGATAGGAATGACAAAATGTAATAACAAGGTCACTACTCACAGCTGCCTGCAGCAAAAAAGTGAGAACATGTATATAGAGGAGAAGTCCTTGGAGAGCATAACCAACCTCACTGGAAAAACACTACCATAACTGTCCAAGGTAGATGCCAAACCATTGTCGACACGAAATTCAGACTCCACTTCAGCATCACTAGTTCCAGAAACATTCTCACCTCTCGAAGCAGTATCACCAAATGAGCTGGAATTCTCGGTTGCATCTGGATCTTCAGAATCAGGCAGCCTGATGGCACTCGAATTCATGGGTTCAGTTATATCGGCATGAACCTCATTTGTACTTTGTGGATTATCGGTCTTTCCATCCAAGAAAGCTTCCATTTCTCTGAGAGTGTCCTCATAGCTCTTATAAGTTAAGCTTTTACTCGGCATCCTCATAAAATTTCTAGACTCCTGGCGAGCTAGAACAGTCATTGTAGCATCTCCTTCCTAGATAGCTTACCTATACACCTACATGTAGAAAAGTAGAACAAATCTTAGTAAGAAAATAGTTCTTATTTTGAATTAGTTTCTTTAGATCCCTTTTATTAGGATTTTTTGTTTCTCTAATTATGTTATATATATATATATATATATATATATATATATATATATATATATATATATAGGGAAGGGATCCAATGAGAAGGATATTGAAAATGAGAAGGATAAGGACTCTACACCCTTGATTTCACTAGAACAAAAAAATCTATGGTTACGATTAAGCCAAAAACACATAATTGTAAAAGTAACTATGTTACACAGAAAAGTAACTATAACAAAATTTTTAAAATGTTCTTAATTTATAACATAGTATCATTTTTTGTATATATAGTAACCAAACTAAATCAAACAAAAATCCTTCTCATCCTTCTCATTTTAAAATCCTTCTTATTTGATCCTATATATATACAAAAAGTTAAGAATGAAATACAGAAGTAATTTCAAACCCTAAACTTTGTTTATGAAATTCTTCATGATATCAAGAGTCACTGGTGTTTTTCGGTGAACTGTAAAAGACCCATTTTTTCGATTTCCTTATCTACTAAAAAAGCCCTTTAAAAATGGAAGATTGAAAATTGTTCTTTGCAAAAAAGCCCTTTGTACTAAAAAGACCATATTTCTTATCATTTATTCTTTTTTTACATATTTATTTACACACAGCGTTTTTTACAATTATTTAGTTGAATTGCAGTGTCAGCAAATGCAACAAAAATTTTAGGCAGCAAGAAATATGCAACCAACGAAAATTCCAGTCTGTGTTCTTACTTCTTAGCAACAGTATACACAGTTACAATGAAACAGACTGCATATGAGAGAAGGAAGGTGTGATCCGTACATCTTATGTATTAGAAATCAAATTAAGAAACTACTTAGAAGCTATTTCCCTTAACTGCATGCTAATACTCAACCACCAATCATGACTATTCACCAAAAAAACACAAATTCTCAAATTTCAAGTTCGATTGTGTTAGGTTTTTCATATAGCACATATGTTTAACACCCTTGCTTCGAGTTCAACAATTTCAAAAAATCAAGCAGATTCCTAGGTCAAGACAATTTTTGACTATTAAGCTTCCAAGAAAGTATACAGACTAAATTTCCCCAAAAGCAACAACTTAGACGTGTTTTTAAATATATTCTAACAAAGGATCCTTTCGTGTTTCATTATACCATATCATATAAAGACGATCTCAAATGGAAGTAAATGAGTAATTTTTATGCAAACAACAATTGTGTCCTTAATCTCTCTTCTTGAAAGGCATGCAAAATGGTAAGGAACGCAACTTCGCAAGTTGGCATGAATGCCCGAAAAAGTAACCGGGACATCTAAAAAATAATAAGAGTATAAAAGGAGACAAATAACCTTAAATTATCCTTTCAAGAACAAACTATGCATAATATACAAAGTTAAGAAGTACATAATCAGATAGTCATAAATGATAAAACTATTTGCCACAATACTATAGAAATCAACTATAAGCATTGTTTCTTATAATAAAATATGAAGCTTAACACATAACTTGAGACTCTTAAGTCTAAAAATAAAAATCATTATACAGTGCATTATTTTCAAATGCCTTCTTTTTTGCTAATGGTAGGGCGTAGGGGGTATAGTTTTGTGTGCTTAACCCTAGGATAGGTGAGGTTGTACCCTTCATATGAACAAACATACATAGTCTTTTTGTCTAGAACTTTCAGTATCTTGGGACATCTAGTATAGTTGTCACACGAGAGTAGTATTGGATTATAATCATTTGCCTATCATACCATGCACTTCAATTGAAGTGAAAAGGGATTAATAAGCACTTTATGCAAGGAACTTTGGTTAAACCAAGATGAGTCCTTAGTTGTGACAACATTAAATAGCATTTTATACAAATGTATCCAATGCGAAGTATTTTTGTTAATATCAATAAATTGGTTCAAATCATAACCAAGGGGTGTTTGTTTAAAGGGAATGGAAATTGTGAGACTTTAACTTGAGACTTTAGATAAGATTTTAAGGTTAAAAAAAGTTTCATCCCTTGTTTGTAATGTTAGACTTACATTTGTGACTGTGAGGTTAAAATCTTGACCTTAAACATCTACCCCTAAGGATAATTTTGTTAAAAACTTTTATCAAATTCAGCCATCTTCTATTCCTCATCCTTGTAAACAAACATGAATTTGAGACTTTCTATTGATAAATTATCATTCTCTTCCCCCGAATCCCTCAAAACAAACACCCCCTAAACTAAAGTTTTCAACCACTTCCAATGACTTTCCAAAACCCCCTTACACCAGTGTTGCTACCAAATGTACATGTATTAATCATTTTCTAAACCAATAATTAATCATAATTGAAGCAATTTAGCATCCCTCACTATGCCGTAAGTTCACTTGATTTCTAGGCTTAATTAGAATTTCAAATTAAATAATGCTTTGTATAAAATCAAGAATCAAGAAATTCCCCAATAATTAAACCAACAAAAACCCAACAATGACTAAATCCAAACACAAACAACCCATATTTCCTAAATTAATCAACCCTGCATGTTAATGTCCAAAAAAAACGAAGAAACACCAACAACAAAAACACATAAACGTAAAAACCCAAATTGAATTCTAAAACGCCAACGAAAACCCCTCAAGGAAACAATCATATAACGCAAACAGAAATGATAAGTAATGATGAAATTCAGAATAAAAGGAGTGAAATAAGCACCCATGAAAAGCCGGGAACTGGGGACAACTAAAACAACAGCATACAAATGGTTTTATATGACAAAAGCGCATCAATTAAGCCAATAGAGAGAGATCATACCGACAAAAATGGAGGAGAATGGAGATGAGTGAATTGGGGAGTGTAGTATGCGAATGGCGGCTACAAGGAAGGAGATGAGAGGGAAAGGTCCTTGTGTCTAATGTTTTTTTAACTTGGTAAAATAAGTGAGCGTTATGAAGATGAACGACTATCATATTATAAAAACCTAATAATAAAAGACACAAGGAAAAATCGGGTAAATTAGAAAATATATATACCACATCATATATTATAGACAATTTTTAAAATTACAAATTTAATTTATACATATATAGTAAAAATTGAGTAATTTACTACATAATATTTCAGACTTTATTTTTTTAATTAATATATATATTTATATATGTCGATGCTAAAAAAGTCGTGCATTGCACGCGATTCTATACTAGTCATATTATAAAAACCTAATAATAAAAGACATAAGGCAAAAATCGAGAAACTCTTAGTAAATGATGTTTGTTTGTGGGGTTAATAAATTATCTTTATGCCATAGAATGTGATCGAATGAGAGTTTTATAAAAAACTAGTATAAAAATTCGTGCAATGCACGAATTTTTTAATATAAAAATACATAAAAAAAATATAAATTTTAAAAGAAATATCCAATTACATAAAATGTAATAATCACTATTAAAATTTTATAACAACCTCACAACTATTAATTAAAGTTTCTTTTTATTCATTAAAAAAAATTTTTTTACGATGACCTTCTAATAAAGATTTTGAATGTGATATCATTGTTTACCTAATTTAACATAGCTTTAAAATATGTCTACAAATTATGCCTATTATAAAATTTAAAATATGCTTATAGATTATACCTATTATAAAATTTTAATTATTTGAATCAATATTATTTACTAAATTAAAATGTCATGTAATCAAAAGAAACCTATTATTCAATTTATCGAAACTCTAATAAGCTGACACTTGGAATTTTTCAAGTCTTTTATTATATTATATTGTATGATGTATGATATTTATCGAAGCTCTAATAAGCTGACACTTGGAATTTTCTAAGTCTTTTATTATATTGTATGATGATATTGTATGATTCCATTAATAATGATTTTAAGTATTAAAGGTAAGTTTTCAAAAAGATATTTCTTAAATCAAATCATACAGTCATACATCATATTATATCATATGATACAATCATATCATATAATCATACGATATTATAAATGAATTTGAAAATTCTGCATGGCAATTTCATTGAGTTTTGCATTAATTATGATTTTAAGTATTAAAGATAAGTTTTTAAAAAGATTTTTATTAGATTAAATCAAACAATCATACAATACTATAGAAGAATAGGAAAATTACAAATAACGATTTTATAGAGCTTTACCAAATGAAATCATTTTTACAGGTTAGTTAAAATGTGATTGTGAAACATTCTAATCATGTTCGCTATAATATGCAACTGCATCAAATTTTTATTTATAGGTATTTTTTTACTAAAAAAATTTCGTGCAATGCACGAGTTTGTATACTAGTATGTAAGAATACCAAACAAACATCATTAAGCAATGGATATGTACATAGTCAATATCAAATGTATTGCACTATACATCATTTAGCTAATTGAATACAATTTTAATTAACGTTGAATTGCGCATTCACCCTAAAAATAAAGAAATATTACTTGGTAATCATGTAAACACAATTGATCCACTTGTATACTCTTCCAACAACTATATTTTTTAAAAATGTATTTGATGCAAATAAAAAAAGTAATGGTATATGGTGAATTAATAATTTACCACAAACGACACTAACGACAATTGTCATTAATGGTATTCTGTGTTAACGTACGAAAATTCAATGGTATATGGTGAAACTAAAAAGTTCATGTGATATATGGTGAATTTTGGAGAAACTCAATATTATATCATGAAACTTCTGTAGATTATATTTGTTACTACCATTCTTATCTCATCCTTAACCACTATGATTTCTCACTCTCATGTAACCTAATATTTAAAGATCATTCAAATGATTTTAAATCTTGGGCCTTTTAATTTTTTTATTGTAATAATAATGAAGATAAATTTTGAAGTAAATTTAGATGTTTTATACTCTTTGAAAAAGCACCTTATGACTTAAATATATAAGAGTCTTTTGAGTTATATAATACATTTTTAGATGGCAAAGAGTATAAAGTAATTTTGTGTCCTACCAACATTGCCTCGAAGTAATTTGAATAGAAAATAAAAAGTGGATAAAATAATAATCTTATAGAAAATTGTTCGGATAAAATGCAAAAAGTAAGTTAAAAGTATACTCCTCGATACTTGTGAGTTTGCTATTGAAGGTGATTTGTTAAACCCAATTGATTACCTGTGCCTTTGTCAAACACAGTGTCTTCAACACTAGCCACAAGGCCCACAACAACATATTTTTTGCCTTGATTTGTTTTGTGTGTGTTGGGATATCCATGTACTTTGAAACATCTTTCAATGATATGTCCTACAATCTTGCAATGTTCACAAAATAACTGGGTTTCTTGCCATTATGAGCACTCTTCTTTGGGGAATAACCTCTCCATTTGTCGGTTGCAAAGGCCATAGGTTCTATATAGGGTGTGATTTTGTTCAAACCTTTGTGACACTCTTTTTGTAAGAGCATCCGGTATATTTCAGTCACATATGGTAATTCTTTTTGCATCAAAAGATTATATCTCAATTGATGATAATCGTGATCAAGCTTCATTAAGAAGGTAAGAATTCGTTGATCTTGATGGATTTTAGTGAAGCTAACTGTAGAGTTGCACATACAAGCAGGGAGGAGTTTTTAGATCATCAATCTCATACCACAATGATTTCACTTTTGTGAAGTATTCTGCAATACTGATCTCAGGTTCTTGTGTGGTATTAAGTAATTATTCTTTAAACCTATATATTTGAGATGAAGAGGGATTGCCATGAGTTCCTTCAAGATCAGCCCATATGACGTGGGTTGTCTTGAAATACACAATGCTCTTTGCAACTGGCCTATCAAGTGAAGGAATCAACCATCCTGTCACCATATTATTGCAACGTTTCCACGCTTGTTGTTCAGAAAATTCTTCTGTTGGCATAGACAAAGTACCATCCACAAAGCAAGTCTTGTTCTTGGCATCAAGACTGATCATAACCGATCTCTTCCAATCACTAAAATAAGTGCCATCAAAAGGAACATATACTAACCTGTTATTTGCTGAATCTGAAGGGATGGTTGATGTTGTATTGGTTGGGTTATTCTTGGTGTTAGAATCTTGAGTTATGTTGTAATGGAAAAAAATGGATGGTAAATGGTTGATGATGAATGGTGTAAAAGAACCAAAAGAAGAATGAAGAATCAGAAGAAAAAAGAAAAAATCAGAAGCCGTGTGTAGGCTCTGATACCATGATACAATTTAGACTGTGGTTTGGACTTTGTATTAAATTAATAGTTTAGGAACCATCGAGATGAAAGGAAAGAACTTGCTATTCTGTATTCTGAATTGATGATTGGAATATACATATAAGGGCTCCTTATATAGAGAGCAAAAATCAAGAAAACAAGAAACTAATTATAACTAACTAGAGTATACTAACTAACTAACAACTTATGGAAAGACAAACTATGGTATAAAAAGAAGCATAAATCCTATTTATGGAATATCAGTAACTATTACTTCATCATGTTGTGAGAGAAAACGTTACTTTTAGTCAAAACTCAAAGAAATAATAAATATAATAAAAAAGAGTTAAAGAAAGACCGTTAACTATTTCCAATAATAAAAATAAAATAATTTTAATAAGACGAATTATACCAAACACACTAATCAAATTTGCTCCTTTATCCTACCTTCTTGGAACTTGAGGATTACAGGGACGAAGCTAACTTATGGTCGGGGGAGGTCAGACCCCCCTTGTCGAAAATACAATTTTTTGTATTTTTAGCTTTGACCCTTCTACCAATATATGATATATTATTTGAAGAGTGCAAAAATATAACAAAAATTATTATAGCTCAATGGTAGGAGTTGCACATTGTTTTTTGAGGTTAAAGGATCAAATGTTAATGCTAACATTTTTTTATTTTTTTTGTAAACTAATAAATTTATATTATAATGTCATTACTTTTTATCTTTAATAATTTTACATTTATAGTTTTTAATGCGTGTTTATATTTTTTTTCTATCTTAATTTTAATAGTATTTTTTTAGAGACTTACTAGGCGAGTAATAAGTGTAAACACTAGATTTTTACTTCAAATGGGATAATTATAGTAAGGGAAGCTTCATTTTTATTTGCTGAATATAATTTCCAGGTCCTCTCTTGAGAGACCATCTATAGTATAGACATCTCTCAAAAGTCCAGCCCATATCTTCTTTTTAACTTACAAAACTACCAATCAGTTTTTTTTAATTTATAAATTGGGTCAGCCCCAAAACTTAAAACGTCTATTGTATAGACGGTCTTGAGTAAGAATTTGTGTATAATTTTTGTTATTATTCAAGTTTATTTCACCCTATGTGATTTAAAAAATTATACTCCCTCCATTTCAGTTGATTAGTCCCATTTGACTTTTCACGGATTTTAAGGGTTGAGTGGGGTCCATTAAAAAGGTGGTAGTTAGGTATTTTAATTGATTAAATTAATTGTAAAGGTGGTAGTGGAGTATTGGGAATTGGAAAAGTGGGGGTATTTAGGTAAGAAAAAGTTAGCCAAAAAAAAATGGGACAAGTAGTATGAAATTGCTAAAAAAGAAAATGGGACAAGTAAACTAAAACGGAGAGAGTATAAATTAACTAGTTTTTTATATAATAAATAATTTACTAGTATATTGACTATTTAGCCCCCAATTCAAAATCTCGACTTTGCCCCTTTGAATAACTTTATACTAATCCATGTTCTCACTATTCTAAGCTCCAACTCCCACCGAAAATTTCAGTTTATGCCTATCTTTTTCCCTTTACTAAAAACTCCCTCATCTTTTTTAAAGTTTAGGCACTTCATCGATTTTATTTTTTTTTTTGAAAATTATCATTGGTACGCTTAAGTTTTTTCAATTATCAATGGTATCTTCGTGTTATTGATCGTTTTACAACCATAATCTTTTATAATTTTTTTCATCCAAAAGTCCTAAAAACCGTTAACTTTATATATATATATATATATAGGGTAGAGATCCAATAAGAAGGGGTGTGAAAATAGGAAGGATAGGAAGGAGTAGCTACCGTTGATTGATTAAGATCTAACGGTCTAAAAAATTTGTCATAGCAGAATATCTAGTAACACATGTTTATGAAGAAAGCATCACAAATTAATTTAGAAAACATCACACTTTCAAGCGACACATGATTATACAGAATGTATCACATATTAATTAAGAAAGCATCACAATTTTTTTTCTGTTCTCAAACGCGTGCAAGATGGACCATTAATCTAAGATCTAATGGATGAAATTCCTTCCTATCCTTTTTATTTTCAAACCCCTTCCTATTTGATCCTAAACCTATATATATATATATATATGAATTCCGGGGCCTTTGAGAAGGGTTCTCAAAATGAGAAGGATGAGAAGGATTTATAGCCATTGATCTTATGAAAATCTAACGGGTGAAAAAATTGGTTACTCTCTCTTGTTCTCTCTCTCCTGTATAACGTCTTTTCTCTTCGTGAAATCCACAATCACTGCTCTATCTTTCTCTTTGATCTTCTTCTCCATTTTATGTTATGATTAAAAGTTACTATGTTTTTAGAAAATGATACTATGTTATGATTAAAGGTTACTAATACTATGTTCATTTTAAAAGTTACTATGTTCCGTATAAGATTAAGAGAAGACAATAACTATACATAATCATAGTAACCTTTATTCATAACATAGTATCTTTTTCTAAGAACATAATATCTTTAGAAAATGATATATTGAACCGGTTCAGTATTAAAGAAACTGGTTCATATTACACAAAAAAGGCAATATTGAACCGCGTGCAACTAATAAAATTAACAAATTAAATCCGTCCATTGATCTAAAAAATAAACTCTTCAGATTATTTCTCACCCTTCCCATTTTGAGACCCCTTCTCATTTGATCATATATGCATTTTATTTATCTCCCACAACGCAGGAGCTTCTCTTTATCTTTCTCGAGTCGGAGACTCTTTTTAACCGTGCTCTCCTTATCCCTTCCTAAACCCTATTAATAGTTTTATATGAGCGGAGTACATTGAGTAGGATGATGATCATAATATGCCTCCAATCATTGTTTATTTTGAGTCAAAATACCCTCAAAAGTAAAACAGTGAAGGTAAAATAATGTCCATAATATCCGAGATTAAGTATCCTAATAACTAGAGTATAAAGAGTTAAATTAAGTAGTTGTCACTATCTTTAACAATGAGCAATAGTAGACAATATTATTTACTAATTTTCCTAACACAAATTTTTCTATGAACTTGGGTTAATAGTTTAATAAAAGAAATAGAAACTTATCACTTATGAACTTATTATTTTGAGGTCGTCTCACCGTGAGACGGTTTCATACAAGACGAGTTATTTTCCTAATATAATATTATTAATTTACTAATATAAGATTATACTCCTCTCAAACCTTATATGCCTCCAATCATTGTTTATTGTAAAATTTAGAAATTCCTAAACAATCACGGTGATTTGTAAATCACCATATAAAAATAAAAGAAATAATAATAAAATAACTAAAATAAGAAAAAGATAAAATAAATTATTTAAAATTCCCCCTATAAGATTAGGCCACGTAGTGTGATTTACTTCTCTCACAAATAACCGTGATTTACCCAAACTTCTTCGTTAAAATTCCCTCAAAAATAAAAACAGTCAAGGTGAAATAATATCCAAGATTATGTATCCCAATAATTAGAGTATATAAGTAGTTGCCACTATCTTTAACAATCAGCAATGGTACAATATTATTTACTAATTTTCCTAATACAAATTTTGATATGAGACAGATCTAATCGTGAGACATGCCTCATACTTGAGTTAATAGTTTAAGAATAGAAACTTTTAACTTATGAACTTCTTATTTTGATGAGGTTCTCTCCCCGTGAGACGGTCTCATACACGGGTTGTTTTCCTAATAATAGTATTAGTTTATCAGATGTCTTCGAAAAGACTAATATTATTAATTTATTAATATTAGATTATATTATATTACATTATTTTAGTAATAAAAAGGACTATCCATTTCTTTTTAAAAAAATGGAGAGAATCTTCAAAATCTCGTTTTCCAACTATACGTTATTTAATATTTATATCATTTATTAATTAATTAATATTAATATATTATTATATAATAAACCGTTACTCCTCCAGAATATCCACGTCATTTCTGCCCGACAAAAAACCAAAAAATTCTTTCCCAAAAATTCCAACTTCTCCCTCCAAAGTCTAACCACCCTCAATTGACCTTCTCTCATCTCTCTTCATCTTCCATGGAGCAATTTCTTCATCAATGCCATCTCAAAACCCTAGGATTTGATCCCTACTATTCTCTCATCTTGACTAGATTCTGATTTTTCAACTTTTTTTAAAAATTGATTGATTTTCCGATGGAGATTCCGGCGAAGTTGATTATGAGAATGGCGTTTGATTCACTCGTACCGTCGTTGTGGGAGATTGAAGTTACGTTTGTTGCGGCTGTTTTTGTGCTTCTTGCTTATTGGTACTTCACTTTTGTTGATTGCAAGACTACTGGATTTGCTGCTCCTTGCGATCATGTTGATGATAAAGACAAGGTTTAATTTCTCCGCATTTTTGTTTAATTTCTTTTTTTTGTGGTTGGTTTTGTTGCAGTTAATGGTGAATGGATTGTGTAGTGGAAAATGAATGTGCTGCTTTTTAGTATTTTTTTTAAACTTGAGTTGGCAGTTCACCACTTTTTTTTTTAAATGGAAGTCACTTTCTTTTTTGATTCTACTTTTGAGTTGGCTTTTAGAGTATTGAAAAGATAATACTGTGATTACTGTTTGGTTGATAGAATCGAGTACTACACTCTTTAGTGTCCTCAATTTGTTACATGGTTTTGTTTGAATTAATTTTTGGTTGGTTGTTTGTGAGAGAACAAGGCAAAAAGTAGGTGAACGAAAGAAAGGCGTGTATGATTAGAAGAGAGAAATGGATTTTGGAATGAAGTTAGGAGGGAGATTATGGGTCAAATAGAAATGTAGAAAACTCATGAGGACAACGAAAGGCGAGGAAGAGAGGTTTCGGATTTTAATGGATTATTATAAATTGACTCAATAAATAATGCGCACTTTTTATTTATTTGAAGTTGTGAATGATGTCTGCTACCAAGGGTTAACGAGAAATAACCTATTTTTTATCACTAAGAAGGATAAGACTCCAAACTCCACCTTAGGTGGAAGCCACTTAATCGTATTAGTATGTTGCAGTGAAATGACTTTTGGCATTTGGTGAGAGTTGCACTGGACTGTATATACTGTTAAGTAGTGCGCTGCTTTTGATCATGTTTGGTTCTTTGGCTTCAGTTATTAGGATCATGAAATTAGGGGAAGTGTGTTCCAATATTGAAGTGACGACAATAAATGAATGATGAAACAAAGACAGGGATGTTGATATCTAATGTTATGTTGAGACTTAAGACCATTTTAAATTAGAAGAGATCATTGCTATAACTGGCTAATATATAATTGATCAGATTTGACAGAGAGAACTAATAGTAAGTGGTGAGTGGTAACGAGAATAGAGAATGTGTCTAGTGTTTTTAAGAGTCAAGATCTCAAGAAAATATAGATTTGTCGAGTAAATTCATATAATGCGAACTCATAACAAGGTGAACGAGATGTTTGTCTCTTGGGAAATGCATGTAGTTTAATGGTTGTAACTTCTATTTTCGATATCTTTTGGTGGGTTAGCTGGGCATTTTGTTGATGAGATAATGTACTAGATCATTATATTTTAATTGCATGCCTGAGCAATTCTAGTATTCTCTTTATCCCCGGAGTTTGCTCCCTAAACTCAAAAGTTGCCTTTTTTTAAAAAAAAACGGTTTTTAGTGGGTAGTGGGTAGACTATACTGGGTGAGAGCAGTGGGTAGAGACTAGAAAGAAAAATGTGGTTTTCAATTTCCCAATAAGGTAAAGGGGTAGACTTAAAGAGACAACCAAATAGACACGACCTCAAAGGCACATAAGGGATACAAATAACTTCTTTTATTCATTGTTAGATCCCATGATTTTTGTTGGGTTAGTTTGTTGAGAGGAACCTAGGTGGACTGTGCCTTTCACACTATGCTATTGTTAATGGATTAAAGAAATTCAGGGAGGCATTAAAGATTTATTTTCTTGAAATTTTGTCTTGAAGTGGGGTTGTTTTATTTTCTTGGGATTCTAGTTTCAAATTCGGGTGTAGAACTAGTTCACCTAGTTTTAGATAATAGTGTTGTCAAATATAGGTATTTTGTGTGAGGCTTTGGTTTTGTTCTAGATTTCCTATGTTTGTAGGGAAAATTTTGTCTTCCTTTTTTCTCCTTTATTAATAGATGTGCACTTTGTAAACTTGTCCATCAATTCATTTAGCATTTAAAAAATCTTTCAAAAACGTGAGAACTCATCGATGGTGAAGTTGTTGTATTTCCTTTTCTGCCTTTGTTAATAATTTTCGTAGCAATTTGGGCATAGTTCCCTGAATTTGACATTGCACTATGAAAGAATCTATATTTTTTTGTCTTTCAATGTGTGTGAAATGCGCTTTATGTGCCCTTGCACTGAATTTAAAGTCGTATATTGTGGGGTTAATTATCTTCGTTTGTGGTGTAGTTACAAATTGAAACACACCTATTAAAAAGAAGATTATGGTCCAAGTCATACCGCAAAACGAGATTCAGTCGTAATTGCAACAATTTTTATTGTGATGTGGCAATGGGGATGATGAAATCATCATACCTCCAAATATCGGCTCAAACCTTGAGATACCCTTTAGCCAACCAAAAACACGGTGTTTTACGCCTTTATGATGCGAGTGGTATTGATTTGGTGGATTGAAAACCTTTACGGTGTGTCCGCGATGATACAACATATCCTTGTTTTTGCAGAATAGTCTAACCTAAGTTTGTTTGATTGGTGTGCATGCTTTTGAATTTTGGCTCAAAATAGTTTTTTGGACTCTTTTTCTCTTGCTTGTGCATTTTAGGATGCCAAGATTAAAATACTTTTGGTTATTATTAGGTGGCATGCTTATGATTTTTATTTAATGTTATGAAGCAATTCCGCTTTCTTGACATGCAGTTCTGTAATTATTTTGTAGATTGGTCAGCTGAAGTTCGATACTCAAACTCATTCAGGATATTTGATTAAGGTATACTAGTGACTCTGTGCACTTTTTCCTGTTTGTTATTCACAAGTTTTATCGAAGTCTTAACAAGTAGGATGTAAAGTTTAGTTCTCTGTTAATGTTAAGAAGAATCTACAACCTCTTTGTTATGTAATGTTGTTTTCTTGATAAGGAGCTCATTTATTTTGAGAGAAACTGTACTTGACCAGCCAAATTGATTACCCTTCTTCAAGGCTGCTTGTATATCCCTGTTCAACGTAGAAATTTCAAAGTTTTGTGGATGGAGGCATCGATTGTAAATTGGCAAAAAAGATATGAGCAGTTATTTAGGAGTTGTTCCATACCTCATTAATGGTAGATTAGAGAAAGTTTATGATGTTAGAAAAACAATTCGCTATGTCTATGGAAGATTTTTGGTACTCCATGTTGCAAAATTTCCATGCTATGACTTGGATTTAGAAAAATGAAACAGGAAAGAAATGTTATGGAAGGCACTAAGTACTTTTTAAGAATGCGATTAAGATTGTATTCTTTTTCAGCATTTCCTTTATGACATGTTTGAGTACTGTGACTTTCCAGGTTGGGCTTTTGGCAGCGAAAAATCTTGTTGCTGCAAACCTTAATGGCACTTCAGATCCCTATGCCATTGTGACTTGCAGTACAGAGAAAAGATTCAGGTAATCAAAATGGCTGACTCTACTAATGACTTTTTATTTCCAAAATTCCTTGTTAGTCTATATTTATTGCATGTTGCAACATGCAACTTCTTATTTTCATTTTAAGTTGTTTTTCAGAGAGCCTGTTAGAAATGATAAATTCTTGGAAAAATTCACTTAAGAGCAAACATTTTGATCAAAACAAGATTATGCGACTGATATTCGTTCCTACTATTATTTGACATATCATATTAGCTATGTTTGAAATTGTTATAAAAGTTTTAAATTCAATGTTCCAATTGACCGCCTCTTTGTTTTTGCAAGGAAAAGCTGCATAATTTGTCTCCTATTTATGGTTGTAGCCAGGAGTTGTTTAGGAGGGTGAAGGCACTGCTACACATCTAGTTGTTTGATCCTTGTAGTTTACCCATTTTATTCAACTTTTCTTACTAGTTACTGTTCTTTATTGTCTTAGGGCCTGGTTGTGTTTTGATCTGCCTTTGCTTGAAGCTTCTATTTATTTCAGAGTATAAGTTTGACTGATACAACTAAATATTGGCATGTTGTATTAAACATCTTTTTTTTGTTTGGAAAAGAAAAGGAAAAGACGTTCTCTTCTAGTGTCTCCCTACAATTGAATGTTATTGGTGAACTTTTTGTTGCTTGATTTACTGTGGTGCTAAATTTATTGTGGAAATAGAGGGGACGAAGGCTTGATTGTTCTTGTATGCACTGGTTATTTTTGTTTTCTTGTGTTTCTCTTGATTAAACTTCAAATTACATATAACTAAAAAAGACATGCATGCCTCTTTTTAGTCATTAAATTCACTACCATTACTTTCTTTTAATGAAGGCAATACCTTTTCACTGTTTATAAAAAAGCGTTAATGAGACATAGAGTCTGATTTAATCAAACATTCTTGAACCTTTTGATTGGGATAGTATATTACATTATTACTTTTACATTAGTTCAGAGTCCCCAATGAGTTTCTTTAATCATGTATAATGCAATCGCATTTGCAATTGTCTTCCTTCTTTCAATTTCATTTATTCTGTAAAGCTCTTCCAACTTTTACTTTACTTTTTGGAATACACTTGTCCCCGATCTCTTTGTATTTTCTCCAAATGCCTATCTTTCTCCCACCGAAAGTGCAATATGGCTTTTTATATAGCAATTACAATATCCAATACTTATTTGTTTGGCTATTAAACTGATATTTAGTGAAGGTGAGGTTTATGCATTTTGTAGCAAATTTGAAAATAGAGGTCATTTTCAGAAGATTATTAAACATATATGTTTAATATAAAGCATATAACATCTTATAAAATTTGTTTATTTCTTTCTATATCGTTATTATTAAAACATATAATTCATCTTGTTTATATGTCGAGTTGTAATTTTGATTTTCAAGGATGTTACCTATGACTAATTACTTTTATTTTATGATGGGGTTCCCTATCAGAGAATTAGACTACCCTTGATGTACACCATCGTATTGTGTGTTTGAGTGTTTGATTCTAGTCTTACCCTATTTTATTTGCAGCTCAATGATTCCTGGTTCAAGAAATCCCATGTGGGGAGAAGAATTTAACTTTCTTGTTGATGAGTTGCCTATCCAGGTAACTACAATGGTGTTACCCTATTTTATTATCTATGTTTCACGTACACTTATACTCATGCTTGTGATTTTGGTATTCGTTTTGTTTTTCTTTCTTTAAATTCTTGTGATCTGTGACTTCCGTTACGTTTTAACATATCATGTTTAGCATGTTTGGCAACTTTTAGCTCCTTTTTCCTTTCACACGCTTAGCATTGTGGCAGTGAGTGAAGTAGAGCTACCATATCAGTTTGGCATTTTGCATATCATTTCACAACTTTTTTAATAGCGATTATGAGCATATGAAATGATGCTCATAAACCTTTACAATGTTTTCACAATGAGATTTTGCGACTGTTATTTTGAAATATGGTACTTATTAGAATAATTTCACTTGCCTAACTCATATTGTTGGGATTAAGGCTTTAGCAATTGTTTGTTGTGTCCCTTGTGCACTTGGGAGCTACTTTTGTGGCCTTGGGGAAATGTAATGTTATATGTTTATGTTATTTTTTATATTTCTTTTTGTTGTCAATTCCAATACTTCTATCTTTTACCGATGTTCCATCATTTCAAATCATTTTATTTATATTTATGCAGATTAATGTAACTATATATGACTGGGACATAATTTGGAAGAGTGCCGTTCTTGGTTCAGTTACAGTGTCTATGAATTCGGTGGGTGAAACTGGTGCAGTATGGCATCCTTTGGATAGTTCTTCAGGAATGGTAATTTAGTTTTTTTTTATTGGAATTTTTTTGGTTTGTGATGCTTAATTGAAACTTTATGTTGTGATTTGATCCTGATGGATTTTATTTGTTAGGTTTGTCTGGACATTAAGGCTATTCCTTCAAATGCTTCCAGGTATTATTCTGGCAATACATAAATGATTAAGTGAATGAAATTCATCAACCTTAGTTGTTACTACTCAGATAAATTGTCTTTTAACAAATCATAGTCAAGAATTCAAATTTTCTGTTTGTATCCAAATTTGCTATTCAGGAAATATACATTCAGGTTTACTTTGGCCATTCCTATATTGTCTCTTCAACAACTAAACTTAGGTTTACAGGCTTCTAGGACTACCAACTATTTTTGAATTTAGTTTGTTTTGAGATTTTAAAATGAAATGTTATCAAAGTCAACTAATTACTCTAGAGTCTAGAAGTTTAACTTTATTTTGAGTTAGTGGTGGTATATATTACAACTGTAAACTTTTACTCCCTCTAATTCACTATAATTGTTGCATTTCCTTATTTAGTCATTTCACCTCAATTGTCCCCTATCCATTGTGAGTCATAGATTTTTACCAAATTTTTCTCATGAACTATTTATAATTACAAAAATGTCCTAAGTGATAGGTATGATTGGTTGAAATTTGGAGGGTATATCATGTCAAAATACCACATGGGAGTACCACTTTATGTGATCCCATCCATTTCTTAATTCATGTGCCCAACCTAAAGGGGACAATTATAGTGATTGGAGGGAGTATTTTGTTTTTATACATATAATGTTTATTTATTTATTTATGTTTTAGTGGATTGGAATTTTTGCCAAATATTCATCAATATACTTATGCCTTTTCATGTCTAGTTGTGGTATTGTGACTTGGGATTTGGGAATGATGGACATAAATTTGGCCATGCCTTGTTTTTGCACTATGTTGTTATCAATGTAGTCAATGTGGTAATTTTTTTTTCCTGATGTGTGTAGAAGTTTTATGCTACTTAATAGAGAACCCATAATGTTTCACATGGTATTTAAATTTTCAATTTTGTTGGTCTTCTGCTTGTGATTCTTTTACTGAAATTTTATTCTTAGGGCTTTAAATGGTTGTGCTGGAGGCAATGCCCGCAGGAGGATGTCTGTCGATAAACAAGGAGTAAATGACAAGGAAGAGCCGATGGTTGTTAGACAAAAACCTGGGCCTTTACAAACAATATTCAATCTTCATGCTGATGAGGTGAGCCTCATGTATAGAATAGAGAGAACATCCTTTATTATCAAAGCATAATTAATAATCTTTGTTTGTTAGAAGCCATACAAAAAAGCTATTGAATTATGCCTTAATGGGTACTCTATATTTTGTAAATGTGGGTTTTGTAAAGAGTTGCTAGTTGTTAGTGAGAGAATAAGACATAGAAACTAGTGGATGAAATAAATGTACGGATGAGATGAATAGAAAGGTTGAGTTTGTGAATCAGATTAGGAGAATATAGAGATGTGGCTAATTAAGGAAATGTAGCAAACTCATTGAGACAAACCAAAGAGGAAATTATAGCAAACTCACCAGGACAATAAGAGTGTATTGGTAAGGTTGAGTTTATAGCTATCTTGGTTGGCATCCATTGATATTTTGTAAAATTGTAGCAAATTCACTAAGATAGATTATGCGTGTTTTTAAAACTAGATTCTTCTTGATTCTTTCTTACCTTGAGCAATCTCTAGTTGTGATTGATTTTCTTAGAATTAATGTTTTCGCTCAATTTGATATTAAGGCATAATGCAGGTTGTCGAGCATAGCTATTCTTGCGCGCTGGAAAGATCATTTTTGTATCATGGTCGTATGTATATTTCTGCATGGCACATTTGTTTTCACTCAAATGTGTTTTCCAAACATATGAAGGTTTGCTCTTTTTCTAACCAGTATGTTGTACTTTACTACATGGAAGAAGGATCATACATAATTCAGTTTTGTTTTTTTCTTCACCTGTTACTTAAAATGGAAAGTCACCTTGCCCCAATTTCAAGAAGATCCCCCAATACTTTATTGCCTATTTCAGTGTATCTTATAGAAAAATAATTAGTATGGCTATTTTTATGAATTTATATTGCTTCAAGTGGATACCTATAAGCTCACTCTGTAAAGTCATGGTGACAGTGGCCTGGGATTGAATCCATCGAGTCTACAACAATTGCCCTTGTTTCTTTCTTGATACCAAAAAACTAACTTGTATTTATCATAGAATGATACTAATTTACTCCCTTCGTTCTTTAAACTTGTTCCTATTTGTCATATTGGGTTGTTCCATTTGCTGTTCACATAAGGAATCATTCTATTTATATTACAAATTTCGAACAAAATTAACCTTGTCCATCCTTATTTTAATATTTTAATAATGCTTATGGTCCCCAAATCTTTCACTAACTTTTTTTAACATTTTTATATTGCTTATGGTCCTCACATGTTTCCCATTAATTTTAAAAACATTTTTTCCACTAACTTTCTTTAATATATTTTTTAATATTTATGGTCCTCACCAACTAACATAAAAGTAATCCTATTACGGAACCCTTGTTGTTGATTCCATGTAATGGATAAGGGTATATATGTGTGTGTATGGATATATATTGAGCCTTTAAAGTGGAACATTCTTTTTATGTGTTAGAATTTTATATATGCAGTATCAAAATTTTTCTTAATTATAATTGTAGTTTATATTCCATGTTGTTTCCAAACCCTTTCTAGGTGGGAGACTTGGTTGAAGCCATATAATGACTTGGGAGTTGGGACTTGGGGGTGATGCAAAATTATTCAATGTTTAGTCCAATGTTTATGTAGAAACTAAGTAAAAATTTATTTTTTTTGCTACATAGCTGCATGTTTTCTTCCATTTCTTGATTGACTTTGGTCTCACATAGATTTCTCACTCTTACTAATGTCCTATTCATTAGGTTATTGTCCCCTTTGAAGACATAGATGAGGTGAGATTTTTTTCTTGAAAAAATTACATTACCGCCCCTACTATAGACTACAAACATATTGAATGGTCCTATCACTGAAATAATTCTCATTGTAGATTCGACGAAGCCAACATGCTGTAATCAATCCTGCTATCACAATCATCCTTCGGCTGGGTGCTGGTGGGCTTGGTGTACCACCTTTGGGAAGTTCTGACGGTTAGTTATGACTGAATGATTGATTCTTCTTGCCTTATTAGCCATGCTGTGTGAACTTGATCCTTGTGAGAATTTTAATATTTCATCATGTATCAATATCATGATACAATATTCAGCTAGTTTGAATTCCCTTTTATTCAACTTATGTGTTCCATTTAATTTTGTACACTTGCCAATGCCCTAATTTCTCTCTAAATATCTTTACTTATGAATAATTAAAAATTATAAAATGTTTATAGTATGAACTCTACATTGAAACACATTTGATCCGACTTGACTATGTTTTAACTGCGAAATTAAAAATAAAATGCAAATCTAGAGTTATCAATGCTTAGTGGTAGTTATAGCCTATGTTACATGGATACTACTAGGTTCTAATAGTACTTGATATACATATAGGTATTGATGAATGGATCCAGTATTGCACTTGGCATTTTTCTTAATATGCATTCATGGCTTGAGCCTAAAATGAAGTGCTAGTGTATTGCATTCTTATATGAATATCATGGTCAAACATGAGCTTGTGAGTTTAGATGAAGAGTCTTTGTAATAGAGATAGCAATTTATTACCTCAGTTCTAAATATTAGTAAGATAATACTGTTAAGGTATTTGACTATCTGCTTCGGAAAAGTACGGTCTTGATCGCACTCAATGCGATGATTTTACCATTGTCGTGGCCTATATTTTTGGTGCAGGAAGTAAAAAAAGTTTTACAATACGAACACAATTCGATGATGCGGGCAATGTTATGCTTTGTACTAATAAGATGTTTTTCCTAGTTGACAAACTTGATTACAAACATGCTTCGCCCTAAAAACTGTAGATGGGTTTGATGTGTTATTCTTAGTCCATTCTAATTTAATACCAAAGAAATATGAACAACTTTGTTGGAGATGGACACACAAGAGACTAAGCATAGAAAACTGTTATTGTTCCTATTACGTGCAAGAGTCAATATTGATAAATGCTACAAAATGTTATCATTCTTTCGTAGTGTGATTGTCTTCGAAAAAATAAGTTCCACAAAATTTCATGTTCGGTTCATTGCTGAATGCCATATGCTATTCTTGTATGACCTAGAAGACTAAAATGGTGATTCAGCGAATCCAAACATATTAAATAAACTTTTGCTATATGAACATGTTACCATGATAAAATATGACAAGCAAACACTTATGGCAGTAATAAAAAAACATGAGTGTCTTGGTGTAAAGATGTGCTAGTTGCGATCGCGATCGGGGTCACATTGAGTTGGTAACGAGGGTGATGAGGTTGTAGTAACGTCAAGTATCCTTCAAAACCATAAGATATCCCTTGAACTGGCCTAGTGGTTACTTGCTGCTTTATGATGTGAGTATATTGGTTCAATAGATTTTGAAAAACTTAACGGCTCATATGATATGTTAAGATAATATAGTTTTGGCGGCAATAAATTATCATAAATATTCAGATTCCCTAAGATCCAACTACCCATACCAAGGCTTTTAACTTGTCTCGTAATCGTAGCTTTCCTTCTAAAATTGAAGGAGTGGAAGGATTTTTTTGTTTAGTGTTCTAGAAGATTATATTGTGGATGATCATTGGATTTATTTTCTTAATTCTAGACTAGTATTAGATGGTGATAAATAAAGTATATTCTTTGTCAGTTCCAAAATACTACTACCTCCTATTCAGCCTATTAGTCTCATTTGGTTTTTCACACTTGCCGAGACAACATTTTAACCCTTTGTATCTCTAATTGTTTTTAATTAAAAATTATAAAAAGTAGATATTAATAATCTTTGTAGTGAGACGAATCAAACAAGATCCTACATGATTATGTTTTAACTTATGGATTAAGAATAAAATACAAATTAAGATTGATAAGTGAATAGTGAAAAAAAATCAATGGGACTAATTGATAGAATAGGAGGGAGTATTTTTTTTTTACTAGCAATTTGCTTTGTTGATTTTCCAATTTGTGAGATATGATTCTTTTCACCTTGCTACATTGCTCCATTGTGATTATTGGATTTTTTTAGTTTCTTGCAGGAAGAGTTAGATACAAATTTGCATCCTTTTGGAATAGGAACCATGCTTACAAGACATTGCAGCGTTCTGCAAAAAATTTCCTTACAATGCTAGAAGCTGAAAAGAAGGTTGTGTTATGGTGAATATTTCTTAATTGTGTCCCTCATTAACTATATCTAATACATTGCATCATTTTCACTTTTTATTAAAGATCTTAATGGGATGCCCTTTGCCACTGGAGATTATTAAGCTTTGATAGTGTATTTACAAAAACTTGCTTGTGCATATCTCAATTATGCACATTTTATTCTGGCATCTAGGGCCTTAAGTCTGAAGATTGGTTTACATTTGGAATCTAGATATACTGTCAATTCTCAGGTTTGTAGTTGGGAATGAATTATTTGCTGGTGTAATTTTGGTCCATCTTATGGGCATCAAATAAAGCGAAAAGCCGCAAAGTCAAAAAAATATAGTGTTTTTAAATTGTAGGTCATGGATTGTTGTATTTCCTTATTTTGACGGATAGGTAGTTATATAACATTATAAATGATGGTCTTGTATAGTCTTCAGCAATGAAACTGTTATTTTGTAGATGTAACTGAAATGGTGTAAATTCAAGCGGTTTTTTTCCTTGCCAATGAAAATGCTTCAGAATTTCGTGACTTCAATAGATAATTCTGAAATTGAATTATATAGTTTATTATATTTTTCCTCAATATGTGAAGAGCTTATTGCGTACTTTATTATACTGCTGAACAGGCGCAGGAACTATCTGAACTTCGTGCACATAGTAGTTCGAAACGGGCAAGTCAGAAGCAGCCTGAAGTTCTTGAAGAAAATGTACCCAAGATTGATAAGTTTCAACCTTTTGTGAAGGATGAAGCCCTTGTTAGTATATATAATGTATGGTTCCACTTGTCTTTTCCAAGTACATCTCTGCTTGGTCATTTGACTTATAATAAAAGAAATTTTTAACACTTTGACATTGGCATGCAGCTTTCGTCAAAGTGCATATTTCTTTGGTCATATGATTTGCCTAAAATAGAGAAAAAATTTTAACACTTTGATATTGCTAACATTCAAATACGTTGGACATATCTCAGGACAACTTTCCTTGCACTGCTGAGCAATTTTTTAACTTATTGTTAAGTGATGACTCAAACTATATAAACGAGTACCGTTCAGCTCGGAAGGATTCTGATGTTATTGTAAGCACCTTTCCCATTGATGATGTTGTTGCAACTTGCAATTAGTGTTGCTAGCAACAATTTATTTTTTCTGTCCAATATTTTTCATGGAGTTGAATATAATTTTCACAAAATAATGTAGTGTTAAGTTTTGTTTGCTAAGAAGCACCGTTTGCACTTCCCTGTTATTAACCATAGGTTCTATAAGCATTATTCTCAACATTTATTTCTGCTAAATGATTCTGCATTACTCCATGGAGCCAACAAGTCAATGATTCTTTTGTTTAGAATTTTGATGGATTATAGTAAGATGGCTCTCTAAATCATGTGCGTTTCTAATTGATGATAAGTCGTAGATATTTGCAGTCAAGGATCAATTAGTAACAACTTATTTGTTGTTACAAAATAAATGTTTCCTACATATGACCCCAAACTCGCTTAGGTTGGAGCCACTTATTCACATTGGGGTAATGGAATGTTGATTGTGAATTACTCCATAGCTATGGCCTATGTGTCAAATATCTCAATCCTAATTGTTGTGGTAATATTCCCTGAAACATATTGAAATACTATTGCTACAATTTTGTGATTGAGGGAATTTTTGGTTATTTTATAATCTATGCTTGAATATGTATGATTTCTGATTCCATGAATTTGACCTATTATGTCAAAGATTTCTTCACCTGCATTTGATCAAGTTAAGTCTAATCCAGTGAGATGATTGGGAGCATAGACGGTGTTTTGGCTGTAGTTTTTTAGGTTGTATTCAGAACCTTGATGTTGGCTAGTTTCAGACTTAAGTATGAAGTTATCAGCTTTAAGTTCCATACTGGCTATTTATTTAAAGCTTCTTCTTTATAACTTAGAATTATAGAGAAAATTTACAAATTGCTGTCTTGTCATTACTATGGTACATTATATATTTTTAGCACTCACATTTCGTTCCCTTTCTGTAGTACGTACATAGTTGTTTTCCTAGCCAAGTCTAAGTTTTTATGTGAAGTCATAGAAGTAGGTAAAGTTTAAATCCTAGTTTCCAAGATCAATTTCATATGAGGTCAACAGGAACCTTCTTTACCTCTGTTTATCTTTCTGATTGAGCTCTCGGTCTCTCCCTTATACACGTGTCCAAGTTAGTGGAACACAAGTCATGAAGTGGTCTGAAACTTAGTAGTTTCTGGAATTCTTTGAATCCGTTTGCAAGTTTGGTGGTTTAAATTTGATGCATATTTGTGTTGCATTGTCTTCAGATTGGGCAGTGGCATCCGACAGATGAATATGAGGGTTTAGTCAGAGAATTAACTTTTCGCTCTGTGTGCAAGAGCCCCATGTGCCCCCCTGATACAGCGATGACAGAGTGGCAGCATGCAGTTTTGTCACCTGATAAGACAATATTGGTGTGATTTTGTTCATTATACTTTTACCTATTTGACACTTCTTTTTCCCTTTTGTACTGATTGCTATGGGTGCTCTGTTTTTAGGTGTTTGAAACGGTGCAACAGGCACATGATGTTCCATTTGGGTCCTATTTTGAGGTATGTTACTATGATCTATGACATTTACAGTTTGTTATTGATACATGTTTTCATATAATACAAACAGTTTTAAATAGGTTCCTATGTTTGGCATTATGATATAGGTACATTGTAGATGGCATCTTGAAACTTGTTCAGAGTCATCTTCTACCATACAAATCAAAGCTGGTGATTCTTTCTTTTCTCTAAGCTCGTTTTTTCTTTTGGGGTCTTTCGTGTTTTGTAACTCTGGATTACGGTATTAGTTCCACTTGAATGATGCTTGATTAATACGAACTTACAGTATTATTACAAGTTGAATTGGAACCAGATTGACTTTTTAAAATTCTTTTGTACCAAAAATAAACTATAAATGCTGGAATGTTGCCTGTTGAGTCAAGTATAACACTAACTTGAATGCCTGATTACTAGCTACATTTAGCAGATCGATTTTTCACAGCCAATAAGAAAAGAAAAAAGGATCTTCTAGAATAGCTGAACTGTTTTCCTGATACATTCCTTTTGTTTTCCTGCTTGTGTTTTACTTGCGCAGCATTCTTCCCTGACATGATTTCGCCTTGTTAACAGGTGCTCACTTCAAGAAATGGTGTGTGATGCAATCTAAAATCAAATCTCGAGCTGTAGATGAGGTATGCCTTCTTAGCACTTACTCTTTAACCGCTCTTGAAAACGTATGTTATGACTCGATCAAAGACTACAACGAATTGAAATCTTGTTCATTATCTAATGCAGTATAAACAAGAGGTGATCTTGATGATAGAAGCAGCTTGCTCTTACATAAACTCTAGAAAAAACTCCAACACAGATGACACTACTCAAATAACGTCTTCGGTTCCACAAGAAAGTGCGTGAACCAAAGCAATTCTACTATACGGTGCTTGGTAGCTTGATTCATAATTTGCGCGTTTTTTCCACATTTTGTTTTGATTGTTAGTAATAAATCATCTATCATTTATTTTGTAGTGTTGTAAGGTTTATGAATAGCGTTATACGTAGATGTGAATTCGCCCTGTTTCCTTAGCAATGAAGCTAAGATGGCGGTGGTGTCGTTTGTAATACCCTCACTTGTATGTAGACTGACGAACCATTATTTCATTGTGATTAGGGAATGGTTTGTTACAATTACAAATATGTTGTTTTTTTAAAGAAAGTATGTTTGTTTCTCTTAAAAGA
The DNA here is from genome assembly GCA_019425755.1 of Amaranthus cruentus. Lineage (NCBI taxonomy): Eukaryota > Viridiplantae > Streptophyta > Magnoliopsida > Caryophyllales > Amaranthaceae > Amaranthus > Amaranthus cruentus. Next base: position 5,806,237 of record CM033463.1, on the reverse strand, counting down.
TGATGGTTATACAACAAAAACAATTGTACTATGTTAATATATTTATTGTTTTAGGATCACTCTTCTTTATACAATAATTCTTCTTAATTCTTGACCACTTCCTCCTCACCCTTTTCAGGTTAAGACAATTGACTTAATGTTTTGGGTAGGGTTTTGTTCAATTTGATGGGAATCAAATGGAGTATTCAATTATCTACAATCCTTCTATGATGATGATCACAATATTTCCCCTATACCTACTACCTCTATTCAAGTGCATTAGCAAACTTTTTTTATTAGAACTTAAATTTTAGATTTTGGTTTTAGTTTGTTGATTGGTCAGATGATTTAAATATATAAAAGTATGTAAATGGTTTATAAGTTGGTCAAAAAATTGACTTTGAAACGAAAATTAAAAGTTAATACGAATAGCTTTTTCATTGGGTTTTAATTTTTTGATTTGTTTTTTCTATACTTAATAACAAAAGGTGAATAATTAATTTACCAAATATTACTTTATTAGCGACTATACAATTAACATAACTGAATCATTGATCAATTTTCAAATACTCCCAACATCAATTACAAAAGTACAAGTAGATTATCAACTCTTATAAAGTTTTTACAAAGAACTTAAATTCGAAAGTCGTTGCGGCTTGTAAGACATGTAGTTAATTATCATTGCACAATTGTAGCTATTAGGTACTCTCTATCCCTATCAAATTTGCTCTAATTTTCTATCTAATCAAATTTACCGAATTTTTATTTTTGACCATGATCTGCACTTTTTTGAAATCTAATCCATATATTTTTCTTACATTTTCATATCATTTACACATTTTTCTCATTTTTCATACAATAATATTTTATCCAGTTCACCAATTGCTTCTGAAGTAAATTTAGAAAGTATACATCACCTAATTAGCAAAAAGTAATTGTTACATGAATTGATTACTACTACTATTTTTCTAAATATAGAGTAGGATGAAAAAATGGACTTGTAAAATGGAATGCCAACAACTTATCTTAAAAAGACGGAGACGGTATTTGCTTCAGTTATGATAAGACCTGAACTAGGAGTAGTACTATATACAAGTCTTTCCTCCGTTTCATAATACTTGCTACTGAGTGTGACATGTTGTGTGGGAAAATGCCACTATCAGCAGTAAGTATTATGAAACGGAGGAAGTATTTACTAAACACAAATTCTTACTTGACACCGTCTATACAATAGACGTCTCAAGTTTTAGGACCGATCTAATTGATAAATTAAAGAAAAAACTAATTGGTAATTTTGTAAGTTAAAAGGGAGATATAGGTTGGGCTCTTGAGAGACGTCACGTTGTGGAGGAGTTCTATTTACTAAATCAAACACTTGGGTGAGTTTTTCCTTATTTAACCGCTGGAACACCCCTTAGCCCTGACTATCGGCGGACTCCTGACAGCCTTGGAAGAGCGGAAGCAAGTAACAAAACCATAGCTGGTACCCATTTTTCTGGTAATCAAATTCAGATCTGAACTCTTATGCCTTAAATCTTTAATTGATTTTAATTGTACTATCTTCATCAATTGATGTTTTGGTTATGTCGAATTTGCTTATTTAGGGTTTTAATTGGAGGAAATTATGTGAATACTATACTTGTAATCTTTGAGATGACGAAGATTGGAAAGGGGGTTGGTGGAAGTGATTGGAGCGTAAAGAAAATTTCTATTGTTTTGTGCAAATTTAGGGCTGCAAGTATATTCTGATCCTATTTTCTTATGAAAAACCATGGAAGAAGAAGACCCTTATTCTAATCATCTACCTATCGATTGTATAGTTCAATAACCTAATTAATTTTCTGTACGTTAGAATACCTAAGACTACAATATTAATCTAAAGTTGTAATCCAGCAACATCAACCAACCTTTTATATGAAGTTATTTACAAATAATCATTGCTGTCTTGATGAGTTTTAGTTCGATAATCAGGGTAATTTGTAATTAGGGTTTTTTAGCACTTTTGTTTCCTTATTTGTTTTCATTTATTTATATTAATTACTTCTTATTGTCTTTAGTTTTCTAATCTGGATGATTTTGCTGTCTTGATTCCGAATTAGTTCTCTATGGTTTGTATTATCGTTGTGTTTTTATCATCGTTTAGTTTGTTGGTAATAACTAATAAGGTTGTGTACTTTTTTTTTCAGTCTAGATTTGTAGATATTGGGTGAGTGGTGAGGAAAAATGACCACTGCAGCGAGACCTACTTGGGCACCTGCAAAGGGTGGAAATGAGCAAGGTGGTACAAGAATTTTTGGCCCATCTCAAAAGTATTCTTCAAGGGATCTTGCAGCGCATACTAATTTAAAACCCAGGTAAAAGTGTGCAAACTGATAATTAGAAAGTGATAAATTAATGAAGTTGATAGTTGCTAAATGTGATGGGTTTTTTTGTTGCTTTTGATTGAAATTTAAGTGTAACAAAAAAACCTTGGTGTTGAATTTATTATCTCCGTGAACTCAATGGCAGAGAATTTTGAGAGGAAAACCGGGGATTGCAAGTGTTTTTTTTGTTGCTTCGTAGTCTTTTTTGATCTTGCCTTGCGTTTGTCGAAACATTTGGACGTTTACAGTTTGTTTGGCTTACAGTATAGTTAGTGAAATTGAAGGATCGGAATGAAAGAAAGCTTAGGGAAAGGAAAGGAAGTGTTGTAGGGATTTGGATCTAGGATAGAAGTAATTGTAATTAGGATGGAAATAAAAATGGGTTTATCAACCATGGTTTTGTGGAAATTTTGATCAAGTTAATAATAAGATGGAGGGAAAGAATTGGAAGGAAATTATTTTCCTCTCATCTTGAAAAATTGAAACCTTCAACTTGGTAAGATTTGAAAGAAAAATAAAAACCTTGTAGTGGTACTTGCAACATTAGTCTACAACCCATCAGTTATGTCATCGAAATCCCGTTAGCTATAATGAAACACAAATAAAGAAACAACCGCTCAATTTTCTATTATGCCCCCTTTATGGCAATGACACGGCTCTTAGATTAAGTGATTGTTATCTGGATTTTTGGAATAATTGTACCAAACTATTCAACCATGTGCTAGCCTTTTGCAATAGTAACCATATAGTTTGGAATAGTTTTACATTATTGATATATTTTGTCTTATCGGTCTTTGGGAGTAGTTTAAGACAAATTATATGTTTAACATTATGAAATATTATTATTAAATAATATTATTTATTAGGCATAATAAAAGGTTTGGGAACATCTCTTGGGTTTGTCCAACGTACATTATAGTCAAAGTGATTACTTATTCCGTTAAAGTTCACTTGCTATCTTAAAATGATCAATTATAACCTTAAAGTGGAGTCTTAAAGTGATCACTTACAATCTTAAAGTGATAAATCAAAGATATATGTTGATTATATGGGTTCGTCTCATGGTAAGACAATCTCATACAAGACTTAATGTTTTTATTGTGGTTGGGTTAATTCTAGAAAAAATAAATAAGTATTTGGGCTAAAATAATATTGTATTTATCTATTGGACTAAACGAATACAATAATTATGTAATTGGGCAAAAGCTATGTTACTCGGACTCTCCATTTTTGTTGGCTCATCGGTGTTTGGTACGGCTGTTATCGGTGCCAAATATGCGCCCGGTATACCGGATTGCACATGGGCACGACACAACTTTGCAATGAAAAAGAAAGGCGTTAAAGCAGTGTCAAAAGTTGTCTTCTTCCCCATCTCGATAAACCCAGTTGAAGCTTGAATAATCAAAGAGAGAAAATAAAGATATAGAAAAAGAAGTTGAGAGGAGGGAGTAAGTCTGATTTTTGAAGAAAATGAAGGGAAATTACTGAGACAAGATGCGTTAGGGAAGTTGAAGGGTCAGTTCTTTTCAAGAAAGTCATGGGTTCTAAAAGGTCGAAAAAAGTATACTTTTTATCAGCAACGATTTCGTATGCTGATTTGCTTTAGTTCATCTAGTCGACCCCATATAGTTGGGAATAAGGCTTTAACATCATTGTGATAAAAGCTATAGACGAATAATAATAATAAATTTCGTGTGAGGATGAAGGAATTACGTCAACCGACCTCAGTGCCACAATACAATGTGCTTTAATGTGATAAATAATTGGAGCTTCCATATATTTTCTTTTTGCTAGAATATGTGATTTAAAAAGCTGTTGTCATAATCTTTTCATGGTCCTATCTCTTACAGAAAGGATGGACAAGACACTCAGGAGGAGCTTCAGAAGAGGAACCTTCGTGATGAACTTGAACAGCGTGAGCGAAGACATTTTTCTTCCAAAGACAAATCATACGGTGGTAAGCAAATATTTTATAACAAACTTTAAATTCTATTTGTCTGCTTGCCTTTTGTTTTGTATCTTGTTGCTTCTTCTCCCCATCGTTATATTTTGAAGCTGTTAATTTTTTGTTGTGCAGAGGATAGAGATCGTAGAAAGGGAAGCCATCTTCTTCTGGAAGGTAGATGTCGGCATGCCGCTCACAATTTCAACATCATGCCCAGATTATTGGTTGCATACGATTTTCTTATTTTTATGTATTTTTAATTTTATATATTTTGTGCAGGATCAAGGAGGGAAGCTGAAGATCGCATTATTCCTAAAAGTGTGGATGCTGATGATTCTGATGTTGATGTAAAAAGTGATGAGGAAAGGTCTAAACAAACTTGACCTTCTATTGCTACCTCTCGTCTTAAACTTTTAAACTGTGTTGAATTGTTACACTAGCTGGCTTATGATCCCGTTTGCTCTTTAGGTCCACTTTTTTCATGTCTTTGCATATGCCAAATGAAAGATAAAAATATATACTCCTTCCTGTTCACGATTATTGTTCCATTTGGTTTTTGTAGGTTTGTCAATGCAAATATTAAATCATAAGTTTCTTAAACTGTGTGTAATTAAAAATAATAATAAAACGAATCAAATAATATCTCACTTGATTATCTTTTAACTTAAAGATTAACAATAAAATACAAAAGATTGATCAATGAATATAAATATTAGGAAAAATTACCGTGAATAATACAATCTTTTGTTAATTTTCCTACAATAATACGAACTTTTGATTAACCATGAATAATACCAACTTTGGGGTGTTTTTTCCTAAAATAATACCAACTTTAATTTATTAACTAATTTACTAATTTTTTTGGTCATATAATCACCTATAGTTTGATTTTTAACATGTTAGGTATATTTTAGGGAAACACCCCCATAAGTTGGTATTATTCATGGTTAATCAAAAGTTGGTATTATTGTAGGGAAATAAGCAAAAGGTTATATTATTCCTGGTAGTTTTTCCTAAATATTATCATTGCACGAAATGGGACAAGAATAGGAGTATGATTGTATTATGGCTTATGTAGCTTACAGTTTCCTCCTGTGCATTTCTCATGTCATATCTAAAGTCCATATTTCCTTCTTTTTCAGTGATGAGGATGATGACGATGATGAGGAGGATGACACTGAAGCTCTTCTAGCAGAGCTTGAACAAATAAAGAAGGAAAGGGCTGAGGAGAAGTTACGAATGGTGAGACTGTTTATACTTAAAACTGGTTTTTATTTGATTCCGCAGCTTGGGGGGTTGTCATATTTTGATTTTCATTAGTTCTTCATTCATACTGATTAATGAATGTAATGCATTGTATTATGGTGAGTTGAAAACTCGATTACATCGTTGTTACGTCCTTTGCAGGAACGACAGCAACAAGAGGAAGAATTGAAAGTCAAAGAAGCAGAACTAATGAGGGGAAACCCTTTACTTAATATCAACGTCACCGGTCCAACTAACTTCAATGTAAAACGAAGGTGGGATGATGATGTTGTATTTAAGAATCAAGCTCGCGGTGAGACGAAAACAGCTAAACGCTTCATCAATGATACCATCAGGAATGATTTCCACAGGAAATTTCTACACAAGTACATGAAGTGAACTGTTTTTATTTCCATTCGATGTAAACAACTGATTTTCCTGTATCCATGAGTATGAAAACTAAATTTCTTGATAATGTTCGTTCGATTGTGAAGCTCTGTATTTGAATGTGCGGCAATGTTTGTATCAAAATTACTTCACCTTTTATGTCCTGATTTTAGATTTGTGTACTCAAATCTTGTTATCATCTCTTCCTAAGATTTCGATTTTGAATTTTATTTCAACGTTTTATTCCTGCTATAACAGCGCCCAGCGGGTATAAAACGCCAAATCCAACAACTTTCGAGATAAATTGCGCTTTCCTCATTTGTCCAATTCCTTTGATACCTTGTGAAATTGTTTCTTTGGCTGTGCAGTGTACTATTTGTCTACCAAATTTCAATTTTAATTTGTGTTCATTAACCTGGTAAAATAATTCGAGTATTGTAATTTGTAGTGACATGTTTTGTTAACTCTAGTGTTTAAGGCTTTATATAAATTATAAATAGTTGTAAATTGTGGAGCACCATGAATTAACTACTAGGGACTAAGATTGGGCACATGGTACGACTATGAGTCTACAACACAAGTTGACATGATTTGTCACGCATGACGAGTGAACGAAGGGCCAAACCGCTAGGTACGACCCGACACGAATTTTGACATTTTGTACTTATACTATATTTTTTCTCAGTACTATACTTAGCTCTTTTTATGTGAAGTATCAATTTAACAACAATTAACAGACCAACAAGCTAAAACAAAATGCTCTAACTACTTCACCGTCACATGTTTATTCGACAATAGTCATTTGAAACCAACATAACTTGAGCTTTTTCCAAGATCAACGTAAAATTCAAGGAACATATCCTGTGAGAACTGGCCGAGGCACCAAACTCTATACGTTTGCTTCATGGCTTGGTCACTATGACTGGGCAGCTGTGCATATAATTTGGAGAAATTGACCATCTTCAATCAGACTTTGTGATACTTGTATTTCTGGCCAAGATTAAATCTCGTAACACTGTCACTGAATCCGCTAAGCACGAGGGTCCTCACAGCCTCGACACCTTGTTCCAAAGCAGCATCAATCTGTCCATTCAACCACCAACACTCAACAAAACAAACAAAAAAAAACCTAATAGTTGGATCATAATGTAATCCATCTAATCAACTATGGCATGATCCATTTGGGCAGCGTTTCGAGTTCTCTAGAAAAGGGTTTTACGAAAATTTGGCCTGACTTCAGTTGGTCTGATCTAAGTTTTTGTTGGGTTTGGCGTAGCCTGACGTCTTGGACCTAAAAGGGCCAATGTGCCCGTGATCAACTTGGACAAACCAGTAATGGAAATTTGTTGGTTAAACCCAAAATCTCACCTCGTCTTGTATGAGACCATCCCACCATGAGACGGATACATATAATTAGTCCATTTCTCAAATTGATCATTTTAAAATTGTAAGTTATCACTTTAACACACTAGATGTACATAGGTCAGCGCAATAGAGATTGTTTCACCATCAGAGCGTCACATCGAGTCCTCTCCTTAATGTAGTTTCATACTTTTATACGAACAAATAAAACAAGACAGTGAGATTGTGAAGCTGTTTGGCTGAAGGAAGCTAAGACTTGGGCATATGAACAGTGTTTCATGCTTTTGAAAGCTTTCTCGAGTTCTCAAAATAAGCATGCGAGAAAATTGAGATATTAATTACCTGTTTTCGCTCAGTAGAACTAAACTTTTGTAAAAGAAAAGCTTTCATATCCATATTTCCCGGTGGATTCCCAATACCTGCAAGTAATAAACTTTTGAATAAAAAGGTTGCAACTTGATTATCTAGCATTTTCTCTTTTACAGGAAGAAAAACTGTTTTGCAGAAAACCAGCCTATGCATAACCGAGGGAACTCCTTCCGTCCATCTAAGTGTCCCATGATACTCTTAACTCTGCAATAGTAACAATCCAAAATCAGAAACTTAATAGTGAGTAGTGAATGTGGATTAGCAATATTGTGAACGTTCGATCTGGTACAAGGTGAAAACTGGTAAGATAACGCCTTAAGGACGTGAAAAGAGAATCAAGAGTTTATGTGAATTGAATTTGTGCCCCAACTTGGTTTTTGCAATTGAATTTATGTGAATTTTTCATTTTACTCATTTGGTTACCAACCATGAGTATCGAGGAAGCTGATGAAATGGAGATGAAGATGATGAACAATTGGCAGGAGAGAACTACGAAGTTTATCAAGAAATCAAATTTCGCATGGTAGTAGGATCCTATCAAATTTCGGAAATGCGGCATGCCATTTGTGGGCGGCGACCAACAACCTTTTCGTACTTAATACTTATAAGCATAAAATCTTTGCTCATTGGACACCACATTCAAGCAATGTTGCACACCGCTTTGGGGGGGGGGGGGGGCCAGAATTCATACAGAGTACACAAAAGTGCAGTTTTGTCGTCATGTAAATCCCATCCAACTATCCAAGCAGAGGTTATTAAAAATTCAGCATGTGGTCATCAGTTTTTAATGTTTCGAAACTATATCGGACGAGATTACATGGTGATTAGTGACTACTAAACACCAACCATCTATAAAAGCAACTTACCCATTGTGATGACCATGACCTCCTTTCGGCTGAAGTCTTAAAACACCATTAGGCAAGCTCATCTCGTCATAGACCTATAAAACAGCTTTAAGCATTAAGTGAAACCAAATAAAGACGATGTTTTACTACTTTAATTAAGTTATCCTTTCTCAGCAGCATTTTTCATACCAATAAGATGTGGCGCAAAGGTACTTTGTAATATGCAGCCAGAGGTCCAACCTTAAAAATTATACAAATTGCAAGTTAGACATGAAATAAGATGCAAAAACAAGAAAAATTTAGATTTTAAATAGAAAAACAATTGGCTTTACACAAAATATAGCAACATATCGAATCACATTGTGAAAAGGAGCTTGAATAAATAGAATATGGTGTGTAACATTGGATGTCAGATCTTTACGGTTTAAACATAGTATTGCTCAAGTACGTATGTAAAAGTAAAAACATTACTCTGTTGTTCATGTCATTTTGCCCCAATTGGGAATAGCAAGGAGATTTAGAAGTTGGATATAGTGGAATGAAGTGTTGGGATCATTTAGAAGTAATAGAATATAGAGAGTAAAAGTGGTGGACTCAGAACTACAACAACAATGCCAGAGCCTTAATCCCAAAAGATTGGGGTCGTCTACATGAACCTATATATCAGTTCCAATGGTCGTCTATATGGATTCTTTTTCTCTATTCATTTCGATTTTATACCGTCTCAAATTGTACATCTAGATCTTTCATATACTTTTCCACTTCTATCTTCTAAGTCATGTTATGTCTTCTTCTCTCTGTTTTTTAAGTCTCTTGAGTTCCAACTATCTATATTCCTAACCAGTTCGCTAATATTCCATCTTTGCACTTGTCCAAACCATCTTATAAGTGGTGGAGTCATGTCCCAAAACAGAATGGGGCAAATTAAGTGGGACACACTAAATAGAAAATAGGGAACATAGAGAGGGACGATGAGAGTAAATCTCATTTCCCCATAAACATCATTTTTCATTTCACTAGAAAGTAATCCAAAGTATAAACACATCAGGCCTTTGCACATTGAGATATGGTACAACAAGACTGGTAGATTTTCCCTTCATTCTCTGGTGTTACATACTTAAATTCCCTGGTCATTAGCAGGGATATTGAAGAATGAACCTAATAATAGCCTAAGAGTTTCTTTTCGTTTCAAATCATGCCAAAGGCTTCAATTTTCAAGATTCTTCAGCAATTTGTCCAAGTTTTAACCAGTGTAACATAATTTGTTGGCTAAATCGCTTTTAAAATTCGCGATTCGCTCAAAATTTCCACAAAATATCTCAAAACCGACCATAATTCACTTTTTTTATTCGTGATTTTCAAGAGATTAGTGCATCATGTGAAACTTGTTTGAACCATCAAGAAATTCAAAGAAACATGCTTTCTTTTACACTCAAAGAAGTATAACACAATAATTAGTACACAAATGCCACAAGTCCTAGAGCTCCTACGATTATAGCTAAAGAACATAGAGAGTACCGATTCTCCACTGTAATTCATATATGCTTGAGGTTTGGCCAGGAGAATTGGAACATCTCCTATTGAACCTGCATTGATTAGGCCATATGATGAACAATTTGAAAACCAAGTAACCTATATAGACAGTGACAAATTAACTCAATATAAGGTCACAAAATATATTAAAAGGAAAACTGAACCAAAATTGTGCTAAGCACCTATTCCTATCAAGGCTTTTGATTGTATGGTGTTCAACAAAATGCCCTCCGTCTGAGAAATTTTATCAATCATCTCAAAGCCCACCTAGTAAGAAAACAACAAAAGAAAATAAGAGCTTGTCAAACGAATAGCTGCTTTAGAAAGGCTTATCATTTAGTAACTATTAACCCACTAAAACATAAAAAAGATAACAACTTTCCAACAACACCCTAATTTACTCTTGACAATCAATCGGTAAGCAAGGATTGGGTTTAGAAACTGCATGTTCAGGCCTTTTCAGTTTGAAGTTCATGCACGCAGCTATTAAAAAGAATCACTGACTAAATTTTCACCATATAAACAGTTCAGTATATCGGGAGCCTTTACTTTCACTTGTACCCACATTCTGATCTCTCGCTCGACCCGGTCGAGTGACCTCACTTAAGTCGCTCGACCCGGTCGAGCAAATCTGTCGAACATTTTGTTATGTATGCAAGATGTTATATCCATTCATATGTATTCATTTTAGTTTACTTCTTGTTTCAAAGACTATATAAGACTCTTATATATTTCTTGTACATAAAAAAGCAAGATCAAATTGATATATATCAATTGGGAATTAAAGTTGAGTGCCACATTCAAATCTTAGGGTTTTAGTGAGAGATTTTGGGGACTTTTCTTCATTCTTCTCATAAATTTTCAATGTTATGCTTTGTATTCATTAAACTCTAAAGCAATAATATTCATTCAATTGTTCAACGCTGGGGTTTTTTAGTCTAATATCAAATTGATATATTAGGATTTTCCCATGTGTGTAGTTTTCTTTGTTTTGCATTTTCTGTTTTTGATCTTTATTGAGTTCTTTCCTTGTTCATTTGAATCTTACTCTAACATTTTCACATTTTAATGTTGTTGTGATGTTGTGATTGATTTAAAGCCTAAATAATTCAAAAACCACCTAAAAATATATAATAGACATGCAAGAATGATATATATACTTTGTTGGGTAATTCATCACACCTTTCATCACAAATATCATTTTATCAAGACAACAACAAAAACACAATTGGGAAGAACAACAAAACTAGATAATCATATGGAAACTGTTAAGAGTATATAACATATTCTGGGGCCTCAACATTCGAACCCGTGACCTCTTGTCACGTTGGCTTCTCATACCATGTTAAGGAACCAACTCAACCAAAAGCTTAAGCTAATGGTTGAGGCCCAGAATATATTATATACTCTAACACGCCCCCTCACACGAGAGCCCTTTAGGCTAGAAGCGTGTATGCAACACAGACTCTCCTTATACCTGGAGCTAAATATTCCAGTTAAAATCCAAAAGCTTAAGCTAATGGTTGAGCCCAGAATATGTTATATACTCTGACATAAACAAATGTAAGACACACCAAATATAATAAAAATCACATATTTATGTTTAAATGACATTAAATTGATAGAAAAGAAAATTCATAGAAAGGGAATAAAGATAAATTACATTATGTCTAGTGCCATGATACTTATTTCCAGGGTTACCCAAACCCACAATAAGCCAAGGAGTGTACTCTACGTTTGTAGCTTTTGAGTCCAATGAAGATGAAGAAGCAACAGCTGAAACTCGAAAAGTAGATGGGGCAAACCGATTTGCTCTGAAATGGGTATTTTTAGGATATTGAATGAGAGTATATGGAGCTGAAATTGCACACAACATTGAAGATAATTTTCCCCAATTGAAAAATCAGTACCAAGTTGATAGCAACACCATTACAAATCACAAAAAACTTCAAATTAAGTTTAGAAAAATAGCGGAATTTCAGCGAATTAGAGGGTTGTCAGCTGAAGAATTGCTTGTACTTCTACTATATAATGAGGGGTGAAAACGGAATTGTGATATCAATTGGTACACCTTATCAGTTTGAGAGAAAGCCAAGAGTATGAAAAGATAGTTTTCAAGCGTTATTAAGTTCGGATTGTTTGGTAAATGTCGATCATCATACCTGGTGGAGCGGGTATCCCGCTCCTAGACAAATTATAGTCAGGATTCGGAGAGGGACACCCGCTCCTAGACAAATTATAGTTAGGATTCGATGAGGAAAGATAGACGGCAGCTTATACCCATATAGAAAAGTGCGGTTAAAGAGTTCCCGGCTCTAAAGGATCTTAAAAAAGGAGACTTTTTTTAAAAAGCGGATTTTTATTTCTCCAGCCTCGTATTGGGAGATGTGTAGAAATCCAACCTGATAATAATATTGAATAAAAAGGGAGTATAAATAATCTTAAAAATTAATTTTATATTTTTTTTGAATAATTTTATATTGATATGGTGAAAATAAAGAAAAACTTAGTAAAATTGTATTATATATTTATGAGGAATTTAGTGTAATAATGAGTGGATAAAATTTAAAAGTAAGTTAAAATATATAGAAGTATATAAGAATTATTAAAGAGATTAGTAGATCATAACAAAAAAATATAAGTGAAATAAATACGATAGGATAAACTTTGAATCAAAAAGAAGTTGGCCATGTTGAGATTCAAGTTTCAACTGATTTTTACCAATTTAAATTGACTTTTACTGATAATTTTACTGATTAAAACTGATTTTATTAATTGAAATTGAATTGTTTTTATAAATTGTGATTTATATGTACTGATTAAAACCAATTTTATTGATTGTAATTAATTTATACATAGTTTCATAATTAATTTATATTAATTAAAATTAATTTTACTTAGTAATACTGATTTTAACTAATTACTTATTTGTATAAGTTGAACTCAATTTGAATTGGTTGGGACTTGGGATAGATGGTGAAGTACCTGGTTAGAAAAAGTATTAGATAGTGGGCGTGTAATGCACCACTGTATTAAATATTCTAACATATTTGTAGAAACTAAGAAATTGAATATGTGACATATATGTGGAAACCAAGAAATTTAAATTTAAGATATAACTTTTATATTGTAAAATTGAAAGGATTTATAAATGATTGAAAAGAATGAAATACTATTGGGAAATAATACTCAAAAGATAATTTGACTTATAATGTAAAATTTTATAATTAAAAAGTAGTAAAGTCAAAAAATATAAATATTAGTCATAATTATAATGAAATTATCATTGAATTTTAGAGTAAAAGCTTTTATTGAGAAAGTGTTTTTAAAATTTTTTATTTTTAGGCAAAAATGTGTTACTGTTTTTCATGATACTATGAGGCAAAAAATTGTTACTTTAAGAAAAAAAATCATAGAAAGTTGTTACTTTTTTACATAAAAATGTGTTACTTTTTAATATGTTTGTTTTTTAGAGCATTTTTTTTTTTCTGAAAGTAACACTTTTTATACCAAAAAGTAACAACTTTTTTTTAAAACAAAAGTAGCATTTTTTTGTCCAAAAGTAACACATTTTTTGTAAAAAAGTAACACATATTTATTAGGGAATTTGGTTCTCACGGTTCAGCTTGGTTTTCACTTGACCCTATAAATATAAATATAAGGGTAATGATATTTACAGCCCTAAATAAAATTTAACAAATTCATTTTATCATTATTAATTTTAAGTTCTCAAGATAATCTAATCTAAAAATTGGTAAACAACTAGTATTTTATATAATGATTTTTAAGTTTCCAAGAAATAATAAATATTAAAATAATAAAGTATAATTAATTACTTATGTTTCCAAAGTAAAAATAATATTAAATTAAATAAATTAAATATACACCCTTAGGTTGTATGTATCATTTTCCTAAATATAAATATAGATTTTGAGCGGCAAATTGAAATTCTGCACCAAAAAAGTCAGGCGTTTTTCTATTGACATATTGAAGCTTCTTCAGCAATTTTTCTCACCAAAATCTCTCAACCCCTCCCCGTTCTCGTTACCGAAAATGGCTCGTAACAAGGTAAATCCTACTCCATTTCTTCATCATCTTGCATAATACGATCTTAATTTCATTTTGTCTATCTATCTTTCAATACACCTCTTCATCACTATAAGTTCATTATCACTGTGTATCGTCAAATTATTCTGTTTATGTTTTTTAGGTAATTCTCGAGTTTTGTTAATTTGTGAAAATTTGAGGTTTTAATAGTCGTTTTAAATGACATTTATGCACTTTTTATAGCATTTTTATTAATTTTGTTTAATTAAGGTATGGAGAATGTATACATGAATTTTAGTTTTAATTTTCTGAAAACTTGTGGCAACTAGAATATTCAGGTTTTTGATTGTAATACTTTGATCTGGATGACGTTTTTGAATTTTGATAAGAGCATACATACATATGTGTATGTCCTAATTGAGTAGAAGATGTTTAGAGTTAGGGTTTGAGAGAGGAATGTTTCGATATGTTGGTTTGTGAGCACTGAGCTGCTTGTTTGTTATTTGTATAAAAATTATTTACCTTTTCTCTTTAAATTTAATTTAAACTATAGTTTGTTGGAGCTGCAAAAAAGTGAGAAGTTTTGGTCTTGTGTACTCCCTCCTTCCATTTCATTTAGAACTATTTTTCATTTTAAATTGTCTCTTCCATTTTACAAAATTTCTATTTTTAGAAATTGCCCACCGTCCATATATTTTAACTCTTTTTAACTTCATTTATACAATTCATTCTCTATCTTTATTTTATTATCAAATATCTACATTTTTCTTAGAAACAACTTAATTTCTCTTTGATACAATCCCATAGGGACAAGCATGGGCGAAGTCAGGATTTTAAATTAGGGGGTCAAATAATCGATATACTAGAAAATATTTACCAGTGTCGGTTATTACGCTATCCGGGGTAGTCGATCGTCTAGAGCCCCTAGAAATAAGAGACCTCAAATATTAAATCGCGTCATTCAAACTTGAGTCCGAGCAAGACTTTTAAAGTAATTTGTTTGATTTGTAAACTTTTTTTATATTTGAAATTATATAATGTTACAATATATTTTGTCTTAAATTATTTTTCTGTGGTGGAAATTTTTTTATCTTTTAATATAATAAAAGATCCTATTTTAAAAAGACATCGAAAAAATAAATAGGGCCACTAAAATCTTTGCTCTGTCCCTATTATTTATTATATAAAGATTAAAGCCTAGTTAAATTATAAAAATTTTAAAACCATATAGACTTTAATGAATTTGGATCATAGTATAAATTATATTCAACAAATAGAGTTGAAGTTTTCATATAATTATCTCTTTTGGAAAACCGAGTGTTTTTGACTCCATTATTCGCCTATTAAGTCTTCAAAAAAAATACTATTAAAACTAATTATAGCAAAAATATAACCCACACTGAAAAGGATGAATGAAAATGATGAAAGATATAATGTAATGTCGTTTTAATATAAATTTTTTAGTTTGTTAAAATATAATAGTTTGAATTAGGATTTGATCCCTTAACCTTATGTTACAAATGTGTTATTCCAACCATTAAGCTATAGTCATTTTTGTTATATTTTTTATCTCTTCAAACTATAAGCTTGGACCAACTCCTCCGACCGTATTTTTCATTAATTTAAATGACATAAGTACACAATGTTACAATTTTTGGAACATGCTTTTGCTAATACTTTCATTTTCATCACCTTTTGGTAACAGGATTCGCTGGTTTTATTGCTTGATGTTGGTCCGAAAATGCATGGTGTACTTCTACAAGTTGAGAAAGTTTGTGCCATGCTTTTGGAGAAGAAGGTTGCTGGTTCTGTTTTATGTTCTCCTTCCTTTCTCTTTTTTAAAATTCTGTCCCATATCTTTATGCTAATGCCAAAATTCTCCAATTTATATTTGTTTCTTTGAATGCGGACAATTTGAGTTTTGTATAACTCTTGCAAAATGATGTGTGTAGAATGGATTAGTCATCAATGTATAGTAGTATTCTGAAATAATCTTTCCTGTGCTTGCAGCTACTTTACAACAAATTTGATGAAGTGGGAATTGTCCTATTTGGAACTGAAGGTACATTATCTCATGCTATTCTTTCTACCCTTTCACCATAAAGAAGTAGATAAATTAATTAGCTGCTCAATCACGAGTGTTGAAAACAAACTCTGTAGTTTTATAAGCAACAATGTTTGAGCTTGTCATTAAGTTGAACCTAGAAGGGAACTTCATTTTGGGTTTTGACTTTTTAGGTAATTGTTTGTTATTGTATCACGCTCCTTAACAAAAATACCAAAGCTTTATTCCCATACCAAGGGTGTTGGCCAATAACCAACACATACGATTTATCACGATTCACGTATGCTTCAGTGCCTCACTGCCTTCATCTTTGCTTGTACTATCTCAATGGAATTCCTTAAGGCTTAATTCTCCTTTTGCACCTACTCTAAAAGTTAACATCGCAGAAACCTTGAGCCAAAGTATCTTACCTGCAAGCTCGTTTCAGAATTGTGTAAATGGTCGTACTTATGCTTTAGAAATGGTAGTACGTTCAGTTTTAGTATTATGTAATTTTTGTCAACGATGTCTTTGTTAAACATTATAATATAAAAGGGGTTCAGGTCATATTATATTTGAACGACTTTTGGAAGTAGAAAGAAGAAAGGCTAGCATGAGAGTGAAACTTAGTCACTTGTATATCATATGTTGACTGTTTGGTCTTTTGCTGTACTTTTTTAGATTTAACTTTTATTGTGTTTATATCATACCATCACTACCATATGGGTGAAAATGTTGGTCTTTCAAAAGAGATCATTGTGGGGAGATCGGTGGATGAGATGCTTATGTTAAGAAGGGGAGCCTAGGGGCACTTATTCAAGTGCTGTGTGACTGAAAGCATATAGGTTTGAGTCTTTGAAGCAGTCTCTTGCCGAAATGTAGGGTAAGGTTTACCTCTATTACACCCCTTTTGTAGTCACCTTCCCTGGTTCCTCGCTCGGCGGTAACATGACCATATATAGGAGTGAGCAAAGAAGGGACCATTGGGATTGATTTCTAGACTAACGTTAGATAAACTACATCAATCAATTTCTCATACTGATTTATTTTACTTCATGTAGCTGATTATATATGTTGGGATTAAGGTTTTGACATTGTTTGTTCTTGTGTGTGCTTATTGGTGCATTGACGAGCCTTTGTATCGTTATTTCAGAAACAAAGAATGACCTCACTGTTGAAGTTGGCGGATATGAAAATATTGTGGTCTTGAGGAGCATTAAGGTTGTAGATGGAGATCTCGTTGATGCTCTAGAATCACTTCCACAGGGGACTGTTCCTGGTGACTGTATCTTTTTTATTAGCTGTTATTGTTTTGTAATTTCAGTTTCATGTTTATTATATATTTTTTCAAGGTTTTGACCTGCCTCAAGAAACCTTGGCAAAAAATGTTTTACATTTGCTGAATGCTGTTGTGCCTTTTTTTTTACTTCATGAAAAAGTTTTCTTTCTCTTAAATATATGCTTAATTCAAATGCGTGCTGCGTCATTGTTAATGTCATAAATTATAATGATAGTGAGTGAAATTTGTGCCGTTTCTGCCGACTTTCACGCCATTTTATGTCAAATTCTGTGGAGTTTGCAACATGCTATTAGTGCCACTTGACATGTTATGTTTTATATTTATCACCTAAAACTGGAGCAAATTTTGGTTCTACTCTGCTGTTTTTGTACTTTCAATAGCCCATAGTGAAATTATGTGATTTGTGCTCTAAAATTCAGGCTATTATATTCAATAGTACTGTTACCTACATCCTTTAATTTTAAATTTGATGCCTTGACTCCTTTCTTAGTTCTTGACGCAATTGTTGTTGGGATGGATATGCTAATAAAGAAGTATGGACCCACTAACAAGGGAAAGAAACGCCTTTGTCTTATCACCAATGCGCTCTCCCGTTTGAGAGATCCTTTTGAAGGAACAAAAGAAGATCAAGTCTGCGCTATTGCTCGGCAGATGACTGAGCAGGCCATGAAATTGGAATGTATTGTAGTTAGAGGGGAGCTAAGTGGTGATGCTGATAAGAATGTGATGGATGAAAATGACCAGCTATTAGACCTTTTCACAAAGAGAACTTGTGCAAAGACTCTTTATGTTGAAAATGCAACATCACTGTTAGGAGCTCTCAGGACTCGGAGCATAGCCCCTGTTACGATTTTTAGGGGCGATCTTGAAATAAGCTCTTCTCTAAAGATCAAGGTTAGTTTCTTTCTTTTTTTTTATTTTCTTTTTTCGCATTCATGGTTAAATGTCAACTGATGAATAGCTGGATGTAATTCTTGAAAGATATATTCTTTTGCTTCTCTAAGGACAGAAAACTCAGTTTGATTCTCTTTTGCTACTTTATCTCTAATACACGACGATAATAGATTTGGGTGTACAAGAAAACTTCCGAGGAAAAATTTCCAACCCTAAAGAAATATTCAGATAAAGCACCAGCAACTGATAAGTTTGCCACTCGTGAGATTAAGATTGACTACGAATATAGAAGCATTCATGAACCTGACAAAATAGTGCCTCCAGAACAAAGGATAAAAGGTTATCGTTATGGACCAGAAGTGGTACCCATCTCATCTGATGCTTGGGAAGCTGTCAAGTTCACAACGGAGAAGGGTGTGAAGCTCCTTGGATTCACTGATGATAAAAACATTCTACGGTTTGGCTGTTTGTTTAAACTGAATTTCTTACTCATATGTTCATTTGTATTACTCAGGTCTAGCAAATTAATTAATAAATTGCTCTTCTCATTTTTCCAGGCAATATTACATGAAGGATGTCAATATATTCATTGCTGAACCTGGCAAAAGAGAAGCTATGATTGCTGTTTCTGCTTTGGCTAAAGCAATGAAGGAAATGAATAAGGTAGCCATAGTTCGTTGTGTTTGGAGGCAAGGGCAGGCTGGTGTTGTGATTGGAGTTTTGACACCAAACATATCCGTGAAGGACAATATTGTAAGTTTTCCTATTCAGTTTCAGTGCCATTTTTGTTTTTCTGCATAGGAATCTCTTTGTTCCTTAGTTCTTGTTTCACTATTCTTTCCTCTGTTTCTTTTGTCGTCTAATTTCCCCCTTCATGTGGTTTTCTGGATGTGTTATGCGAGAAGCCTGATTCCTTGTATTTCAATGTACTGCCGTTTGCTGAGGATGTACGTGAGTTTCAGTTTCCATCTTTCAAGAACCTTCCGGAAATATTTCAGCCCTCTGAAGAACAGCAGGTGGCTGCTGATAATCTAGTGAAAATGTTTGATCTTGCACCACCTGCCAAAGAGGAGAATCTGAAGCCTGACCTCACACCAAATCCTGTTTTGGAGGTACTTTTTACTGTCTGCTTAAATGTCTTCATTCTATATTGTGTCTTGTGGTGTGGGTTGAGAGCATTATTGCATTAGCGCGTTGTCTTCCTCTTTTAAAACTTGGCCATTATTAATCTATTAAGTTAACTCTTCACCAAGCTTATTGTAAAAAATTCAGGTAATAATGCAGTATTAAAGCTACTGTCATGGTTATCAAAATAGCGATGTACGATCCTACGATCCAGATCGATGCCAGCGACTAAAATCGTGCATAGGATCGGAATCAGTCAAGATCGTGCATAGGATCGGTCAGGATCAGTGGTGGGATAGGTCAGAATCGTGTAGCATCGTGGGCAAGATCGTTAGAATCAACTAGGATCGATAGAATCGGTCAAAACTACTAATTAAAAAATTTTTTTGCTAGTATCTTTGTTCTTTTTTGCTTACTATGATCTATTGTTAAATCCTTGTGTGTATGTGCTCTAAATATGTTATGTGTAGTGTATATCTTATACATAGATTGTCATTTCATTAAGAATAGAGAAAAAAACGGCATTAAAAAAAGTAATATATGTATGTATTTTAAAATTTAAGAAAAATCTTAAGGAAATGTATGGGTTTTGAGAAAATTAAGGCAAAACAATAAACATAGACATAATATAACTTGTCTGCAAATTTGTAGGATCGTCCGATCCTACGATCCAATCCCACAAGTTGATTTCGATCCTACGTAGAATCCCGATCCTGACAACCTTGACTACTGTCATCTTTATTATTGTCTGCTGATACCACTCTTTTGTTCCATTCTATTTCTCAAGTTTGGTTCTTTGACTTGATTAGTTATGTATTTGGTGATTATTTTTTTTGAAGAATATTTGGTGATTATTTTATTCTATGCATGTTGCAACCAACCCAAACCCCGCCTAGGTAGGAGCCATAGTGACATTGGGGGTGATGGAATGTTGTTGATGAATCATTTTCATTTGTACATGCGGAAGGGATCTGAATTAATTTGTATCGTGAAATCGTGATTCATTTTGTAAGAGGATTGATTTTATAGATGTATCTCATCTCAAGGATAGGAAAAGTTGGAGCATGTTTTCATACTATGTTAAATTTTAACACTTGATATAATCTTTTGTGCCTATGGAAATGAACTACGAATAGTTGGCAGTGTATCGAGCTATCTAGTCACTAAGCTTTTGTAATCTCTTTTTGGTATGTTGTTTCGACTTTCAACTCTATTTTCATAATGGATGAGATAATTGAGAAATTAAGATGTCTCTGACTGGTTAGCCATCTTATGTCCATACAGAGGTTTTACCACTTTCTAGAACTAAAAGCAAAGAACCCAGATGCAGCTGTGCCTCCACTTGATGTAGCCTTGAAGAGCATAACTGAACCTGATGCAGAATTTATTTCTCAAAACAAGTCTGTAATCGATGAATTTCAAAGATGCTTTGAATTAAAGGCAAATATAAAGGTGGGGAGTTGGCTTTATCGTAGTCTTATAGTAAACCTGGTTACTTTCTTTGCAGGCACTAACTTTTTTCTTTTTCTACAGAAGAAAAAATCAACTAGGTCGACTAGGGAGAGGCCATCTGGATCTGATGATGAGAAAGAGGCTCCAGAAAACCTTGATGAGGGGAAACCATTGACGACCACTCGTAATAATTCTGCGGTTAAGGTTGAGAACAGGGATGAGAAACAATCTAATGAGACCCATTTTAATGCTCCGGCAAATAATACTGCGGCTGTTTGTGAGAGTATTGAAAATATTGCCCCAATCCAGGAATTCGAAGCTATGTTGTCTCGTAGAGACAGCCCCGATTGGGTTGTTAAAGCAATCAGAGGTTTGAAAACCAAAATTCTTGACCTCTTGGACGACTCAATTGATCGAAATAACTATGATAAAGCTTTAGCGTGTCTTTTTGCTCTTCGAAAAGGCTGTGTACTTGAACAGGTGTGTCTCTAACTATTTCTCATTGCAAATTGGCTCCTGTCTTTTTTTTTTTCTGTTGCTTCTCATCTTGTAATGTTTGAAAGAAGATTGTTTATTAATTTCCAAGACTCGTAAAATGTGCTTAATCTAGATAGCATTTCATGTTTTTCCTCTGCTTGACAATGCTTCCTGGATAATTGGATTGAAGTTTCGGTGGCGAGATCGGCACTATATTTAATTTTGGCAAATTAATTACTACTTTCTACACTATGACGCGTTTTTTTTGGTTTCTATTGAGAACCCCGACTGATAATAATTGCCATGATCTAAAATTCCATCCACTTGTTTTGAATCTTGAAGCTTGTTTATATTGTAGGAACCTGCACAATTCAACAATTTTCTGGGCTATCTTAATAAATATTGCAAGGAACAAGACTTGCATGATTTTTCCGAACTCCTCGGCTCAAAAGGGATGACATTAATCACAAAGACAGAAGCCCCAGACAGGTTAATTTCTAATCTTCCTGCGAATCTTCACTTTTTTCTAATTTGTCGCTTCACTCGTCTATTTCTTGGTTCTTCTGCCAAATTTACCCTGGCTCATTTTTCTAGTACTATATTGTTATTCAGTTAATTTTTCTTTAGATGGGATTATTCAGTGACGTTGCATCTAAATCATCTTTTGGTTCAGCGATGTGCCAGATGAAGCTGGGAGAAGTTATCTGGTAAACCGCGAGCTCAAAGTTGAATAAGAGCTTTTTGGATAATTGATCTGCTGTTTTTCTGTATATATATTTGATAAGGGAAGCTGACTAAGTGGATGTGGAGACGGAGGAGCCGAGGAGTGGTTAAAGTATTACTGTATTAGTAATGTGTAATTGACAGAATTATGCTAAATTGCTTTGTAACTTCTATCCCCAAATATTTGCCTCCGTTTTTCAATTTTGGGTTGTACCTAATTTACTTGGTGTTATTTTTAAGTTCATTCATATTCGTCAATTAACGAACCATTTTTAAAGGAGAATTTAATTCTAAAAATTTCACCTTTTAACGTTCAACTTTTAAAAAAACTTAATTATCTAAAATAGCTTAGTGTAACATCCTTGCATGTCAGGACTTCTGTCGCCTCAGCATGCAACCCATCAAAAGTACTTGTACTCCCTATTTTTCAAGCGTTAGAATACCAACACTATGCATAACAAAATTGAAACACAAATGAATTGATACAAGAGTTGAAATATGATTTAAATCAAGTTATGATTCACCTAGTGCATCAAAATAAATGCTTGTCACTTTTAGCATGCATCAGTTGTATTTTTGATCAAATTTAATAGAAAGAAATTAGATTAGATAAAGAATAATATAGAAACCAATAAATGATAAAAAAGAGTTAAGATGAACACAAAAAAAAAACAGTAAATGACATTAAAAGGAAGGTGGAATCATTGCCAAAAAATGGTACAAAATAAGTAAAATATATTCCTTAAAAATGGAAAATTGTGCAATTTGAGAGGGATAAAGGTAGTAGTAGCCAAATGATAGAGAAATAATTCTTTGTTTCCTTCATCTTCCTCATTAGTTATGGATGACATAGTAAAATGTGTAAGGAATGACATTTGGGGATTATCATCTAACAGAAATCTGTAATCGCAATCATATTACAAGTTTACGACTTACGAATGCAAGTAGTCATCAAATTCCAACACCCCCAGTTAATGTTCAGAGAGCAAACCAGTTCCAGATCATGAAGGAGATTAACTAAACTTGAACATAGGGGATTATCATCTAACAGAAGATCCAATTAGAAACAAGGGTAAAAGACTATCTATCATTTGGGGAATACAAAAAGGCCATGTCAAACCGATATCCTGTAACACCCACATCAGCTAGTAGCAGATTTGAGCTTGCCGCGTAGAAACTGCAGGACATGTTCGCGCTTCCAGTTATCAATTCTACAACACAGGAAACAGAAATGATTGTGGTGTTATGTACCAGCAAACAAGCAAAAGAAAGACATGTAAAAAGACAGTCACTTTTTTGTTGCTTATAGAATAATGTATGTGTAAGGCATAAATGTAGAAAGAAACAGCGACAATGAAAGGCTTGGCTGAAAGGTCAAGTCCTCAAACTTTTCCAATTCACAACGGCATCGGAAAGTATTTCAAAAATATTGTTTGCTTAATACATAATCGGACATAGATTTACATCAATATACTCATCGGATACCCTTAGCCTCTTCTAACTTACGACCAAATATTGCCACTGCTTTAGGTACCCATGTCAGGTTCTTAGCATTCGGGCATGGCTAAGACACTTTGACCCTTTAATATTAGTTCAAAGTTTTGGGAATTTTTCATTAAATAGTCAATTTAGACACTTAGACACATACTTGTGTCACATGGGTTATGTTATATAAGTCCGAGAACATATAGACACTAAATACACGAAAAACAGAATATAACTAACCTAATTGTTTCCGCATGATCACCATTGTCATCCAACATAATCATCTTTGGCGGCGAGTTGAAAGAATACTGAACTTTGACAGAAGGAAACTTGTCCATCTCTTCTTCTATAAAACCTACAATCTCAGGATAGAAGACCAGCTTCCTCATACAGACCTCCAGCAGTGCACCAGCATATGTAATCTATGACAATCGTACGTCTTGAAGAAGTTAATAATTAATGACAGTGTACTGTCACTTAAAGGTATATGACAAAGGGTATACAATACGCAAGCAGTGGAAAGCTTTTAGATGAATGCATCAAACAAATATTACTCGAAAAGTTTATGTATGACTTGGTAAACAGACCCCTCTAGATCGTACATAACTAGTTCAGCAATATTAAACATGGAGTATGAGTGAGTGTAAAACTCCAATAATGCCAAACTTATTTTTAATAGAGCATCAAATTACCAGGTTTAGAATCGTTAGATTTTTTCCATTACTCTTATTCCACTAAGTGGCTCTCATCTAAGATTCCGCCTAGGCGGAATTTAGAAGGGTGGGATGTACATAACCTTATCCCTATAAAAACAAACGAGATAATTTTTGGTTAACCTTTATAACAAACATCATATTCAACTTCACATAAAAAGAAGTTGCACATGATTAACGATCCATATTACTTCAGCTTATTATAATCCGAAACCAAAAAAAAAAAAACATGAATCTTTGGCTCCATCAAGAATAAACACAAATAAGATGTAAGGACTTCAAAAAGTCAAGAACTTTTAATTTTAAGTTTGAAACTTTATTCTACATTGAGTAATACCTTGCTCGTTGAATCATCAGAATCCTCCACACAACACTTCAAGCAGTCAGATACCAGTTCTGAAAGAAAATTCAGTAAACACCAGCATCATTCAGGCATAATATACACAATGGTTCAAGAATTCTAATTACGATACTAAAGCCAGCTCAGTTGAAAAAATAGTTAGAAGTTTAGATCAAAACAAAAGCGGATAAACATATTTAAGAGGACTAAAAGACAACGGTATGGAAAAATCCCTCATAAGAGACAGATGAGAGATGTTTCAGAAAGCAGCTACTTTTGTGAGAGATCGTCTCTCAAAGAGACGACCTCAAAACAAGAAGCCCACATACTTATTTTCTCTTTAATTTGTATTGATTGGGCTATTAAGCCCATCTGTCTAATACATCTCTCGGAGAGACTGTCTCTCACAACAATTTGTGTTCAGGATGAAAGTGCATATCATTGCAGGGAGTCTACTAAAAAATGTAAAAGCCATTTTCTTGTCATGCAGAGCTTAATGTTTTTTTCTCTACTGTTCTCGTTGTCACACAACACAGCTTCTATCTTCACAATGCAAATAAAGGAGACAATTCTAAATTTTATCATGATAAAAAGGATTCGTGATCTCTTTATTATCTTATCAAGTTGACCTTTCTGTTAATCCATAAAATGGAAGTGATTAATAGATAGATATTCTGTAGAAGAAATTTTTATTTCCGAGCTTCGTACATAAGCAAAACAAAACTTAGTGTAAAACATTGGCCGCATCGTGACCGCATTGTAAAGGTATTTAGGTAATCGCAATGCAATATAGGTTGTGATAACCGTGAAACCATCATCATTAAATGCGAAAAAGGTTAGCAACCAATTCCGTGATCGCATACGAGATTTTGGACTATGATTTGAGCTGATATGGCTATTTTTGTCAACCATCTCAGTTTGAAACTCAGTCATGGTTTAAGAAAGGATAAAAGTAAACACAACATTTAATATTGTTCTTTTGCAAGAAACATCTCGGACATACCCAACGGGTTTTAAGCATCATTCTATTTCCCCTGATACTGAATAGGCAATAAAAAGGTGCAAAAATGGTGTTCCTTCTCTCGGAGGCTCAAGCTCTCCTACCCTCCTTCACCCACCTTTTTTTACCTCTCCTCAATTTTCAGGCCCCTTTTTCCTTAGGGGGGAACGAGTATGTATCCCTCGTGATAGTGAGTAGACAGTCAGAGAGAAATGTGCCACACTTCATCCCAAAACTCACCGGTATAAGTCCTTTACGTAACTTTTTGTATAGGGTCATTCTGACAATGCTAGAAAAAGCAATACAAATAAAATGATGTTGAATCTTGCTTCAACCAATCATTGCTGGAGCACGCTGTAGTCATAACCAAAACGCTTCCAGCAGAGCTACACAGATGCAATAGCTTTGACAACTCTCTTAGATTCACCACCATCACATAAAATACATATATTTTCTTTCTCTTCAAAGCCTTCATCCCAAGATGAGGTCGGTTACAAAGTGTATTTCGTACATTGAACTAATTTATGCTGAGAGCAGTTTCGAAAGATATCCATTACAAATCCAAATTTTCACACAAAAAACAATACAATATACTTTATTTGATAGAAGGCGGAATAAGCAAATCTTTAAGCCCACATAAGATTGGAGGCAAAAGCTAGTTTTCAACAATCATCAATTTCTACCACAGATAACGAGTTTGTTCTAGTTTCCGCAAAGTGGTTCAACATTGAAAAACCAAGTTAATTTCAAACTCGCTATCATCTTCATCATCATATGGTCATACCCAACATATCCCTCATAGAAGCTATGATCAGGAAGGGTTGAATAACGAAAAATCATGTTGTTATCTAATGAGATAAAGAGATTACAGCCAATGAGACCCTTGACTCAAGAAAGAACCCCAAATGAAAACATGTCCCATAACATACCATAGACAGGCCAAATAGCAAGGCAAGGCAAAGGAGGGTTCAATTTATTGCACGAGGGCAGTATCGAGTGATGACTGATAACCATAAAAGATCTAATTTCTCTCATGAAACCCAAATCAGTATACTTCATTTGATAGCAGAAGGCAGAAGATAAGCAATAAAATAACCAACATAACATTGCAGGCAAAACCCAGATTGCTAATTTCAATTTTTCAAGTTTCAATTTTCAATCCATAACTCTCCTACAATTGATGAAATCAAAATCAATCACAATGATTCATGCTTTATGACACAAAATAGCCCAGAAAGAAAAGCAAGGTAAAACCCTCAAAAATCAATTCAACAAAGCAAGTAAACAATAAGTAATTCAAACATAAATTTGATGATAAAGATAGGAAAATGGAAGGAAAGGAAACCTTGGTCTTTAACATACTCGGACAAAGTTTTGCAGTCAGAACACAGAGCTAGACCCGTAAATCCCAAATTCTCGCAATCCTTAGAGTTGAGTTGCTGTCCATGAGAGACTGATATCATCGTCAAGATCAAGATCACATAGATCAATATACTCATCTTCATCTCCCTTTTCGTTTTGCTACAAATTCTTCTTGCATAGAACACTGAAAATGTTGTGTTGATTTTTGAAGTATTGGTTTGTGAATTGTGGTATTGCAAGACTTTTTTAAGGGTCAAAATGATTATGGTTGTGCATTGGGTTACAATTTTTGGTTTGTTTCGGTTCGGTTTAGGTTTGGATTAGCGGAATTTTGAGTGTAATTTGAAATGGATTTAGATTATAAGTCGGTTAAATTTAAGCATTGTTATTTATGGTCGTTTGATAAATTTGTTAGAGAAGCCAAGTTTTAGTTAAAGTGGATTAGATTTAATTTTAGGTTTATATATAGTGTTTAACTCACATTGAATATTGATTTATATCATATTTAAATAAGAATGTGATTGATTGACAGTTTGTTTACAATTATTGGTGTAAATCTTGAAATAATGATAGAATGATTTAAAAATCCTAAAATAATGTATTGGCGCAAATCGTGGTGTAGAGATCATCATCTACACCTATGAGATATTAATGAATAATTTCCTCATCATGATCGACAACTATCTTGCTAGAAAGGTTTAAATCGAAGAAATCATAAAGAAACTTGGCATAATAATTTTCCATAAAATTCTTCTCAATTGTTTGTAGTCTATTATTATGCCAAAAAGTTAATGAAACGAGGGCTATTACAGTCTGTTGTGGATATGACAATTACTTCTTTGGCAAATAGATTTGAGCAATTAGAAACCTTTCAAAATATCTTTGGATTTTTATTTGATTCAAACAAGTTAAAATCTTTAGATGAAAATGAGTTGAGAGAACGTTGGGTTACTTTTAACTCTACTTTTTCTCATGGAGATTCTTCGGATGTTAATTTAAATGATCTTTATTCAGAGTTGAAAGTATTGCAATCTAGTTTGCCAAATAATGTAATGTCAGCAACTGAAATGTTTGAGTTTGTCAAATCTGCAGATTGTTATCCAAATGCGTTGATTGCTTATAAAATATTTCTAACAATCCCGGTGACTATGGTATCAGCCGAAAAGAGCTTTTCAAAATTAAAGTTGATCAAAACTTATTTGAGGTCACCAATGTCACAAGAACGATTGAATAATCTTGCAATTTTATCAATCGAAAAAGAACTTTTGGAGAAGATCGATGTTGATACTCTTATTAATGATTTTGCAACTCGAAAAGCCCATAGAACTCATTTTTTATGATTTTTTGAGTTTTTTGTTTTTTGCATCTAGTGAAATTGGACATGTAACTTGTCAAAAATATTTTGTTCTTTATTGAATAGTTTTTTTAACATCTATTATCGTTCTTAAAGGGCCCCATTATACTATTTCGCCTAGGGCCCCCAAAATGTTAGAGATGACCCTGATTACAGATACGATATTTCCTTATCAAAATATTCAAAAGTTGTTAGAGATAAAGGGAGTGAGTTGGATTTCCACAAAAACTAATTGTGGTAGGGTTTTCTAGGCTTACTAGCTAAGTTAGGATTTCCCAACACTATAGCACCTAACATGTGTCGGATGATCAAGTTTCTAGCACTACCCAATTGCTATATCACCCATGAGTTGAACTTAGCACACCTTTGTACTATTTCAAAGGTTACATCCCCTTGAGGTATTTATTTAATTAGCTAATTGTAAAAATTTGTTTTATCTTTTTTACCATTCATAAAACGAGCAATAGATAGATGATGTTGAATGGTGTCGGCAGAGGTGTTCATTCGGGTCATCTGGTTGATTTCGGGTCAGGTGTTTTGGCCTTTCGGGTTAGTTTAAAATTGGGTTTTGTGTTCACATTGGTTTTTACATTATTGTAGATCCATTTTTAAGTCGGGTGTTTATCGGATCATCGGGTCTGTTTTGAATACGTGTAGGGTGATTTGGTGATTGAAAAAAAGAGAGTTAGGTGTAATATTGGAGTGGGACCCTCCAACAAACAAAGGTTCCTATTAGCCAAGACTAAGCTGTTTGCTGGTTCCACGTACACATCTTGACCATGACTAGCTAGCTTCACAATTTAATTTGTATACTTCTCTATAATAATACTACTTTATCTGTTATTGAAATATTTGCTACTGATAGTGATATGTTTAGTAGATGAATATCGATCACTATTAGTAACAAGTATAATGGAATAGAAAAAGTATTATTTTGCATGATTTAGATAAAAAAAAAATGTAAAATAAATGACATAAGAAAAAAAAAAGCTAATCGTAGAATTTCACATATGCTATGTTTTTGCATTACATAAACATGGACTTGCATTTTTTTAATTATATTCATTATTCGGGATTTGTTTAGGTATTTATTTAATTATATTCATTATTCATACATTGTTCTTTTTAAATCAAAATATAATTCCTTACTGTTAAAAGATAAAGTGTGTGTATATATATATAAACTCTAAATATTGTTGGTTGGAGTTGTTGGCTGGTTTGATAAGTGAGTCAATTATTTAAGGCAATAACTTTAAAGTATTTGGTAACAATTAATTATTGATTGTTGGTTGTTTATTTTAGAGATAATCCAGATTAAATATTCAATAATAATATAATGTATCTTTTTGATTTTTGCTTAAAAACCAAATTTTAAGTTGGTTTAATCATCATATAATAAACATTTTTTTTAACTTTATGATCAGCTTAAAAACCCAAAATTAATATATAAAGCTAAAAAAACACAAATTATTCATGAGACGGTCTCACCAAGAGACGGGCATCATACAAATGTTAAATAACTCATCTCATACATAGATGTTATGAGAATATAAACTTATTAAGCTCATCTTACTGAGAAACAATCTCTTCTAACTCAAAACTATATACCAAACAAGTAGGAATCACTTGTCATCATTATTATCATACCCAGTGTATTCCGCTCATAGAAAACTATAGTCAGAGTCCGGGAGAAGGACGACTACAACACATACCTATAAAGAAGAGCACATCCAAAAGAGTCTGAAACTCGAGAAAAACTAAGAGAAGTTTCTATCACTTAATTATAATAAATTAAAATAAAATTAAAATTAACAAATCAACCAATCCTAAAAAATTGACATACATTCCATTGTAATGTCACAATCATTCTCTTGCATTCTACCCATCTTTTCCCCTCCAAGTTTGTTTAATTTATGACAAATTTCCTACCTTTTCTCCCCTTTATTTAATTCCCCTCTTGCTCTTTTCCCCTACTTATATACCTAAACAAATCCCAAATAAACTCAACCTATCTTTTTTTTTTTCTAAATCTACCTATATTTATTATTTTCCCTCATTTTTTGCATGAAATAAATAAAAATGAAAAACAACAACACCAACACAAAACTTATTCTTCTTCACCCTTACGTTCTTAAACAAGGCAACTCAAATAAACTATGGCTTTTCGCCTTTATATCATTTTTCACCCTAATTTTCCTCCTCACTCTCATCATTTACACTCGTGATTCGTCTTCTTCTTCTTTCGAGGGTTCGATGGATGGGCCCCACATGATGGGGGCCCACCCATTGCCTAAGAATGTGATGAATACACTTATACATTATTCATGTAATGCTAATACTACGGAAAAAATGGATTTGGGTGATACAAAGACCATAATGGATGTTATAAGAAGGTGTCCTCCTCCTTGTAATTTTCTTGTTTTTGGACTTACTCATGAATCTTTGCTTTGGCATGCTCTTAATAATCATGGAAGAACTGTTTTTATTGATGAGAATAGGTAATTTATATACAACCTTTCACAATTTAATTATTTTTTTAGATAATTGTCTGTGGTTGCAGCACATACTCTCCTCATACCTGACGCTAAATATTCCACTTTAAATAAGGGATATGAACTCGTGCTCTCTTGTCACGTTGGCTTTTGATACAGAACCAACTCAACCAAAAACTTAAGCTGATGGTTGAGGCCCCACGATATGTTATACTCCCTCCGAATCTTTTTAGTTGTCCCATTTCCTTATTTGGCAAATTCAAATTAATTGTCCCATTTTTTTTTGTCTATCTTTTTTTACCTAAATACCCCACTTTTACTACTCCCAATACCCAACTTCCACCTTTACAGTTAATTTAATCAATTAAAATATCCAACTACCACCTTTTTAATGGACTCCACACCACCCTTAATAACCATGAAAACCCAAATGAGACATCTAATATAATTCGGAGGGAGTATATTCTAACAAATATTTTCTCTTTTTCTTTTTTAATATTTATTTGCTCACAACATAGTCATTATGATAGGAGAGGGGTAAGATTGTGGTGGTTTAGATCATGGGATATGTTGGGAGCAATATATAGAAAAAGTTGAATTATTAGATAATAATTCAAATGTAAAATTATTTACGGCGGATGAGAGAAATTTTAAATGTTTTCAATAATTTTTTATTATTTATGGGAGTTAAAACATCTTTATAACAAAATGATCACACCAAAAATTTGTCAATTTTTGATATTAATGCATTGCATTGAAGAATTGACTTTAAAACTACACATACATTATAATACAATTAACTAAATAAATATATATCACTCTCAAATAGGAGGATTATCAAGTTTGAGTTTATTAACGGATATTAATATCGTGGAAACAATTATATATTGTGTCAAAGTATAATTTTTTTTTATAATTATTTTATTTTTATTTTACAGCTAGTCTACTGAGAGATCGTTTTTCTGAGAGACGTCTCTCAGGCCCAATCCATTAAAGCTTATTGCTTACATTTACTCTATATTTTTTCTAATGAGCCAATCCAATTAGAGATGGTCTCTCATAAAGACCATCTCTCACAAGAATTTGTGTTTATTTTAATCAAATTTGAACGAGTAAGATGAACAAATGCTCACATGTTATATAACACAAGTAAAATTAAGCTTTTGAGTGCAAATTATGGTACCATGCATTCGATGCAAGGACGGAGTAAAAAATTCGCATACTTTTTAGATTCTATTTATTAATTTTAATTTATTTATTTATTATATTATAGGGTCTGAAAACAATTACATAAACTTAATCAGAGGTAATATAAATTAACGTCAACTAATACTCAGAACCCTATGATTTTTACACATACTCATAATTCAGCGTCGACCCTATAAAGAGGGTAGAGGGGTTTGTGCCCCTAGTACATCCATAAAATCAGAAAATAAACGCTTTAAATATTTAATAGGTACGAGTATAAAATAGCATATTTAGTAATTAGAGTTAATAATTAATGTTTCGCTCTGGGCCTCTTAAATCTCAGGACCAACCCTGTCAAAACTAGTTAACTCGATAAGGAGTGCATTGTTTGATAAATTACACTCAGGGTCGGTCTTAAGGGTGGGCAAGAGAGGCCGTCGCCCAGGGAAATTAATGGTTGTAGAAGATCCGTATAGATTATAAATTGCACAGAAAAAAATCTCAAATGTACTATTTCGCCTAGTGCCCCAAATTTCTAAATCCAAACTGATTACACTTATCGCACTTAAAATATGTCATTGTCACGTACTGATAATTTAGTAATACATGATGATTAATCAACGTAACGTAGTGGTTACAAACAATTATTGGCAGGTATTATGCTGCCTATATGGAGGAAAAACACCAAGGAATTGAAGCCTACGACGTACAATACACAACAAAATTAAGTGACTACAAAGAATTAATATTATCGGTTAAAGAACAGTCTCATAACGAGTGTAAACCCGTACAAAATTTACTCTTTTCCGATTGTAAATTAGGCATAAATGATTTGCCAAACCAATTTTACGACATCGATTGGGATGTAATCCTAGTCGATGGTCCTCGGGGCCATTGGATAACCGCCCCAGGACGAATGTCGACGATTTTCACGGCCGGTGTGTTGGCTCGGAGCAAGAAGGCCTCGGCGCGAAGCGGGAAGACTCATGTTTTTGTGCATGATTATAACTTGGAACCTCAAAGAATGTCAAGTGAAGAGTTTTTGTGTAAGGAAAATATGGTAGAAAATAATGGAATGCTTGCTCATTTTGTATTGGAAAGGATGGATAAGAATTGTTTGGAGTTTTGTCATTCTAAGAACAAATCTTCCTAGCTAGCTACCTAGATTTGATGAAATACATGAATTTAATTAATTGCAATTAATTTGGTTTGTAAATGTATGAATTGTAGTGAATATGTGAAATGTTTGGTCTTGTAATTTGGCCCATTGTCAACGGATCAGGTTGGATCGAGTTCGGGTCATATATAATAAGGTCAAAAAACCCTTGACCTAAACCCAACCCATTTAGTTAGTGGGGTCAAAAATCACAACCTTGACCCGACCTGCAACAGATCAGGTTAACCTGATTTCGACCCGCTTAACTCGTTTGTAATTTTTTTGTTTTCGTTTTAAGGTTTTTAACGCTGATTAAATCTAATTTTTTAGGCTTTAATTTTGACTTAATTTTTTTTTGTTGTTTATTTTGTATTTACTATGAAAAATAAGAAAATATTTAATGAACTAAGTTTAGCTTATACTGTTATATTTATTGATTTAACTATAAATTAATACATTTAATTAAATAAGTTATACAGGTTTTTTTCAGGTTTAAAATTTTGATCTGAACCTAACCCATTCAATAAACATATCAAGTCAAGTCGACCAATTTAATTAATTGGGTCAAAAGTTTCAACCCAAACCTACTTATTTCGGGTTAGATTCAGGTCGGGTTAACTTTTGTCAGCCCTATTTGAAGCACATTAAACAATATACTTCTATTTTATATAAAAAAGTTTTTTTAATAAAAAAATAGTTTTACAATGTGTTATAATTTATATGAGATCATCTTTCGTAAAAGTTGTAAGTTATTACTTTAAGATTATAAGTGATCGTGTTTGTAGAACATTAATACTTTATAAAAATAATTTTACAAAAAGTAAAAATAATTTTATAATTTTACAAAAAGTAAAAATAATTTTACCCATATGTCGAGAATAACTTAAGCTTTTGATTATTTTTTAATATTTCCAATCACAAAGAGTTTTTTATGAGATTGTTTCACCATGAGACGAACTCATATAATTAGTTTATTTTTCTAATTAATCATTAAATTGTAAGTTATCACTTTAAGAAAATTATAAGTGATCACTCTAATAATATAAAAAATGAACCACTTTAAAACTATAAGTAATTACTTTAAGATTATTAATGATTAATTTAAGACAATAAGTTTATAAGATCAATTCAATAAAAATATCTCATTTTGAGCTAATTAAGAATCTGTGCTCCAATTATAGGGTGAATTTTCTCATATTATCCACAATTTCTCTAATCACATGCTATAACATGTTATTTGGTGAAAGAAAAAAAAAATCACAAAATCCCTTTGTCTTTTTTATCTATTGTCTTTATTATTAGTATTTAGTAGCATATGATATAAGTAGTGAAGATTGTTTTGGTTTGACGGCAAAGTAAAAGGTAAACGACACTTCTATTATCCCGCACAAGGCAGGGTTTGGGTGGGATTTTTTTTCTTGAAAGATGCGGACAAATCATACTCGTACCCTTAAAGAGGGAGTAAAGAGAGATTCACGCAGTCAAGAAACCCCCCTAATTGATACCTACGCCCAGTTTGAATCGAACCCCAAACCTTATGCTCCACATGTAGATGCTAAATATGATTAGTATTTACTAGCCTGCATAACACATAAGTAATGAAGATTGTTTTGGTTTGACGGCAAAGTAAAATGTAAAGGACACTCTCAGTATTCCGCACAAGGCAGGGTCCGGGTGGGGTTTTTTAACCTGAAAGATGCGGACAAATCATACATGTACCCCTAAAGAGAGAGTAAAGAGAGATACACGTAGTTAAGAAATCCCCCAATTGATACCTACGCCGCTACGCCCAATAGGGATCGAACCACAAATCTTCTGCTCTATATGCGAATGCTAAATATAGATTGTTTTGGTTTGACGGCACAGGGAAGAAACCAAAAATAAAGAAGTGTAGTAAGACCAAACAAGCCATGACTTGGGGCCTATTAGTAGTTGAAAGGTCTTCCTCATTCTTTACCTCAAACACTATTCAAGTTACCTACTTACCTTGTGTACAAGCCACCTTCAAATAAACACCACAAATTCTATTAATGAGATGGTTTTATGGTGAGATTAAATTTATTGAGTTGATTCAATGTATACAGTATGAAAAGTAATTAATTATAACCTTAAAATTATTAGACCTAAATAAGAGGAGGTTAACTACACACGGACCCAATGAGTTCCATCCTAAATAAATCAATTGGTAGTAAGAGGAGTAGCCCATCAAGAGTATATATAGTCAACCTCTTCATAATACTTTAATGTGGGATTACATGTGAGTTATTATTCAACAGAAATGACCTCATACATGACTTGAAGAATAAAAATAAAGTCATTTCAGTTAGTGTTCGGATAATCAATTATAGTACTCTTTATTGGGTTTTTTTATTTGGGGTTTAATCGACTATAGCATTCCTCATTTCCTTGGAGGGGTATGTGTATGATCTTTCTGATATCGTTCCTCATACTCCGACTTTATGCACGAATACTAGGTTTGATATGTCCGTCTCGTTCAATAATTTGTGTTAAAAACATCTACTCTTGGAAGTGGAGGCAAAAGTTTGAATGTGTAACCTTTTAATTATAAATAAGGGAAATTTGTCAAAAAAAATACCTAAGAGTATAATTTTTTTTCCAAAGAGTAACTAATAAAAAAGGTTTTGCCAATAAAACATAACAAAATTTTTTCTTTTCCGAACAGTACCAAGTAAAGTTTTCATTCAGTTGACCGTTAAATATAACGGTTGACTGGTCAAAATCGAATTCTTCTTCATCTTCAATTTCTTTTTCAATTTGATTACGATTTTGAGTAAAAGGTAGAGGAAGAAGACAGTGAGGAAATTATATTGGAAAAGAAATTGAAGATGAGGAAGAAGAATTTTTGATTTTGACCAGTCAAATCGTTATATTTGAAGTAAAACGTTAATTGGTACCCTTTGGAAAAGAAAAAATTTGTTATATATTTTTTGACAAAAGTTTTTTTTATTAGGTACTTTTGAAAAAAAAAATTTATTAGATACTTTTTGACACTTTTTCCCAGTAGTAATAATAATTTTACCACTAATCAATCATAATTTATGAAATCTAATAGTCTCGGTTTTAATCAATACAACTAAATTATACTACCTCATTTTAGTGACTTTGTTCTATTTTCTTTTTTATCCATTTCACTTACTTTGTCTCATTTCCGTATTTGTTAGGGTCTTATTACAATATTACTCTTACTTTACCCTTACTTTACGTTGCTAAAAGTGGTCCTCTCTCCCTTTTTTGTTCTTTACTAATAATTTAATAAATTATATACCACATTATAGAGGTCCCCTGCACACACACATACTTTCTCCGTTCCGAATTACTTGCTATATTGTGTTTTTTAACACTATTTATCGTTTAAGCTTATTTTATATATTGTGGCTATTATTAAAGTAATAATATAGTCAAGTGGGATCTTGTTTGAATCGTCTAATCGCATACTTTTATAATATAAACTTTTTATAATTTTCAAATGTGTATAACTCGACATATAAATGAACAAAATAGTACATTAGATTACGTAAAAAAGTTAAATGTAGCAAGTATTATGAAACCAAAGAAGTATTATATAACAATCAGTTTCAATTAGTTAGATAAGTTTCTAATAAAAAAAATTAATAACGCTAAAAATTAATTTTAATGACTAAAATCAATTTCATTCGATATAAACCAAACATAACATAACACTTTTATATATTTTTTTTTTGGAAATTATCAATGGTATTCCTAAGATTTTGCACTTTATTAATGATATCCTAAGTTTTTTCGATGATTAATGGTACTCTTGTGTTATTGTAACCTTTTCTATTTTTTCCATCCAAAACCATTAATTTTTTATCTTTTTCTATTATTTTTGTTGATGTTTTAAATTGAAAAAAAAAAGAAAAAAAAAAGTGACGGTTTTGGACGGAAAAAATTTAGAAAAGATTACAATTGTAATACGTTTAATAACATGAGAGTACCATTTGTTGGAAATAGTGACTTTAATTTTATAAATCAAACATATAAAATAAAGTTACATAAACTTAACGGTAAATGCTACAACCATTAGTTTGTGCATATAAAATAAATGCTACGGCCATTATAAATCAAACATATAAAATAAATTTAACAAGAACTTAACGGTAAATACTACGGTCATTAATTTGTGTATAAACTTGATGCTGTTATGTTAATTTTCTTAAAAAAGTGTTACCATTGACATTTCATAAAAAGTCAATGCTAATATGTGAAATTTTCCTTTTTTTAATCGGTTGACATTTTAAATAAATAAAACGCTGCATTTGGCTAAACAGTAGTCAAACCAAAGCAGCCATGGCCCATACCCATAAATACAAAAGTCAAACCCGGCAATCCTGAACCAAATTTCAATTTGCTTCTTCTAACTTCTATTAATTTTAAATACTACCTACGTCGCAACGTATATTATACTTCTATATGCTACATTTAACTTTTTATGACATTCAATTTGTTATTTTGATTATTTATATATTAAACTTTGTATATTTAAAAATTATAAAAATTTAATATTATAAAATTTTTACACTGATGCAACTATTAGGGAGATTCCTGAATATCTCGGTTAATAACCTGTTTATACAGTTTTTTGTTTGTGTGTTAATGAAAAATCGTTTGACAAAAAAAAACCAGTTGCGATTATATTATTCAAATAAGATCCCACATTACTATATTTTTTCTTACACATTAGCCGCAATATATAAAATAAGCTAATAAATAGGGTGAAAAATCATAGCGAGTATTTGATAACGTTATCCTCATCAACCAACAAAACATACATACATTTAGGCAAAAACAGACACTATTCATTACTATCAATGAAAACCCAAACAAATTTCTTCCTTCTCCTTCTTCTTTACACCAATCTAACATCCCTATCTTTTGCTAGAAATTTTCTTCCAAAAGGATCTTCCTTAACTGTCAAAAACCCATCAAACGCTGATAATCTCCTCATTTCTCCTGATAAAACCTTCACTTGTGGATTCCTCAATACAGGAACAACAAATGCATATTATTTCTCTGTTTGGTTCACAAATTCCAAGCAAAAAACACTTGTATGGACATCTAACAGAGATACTCCTGTTAATGGCCGCGGCTCGCGGCTATCATTAAGAAAAAATGGTGTTATGGTTTTAACTGACATTGATGGGTCAATTGTTTGGCAAACAAACACAACAGGATCAAATGTTGAGAGAGCCGAGCTTTTGAATACAGGAAATCTTGTTCTTAGAGATCAAATTGGTAATATTCTTTGGCAAAGTTTTGATTTTCCTACTAATACTTTGCTTCCTAATCAAATTTTTAGAAAAACCCAGAAATTGGTTTCTGGTATTGGTCCTGATATGATTGGAACTGGGTATTTTAGTTTATTTTTTGATAATGATAATGTGCTTAGAATGATTTATGATGGTCCTGAAATTTCTAGCATTTATTGGCCTAATATAGAGTTTTCTGCTTTTCAAAATGGTAGAACAACTTATAATAGTAGTAGGGTTGCTGTATTTGATGATTTGGGTACTTTTTCTTCGAGTGATCAGTTACAATTTAGTGCTTCAGATGTAGGAATTGGGATTAAAAGAAGGTTAACCATGGATTATGATGGGAATTTTAGGGTTTATAGTTTGAATGAATCATCTGGGTTATGGAACATAACATGGGAAGCAATTTCAAAATTGTGTGATGTTCATGGTCTTTGTGGTAGGAATGGGATTTGTGTTTATACACCAAAACCCATGTGTAGTTGCCCACCAATGTATGAACCGATCGATTCAAGCGATTTGAGTAAAGGTTGTAAGCCGAAATTCAAAAGAAGTTGTTTAGATTCCGAGTTTGTTGAGATAACCCATGTTGATTACTATGGTTTTGACCTAAATTATAGCCTTGGTGTTTCTTTTGAAGCTTGTAAGGAACTTTGTGTAGGAGATTGTAGATGTCAAGCATTTAGCTATAGATTAACTGGTCAAGGACTGTGTTTCACAAAAAGTACCCTTTTTAATGGGTATAGGTCGGATGAATTTCAAGCGAGTATGTATCTTAGATTACCAAGTTCTAAACAAACATCATTGAAATCTGTTGATGGGCTTAATGTTTCTCGAATTGATTGTAGTCGAGGGAAAGTGTTGGAATTTCCAAACAAATATGAGATCACGAATCAAAGATTCAAATGGGTTTATTTGTACTCATTTGGTGTTGCAATTGGTACGATTGAAGTAGTTTTATTTTTAGCCGGGTGGTGGTTTTTGTTTAGGAAACGCGATCTTTCAGCTCCGATGGAAGATGGGTATCAAGCGCTTTCGAATCAGTTTAGAAGTTATAGCTATAAAGAGCTGAAGAAAGCAACCGGGAATTTCAAGGATGAAGTAGGAAAAGGAGGGTTTGGGGCTGTTTACAAGGGAATTCTGGTTGATGATAGAGTTGTTGCAGTGAAAAAACTCGGAGATGTAGTCCAAGGAGAGGAAGAATTTTGGGCGGAAGTGAGTACGATTGGTAAAATCAACCATATGAATTTGGCTAGAATGTGGGGATTTTGTTCGGAAAGGAAACATAGACTGTTAGTGTATGAATATGTACCAAAAGGATCATTAGACAAACACCTGTTCTCGAGCAAAACCCTTCTTGGGTGGAAAGAAAGATTCAAGATTGCGTTAGGCACGGCCAAAGGCTTAGCTTATCTTCACCACGAATGTCTCGAATGGGTTATCCATTGTGATGTGAAACCCGAAAATATACTCCTAGATGAGAATTATGAGGCAAAAATTTCCGACTTTGGGCTAGCAAAGTTATGTCAAAGAGGGAGTCATGGTTCATCGGAAATGACTAGAATTAGAGGTACAAAAGGTTATATGGCTCCGGAATGGGCAATGAATCTTCCCATTACGGCAAAGGTTGATGTGTATAGTTATGGGGTTGTTATCCTCGAGCTTGTGAAAGGGATTCGACTATCGAGTTGGGTTGAATTAGAGGAAATACCCGAATTGGTTAGATTTGTGAGAATGGCTAAAAGGAAAGAAGATTCATGGGTGGAAGATTTGGTTGATTCAAGATTGGTAGGAAATTTTAGCAGGAATCAAGCTGCTATAATGATTGAGATTGGACTTTCATGTGTGGAAGAAGATAGGAACAAAAGGCCAAGCATGGAATCTGTTGTGCAAGCTCTTGTAGAATGCTATGGAGAAGAGAAACTAGTACTGTAAATTTTCAGCACTTGTGTATGTTTTTATGTATATGTATATAGTGATAACAGGGCTCTCACCTTTTGGGGTAAAATTAACCGCTTTCCTCTAGTATTCCGTCTCAAGGGAGTACGGGTATGGATTGTCCGTCACATTTCCTCACCCAGACCCTGTTTTCGAGCGGGACATTAGGTTGATGATGATGATACATGTGATTTTGTTGTACAACTTCAAATGTACTAAGTACTATAACCACATTGTTTTGTGTATGTGAGAAAAAGGAAATGTTGTTAGTGTGACAATTCGTCACATAATCACCTTATGGTTTTACTCGTGTGGACGCATGTGTCACACAGGGCACTTGTAGGCTTTGAGCCATAAATCCACAGATAATGAGTATTAATTTGCAGACATATTTGATGGGGTTCACTATTTAGAAAAATCATATGGTAGTAGGAGAATTACCCACTAAACATTATATGCAAGTTCATATTTCACTATTTTAGCGAAGTGGAATCTATCTCACATATAAAATATTTTCAACTCTCTCGCTCACATATGAGCCACATTATATCCAAGAACTATGCCTACTACCATAAACAATTAGGTGTGAAAATATTGTTATACCTTGTACATGTCAAAACTGCTATATTTTAGGATTAAGGATTTGCTATTAATATTGTTGTTTGGCTGTCATGACTAGACCTATTAAATTTGACTTGAAACCTAAAAAAATTTAGGAGTTATAAATTATAATCTGGAAATTTCAATGTAGTATAAAAATTCCCGACTCGAATTACATGAAAAAATGGGTCAAATCCGACCATATTAACCCATTTTCTTAATTTCTCAAGTTTTTAAATTTAACGCTATCATTTTTAGTCAAAAAACGCTATATTGTTAGTCAATTTTGTATAATTAATAGTAGTACTACTTAAAATTTAATATATATTAATGTATCTAAATTACTTTGGTACTAAAATTGTACTGCCTCCTTGTTCCTTGTTGGATGATGCCATGTAGAATAAAAATATTAATTAGGGGATCTACTCTTTAAGTTATTTTTTCCCGATCTAAATTATCTTCTCTCTGATTTTTAAATTTTAAGTTAATTTATTTTTTATATAGAGCAAAATAGAATTTTACTTGTATTCTTTAATCTTTACTTGTTTTTTTTACTGACGTAACTTATTTTTGTTAGGATTTTGAATTTTCTATAGTTATTTTTACTCGATAGATTTAAATTCTTGTTTTTACTAAGAGTGGATCTTATTCTTATAGTTATAAGTAAATTTATCTACTGAATCACTCAAATAAAACAAATGTAAAATTTACATGATTTTCTTTCCTCCATTATCATCATTTCCTTTCTTTTGTTAAATTCAAACAGAAGGAAAACTGCTGACGTTAACAGTACTTTTATACAATTGTCAATCTCAACATTTTAAGATGAAAAGTGAAAACATCGATATCGATATTATTAAAAAATTTC
Organism: Amaranthus cruentus; assembly: GCA_019425755.1. Lineage (NCBI taxonomy): Eukaryota > Viridiplantae > Streptophyta > Magnoliopsida > Caryophyllales > Amaranthaceae > Amaranthus > Amaranthus cruentus. The sequence continues at coordinate 5,764,360 of CM033463.1, read as the reverse complement.
CTTAATCTATTACTATATACTAAAGGGCTATTCAATAAAACACATGTCACTCTCATATTTACTATTTTCCCTCCAAAATACAAAGGGGTATATTGGAAATCCTTCATTCGGCTAAATATGGTACTTAAAAAATTCTTTCTGCTTTACATCAATCACATTAATCAATCAAATATAGTTATTAATTATTAATCTTATCCTAATTTTAGGTTGATTATAATATATTCCGAAGATCATTTTATAATAAAATATCAATCAAATGGCCACTTATTTCGTTAAATAATTATCAATCCTTTCTAAGAATTATTCGGTAATAAAATATCAATTAAATTCCTTTTTTGTTATAATATCATTTTGTGAATTACAGCAAAGTTTAACACTTTTGTGAATTACAAATTTAATGTTTATATTTTGCGAATTACAACCACTAATATCAAAGGTTACAGGTTCAAGCCAAAACATAGAATTTTGACCATTTTGGTGGTCGTAATTTTAGTTTAAGTGGTCGGAGTTTGGTGTTTTTAGCTTGAACCAGTAAATTTGATACTTTCGTGACGGCAATTCGCAAAAAATAAACATTGAGTATATAATTTGCAAAAGTGCTACACTGTAATTCACGAATTATTCTAAAAACAAATAAAATGAATTGTTGAAATATATAAGGGTTGATTAGATTAAGAAATTATATTTTTTCTAATTATTTTCCTGAAATACTGGATCTGAGTTAAATTTATTTGTATTACGCAACCACATTCCATAAAAAATTTTATATTACATACCTGTAGTTTTCAAATTTTAACATTTTAATTTTTTCTAAAATACCAAGATATAAACTATTTTACTAAAGATATAAGTTATTGATTTTTTTTGGGAAAAATTGTTTCAAAAAAGCCAACCTTTTGGCCATCTGCAAATAAAGAGTCAACGTTTCATTTATTCAATAAAAAGACAACCTTTGTCTCATTTTTGCAAATAAAGGGATAGCAGGTAAGTTTTCAACTCTAAATTTATTGAATAAATGAAACGTTAACTCTTTATTTGCAAAAATGAGACAAATGTTGTATTTTTATTGAATAAATGAAACGTTGACTCTTTATGTGCAGATGGCCAAAAGGTTGGCTTTTTAGAAACAATTTTTCCTTTTTTTTGTGCATGAATTTTCATCTGATTAGTGATTACACTATTTTCAATCAAAGTATCTATACTATATATCTATATCTATACTAATATACTAAAAGAGAAACCCCAAAAATATCTTATTGACATGTGTCAAGCTATGGTTGAAAATTTTCATGTCTAAATTATCAAACTATATATTCAAAAAGTATATTCTATTATATATACAAAAATACACATAGAAGTATATATCCAAAAGATTAAATTGTAATTATTATAATACTTGATATTAGGTGCATAAGAAAATGTAAATTGATACGTTTAATTTCTCTTACACGTTAAATATTATTTTCAATAAATTTATTATAATTAACAAATAACAAATTAATATTATGATAATTTAAACTAATTTTGTTTATGTTTACATTATTATTATAATTTTTTAAAATTATCCGTGCTTGGCACGGGATTTAAGCTAGTATAAAATAAAACCATTAAAAATTATCAACACAATTCTATGCGTCTAGATTAGAGGTGTTCAACGGGGCGAGGCGGGTCAAAATTTAAATGGGCCGGGACGGGGCGGGCCAAATCCGTTTAAATCCGACCCACTTTTGACCCATTTTTTAAAAGTTAATAAAAACAATTTTTTATTATATTTTATTGCCCGTTGGGTTGATCCACTTATGTTTATAATAATATCATTTAAAAATAAAAATAAAAAAGTGGCAATTTTTTTTCGCAATTAATTCTTATAATTATCCGACCCAGCCCGACCCTTTACACCAAGGCTCGCTAATGCCCCGCCCCGTTATTGACCCGACCCGCTAATAACCCGTTAAAATGTGATTCGACACTTGACCCGTTGGATCGACCCGTCCCGTTGAACCCCTCTAGTCTAGATCAAGATTCAGTTTACCTTGATCCCTGCTCATTAACATAACAATAATCTTTATGAAAGGTGTCACTACTCCTCCATCCATAAGTCACTTTTTATTTAAGTCCCACTTTTTATTTAAGTCCGTCTGTTTAACTTTGTAATAATTGTGTGTCTACTAGTTTTAAATTTTTATTCATACATTTGCTCGTTTTTAAATATACTTATACAGTTTAGTGGTTTTTATTAATTTGTTTTAATACTTGTGTCAATCGTCAGTTTTGTAATATCTTAGGCACTATTTGAAGAATCTTCTTGAATCGAGGGATTTTTCTCCTATAAAGGTATGAACTGTCGTATTTCTTCCCTCTTCATATCTAATCATAATTTTCTATGATCGGAATATATGGGTATCACGATCATAGTAATATCTAAGGGAGGGAGGAAATTATAATGGAAGTCACGTGCATAGCCAGGTCGCCACAAAATCCTAAGTGTAGAAATTATAATATGATTTCATCCACATTTGGATTTTATTTCTTGTAAATTTTTTTTTTCTTATCCAAAAAAAATTTAGGACACACAAAATAACAAACTCTCATTATCCACTTTTCAAAAAAAAAAAAAAAAACTAATTATCCACTGTCAAAATATTGAAAATATCTTATCCAAATACATTTGAAAACCCATAAATCACATAACTTATGCACGTGTCATTAAAAAAAACCATAGATTTAAATATACTTGTACAATTAAGTGGTTTTTATTTTTTTTTTGGAAATGGTTTTTATTAATTTTTTAATACTTGTGTCAATTCTCAATGTCAATGTTGTACTCCCTCTTATTCACTCAAGTTGTTCTATTTAGTTTTTTACATTTTTCGAGATAATATTTTAACCTTTAATACCTCAAATTATTGTTAATTAAAATTTATAAATAGTTGATATTAATAATTTTTGTATTGAGACGAATCAAACAAGATCTCACATGACTATGTTTTAACTTATAGATTAAGGGTAAAATACAAGTTAAGAGTGATGAGTGAATAGTACCCAAAAACAAATGGGACAACTTGAGTGAATATGAGGGAATAATATTTTTCTTTATGGGTATAAGTTGCCATCTTTCTTCCCTCTCGAGACCCTAATCACAGTTTTCAATGAATGAAATAAATTGAGTGTAATGATGATATATCTTAAAGACAGAAGAAATTCTAATGGAAGTCACGTGCATAGCCAGCTCGCCACAAAATCCCAAGTGTAGAAATTATATTTCCTCTGGTTTTTAATAGTTGATATCTCCAGGGCCGGTCCTATGATTTTAGAGGCCCGGGGTGAAATTTATTTCATGGGCCCTAATTATAAAAAGTACAAAAAAGTTTATAAAATTTAGTAGTATTAAAAAGAAAAAATAAGTCAAAAAAACTACTTTTAAAATTCATTTTTTTCACAAACTACCCAAACTTTTTTTCATCTAAAAGTACTATCTAAAAAAAGATACTTTTATAAAAAATTATCAAGAATTTTTTTTCAGAAAACACTAAAACAATATATTTTCTTTGTAAAATACTACCTAGCTACAAATAATTAAAGACGTCTAATTTTACATTAATATAGGCATGTGCAAAAGTGACCTCGTGTTTTCATTTAATCCGCTATTTATTTTCTCATTTTCAATTTTCAATAAAATTACTCATTAATAGGTAGTATTTGAAAAAAGTGACATTTTACTTGATAAATATAGCAAAGTTAAATAGAAAAAGTAAAAAAAAGATAAATAGCAAATTTAGTGAATAGTCTTAAAAAAGTTAAGCCAAAAAGAAAATTAGAACTATTAATTAATTACAAATTAATTTCGAATGATCTCTTCAGATGTAGTATTGGATAGTATGTGGTAAAGAAATCTTGAAAGCAAGTATAATATAATACTTTCTAAAGAAGAAATTTAACATAGTGACTTCCCTGCGTCGGGATGGTCTTCGTGTTCATCCATTACACTAAGGGCCCTGAGTTCGATTCTTTGTAAAGGCATTTTTGTATATTATTTTGGTGGGCCCTGGGCGTAGGCCCAGCCTGCCCCTTCCCAGGACCGGTCCTGGATATCTCTAATCTCATGTGATAAAAAATTTTAAAAAGTTAATATTAAGAAAATACACATTAAGGCAATCAAACAAGATCTCACTTGACTATGTTTTACATTATATATAGAGAACTATATATCAAATAGGATCAATTAGTGAACAGTAATTACTACACAAACCGTAGAAACTAATAAAATCCGAATGATTTCATCCACATTTGGAATTTATAAACTCTCATTATCCACCTTTCAAAAAATAAAAAATAAAAAAACTCTCATTATCCACTGTCAAAACTTTGAAAATATCTTATCCAAATAAATTTGAAAACTCATAAACACATAACTTATGACACGTGTCATTAATCTAACCATAAGATTTCCTTCCCATCACACAAACCAACGGTTATCACAACTGTCTCTTCAAAAAAGAGCTTAAAATGCTGCCAAAACTAAAACTAAAATTGAAAGAACACAAAGTCACAAACAAAACCCTATTTCCCCAATTTTCCCTTCTACAATTTGAGACTTTTTCTTATTCTTTCCCAAATCTGATTTCTACCCTTTTCATTTTTTCAAAGCAATTTGCAACCCTTTTCATCTTTTTGTGAATAAACCCTAAATTTGTTTTCAATTTTTTTCTGGGTTTTTAGTGTTCATAACAATGTCTAAAGTTGTTAGCAAGGCTAGTGTTTTCTCTTCTACAATTTCCCATCATCATAATGATCATAACAATTGTAGAAATTTTCCCATGAAATTTTCAGTTTCTGTTGGAAAACGAGGAAAATTAGTTGGGTTTTCTTCTTTGAAGAGTAGTTTTGGTGGTGTAAGAACTGTTGTTGATCAAAATGGTAGCCTTTGGTCTCATAAAAAGAGGAACCCTCAATCGATTCATGCTAAGGTTTGCATCTATCTTTCTATATTATTTTGAAATTTTTTGATTTTGTTGTTGACTTTTTGCTATGTTCAAATTCTTTAGAGTTGGTTTTAATTGAAAAGGATTTTGCCCCCAAATCAGCAAGTTGAGATCGTCTTACCATAAAATGAGCGCATATAATTAGCCCATTAAATTAATTGATTATATGATGACTCTACGACTATAAAGATGTTCACTTTAAAACTGTAAGCGATCATTTTAAGGGTATAAAGGGTATAAGTGATCATTTTAAGACAGTACGTGTACATTTGTGTCGGCCTAGTACAAATGGTCTCACCGTGATTTGTAAAACCATCATATTTGAGAATTTGTGCCCCTAATTGTTTTCCATCTTGATAGATTATGATATTGTTGTGAAATTGGATTTTACTATGGCATCCATTAAAATTCTATTGTTGTACTAAATGTTGCTATAATAGAAAGTTGGAACTTTTGCCATTATAAAAGAGGGCTAGGAAGACAAGAGATGATTCGGAGGGGACGACTGGAAAAGGATTCTAGAAAATTCAGAATTTTGGGTTGAGATTGTAGGAAATCGAAATGAAGTTAGGAGGAGAATTATATGGATGACCGTGTCTAGGACTCATCTTTTGTTTCATGTAGCCGAACTTAATCTTTATGGACTAAGGCTTTGGCATTGTATTAAGTGTTGCTAATGATGTAGTAGCTTTCGTTATAAGCTTAACAACAATCCAATATGAATTTTTCCATTAGTTGTGCTTAAAGTAGAGGAAGGGAAGAGAAATGAAAGGGAGGAAACTTATTTGTTTAGGAGGGAAGGGAAGAGAAAGGAAGGAAGATAAGAGTTTTTCCTTCAAATCTTTCCAACTTTGGGAAGATTGATACCTGAACAAAAAAACATTCATCTAATCCTTCTGAATCCCTTCCTTTCCATTTTGTTATCCGAACAAGAGATACCTCATACCTCCAAATCTCTCCCCTTCCTTTCCCTCCATTTCCTTCGATTCAAACACTTTCTTATAGTGATATTTTGTGGATCTATGACTAAACCCATCCATTCATGTTATAAATATCTAATTAAGATTTAAATGTAGAAAGCATTTGTGGTTTTGGGTTTGAATAGCCTTTTGGAATTGATGATTTAGTAAGCAATTTGAAGATTGGGATTTTTTGATTTAGAAAGACTATCTTTATGTCCTTTTTAGTTTGTGAGGTATCCTGGTTTGTATGAAGTGTAATATGTTTGCATTTATGTTCAGTCTTTCAGTTTGGCAGTGGGGTTTCTTATACATTGTGTTTGATGTTTGGACCTTAATCTATCTTCCGGAAAATCCCTTTTCGTTTTAGTTTCCTAGTATTTATCGTTTCCTTGTTATGAATGCAGTTGGGTCTTAGCATTGGCAAATCACAAAGATGGTGGGAGAAAGAACTTCAACCAAACATGAAAGAAATTACTTCTGCAGAAGACCTAGTGGATTCATTACTTAGAGCTGGAGATCAGTTGGTAGTTGTTGATTTTTACTCACCCGGATGTGGAGGCTGCAGGGCTCTTCATCCTAAGGTATAGAACTTGCCGAGTTCTTCATCCTTACAATTTGATTTTGAATTTCATTTACTAACAATATTAATGGGTGAAGAAGTAAAACATTATGTTATACTCCCTCCAATTCATTTGAGTTTTCCCATTTGGTTGGGCACGTATATTAAGAGTCACCGTATTTTAATTGATTAAATTAATTGTAAAGTTGGTAGTTGGAGTATTATAAGTAGTAAAAGTGGGGTATATTGGTCATTACTTGTGTGAACATGGGGTATTTAGGTAAAAAAATCATTGACAAAAAAGGAAATGGAACAATTGAAGTGAATTGTCCGACAACTGAAATGAATTGGAGGGAGTATTTAAGTTAACCGCTTTGTTTTAAAAAGCAATCCTTGGCGCAAGGCGCCAGCCAAAACGCCTCCTAGACTCCAAGCGCAACGCACACACAGAGACGAGAAGAAAAGTGTGCCTAATCTGCGCCTCCCGCCTTGGGGAAAAGGACCTTTTGCGCCTTAGTGTGCTTCGTGCCTCTTAAACCTAGGTTGACCGTGAGGATTCTTTTTTCTAATAGAAGATATAATTAAGTATATATTTCGATTTTGCAGATATGTCAGTTGGCGGAGATGAACCCTGATGTGCAGTTTCTTCAAATTAACTACGAGGAACACAGATCGATGTGTTATAGCCTTAATGTTCACGTTCTTCCTTTTTTCCGGTTCTACAGAGGTGCTGACGGTCGTGTTTGCAGCTTCAGCTGTACAAATGCCACGGTTAGTTTGTATTTCTCTCACTATTCATTTGGTTTGAGATTTGCTTTTTTGTTGAGAAGGGTTAATACTAGTTCGGTTCCATTTTATATGCGGATCTAGGGCTTTTAGCCATATTACATATTACATTTTACATGTTTTAAATAGTCGGGAAAAATCTATATGTGTTTTTGCCAAACATAATGAAGAATTGGAATGTCGATTGAACATTTGAACTGATTGAGAACAAGTTTTCTAGTTACCACTAACAAGGGTAAGCTGGCGTTCATCAACACCCCAAACTAGTATAGTTGGGAACAACTTAAAAGGCATTGGATAACGAAATGTTTTGTGATCAATCCTCATATTGTTGAACCCTATTTGAGAACAACTCGTCTTGTAAGAGACCGTCTCAGACCCATATAATTAGTCAATTTTTCTAATTGAATACTTAAAATTTGTAAGTGATCATTTTAACACCCAAAATGTACACGGGTCAGCCAAATAGAGATGGTCTCATCTCATTTAAGAATTTGTGATTGGAGAGGTATTTAACCAATTTCTATATTATACATTTCCATAACAGATCAAGAAATTCAAAGATGCTTTGGCCAAGTATAACACAGTAAGATCCAATCTTGGGCCAGCAAAGGGGCTAGAGGAGAAAGAGCTCCTTGCTCTTTCTGCTAACAAAGACCTTTCCTTCACGTACACGCCAAAACCCGACAAAGCACCCACCGAACAAGAAGTCTCTATTGCGACCGACACAAAAATTGGAGCAGAAGAATCCCACGTTCCTTCCGACAGGACGCTTCTTAACTCACCATTAACCGCAAATTCTTCTCAAGACAACGAAGAGAAAACGCTAGTGACTGCTCGTAGATGATTTCGAGCGTTTACAGCATTTTACGGCCTGTACAGTATGTAAAATTATGACTCGGGATATCGTTTTAGTCTCTTGTAAAAAGGAAATATGTAATGTGGCAGGTTTCGGGTTCGTTTTTTAGTCCAAGCTTGCCATATCTGTGGAATTGTACCAGCATGTAGGGTGTGTTTTTAGATCCCTCATCCTTGTAAATATGAACTCATGTTGTTTCTCACTTGGTTGTGCATTTACAATTATTGTAATGTTGAAGTATCATATTTGGTATCGAAGTACCTTAATCGTTGCGTTTGCGTTTATAATTACGTTATCAAGCGTAAAGGTCGATGATTGAATTAGATCTTATTCCCGCTGCCCATTGAATTCGCTAGTTCGCTAACAACTGTTAAAAACCTCTAACTTACATTATATAACAAATTTATATAGATCGAGAAGGGAAGATGCTAATGAATTTTCACATTTTTTAATTTGACAATTTTCTTCTCTTTTAGTTTTATCCACAAATTTGTTCCGCCCCTTTTTCATTTTTATGTATTTTTACACATTTACTTAGCTTTAATTTATTGATTTTTAAAAACTAACAATAATATTATTTGAAAAATATAAATGAGAAGAAGCGAATAAAAGAATAATTAGTGAAAGTCATCAAAGGGTGAAAATCGAGCCAAAATTTATTCTCATGCTCATTTGTGGAGCATTCTTACAAGTAGTCACAAGTCGTAACAAATAGAGATCCTTACATCCTACTCAATTTGCATTCTTTGATATTTTAAGTGGTCGCACTTATTTTGCATCTTTCAGATTTTGAAATGGATTAACCAGTTTCTCAATTTATTTATTATCAAATATCTAGGTTTTTTTTACGAATAAGAAAAGATTACCTAAAATAATCCAACATATTTGTAATTTTCCTACAATAATCTCACATATTGATTAACAATGAAAAATCTCAACTTTAAGATGTATTTGTTTTGGGTAATCCAATAACCTTATGATCCTAGCAAAATATTTATTTATTTAGTTACTTTAACTGATTACTGTAAAGTTAATGTTGAGTATTGTAAGACTCTACTTTAAGATTATAATTGATCATTTTATAACTATAAGTGATTACTTTAAATTTATAATTAATCACTTTAGAATTTTAAATATACATTCAATCAGTCCAATAAAAATTATCTCACCATAACTATATCATTTGAATATTTTTTTTTTATTTTTGATACACAATTATTTTATTTTTATTGTGTACATTTTCCATTTTTTAGGATGGGCTAAATGAAGTATGGAAAACTTAGCCCATGATATAATAGACCCAATGAAAACCCTAGTTATTCTCCTCTTTAGTCTATTTGGGATAACTCAATCAAATCTTCATCTCTATACCAGCCGTTTTTGACATAATCTCTAAATTTCTTAATTAATCTCATCTTATTCTATGGTTTTGTCTTTAATTTGATTCTAATCGGTTAATTGAAACCAATTTCTTTGATTCTCTTCGGCTTTTTGATCCAGAAAATCATATGTAAGTTCACTTTTATCTTTTTGTTTTTTGAATTGATATAATGCCTAAGTTATTCATTATTTTGAATTGATTCAGCCAATTAGTAATTCAATTGACAATTGATTTAAATGCGGCAATTAACAATTTTTTAGTCAACTAAAAATAATTCTAAAAATATTATCTGCACGGGTAATTATAATTTAATATGGCAACTTGGCAAGGAATTTTCTTGAAATTGGCTGATTTTGGTCGGATAAGATGATTTATTTGTGGGCAATTGTAACTAATAATTGTAATACAGCAAGAAACTTATTTGAAGGCAATTGTAATAATTGTAGCTAGTCAACCAACAATACTTCTCAAGATACTAATCCGTGTAGTAATTGTAATATGACAAGAAACATATTTGAAGGCAATTGTAATAATTGTGATAAATGCGCTGAATAATTTTCTTTTGGCGGGAAACGAATCATCGTGGTAGTGACACGTGTCACATTAAGATATTGTTTTGGTATAGTTTATAGTCAACCAAGAATACTTATCAAAATACTAATCCGTGTAGTAATTGTAATATGACAAGAAACATATTTGAAGGCAATTGTAATAATTGTGATAAATGGGCTGAATAATTTTTTAGAGAAGCGTTTTCGGCTGGAAACTAATCCATTGTGGTAGTGACGTATCACATTAAGATATTGTTTTAGTATAGTTTATGATTATGATGATTATGCACTGTTTTCAGAAAACTTGGCGTGGACAATTACCTTAATCTATCGTTGTTTAATGTAATTTTTTAACGTAATTAATTGTAATTTTTTTAAATTATCGACATCCTATTGTTTATTTTTCTGGTTCCGCCGCTGACCTCAGTATTTGCTATCTGCATAAAATCAGATTGTTGAATTACCCAATGTCACTCAGAGGAGTATGGCAGCTTCAAAAACTCATTGTAAGCTACTGCGATTGGGGTGGCAGTAGTCGCGGTATCAGGTTACACCTTTTCTCCCACTTTCTTTCAGTTTCCATTAAATTTTTGTTCGCTAATTTTCTGCTATATTATGATTGAGGATTGCTTCATTCATCACAAGTTTAAGTTGTGAATGATTCTATTGGTAATTACAGCTAAGAATTCAATTTATTGTCTACCCATTGTAAAATTGAACAACTGTGTAGCATTCGAGAACTTCCATTGATATTTCATTCAGTATGAGGATTTATGTTAATCGAACTAGGGTTGAGGAATATGTTGAGGTGTGGATTCGGGGATTGTAGAGGCTATTACCTTGAATGTTTGTTGGAAAAGCCCAAATATGGTATCTATCTAGATGTTGGTTTTTAGAGACAGTGGGTGCCCATTGCCACTTTCCATCTGGTTATTTGTATGCTGTAGGCCGAATGTCAACATAAAGAGACGGATACTGCGATTGTTGTGGCCAGTCAAGTTTTCAAAATGCTGTACATGGGAAAGAGATGATTGATGTGCAAGTTTTTGGTCATAGTTATGCAAAACGCAAAACTTGGACCTGAATCCCTTTTTGAATAATTGTTTCCTAAGCTCTAAATTAAAGTTTCTCTTTCATGTCCAAAACTCTAAAATGGTTATTGGGAAGCTATTTTTATTCTTTTTGGCACTATTGCACCATCCTTTGGAGGCAGAATTGTCATTTCAAGTGGGTAGTGGTTTATTTTTGAGCAAAGGGTAGGTGGTAAACAGTTTACACTATCCTTATGGCGCTTCTTTCATTGTTTCTCTGCTTCATTTGCTTGTATATGGGCTGGGACATTTGTTCTTATAAATAACTCTCATGTTAGCTTTAGTAAGTTCATTTTGCTGTAAAGGGGGCTTACATGATAATTTAAGTCCAAGCTTCATTGAATTTGACGTATTTGAAGAAAATGAAATTCAAATAGCAAGGTAGTGTAATAAGTTATAATGATGATATTCTTATTTCTAAGTGACAAAATGGTTAGTTTATTGCAATAGTTAATCTTCAGAACATGTTGATGTACACCATCTTTAAAACACATACAACATATAATTGAAAGTGGGAAAATTGGACTTACATGGCACGCATATGATATGTTTCATCACGGTACTTTTTGTTGGGGCATGTGAAAGTGAGGACTGAGGGGCCTTTGTTGTCTCAGTTTAAGAAATGTTTCATCAGAGTAGTTGGCATGTGGTTGTGACTTGTGTCTTACAATTCTATCAGCAAAGTCTACAAGAGTAATTTGGCTGGTTTGTCACGAAATTAAATGAGCTTGATGTAGTCTTGAGGGCAATTTAACTAACACTTTGAGTTGCTCAATCAAATGGGATGATAAAATGTGGTTTAGGTCAGAGTGTTGTTACTTGTTTTAAAACGTGCTTTGCACCTTGTGCGTCTCAACTGAAAAAGCTCCGGCTAGGTGAGGTAAAGCCCACTACAAGAGGTGTGCGTCTTGGTGCGTCTCATTGTGCCTCGATGTGTTTTGCACCATGTGCACCCGGTGTGCCTCGTCGTTGTGTTGGATAATTAAGCATGCTTGTTTGAAAAGGAAATAAAACTCCAAAACAAAATTTACTTAAATATGAAGTTATGTGCTAAAGTAGAAATATGAAGTATTGAAGCTATGCGCTAAAGTAGTATTCCCACGATGTTAATTAATGTTTTCAAGCTTGTTGCTATTATAATATGAATGTCTTGTTGTTTGAAGTATAATATATGTTTTAAAATTTATTTTTAGCGTTTTAACGTAAGTGTATCTTGCCTACAAAAAGCATGCACTTTTGCTTGGCCTTAGCGCCTAGGCTATAAGGACCATTTGGGCCTTGGTGCACCTCGTGCTTTTCAAAACTAAAATGTTTTTAAGAAAAATGAAGAGATTAAGAAATGAAACGGAGATGGATGCAATTGCTCTTTGTTGATACAACAACGCCACAACTTAGAACAAATAAGCAACATTTAAATAAAATGAAGGTAATGGAAACTCATTGATAAGTCATAAGTCTGATAGAAAATTTTGCTTTACCGCAAGCGTACGATGTATGTGTAGTTGACGGGTCGAACACGAGGAAGCTAGACTAATCTATTTTGTAATTCTAATAGTCACAAAATAAATTGTTTAACCATCTCTGGAAGGGAAGACTAATTAACCATACTTTTAAAGTTAAGGCTCACACGCCACTTTATAAGATTGCTCCCTTTTGGTGGTTGTGTAACTTCCTTAAAGCCTCCAAATAATGTATCCTCTCCCTTGAAACTTTCAAGTAACTTACAACCTCCATGCATATAACTTTATATGGTGTATGTCCTTTAAGGGTGATGTAGCTTCCTTTGGACTTGAACTTGTTTGCCTTAGCTCCTTGGTCTCACATGAATATTCCAACTAGTAAATATTCTAACATTACTTAAATTTTTTGGACCCAGACTTGGACCCAGAACTTAATGAAATTTTAGACTCATATCTAGGCCCTATAGGTCTAAGGACCTTAATACGTCTTTTTATCTATCTTTTTAGACATAAATCTATAACTAATACTAAAACAAAAAATGCTGACATCATTACTAATTAATATTGTTTACGTATCACAACCTCAACAAAAATTTTTCCTCCAAAACTCAATGATGATATCATCACTAATTAATATCTTTGACTTAATTACTTTCTAACTATGACTATAATATTATCCATGTTGATGTTATACTTTTTAGGTTGCATCATTTAATATATTAGAAATCTATATATTTTATTTCATTTTTTCAATTATTTATAAAATCTTATCAATTTTATTTATTAAATGAGTATTATTTAAGTGTATTGGATATTTTAAGTTGGTTAAAAGATACTTCTAATATACTTTTATGAGGATTTTTTATTTATACTAATGAAATTAGTTACTTTTTTTTTTGAGTGAATGAAATTGGTTACTTAATACATAAGTCTAATATGATTTAGGTTGTGACTACCCTTATGCAAGTCACTTATATTTTTATGACAAACAAATTTATTTTTTTTTATAAAATAATTTTACATAAATATTTATGTTAAATCTATAATTAAATTTTCACAATCATCTACGCACAATGCAAAGTATGGTACAAATCAAATAATGTATGTAATATATACAACTATTCAGAGCAAAATGAGATACAACTATAATGTAAAATTTATCTTAAAATTTTAATTTCTTAAATGATATGTCAGTAAATTTAATAAAGTCGTGAATCGCACGGGGATTATCTAGTTTATCATATAAAACCAAGTTAAATCGAAAACATTTCATCATCCATCGTCAAAATATCACTCTAATTGTTTATGAATGGATCTAAACATTAACCACTCGTAGCAATCGATCTCAAATTGAAAAGGCATGCTGAATTCTAAAACACATATCTGGTAAATTTTTGGCCCTTGGTAGATCACCCAACTCAAATTTCTCAGGGCAAAAAATCATTTTACTTTAGTTTTGTTTCGTATCATATATTTTATACATAATATATCTCGTACCCAATCTTTCGCGAGTCAATCTAGATTGCGTTCCGTGCTCCCGTTCTCGTTTCCTGTTCCAAACCAAATGTCGTTCTAGGTAACAATGGGTCCAAGGGTCGAGTTTGAGTCTTAGAAAAGTGAATCCAAATCCAAACCCAAACCCATTATATTTTATAAAGACTTAAACCGACACATTCCCATAGGTGTAAAAATTAGGACCCAAACCCTGAAAATAGAGTCGGGTTTGGTCGGGTCCACTAGGATTTTGGACCTATGACCATTTTTATTCGCGACATCGCGACCTCGTTACCACAATTGCAACATCATTCGCGATTTTTTTCTTTGTTTACAAGCCATAAAATCTATGACTAAGTGGGTATTGAATTGAAGTGTCTTGTATGCAAAGTTTACGATGAATCAGTTCAAACACCGTGTGCCAACCAAAATGTTCACCGAGTTTGAAGCTCTTGAGAAGATGTTTTAATACATTGCAGGGCATTCATGGAAACTCATTTGCCAACACTAAAGGAGAGCAACCCACAACTAGAGGTGGTTACAGAACTCGTTCGTGGACAACATCCGAATCTTCAGGGTTTCTACCGTAAGCTCCCTTCTTTAACTCTGTTAGCTTCTTGAGTAGTGCACCTTTTGCGTTTTGTTTTTAATGAAATTGATGAGAAACTACTGTTTCTAAATAAATTATTATCGGGTAACTTTTGGCGATGTTAATTTCTTATCTTCACCTGGTATATGTTAATGTGAATTTATTTGTATTTATCAAAACTAGATTACCGATATTGAAATTGATTTTTCTTTTTCCCAATTGTCTATAAGTTTCCTTTTTTACCCATGAAACTGATTTGTATTGAATATAATTTTTGTTTGCTAATTGGGCGTCATTTCTATTTTTTGAATTATGCACTTGTTGATGATATATGTTGTGAGTATTCAGTTGTTGATTCTATTATTTCTTTTGTCTTCATGGGAACTTGGAAGAAACATAATTTCAGTTTTGCTTCTCCTTTTACCCATGAAATAAGAGGGTCAGAACTCAGACTTGGATCTGAGTTGCAACTTTTAGGATTTAGGAAGTTAATTTGAATTTGGGACCTTAAATCTAAACATGCAACATAATTATTTACTTGAACAGTCTTAATAGGATTGCAATTTGGTTTGTGCCTTGACTGGAACTTATTGAATCTATTGGAAAAGGTTGTCAAGTTGAGTGACAGTAGTGCCCATCAAGATCACTTCTTTTCTTGGGTTTCAGCAGAAAGGCGTTAGATTTTTGGCTGTCTTGTACCCTACTGTTTGCAGCCGTGTTTCCATTGTTTCCACGTAACAACCGGGCTGGATTTTTCTTAAATTTTGGAGTTCCGAGCTTCTAAATGCTTTTGTCAGTGTGTGCCCCAACTCGACTCTTTTTCCCCTCAAACGAAATAGATTCATAGTTGAATTTTTGCAGCTTTAGAGCTTTTATGTTTCATTAACTCTGCCTTACCTTATAGGGAACAAGAATGAACGAGTAGTTTGCGTAAAGAACATGACTCCAGAAGAAGTATTGCTGCATGCAAATAGGCTAAGGAATGCTTTGGGAAGGAAAGTGATAAAGTTGAAGACAAGACACGTTACGAAACACCCTAGTGTTCAAGGCACCTGGACAACTGCCCTCAAGTTATGAAGCTATGACAAACCGGCTAGTCCGTGGTTTATTCTTGCACCATTGTGTTAGAGGCAGCTGGACGACTGCTCGATAATGAAAGCTATGATCAGCTTAGGAAGCTCATTTTTGCTCCTTTGTTAGACCCCTTTACTGAGAAAATTTTATATTTTGGGCAATGTTGTTGGATTAACCATTTTGACAATCTTCCCTTTGTTGGCCAGACAAATAGGATCATATTAAAGCGGACTTTTAGCTACCAGACCGTGTTATCTCTTCTCTTTGTATTATATAATTAAAATAATTGGATTTCACCAATGTTGCAATATATTTTTTTTTATGTTCATGTGTGCAGTTGCAAATCCAATTTATTTATCTAATGGTGATGTATTTTTTGATGGTAAGATAGGAATTTGGCCATTTATTACACAAGAACCTGCCGAAAGGAGTTCAAAGAACAGAAAGAGGGGGGAATTGGAGACCAAATCAATACAATCCATTACTAAAGAGCAGCACATGAGAGCAATGCTTATCACTAATGTACTACCCACCATAAGAGCTAAGTGGCCACACGGAATGTCAAAGCACATCTTTATTTAACAAGATAATGCAAAGCCACACATAGCACACAATGACAGTGAATTTATGGAGGAAGCAATGAAAGATGATTTTTTCATACAACTTGTTCAACAACCACCTAATTCACCTGACATGAATGTACTAGACTTAGGTTTTTTTAGGTCAATTCAGACTTTGCAATATCAAAAAGCAGCATATAATGTACCACAATTATTGAGTGTTGTGAACAATGCATTTGAGAATTTGAGCCATAAGTGTTTGAGATTTGTGTTCATTACACTACAAACTTGCATGATTGAAACAATGAAAAGGCAAGGGGTATTGATTATCATATCCCACACATGAACAAAACAAAGACTACTAGGGAGGGGACATTGTCGGACTACGTTTATGTAGACAAACAACTAGTGCTGGAAAAAAAGGCTGCAAAGGGTATTGATTATCATATCCCATCGTCGTAATACTTAGGGTTTGAGAGAGGGGATTTGCGAATTTTGAGATGGGAAACATCAGGTGAGGAAAGATTATGGATAGGAGAGACAATGGCGGATTTAGGGTTCTTGAGGGGTGAAGGAGTGAGAGTTTTAGGGTTTTCCATGAAAGAGAAGAGAGAGAAGAAAACGAAGATGATGTAAAGAAGAAGGAGAATCACAAAGCTTACCCAGAAAAACGAACAAAGACGAAGGAAACCCAGATCTGGGTTTCAAGAACAATGGAGAATGTTCTAGAGAGAGAAGATAAAGATGAGAGTTAAAGGGGAAATGGGTATACGGCTGGGAAGGGTAGGGTTTAATTGGAGGAAAATGGGTAAAATGGGTGTAGATTAGGTTAGTTTAATTAATTGTTTAGGGAAAATTAGATAAGTTTATTAGGGTTAAAAAGTAGATAGGTAAAGTGAATAAGGGTATAAGGGTAAAACATCCATGCTAAAAATGAAAATGAGACATTTAGGGTGACTTAACCCAAAATAGAAATTGGACATTTTGGTTGAATAGGAGAGAGTATAAAATAAGCTTAAAAGATAAATAGTACCAATAAGTCAAATATAACTATTATTTGAGCAGTATATATATATATATATATATATATATATATATATATATATATATAATGTATATATATATATATATATATATACATATATATATATATATATATATATATATATATATATATATATATATATATATAATATATATATACTATCATATATATATATATATATATATATATATATATATATATATATATATATATATATATATATAATATAGGAGTATGTATAACTTTTTTTTTGGAAATTTTTAATATTATTTGTTGAAAAATGAAAAAGAAAAATAAGAGTAATTAGATATATAGTAGGATAAAAATAGGAGTATGTATAACTTTAAATGATTGGAATTTTACTAAAAAAGTAAATGTAGCAAGTATTATGATATTTCCCAAAATGGAAAATATAACGAGTATTATGGAACGGAGGAAGTATATATTTGTGAGAGAAGATTTCTTTAAGAGATAATCTTTAATTGGGCTGACCCAATATATATTTTTAAACATATTATAATTAGACATTAAGAATGGTGTAATTAGATAATGTATGTATGGAAAATTTGAAATAAATAAGATTATTTATCAAAAAAAAAAATACAATAAGATCAGAATCAAACTTATTCTAAAACTAAGCGTGTAATCCGCAAACCATAGGTTCGGGCTGTTCGCACTTAGTAAGTGCGAACAAACTGAAAAACTGGAACAGACTGTTAGCACTTACTAAGTGCTAACAGCCTGTTTCAGTTTTTCAAGCTGTTCGCACTTACTAAGTGCGAACAACTTCTTGTCTTAAAATCAACATGTTGACCCTGTTTGACCTGTTCTCAGTTACTAAGTGCGAACAAACACTTGATTTTTTGACCATTTTATTACTGTTCGCACTTACTAAGTGCGAACAGACCCGAACCTGTGCTCTGGGGTATCAGACGCTTATATTTGAAATAAGTTTGACTTGAATCTTATTGCATGCTTTTTTTTAATTAGAAATTTTATCTATTTCAAATTTTCGTATGTACGTAGGCATTGAAAATACGATAGGTAGATTTTAATTTTTAATGGGCTGGGCTGGTAATACGTTTGTCAAGGAGACGTTCACACTAACTTATATATTAGGGCGCGAATGCTTTGTCCATCTTTGGTTTCTTACGTTTTACGCTAGTACGAGTCTGCGACTGTGGAACCTTGAAACCCTACCATTCGAAACATTGAAACTGATTTTGCCATTGTCGTCTCTCTCACAGGATTTAAGAGCAAAGAATAATGGGGGAAGAAATTGAACCAGAAGTGAAATCATTTACGGAACTGGGTCTAAGCGAGGAGTTAATTGACGCTTGTGGCGCATTAGCATGGACTATTCCTACCAAAATTCAATCTGAAGTCATTCCTCATGCTCTTAATGGTTCATATTTCCGGGCTTTTTACTTTAATTTAGGGTTTTATTTTTAATTAGGGTTTTATTTTAATTTAGGGTTTATTTTAATTAATTGAATTGGACTAACTTCGTTGTTTTTATCTTTATGCATGAATGTACAGGAAAGGATATCATTGGGCTTGCTCAAACTGGTTCTGGTAAAACGGGCGCCTTTGCATTGCCCATAATTCAGTTGTTACTCAATACCAATCCACCTCCGCCCTTCTTTGGATGCGTTCTTTCACCTACTCGGTCAGTTTTTATTTTTTTTTTTAATTTTTTTTATTTCGATTCTTTAGATAGATGAAGTCTTGTTGGTTTGAGTTAATGGGTTCCCTGTTTCAGCATATATAGTATTGTTTGATGTGCATATGATGTAGGGAGCTTGCGATCCAAATTGCTGAGCAATTTGATGCTTTAGGAGCTAGCATTGGACTACGAACTACTACGGTAAGATTGGCTTGCTTTTCATTATGTCACAATATGAAATTAGCAAATGTTGCATAGTTGAGTTGATTATTTGTTTGAGGTATCTGATGAAAACCTGATTGTAATGGCCTTCTTTGCGTTGAGTAATTTGATATGCTTGTCTTTTGTTTTGACGAAGTTATATATTTCTGGAATTCACAGTTTTTTTCTATTTTTTTAGCTTGTTGGTGGAGTGGACATGAACCAACAACAAATTGCTCTTGCCAAACGTCCTCACATCATAGTATGTGCTGCTAACATTTCTTTGTTTATTGATACTGGAGTACTTGATTTACATTTGCATTGGATTCATGTATATGTTCTTTTGGTTGAAAAAACAATTCAATAGACTTCCAACTCCGGAGTCTTTGATTTTGAGCTCGTCCTTTCCTGATTAGCTGCATCTGCTTCAATGAATCTTATCGGTCATTTAACATCTTTTTCTCCTAATATTCCATCTACTTTCAGGTGTCTACACCTGGCCGTCTTATGGATCATTTGACTAATACTAAAGGGTTCTCACTTCGTTCCTTGAAATACCTGGTAATATTGATTTTGTTGCAAGTCCCAACCCCTTATTTATATATATTGTGTACTTTGTTCTTGTTTTTATCAGTCCTATTGAATGCATATGATGAATTTTTTCATGTATTATTGAAAATTAGGCCAGCATCCGTTATCTTTTTTGTCTATTGAGCAAGACTCTGACCGTGTTTCCTCTTGATATCTTGAAGGATGATTGTAAAAATCCCCTTGACCTTTACATAACTTAGATGTGGACGCAATACTTTTTTCATAAATATTTCGTCTAATTGTGGATCTTATTAAGCAACCTTAGAGCCTTAATCCATTCATTGCCATGATATCTGTTTTTTGATGTGTAAAATTTTAATTTAGTCATTTGAAAGTTCTCCACCCTGTTCATATGATTATTTTGTAATCGTTTGTTTAAATATATGGTACATGGGAAGAATGGGAAATTACTACGACATTGATGGAATGCGTGCGGTGAGGTTTTATAATGATTGGCAAACAATTATTTACAAATTTGTTGAGTTTGTGTTCGTGTGCATAGTAACATAATGCCACTGCTTTTAGTGTTCATTATGTTGAGATTCACTTAATTCCCAATAAGGAGAATATGGGAAATGTAATTGGAAACTTAGTTATATTCATTGTTTATTTTAAGTTGGATTTTATTCTAATGGGGCGTTGTGTTCTTACCTTTTGGTTTTGGTGAGCAAAATGAGTAAGTATTATTGGTGGGCCCAGTGGCCTAATGTTTTGATATACGAGTCAATTACAATCATTAATGTAACATTTTATACATTGACCTTTTTTGATGCAAGAGTTGGCTGGAAGAGGGGAAAAATGAATTAAGAGTCTACATTGGTATTAGCTATCATGATCTTGATTCCTCTATATGTTTGGTTTGAAAAAATTGGAATTAGAAACTCCAACTTTTAACCATCCATCATCTTCTCCAATTCTTTAAATTTTTTTTTTCTTTTTTTTGTATGCTAATTTCATGTAGGACCTTTCACCGTTTCAATCACCACCTAGATGACCATCTCAACTAAAACCCCTTTATCACCATTATGTATATCACACACAGTGCTCATTCCATTACTCGTCAAAGCTAATGAGTCTTACACTATGTTTGGATAGCAAATTAGGAGAGAAGGGGAAGGAAAGGAAGGGAAAGGAAAGGAAGGGAAAGAAAAGGAAGGGAAATACTCCATTGTTTGTATAGGAAGGAAAGGAAGGGAAAAGAAAGGAAGTTCATTTTCCTTCCAAATCTTTCCTCTTATAGAGAGATTTGGATGTTAACAAATTAAAGAGACTTAATCCCTTTAAATCCCTTCCCTCCAAATCCTCTCCCTTCCTTTTTGCTATCCAAACAAGAGATTCCTCATTCTTCCAAATCCTTTCTTTTCTTTTCCCTCTATTTCCCTCAATCCAAACAAGGCCTTAATGCCATGATCTACCACAACTACCCTTGTCAATATTTTGTTATTTAAACACCATATAGACCATTTAAATCACACCCCATTAAAGCCCAGTAGCCCATGAGTCATAATACCTCAATCCACTCCAAAACAAAAAAGAGCTTTAACAGCTCTTAATTGACTTAACATATTGTCGTGAAACAACATAGGGGCACCAATGGCGATAGCTGTGTTTTCTTGGCTTCCAAAACCAAAAGGGAAAAATCTAATTACATGAAGCCACCAATGGGACTCCAGTTACCCAAACTAATATGGTTGTCGTACTCAAGTCGACAAGACACATAATCGGATACATGTTGGTTTGACACGAGCACCTTGATTTTTATCTTAATTAGATGTTAATTGAGCAGTAGCACTTGCTATCTTAGGTTTTCTTTTCAAAGTAACAACAATAAATTAAAATATGTAAATTTTACATGGTAGCAACCTATATTACTTGGATTGGGTATGGGTGGAGATCTTTGTTTTCAGTATGTTTTTTTTGGATATTTAGGATATGGGGACACCGTTCTAGTATTGGATACGGGTACTTGAATAGGGAGTAGAATTTACTTTCTTGTAAAAAATGAAAAATATTAAAATATCCTAAATATATATAAAATTAAAAAATTTCATTAATGTGTATAGTCATTCAAAATTAGATATAAGATTAATTGACCATCATTATTTTTGATTGGTCTTTAGATGAATAAAAAGTTTAGACTAGATAAAAATGTAGTAGGGGATAAAGAAACAAAGAGGGGGTGGAGTTGGTTGACATGACTAAAATAAGTTTCAACTTATGTAAATAAAAAATAAATATGAATATCGGTAAAGTCTTAAAAAATGATATAACAATAACAAAATAGTTATAGCTATCAAGTATTACATTGCCTCTTACTTTCTTAGTTTCTTTCAGCCTTTAGTTCTTACCCAGTATGATCTATGACTAAATTAAAAAATAATTGTGAAAAGGTAGGTTTTGACGATAAATATAGATTGAGAAAAAGGAGTAGATCAATAATGGATGGAGAAGACAAGAAGAATGACGATGATTGAATTGACAACTATTTTGCATTTGTATAAATGATGGAATTTGACTATTTGCAGGTACTAGATGAAGCAGATAGATTGTTGAATGAGGACTTTGAGAAAGCACTTGACGAGATCTTAAAAGTTATTCCTCTTGAGCGAAGGACTTATATGTTTTCTGCCACTATGACAAAAAAGGTACAACATGACATACCACTTGTGTGATCGAGATGTGTATGCTCATTAGTCATTACTTCTCTTGCCCATCATATTTGATTTTATAAGAAGTAATTTAGTTTAAGTAACAAGAAAAAAAGTGAATGGAAAATAATAAATTTCATAGAGGACAGGGTGTCAAATTTTTTGGTCACTTGTCTTTGACGTGGCTTTCATTTGTGCGTTCTCCCTAATTTTTTTAATTTACTGTATGGGAAAAAGTTTAAGATAGTACAATCTTTATTTTATATTTTAGATGATTAGATGAGGCTCTTTTCCTTTCATTTATCATCCTGCCTTTGATTTTGCAGGTTAAGAAACTTCAAAGGGCTTGCCTAAGGAATCCTGTCAAAGTGAGATTCAGATGAGCTATGTGAAAAAAGATATTCTGAAGCTTGTACCTTTTCATTCTCCCTAATGATTTATCTTTTTCAGATTGAGGCGGCCTCAAAATATTCCACTGTTGACACTTTAAAGCAACAATATCTTTTTGTTCCGGCTAAATACAAGGTTTGTTTATTCTAATGATTGATTATTATTATTCGCTTGAATTATGATATATTACAATAGATTTATAATCGTCAAAGGTCTAATTATAATTGAAAAAAACAAAAAATTAAGCTATAAGGTATTTTACACAATCTGACATGTTTATATGATGGAAATTCAGAAGAACAAAATTATAAACGGGTTGGAGAATGCCTAGAGGGTTCAACCAATTTGAGTTTGTTTTATTATTTATTTGCCCAACCCATTTTAATTTGAGCTTGACCCGACTCTTATTCGACCAATAAGCATAGGTCCATTTACTCATTTCTTGAATCACTTTGATTGTGGAACAAAGTTGAAGCTAAGCTTATTTATTTAATTTAGAGTTCTTGCTAGAAGGTATTTTGATGGAATATTTGATCTTATTGTAGTATAGTCAATTAGTCATTATGTATGAGAAACTTCCGAGGCTATCAAAATCACTCTATAGCTTGGGGTAATGGTTTTTGCGATAGTGATAATTTTGAGTTTGGTTTTTTGGTTTGTTAGCTTGGGTTAAGGGTGTGTAGATCTTCTGTTGGACAAGATATTAGATCTTTATTGGCAGTGACAAAACTTGGGTTAAATATTAAAGACCATAAATGTAGGTTATTAATAAGGGGCTAAAGTTCTAAACTCAACGTTTTAGTTAGTAAGACATTCACTTTAACCGTTATGACAACCATCATTATAAGATACTTAAAGTAGTCATCATATAAATATTATGCCTCCTCTATCCCATTTTGTTTGCACATCTTTTATAAAGTTGTGAATACTTTTTTGTAGTTGAATAAGACATATAACAAGTGAGATGAGTAAATGAGCTGATGATATTAGAAGATAATAAAATTATGGATGAGATTAAATTAGAATTGTGGGGATCATTTTTAAAAGAAAAAAGGGTGCAGGGTAAGTGGGACAACCCAAAATAGAAATTAGGTACAAATTGAATGGGACAATAGGATTATTGGGGAAAAGCAAGGGTAATAATGAAGTTTCGTCACTGGTTACTAAGATGTTTTTGACTGGAAACAATGAAATTGTACTTTCCATGAGTTAAATCATGGCCAATAGGTATTTTTTTGGGATAAATTTGTCCGTAGCTTCGTTTCTTGATTCATGTGTTTGGTGTTAAGGCCTTCGCTATGGCATTGTTGATGTGTTGGCGTTAATAGCGGTTGTGTTGTAATTTGTGTTTTTAATCCATTGTACGTGACATGCTTAGTCTTATTGTAAGTGCTTGTACTTTGTGTGCAAGAATCCTGGAACTTGGGTATTGGAATGTCTTGTGCCTATGCATGATATTTGTAGTACTTTTTTGTTAATTATCTTGTTTTTCTTGTATGTCGGGTACTTGTCATGTCTAGTCGATATTGGGATTATCTGTTGAAAATTTATTCATTTGGAGTTGGCATTATGATTAAGATTAAAATCAGATATTATGTTGTTTCTGCTGATTTATGGTCATATTCGTGAATTAAATGTTTTTTACCTGATTTTCCATCGACATTTTTACTTTTTTTGCTATTTTGCGTGCTCTCACTTCCCTTGAGTTTGCCCCATAATATAAATTTGCTTTGTAGTACTAACAGGGAAACACACAAACATATACATTTTGGATTTTGGGGCAAACTCAAGGGCCAAATTATATTTTACTACTGATCTTCAGTATGTTGTATGCTCTGTTATATACCCAGGAGTGCTATCTTGTATATATTTTGATGGAGATGTCTGGAAGTGCAATGGTTTTCACTCGTAGGCGTAAAGCAACTCTTATTTTGTCAGACATGCTCTGTAATCTTGGTTTAAGGGCTGTTCCAATCAATGGAAGAATGACTCAGGTTTGCTTCCTACTTGTGTACTCTTGTTTTTTTTTAATAAGTAATATATATATATATATATATATATATATATATATATATATATATATTTAAATAAGAAGAATTTTAAAATAAGAAGGATGATAAGGATTTTGTTTGATATTTTTTTGTTACTATATATACAAAAAAGGATACTATGGTATAAAAAAAGAACACTTATCATTTATGTCATACTTACTTTTCTGTGTAACATAATTACTTTTATAATTATGTGTTTTTGGCTCAAACATGACCATAGATTTTTTTATTTTAGTGAAATCAATGGTGTAGAATTCTTCTTACCCTTCTCAAACATGACCATATATATAGGAGAGGGATCAAATGGGTCACGATTGAGCAAAAAACACATAATTGTAAAAGTAACTGTTGCATAGAAAAGTAACTACAAAATAAAATCCTTACTTTATAACATAAATTCTTAGAATGTTCTTACTTTATAACATATAGTATCCTTTTTTGTATATATAATTACAAAATAAAATCAAACAAAAATCCTTCTCATCCTTCTTATTTTAAAATCCTTCTTATTTGATTTTCCTACATCTATATATATATATATATATATATATATATATATATATATAGGGTCAAGTTCCAGTGAGAACCAAGCTTATATGAGAACCGTGAGAACCAATCTTTCTGATTGAAAATTTGTTACTTTTTTTACACAAAATGTGTTACTTTTGGACAATAAAATGTAAATATTGTGTTAAAAAAAAGATGATACTTTTTAGCAAAAAAATTACTTTTAAAAAAAAATATTTTTTTCAAAAAAACAAACATATTAAAAAGTAACACGTTTTTTTTCCAAAATAAAAAGTAACACCTTTCTTTGAATTTTTTTCATATTTTTTTTCTTAAAGTAACACTTTTTTGGCTTATAGTATCATAAATAATAGTAACACTTTTTTGTCTAAATGTAACACTTTTATAGTAAAAAGTAACACTTTTTTGTAAGCAAGATTGGTTCTCACGGTTCTCATATAAGAATGGTTCTCACTGGAACTTCTTCATATATATATATATATATATATATATGTTATATTGTATTTGTCTTTTCTAAAATAACTTCTTGTGTTGTAGGCAAAACGTCTTGGAGCACTCAACCAATTCAAAGCTGGAGAATGCAAAATCCTCGTTTGCACTGATGTAGCGAGTAGAGGTCTCGATATACGTTCAGTGGATATGGTGATAAACTACGATTTTCCCGCTACTTTCAAGGTCGATTTTTCATGCTTACTTGTTGGATGTATGCTGTCTTAAGTTCCATAAATCATGCCTCTTTTCTTTTCCTCCAATGCTTATGCTGGTATGTGGATCCTTGATAATTTTAACCTGTGTCACATGATCTGCTCACTTCACTAGCAAATTCCGATTCCATTTGACCTTTCTTCTACTGCTCTAGTTTGTGGGTCCAATCGTGCGAATAAGCAATTTGAATCGGTAAAATCTTTGACTTGAACACAAGGAGGTTTTCTTCTAAGAGAAAAGAAAGACACATGCTGAGTTACAAGGAAAATGTGTATCACGAGAAGATGAATGAGAGAACTAGTGGCATCCCGATTTCCAACTATCCCGTCCAAAATCGCTATGTTAATTATTATAATATGAATTGTGTGGCTGGCCATTGAAGTGCCCTATGGAAGAGGCGCTTTCAAAAGAGAGAAGGTTGATGCAATAGAGTAGTGGCAACTTCCTTTCTTGAGAAAATGAAATTTGTTTAAACCCCAAAGCCTTCTCCACGTAAGAGTTTGTCCAATCCTTCAATTATTTCATTACGATTATAATGAAAACGCATACATGTGTGATGTGTCGGACATTTGCATTGCCCACCCACGGTCCAACTTGCTCTAGCTGCATGAGTTTTCCTTGTTATTCCATTTTTCTTTTACAATGTTGAGAGTTTCTGTCCTACCACCTAAAACGTATGCACTACAAATACATTTTAATATACTTGTAATCTATTTAAAAAAAATAAATATTATTTGTATGAATGAGTATGATACGAAGGGGTTGACGCTTTGACTTCCCCAAATTTGTCCGGATCGTTGGCTTCTTTCTTCGAAGAATAAGTCTACATGTAAAAGATTCTACCACCAGATGGGGGTATTCCCGAAAATTGTTCTTACCGGTTTTTCCTCTTCTCCTAAATCAAAACATAAATCATACAAATCCTACAAATCTACAATACGTAAACAATTTATAATTTAAATTAAACCATAATTGAACATTTGAATTACTGATATATTGGTATTTGACAGATCTTGCACCACCTTGTTGTTGTGGTTGTTATCTTGTTGATGATTGTCAAGATCCAATTACCTCAATAGGGGTAGCTTGTTCTTAATTAATTTCAAGTTGATCTTCCATTTCATTTTTAAACTTGTCTAAATCTTGATCGTCCCTTTGGTAATTTAGCTCATAATTACTAATCGAGCGTTTTTGTTAGCTTGATCATCCTAATGATTATTCACCTCACTATTTTTTCATGGCTTTACATAAAGGAAGACAAGATGGTATATCTAGATCCTATTTGTTAACCCGACCTTAACCTAACACGAAATAAGCGGGTGTGACTTTCGAAATAAGAACCAATCAAGTGAATCAATATAACATGAACTTTATTCGTGTAATATTTTTCTATTTTTTATAGTGAATACAAAATAAAAAAACTCAAACTATTAGTTTTAAATTGAATCCTAAAATATATAATATATAAGATGTTTAAAAATGTGAAAAACCCTAAAATGGGCCTGAACTATGGTCCGGAAAGTTCCATGCTGTACCGGTTCGGAAAGAACTGAAACCAAAATTGTGCTTGCGGTGCGGTCCGAATCAGGCTCCACTTTGATGGAACCGAAACTGGTCCAACCTTGGCCGTGGTCATCTCTTGTTCCAGCTAGCCTGCGCTATGGCCATCTGTAACGAATCAAAGCGAACCATGAATCATGTGACGATGAATTAAACAAAGTTCATCAAGGTGTATACTTCTATTGCATCTAATTGACAATTCCATTATGGATTACAGGATTACATACATCGGGTTGGGAGAACAGCTCGTGCTGGAAGGTCAGGGGTTTCCATCTCATTAGTAAATCAATATGAACTCGAGGATTTCATCCTTATAGAGAAATTGATAGGTGAGAAGCATTTTGAGATTTTTGATATGCAATCCTTATCTTTGTGGCCTTTGTTAATCATGTCAGTTACAGGCAAAAAGTTACCAAAACACCCAGCCGAGGAAGAGGAAGTTTTGATCATGTTTGAGCGTGTTTCTGAGGCGAAAAGGATCGCGAATATGGTATATATGTTTATGCTGTTTTTTTTTTATTTCTCTGTATTGTTATGAATTGATGATATTTCAGTTCCCTCTGGTTACGTTTGCCTTCCTGATTATGTTAGCTAGAAGAAATTCAATGTGTTAATTTCCTTACCCCTAATCTTCTGGATAGACTGAACATTAATGAGTTGCGTCTAGGCTGTTTTTTAGTGTTTCGTGTAAAAGTTCTCTTTTGAAAAACTGCTATGACAATAGGATAATAGAGTAGACGAGAGATGACAAGCATATGGGTGTTTTCCAAAGTTGGGTGATTAGGCAACGTAGGAAGAGGCTCCTTGTGATAAAAGTAGATTCTTTTGATTTGATCTTAGTTTCCACAGGGAAGTTTGTGTGGGTCGATATCATGTGAAATACAAATGATGAAAGAAAGTGGTATTTTGGAAACCTAGAGGGGTGAAATTAAGGCTTAAAGTTTAAATGGAGAGGACTTGTAGTTTCTTTAGATTGCTTTGTCTCAGCAGGCTCATATTTTTTGACAAATGATTACAACTTAGTGTTGTAATAGTTGTACTAAAACTTTTCATGATGATGACATAGAAACTTTGAGATTGAGGGACAGCTTAGTTGAAACTTGAAAGCTACTAGCTACCTTAGTTTTCCGTAATATTTTTTTCGGATCAAAGTCATTAAACTACGCTGTTCTCTGGGATATGTTTGAGTCGGTGTGAGGGAGCCTTGATAAAATCACCTCATGGAGCATTTTGTCTGAATTATTTTCGCATTCTCGACAACATATATGTCAATTTCACCTTCAGAATTTCATCCATCTTTAAATTAGTGAAAATGATGTATGCTGGTATTTCATGACTAATAAGTGTTTTAAACGGCTCAATTTGTTTTCACTCACAGAAAAACAAGGAGTCGGGGCAGAAGAGAGGAAGAGAGATGGATGATGATGAAGAGGAGGAGATTCGGAAGTACTTGAACAAGCCCAACAAAAGTCGCACCAAAAATGGCAAGAAAAGTGGCAAACCATTCAAGAAATTTAGACGATGAACTTTGCTTGATTGGTTCAACCGGCTTTTTGTTGGAATCGTCCGATGCACATAGCCCACAGACATCAAATTATAATGATAGCCCAACTCAATTCAATTAATTTTACGTAGATTTTGATTCAGCTTTTGATAATTTAGTTCTTAGAATTAAGGATTTTTATTAAGGTTGAGTTAAAGAAATATAGAATCTAAATGGGCAAGTAAAAAATAATACGAGAATGGTCCCACTGATCCTATCACTTCATTCACAATTGTCAATTGTAGATATTGATTTACCTTTTGATAATTTAGTTCATGAGTTAGTTGTCCTCTTGCTTTTTTAAAATTTTTTTTTTTTTTAAATAGTTTCTTTGTGAAATTGTTGTCATCTATATCCTTTTATGTAGGGCTAAAATTTAACTGTTTTCCTCTAGTCCTCCCTGTAAAGGGAGTACGGCTATGGATTGTCTGTCACCTTTTCTTACCCAAATCATGCTTCCAAATGGGACATTGGGTATGATGATCATGAGTTCACGAGTTAGTTAATTTGTTGCATGTTCTATGTACAAGTAGGCACATATAGTATTATGTTAAAATAATCTAAATATGAAATTTCAAAAATATACATGTTAGGGTACAAAATATGCTTCATCTTAAACTTGTTCACGCTAAGTTGTACGATACTTAATAGGTCATGTAAGAATACAACACTAAATTCATACATTTAAAATTAAATTTTCTACTATTTTAAAAAATAACTTTATTGTGAGTTTTAAATAAACAGACCAAACTTCAAATTTACCCGTAAATCCCTAATTTTACTCAACTCACCTTTACTTATTCTCAATAAAATCCCTAAGGTTTACCCAAAATTATTGTCATCGTTATACTTGCATCAAACGACAATGTTTCATCAATTAAATTCAACAATTTCAAAATGAAGCAAAATTTCAACTGCCCATTCTATGTTAGCGTCACACTCGATCATGAACCACTGGCACCAGATGCAGCTTCCGCTGCTTTCTTCTCCCGCTGCTTTTCCCTTTTCTTCTTGTTTTTCAACGCGTTTTTACTCATTTCCCTGCATAAGCATGTGAATTATGCTTCCGAGAACTAAGGGCAAAAACGAAAGGAAAATTAATCACTTCAGACGATGTTATTTTCGAGTACTTACTGTGTTGTATCCATCCCTCCTAATAGCTGCCAGATTAAAACAAAAAGTGTTACTAACTTGATTATAGGCCTAAAAATGAATAGCATATGCAAGATCTACAACTACATAAAGCAAAGCATTTCAGATACAAACAAATGAGCATTAAGATTGTAGCCACGCCTTTGTGCGCAGTGAAACTTGCAGCCTAGCTTCCCGGGTTATCGATCCGTGGTATCAATGTAACATAATTCGGTAACTAATTCGCTTTTTGAATTCGCTTTTTGAATTCGCGATTTGCTCAAATCTGCCCAAGAATAGCGCAAAACCGACCATAATTCGCTTTTTTTATAAGTATCCGCGAGGTGATTAGCGAAGCATGTGACATTGGATGGTACTGATTCCGTTTTAATTAATATCAAAAACCATATTAGCGTAAATTCATTTCTAATATTAGCATTAGCTTGTCATAAGCTCTTTTTAACATAAGACTCCAAGTTCTTAACCAGCATAAGCTTAGACTTCAAAATCCTACGAAACAACGAATTTACCGAAAGGAATTGGATATCAATAAACAATGGATTTGAAGATAACGGTTATTTTCAGACTTATAAAAGAGGGTGAAATTCAATAGCTGGAGAAACATTGGAGACAAAATTTATAACCATACCTAAGTTCCAACTCTTGCACTAGTCGGGTATTTGGATTTTGGATTTTGGATTTAACATTGTCTTTTTGGTTGATTTTTGGCTTTTGGTTTGTTAGTTGGTCATACATCCAAAAAAACTGTTTGATAAATGGCTTTTAAGCCAACTTAACGTTAAAACAAAATAAAAAGCTACTTCAGTTAGCTTTTTTGTTGGCTTCTGGTTTGTTGACCCACTTTTTTTCTAATAAACAGCCAACAGCTGATACCTTAATTCACCAAACATCTCCATAAACAACTGGTTTTTTCAGCTAACTTAAAATCCAGAAAGATATAAAACGTTCTCTAGAACGAAGCTTGCCACCCATTTACGTTCATTTTTTTAAAGAATATAAAAAATAATAACTGATAAATCGGCCTGGATAGCTAGTTTTTACCTCTGCCTTAACAGAAGCCGCCTGCTTAGCATGAGGTGGTCGATATGCAGCAGGTTTCTGTGGTAGATTTCCCGAGCTAGCTTTTGTAGCACTCTGGGACGGCTTTGACCCTTGTCCTACAAGGAGCAAACTCTAATTATTCAAGCAAAAGCACATTACGGAGACAAATATTTCAAATAAATTGCACAAAAGGTGATCAAGTGAAGAACCTTGTGATTTGGTATCTTCAATCTTCAAAGTACCAAAAGACTTGACAGCTTCAGCAACATCACCAAAACTATCTGCTGATTCGGGTTTCCAATCAGCCTGAGATCGACATGAGACAATGGGCATTAAAAGATGAAAATATAATCCGAGGCAATAGAAGAGGTGGCATTTGTCGCACTAACCTGGAACAATTTGTCAAACATTTTCTTGTAATACAACGAACCGTTGTGGTGGAAAATCTTGATCCTACATTATGAGAACATGTATGATAAATTAAATCCGCCCCTAAATTAGAATATTGGACCAGTGTAACATAATTCGCCAACTAATTCACGTTTTGAATTCGTGATTCACTCAAATTAGCCTAAGAATAGCCCGAAACTGACCGTAATTCGCTTTTTTCGATTTGCAATTCGTGAGTAGATTAGTGAATCATGTGTCACTATATTGGACAACCATTTCGAATTATTACATCATTGCACTAGTTACAGTGAGCCAAATTCGTAGAAGTTTTTCCATTATCTCTTACAAAATGAAATCGATACGAAATTGTTGTGATTCCAGATACATATAAAATTTTTGTGAGTAGTTGTGTTCCAAGAATGCGCTTTATAGTCATATTAACACGATTAGCCAAAAATTGCATTCTTGAAATGCAAATACTCACATGTTGACATACTAATCTCAAGAAACTTGTTCAAAACAGAGATGAATGGACAACAATACAAAAAAATTGTATGCGTTTCATAGAAAATCCAAAAGAGATTTTAGCTGAGATGCAAGCTCAATCCCATTAGCCCCCTTCATACAAAAAACAAATAGCTTTGCCTAAATAGGCAACAAAAAGAGTTATAGCTTACATGTATAAGGAATTCAGTCATTAAATTGAAGCTTTCGTCAGATTAAATCATGATAGTCCATACGGGACTTAAGTAGCAAATCAACATTTTCATGCGAGTCACAATTACATTCATATATTAGCTATGTTTAAGCAGAAAACAGCATACCCATTATCAACCTGACGTCTTGGTGCAGTTGATGCGGTCATAAAGAAACACCCATTAGGAGACCATTCACTAGTTACAGACCACTCAGCTTTAGTTGTTCCAAGCTTCTTTTTCTCGGTAAAATCCCAGAAAGCCTGCAACACACAAACGTGCAGTTGCACAAGGCAATGATTTCCGGTTTTTGTAATATTGTTGTAATATTGACAGCACAGATACGAACAGGTTTAACATTTTATTAAATAGGTCCAAAAGAAAAAGGGCATAAATGAATCAAAAAAAGAATTGGTGCATCAAAGATAAATTACTCGCAACAACCTGCATCAACTTTCATACCCATAAAGGAATGTAATTACCGGAAACTATTCTAGATATTAGAACTGAAGGGCTAAACAGGCAAACTATAATCAACATTTATTTTCTAAATTGGGTGGAAATAATGGTAAATACTCGGTAAAGGGCATACACAAATCCATCCTACAAAACTTTAGAGTATTAAACAGCTCATCCGTCTTACATGTAAAGAGTTGTTTGTTATTCTCCATTTATAACTTCCTCTTAGTATTTGCCCCATTTCTCTCTAACGCATCCTCTAACACACTATTTAATACTAATATCTCAAATTACGAATAAGTAAAATTATAAAGTTGATAAAATATTCATTGAGAAAAAACGAAAGATTTCACTTAACTATTTTTTACACAGTTTGGGAGTGAATATGATCAAACTTAGGAAACAAATCGCGTAGATAGTCTATATGCTACAACTACTAAGAATAAAGCAAAAAATGACAACTCTTTAATTTCATTCTGCGCATCAAAGAAATGTGAAGCGGAGTTGGACAGAAATCCGGAGCAGATTGGTAAATCTGACGAGATAAGAATTTCAGTAGCCATGAAACTCTTCTTCACATGGATATTCACAAATTCTCCATTAACTACAACGATACTAGAGCCTTAAGCCTAAAAGATTGGATTAGAGTCGATTACATGAACCAATCTATCAGTTCTGATGGTCGTCCACTCCACATGAATTCTTGTTTTTCATTCATTTTGATTTTCTGCCATTTCAATATGTAAGTTTAGATCCTTCATATCCTTTTCCACTCCAACCCTCTAAATCATCTTCGGTCTTCCTCGGTCACTTTAAGTGTCCTGAACTCCAACTATTCCAACTTGACATTTCAGGGTTTTCACGAGTTTTATGCCTCTCCTTTGAAAGTGCCTCCAAGAGATTAGTAATAGTAGTAATAGGAGTATTAACTTACTGCACTTGCTCTATAAGTATTTATTAATAAAGTTTAAGTTTATAACTTAAACCAGTAATTTTTTCTCTTTTTTAATTTTTTTATGATATTATATATTTTTCTTGATTTTTAATATTGTTCTTCATATATTTAGAATATATTACACTTTCAAACAAGAATCTTACATGAAAGTAACTACTGCAGGGAACGAATCTTTTCACAACAAAAAACTTCTCTTTCTAACATTGAACAACCTATCTTTTTGCTACCACTCATAAGTCACAATCTAATAGCACAAGAAAAATATTTAAAAGCTAAAACGCATACAAGCGATTTTAAAAAGGAAAGCCAGTTGGGCATACCATATCACCAGGTAAGTTTCCGAAACCAGCCAAGCACAAAACTGCATGAGAGAACTTAAGGATAAACAAATATAAAGAAAGAAAGACAAAAAGGAGGGGGATTATGAAAAAACAGAGATGGGAAAATCATACATCTTCCCTTGGGGTTCCATTTGATAGTGTTGTACGGGCCTTCACCAAGATCAAGGAGTGGGTTGCACTTCTTATCAAAGATTGTAGCTTTAGCAGGCATAACTGAAGTTAGGTTAAAGAACAACATCAACAAGAAACGATCATCTTTTTTAAGAGTAATCCACCATTTTTTTAAGAGTCTTTAGTTGAGCAACAGTTTTCGGTCCACAGTTCCGAAGAAAACTTGTCTAGTGAGAGACCGTCTCTCGGTGAGACGATCTCAAACAAGAAGTTCGTTTCTCATATTATGTATTAGATGGGCTATTTAACCCATGTATAAGGCGCGTCTCTCATGAGACCGTCTAATACAACAATTCGTGATCTTTTTAAGGGAAATGTTTAACATTGAAAGGATACATCCATAAACAACAGCAAATTCTGAACCCGAGTTGGACCACTGAACATCATGAATGGGTCCTTCCTTGCCTGTAAACATACCCAGCTAAATCAGTTCTACAAGAAAAGTTGAACCATAATTGAAGCTATAAATATCAGTCACATACGAAGAGGTACAAGGCCTTCATGAACTCCATCAGTTGTCAAGTAATTCAATTTTGACTCTCCATAGTAACTTTGGTTCGTTTTATCAACATCTGCTTGAGCCACAGCTAAAAGACCAGTAGATCCATAGTTCCAATGTAATTGCACAGTTGAGCAACGGAAGAAACTACGCCGTGCAACAGGCTGGCTAGAGGCATCACTTCCACATGGAAATATCTGGACACTTGCAGGAACTCCCTAATAAAGGGTATCAAAAGCAGGGAAAGGGTCGTTTAGAAAACAATAATTAACGTAAAAAAGTCCCAAATTTGTGCATACTAGGACTAATATACCGTAAACTTTTGGGCTCATGAAACATCCACTACAGGGATTATTGAAGACCAAGGACAATATTATCCTATTTAAACACCATACAATATTATAATTTGTAATGTCACATGGGGATGAGAAAACAGCACAGCTAAAGCCAACCTTTGATTCAGGAACAAATGCGGCAACATATGAGCCAGGACGTTTGGAAAGCTGAGCCGCTGCCACTCCTGGAATTCTGAGGCGAGATACAAATCCTTTGGAGAAGTCAGCAGGATCAAAAAACTGTAATTCATTTGTGACAAGCCGGCATGCAACAACTTCGTCCGAGCTGAACAGAATAGACGGCCTGAAAAGCACATATACATTTTCATTAAGAGGGCCAGGATATCGCTACAACAACTATAGATACTTTAGAAAAGAACACATAAATATTCACATTAATATCAACTCTCTTTATCTCGGTTATGAACCAATACAAGTTAAAGCCAACCAAAACTCTGTTTTCTTTAAGGAATGCATAAATATTAACATTCTATCAACATATGGTTACACAGGATATAGAAGCAACATTTTAACTTAGCATCGGTGATTCTGAGCACATTCTGGGTGCTCGATTGCTTAGGGCCCCAATAAATTAGGGGCTTCAAATTAATTTTAAGATGCATTTGTATATTAATGCAAGTATTGCAGTTCATAAATAGTTTTCGCTTTTAATAAATTTGTTGGATTATGAGATAAATTTTGTGTTGTTCTTGCTGTTTACGAACGAATATTTCAAGCATAAACTATTTCTTTTTATACATTTTAGTGTTAAATATTTGTACAGTTGATGCAATTTTCTTTAATCATTAGTACATGTAAGGGCCCCATTTCAAAAGAAATTGCACAAATAATATGGCCCCCATAATTTTTGTTCTACCCCTAGAACTTAGAATACAAAGGACAAAAATCAGTTTTCCTACATATATTGAGTAAACGTACCAGGTGGTTTTACTCATGTTCTTCTGAGAAAAACTATACACAGAAGCGCCCGTCTCAACACTCCATATGTTGACATTTTTCTCCTGAGGGACTGACTGTTTCTGAAATGTCTGAAGGTATGTCCCACGGGGTGATAGATTTGCAGCGGCAAGGCTAGGAACTTGAATGGATCTTATCTCTTTGTAGGTATTGCAGTCAAAAATACTTATAATTCCATCAGGTTTAATCACCATAAGCCTAGAACCATCTTCACTTAACATAGAACTACTGCAAGGAACTTTAGGCATCTTGGTGTTTGGTTCACCATTGTTGAAGGGTGGACCAGTCCATATACAAGATCCTTCTTGATCACGGACTAAAGGCAAAATAACAGAATTCATCAACTCAGCCATAATAAAATTTCAGCCTTTAAAATTACTTGGAAGCATAAGTATAGACTTTATTACTCGGACTCTTCATTTTTATGTATCCGTGTCCGATCCTTAATGCTCAGACACACATTTAAATAGTTCGTTTTAGGCGTAAAATTGAATATTTAGACATATCCGACACTTGGACACGTACTAGTATCCGACATCAATACTCGAGTCCAAGTAACATATAGTATAGAGATAAGCACAAAACTATTTGGAAGAATTAAGTATAGAGATAAGCACCTAATATCTCCAAAGACGGCGGAGGTTTTGCAGCAGCCATATTGGTTTAACGAAGAAAGCTGGAAAGTACTAACCAATCCCAACCCTGCAGATACATAACAATGTTG
The DNA here is from genome assembly GCA_019425755.1 of Amaranthus cruentus. NCBI lineage: Eukaryota > Viridiplantae > Streptophyta > Magnoliopsida > Caryophyllales > Amaranthaceae > Amaranthus > Amaranthus cruentus. The sequence continues at coordinate 5,727,344 of CM033463.1, read as the reverse complement.
AAATTAAACGTGTTTCCTAGCTATCGAAAAAAAACTAAACATGTTATTTGATCCTACACACTTGAACCTTAAAATGAAGAAAATGAAGTTACAATGGCTTTCTAAGGAAAAAACATTTTCCAACAGCAAACTTTTTCTTCATAGGATTTGTTAAGGAATAGTAATTTATTTCTAGAGGAGAAAATTATTTTCCTTGTAAAAAGAAGCCTATTTTTCCATTGAAATATACCTCATGTAAAAATGAAGTTCTTTATGAATGTTTCCTTTTGCATTTACTCGGCACATTGTTTATTAAAAAACGAATCAAAGGAATGATGAAGTTTGAATAGAAAATTCTAAATTGAAAAACTTCGCTTAGGAAATAAAACTTAATGCAGAATAGTTTCCATAAGCTCCAAAACAAACTCACCCTTAGAGTTAGTTTACCTTAACTTATTTTCAATTGTATAAAGTTCAGTTCTAACAGTGAAGTTAAATTCAACTCAATAGAGAATTGGGTGTTGTCTCAGTTCGAACATGTATTACTTTCCACATATAAGAACTAAGATTTTGGGTTCGATTCTCGCTGCCCACCTCCATAAGCCCTCCTCCCCTTCCCGAATAAAATTAGGTGTTGTCTCAGTTTGAACATGATTACTTTCCCCAGATAAGAACTAAGGTCTTGAATTTGATTCTCGCTGCCCCCCTCCTTTAGCCCTGCCTTTCCCTCAGCCTACCTTGTCCTCCAAAAAAAGTACAATTCAATAATATTTTACATCACTTTCATTCTCACAATGTCACTGGTCAATTTTGATAGCTTCACTTTTATTTTAGTAAGTTTAATTTACTACATTTTAAAGCCCTATTAATCTGCGAGAAAAATTCCTTAAAGCAGATGAAACCAAAGTTCTAATTTGATTTCATCACTAAAACAAAGATCTATTCTTTCAATTTCATGGATCATAATACCATAACTAACAACAAAAACAACAATGCAATAGCCAAATCCTTAACTGGTTAATCCCATATAGGTAATGATCAATAAACAACTAATCTATCTTGTACCATCAATGATCATTCACATAGCTCATACCATCAATGATCTATTCTTTATACTATTGGTTGTCCCAATAAATTTGCTAGATCTTTATTCATAAACGTTAATTCGCATTCTTTCCCCTAATCTTATCCGGCAAACTCAATCTCTCATTTCATCTCATCCATACATTTGATTCACCCACTAATTGTTTCTTAGTTTTCCAATAACAAGCAACCAAAAATTAAGATTCAGAATCGGGTTTTATCTCAATTGAAACATGTTCCACTTTCACAAAGAGGAAGGTACTATTCTCGATGCCCTCTCCCCTAGGCCTACCGTTCCCTTAGCCTACCCTCTACCCAAAAAAACATTCTACTAAAAATCAAATGTAGTAAATTGAGAGACAAGGGTGGACATCAAAATCAAACTTTATGTCATCAAGCTCATTAACCCATCATTTAGAAGAAATATTGTTTCAAAACAACATTAAACTTATTACTAAAATTCACAAACAATCAAACTAACAAAGTGATGATCAAACATAAACAAACTAATTATAAGGAACAAAGAATAGACACCATCTTTTTCAGCATACCCACAAACAACATCAACTAATCCCATTCCCATCTAAAAAAAGTTCAAAACTTTAGCAACAAAATTCAGAGCAATGAATGGAAAACAAATTGAGAAGTAATTTATATTTGCAATAGAACAAGCTATAAAATCAAGGGCAAAAAAAGGAATGAGAGTGTAATTGTGAGATAGTTAACACTTAACAGTAAGAGGAAGACTGGAGCAGACAAGGGAAGAAACTGTTTGCCGATGACCTCTGATTTATTATAGAGATGCAAGGGAATTGTTGTTGGGTTAATGGTATCTGCTTCTTTTTTTTTGGTTTTGGGTGTTTGATATTGGATCTTTCGATATGGATCTTTGGAGTTGGAGTTTGAACTTTCAACCCGCCCATACCCATACTACCCACCCATGAGCCGGCCCGGTTAAGACGGGCTGAGTACTCGACCGGTGACTATTTTTTTTCCTGTTTTTTGACCCGCCATTTAGGATACAGGTTGATGGGTAATCGGGTCGGGTATTTTTGAACAGGCCTACCTATAGCCATCCACTTTATAAAGTATTGAAAACTATTGACAAAAAATTAAGGATATTAATTTTATTTTATGATATCATGTGGGTTAAACAAAATTAGATGTACAATTAAATTTGTAAGGATTTATGAAACATATAACGCGGTGAATATGAGACATGTATAAGGTGATATACCTAGTTGGCCATATAATAGGTGAGGCTGAATTTGAATGCATACCCAAGTAGGCAGGCGTGAGTATGAGAATTTTACTCGGCATGGATGATGGGTATGCATATGGGGAAGGCATACCGCATCCACTCATCCATTTGTCAACCCTATCTCTCATATTATAGGTAGATTGTCTCGTAGAGAGACATATTTAATGTGGCTCTTTTAAAGATTTAAAGTGAGTGTTTTAATATCTAAAATCTCAATGTTAACATCCAAAATTACATGTTAAATATTAAATAATCAAAATTAAATACTTTGAGTACGGAAGTGAATGTTTTAATAAAAAGTAATTTCTTTTCTTTTGACAAGATAACACGTAATCCTTTTTGAATATGTTTATGGGTCTAAATCCGATTAACCTATTTATAGACTTGACTCTTATTTAATAATCTGGATTTGTGTTCTAGAAAAATATAGGTTTAAGGTTGGGCTAGGGTGAATTCAAATCAAAACTATACGGTTAGACTCGACCTGCTCTAAGACTCATTTAGGATATAGTTTGGAGTCATAAAACAACAATACTCCCTCCTATTCACCACAAGTGTCCCATTTGCTTTATGCACTCTATCCAATGCACCTATTCAATCGTTAATGTCTCTAATTGTGCATAATTAAAAATAATGGAAAGTTGATGTAAATAATACTTGCATTGAGACGAATCAAACAAGATCCAACTTGACTATATTTTAATTTATAGATTAATAATAAAATGCAAATTAAGAATAAGAGATGAACAGTGCCAAAAAAGTAAATGGGACACTTATGTAGAATAGGAGGGAGTATTATTTTATTATTTCAATGATATTAAGTGATTTCATCTACAATGAATGTGGCAACTGGCAACTGGCAACCTTAGCTTAGTTAATAATAAAAATTATCAGAGATTGTTTTTAATTGACCCTTAAATTCTAACCATAAAATCATTTTAAAAAATTAACATTGTAGAGTAAACATAATAAAACCATAAAATGAAACATACTCAATACAACTGTGAAATGGTATATATGAATAATGTTAAACCTTTAATTAGTCTTCTATTACCGGAGAATTTGAATCACGTTTGTCATTGAACTAATTCAACCAAAAACTTAAGTTGATGGTTAAAGCTCCAATGATAAGTTATATAATTTAACACACTCCCTCGTACGAGAGGCCTTTGGGCTAGAGCTTAGAAGTATGGATGCAACACATACCTTTTTCATACCTGACCCTAAATATTCCACATTAGAAGAAGGGGTGGTCGATATTCGAATATGTAACCTCTTATCACGCTGACTTCTAATACCATGTCAAGAAAACAATTCAACCCAAAATATTCTCTAATTTTAATTATAAATCTAAAACTTTTAATAAAAATATTATAATCTATATTGTAGACCAAGTGACCAACCCTAGCTTCCCCATATTAAAGAAACGTAAATAATTACAATACAAATTACAATCGAGAATTTGTATCAAACCCCTTTGTTGATGGCAAAAAGAAAATTACAAAGACAATTACAATGCTAAGTATAAAGAAGATAAGTTTGTAACGACAACCGTTACCCGGAAACTTGATACAAGTTGTAGGCGTGTGCTCACTTTCCTTTTGTGATATTTCCCCCACAAAGGTATTTGGGTTGATATGTGGAAATTCACAACGAGATACAAACAACTTCAATATACCCTTAGTACTTAAGGTACATAACTTAATAACAATGTGTTTAGGAATTATAAGTAATGGAATGCACAAACAAAAGTTAATTACTCTCTTGAGTGCACAAGACAAATGAGAGGAAGACTTAGAGAATTCAGAAAAAAAGGTGTGAGCCAAACTCCATGCCAAGGCCTCTATTTATACTCCAAGAGTATAGAAGAGGAGCCTCTTCATAATCATCACCATAATGATCACATTGATGAGGAAATCATCAATTGTCATTAAGCTAGGCATTCATGAGTATAATGGTGCATTATACCCATGGTTATCTCAGAAATTATGAGATTAAAGATGGAATCCTAAGCATTAATACTCAAGAAAACGGGAAGAAAAGCAACGGTAAATTTCCAGCCCTGACCGCCGAGTCGGCGGTCACTCCATCACAAGGATCGCCGACTCGGCGATGCCTTCTGACCAAAACAGAGATTTTTCCAGTAGCCATCGCCGAGTCGGCGATGGGGTCAAAACAAGGATCGCCGACTCGGCGATTCCTTCTGACAAAACAATGTTTTTCCAGAAGCTAAAGCCGAGTCGGCTTTAGCGCCAAAGAGGTGATCGCCGAGTCGGCTGTAAGGCTGACTTGGTTTTCTCTCTTTAGCTTGTTTTGTCTTATCTTTTAATGCCTTTTGGACTTAGTATATTAATACGTATTGTCCCACTACTTTAGTAGTACTTAGTGATTATATTTCAGGATTATTAGACACTAAATGTTCAACAATCCTCCCCCATTTTGGGTATAATAAGCCTCTCATTTACCAAAACTCATAATACATTTCATGCATCAACGCTAATATCCCTTCGGATTGAATTAACGCCTAGTACAACACACTTAACAAGTGATCGAGCCAGAATTGATTTCCATAAGGAATTGAATCAAATGACCCTTCCAACCACTTGAAGATGAAGTACGCACAAAACAAATAACACAAAGTTATTAACTTGACACATTATAAGGCCGTGTCCGTATCTTATTCATAAGTTTATCATAGTCTTTATGCCAATCTTGACTACTTGAAGCGGCCACACTCCAAACTTATATAGGTAGGTTCTCAATACGTATTAGACATATCCCCGTGACGTGGATAACACCAAGAGCTCTTCAACTCTTGATCTTGAGAACTTTCATATACGACTACCTTTTCCATCACGGTACAAAGCAACGATGGGTCATGTTATGTGTTGCTTTACAAAAATCAAGAGGACTTTGCCACATTGAATTCAGACACGATGTTACTCATGCGTGAATTGGGCCTTCCCAAATGATTTTATTGACATAAACCGATTTCAACTGAAGCTTTTTCAATTGAATCTCTATTCATGGCTTTCGTAAACGAGTCCGCCACATTGAACTTAGTGTTCACATAGTCAAAGGTTATGACCCCGTTAATGATAAGTCCTTGCACTAGGCTATGCCTAAGGGCAATATGACGAGACTTGCCATTATATACTTGACTATAAGCTCTACCTAAAGCCGACATGCAATCCGCATGTATTGCCACCGGTGAGATTGGCTTAGGTAATAGAGGTATCTCAAACATGAGATTCCTCAACCACTCCGCTTCGCTAGATGCAGAAGCAAGAGCGATAAACTCAGCTGACATCATAGAGTCGGCTATACATGTTTGTTTCTTAGAAGACCATGATATGGCATCTCCCCCATAAACAAACACCCATCCACTAGTAGAAGAGTTATCCTCTTCATTAGTGATCCAACTGGCATCGGAATAACCTTCTAGAATAGAAGGTTCACCGCTATACGCAATACCATAATCCTTGGTACGCAACAAGTATCTTAATACTCTTCTTATCGCCATCCAATGATGGGGACCAGGGTTGCTTGTAAATCTACTAAGTTTACCAACCGCAAACGCTATGTCTGGCCTAGTACTAGTCATAGCATACATCAAAGATCCTATGACCTTTGAATACTCCAATTGAGAAATTGGTTGACCGGTATGTTTGGCAAATTTCATACCCGGTTCCATGGGAGTAGAGACCGGCGCTTTATCAAGCATGTTGAACCGCTTAAGTATCTTCTCAACATAGTGAGCTTGACTTAACTTAATACGGTTGCCTTGTCTTATGATCTTAATACCTAAGATCACATCGGCCTCCCCCATATCCTTCATCTGGAAGGATCTAGACAAAAAATCTTTTGTCTCTTGAACTTGTACTTTACAAGTACCAAAGATAAGCATGTCATCGACATATAGACAAATGATAACGCCATTTCCATGGCTATCAAACTTGCTATATACACACTTATTGGCTTGATTCAATTTGAATCCAAAGAACAATATTGTTTCATCAAATTTTTGATGCCATTGCTTAGGTGCTTGTTTAAGTCTATACAAGGACTTTACAAGTTTACACACCTTTTGCTCATGCCCTTTTAAAACAAACCCTTCAGGTTGTTTCATATAAACTTCCTCATCTAGTTCCCCATAGAGAAATGCGGTTTTAACATCCATTTGATGTATTTCTAGATGATAGACTGTAGCTAATGCTACCAATAACCGAATAGTGGTTATTCTTGCAACTGGTGCATATGTATCGAAATGGTCGATACCATGCTTTTGTCTAAAGCCTTGGGCCACCAAACGGGCCTTGAATTTATCAATAGTACCATCGATTTTCATTTTCTTTCTGAAAATCCACTTGCAACCTATAGGCTTACAAGTAGGAGGAAGATCCACTAACACCCAAGTGTTATTTCCCATGATGGATTGCATCTCATCATCAATAGCCTCTTTCCAAAAGGCGCTATCATGTGATGCCATAGCATCTCTATAAGTCAATGGGTCACCTTCCACATTATACAAATATGGAACACTAGAAGATACTTCATTTCTATCACCTTCAACCAAGTATACCTGGAAATCCGGTCCAAAGCTCTTCGCTTTCCGTTGTCTCTTACTCCTTTTAGGAATAGGATCAACTAAGTCTAGTTCATCTAGTTGTTGATTTTCATCTACATCTAGAGGTGAACTTTGTTGATTATCATCATCATTTTCATTGGTACAATCTAGTAGATTTCTTTGTCTACTCAATGATGAAAATCTATTTTCATCAAAAATCGCATCTCTTGACTCAATAATCGAATGAATCGATATATAGTCATTTTGTTCTATAACATAGAACCTATAGGTCTTGCTATGAACAGCATAACCTATAAAGATGCACTCAATGCGTCGTTCACCGAGTTTCTTTCGTTTGTTGCCGGGCAATCTAACAATTGCCCTACAACCCCAAACTTTAAGATAGCTTAAGTTTGGTTTCTTTTTGTACCAAAGTTCATAAGGAGTTTCCTTATTCGTTCTCATTGGAACTCGGTTAAGAATGTGACAAGCCGTCAACATTGCTTCACCCCAAAATCCATCACTCAAACCCGAGTAGGATAACATGGAATTAACCATCTCTTGTAGAGTACGGTTTTTCCTCTCCGCCACACCATTTGATTGTGGTGCATAACCGGCGGTTGTTTCATGTATAATACCCATTGAATTAAAATAGTTAGGATCATAATATTCTCCTCCTTTATCGGTTCTCAACCTTTTAAGTTTACTTCCAATTTGTAATTCTACTTCATTCTTATAAACTTTAAGGTGTTCAAGAGCCTCATCTTTTGAATGTAAAAGATACACATAACAAAACTTTGAGAAATCATCAATGAAAGTTATAACATACCTTTTATTTCCCAAAGATGGTGTACTATGAAAATCACAAAGATCACTATGGATTAACTCCAAAATTTCAAATTTTCTTTCAACACTTTTATAGGGTGTTCTAGTGATCTTAGTTAACATGCACGTTTTGCAATTTTTAGACATTTTAACACACATAGGTATAAGCTCATGTTTAGACATAAAAGAAATTTTTTCAAAATTTACATGTCCTAGTCTAATATGCCATAGATAATGTAAATCATCTTTTTCATTAATATTCAAAACATTACAAATAGAATTCTTATTTAAATCTAATGATAATTTAAATAAACTATTACATAAATAAGCACGCCCAATAAACAAATTATTTTTAGAGATAATACACCTATCGGCTTCAAACACTAGTTTGTAGCCCAACCGATTCAACATAGGACCCGAGACAAGATTTCTACTAATTTCGGGTGCAAAATACACATCCCTTAAAATTAAGAGATTCCCCGAAGTAAACAATAGTTCAACTTGTCCTTTGCCTTGAACCTTGATAGGTGCATTGTTTCCTATGTAGAGATGCTCCCCATCAACAACCTTGTTAAAGGATTTGAACCATTTTGTAGAGTTGCATACATGCCTCGATGCCCCGGAATCGATCCACCAAGACAAAGTATCATCCTGCATATCACTAATATTAGTATTCATAGATGAAAAACTTATATTAGAATTTTCATTAAACAATGCAAGATTACCTTGAGTGGATGGTCCTTTGCTTGTTGAAGCTTGACCACTCCCCTTTGTCTTTCTTTGCTTGTTCTTTAGAACAAAGCAATTTTTCCTTCGGTGCCCGGGTTAACCACACTCCCAACATACCTTTTTGGTATTAGGAACAATGGCCTTGCCCTTGGAAGAATCATTCCTCTTCCTCTTATCTCCGGAACGGGATGGTTTCCCTTCCGCAACCATGTTAATGGTCCCAACATTAGGATTTTCATCCTTCCGATTCTCATGAATCCTTATGCTAGACTCGACAATAATGTGTTGTCCAAGATCGGAGAGTGTAATCTCCTCTCTTTTATGTTTTAAAGCATGTCTAACATCCCTCCAAGAGGGAGGAAATTTGTCTATTATACTTGACACAAGAAAGACCTCATCAATTTCAATTTTATGCAATTTTAAGTTAGCATCCATCCTTTGTAATTCATGAAATTGATCTATAATGGGGCGATCTTCTACCATTTTATAGGAATTAAAGTTACTTACTAGGAACTTTTTGGAGCTAGCATCCTCCGCCATGTACTTATTCTCCAAGGCATCCCACAACTCCTTAGCGGAGTCATGGTTTTGATAGATGTCGAACAAGGCATCTTGCATTCCATTGAGGATGTGACCCCGACAAATGAAATCGTCATTGTCCCATTTGGACCGCTTCCGATTTTGTTCAAGCACCTCGTTTTCCGGATCATCCGGCTTAGGTGCATTCGGCTTAGGTGAACTAATCACATAAGCCACGTTCAAGGTAGTGAGCAAGAACATCATCTTCTTTTGCCAACGTCTAAAGTCGACGCCGACAAATTTTTCGAGCTTAGCAAAGTTCGAGGTAAAATCCTTCATACTTGCCATCGATGAAGAATATCACAAAAAATTATTAAAGGAACGTAAATAATTACAATACAAATTACAATCGGAAATTTGTATCAAACCCCTTTGTTGATGGCAAAAAGAAAATTACAAAGACAATTACAATGCTAAGTATAAAGAAGATAAGTTTGTAACGACAACCGTTACCCGGAAACTTGATACAAGTTGTAGGCGTGTGCTCACTTTCCTTTTGTGATATTTCCCCTACAAAGGTACTTGGGTTGATATGTGGAAATTCACAACGAGATACAAACAACTTCAATATACCCTTAGTACTTAAGGTATATAACTTAATAACAATGTGTTTAGGAATTATAAGTAATGGAATGCACAAACAAAAGTTAATTACTCTCTTGAGTGCACAAGACAAATGAGAGGAAGACTTAGAGAATTCAGAAAAAAAGGTGTGAGCCAAACTCCATGCCAAGGCCTCTATTTATACTCCAAGAGTATAGAAGAGGAGCCTCTTCATAATCATCACCATAATGATCACATTGTCATTAAGCTAGGCATTCATGAGTATAATGGTGCATTATACCCATGGTTATCTCAGAAATTATGAGATTAAAGATGGAATCCTAAGCATTAATACTCAAGAAAACAGGAAGAAAAGCAACGGTAAATTTCCAGCCCTGACCGCCGACTCGGCGGTCACTCCATCACAAGGATCGCCGACTCAGCGATGCCTTCTGACCAAAACAGAGATTTTTCCAGTAGCCATCGCCGAGTCGGCGATGGGGTCAAAACAAGGATCGCCGACTCGGCGATTCCTTTTGACAAAACAATGTTTTTCCAGAAGCTAAAGCCGAGTCGGCTTTAGCGCCAAAGAGGTGATCGCCGAGTCGGCTGTAAGGCTGACTTGGTTTTCTCTCTTTAGCTTGTTTTGTCTTATCTTTTAATGCCTTTTGGACTTAGTATATTAATACGTATTGTCCCACTACTTTAGTAGTACTTAGTGATTATATTTCAGGATTATTAGACACTAAATGTTCAACACCCCACAGGGCATTCGATTAGCAAGGGCAAAGCGGGCTATCGCTCAGAGCCCCGTAATTTTTAGGGCCTAGAAAACTTATTTTTATGTGTATAAGTGATATTTATTTGAATTAAATTTATACATAACGTACATTTTTTGGTAAGTAATATGAATTTTTAGTGCTTTTTTTATAATGTAGTCTAAATATTAACAATAAAAAATAAAAGTTTTATATATTATGTGTTACGCCTTAAGTCTTTAGGGATCCCATTTTATGTTTTTGCTTTGGGGCCCAAAAATAAATGAGACGGCCCTGCTTCCCCAAAGTGGTAACACTAAACAAAAGTATGATTCATGCTACATACCTTATTATTATTAAAAATAAAAGAGTTCCTCATCTTGGCATGGCAATGGGTAAAGCTTGAGATAACACAAAATGTGAGAATAGTTCATAATGTAGAATCCATCCAAGTAATAATAAATATTCTTTTCTATTATGAGAATCATAAATTATGTTGTTTATATTCATATGATAAAGACAACCTACCAAATAAAATACTATACAATTTCAAGATGCTCAAAAGCCTAACTAGTAGTATAATTGGATAGAATACAAATCAATGATAGAAGATCATTTAAAAACACCATGCATAATAATCAAGCATATAGTCTAACAAGATGATTTGCAATTCATTTTATAATAATTTGAGAATTATATCCTTAAAATTTATATATTTTGCGAATTATATTTTTAATATTTATTTTGTAAATTGTCAGAATTATGTCTATAGCATCTAAGTCAATTTTAAGTTTAGTGGTCGGAATTCAGTGAATTGGCTGGAAAGCTATAGACATTGATATTTGGTGGTTGTAATTTGAAAAAAACTTAGATTGTTGTAGTTCACAAATACTTTAACTTTAAGGCAAAATTTCACAATTTAACCTTCTTTTTAATGTAAATATTTTCAAAGGTTTATGTTTTTTGCTACAAGGTAAGTTATAAAAGGAAAAATTAGATGAGATTCGAACTTACCTCTTGTAAAAGGTGGTAAGACTTGAAGTAAATGTTGATTCAATTTTTTTATATGTTAAAAGAGCCACAACAATATCTAACACAGATAAAATTCAATTACCAAAATACCATTATTATTTTTGCTTATTACATTTATATAGGAATGATTGGTAAAATAGTTTATTTGACAATTGAGCTTATTTTGACACGTTGATAGCTAAGTGATCAAACCACTTGGTAACAACTCTTGGTAAATTAATTGGTTGAAACAATTTGTTGTTATAAACTATTTAAGCACCTCCTAGCAGCATTTTCAGAATCAGTTGAACTAACCAGTCACTCAAATTAGTTACCAATTATCAAATATCAATTAAGATAAGCACTATTTCTCTTTCTCTCTCTCTTTAATTTTGCTACAATTTTAAAGAATTTGTTCACTTTTTATTTTAGATCGTCTTATTTAATTTATTTATTTATCTTACAAATAAATTTATCTCTCTTCATCTCAACCATACTTATTTCATTCTTTTTTTTTTGTCTCAAACTTCTTTATTTTTCATGGCTTGGGCCATGGCCCATGCCAGCTTGGGTCTAGATTCACACGTGCTCTCTCTCATTGATTTTCTTACACTTTTAAAGAATTTGTTCGCCTTTTATTTCAGATTGTCTTAATTATATACTTATCTTACAAATATCCTACATTTTTCCTTCAATTTTATCCTGAATTTTAATTATCTCTCTTCATCTCAAGCATACTTATTTCATTTTTTTTGTCTTATTTAACCAATCAAAAATTAACTTGAAAACTATTATCCCTCAAATGATAGAGAATAATTATTAATATCCAAAAATATAATTTTCACATTAGTTATATCGTACACATAGCACATGAAGAATCATGCCACATTGTTAGATGGCCCAAGACATCATTATCTTAACATTATCCAAGTTGTTCTCTCTTATCCACACTTGCAATTATTGTTATTCTAACCACAACTTGGAACCTTTTTTTCTTTTATTAATACACAATGAATTGATAGCTACCTAAATGGCTTAGTTGACAATTCAATTTTATTACTAATTATATTTACTTTGTTACATTATACTTGCTACATTTGTCTTTTTACGTAATTCAATACGTTATTTTTTTTTAATTATATGTTAAATTATACACATTTAAAAATTATAGAAAATTAATATTATAAATGTATCCGATTAAACTATTCAAACAAGATCCCACTTGACTATATTTTCACTTACACATTCGCCGCAATATATAAAATAAGCTTGAATGATGAATAGCACCCACAATCAATATGTAGCAAGTATTTCAGAACGTAAGAACAATTTATGTTACGAAATTAGTAGGAACCACTAAATTATATAAGTAATATTAATGTATAGATAAAATTTAAAAATGATAAAGAGACTACTTAAAATAAAAATGATACTCATACTCTCATAAAATTTAATAGACGGACTAAAAATAAAAAATATGATAATATCATTGTGATTGATAAAGTAATAAATATTAAATTTGTTTTTTTGACAAATAAAAAGCTTTTCATTTACCAGAATAAAATCAATATACAAAAAAAGGAGAACTCAACCTTCCTTATTTGCATCAGTGTGAAAACGAAGTCCACCTTTTATAAAGGATTTCCTCGTTCTATTCGTTCTATTCTTCATGTGAAAATTAAGTAATAGATATTGAATTTGTTTTAGACTATAATTAAAGCTTATTATTGGTATGATTTTATTAAGATTTGAAGTTACACACCACTAATTGTAGGACATGCAAACTGTCATGCTTCGTATGATGATGTCTATGTTATTTGGTACTCCTAATAAGTAATACTTTTGTCCATTAAAGATTGCATCATCTTTCATATTGGACGTACGAAAATAAATCAAATAATATAAATTATAATTTATAATTATATAAAATTACTCCATCTTATTTTATCCTTTAGTCCTATTTATATTTTGTCACTATTCACTTATCATTCTTAATTTATTGTTTTTGCTTAATTTTTAAAACATAGTTATGTGAGATGTTGATTGATTCGTCTCAATACAATAAGTATTCGAAAAAGTTGATATTAATAATTCAATCTTTCATCCATCTGCTGTGAATAATCCCACCATTAGAATATTTTTTAATAATTCAATCTTTGCCCTTAATTTGCTAGCATCATAATTTTTTATTTTATAATAATTCAACCTTTGTCTCTAGTTTGCTATCGCCTATCAGCATACACTATTAGTATGCTGATAGAATGGTGGGATTATTCACAACGGATGGGTGAAAGGTTGGATTATTAATATCAATTTGTCCTAATTATTAATAACAACTTTTTTATAATTTTTAATTAAGAACAAATAGAGATATTAGGGTCAAAATATTATCTCGACAAATGTGAAAAACTAAATAAAGCTAATAAGTTGAATATGAAGTATTGTTATTTTATGTATATTGGGTATCTCCTTAAGATGCTCTTTATAATGAACTAAAAATCCATTTAATACAATTCTTTACATATAAATTTTTGTCATTTTAACGGTATCTAAAAAAATAACTCATTATTTTAATATTTAATATTGTATTATAGTATTTTTTTAGATAGTAATTTAATAGGTGTAGTATTTTCAAAAAAAAAAAAAATTAATAGGTGTAGCGGTTTGAAAAAATAGGCACCAAAAAGGTCTTGTAAATGGCAAGTGGTCAAAAGCAAGAGGAGCAACAGTTCAGCTTTTACGGGTAGTTGTTACACCATACTTCATACCAATCGCTGCATTCCCAGATATTTTCCCCACTCTCCAATAAAATATATTTTTTTAAATTTTATTTCTGTCCTTAATCTTTTTTTTTTGAAAATATTTCTGTCCTTAATCTAAATTTATATTGTGAATAAGAAAAGTATAATTAAGTGAAATATCGTTTGAATTGTTCAATCGCATATTTTCGTAAGGTATATCAAATTTTTATAATGTGTAGTTTTTTTTTTTGGAAATTATAATGTGTAGTTAAGTATAACTCAACATATAAATGACCAAGAGAACACATCGAATTACGTTATAAATTGAAATGTAACAAGTAGAAGTAAACTGTAACGAAAAAAGTACAACGACTTTCAATTATTCTAACACCATTAAGTGACGTCAAGCTAGAGTGAGATTACGTTATAAAGATTTAAATTTACGCAACTTTCTTAGTTAGAAGTAATAATAAATTAAAACCAAAGAACGTTATTTTAATTGTCACTTGGTAATTGCGCGTAATAAAAATAAACAACTCGTCTTCTATAAGATTGACCCATGATAATTTATAAAATTAGCTTATTTTTTTATTAATTACTTTAATATTATAAGTGATTTAGATGATAAATTAATATTCATGGGTAATAAAAAGTGAACATAATTTAATAAGTCATTTAATTTTCATAAAATATATTTTTTTAAATCCATTTCAAAAAAATTAAGTGCAACTCCTATAAAATTATAAAATTCAAAAAAATAAATAAAATAATAAAAGTCCAAATTTAAACCAACCCACTTTCGTAACTTCTGCCTCTTAAACCACCCACTTGCTTTTTTCCAAACATTATGAATTTTCTTTATATTATTATAATATTATCACAAATTCTTACGAAAGACGGTCTCTCAAGAGACCGACTGTTATATTATTATATTATTATTATTATATTATTTTCTTCAAGAGACAATTTCTAATGTAAAATAAAAGTAAAAATAACTTTTAATGAGTTAGACTTGAAAGACGCCTCTCAAGACACCCGCCTGGTATATTATTATATTATTATTATTATTATTATTATTATTATAAAACTATAACCAATCTTTCACCATTTTTCTCCTTTTCCTGCCTTTTGTCTCACTCTCTCTCTCTCTCTCTTCCTCTGTTTTTCTCCATTAAAACCAAAAATGGTGAATGATTTCATGGTCTGTGTGGATCGCATTATTGCTTCAGCTTGTATGCATTCTGTTTCTGGGATTAATCTTGATCATCACAACCATATTCTTACAGAAAAACAAGATATTTTCACTATTAATAATAATAATAATAATAATAATAATAATAATAATAATATAAATCCTTCTCCTTCTTGTTGTTCTTCGTTGGGTCATAAAGAAATGAAAGAGTGTAGGATTTGTCAAGAAGAAGATGATGATAACTCCTTGGAATCTCCTTGTGCTTGTAATGGCACTTTAAAGGTTTCATCTTTTCTCCCCCTTTTTTTTTTATTTTCTTGCAAAATTATATATATATATTTTTTATTTTGTGCTACTTAAATTTGGGAAATTTGATTTGAATTTTTGGGTGTGTTTTATTTTTGATTATCTGTTGTTTGGTGATTTGGGTATTTTGTGATTTTTTTCAGTAATTGTTTTTTGAAGTTCAAAGTTCATGGTGTCCTTGATTTTTTTTGCTTTTTTGGAAACATCAAGTCTTCCGAGAGACCGACTTTTTGGGAGACGACTCAGGCTCAATTCATTAGAGTTTAATTCTTAATTAAAATTAATCTGTTAAAAAGAACGTCTTTCACAGGAATTTGTGTTTGGGAAATGATATTATTAGCTTGTTTTGCCTTTTTTTTGTGGGGTTGTGGTTGGTCAAGTAAGAAGATTTTATTTGATTTTCAAAAAAAAAAAAAAGTAAGAAGATTTTATTTTTTAAAATTATTGTTTATTGTACTTAATTTTTAAAATATTTCTTTTAATTCAAAAAATTTCTCCTAAATGGAAAAAAAAGTAGTAGAGGAATTAGGAAAAGTTTTGTTTTAAGATTGCAAGATATTTGTGGGGTGAATATATTAAATTACTATTTTTAACAGTTTGTTTTAATTTGAATTTTTTTTATAAGAATGTTTAATTTTATTATTGTGGAGTGATGTTGAACTGATTATGATTCCTTTTGTGATTTATATTTTTCTTTGTTTTTCCCCCCTATTTTAGGATTTAGGATTTCAAGATATATAAAAAATTAGGTGAAGAAAATATATGAAAGAGATAGAAAATATGGTTTTGTAGATGTGATAAAAAAATATTTTAGAATTACTTAAAATAGAAATGTTGCATAATTAAACAATAATCCAAAATGTTAAGTGTAGCAAACTGATACTACCTCATATTCCACCTAAATATCCCATTTAGGTTTTTGACACTGTATTTTACTCTTAATCTATAAGTTAAAACATAACATGTGTAATCTTGTTTGATTCGTCTCAATAATTAATATTAAATTTTTATAATTTTTAATTAAGAAAATTTAAGATATTACTAAATGAGGCTGAATAGGAGGGAGTATGTTACAATGTAGTTTTTAACCTAGCTTAAAAAGTTTAACCATTAATTTATGTTCCTTAAGTATTCTTTTAACTAGATTATTTATCAAGTTTTAGCTTAGATTACAAGCTTACTCCTTGATGATTAATTGCTATGATGTGGGTTTATCATGGATTAGCTTTTAATGACATCTTAAGGCATGCTCTTAGCTTCTTAATGAAGTATTTTGTAATTAGTCTCTTAGAGATAGAGTATTCATATCCCTTAGAAAAACACAATGCAATCATTTGCTTGAGCTCACTTTGAGCCCATGATGACTTATTTATTCATTTTAGATCATCATGACTTGTTTCCACAACACTAGCATAATATTTGGATGTCATGATGTGGAGTAGACAACGGGTTGGGCCCTATTGGGCCTCGTATTCGACCCTTAATTACTCTAGCTTCTATGTGAAGCTATATGTTGTGCAGCAAGTTTTGTATGAGATCGTCTCACCATGAGACGAGCCTATATAATTAGGCTAAGCTTCTATGTAAAGCTATATAAGTGATCGCTCTAAAACTGTAAGTGGTCAGCCCTATAGAAATGGCCTCGCTGTGATACTGTCGCTTGAGAATTTGTGATATGTTGTGTAACATTGTATTTTACTTGGGAAATCACCCTTTCTTTTTGTATCTTTTCTTTTACTAAGTAAACTAGATAATGTCCGTGTGATGCACGTTTTATTAAATTTTTTGATATATTTATTTACATAAAAAAATGAAAAAATTGTTGGATTTATGTTTTAACTATCTCAAAATATCCTATACTAATTCAATAAATAACATTATAAAGATTTTATAAATAATTTAAAGAAAATAAAATAAAATATATGATTTTATGATATATTAAAATGATATGAACTAAAAAGTAAAAAAATCAATCAATATTGATAATATTAGTCATAATTAGAAAATAAAAAAGTCAAAACTATAAATATAAGTAATAAATGTAGTGACATATCATTGTGTTTTAGAGGGAAAATTTTTATTGAGATTGCGACACGTAAGCAATTTGACATGAGCGGTGTTTTGTTTTAGTATTAGTTATGGACTTTCTTCCTCAGAAAATATTGTTCAAGTCCAAATGTAATGTATTCCATGTCTATGTCCGAGTGTATATAGTCTTTTTCCTATCAATGTGTGTTTTGTAAATATGTTATTAACTGTAATGTTCAATGGTTAACAGTTTGCTCATAGAAAGTGCATTCAGAAATGGTGCAACAAAAAGGGGGATATCACCTGTGAGATTTGTAATCAGGTTCGGTTTCCTGATGTCCCGACTTACTAGGGCTACTACAATCGAATTTACGACTAAAATGAATGTTCTGGCCCTTGTGTTGCAGGTGTTTTCACCGAACTATTTACTCCCACCAAGATCCGAGCCAGATGTTACAACAGTTGATATCAGGTATTAGAATCATTTTCGGGACTTCTACCGAATAGTTTCAACTTAATTGCCTAGTTGATACATGCTAGTTATGCAAGAAAGTTGAGTATGTATTTGGATTTAGCTTCGTCAAATAGAATTGAAAAAGTTTGATGATCGACTTCCTTATTTCAGTTGACGATTAGATTGAGTATGGCTAGATAATGGATTGACAGACAGACAAACGATTGTTGAATGAGGGATAGCTCTAGGTAATGTTGACTTTGTGTTTTTTCGGTGGCCATCGATAAAGTAGCTTTTGACATTGTCATCTTTTAGGTTGCGATGAATGCTTTCATTGTCGTAAAAGTTCTCTTGGGTCATATTCTCTTGGCTAGTGTCAATTGGAGTGAAGGGTTGAAATGGGGCTCGTTTGTTCAAAGCCATTTGATAGTAGAGTTTTGATGGTTGTGAGTTTGTGATCATTTATAATTGGTGTTGAAGGAACTAACTATAGGTTTTTGTCTAGGGGTCGGTTGTCTTGCCTCTTAACCAGTGTAACATAATTCGCTAGCTAATTTGCTTTTTGAATTCGTGATTCGCTTAAGTTTGCCCTAGAGGCTAGAATAGCCCAAAGTCGATTATATTTTGCTTTTTTCGGTCCGTGGTTCCCCTGAAGATTAGCGAATCACGTGACACTGCTCTTAACACTTTCTAGAACTGAATGAGGATTGTGAACATGTTGGTCCATAACAAGTCGAAGTACAAGATATAAAACCATTGTACGATTTGAATAGAATGAATGCTAGTTGCTAAGGTCCTTTGGCCTTCCATGGTTTTGGCATGTTCGAAAAATAGAAATATATCACTTTAAAAGAAAGAGAGGAATTTATTCAGTATTCTAACTTGTAAACAAAGTTGCGAGTATATATCAGTGGTTTAAGCGTCACGTATGTTTTTATAATCTTTTAGAATCATAGGGGTTCGTTAGTGCAAATTTGGACCCCTTGACACATTAGATATGCTAGAAGAAAACCAATATGATTTGCTTATATGGGTATCCTCTTCTATAAGAGTTGCTTATTTTCGACGAATCAAACATAGGAATCTCGTAAACTCTAGTGTGCATCTCGAATTCTCGATTTTGCATCTTTTAAAGCATTTCCGTTGCAGTATGATTTGCCCGAAATGGGATGAGCTCTTGAGCTATACTTCACTTTCTCATAAAAGAAGTCGCTCTTGTGCTATTCGAGAATCTTTAACATATGCATCGATTTTTTACATGATTGGTCGATAATTTTTTTCGCAGTCAAGCTTGGGGTCATCATTTCGGTATCCATGATCATCATCTTTTAGCGCTAGCTGCTGCTGAGCGTCAATTACTAGAATCAGAGTATGACGACTATGCTGTTGCAAACGATGGCAATGTCACATATCTACGATCAATAGCTGTTGTTGTATGTCCCGATAAATATAGTTATCTAAATTTAACTGAATGTCCTCGATATTTAAGCTTGATTCGTTCTTGATTTGCGTTTTTGCAGTTGATGTTCGTCTTGCTAATCCATCAAGTACTGATGATTACAAGAGATTTCGGGCTGATGCAGGAGTACATGACATTTTTCCATGTAAGTCTGTCTTGCTAACATTGTCAATTGTCGTCTTTCATGAATCATGATCGTTTTTTCATTTTTTTCTAGCAACGACTTGGCAAAGTCGTTAGCTAGTAATTGTCGTGCCACTCCTCGAAATCAAGGGGATAGACCGGAAAGATATTGCAGACCCTTCGTTCCATTTACCTAAAGTGGTAAACTCGTAAGGACAGTTTTAAAGTATTCGAGAGAAACTTGAACGAATTGTGAGAGTATCTTCAATTCACGTTACATATAGTGTCTAGAGGTGTTCAACGGCGTGGCTTGACTCGGGTCAAGGGTCGAATCACAATTTAACGGGCCTAAAGGGCCGGGCCGGATAAATTATAGGAATTGGTTGCAAATTTTTTTGTACCACTATTAGTAACTAAAGTGATCCGCATAAGTTCTAGGTTACTTGCAAATAAAGGCATCGGGTTAATTTCGGGTCAGTTGTTTCGAGTCGGTTTAAATTTAGTTCTTGTCCATATTGATTTCACATCATTCAAAATTCATTTTGAAGTCAGGTTCAGTTTCAAAATCGGGTAAACATCGGCCATTGGATCTGTTTTGAACACCTCTACTTGCAAGAATGTATCTAAATTTATGCGTTCGTCTCCATAAACAAAGAATAACGGACTTTAAACGGAGTTTAACAATCTGTCGTACTAATATACTATGCAGTTTGAAGTTTCGTTTCTTCAACTTGCTGGTCTTCTTCTCCCATGCTATGTTCTGGCCCGTTCCTGGTATATTCTGTACACCAGGAGGAGGCGACAGGTCAGTTTCTTACATTGAACAAGACCGAATGTTCGAAGCTTTGTTTGCTGCCAACTGATTGATTGCACTCGAAGATTTGTTAACTGTATACATGCCTACTTTCCGATTTCAGGGTTGAAGTATCAAGATAGTCGGGATCAACCCATTTATCATTTAAGTCGAGATGATTTTACTCCGATGAAGCTAGAGGTACTCTGCTAGCGACATATGATTAAGCAACATTTAGATTTCGAAACCAAGTTTTTGGCTTGCAAGCTTGCTGCTAAATATGTTACTAGTTTATCAATCCTTGATGGTTTAGCGTGAGGGCGCTCGAACAAATTGTAAATGTGAAACTCGAGTGCGTTAGGCTTATGAAGCTCTAGCCTACGACATGCTCTCGCTCTAAACATGTCGATCTTTTTCGGACATCATTAAAATGATGTCCGGTTTTCTTTGTAAATGTTGCGGAAAATGTGAAAAATTGGAAAGCTCGGTGGTGCTATAATGAAAAATTGAAATTGCCTTTGGTAGCGTCTTTAGAATCGAAATTTTATTATATTTGGGTATGTTAAAAGTTAATTTGATTTGCTCATTCGATCTGAACTTAATTTGAAATAAGTGGTTTGGAATTGAGATTTTTAATTCAATTAAGAAAATAAAACAATCTCATCTGATTTTTTTATTAAATAGTTTTTTTATCAAATAGTTCGTATTAATGTTAAAATCTAAACTAAAATAAATCCATATAAATATAACTCATTAAATAAAAAGGTTAATCATTATGAGTTGAACAAGATTTATTTGATACTATTTTTTTTTTATTTTTGTTAGTAAATACAAAATAAATAATTCATAAATTAAGAGATTTAAATAAGAATTATAGTAAACTATAAGATATATTTTCAACCAACTGACTTAACGGGCAAGGTTCAAATTAAAGGGTTTCTTATCTGTTTTATATGATTTGAAGACAAATCTGATCCAACTTGATTCTAATTCTAAGACTACAAATCAATAATGTACTCATCTTTTCTACTTAATTTGGCTAATTTTTCAATAAAATTTGTCTCATTAAATTTGCCTTAATTTTATACTCCATTTATAAATAACCTTATCACATTTTCTCTTAAGTTTGAATATCTCACTACTTTGACTCATTGTATCGAATTTCTTAGTCTCATCAAAAATGAATAAGACTAAATATTAACAGCAAGTCTCCTGAGAGACCGTCTTTTTGAGAGACATCTTTCAGGCTCAGTCTATTAGAGTTTAATTCTTACTCTTATTCAATATTTTCCTTTATGGGCCGATCCAATTAGAGTTGGTTTCTCAGAGAGACCGTCTCTCATAAGAATTTGTGAAATATCAAAACGAAAAAAAAAATCTTCATAATTTGACGTAAATTCAAAGGATCAGATGAAGTATAAAAAAGTTCAAAATTGACAAAGAAGAATTCGAAATAGGTAAGTTCATTTATAAAAAAAAACACCAACTAAGATCAAAATCAACTTTATTCCAAATATAAGCTTTTAATTCCCAAACCTGAGAAATGGGGATGTTCACACTTACTAACTGCATCTGCGAACAAGGTTTTCTTTAAAAAAAAGCCAAAAAAGTTGTTCGCACTTAGTAACTACGAATATGTAATGTTGACTTTTTTTGACCCTGCTGCTCCTCCATTTTTCCCAAAGTCAAAGAGCAGTTACCAAGTGCGAACAACAACTTTGACTTTTTTTTACTAGTTCACTTCTGTTCGCAGTTACTAAGTGCTTTGAACAGCACTAAACCTATACTCTGAAGATTTAGGCGCTTACATTTGAAAATAAGTTAAAACTACGAAGAATTGATAAAAGTTGTTAATGAAGTACTTGAAGGCCCTAGCCACTTTAATTGATGGTACAAAAGGTCAACATTGAACAACATGAAATTTCCTTTTATAGAAGTCCCTTTCCTAACATTTCATCCATGTTTGGTGCCTTGATTACCGGTATGCTTCTTAATTACTTTGACCTTAAATCTTAAGGCTTATGCTACTTTAGTAGTGACACTGGCGACTAAGTACTACTCCCTCCTATTCAGCCTAAACGTCCCATTTAATTTTTCACATTTGTCGAGACAATATTTTAACCCTTAATATCTCAAATTATTATTAATTAAAAATTATAAAAATTTGATATTAATAATCCTTGTATTGAGACGAATCAAATAAGATCCCACATGACTATGTTTTAACTTATAGGTTAAGAGTAAAATACAAATTTAGAGTAATGAGTGAATAATGCCAAAAAATAAATGTCCCATTTAGGCTGAATAGGAGATAGTATAATTTATTTATGAAAATCGATAAAAATGTCATATAGCATTTATAATAGAGTAAAAATATATAATACTCCCTCCGTCCCACTTATATTGTCCACTTTGATGTGGACACGCAAAATAAGAAAGGGGTGGTAGTGGGGTATTTTAAGTGATTATAATAATTGAAAAGGTGGTAGTGAGGTATTTTAAGTGATTATAATAATTGAAAAGGTGGTAATGGGGTATTTTAAGTGATTATAATAATTGAAAAGGTGGTAGGTGGGGTATTTTAAATAATATAAGTTGAGGTAGTTGGGGGTATTTAGGTAAAAAGTCTTTGCCAAAAATAAAAAGTGGACAATTAAAGTGGGATGACCCAAAAAGAAAATGTGGACAATTAAAGTGGGACGGAGGGAGTAATTTTTATCAAACAAAATTTTATGTAGAAAATTCATGATCATTATTAAGGAGATTTGACATTAAAGCATTTTCTTTGTCACATCGATGTTAGATACAATTTCCTCTGAGAAGGGTCTTTTAATCTCGTCATTATTATTTTTGTTACTTTGATTTTAGTTTTATTTTCTTTTTATTCAATAATTTCTACAAACAAGGGAAAAAATCAATTACTTTTGTAGGTAGTGAGAATCGAACACCTATTACTAAGTTGAAACGAAATTTTGATTTTGTATATTCTATCTACGTATTTTGTATATTGTGTTCGATAGAATATACAAACAAGGGAAAAAATCAATTACTTTGTGTTCATTTAAGACTTGTTTGAAACTCATTATCTGGTCCATAAATTCATTCTTTATAATTTTTTGTATATTGTGTGACGATGAACAATTTTAGTAATTATAAATCTATAATCAAATTTTAAGAGTAATAAAAATGGTGAGAAATTTTAAATTTGTTTATTTTTAATTCGACTTGAAGTTGACTCGAATACATTGCATTGTATTTAGGCATTTCAAGGGAATACATGCACGAAAAGTACTTGTAATACGACTTTTGTTAAGTAATTACAAGTTTAGAAGACATTTTCGCTATATTTGGATAACAATTTTGGAGAGAAAAGAAAGAAATGAAGGGAAAGGGGGGAGAGGGAAAGAAAAGGAAGAAAAATAAAAGTAATTTTTGTTCGTTTAGGAAGCAAGAGAAGGAAAGGAAAAGAAATGGACATAAAAGTTTCTGCTTCAAATCTTTTCACCTTTAGAAAGATTGATACATTAATAAAAATAATTCATTCAATCCCTCCAAATCCACTCTATCATTTTGTTATCCAAACAAGGGATCTCTAATCCCTCCAAATCTTTTCCCCAAATTTCTTCCATCCAAACATAGTGTTTATCTACGATATCTCTCCACGTCCATAAGCTTGTGATTTCAATTTCGTCAAAAAAGATTATAATCAAATTTTAAGTGTTTGTGATGTATGAAAGTATAAATGTCAAAATTTGCAAAACAACAATTGTTATCATGACACGAAATTTCATGACGCTATTCATGGCACGACTTGGTCCGTGGTACGATAGGCGTGACACATATTTTCATCCACACACTTAATTATCCTTTCTCTTCATTTATGTTTCACTATCCCATGAATCTCACTTTATTACTCACTTTTAAGACTTACTTTATTATCTCTCCTTCACAAGTTCTCAAATAAGACGGTGTCATAGTGATCACTTACAGTCTTAAAGTGATCGCTTTTATAATTTCAAAGTTATCATGTATAACATTAAATTGATCACTTACAATCCTAATGTGATCAGTTAGAGAAACAAAATAATTGCATGAACCCGTCTCAGGGTCAACCTTAAGGGTGGGCAAGAACGACCACCTCCCAAGGCCCAAACATTAGAAATATAATTATGGTAAGAAAAAGGGCTCCTTTTGAGACTTATTAGAAGATACTCATGAGAAATTAATGGTAAATGTGTGTGTAAGAAAACTATAGAGGAAGTAATGAGAATGCAAAAGGAGAATTTTTGAGAAGAAAGTTATTGTTTTCTCGTGATTAAATATAGCTTCTCGAGTGACATAATGGTTTTTTTTCTAGTTAATTGTCTTTAAACTAGGTATTATTATCGTGTAAATTTGTTGAATTGGCTATGTTATGAGATAATTTTTAAAATTAAAATGGCCTAAAAATAGAGGAGTTGTAGAATTTTTTGTCGAAGAAATCCATGAAAATATGTACTTTTAAATGCTAATTCAACTTTTAGGGTTGTTGCCGGTAATTTTTTGTGTCCATTCAGGTGTGAGTAATAAAAAGTTATAAACAAAGAGAAAATATCAACAATTCATGATTCACAAATTTTTACTTAAGATCGTCTTTTGTAAAGACAACTCTCAAATGCCCAGTTTAATTCTAAATATATATGTTGTTACAATCCTAAATATATAAATTGGACTGAACTTTTGAAAGTCAATTTTACAAAAGACGGTCTCTCAAGAGAGCACCTGTTCATGATTATATACAAAAGGGTCCCAATTCAAAGTTTGTTCAAGGCCCGAAAATGATCAAAGCGGCCCCAAACCCGTCTACGGTCTCATACTCTCATACTTCCTCTGTTCTGTTTTAGTTGCACCATAAGTTTTGGCACAATTTTTAAGGGTTGTTAAATCAGTATGGTAAAAGTAGGGATGATGTATAATTGATGGCGATATGTGGGGTAGAAATAATTTTTTTTTATTATAAGTAGATAGCGGTGGTGACTTGTGGGTATATTAAATAATTAATGGGATAATGTATGATTGATGGTGATAGTGGGGTAGGAATAAAGTGAGGATAAAATAAATAGATTATTTTTACCAAAAATAATAATGTTGCAAGTAATATGAAACTTTCAAAAAGATAAGTGTTGCAAGTAAAATGAAATAGAGAAATTACAAGATTTGGGTCTCACCTTTTGTCTTATTTTGAAAATAGGAGCATCAAAGGAGGAAAACGCGTGGGACCACCAACAAAGCATATATACATAAGCTAGACTACTAGTAGACTTTATGTTAAAGGAAAGCACATTTATTATTTGGATGAGATAAGTTTAAAATATAGTGGTGAGTTGCCTAATACTTGTTACATTTCTTTTTGCACGTAATTTAATATTTATTTTAATATTAAATATTTTTAGTTTTTCATTTTTATAAAAATTACATATTAAAAAACTACATTTTAAGACGAACAAAACAATATCCCAGATGAATATATTATTTCTTATGTATGAATCGGAATTGCCGAAATAAGATCGAAGATGAATAGTGCTACTATAGAAATGTAGCGAGTAGTATGGAATGGAGGAAGTATTCAACATGTTCAATTATTTATGGTTTTAAAAAATTAGAGGTCTGTATATTAAATTATATAATACTTCCTCCGTTCCATAATACTTGCTACTGATTGTGACATTTCCCACACAATATGTCACAATGTCATACTCAGTAGCAAGTATTATGAAATAGAGGAAACTAGTGTAATAACCCGTGAATTGCACGATTTTTTTTAGCATCAACATCTATAAACATGATATTAAAAAAATAAAGTCATAGATATTATACAATAGAAACACTCAATTTTGACAGTTATATATATAATTAACTCTATAATTATGGAAAGTGTCAACACTATATTATGCAGTATATTATGTTCACTAATTTACTCAATTTAACTATATATAATTGCTAGTCAAAGATACTTAATGATAGAAATATTGGTCAAGATAAAATGATATGTTATTTTTTTAGACAATAAATGTGTGTCATTTGGAAAAACTCTTAAACTGTGCCACTTGGAATTTTTCAAGCCTTTTATATAATGTATATATTGGAATTTTTCAAGCCTTTTATATAATGTATATATTGGAATTTTTCAAGCCTTTTATATAATGTATATATATGATATGATATGATGATTATGTTCACAAATTTACTCAATTTAACTATATATAATTGCTAGTTAAAGATACTTAATGGTAGAAATATTGGTCAAGATAAAATGATATGTTATTTTTTTAGACAATAAATAAGTGTCATTTGGAAAAACTCTTGAACTGTGCCACTTGAAATTTTCCAAGTATATAATAATATGATATATGTTAAGTGTTCAAAGATACAAGTATCAGCTTCTAATTGGACATTTCATATGAACTCCCTCGTATTCATGGCCCTACTTCTCACTATCCAATATGGCAATATCCCTCTTAAAATCCCTCTATATTTAAGGATCATTTTTTATTTAGTGCTTCAATTATCTTAATAATATTTCAAATTCTCAAATGATATAGTTTCAGACTGACATTTTTTTTGAGTTGAATTAGTGTACACAATGTGATTATTTATAAACCTAATTTTAAAGTAATCACTTTTATAGTCTTATTGTGATCAATTTTAAAAAAAATTGATCAGTAGAAAATTGTGCTAATTATATAAACTCGTTTCATAATGAGACGATCTCATATAATAAGACTAGTTATAATATACACGTGTCTTGTTTCTACCATATTTTTTATTTTAAAAATTCTTTTACCATTAGCAATTACTCGCTCTGTCTCAATAAGTTAGTCAAGCACTCAAGCAATTAAAAAACCCTATAATTTAAAGGGAAAATTATAATAAACTATATATTCTATATCACCTTTTTGCAAAAAACTTTATATTTTATGTTTTCTTTTTTGCGAAAAACTACCTTATCAAAACACCACCTTTTGGCGGAATTCGTTTGTTGACTGTTAACTGTCAAGAAACCAACTCAACCAAAAGCTTAAGTTGATGATTAAGGCCCAGGATATGTTATATACTCTAACACGCCCCCTCACACGAGAGCCCTTTAGGCTAGAAGTGTGGATGCAGCACATGTCCTCCTCATATATGCCGCTAAATTTTCCACTTTAAATGAGGGGTGGTTGAGATTCGAACCTGTGACCTCTTGTCACCCTGACTTCTAATACCATGTCAAGAAACCAACGCAACTAAAAGCTTAAACTGATGGTTAAGGCTTCAGAATATGTTATATAATCTAACATTAAGCTCCTAAAAGTCTTAATCAATGTGTAGTGCCCAAGTAGGTGCTTTTTTGCATTCTTTCTGATATCTTTTTAAACAAAAAGGGGTTCTTTTCCATCTAGGGCCAAAAGAATGGGATAAACAACCATAGTCATATTTTGAAGTTTGGTGTAATCCTCCCTTTTCAGATTGGAGTTTGGTAATGTGAATGAAAAATTAGTATAATTTTAATTGAATAATCTTTTGGTTATCTATGTTCATGTTTGTTCAACTTCAATTATCTTATTTTCTTTACAATATTCATTTCAATGTATTACCATTGGGAGAGGTGATATCAGAGGTAATGGAAATTTTTAAATAATTTTTTTTTTGATCAATATTTCATTACCATGGAAATGATATGAAATTTTTAATGAAATTTTACGTTATAAATCATTTCTATTACCACAATTTAATACCGTTAACCAAACAGACCGTTAATTTTATTAAAAATGAAATACAAAGAGTTAGTCACGTGGGAGAAATTGAACACGAGTGGTCTTCTCACTCAAACCAAATTACAAAAGGTTATTGATGACAATTCACTGACTTTATTATTCTATTTTTTATATAATTTCTTATAAAAAAATTAGAAAAAAAAACAAAGAAGACTAACAGAATCAAACTGTGTGGGGTCAGGAGTGGCTGAGGCACAGACAAACATTGGGTCCCATTTGGAAACTGCTCACCTGAATCTCCAGAAACCTGACCTGTCTAAATCTTCTTTCCCGCTATTTTACTCTTACTCGCTGGACTTGTTCTTTGCGTTTCGTCATCGCTCTTTACCACCTCTCTTTACCATTATTGTTTTTAGTTATCTGTATGTTTTCTATTTGTTGTGTAAGTCATTTACTATGCTTTCGGTTAGTTGATTTCTATGCTTGGCTAATATGGGTGTAAGATGCAGGATTTTGGATGTTAGCAGGTTTCTCTCTTTGAAGACTCTTTTTGAGTCAGAGGACTCTTCTGACCGCCCTCTACTTATGGATATGAAACGTCGTCTATCTTCCCTTTCCAAACCCTGAACATAGATTTGTCTATGAGTGGGATACACTGGATATGATGATGATGATGAATTAGGGGCTTTGATACGAATTGGTGGTTAGTGACTAAAAATATGTTATAAAAAGTCTTATCTGTTATTGATTAGGTGGTGGGTCCCATACTCACTTGACTCACCTATTGTAACACCCCGGCCCCTCGGACCGCCGGTGACTACTCATAGAGACTGTAGACTGGCCCCACAAACCAACACAAGTTTTAGTAGTCTATCAATTCTTTTTAACGCTAAAGCTGAGGTATCACACCTATACCCTGTTGGAAATACTTCACTTGTGAGACAAGATCACGCATTGATAAAATAACGGATAGTGGACTTGTATATATATAGGTGAGCTAATTCTCCTACTACCATATGATTTTGGGAAACAATAAACCTCACCAAATGTATGTGCAAGTCAACGCTCTTGACTATTGGATTTGTGGGCCCAAGCCCACGGGTATTCGTGTCCACACAAATGGATCACAAGAAGATTATGTAACAAATTGTCACGAGCCATCATACCCGGCCAATTAATATCTATATCAGATGTATAGACATATGTATGAAAATTTCACTTACATGAAGCATAAAATGGGCATAAAATGGTTACGATAGGAGAGGACATATCACACTCCCCCAATTTGTCATCATCTTAGAGTACTCTCTTCCACTTTCCACAATTCTATTTCTTTACAAAAATTTAAAACATAATGTTGTTAGAGTCTATTTGACAAATGATTATAAGTGATATTTTTTGGCTCTCGACTGTATTATTAGAGTAAAAATAGACCAAAAGCTAACAATATCAGTATGAATAGGTTTTTGATTTTGGCTTAAAAACTACTCCCTATGTCAACATAAATTGATACAATAGAAAATGACACAAAAATTAAGAAAGTTGTGTTAACATTAAAATTGAGTGGATAATAAAGAGAGAAAAAAAATTTAAAAAGATGTGTGAACAATAATTAAAGAAAAAGGTAGGTACATCACCCAAACTGAAAATGTTGTAATGTAAAATGAAGAATTCAAAATAGAAATGTTGGCAAATTCATAAGAATAAAGAGAAAAGTTTTTCAATCGACTTAAAATTGAAAAATCCAGCCCAATCTCATAGTTCAAACTTGAGGTCTGACTTGTTTGTTGTTACTAACAACAAGCAAAACATAAACTACACTAAAAAATTCAGCTCACTGTTAGTAATTACAAAAAAGAGTGACCCGGTCAAAAAAAGACTATCCTTTATTCGTTGTTACTAAGAGTAAGCAAGTGCCTAACGCATTTTGACTAAGTCACCCTTGTTTGTTGTTAGTAACATTGAATTAGTTGCAATCCAACTTTTTTTACTATTGCTTTTTGCCATTCAGACTAGTAGTTGTGCTGTTCAAATAGCCGGTACTTAATTAGTTCGCGATTAATAATAGCGGACAAAGGTTCTATATAAATGATTAGATTTTCCAGCTTCATTCCATACAGGGGCGAAGCCAGGATTTAAAATTAGGGTGCACAATAGTCGATATATTTGCAAATTATTTACTATATAGAAACTAGTTAAATTATGAAAAATTTTAAATTATATAGACTGAAAATTAGAGGGTTCAGCATAGACTAATGATCCGATTTTTACCCATCCTTATAACCGCACGATGTGACCGACTTAAAAAATGATTTACAATTGTGTAAAAATTAATACGGACACGAAATCCGATTTTAAGCCGATCAGAAACACCTAATCCAAAAAAACCCGATGAATTGAACATAGATTGAGATGATTTGAACATGTGTAAAACAACTACTCATCTTTGCGACAATGCGTGAAAATAGATTGAGATGATTTGAACATGTGTAAAACAAGCTTACCGACGTGTATGTGAGAAGGGAGAAAACATCATGGTTGACGGAAAGCGAAGTCGCGGTAGGCCCAAGAAAACACAAGAAGATCAAATTAGGAACGACTAAACGAGTTGCACTTTTCTAAGAACTAGACCATATCTAAAAATAGTTGAAATCGTCGTCTTTGTGTCCTAGACCTTTGGATAGTTGCCACACGCACACCTACGTCATCTATGCCTTATTTATTGATATGGGTCTTTTATGATTACTTTTAATTCTTTAATCATGTTAATAGGCTTAATTTTTATTTTATGTTACCTTGTCTTGTCTTGCTTTATTTTTCTTAGCAAATCTTTCTCGAACTGAAAGACTCCGAAAGACTTTTTGGTCCCATCCTCCTTTATGGGTATGATTCGTTGTCTTCAATCCATTTCCAAACCATGAATATAGTTTCCATAAACGATATGGATCGAGTATGATGATGATGACGACAAGATATTAAATGCTCAAGTCATGAGTTTGAATTTATCTATTCTTCCATTTAAGTTAAATCATTACCCCATGTATATGAAAGACTTATATTGCATCTGCATCACTTATAGCTTAAGCGCTCTCGTATGAGAAGTGTCTATGAGCTCAAACATTTAGTTGAGCTAATTTACATACTAAAATCATAACACTTGCTACTAATAGTGACATTTTTCCACACAACATGTTACATCCAGTAGCAAGTATTATAAAACAGAGGAAATATGACTCAACTTAAGACCCACCATAGATTCCTTAGGGCACATAATTTTAGAATTGTATCCTAACAAATCATATGAAGTCCAAAAATAGGAAAGAGGGACATAATTTCATTTGAGTTTTGGATGTTAGGATCAAGAAACAACGCGTAGAACATAAAACGGGTCATTTTCTCACAAGCACCCAAAAAAAATTGGTCATATTCAACCAAAGTTAAAATCAATGACTTCACCCAAACAAAGAGTTTTTTTTTCTTTTTTTTTTGATTAATTAATTAATTAATATATTCATAACTACTTCTCATAGTTGGAAATTAGCTGTCAAATTATATAAAATAAAATAAAATATTTCCATTTTTTAAAAGATTTGCTTTTTTTTTTCTCCCTCCTATAAAACAACACCCATAAAACCCAAACCTTACCTATTTCCTTTTCCTCTGTTCACACTCTGTTTTTGTTAATCATCAAAAATTACAAATTTACAATTACTTGAAATAACCCACAAATTTTCTCAATTAATTGAAATTACCCACAAAAAAAAAAATTTAATTAATTTTTATAACCCAAAAAAGAATTGTCCTTTTTTTAATTTGGGTGGAACCCAGAAAACTAAAACTTGGGAAAGTTTGGTACATAATTTGTTTTTGGTCTTTTATTCTGTTGATAACTGAAAATTTTTTACTAATTAAAGTATTAATTTTTTGGGTTTTAGTTTACCTAATTATTTGGGTTAATTGCTGATTATATCCCCTGTTTCAAGAAGAAGTTCTTATACAAGTTCATTGCTTTTTGAAATGCAGACTCTGATTTTCTCTGTAAGTAAATTTCTTCAATTTTTCATTTTTTTTAATACCCAATTTTATTATTTCCTTTTATATTTGATTTTATGATTTGTTGGTAAAAAAAATAAATATATATTGATAGTTTTTACTTGGAATCGGATTTTGTTTCGGTTAGAGTATGTATGAGTTTCGATGTGAGGAATTGAGTTTGATTTGCTATCAGTAAAAAAACTTGTAGCTTTTTAGCTTTGTAGGATGTATAATGGGTTTAAAACAGACGTGATAACTCGATATTTTAATGATCGTAATCAATTTATTGGAGGGTAAAATGAGGGAGAAGTGGGGAATTAAGAATTTGGGTAGAATTAGATTGTGACATTTCTTAATTTATGATTTATTAAAAAAAATGAGAAAATTTTATGTTTTCTTTTTTGAGTAACTTTTTCCCTATTTGTGACATTTTTGGGATCATATTATGTTGCATGAGTATAATTTAGGAATACTCAATTATTGTTCTTGAATATGGAATTAATAGTGGCATGTACTTAAGTCTAATGGCTTTATGATGGTGATTAAAGACATAATATGGAAATTATATAGTATTAATTTTTTAATATATAATTAATTCATTTAAATAAAAAATGGTAAGTTTTTTTTTTTTTTTTTTTTTGTGATGGAGATTGAAGAGTGAAGACATAATCTCATTATGTCAATTCTCAATAAATTAGATATTAGATGTGACTAATAGAGGGTGTAGAGTATTTTTCAACAATATCAGAGTATATAAAATATTTTAGCGCGTCACTAAATCTTCGGTCATGAGTTTAATTTTATCGACCTCTTATATTAACTGATATGAGTATTTTTTTTTTTTTTGAATATTGATATGAGTATTTATTACATCTCCAATAAGAGGCGTAACAGAATATACAATATGGAATATTAGTTTTTTTGAAGATATGTGGAATATTAATTTAAGTATTATTATTATTTTTGGTGCTTTTTTTTTTACTTGTGCTTTTAAGTGTAAGTGCGATAAGGGTACAACACTGAAATATTCTTGATAATTACCCTGCCTTTTCTTTTGGACGTGTGTATATTTCCGTCATTCACTCCTTTATTTTCTTTGACCTTTATTGCCCTTCAAAATGCCAAAATATACTATGTGGGACCTTTATTTTTTTTTCACCATTTTAATTACATATTTTATAATAATTAATTATTTTTTTATAATTTATAATTATGCATATTACAATATAGTATATTAGATTGCGTAAAAAGTCAAATATACTGTCATCATTATCATCATCATATTCGGTGTATTCCGCTCATAGACAAACTATGGTCAGGGTCTGGGGAGGAAAGATATACGACAACTCATACCCATACAGGAGAGTGCGGTCAGAGAGTTCCCCGGCTATGAAGGGTCTTTAAAGAGATATCCGAAAGCCTGCAACTTACACCCACGTTAGCCGTAAAAGACTAAAAGTTGTTTGTTTGGATCTTATCTAAAAATAAGAACTTATGGTTATATTTTGAGTTATGGGAGGAGATTGAGGGTTAAATGATGACCAATTTGGTAGCCCTAAATTTCTTTTGTGAGTCCATATTTGTCTCATTTGAATTGAAGAAGGGAGGGAGTAGGGAGTAGGGACTACTACCAATTAGGAAATTTGAGTTTGTGTTGTGCATGGTAGGGTTTTACTTATTGTTGGTGATAATTTTTTCTGTTAATCTGTCAATTGTTAGTTTTTGTGGGTCCCAAACTCGAAATAGGACAAAGTTTTTGATTGTGTTTTGCTTAGTCTAATTAATGGGTTTACTAAATGGAGAATTTAGACTCTGAGTCGGGTCATTTGACTATTACTATAGAAAAATGACAATCAATTTGGTTCAGTATACATGTAAAGATGAGTGTTAGCCATTGTGTGAAAATGTTGTAATAGTTATGATTGTGGTTATTGACTGCTGATGCGGTAACTGGAGTGATGCGGATAATTTAGCGCCTAAATGTCAGTCAAAATCATAAGCTATTCCTTGATAAGCCTAAAAAGCGGATTTTTACACCTTTACATCGTGGGAAATCTCAATTCGTTTAATTTGAAAACCTTTATAACGCTGTTGATGCCGATACGAATAATGGTGAAAAATGATTTTTAAATTGAATTATAGGAGTATATATCTCTAAGCTCAATAGAAAATGGCCTTTCCGAATCAAGACTATAAACTATGTAGAAAATCTAGTCGGAACGCGTTTCAAGTTTCAAGGTTTGCATACTCATAATGGTTATCTTAAATTAGTTGATTGCTTCCTTTTAATACCGAAACAACTAGTTGGACCTTATATACCTTCTTGAATACTAACCAAAAAAGCTTGTCGGTTTACGAGTCTGGAAATAAAATACTCCCTCCGTCCCTAAGAATCTGCCCCATAGACCAAAAAGCTCTGACAAAATATGGTCAACGGGGCTAACTCAAAAGGACAGAATAGTATTCTTGTGTGGGGCCTTAGGGAGTTATATATAGCTTTCTTAATTGATACTATCAAGCAATATTTCATTAGGGTGTGTCAGAAAATTAGGCGAAGTTTGATCTTTGACTAGATTGCTTTGTTCCTTGTTCATTCCATATTATTATTTGTCTAGGTTGGCATATTTTTGTCATACTTGATTATAACTATTTTGTCCAGGATGTTTCCTAGTCTAAATTATTACAATTCACCTTTGTCAATAACTATAAGTTTTACTTCTCAAGTGTCCTGACAACGGCGTGAAGTTCGTACGAGGGTTTTGTGATCGCGGTGTTTATGGATATCACTGAAGTAACCTTGGTGTATCGAATAACCATTTGAGTGCGCGCATTTTATCCTTGTCCTCTGCTAGAAGTTGGCACGAGTATGATTTGTCTGCTACTTTCCTCCCCAGAATCCTGTTTGCACGGGATCTTAGGTTGATGACTCTTAACTCTGACCCTAATCCGTTTGACTTTAGCGATCCTATGGTATAGTGTTGTGTTCCTATTGATTATAGTGATGACAATCTTCATTAATGCTCCATGTCCCGTAGAATTTTATTTTTTGTATAGGTGGGCTCATCCATGTTATACGTAGCGTTGCTTTTTGATTTTGGATTATAATGGGTTATATTGAAATGACTCATCAACACATGTTTGCTATCAAGGGTCGATCAGAAATAACCTTCCCTTAAGGGTAAGGTAGTGTACATCTGCCCCCAAGTCCCGCCTAGTGGGATCCATTTAATGTCATTGGAATAATAAATGTTGCATTTGTTTAGCCGGAGTAATGTCCTTTTATAAATGTGCTTATGCATCCATGTAAAACTATTGTACTAAGTAATGTCTTTCGATTATGCGTGTGCTAGGAGAGTTTAGAGCAGTGAAATGACCGAACTTAAAAGGAGTGTCCAGCCCATTGACCCGAATAGTTTCACACCAGTTGAATCCAAGCGACAGAAAGTTGATATGTCGATGTCTAGCAAGGTTGGTTCGCTTTACGCTTAGTATGTCCTTCCTTATTTCCCTTGGAAGCAAATCCGTGGGGTTTCTCGAGTAGCATATTATTGACGGTTTTATGATGCAGGAAAGAAAAGAAAAACTCGGTGAGAAGATTACCGCACTGCAACAGCTTGTTTCTCCATACGGCAAGGTAAGGAACATTAGCCTTTCCTTGAAGACGCGTATTTTGACACTTCCTATATAAGAATTCTTTATTAAGATGCTTTCTTATGGTTTGTTTATGGAATTTTATGCAGACCGATACAGCCTCTGTCCTGTTAGAGGCGATGGAATATATCCGATTTTTACATGAGCAAGTAAAGGTATGCCATTCGGTGTTGTTATGTTGTTGTTTGTCGATAATTGTGTGCGTTGTTGAGAAGTGCGAATGTGATGCTAATTGAACTTGTGGGCTTATAGTTTTCTCGGTATTTGTAGGTTTTGAGTGCTCCGTACCTTCAGAACACACCGGTTACAAATATGGAGGTGAGTACGACCTGATATATGCATTCACGAAACATCATTTTAAAGCTTATGTAATCGATTTCTGTTCATGATTGCGTTTTCAGGAGCTCATACACTATACCTTAAGAAGCAAAGGCCTGTGTCTTGTACCGATCGAGTGTACTGCGGGATTGCCTGGTAGCAACGGTGCAGATATTTGGGCGCCTATCAAAACCGGTTCCCCAAGGTTCTAATGCTCGGTTTTGCTTATACGTGCTGTTTACTTATAATTACCACACTTGCATTGCATTGTAATGCAGCTATAGTTACCTCTACGATTCATATATCGTAGGGCGTAGTGGCAGCTCGTTTCTCTCGAGGAAACTTTGTTGCCCCTTTAGATGCCTAGTCCATGGTCTTGTGCTATTCTGTAAAACAGTCATGGACATAAGAGATGAAACACGAAATTGACAAACTTGCGTATAAGTAAGTTTTGATGTAATGGAAAATTGGTAAAAATTTGTACTATTGCTGGTGAATCGAAAGCTATTAGGAGTTTAAATTGAAAATTCTCGGTGTAGATCTCGATATCTACAATAAAATTGCAAGTATATTGTTATTGATACCGATAATGTTCCATGGATTATAGCGCTTAATTCTGAACAATCAAATGACTTTGTTTTTACTCTAATGAACAATCGACAGACAACAATTAATTTTTATAAAACATCTCTGTAATAGTGACTTGTAATTAGCTTGAAAGACAACAAAATAATTGATTCTACTCTTTGGTTAAATCAACTAACTGAGCTAGCTAACAACCAATATTCATTTGCCGATACCTCAAATTTTGAAAGGGCTTCTTGTTCATCATTCAAGGAACTCGAGTAAATCCGTATGCTTAATGGAATATAATAAACTTGTTGAGTGGTCTTGATGTTGACATTTTGAGGTCGACATATTGAGCATCGGTTATAATAACAATACCAAAACCATAATCGTAGCGTAGTCAGGGTCGGCCTAAGGGTGGGCAAGAGGGGCCGTCGCCCGAGGCCCCATGTCAAAAAGACAAAATTAATGGTCGTAGAAGGTCCATATACGTTATAAATTGTAAAGGAAAAGAGTTCCAATGTGCTATTTTGCCCAGGGCCCAAAAATATCTAAGGCCGGCCCTGAGCGTAGAGAGCTATTTAGCTGTACACGATATAGATATATTTTTTCGAACACCTACAGAATTAGTACATTTAAAGTTGAGCGATAACAAGCCGAGTGAAAATGGTACTTCAGAAACACATGTATACAAGAAGAACGAAATGTAAGTGCTGAAAATTTACATCAGTTTTCGTCTCCAAAGCATTCCAAAAGAGCTTGCACAACCGATTCCATCGTTGGTCGTTTGTTTCGATCTTCTTCCACGCATAAAAGTCCAACCTCAATCATCATAGCAGCTTGGTTCCTGCTAAAATTACCTTCCAATCTCGGGTCAACCAAATCTTCCACCCATGAATCTTCTCCATTCTGCATTTTCCGTTTAGCCAATCTCACAAATCTAACTAATTCCGGTATTTCCTCTAATGCAACATCACCGTGATCTTCCACCACCCAACTCGATAGTCGAATTCCTTTCACAAGCTCGAGGATAACAACCCCGTAACTATAGACATCAACCTTAGCGGTAATGGGAAGATTCATTGCCCATTCCGGAGCCATATAACCTTTTGTACCTCTAATTCTAGTCATTTCCGATGAACTATGATTCCCTCTTTGATATAACTTTGCTAGGCCAAAGTCGGAAATTTTTGCCTCATAATTCTCGTCTAGGAGTATATTTTCGGGTTTGACATCACAATGTATAACCCATTCGAGACATTCGTGGTGAAGATAAGCTAAGCCTTTGGCCGTGCCTATTGCAATTTTGAACCTCTCCCTCCACCCAAGAAGGGTTGTGCTCGAGAACAGGTGTTTGTCTAATGATCCATTTTCGACATACTCATAGACAAGCAGTCTGTGTTTTCTTTCCGAACAAAAACCGTACATTCTTGCCAGGTTCATATGGTTAATTTTACCAATCGTACTTACTTCTGCCCAAAACTCCTCCTCTCCTCGGACTACATCTCCGAGTTTTTTCACTGCAACAACTCTTTCATCAACCAGAATCCCCTTATAAACATCCCCAAACCCTCCTCTTCCTATTACTTCCTTGAAATTCCCGGTCGCACTCTTGAGCTCTTTATAGCTATAGCTCCTAAACTGATTCGAAAGTGCTTGATACCCATCTTCCATCGAAGCTGTTAGACCGTGTTTCCTAAACAAAAACCACCACCCAGCTAAAAATATAACTACTTCGAGTGCACCAATTACAATAACAAACGAGTACAGATAAACCCATCTGAATCTATGACTCGTGATATCATATTTGTTCGAAAATGCCAACACTTTCCCTCGACTACACTCAATTCGAGACACATTAACGCCTGTAACAGGTTTCAATGTTGTCTGTGCAGAACTCGGTAATCGAATATACAAGCTCCCCGGAAATTCATCCGACCTAAATCCATTAAAAAGGGCACTTTTTGTGAAACACAATCCTTGACCAGTTACTCTATAGCTAAATGCTTGACATCTACAATCTCCTACACAAAGTTCCTTACAAGCTTCAAATGAAGCACCCAGGCTAAAATTTAGGTCATAACCATAGTAATCAACATGGGGCATCTCAACAAACCTAGAATCTGAACAACTTCTTTTGAATTTCGGCTTACAACCTTTACTCGAATCGCTTGAATCGATCGGTTCATACAATGGTGGGCAACTACACATGGGTTTTGGTGTATAAACACAAATCCCATTCCTACCACAAAGACCATGAACATCACACAATTTTGACACTGCTTGCCATGTTATGTTCCATAACCCAGATGATTCATTCAAACTATAAACCCTAAAATTCCCATCATAATCCATGGTTAACCTTCTTTTAATCCCAATTCCTAAATCCGAAGCACTAAATTGTAACTGATCACTAGAAAAAAATGTGCCCAAATCATCAAATACAGCAATCCTACTACTATTATAGTTTGTTCTACCATTTTCAAACACAGATAAAGCAAGATTAGGCCAATAAATGCTAGAAATTTCAGGACCATCATAAATCATTCTAAGCACATTATCATTATCAAAAAAGAAACTAAAATACCCAGTTCCAATCATATCAGGACCAATACTAGAAACCAATTTCTGGGTTTTTGTAAAAATTTGATTAGGAAGCAAAGTATGAGTAGGAAAATCAAAACTCTGCCAAAGAATATTACCAATTTGATCTCTAAGAACAAGATTTCCTGTATTCAAAAGCTCGGCTCTCTCAACATTTGATCCAGTTGTGTTTGTTTGCCAAACAATTGACCCATCAATGTCTGTTAAAACCATCACACCATTTTTTCTTAATGATAGCCGCGAGCCGCGGCCATTAACAGCATTATCTCTATTAGATGTCCATACAAGTGTTTTTTGCTTGGAATTTGTGAACCAAATAGAGAAATAATATGCATTTGTTGTTCCTGTATTGAGGAATCCACAAGTGAAGGTTTTGTCAGGAGAAATGAGGAGATTATGAGTGTTTGATGGGTCTTTGACAGTTAATGAAGATCCTTTTGGAAGAAAATTTCTAGCAAAAGTTGGTGAATTGAAATTGGTAAAGACAAAAAGAAGAAGAAGAAGAAACAAGAACGGTGTTTGGTTTCTCATTGTCATGGAATAATGACTGGTTTTTTGTCTGTTTTGTTGGTGGGTACTCTAGGATGATATTATATATATGAGCATATAGGTTAGACTTTTGTTTAATGATTGCATGGTATTGACTTGTAGGAGAAAAAAATAAATTTTATTTATCTGATACTTTAAGTTTGCACAATATGTTAGAGCTTTTTGAATCTTAGTAGATATTATTAATGGGTATTGTAGCCTTATAGGTGGGGTTGTATCTATAAAAGTCAAAGTGATTTTTTTATTGAGGTTGCCGTAGACGACTTCAGTCAGATTAGCCCAGAGAATTTAGATATTATTATATTTTTTTATTAATAGATACTTCCTCCGTTCTGATTTACTTGCTACCGTTGCATGGGCACAAAGATTAAGAAGTTACTGTGCAATGATGAGTAGTAGGTGGAAAGTTGCTTTTTAGGAATTTTTTAATATTATTTGTTGAAAAATGAAAAAAAAAATAGGAGTAATTAGATATAGAGTAGGATAAAAATAGGAGTAGGTATAACTTTAAATGATTGGTTTTTTACTAAATAGGGAAATGTAGCAAGTAATATGAAATTTCCCAAAATGGAAAATGTAGCGAGTATTATGGAACGGAGGAAGTAATAGATTGCTTGTATGAACCCTTCTTGTTATGAGATGATCTCATATACGACTTGTTGTGAAACCTATACGACTTGTTGTGAAACCTGTGAGAATATTTGTTTTTGGTTCAAATAAAGGACAAAGGGCTGGCTGTTTTTGTTTTTAATATAAATAAAAAAATGAAATGGCAGGAGCAACTACAACATAAAAATGGAATACAATATTATAGTTCTTGAGTTTCAATTTTAAGATGTGATATAGTATTATAATAAGTTTTATATGAGATTGTATCATTATGGGATAAATGTATATTAGCAATTTATTTTTTTAATTGATTTCTTTAAGATTGTAAGTGATCACTATGATCATATATAGTGATTTTAAGATTATAAAAATTGATCATAATAACATTACTGATTAGTTTAAAATTATAAATTATTACTTTAAGGTTATAAATAATCAATCTAACACTATAAGCGTGTAAAAAGTTAGTACAATAGAGACAATCTCAACGAGATCGTGTTATTTGAGAACTTTATATTTTATGTTAATGGATAATGGATTGTACTATGTTATATGCAGAATATAATATTTGGAACCATACATGTTCAATTTTTTAATGTTGTCCACATTGCACACAATTGACTAAATGATTCCCTTTTTAAGTTCTTCATTGGTAGTATTACTCTCCGCCCACCGGTTTGATGATTGTCGTTATTAATGGTCATTATTATCATATACCAATTGTATCCCGCCTAAAGACAACTATGATCAGGGTTCGGCTACTCATACCCATAAAAGAGAGCACGACCAAAGAGTCCCCCAATTCAAGAAAGAAAAAGATAAGATTCTGCAGCCGATAATAATAAATAAAATGTATTAATTTTAATGAAATATTATATGGCTAGTTCTTTTCATGATAAGAAGCTCTTATCTTAAATATTTTCACATAATATTAAATGTCGAAATGGTAATGAATAGATATATAGTATTTGTGAAGTAAAAAAAATAAGAGCATGATCAAAAACCATATCAAGTAAAATTATAGCTAAATTACATTATATTTTCAGAAAAATTATTTTTGCCTAGGCTTAACTTTGTTTCTCCCCTCACAAATAGGCCGAAATTTGCAAATTCTATTTGCTAGGATGAACTTTGAGGGTCGTTTTTATTTTCTAACAG
The DNA here is from genome assembly GCA_019425755.1 of Amaranthus cruentus. NCBI lineage: Eukaryota > Viridiplantae > Streptophyta > Magnoliopsida > Caryophyllales > Amaranthaceae > Amaranthus > Amaranthus cruentus. The sequence continues at coordinate 5,685,686 of CM033463.1, read as the reverse complement.
GTAGTTTTAACTCTAATTAATGATCAATCAAAAATCAAAATTATTTATAAAAGGCCATTAAGAGCTACTTTTGAGAGAGACCGTCTCTCAGTAAACGACCTCAAAACAAGAAGCTCATATACTAATAATGTATTAGTGTGTTATTCAACTTATGTATTAGGAGTGTCTCGCAGTGGGACTATTTTACACGAGAATTTATGTAGTTCAAAATGTTATTTGCATCAAATTGGAGTTTGGACCAAGATCAGATTAAAATCGAACCAACTCTAGCTTTAACTTTACTTGTACAAAACTATTTTTCCAGCATAAAAAGCTCAAGAATTCATTTACATTCATATATTCTAACAAAACATCATAACATATAATCTTGTGGTTAAGAATTTGCACTTTGGACTAAGATCTTACTTGAAACAAGTTGCGTCTGTCCACACCAAAGCCCAAGCCCAAGCCCGAACCAGTAGAGAAAAAAAGCATAGTGATAGTCAATTGCTTCTGTGCACAAGATTTTTTACACTTCAGCTTCAGTGCTAACAGTCTCAGCCTCACTTTCCTCATTTACAAGCTCGAGCTCAACGTTGAAGCCAAATGAATTTCCTGGCAAGAACGATTGTTTAAGTTCGTCTTCAGTCTGTGTCGTGCTAATCTTATCTTCCTTCACTGTAAGATTCTCCTGTGTGAATCAAAGTGAAAAATATAAGTAATTGCTATTATGTATTAAATCATATATGTCGATTCATTGAGTCCGTGTATACTTGCCTCCTCCACATAACCGGCTACAGCTGAGGTGACTATTTCTCGTATTACAAAATTCATAACACGTTCTTTACCGATTATATCCAAAAACAAGTTTTTTGGAACCTGCATGTTTACATAGATTAGCAACTATAGTAGCAATAATGTAGGAATGAAAAGGGAGGCAACTGATAAATTTGTCACTGGGCTTGTACATTACAAGACCCACACAAGAGAAGAGTTGATTACACACAAGTCCAATGAGGTTCCATCCTAAAACCAATTGATATTAGGAGGAGTCCCATCAAGTCTATATGTTAGGCCAATCTATCTTTAATTTTTCGATGTGGGCTCACATGTGGGTTATATTCCAACAGCCACCATAATGAATTACATCATATCTTCTAAAAATCATGGGGTAAATTAGTGAGATTGATTCAACTTTCCTTTAAGTAAAAGCATACTCCGTCTATCTCATTGAGTTTTCTATTTTTTTAGTTCTCCATGTAAGAGCTTTTGGGGGGGGAACTCTGCAGCCGGTTTTTAGTTATCTGTAATTAACGGCAGGAATAGTAATGAAAATTTAAAAAAAGAACTCCAATCAATTCCTCACCTTTGATGTTTTTCCTGGAGTTGTCCATGTAGAAGCAAAAGGCAATAATGTCAGAATTCCTTAATTGACAAGTTACTAAATCTGCAGACTAACTGAGACACATTGATTACCAACAGTGATATACTTCCTCCGTTCCATTATACTTGCTATATTTGACTTTTTACGCAATCTAATGTGTCATTTTGTTCATTTATATATAAAACTATACACATCTAAAAATCATAAAAAGGTAATATTATAAAAGTATGCGATTAGACGATTCAAACAATATCCCACTTGACTATATTTTTGCTTTCACATTAACCGCAATATGCAAAATAAGCTTGAACGATGAATAGTGCTCATATCCAAAATGTAGCAAGCACTTCGGAACAGAGGAAGTATAAAAGAAAATCAGACAATCAACTTTTTTCCGTTCGAGTATGAATCATGGCTAAAGATTTATAATTTTTCTCTGTTAAATTATAATGGACTATATTATAATGACCTATTAAATTACATTCACTTCTTATTTACGTGAAGTTGCATGTGTATTTGCTACCAAGAATCGGTTGAAAAAAACCTCTTTTTATCACTAACAAGTCAGGTGCGTATATTTCTACATTGAGAACACGCACTTGTACGTAATTAGCATCATCTAAAAGGTCAGATCGCTGAGAAAATACAAATGATATTCTTCAAGAGACCATGAATTTCATCTTCTACACAGATGTACCAGCAGGGCATCACAAATCTTCAAGAGTAATAAATTATACGGCTCTACGGTCAATCCTTCGAAAGATTGGCTGCAATTCTGAATCATCTCCCTTTAAACTAGTAATCTAAAGGTTCTCATGGTCCACTTATTCACTCATTTCACCTAATTTATCAACCAATATATATATATATATATATATATATATCTCCCATTAAAAATGAAGATAAAAATGGTGGCAAAATAGTGTAGTAATAGGCCTTTCTCAGCACAATAAAAGTTTTGAATTTTGGTAAAGAATGAAAATCCTTAATCCACGAGTTTTTAATTTCCATTATGAATGAAGATAATCAAACATTTATTCAAAAATGAAAATATAACACTTCGTTAACTAAATTCTTACCTCCTTTCTGACGGCGAAATCCAGGAATTGGCGGAGCTGAGCGAGCTAAGTTTGACAAGACGACATCAAAGGCCTTTTGTGTTTCTTCCCCGCTCAAATCCACTCTCAACTAGAATTAACACGTATAGAGATCAAACTCATATGTCAACAGACCACAGATTTCAAAGCTATACGACCTAAACAGAAACTCACCTTGATCTTCTCGGCATCTTCTGATTCAACAGTAATTTCGACCCTTTTAAGGGTTAGTATACCACCCTTTGAATCTGTCATAGATGTCTCCAAGCCTGTAGAGCATCAAATTTTCTAATGAGTGAGATTAGCAGGAGACTAGATTGAAAACGATGTTACAATTCAAATAGAAATCACCGGAACCAACTGCACAAACTGGCTTCAAAATATCTGATTTAGCTCTTCCTTTAAGATTCTGACGACCGTATGAAGGTCTGTAAGTGAAAAGACAAACAGTTATCAACAACTGCACCATAACTATCGAGGAGCCTAAACATCCTAATGTGAAAGTCAAACATTGACGCAAAATTGATCATAAGCAAAATGAAAAAAAAATACCCACCTTTTGTGGGATTCTGGATGAATCATATAAACAAGGAATTTTCCTGAAACAGCGGCATTCAGCTGTAGAAAACATAAGAGTATCAAGCGATATGTCATAAACAGAACAAGTGATACTTCAAATTACAGAAAATCCTCACAAAGCCATGTTGAAGGCAAAGTCATATTATCATATCATATAATCTGCTCACTGTTGAAATATCAGCTCAAGCCCGTGAAGGCCACAGGCCCACATCAACACATCAAAAAGATAACAGAATTCTGTTATAACATAATTCTTCTCTTATTGAATTCCATGCCCCATTTGTTCTGTTATTATGTAAAGTATATATAAATCTCACTCCCAGTGTCTCTTTCTGCGTGTATTAGTTGCAACAAATACATTTTTATATAGTAAACTTTCTCTCAGAAGGTCAAGCTTATTTGCCTTCATAATGGAGCTTGGGTGAAGCTGAATACTAGTTCATGTCTCTTACTGATCTTAATTTTGAAGGTCAGCATATTATTCTTGTTAAAAATTACTAGAGCTTGCTTCGTTCGTTATTTTCACTTGAAATGATTCCTGCTTCCTTGTGCACATTACTTGCTGATATGTGCAATTACTTCTTTCCTATTGGTGAAACTTTACCCTATTTTAATAGCAATTTGTTTCAAACCCTTTTTTTCAATTCAAGCCTCAAAAATTAAAAAAAAAAACCTATAATATCTTTCTTTGAAATTTTTGAATTTAATGAAACACACAACGCCTTGCAACAATCAGAACCTTTTCTGTTATTGAACTTGATCCTATGCAAAATCCAACAAGTGTTCTCTATTTTCATCCATATGACAATACTTCTCTTAATCTTGTACTCAATCCTTTAAATGGAACCGGTTATGCTGATCGGAAACATTTTATGGTGATCAGATTAACTGCTAAGAAAATGGCCTTTATGGATGACAGCTTACCTAATGTAAGCACAAATTCACCAAATTCAAAGCCATGGGAGCATGCAGTAACATGGTTTTGGATGGCTCATCAATTCACTATTTCACTTGATCCGTAGGCTGCCAAAAGCGCTCATAACGACACAGCTAATGAAATCTCGAGAAACCTAGAGGGAAGTCTTGGACAAACCTCAGCAGCAGAACTCTACGAAGCCCAAGAAAGCTGACTTATGTCATTAATGAAGCAGGAACTAGTGAAGGAAAGTTTTTAACGAACTTGAAAGTTCTCGGGGATGAAGCTGTGTGCACATGTACTGGATGCAGCAGTATTCTAACTAAGAAGTATCTAAAGATGCAGCAAGATCAATGATTTATCCAATTTCTGATGGAGATGCACAATTCTTTTCAAAAAGTTTGAATTAACAGAGTATTGATGATGGCTGATCTTGATTCAATAACCCAAGCATACGAAATTGTTTTACAAGAACAAAAGAAGTGGCTATACATATTTCTGTGAGCATGGCAAAATGACTGGTCACAGTGTTGAGAGGTGCTTTAAACTTTTAAACTACATTGACATGCAACTGGATTTTAAGAATAACCAATGGAAGAGATCTTCTAGTGTTTCCACAAAAGTTATCTACCAACAAGAGGACATGATGGATCATATTCATGACCAACACTCTTCTAATTATGCATCAACCAGATCTGCTTAGCAGTTAAAATCTGCTTCCTTTCGTATTCTCCTTTCAAAATGGGTCATAGATGTGGACATGTGGTGCTACTGATCGTACATATTATCACGTTGAAATGATCCATTCATATGAAAACTTAATGATGCAACACATAACATTACAGTGCCTAATGGAGGATTAATTAGAGTGTCTTATATCAGCATTGTTGGACCGAGTATGGACATAAATGGTCTATATGTCACGAAGTTCCAATCTAATCTCATATCAGTAATAATTGTGCAAGGATATTGTATGCTCAGTGATATACACACATGATACCTTTTTAATCGAGACAAGTTAATGACAAGTCCTCTAAGAAATAGCATGATGGCCTATACTATGGTGGTATTGGTGAAAAGAAGTTATGCCAATCTTCAGTACAGAATCATAACGTTAGTTTTCTTACTTCTAAGGAATCTACTGAGTGGTATCTCAGATTATGCCATATGCCATTTGTCACAATAAAAGAGAGTTCTTTTCAGCTAACTCATGTAGATGTCTGGGGCCTTTTTGACATCACAGTCATTTTGATTGATCATATGTTATTACCATTGTAGATGATTACACTAGAATTACATGGGTGTATTTGATGACATATAAATTTGCTTATGTAGGATTCTTGACTCCATTCACAAAATATTTCGAGAACCAGTTTTGAGACACATGTGATGATGAAAATGTTATTAGAACTGATAATGCCAAGGACATTGTAAAGAATTAAATTTAAATTTGTATAGTTTCTAGGGCATCCTTTATCACAAGTCTTGCAATGATTCCTTTCAACAAAATGGAGTTGTTGAGAGAAAACACAAGCATTTTTAGAGACAACTAGAGTACAACAACAACATTTAAGTACCCAATGCCATTAAGTGGCTTCCACGGTCCCACCTAAGGTGGGGTTTTGGAGGATCAATTGTACGCAATCTTACCATTCCGCAAAACGTATGATTTAATTCATTTAGTGTAACAACTATCATAAGTTGTAAAGTTTTTATTTTAATATACAATAAGTATTAAGTTGTAAAAGGTCGATTATAATCTTTAATGCAAATTTGAGTTCTAGAAAACATGAATTACTATAATAAAACTACCAAAAGATGCTTAAAACATGATATAGTTACAAATTACAATCCAAATAATCTATTAAACTGTTTGTCATTGGACTTTATGTTGTAATTTAGAGAGGTATAATGGTTATCAGAAGTTAATTAATTAAATAAATTTAATTAAATTAATTAAGTATATTCCAAGTTTGAAAAGGAAAGCATAAACGAGACAGAACAAAGTGCACGGCCCGCGGAGGCAGGCAGAGCCTTTTGCGCGGCTCGCGGAGGCCCGCTGCGTGCGGGGTTTTTCCTTGCAAACGTTGTTTTCTGTTTTGTTGGTTATTTTATAACCACCAACGATTATTATGGTTATTTTAATCATGTTTATTGGGATGAACGGGTTGAGTGAAAGGCGACTTTGGTTCGTGAATCAATCTCGTGTTTCGTGAATCAACCTCGTGTTTCATGAAGTGATACGTTGCTTCATGAAGTAGTGTGTGCTATTCTATAAATATAGGATGCTTGTGTGTTGAGACATATAATTTCTGATTCTCTTTTCTTCTCGAGCACTTCACATCGAGAACTTACAATCCTTGATTGTGATTTTCCATAACTTCTTCCATTTAAGTTATTCTTGCGTCATTCTAATTTCCGAAAAGTTAGTGTGATTCTTTGTATCTCAGAACGTATTTCCGGTTTGTTCCCAAGCACCGTGGTAGGGAGGATATAACGTTTTAGGAAAGAGCATCTCACCTAGAATTTATATAAAGTTCCAAACAAAATCAACTTGTTACTTGGTTCGTGTTGAAGATCGATCGGAGTTCTCGGTGGTGTACATAAAGCATAGTTAATTTATTGTTCTTTTATATAAATTAAAGTACATTCTCTAACACTTTATACGAAAGCGCAGTATTAAATTAAATTAAGATTGTAAAGATCAGAATACATGAAAAAATAAAAATCGCTGTGGACGACCATATTATATTGTATGATTTAGCAGATGCTAATCTTTTTGATTCATCTAGCTCAAATCACAGGTAATTAACTAATTAGCATGCAATTAAGGTTTTCTAACAACATAATGTACACAGTAAAAAAGGGAAATATAGATTCCGATTTCCACCCGTTAGAGACGCAATTTCTCATTATTTTGGGGAAATCATTAGCTAAATGGTGCATACTAATAGAGAAAAGATTCATGAAATAAATTCGAAAAGCTTACGAAAGGATTACGCTGAAGAAGAACAGTTGGTGTTGCGCGGAAGGCTGCTGTCATACTCGCCATTTCTTTTCGTCTCCTACTAACTGGAATGATTATGGCGGACTGAGTTCAAGCTTTCTTACAAATCCTATTACCGGCTTATCCAATGGCAATTTCGTCATTTTGTAGCTAAATTTTTCTTATCTCTCACCTCTCAAGTCTAATTCTTGTAAGTAGGGATAGATATTAAGTCGGATTTGGGTCGGATCCAGCAAGACTCATATCTATATTTTTATTGGATTCAAACCCGAATCAAAATTCTTAGGGTCTGAATAATTTGGTCTCAAATCCAGACTCTTGAGGTCTATCGGGACTAAGGTTTAAATTAGGACTTAAAATAATACTCCCTCCTATTCACTCAAGAGAATGTCTTAGTAAATAATGGTTATTTGGGGTTAATAAATCACCCTTATGTGGTAGGATGTGATAGGGTAAGAGTTTCGTTATTTTAATTTATCTTTTACTATTATATTTATATTAATATTAATTTTTTGTTTTTTGTGGTGATTTACAAATCACGTTTATTGATTAGGAATTTTTGATTCCCTCAATGTGTCCCACTTGATTTTACACCGTTTTTTAGGTGATTAGATGAGAACACATGCAAAAGAAAGAGTGTAGTGTTTTTTAGTTTTAACAAGGGTAAAATAAGGTTAGTGTGAAAGTTAAGTTTAATAAGGATAAGTTGGTAAAATTAATATATCCAAAATAGACTCGAGATATTTAGGGTGATTTGATCTAATAAGGAAATGGAACACTTAGGATGAATATGAGGAAGTACATTATTTCCTGAAATATTTTTAAAAAATAATTTACATTTTTTGTCAATTCATATAAAATTATTTAAACATTTTAACTAACAAGGATCTTCTAATATCTTATACTAATTAAGCGATTAAATATATGAAGGTTTTCAACATTAAATTCTTAAAACGAACTATTCATAGAAACAATAATCACATTTCAAATTTCATAAACCGACAAAGTTTCAAAGCAAAGAATAGAATACACATAATAGTTAAACATAATTTTAGAAAAAAAAAAAGATGCAAAAGGTCTATGAGATGAATTTGGATCTCAAAAATGTGGATCTGGACCCTAATGTCACGGACCCGAATTCGATCCCGACCAATAGAGCGAAAAATAATTGGATCCAAATCCTTAAATTACGGTCGGGTGGGGTTTAGACCCTTAAGGTTCAAGATCCATTTCCATTCTTACTCGTGAGCATGGGTTATGGGAAAATTTTAATAAAATGAGTGTTTTTTTTCAAGAAAACCCAAAATCAGTTTTGAATTATCTTGGTTCCTAAAATAAACGTCTTCAAGTCTGAGGGCTCGTTTGATGTTAACAGTGAACAAGAGAAAAATTTAGCGCCACTTTGTTCGCTGTTTTTGACTTTTTTTGACCATTTTATTTGTTCGCTGTTAGTAACAACGAACAGATACCTGACTTCAACTTTGGTATAAAAATGCGTATTTTGGAGTTGAAATTTTCTGAAGCTTATTTTAAAATTTGTTTTTTTTTTGAAAATAAGCAAATTTTTTCTAATTTTTTAGGTTCTAGCCTCATAGGTTTAGATAACCGTAATTCATCATTGCTTTCAAATGTTTAAGACAAATTATAAAGACAACAACCAATACTTAATTAAGAAACATCAAAATGGTGAGTTAAACGGAAATTGACAGAAACTTAACGGAAAATGTCACGACAATTAGATAAGACATAAACTGCATGCTACAATGTGAAAAAATCTTACAAAAGTGTTATGACCGGGGTGTAGAAATTTTTTTTTAAACTCAAGAATAATTAAACCCAAATACTATGATTCCAAATCCCTAGTGGATGGAGACAAAAAACAATATACTCCGTCAATAAACAAAGAGAAATTCCCAATGAATGTTAACTAATAACTACTAAGCTTATCCTGTTATCCTTAATTTGTAAAAACAATACTTTAATGTAAGATTTAATTTACCTTTGTTTTTTAAAAAATATTATTTACCTTTGTTATTTTAATTTATTTTGATTCATTTCACAAAATGCGTCCACTTTCTAATTTTGAATATGAACAATTACTTTAACTTTTTTATATTTTCTCCCTTATTTTTAAATACACAATTAATTTAGCCCATTAAAATACCTAAACAAATATCCCCATTGATAATTGTTGAAGTGTTCAAGTGTTACCCACATGTGAGTTGTCTCACATCGAAGAAAGAGAAGAGTATGGATCACTTTATATACTCAAGGAGTAACTCCTACTATTACCAATTGGTTTTAGTAGTGAAGCTTCTTTGGGTTTATGAGTGGACTACTTCTCCTTCTTTTTAAATTTGTATAATATGATTTAGATATATAGAGTTTTAGATTATACGTAGGATGACAAAATAGGTGGGTGGATGCAGTATGCCCTCCACATACCGGTACCTGTCGAAAATTTTCGTACTCACTAGGCCACCACACTTGGCGAATAAATTTTTCATACCTATTCCTGCCACCTATGTATGCATTCAAACTCATCTCCACCCACTATGGATAATTGAGTAGACCCATGATGGGTACAAGTGTATAACCACTTATACCCATCTTACCATATACTCCATCACCATAGGGTAAACAACTATGGGGAGTGTAGCTATGGCTTATGGGGCAAGGCGGGTGAGTATGGAGCGGGTAAGACCTAATACTGACACCACCTACAAAGGGTATGACTTTTCATATCCATACACACGCATCATCCACCAAAATCATACTCATACTCGGTCCTAAAGATTAAAGTAAAGCGGAATTAACAAGATTAATTAGGCTGAATTATTTGTGTTATTGAAATAATAAAGAATACATCCCTATAAATACATGGACTAGCCTCTAACTAAGGAAACAAAATATACAAGGAAATAAAATAAAATCAGCTAAGAATGGTAGCTGAATAAAAGGAAAATAATTACAATATTCTCCGTATATTCCTTCACTCCCCCTCAAGTTAGGTAATAGGGTTTCCAATGCCTAGCTTGGATAATGTTCTGTCAAAGACTTCGGCTGATACAACTTTTGTAAGGATGTTTGCTAGTTGATCTTCAGTTTTCAAGTGAGGGATGCGTATGACTTTATTTTCCAGTTTCTCCTTTATACAGCGTCTATCAATCTCCACATGCTTGGTTCGATCATGTTGAACTGGATTTTCTGAAATGTCAATTGCTGCTTTATTGTCACAATACAAAGTACAAGCTTCAGCTGGTGGAAAATTCAACTCACTTAGAAGCTTCTTAAGCCATAGTACCTCAGTTATTCCTTTAGCAACTCCCCTGAATTCTGCTTCTGCAGTTGATAAGGCAACAACCTTCTATTTCTTACTCCTCCATGTGACCAAGTTACCCCCAACAAGTGTAAAGAACCCTGATGTAGACTTTCTGCTGTCTCGATTCCCCGCCCAATCAGCATCGGTATAGGCAATAAGATCAAGATGACCATTTTTCCCAAAGAAGACTCCTCTATCACTTGTACCCTTTAGATACCTTATGATCCGGATGACAGCCTCTATATGTGGGGTTTAAGGCATGTGCATAAAGCGACTCACAACTCCAACTGCATATGCGATATCTGGTCTGGTGTGAGATAAGTAGATAAGTTTCCCTACTAACTTCTGATATTGCTCTCTGTTAGCTGGTTCGCCTTCGGGTAAGGTTTGTAGTCTGTGGTTAGTGACAATAGGAGTGTCGGTTGGTTTGCAATTGAGCATACCAACTTCAGCCAATAGATCTAGGATGTACTTCTTCTGGTTGATAAAGATCCCTCGTTTCGACCTAAGAACCTCAATGCCAAGGAAGTACTTCAGATTTCCCAAGTCCTTCATTTCAAACTCCTTGAAGAGTTTTCCCTTAAGGTCTTTTATTTCCTCCTCATTGTTCCCAGTTATGACCATATCATCGACATAGATTATGAGACATGTAATACAACTCTTCCCCTTTTTTAGGAACAAGGTATGATCAGAGTTGCTTTGTGTATACCCGAACTTCTTCATTGCTGCAATGAATCTTCCAAACCAGGCTCTTGGAGATTGTTTTAAGCCGTATAGAGCCCTTTTTAACCTACATCCTTCTCCGGTGCAAAGTCATCTGTGAATCCTGACGGACCATGCATATACACTTCTTCTTCGATTTCTCCATAAAGAAATGCATTCTTGACATCAAACTGGTATAGGGGCCAGTCTTTGTTTGCTGCTATAGAGAATAGAACCCTGATAGTATCAATCTTAGCAACAGGAGAGAATGTTTCTGAATAATCAATACCGTAAGTCTGAGTGTATCCTTTTGCCACGAGTTGAGCTTTGTATCTTTCAATGGAGGCATCTGCATGATACTTTATGGTAAACACCCACTTACAGCCTACAGTTTTCTTCCCTTCAGGTAGAATACACTTTTCCCATGTGCTGTTCTTCTTAAGAGCCAAGATCTCATCTTTCATTGCTTTTCGCCACTTAGGATCCCGGAGAACCTCCTCAGTATTTTGGGGCAAGTGTTCAGAGTAAAGACTAGCTTGGAAGGCTTTTGCAATGGATGCCAAGCTACTATCTTCACCTCTGTTGATAGGATATCTGGATCTCTGTGACTCAAAATCTGGGTCATATCTCTTTGGAGGGACACCTCGTGTCCTCCTTGGGGGCAACTCATACCTGCACGGAGACTCAGTAGTACCAAGTAAATCATTATCAATCATAGGAGGATCAAGCTCAGGAAGTACCTCTTGTGGTTCCAAAACCACTTCAACCTCATTGGATGCCTCAGACAAAGTTTAGAGAGCAGTCTATTCAGGAAGGAGCACTATGGTTTCTGTAGCAATATCTGTGGGATTACCTACTTGCTCTTTGGGGGTCTAGATCATCAGACACGTTGTAAGTAAGCCAACTTAAGTCATCACATGCACTCTCCCCCTGAGGACGAAGCTGGGAGAAAAAATATGATGCCTCGAAGAAGTCACAATCCATAGTAGTATAGAGTTTGTTCTGAAGATGATCGAAACAACGATATCCCTTTTGATTTATACCATAACCCACAAATATACATTTGACAGCCCAAGGTTCAAGTTTATGTCTGGTGGGTTTGGGAAGGTGAACATACACAACACAACCAAAGATTCGAGGAGGTAGTGTGTGGGTAGAGGGGATAGGTAAGTAGGTTTGAAGGGTTTCGAGAGGGGTTTTGAATTTGAGGGTTTTAGAGGGTAGTCTGTTTGTGAGGTATGTGGCTGATGCAATGGCTTCGGGCTAAAAATAGGAGGGAACATGGGCTTCAAACATAAGGGCTCAGCTAATTTCAAGGAGGGTGCGGTTTTTCCGTTCGGCTACCCCATTTTGTTGTGGTGTATGTGGACAAGAGGTCTGATGTATAAGCCCATGTGTGGTAAAGAAATGTTCCATGTGATGTTGGTGTATTCCCCCCCCCCCCATTGTCAGATCTAATAACTTTGTGTTTGGCTTGGAATTGGGTGACAATCATATTATAAAACTTAACAAATACATCGAAAACTTCAGATTTATGCTTCAAAAAATACACCCAACACATTCTGGTACAATCATCAATGAAAAAGATAAAATAGGAATAATGCTGTTTATCAAACTCAGGAGCAGGGCCCCACACATCAGAATGTATTAAAACAAAAGGTTCACGACTACTATTACTACTAGAAAAATAAGAATGTTTGTGACTCTTCGCAAGAATACATGCTTCACAGTCCAAGGTTACAGTATGACTATTTAATGATGGAAATAGACGTTTTAGATACCCTAATGACGGATGTCCAAGACGCCGATGCCAAGTCCATAACGGATGATCACGAGACCCATGAGCAAGCAAAGTATGACCCTTTTGAATCGCCTCATCCACATAGTACAATCCATCGCGTTCAGTACCACGCCCAATGATCTTCCCCGTCTGAGCATCCTGCACAACACAATCAGAAGAGGACATAAGAACAGTGCAATTTAATTCCCGAGTTAATTGACTGATAGAGAGCAATTTATGAGATAAACTGGGAATTAAAAGACAATTTTTTATTTTTAGAGTTGGAGAAATATCAACAGGACCGGACCGATCAACATCAACACACTCTCCATTGGCTGTTTGTATGTGACTCCGGGTTTGGGAGTTAGTAGATAAAAGATCACGAGGGTCAAACGTCATGGTGTCTGTAGCCCCGCAATCAAAAATCCACTGGGATGAGGAAACAGTTTGGCAATTAAGCCCAAAAGAGTGAAAACCCAAATTGGGCCGTGTGGTTTTAGGGACAATTGGGCCGTGGGTTTTATTGGGTATTGAAGGGGTTTTTTGTGGGTATTTATTTGTTTGTGGGGTTAGGGTTTTTTGTGGGAATTTGTTGTGGGTATTTAAGAGTAACATTTGGGAGTTTTCAATTGCACTCCCTTCTCCTTCTCTCTCTGCTGGTCTGGTCATTTCTCCTTCTCTCTCTTCTGGGTCACCTTGTTCGCAATTGTTGTAGATCCTGGAGCTTGGGTTTGGTTGATGATCTGACATGTTCTCCTGGTATGGAACGCCGGTAGCCAAGTTGGCCTTGCCGCCGGTTCGGTTTGTCTGAGCCTTTGTGGCGGCCTTCCGTTGCCGGTGTTCCTTCCACCACTCCGGGAAGCCTGTAATTTGAAGCACCCATCCTTTGTGTGTCGGCTTCCTTCATAGTAACTACACTTGAGGTGAGACTTGTCTTCCACTTCCCGCCGGGATGAAGTCAAATCTGACCGGTGGTGTTTCACGGCCAACCCATTCCCGATTTCTGAGGGAATTTTTCCCGGTGATGAAGTGTGAGTCATAATCTCACGCCTTGAGATTTCACGACGTATGGTTGCATACGCGACTTCTATAGTTGGCATGGGGTCCAGGTTCAATAAATCTCTTTTTTCTTTGTCAAATGACTCATTGATTCCGGCCAAAAACTGGAACAGTCGTTCCTTTTGTATATAAGTGTTAAAAATAGTGATGTCCTCTGCATGAACCATGGGGTTCGGCTGTCTCCAATCTATCTCCTTCCAGATTGTAATAAGTTTCCCATAGTAATTTTCGAGAGTATCCCTGTTTTGTTTGAGACCATTAGCCTGACAACTGAGATCAAAAATTTGGAGTTCATCTCTCCCACTGCTTAGTAACGTTTCGATGCCCTTCCATAAATCCCTTGAAATAGTATAGTCCAAGAAGTGATTTCCATGAAAGGACAATTGAGTCTCTTTGTTTCCATGTTTTGTATGAGGGATCTGTTGTGCAGGGAGGGTCGTCAATGATATGGCTGAGACGCCCTCTACAATCAAGAGCAATTTGCATCATTTTACACCAAGTTGTGTAATTTTGATAGGTTAATTTTTCGGCTACTTTTAGATCTGGTGAAACAGCTTCAATTTGGGTATTAGGTCGGTGCATTTGTTGAAACAGTTTGAACATATGTTCCATCTGTTCCATGGTTACAATTTGCTGGTTTTGGTTTGTTTGATTTTTGGCCATATTGGGTTTTTTCAGTTTTGATTGGTTTTGTGTTTAGGTAAAAGGTTTGTGTTTGAGTAAATGATGATATCCGAAAAAGGTGTTACCGGTCTCGGAAAAACACCGTCGGCTCTGATACCATGAAGATTAAAGTAAAGCGGAATTAACAAGATTAATTAGGCTGAATTATTTGTGTTATTGAAATAATGAAGAATACATCCCTATAAATACATGGACTAGCCTCTAGCTAAGGAAACAAAATATACAAGAAAATAAAATAAAATCAGCTAAGAATGGTAGCTGAATAAAAGGAAAATAATTACAATATTCTCCGTATATTCCTTCAGGTCCAACTAAAACGGATGCAATGCGAGACCCGTATAATTTTACCCCTTTGCCATCGGTAATTATACGGTGAAAATTTTAAATAAAAAAATAGAGGAAAGTAGGTAAATAAAAAAAAATAGACTTTCCATTTTCCACTTTGCTAATTGCGTTTTTTTTTCAGAATTGCGTCTTTTTCATCTCGCATAGTTGTCGACTAATCGTCTTTCGCAGTCAATCTTCACAAAATCTCTCCATCACAGCGCCGCCGCCATGCCGCCGTCACAACCTGGCAATCGATCTACCTCCGCCGTAGGATCTTCCTCTTCCTCAGTCAAAGTACTCTTTTCTTCTCTCTGAAATATGGTTAAGAACGCATTATAATTTAACTATGTTGAGTTAGTTACGGTGATCAATTCCATTTGTAGGCGCCATTAAATCCCGACTCATTTCTTACTGAATTGACGGCTATGTTTGAACGAAGTACTGAAAAGGGTTCTGTTTGGGTCACTTTTAAGCGATGTATGTCCCCTTTCTTATTCTTGTATTAGTTGTATTATAATTTTGATTGGTTTTTGTTTGATTTTTGCATTGCATTGTATGATTGTAGCATCAATGAAGTCGAAGGTGCAAAGAAATAAGATGAAAACTTCTGGGGTAGACATTGATTACCGGTGTTTAATTCGGGCTACTGACGGGAAAAGGACAATTTCAACCACGGTATTATATTTTGAATATCACTAGTTCTTTTGTTTGTTATGTACATGTTTTTATTGCTTTAATTCATATCATCATGAATTTCTGGCTTCATTTTGTATGTTTCTATGTTTTTGAATTGGGTTTTCCGTGGACAGGGTGTTGGAATGATTTTCTTTTTAGGATATTGAGTATTAGCTAGCGTAGATTTACTTGCAGATGTTTGATTTCGTTTTGGAGATTTTAAGTAACAATAGTGGTTGGTAGTTCTTAGTCTTGCTAATGTTAGTCTTTGAGCATTGCTGATAATGCGATTATCACATTTTCTAATGTTTGATTTGATTGTTTGTTTTGGTATTGTTGGTATTCATTTGATTTCGCTTAAATTGATAATGCGATTATCACATTTTCTAATGTTAGATTTGATTGTTTGTTTTGGTATTGTTGGTATTCATTTGATTTCGCTTAAATTGATCTAGTATGAAAATGCATTCATTAATGGATAGCAACAATGCACCTTGTTTATCTTGTTCTTTTGTCATACATTTTCCTCCTCTCTTTCTTCATTGCCAACATCCACCTTCCGAAGTGGAGCTCAATGAGGTTAGGTACTTAGGTTATTACAGGATTTGAGATTGCCCTAAGAAACTCATTCATTGGAAGTGATATGTATCTTAGAGAAGGCATAGTTACTTCTAGAGACAGCTTCTGTCTTGATTAAATCTTGATTGATTTTGTATTACATTTGATCTAGCAATCTTCACATCAAGCTGTATAATCTACTTTTTCCTGAGAATAAAACCAGATTAGTGCAATCAAATTTTAAGCTTGACCATACTTGCCGAATGAATATAATCTACTAATCTATATCCTCCATTTTTATGAATGACTCGCCAATCTCCCATTTTTACTTCAGGAAATAGTCACCTAGGTCATGTTTCCAATGCAAAGACGAGGAAATTCTTTTGGCGGGATATTTGTTGTGGCTCTTTTGGAAAGGATTTGTGATATTAAAACTTTGTCTAGTATGTCAAATGGCTTTATAGCACAAATGTAAAACAAATCTTGCAAGTAATTCTCCAAACATCCAAAGAATGAATCAAAGCCAACCTTCTTTTTCTATGACGACATTTACCTCCTAAGGTTGGATGGTGGAGCAATGAATGGAAGTGGTGGAAAATATTTCTTTTGGATTTGTTTTGAAGTATGATCCTTATTCCTTAAGAAGAAAGACATTATTGATTTGATCATGTCCACCCTTGCCCAACCTGAGATAGTGAGAGGCCAAGGTTGTTAGAGAAATGGAGTTGGGAAAGCGGGACTATACCTAAAGAAGAAAGAAAAATACCCAAATAATTTGTTCCGTGGATGATTAATTTTATTCTATTGTGTTGAAAATGTGTCTGTAAATTTGCTTTCTTGATGGGCGTCTTTTTGATGTCTTCGAATTATTGTTTAAAAAACTACTTACCATTGTACGCAAACGCAAAGCATGACTATACCTACTTCAGTATAGAAGAAGATGGTTAATAGGAGAAGCCTTGACATGGGTTTTATATTTATACCCACATGTAAGTCAAATTTCTTAGTCGCGACTTGCGATATAAAAATTGGGGAGAAAGAAATCACGTGTAAAACCTATAAGGATGCGTTCTTATTTAGGTGACGTGCTTTGGCTGTCATAAGTGGCTTGATGCATTAGCTGAAAATGGCTAATTTGCTGGTTGTTTGCAGTTTTGTGCTGAAGTATTTATCCATTAGCTGTGGCTGTGAATTATGTGACATGGTCCATGGATGGGCCTTTTTTCAGCAGATTTCTTGGTAGTAAACAGCACTGTTAGCCAGCACTGTACCCTTTGGAATTCAAAATTAGAATTTACAGAAAAAGAAATTCACAGAGCAAAAACCAAATGAAATATAAAGCGTGAACAAATTAAAAGTTGAAACACGAATGGAGAGAGAATCGAACAAGTGACTTTATGTGAGATACAACTTCTGCAATTGGTTTTAGAATCTTGAATGTCGTCTTCCTTCTTTACTATAGTCGACTTATTGCTATGATTTCTGCACATGTACAATTCAATGTGGAAGTTGATATGTTTATAAGCAGTTGGAGTTGTAAACCTTCTTGTATAATCTTTTAATTGTGCTAATATATGCTTTACTCTTATTTTTCCATTAGGTGGGCCCAAAGGAACACCAGCGTTTTCAAGCTTCGTATACGACAGTTCTGAAAGCACACATGACTTCTTTAAAGAAGCGAGAACGGAAGGACAAGCGTAAAGCTGAATCTAACAAGAAAGCGGAGGGCTCGAAGAACCTTGCTTCTTCAGCTAAGTGAATGTACTTTCTCTTGTACACACTTGTTTTGTTCTTGGGTGACAAATCCCTTAATAGGCTTAGATAGATTTTTGAAGGGAAGACTCACCCTGAACAATCTCGAAATCGATTTTCAAGATTGATTTCGTTTAAAGTTAGTACACAACACTATTAGACTACTCGTGAGAATCTCGTGGAAAGGGTATTGATCATAACGAAGGAAATCAACCGAGGAATAGAATTGAAAGCTCAAACCTTTGGCTTGTTTTAATAGTTGAGCAAGTCCTTTTTGCATCTTATATTTACTAGAAAATAGTAGCTAATTTAATCCTACTATAAAAACAATGTATCTATCCATTAGCTATTGGTTTTCAGTTGCTAATATGGTTCGATTGTTGGTTGCTTTATAGAACGATCCAATTTTTACTGAACCAAGTCTGTTTGAACCATGTAATCAAGGCCCAACTTCAACTGATACATCACCTAAACTTGTTTCAGTAGGTCTTTTGAGAGACTGTCACTTAGAGAGACGGTTCCCAAAGCATAGCCTAATTTATTAAAACATCTACAACGCGCACGCATTTCACAAAATACCTACTATATTTTTTGTATGTATTTTGTATACTGAAGTAGATATAAACACCTACAACACATAACATAAAATTCCTACAAGTAACCTAAACGCTTACAACACATAACATAAACTTCTACAACACATAATATAAATACATATAACAAATAAACTAAACACCTACAACACATAACAAAACCATTTACAACAAGTAACCTAAACACCTACAGAATATAGTCTAAATCCTTACAACAAATAACCTAAACACCTACAACACGTAACACCTACTTGACAACTTCAACATGTTTAAAACACTTGACATACTGTGAACCTCTACTTGACATATTCTAAATGTCTATCTAAAACCTACCGAATAAAAGTGCAATCACACAACATTTTCCATTTTTATATTTTTAAAATATCTAATGGACGATCTAATTGAAATCGTCCCTTAAAAAACAGTCTTTCAGAGCAATTTGTGAACTTGTTTTGATTCTAATTAGACTAAAATTGACGAATTCCAAACCATAGTAGAAGGCATATGGAAGCTGATTGTTTTGATGTTCATTCAAATCATTTGGTCAGTCAATTTCAAATTTATTTAATTTATTTTTTCTTATATGCAGTGACTATTGTTTATTTTCCTATGATTAGTCAACTTAGCGTATTCCAGTGGACTAGAAAAATACTTCTAAGTTTATATTTTAGCTGCCTTAGGGCCTAGGCAACGTGTTAAATCTGTGATCGAACTACTAATGCAAACAATAACATTTCATTATCTCAATGTCATTAAGTGGCTCCCACCTAGTTAATTCAAACAAAGAGATATTTCTGACTGACCTTTGTTAATTCAAAAGTTGACTATTTTCTACAATTTTGAATAGTCGTATTCAGAGCTGTTAAACTTGACACGATCTGAATTTTATATGCTACCTACTCTATTACGCTTTTTCACACAAGTGACAAGAGACTTTTAAGCTAGAATTCTTTTTCACACAAGTGACAAGAGACTTTTAAGCTAGAATTGTAGATGTCTTACATGTCTTCCTCGTAGGCATGATACTAAATATTCTTCTCGAAAAACAATGAGGAATGAATGGTATCAAACTTATGACTTTTCATCACACTAGCTTCTAACATCACATAAAGAAATGAACTTAACCAAAAATTTAAACTGATGATTGTAAGTTTATGATATGTTACCGACTTACCGTCATCAAAGTAAACAAGGCCAAATTAATAAGTATGACAAGACCAAGTCAAAAATTAATGAAGGTGGAAACCAATCAAACACAAACGTATGTTAAACTCTTGCCATGTTCAATCAACCAACACCATAAAACATACAATTCAATGATTCATGATTCAACATAAATCATTATCATCATAGTCAGTGTATTCATATATAAATAATCTGGTCTCGTCTCGCAACTACAAGCCCAAAACTACCCAACACTCAAAAAAATGAAATCTCTTAATAGAAACACCTTGTTTTTAGCCTTAATCATATCAATATTCACACTACCAATTTCATTACTTGCCCAAAATTGTGGATGTGCACCAGACCAATGCTGCAGCAGTTTTGGGTACTGTGGCACTACTGAGGAGTATTGCGGTCCTGGTCGCTGTCAATCTGGCCCGTGTCAGGGTACTCCGACAACTCCAACTAGTCCTACGACTGGTGGGTCGGGCCCATCAGTATCGGATCTTGTGTCACAGGCATTCTTTGATGGGATTATCGGCTAAGCCGATGCCTCATGTGCCGGGAAAAACTTCTATACGCGCGATGCTTTTCTCGGAGCTATTAGTAATTATCCTCAATTCGGAACCTCAGGTTCTAGTGATGATAATAAGAAGGAAATTGCTGCTTTCTTTGCTCATGTTTCTCATGAGACTACTAGTAAGTGCTTCATTTATGCATTTCATAGTTCGTGGCTTCGTGCTAGCTTATGGATCGACTATATGAACCAAATATCGGAACTCTATAATCATTTGTCAAATCTAGATACTCCTACAATATCAAATTCGGAACCCACCTTTAGTCCTCGACTCCTCGTAGACTCGTCGAATTTTTATCCGACCTGAAAGTATCCCAACTAGAGGTGTTTAATGGGGTGGGTCAACCCAACGGGTCAAGGGTTGGGTCATTAGCGGGCCATGACAATAATGGCCCGGGCCATTAACGGGCTTTGGTGAAAAGGGTCGGGTCGGATAATTATAAAAATTGGTTACGAAAAAAATTACCACTTTTTGAAATATTTTTTTATGATATTATATACATAGGTCAGTCGACCCAACATGTCATAAATAAAGATAAAAAATTATTATATAAACTTTTAAAAAATGGGTCAAAGTGGGTCGAGTTTAAACGGGCTTTAACCCGACCCAGCACGTTTAAATTTGATATGACCCCGCCCCTGTCCCCGCCTGTTGAACACCTCTAAACCCAACCCGAAACATACCCGCCTGACCATTTTTACAGGAGTACATTGTAAACCCATGAATGTAATCATGTTCTGTTCCTGTTAACAGATTTCTGCCACATAGAGGAGAACGAAGGGGCAGCAACAAACGACGTCTACTGTGATTTGACAAAGGCAGCCGTGTACCCTTGCGCCGCAGGGAAGAAATACTACGGCAGAGGGCCTCTACAACTGTCATGGAACTACAACTATGGTGATGCAGGAAACAGATTTGGTTTTGATGGTTTAGGGAACCCAGAAAAGGTAGCTACTGATGTAGGTACCTCTTTCAATACTGCAATTTGGTATTGGATGACCAATGTTCATCCTGTCATGAACCAAGGTTTTGGAGCTACCATTAATGTTATTAACGGTGACTATGAATGTAAGGGCAAAAATCAAGATAAAGCTAATGATCGTATCCAGTTTTATAACAAGTATTGTGCTGTTTTTGGGGTTGATCCTGGACCTGGTCCTAGTCTTCGTTGTTGATTCTACTTTTTATTCGGGGTTTACTTGACTACGTGCGTTCCTCTTTGCACTTTCTTAGTTTCTTTGAAGGTGGTATGTCAGTATGTTTATGGTATATTTGCTACCCTGTCTCACCTGGATACCGACTTTGTGTGGGATTTCTTCACCTTTTCTTTGAGGTGGTACGTGTATGGTGTGTTTGCTACTCTATCTCACCTAGATTCCGACTTTGTACGGGATTACTGTGTTGGTTATGTATTATAGTATATGAGATATTACTATTTAGTAATGCATCTTTTTTCTTAAATTTCCGGTGATCAATGTAGTTGATTTGCTGAATAATAAAACGTTAAGATAGTATATTATCGAGTGATGTTAAATTAGGCTGGACTTATTGTAAACGCTAGCATATAACATGAGATGCACACAATTCATAAGCCGAGGAGATCTATACCATTTCTAAACCATATGATAATGGGAAGAAGGACTCCAATAACTTATAAAGTGTGGACACCATCTTCAATTTGTTGTTGTAAGATCAACGGTCCCTTTATTATCCATCTTTCCAAAACTTATGAAGGTACATACAGCTCAAAAAACATAGTTTGAGTCCACAAGAACAAAGTGATCAAAAACATGAGCAAATTCTTAGAATGCTACTTAGTTACAAACTACTTACTTTTCAAGATTCAGATTAAGAACACATGAAACAACAATGGTACAAATAGACACACTTTTCATAAAAACTGAAGCACAAATATGTAAACTGCAACACAAACTGTAAGACAGCAGCAGATCGGATGTGGCAGTTTATCCATCGAAAGAGTTTAGTGCCTCCATCTCTTAGAATGACCTTCCTCCATGTATGGTTCCAGAAACCCTATGAACTGATTACAAACAAGAAATCCAATCAAAACAGCCTAAAGTTTAAGTATTATCTCGCTTTTTTCAG
The DNA here is from genome assembly GCA_019425755.1 of Amaranthus cruentus. Classification (NCBI taxonomy): domain Eukaryota; kingdom Viridiplantae; phylum Streptophyta; class Magnoliopsida; order Caryophyllales; family Amaranthaceae; genus Amaranthus; species Amaranthus cruentus. The sequence goes on along the minus strand of CM033463.1, from coordinate 5,663,424 downwards.
CGTCCTCATTAAACGAAGCAAAACATTATTTGTATCGGAATAAGACTAAGAAAAGAAGATCAAATGCAAAAAAGGGTAAACACCCAAATCCCAATCTTTGAATTTTCATATACTATGTCCCCATGCATAGTGAAAGTATCATGCTGTAATGTTCTTTTCTTGTTTTTCACTCTGAAAATTGGTTGGGCAGAATCAACTGAGAAATACTGACTAAAGGAATATACTCCTATATATCTTGTTAAAGGGATAAATATTTTGCCTTAGAAGGTTCATTGAGTTCCAGAATTTTTAGATATGTACGAATACGCAACTAAGAACATGTACCCTCGATGACTGAAAATGTACCCTAAAGACAGAAATACATCGGCACCCACTGTCAACTAAATTATTTCACTAGCACTATATTTGGATAGCAAATTAGGAGCGCAAAGACAAAAAAAAGGAGAAGGGAAGCAAGGGAAAGGAAGCCAAGGGGTAAGGAGGGAGAAAGAACACTATTTGTTTAGAACGGAAGGGAAAAGGAAGGAAAATGAGTATTTTCCCCTAAATCTTTTGGCTTAAGGAGAAATTGTATTCTTAATAAAAATTGTCCGTGTTTTTCCTTCAAACCCCTCCCCTCCCATTTTGTTATCCAAACAAGGAATCATCCATCCTTCCAAATTTCTCCGCTTCCTTTCCCTCCAAATTTCTATCCAAATACATTTTAAGAGTATATTTGTCATAATCTCTCATTAATCTTGAGACGTGAACACCCAGCTTCAAATTCTTGTAGATTTTTTTTCATGTAAACATTACCGTGGCTCCATCTTTGGACCACCGAGCACCATAACCATCAGAAATTCTTATTTCAAATACACTTCCATGTGGTTGAACAATATATACATTCATCCATTGACAGCGACTAATGATGCGGGTTATGACCTCAACAGCAAGCTGATTCTTGATGGAATCTGACAGAAAGAAAAAACTAAAATCATGGACTAATTCTTTAAGACAAGAGTTTAAGAAATATTCTACAGCACTACCCAGGAAGAAATCTTCTAGGTTAGCTAAATTATTGGTTGTACAGTTGCAACTTGAATCCTTGAACTAATGGTTTGTGGTTCGGGCCAGTTTGGAACCTGTCGTAGACGGTTCCGGTTCGGGACCGTTCTTTTGTAGTTTGGGACCGGTTCTATTCCAGGTGACCTACCCCATAGCCATCACTACCCACATCAAACCATAATCCAAACCAAGGCTTCTTTATAAGATTTGCTATTTACTAAACCACTCCAGCACCCTGATATTTAAATCGTAGTTCTTTGATTTTTAAATTATAACATGATTACTGAAGTATATGATTCATTAGACCATGTACGCTTCATATACTAAGTTGTGTACATCTTTCCCTCTCGTCTTCACCCATTAGTTGCATTACAACAATGTAATGTTTCAGCATCTTATTGTCTTTAAAGTAAAGGAGATGATCAAGATTGCTCCAGCTATCGAGATAATACTCATGCACCATACTAAAAAGTTGGAAAGAGTGATAGAGATACGTATGAGGAGATGTACCTCCATATTAGAGAACCGATTTGGATTTATACTAGGAGATCTACAATGAAAGATATTCATCTTATGAGACAAGTGATGGAGCATTACCATTTCCTTCAACGTATCCCCAAAATCTATTGCTGCATCTATTGACATGCTTGGTCAATGCTCTGGCCCCTGCAGTCAAGGTACTTCCTTTAATCTAGAGCCAACAAGAAATAAATTATATGAAATGACTATAAGAATATAAAGGTAGAGAATATATATAGAAGAATTACAATTACAATTGTAGTCACTTGTAAAAATGTAATGAAGATTATGGAGTTTCCATTTGTTAGACCGAATCTTGCACAAGTAACCGAGTTTTATTTTCTTTTAGTACAGAAAATAATTATTGTATTTCCAAACACCCCCAATTAATATCTCTATCACCTACATAATCCTTCTATACTCACAAGTCATGAATAAAAACAAAAGGCCACACAATTTTCTTTCCATACATTTGAATTATGCACAGATGCGAATGATGAGAAGAGGATTGATCTTGGAGGTGGAAGTGCCTCTGGAATTGTTCCAACAGTTTGCTTAAGCCCTAGGAGACTCTGGATGCCCCTATAACCGAGGCCCTGCTCAAATATTTTTTTTTTTTGAAAAAAAAAGAGTAATGATCAACCTTCTCATATAAGAGATCGCACATAGTAATATTTATGTTGAATCCCTATGCCATACTATATTTGGTGCACATAGATCTTTTGTTTTTTTTTTTTCAAACTTTTTGGGGAGGGAACATTGAACTCCATGGCACAGTTTTCTTTAGGTATGACCATTGAGACAAGAGGAAACTATGAGGAAAAAGAGAATCAAGAAGTAAAAGAAACTTACTGAAATAATGTCACATAAGATAAAGTAAGGCTGAGAATCTGGTTTGCAAACACATATTGCAAGCACACCATTTAACTGTTCCTTTTCCTTAGTGTAGAACTTCCTGTAGATTTTCTCACCTGCAAGGGAATCTCCAACAATCATTTCATGTCCATACCATGAATCAAAAAGGAAACATGTGGCCTTAACATCAGCAATACCACTAGTAACTCCAAGAAAGAGGGAAGGGGCCACTTTCTGTTGGTTTTTCTTAAAAAAGCCTACAAGAAGCTTAACTACTTAAGCCTTCTTAAGACTACTTCCAAACAAGTTTAAGGTCCTCAGAGTCACACCCACAATGTTAATATACCTGCTTTTCTGTGCTCTTCATTTTGTTTTCTAGTACACATAATTTTAGGTGCCGTGATCACAGGCAAGAGACCCAACCCATACAAACTCCCTTTCCTTCCCGTCCCCACATCCTCAACACCAAATAAAAATAACAAGCTCTCCACTCACGCTAATAAACTTAGAATTAAAACAAAATAACTAAAAATAATCTTCTAGAGAATTCTTGATGGAAGGCTTGTTCCATTCATAACATAGAGCCCAAGGTTGGAGGTTCTTAGTGGGTTCCGAGTTCAAGTTGTTGTGAAGCTTTGGAGGCCCCTGGTGCTCAAGCTTGCTCGTCTAGACTCGATGTTAAAGTGTAGTCCCAATAATGTGGGTAGTTTCCCCAACTTGAAAGAGAAGCGGGAGTATGTTGAGAATGGTTTGGTCACAAGTTGAAAGAGAAAGAAGAAACTTGCCTCATATGTTTAAATTAAGAAGAGGAAAAATGGTTTCTAATGTATCTAACAGAATAGCGCCATAACCCACTAGTTTAACCATTAGGCTCTAATGGGCTATGCTCGTTGGTGCTACACCTTACCTGCCTCTCTATTCGTTTCCAATGTGTGTTTGCGCAAAATACGATGTCTGTGAGCCTAAAACCCATAGACTCGGCGAATCAACTTCCCACTAAAGATCCCATCCCCATGCATTTAAGGTGCAAGTCAATTGGCAAATAAAGCTATAGAGATACAATAATTCTTTGATCCCTTGCAGATAATACCTAGAAACAAACACCCTGAGTTTCAGTTGTCACTAACAATTGAAAAGTTCCACCGCAATTCTCACACCAATTAGTTTTCCTTAGTTGGTTCTCAGTTCTAGTCCTTCCATTTCAGCTTCCGAAACCTATAAGATTACCTTATGGTAGCCGTCAATGAAAAACATTCAACTTAATACAAAGAGCAATTACCTTCTTCAATGGTTCCTACTCCTGGAAGCACATGCTCTAAATTTTCAGAGCCCAACATCTCTAAGAATGAAGAATAATGGCGAACATCCTGGGAATATTCACATGTTATGGTATAGATTTATAAATTTGGCTCCACACTTGAAGATGTCTCACGTACGTCAATACCTGAACCGCAAGCATCAAGCACTTGTTGAAGAAAACTATATCTCCTGATTGAATACTAAAAATAAAAGAAGTCCGAGTAAGCAAAATATTAAACACCGGAAAACTTGAAAATATAGGTTAAGTAATTGACATGTGAAGTACAATTATATATCACTATGGTTAGTTTTTGTTCAATTTACATTATAACCAGTGTCACATGATTCGCTAATCTCTTCGGGAATCATGAATAGAAAAGAGCGAAATATGGTCGGTTTTGGGCTATTCTTGGGCAAATTTGAACGAATCGCGATTCAAGAAGTGAATTAGCTAGCGAATTATGTTACACTGATTATAACTCTCGCACTTTTGTGATATATTTAGTTTAATCATGCCTTTTAAAGAGTAAACAAAAGAAACAAGCCATTTACCGATTGTAGTTTCCTACTGCACACCTTCCTTCAACTGTTTTCATGCCATCTGTATGAAGATCAAATTCATGAGATCAAACTATGGGTCAGAAAAATGCAGATTCATGGACTTCTATTGGATAATTGGAGCATCGATATACCTTTCAGTTGTGTAAAATATGGCTCCTGAACATGAAGTTCAAATTTGATGCTCTTCAACATCTAGACAAAGTAAATTTAATCAACAAAAACTAAAAATTAACCAATTTAGACTAATTCTAGTAAATATCAAACAAAATCATCTCTGGTTATCAACTTACATCAACCAATTGAGACCCCTTTTGTGAAATTAACTTATTCCAATTATCTTTCATCTCTTTGAAAGACTGATCCTCACACAATGGTGGCACATCCTCACTTGTCGAAACGAATGGTCCAGAAACTATCCATTGTTCCAAAGCAGAAGCTAAAGACTTGTATAATGGATATGGTGGCACCCCTTCAGTAAAATCTGTATCAACCCAATCATATGCAATGAGCCAATGAAATACCCAGTTTGTATATAATCATACCCCGTACATCACGCTTATAGAAGCTATAGTCAAGGTTGAATTACGGCAAGCCATACCCTTAAAATAGATAATGAGGTTGCGATCAGTGAAACCTTGGACACCATACAACACAAATAGCATGACAAGGCAAAACCCAATTTATTATGGACAAATTACCCAAATTGATCCAACTTTTTATTGATTTCCCTACGATAATCCTACTTTTGATTAAACATGAATAATACCAACTATAAGGGGTCGTTGCTAAGAATGCACTAAGATAACCCCTCACCTAATACAATAAGTCATTTTGCAGAAAAGTAAATATAAAATTGAATTAGAAAAAAATTAAAACAAAAATATAAATAAGTTCATTTTTTGATTTTAACTTTTAATTTAATTTTTTTTTTGATTTTTTGATTTTTCTTTTTTTTGCAATTAACATGAAAAAACCGAGTACCATTTGGGTAAGGATATTCTTGGTTTAAACCTTAAAATTGAGATTATTCATGGTTAACCTAAAGTTGGGGATTATTGTAGGAAAATCAATAAAAGTTGGATTACTCTTGGTAATTTTTTCCGTTTATTATTGAATGTAATTTTAATGAACAAAGCAAAAGAAAACCCTAATCATGAATTTCATGGTCACAAATTATGCAACCCGAGTACTTTAACGATCACCACACTCGATTTTGAGCAACCTAGGACAACTACCAAATTGGAAGGGAGACCCCGACCCAACAGCAAAAACACGCCCAATTTTGATTACCCAATTGAATTTGAGACTGAATATACAGGCATTAACAGTGAATGGACCAAATAAAGAAAGATTAGAGTGATTACCAGTATAATAGTCAATGTCATCATGTTTAAGAAGTCCAGAACAGAAGTCAGCAGATAAGTTAAGGTTGAAGCCAAGGGTGCCATTAACAGAAGATTGAAGAACAAATTTAAGAAGATCATGGAGGCAGTTGTTGAGTTGAACAGGAGAGACCCCTGGAGAACCAATTTTTTCATCCATCTTCCTCCCAGAAGTTCCGGATCCGCTTTCTCTACATATACAAAATGGCCATGTTTCCTTTCCCAACCATAGTGATGACTAGAGGTGTTTGACGGGTCAGGTCGGGTCAAAGTTTAAATGAGCTGGGCTGAGCGGGTTATGTCAAATGTTAAACGGGTTGGGATGGGTTAAACTCATTTAAATTCGATCCAATTTGACCCTTTTTAAAAGTTTATAAAATAATTTTTTATTATACTTTTATGGCCCGTTAGGTCGACCCACTTATTTATATAATAATATCATTTAAAAATATATATAAAAAAAGTGGTAACTTATTTTCCGTAATTAATACTTATAATTATCCAAACCGACCCTTTACAACAAGGCTTTTTAATGACCCGCCCCAGTATTGACCCTACCCACTAATAATACATTAAAATGTGACCCGATCCTTGATCTGTTGGGTCGACCTTCCCCATTGAATACCTCTAATGATGACCACGGGGCGGATTACTCGGAACTGAACCAATCCCAAACCCCCAAAGAAGCTATGGTCGTTGGGCATGTTTCCTTTCCCAACTTAACACATTAAATATCGGTTGTTAAGCTAACCCTACAATTGCAATATTTAAATATTTTTACTAATTTATAACATTCTTGTTTTTATAATTTACTTGTGCGATGTTTGAAAGTGTTTCTAAGTGTCGCTCTATATTGTGGTTACAAAGTTTTCTATTGAAATACTCAAAAGCCTAAATTTCACCATGATTTAAATGGCATCATATCACTAATTAAATATTTAGAAAATTCATTAATCATTTCTTTATGATTATAATTGAAAGGTATACCTTCGCCGGGCATTTGCATTGTCCCACCCACCTAGTTGTGTTCCTCTTGTAGTCCCGCTAGCACTCGTTGCATGAGTCTCCTTTGTTACTCTGGGTTTTTTGCAATATTCAAATGTTTGTTAAAAAATCTCGTACCACTAGTTAACACATATACACGAAAATGAATTTAGTGTATATTCTTAATTTACAAAATATAAATACTATTTGTAAAAACTTTAAAAGTATTATCTTTGCTAAAAGCGTATGATACCGATGGTTTGACAGCTTCATTTTCACAAATTTGACATCGCATATGAAAACATTCAGATTGTGGACTAGTTAGTTTGAAAAATAGAACAACACATGTAAAACAACTCTACATCTTAATGGTGTCATTATCGAAAAGGTTGCCTTATTGTTTCTCTCTTAAAACATACACAAATACTACAATAATAAACCATTAATAGTTTAAATTTAGCAATACTTGAACAATAAAAACCGATTTGGAAATGGACACATTTACCACGACCTTGTTGTGGTTGTTGTACTACTTGTGATCTCGTTGATAATTGTTGAGATGTAATTACTTCGGCAAGGATCGATGGTTCCTTTTCTTCTTTTTCTTTTTCAGTTTCTAGTGTTTCTACCACTTCATTTGCATAATCATCGAATTCTTTTTCAATTTAGCTTATTCTCATGGTTACTAATCGAAAGCGTTGTTGATATCATTGGAGTAGAAGTGACATTTCTTTTGGAGCTAGATCCTCTTAATGATTTTCCCACTTTACTACCCATTATTATTTTTAGAAATATGAAGATATGATTATAATGAAATAGTTGTAATATAAAGAAATAATAAAAAATGAAGGGGCTATTATGTAATTAAAAGTATAATTGCATGATTAAGTAAGTAGTGAGAATAAGTAGATAGAGTAGTGAGAAAAATGAATCGTAAAGGACACTCCCAGTTGCCTGCACAAGGCAGGATCCGGATGAGAGTTTTTCTTTTTTTCTTAAAGATGCAGACAAATTATACCCGTTCTCCCAAAGAGGGAGTATAAAGAGATATGCGCAGTCAGGAAACACCCCAACTGATACCTGTGCCTAGTAAGGGTTAAACCCCAAACCTTCCACTCCACGTGCATATTCTTTTTTCATTGAGCCACAAGCGCGAGTATTCACAAAAAAGGCTTGTTTTGACCTGTTCTACGGAACCGTTGGACATGTTGAACCGGTTGATTCCAGTTTTCGGTTTCATAGAACCCTTAGGCAGAGTGAACCGTTCGGTTCCTAACATAATCGTGGTTAGAATCACCACCAAGAGGCAAAAAAACTCTTAACCTAGAACTAAAGATTGTCCGGAATCGGAATCCAACCTTGCCGTGGATTGTCGGAATACCACCGACAAAATCTCAGTCGCCCTCCATTTTTATACCATTAATTGATCGGAAAATGATGCGAACAAGGCTGTTATGGTTCACTTCGGGATTCCTTCTCACGGGGGGTGCCATTGCTTATTGCTTTCATCGAGACCTTTCTCATGATCGTTACCTTCTCGTCCACCAGGTTATCTCCTTTCTCTTTTTATTTGATTTCTTACGGTTTATTACTTTTCTCATTTGATTTTTGTTAAATTAGTTTACGATTTTTGGTTTAATTCTCAGTTGAAGGACAATTTCGGTGCTTTGGAAGCCAGGGTTTCAAGCATTGAATCTGTTCATCATAATTCCAATATTCAGGTACTGTTAATTTTTTTGTAGAAAATTGTAGTCTTGCTATTATAGTCCATGAAATGCTATTCGATGTTGTATCAGTGTCATCCTTTTAATATAGAACTATATAGAGATACAATTGTCATAAATGTAAAATGCGACAAAGCTGCTTTGGTATCAATGCGAGTAAGATCATGGGAAATGTATAGGAAGCCTCCTGTATATTGCAGATATTTAGCTAACCTGGTTGCAATTTTATTGCAGAAAGTTGCTTTGGTTACACTATTCTAAGAACCATGTTAGTTAGTGGATTATATAAAACTGCTGGGTAATGTAGATAATTGTTAGGTCACATGTGACTTGACTTTGAGATGTGGTATGATTATGTCTTATTTGCGATGTTAATTCATCCAAAAATAAGCTATTGATAACTGGAGGAAGTTTTTTCTACTTTTGAAATGTTCTCTTTACAACTTTGTTACTCGGACTTGAGAATTCATACCCGACACATGTACATGTATAAGTGTCAAACTGATCTAATTTATGGAAAGCTTCATATATTTGGCTCAATAAGGAGTGTCCTAAAGTGTTTGAGACACGGGAATGTATTGTAAATTGAAGACTTTGACTAACATATTTTTATAGTGTTGGTGTATGTCTCTAAGTTGGTCGGCCATTTGTTGATTTCTTTGTTAGAAGAGCCTCTTTACCCTTCTGTCCTTTATTTTTTCTCAAGGCATTGAAGATTTTGGCTTCTCTACATTTACTTACTAGAGGCCTTGGACTATGGTCATCTACCAAAGCAGAACCATTTACTCTAGCCTTTTGTTGACCCCAATTTGTGTCAAGCGTGGCTAGATTTTTTTTTACTAGTTGGGCGTATCTCTTAACTGTTAGTTGTGTTATTGGCTCCATAAGTTTGTCTCTCGTAACAGGTACCGCACCTTGATTGCTCTGGTTGAGTGTTTGTATACAGTCTATGACATGAGGGTTGGACAAATTGAACAAGAAATAGGCATACTTGGAAACAGTCGATGAATATGGACTTTTGATGCACAACAAAATCTGGTTTATAGCTGTAAACATATCTGGGGTGATTGAAGTCCTTAGTGTAGTATCTCATTTTAGTTTTACTTAGGTTTCTATGAGTAGATTTTCACACTTCATATTTTTTTGCTGTGGTGAGAAAAAAGATGGAAGTAATACAAAATTATACAGTTTTAGAAGTCATTATGGAGGCAAGAATACCATTTATTATTCTATCAAATTTAGGTAGATATATGAACTTTTCTAAATATTCTTTGTGTCTTGGGTAATTGGTCAGTATGGTCGCTTGAATTGAGTGGTGAGTTTGAATCTTAGATGGAGGTTGAAATTTGAGAATGATTTTGTTGCTCTTTAAGTGGTTGTTAAAAAAGCATTTCCTTCTTTTTGATGAATGCTTGTAATGCCAAAAGTGTGATATAAGCTTGTATAATGATGAGAACGCAGGTGGGTTTTCTTTCTTGGCAAGGATGGTGGAATCAGAGAGTTGGGAACATAAGATCTTAGTGAAAAAATACAAATTCGGTAACGATCGCGGTAACAGTCGCGAAAATGCGGATGATTTCGTGGTCAGTGCGATCTATATTTCGGTCATGGTGAACTCAAAAACTTTTACAATATGGCGCAATGCAATGATGCAGCCTAAATTTGATAGCACGATACAAATTAATATTGTGTTGCATTAAGATAGAGGTGCAAATAGTTGGTTATTGTTGTCAGTTGGTGGCAGCACAACAATTCTCTGGTGATTGGTAAAGGAAAACCTTTTGCACACGTTGGTGTGGTGGATTGCTGGTGGTTGGTTTAAGATTGTGAGGTGGAGATGGTAGAGGGATTTGGAGTAATACTTATTACTTAGTCCCAAGCAGTTACCAATTGAATCAGGGGTGCTGATGACTTCACATTTTCTTGATTTTCCCGACCAAATGCCCTCTTAATGATCTAATCCCTAAGGTGAACAGAAAGCACTCTAAATTGTTTGAGTTATTCCTCTTGAATTCATTTTGATTTGGGTGCTTTTTTGTTCTGCAATTGTGGTTTATTAGTGGAAATTTTTTATTATAAATTCTTAATCCAATTGTGGTTTTCTATGCTTCTAGTCGCTGTTATTTCTTTTGTTTTTCTATTCCTGGAATGGGTTTTTATGATTTATCTTTTAATCTATATGTTGGTGAATTACTTTCTATTATTTTGTTTACCACACCATGAAAAAACAGACTTCTTTGGTCAATTTTGGCCCAAAGGAGGATCATAATTCTGATGTAGCTTACTAGTTAACAGTTTGATATTTACATGTTTATATTCCGGAAGGTTTTATTGTCTGGTGAGAGAGGTTAGCTTTGAGAGTTTACAATTGGATTCTTGTTCTTAGCATAAAGAAGTCTGTGTTTTGACAAGGGCCTATATGCACAACTTTTTGGTCATACTGCGTCAAAATATTTTCGGTGTAACTTCCCCTTGCCCATAATCCCATTCTTATCTTAAACTGCACTTTTTTTTGACAGGATGGAGGCAATTCAAGCTGAAATGTTGAATTGAAGTTTTGCGCTTTAGCGGCATAGCTATGTTGCTGTACTTGACAGTTGACATAACGAAAAATACAGCTTGTTAATTACAATTTCTGTCAAAAAATTGGAAAATTGATGTTGAAATAGTTTTCATGTTATCCATCTTCAAGGGACAATCTTTTAGTTTCTGTTAGTGTATCCTCCGAGTTTTTAAAACTTTTTTCTGGCTCTGCCTTGATTGAGATTAATAATAGCATCATTTTCGTATTCATACCCTTGTGCTTAACCTCCTACAAATGAGTGATGGATTCATGGATTGTAATTATAGGGAAGATTTGAAATTTGGGAAAGGTACGCAAAGATAAAAAATAAAAAATAAAAAAACATGAAAATACGTAAGTTTTCTCCTATAATTTCCCCACTACATATTGTTTTTAGTTTTCTCCTATAATTATAGGGAAGATTAGAAATTTGGGAAAGGTACATGTAGAGATTACCGAGGTATGTGTGTTTTTGTTGCCTGAAAATAAGTTATCAATATTTACAAAAATTTCAATGAATGCGGTGCCCCACATATAACTTGATATTTGCCTCCGTTTTTAGTTTTCGCAACTTCATTGTTTTCCAGTATGATTCGATTCCTATACTCCTATATATCTGCTATAAATTTGGTATTTGAGGATAATGGTTTACGAAAGGGTAAAATAGTAATTTTCATATTAGGGAAAATTTGGGGAAAAAGTTACTAATCATCATACATTCTACTAAAATAATAAAAGAATATGACACATGTCATTTTTATATATCATGTTTTGCCTTTTAAATTTTAAGTAATCAAATATGAAAACTTTGAGTTTTAATTAGTAATATATAGTTATGATCAATATAATGGTTAGTTTTGAAAAATAAACAATTATATTTAATAATTTTTTTTACATGACTTAATAAACTAACATATTCGTGCATTGCACGAGACATATACTAGTTTATTATAAATAAGTAGAATTAGAGATTCATAATCATCAAGAAATTAGTAAACACATTGTGGGTGGGGTTTATACTTATTAGGAGATCTCAAACGTCTCGAATAACTTGATTTATTGCCCTGTTATGCTTTATAGGGTTGTAATCTTTTTTATCATTTAATCAATAGTATAATTTCTCCTTTGTCATTTTATCAATACAAGTTCTATTTTACTGTTTTAGTTCAATTACTCAGTTCATAGCAATTTCTTCCAAAGAGTAGGAGGAGCCGTCATTATGTAAGATTACTCCAATGGGAGAAGCTTGAGGGTAGCTCAAATAAGATCTAGTGAAGCTAGTTTTGTATTCCTGTGGGGAATACAGAGCAAACACAGGAGAAATGTGGAAAGCTATTTAAGGTATTTATAATAAACACCATCAAAGGTGTTTTTAGAGTTTGTAAGTACCCAGTGTATCTCGCTCATAGAAAACTATGAACAGAGTTTGGGGGAGGGATGTACGGCGGCAACTCATACCCATAATGGAGAGCGCGATAAAAGAAATCCTCCGGCTCGAGAAAGATCAAGAGAAGTTTCTGCAACGAGGAAGATACATAAAGTGCATATAGAAATCTGAAAGATCCAATTCAAAAGTTGAGGAGGAAAGTCTCATTGAAGAAGTAAGTGGTGAAGATGCGGAGCTCCAAAATGGGGATAAGGATCATGTGATCATGGCAAAGGGTGGTGATGAGGAGGAAGATGAATGGGTGTTTGACTACACATATGTGGAGGTAAGAAGATCTTCATGAGCATGAGGGCTTGTTAAGATAAGAAAATTTCCACTAGAAGCATTGGAAGATGTACAATGGTATTTTGAGGAGGCTTGGGGGTATGAGATATACACCCACAAATGAAGAGGAATCTACTATCACGACGGAGATTAGAGAAGAGAGGATGCACAACCAATACTTACGTTAATGGAGTTTTGAGGATGGCTAAAGGGAGCATATACTTTTGAGAGGTTTGAAGAGGCCTAACAATTATGGAAGAAGCCTATATGACTTTGCGATTAACACAAAGTTAAATTCACCATGGCGGTGACATTTGCTTGTAACCTCACCGTGATGATATTAGATTCCGTTCTTTAGCCAACATAAGTACAAGAGGCAATGGTTGCAGAAGAAGCATGCTTGAACGAGCACGCATATTGCCAAAAAAAGTACAATTATGCTTGGGTGAGCAAGAAAATGTTGGGGCGTGCAATGTGCAAGGTAAGGCATGGCTTTTGCTCGAATGAGCGGCCTAGAGCTTGAGTGTATAGCATTGTTCGAGTATAAATGTGGTCGAGCAATGGCTCAAAGGCTCAATGTCTCGAGAAAAGGTTGAAACTTCAAGAAATGACTGCTCGAACGAGTTGTCCTTGGCTCAGACAAGCATTGTTAGAGCATTTTGCGCTAAGCACTTGTTGGTCTTCGATGATTGATGCCTCTGACCTTTGAGGGCCTTAAGAAAACATCGTAAAGACAAAAGAGAAGTGTGGGAAAAGTTTGGAACTTGTTCAAGTTCATGCATCTCCAAGAAAACCTCTAGAGAGGGATAAGGGAGAACCACCAAGGAGGGTGGGAGTAATTTTCAAGTAAGAGTATTTCATGGAAGAAGCTTGAGGGTAGCTTAAATAAGAGCATGTGAATCTAAAATAGTATCCCAAACAAATACTAGGAAGACAGAGCAACCAATATACAGAGAAACTTGCAAGCAATGTCAAATATGCCAAAACCTTATTTCCAAAAGATTAGAATCGGTTATATAAACCATTAGATCAGTTCCAGTGCTCGTCCACGTAAATTCTCTTTCTCCATTCATTTCATTTTCTACCGTACATTTGGGTCGTCTAAAATACAATTGTATAGAACATCTTTATTTCTTTTATTGGGGATTGTCCCCAGATATTCTGTACATTGCTGTGTAAGATATCTAGAAATAATTATCAGGATTTATGCTGAACAAAAATGTTATAAGACTGGACTATAAACTACAGAGTGATGCTTGATTAGCTTTCTTTCCTATCTAATGTGTGTCGGGTTTCCTATTTCATCTTTTGCTTACCGAATGCCTGTACAGTGTTCTTGTATACTCGTATCTGTAATTTATCGTAGAACCTCAAATTGCTTGCTTTTACTAAGAAATTTGTTGTTCAGCAGTTGATTTAGCTGCCTCAGGGTCCAGATTATTTGCTGCTGTGACCTTCGGCTGTACAACACCATCTGCAAAATGATGCTGTTGCTCGTGATGACCAATACTCGCCCATATCAGGACCAAGATCACCATAACCACTGAAAGAACCAACAAGGCGACCCAGGTTGTCTGCACGTATCTCTTCAACGGCTTGCATTGCTTAACAAGGATGTTTGAGGATGCATCTTTTACAAGTTGGCAATCCACCAGATTTTCCATTTCTGGGTATGAATTTAGCAGGCTTTGTATTGAACTAGAGTAAGCTTCTATAGCTTTGTACATACTGGTTGTTATTAATCCTCCTCCCTGGCACTTTGTTCCACTAGTGTCGGAACAAGTAAACATCTTCAGCACCTGCAAAAGAGAGGTACGTCTTAGGCTCTAAGCTAGGGCGGAGAAAAAACTCATAATATATTTGGAGGCCATATTATTTTATATATATTTTCGTAAATTTAGGGCATATAATAATCCAATGTAAACAAAGGTAAACTATTTGAGTATATAACATATCCTAGGGATTCAACCATCAGCTAAGCTTTTGGTTGAGTTGGGTTCCTTGACATGGTATTTGATGCCAACGTGACAAAAGGTCACGAGTTCGAATTTCAACTACTCCTCATTTAAAGTAAAATATTTCGCGCCATATTTGTATCCACATTTCTAGCCCAAAGGTTTCTCGTGTGAGGAGGCGTTGTTAGAGCATATAACATATCCTGAAGCCTCAACCATCAGTTTAAACTTTTGATTGAATTGGTTTTTTGACAGAAACTTATTAGTTAAGGCCCCTTAATTTAGGGACACTTTTGCACATGCTCAGATGTTCTTAGCCTGTCAAAAGTTGCTTGAAGATTTCATTACATCTTGCTGGTATTATCCTTAAGAGTTAACATACCTGTGGGATATCTCCTATCTTGATAGTGTCTGCGGCACAATTTCCTGGCCGATACAAAAACTCTGGAGGTCCGGAGAAAGGGTTGCATACATACGCGAGACCGGGGTATGAATTACTTCTTAGAAGAGTAATGTTTGTATTTACCTGTCATTTGATCCACAAGAATGTAGTGATTTAGCTGAATTTTCGTTTAGAAGTTAACTTTGCAAGCTCTACACGACTTAATTCATCGAAAAAGGGATGAACAGTTGATACCTGGTCAACGATGTCATAGATTCCGATGCCAACATCAGATAAGGCGGTACTAGCTGAAAGAAATTCATCACAAGGAAGGATTGAGCTCAGGCTGCTGTGATCTGGATTTTGTCGAAATTCTTTAAGAGCTTTGCATGTATCAGAGGAGAACCTGCATGATTAACCTATCATTAACGAAATGTCGAAGGTAAAACATTATTTGATATTCATTCAACTACAGATTTGGGGAATCGAAACGGAAGAGTAAAAGTTTACTGTTCAAGGAAGAAATATGTTCCAAAGAATAACCAGCAGAGGGCTGTAAGAAGCCAGCAGATTATTATAAGCCTGTAAAGGACGGAAGAGCAAGTGAGCGCTTACTTATTGCCATCGGAAATATGCTTATTTAAGAGGGATTTCGGTCTACTTACATGGGGAGTGCTCGTTTGAATCTTAGCATACCGAAAACTGCAAGTAAAAGATCATTTGCCGTTAGATGATTGAAAGAATCTGGTTTCGATATAAGGGTGTTTGGCTGATAGCTAATAGCTGATTTGAATGCTCGGATGTGATCAACTTGTTGTTTCAAGTTTCAACCAGTTATTTTGCCAAACAACCCGATAATGTCTTTTGTTATGAGTTTAGTGCTACGCTCCCAATCTACATAATGAAATGATCATATTTGGTTACCTGTAAGGGAAATCATGGCAACAAGGTTCAAGGATACGGTGATGATTGTCAGAAAATACCTGCAATCCTGTTCGAGTTAGTGCTAGACCGAGAGATATTACAACGAAAAAAATAGTTCCACTTACAGTATTGTGAGAGCCGTCTGAACTAAGTCTCGGTTTTTCTGAGCTTGGCGTTGAATGCCAGTTGCTGCATAATCAAGCTTGTCAGATGTCGAAGCCAAGAAGCTCGCTGCACCAGCCATATTGGCAGCATCAGCTTCATCGACGCCATCTATACTGTCGACAGCTTGTAGTTGTAAGTTTTCACTGATCTTTCTCATTGGTCCTGTGGCATTGTATATGGTATTGGATGCCTGATCTGCAGTCTTGATTATGACCTTCATGATTGTCTTTGCTTTATAATGAAATTTCATGTTACCTTCCAGCGCCAATCCAGACGCAAATCTGGAATAACGTTCAATAATTCATTAAAATTTCATGAACTTACCATGCCTATCATATGCATTTTCTCTAGGCCTGTCAAACGGTCCATTGGACGGGTTTTGGGTCGTATCGTTTTCGATTAGATAATTTTCAAGTCGGGTTTGAGTCTACCCAATGGTTCACAAAGTTTTTATAAACTTTTAATGATAATAGAAAAAATGACTAATCAATATATAAACTAAAAATACAAAAATTAACTAGAAATAAAGTAGATACCGATAAAATAAACTGGGAAATTGACAAAATTGAAAAAATGGTCTAAACGGTTGAGTCTAGGCAATGGTAATATTGGTAAATTATCTGGTTGAAACAACTTGTTATGAATAAACTGTTTTTGAACAAGCTGCTGATAGCAGTGCGTACCAAATCAGCTGGTTAAACAGCCACTAAAATTAGCTATCAGCTGTTCGCCAAATACCCTTATTATTTTTTTATCATATGATCATTCTCGTGTTATAGGTCATAATTTTCAGGTTACAACCTGATCGACTTTTGGTCGGGTGTCGGATCGATTTCAGGTCGGATAAAGGATTGTTCAAGTCTGATTTTATCTATTAACATGAGAAAAGAACATTAAAGTAATGTTTTGAGAGCTTACATTGCCAAGATAACAAGAATTGTAGTGAAAATGAGAGGGAAAAGATAACATGGCTTATGACATAGTGTTCTCTTTTTCAGCTCATAGTTGTTGGTTTTGCAACAGGACGCTGTTAGATATATGGCGCCGGATATGAGCCATATCAGTCCAACAACAAACCCATACACGCCAGTAAATATCGTCGACTGCAAAAAAAACGATAAAACGAGTAAGCTAAGGTAGAGGAGGTGGAGGAATCGACACAAAGCGATGGCAATGGCGATGGTGCACGAGACGCCTTACACTCCAATAATGCCTGTTTGTGATGTTGTATCCACCTCTGTATTTGTTGAAATGGTTTAGTGGATCTATCCGTACAATGTCATCTAGTTGGTTGATGGTGTAGGAGGTTTCTTGTGTTTGTAGCAGCAATCTTCTTCCTGTGAAAATGATCATGATACAGTGAATTTGCTATCACGTTTCTCGATTCGATTAAAAGTTTAAACTGATGGTTGAGCCCCGTAATATAATGATATAAGTATACCCCACAAGTCTCAACTTACAATGTAACGTAATTGGTCATGGTGATAGTCATGAGTCTAGTGTCCTACACAAAGTTAGGGTCTGGTAGGAAAGAAGTAGCGGACGGATCATATCTGTAGCAGCAATAATTAATGTATGGAGTACTTTTTAAGTGAGTATGTACACTCTAATTTTGTATTCAATTTTCACCCCTTTAACTAATTTTAATTTAATTTCATATGATGTAAAATATATTAAATAATCAAAATGGAAATAAAAATTTAATATAATTAGGTTAGATAAACGGTTCTACTCTAATTATTCTTTTGTTTGGCAAAATCTCTTTCCATCCAAATTAATATCCGAGATAGAGCTTCACTACCTTGGGAATGGAATAATATTTCACGAGATACAAAATAAAAATAGGTTCTTATTATCAGCATTTAATACAAATGAACAAATGTGCCGTCAAAATAGAGTTCAACTAGTCCTAATATCAAAAAATCCACATAAAATGCAACATTTATCTTTAAAAAAAAAAACTTGCCTGTTTCATTAGTGTTGGACAAGGTATGTGATTCAGAAAGAACCAACTTGAAGCTCAAGCTAATTATAATGGTTAAAACTGTAAATACTGTCCATTTTGAATGATGTTTCATACCCATCTTTCCTTTTACCTGCAATTTTAGTGCCATGCAAATTAAAAAAAAAAAAAACCTTAACTCAAAATAAAATCTAACTTAACTTATAAAGATAGTATTCTGGTGAGACGACCTTAAAATAAAAAGTTCATACACTAATAATTTAAATTGTTGGGCTATTTAGATCTCACAGTGGGATCATCTCATATAAGAATTGTGTAAAAACATTTAAAAGATAGGATTAAAAGAGAAAATCATATCCTTATCAAAAGAGATAAGGAGGCTGCCACCACTGAAACCCTTGACTCGAAAAAAGCATAGATTTTATATATGAACAAATGTTCACGTATATAACTTACCAGCATCATAGGCTTCTATGAGCGGGATACTTAGCAGCATAAACTCTCTTGTTGAAAGAGATAACTTGAGAATGATGAGACATCAAGATTTATAATTCTTTTGTAAAATATATAGAAGAAGCTTGAATGTAAGTTCAAAGCTAGAGAAAGGAATTTTGCCCTTTTGTTATTTAGATAGTAAAAAGCACAATTTCACTATCAAAATAAAGTTCTTACTTAGCTTAATCTACATACTAGTTCCCTAAAAAGTGCTCTTTTGAGAGACCGTCTTTTGTAAAGGCGACTCTCAAAAGTCCAGTCTAAATCTATATTTAGAGTTGTAACAATATATATTTAGAATTGGACTGAGCTTTTGAGAGCCGTCTTCACAAAAAACGGTCTCAAGACGGTCTCAAGTAAGAATTTGTGGTTCCCTAAAACAAAGGATCCCAAATGAAAAGGGCTTGTTCTTAAAGAGAAAACCATCCCACCCAACATAAAAAGAAAATCAAGTTCAAGTGTAGAGAATGACTTGTGTACAAGTAAAGAACAATATTTTTGTTTGCATTTACAAGCCACTAAATAAACAAAAAATAATTATTACATGCTTCAAAAAGAAAAGGTACTAAACAATAAAAAGCTTTAAAAAAGAAAAGTAAACCAAGAAAAAGCATTATGGAGCTTCACCTTATGATAAAAGCTTCAATTACATGACACTAATGATAATGATTGAAAATAATAATAAAGAAAAATTACCAGAATAATCCAACTTTTTTATGATTTTCCTACAAGAATCTCAATTATTGATTAACCATGAATAATCTCAATTTTATGGGGTATTTCCCTAGAATAGACTTAAGTATCCGGATGAGTTGCTACAGTAGGTAATTTACCAAAAAAGTGAACAGAAAATTAATATAAAGTTACACAAATTTTTTTGAAAATTTACATTAAAAACTCTAAAAGCATTTTAACATTTTTGACATTTTTTTCAATTTATCTTATTTTCTAAAAAAATAAAACTTGCTATAACAGGTCATCCGGTTACCCGAATTTGCTCTAGGCAAATACCCCATAAAGTCAAGATTATTTATGGTTAATCAATAGGTGGGATTATTGTAGGAAAATCAGGAAAATGTTGGATTATTTTAGGTATTTTGTCCTTTTATTTATCCTATAGAAATTTGACATTTACATCCTTTTTGCTATTAAGGAAAATAGTTTAATATTATTTTTAACTTTAGAAATCTGAACGTGATAAGTTATGTAATCCTTCAAAAGAAAAATAATGTAAATGTTAAATTCTTCCGTATATATAAATTATGAAAGTTGGATTTTTAAAAGTTAATATGATTAATTTTTTCAATACTATATAATTTATTTTTTGTGGACTTGTTGATTTGCATACTAATAGAGAAAAATTCTCTTAAATTTGATTTGTTTATGCAAAACATGTTTGTGAAAAGATAAGCATAAAGTTAATTACTATTTGCATGCTTGTAAAGGTAATTGCTAAGGTGATTAAGAAATAATTTGGGCCACTCAATTGCAACACAACTTTATGTAGGAATAGGATTTAGGACAATTAATTATTAATGATTTCATGATTTGTATTACTTCTATGTTTTTACATTGTTTCTCTTAAATTTTGTTCCGATTCGTTGAAGTGCCCATGTGTTACCCATATGTGAGTTGTCCCACATCAGAGAAAGAGAAGAGTATGCATTACTTTACATATTCAAGGAGTAACTCCTACTATTACCAATTGGTTTTAGTAATGAACCTCCTTTGGGTTTATGAGTGGACTACTTCTTCTCCTCCTTGTTTGGGTTGTTCAGGCCCATTTTCTAAATTCTAACACGATTTGATATTGATCGATCGAAACCAGATCAATCTGATCTGTTTTTATAATCTTTGGTTAATTTTTAAGTATTACATTTATATTGTTGAGTTGTAAATTTTAATTATTTGAATTTAATGTTGCATAATTATGACTTGAAAATTTGTTTTTGATGAAATACAATAAGAAAAACTATTATTATATTTATACCGAAAAGTTACATGGTATATGTTGTTACCTATTTTATAATAATCATATTAAATTAAAATAATAATAAATTTATGATCTGCTGAGTCAAATTCAACCGATTCAACCTAATGAGACTAATATGTTTTTGAAAAAAAGGAATTCCTAAAGTAAAAAGGTCTATGTGTCATACTTTGATTTTTATGGCAATTCAAATTGTTCCTTGCTTATTAAGTCAAAAAAGCTTTACTACAATTTCCATTTTCACAAAATTTTTTTTAAGATAAACACCTCCAAAGGATCCTAATTACCTCAATTTAACCCCAAATCTAGTCATATTAGTGCGTTTATTACACATCAAAAGGGTTGATTTTTTTTTTTTACATTGTTGGTGGTGGACATGGTCATTGGTCAATTTAGTGTAGTCAAATAAACAATAATTCTTATATGAAACTGGGTTACCATGAAACAAATTTATATAATTAGTTCACTTATCTATTTATAAGTGTTCATATTAAGGTTATAAGTGATGATTCTAAGACTATCAAAAGTGATCACCTTAAACCTGTAAGCGATTAATAATTATTTAAAGGTTATAAACGATCATTTAAAAAAACTAATTGTACATTAGATCAGTTCAATAAAAATGATCTATTTTAAAACTTTGTGCTAAATTGAATGGAAAATTTAGAAAACAATTTCAATTAGGCCTAAAAGTTTGGCCAAGGTGGAAGAATTTGAGAGAGAAAATATTGTTTGATTTTATGTTTTCTTGATAGGAAAGAAAATTAAGAGATGCTCCTATTTGTTTGGGAAGCTTGTGTGTACAAGCTACACATGCAAACACATGCGAGAAGAAAGTTAACTACGTATAAATTAGGTGAGATTTTTTCTTAAATCAATAATGACGGGAGTATCCCACCAAAATTAAAGAAGTATATTAGTCAAATTTTTACTAAATCACTGATGTGAAATTACATATGGACATTTCCTCAACATTGTCATTTTATCTCTAGGTTGCAACGGCCTTCTCAATAGTGTTTAGAGCATGTTTGATATGACAATATGGGATAATTTCAAATGACATGAAAATAGATTGTAAAATTAAATCTTTTTCTAGTATGTGCATTTTTCACAAATTTGCATCAAAATCTAATAACATGCTTTTTAATTAGTAACTGTAACGTACATTTGTCTGAATGAAATTTATAAAAGAAAAATATGTGGATTGATGGTTAAATTTACAAGAAGTATATCACGAACTACCCTATCCTGAGTACCGGGGTAATGTACACCTCCAACACTCAAATCAAAACGATTAAGAATGCTTGGTTGGAAGTAGTCTTAGAATTATATTATAAATAATAAAAATAAAATTATTATATCAAGTTAATTCAATCTCGGAGACTATTTAGCAACCTGTATACAACGAAGTGAGTGTCAACCAACATCTAGTGGGTGAATGGTCAATAAATGCAACTATTCACATACCCTAAAAGCTTAGTCTACCTTCTCCTCCGACATAAATAAAGACTGTCTCTTAAAGTTTGCCCTATTTAATCAAAAAAATCATCAACTACAATAATCAAATAAGACAAACTCAAAACAACATACTATAGTATTTACTTATCCATCATAAAATTATCTCATATTGCAAAGTCATAGCCACCATATACTACTAGTACTAAGTCCTAATAATTTATTAGCATGAAGTAAATATCAAGGAATTAATAGGATGGAACAATCAAAGTGTTGAGAATGACATTGTGTGTAAGGACCCCATTATCATCATATCAACACACTTTTTCTAATTTTATTTAGAAACTAGATGGATATCCGTATTTAGTAATATTTACTCGTAATATTATTTTATTAAAGTAGATTGAAAGAAATAGGAATGAGATGAGAATTAAATTTATGATCTTTTTTGAAAAGTAATGCTTACTCTTCAATTGAGATAAAATCTAATTATCCTCGTAATGAATGCCATCAACGCCTGAATGTGCTAATAGCTAATTTGACCATCTGATCTTATTGATTGATTTGACATTTTGACCAGCTAATTTTAAACTCGTTGCTATGATCAACTTGTTCAAAAACAATTTATTCATAACATAAGTTGTTTCAACCAGCTAATTTACCAAATACTAGCATTAGATGGTTTGACTACCCAACTCTCCATTTGTATCAAAATGAGATAAAATTACGTAATAAGTTATTTTACAAAACAACCCTAATTCATTAACTAAAAACTGCTTACTGGTTACTATTACATCAGAATTCTAGCTGGATCACATCCCAAAGGACTCATAATTCTCTCAACCCCACTTCTTAATTTATTACTTGCACAATTTATAATCACAATTAAAATCTTCTCAATGACAATCCAGAGCTGAACAATTGGTTTCATGTAACCATGTAAATCGAGTCTGTGTCGTCTAGCTATCTCGATTCAATTGACTACCCACAACAGCAGCACGCAAAAGCAACACGTGACAGCAGCAAAAACAACACGCGACAGCAACAAGAAACCAGCCCATGACATTTTCAATAGCAACACGTAGCAGCAGTGATAGCAATGCAACGACAACATCAGCAATAGCAAGCGCAAGAAGCGACAGTAGCACGCAACAATAGCAGCATCGACAATAGCACGTGACAAGAATGACAGTAGCACGCGATAGCAGCGGCAATAACACAATGGCAGCCGCGATAGTAACACAATGCAAGCAGCGACAACAACAACGACATACACATAAGACAGCAGCACGTGAGTTTTCTCAAGCTAAACGCAAACTATAGAATCTTGTTAAGCCGTGACAATTCGTAACATAATCTCACCGTGGCCCACTCGTGCGGATACGGAACACCCGTGGGCTCGGGCCCACAAACCCACAGGTCAAGAACGTTGAATTGCACATACACTTGGTGAGGTTCTTGTTTCCCAAAACCATATGTTTGGAGGAGGATTAGACCACCTTTATATATACAAGTCCACAACCCACTATTTTATCGATGTGGAATCTTGTTTCACATGTGAAGTATTTCCAACAAATCCCTATAATTCGATTCCGAAACTTAAAGAAGAAATCATTAAAAGAACAATAACCCAAAATTGCAACAAGAACCCAAGGAACAAGGCAGAAAATACATTAGAATTGAATAAAAAGGATGCACATTAAAGGGAAGGGAACCAAACAAAGCAGATTTTAGCTGCAAAAGATCATGCAACTTTCTTTAAACCCAGAACAAGCCACATGGAAGGAGGCACATTGTCGACTCAAGTAAACTGTGATTATGTGAATAACAATGTATTTTGGTTAATTGTAAAGGAAGATGAAGTAAATCTATGTTTGGTTGATCATGTGCTACTGTACAACATATAAAATCAATCTTGGTTCAGCTAACAAGTGTTCATGGTGCTAAGGTATAAAATATGCAGCACAATTCTACAAGAAAATAACACTACACTACCAGTAATCTCCACATGAACAGATACCATCATAAAAATGGTGAACGCGATTAACATCCCGAACCATAATCTCCCTTCCTGTAAATTTGGAGATGAACTTGGTCATAGTATGACAATCTTCACATAACCTTAAGTTCTTGGTGATCCTTATAGTTTGACCCTTGCTGGTATTAATGAGTCCGAAGCCAACTGCAAGCTTTTCGCTGTGTCCTAAGAGAATTCGTTCCTTCTCCTTTTCATCGAGGTCATACAGAACAAGTTTGGTCTGAGGAATATATCCTTGCTGCTTCATCTCCTCCGAAAGCTCGGCCAACAGAGCGTGAATTTGCTCTATATGGGGATTAAGCTCATCGACGGACATGAATGAGTATATCTTCCTTCTCACCTCAATCCAACTTCGGCCAGAAACCTTCTGTAACCCCTTAGCTTCTAGAAGCTTCCTCACGTTCTTCACCTCATCCCACATCCCAGCTTTCGCGTAAATATCAGCTAACAGTACATAGTTTCCTGCATTGGTAGGTTCAAGTTCAAAAAGTCGGTTGCTTGCTCTCTCTGCAAACTCGACATTACAATGAATTCTACATGAGCCCAGGAGAGAACCCCAAACTTTAGGTCCTGGCTCAACCTTCATGCCTTCTATAACTTTAGCTGCTTCTTTTAAGTGATTGGCACGACCTAGCACATCCACTAGGCATGCATAGTGCTCCACACTAGGACGAATCCCATGTCGCTCAGTCATTGAAACAAACAACCTTTTCCCCATATCAGCAAGCCCTGCATGACTACAAGCTCCTAATACACTCACAAAAGTGATGGGGGTTGGTTTGATTCCCCTCCTAATCATTTCATCAAAAATTTGAACAGCCTTCATGCCAAATCCATGAATTGCATAACTAGAAATCAATGTATTCCAAGAAACAACATCCCTCCTATCCATCTGATCAAAAACCTTCTGTGCCGCCTCAAGTTTCCCACACCTTGCATACATAGTCATCAAGGCACTAGTAACAGGAAGCATTGAATCTAAGTTTCTTCTCAATATGTAACAATGCATCAACTTCCCTTGTTCTAAACCTACAACAGCAGCACATGCTTGAAGCACATTCACCATTGTCACTGAGTTAGGCGAGAAATCAATAATCTCATTCACCATTGCATAAAAAAGATTCAACGCCTCATAGGGCCTCTCATTTTTAGAATAACAAGCAATCATAGCACTCCATGAAACAACATTTTTATCCGGCATTCCATCAAAAACATAACTCGCATACATCACATTCCCGAACTTTGCATACATATCCAACAAAGTAGTCATAATATGCACATGACTTTCATATCCATGACGCAAAATCCGACCATGAATCTCCTTCCCTTTCCTTAACAACGAAGTCGTCGATTCCGACACGACACAAGCCTTAAGTGCATAAGTATGAGTAAACCTATCACAAGGTACTCCTATTCTATTCATCTCCCTATAAATACCCAATGCCTCAACCCCATAACCTGCCAATGTAAGAGCACGCAGAATAGCATTCCAAACATATATAGTTCTCCTAGAAATTTTATCAAACACTTGGCGTGCATATTCAATACACTCCAATTCAGAATACATATCAATCAATTTCGTTGCTAAAAAGGGATCATGGTCAAACTCATTTTCAATTAGGTGACGATGAACAATCAAAGCATCACGAA
Source organism: Amaranthus cruentus (assembly GCA_019425755.1). Classification (NCBI taxonomy): domain Eukaryota; kingdom Viridiplantae; phylum Streptophyta; class Magnoliopsida; order Caryophyllales; family Amaranthaceae; genus Amaranthus; species Amaranthus cruentus. The sequence continues at coordinate 5,637,765 of CM033463.1, read as the reverse complement.
ATGATTTTTCAAATGAACAAGAATGAATTAAGAGCTCATAAGTTAGTTGGGTAGGATTGGATTCTGAAGAAAGAAGTTGAAGGGCTTGTTTTAGATTGCCTTTCTTGCATAATGATTGAATTACTGGGTTTTTATTGGTGAATTCTGCAGTAATTGAATCGCTTGATTGTTGGGAAGAAATGAAAGTTTTGTGCTTTATGGGTAAGGAAGAAATTGGGGTTTGGATGAAGTGGGGAGAATTAAGTACCCACATCACATTGAAAGGATTGGTTTTGTTGATTCCAGTAATTGGTTTGTTCTTTGTTTCAAGAATTTGATTACAGAATCTGGGGTTAAGGGATTTGAGCCCCTCAAAGGAATACAGATAAGCAGTTATTGGTTTAAATAGAGAGAACACACTCTTGAGTCTTGACTCTCCCCCTTTTTTTAAAAAAAAAAGTTTTTATTTGGCATTTTTTGAATATTGCATTTGTTTTTCCATAAAATATATTTTTATTTATATAACAAATTTCTCATAAAACAACCTTAATTATCTAATTTTAATATTTTAATAATAATTTTGTTTGTACATATTTTTCACTAACTCTATTTTAACATTTTTTATTTTCCTTATGGTTTTCATATGTTTCCCTCTAATTTTATAAAAAAAAAATTTATTATTTGTGGTGTCCATATTTTTCCAATAATATTCTTTTAATATTGTTGTGTTGTTTATGAACCCCATTTTTCTCCGTCAAATTTATTATTTAATAAAATAATATGTCCGCTATCTAAAAGATTATATTTTTCTTATTTTCCGTGAACATTCCTTGTAGGAACTTAAGTGAATTATAGCATATTCGATCTAAGGGTGTACAAAATGAGGTCAGACCAGGTTGAGACCAGACCTAAATCGGATCGAACCGATTGCATTTGGTCCGGGCTCCAGGTCTTAATTATTCTTCATTTCGGGTTTTCGGTCTAAACCGTCTAAACCCGGAAAAATCCAGGTTAGACCGAATATATATAAGGGAAAAGTGTCAAAAAGTACCTAATAAATATATTTTTTTTTCAAAAAAGTACCTAATAAAAATGGGCAAAAAAAGATAACGGAAAAGTTAACCCCAGCCGTTAGAGTTATATATTATGTTGTGTTTGTATTGAATAATTATGTTGTGTTTGTATTGGATGATGTGTGAACTTTTCATGGATGATGTTGTTAGAGTTATATATTATGTTGTGTTTGTATTGAATAATTATGTTGTGTTCTTGGTACTTTTTTGAAAAGAAAATTTTTATTAGGTACTTTTTGAAAAGAAAATTTTTATTAGGTACTTCTTAAAAATGGGCAAAAAAAGATAATGGAAAAGTTAACCCCAGCCGTTAGTTGGTACTCTTTTGTAAAAATAAATTTTTATTAGGTATTTTTTGGAAATTTCTTTTTTATTAGGTACTTTTTTGAAAAAAAAGTTTTTATTAGGTACTTTTTGACACTTTTTCCTATATATAAAAGTAATTTTAGAGAGGAATAATATTTACGATTTTTATGTATATTAATATACATATTTAAAGGGCTTAATATATTTTATTTCTAACACAAAATAATTTTTTAAACTCAAATATTTTAAATTTATAATAATTAATTTGCTAAATTATTTTAAATCTTCAATTTATAAATTTACTTTTGGTATCCAAAATTACTTCTGGTCTAATCGGTCTAAATTCGGATCGAACCGGGAGGAAACCGTGTTAGACTGGAACCAAACCGGATAGGCCCGGTCCAATCTCCAATCTTAGCATATTCAAAATTTCGGTCCAACCGGTTCCGGCCAGTCCGGGGATATGGACCGGTGAACACCCCAATTCATTCATCTCTGGACAACAACAACCAACAATTCCTCAATAAATTAATCCAAATGCATATTAGGGTTCATATCAAACTCTAGAAAAAGGTATACTCACTAATTATTTTAATGAAAGCAAGTAAATTTAATAAATAAACATAAACAAATATAATAAACATAATTAAGAGATTAGAAGATAATAAAGAACAAAAACATAAACATGATGAGAAATTTAAATGGAAAAAAACAAGGTTTAATAATGATTGAAGATTGAAATTACATAAAAATTAAAATACTAATTAAGACTAAAAAGCAAAATTAAGCTAAAAATCAACAAAAACATCATCTAAAAGTTCAAGTTTAAAACTCTAAAAATGATAAAAATTAAGGGAAATTAACAATGGTATCCCTAAGGTCTAAGTTTTTGCACTTTATCAATAGTACCCTTAAGTTTTTTCGCTTATCAATAGTACCCTCGTGTTATTGAGCGTCTTACAATAATAAACATCAACTTTACCGTTTTTCATTCAAATCATATTTTCCCCCCAAATTCAAAATGGTAGATTTAGAGTTTATATTTTGGAGGAAAACATTAAACCTGATGGTTTTAAAATGGTGTGTCGCATAAATAGGCGTACAACAACCTTAAAGCTTCGAAATCAACGTTTATTAATGCTTTGCTAACGTTTTATTTGCAAAAAGGTCACCATGTAACAATTTAGTAAACCCCAGGGTTACCGCGTGTATTTTTTAAAAGTTTTAGTTACCACGTAGAAAAACCAAAACCACGAGGTTACCACGTGGAATTTTCCAATAATTTATAATTGTATTTTTATCCTTAGGTTTTTAAAACTGTCGAGGGCAATGGCAATGATTTCGGCCGAATTTGTAGAAGTCTCGCTCGAAGCAGGATAATCTCGCTCGAACCTTCGTCAAGAGACATGCAGAGAACAGAACTTGCCTTCAATCCAATCTTCGAGAATCTGATGGAATTTCGGTCGAAGTTAGATGCCGCATGTCCAGAATTCTTCTTCAGGCAAGCTTCCAGCAGTTGTTTTTTTTTTGGAGTTGACAATTTAGGTCGAAACTTCATCAATTTCGGTTGACGTTTCAATTGGTAGCTGGCCGAAATTTTTGGAGCTTGCACGTTTGGATCGAAACTGCAGAGTCTCAGTCGAAATTTCAACATGATTTTTCCAGAAGTCATCCTTCAATATTGCAATGGTATATGCGAGATTCATGAGGTTTCATTGCAGGCTGCAGGACTCGAGCGATGCCGGATTAGTCTCGGCCAAAGTTCCATTTACAAGCCATCAGAATTGATTTGGGAAGATGAAGCTTATATGTCGTGTCTATTGTAGAGGTGTTCAACGGGTCGGGGCGGGGCGGGTCAAATTTTAAATGGGCCGGGGCGGGGCGGGTCATGTCAAATGTTAAACGGGTCGGGGCGGGTCAAGCCCATTTAAATCCAACCCAATTTGACCCTTTTTTGAAAAGTTCATAAAATATTTTTTTTATTTTATTTTATGGCCCGATGGATCGACCCACTTATGTATATAATAATATCATTTAAAAATATTAAAAAAAAGTGGTAATTTTTTTCCGCAATTAAAACTTATAATTATCCGGCCCGGCCAGGCCCGACCCTTTACACCAAGGCACGTTAATGACCCGACCCGCTAATGACCCGTTAAAATATGACCCGACCCTTGACCCGTTGGGTCGACCCGCCCCATTGAACACCTCTAGTCTATTGTATATCATACCAAGCCATATTCTGAATAGCATTGAGATGTTCCATGACTTGTTTGACCGCCCAAAAATGAAGTCTAATCATGAAAATCACGTCGTGTTGGGATGCCCATATATCGTGCCTATTGTACATCTTGCCAAATCTTACTGTATCAAGTCATGCCGTAAACAATATCATGAATTCGGGACAAGCCTCCCTCGCATGCCAGCCCGGCTCACTTCTATCTTTAGTTTCATGGCAGAAAAGGTATAGTATAAACATGCTGCTACCATACAATCCAACATACTTTTAAGTACATAGATGTGTATGATAGAATTTCTTCCTATAAAAGAGCACATTGAAACACCAAATGATAAAATTACAACATTTTTTGTTTTTTACCAAAAAAAATACAACATTACAAGAGGTTAAAATTTAACCTAGATAAGCTATTATTTTGATGCTATCTAAACTTACCAGAATATCCAATAGCCACTATAGAGAACTACACAAACTATGTAAATGATGATGAAAATAGTTTAAGAAAAATAATTTTAAATTTTTATAAATTTCACATTTGTAGACTTTTAATGAACAGAAGAGAACATCTACTTGCTTTGCTAACTTGCTTCCTACTTTCCCATTGGAGTCGGAAGACGATGCTTGTATTATGTTACCGTCTATTTTTACGACCTGATTTATAAAGAAATGATCATGACGGAGGGAGGATGGTACTTGCTAGCTCTTCATTCAACTTCACCGGTAATGGTGGCATCTGTTTCATGATTTCCGGTGTGTCGTGCACGTTGCAACTGAAGTCATTATAGACACAAGTGAGTCGCAAAGATCCGAGATACAAGAATATCAGAAAAATAACTTTGATTTTCAGCAAAATCCTAACTTCAGGGGAAAAAGTAGGACAACACTATAAAATAAATTACTTTTAGGGGTCGCTTGGATTGAGAGTAAATATTTAAGGTAGTAAAAAAAGTCAAACTAATGTAACAAAGGTAATTAGATATGCAAATGAGGTTATTATAATAATTGTGATAAAGGTAGAATATGAGTAGATTAAAAAGGATGGATAGAAGAAGAGTTTGATTTCACTTATTTGGAGGTAAAGAATTCCTCCACCTCCCCCTAGGGTAAATTTATACCCCAAAATAAGGGAATTTATTGTTATTTTCTCTATTTTTTCATTACCTTCTAATTCATTTTTTCACCTCTCCAACAATCAAATTCCTTTAATCATCTACTTAACTAACCTTAAATTCCTACTTTGACTTTTATTACCCCTTAAATATTTACTCTCAATCCAAGCGACCCCTTAGTGGAATATATTTAGTAACATTTAATTTAAATGTTACTATTTTAAATTTCTAATGGTTTATATAGTGGATTTAGTGACATTTATTAGACCTTTTAGCAGCATAATAAACTAAAGTTTTTCGTGACATAGGATATAACAATTACATGTCACTAAACGCAAAATAAAGTGTCACTAAATTAGTTTATAGTGGACCTTAATATAAAACCAACAATTATTACACTAAAAAGTATAAATCAGTGATATTTTTTTAATGTCACTAAATCATATGTCGCAAAAAGTTAATTTTGTTGTAGAGCAACTTGATGACAAATATGGTATATATACAGGATCTAGTAATTGCAAAAAATGAGATTATATCGGAGTTGAAGCCTTACTTGTTTAAGACTTTGAAAAGATTGTTACGCGCTTGAACAAAGAGGGCGACATTGTCGTGAATCTAACATAAAGGGAACAAGGAAAACAAGTGAATGCTTAACGACAAAGCGAATAATTGATGTAATGAGTAATTAAAAAGGGTCTTTTAAAATCATGAATGAGGTCAATGACTTTCATCCGTTAGCAAACAAATATAAAATGGAAGTCGTGAAGTTATAAACTCGAGTCGAAATTCTCATGAAATACGATTACATGTTAAAATACTATTACCTTATACGACGAGAAGTTTGTAGATATCTGTTGGAAGTATTGTTTATTTTGCTCAAGAAGCTCCCCAGTAGGACCACCGATTGCTGAAAATAACGGTCAGGAGCACACAATAAGAGAAGGGTATTAATGAACACAAATAGTAACTAAGATTTGAAGAAAACCACGCGAAGCAGCAAAGGGTAACCCATGATCTGCATTTATGGTTTGTGATAGTAAGATGGTGCAAAAAAAAGGGGATTTGGGCGGCAGATGTCCCTTATATCGGTGGGCCAAAGATTTACAAATCTTTGGTTTCAAATTATAATGGACTATATCTTATTAAAATTTTTTTGACAAATTCTTTATTAAGACCGTCCCACCGTATGACAGCTTAATACGGGCTGACCCCATTCTAATTTATTAAAAAATAAGTTTAGAGTTAGTTTTAAAATTCTTTTTGTGTAATATAAATGATTTGAACTGCTTGTATGGACCATCTCACGGTGAGACGGTCTCATACAAGACTTGTTCTTTTTTACGTGAAGTTGCAATGATATCTGCTACCCAGGATTAATCGGAGACGGTCTCTTTGTTATCACTAACTAGGGTAAGGTAGTGTATATCCGACTCCTCCAAACAACGATTAGGAGGAAGCCACTTAGACATTGGAGTCATGTAATGTATTTGGGTTGAGAATGATTTAGAGATCAACTCATAGTTTTCTTTTTTCCATGTGGGTAACACTTATATAAGAAGCAAAGGTAAAATATCTGATAGTCAATGCTATGCCATTAACGCGATATAACTTATCATACTACACGTATGTTGTCTTTTAAAACGGTAATTAGACCTTATTTTCAGCATCCTAGATGTATTTATCGATAAACACGAGGACGTAAAGTCATAAATAAAAACTACTCAACCTTTGTAAGAGATACCATCTTCATCATCTAATGGAACGGAAGGCGCAGGATAAGGATGACCACCAGGCCTTGATGCATGCAACTGAGATGACTTTGATGAAGATTCAGTGACTTTTTCCTGGACAAAAAGAAATAGACATCCATAACGTAAGATACGAATAGGCGACACAAAATAGGATGTGCAAAACATAAGAGTTGGAATCGGGATTAAATTGCTTGGAAAGGAGACAGAAAGACTGCAACATTTCCGAGACTAAATGCATTTGTTGTCATGATAAAATCATAAACCAAAAGGTTGCTTAACAAAAATTCTCCACGTTTTCTAAGATCAAAGATATCAACGATATGAACAAGGCATTTGATGAGAACTCGGAAAAGATAAACCAAACAAGTTTCGAGTGGGAAATCGCAAGGGTAAAAAACATCATTGCATAGAAAAAAAATACATAACATGAAGTTGCAAGCACGACCATAAACCTAGACACAAAAGAGTTTCATAACCAAGGAAGAGCTAATTGTACGACTATTCAGATGTTGCAACAAATCCGTACAAGCACAAGACGGTGATTAAACAACACCCTCGAGCTCAAGAAATGCAACAAGAGCGGAGCTAGACTCGAGCAAAAAAGTATTTGTTGTTTAAAAAAAGAATGAAAGGCTAAAGAAATTACAACCATTTATTTTCCATCTTTAAGACACACACACATAACTCTCATGCAATACAAAAGAAAATAGGCAGAAACCAATGAAACAAAAAAAAGGCGAAACTATTCTTCACTTCCGGTGGGAGTAAGGAAATTATTTCCGTAAGAGCACGTAAAAATCGACATGTTGCAAAAGAAGAGTTCAGAATAAGAAACTTGACTAATCAATATCATTCATTATGCCAAAAAAAGTAGACAACAAGACTTTGATTATACGTAAAGTTAAATACGCTTCAAAACAAGGCATCAAAAAAAATGAATTCTATTATGATCAAGGAAAGTACATGATTCAAAACAAATGGATACATGATTCCTAAATTATTACACCAAGTCAAACAATATTTAACGGCTAGGAAGCACAAATACATCGTATCAAAGCCTAGGAATAAACCAACATAAATCTAGTATCAGTCGCAACTAAAGCGAGGCCATGGTGGGTAAAATTGACACAACTTCATGCTGAAATCGCAACGGAAATGACACTGTGTCCAACAAGAACTCCCAAAACCCCTTGGGGAAAATTATTAATTCCTTCGATACGAGAGGCTGCAATCAAAAAGTTTCTAAGATTGCGAAGCTTGTATCGGAACATTTAGAATTCAATTTTAATACAACCTAAACAAATGAATGTGGCCAAAAAAACATATTTAAAGCTAAGGAAACTAAAAAAAATTTAAATCACCAAACTCAAAATAAGTATTTCAATAAGAGATGATGAAGACTCAACGGACGTAGTCATTGACAACTAGATGAAAGTCTAAAATTAAACGGACTTTGCCGAAGAAACAAGAGTTGTGCTTTTTTACATGGATGGATGGAGATCGTGTTTATGAGCGTGAAATAGGCAATACTCTGATCATTTATTAACCACAACAGTGTCTACATACAACAACCGATGAAGCCTGAGGCTGAGTGATCAAACATACCCTTTTATCTTTGCTCTTCCTAGCGTGATCCTCCTTTCTTCTTTTGCTGATCTCCTTTTTCTGGACAATGAATTAAAAAGGTCAATTCAACAGATAAAAGCTATATAACCTTAGTAGGAGGTTTGTGCAGATGCAACTTTAATTGCATGATGTTGAGTGCTTAATCTGTAGAATACCCTCCCCTCCCCTTCTTTTTTCATTTAAGGTAGCCGGAAACCGATTTGCTCCCATCGGCGATTCAACCGGCGAACAAACCTCGATTCGGGCTGAGTGAACCGAATCGTGATTCGTGGGTAAAACCACCGAATCATGTGACACGGGTGAGGATTTCATTTTTTAGGTTGAGGTTAAATCATGTTCTTCGATGGTATCCGTCGAACAATCAAAAGCTTGCTTCTTCAACAATATTTGTGAGATCATCATCACAAACAAGCATCCTTATTTGCAACTAGATTTATTTGTTTTTAGTATCACGTGCAATCTAGAAACAAGGATTATGACTACATTAAATTATTATCAAGAAATCCAAAGCTATAAAGGAGCATTTGTCTATAAGGAATCAAATTTTGAAAGAATCAAAAAGTTTAGTAGGCTCAACCATTTAATTCAACATTTAATTATCGACAATTTACGATACATACACAAAAAGGGAGATGTTGATACTAATCACTGCCAAAATTAATAAAAAAATACTTCAATAAACCAAAAAAGGCCTGGAAACCAACCAACTAGTTTTCATTTACGTGTCTAATGTGTTGATGAATAGATGGTAAGGCAAAAAAACATACAATCGAACCAAACCCTGTTTAAATGTTAACGACACGGGGTTCGCAGCTGTTTAATCAAACCAAATTTTAAAAAATACAAATGATTATAAACACAAAAGATGAAACTAAATGTAAATTAAAAGACAATTAGCAGCAAGACGACGTTATCCATTAGAAATGACAACAATTAGCTCCATATCAAGATTTATCATGTTCCGAATACAAAATTGTTAAAAATAATGTGGCTCATCATTACTTAACGTCCATAATTCAGCTACAGTTCCTAAAGACGATTGACGCGTCATCCAGTAGGTCACATGAAAACCTCGGTAAATCATATAATCCAAGCTTTCCATAAAAGCTCTTTGTAAGCCTCAATGTTTTGCCCCCCACAAGTATAACGATAGAGAAAAAATCTACTAACCAAGAGTCAACAGTTAAATACAGGTCAAATAAGGGTATTAATTGTTCAACTGAGAATAATTTCCTAATTCCAATTCTAATAGATTTCCGGAAATTCAGAAAACAGTCATTCTACCTTAAGTTACTGAAAGCTTTTCTAACATCAAGAGTTGAAAATTAATACCAGGTACATGAAAAGCACAGAAATAATAAAATAAATATCAAGCCTCGTAGAAAATCGATTTAACATAAGAGACAAGGAGCTTACGTTCATCCATCTAGCACGGAGAGCCACATCACGCACCGTCTTACTTGGCAATTCCATTGCAATCTTGGCGTAGCGAAGTATGCTTGATACTGATGCATATCTGCATGCATAAAGCAAAAGATAAATATGTAGAAACCTTTTCATGAAGCATATTCTGAGTAAAATGCAAACCTGAACACCTAAATTTACCCTGAAAGAACATACATGAATTTTCTTCCCCCTCCATCTCAAGAACAACGAAAAATAATGGACATATAATATCGTCATTCTTCTTCCATAAAAGCATTACCATGCATAGAAGAAATTACTTTGAAATTTAGCAAAGACAAGAAAACAAATAAACATCATTTATCGAAGATGACGACAGCTTCCCAATTCCCAATTCCTTAGTACAAAATCAGAAAGTCGACTAGCAAAGTACAACGATCCGCTCTCATTTTCATCACATTTAGGTCCAAAAGACTTGTGACTTGCAGCCACTCAATATACAATAACACAATTCCATTACCCAATGACATTAAGTAGAGGCACCTACGCAGGGTATTTGGAGGGGTCGAATATACGCAACCTTGCCTTGTTAGTGATAACAAAGAGATTGCTTCAAATCAACCCTCGGTAACAAACATAAATCAAAATTCCAACAGATTCCCGACGCGACTTTGAATCTCAAACACCAAATCTGATAACCAAATTCAATAAATACAATATCAGTAGCATTGTACAGGAAATTAAATGCTAGTTACAATCTCTACACAGTAACATAGACTTATTTATCTACTATTAAACTTGCAACTCTAGTCTTAAAACATGATAAAAAGCATAATTAAGGTGCTAATTCTTTAATACAATCCAAATATTATGCCCTTTTTATCAACATTGTAATAGAAATATGTTGTTCATTAGTGGCATCTAAATTCAAAACTCAAAGGACACCCATAAAGAAAAGAACCGACATATAATATCTCAGCTCAAATCCGAATCAATATAAAAACATTAAAAAATTCAATAAATGAAAACCCCACCAAGAATTCATGACTAAGAGAATCTAAGTGGCACCAAAATTCCCAATTCAATTCAGAATCTTTACCAAAAACACACTAAAAACTAAACACCAAATGCAAGATATAAACTTTCAAAGATTCTCACACTCAATTCAAAAACAAAAAGGATAATTCAACCAAGTTAATTAAAAAAAGGGAAAAAAAACTAACTTTGTGAGCCCATTTTCCAAAATTGATTGCTCCTCAGCAGTCCAATCAGTAGCAATACCAGGATTATGTTTCATGGCGGAAGCAGTAGCCGAATTATCATTACCCTGACCTGAATTGCCATTACTAGTAGAAGCAGCAGCACCTCCATTTAAGGAGGATTGTTCATGGTGTTGATTCCCAGATGGATTTGCACTTGCTGCCATTAAATATCTGTTTTTAACAAATACCCACCTCAAAAAACCTCAAAATTTAACCTTTTTCCCTGGTAAAACAAGATTTCCCGCCATAAAATCCAATACCCAGATGAGAAAAATGTCAATTGAATACAAAACAGATGAATTCCTGAAATGGGGATTCTGTAATTCCAATTAAAATTGGTGGGTTTAAAGCAAGATGAAGCTAAAGAAGGGAGAAAAGAGAAGATGGAGAAGGAATTCAAAAGGTTATAGAGAGGTAGAAAGAGGGATTGTACGGAAGGGAGAAAGGAAGAATGGGTTAAAGAGGTGAGATACTTGAAAAACTATGAAAATTTTCATTTGGGATTTGTTATAAAAATTATGATTAAAAAGGGGTTTAATGAGAACACATGTTGGAGTGATTTGGTAGGAATCAAAACCTAGATTAAAAAAGATTCTTTTGTTTTTAACTAGAATTATTTATGAATTTTTTATTTTTTTTTTTGAAGATTAATTTTTTTTATTTTGGTGTACCCCAAATGATGGGTGGTGGAAGCTACTTGATTTTTGCAATTTGGTGGATGGATTTGATCATGGGTCTATATTGGACCCAACCCGTATGAAGTTTATTAGGAAAGTAATTCCTTGGTTCTGAAATGCTCGCTACATTTCGAATGTGAGCACTATTTATTATTTAAGTTAATTTTGCATATTGCGGTTAATATGTAAGTAAAAATATAGTCAAGTGGGATCTTGTTTGAATCGTCTAATCACATACTTTCATAACATTAACTTTTTTGTAATTTTTAGATGTATATAGTTTTATATATAAATGAATAAAATAACACATTACACATTGGATTGCGTAAAAAGTCAAATGTAACAAGTTAATGAAACGGAGTGGTAAAATATTAAAATTGGACGTATTTAATTTTGTACCTAATGTTTTGATTTGCTATTTTATATATTACCATAACTTTTAAGAAAATAGGGGGAAAATCAAATATGATAGTAATCCTATAAAAAGATGGAAAGACTCAATAAAAATACATTATTAAGAATTACTATTATGTTTGTAGAATACTTTTTGATTTCAAGTAAAACTAGTTTAATTTGGTGTTGTTTAGCAAATAAGTACTCCTTCCGTTCCTTTTTGATTTTTCACTTTGGATTTTTCACAAATATTAAGAAAGAAGGAATCTTTGGTGGTAGTGGGTATTCTTTTAATTATATAGTAGTGGAAAGTAATGATTGTATTGGAATTATGAGAGAAAAAATAATTAAATATTAGTGTGAAGTAATGATTGTATTGGAAGTATGAGAGAGAAAATAATTAAATAGTAGTGTGAAGTAAGAAAAGTGGAGTTTTAAGGGGTAAAAGTGAAATGAAAACTTTTCAAAAATAGAAAGTATTCTAAAGTGGAAGAACTTTTGAAACTATCCGTTATAATAAGGTGGAAGAACATAAAGGAACAGAGGGAGTATGAGATAAATTTTAGTATGTTTGCATTTTGCAATATGATTTGAGAAGTATTTAATTAATTAGAAATTCGATTCAAAATGATGTACCGTAATTAACACAAATATAAAGTATTAAGTTTATAACATTAGTTTTAGATTTCGTGTGAGACCGCTTTTTCGATGAGATAATATAAAATAAAAATTTTGTATTCTCATAATATGTATTAGATGGGCTATTAAACCCATATATAAGGTATATATTATGGTAAAATTATCTTATACATTAAATTTTGAGGTAGTTCATTGCATTTGTCATAAAATTTGACATATTTTATTTTGTTCATAAATATTTTGATTTGATATTTTATTTATTACCATCACTTTTGGGAAAAAAGGGGGAAAAAATCAAAACTATAATGATCCTATAGGATGATAGAAAGAATCAATAAAAATACATAGTAGTATTAAGAATTCCTATTATGTTTGTGGATTATCTTTTGACTTTAAATAAATAGCTATTCTTGTAAGAGACGTCTGGTTTAATAGGTAGCGTATCTGCATGTAGAGTAGAAGGTTTGTGGTTCAATCCATATTAAATATAGGTATCAATTGGGGAATTTCTTGACTGCATGCATCTCTTTATTTTGTAATTTTGATAACAAAAGAAATAATATCGTATGATTATTTAATCGAGTGTAATCATTCACAACTTAATCTTCAATGATCTTAGATTTTGTTGATACGAAAAGGGTATGAATTTCCCAAACACTACTCTGGTAAATGCAAAATTACCTACACTAACGGTCCGTTTGGTTAGTTATATTAAATGGTGGTAACGAGATCAAAAGTTTCATACCATTTTCATGGTAATGAAACTTTAATCGAAAAAAAAAATTATTCACAAATTTCAATTACAACCTAATACCATATCTCCAAATGGCAATGCATTAGAATGCATTTTATGAAGAAAGTGAGATGATTGAAAGTTGGACAAGCATGGTCATAAGTTAATTTAAAGATTTTAAAACCAAAATTACACTAGTTTTTCATTCTCAATACCACCGTTTATTATCACCTACCAAACAGGCAGTAAGTGTAAAACACTCCAAAATTCGACCTTAATCGCTCCTTTTTGTATTTGATAACAAAAGAAATAATATCTAAAATTCTAATGCTTCAGCTTTTAGTTGAGTTTATTTTCTAAAATGGTATCAGAATCCGATTTGTTGTTAAGTCTATATGATCTGTTAGGTCGTGACTATTCGTCACATAATCTTACTGTGGCGCACTCATGTAGACACGGAACGCCCGTAAGCTCGGACCCACAAACCCACAGGTCCTAAAGAAAGAGTAATTCAAAACATAAATATCCTACCAGCTAAATGACATAATATTGCCTAATTCTAATAACTCTATCCTAAATAAAATACTATGACAAAAACAATAATAACAAAAGATAATATTTGGCCTATAATTTAACTATAGTCCAAACAACGGACAAACTAGAATAACTGCTAACTTTAAATAACTACATTATACTCTGACGTCTATTTGAAGAAAGACTTTGATGCGTACAATGTTATCTTGACTTCTAAATAAATTTTTTTAGCCCAAATAGTGGACAAATGTTAAATAACGGCTAACTTTAAATGACTATAAATCTATAACTTTATACTCTAACATTCGTTTGAAGAAAAATCTAGATGCATGTAATGCTATTTTAACTTCCTTAAATAATTATAACCCAAACAACGAACAAAAGTTAAATAACTGCTAACTTTAAATGACTATAACTTTATACTCTAACATCCATTTGAAAAAAGATCTTGATGCATATAATGATATAATGTTATTTTGACTTCTATATAAAATATAAAGCCCAAATAGCGTTCAAATGTTAAATAATTGCTAACTTTAAATGACTATAACTTTATACTCTATCGTTCGTTTGAAAAAAGATCTTATCTTGATACGTATAATGTTATTTTGATTTCTATATAAAAAGTTATAGCCCAAACAGCGGGCAAACTTAAGATTTTGCCTCAAAAATATTGCATGTATGCTCAATGCTGGCTTGTGAAGCTTTGTCTTGCCATCATCATCATACCCAGTGTATCCCGTTCATAAACAAACTTTGTGTTGTGACTCTTGATTTTCTAAACTAAACTAATTACAATTGACCCATTTCATCTCATACATCTTCAGATTTCAAATTTCAGCTGTCACAAGATTCTGTAAAATTAGTATAAAATCAAGCCATCAATTGAAAAAGGGACTTATATAAGGATGAACTTACAATATCACTCATCCACAGAACAATAGATAGACATTAGAAACTCTAATGCAATTTAATATTCAAATATTACGGTCAACATTACCTCAGTGGCAAAACTTGCGTCAAAAGTTAAAAACGGCAAAAATTTAGATTGCGGACTTTAAAGTTGGGTTAAAAGTTTGTGACCTCTTAGTTGTAAAATTATGTATTTTACCACTAATCCGATCATTATACATATTTACTATATTCGAGAAAAAAAGGTCGGGGCGAAGCCCCCTACGCCCCTAACTATGTTTCGGCATTGCTCATAAATGTAACACCTTAGGAGAGCCGGTGGATATTTTTGCATTAATACGCTAAACGCGGACAATAAACCATCAGGCGAGCGAAAAAACGAAAGCAAGATGAGTCATGCTCTAGATATGAGGAGTGTATATAAGATCACAACAATATAACTCAAAATAGCATGAAGGAATCACCTTTCCTAGATGTTTTCTGATCACCAAGTCAATTTGGAGGATTATTCAGAGGTAATGGATCATTGTAACTTATCATCTGTTTTAAGAGAGAAACTGGATGTTAGATAAAATAAAATAATAAGGAAAAATTATCAAAAAAGCCCAACCTTTTAATAATCGGCTGCAAATTATTCCACCTTTGGACTATTATCTAATAATAATCTACCTTTGCTATGTATTGACTCCTAGCATACCCAGTGATCTGAACCAATACAGCCCCCACCCCTTGAACCCACGCCGGGTATGCTAGGAGTAAATACATAGTACATACCAAAAGTAAGATTATTAAAAAATAATCAATAGGTGAGAGTATTCATAGCAGATAAGTGAATGTTTGATTATTTTTGACAATTTTTCCAAATAATAATAAAAGCAACCAAAAATTGTGATGTACAAGCGTCACAACGGGCATAAGTTAGTCACAATATAAATTTTTCGTCGAACGCAAATACGAGTAAGATAAGCGCGCATTGTAGAAATATAGAGGCAGTTCTCAACAACACAAAATAGTTAGAAACAATAATCAGAATCATACAAGCAAGAAAAACTAAAAGAATATAGAGGCACCTTGTAGAAATATTTATTCCGGAGCTTGACCGCTGTCCTTATGCATCTTTTGACTCTAATTTTCAGTACATTGTCATTGAACATCTGCCCAATAAAGGATAGCCTTGAATTTAAACAGTTTTAATTTTCGAGAAAAAACAACCACAAAATATGCTGCTAGAAATGTAAAATGATTATCGGTAATTCAATTTTATAGCACCATACTCGGCTTTTTGAGGATTAATTTTCAGTGCAAAAGTAGGAAAACCGTATGTAGTTTTTCACTCGTAGAGTTAAGAGTTCACACGAAAGAGGCGTAAAGTAATGAGCATGATCTTAAAAACACAAAGTAAAAGAGGCAAGATCAATCACCTTGATCAAATCATTGATTGAATGGGTTTCTTCGATAATCTTGTGACGATTTAAGATTATAATTGCTGCCACACAAAACACGGGTAGATCATCTTCCCTATTCCTTATTGCTGAGAACTCAGTGCGTGCACGTGTGCAAGACCAAAAGGCCCATATTAAGCCACAAAACGAATGATTAGACGTTAATGAATTCATCACTGCCTCGTCAGAGCTGGCATGTTGAATATTAGCCTTTTTTGCTCGTGAGCCACCCTTTGAGGTGATCTCACCTGCCTCCTTTTCAATACTCAAAGCATCCGGTAGTTGCAATACTAATGGTTCAAGACAATCTTGTGCCCAATTGCAAGCAAACAATTCGTCATAATCAGCAGCCCAGATCATCTGCATTGGTGGTCATGACAAGGAGATAGATGCTTAGTTACGTCTAAGCATTCACACGACCAAAACTATCAACTTGCTCTTAGATTACAAGAAAATAACATAAAAAATCACAAATTTAACATCAAGTCACTTGGAAGTTCTCAACATCCTGTGTAAAGCAATTTCGTACCAGATTGTTAGGCCGTGACAATTCGTCACATAATCACCCAATGGACCCACTTGTGTGGACACACCCACGGGTAATGAGTGCAGACTTGCATATGACACTTTATTGAGTTTCACTCCTTCCCAAAACAATATGGTATTAGAGGATTACTCATCAAGTATTATATGCAAGTCCTCAACCCAATATTTTAGCGATGTGGGATCTTCCTCACATGTAAAGTATTACCAACACAGATAGGGGGATAGAATCATAGAATTTTAAGAAATCAAACCTCCCACATACAAAGGGCTTCGGGAAATGATAACTCTCTGCGAAAAAGCACCAATAGCATCTGGAAGGCAAAGTGAAGGCTTTCAGCACCAATCTGAGATAAGTGTGAAAACATTTCTCGATCGGTTAACCTTAATATATGCCACAATGATTGCAACTGCTTCATTACTCCAGTTTGTCCTTTCATCCGAAAATTTTCTCGCTGAGGTGCAGTTATACAGTTAACACAAGTTAGGCAAACAACATGCCAATAGTTAATCCAAAGTAGATAGCAAAATCTAGAAGCCAAACCGTTCGGCGAAGAAGCATCTCAAAGCACCAAAATGCATCGGCGTCATCCTCAAAAAGAACAACAAATGGAGATAGCAGATCACTCATTCCTGTATCATAAGAAACATCAGATTATCAAACTTTAGTCTGAAGTAAATATGGAACACAAAAAAGATTTTCATTTCTTATCGTAAGTAAAATTATTAAGATTCATCAGAAACCACTATCACATGATTCACTTATCTCATTGTGAATAGCAAATCAAAAAAGCGAATTATAGTCGGTTTTGGGCTATTATAGGGTCATTTTGAGTGAATCACGAAGTAAAAAACGATTTAACTGGCGAATTATGTTACGCCGTCAGAAACATGAATAAAAAGAAAATCCATAACCTTGGCAGTATCCCGTCTCAGGATCAACCCATGCATAAACAGCAAGAATATCTGACATCCTAGCCAAATTTTTTGGATCATCATAGAACTCAAGATGACGATCAGTTCTAACCACATCGACCACTGACAACAAACATTCTCCAACAATCAAATAATGAAAGAAGAAAGAGCACATCAATGAACAAGACCATAGATTATTCCATTACCTATTCGGTGCAGAGTCCAGAACCATTCCGAGACTTTATCTTCACTGCTTTCACCCCCTAAAAGATGGCTCGAGTAAAGCTCGGTTCTTTCTGCCACATCAGATATTCTCAATTTGTTCAAAACATTATTTCTATACATCTGGAAATCTTGTTGTAACATTTGCTCCTGAGATCCGTCACAGTTTCCATCCACTACCTTAATTTCAGAACTGGTTGAATCTCTAAGAGTCTCAGATCGTGAACCATTTGATAAAATTTTTAATTCATTACTATTATCAAAATGAAAACTACGCGTTCTCTCATAGCTAACTCTGAATTTCCATCTAGTAGAACGTCCATCATCTTGAGATTCGTTTGCTTGATCACTTTCTTCACTCTTCTCAAACAAATTGGTGACAGGTAAGGCAGAAAACTCGAAACTATTTTCAACGGAAAATTGAGATTCAGGTGCTTGCCCTCTCGGTCTCAAGGAACCACTGTTGAGTTTGTCAGGGCCCAGCACATTATCTCTATAAGAATAGCTAGAGCTTTCCCTTTGTGTATATGTTGTATCTGTACATTTATTATTCCTATTATAGTAATCGTCAAATTTGTTAGTACTATCTTCCAAATCTTTTTTTTCTTCAGACTCGGCTTCTCTGTTCAATTCATCTTTAGAATACGCATTCACATCCATAATTTTTGAACCGACAACATAAGCTAGTGAACCTGTTCCTATGCTTGAATACATCCTTTGACACTGTGTCGTGAGTTCTTCATATCGTTCCCTGCATGACAGAAGAAACCCAAGCAAGCTAAAAGTTATTTTCCCTGCCATATAAGGAACCGAAAGCTATCTAAATAATCTTCTTAATAATTCTTAATTACAGAACTTTATCTAACGAGTGCGATAATCTTCTATTAATGTACCACTCGTATCATCGTCATGAGATGTTAACGTCGATACTCAATTTTCCTATCAGGGCCCACAGCTTCAATCAATTGTGACATTTTAGAGATTATAGACACTCCAGTAAGAAACAAGCATAAGCAAATATCTTTTACAAGCTCTATCACATAAACTTGGTGCTTCCACACTGTATTTATAATGAAATGTAACCCTTTTTAATCCGAAAGTTTCTCCATAAAGCTCTCACATAAAAAGAAGAAAAGGTGCGATTAAAAAAAGAAGCCAAATGGTAGTGAGATTTATCAAGTGTCTGCATGGCGCATGAGTTGCTGATATTATTGGTCCGACAATCTGAGCAACCTCAAAAAATATAAAATCAAGAACGTATGACAACCTAAAAGTTAAAGAGAACCAACAGAAGAAGAAAATCATCTGAAGATCCCGATTGTAGGTCTAATGAGAAAGAAGGATATCATTTTGAACCATCAAGAAACTCACAAGAACTCCGTTAATAATTGTCAGCTCTTCCAAAAGAAACGAAGACTGGAAAAAAAATAAACGAACTTCAAAAGTTTCCTCATATTGGATCAAAATTTGGTACTTAAAGACACAAAAAAATCTGCTCCTTTTATGATGCCACTCCATTTACTTGATTACTTCAAAATTTTATTTAGTCTTTGAAAGACAGAATATGTTGCACCCGTGAATAAGCTTGAGTCAAGCAAAGAGCCAGTGTAGAAGGGAGATAATTTATTGTGGTGTTAGCCTGTTAGGAAAATTCACAAAATAGAAAATTCACAAAGCGAATCCGGGAAGCTAATTGCCAATTTAAAGTTAAATTTGAATCCTTAAGACCTCTTTTGCTTCTCTCAGAAATTTGAACAGCCTTCACATCTTCCAAAATAGAAGGTAAGGGTCTACGAGAAGGATCAAGGAGACAAGGACTAATCAGACATACTAGAATGAAGAAAATTCACAAACAATATCATACAAGAACGTAAAAATATAGCAATGCACTTTCAGAGAATAAGGTAGTAATAGCAAGAAAAATAAACAACAACCAGTAGAGAAAAAGAGGCACGAACCTTCTGGCTGCTCTCAGCACTTCACGGTTTTCTCTGGTACTGCTCAAAGCATAACAACCTAGAAGAAATTCCCATACTTCTGGCCTTATAGATGGATCTACACCCTAGAATGAAACCAATAAGATTTCACAAATTTTAGAGAAAATAAAAAAGGGAAGCCCGGGGCAAAAAGCATCCCAGTAGAGACGAAGATTCAATAATGAAAATATGATAAAAACTTAACAAATGCGATAGTAGCATAACTTCCATTAAAACAAAAAGTGCATAGAAGAGCATAACTATAAAAGTAGAAACATGTAAACAACATGTGGCTTGGTCATCAAGTTCATAGAGATAGTAGCATACTTCCTCCGATTTCGAAAAGTTTCAAGTTTTGACGTTTGGTTGATAAAGCTCTCACATAAATTGGCCAAACGTTGCAAGTTTACAAGACTAGAGGAAGTATATTAGTGCTTCTACAACAAAAAGTACCAAATGAGATCTACTATACTCGGAAAGCTAGTGTAAAAATGTCATGTTCGCGATGGTGATGCGGTTAACGTGAGTGTTGCGGTTATCGTAATGCCTAAATATTGGTCGAATCATAAGATATTCCTTGATACGGTCCAAAAAGCCGTTTTTACACCTTTACAATGCGGTTCATTTGTATTCAAAACCTTTACAACACGGCCGATGCGATGCGATGTGGCCGTGTCGTGTTTTTACACTTACTTCTTTTCCGTCCTTAAATTCTATCAGGTTCTTAAAATAAATGCTAAAATTATTATAACTTTAGTCCCTCCTACATTTTAGAGAGCTCAAATAATAGTAAGGACATAGTTGAACATAGATAATAATAACACAATGTAATCCATACATTAATATGTCCAAAAAGTGAGACTTCACCTTAAGAGCAAATAAATCTGAACATTAAATGCAAATGATGAATAACTAAGGCAATAAACTAAAATTAAATAGAACAAGACGGATAAAGAGATGTAGAGGGAGATTAAACATTTTGAAAAGTCCCATGATCATATGATGCTAAGGAGGTCATTGCCATAAAAAGTAACACCTTATATGTAAAAATCTCAAATTGTAATAAAACTCACCCCTAAAGTAATCGATTTCAAAGCTTTCTGAAAGCCCAAAACTTTCCCGTCACCATCAAACATTGCCCGCCACTTTTTTGGCTTAAGCATTTTATTTGCCTGCGATAGTAAAAAAAAACCGATTGATTGAACATCGTGATACTTTAGTTCTAAGAATGTTATTGAAAAAACACAAATCAACATAGCAAGTAGCATATCCATGGATACTCCATTAAAAAGAAAATCATATACTCACTCCATCCCAAAGCTATATTCCACCTTCTCAAATGAACAATTTTTTATTTATTCTACTTTCATTTTATAGATTAGGTTTATCGGCAATGTAAACATATCAAATTTATACTTTTATCAATACATCATACATGAACATGACCGTCCCAAAGCTATATTCCACCTTCTTAAATGAACTATTTCTTTTATTGGTTCTACTTTCTTTTTATAGATTAGGTTTATCGGCAATGTAAACATATCAAATTTGTACTTTTACCGATACATTAACATGACCCCACATGAATCCACTGGCTTTTATTCATTTATTTATTTATTCTTTTACCAATATTTTAACTATATTACAAGGAATCTCGCATAAATTTAATCTCAGAACATTCAATAGCAAAAGAATCATATGATAATACAAAATTTAATATGATTCACAAGTTAGAAGTTAAAACAATATATTCAAAATCATAAACATTATATTTAGGCAAGTAATAAATGGAAAGCTCTGAATTAACTACTCTTTAAAACCTTGACTGGAGATTGATGAAGATTTGAACCTGACTTTCCACAACCCCAATTCTTGCCACCACCTACAAATTAACAAGATCACTTATATTTTTTTTAATTCATGATAGACCGGAGAATCGTTACAGACAAGAGAATCGCTACAGACAAGGAAAAGAAGAATCAATTCTTATGACATTATGACAAGGGTAAAAATATAGCCCTAAATTGACACTTCATAGCCAGCTTTAAAAACAACCAAAATTGATCATATGAAACAAAAAAAAATCAAAACAAAAGGTTATACACATGCATTCGATCATATATCTTAAAACCCATATGAAAAACATAAAACCCACCAAAATTATCATAAAAGATTCATCTGTTCGACATCAGAACATCATCTGCTCGATAATCTTTAGAAAGATGACATATAATTAAATAATTGAATCATAAAACCTTCTTAGTTTATGAAATTAAAGCGAAGGGTCTCACTAATCACACTTTTTATTTGCTATGATATGATATGATATGATGAGGGTTAAATGAAATTAAAATTAGGGTTTTAGACAGTCAACATTAACAGTGAGATTAATCATCAACTCTAAGTAATCACACCAAAAACAGATAATAAAATTTTGATTTGATATTAAAAACAAAAGGCAAAGAATTACACATGAGTCTTTGACAACCTGATCATATACATAAAATGAATTTATTCACTGACGTTAGTACTTAGTAGATCTTAGATGGCTTGGCAAAGAATGGTAGACGTGTTGTAAATAATAACCGAATTCCGCCATTTATTCGGAGCTTTCTCTCTCTTCTTTCTCTCTCTTGATTCATAAATATTTTTTTATTTAATATTTTAACCTTAATTGTTTTGTTTTGAAAATACTCGGTCATCCATTGGTTTTTGGAACACATTGGTTCGATAATAAGAAAATTATAATTTTTTAATTTAAGTATTAAATTTAAAAATTCCTAATCAATTGATTTGTAAATTACGAATAGAAAGACAAAAATAACAACAATAAAATAAACAAAATTAAAAAAGATAAATTAAAATAACAAGGAAAAATTACCTAGAATAATTCAAACTATTCATGATTTTCCTACAATAATCTCACCTATTGATTAATCATGAATAATCTCAACTTTGAAGGGCATTTTCCAAGAGTAAACCCGGTGACCGGATGACTTGCTATAGCAAATTTTATTTTTTTAAAAAAGATAAATTAAAATAAAATGTCGAAAAAAATGTTAAAAAAAAATATTCATAAAAAATTTATGATTTTTTTTTATTATTTAGAAGTTTTTATTTAAGTTTTCAAAAATATTTTCTAATTTTAAATTAATATTTAATTTTTCTTTTTTGGTAAATTACCTACTATAGCAGGTCATCGGGTATCCAAGTTTACTCTAGGAAAATACCCCTTAATGTTGGGATTATTCATGGTTAATCAATAGGTGGGATTATTATAGGAAAATCATGAATAGTTTAGATTATTTTAGGTAATTTTTCCAAATAACAAAACTCTCGTTCTATCAAATTATACCATAGAAGGGTGATTTGTTAACTTCAGTACTTCACAAATAACTGTTATTTACTAAGACGTTCTCAAATTTATTTGTTTGTCTTATATTAGAATGTTTGTCATTTAAAGAATTTTTTTTTACCTATGTGATCTTGGTGGTTTACAAATCAATGAATTAGTTTCCAATTGTTTCTTCTTAAAATTATATTTTTTGCTTGATTTTGAGATTTATTTTAAAAAATTATATGGTAAGGTGGAGAATGTGAGATATATGAAATTCGTTTTAGGACCTAATTATCATTTTTCAATTTTTCTTCCGATATTATCATCAACATTTCTAATTGCTTGAGATTGTTAATGATAGCTTATTGCGCAATTTTAGCTTATTTGGATATAAATAGAGGGTGGGTGGTGAAACCAGCTAAAGATAGTGTTTGGTGAATTAGTTGGTTGAAACAGCTTATTGATACGAATAAGCTGTTTTTGAACAAGCTGCTTATATGAGTGAGTCCATTAAAAATAGTCATACTACAAGAATGTCTCATTTAAGAATTTGTATAATTTTTAAGTAGTGAGCATTAAACTCATCAAAAGGATGAAAAAATATATCTAAAACATTAGAACCCTTTAAATCAACTCAATTCTAGCCATCTTTGTTATTTTGACTTGTTTGTTGCCCTTATTTTCTAATGATCATAAACATGACGGTTCTTTCGAGATAGCTGACTGCCTAGGGGCCCCGAAAATAAGGAGCTTTTAATATTAAATGGTGCTATATAGGTTCAGTTTTGAGCAACATTTTTTAATTATTTGTTTGTAAACCCTTTTTTTACATTTGAAGAAATATAATGTTACAAATACATTTTATCTTGAACTATTTTTCTTGAAGAGAAAAAACTTTTATCTTTTAATAAATAGCGCCATTTTAAAAGACATCACAAAAATAAATAAAGCCTCCAAGATCTTTACTCCGACCCTTAATTGCTCCCACAATAAATATTTTTCTTTTGATTATAAACCCAGTACATAAGGTAACATTTATTTTACAGACAAGGACATTTAAATCACTAGAATAGCAGACTTTATTCAGTACAAGATTGTAAGAACCAGGAGGAAGCATATAAGACAGCAGCACAATCTCAATCGGTAATAGTAATACGTCAAATCGAATGATATAGAACTGTAGAAAGGATGGCTGCGTAAACTGATAAGAGAGGCCCGTTTGCTCTCTAACACCCGGCAGGGTTCAGCTTGATCATGGTGAACAACATTTGTAGCATTATCTGTTTGCATCGTTGCCCCATACGTTATCCCACGCACCAGCAGGTGCGGCTTTTGGTCCCTCGATAAATTTTTGTTCGTTCTGCATGTCTGGTGCTGGCAGTGGAAGTCCGTTTGGACCCATGGGACCAATCATCCTAGCTTTTCTTCTTATCCCCAAAATTCTAAACACAAATCTAGCTAGTTCGGCATATAGCATTCCCCCTCGATCAAAAAGCTGCATCACACAATGTAATCCTTTGTCAATATACTCAACAAGTTCTATGCTACAAAAAAAACACAAGTTTCTTATACGGGAAGCGTAAGTAGCAAAATCATTAGGTTAACTCGATAATAAAGATATTGATCGATTCCTCATAGTGTGATTCTAGTGTCTAATAGAAGGGGACGGGGGATAATTAGATATGTACACCAAGTATACATATACAGAACACAATGAGTTAGTATGATTCAATACCCCCCAATTTCCAACTCTCATGCATCAGGATCCTTTCCTGTCCCGTGTATATTAAGCACAAGCAAATTGCATGTAAGAAGAGTGGTCTCTGCACATGTTTCTACTTTCTCTGTTCAAAATAGAGTCGCTTCTAACAATTTTCCCAAATTTAAAAGCTTAGTTGATTTCATTACAATGCACCGGGATAGTAAAGGGTTCATCATAAAATGTAATAAAGATACTAAAATGAATATTGATGTCAACAAATAACATTTAACATTAGCATTGATATTGTAGAAGTTTACTAATATATTGAAAAAACTAAGGTATTTGCTATATCGACTTATATTTAGAAGTGGACGATGTAATACAGATACATCATTCTTGTCTCCACTACCCTTGTCCCTGTCTCTTCATGGTAGAGTTAAAGCCTATTTATACACAGATAGAATGACAAGTGATGTAGTACCTAGTAACTGAGCAGGTGTCAAGTACACTACTACAGCGCCTGACAGCTGAATCATATTAACATAAGCCACAGCCTAGAGAATGACAGATATACACAGAGGCTTCTGTAATCTCTTGGTCCACATTGGCAAATGAAATATACATCTATTTTGTAATGTTATCATAATAATCATAAATGTGATCATAAAAACAACAAAGATTTAAGTTTAAAACAGTTAAATGAGCTGGATACCTGCAACAGTGCAGACATGAAAAGGTGAACAGATTGTGTATTCTGGTCCACAAGAAAAGATACTCGTCCGAAGAAACCAACCACTCCTTCCATCTGACATCAAAAAAACAACAATGCAGATAGGATAAGCATACACAAACAACATCATGGATTTGTAGTCAATAAATGAGACTTAAACCCTTTATTCATTTTTGAGATCCAGACCCGACTCAGATCGGATGGGTTTCAAAAAATGAGACCCAGACCCTGAAAAAAGGGGCGGGTCTGAGGCAGGTCCAATAGGATCCCGGACCCTTGACCATCCCTAGCCACACCTAAGAGCTGCACTAATTTGCATAAGTTTGTATGCTCAATTGCCCATTCTATTTCCTCCCATGTTTTCATACCCGTTAGCACCATCACTTAAGTCCTTATTAGTCAAAAAAAAATGTGCGCTTTGTAGGATGTCAAATGTCAATCGCTCATATAACTAGGATATCCTTTTTCAAAAGGAACAAAAATAAGACTTCGTAACTATTAACGCTCCCAAGGTAGTGAAAACCATAGTCTAAACCATAATCTGGATATAGTTTTTCTCTATGGACGTAATTCTTAACAGGAAACAATGAGGGATAAGCAAAAACAATCATAGTAACATGCAACTGAGAAACTAGAAAAAAATATATGAATGAAATAAATAAACCGTTCAAACTTTAACAAAACCCAAAAATCAAAAAGATCAAGTGCATTTTACATGCAGAGAGTATGAGCAAGATGTCCTTCAATTATCACGAATTATCTCAGTGCTCAAATCACAGGCTCAAGGACAGGACAGAAATAATATTGAATAATGTTAATACTTACCACACGAAGGAAAGAAATCCAAAACCCAGGTGGAGAAGGAGGTTGATTATTCGGATTTTGAGGTCCATAAGGACCACCCATGCCCATCCCATAACCACCCATGGCACCCCCATAACCACTGTTGTTCATTCCTCCTCCGTACAATCCTCCTCCGTACATTCCAGAACCACCACCATAAAGTCCACTACCATATCCTCCTCTATACATGCTACTACCATATATACCACCAGACATCCCTCCATACCCACCACCACCATATGAATTATACATCCCTGATCCATAACCAGAGTTATACATGCCAGAATTGTAACCTGAAAAGACCATTTTGTGATAATTCCATAAGCATAGAAATAAAGAAGCAACGGTATGATCCAATGCATTTAGATCATGTTCTGGTAAACGTCTCAATGAGCACAAGAAACACCTACCTCCATAATTACTGGATCCATAAGTACCATAACTATTTTCCCAAGCTCTTGTCGGGAGAGGCCTACCAACCGAATTTGTGTTCACAGTAGTATTGCGATCAGAAGTGGAAACGATTTCTCCAGGTTTTGCAGTACCAGAAGCTTCCACGACATCACTTGTGGCACCAGCAGAAGGGGGTTTAAAAGGAGCAGTTCCAGACGACGTTGACCCCATTCTTTCCCAAGGTTTCGGTGGAGGACCTGCTAAAGAAAAGTATCACTCATTGATAAAAATACACTCTCTAGCTTGAAAAAAGCTTCCGCTATTCTACTAAATTCTTTAGCTCAATAAAACTCATCCATGAAGGGGGAAGCTGATGAATTGGCGAGTCGGTCACTTGAGGAGCCAGCCACAAAGCCCATGACCCACCAAGGGAAGAAATACCCATGCTCCAGCAGAGCTATATTAATCTTCCCATGTTTATGTAAGTACAGCAAACCAGTTCCTCACCTGATAGCTTAACTATGTAACCAACTCAAACTCATACTAATCATCTCTGTTCCTCAAACTAGAACTCTTAAGTTTATCTAAAGAACCCAATATTGGACACTTGGACACTTAATTTGGGGGCAAAACCATGTATTTTCATCATTCAACAAGCAATCCGAACAATTGGTTACTTAGAATAGCCAACAGTAAAAAAAATTCCTAATCTATAGGGCTCAAAAACGAAAGCTTAATTTAAAAATAAAAATAAATAATCAAATAAATAAATAATTGCCATTAAACAAAGATCAAGAGCATAACAAATAATCAATCAATTTGCGTAACGAAAACCAGAACCATCAAATTTCTGAAAAAATGAGCTCGGCCTCACCAAAATCAAAAATAAAAACAAAAACCCTAGATTTCCAGAGAATTATCAATGACTGTGACAGAAGAAAGCAAAATTGAAGCAATGAAATCCCTAAAAGCGAAGAGCGTCGATAATCAAAGAATTGTCAAATTGAAGAGAAATAAATAAAGATTTCAACTGAAAAATTACCTCCTGATTGAGATGCCGTCGACATTGGTGAATCTCAAGTTCCTAAATCCTAATGATGGAGAGAAAGCGCCAAGTGAAGAGAGAAAATTAAGGAAAAATTATCCAAAATCATACACAAATAATTGCTTATTATTGTTAGTTTCCCTACCTACTATAAATAAATAAAATTACAATTGTTTTTATATGTCAACACTAATAATTTTGATATTTTTTTATTTTTTGGGCATTTTTTAATTTTGATCTTAAAGGTGTCACTTTTAACCTTAAAAGTATCAATTTTCAAAATTGATTTCTTTATTGTCAAAATTGATAATGCCCAAGAAATTGAAATGTTGTTACACGCGCGAATTAGGCCGGCCCAAATTGATAAACGTTTTTTTAGAAAAATTCAATGTTATCATATGAAAAGATAAATTGTTAATAATAAACTAACATTTGTTTGATCCACTATAAATAAACTTAATTATTATTTATTTTTAATAAATCTACCTATTAGAGTATTTAGTAAAGTTGTTCAAAGCTTACTTGTAAGTCAATAATAAGGAATAAAGAATAGTAGAGTTTTTTTTAGCAAAGTGGATTTTTTAAAATATAAACAATAGTTATATTTATTTTCAGTGGATCGTGCAAAAATTAATTTATTTTTAAGAACTTTTGGGGTTCTCAACAATATCAAATAAAAAACATTGACAGTCTCAATGTTCGTCTAAAATTGAATCAATGAGATTTTTAAACAATTTCTTTTGACGTTGTTGAGATTTAGTAACGCTCTATATTTTGCAATGCAATCCTTCTTTCATACATTTCTCAATACTAGTTAATTCTTTTATCAATGTCAGCATATAATCGGAGAAACAAGAGGTGCACATGCTTCAATAATAAGTTAAGGAGATATTATCTCAAAATGATATGACAATGAAATAAAAGACTTCAATGACTTTTAAAGTGTGCGTGCAATCTTTAATACGTAATACGTGGATATTAGACAAACCATCCCAACAGGAGGAATAGGCGGATGATATTGATGCCACAACCTTACCAATTCTATTTCGGATGCTCGCATAGTCTTTATCACAAGTACCTCAACAATGCGCTACCACGCCCATTGTTGAAGTAGAAGCAATATCTCATAAAATATCCCTCACATTCTTCTTTGCCACTATGCGGTACAAGAAGGTGAGTGTCGTTGTCGATTCCTAGTGTTATGACCCTACTCGCTTCAAATCGTCGAGTAATCTCCACTCTTGTTGACGAATAGTAGAGTGTCGATAGAATATAAAATGTAAGCTCGGGTGTAGTAGCGCATATATGACGATGATGGACCTAAACAAGGAGCAAAGATCGTGACACATTTTGTTCAAGAATTGACATCGAGGGGGTTTTGTGGGTGTCGAGGAAAATGGAAATGGTTAAAAGACAAAGAAGAAAGAATTTGTTAATCTTAACGGTTTTATTTAACGAACACTAAGATTTTCATTGGTTTTATTCTTCAATAAAAACACTAAAACTCTCTTACAATTTTAGAACCATGAGAATCTCAAAGATAATCGGTTGGAACTTGGAACTAACAAATCGATTTACGTGTACAATTTTTAATAAAAAGCTTATCGATATGTATTGAAAATTATTTTTTATTGCTATAATTATATTTGGAGTTTTTCAAATTCAGGTAGGTTAGAGAACAAGAATAACAAAGCCTTAAACTGAAAACTCAAAAGATTGAGACCGAAAAGGAATCAATACAACAGTTTCAATAATCGTCCACACGATATCTTCTTTATTCATTCTGATTTTTTACCATCTCATTTTCGATTTTCAGAAGATAGTTAAAACTTAAAATCAATCATCATTATTCATGACATTACATACGGTAAAAATCGAACCCGTTCTCAACCACTTGACTAACCCAACTTTATCATAGAATTAAAGTTATCATTATTTTATGAAATCATATCAAAAATCACTTTATGGCCTCAAGAGTGTCAAGAGCAAAAATGGCAGATGCAACTTTGTGATTTGAAGCAAATTAATACAACTCCATGAAAGGAACATGAGATGAAAAATGTTCGTTACTCAAAACAATAAAGGAGAACAAGTGTAACAATGAAGAACACTGTCAACAACAACAACGACTCACCGCAACCTGCTGATCATGATTCCATCAAAGACCCCATTTCTTCTCTCGATTCTCGCTTCAATCAAACCCTTAAAACTGTTCAAGGGTAAGGTTCATTTACATCTTTTGAAGATTTGATTTCATTTAATTATCTCATAAATTTCAATGATTTGAACGAATCTTGTGTGTTTTCAATTATATTTGAAGACCCATTTGAGTAAAGTTCTTAGATCTCTGTGTTTGTTTTTTTATTTTTGATGGGAGTAATTACATTTTTCATACTATAGATTTATGGGTAGTTGTGAATGCTATTTTTTGTAATATTGATTGATTGATTGTTTCCCATTGTTCATCAAATTACTTGTTTTTGTTTTGTGCAAAGATATTGGATTTTGGTCTTATTTGTTTTATTATTTGAGAGTTATCATACTTTTATGCTTGTGCAGTTGGATTTCAGGGTTTTATCTGTATAATTTCTTTTTGGGAAATAAAAAGAAAGACCTCCCAATAATTTGATTTGTTCTAGCTTTTGAATTTTTGAAGTTATTTAGGAACTGAATTAGTTTGGAAATGGTTAGTTACCTAGCATTAGCTACATTTCTTGGGAGTTTCTGCATGGAGCAAAGGTCAGCTCTTTGGTTACACTAGTAAGGGTAAGGCAGCTTACATCCCATCTCGCGAATCCCGCCTAGATGAAAGCCACTCAATCATCATCATCATCATACCCAGTGTATCCCGCTCAAAGAAAACTATGATCAGGGTCTGGAGAGGGAGGAACGATGGCATGCTCATACCCTTATATGCTCATACCCATAAGGAGAGTGCGATCAAAGAGTGCCCCGGCTCGAGAACGGTCTTCTAGCAAGAGGAACCTGCAGTTGGCAAATAGAATAGAAGCACACACACAAAAACAAAGATAAGATCAAAGAAACAGGTAAAAAGCGACAAAAAGGCAAAGGATAAAGACGAACGAGGGGTAAAGGGACAGGTTTACTAATCTAAGACTTGGATAAGGCGCTGCCAACTGGCCCTATCCCTGGTCAGGTCCTTGTAGAGGTGAAGTTCATGCATATCACTTTTGATTTGTTCCTCCCACGTTCTCTTAGGTCGTCCTCGACTTCTCTTACCCTCCACTATGATGCATTCGATCCTTCTTACTGGGGCGTCATGTGTCTTTCTCTGCACATGCCCAAACCATCTCAACCTGTTCTCCCGCATCTTTGCGGAGATAGGTGCAACCCTTAACGTCTCCCTGAACTCCTGGTTTCTTATCCTATCCGACATAGTCTTACCACACATCCACCTCAACATACGCATCTCCGTTACTTTCATCCTCTGTTCGAAAACCTTCTTTACGGGCCAACATTCTGTCCTATATAATATCGCCGGCCTAATTGCAACGCGGTAAAATTTACCTTTTAATCGCCTCGGAAACCTTTTATCACAAAGCACCCCGGTTGCTGCTCGCCACTTAAGTCAGCCTGCTTGTATACGATTAGTAACGTCTTCATCAATCTCCCCGTCGCTCTGAATCACAGAACCCAAATATTTGAACATGAAAGCCACTCAATGGCTCATGGTAATGGAGAGCAAAGGTCAGCTCTTTGGTTACACTAGTAAGGGCAAGGTAGCTTACATCCCATCTCGCGAATCCCCCCTAGATGAAAGCCACTTAATGGCTCTTGGTAATGGAACGTTGTATTCTGAAGTGAGCAGCACTCATGGTTGATCGCTTTCCATCAAAAGTGAGGCTGTTAGTCATCTACTTGGATAGTTTTTGCAAACTAGTACTATTGCGCCTAGAGGTGTTCATTTGCGTGATCATGTTGATTTTAGGTTACGTGTATCGGGTCAGTTTAAAATCGGGTCTTGTGTCCGTATTGAATTTTACATGATTGTAAAATTATAATTGAAGTCGGGTCAAATGGATCATCGTGTTTGTTTTGAATACCTCTAATTGTGAGTATAACTTTTAGTATTTTATTCCAATAGAGTCAAACAAACGTGTATCATTAGTTTCCCCGTATATGTAGAATGTCGAGGGCTTGAGGTTTATTGGTTTTTACTCAAGTATGTAAAACATATGGTTTAGAAAGAAAAAAAGTTCAAATATTTTGACTTATTTTTGCTGTGCTGCCTGTGCGTTATCTTTCACTTCTGATATCATGTATATTATAGGCTGCTCAAAGGACGCAGTTTTCCTGGTAAAGTATTGCTGAGCCGCCGAGCAGAACCTTTTGATGTTTCTAGCATGCATCTATCTCCTCGGGATTACAAAAGGAGCTCCTCTCAAAATGATGCAGGACCAAGTAAACACGAGGATAACTCTGTTGAGGCAAGATGAATGAAATCTCCCCCTTCACTTCTGGTGACTTATGGTGTTATTGTACAAACTAATAATCTTTGAGCTGGGATGCAGGAACGTTCCCCAAGCACAGACGATAATGACTCTGATTCTGCTCTACGAAAGTCAAAACCGTCAGTGACTCCTGTCAATACATCTAAAGAGTCTCATAAGACTCCTTTGAGTGCAAGAGCTACAGATTCAGCAAGGGTCATGAAGTTCAAAAAGGAGCTTTCAGTGCCAACAGTTACTTTAGGTACTACAACTATTTTTTTTGGGGTAATGCTAGTTTGTTTTCATATAACGATGCATAAAACAATATGTAGAACTGTACATGTTATTTTAATATGCACCAACGTTAGCAATAGCCTCATAGCCGGGTTTAACCCTCATGTAGGTGTCGTGCTACGTTTTCAATTCAAACTACTAAAAATACATGCTTGGTAATAGCAACTTATTTTGTTGGCTTTTCGTTTATCGCCATACTTTTTATCTAATAAGTAACCAACATCAATTATTAACTTGACCGGATAACCAACATAAAATTCCAACCAAATCGTCCAATATTACTAGCTGGAACCAGTCAAGTGGACCAATTTCCATTACCATATACCTCTTCATTTGTGCTTGCTTGCTTCTTCTCCAGTCTTTCAGACAAAATAATTGAGAGAAAAGAGGCAATATATTTTCTGGATGATTTTTTTTTTTTTCTGTACTTCATTTGTGCATGCTTGCTTCTCCAGTCTTTCAGACAAAATCCCTTGTAAATTTATGAATTGCCCTCTGAGTATCTCTATCCTGAAGTTGCCATGATGCTGCTGTGACTGAGCTCTTGCTATCCCATTTGCCCTTGGTTCCCGTGCCTGGCATTTGTGAACAGAATGGGTGGTTTAGGTCGGGCTATTGCATTCTACATTTACATCTGAATTGAAAGTTTAGTGTATCAAGTTGTAAAGTGACTTTTCCGCGTTTCTAAATGGCTAATTACAATTTAGTATATATCATGAAGTTTCCATCTATGATCTGTGTATGGTGGCTATTGGCTTATGCAACAAACCCTTAACGGCCTATTTGGTAGGTGGTAATAAACGGTGTAATGAGAATGAAAAACTAGTGTAGTTTTAAAATTTCTTGTTTACCTTGATGGTCATGCTTGTCCAACTTCAATCATCTCATTTTCTTCATAAAATTCATTCCAATGCATTACCATTAGGAGAGGTGGTATTAGATGGTAATGGAAATTTGTAAAAAAAAAAAACTTTTTTGTGATCAAAGTTTCATTATCATGGTAATAATATGGAACTTTTGATGAAATTTTACACTATAAATCATTCCCATTACCACCATTTAATACCACTAACCAAACGGGCCATAAAAGCCTTTGTTGCTTTACTCAGTTTATAATTTTAAGTGCGAAATATAAATTATCATTGAGACTTCCCTTCTAATAGTTTGTTTTCCACCCTGAAGAAAAACTACGGGAGCTAGCTTGGAATGGTGTGCCATCTTACATGCGCCCTGTTGTCTGGAGACTTCTTTTGGTAAGATTATACAGTACAATTCTGTGTCTGACTCTTGGATACTTTGTGGCACCTTCCTTATTTGCATGGCTATAAGTATTCAATAGTTGATATTCATTCTTCTTGTAGCTTTTCGCAACAAGTATATGGTGAGGTTTTGTGTTGTTTTTAACAAATGATGCTTATCTAACAAGGTGAATGCATAGGACGTTGTGGTACGTATGCAGCTGGTTGATAATTCTGGTTAATAACCCCCTATGTATGCTAGTCCCCGAGCGGCGATACCCCTTGCTTACCCCTAGGGACGGCCATGATGACATTGTGTGCTTGTGGCAAACTACGTATTTGATTCTATATATGATGCCATTTTTTTATGTGCTCCATGCATTTTTAAAAGACATGATGTATGAAGTACTTATTTTGCTTGTGAAGTGCTTACGTGCTCGAGTCTGAAATCTAATATCTTAGGTTTCCATCTGATTTACTTATTCAACTGTACAATGTATGTACTTTTATTGTTCATAAGTTTGAACATGAACTGACAACAGGGATATGCACCACCTAATTCAGATAGAAGGGAAGGAGTTCTGAGGAGGAAGCGCAATGAGTATCTTGATTCTGTGGCACAGTATTATGATATTCCAGATTCTGAACGTTCAGATGATGAAATCAACATGCTCCGTCAGGTGTGAAGGATAAAGTAGCCCTTTTTTGTGCTTGCTGAAGTCCTGATTAACTTCTTTTTTAAAAAAATAAATTATCGTGAATAATACAACCTTTCGTTAATTTCCCTACAATAATACCAACTTTGGATTAACCATGAATAACACCAATTTAGGAGTATTTTCCTAGAATAATACCAACTTTTGTTTTTGTCAGATAATCTCCTATAGTTTGATTTTTAACATGTTAGGAATATTCTAGGGAACACCCCCAAAGTTGGTATTATTCATGGTTTACCAAAAGTCGGTATTATTGTAGGGAAATAAGCAAACGGTTGCATTATTCATGGTAATTTTCCCTTTTTTTAATTATTTTTTTCAATTAATATTTTTATCGTCTCTCTAGATTGCAGTTGACTGTCCTAGAACTGTACCGGATGTAACTTTCTTTCAGCAACCTGCAGTCCAGAAATCTTTGGAGCGGATACTCTACACTTGGTCGGTAGTAATATTTACTTTCATTTTCATCTTATTAATTGTCAGATCTTCTGTCCAGTGTAAAACTTTGAAAGATACAGTCGTATGTCTAAGCTATCAGTTTCAAGAAGATAGTTTTAATTAAAATGAGGGATATACAATGAATATTATGTGCTGAAACTTCATCTTCAGCTTATTTCCATTTAGAAATCTCTTTAGGTGTCCTGATGCTCATTTTGGCTTGTTTTACATGTAACCAGGGCCATCCGACATCCTGCTAGTGGATATGTACAAGGAATTAATGATCTTGTGACGCCATTTCTGGTGGTTTTCTTGTCCGAACACTTAGAAGGAAGCGTTGATACTTGGTCGACTTTGGATCTATCCGAAGAAAAAGTCGCCGAGGTTGAGGCTGATTGCTATTGGTGCCTTTCAAAATTGCTTGATGGTATGCAAGACCATTACACATTTGCTCAACCAGGAATCCAGAGACTTGTTTTTAAACTGAGGGAGTTGGTTCGGAGGATTGATGGTATGTTGTTAACCCCCTTTTACGTTACTGTTTCTGTCTTTCTCATAACACTGTTATGGGTATAGCATTTATGTCTTGTTGCTGTTCCCAACTTTTGAAATTAAGCTTTGGTATTGTTGCTGATGAGGTTGTATGATGGGTAATATGAGTTTGTGGCCTTTTATCTTAAACTGAGGGAGTTGATTCGGAGGATCCGGATTGGAATAATAGCAAAACCGGATATCCCGCTAACCGGTTTTCTAATTTTTTTTAATATGTAGATATTTTTTCATAAAATTTTTATTTAGGTTGTTAAATTTACTAATTTGTATTATTCTCGGTTATAAGTAAGTTGTAAAACTAATTTATTGTTAATTAATTTAGACTTTTGAAAATTCAACCTTATTTCCAAAATGATTTGTATTCAAAGTTAAAAAAAAAAAGCTTTATTAAAGAAAGAAAGTGGAGTGAGCTTAAATATTTATGTGGATAAAAACGTCAAATCTTAAAAAAAGACAAAAAATAATAATTTGAAAACCGGATATCCGATCCGGATTAAACAGGGTTACTATTCGGTTTTTCGGATAGGAACCGGGTAGTATTTTCACAATCCGGGAAATCGGGTATTCGGATCGATCCGGTATCCGGTTTTCACACCCCTACATGTTACCGCATCATCAGTTTGTTACCGCGATCGTGATCGTTACCACATTTTTACACTACGGTTGTCGGTTAGTGCCCATGGAAGGCTAATAAATCAACTATTGGGAAATGGTGTCTTTTTTATATGTGTGTACTCAAATACCCATTTCGACTTGCACCCTCTAGCCTTCTCATTTTACAATGAATTTGTTTCTCTTTTAATGCAATTTGTGTAACAACCCACCAATATTTAACTACCAAAGTGTGCTAGGAAACCTTAATGATTTAAGCAGTAAATTTTTATTGCTGTTGCATTACACATCAATTGTGAATACGTAGGCACGACATCTGCTTGTCTTTTCTTTTTTATAAATCAGAACAAATATCTGATCTGTTTTCTGCATTTGTCACGGTTCACTTCAGACTCCTCGTCCCCCAGCCCATTTTTCTCTGGTCTTCCATTTTTATGGTTCAAATTTTCTTATTCAATTTTCTTTTTTAATGAAATAATGTAACAGAACCTGTTTCGAAACATATGGAAGAGCACGGTCTTGAGTTCCTTCAATTTGCATTTCGGTGGTTCAATTGTCTTCTAATACGTGAGGTTTGTTTTTCATCCTTTGTTTCGTATTCTTTTATTTTGTATAAGTACTTCCTGGATTAGTTTGAAGGGCATATATTATATAAATAAGAGCTACATATTAGGAGACTAATAAGCAGTGTGCATCGGTCCAGAGCCGGATTGGGGTTGGTTTAGACCGGATTTCAGGACCAGTGATAGACCAGAATGAAAATCCGGTCTAGACCACCGAAATGGGAAATCGGTTTCATCGGATCTGAACCGGGAAACTAAACCATATTTTCCGGTCTAGACTAGGAGCAATAATCTACCTTAATTGACGTTGCCCTGGTTTTCTAGTGTGAACTAACAAACTGAACTTTGTCTTTCTAGATCCCTTTTCCCCTCGTCACCCGCCTTTGGGATACATACCTTGCAGAAGGTGATGCGTTACCCGATTTTCTCGTGTACATAGCAGCCAGTTTCCTTTTAACTGTAAGTCATCTTTCCTAGTGTACGGAAAACCCACGTCATTTTCTTAGTCAAGTGTGTACGGAAAACTTCTTTAACACTCGTTTTGTATTCTTTTACCTCTCAGTGGTCTGATAAAATCATGAAGCTTGATTTTCAAGAGATGGTAATGTTTCTTCAACACCTCCCGACACTGAATTGGACCGATCAAGAGCTAGAGATGGTGCTTTCGAGAGCATATATGTGGCATACCATGTTTAACAGTTCACCGAGCCACTTAGCTAGTTAGTAAATGAAGCAACGATTTTCTTTGAACGTATTTGGTCGTGTATGTGTTCCATTGTATTTGTCCCGTTATAATTTATCATTCTCATTCGGTAACAGATTGGTCTTACCGTTGATTGTGTGGCTGTGTACCATAAGTGTCGATTACTCGGTTCTTCATGGCATAAGGATGTCAACTAGAAGTATGCATTGGCTGGCGGCTTTGATATGTAATTTATGGCATGTCTTACGACATCGAGTTTATATTGTAGAATTTGCTTTCAATTTATATTCTTATCGTTGATGTTGCGTAAAATTTGATGGAAGAAGGGAAAAATCGGGGAAAAAGAGAAAGTTGGATAAAAAGAGAAAAACAAAGAAGAAATCGACTATTTTTGAAGGAACATTAAATTTTTGAACCCGGGTGGCGGGTATCAAGTGGTTTTCTTGTTAAGTTAGTTAAATTTTTATTAACATTCTCACCATTTAGTTCTAACATCAAATGGGTCGTTCATATAGATAATCATTGTTTAAATAAGTTTTCATGAATGATATTCATCCCAAATCACTCGGTTTACAACATCTAACATGATTATTAAAAGATCATATTGTATCGTCTTTGTAGTAAAGGTTTTTAAATTTACCAAAATAAAATATTTGTTCCATCAAGATATAAAAAGTCGCATTTTATGCTGATTTAAGGGATATCACAATCAATTCTCATGACTTTTGCTGATAATTAACAATACGACAACTTCATTACTTCCATCACTGCATTATCAAATTGTGACTACTACCACATTTTTTAAGTGTAATTAGAATCAATTCATAGAAATTATAGTCAAGGTCTAAAGAGAGATGTAAGACGACAAACATGTCTATAATGGGGGATGCGGCCAAATGATCCTTCAGCTTGAAAAAGACATGCAGAAAAAAGTAAAGCAAGACAAGATAAGATAAAAACACAAGGCGATGCACGATAGAAGATAAGGATAATTACATGACCAAAGAAATATAAAAGCAATCATAAATGTCTGAACTAGAGGTGTTCAAAACAAACCCGATGACCTGATATTCAACTCGACTTAATAACTGAATTTGATTTGACCCAACTTAAAAAAATAGATTTACAATTATATAAAAACTTATGTGTACACACGACTAATTTTAAACGATCGAAAACACCTGATTTAAATCGACTCAATGCTCAAATGAACCTGCTAGCCTCACCAATAAACAAAGGCAGGTCGGTCCTAGATATTTTAGGGCCCTAGGCGAAATAGCATATTGGGACTTTTTTCCTTAGCAATTTATAATATATGGACCTTCTACCACCATTAATTTTGCTTTTTTGACATGGGGCCCTGAACGACAGTCCTTATTGCTCATCCTTAAGGCCGACCTTGAACAAAGGTAACACATTTTGGTTCATGATGTTCCACTCATGCACTTCTCGTGCATTTGCAATAATTGATCGGTAACTCCTAATTTATTACCAATTCTTCTCGTGATATTCCACCGATTAAACCTCATGTTCTTTTTTCTACCATTCCCATGCATTACATATTCTATTCTTAAACTTAAACCCATCAACAAAAAATAACATTTTGCATGAATGGATGCATTGTGGAATTTAGAGGATAAATTTAAAATATCCACAAAAAAATCCATAGTTTTACTAGTTTGCACCACAATATTAATCCTAATAGTATGTTTTACCCTTATTTTTCTTAAACTTAAGACTAAGTCTTCTCAAAGGAACAAAATTGCTAGCCATGACTACTACGACAACAACGACAACGACACAGAGTCGATGATAGCAAGTATGACATCAACAACAACAACGACAACAACAACATCCAAATGCGGGATGATGGATGTACGAAGTATATTGTTGGGATCGCCTTGTTGGAGCGTAGCGAATAAGTGGTGTTATGAAGATAAAAGTTGTAATTGGGAATTATCAAATAATAATAATAATAATAATAATAATAATAATAAGATTATTAAGTTAAATTGTTATGGTTGTTGTGGTGGGTCCAAATTGTTGCCTGTTTGGCAAAGGCCAATATTGATGGGGGTTAAATGTAAACTTCCAAGATATAGTGGTTTGATTTTGTATGATGAAAGAGGTACACCACTTCCTCATCGATATCATCATCATCATCATCAAAGATCTACTCATGTTTCATCGTCTACTTACCAGGTAAATAATAATGTTAATATTCTGGGCCTCAACCATCAACTTAAGCTTTTTGGTTGAGTTGGTTTCTTGACATGGTATCAGAGCCAAAATGACAAGAGGTCACGGGTTCGAATCTCAATCACCCTTCCTTTAAAGTGGAATATTTAGCGCCAGGTTTGAGGAGGGCATGTACTGCATCCACACTTTTAGTCTAATGGGCTCTCGTGTGAGGGAGCGTGTTAGAGTATATAACATATCCTGGAGCCTCACCCGTCGACTTAAGCTTTTAGTCTGATGGTTGAGACCTCAGGATATATTATATACTCTAATAAATAATTTTCTTTATTTTATTTAAAGTGTTCGATAAAATAGTTTACTACTATATTATGTAATTTTAGCTTATTTCACATAATATATATATGGATTGGGTGAATAAACTATCTACATAATCTTATGTAAATTAGCTATTCGAAGTATCTTGTTGTTATGAATAAATTATTTTTAAACAAATATTGTTTCTAACAATTGGTCAAACTTGTTGATAAAACTAGCAACTCAAATTAGTCGCTTCAAGCTGCTATTAGCTATTAACTATTTTATGATAATTCACTTATTTAGTTGACCTAAATTAAGGCCGGTTCTAAGCATAGTTGGGGTAGCCGATTGTTTAGGGCCCCAAAATAAGGGGCATCAAATATTAAATGATGCTATTTAGCTTCGTTTTTAACTACACTTTTTAAGTGATTTATTTTTTAACTTTTTATATTTATTGTAATTTTAGAATATAATATTATAATATATTTCGTCTTGAATTATTTTTCTTGAAGTGGAAAATATTTTATCTTTTAATATAATATAATGAAGTCATATTTTAAAAGACATCGTAAAAATAAATAGTACGTCTAAAAAGGCTATTGACCTAAATCTTAGTGAACTATACTTATTTTATGATTTTTAACTCAATTTTAAACTATTAATTTTTATATTACTAATAAGAAATTATATTTTATTATCATGTTGCAGGGAGTTGCTGAGAGCACTACGACAACAATGCTTATGGACTTGCTATAATCAGGACCGACCCTGAGAATTCAAGGGCCCGGGGCGAAAAAATAATGTATAGGGCCTAATTATTCGCTTTTTGGTTGATAATTGTACACGTATAATTCAATAATTAGTAAATAAAATAACAATTTAATCATTATAACACTTTGATTAGTTAAATACACAATTTTATCACACAAGGTTTCAAGTTCAATATATATGAAGGCAAAAGTTGTCTACTTTTTTCGTGGGCCCTGAACACAGGCCCTTCTTGCCCTTGCCTAGGGTCGAACCTGGCTATAATGATGATTATTCAACTTTGACGTGTTTTGGATGTGAACTTGCAAATCATATCATACATACATACAATACTATAAAAATGCTGGAAATTTTCAAGTGTCATCCTCTAAAGAGCCATGACAAATGTAATTATTTTAGTAGATGATAATTGATTACATGACAATATTTACCTAATTTAGAATTTGATTATTTTTAAAATACATACAATACTATAAAAATGCTGGAAAATTCCAAGTGTCATCCTCTAAAGAGCCATGACAAATGTAATTATTTTAATAGATGATAATTGATTACATGACAATATTTACCTAATTTAGAATTTGATTATTTTTAAAATTAGAGCTAAATTACGTATAACATATTTTTAAAATGGTGGAAAATTCCAAGTGCTATCCTCTAAAGAGGCGACAAATGTAATTATTTTAATAGATGATAATTGATTACATGACAATATTTACTTAATTTAGAATTTGATTATTTTTAAAATTAGAGTTAAATTAGGTATATTATGGGGTGTAATTTATTATAGCAATTCTAAATAACTAAACTAGAATTTGACATATTTAATTCAATGAAGAAGTGATATATTGAATAAGTAATTATAAAATATTAGTATTTAATTTTTGCTTTAAAAAGTCATATATTTGATAAATTTAATCACGATCGTATATACTTACATTATTCTTTAAAGTTATATTTTTATATATTTCATACTCATAAATTTGTGAATTGCACGGATTTCTATACTAATAGCCTTTGTTGAAGACATTTATCAATTGTTGTACTTATGTAGTCATGCTTGACAATCATCATCATCATCATCATCATCATACCCGGTGTTCCCGCACATAGATACTCTATGGTCAGGGTCCGGGGAAGGAAGGTCGACGGCGTCTCATACCCATAAGGAGAGGGCGGTCATAAGAGTCCTTCGGCTCTAGAGGAGTCTTCAAGGATAGGACCTGCAAATATAAGAAAACCTGCATCTTATACTCACGTTAGCCAAGCATAGAGATCATATAAAAATTTATACAAATTTATAAACGATACAGGTAAAAGAGGCAGTGAATAGCGATGGCAAAAGACACAGAACAATAACAAACTAGTCTAGTAATCAAAGACGTGAATAAGGCGCCGCCATGTGGCTCTATCCCTAGTCAGGTCCTTAGAGAGGTGTAGTTCGAGCAAGTCACGAGTACGCTCCTCCCACGCCCTCTTAGGTCTTCCCCGACTTCTCTTGCCTCCACTATGATGCGTTCAACCCTTCTCACGGGCGTCATGGGTGCTTCTCCGCACATGCCCAAACCATTCGAGCCGTTTCTCCCTTGCAGAGAGGTGCAACCCCTAACTTCTCCCTAAACTCCGGTTTCTAATCCGTCCATCCTTGTCTTACCACACATCCATCTCAGATGCATCTCTTACATCCATTCTCGCTTCGAAAGCCTTCTTTACAGGCCAACACTGCTCGATACAACAAAGTCCTAATCGCAACGCTGTAGAATTCTCTTTTAGTCTACTAGGAAATCTTTTATCACACACGACCGTCGTCTGCTCTCCACTTGAGCCAACCTGCGTATGCGTTAGTAACGTCACCCTCAATCTCCCCATTGTTCTCAAGAACTGAACCCAGATATTTAAACTTAGACGCGCATGCAAGAGCTTCTCCCGATGGACACCTCGACTCCTATCGATTCGTCCCACTAAAGTCACATGCGATGTATTAGCTCGTTTGGCGACTTATCGCATCCCTAGCCTCCAAGGCTTCCCTCCATTCTTCCAATTTATTATTAGCCTCCTCCTTAGTTTCTGCGGCCAAAACTATATCATCGGCGAAAAGCATACACCATGGTACGGTCTCCCAGATGGATTTTGAGATTTCATCCATAATCACCGCAAAGATGAAAGGACTAAGTGCTGATCCCTGATGTAGGCCCACTCTAATACGGAAAGACTCTGTTAGCCCCACCGGTGTCTGAATGTTGGTCGAAACTCCATCATACATGTCCTGTATTACCTCAATATATCTTGATGAAATACCTCTTTTCTTGAGGCTATCCCAAACGATGCTTCGTGGTATGCTATCATATGCTTTCTCCAGGTCGATGAACACGAGATGCAAGTCCTTCTTTCGCTCCCGGTACTTTTCCATTAGTCTCCTCAAAATATGAATCGCCTCAGTTGTTGATCTCCCCGGCATGAAACCAAACTGGTTCTCCCTAATCACCGTCTCCCGTCTAACTCTTTTCTCAATAACTCTTTCCCACAGTTTCATAGTGTGGCTTAGGAGTTTGATACCCCTATAGTTCCCGCATTCTTGTGCATCGCCCTTTTTCTTGAACAAAGGGATAATTGTGCTGATCCTCCACTCCTCCGGCATCTTACTAGATCTCAGGATAGCATTGAAGAGATTAGTAAGAAATTGAATGCCCTCTTCTCCTAAGCTCCTCCACACCTCAATCGGGATATTATCCGGTCCAACTGCCTTAAATCTCCCCATCTTTTTGAGGGCTTTACTTACTTCACCCTTGGTTATGTCACCAAAAGCCCTACAAACCTGTGTTCTTTGCGTGTCCGAAGTCTGTCGACTTTCCTGTGTAGGGCCCCTTGACATATTTAGTAGTTGGGAGAAATACTGATGCCATCTTAGTTTGATGTCCTCTTGTCTAATGAGAACCCGTCCACTCTCATCCTTGATATACTTCACTGCCCCCAAGTCTTCCGTCTGCCTAGATCTGGCTTTAGCTAACTTGTAAATATATTTCTCCCCCTCCGTGGTATCAAGCTTTTGGTAGAA
This sequence comes from Amaranthus cruentus, assembly GCA_019425755.1. Lineage (NCBI taxonomy): Eukaryota > Viridiplantae > Streptophyta > Magnoliopsida > Caryophyllales > Amaranthaceae > Amaranthus > Amaranthus cruentus. The sequence continues at coordinate 5,594,094 of CM033463.1, read as the reverse complement.
GGCTTCAAAGGCATGACTCTTTGCCTTTGCGACTGCTTTCTTCGCCTCCCGCTTCGCTTCTTTGTACGACTCTTTCATTTGTGCCCTAACTTCCTCCTCCGTACAGGCAATAAGCTCCTTGAATCTCTTGTTTTTGTTCTTTATCTTCTCTTGCACCTCCTCGTTCCACCACCACGATTCCCTGTATTCCCGTTCCTTTCCTGTCGACACCCCTAGCGTCTCCTTCGCCACCGTACGAATGGTTGTCGCCATAGATTCCCACATTTGATTTGGATCGCCTGTGATATTAGGGTAACCTAGCGCCTTGATCTTGCTTGATAAGGTTGCTCGTAGTCATGCTTGACAATATAAATATAATATTTATTATCATAATATTTTTATATTATAGGGTACGCGAAAGGTAAAATAACTCATGATTAATTCTTAACCTAATCTGAAAAAGTATACTTGCTGCTATCTGACTGAAACAAGTTTTGATGCTCATATTCATCATAATATTATTATTATGACATACTTCAACTTGCACTTATACACCATTTTGCGAATCGTAAGCGTTTGTTGGATACTTTATATCTAAATTTATACATAACAAAGAAAAACAAAAATTAATATTATAAAAATGTGCAATGAAACGAATAAAACAAAATTACAAATGACTATTTTTTTTCGTACACTAATGACAATGTGTAAAATACCATAAAATATAATCAGTGCAAAATTTCTCTATGGTGCATCTAAAAAAAAGGAAGAAGTATAACTTTTAAATCTAATTTACATCATTGACCTATAATTTTGTGACATACTCTCTCTTATTCACTATTGTTATCCAATTCGGTCTTTGCATGGACGTAGCACATTTGACAATGTACGTATTCAATGTTAAGTTTCTCTAATTGTGAACTATTAAAATTTTTTAAAAAGTTAATATTGATAAAATTTAGGAAAATCCACCAATGTTTTAAAAGTGTTGAAAGATAAGGATTTGAGAATGACTTCCCTAACATTTTGTCATTCTCAAATTCTTCTTTGATGAATCCATATTTGAAATCTACAATTTAAAATGCAATACTTGTTCCAAAACGCAACATTAAAACAATTCCCTTTCAATACTTGAATCCATATTTGAACTAAAATATTGTCTTATATGGTTGTTGATTCATGTTCAAAGTAGAGAGTAAATTTCAGTTTATGTGAGAAAGTGTTATCCGAGTATGCTTTGTTGTTTTAGAGACAGTTAGAGTCATTTCTGGGTTCTGGTGTCTTCATAAGATTTGTTGACCTTCGAGTCGCCGTCGCGTAGGCACTTGAATCGCTCCAAAATGAGTTCGTATGAAAGAGTTATGTTCAAAATAGTGAAATACTAACATGCTGTCAGGAAAATCGACAATAAGCCTTCTATTTTGCCAATTTCGAGACCTTCTGATTGTTTCTGGGTTTTAGTGTCTTCATAAGAATTGTAGAGCTCTGGCCTCTGAGTCATGGTCGCGAACACCCACATAAGTTGGTATTATTCATGGTTAATCAAAAGTTGGTATTACTGTAGGGAAATAAGCAAAATGTTGTTTTATTCCTGATAATATTTCCTAAAAAGTATTGTATGAAACCGTCTCATTATACGACCTATTTCTCAAATTAATCACATTAAAGTCGTAACTAATCAATATTATAAGTGATCATTTTGAGACAGTACGTGTACATCGCCATCATGTCTCATTTGACAATTTGTGATACCAAAACCCAAAACCCTTGATAATTTGTTCGTCATCTCCCTCATTTCCCTAATTCATCAAAGGAAGGTAATTTCTCTTCCCAAAACCCAGAAATGACAATCCACTCAGTGGTAATCCAAAAACTCCTAACAACAAACGCCCATTTGGGTCGTCGAATCACTTCACACCATTTCAAGCCCTTCATCTATGGCTCTCGTAATGGAACCTCCATTATCGATTCCGACAAAACCCTAATTTCACTTCGTAATGCTCTCGATTTCATGTCTCACCTCATTCGGGCCAAATCTCGCTTCCTTTTTGTCAATACTAATCCTCTTTACGACGACATTTTCGATCATATGACTCGCAAAATCGGCCATGGTTCCTTTCTTTCTCCTTACTCTCAGTACTGGCGTCTTAGTGGGTTTTTGACGAATTCTGCTAGCCCGAAAAAGTTTCGATCCAGGAATAAGAAGATATGTTTTGCTCCTGCTCAACCTCCTGATTGTGTTGTTGTTTTGGATTTTGAGAGGAAAAGTTCTGTTATTAATGAAGCTACTAAGCTTCAGATTCCTATTGTTGGTTTTGTTGAATCTGATGTATCCAGGGAGGTTTTTAATAAGATTACGTACCCGATTCCGTGTAATGATTCTGTTCAGTTTGTTTATACTGTTTGTAATCTGATTACTAAGACTTTTCTGTATGAACAAAAAAATTCAAAGTTGGGTGATGTGCATATTGATGCTAATGTTTTTGCTGATGCAATTGGTAATGCCGATGCTGAAACTAATGCTGATGGTGATGCTATTACCAATGCTGCCGATACTGATGCTTCTCCAAGGTATGATGTACATTTCCTTTTAAAGTTTATTCAGTCTAGTTTTATTTGTAGACGATCACATGAGTTGAAATCTTGGTTATGCAGTAATCTCATTTATTTAAGACTTTTGGCATTGTTGTGCTTGTTATTTAGTTAAAAGTTGATTTTTTTTTTTGAAATGTGCATTTAGAAATTGATTTGGTATTTATGTTATCTAGTTGGATATATATGGAATTTGGGAAAATTTAAATTTTTAGCATCACACCCTCTCACCCTGCTAGGGAGTCACATTAGTGGAACTGTGGCTATGTAATTTGTTACTTGGGACTTGGGAATTCATGGAGTTTTCGATTTGGATTATTTGGGGAAAAGCAAATCGAGAAAGGGCAGCTTGTGGAATTATGGTAGTGAGTTTAGCTCTGATTATACTGATCATTTTGATTGACCTCAGATGAGTATTCATAAGAGTTTCTTTGCACACTTCTTTTTTTGTGTGTATTCTATATGGAGTATATTACATTGACTTGTATTTGATTTATGTACATTAGGATTGGGTTAAACAGAAGTGGAATGACTCTTCTTTCATAGGCATTTTGTGGAGATTAATCTCATTTGGGGACTATTTTCTCCATAGAGAAAGAAATTTGAAGAATGTTACTTTGTCTTGAGAAATAATTACACATAATTTATCTTTTAGTTTTGGTTTCCATTGTTTGGTTATCTGACAATACTACTAGGAAGGAAGTGTGAAGAGGGGCAAGAAGCTAAGTGAGGTGAATGGGTTGTATTGGAGTAGAAAAAGAAGGAACGCTCACGTTTGCAATGGTGTTTGTACTTTATACTTCTCTATGGTCCAACTTTTCCCTAAACTGTGAGATGGTTTCCTAGAGCAGCTGATTTTTTATTTTTTATTATTATTTTTTTGATTCTGAAGCAAATTATAGCGACTATGTTGCTAAAAGAGCATTTTTCTCAATTAAATGCAAGCTATATCATAAGTTAGTTTCTTCTCTCGGGGGTGAAATGTTGAGTATGCTATAAATTTAGTGTATGAGCTGTAGGTGAGATTATTTATGTCAATTTATATTTCATGGAGTTCGGGAAATTAATTTAGTGTTGCTTGAGCTTTGAATTTGTTGATTATTTTGGATTGTTGTAGTTTGTAGATATGCTTCTTTTGTTGTGTTTAGTTTGAAGGACTTTGACCATAAGGCTTGTGGAGCCTAACTTTGCCATTTGGTGGAGGGTTTCCTAGGGTTGTTGGAGTTTTACTAGATCATGGCATTCAAAGAATGTGTAAAGCACGTAACTAACCACTAAATCTAGTATATGAATAAGTAAGGGATTGAGTCCACAAGGAAATAGATCACCAGTCTCGACCATGATGTAGGTCGATGTTTTGTTTAGGGTTGGTTGATTGATTTGACTTTAAATGGTCTTTGAGTTAAATAATTAAGGACAAATACTAGGGATAACACGTCAACCACATGCAATGGTTAAGTAACATTGAGTAAGTCACACATTGGAGTGCTAGCTTGGTTTCCACCCCTATGGAACATCCATAACCGATTCAACTACAATTGCTCCATAGATGTAGAGCCACTGCTTTGTTTCCCACAGCTTGCACTAGAGGTGTTCATGGGCGGGCTTGGGTGGGTAGCGGACCGGGTAGTACCTAAAATATCTACCCGCGGGCTCAATTTTTCGAAACCCTGCCCGCATTTGCGGGCATATTTTTTTGTCGCTACCTGCCCATTTTTAAAGCGGGCAGGACCCGACGTATAAGCGGGCATTTATTATATAAAATTAAATCATAAAATTAAGTTTTCATAACAATTAAAATACAATACATTGTCCAAAATACTCAAAATACATAAAAAGTCTCAAAATACTCAAATTACATGAATATAAACATTATGTTGGATAATCCAACAAAAACACTCCATCATCAAATTATCTTACTGTGGAGTACGAACTTCAAACATATACCTCTCCAATTATAATAAATTAAAAAAATTATTAAAATGGGTATGGACTTTAATTACTAAAGTTGGGTATGTAGTACTAGACACTAGATTACTAGTTTCATAGCAAAGTAGGAAAGCTCTTCATTGCAAAGCAGAGCACAGGCCTTTAACATGACATTTGTTTGTCACACTTTTTTAACTCATTGTTTCCACCTGTATAAATTTGGCCTTAAGAAACCCTGTTATAAGGATGCAGTAATTCAATTATTTTCACTTTTAATTATTATAACTGTTTGAGTTCAAGAAGCTTGCTATTAACATCTAAATGCTTTTGTATTTCCCTTCCAAATCGTCCTAATTTGGTGTATATCTTTAATTACAGCACAAAGGATATGCACTTGAAATTCACCATGGATTTCTTTCACATTGTTCTCCAGTTCTCCTTCCCTTTCCCCCTGGTGGTTATTTTTAGCTCTCAATTTTGTCTCCATTACCCCCAATGCCATTACCATTAAATGGCTTTCACCTAGGTTGGGGTTTGGGGGCTCGGGTTTACTCTACCTTATCCTTGTTAGCGATAAAAATGCATATTGCAAATGTTTCTTCTGATCATTTCCTTTTATTCTAAAGGAAATCTATGGTTATCTTGTTTATCGTTGCTTCTCTCGTATTGTTCAGTGTTCTTATTGTGTTACCTTTGGTGTTGTAGTGGTGAAGCAAAAGTGACAGATGGTGCTCAATCTGCCGAGGAGATGAAGGTTGTTCAACCTTAATGCTGTTTCAGATGGTATCAATCTGATCTTAAAAAACATACTCTTGTAATTGTGCTCTCAACTCATAAGTAATGTTATTGTTTAATTTATACAGACCATACTGGGTGGATTTCACGAAATAGTTAGGACGAGCTCGGGATCAGTCAATTGTGAAACAGTTGCTGCAACGCAGCAGACTTTCTTAGGTAGAACGTTATGATGCTCGAGATTTATATACATGGTGGCTGGTGCTGATATTTCATTTCATAACTATTGAAATTCAATTTTGTAAAAATTGCTTCTTGTATGACCCCTTTTTCTCATGTTGCAGAAATTTCATGCAGTTTTATGAAACCATAATAAACCATTTCTGCTCTTTAGAACACAAATCATCTTGCAGTAATGCTCTAGTTGTTCCATTGTCAAGTGCTAGACTGAATCATGTTTTGGTCTGGATCTTGAAATTCTTTTATGGACAGATGGGTTTATAAAGTTGTAATTTCCATTTCAATTGTGATAATTTTGGACAGATTTAAATTACAAATTCTATTAAAATCAAAACATTTACTAAGAGTATGTAATTGCTTGATTATTACTTCATTAAACATGGGGAACTATTAGAGTGAAATATTCATGTGAGATATTCCTCAAATATTTTCTAAAAATCATCCACATCAATGAAAATAATGTCAAAAATGAGTCTTGTTTTAGTTGGAGCAAATTTTGCTTTTTTCTGATAAGATTTTAGATTTAATTTTCACCTATTACTCTTATTTTCTCAGTCTTATTCTTTCTCGAGCTGGGAGGTTTTTTGGCCGTGATCTCCTTCTCTCCCCAGACCCTGACCATAGTTTTCTATGAGCGAGATATACTTGGTATGATGATGACGACTCTCATTTTCTCGGTCTATCCTAAAAAAAATCATGTAACTTAATAAGCAAAGGAAGTTAGTGGTTTGTAATTTTTATTTGGCAAAATAGCGAATCAATAAATATATGGTTTGTAATTTTTATTTGGCAAAATAGTGAATCAATAAATATATGTACACCCGTATTTATTCATATTTGTATCAGCACTTACCAAATCACTACATTTGCTCTTATGTACTTTTTATTTATAATCCATCATTAGCTGATTTTGGTAATTATTTGTCATAAAAACTTTACCCTTCTCCATTTTCATCCATAGAGAGATACCAATGGCCATTGCCAGTGATTCTCGGTCCATCTCAGAGACAGGAAATCCTAGGGAAAGTTAGCCATCATCCGATAAATCAAGCGGTCGCATGGTAGTTTGCCATCGACAACATACCTAAATCAAGGCCTTTAATTAGGATTTGAATCGTAAATAGGGCGTTGATGGATATTTTAAACAGTTCATATGTCACGTCCTAAAATCAACTCCATTCTCCTTACAATGCCTTCGGACATCATGATTGAATCAACCGAGGCTCCGATTCAGAAGCAACTGTTTTTTGATCTCTATAGAAACTAAATTGACACTATTTCACATTAAATAAGCCGAGTTTTATACATTTCGGGTCATGTAGCAAGATGTACAAAGAATCGAAACGGAGCTGTAGCTTCCGTTTCATGTCACACACATAGGTAGTACAAAATCAAAATCGATGTTGATCACTCTTCCTCTGTCTCGAGGCCTGGTATGTATTCCAAGCTCACATCAAATATGACAGGACTACTTGGGGGAACTCGAGGCCTTCCGGGAGCTGATGTCAGACCCTTTGGAAATGCTAACTGCTCGATAGAAGAAACACTAAGAATAAGCTTTCATTATCCAAGCTATAGCACATAGATCATTTACACTTAACTATATTGTACTAAATAGTCATTACCATCTCTATGCATGAAATTTACGAAGTTTAACCTGTTTGATGATGGAATGCTCTAATATGAACCTTCGGATGACAGGCAATTATCCGTAGAGTGAAATGAAATCATGTACATTTTTTACATACATGAAGTTGCCGAAGATGTTTGTTGATTTCTATTAGGGTTTAATCGAAAACTTATTTGAATCTGCTATCAAAAGATTGCATACATCCCCATCTATAGGTGGGAGCCACCTGATGACATTGTGATAATAGAATGATGTGCACAATGGTAAGTTACCGTCTACCAAATGGTAACTTAATACGATACACCTAAAAAGATAAGAATAAGACTAGAGATGATCAACTTTAGAACCTAATTACAAATTCATGGAAAGGAAAAAAAAAATGCTCAGAATATTTTTGTTGTTTTGTAGAATGGTAGTAACTAATAAGCGAGCCAGACCTTTTAACAAAACCGAGTCGTAAAAAAAAAGCATGAAAGCTTAGAAGTAAAAAGTGCAACCAAACATTTAAAAAAAAAAAAAACAGGCAAGGTGTAGTAAAATGCTCACTGGTCCAGGGATGTAGAGTCGCCGTTTACCACCAACTTTCATGCTAAGAATTCCTTCATCTAGTCCTTTGATGACCTATATTAGCATGTAATTATGTTAGATGTTATTGATAAAGCTCGGGTCTGGGTCGATCATTAGAATCACAGTGAGAGGAAGTTCACTACTCTAGCTTTAATTAAGTGAAGGCCACGATTTGAAATCATATAGATTTAGATTATCATCATATCCCCAGTATATCCCGCTTATAGAAGCTATGATCCGACCATACCCTTATCAAAGGAGATAATAAATCTAGATTATCTGAAGAATAAATCAAGGCCGTTACCTGGCCAGAGCCAACTCGAAAGATGTAAGGCGTATTCTTCTCTAGCGAACTGCAGTAATAGTTCATTTGGTAAAACAAACTGATACATACATGATATATCTCAAAAGCTAAGAATAGAAAGAAACTGCAGAAATCCCAATCGGATGATCAGCGATACAAATGCTCATGCAGCTTTTTACGAGGAAATCGCCATTTATGCATGGTGAATAACCTTTTTGAACTATATATGGATTGACTTCATTCACCTAAAGTTATGCGACAAGCGTACAGTTTTGCAACTTATAGCGAAAGCAGTCCAAAATCAAGAATTTAAAACTTAATCTTTCCACTTTACTTATCATCGTATTAGTGGACAAAACTAGAGATATAGTCAACGCAAAGTTAGAGATGTGGAGATAGACATTATAATCAAGATTTTGAACTAACCGGAATACGACAAAGTATATGAAATGTCGTTTTGGCATGAAAGACCATATCAAAAGTATTGTTGAAGATATGGATGACCTCCTCTAAGTAAGATATTGATCAAGAAGTAAAACGTGGGCGACTTATATGGAGGGATGCAAGGCAATATTATGCACCTCAGGTGTGTCACTAATCACTATAGAGAGAGGAGACTATTGTGCTGCAGAAAACTAGTATTACTATACACGGGCACAATGCTGGGCTATTAGAAAAAGATCATTGTAAGAAGACGGAGGCATCTGATGCATATGTTAAGGCGAATGAAACATAACCTATGAAATAGAATTTGAAATGAAGATACAAGTAAAGTTAAGGTGTTGCAGACATTGAAAAACAAAATGTAAAAAATAACAAAGTCCAAGACTCCAAGGTGATTTAGTCATTGGCAACAAAACGGAAAATGTACTAGTTAGAAAAGTGAAATATCAGAACATTAAGGAGCTTAGAAGAGGAATAGGTAGGCCGAAATGATGTAGAAAACAAACGTACACGAATAACTTAGACTTGTACGAGCATATGACAATAAATAAATTTTAGTGGAGAAGATATTTGTAGATGATCATTGTAATTCATTTTCTTATTTGTAGATTTGTATTAAATTAGACGGAATGAAGTACACTTTTTGTTATCGAAAATTCCTTACGTTGATCTTTTTGGGTGACATAGATGACCCCATATGTTAGAATCGACTATTTCCATCTTATGAAACGAAAAATTTTCAGATAAGTTTATACTTCAAGAGCCTAACCAAGGTTGATTCACATCTAAAACAAAGGTGGGTAATTCTGCAGAGAATAGTTTTCTTTACCTATCAAAAATCTGCCCAGAAGGAACCATTGCAACATAATTTGCAGCAACCTACAATCAAATAGACCAGATGAAATTACCAAGAGTATTCTGTATATCAAGCGAATATATCAGAACAATATAAATATTCCATTCTCCTCCTTATCTTAATGATTTTTTACGTGGAAATGAGAAAGGACGATTTTAATCAAGCATTTACATAAACCTTAATCTTCAAAACATACGAATAAATCTTAACAATTCTAATGGAATATATCTTAATCTACGATTTTAATCAAGCGTTTATAGATTACCTGAAAGCCTATTGGTGGACTTGGACCATCACCAACCTTGATGTCTTTGTACTGCAAACCAGACTCTGTGGTCACCATAGGTACCTTTAACAGGAGACAAAACACTTTTTACTACAACGAATATCAAGGACGATCCATATGCAACTTATTTGAATATCAATTTAGACATCTATCAAAGTGAACAAAGTTAGAACGCATGGACTCATAATCAATGCTTTAGAAGGTGGTTGTTAATCGATATGTGAAACTTAAGAAAAACAATGTCTTACATTCAAAAAGCTTCAGCTTACAGAGTTAAAATTTAAGTGAAATGATGATTTTGTTTCGTTCATTACCCTATGCCGCTATAAGACTCCAACAAGTTATGCAACAACAAATGCACACCATCTGAGAACCACAAATTTATTGATCCGAATAGAAGAAAGAAGCTATAAAGTCTCAAGTAAAAGGTACAAGCAATCTCACCTACATTTTCAAGCTCCTTCTCACAGGCATCATCACATAGTTTCGGCTTTTCCTCTGCAGGCAATCCCGCAGCCTTTATCTCATGGGAGTCTATGACAAGATAAGATAGTCCAAGAAGCAATCCAGCATGCCTGCGTTTGCATAGATTCAACCTAGGTCCACCCACAGATGTTGGTTCAGGCGCATGCTTCGCGTTAGAACATCGGATTTTAAGATTCTGTGTAGTGTTTTTCACCTTGTTGTAAAGATTGGTGGTACCACTTAAAGCTGCAAATGAACCTAAATTAGTCAAGAAATCGTTAGACATAGTTGAGTGCCAATTACGAAATATGATTCATTCAATTCTAAAGACACAAAACTATATTAGATTGTGTTTGGATATTATAAGGGAAGCGAAGAAAGGGGAAGGAGACAGAGTAGAGGGAACAGTGGTGACTTTTCTTTCCAAATCTTTCCATCCTTGGGAGTAATTTCTTACAAAATTCGAAAAAAATATATCCCCTTTAATTCCCTCTCCTCCATACCCCTCTCCTCTCCATTGCTATCCAAATAAAGAAATTCCCTTCTCTCCGTTCCCATCTATTCCTTTTCCTACAATTCCTTCTATCCAAACCTATATTCCTTGGACTCGAGTACTGATGTCCGGATACTGGTACGTGTCCAAGTGTCAGACACGTTTAAATATTCAATTTTATGCCTAAAATGAAGTGTCTGCGTGCCATACCAATATTCGAGCTTCAAAGATCGGACAGGGCAAGTGAAGTATAATGAAGGGTCCGAGTAACATAGATCCAAACAATGCACTTGAGTTAATAGAATGAATATGTAACAATCTTAAACCAAATTACCAAATTCGTCTGCACGAGTATGATCACTATGTCTAATAACTTATCATTTCCAAAAGGGATTATGCAGAACAAATATGCCAAACCAACTTATAGAGCGAAATAATGTTCAACAATAACAAAATAGGCAATTGAACTTTGTAAACACCACCCATGTAGAGCAATCAATTTGGGTAAAAATGACTACATTGTTAAATACACAAACCCTAAAAATGCCCCTTTTAAAGAACAAATAGAGAGGTTTCACCATTTGGAACAAATAGAGTGATATAAAAAGAAAATTGAGATACATCATTTGGAACAATACAGAACCCAAAAAGAATAAAGCAGAATAAGTTACTTATAAAACACAATGTTAGATAATCTAGGGTTTCACCCCACAAATCAAAGATTAAAGAATTCATGAGAGAGAGAATGACATACTAAAAGAGGAAAGTAGAGAGGTTGACGCCATTGTTGTCATGAAAGCTTCTGTAAGGCAGACCTTTGCTTTTGAAAAGGATAATGCACTTGAGGTCCAGAAAGCCACTGAAATTCTCAAATTCTTACTTAGAGAGACTCTTTTGTTAAGACGACTCTTAAAACCCCAGTTCAATTCTAAATATATATTATTACAACTCTAAATATAGATTTGGGTTGGACTTTTAAGAGTCGTTTTTACAAATGACGGTCTCTCAAGAGAGCACCTGACTAAAATTACCATCAATGCCATTTTGTTGGATGGCTCGTCACAGAAACGAGTCGGGAGTCTTCTTTGATCGCGCTCTCAATTATGGGTATGAGTTGTCCCGTCGTTTCCCTCTCAGGCCCTGTCTTACTGTCTATAGTTTGAGTCAAATCTGAGCAATATGCTAGAAAAGTAATTCATGTTACATATTACTATATTAGCCACCACCTACTTAGAAACTTATTTACTTTGACATGTATTATTTTGGGATTTTCTCTATGGTTCCGACGGTCTGTTTGGTAGGTGATACTAAATAATAGTAGTAGGAATGAAAAATTAGTGTAATTTTAGTTGAAAAATTTCTTTTGTACTTTGATAGTCATGCTTATCCAACTTTAATCATCTCATTTTCATCATAAAATTCATTTCAATGCATTACAATTGGGAGATGTGGTATTAGGAGTTAATGGAAATTTATAAACAAAAAAACTTTTTGTGATCAAAATTTCATTACCGTGGGAATTATATGGAACTTTTGATGAAATTTTACACTGTAAATCATTCTCATTACCACCATTTAATACCACTAATCATACGGTCCGTGAGTATATAACATATTATGAGACGTAAATGTTATATACTCTAACAAGTTCAAATTACAATTTACAAAATAAAAATACTTATTATAGTACTTCCTCCGATCTGAAATATTCGCTACATTTTGATTTTGTGCACTATTCATCGTTCAAGCTTATTTCATATATTGCGACTAATGTGTAAGTAAAAATATAGTCAAGTGGGATCCTATTTGAATCATCGAATCACATATTTTCATAATATTAACTTTTTATTATTTTTAGATTTGTATAATTCAACATATAAATAAACAAAATAACGCATTGGAATGCGTAAAAAAAGTGAAATGTAGCAAGTATAATGGAACGGAGGGATTATTCTTTATGTCCCTATCAATAAGCAACACTTTCCATTTTAGTTTGTTTTACTCATTTTGCACCGTTTTTCTTTTTAGCAATGGTCTCACTTTCTTTCTTTTAATATTATTTATAAATTTCTCTTCATCTTAATGATAGCCCTCGGAATCGTAGGTCGTTGATCGTTTAACTAGGTCCGGTCTACACAATTAATTTTTGTTCTCCTTAAATAACCCTAATGACTAGCATTAGTGGTAAGTAAGGGGTCGGTCCACAGGGAAATGTTCATGTGACAAAAAGAGTTTAATGACAAAGAGATTTTTGATTTCGAGTTTTAAAACGAAAACGGTTTTTAATAGCAAGTTTCAAACAATAAATAAAAAGACTAGAGTTTGGGGAATTTAACTTCTGATTTGCTAATGGGATGGGTTGAAAATATGTTTTTAACCATTTTTATGATGAGAAAGGTCTTTCTAATTTAGCTCCACAACTTCTGGGCATAGGAACTATATAGTTACTAATATGGTTTAGGAGATTCGGCTTCTGGGCGTATAACTCGACCATACTACTAACTTTCTAATACATGTTCATGACCTCCAATTTATGTTAAAACAAGAAAGAATCATACAAGATAGGCATGGTTCATCATCCTAAGGACGGGCTAGGCCTCAAAGGAATCCTAATAAAGTTAGCTTCTGGGCTACTCATTACTAGCATGAAATCATACTTCCCAAGTGTTCAAGACAATCAAGCCACATAAATTGTCCATGGATGAAAATCGAAATGGGCTTTCGATTCCTTACCATGGAACCCACATATTCATTCATGTACATATTTATACAATTATACTCAACCCATTACCCCATAAGCAAATCAATAAGTTAACTACATCCCCAAACTCTAGAAACAAGACTACTCACTCATTGTGATAAATGAAATAAACACATGAGTTATCATACCATACATAGTTTTTGTAATAAACTAAAAGAAGTAAGAGCTTAGAATAATTTACTACCCTCAACTATGGAGGGGATGAGAATCACAATAATGAGAACAAGAGCTTTAATATTCAAATGGTACAAATACTTCACATTAAGTTGCACACTTAAACCCACAAAAAAAATTCTGGATTGTCTAAGCACTTTGATTGATTAGCAAATGAAAACCACTTCTAACTACTAGTGTTTAAGAGCTAAATTACAACTTAAAGCTTGAAACAAGGAATGAAAATGCTAAAGGAAGTGTTTAAATGAAGACTAGACAAGTTTCTAAACTTAGGAACTACTTGAAATACATTTAAGGATGAATATGCAAAGGAACAAGAGAGGATGAAGATAAGCTCAGCTTGTGAGCTGATGGGCCTCCTTTCCTTGAGAACTTGGGGTATTTATAGGCAATTTCAAGTGCTCATCCACTTGCCTTCATGATGATTGTAGAGATGGTCCAACAAGCAACCTTCTCCATCATTCGAACCAGATGCACAGGAGTAGAAGGTCTGAAGCACGCAAGGGGAAAGATTGGAGGAAGCATGAGGCAAGAAATCACGGGTCAAAAAGCAAACAGTGATCTGCAGACCTGAAACAGTCGGGTCGACTGGTTTGTACCTGATGCGCACTGCATCTTTGAAATGCCATAACTTGGTCGTTTCTTATCGGATTTGGGCATGTGACCAGTCGTTTCGAAGCTAACGGACCCAAGTTTAATCTCCATTAAAAATATCTATCAAATTCTAAGTGTGTTGAAAGATATGATCATTATAAGTGGACCCTTTTGCATTTGATGATCGAAAGATGTAGCATTTCTTTGGTTGGCCTTCTTTTAATTAATTTGACTTCCCTTTAGTCACCAACTTAGTTCCTAAGGTCTCCAAGCCTTCGAGAGTAAGAGGATAAACATAATTGATGCTTGTGACGGCTCGAAAACCTGCAAAAATTGACAAAACAACAAACACTACACCAAAAGAGTAATATCCTCGAAAATAAGCATAAATTGACTAAATCAGAAGAATAAAGCATAAGGATGGCATAATATGAGTGAAAATTAGGGGATAAAATGTACATAAATCATGCGTATCACTTAACCACTTATTTATATCATCTACTTGTTTTGTCTTATTCTCTAACTTAATTTTATTTCCACTAAATTTCATCCAACTCATGGAACACAAATTCTTGTGAGAGACGGTTTGTTTGAGAGACCATCTCTAATTGCATAGACCCATAAGGAAAATATAAAATAAAAGTAGACATTAAACTCTGTTTTAGCTGTGGAAGAACAATTAGCACCCTCAACTAAGATGTAGAGAATGTCTTTTAGGATTCACAATGGATATGAACTACTGGGAAAGTCTGAGTTGTTTTTCCGGCTATTTCACTGTGTATTCCTGCACAAGGTAACAAATGACGGCCGAAGAAAAGGGTCCTTCGGGGGTCCTCCTCCGATGATTAAGTCAGTAAAGGTACTGAGGTGGTTGTTGTTAAAGCTTGTAAGAAAATAGAGTTATCTTTTTAAGTGAATATTTAGTATGGGTTTCGGTGCAAAGAGATACGTTACTAGGCCCGTATTTGACCCAGGGTGGGTGGGGCAAAGGCCCAGGCCCCATATTTCAGAAATTCGATAGGTTTAAATTTAAATTAAAATATTTAATAAAATTAAAGAATTAAGAATGATAGTGGAGTATTACTGACATGTAATGTTCAAGATTCATTGGATTAAAGAGATTGCAATTTGAGAGAGCTTGGTATTAAAGAATCGGGTTATATTACTCCCTCTTAATTTTTCTTATATTATTATATTATAATAATGTTGTCAATAAAATATACATCTTGTTGTGAAAAAGGAAAAAAACAACTCAATAATAATAGAATCATTTAATAATTTAACTTTCCGTGAATTTAATGAAAAACTTTATGATGATCATAATGGAAATTCAGCAATAAAAGGCTTCTATTTCTATTCTCGCCCCTAGGCCACTGAAAGTTTAGAAACGGACCTATATGTTACCCTTGGTGATGCATGACATTGTGTATTTATAGTGGTGGACCTTTAGGAGAGGATCCCAAAACCCTATCTCGTAAGCTTATGTGGCATCTGGTGATTTGCTGACCTTTGCACCATGGTCCCCACTCGTCGTTCAGTACATTGTCCTAGATAGGGTACATTTTAATTTTATCCACTAAATTTCATCCAAATGTTTCTGAGTACGAGTGTAGTTGGCTCATGCCAAGTCATTATATCCATTGCTATCCTTCTGCAGGGCTAATCATTCTGCAGGTATTTATGTTCTTCTATCATGCTGTAGGATTAACCATCCTGCAGGTATTGAGGTTCTTTTATCGTTCTGTAGGATTAACCATCCTGCAAGTATTTGTGTTCCTTTATCGTCCTGCAGGTTTATCCATCCCATAAATATTTGTGTTTTTTATCGTTCTGCAGGACAAATCATTTTACAGGTATTTATAATCCTCTTTTAAAATCTTAAAATTAGGGTCATATGTAAGAGCACATATAAACTCTAATATATCTCAGAAGAGAAAATCAATGGACTAGTAGTCCAATTTGCGTCACAGGAAAATGTGGTACTACTTAGAAAGTCAATCTATTCAATTACGTAATCACGTACCTAGCTTCTTTCTGGTCAAAACTTTTCATGTACTTCCTCCGTTCCAATATATATATTCGGAACATTGAAAAAGCAAGCAGTATTCACTTATCTCCTTTAATTTGTGATTAATTCGTAATCTATAAGTTAAAACATAGTCAAGTGGAATCTTTTTTGATTCATCTCGATACAAAGATTATTAATATCAAATTTTTATAATTTTATATTATACATAATTATAAATATTAAGAATTAAATTAGTGCATTAAACCACGTGAAAAAACAAATATTACAACTTGCAAGTATTTTGAAACGGAGGAAGTATTTTAAGGAAGTCGTGGGAATAATCATAAATCCAAGAAACTACCTTAAATATAGTAGCCGTGTACAAATTGATCTCTAACTAGTAACTACTACACATTTTCCTATTTTCCATGGAAATTGTTATAAACTCATTTTCATTTTGTAGCATTAGTAACGGATTAAAATATTTATATTAAATGTGTTTAAAAAGTCAGAGTTAAAGTCAATAATAAAGTTAATGACGTATAACTAAGCAATTACTAATGTACATTATTTAATTTAATTTCTAAATATATGTCCAATTATCGTAAAAAATAGGTTGAAAATGTCAAATTAGTTCAACTGAGATATTTAAATTTCGGATAAAAGTTAATTATATTTTTTCAGAAAAGTATTAATTTATATTTTTGCAAACCTTAATAAGTTATTCGATATTAAAAAAAAGTCAGTCTATTATATAAGAAACATCAAATTTCTACTTGTAGTAACTTCAATGAAATAAAAAAAAATCAATTATACCATATTGAGCTTAAATAAATAAAGTTATTTTGTTATTTATGTACTTTTTTATTCAACTAAAATTCTCTCATATTAATATGGCCTATGAATTATGTATTAGTTTCTTCACCTATTATGACCATATATGTCACGTTTCCAAAAAAAAAAAACACGTAATCAATATAAATGCAATGTATTATAAGAAAATCGAAAATTCAACAAATAAAATTGTGAGTCAAGCAAGAAGAAAATTTAGTTAGGTGTGCATTCAAACAAAGCACAATGCAAATTTGCACTATATATATACATACTTACAATCCTCACTATAAACCTCACATATATTTAATAACAATACTCATAAGTCATAATAGCTAGCTAGCCATCCTCTATACACAAAACGTCTTAAATTCGAATCTCATATAATCATTCTATTTTTCCAGCCTACCCTATAACAACAATTTATCAACATTCCGTTTGTTCAGCCTACCCTGTGACGACACATATATTCAATAACAATTCATCAATATCAATAACGTCTTGAATTTGAATCTCACCTAGTCATCTTGTTTTCTCAATCTACCTGTGACGACATATATTCAATAACAATTCATCAATTTCAATACTCATACATAGCTAGCCATCCTCTATACGCAAAACGTCTTGAATTCAAATCTCATATAATCATTTTGTTTTTCCAACCTACCATATAACAACAATTTCTGAATATCCCGTTTGTTCAGCCTACCCTGTGACGACACATATGTTCAATAACAATTCATCAATATCAATAACGTCTTGAATTTGAATCTCACCTAGTCATCTCGTTTTCTCAATCTACCTGTGACGACATATTCATCAATTTCAATACTTATATAGCTAGCCATCCTCTCGACAGAAAACGTCTTGGATTCAAATTTCATCTAGTCATCTCGTTTTCTCAGCCTACTCGAAACAAAAATATAATGGAAAGCGCGAAAGAACTAAAGATAAGAGTTGTGATGAGCAACATAGTGGTGATATTGTTAGTATTGTCAATGCTATGTTCAGTTGGGGATGGGAGGCGTATGATGGATGATGTACATCATAGAAATGGTGTATCATCATCAATGTATCAATCTTATTCTTTATATGAAACTGCCAAGAACAATTTGGCATTTTGGCTACAGAATTTGGCTTCTGGACCTAGTGGTGGAGGTGCTGGTCATTAACATGCATCATCATCATCATATGCATGCATGACCATGCTAGATGGATCATGGATGATGAATCAGTGTCTATGATGGACTATGCTGCTCTATGGAAATTAATTAATTAATTATTATTGTTTATTTTATTATTTACGTTACACTTTTTATGTGAGAGTTTTTTAAAACCCGTAGCATTATTATATAAGTACATAAGTACTACTATTGTTTTATTTGACAAACATGCACAAAATAAATGAGATATTTAAAATAAAACAAAATGCATATTATTTATAGTTGGAATTAGTTTACACATTCATAATTTACACTTTCATAAGTACTACAAGTATAAATAAAATAGGATTTAATATTATGTTCCCATGACATTGAGTTTCAAAAGTACTACTTTAATCATTGAACTATACTTTCTATCTCTGTCTTATTTTGCATTACTTTTATTTTAATTTGTCCTATTAATTTTACATTATTTTTTTGGCAATGTTCAGTCTTCTCTTTTTTTTTTGTCTCATCCAAAGGTGAATCCAGATAAAACGCAAATGAAGTCAATGATAAATGATAAATAAATATATATTGTTTTTAAATCCTTCAAAAGGCATACACATAGTAAGGTTTGAACATGAGTAAATGATATCACATAGGGATGCTCCTACTAATTTAACAGGTACACATTAGTATCTCTTAAGCATATAATTCAATACATAACTTAAATGTTGTCAGTTGATAGCATTGGGGCTTGCATCCGCCATGATTTCATCTAAAAAATTATGCTCTTCTCCATTTTAACCACTCATTTCTATCCTCCACATGTTATTTCCTCATTCTTCAACCAAAATTTTCATTTTTTACAAAATTTCATCCATTTTACACTAACTGCAAAAGGAGAAAAAGTGAAGAACAAAAGAAACAATTGTTTGTAACATTTTTCCACTCTTCAAATTATGGAGTATATATATATATATATATATATATATATATATATATATATATATATATATATATATATATATATATATATATATATATATATATATATATATATATATATATATATATATATATATATATATATATATATATATATATATATATATATATATATATATATATATATATATATATATATATATATATATATATATATATATATATATATATATATATATATATATATATATATATATATATTATTATAAGCGTCGACTGACCTATACTAAGGATTAAAAAGAGCTAAAACTAAAAGTATAAAGATTGTTTGCTGTTATGAACAAAGAACAAAAGAGTTAAAGCTAAAAGTATAAAGATTGTTTGCTGTTATGAACAAAGAACAAACTTAGTTTTTTTGTCCTTTCAGATAGTATGACATGGTTCTCTTTTTATTTATTGTTACTCACAGAGAACAAGCGTCGACTGACCTAATACTTTGACAAAAACATTTATTTTAAAATTTTCAATTTGTGGATTTTTTGCTAAAACAACACTCATTTATTCCATTTTTCGTACTTCTATAAAGTAAGCCGTTTGTAATAGTAGTAGGAAACACAATGCCATCAATGACTTTGAGTTAGGCTTTAAATAGTTTGGTACTACCTCCTATTCAGCCCATTAGTCCCATTTGATTTTTCACACATGCCGAGACAACATTTTAACCCTTAATATCTCTAATTGTTTTTAATTAAAAATTATAAAAAGTAGATATTAACAATCTTTGTATTGAGACGAATCAAATAAGATCCCACATGACTATATTTTAACTTATAGATTAAGAATAAAATACAAATTAAGAGTGATAAGTGAATAGTGAAAAAAAATCAATGGGACTAATGGGTAGAATAGGAGGGAGTATTTAATACTCCCGTTCTCTCGCAAAATCTATCCTACTTTTTATTTTAGGAAAAATTACCTAAAATAATCCAAACTATTTATAATTTTTCTACAATAATCCCACCTATCAATTAACCATGAATAATCCCAACTTTGAGGGGTATTTTCCTATAGTAAACTTAGGTAACCCGATGACTTGCTATAGTAGGTAATTCACTAAAATAATAAATTAAATATTCATTTAAAATTAGAAAATATTTTTGAAAACTTACATAAAAAAATTCTAAATATAAAAAGAAAATCGTTAATTTTTTATGATTGTTTTTTTTAAAAAATTTTCTGACATTTTATTTTAATTTATCTTTTTTCTTTTAAAAAATAAAACTTGCTATAGCAAGTCATCCGGTCACCGGGTTTACTTTAGGAAAATGCCCCTTAAAGTTGGGATTATTCATGGTTAATCAATAGGTGAAATTATTGTAGGAAAATCATGAATAGTTTGAATTAATCTAGATAATTTTTCCTCTATTTTATTCGTTCTATATGATCATGATTCATATTTATTTCATGTTATTCATATATTTCTCTTACTATCCTACGATATTAATTTTTGTCTCATATTTCTTGGTTTTCCCATTAAATACGTATGACGTAAATTTAATATGACAAAAGGAGTATAAGCCTCAAATCTCAATAGATCGTGTTCATTTGGGTTATTGAGTTGATATTACATCAATATAAAATTCGATCTAGTATCAATATTAATTTTTATATAATTTTAAATTGGTTTAGTAATTTAGTATACACTAAACCAACCATGACCTTGGACTTCTACAATTTGTCTTGACTTATGGCAATTGGCAGCCCATAATTTCAACATTTAGACTTATCTACTTGGAAACTCACATAAAGCACATCCACGTATGAGGAACCAAGTTTGATCAATGTTTCCTTAAAAAATGTTTGGTGAATGGGTATTATTCTCATTCCATTTTCAAACAATTCATTCCCACAAATTCTTAAAGAAAAAATTACCATGATTAATACAATTTTTATTAATGTTTTTATAATAATATCAACTATTAATTAACCAAGAATAATACCAACTTAAAAGGGTATTTTTCTAAAATAATACCAACTTTAGTTTATTAACTAAATTACCAATTTTTTTATCTTATAATATCACGTATAGTTTGAATTTTAACATGTTAGGGATTTTTTAGGAAAATTCCCCTTTAAGTTGGTATTATTCATGGTTAATCAATAGTTGGTATTATTGTTGGAACATTCACAAAAAATTGTATTGTTCACGGTAATTTTTCGATTCTTCAATGAGATTATTTTGTAGTATTCATTACTATTGAGTTCATAGTTAATGGAATCTTGATCATGATCTACGGTTCTACGATCCGAAAATAGGTGATCGATCAAAATTGTAATTAGGATCTAAATGTTAGTTATATTGTGCGATCCTTCTTAATTTAAGAATTTAGTTTGTGGGATCATAACACGATTCTAGGATTCTACAAGGGTACTTTCAATTGTTAAATATTTTCATGTAATCTCGATTTCGCTTATAAAAATTCAAGTTTTTCTTGATTCTTAGTTTAACATTAATTATAAAAAATATATTTTTTTAAAATTTATAGATTAAGTCAAATACGTTTTTATTTACACTTTAAAACTAAAAAATTTACAATAAATATAATTGATAATCAGTAAGTTAAAACACATTTTACATATTTGTAGGATGTACGCGATCCTACAATTGGATAAGGATTGTACCGATTTCGGTCCTACCCCGTCAATGATCATAGGTAATAGAACCCCAATTCTAACAATCTTATCTATATATACATATAATTAATTTGTTAAATTGATTATTTACAATTTAAAGTAATTAATTAGAAAAATAAATTAATTATGTATTTGTCTCATAATAACATGATCTCATACAAGATAATGTGCTTTCTTTCATCATAGAATTGTCCGCTAGTTTATAATTTTTAGAAAAATAATATGATCTCATACAAGACAATTATAATTTTTAGGAACCAGCACATTTTTAATAAAAAAAATTTTGAATTCTTTATTTTTGTCATTAATTCCTTCAATTAAAAAAATTGACTTTTAATATTTTCTGTATTCCAAGTGTATAATAATGATTAGTAGATTAAATATTACACATTAATACATATTTGTAGAGTAAAATATTTATAATATAAAAAATAATTTTTGTAAGATATTATTATTAGGAAAAATTACCTAGAATAATCCAAACTCTTCACGATTTTCCTACAATAATCCCACCTATTGATTAACTATGAATAATCCCAACTTTGAGGGGCATTTTCCTAGAGTAAAACCGGTAACCGACTGACTTGCTAGCAAGTTTTATTCTTTTAAAAAAAGATAAATTAAAATCAATTGTCGAAAAAAATGTTAAAAAAAATGTTCATAAAAAATTTATGATTTTTTTTATTATTTTGAATTTTTATGTAAATTTTCAACAATATTAAATTAATATTTAATTTATTTTTTAGTGAATTACCTACTATAGAAGGTTATCGGGTTACCCAAGTTTACTCTAGGAAAATACCCCTCAAAGTTGGGATTATTCATGTTTAATCAATAGGTGGGATTATTGTAAGAAAATCATGAATAGTTTTAGGTAATTTTTCCTTATTATTATTATTTTAATCTATAATCTATTCTACTAAAACAAAACACGTTGACATCATTAATATTTAATACTTGCTTACATGTCACAACCTTAACAAAAATTTTCCCTCCAAAACTAAATGATGATGCCATATATTGTTATTATGACGACTAATATTTATGTCTTTGACATTTTTACTTTCTAACTATGCCTATAATATTATCTATATTGATTGATTTTATACTTTTTAGGTCATAGTGTATCATTTAATATATTAAGAAAACCATATATTTTATTTTATATTTTCAATTTTAGGTCATATAATATTTATATATTGGATATTTTGAGATGATTAAAAAATAATGTATTTTTTTTATTTATACAATTGGTTACTTAAATATTATGTATGATTCTAATATGATTTGGGTTGACTGTCTTTATGCAAGTCACTTATATTTTTTATGAAATAAAAATTTTTTGTTTAAACTTTTATAACATAACTTTGCATAAATATTTGTGTTAAATTTGATTTTGATGTGTGAAATAAATAGTTGTAATACTTTATATAAATTAATGTAATATTTGTTTTTATTAGCATAATATGTTATTTTTTTATTAAAAATATTCATAATTTTGTGTTGTATACTTTATGTGCAAACCATTTGTCTTTTTATTTAAAATAAACAAATAAAAGTATAAATATTATAATTATATTAAATATATAATCAATTTTTTTGTCATTTATTGTGAGTTATTTGTCATGAACTAAATTTTCACAATCATTTACGTGAACAATGCAACGTATGATACAAATCAAACAATGTATGCAATTGTAAAACTATTCAGAGTGATATGAGATACTAATTATAATGTAAAATTTAATTCTTTAAATTGTAATTTCTTAAATGATATACTCCCTCCTATTCAAAATAAATGTCCACTTTCCTTTTATAGTCAAGTCACTCTAATTGCCTACTTTCTATTTTTGGCAAAGATACCCCACCCACCACCCCAACTTATATTATTTAAAATACCCCACCCATCACCTTTTCAATTATTATAATCACTTAAATACCTCAACTACCACCTTTACAATTATTATAATCACTTAAAATACCCTATTATCATTTCCTTAAAATGCGGTCCAAACACAAAGTGGACATTAAAATTGAATAGGAGGGAGTATATGTTAATAATAAATAAAATTGTGCATCCCACGGACACTTTCTAGTAGATTATTATTATTATTATTATTCTAATATGCGTGTTCTAAGTCAAAGGAAAAAAAATTAGTCCAAAGTCAACATTTCAAGTAGATATTCCACTATGGAATTAATTAATAGGAAGAAATTAATTATGTTAAGATTAGATCGGATTTTGACAACTTACAAGTCAATGAATACGAAAGATTTTTATTATTATCACAAATAAACGGTGACAAATAAGATCAAAGTTAACCACCAAGATTAAAGGATGAAAATTTAACTCTTTTTAATGGTAGGTTGAGTGAACAAGCAAGAATCAATTCTAAATTGGTCTTGGGAAAATAATACTTGTTTGGAGTGAAATTTAGATATAATTTATATTAAGGGAAGGTAGAGTGGTCATCATCATACCCAGTGTATCCCGCTCATAGAAAATTATGGTCGGGGTCTGGAGAAGAAAGAATGATGACAGCTCATACCCCTAGAGGAGAGTGCGGTCAACGAGTTCCTCGACTCGAGAAAGTTCTTCAAAGAAAGAGAAATCAACAATTGCTTCCATAGC
Organism: Amaranthus cruentus; assembly: GCA_019425755.1. Classification (NCBI taxonomy): domain Eukaryota; kingdom Viridiplantae; phylum Streptophyta; class Magnoliopsida; order Caryophyllales; family Amaranthaceae; genus Amaranthus; species Amaranthus cruentus. The sequence continues at coordinate 5,569,787 of CM033463.1, read as the reverse complement.
ACAAGGCAGGGTCCGGGTGAGTTTTTTTTCCTGAAAGATGCGGACAAATCATACCTATTCTCCCAATGAGTGAGTAAAGAGAGATGCGCGCAGTCAAGAAACCCCCAACTGATACCTGCGCCTAGTATAGGTCGAACCCCAAACCTTCTGCTCCTAAGTGAAGGTAGAGTAATGTCTATTATATGTCCAAGTAGAAAGTCATCTCAATCCAATTCGTTGAGGTTGATTGCAGTTGAATATATAATGGTTGAAGATCTTCAAAGTATATAAATAAACAAAGGTTACTAACCCAAAAGTATTCAAGAAAGTCCTTGCGATTCTTATGTGAAATGGAGCTTGAATGTGAATATCAAAAACATAATGTCTCAGAGAGAATTTTGTAAAAGAACTTTCTTCGTTGGAATGTTGGGTTAGTTTTTATAGTAGTTGATGCGATATTGATATTAAAATTGATTGTATCTATTTTACGAATTGATAAGTAATGAAACATACTAATATTTGATCAGTAATTGGATTGGACTATTTTATAGACTATCTTTGACTTGGGCTTGATCGAGCTATAGACTATGTTTGACTTGATTATGAGACCTAACTAATAATATTAATTAAGGCCTTAAACCCAAAACAATATTCATGCTCCATTATTATATATAATTATATTATATTATATTAAAGTGAATTTTATTTCATTACATTTAATTAATTTTTTTCCTATAGATTGTGAGAACAAAACCTTTTTTACAAGGCTGAAAGGAAAAAATTTCAAACAACTAATTTTTCTCTTAAATTTAATTAAACTAAAACAATGTACCTTTGGTTAACTTCTAACTTGTTTCCACCTTAATTAAGCATAAATATTAAACGTTGCTATTAATAACAAATTATAAAGATATTGAATATATATTTTTTTTCGAAATGATGTGACCTAAAAAGTAAAAGACCAATATATATGAATAATATTATAGTCATAATTAAAAAGTAAAAAACTCAAATAATGTCATCATCATTAAATTTTAGAGGAAAAATTTTTATTAAGAAAGTAACACATATGTAATTTTTAAAAGTGATAACATCAGCTGTGTTTTATTTAATACTAATAATAATTATAATTATAGATCATACTCCCTCCGAATCAGTTTAGATGTCCCATTTTTTTATTTGGCAAAACCATACCAATTGACTCATTTCCTTTTTTGTCTATTTTTTTTTACCTAAATACCCCCACTTTTCCAATTCCCAATACCCAACTATCACTTTTACAATTAATTTAATGAATTAAAATACTCAACTACATCCTTTTTAATGGACTCCACTCAATCCTTAAAATCCGTGAAATCTCAAATGAGACATCTAAACTGATTCGGAGAGAGTATTATATTTCAATTTTTTAAACACAAATAGGAAGAAAAAGTCAGCGGTAGTGTTGCGTAAGATCCGCGTGAATGAACTCATCGTAATTAGATTTTGTCTCACCTACTCGACCGTACAATTTTTTGACTCAGGGTCTATTAATTTTTTTTAATCTTTTTATAATTATTAAGGCAACATCTAAACTTTTAATATGTCTAATTGTAATAATTAAAATTATAAAAAGTTAATATTAATAATATTTACCTCCAGACAAGTCAAACAAAATTATATTAATCAAAAACTATACGAGATTAGTAGCCAAATAGAAGGGAGTATATCTATCCTCCGTAATTTGATGATTTAAATTTTATGAATTTAAATAGAAAATTTAAGATTTAATAAAATTAAACGATTTAAACAAAATTCAATTAGACTATGTATAAACAAACTCGAAAAACAGATAATACCAATAAATTTAATATATGAGTATTTAAGAATAATGGATATACTCTTATTGACTATCCAATTTCAAATTATATAATCTTGTTCAACAAGTAACTAGTCTTGATCAACATTTACATGTACATATCTCTATAAATACCCCAATAAATTCTCCCACTTCTCCCTAAACAAAACACCAAAATTACCAAAATATTCAAAGCTTTTATTTAATTTCAAGATAAAAATCAACAAAAATTAAGAAAAAAATTATGGGACGAAGATTTATTATTATAAGTATGGTACTTTATATAGCATTTTTGAGCTTTGTTTCGGTTGGTGCTATCAGGTCGTTTTTTGAAGATTTAGGTAACACTACGGATAGTAATCATGTTGATCATTTTTACGTGACGACAAAATATAGGGTGGCTCATTGGTTTCGACGACTAGCATCCGGACCTAGTGGTGGTGGCGATGGTCATTGATTTATAAATTTTATGTTTTTGATTTTATTATTTGGTTACATAGTGAAGAGAATTTTGATCTCTTAAGATATTTCTTTTTGATTTATTTCAATTCCTTGTGTTAATTTTAGCTGGACTTATTGTGAAGGCAAGCACATTAGGTAGGAACGTCAAGTTCACATGTGAGAGTAATCAATTAGGTAGGAACGTCACTCTTTTTGGATCTACCATTTTTTAATTTTATCGAACCATCGACTCTGATATCATGTTAAGTTTAGCTGGATTTATTGCGAATGCCAACACATTAACGGGGGAGACATGAGGTGCACAAACTTTATAAAACAAGGAGATATATATTATTCCAAAACCATATGACTATGGGAAGAAGGGCTCCAATAACTTATAATATGTGCACAACATTTTGAGTTTGTCGATGTGGGATAGTTTATCCCCAACATCTTGATTGTTGAGGGAATCAAATGGTACATTTGCCAATACCTTGATTAATTTTTTTATTTAAATGTATAGTACACTCCCTTCGTTCCATAATACTTATTACTAATAGTGACATTTTCCAGCACAATATATCACAACATGTCACACTCAGTAGCAAGTATTATGAAAGTGAGCAAGTATGATTTAGAAGTTACGTACATAGAGTTTGTACGTAAATTAATTAATAGTATTTCTTTATTTTAGTTCCAATAAAAAGTATTCCTTTATTTTAAATGTAAGTTGTACTCTGTTGGATTGCGCAGTAGGTACAACTCAGAAAGAACATTTGGAAACTTGGAAGGATCAATACGCCATAGCATTGGATATACTACTCTGAAGCAAAGAGAAAATGATTGTTTTTTAAGAAAAAGTTAGATAATGATAATAAATGAAGAGAGAGAATGAATTGTGTGGTTGAAATTAAAAGACTGTTAAAATGTATGGATGAGATTAAAAGAAAATGGCGGACTATAGTCTAAAAACAGAAATGATGCAAAGTAAGTGGGACAAACTAAAATGAAAAATGCTGCAAATAAAATGGGACGAAGGGAGTAATGGTCAATTGGTCATACTTCCTCGGTTTCAAAATATTTACACATCAAACACATTTTTACGCAATTTAATGCGTTTGTTATATCTAGAGTTATACATAACTAAAAATTATAAAACTTTGATATTATTAAAATATGCAACGAGACGACTAAAACAAGATCCCACATGACTATGTTTTTTTCTCGTATAATAGGCGAAGTATGTAAATTACCATTAAATGATGAAATATGAATAGTGCAAAAATTGGTTTGGTGCGAGTAATAACGGACGAAGTATGTATCAGTGTCAAGGAAATGTCTTTTGTACATCTAATTTTGAACGCGTGCGGCTAGTCACATGTACTCAATTTTGTCAAAGAACTTGGTTGAATTGGTTATTTGACATGATATCAGAAGCCAATGTGACAAAAGGTTACAAATACAAATCTCAGTCATCCCTCATTTATAGTGGAATATTCAGCGCATGAGGGTCTATGTTTTATTCACACTTCTAGCCCCAAGAATCTTAAGTGAGAGGGCTAGCTTGTTATAGTATATAACATATCCTGAAGCTTTTAGCATCAACCTAAACTTTTGATTGAGTTGTTCGTTGACTAATTTATCTCAAACCTATTTTCTTACTTAAATGTTACAATTTTGCATTAATATTTATATACATAAGATACATATAACTACCATTATTACAAGCATAAGAATAAGAACAAAAACCAATTAATTTATTTCCAAAATTATTTAAGAATAAAAAAACAATGAATTTATTTCCAAAATATAATCACCAAAAACAATTGTGTGTTTGACAAATTAGCTTATTGAGCCATTATAACTTATTTTGATGATTTTCAAAAAAAACATATTTTGATGTAAATAGAGGATTGAGTGGTCAAACCAGTTAATACTAGTGTTTGATGTATTAGCTGGTTGAAACAATTTATTGATATGAATAAGTTGTTTTTGAACAAGTTGCTTATAGCAACGTGTTCAAAATCAGATAGTCAAACCAGTTAATATAATTAGCTAGTCAAATCAGCCACTATAATCAGCTATCAGCTACCAGCTATCAGCCGTTTGCCAAACACCCTCAATATTAATCAATCTTAGCTTTTTACCTCCCACCTCCAAGAGCTGAAAACAATCTTGGATTATATAGGTCAGATTCAATGCTACTACTACAACCACCACCATCTGATCTTGTAAATCCTTCTAACAATGCTTCACAATCTTGACTATGAAATGAAGCATCTATCCTATTCCATGGATGACACCCTTTTCTCGAAATCGTTTCAAGTTCAACCGCGACTTCTTTCATAGTTGGTCTATCTTCTCTTTTTAACATCAGGCACCATTTCGCTAGATTTGCCACTTGTGTTATTTGCTCAATCGTCCCTTCACTAACTATATTTTTATCAAGAATATTCAACAAACGCCCTTCTTTAATCTTTATAAGAAAATGCATTGCAAGACCCTTTTCGATTTCAGGCCTATCATTTGAAATAACCCTTTTTCTAGTCAATAACTCGACTAAAACAACACCAAAACTATAAACATCGCTCTTATCAGTCAGTTCACTTGTTTGCATATACTCAGGATCTAAGTAACCCCATGTTCCGAGCACCATTGTAGCTAATTGACTCTCATCCTCGGGAACTAATCTCGAAGCACCAAAATCCGCGACCTTAGCAGTATAATCTTCATCCAAAAGCACATTCATAGACTTCATATCTCTATGAATTACTGGTGTCGAGATCGTATTATGCAAATACGATAACACATTTGCCACGTCAACTGCTATTTTTAGACGTGTACTCCATGTTAAAAAAGTCGCTTTCACTGCATCTTCTAAATGATCATACAATGTTCCATTCTTAATATATTCATATACTAAAAGTGGAACTTCAGTCTCAAGACAACACCCAAGTAATTTGACTACATTTCGGTTATTGATTTGTGATAATATAAGAACTTCATTGATGAACTGTTCAACTTGACCCGGGTCCATTTTTAAAGATCTTTTAATCGCTACTTGTTGATTATTAGGTAAAATTCCTTTGTAAACAATGCCAAAACCTCCTCTTCCGATTACGCAATTTTCATTGTAATTGTTTGTTGCAATTTCAAGATCTTGTGTTGTAAATATTTTTAATAAATCTACATCAACTCCAGAGAGTTTTTGTTGTAAAAGAAAGCCACCATTTTGTTGAAAATAAGTGTCACGTATTTGTTTTAGTTGTCTTTCTCCATGTTGCCAATAGAGGATGAATCCTATCACAAGTAAAATAATGATACCACCCGCAACACCTATGCAACAAAAGTATCTTTTAAATTATACTTGCATATATACGGTTAAAATATATAACATATTTTGGGCTTTAACTATAAGCTTAAGTTTTTAGTGGTGTTATTTTTTAACATGGTATCAGAGTCAGCTTAACAAAAGATTACATGTTTAAATCTCAACCATCCCTGAAATTAAGTGTACGCACTAGGTGTGAGGAGGGATTGTATTGCATCCACACTTCTAGGCCAAAAGACACTCGTGTAAGGAGGCGTGTTAAAGTAATAAAGTATATATATATATATATATATATATATATATATATATATATATATATATATATATATATATATATATATATATATATATATATATATATATACAATAAATGATACTCCCTCCGTTCTTTTTTGATCTTTCACTTTGGGTTTTTCACAAATATTAAGAAAGATGGAATCTTTGGTGGTAATGGGTATTATTTTAATTATATAGTAGTGGAAAGTAATGAATGTATTGGAAATATGAGAGAAAAAATAATAAAATAGTAGTGTAAAGTAATGATTGTATTGGAAGTATGAGAGAGAAAATAATTAAATAGTAGTGTGAAGTAAGAAAAGTGGGGTTTTAAGGTGTAAAAGTGGGATGAAAACTTTTCAAAAATAGAAAGTATTCTAAAGTGAAAGAACTTTTAAAACTACCCGTTATAATAAAGTGGAAGAACTTAAAAGAACGGAGGGAGTACTATGTTTTCAATTAAGAACATTTTAAAAAATTTGTTATAGTTACTATTCTATGTAACATAGTTACTTTTACAATTATGTGTTTTTGGCTCAATCGTGACCTTAGATTTTTTTATTCTAATGAAATCAATGGTATAGAGTCTTTTTTACCCTTCTCATTTTCAATACCCTTTTCATTGGATCCCTCCCATAAATATATATATATATATATAATTAAATTACGTGAATATGATTAAAAGGAAAAAATTAAACGTTAAAAAAAGATGTATTGAATGATAATATATATGTCTTACCAGCAGTAGCCACAACAGGTATGAGCCAAGGCTTTGTATGAGAAATGCAAGGATGTGATTTAGTCCCATTCCCATGGAAGTTCTTTGGACATTTGCAATCATACCCTCCAATTTTATTTACACAATACTCTGGTTTTTCACAATCATTCAACTCCTTGCACTCGTCAATGTCTAGGGGAACAAAGAATAAATAACCAATAAATCAAAATTTATCTCTAGAAGAATATTTTACAAAAAGTTAGTGGGAAGCCGAGCAACAAGCTGAACATCCACACCCTTTTAGATACAAAAGGCTAGGCTATGATGAATGTATTTGTTGATTTTAGTGTTACTTGAGTTACTCGAGGAAACCGATACAATCCTTGATAACCGAACGAGCGCATCTTCGCCTAACTCCCCAAAAATGGAGAAAGCAAATGGAATGAATTTGTAGTCATTTTCCTCATACTTGAGTTATTATTATTATTATTATTATTATTATTATTATTATTATTATTAGTATTATTATTTATTTATTTAGTTATTTTGTTTCCTAATTTAAACGTTCAAACATAAATAGGCATGCATTAGTATTTGCTTAATTTTAATACTAACAAACGATATATAGCAAGTAATATTTGGAGAATCGAGTCTTATTTCAATTAGAAAGCAAGTAATATTTTATAGGATTTTCACCCACCTAATCCTTTGTTCTTTTCCATCTCTCGACGTACTCTATAATAAAAATAAGTGTAGGTGTGATAAAACTTGACAAAATTGAATGAGAGTCAACTAAAAAACAAAAAATTAATAGTTACGTATTAAAAAAATGGAGTAGAATTATTATTAATTAAAATTTAGAATAATGAAATGATCATACTACCATGATTTGTAATCCTAGCTAATAATCATCTAAATTATTATTAATCCAACTCATTGCCACATAAGACAAAGCGATTACGTAACGACTGTTTCTAAATTTTTTGCTTAATCAAAGATTAATGAAAACTATTTTAGATACAGGTCGTCTCTTGAGAGACCGTCTATAATATAGACATCTCTCAAGAGCCCAGCCTATATCTCCCTTTTAACCTACATAACCTCTAATTAGTTTTTTATTTATTCATAAATTGTGTCAACCTCAAAACTTGAGACGTCTATTGTATAGACAGTCTCAAGTAAGAATTTGTGTTTTAGATATGAAAAATGTTTATGTAGTTAGTGGCTGATTTTGAACAAAGATTCCAACTAATTATTTATAAAAAGATAAATGTACATTTTTAAGGTGCCAAATTAATTTTTAAATAGGTAAATGCCATCATTTTGATTTTTATGTCATATTTTTAGTCGGAACCTACTATATTTCTAGTCGATTTTTACTTTTTTAAGCCAATTTTATTATTATAGCCTTAATATAGGTATATTCGTCCTATATATAAGAAAATATTTTCTTAAAAATTAAAAAATTATTATATACTTCTTAATAAAATTGTCTTATTCTTTCTCGAGCCGGGGGACTCTTTGGTTGTGCTCTCCTCTATTGGTATGAGTTGTCGCCGTTCTTCCCTCCTCAAACCCTGGTCATAGTTTTCTATGAGCAAGATATATTGGGTATGATGATGATGACTTTTTGATAAAAATTAACGATAACTTAAAAATCATCAATCCATCAGGTCGACCCAAATCCAAAAGACCCAATCTGAAACTGACCCTACCGAAAATTAACCGTGACCGAAAGTCACAAAACATACAACATGCCCGACAAACCAATTTAATGGGTTTAAATTGACAGAATTTCAACTCTCACCACCTTTAAGAACGACTAATTCTCGTTCTTCATTTCCATTTAGGACTCGGGATTACCTAGCCTACTCCGAATAAACAAAAGTGAAATAGTTACCTGAGCAGCCTTGATGAAGATAAGGATTCCCATAAAACCCATCTAAACACTTGCAAAGATATCCAACTTGATTGTCTAACTCATCACAAATTGTATTATTTTTACACAAAAAATCCCCATTTGCTTTAGCAATTGAACAATTTTGTGTTCCAATAGCCCAATTAAACACAACGGGAACCTTAACATTATTATCCAAATAAAAGTCCATATCCTTAGTCAAATTCCTTTGACCAAATTTAAACACATCCTTAGCCATAGGAAAGGCAATACTACAAGGATTAAAAGGAACCAAACTATGATTACTAAAACTTTGAATTTGAGTTGTTATATTTGTAACACCATTAGGCAACGACGCTTCACAACAACCAACTCCGTTACATACATTGTCTGTAACATCAGATAACGTGCTACAACTAGTCATACAACCAGTATTATAATTTGTATTTTGTCGAATCCCCGAAAATAGGACTAAAGTATCACACCCTAGACCAACTAATATATTTTTCGTGCTCGAGATTGTAAAAGTTTCTAGGTTTACCCATCTTGATTTGTACAATAAGGATTTGTTTTTATTGTAACAATCAAAAGAGATATCATTGTTTATGTGTAATTCTCCATGGGTTGTACTAATTTTTAGTACTTCTAGATTTGAACCAAAGGTTGGTATTGGAGGTGTTATGCTTTCATTACAAAAGATTTTGAAATTATAGCTTTTGTCTTTGAAGTAACAACCTTCTTGTATGCCAAATGGGTAGGGAATGGTAATGTTTCCACATTTGGGTTGGCAATGTGGAGCTATGACTTGTGGTGAAGATCCGGATCCATTGGCATAGACCCGTGTTATAAGTGGTATTAAGATCCAAATGATGATAAATGTTAGATGGATATGGTGAGTAGAATTTTGCATTGGTAATGAGTTTGAGGAATTTTAGTTGGCTATAGAAAGGTGTTTCAGCGATAGGAATCTGTATGATAAGTTTTAAGCTCTTTTCTAATGAAAATTAACGTGACAGGTCTTAGGGTTCAAAAAATTTTGATTTTGACGTAAAAGTTATGATCTTTTTTAGATGGGAATTTGAGGGTAGTTTTATATTATGAAATTTCAAAAATAGGTGAAAAAATGATTACAAAGATCTAAGCTTTTTTTGAGTACTTGAGTTGTTTATGTACTAGGTACTAATTTTTCGATTTATGATCAAATGTGTTTGGTAATGAATGTGTCAATCTACTCTAGCTTCTAGAGGAGAGATTTAAAGGGTTTGATGGCTTTGTCTTTGTATGATTTGGAGTTTGAAGAAAACTCCATGACAATTTTTAAAGCTTAATTAAAGTAATATGACCATTATTTAGCCCAAAATATAATCCATGTTGTTAATTTATAATTAAGTAATGTTTCTTGAATGGTTTTTCAAAGTCAATTTCAAAATTTCTTTTCATACAATGTCTCAAGGGCAACTAGCTTTTATTTTAGTTATTTTTTGAGAGACCATCTCACTATGAGACGACCTCAAAGCAAGAAATTCATAAGTTAAAATTTTTTATTATTAGGCTATTTAACTCTAGTATGGAACACATCTCACGTTGAGACTTTCTCTTACAAGCATGTGTGTTTATTTTAAAGGTGTTTGACAATTGACTTTTGGTTTAGCTTTTTGGTTAGCTGTTTGGTTTTTGGCTTGTTGGTTGGTCAAACAGCCAAAAAAATGTTTGGTAAATGGGCTTTTAAAGCAGCTGAAAAGCTACTGCTCCAGCTAGCTTTTTGGGTTAGCTTTTGGCTTGTTGGCCCACTTTTCTCTAATAAACAGTCAATATTCAAATTTACCAAACATCTCCACAAACAGCTAGCTATTTAAGCTAGTTTAAAAGTCAACAAAAACAACCAACATTTCCAACTGGTCAAACAAGCCAAATAAAAAAACCAACCGCCAACAGCCAACAGACAATTGCCAAACACCCCTTTATTGTTTAATGTGATCAAATATAAGCATGTGATCACGACTATGAAATTTAATCTGTCCAACTATGTTATGAATAAAATTTAAAAATTTTTTTTAACTGACTCAAATTTTATTTATTTTAACTTGAATTTTTCGATTTTGTAATAAAGTCGGATTATGATATCTTTATTTATATATAATCAAATTCATTTAACAATACGAAAACAATTAAATAAAAATGGAGGTTTACATAGTGAAATTAGAATAATTCCATTTTGATTGCTTTGACCCTACGTAAATGCTCCTGTTGTTTTAGAAAACAAGCTATAAACCACTTTTCAAATTCACATTATATTAGTACTCCTTTTGACTCTAATAGTATTAGGTCTGTCAAACAGATCAGGTTGGGTCGGATTTGGATTCGGGTCATATATAAACAGGTCAGAAAATCTTGGATCCAAACCCAACCCATTTAGATAATTGGGTCGAAAATTACAACCTTGACCCGACCTACAACAGATCAGGTTGACCTGATTTCGACCCACTTAACCCGTTTATAATTTTTTTTGTTTTCTTTTTAAGGTTTTTAACGTTGATTAAATCTAATTTTTTAGGCTTTAATTTTAACTTTATGTTTTTTGTTGTTTACGTTGTATTTACCATGAAAAATAAAAAATATTAAATGAACTAAGTTTAGCTCATACTTATTGATTTAACTCGAAATTAACACATTTAATCAAATGGGTTATACAAGTTTTTTTCGGGTTTAAAATTTTGACCAGAACCTAACCCATTTAATAAACAGATCAGGTCGGGTCGACACATTTAATTGATTGGGTCAAAAGTCTCAACTCAAATCCACTTATTTAGGTTTAGGTTCAGATCGGGTTAGCAGGTCGGATCAACTTTTGTCAGCCCTTAATAATAAATTAACATTTTTATTTTAATCGGCATTTTATTTTGGATAATATTTTTATCGTCTTATTTAATTTTTACTTATATATATATTTTTTTCTGCCTATGATCAATCATATCGTTACAATTTTAATAAATTGGCTATATATTTTTTTTCTTTATTATAAGAATTGAATTTAAAATCTTTTTTAATTAGTAGTACTTGCTTTTGAACTGATGTCATAACAGGGCCCGTCTGCTAACTTGGTTCTGATAATTGACCCAAGTTCTTCCAAATTATAAATCATTTTAAATTTTAATGTTTGTTAAGTTTGATTATTACATGCAACTTGGAAAAAATGACTTTCCATGCACGTAAAAATATTATTTTTTCTTTATTATTTAATCGATATATTATTTATTTTATCTCATACTTTCACATGAGAGTTTTTTGGCTAAAGTACATATGTATTATATGTTCTTGTACATAATGTTAATTTCACCTGAAATGATCGGAGGTGGATAAGATTTCAACATGTGACAATAAGATTACATTAAGGTCTAATACCATGCAAATTAAATTAATTCAAATCAACTAAAGACTTAAGTTGATGGTTGAAAATCGTATATATATGTTATATACGTACACTATCAAGCTTAGAAAAATAACATTTAGGGGGTGTTTGGCAAACAGCTAATAGCTGATTACAGTGGTGGATTTGACCGGCTGATTTTATTAATTGGTTTAACCGGTTGATTTTGAACTTGCTGCTATGAGCAGCTTATTCAAAAGTAACTTATTCATATCAATAAACTGTTTTAACCAACTAGTTTACCAAACACTAAAATTGGTTGGTGTGACCAATTAACCCTATATTTGTATCAAACTAAGCTAAAATTGCTCAGCCATTCTGCCAAACACCCACTTAATCCAAACATTTTTGTGTAAAATAACAAATTAACAACTAAACCAGTGTTTTGGCAAACAACTAATAGCTGATTACAGTGGCTGATTTGACCGGAAGATTTTATTAACTGATTTGACCAATTAATTTTGAACTTGTTGTTGTGAGCAACTTGTTCGAAACAATTTATTTATTTCAATAGTTGTTTTAACCAGCTAATTTACCAAACATTAGAATTAGCTGGTTTGACTGATCAACTATTTATTTGTAACAAAATAAACTAAGATTATTCAATAAACCATTTTGCCAAAAACCCCCTAAATCTGAACATTTCTGTGTATAATAGCAAATTAACAACTAAACAGAGATAAAATTAGATAAAAAAATCTGATAAAATATGAAAAAAAGTTGAATATGAGTGACAGATCTGTTTTTGAACAATTTCAATTGTAATTTGCTTATAATGCTACACAAATTGTTGTAAGAAACAGTCTTTTCAAAAGACATATTAGATATGAGTTAAATAGTCCAATAAAAACAAAATAAAGAGAAAATAAAATATAGGTTTTTAATTTTAAAGGTCATCTCTTTGAGAAATAGTCTCCCACAAAAGTAACTATTACTTCTATGAAGGTATCTGGTTATGGCAAGATTTGTCGCAAGGATACGGACAGTCAATCAGCATTGTTACATTTCTCTCAAAATACCAGTCACCAACCGCCTCTGCGACAGTCTATATAACATACAACATGTATTATTATTCAGTATAGTATAAAAACTCGTACAATATAATAAAAAATTTAGTATGAAATACATTTAAAAATAAATTTAAAACGAAGATTTGATTTATGTTATCTTTATCAAATTTCAATAATTTAATTAAAATGTAATAAGCGATATAAATAATAATATTATAGATTAGATAATTGTATTTTTTTTATTTAAATATTGTGTTGCTCCAATTAAGAGTTGGGTTATCTCAGTTAGTGATAAGACTAACAAAGAGATTTAATCAGTAATTTGAAATTATTTATGTTAAGAAATACCGTTATTCGGTCTCACATTGTAAATTAGATATCATAATTCATAACTTAAATTTGATAAAAATCAATTTAATCAAAAACTTAATCTGACTGTAAAAGTTCAAAATATGTTATATACTCTAATACGAGAGTCCAACAACTTAAGTACCTTGCCATTTAAAATGGGGGAATCAGGTTGAAACCAAGTGTCCTGTTTCTCACTTTGGCAATGTGCAAAGCATGAATTTATAAAAACTCCTCCTGTTTTTGTTTGTTTGTAAAAAGGTGATAAGGTCTCCACCATTTCCTGTCGAAAATCTGTAACAAAAAATCCAAAACTTTAGCGGTTAATGAAAATAATTTATAGTGTAAAATTTTATTAAAAGTTTCATATAATTTCCATGGTAATGAAACTTAAATCACAAAAAAGTTTTTTTGATTATAAAATGGAATGAATTTTATGAGAAAATGAGATTATTGAAGTTGGACAAGTAAGGCCATTAAGGTAGCCAAGATATTTTTCAACTAAAATTATACTGGTTTTTCATTCCCATTAAATACCGTTTATTACCCTCTACCAAACGCGTCATAGGTGCAATATTTAGTTGCATTGTTTCTTATTCATCAGGAACGATCAAACATAATTAGTTCACAATTTATTCAAAAAATAGTCAAAAACAGCTCAAAATCAAGAATAATTTGATGTTTTTGAATCGTGATTCTTAAAGCGGTAAGTGAATCATGTGACAGTGATGATATCTTAATTCAGCAATAGTCTAGGAATGGTCATAGATTGGGTTTGGGTCTAGGTCTAGTCCAACCGGATACAGATCCAGACCCATTAATTATTTGTGGACACATACTCGAACTCAGACTCTTAGGGTATGAAAAATTTCCCAAATTTAGACCCGTCGAGTATAATGGGTCTAGGATCTAAACGGGTCGTACATGAGTGTTGATGTAATTATATAAATTTAAATTTTTTTACATTTTAAAGGTTTACTAAAATGGTTGTATGGGTTATAAAAAATATAGAAATAAATTTGGAATGAACTTAAATTGATTTTGGGTTATATAATAGGTTAAGTCTAGAGAGGGTCTGAGACTTAAATGGGTCTAGAGGAGGGGTCTGGATTGGGTATGAATTAGTATGAAGACCTAGACCCGGATCTATTTATTTTTTCGAACCTACATCTAAACCCTGATCCAGTGGATCTCAAAAAATTAGACCCAAAAGTCTAAAAATAGGGAGACATCTAAGAGTAAGACGGGTCTAACGAAATTTTGACCCATAACTAGAGGTGTTCACTGGGCCGGATAAGGGTCGGGCCGGATAAAGGTTGTTTAAAATTAATATGGGCTTTAAATGGGCCGGGCTTTCAAAGCCCAATCCGACCCATTTTTACTACTAAACATTATTTAAATCCCCATTTATCAATTTTAAATTATACATTAATTATACTATTTACAAAGGTTCGTTTTCGGTCCTTATTGAGTCCTTTTATAGTCCGTTTTATTTTAATTATCGTATACCCGTTTTTGACCCGGCCTTTACAAAGCCTTTTTAAAAACAGGCCAGATAAAGACTTAAAATGGGGGCCTGACCCATTGAACACCCGTATACATTATCTGAAAACAGACTTTAAAATTTTAGTATCAGATGGTCAGCTTATACTAACCTTGTAATGTTTGTATTTGACTATCAGTGCACTTTGTGAGGTTAAACTTACAAGGGCTCCATGGTTTTGCTACACCCCCAGAAAATGGTACCAATATATTATGGAACTGTCAACAAAAACAAATATTACCTTAAAATTCTAATATATCAAGGAAATTGAACATTAATTTAATACTCTCTTTGTTTTTAAAAAATTGTCCACTATGAGTTTTTCACACAAATTAAGAAAATTATAATCTTTGTAGTAAGTGGAATTGTATTGGTATTATGAGTGAGAAAAAACATTTAAATTAAAGATACAATTAAAAAAAGAAATTATCATTGTCATTAATATAGAGAGAGTATATTGAGGAAAATAGAAGGGATTATGAGGGTATATTTGGGAAAAAAGATTTTTAAAAATAGAAAATATTTTAAAATGAACAAATATTTAAAACTATTCGTTATAGTAAGGTGGACAAACATATAAGAACAGAGTATATATTAAAAGGGTTATAAGAAATGTAACAGTACCTGCCATGAATCATATGCAGAGTTTAAGATGAATAGGGGCGTCCTAATGAAATTTAGGACATATTGTGGAAAGAAGCACTGCACCAATATATAGAAGTTTGTTACACCAAAGTCTTAACCACGCGTCTGTTGTTTTGAATTTGCTATATTTATCGAGCAAATTTAAAGGAAGTACTATGTGATTATAAGCGATATATTTCAAGCAATTTGCATAAACATACAAGTTTAGGATCGTCTACAGAATCGATGCATTTTTGGTCGAGATATTGTTCTACTCCTTGAAGAGATACGACCTCATTGTAGACGGTTCTAATTGTGCGATTCATGGCTATATCGGGTCTGCAAGATTATATGCGAAGATGTGATATTAGTAAACATAGGCTTGGAAGAAAAGAGGCTAAAAAATCGATAAGTACGACACAAGTAAAATTCGATTGATTCTTCTTGTCAACAGTGTCAAAGGAACCAACTCAACCAAAAGCTTAATCTGGTACTTGAGGTCCCAGCATATGTTATATATATACTCTAACACACACCCTCACACGAGAGCCCTTTGGCTAGAAAAAGAGTGTGCAACACTGATCATCCTTATACCTAGCGCTAAATATTCCACTTAAATGAGAGGTGATTAAGATTTGAATCTGTGACCTTCTGTTACGATGGCTCTGATACCATGTCAAGGAACCAACTCGAGCAACATCTTAAGATGATGGTTCAAACTCCAAGATATATTATATACTCTAACAAACCTTACTGTGTATGAAAAAACCGAGCAAAAGAGGACTTACACGTCCAAGAAGAATCCGGCATCGCTCAAACATTTGACGGTAACATTACTTGGTAGAAAACTACTTAAGTTATCACAATGCAAGAAGACTGCTAAACCCCCCGCTGAGCATCCTGAAAGCAAAACCTGCAAGAGTATATTGTTGGGAATACTTCACATGTGAGACAAGATCCCACATCGATAAAAATAGTGGGTTGTTGACTTGCATATATAATTGTTGAGGTACTCTTCCTACTACCGTATGATTTTGGGAAATAATGAAACTCACCATGTGTATGTACAAGTCAACACTCTTGACCCGTGGGTTTGTGGGCCCAAGCCCACGGGTCTCCCGTGTCCACACGAGTGGGCCACGGTCAATATATATATATATATATATATATATATATATATATATATATATATATATAGGGGAAGGATCCAATGAGAAGGGTGTTGAAAATGAGAAGGGTAAGAAGGACTCTACACCCTTGATTTCACTACAATAAAAAAAATCTATGGTCATAATTGAGCCAAAAATACATAATTGTAAAAGTAACTATGTTACATAGAAAAGTAACTATGACAAAATTTTTAAAATGTTCTTATTTTTTAACATAGTATTATTTTTTTTATATATAGTAACCAAACAAAATCAAACAAAAATCCTTCTCATCCTTCTTATTTGATCCTCTATATATATATATATATATATATATATATATATATATATATATTAATATATATATATATATATATATATATATATATATATATGCATTATGCTTAGATTATATCCAATCAATGTTACTTGACTTGATGTAAGTGTTCAAATTTTCTACGCGTGTTCAAGAGCAAGAATTGACACGGGTACTTGAGGTAAAATGACTGGTTTCAACAACCAATAGAATTTTCGCGCAAAATTACATTCAAATGTTTTACTATTAGCATCACTTATCGGCAGGGCCGATCTTAAAGCAAGTGCAAGTCATGCCTACGACAGGACTCTAAAAAATTTCAGTTTTCAACTAGTGCTAAGGTTCGAACTTTTCTATATACATACAATAGTTTAGGGGTCCTATAAATAATCTCTTATCCTGGACCCCTAAAAACCTAGAGTGGGCCCTGTTTGTTGGTTTAGCCTGGTGTAACATAATTCATAGGGGAAGAATTTGAATAGAAATTTGCAAGAAGGTTAGTGAATCATATGATATTGATACGAAAAATGCAAACAAAGAAGAAACAATCAAACAAAGCATAGTGAAATAAGGATTGGAAAGTACCTTCTGTGCATGGGCCAACCCTTTTGGGAGAAGATCTTGAAGAATTGCCTGCCAAATCTTTTGTCCTCTGAAGTAAAGCAATGAGGTCTGTTCGTAATAAATTTGAAAATTTAAAATGGATAAGACAATTTATCAAAAAAAACATATAATAAAACTAATTTCAATTTATATTCAAATGTAAGCTCCTAAAATACTAGAGTAGATGTTCGATACTGTTCGTACTAAGTAATTGCGAACAGAAGTAAACTAGTCAAAAAAGTCAAAAAAATTGTTCGCAACTAGTCAAAAAATCATTACATTTTCAATAAATTTAACTAATTTTTATTGATTATAAGACATATAACATAAATTTGAAAAAAAAAAGGAAAAACTACAGTAATAGGTTAAATAATGGTTTATATTAAGAGAAAAAGTAATTACCCCATTGTCAAACTTAGAATTGCCAGCAAAAGAAGCTCCATCACAATATTTTAGTTTAACACGGTTCCAATTGTAGAAGTCTGTGATTGACATCAAAATAAGCATTTTTAGTATTAATATAATATAATATTTTAATTATGTTTAAAATTTCAAGCAAATCATACATTTTTGTGAGACAGGTCTTACCTTAAGATGCGTATTATATATGGGTTAAATAGTTTAGTTGTCAGGGAACTAACTCAACTAAAAACTTGAGTTGATAGAAGAGTCGTTCCTAAGGGTAGTTTTGAGATACAACCGTCTAAGGTTGAGCTCATGAAAGGGCCTAAATGGAGTTAATCCTTAAAATTAAAAATTATTACTTCCTCCATCCCATATAGTTTGAAGCAAAGGAGAAAATCGGTGTCTTTTAAGAAAAATGTAGATAATGGTAATAAATGAATAGAGAGAATGAATTGTATGGTTGAAATTAAAAGAGAGTTAAAATGTATGGATAAGATTAAAAGTAGTGAGTCATAGTTCAAAAATAGAAATGATGCAAATTAAGTGGGCGAACCAAAATAGAAATGCTGCAAATTAAATGGGATAGAGGGAGTATTTGCATAAGTAGCTTCTAGCAATATGGATTGAACTTGCAACATTAGCTTCTCAGTTAACTGCATGACTACTGAACTACATAGTTGGAGAAAAAAAATGAAATTTTACTTATAGGTTATATAAGTAAAATTTTTCGCCTAAGGCCTAAAAATTGTCAAGAACGACACTGGTTGATGGTTGACGCCCCATCATAGATAATATACTCCAACACGCCCCCTCACACGAGAGCCCTTTGGGCTCTCCTACTCATACCTTGCGCGAAATATTCCACTTGAATTTGAGTGGTAGTTGAGATTCAAACTCGTGACATTTTGTCACGTTAAATCTGATACCATGCATGTCAAAGAACCAACTCAGCCAATAATTTAAGCTAATGGTTGAGGCCTAAGATAGGTTATATATTTTTGTTTTGAGATCATCTCATCGAGTGACAATTACAGTATTAAAATAGCCATAAAATAGAAGTATGAACCTGGGTTTTGATCCTTGGTATTGCTAAGGATCCCAGTAAGGTTGTCCGTCTTAGTCATGTAATGTGAAGATCCACGCCGTGTGATAGTCCTCTCCAAGCATGATTCCACATCATTGCACCACCCACCACCCTACCAATTATTCACCTTTTAATTCTCAATTACTATAATCTCTATTATCAAATACTTCCTCCGTTGCAAAACACAAATTGTTGTGAGAGACGGTCTCTCCAAGAGACGCATTAGAAATATGGGCTAAATAACCCAATTTAGACAAATTTAAGAGAAAATAAGAATGTGAGCTTCTTGTTTTGAGGTCGTCTATTTGAGAGACGGTCTCTCACAAGAGTAGATGTTTACAAAATACTTGCAACATTTACTTATCACGCAGTCCAATACACTAATTCAATCTTTAATATCTCTGATCAAGATATCATGAGACCATGTACGCAGAAACTGAATGCATGTACGTTCGCCATCAATAAACGAGTCAGTTATCCTTTACCATTCATATTCGTTCAAACCACATAATTGTGCTCTTGTTGATAAATATAGACAATGTTGTATAGGAAACCTACCATCCATCTCTTCACTCTAATAGATTGTTTGAGGTTGTATATTTAATTAATATTAGTATAAACCCCAGAATAATTCTGCCTCATCGATGTCATGATAAATTAAGGCAGGTTGGATTAAATTAATATTAGTATAAACCACATTAACTAATATTTAATTAATATTAGTATAAACCAGTTGTGTTGAGATCTATGATCTCGAATGTGAGTTGGCAACCTACTTGCTTTAATGTGACCTTAATAGATCACAACTTCTTGGTAGCATTCTCTGTTGGATTTATGAGAATTACTTTTGGGTGCAAACTTGTCACTTAACCACAATACTCATTGGGTCATATGCATATGAGTACGCATTGTTTTAAGGTGCTAAACCAATAGGAATGACTCTGTCTAACCGTATGCTTCTGCCTAGCATAATGGGTGGACCTAATAACATCTCTCTTAGAGGGTCACCTCTAAGAAACATAGGCCTAGAATTATTGTGAGAAAACAGACCTCAAAGAAACATTTGTCTTTATCATAATTACAAGTCATATTTCAACATAATTTAAAATTAACATAACAAAATAAGTAGCTTAATAACTAAAAAATTGCATAATTAAAAAATAATAACTAATTAATTGATCGAAAAAAATATATCAAAAAGTAAATAATTAAAAATTAAAAAAAAATGCATAAATAAAAAATAACCATTTGCTAATTAATAAAATAATTAACTAATTAATAATTAAAACAATGCATAATTAAAAACACTAGTCAGTTTCAAAAAAAAAAAACACTAGTCATTAAATAACTAATAGAAAAATTAAATACTTAAAAATTACTAATTTGTAACATTCAAAAAGAATTCAGATCTACAATTGCACAAATCTTTTCACAATTTTTGAAATTCTATCATACAAAAAGTTAGGAATGATTTTACTAAGTAGTGTTGAAAAATAAAAAAAAATTCTAATTTAGGGTTCACCAAATTTTATTTCCGAAACTAGTGTTCATTAAGAAAAAAAGTAATTAAATCTATTTGATTGTGGTTTGGGAAGTTCCGAACCTCTTAAATCTCTCCTAAGAAAAATTAAACCAAAACTAAATTAATTTCAATTCCAACAGCAAGCCCATTTAATTTTTACGGGACGAGATGGATGACTTGATACGAAGGAAGGTAACTTATAGTATTTGTTATAAAAAGAGTTATAATAAGAAAACATGTCCTTCAAGATATATGTAACGTCCTTGTAGTATGTGTAATGTTAAATTATACTTCCTCCGTTCCCTATTGATGTTCCCATTGGGAATATTCACGGGAATTAAGAAAAATGGAATCTTTTAGATAGTGAAGATATTATTTTATTGAATAATAAATTTGATGGAGGAAAGTGGGGACCGCAAATATTTAAAAAGTATTTAAAGAAAGTTAGTGGAAAAAATATGGGGACCACAACTAATTAAAAAATGTTTTTATTAAGTTTGTGGGAAACATGTGGGGACCATAAGAAATATAAAAATGTTAAAATGGAGTTAGTGGAAGATATGTGGGGACCATAATCATTATTAAAATATTAAAATGAGGATGTGTGAGATTATTTTTGTCCAAAATTTGTGATATAAATGGAAAGATTCTTTATGGAAACAACAATTGAAACACCCCAAAATGGAAAGTGAGAACTTTTTTAAGAAACGAATGAAGTATAAATTAAATATAAGATTCTTTCTTATATTATATACGGCCTTTAGAGTTGTATATATATTTCTCTTCATACATTCTACTAAAACTATAAGAGAATGTGACACATGTCACTTTTATACATCACGGTTTCCCTCCTAAATTTTAACTAATTAAATATGGAAACATGAAGTTTTAATTAAACTTTATTTATTAATAAACAATAATAGTTAAGAAAAAAGTCAATTTTAAAATCTTTAATGTTTTAAATACAATTTTTTTTTTATTTTTTGGGTCACCTTGATTTTAGTAAATTAAACGAGTAAACTATTAATTATACCTTATTTATGATACAAAAATAATTCAATTATAAAATAGTTGTTAACTATAAATCTATAAAGAATAATACTAATGAAGAAACGAGACTGACACGTGTCAGACACTCCTTCAACGTTTTCCAAAGTATTTACATTGGTAAAAGAGAATAAATTCTTAATATGACAAAATGAATCTATAATCTATCTATAAAAACTAGTAATGAAGAAACAAGACTGACACGTGTCAAACTTTCAGCGAAAATTTTTCCACTTATTTTTATATTGACATAACATTTCAAAATATAGTACAATTTAACGTGTATAAGAAGATTTGGTAAACAATATTATTTCCAAAGTATTTACATTGGTAAAAGAGAATAACTTTTTAATATGACAAAATGAAACATGACTAAATTTGTAAACCAATATTATTTTCCAATATTACTTCCATAATAGAAGAGAATAATATCTTGATATAACAAAATTAGTTTTCAAGATTATTTACGAGCTATAGATTAATTATATCTTCATAATTATACTGACATGCAAATTCATGGCAATTCTACATATCTACTATATAATTCTATTTGATTAAAAAATTAGTTTTATTTAATAAATGGGTCATTTCACCTATACAATAAATTTTTTAAGAAAACAATTATAGGACGGTAATGTTTTTTCAAGATCTATAAAATGAGATCAAATTAAGCTTTATTATAAAAAAGTTTATATTAATTTATCAAAAACATTAAAGTATATTTATTCATAAAAAAACAAATATAAGATCTCACTTGACTATGTTTTAGCTAAGAGGTTGAAGAGTGACCTGTTGTTCGTCAAACAACCAATCAACAGGGATAAAGTGACATAGTTTGAAAATTGGGATAAAGTGACATGAATTTGCCTCTCATTTCATACTTTCACTAACATGCAATTGCAAAATATTTGTCTACTTTCTATTTGCTTTTAAAGAAAAAATAGTTTAATTTACTAAATGAATAATTTCACCGTTAAAAATTTATTTTAAATAAAAATTATACAAACAGTCTTTTCTTCTCAAAATCTTTAAAATGAGACGAACTTTGTAATTATTTTGACTCATTTTAAAAAATTGAAAAAATCTTTCACTTATTCAAATAAAAAAATAATTAAGCTTTATTAACATAAATCATTTTGAATTTATTTTAAAATGTAAATTGTAATCATTTAATTATTGAAACAAACTTAAGTTATTCATAATACATTTTGTTTTACCATTTATTATTTTCATAATTTATTGAAAAGAAATTTTAAATATTCGTTATACACACACTCTTCTCACACACACACATATATCTCCCCTCACACACACATATATATAAATATATTCTTTAAAATACTAATAACTAATTTTTTTTATAATCTTTAAAATAAAATACTTCAAACAAGTATAAAATTAAATTAAAACCTTTATTTTAATCTCCGTGTACTATAAAATTATTCTACTAGTCAACTTAAGAGACAAGAGTCTTTTGGACTTGGTCAATAGTTGTAGGCTTATAGGTCCACACAGTGTGACTGGCTATGAAATGCAATGAATGTATACAAATTACAAATTAAAAGATGCACCTTTTGTCATTGAATACATCAAGTGTCATCAAGAAGCCAAAAAATTTGGTGGAGGGGTGGTGGCTCAACAAAAAATTAACAAAAAACAATGTAAAAGTATAATACTCTCAAAATTGTGCCTTTGAGTAAGTAGAAAAAGGTGTTTTTTAATTAAAAAATAAAAAAAATGTAATAAAAATTTTTTAAAAAATAAAATATTTTAAAAAAATAATAAGTTAGACAAATTAAATAGCAAATGAAGCTAAACGATTATATAATAGAGGCGGTATTTTGTTTCTCATTCTAGATGATTTCTTTAATTCTTCATAAAATCTGATTTGATGCTGGCATATTGAATATTCATGTATATTAAAGAATGTAGAATCATCTAGTTTTCTTTATCACAAGATAGGCTTAGGAAAGGGACTCAACTACGTGAAAGTCGAATTTATGATTTTTTTTTAAAATTGGTACTTGCGCTCCAACTAAAACAATAGTCGATTCTCAATAAGGTAGGAATTAAAGTGAAAGTATTATTTTATTAAATAATAAATGAATAAAGAAAACGTGGAGATCATAAATATTTTAAAAAAATACTATCTTTGTTTCATATTGATGTTTTACATATTCTATTTAAGAAAAGAAAAATTTGTATATAAATTTTCATCGATATTTACAAGTTAAAATATATATATGGATCTTGTTAAAATCATTTCGATGTAGAGAAATTTATTATATATTTTTATAATTTTTAAAATCTATTTACAAATATTAAGTATCGAACACATGCATTAAAAAATGTGCAAAACTAGATAGCAGATAGTAAATAGGAACATCAAATGGAAGCAAGAAAAAATTTAAATAAAGATCATAGTGAATAAAATATAAAGACCAAACATTTAAAATAATGTGATGAAAACCATAAACATTATAAAAATATTAAATAAAATTAATGAAAATAGGAACAATATAATACATTGATAAAAGTGTTTAGTTTAAGATGATTGAGATGTACTCCCTCCGTTCTTTTTTATTTTTCTCTAGAATATTCCATTTTGGAGAGAGAAATTTAATTAAGATTTTTAAGACATTTAAAGATGATAAAATATATCCATATGAGATCTCCTTAGAGCCGTCTTAATGATACTATTTTATCATATATTTTTTTATAAATTTTTATAATGCGCATTTAGAGATATTTAGGCTCGAAAGTTGCTTTGAAAATTGTACAAAAAGTAAATGGGAAGAACAAAAAAGAACGGAGAGTATAGTACTTTTATATATGTAATACTTATGATTTATTGAGTTTGCTCATACGAAAGAATTTTTGAAAACAAATTTGGCTCATAAAATATTAAAACTTTAGTGCAAATGACTAATTTTGAGGGATTGATTTTTAGAATTTTGATGTCATAAAACTATAAATTTAAAAAAAAAATAGATGTAATTAAATATGCAAATTTTTGTCAAGAGAAAAACCACGAAAAAGTGATGTTTGATAAAAAAAAAATTAGAAAAATATATAAATAAATAAAAAGATGAATTAAATATGCATGTGAGCCTTAAAAATTAGAGTCGCAAATTCTTACGAGATCTCTAATTGGCTGACCTATTATATTAGTTTTTAAAATATTGTAAACAGGCATTAAGAATGATTTGTAAGTAGATATTTACGATATTAAAAGTAAGCATTAAAGATACGAGAAATAAGCATCATATCATACATTCTAATAAAATTCTTGGGAAATGACAAATGTCAATGTAAAAAAAGGTGTGCCATTTGTAATTTTTCTATATACATTCTAATAAAATTCTTGGGAAATGACAAATGTCAATGTAAAAAAAGGTGTGCCATTTGTAATTTTTCTATTGGTTAAAAGCTAACAGATTTCTTTCTTGAATTAATACTGCCTAATTTTATTAATGCACGGTTTTTTCAGCATCGGCATATATAAATATATATATTAATTAAAAAAAATAAAACCTGAGATATTATGTAGTAAATCACTCAATTTTTACAATATATGTATAAATTAAATTTGTAATTTTAGAAATTGTCTAGAATATATGATGCGGTATATATATTTTTTAATTTACTCAATTTAACCGTAAATAAAAATTAGTCAAAGATAATTTAATGGTAGAGATATTGGTCAAGATTAAATGCAATTTATTAATTTACTTAATTTACTCAATTTAGTTTAATAAATATAACAATTAATTAATTTGATTATTCCATGTGAGAAATAATCTGTTAGCTTTGACCGTAATTAGTTTATTTAGGCAAATTTAAAATTGTGACATTTGATACAAAAATGATTAAAATACCATAATTACAGAAATTATTTATGGTCTAATAAATTATTCCTTAAATTATTTATGATATTCTAATAAATTATTCCTTAAATTAAGCGAGCATTAATGTAGATTGAAACACCAATGTAGATTAGGCAGTATAAATTGAAGAAAAAAATCTGTTAGCTTTTAACCAATAGAAAAATTACAAATGGCACATCTTCTCTAACATTGACATTTGTCATTTCCCAAGTTAAAATATATATATGGATCTTGTTAAAATCATTTCGATGTAGAGAAATTATTTATGGTATTCTAATAAATTATTCCTTAAATTAAGCAAGCATTAATGTAAATTGAAACAGCAATGCAGATCAGATTAGGCAGTATTAATTCAAGAAAGAAATCTGTTAGCTTTTAACCAATAGAAAAATTACAAATGGCACACCTTTTTTTACATTGACATTTGTCATTTCCCAAGAATTTTATTAGAATGTATGTATGTATTAATCTATAATAGACTGAACTTGAGATATTTTTCTCAACAAAACGGTATCTTAAGAAACTAGCCGAAATAGAATGCGAGATCTAAATGACAAAACCCGTTAAATAAAGTAGCAGTGGGCCCACGACCATGACTCTCTCCATCATTGCCCAAAGTCACGGGTTCTTGGCAAATTATGCTCCTTTCAAAATGAGTTTAGGTTGGATCATTACAATTACACAAATTAAAATATTGAAAGTAAATATTTAAAATATTAAAAGCAGACGTTAAAGATAAAATAAACAGGCACTACGGATGTAAGTAGTTATTAAGAATACAGTAAGTAAACATTAATTTTCAATGGGCTGTACAAGAGATATACTAGTATTTCTTAAAGAGACGGTCTCTCAAGAGACTAGCTGTACCTAAATATATTAAATATCTCCATAAATAGCTATCTTAAAACCTAAAAAAACAACATTCTCACTGATCAAACAAGTCAACTAAAAAAACCAACGGGTAACAACTAATTGTCAAACACCCTCAATGATACGAAACTAACAAGATATCATGACTTAAATATATTTTAATGTATAGATAAAACATCAATATTCATTCATTATGAAACATGAAATAATAACGAGGAAGCCCTAAATAAATAGCTAACGGCTAACGGTCAATACTTAAATTTATCAAAAAATAGGGGTGGGGCCAGGGGTGTTTTACCTCGAAGTGTAAAATCCAATTTCGTGTTCCAGACCCAATTCCTCTGCTAAGATGATAAGCAGGCAAACTCCCATCCAAGCAATCTTCAACCACAAAAAAATCAAATAATAAAATTTTTATTTTAAAAGTAAATTATTAAGTAAAATCGAATCTCGTCTCGATTAAAGGTTAAGGACCAAGGATATGCTATATACTCTAACACGCCCCTCACGCGAGAGTCTATTAGGCTAGAAGTGTGGATACAAATATTCCACTTTAAAATATGAGGGGTTGTTGAGATTCGAACTCGTGACCTCTTGTCACGTAGGCTACTGTAACTATGTCAAGGAACCAACTCAACCAAAAGCTTAAACTGATGGTTGAAAATCTAGAATATGTTATATACTCTAACATTCTCGCTTACCCTCGTCCCTCCCTCCCCTTTCCTCGGCCTACCCTATATTGAAAAAATAAAAATAAAATAAAATAAAAAGACTTACAGGCTCCAAGAGCGGTGGCTGTAGAGTTTTTGACCAATGTAATGCCCACCTTTAGTATTTGTGAGTTAGCACCATTTGTACTTAACAACACAAAAACCATGATCACATAACTTATGCTTAATTCCAACATTTTTATTTTCTAATGTAAAATTAATTTAATGAAGAAAAATAAGTTTATAGACCAATTTTCTTTAGTCCTCACTTTAAGGGAATACATATATGAATTGTTCGTTAGCTTCTCTCACCGGATGCTGAATTTAGAAAAATAAGTTTGGTTGTGTTAGGAAAATTAGAGGGAAAAGGGAAAATGAAGAATAAGAGGAGGTGAGTGGTGAAATGATGTTTATATTGAGACAATAAGTCAATATAAGGCTTTGAAATGATAAAAGTAAGAGAAAAAGGTAAGTATGGGGGATAATGGTGTAAATTTGATGATGACTAGAGGATCCATTATGTATGCTACCTAATTTATTTATGTATTGTAATGTTTATTTTTCAAAAAGTAATATATAAAGGATTCTTAAGCTAATTATAAATTTATAGTGGGTAATTTGGATTTATTTGGTTACTTTTATGTTCTATTAAAAATGGTATATTTAATTTTTAAAATTACTAATTAGGAAAAATTTATATTAATAATTTCATCTTTTACTTATTTATTCGAAATAATTTTACTTTTTTAATTGGTTTTAATGATCGAACTTTACATGTCTATGTACCCATATTATATTGAATTTGTTAACCTGTTATAACATATTAACTTAGTTATAAAATAAGAAGGAAAAAAAAGCACACGTTCTCTTTCCCCCAAACTTATCCCACCTCCGTTGAGGTGGTATTTTGATTTCGAGGGTGAGATTTTGGGTTTATTTTGAGGGTGGGACCATGTATGACTAGGCGGTGAGGTTATCGAGTCGATTCAAAGGTTTTGGATTGATTTGAGGGTGAGTGCCAACAAGGGTTTCGAGAAGGTGAAGGGTGGGGTAGGGAAGAAGTTTAGGGGTTTTTTTTTTTTTTGCAATGTTAACCTACTATGATAATTTAATAGGCTATCAAATGTACTATCAACAAACTCATAGCAAAGTTGAAATTAATAGTGAATAGGTGAAATTGTTGAGATTACTCACAAGAATCAGGTGAAAATTGAGATTTCAATATCGAATTTTCCAAAAAAAATTTATGATAGAAGTTTAATCACGATGAGAGTGACATGATGTATTTTCTGAAAGTTTATACTACAAATTATTATCATTACCAATATTTACTATGTATTATCAACAACTAATGAACCATTATGATAATGTTTTGACGTGTCCAATTTTTCTCATTTAATACAATCTTCCGGTGAAATATTTTTAAATTGGGTTAAATAACACAAGTAAATTAATTAAAACACCATCTTTCACACTTATAATATTCTTATTGTTATTTAATCATGACGCCATTTTGATGTTAAAATTACTCTTTTCATATTAAAACACACAATTCCTTTGTTTATTAATCACTTTAAATTTAAATTTAATCTTTCGTATGGGTATTAGCATGAAATGATTTGATTTGTTTTAGACAAAATAGCATAGAAAATCGACAAATAAACATCACACATCATTGTATGAGTCAATCTTACATAGGCGGATCCACGTGGACAGATGTGTTCAAAACAGACCCGGTGACTCGATAGACATCTGACTTTATAACCGAACCCGATTTGACCCGACTTAAAAATGGATCTACAATTATGTAAAAATCAATGTGAACACAAAACCCGATTTTGAACCGACCCGAAACACCTGACCCGAAATCAACCCGATGACCCGAATGAACACCTCTACATGTGGTTATTGTCTGGGGGACCTATCCTCAAAAATAATTTATTATAGTGTTTGGGAACAAATATTTCTTTTCAAATTATGGATTTCAATTATGAAATCATAAATGAAGAATTTGAAAATGACAAGGTTTGTATAGTCATTCTTAAATTCTCAACTTTAACTATTTTAAAAACAATAGTGGAATTTTATCAAAATCTAAATTTAAAAATTTTTAATTTGCAACAATAAATTTAAGCTAATTTTAAATTTTCAGATAAAATCATCGTTCCCAAACATGACATAAACAAGTTTCTTTCCGTGCCACTCAACCACTAGGCTAGATGCAGTAATTTCTTTGTTATAGATAAATGATTAAAATTAATGTTAGTCTCAAACTCTAATTTTAGGTCAAGAACAAACTTGTATACCCATGCTTGAATCCCTCCTCATTCTCCTTAAAAACTTGATCCTTAATACTTGATGTGATTGTAAGATATCTTATAAACAAGATTGGGCTTTTGCAAGTTAGTTAAAAACACAAATGTGCAATTTTGCTAAAGTTAAGATATTCAATTGTGGGATCATGTAACGATTTAACGCGTTAATGGAGCTTTGCTTTATTTATGCATTTTTTTATCTCATGTTTTATTGATGTAATGTAAATATATATCTTTGTCCAATTGTGATAAACTACGTATAAGTAAGTTGTGCAACCCCATTACTTAAATTTTGGATCCACCCTAGTCTTATTGTGATGCGTATGAGTTAAATAGCACCACTTTAAAATAAAATTAAAATTAACTTTGTATTTTGAAGTAGATTGAGGGTGGGCATTAAAGGTGTTCATTCGGGTTATCGAATTGATTTCGGTTAGGTGTTTTTAAAAATCGGGTTTTGCGTCAATTATGATTTTTACATAATTGAAAATCCATTTTAAGTCGGATCAAATCGAATTCAATTATAAAATCAAGTAAATTATCTAATCATCAAGTCTGTTTTGAACGCGTCAAATTGGTATGTTAAACATAAGGCATGGTGGGGGAGTAGGTACTTCATAGAAAATCGATACTTTTCAAATTATCCATATTCTAATTCTTGACTCACCATAAAACAGAAAAACAGAAAAATCATTCAATATTTTCTTTCACTCAAATTGGAGGCTTAAATTTACTCAAAAAAAAAATGGAGGCTTAAATTCGGTAGAATCTCCTAAAAATCTTATATATACGCGATAATCCCTTCCCTTTTCATCCCTTTGCTTCATTTTCCCTATTTTATGGCGGTCGAAGAAAGCAGTGGATTCGCGTAAATTGATATTCAAAATTCGTTATCTTGAACAAGTTTTCTGGGTTAATTTCTTCAATCCCTGTTTATCGTCGCCTCGAATTCGCTGCTACTTTTTCTGAATTCCTTCGCATTTCAGCTAGCCATTTTATCAGGTATTTCATTTATTGGATTCCGCAAATTCTACGTCATTTTTTTAATTTTTCATAGTTTTTCAATTGCATGCAATCTGAGTTTGATTATCTTAGTTCCGAACTTAATCAATGAATTTCCTGAAATCCCAGTTTGTTTTGATTGAGTTTGACCTAAACCCTAATTTGAGTGCGCAAAATTTTATGTTACTTAAATGATTGTATGCACTAGCTGAAGTAATTGATGTAGGTGGCTCATATGGGGTGAAGTGGCCCTTTGATAAAGAAAGGATTGATCTTTTCAATTGTTTTTTTGCAATTCGTGTTGTAATTTGTAAAACAAGTTACCGTTTTGGGTATAAGTTTCGGAATGAACTATAAAGTTTAATCTTAAGACAGGTTTTGAAACTGGATAGGCAAGTAAATTCTAGAGTTGAGGCATGTTGCAACTAAGTAATTACTCCTACTATCATGTTCCAACTCTAAGTATGCTTTTGCTTAGACCTTGTAAATGTTTTCCATAGCCTGAAGAAACTTGGGGTCATGTTGTAATGGGTTTCAACTCTATGCCTAAAATGACTGGAAGCTACTCAAAATTATTTGACTTGAACTTTACAAATCTAATTTCGAGGTCAAGTGTTTCCTTTCTGTGCACTTGTCCTGTTTTTCATTTGTAGTGAGAAGTTATAGGGAGTAGAAAACTAGGAATGTGAATTAAAAATCATGAAATATTAAGCTCATTTGCTTCTCATTTGTGTCCTGAGCATGCTGGTGAAGTTATGCCACCTTTTCTGCAATGTCATCACTCATGCATTTGACCATACTAAATGTTAATTTCAATATTTGGGAAATAGGGACTGAGAGTTGAAGAATTGTGTATTTGTTAGGAGAGTTTTTAAGGAGGTGAAGACTGGCTTGCAATTAGAATCAATAGTTTGGTGAATTGAGCGATGATTGATGTAATTGATCCAATCTTTTGGAGATTAAGACTTTGACATTGTTATAGTGGTTTTGTGAGAAGTTTCTGTTTAAAAAGCATTTCAAAAGTTTTTGAAAACAATCTTTTCAAAAGTTTATAACTTGAAGAGGAAGAAATTGCTTCTAGTGGATTTTTAAATACCATGGGTCCATATTTCAGAACAGTAGAGAAATCCGACAAGGTGTGACCTATAAAAATTAAGTATTTAAGTGAGTGAACAAAATGAAGAGTTAGAGTGGCTACTAGAATAATTGGAAATTTAATGTTTCTATTTTTGTTGGAAAAGACGTAATTAAAAAATTGTGGGGAAAGACCTAACCACTGTCACATGATTCGCTAATCTCTCTGCGAATCGCGAATCGAAAAAAGCGAATTTTTGTTGGTTTTGAGCTATTTTTGGTCCATTTTGAGCGAATCTCGAATCAAGACATGCGAATTAAGTAGCGAATCATGTGACACTGGACCTAACATGTCCGCCATCTTGTTTTTCGAGACCATCATACCTATTTATGAATTAAAATTCAAAGTTTCTAGTGTTGGATTGTGCTTTCCGTATAAAATTCAACGTTGGAAAATTGATATTTGACTTGAAAAAGAGTTGGTGAATATGGAACTATTTGGTATGGTCTTAAGTAAGATATGATACCTTTACTAGGTATTTCTCTGCTATGCTGTGTTTTTATCAGGTCTTTTCCTTGTAAAACCCCTCATACTAGGGTGAATTGCCAAAAGGAAAAAAAAGTGTAGCCTGTTAATGATCAAAGTTGAATCTTTAGGAACTAGGATGGAGATAATATTTGTTTTCTTGATGCTCCACTGCTATTAGCACGTTTCTATATTCTTCACTCCTGATTTTTTTTCCATGTAGAGACGTCAATTCTGACGTATGAGTAGCTCAAATTGGAAGGATGAGAATCTGATTTTACTTTTTATATCCTAATTTTAGCAGAGCTAAATTACATGAGGAGAAGAGTTAAGAGATCTGGTGATGATGGTTTGCATGTACACTGAGTGACATAATATGTTATGCAATGAATGGTTTGTGTCTATTCCAAGTAGTGAAATTTGAGACTGGTAAGAAAACAGGGAAATAGAAATTTATCAGAGCTGGCTTCAACTCTTCATTTTTCAGTCAATCTACTCCTAAGGGCAGATGTTGCATCTGCCAAAATTGCTGGGCAGACAAGCCCTTTGCTGAAAAAGGAGATAGAAGTGCCAGGCAAGATGACGAAGAAGGCAATGCATGATGTTGGGATTCATAATGTTCCTATATGTCAACAAACCAAGGAAGGTTATTGCTCAACACATAGCCGTTTGTTGGAGAAGTGCAAGCATGCAAACAATATGCTCCAAGATCATGAACCAGATAAAGATAAAAGTTCAAGTGCTTCACAAGCTTTTGTCTCAGAACTGATGCAGTTGCCTTGCTCAGATTTTGAACTGGAACAAAAGGTTCCCACTAATCTTTGCAGAGACAATGAAGCTCCTCTTGGGGCATCAGACAGGAGACAGGAGAACAATGAATCATTCTTAACAAGCTCTATAAGTAAGACATCCGATTCTAGAGGAGATGATTCTGGTAAGTCAACATTAATGATTGAAAAGGTAATTTCCACATCAGGAGCAGCGCCGCTCTCTCAGAAACATGTTAAAGAGACGTCATTGTTTGAAACCCTCAGAGAACACGATATTTCGCTATCTAATATGAGTCTTAAAGATCCATTCTCTTTGTCTAATGTTAGTCAAAATAATAGCCTTATAAATTTATTAAGCTATTTTCCGCAAAAGACTCCTGGTGTTAGCTCAAGGAAGAAGCTTCTTATTCTCGATATCAATGGAATATTAGCAGATATAGTTTATCCTCCTCCAAAGGGATACAAGGCAGACACTAAAATTGCTGGACGAGCAGGTTTGTATTGATCATTAGTTATATTTCTATCCTTTCTTTTAAATTTTTTTTTTTCATGGATTCTTGTAAGCTGAATATTGTTGGTTTGCTGCTTTGTCTGCAGTTTTCACCAGACCTTTCTGCTCTGATTTTTTAAAATTTTGTCTCGAGAGATTTAATGTGGCAATTTGGTCATCAAGATCCAGGTAAATATCTAATAAGCATTTACCTTTTCCAAAGTGTTCTTTTGTACGTTCACTTTTTTCATCTTTGATCAGTTGTTGCTTCTATAATCTCTTTATCTTCTAGTTGTTTCTTTGGAGGAGTTGTGACAATGAAAGGAGGAACAAGAATGGAAGAAACATTTAAAACTTAAAAGTAAGAGACATAGCGGAAGAAACACTTTGCTGATTTAGGAATCATGTATAAGTGTGAATAATAGTATGGAACACCTAAAATACACGGTCTAAAAAATAGTACAGAATGAAGGTACAAGGTAGTATAAAATTTGCATCATCTCAAAAAAAAGGTAGTATAAAAATTTGCATGAATTTGATAGGCAAACTGCAAGTGAAATTCTCCTAGTGTAGTGGGCTACATGATCTAACAATGATACTCTCACATGCCAAAAAAGTAAAGGAAATCATGTCTCATTGAAGCTTAAGAGGAAGTAAAACTTTGTAAGTTGTGACTTGTACGAGAAAAGATATCATCATGTGGCTATTTATAGGACAATAGATAATGGTATGGATAAAAATTTTCCATATACACCCTCCAATCTTTTCTAATTGCACCATTTCTTTTTAAGATACGAAACCAATTTGGGAGAGGTGACCCTACAAAAAAAAAGAACATAGGAAGTATAAGCTAATTTTACATGCAAACAATATTTTGATTTGATAGTTTTGTATGAGTAAAAAAAGTAGCAACTAGCAAATACACTAAAAGAGGTAATGAATCTTGTCATTGTATTGAAAACTAGATATGCCTTTTGGTTATGCTATATCATAGGATTATGAGTATGCTTTATTAATTTATGCTGATTATCTCTTGATTTATGAATGTCCTTTATTTCGATGAGGCCAAAGAATTATAGTTATTTGGTTTCATATTATAATGGCCTAAAGTAAAATAACTCAATAAATCATGTTCACTTCTTATTTATGTGAAGTTGCACGTGACATTTGCTATCGAGGGTCAATCGAAAAGACGAAAACAACCTCTTTGATACGGGTTAGATTGCGTACATCCGACCCTTACAAACTCCACCATAGGTGGGAGCCATCTAATGGCATTGGGTTAATGTAAAAAAATTTCTTGATTTGTGAACTTCTATGAGATATCAAACTCAATTACTTGAGGGTTTTTCATCAAACTGATTGCTTCTTATTTAAATTTGATTTTTTCCATTGTACTCATCAAGCTTATGTATGATGAAATCTTTTCTTCCACAGGAAAATTATTGAAAGACTAGTTAACTACTTGCTAGGTGATATGAAGGACCAATTGATTTTTAGCTGGGTAAGTTACTTTTTTCCGTGTTTGAGATTCGAAATTGATTTAGACAAATTCAATGTGCATGGAATGGAATCCTACTAATGTGGAGACTATTAGCTTTAGTGTATTTTAATCTTTATTTCACATATACTCCCCTAACCCAATGCATTTGCTACATTTTCTTTTTTGACCTTGATCCACATCCTCTCTCCCAATCTCATCCATAAACTCAAACTCTCTTTTCATGTCATCTCCACATTTCTTTTACCCAATTGTTTTTTTGTCTTGTTCTTCCACTAATACCCAACAAATCTAAAAAACTACAATATAACTATTCATTGGGAAAAACGAGTATACATGAGTACTGCTTAGGTAAGATATTGTGCTATAAGCTACAGTGTGCTTGGATTCTTTATTTCACCCTAAGAACTTGTGTCAGCTTCAACACTCAAATATTGGTACGAGTTATGAATTTTGACACTTTATTTGGCTAGAATCGTTTTTTTTTCCACAAAATCATTTGATTACCTGGACATGTATTGTACCTGAGTTCTAGACTTCCAATAATATATTGTGGGAAGCAAACAAGTTTGTGCTAAGTAGACTCAACCATACCAGTTTAGATAGGTTATGACACTAATCTGCTATTGTCATAGTTTGGGCGTGCTGTGTGAGGAAAAATATGTATATTAATGGGCTTGTTTGGCTTCCGTTTTGACTCTCCTGCTTCCTCCCTTACATCGTGCTCTCCCTCAGATTTCTCCTTTTATGACAGCAGATTATATAGTTTTAATAAATAGCATCTGCTTCTGCCATCTGCTCTCACAATTCACATCTACCACAGTTCAACTCTAAAGTATTTTGATCTGTCTCTTGATCATTGCTATGCACACTGCAAGATTAGGGTTATGGAATCATGGATCTGCAAAATTATGGATTCAACTGAATGAGGATGCCTCAAATTTAGTTTGAGCTTCTGAAATCTAAACAAAAGAAAACAGTGGAGGAAAAAAAACCTCTGGACTTGTTGAGTGCTTTGCATCCTCTTACTCTATTTTTTTGGAACTGTGGCAGTGATTTGGGTTTCAATATGTGGCTGAGAGAAAATAAGTTGACTTTGATATTACCTCTGTCGCTATAAATCAGCAGCACGTACTTACTGTGCACATGGATCAAGTCGGGTCGGGTTGAATGTGATTTGGCCTACTCATTGTGTAATGACCCATATTTTAAACAGATCCTCAGCATTTGATCCTGATTATGTTCTCTAGCATGTCTTGTAGAAACTAGTAGAATGCAGTAGTCATAGATCTACCTGCTTAAGGGCCATAGTGCTGGTTTGCAAGACTTTGTTATCTTTTTTTAAAACTTTGGACAAATTAACTATATATTCAAGACATATGATAAATCAAGTCCATGTCTGTTTCATATAAGATCTTCACCTATTATTGTTTTCGGGGATGGTTTCAAAAGATATATCATACTATTATCCTTTTGATTGTTGATGAGCATGAAGATGGAGTCATTGTTGTATGTCCAAGACGTTCAGATCCTGAATTTCAAGATTTTGTATGCATTGCTTGTTTTTCAGGACCTATCTTATTGCACTGAGTCAAATTTCAGAACCCTGGAGAATAGGCATAAGGCTTTGGTTTTTAAAGAGCTTAGAAAAGTCTGGGAAATTTATGACCCTGAACTTCCCTGGAAGAAAGGTGAATTCAATGAATCAAATACGTTATTGCTTGATGATACTCCTTACAAAGCATTGCTCAACCCTGTAAGCTAATCACCATTCTTAGTGGATGTCTTGTTTATAACCCGAGATTCTTGCTTTGAACACATAAATATGTGATTGTTGTTTCTTTGCACAGCCTTATACTGCAATTTTTCCGTATTCGTATGACTTCAAAGATCGTGCAGATGATGCAATTGGTATGATTCACCTGGCCATATGTTAATTTTTTTAAAATGCATTATATTCTGGGTTAATTGTTGTGGAAGTATGTATCAAAAACGAAAGGTTCATCTAACCATGAGCTTCTGTAATTGACAGGTCCGGGAGGGAAGATTCGAGCATATCTAGAAGAGCTAGCAAT
This sequence comes from Amaranthus cruentus, assembly GCA_019425755.1. Classification (NCBI taxonomy): domain Eukaryota; kingdom Viridiplantae; phylum Streptophyta; class Magnoliopsida; order Caryophyllales; family Amaranthaceae; genus Amaranthus; species Amaranthus cruentus. The sequence goes on along the minus strand of CM033463.1, from coordinate 5,533,011 downwards.
GGCAGACAACGTACAAGAGTATATAGAGCAACATCCGTTTGGTCAGAGCGCTATAACCGAAAGAAGCTTGTCTTGGCAATTCTATGACAAAGTTATCAAGGAACAAACTGCAGTTACTGCTGGGAGCTGACCTCTTTTTCTCTTCATAATTGAATTGAATTTTTTTGCATATATCTCACTCAGTTTAGAAATTTTGGTTTTCCTCTTTCTGAAGGTTGTCATGATCAATGTTACTCTTGAAAGTTTCATATATACAAAAGCATTACCATTATTGTTTACGTTTTTCAGATGAGCTTACTTTGTTCGTTTGAATTTGATACAGCGAGTGCATAAGATTATCACTTTGATTGTAGCAAATTTAAAAGGACTGAACAATAACAGTCAACAGCCTGATGAACAGAGTTTATTTTTGTCTGAGTATAAATTTACTCCCATGTGTTGGTACATAGCAAAGGCATTGTTGTGTCTTCTCAAAGCATACAAGGGATCTTCATTTGGGACCGTTTGTCGGATTTTGGGTTAGGTGTGTCCGGTCGGATCACTTTTTGGTATATTGTATACTTTGAGATTATGAGCTACTCTTATTTTCAATCTTTTTTTTTGTATTTTGCTCTTCATTGTTATGTTGCTACTCTTATTTTCTTAATTTAGCAATATTCTCTAGATCCAAGTTAATTGTTGCATTTTTTATGTAATTTTTGCGAATGATCTGAAGTTGAGTTTATCTCAAATTAGAGGTGTTCATTCGGATAATCGGGTTGATTTCAAATCAGGTGTTTTACATCGGATCAAAATTGAGATTTGTGTCCACATTGGTTTTACATAACTGTAAATTTATTTTTGAGTTGGTTCAATCGGGTTCAGTTATAAGATCGGGTGAATATCCGATCGATTTTGTTTTTAACACCTCTACCTCAAATTAATATTTTTAATAAATTACAAAATCACTTAAAATAGTACACGACAGCTGTTGGAATATAACTAAAGTAAAGAGTAAATAAACATCCATTGCAATAGAATATAGCACAAGCACATTGCTAATCTTTCATTCTAAAATCTCAAAATATTAAAGATTGAACTTACTACCATTATTATGATCTAAAAAATTATCCCATAAAAAGGCAAAAAAATAAATAAATTTTGAACTCGGACTCAGACCCTTAGGGTCTGACGGGTCTAGGGTCGGAATCTGAATAATTTAAAACTTTTTCAAAATTAGTGTGATGTATCAATGACCACCGCCACCACTAGGGCCAGATGCTAATCGTTCAAGCCAATAAGCCATAGTAAACCTTGTCGTAACATAAGCTACATCATAGGCATCTCGAGTGTTACCATCATGGTCGGACAATGGCCTCATAGCACTCGTTGAGGTAACAAGGAATAAAAATGCTACAAAGACGAACAAAACAAACTTGGTCGAGTCGAAAATATTGATCATTTTCTCTGTTTTTTATATGTCGTAAAACAACTTTTTCTAAAAATAAAATTTTGAGGATATGTTATTGTGTGAAGAAAAAAGTGTGCATTGGGAGAGTATTTATAGAGGGTTAGTTAGTAGATATCGTGTATTATGGAGTGATACGAATTGGACTATATAAGTCATACGATGGCGGCATTTTCTTCTTGACCAAAAATAACTCCATTTTTAGTCTAAAATTACTTGTATGTTTTGGCTTTCTTTGGATCAAAACCATAATTGTAAAAGCTTAATCCGATCTAAAATCAATTAATTAATATTATAATTAGGAAATTTTGGTCCGTAATCGGAAATTAAACTGACCTAAAAAGACCCTCAAGCCCGACTAAAATTTGAACTCGACTGTTTGACCCGTTTTAAGTTCTACGTAAAATCTTTAATAAGGATCCACTATAAGTCAATTTCTATATTATAAGTCAATTTCTTTATTGTGGCCTTAGAGTTAGTATATTGGTCTTTTTTATTAGAAATTATTTAATTTGAATTTTATATTATAAGTCAATATGGATCCACTGAAAACAAAATAATGACAAAAATTTTTTCAAAGTTCTTTACTCACTTGGTTAATTTGAACCAAACCCAAATCTGACAAAACTTGACCTGAAAATGCCTCTGTTTAAAAATAACTCGACTCAAAATTAATCTACAAAAAAGTGATCCAACCCGTAATCAAAACTAAGAAGACAAGTTTATACAAGGAAGCCAGTTTGGGAGTAGCGTAGTTGCCTTGTTTGTATGACCCAATTGATGACTTATTGACATGTATAGAGTATACATATAGTCATGACTCATAAGAGTATTTTCTATGTATACGACTTTTTAGTCTAAGGGCTTGTTTGGTTACCCACTATTAACCTTGGAATTTTAAATTCCTAGGAAATAGTATTATGGTAATTTGTTTGGTTGCCAAAAAAACTAAAATTCCTAGGAATTATAAAATCCAAGGGAAGTTAATTCCTATGAGACATAGGAATTAGATTACCATATACCCCCCTTGGTTATTTACAATTCCCATGGAAATAAAAATTCCTATTGTCAAACAAACAAAAATAAGTAATTCCTAGGAAATTGACAAAGGAAGTAAATTCCAATGAATTACAACTTCCCATAGGAATTTAATTCCTACGTCAACCAAACGACTCCTAAATATGTGTATTAAATATACTTCTACTTGGCCTTTGGACCAACATAAGTTAAAGAGAGACCGTCCAGCCCATGGCGCTTTTTCTCTTCTTTTTTATTTTTTGGGCATTTTTCAATTTTACTTTTAAAGGTATTAATTTTGACCTTAAAGATATCAATTTCAATTAAGGTAAAAATTGATCAGTTTAACGCCACAATTGATCACTTATAGGTTCAAATTGAAATTTTCTTTAATTGATATGTTTAAGTACTACTTTACGTTGAAATTGATACCTTTAAGGTCAAAATTGATACCTTTAAAGTCCAAATTGAAAAATGCCAAGAAAATAAAAAAAACAAAAAAAATGAAATTCTGAAGGGTGCGTGTAGCACACGTGCCTGTAATGGGCCGACCCAGTTGTAGTCCTAGAATAGGACGGTCTTACGCAAGTTTTTGTGTTATTATAAATGTTCCCTTTTTTTTGACACTATTCACTCATCACTATTAATTTATATTTTACTCTTAATCTATAAGTTAAAACATAGTCATGTGTGATCTTGTTTGATTCGTCTCACTATAAGGATTATTAATATCAAATTTTTATAATTTTTAATTAAGAATAATTTGAGATATTAAGGGTTAAAATGTTATCTCGACAAATGTGAAAAACTAAATGAGACATTAATTAAAGTCAAATACATAAAGACATGTATACAATAAGTTATAAATTTAAAATATTATTATAAAATCCATACATTCACCAAGTAATCGGAAAATAAGTCAAATCTATCAGATCAAAATTTGACGTGTATATTGTATACATACAACCCTCTCACATTAGTTGGTCATTTTGATTCGAGTCATAATTGTGCAATATTAATTGAAGTCAAACAAAAATTTTTGTAAAATAATATAGTAAGTTGTAAATTATAATATTATATCAAAATTCAAACATTCACCAAGTATTTGAAAAATGGGTCAAATCGATCAAATCCAATTGGTTACATTAAAATTTAATATATCTATATAGAACTAACCTATAACAACTTAAGTTCAATATAGGATTAACATGTAATGTTTTACGGCTCTTAGGGTTCTATATAAAAATTAACCAATTTTATTTATCATCAATAGTTTTAGTTTTTCAAGAGAATCTAGTATAGAAATTGAATATAATTAAGATTTTTTATAGTTATTTAAATTTCAAAAAAAATAAATTTAATAATAAAATAATAAAATATAATTAAGAATCTTATGTTTTCAAAGCAAAATAAATATTAAATTAGATAAAAACTATGAGATTATTTCTTATATATAGTCCTGAACACTGTATATATCATTCTCTATTCTATATTAAAAATAAAGCAAAAGGGCATTTGTACCTTAATAATGAATTAAATAGGCATTTAATTCAAATATGTGCATTAATATTTGAGCTCTTCCTAGCATATAGTGTGCTTATTCGAGCACAATAATATGAACATTGTGGAAGCTTCGATAATTTACTATATTACTAAAATCAAGGATTTACAAATTCAAATAAAGATTTCTTATGATAATTAATATACAAGTATAGTGGTTGGGATGTATACGGGTTTTAAACGGATTTTTTGTTTTTTATAATTGAATCGAGTTGGATGTGGGTTATATATATATATATATATATATATATATATATATATATATATATATATATATATAATATATATATATATATATATATATATATATATATATATATATATATATATATATATATATATATATATATATATATAATCTCCTATCTCATTTTCCGTAGGATGTACAAATAGAGTAGGAAAAAAACTTGTTTTATTACACTACGACTCTATGTATACTTGTATGCCGGTATATTTATGAAACTTTGCTCGTACATAACATGTAACAAGTCACGCTGCTAATGTTTCGAATCAGCGCATCCAAAACCTTCTAAGGCTCAAAATTCATATGTATTAAACTGAGACAACCCTTGTTGCTAATTGAGTTAAACCAATTACAGTATTCCGATTAATTTTCAATCAAATCCCGTTTCACCTCCAATTCAATTAAAATTAGGTAAATACAACAATGCAAAGGCTTTAAATCAATCTACTTTAAACATCTCATAAATATCAAATCTACATCAATAATAATCAAGATTAGTGAAAGATGTCCATTACACTATTACCAAAAGCAACTAACTATATATGTTGTCTTTCAATGAACACTAAAATTACAATTATTTAACAAACATCCTTATTAATCAAGAACATAATTATGTCATTACTATTTTTCTTAATTAGAATCCTAGGGCATTTAAATCTAAAAGATGCATTTGTTTTACTCACAAAAGAGGATCATTAAGAAGAAAAAGAGGAAAACAAATTAGTCAAGATTAAGGGCAAACCAACTTGTGGGGCCTATTTATAATAGTGATAGCAATGTCATTATCATAATTATTAGTATCATTATCTCCTTTGGTACTTGTAATGTGTGTTTGAGATTGAAAAGGAGAGGTTGCCATGAATTTCATGTCTTTTTAGTCACTTATTATTCTTTAGTTATTTCCATTTACAAGCAAACCTAAATCATTGAGCTTTTCTACTTCCATCATGCATTTTTTTGGCCATATTTTTATTGAAGGTAAATATTTTAGTGGTAAAATCATAGAAATAAAGGTAGTTACTTGATAGAGCATTTGCATGTGGAGTAGAAGATTTGGGGTTCGACCCTTATTGGGCGCAATTATCAATTAGGGAGTTTCTTAACTGCGCGCATTTCTCTATATTCCTTCCTCGGGAGAACGAGTTTGATTTGTCCGCATCTTTCAGGAAAAACAAAAACCCTATCCGGACCCTGCCTAGTGCGGGATATTGCGCGCACTACAACATAATTTGCTTTTAGTGGGATATATTTAGCGACATTTAATTTAAATGTCGCTATTTGTAATTTCTTATAGTGTATATAGAGGATTTAGTGACATTTATTAGACCCTTTAGCAGCATATTAAAAAGTCACACTAAAGCTTTTAGCGACATAGGATCTAGTGACATTTCTCACAAATGTCACTATAGACTATAGTGACAATTACATATGCCACTAAAGACCAAATTAAATGTCGCAAAATCACTTTATGGTGGAAGTTAAAATAAAAATTAATAATTATTACACTAAAAAATATGAATTAGAGACATTTTTTTAATGCCACTAAATCCAATGTCGCAAAAAGCTAAATTTGTTGTAGTGTTGGGAGTGTCCTTTACTTTTACCTTTACTTAAAATATAAAACGGAAATATTTTGAGAGTGAGTCGGAAAACATTTTACATATAATTCACTATGGTAAATACTTACCCTTGAGATAAGAGGATTGATTCCCCCATTTCTCCTTTTTCATGACCTAGAAATAAAACGAAAAAACATATAATAATTAGGCTTTTTACTTTTGGCTTTTTGACCGATAAAAAATCTAAATAAATAGTGTTTGGTAAATGACTTCTAAGCTAGCTGAAATAGTTAGCGTTTAAGCCAAGTCAAATAGGACTTATAATAGCTTTTTTCATTGCTTTTGACTTACTTTTTCACTAATAAACAAAAAATATCCAACAAATAATTTCAACCAAACGTCTCCAAAGTTGACTTGAACAACTAGTTTAAACAAGTGGTTATAAGCCAATATTCTCAGCTGGTTAAACCAACCAACAAATCTAGCTAATTAACCATCAATGCCAAATAGGCCCAATGAGACTAAATTAATTTTAAATTATAATTATAAAATATTTTAAACATTGAAATAGTTAGTGCATTGAATAAGAAAGGAATTATAAATTAAATGAGACTAAATTAGTTTGTTTATATCTTAGATCGTAGAATAGAACTATTTTCAATTCAACCACATAAAATTATATTTTCTTTTAGGATTATAATAACAAATATTATGATCTTAATACTTATAATTCATATATCACTTGTTTTTTGAATTATATAGGATCAATGGATTTGAAACGAGATTTTAATATTAAGTCCCAAAACCCTAAAGAAATAATAAAAGTTTAAACAATAACAATTTATGATGAGATAGACATTAAAGAAGGTTTGGAAGATTGTCTATGACCTTATTTAATAAAGGCCTTATTATCAATACCTCTTAACGTGAAGGTTGTCGAAAGATCAACAACTTTTACTATTTAGTGAATCTAAATCTATAGTACTACGATTATGTTGAAGTGCCTATGTGTTACCCACATGTAAGTTGTCCTACATCGGAGAAAGAGAAGAGTATGCATCACTTTATATACTCAAGGAGTAACTCTTATTATTACCAATTAGTTTTAGTAGTGAACCTTCTTTGAGTTTATAAGTTGACTACTTTTTCTCCTCCTTATTTGGGTATTCCCTTCTTCAATTTAAATTTAATTATTGAACTAAATTTGATGTATATTTAAAGTGTTATAGAACTTTTACCTTCTTTGAGTTTATAAGTCCAAACTCGTGCATCTTACACCCACGTTAGCCAAGCATAGGAATCAATTATCTGCAAGCATAGTAAGTGACTTACACAACTAAAAGGATACATGCCGATAACTAAGAAACGATACAAGTAAGAGAGGCGGTAAAGAGCGATGACGAAAGACAAAGAACAGGTTTAGTAATCTAGGACGTGGATAAGGCGCCGCCATTTGGCCCTATCCCTAGTCAGGTCCTGAGAGAGGTGGAGTTCGTACAGGTCGCTTTTAATCTGCTCCTCCCACTTCCTTCTAGGTCTTCCTCGGCTTCTCTTGCCCTCCACTATGATGCGCTCAATCCTTCTTACGGGGCGTCATGGGTGCTTCTCTACATATGCCCAAACCATCTCTGCCTGTTCTCCTGCATCTTTGCAGAGAGAGGTGCAACCCCTAACTTCTCCTTAAACTCCTGATTTCTTATCCTGTCCATCACAGTCTTACCACACATCCATCTCAACATGCGCATCTCTGTTACATCCATCCTCTGTTCGAAAGCCTTCTTTACAGGCCAACATTCTGTCCCGTACAACAAAGCCGGCCTAATTGCAATGCGATAGAATTTACCCTTTAGTCTACTCGGGAATCTCTTGTCACACAGCACCCCAGTCGCTGCTCTCCACTTAAGCCATCCTGTCTGTATACGACTAGTAACGTCACCATCAATCTCCCCATTGTTCTGAATTACTGAGCCCAGATATTTGAACTTGGATGTACATGCAACTACTTCCCCCCCCGATGTACACCTCGGGCTCCCCAAACGATTCTGTCCCACTGAAGTCACATCGCATGTATTCTGTCTTCGAGTGGCTTATGTGCATCCCCTTACCCTCCAAGGCTTTCTTCCATTCTTCCAATTTACTATTAGCCTCCTCCCTAGTTTCTGCGGCCACAACTATATCGTCGGCGAAAAGCATACACCATGGTACGGTTTCCCAGATGGATTTTGAGATTTCATCCATAATGACCGCAAAGATAAACGAACTAAGTGCCGATCCTTGATGTAGGCCCACCGGTGTCTGAATGTTAGTCGAAACTCCGTCATACATGTCCCGTATAACCTCAATGTATCTTGATGAAATACCTCTATTTTTTATGTAGGCTATCTTGTATGCTATCATATGCTTTCTCCAAGTCGATGAACACGAGATGCAAATCCTTCTTTCGCTCCCTATACTTTTCCTTGAATCTCCTCAAAATATGAATCGCCTCAGTAGTTGATCTTCCCGGCATCAACTACCGAGGCAATTCATATTTTGAGGAGATTGATGGAAAAGTATAGGGAGCGAAATAAGGATTTGCATCTCGTGTTTCGTTTAGCGGAGTTTCGTTTATAAAATGAAGAACTAATATTTTTAAATTTAAGAAAATGACAAGTAAAATCACAATAAATTTATCAAAATTGTGATCTTATTCTTGAAAAAGTTTCTCGTAATTAAATAGCGTTTTCGAATAAAAAAATGTTGGTAATTAACATCTATCTTAATCATATGCATTACTTGAATTAATAACAATTTGAATTTATTTATTAAGTTCATTCCACTTTATTCAAAATAATGTAATTAGAGAAAAACGTTAAATATACTCGAAAAATAATATGCATGATGTAAATAAATAGTGAATTAATCTATTATAGTGCACGTTCTTTATTAACGTCGTCTCACCGTGAGACGATCTCAATTGGGTCAACCTAAAGTATTTAAAAAAAGCTTCTCGTACAAGCGGGAATTATATTTTCATTTCTTTATTTTTATTTTTTTTTAAGTAATGGGCTGCTTGTATGGGCCCGTCTCACAGTGAGACGGTCTCATACAAGACTTACTAAAATTTTAAACACGAATTACCATAAGAAAAATGGGACAAAATAAATAAATAAGACAAAATTACTAAAATAAATAAGACAAAATTACTAAAATGAGTTAGTATTTATCATCGAAAGACTTTAATATTAATTTTACATTTTTACCTTGACCAATAGAAAAGTCTACTTTGAATTATTTTTTAAAAAAACGCCTAGAGGCACGTGTCCCCGCGTGCCCTAACATACATTCGCCACTATATATATATATATATATATATATATATATATATATATATATATATATATATATATATATATATATATATATATATATATAATTTTGTGAATTTTTAATTTCAACTTGTCTGACTTTTAGATCAGTTATTTAGACTATATGATTATCATTTTAAAGAAAAGAATACATAGAGTCAAATTATAAGATGTAATATGATAATTAAATTGAGCGGTTGAAAATTTAAGTGTACTATAATAATAATAACAATATAACATTAATAATTATTAATTTTATTAGTATTATATTATTATTAACTACTTCCTTAAATATAAGTCTTGTAGGAGATCAGGTCTCGAGACAAGCCTATATTTTTAGCTTATTTTCTAACTGATGCCTTTAAAATTGTAAATGATAACTTAATTTAGGGTTATTAAGACCATAAAAAAGTTATTTTAAAGCTATAAGTATCACTTTAAGACAGTAAATCTACATTGGGTCATCCTAATAGAAATGGTCTCACCGTAAAATCGTCAAAATTTGTGAAGAAATCGTCACACTTTACTTTTTGTACGTTCCTCTTATGACTTTGTTACACTTCCTTTCATAAAAAAGTTTCTACCACTTCTCAACTATCTTCTAATATCATCCATCATCATCATACCAGCGTATCACGCTTATATAGAAAAATTATGGTCATAGTCTGAAGAGGGAAAGAATGTGGCAACCATACCCATAAAGGAGGATGCCGCCAAAGAGTTTCCCGGTTCGAGATTAATCCTCAAACTGATAAGTCCCTGCAACGAAGAGTAGTGAGTGAAACTAAAACTACCAGCTTGTTTCTTACTATAAGCTTGGCACTTAAACAAGTAAAAAATGATATGTAAAAGACAAAGGAAAAACAAGCATACCCACTGTTAAGTAAAGGGGAATCAGTGGTCTAATATCATTATATCATCCATACAATATAATTTAAATAATTTCACCATTTCTAAATTATTATGCAAAATATCATTGTTGCAATTTATTAGGCATGGATTAAGAGTATACTATTTTGCGAAATTCTCGAGCCGGGGACTCTTTGTGGCCGTGCCTTCTTTATGGGTATGAGTTGTCGTCGTCTTTCTCTCTCCAGACCCTATTCATAGTTTTCTATGACCAAAATACACTGGGTAGGATAATGATGATGCTGATATTTGCAAAATAAGAAAGATTAGGTTATTAAAAAAAATGTTGACTTTGTTTTTTTCTACATAGAAATGATAAAGAAATGAGTAGGAAATAGATTGTCATTTTCTTAAGATTGTGGATCATAAGGAATGAAATTAAAATACACATCAAATTGACAAATGACTAGAGTGAAAATACTCCTATGTGTTAGTGATAGTGGAGACATGTTATATCATAGCTTTGTGTTTTTCTTGCTTAACTTATATATTGTAGACATGGCATGTGATTATCATATAAAGTTTTATGTTTTTATATATTTTGTAATCATATTAATAGGACTTATGCTCGCCTTTTTCCTATTAATCATTTATTTAGCTTTATTACACTAAATGTAATAAATCAAATGGTAATTTTTTATTTTTTTTAATATTTAGATAATATAAGTGGGACCCACCTTTTGTTGGGCTCCTTGTGTTGCCTACAAGATGAACAACAGTTTTTTGGAAGGAGTACTACTTCATAATCTATAGAAGAACTAATTTTTAGGTCTTAGGTATGTGGCTTATATAATTTAATAATCATGAATGAATTTAAATAAATAAAATCACACATGCTTGATCAATGTATTTAGTGGGATGATCAAATTAGAGATGATATTAACGAGTTATATCTTTTTAAAATTTAATTAGAGATAAAACTAATTGGAGATATGATGTATTTGTGTCCTATATCTTGAATAGTCACTTAAGCATATACTTATGTTGACTATGCCTTATTCATTGGTCGGGGTTATATCATCATTATTTTACCCAGTGTATCCCGCTCATTGGGACTATGAGCAGGGTCTGGGGAGGAAAGTAAGACGACAACCCATATCCATAAAAGAGAACGCGGGTCAAAGAGTCTCCGACTCAAAAATTGCTCCTCTAAATAAGTTTTTCCTGCATTTACTTCCTGACATGCATCATAAGTTTGGCCTGCAACAATAATTATATATATATATATATATATATATATATATATATATATATATATATATATATATATATATATATATATATATAATAAATAAATAAATAAATAAATAAAACTATGCATATAAAAACTGAACGTAAAAATAAAGGAAAAGTAAGAGCAATATATAAAAGGAAAGGGACAAGAACATCAACAAGAGTTTTAATATTTATTTTGCATTGTCTTGTCTTGTTTTTTTACTTTTTTTTTTATGGTTATGATTTGTCGACTTTCATCTTTTCTCAGTCCCTTATCATAGTTTTTATAAACGAGATACACTGAATATATATGATGATAATAATGATTATGGTTGTAGTTGAATCCAAATTTTTAAAATTAATACTATGAAATTGTTGTTGTTATTTTATTGTTTTGTTTCGATGAAAAACTATGGTGAAAATTTATTTTTTACTTTTATAAACATTTTCCTCTAAAATTTGCACCAAACTAGTTTCTCCACCATTTGATTCTCAACATCTCGGTTTTTCTCTTCCTAACTTAATATTTTTTTTTTCAAAGCAAATCAAATAATAAAGAAGACTATATACAAACCAGCTAAATTACATTTCCCATTAACAACATAATATTGATAGAAAAGAGTTTCTCATTTTACTTTTTGTTAAATTTTATTTTAAGGTTATAAGTGATCATTCCAAGACCATAACATGTGATCACTTTAAAATTATAAATGATCACCTTAAGGTTATAAGTATACATTATAATTAATTGGATGATTTGGATCAGCACAATAGATATGATTTCACGTAAAATCGTCTCATTTAAGAATTTGTGAACTAACAATGTTAATGCTATAAGGGGTATGAGAAAGTAAATTATATTTACAATTATGGTTTAATAGACTTTGTGGTTAAATGTTTTTTTCCTTCATCATTGTGATATATATTCGATTTTCTCTACTCAGAGAAAAGATTTAATTCTATTTTCCTCTTGTTAGTAGGAATTTTATAGCTTACCCCAATTCAAAAAAAGAAAATTTTAATTTCAACATAAAGTAAATTCTCTAGCAATTCAAGAAAAGAATGAAAATTGATTTTGGAGCCTCCAACAATTAGATTGACTCATTATTCTCAGATGTACATATTTAAAAATTAATTACTCAAATTGTAAATTTTTAATCAAAACTAGTTAAGGTTATTTTTGTTGAGCCACAAAAAGAAATTCATATAAGCACTTTTTATCCGTAAAAGTTTAATATACCAAATGATTTTATAAAAAAAAAGTTAAATGCTTATTTTTTTTTGAAAGAACATGCCTTAAAAGTGCTTCAAAAGGAAACAAGAAACAATGTTATTTTCCAATTTAAACAATAAAACAACAAAGTCTTAAATAAAAATATTAACTCCGGTTCAAAATAGTTGTTACACTTAAATAATACTTAATTATTACTTTTTTAATTTTTATTCTTTATATATAAAAAAAACATACATCACTAGCTGTCACTAACAAAGGAGTATTTTGACTCTTGTCAAAATATAACAACTAGTGATGTATGTTTTTTTTATATATAAAGAATAAAAGGTAAAAATATTATTTCTAGTTCAAAATAGTTGCACTTGAATAATATTTAATTACTATTGTTTAATTAATATTTTTTTACCTTTTATTCTTTATATATAAAAAACATACTTCAAAAAATAAGTTTATTCGAATAATAAACACCTTAAAAAAATATTAAAAAATAGTCAAAAAATAAGGTTATTCAAATGAATTTTCTAGATTTTTGGAAAAATTAAAATGTAAAATAGTTACATATACACTAAAAAAACCTAGTTTCTATTCCATTAAAAATTCACAACCACTTTATCGAAAAATTTCAGATGCTTTCTAAATAAATTTCCATGAGCAAGCCAAAAAAATTAAAATCTTAGCAAAAAATCCGCAAATTGAAGAAATCAAGGGAGTAATAGATATGTTGTCGTATATATATCACATGTTAGGGCTACTATCATCGGCTTAAGCTCAGCTACGATATGTTACTCCATTGCTACAACCATCGTCTTACATTTTCTACTTTATCTCTAGAATATGTCGAATACTCTATCAATATAAACTTGATCATTAAATGATAATCTTTACACTACAATATAATATACTTTTAGTGGATATACTCCCTCCTATTCAGCCTAAATGTCCTATTTGATTTTTTCACACTTGCCGAGGCAACATTTTAACCCTTAATATCTCAAATGATTCTTAATTAAAAATTATAAAAATTTGATATTAATAATCCTTGTATTGAGACGAATCAAACAAAATCCCACATGACTATGTTTTAACTTATAGATTAAGAGTAACTTACAAATTAAGAGTGATGAGTGAATAGTGTCAAAAAACTAAATGAGATATTTAGGTTGAATAGGAGGTAGTATTTATATTTATTGGCATTAAATTAAAATGTCACTACTTTAACTTTTAATGGTATATATAGTGGATCTAGTGACATTTATTAGACCCTTTAGCAGCATAATAAAAAAATCTTATTTAAACTTTTCACAGCATTAGATCTATTGATATTTCTCATGAATGTTCCTACAAGCTATAGTGACTATTAAAATTGTCTCTACAGGCCAAACAAATTAAGTATCACTAACAAATCACTTTATAGTGAAATTTTAAATAAAAACTAACAATTATGACACTATAAATATACATTATAGACATATTTGATCAATGTCACTAAATATATGCCGGTAAAAGTTAATTTTTCGTGAGTTTTAATTTGTACTTAGATCAATCCAACAAAAAGTAGGAGTATAAATCTATACTTGAACGTATGTAGGAAGTAGCCATGCATGCAATAATCTCATCAATTTTTGATTTATTTATTTATAAAATAAAAGAATAGTATACCATGCAACTAGCTAGCTAGGAATTAGGATATGAATCTATATATGATATAGCTCAATCATACATAAATAGTAAAACATTCTCCATATATATATGAGTATATATATATATTTATATATAAAGATCAACCTTTTAAAATCAAAATATCCTTTCATATTCTCAAACCCAAAAGAGTATTAAAAATATAGCTAGTTTTCAATATGCCTCATAGCATAGAAAACCCTTCATACCTAAGATCAAATGATTGTCTTCAACCAAGAAAAAATACATCTTTTCCATTACAACTTCCTAATAAATGGATGATAAACCAAACCATAAAAATACCCTTAATAAAAAACATTAGAGACCCAAATAAATGCCCACCAAATAATACTACTAAATCATGTATAGGATGGGTCTTAACACTTGTTCAAGAGTGTGCAAAAGCAATCTCACAAAGAAACCCTAGTAAGACCCAACAACTTCTTTGGGTGTTAAACGAGGTCGTTTCACCTTATGGAGATTGTGATCAAAGATTAGCATATTACTTGTTAAAAGCCTTATTTGCAAAAGCCAATTCCTTAGGACATCAATCCTATGAAACCCTAAAATTTGTGGAGGAGAAAAACTATTGCTTTGATACATATGTGAAGCTTTTGTTGAAGTTTCAAGAGGTTAGTCCTTGGATAAGTTTTGGTCATGTAGCATCAAATGGTGCAATATTGGAAGCTTTAGAAGGGGAGAATAATTTGCATATAATTGATTTAAGCAATACCCTTTGTACCCAATGGCCTATGTTACTTGAAGCTTTAGCTACAAGAAATGATGATACACCCCATTTAAGCCTTACCCTAGTTGTATCTAGTAACTTAGAATTAGTAATTACCAAAGAAATTACAAAAAAGATGGAGAAATTTGCTAGGTTAATGGGTGTACCCTTCAAATTTAATGTAATTGGTGGGTTAGATCACTTAGATGAGATCAAAAAAGAGGATTTAGGAATACAAGATGGTGAAGCAATTGTTGTGAATTGTATTCAAGCCTTACAAAGGGTTCAAGAGGAAAAAAGATCGGTTGTAATTGACACGATTCGATCCCTTAACCCGAGTATTGTAACAATTGTAGAGGAAGAAATTGATCTCACCACCACAAAAAATGATTTTCTTATGTGTTTTCAAGAGTGCTTTAGGTTCTATAAGTTGTACTTTGAGATGCTAGAAGAAAGCTTTCTTCCAATTAGTAATGAAAGACTAAAGCTTGAGAGATTAAGATCAAGACATATAGTTAAGACTTTAGCTTGTGATATTGATAGTGGGGAGGAATATTGGAGACCAAACAAAGCAAGCCAATGGACTAAAAAGCTTAAAGAAGCTTTTAGTCCTTTCCATTTCAATGAAGAAATTATTGGTGATGTTCAAGCATTATTAAGAAGGTATAATACTAGTTGGGATTTAGCTTTGCCACAAAGAATTGATCAAGTGGGAATACACTTAAAATGGAAAGATCAAAATGTTGTTTGGGCTTCATCATGGAAACCTAATCCTTCTTCACCTCAAATTGTATCTTAGGGTTGGAAACTTGCATGATTCTACACTATAATATAGTCCATCATCATCATCATCCCCAGTGTATCCCGCTCATAGACAAATCAATAGTCAGGGTCTGGGGAGGGAAGATAGACGGCATCTCATACCCATAAGGAAAGAGCGGTCAAAAGTGTCCTCCGGCTCAAAAGGGTCTTCTTTCTGAGAAACCTACAAATATCTGAAATCCTGCATCTTACACCCATGTTAGCCACACTATAATATAGTCCATCTCCCTCTATTTATAATTCTCTTTCATCATCATATCTAGTGTATCCTGCTCATAAAAAAAATCCTCTATTTATAATCGTCTTAGTAAATAGCTTGTCCTAAGGTGCTTGAATATTGGTACTTATGTTATAAGTTATTGCCCTTTTTCTCTTTGGACTAGTTTGATTTCTTAATGTTCTTTTATTTTATCATATTCAAGCTTTATATTTTGATTCATTCATATATGTATTGAACATTGTATCATATGAAACCATCCATGTACTTTTACACATATGTACCTAAATTATGTCATTTATAGATATTAAAATATATGTACATCTCAATGATCATTCCTTTTTTAGTTTGTAAAGGAAAGCTATATAAGATATAGTTTGGTAATTTATTGATTCATCTTTTACTTACTTTAATTCAAATTAACGCTTTCCAATACACTATTTTAATATATATTAATATATGCTCATAATTTAAAAATTAATAGAAATAGATATTACTCTTTTCGTTCGTATTTGTTTTTATATTTTTTTCCCATACGGAAATTTCACAAAGTTTTTTCTATCATGAATCTTTAAACTTCTAGACATCTTTTTGGATAAAAATAAACTTACTTATCTAACGTGATATTACATATTTATGTTTTTAATCCGCAATATTTATTGATTCTCTCATATTAATCATACCGACTTTACCCTCATTATAACTACTAAACCCCTTTACATTTTTCAATGATTTCATTCAATAATTATCATTATTTATTCAATCAATAATTTATTTTGAAGATAATCTTATATCCCTCATAATTACTCTCTTTGATAGTTCCTTCTCATGTGCCAAATATGAAGAGTAGATAAAAACCGATGACTATAGAAGTATGCATAGAAACAAAATAAACAAAATCAAATAAATTAATTTGAATTCAATTATAAAGACATCTTCTAGAATAGGTAAATACTCCATCATCATATTTTTTAAGAATATTCTACATGAAATTTCAAATAGTAGGTTATTAATTTTACTGTCTGTTATGATAATATTTATTCTTATTAATTTATTTCATTACTAATTTTGATATTACCATGATAACCCTTGACCTTGACCTTTGGTCAAGGGCCTTCTTGATGATCAGGCCCAACATATTCAACTTCCAAGCATATAACCACCTCATAACTGCCATACAACTTTCCACTTCTTGTAGCAACCAACTCCAACCTCCCACTCTCATCCTCTTCAGAAATAACTACCACCTCTCATGATAAAGGAGGGAGGACCATCAGCACGAGGGAGGAGAGCCTTCAATATCATAACGATACTTTGCCAAAATTATCACTCAACCACCAGCAGTTATCTCCCTCTTTACCACCTTCATTGGTTGTTGATCACCATGAACACCGCTATTACCATACCTTAATCATTGTCGTTTCTCATTTTTCGATTACCTCTTCTTTAATTCTCCGATTTGACTTAAGCATCGGAGGGGTTTTCCGGGAGATAACCCCCTGGACTAGGCTAACGTGTTGTGGTGCAGGACTTCAGGTCACCTTCGAAAGGCGTTCCACCTCCTCTCTGTTGACCGTTGACCGCTATACCACTTCCACTTCAAATATCTTACGTGTCTTTCACACTTCCTCATTTCAATAACGAAAGATAACGAAACATTGTCGAAACTTTCTTATGCGTGATTATGAAATTGAAACGAAGAGCAATGCATTCGAGATGTGTAACTAAACGTAACGTACATAACATACTCAATTAGAAAAATGACATATAGCTAGTGCAATGCATTTGATATTGAGTATATACATATACATTGACTAATTATTTTTGTTTGGTATTCAAATATGTATTTGGCAATTATGCTGTAATTGTCATTTTATTTAGTTATAAATAAGTGAATAAATTAAATTTAAAATATAAAAAATACTTGCAATACTTTAAAATCTAAATTATATAAATCGACGAATAAATAGAAATCGTGCAAACCGTGCATTAGACAGACATCTATACTAGTGCCACAAAATAGGAGAGGCAACTTAGGTTTGTTTGTTACGCATACCTAGCTACAACCTAAATTACTAAGGATAATAATTTAGGAACACTAGTATGAGACTATATCACAATAAAATGCGTTACATAAGTAGGTTAATAACTCAATTATTAATATTAATCATGAGAATTTGAATTCCTTATTTTAAAGTTGTCTCACCACAATATCAGCTCTTTAGGAAAATCGTAACCATTTTTAATTTTTAATATTAATTTGTTTTCTTGATCTCAATTCGGAATTTTTCTATTGATGGTCATATAAACTAAAAAGATTATGTCAATCATTTTCCTAAAGAGCTGCACATGACATTTACAAGGGTTAATCGAAAACAATTTTTTTTTGTTAGTTTTATCAGTATTAACAAGAGTAAAATTGCATACGTTTGACCCTATCAAATCCGACCCTAAGTAAAACCCACTTAATAATCATCATCATCATCCTATCCAGTGTATCTCGCTCATAGAAGACTATGAAAGGGTCTGGAGAGGAAAGGACGGCGACAACTCACACCCATAAAAAAGAGCGCGACCAAAAAGAGTCTTTCGATTCGAGAAAGATAAAGAGACGTTTCTGCCTCTTAATAATATTGAGATAATTGTAACAGAGAATGATAGGGTTCATGATATATTATTGGGCCATCATCACGTATATTTGTGTGGTTTTTGCATGCCATCATCTTTTTTGGTTTGGTGGTTTTGTGCTTTAACTGTTATTGTTTGAAGTTAGTACATGCACCTTTTCACTTTAGACTCGAAACATGAAACTGATAAGAGTATTTATTCAAATAATACGTTGTTGGGATGAGTTATTTCACATTGACAAATTAAAAATGATTAAAAATAGTGTTGACACTTTGTAAGTTATAGGAGTCCTTTCCATAGCCTTAAGGTTTTGGGATAATATATATCTCCTTGGCATATGAAGTGTGTACACCTTGTGTTTCCCATTATTGTGCTGTCATTCACAATAAGTCCAACTTAATTTAACATGGTATCAGAGCCGATAGTTCGATCAAAAATTTTTTAAAAAATGGTAGGTTCGAAAAGAATGGCGTTCCTACCCTAATTGATTACTCCCACATACGAACTTGACGAGGGTTCACATGTGAGGGGGTGTTGGGATGAGTTATTTCACATCGACAAATTGAAAATGGTGTGCACATTTTATAAGTTATTGGAGTCCTTCTTTCCATAGCCATATGATTTTGGGATAATATATATCTCCTTGGCTTATGAAATGTATGCACCTCGTGTTTTTCGTTATTGCGCTGTCATTCACAATAAGTTTAGCTTAATTTAACATATGTCATAATCAGTTCCGAGTATTTTCAAATAAAGGTATTATTAAAGTGGAATAATTTTAATAAATCGTGAGATTCTTTTTAGCAACTTTTACATACACAATGCTACTGATTCTTAACATTAGTCTGTTTAGGTTGTTTTATGTACTTTGTAATATTCATATTTTAGATAATATTTTCACTATATTATTTAATTCTTATTTAAATATCTTTTTTTAACTTTTCTTTCTTTAAATTATCTACACGTAACTTTAATATTCTCGATCACCACTTTCTTAACTTTCTTAACTTTAATGAATTAGTAAAACAATAATAGATAAAAAAAATCGAATATTATCTCTATTGAAATATGTATCACTTTTCTCAAGTCTTAGGATTAATTCTCACTGTACGCTCCTCTAGTCTTCCCTTTCCCTCATCTTAACTATTCTTTAAAATAATCATATAATACATAAGCCACGTGTTACATTCAATAAATGTCCGTTAGGGTTCAAGACTTAACTAAATTGAAAACTGTTTAGAAACCAACTCAATTAAAAACTTAAATTAATTATTAATGCACTAGAATATATTATATACTCTAACAAAAATAATAGGAGGCTTGGTGACTAGGGATCAGAGGTGTTCAAAGTAGACCCGATGACTCAAATTTTACCCGACCATATAACTGAACCCGATTTGACCCGACTTAAAAAATAATTTACAATTATGTAATTAAAAACAATATATATAGACACAAAATCCGATTTCAAATCGACCAACACCTAACCTGAAATAAACCTAAGGTCCCAAATGAACACCTCTACTAGGAATTAGCACGTAAACTTAGCTAATGTCTCGATGATGAATCTATCTAATGCATCACCACGACTTCTAGCTAGGATTATGCGATGATCAAATTCAAAGCTTCAAACTTTATAAAGATCACTAACATTCCCCAATTTAAACGAGATTCATAATTATATTTAACAAAATGTAAATAAAAAAAACGTACAACCCATTATTTTAACCAAAAGCGCTTGTGTGATACCCCAGATTTAGCTTGAAAAGGGATTGATAGACTATTCATATCAACTAGGTGCATCTTCTTTTCTAGGGAGCTCATTTGCTAAGAACTCCACAGTAAAGCGTGCCTGGTGTAGAGCAATCTTAGGATGGGTGACCTCCTGGGAAGTTTTCCTGGGTGCGCACGAGTGAGGTCAAAGTGCGCTGGAAAGACTTATCTTGGTTTGTGGGGCTAGTTTACAGTCTGCATGAGTAGTCACCGGTGGTCCGTTGGGCCTGAATGTTACAAATGGTATCAGAGCAACCCTGCGACCGTGGCTGATTGTGTGTTCAGTGCATCTAGCTGGGGAAAAGATCCTAAAATGACAGTCCAACGAGGACGTTGTATTCCTAAGTAGGGGTGAGTGTGATACCCCAGATTTAGCTTGAAAAGGGATTGATATACTACTCATATCAACAAGGTGCATCTTCTTTTCTAGGGAGCCCATTTGCTAAGAACTCCACAGTTAAGTGTGCTTGGTGGGGAGCAATCTTAGGATGGGTGAGCTCCTAGGAAGTTTTCCTGGGTGCGCACGAGTGAGGCCAAAGTGCGCTGGAAAGACTTATGTTGGTCTGTGGGGCTAGTCTACAGTCTGCATGAGTAGTCACCGGTGGTCCGTTGGGCCGGGGTGTTACAGCTTGTGGCTCAATGGATAGAGCATCTAAATGTGGAGTAGAAGATTTGGGGTTCGACCCCTATTAGATGCAGGTATTATTTGGGGAGTTTTTAACTGCGCACATCTCTCTTTACTTCCTCCTTCGGGGAACGGGTATGATTTATCCGCATCTATCATGAAAAATAAAAACCCCCCAGATCCTACTTTGTGCGGGATACTGAAAGTGTCTTTTACCTTTTCTAGAAGACTAAAACTAACAAGAAAACTAAAAGAGATTTGGATATTGGGTTATTTTCCATCGAAGGCATGGGATATGTAATTAAATAATAGTATTGAACATGTGATAAATGCAATTAACCCTAAACTAGCATTATACCCGTGCAATGCACGATGTAAATTTATTTTTATTTTTTATAAATTGTTTTGGTTACTAATAGGTAGGACCTTTTGCAAAATTCAACAAAGTCCTCATATAGAATCTTTCACCATTGCATGATAATGCATGATAATCCATGATAATTATTAATCAAACATTAGCAAATTATTAATCAAACATTGCATGATAATCCATGATAGAAGTAATACTTAATTAAAGTGCTAATGATGTTATCATGCATAGTGATATATAGTTGTATAGTAGTATGATTGAATATTACCTCTTAAATTGGATGCTAGAACTATATCTTAGAAATAAATACGTAAATTAGTGAACATATGTCTTTAATGACCATTAAAAGTAGTAGAAGTTGAAGAATCTACAATTATACCTTATATGATATGATGACTCTTTTATGGTGAATTTATAAGTTAAAATTAGATTGCATGAGTATACCACTTTAACTTTATCAGTGTTCTTTTGTAAACTCTGAATTTATATATTGCATTATATTGCAATAGGGAATGTGAAGTGAGTGGTTAAAATTGTTTTCTTAACATTGATTTGCCTTATATCAATTTATGAGTTATATAATCTTATAAAGCTAAACATAACATTATTAATATTAGTATGAATATGAATTTGTAGAGTCTATGTCAATATTACGTATTTTATTATAATTAAAACCACTTTAAATAAAACTCTTCATTGACAATTACAACTATCCAACACTATTAGAGTGACACTTGACAAAGTGCTTTTAAAATACATTTGTGTAGTGACACTTGGCACAAATGTTTGTGAATTAGTATATGTATGATGATGATGGAAATCAGGGATGCATACCTCTTGATTTCTAAGATTAGCTCTAGTCCCTTTATCAACCATGCTTCTAGGATATTGTCATAGAGTTCTCTTATTAACAATGGCGGATCCAAAATTTAAAATATTGAGAAAATTCAAAAAAAGTCAATTAGTATAATATCTATTATATCAAGAAATATAAAACAAATTCAATGAACACTTGTATCCCTAAATATCAAATATATAGAAAAAAATAAAACAATTTTATTGATCAATAATCACCATTAGTTTTCAATTTTGATTAAAATCAATATGAAAGTTCAATCCTAATTTAAATAAATTGAAGACATCCTAATTATAATTTAATTATAATTTAATTAAGTTTTATAGTTTGAATTCAATATGAAAGTTCAACAATAATATGTTTAATATTAAATAATTGGTGATATTTTAATTTATTTCCTTGAGCTATTTATCTTATTTAAATAAAACTGTCACCTTGAAAACATCCTAAATGAAAATTTTGTGATTCCAAAGCAAGTTAATTATTACAACACAAAATGTTGTATCACATGGTTTTACAATGACTCACCTACTATAAATCATTAATATTCACAAATTCTACCATTAGACAGTCTCATCGTGAGACGTGTTTTATATTTGGGTTAAATAGCTCAATAATGAACCCTTGATATGGTCTTATCTTAGGGTGAGACGCTCTCATACAAAAGAAGATAAAAACCGGGAAAAAAAAAAAACTTTAATTTGCTTAATCAGTTTTTTTAAAAAAAACATTACTTGGGCTGCTTGTATGGTCTCACCGTGAGACGTGCCCCATATTTAGGTTAAATAGCCCAATATTATAAAATTTTTGCTAATGAATTTCTTATTTTTAGGTCGTCTCACCGTGAGACGATCTTATACAAGACGGACTGATTTATTAAAAGACAATCTTTCACAAGAGTTGAAGATATTTCAATCCAACTATATATTGGGCTAAAATACTAAGTGGAAGCCCAAAAATGATACCTATCCTCTAATCCACTACCCGAAAGCCCAGTTCATAAACATTCAAAACCCATCCTCCCAAATTAGGGTTTAGGAATCGCGATTTAGGAACTTTGCCATTTCTCTCTTTTCCCACCTCTCGACATTCCTCTGCAACCATCATGGTACTTTCTCTCTCTATCTTTTAAATTCTTAAAATTAAGCTTTCAATTTCTCTTGTTCGTCTTTTTATAAAGATACTAGAATTGCACTAAATATTTTTATTGTTTTTGATTGTTTTCTGTAAATCCTTGTGTTATAAATTTCTATAGAATTTGTTAATGTATGAAGTGTAAACGCCAAAAATTGTTGAGATTCAAGCGTATAATTTCTGTCTCTTAAATGGTAACTTTTTTTTTACATATTTTTTTTTATCAAAGATTAATTTGTTGTTGTGAGAAATGAGTATGAGGTTATTCGTAATGACATTACAGCCATGAATATTTGTTAATCGGATCTGGTAGTCTAAGTTTTTCGATTGAGTATGCAAAATTATTTTGGAGAGTTTTCCTAAGTAAGATTATGATCTTTGTGGTTGATTTTCTGGTTATTGAACATCTGTGGTTGCTTATTGGATGTACATTGGGATTATGCGGATGGTTTGGCGAAACTTTGATGAATAGTTGAGGTGGGAAATTGTTTTCATTGGGTGAAAAACGGGAGGTTAGTTTGAATTCTTGACATATTTGTTATAAAAAAGAAAAGTTTTCCAATGAATCAACTAATTCCATATGGTTTTTAAATGTGCCATTATATACATACTACCATAGGGTAAAATATTCAGGGGTGATGCCCCGTCTGCCCTAACTAAGTTTCATCCTATTTTTAACGGTTTGAAATTTCATCAGCCCAATTGGCCAATTCCATTAAGGGCTGTTTGGTTGGTATAAAGACATTTTCCCAAAGAAAACAAGATAGAAATTTAGGTTTCTCATGTTTGGCTTAATGGAAATCAATTTTCCCTTAACCTTTTTTGTACTAGAAGGTAGCTACTTGTCTAAAACTAAGAACAAGAGCCAATAATTATGATGGAAGTCCGCACTGAGTTGTAGCAGAAGGAAGATACTCAACAACAACTTTAAAACGTTGAGCTCTATGGCATTTTGTCAGACATTTGATGGTGCACATTTGAATGCTTGAATTAAAAATCATAAATCATAAATCCTAGATTGAAAATATCAATATTAAAATTGAATCAAAATTTTATAAGTCAAACTAAGAACACCCGGCAATAAAAAAAAAATTTAACTGTAAAAACTTGTATTAGTCAATTGTTGAGTCATAAATTTAATTATTTGAAAGAAAGTTCAACTATAAATCGAACAAAGAAACAAACTACATAACTATTAAGAAATAAAATTGTGAGCAGTTATTTTAGATTGAAATTTGAGAATATCAAGCAAAAGCGTTTTATTTTATGTCAAATGAAGCAAAAGGAAGAAGTGAGGGGGTAGAACCATTTGGTGTAAGGAATTATAGAGAGGGATATAGGGTGAAGCTATAAACCAAACACCGGAAAAAGAGGAAAAATATCTGTAGGGAAACCATTTTCCTCCCAGCCGAACTCCCCTAAGTGATTTCCACCTGGGCAGGATTAGGGGGTTGGATATATGCAACTATATCATTGCACCTTGATAGTAGAATATGTGTATGTATTATTATTATCTTTTATGTTTTATGAGGTTAAATGTGGCTTAAATGTTTTGATTGCTGGTATTAAACGTCTGATTGCTTATTTCTGTTCATTGATTTTGGGATTTCTGTTGATATACAGCCGAAGCAGATACATGAGATAAAGGATTTCCTTCTTACTGCCCGAAGGAAGGATGCACGCTCTATCAAGATCAAAAGGAGCAAGGATGTCGTTAAATTTAAGGTTCGCTGCTCCAAGTATCTGTACACTCTATGTGTGTTTGACACAGAGAAGGCTGACAAGTTGAAACAGTCTCTCCCCCCAGGTTAGTGCCTTTTCTCCTATTCAACCATCTATCACTATTTGTTTTCATTGTTATACTTGTGAGTCTGCAAAATTATAACTGTAAATTGTAGCTTATATTTCTATGACTGCAATGTAGAATCGACATAAATTTATTGTGCGTACTAGGCCTGGTAAATGGGCAGGTCGGGTTGTTTTTTCGGAGGGGGTGGGGGGTTGATGAGTGATGAGTCTAGTGTGTGGGAAAGTATGGTCCCAAATGCACAAGAGGCAGATTGACTGAAGATTTACCAGCTGGTTCTCCTGTCAATGAACCAATGATAAATGAACCTGTAATAAGATCAGAAAGATTTACTCTTATTTCTGCAAAACGGGAAGTCTGTGTCTCTTAGTTTCAGGTTGGGTTAATTAGACCGACCATATCTTTTAGAGGGTGAGGAGTGGGTCCTAGTGTCGCAGATCTATAGCAAGCCGGTAAAAAATAAAATCTGCTCAATGAAGTACCCCTATTTATCGATTATTTCTCATTCCTGCATCTCTAATGTATTGAATGCTCTTCAAAAACATGAAGCAAACCCTTACGGTGTGTCAAGAGTTTGGATCTGGAATTATATACAAGCTTCGTTTTTTCCAGATCCAAAGATTAAAACGATATTTACATTGCAGTTCCTATAAGGCATAATTTTGAAGAAAAGGGTTGTACGAATCGCGCATTTGTTATTTCTCCCTAATAGTCTGGATTCAAATCAGTTCAATTTAGGAAAATTTAGCTCTAGGTCTGCTTTTTTTAATGCATAAAAGGCTCTAAGCAGGGAAAGTAAATTAGTAGCCATGTGTTTTTGATGCAATCATCTAATCATTTCATTAACTATTTGAAGAAATTCCTTCACAGAGGACAACAAGCGCAGAAGGTAAGATGGATATTGAAACGGAGGGGAATAAAAATGGGGCAATATACAGTGGAAATAAACTTTTAGAAGTATACGGAAAGCAAGAACCACCCTGATATAAGTTGGAAAAACCTATGGTTAATAGCTTTTGATGTTATTTGAGGCTTTTAGTTATTGAAATGATTTTGGTGTTCAATGAGTAGAGCCTAAACTTTTTAGGTTTCAGGGTGGTTAAGTGTTGAACTGTTGTACATTTCAAATATTTTTTTTTTGTTTCCTCATGACTGTTTTCTCCCTTTGCTTTCTGTTATTTAGATAAGAGAGGGGAGGTTAGAGGACATAATATATAAAGGGTTATAATATTGTTGCTCTTTTGAAGTGATACCAGCCAGTTGTAGATGCAAGTGTGATTATATGACTCCTTGATGTGAAATTCCCATTAATATATGTCTGATTCTCATTATTACCTAAGAATCTAATGCATCTCATTTGCTGAACACAAATCAAGAAAACAATAAATGATGTCTTGAAAACTGTATCCTTGTGAATTTAATGAAATTGATAGGTAATTTTATATTGTACGAAAAAAAACTTAGAGCTAGTGTTGATTAAGACATCAAAAATAAGGAAGTACTCTGGAGGCAGAGCATGCTTATAGGGCTGATGTATTTTGATGATATAATAATGCATAAATTTGTAGACATTTTATATACCATTTGAAATCTTCATTATACTTCATGTATACCTATGCTGGATTGATGAAGCTCAATATGACTATGATACTTTGTCAGTGGCGCACTCGCTCTATGTATGAAACCCAAAAATAAATGGAGTTATTGCAGAGAATAGTCAAGTCTACACTTTTAGACACCAAGTGGTTCACAATTGTTTGAGTCCAAGCATTATACTTATCCTATGATCATGAATTTTCGGGGCCTGTAGCTGATCTAATCTTACCTTGTTTTAATACCTAGTGTTATTTCTCATTCGATTGTGCAGGTCTCAGTGTCCAAGATCTGTGAGCAAATTGAGTTTCTGTTGGAGTTGCTGTTTTCTTATAGTAGCTGCTAGGCAATTGGTATCATTTGTTTTTGTTTCGATTAAATGTTTGCACTTTGTTGAATGCTTTGTTAAACTCCTTTCGAATGAGCTCGGTGAAAGAAAACAGTTTGTCTTTAAACAAAGCATATTACATTGCCTATTATATGTACTACCTATTTGGATGTATTTCTTGTTTATTGATGATGTCATACTTCTGATATGTATATGAGCCATGGGGAGTAACCACAATGAATTATATGTCCAATCAGGAAGTGGGAAGAAAACTTCAGGTAGCGTCATACTCGTACCGACATACTACCTGTTTATTTCCTATTACTGCCTCTGTTTCCTAATGTTCTTATTTATAATATTCTATTTTGGGATAGAAATTTGGAGTACCTATAATTGAAAACTCAGTTCTGTTAGATTTGCTTGGTTGATAGAAGATGGTTCATTACCATGTTATTTTTCTAATTATGTTATAGTTGTGCGAAAATCTAGAAATTTATTAGTGATGTGAAGCCTGTCTATTATTTTCCCTTTGTCACTTTGATTTTCAGCATGACGTCACTATTGGTATCAATTTTTAAGTAAGAAAGTGGTAGATCATTTTAAGCATATTCCAAATACTGAGCGATTATTGTACCAGAATTGATGATGGTTACTAAACAGGTAGAAACCGTTTGAACAGTCAAACAAGTATGTATTTCCTCCGTCCCCCCGATTTTGGCCCATGACAATTAGTGGAAAAATTAAGAAAAATAAGTATAGTGGTATTTCATGAGAAATGTGTATATGAGAATCAAAGGAGGTTATGACTAAAAATACAAATGAGAATAATTTAATAAATAGAAATAAAAAGAAAAGTGAAATAAATTTCGTAAGAGATAAGACAATAGTTGATTAGATAGTCGATTGTTTCTAGGACAATACCAATTTAAATATAGGAAAAATTATCTGGAATAATACAACATTTTGCTTATTTTCCTATAATAATACCAACTTTTGATTAACCATGAATAATACCAACTTATGGGGATGTTTTCCTACAATATTATACCTAATATGTTAAAAATCAAACTATAGGTGATTATATAACAAAAAAATTTAGTAAATTAGTTAATAAACTAAAGTTGGTATTATTATAGGAGAAAAAATTCCAAAGTTGGTATTATTCATGGTTAATTAAAAGTTCGTATTATTGTAGAAAAATTAACAAAAAGTTGTATTATTCATGATAATTTTTCCTTTAATCAACTGTAGTGGAACTATTTTCATTATCCAAGAAATTAAGATATGACAACTTCAGGGCTATAGCCTATTAGTCAGTCTCCTGAGAGACTCTCTTTGAGAAACGCTTTTTAAGTCCAGCACATTAGAGCTTAATTTCCTCTTTTACTTTATATTTTCTTTATGGACCGATTCAATCAAAGATGATCTCTCAAATAGACCGTCTCACAAGAATTTGTGATAGCCTATAGAGTATAGGGTCTTATTTGGCTTCTGCGTAGTTGTTGACATTCTATTTTCTGAGTTTGTTCGACATTACTACACATACAAAGAGGTCAACCATGTATGACATAATTACTATAGTTATCGAGTCGTACTCAAAGTTTGTCCGAGAATATTCTAATTAAATATTTTCTTCATCCAAAGTTAATGATTTTAGTCATGGAATATATGTGAAATAATTCGATGAGTATTTATTGAAAAAGTTTATCTTCTATTTTTAAGAATGGAAATGAATATAGAAGATATTCTAATAAAGGTGAATGTTAAAGATTTTTTTGGTGAAATGACTTAAATCTAACGTAAAATTAGCCTAATTGATTAAATTGAGATGGGTTTTAGGTTTGGAGCAAAATAGTACTTCCATTGATTAGCTAATAACAATCCAACTCAATGAAATAACATGTGGGAGCTTGTTTGGTAATTATATTTTAGTTGTCTTTTGAATTTATTTTTTTTGATAAATGATTTTTTTCATTAAATTTATGCTTTTGCCTTATTTTTTCTCAAATAAACAAGTTATAACATGCAAATAAGTTTTACTGAATATTTTCTTAACGACTGACTAATTAATTTTGACTAGTCAAACAAGTCAAATAAGTAATAGTTTGGGCCAACAATGGTTTGAATGGGTGAAGGCTATGGGAAATGGGAATGAATGGTTACAAGTAGTTTGGAGTGAGTAAGATCCATAACTAATGCAACTTAGGAGCACCGTCGGTGCTCATTTATTCATCATTATGATTATGATTGAAGTTGGAGGACCCATTTTTTACTTTGTTTTTGCTCATATCAATTTGATACTGAATTGCATCGTGTTTTACATCACATGTTTTTGTTATTTTATTATTATTATTATTATTATTATTATTATTATTATTATTATTATTATTATTCCATTTCATAGGAAAACACCTTTTGAATACAAAAAGCTAATCTGTGAAAAATATAGGCCCTGAATTTAGGACTACTGGAGTTATTATTATTGTTATTATTATTATTATTATTATTATTATTATTATTATAGAGTTCTGATTATAGTATGAACAAGTCTTCTATGAATTCATCTCAACGACAAATGAGCTCATACAAGCAGTTTATTAGTAAAAAAAAATATAATAAAATTTAAATTCACACTTGTATAGAAAATAGTTTTTAAACTAATTTAACTAGTGCTATGTTTGGGAATAAGGATTTCATTTGAAAATATAGATTTGACTCAAAATTGTGTTTGGCAAATACTAGAATTTCAAATTTGGATTTGAGTCAAATCCACAATTGTTATCAAAATGGTTTAAAGATGAGGATTTGAGAATGACCTTCCAAACTTTGTCATTCTCAAATTCTACATTCATGATTTCATAATTGAAATCATTAATTTGAAATGAAATGCTAGTTCCCAAACACAATCTAAGGTTATTTTATGGTGAGACGACCTGAATAAAAAATTAGTGTTATAATAAATTACTCCATGATGTTAAGTTTTGGTACACCAAAAATGTTGGGTTGCTTCGCGTTTATTGCAAGATCCAATGTAAAGTATACACATAACATGGTTTTTGGGTTTTACTGATTTTACAATTAGAGATCTCACGTGTGGGCGTGTGGCGTAGGCCCTCATTAATTAGTTGGCGGCTTGGCGCTATCAACTCTCCTACGTCAATCCAGATTAAGATGCTCTTCCTACTCTTTTCCCACCAAAGTCTTATCCCGCTCATAAACAAACTATGGTCAGAGTATGAGGAGGAAAAATAGACAGCAATTCATACGCATTAGGAAAGTGCGGTCAGAGAGTCATTCGGCTCTAAATGGTCATCAAAGAGAGGATCCAACAAATTATAAGTGATTATTTTAAAATGTTTAATGTACATTAGACTAACCTTAAAAATTGTCTCAACATATAAAAGTGTCTCGTTTGAGAATTGTGCTTTTTAAAGTTTTTTACCTACCCTCAATCAATGAAATTGTGTTTGAGATATTGTGCTCACTAAGTGTTTTAACTTTATTATTTGCCGGTCTTACTTTAAAAAAAACAAAATTGTTCAAATATACGTTTTTGTCTCTCAAATGAGACAAAAAAACATTGGCCTAAATCTAAATTCTAAATGAACAAAAAAAAGTATGAATATAAAGCTAATTATTCTATAATTTAAGAATTAGTTGATGATCTTTTGATAATTGGTATTGATTAGTGGTAATAGAAAATGAGTTTTAATATTACGGTTTGTTGGGAAAAGATTTAGTTCTTCAATTGGAATAGAGGAAGGTTAAGAAACTGTAGAAAAGCATAGCGCAATAATAGAGGTCAAACCAAATAATACAAAAAACATAAAAGCAAGAACACAACAAAATTTAATGGTACCTTAAAATACCTTTTCTTATAAGTGCTTAAAAATCATTGATAATTCAACAATAAAATAAAGAAATCAATCACAAAAATAAAGTAACTCTCTAGAGCTCTAAAATATCTCCAACAATGGAGTTTTTCTCAATAGTATAAGTCAAGCTTCACTAATGTTCAACAATTCTCCGTTAGATAAAGTGTCTAATGTAATGTATATTCATTTGATGAAATTGTCAAATATGTGATTTGATGAATGAAATCCTATTGAGTGAACTGAAGTTATTCAAAATCTACATAATATGTTCCTAGTCTGAATCATTGATTTGGACATATGTGATTTATTCATGGACTAGCTTATAGATTGACTGCTAGCGCATTTTCATGGATTATAGGAATATGGAGATGTATAATCATTTATATGGACATGTATAGTGATACATATTAGTGATACATATTAGTCAAACCTTCTTGATATTATTCAAAATGTTTAAAGAATTCTATTGTCATATCTAGCGGATTCCTTTAACATGAGTATGGAATAATTCTTATTTAATGATTAATATGCTTTTGATATACCTAAATGTTATGCTACAAAAGGAGGCAACTAAAGAGTGCATGTGGTTGTTAAAGTCAAAGTGACAATTTTACTTATACAATATTGGATAAGTTTTTCTATTTATTAGGATTGATGTCTTTGGCTTCTTGTAGAATAATAACTGAAAATGCATGGATATACTCAAACGGATTAAGGTGTTAATAATTTTTTTTGATAGTTCAAGCTTAGAATTTGAGAAATAAATTTGAAAATTAGCATAAATGACATTTATACTGTCAAATTTGACAATAAGTAATTTAAGAAATTTATGGTTAATAATACTCTTATTCTCGAAAAGTAAAAATTAAAGGAAAATGCCCTTTGATACAACTAGTGCAATAAATAAACATAAATAAGATAAATTATGAAGATAAAATATCATTCCTTTTTTTTTTGAGCCTAATAAAATATCATTCTATTAGAAATTAACTTTGACTTGTACACTAATAAAATTAGTTTACCAATTATAATTTATAATTAAGTACTAATCGAATAAAGCATTTTGGATTTATGATGAAAGTCTTATTATGGGATTTATTGTGTGTTATAACTTGAGAACTAAAACACATATTAATCATATGTTACATGTAAAATAGGTATGAAGAGTTGGTCGGATTTACATGTGCATATTATTCCACGCCTAAAAAGTAATAAGAAACGAGTTTTATATTTCGTACCCGTATAAATGGTGGCTCAATCAGTATTTGTAGACCGCTATTTGATATTTACTGTAATTCATACCCGAGTTAATTGTGAAATTCACGCATTCAGAGTATGAAACTCTTATCTTGAAAACCCTTATCATTATGTTCACAAGATCATGGATTCGATGTTAAGATCTTTAAAATTTCGCTAATCACATCTGAAATCCCATATAACAGCTGAAAAACATCTTATAAATAATCCTCTTAATTTCCACGGTATACAAGAGTACAAACTCTTAACATATCCTTCAAAGTTAATTTTTATGTCAGTCGTAGAATGATACACAATATCAATATATAGTCTTTAACCAATACCTACCCGAATCTTCTTCCAAAGCTTAGAGTCAAAACAAGAACCGATATCAAATAGGATAAACATATAACACCACAAAATCTCACCACAAACCTCATGCATCCAACCCTAGCTAAGAGACCACTAATCATGACCCTTAATCAAGATCTTAATTCTAATTATGCTAAATAATTTGAATAAACTAATGTACATCAACACATAGAAGTATATAGTGTTAGGAATAACTATTCTTGGTAATAAAAAGTGTTAAGCTTAGCTTCCAACTCAAACTTACCTATACCTTTCTACTTTAATTATTTATTGTTTAATATAAAATAGAGGTAGAAGGGCCTAATCCCAAATCATAACATGCTGGCAAACTTTGATAGGCAACCTTTTTATGCCTTTATAAGATGGGATGCACAATTATAACTACAATCATTAGATTAACTTGGCTTTCTCATTATAGATCCTTTGCTTCTTTCATGTGAACCATCATTTAATATAATCCCAATAATTTATTCTATATCCTAACGGTTATTGGTACTATTTATTATTCAAGCTTATTTAATATGTTGCAGCTAATGTATAAGAAAAAACATAGTCAAGTGGCACTACAAAAAAAAAGGTTCAATTGTAACGCAATATTTTTGACACTTCATCAAAATGACACTTCATCAAAATGACACTCAGGGTAGTCGATTAGCAAGGGCAAAGCGGACTACCGCCCAAGGCCTCGAATTTTTTAGGGCTCAAAAAACTTATTTTTATGTATATAAGTGATATTAATTTAGATATAACTTATATTTTTTGCTAGGTAACATGAGTTCTTTGTGTTTTTTTATAAAATTGTTTAAATATCAATAATAAAAAACCAAAGGTGTATTATATTATTCATTACGCCTTAAGTTTTTAGGGGTCCTTTTTATCTTTTGCTTTGGGACCCAAAAATAAAAGGGACGGCCTTGATGTCACTATTCTTAGAGTATTATCCTAATATTTCAATCTTAAATTATCACACTCCCTAGTTCCTACAAGTGCCACCAAATATTTCGGTGACATTTGATTAAATGGCATGATTTGATATCTTAATTGTCACAATTGACTCTATTATTTGTAGTGTGGGATTTTGACTGCATTGTCTAATCACATACTTTCATAATATTAGCTTTTAATAATTTTTAATACAGATAGTTCAACATAAAAAGCCAAACGTAGCAAGTAAAATTTAAGGTACAAAGTATATTGTAAATAAATCATGATTAATCAATGCTAATTGCTAATAAGAAAGGAATGACCCCACCATTTATGCTATCTACTATATTACTATAAATAGTGTTGGGTTAGGATTCTAGACATAAGAAATAGTTTAGTACATTTAATTAAAAATTAAAACAAGTAAGAGGAAAGGTTAGGTGTCACTATCTTGCTTGATTGGGAGCAACTTCTCAATTTCATTGGCATTGGTATCTTAAGTTCTTTTTGAAAATTTGTTAATGATTTACTTAACAAGATTTGATTCACTTAAATTAAAAGTACTAATATGGAGAAGAATTGATCAAACATATTGATCACCAAATGTAATGCTAAATGGTGTAAGGTAATTACATAGGGTTTTGTTAAATTTTATGTTTAAGGAACAAGATAATCAAAGAATTGAATGAATGAAGCCATGGGAGAATAAGAAGAGAGAGGGGGAAGAAGATGAGAAGATTTTATTATTATTATCTTGGTAATAATACAAACATATGTAAACTATTTATACTAGTAATTACAACTATCTAATGTAAACAACTAAATTCCAACTATATATTCCAACAGGTTTTAGATTAAGAATAGGGTTATTAGTGCAGCTAGAAAACTAAATTGCATATTTAAAAATAGATCGATTTTATTGGAGATAAATTGAGTGCACACATTACTCCTTGTTCTTTTCTTGCAGAGGGGCACGCGTATGATTTATCTGCTATTTTCTTCCTCTGACCCTAACTTGTGCGAGATATTAAGTTGATGACTCTGACACTGATATAATCATACAGTCTTTTACTGTAAAATTCTACATGGCATTCTCTAAGTGATTTGCTATATGAATATCTCTTACCAAAGTTAGCATTAACTCATTCTTTCATATATGAGCAGTATGTCACAATTAGATATGTTTTGTTAAATTTTCGTGAAATATAATATTTTTTCAATATAAGAGCTACATAAGATTTTCAATTAAAGTTTCTTAAAATGTATATTTGATTTTTTTATGTTGAAGTATGCCTTAATTATTAAAGTTTTTTCCTTAAAATTTTAAATTTCTAAAACAATTCATCAAGACACAAAAAATACATGATTATCAAAAATATTTTGAGAATGACAAAAATATTTTGAGAATGACTTAAATCATAAAAGTACTATATATTCTAAATTTCTCTATTAAAATATAAGAAATATTATAATTTTATACAGATAACATGTAATCACATCTTTATTTAAATATATATTTATATATAGTTTTATACTAACAATTTTGTATATTGCGTTTCCTGATTGCCCAAATTATTTAGTTTATCGAGTCTAGATATATTATTATTAGTCTAAATAGTTTAGAGCATTATAATGACATCATAATTATTATAAGGGTCAAGCAGTCAAGTTTATATCGTAAGATGTAAACTTACGGGTTGTTGCAGGATGCATTATTTCTGAGGATTTTTCTTGAGTTGAGGAACTATTTGACCACGTACTTCTTTATAAATATGAGTTGCCGTCCTACTTTTCTCCCGAATTCATACTCATAGTTGCTATAATCAAAATACAAAAATATGATGATAAAAAACGTTTGTCCTTGTTAATAATAATGCTCAAATAATGGCTACTACTTTATATCCCAAGCTTTTGCTCCCATATGTTCGCCTTATCAAAGTTAATAGGACAAACTACAAAGTACCACCATTGAAATTTGGCATTCTTCTAAACTTATTTCTGTTTAATTTGACGCTTTTTATTAAAAAAAAATAAAAATAAAAAATGTAACCTAAAGATATAACGTCTCATTTAATTTATCACACTTGTCAATACATTAATTTAATGTGTAATTTTTCTAATTGTGTGTAACTAAAAATCTATAGTATAATTTATTTATATTGAAACCAATAAAATAATTATATTTTATTTATATATAAAAAAATATATATTAATTAAGAGTAAGTAATGAATAATGCCAACAAAAAAGCTTTGGCGTAATGTGCTTAAGCAAATGAACTATTTGAAATATTCCCTCTAATTTATTAGTAATGTCACATTTGTTTTATACACTCTATCCAAAGTACTTATACAATCCTTAATATCTCTAATTGTTCAAAATTAAATATTATGGAAAGTTGATATAAACAATCCTTGTATTGAGACGAATCAAACAAGATCCTACTTGACTTGAATCAGATCGGAAGGAGTAACATTTTTAAAACAAAAGAAAGGGAGTGAAACAAGCCTGTCAAACAGATCAGGTTGGGTTGGGTTTTGTTCGGGTTCGGGTCATATATAAACAGGTCAGAAAACCCTTGACCCAAACCTAACCCATTTAGCTAATTGGGTCGAAAATCACAACCTTGACCCGACCTGCAACAGATCAGGTTGACCTGATTTCGATCCACTTAACCCGTTTATAATTTTTTTGTTTTTGTTTTAAGGTTTTTAACATTGATTAAATCTAATTTTTTAGGCTTTAATTTTAATTTTATGTTTTTTTATTTTTATTTTGTATTTACTATGAAAAATGAGAATATATTAAATGAACTAAGTTTAACTTATACTTATTGATTTAACTCAAAATTAACGCATTTAATTAAATGGGTCATTCAGGTTTTTTCAGGTTTAATATTTTCACCTTAACCTAACCCATTTAATAAACAGATCAGGTCGGATCGACCCAATCAATTATTTAGGTCAAAAGTCTCAACCCAAACCCACTTATTTCGGGCTAGGTTCAAATCGAATGCAGGTCGAGTCAACTTTTGCTAGCCCTAGAGTGAAAAGATAGAAAAGGGGATAAAAGGATATCAAAAAAATTATCACATATTCTCATATGAGATGATTAAAATAAATACTAGAACTCTTAACATAGTTGGATGTTGGATAGACCTAATCCTAATCAAAATAAAAACAATTCATATCAAAATAAAAACGATTCATATCAAAAATAATTTAAGCTATTAACGATTAGACTAAACATCTACTTAACTAAAAATGATTCATGACATGATCTCAATCAAATTGAAAACAATTGGACTCAAAATAATCTAATCTAAAAACAAATAAATTAATTAAATAAGAGCTTTTAAAAATAATTTGACTCGAAATTAACCCGAAATTAGCTTTTTAATATGTCATATTCCAAGCAACCGAGCATGTGCTCAATCATGCAAACCACACTATTATAATTGGGTTTTTGGCATACATAAAAAAGCAGAATTCTCATAAATGGTGTAACGCCAGCAATGAAAAATGTGATAGTATCCCCACAAATAGTGTATTTTTATCCTCTTATTCACTTCTATTTTTAATCTATAAATTAATTCTATAAATTTTATTAATATTAATATTTTATATTTTTAACTAAACACAATTTGAGATATTTATAAATTAATACATATATTGACAAATGTGAAAAAAGAGACAATAATACTGAATGAGAGAGAATATAATACTCCCTCTTATCAACACAAGTGTCCTTTTTAGTGTACTCCCTCCTATTTAATCTATTAGTCTCATTTACTTTTAGCACATTTGCCAAGACAACATTTTAACCCTTAATATCTTTAATTATGCTTAATTAAAAACTATATAAATTTGATATTAATAATCCTTGCATTTAGACGAATCAAATAAGATCTCATTTGACTATGTTTAAACTTATAGATTAAGAATAAAATATATATTAAGAGTGATAAGTGAATAGTAACCCAAAAGTAAATGGGACTAATAGGAAGAATAGGAGGGAGTATTATTTATCTCTTACTTTTAATTTGTGTTTTATTATTAATCTACAAGATAAAATATAGTCAAGTGATATCTTATTTGATTTGTCTCAATGCAAGGATTATTCATATCAACTTTCTATAATTTACGCACAAAAACATTAAAAACATCGGATAGCGTGCATAAAGTAAATGGAACACTTCTGGTAAATAGAAGGGAGTATAATCTGATTATTAGTTTTTTTTTTACATCATTTAAGAAAATTGTAATCTGAAATGATGTGAAATGGGTTAAATATAAAGGTGTCCCGGCGGTATGATATTTATCCAACTTTGGAACCCAACCCGATTTAACACAACTTTAAAATGAATATAAAATAATACTCTCTCGAATTCATTTTAATTGTCCCATTTGTTTTTTCACATTTGTCGAGGTAATATTTTGACGTTTAATATTTCTAATTATGCTTAAATAAAAATTATGAAAAATTGATATGAATAATCATTACATTGAGATGAATCAAACAACATCTCACATAATTATGTTTTAATTTGTAAATTAAGAGTAAAATACAAATTAAAAAGAATTGATAAATAATGTGAAAAAGCAAATAAAACTATTGAAATGAATTACAGGAAATATAAAAGTCAATATAATCACAAAACTAATTTTTAACTGACTCAAAACATTTAATCGTTTCAATCAACCGACAAGCCTCTCTGCCATCCACATGCACCTTGTTGCACTCTCCAACACATAGAAATATAATTAATTTTAGGTAATAAACAAATATGCTAATTGCTAATTACTTTGGTTTTTGTATTTCTATCACAAAATTTGTGTAATTAAAACTATCTTTGTGTTGGAATTGGTGAGTTTTTTCATTCAAGCATGAAGGATTTTTGTAATTTTCGAAAAGAAAAAGCACAAAGTTTTCTTTACTAGAATGTAATTCCTTTGTTCTTATAGGATTGAAACAAAAAGAAAGCGAGTATTTTTTAAGAAAAAAGTGGATAATTGTAAAAAATGAAAAGAGAGAATGAATTATATAGATGAAATTAAAAAAGAATTAAAATAAATGGATGAAATTAAAAGAAAATAGTGGATCATTGTTCAAATTTAAAAATAATGCAAATTAGGTGGGACAGACTAAAATGGTAAATAATGCAAATTAAATGGGACGGAGGAGTAAGTCTTTAAGAAATGGACTTTTAATTAGAGAAAAATAGAATTTTGATATACCATTATTATTATTTATGTGAATTTTTATATTTTAAATTCATACCTAAGTAAGAGATATTTGAAAAAGTTAAAAGTTTAAATTTTTTATGGGCTATAAAAATATTTGTCTACGACGTGAAAATTTTGATAATTCAGGGTTATTAGGATTAAATTTCCTAAACAGTAATTATGAATATAAAATAGATGTTAGAAACTTTTAAATACATTGTTCATGTAATAATGAAATTAACTACGAGAAGTGTGAACAAAGGTCCTCTTTATTTTGACTTCTAAAATCTTATTATTAATATCCTCCACATAACAAAAATCAATTTGATATTATTAATACTCCCTCCAATTCAATTTAGTTGTCCCATTTATTTTTAACACTATTTATCAATCTCTTTTAATTTGTATTTAATTATTAATCTATAAGTTAAAATATAGTCATATGCGATCTTGTTTGATTCATCTTAATGTAAGGATTATTCATATCAACTTTTCATAATTGTTATGTAAACATAATTAGAGATATTAAGAGTCAAAATGTTACCTCAACAAGTGTGAACAAACAAATGACACAACTGAAATGAATTGGAGAGAGTAACATTCATCCTCCATATTAAGGTAAATAAAAGTGCAAGTAAGTGTAACCATCGAGTCTTAAATAAGGCTAAAAGTGAACTTACATAACAAAAGATATTCGTTGCAAATGACTATTAGTTGGAATAGTTGACTGATTTGATTAGCTGAAAAATATTGATTGATTTTGCTACATGTTAAGTCATATGTTTAGACTAGGAAAATCAATTTTTGTCGTGGGCTATTTATTAGAAGCGGAGTGAGTCAAAAAGCCAAAAGTCAATAAAAAGACTATTTATACCAGCAATCTAGCATTTTAACTTTGGCTTAATAATTAACTTTTGAACTGGTTGTCATTAACCAAACAATTTTTTTCTTAACATTTCTAAAAGTTTAAAGTTAAAATATGCAAAAATTACCTAGAATAATCTTAGTTTTTATGATTTTTCTACAATAATTTAACTATTGATTAACCATTAATGATCACAACTTTAGGAAGTATTTTTCTAGAATAAACTCGGGTAATGAGATGACATGCTATAGTAGGTAATTTTTGACATTTTATTTTAATTTTTCTTTTTTTTTAAAAAAAAATGAAACTTGCTATAATAAATCATCAGGTTACTGGGTTTACTCTAGGCAAAATGGCAAATACACCATAAAATTTGGAATTATTCATGATTAATCAATAGGTTGAATTATTGTAGAAAAATCATGAAAATGTTATATTATTTTAGTAATTTTTCCTTAAAAAAATTAACTCAACAAACTATTTAACAAACTCTTGCTAAAAAAATTTGATACTCCCTCCGTTCTTTTAAGTTCTTCCACCTTACTATAACGGGTAGTTTCAAAAGTTCTTCCACTTTAGAATATTTTCTAATTTTGGAAAGTTTCCATCCCACTTCTATCTCTTAAAACCCCACTTTCCTTACTTCACACTACTATTTAATACAACACCGTCACAATACAAGGTAAAAGATGTGTCACGACACGATTTAACACGAGCACACGACACATGTTACGTGGACAACATGATTAAGTGTAACTCTCAATCTCAACTCTTCAAGTTTCAAACGCGTAAAAAAAAATCTTTCACATTACATTATAGAATTACATAGTTACAATAAACATACAACTAACATTCTTCATAAAAAAAAAGTTACATACAACTAACATTGATATTTTCCGCAATACTCCCTCCGTCTCATTTAATTTGCAGCATTTTTTATTTTGGTCCGTCTCATTTAATTTGCATCATTTCTATTTTTGGACTATGATCCACCACTTTCTTTTACTTCCATCCATACATTTTAAATCTCTTTTAATTTCAATCATACAATTTATTCTCCCGCTTCATTTATTACCATTATTTACCTTTTTTTAAAAAAAATAACAGTTTTCTTTTTGCTTTAAACTATATAGGAATAGGACTGAGGAAGTATGCTACATGCCTACATTCAACTAAAAAAATACCACTATTTCACAAAGATGTAAAAAAAAAAAGAAAAACATAATAATAAAAAATAAAAAATCTTATCTCAAAAAAAAAAATTAAATAAATAAATAAAAATTCTGGTTAACTGCTAATAGTACAAATACAAATTAATAAAAGATAATTTAGATTCTTGTGCAGAAGTCCCCTAGGGGCTAGGAGTACCTAGTAGTAAATAGAAGTACTTCCTTCACAAATATAAATATAAATAAATACTCTCTCCCCTTTTAATTTGCACACCTTTCGATTTTATTTTGTTCTATTTATTTTGCATCTTTTCTTTTTAACAAATGACCTTATTTTTTTTCGTTAAATCTCATTTATAAACTTGTTTTCTTTTCCATCTTAATTACTCATTTCTATCATTCACTCGTTCTTTTATAATATTTTCAAATACAATTTCATTTCATTAATTTTCGCCCAAAATAAAATAAATGCATTCTCGTAGTGACGGAACGAGCAGTACTTGTATGATAAACAAACAAAGAAAAGTTGATTATGGTACCAATTTTTGTGAAGTGTCCACAAAGGGTTCTCTGCTTCATTACTCATTAAGCTTCTACCTCATTGGATTGCAGATTAAAGGACCCAATTTCTGAAACTTGTGGGACACCCTCCTCCCTCTTCTCTTCTTTGTAAACTTCAATTTTTATGTCTTCTTAATCTTATTTTTTGTTGTATCATTTTCTGCATCCAAACCCCACTTCCATCTTCCATGATTCTTCTTCTGTCTTTCTCTTCTTCCATCCTTTTCTCTGCTAAAAACCAGGTTTTACCCACTAAGTCACTCTCTTTCTCATTAATAACTCCTGAAAAAGTTCCTTTTTTTGGCCTATAATCTGTATTTTTATATCTATGATCAATGCTTCTGTTCTTCTTCTCTTGGTTGGTGGGTTGTCTTTACATTTAAGTCACTATTAACTCTTCTTTCCTTTCCCACCTTCACATTTTTCATCTGGGTTACCCTCTTTTTACTGGTAAGTTTTCTCATGAATACCCACCTCCATTTTCTGATTAATTCATTGATTGATCCATGTAAGTTCTTTTGGGGTTGTTTTATTATATGGGTTTTTGGTGTATTGTCATTTTTTTGTCAATTTGGATATCCAAGATCTACTTTTATCAGCAGGAATTGGTAAAAGTGTTCTACTTTTCCATGATTTTCTTCTGAAAATTTATTGGGTATTGTGTAATGTCTCTATCTAAGATGTCAGAAGGATGTTTTTGCCCACTGCCAGTTTATGTTTTCACTATTTTCTTTTCCTGTACTTGATGGGTTTTGTTTGGATCAGAACTACCTGAAATAAAAGAATGAAATAGGGCAAGTTTTAATTTTTGGCATTTTTATTGCTTGATAGATTTATGAATATAATCCCTATTTTTAAAGTTTTGATCTTTTTGAGTAATCAATCATCTTATCTGGGTTATAATTATGTGTTTTTTTTTTAATTTTGATTAATTAGGTTTGATTCTTGCTATTAAATCTTGAGTTTAAGATAATTTTGGGGATTTTCTTGGAGTGATGCAAATTGAAAGTCCCAAAAATGGCTACTTTAGTACCTGGGATTTTGTTAAAGCTTCTACAACATATGAATACAGATGTGAAAGTTGCTGGTGAGCATAGGTCTTCTTTATTGCAAGTTGTGAGTATTGTTCCTGCACTTGCTGGGGGTGATTTGTTTCAAAATCAAGGGTTTTATTTAAAGGTTTCTGATTCATCTCATGCTACTTATGTTGCTCTTCCTGATGAACATGATGATTTAATTCTTAGTGATAAGATTCAATTAGGTCAATACATTCATGTTGAGAGGCTTGAAGCTGCCTCTCCCGTTCCTATCCTTCGAGGCGTAAGGTTGGTTCCGGGGAGGCACCCTTGTATTGGTACCCCAGAAGATATTGTAGCTACTCATTCTCTTGGATTCCTTAATAATGCCTCACCCAGATCAAAAAGTGAGAAATCGAAATCGTCTGCTAAGTCATTGTTTGGTAGTAAGGAGAAGTCTCCTCCCTCTAAAGTAAAAAGTATTGGGAAAGTTGAGCAGATTGATAAAAAGGGTTTGACAATCACTCGATCGAAGTCGATTTCATCGAAACCTATTGGGAATTCTTTGGATAGAAAGGAAGGTTTGGGAAGGGTTAAGACGTCGAGTTCTCAATCGATACCATCGTCTCCTACTAGTTGTTATTCACTTCCTACTTCATTTGAGAAATTTGCCAATGGGGTGAAGCATCAGAGTAAGATCAAGAGTGATAGAGGGACTCCTAAGTTGGGTTTGATGGAGAAGGTGTCTGCTAAGTTAGGATTGGTGGAAAAGGCTAGTTCGGTTCGTGCAGCGAGCCCAGTGTCAAAGAAGCAATCGTCTGTGTCTACACCTAAGAAGCTGGCTCAAGTAATTGACATGGGACCTAAGGCTTTGAGGAGAAGTTGGGAAGGGAGCATGGATACAAAGAGTAGAGATAACTTAAAAGTAAAGACTGGCAAGCCCGAGATAACCGCTGCTGCTCGTAGTACTTCTGTAAGTTCATTGCTATCTTCTTTGGCTTTTGACCGATAAATTTGTTACTGGGCTTGTATACAACAAGACCTGCATAAGAGGAGAGTTTGCTGCACACAAACCTGACGGGGTTTCATTCTAAAACCATTTAGTGATAGGAAGAGTAGCCCATTATGCTTATCTGTTAGTCAACCTCTCTCTAATTTTTTTAGGTGGGATCACATGTGGGGTTGTTTTTCCAACATTGACCCCCTCCGCATAGACTTATGCACACACAGAACGTTTTAGAGAAAATAAACATGATCAGAACAAATTCATTGGCTTTTCATTGTTCGAGAGTTTCCCGACCAGTGTAACATAATTCACCGGCTAATTTGCCTTTTTGCATTTGTGATTCGCTCAAAATAAGCCGAAAATAGACCAAAACCGACCATAATTAGCTTTATTCGATTCGTGAGTCATGTGACATGGTCCGGACTATGCATTGTTCTTATTCAACCTCTTCCCTGCTTGTTGGGCTGGGTAAAAGTGGTTGATATTTCTAAAACAACCAAAACCGACTGTAAGCATTTTTAGAGTTACATATGCATTAGTTGTGTGAGCAATGCATTGCCCGTTATTTTGTTTTCTCTTGCTTTGATGCGAGAAGATTTGTCTTATAGCTGCATTCAAAGTGAATTTTTGTTTTGTTGGTGCGTCCGATGTACTGCCATTTTGGTGTTCCTGGATAAAACATTTTCCATATAACGTTGTTCATAGATAATTGAAGTTAATCATCTCTTTTTGTTTAGGTGCCTAAGAAAAATCCATCAGATGACAGGTTTTCAACCAAAGTTGAGGGTAAAAACCACATATCCTCAAAATCATCAAAAGATGAACCGAAAGATCAGATATCTGCAAGGTCTTTGGCTACTAATGGAGCGATAGATGATCTTGATAGATCAAGCAAACCTAGACATTCTATCGGGAGGAAGTCGGTGGATAGTGCTACAAATGGATTTCCAAGCAATTTGGTGAAAGTCACGGCTAGCAATAGGAAATTAATTGATGCTAGTGTCTTGTGGTCGTCTCTTCCTTCCTCTATCACTAAGCTTGGAAAGGTATTTTCATGGCAGTTACCTATTTTCCAAGTATCACTGTTAACTATTTATTGGGTTTTTTGCATATAGTTTTTTTCATTTAA
The DNA here is from genome assembly GCA_019425755.1 of Amaranthus cruentus. Classification (NCBI taxonomy): domain Eukaryota; kingdom Viridiplantae; phylum Streptophyta; class Magnoliopsida; order Caryophyllales; family Amaranthaceae; genus Amaranthus; species Amaranthus cruentus. Next base: position 5,488,546 of record CM033463.1, on the reverse strand, counting down.
TTTTGGGAAATTCTAGTGTCTTGAGTTTTTAATCCACGTGGTGACCATGGCCTTCTAACTTTTCCATGTAGTAGACAAAGGGATATTTCTTTTGTTAACTTTACGCTATTTTTACCCAACATAATAGACATTTTTTTCAAAAGACAAACGTCGTGAAACCACATATTTTGAAATCCGTTTAAAATATAAGTACTTAATTTAACCAAAAACTTAACATTTTTTCAACCACATGGAAAAGTTGAAAGTTAAACGTCACCAAGCGAATTTAAAAAACATTTATAGAAAAGCCAAAAACTTAGGGTCACCACATGGAATTTTCCTTTAATTTTTGTTATATTTTTCTTAATTAATATTGTTGCAATAGTTTTTTGATTTCATGAAAAAACAAGTATTTTTTTGGGAGAAAAACTTAAGAGATGTTTGGTACTTGGATTGATTAGAAATGTAAAACATAGGAAGCAAATCTTTTTCAGGAGTCTACGTCCTATAACTTCCATGAAGCTGTTTTACATAGACTTATCGTAAACTACCAAATATTTAGGGCACCTTCGAGTGAAAGTAACCCCATGCCTTGGTCTCTCATATTGCAGAGTTTGAGACTTTTCGTTGTCTCGTTTTGAATAATACTTGTTTTGAATGTGCGTGTGTATTCCGTCCTATACAGCTTGAGGTTTGCTTGAATCGTTCAACTTTCCTTTTGATTCTGATTTCAGGAAGTTTTGAAGCTTAGAGATTCAGCGCAAATCGCTGCAATTGAGGCAATGCAAGAAGCTTCAGCTGCCGAGGCTATACTTCGATGTTTGAGGTATAGTTGAAGTATCCCTATCCAAGAAAAACAATCCAAGTGGCTTAGTTTTCTAAGTCTTAAGGAAATGATCTTTGTGAAAAGGAAGTCATGTAAATATTTTCAAAATTAAAAATATGGAAAAAAAATATCTGAGCATTTCGATTCCTCGTTGTGAATGCTAAAAATCTTGTTGCTTCTATGTTTTTCATTCTTTTTGTTGGTCTATGAGTGAATGTATACTCGATTAGGAGGCCTCTCGCCAGTTTCCACTCAGTGCTTGTGTTTGCTATTCGAGCAATAGTAACATCAGCATCTGGTCAATAAATGGCACTGTTACATAGATATTGATCTGATCAATTGAATGTTGTTAAGACCCGACAGGTTGATATGTATATTTGTTCTTATAATTGCTAGTATAAAAGATTGTAGCGCCAGTATCAACCGTACGTATCGTAAATGTTTTTGAATTTACCAAACTAGTATCAACCGCATCGTAAAGGTGCAAAAAAACGCATTTTAGGCCGTTCTAAGTGGCATTTCATGGTTTAGGCCGATATTTGGCAGTAAGGCAACCGCCTCATCCCGGTTACCGCATCACCATGTCCGTTAGAACAACCGTGACCGTGACCGTGACCATGACCGCATTTTTGCACTTTGGCCCCGTCTGCTGACTTTGGGTGTCTTTATATCTGGAGGTTGGATACTACCACAGCCCACTATGGTTTAGGCTCATATATGTTTCATAAATTTGAGTCACTCTTGTTAGAGACCGTCTCTCGGTCTCGGGCAGATTACCTCAAACAAGGAGCGTCTCTCGGTGAGACCGTCTCATACAATAATTTGTGGATAAATTTTCCTTTCAACTAATTCCTGGTTTTTCTTCTTGCAGCAAATATTCTGAGCTAAGTTCATCAGCCAAGGAAGACGACCCACAACCGGCAGTAGAGCAGTTTTTAGCCCTACATTCGAGTTTGAAGAGCGCACTTCTCACCGTCAATTCTTTGTCTAAAACGACTATCGTTGGATCATCCCCAGATAGTCAAGAAACCTTGTCAGAAGAAACACAGAAGATCTTATCCGAGAGGAGAAAACAAGCAGCTTCATGGGTTAATGCTGCCTTAGCCACAGATTTATCGTCATTTTCGTTATATACTGACCGACCAACATTGCCACTTTCGGTTTCCTCCCAATCGCAGAACCCGAAGCTTAACTCCGTAAATCAACCCATTTTGGTTCTCGAAAATGCAAGCAAGAATGCATCTCCAAAGCCCATATCGAAACCTCGCTTATCAGTTAGTTCCAAGACTTCTTCTCCTGGGACCCCTCGTCGAGCTAGTGATATGCTGGCAACTACCCAAAAGATCCGACCCCAACCACCTCCTCCTGAATGGGCCCGAGGAAATGGGTTCGACGAGTATGTAGACTTGGCTGAAAAACTGCAGTCAGAGTCACAAAATTGGTTCTTGGGTTTTGTGGAGCAGTTCTTAGACGCTGATGTCGATTCAACTACATTGACGGACAATGGACAAATCGCGGGTATGCTTTCTCAGCTAAAGAGCGTCAACGATTGGTTAGACGAGATAGGCGGGTCTTCAGCCCAAGACGAGGAACAAGATACCGAGGAAGAGGAAATGGCGCGTATCTCAAGTGAAACGATCGATAGGTTGAGAAAGAAGATATACGAGTATCTTCTAACGCATGTCGAGTCAGCTGCTGCTGCACTCGGGAGTGGCTCACAATCGATCCCTCCGGTTCGAACCACAGACTCTAAAGGAAGAAGATAACCATTTTTCGGATTTTGCTCACAAAGTTCAATCTCCAAACACCAAAGTTTAACCAAAAAGATGCTGAAATACAGATTTATGTGCAGAAATTTTCCCTTTTTTCTGTATAGTAATCACCCTTTTGGGATTTATGGATTAGGTGAAGTTTGTGGTTATTTATGGTTTTAAGTTTCACTTGAAAATGGGTAGTGTAGTTAGGTTTTCTTATTTTGTGGGACAAGTATGCCAAAAGCTATACAATTTGGTGAAAAAAAATTAGAAAAAGGTTGTTTCTTTTTAATTTTAAGCTTGTGGTGTGATGATTAAACATATAACATAATTTGGTAAATTGTAATTTGTAAGTATTAAGAGGGATTCATATTGTGGGATACTAAATGATTCAATATATTGTTCTTTCATCAATGGAATTAATAAGGGTGATTTTCCATTTAATATAATTTTTAATGTCGCTATTTCTTTTGTAGTTTTCATTCATTTAGGTGCATACATTTGAATCATCAATTCATAATTATACTTTATATATATATATATATATATATATATATATATATATATATATAGGGGTATGATAAAGTGAAAACACTTAAAGTGGTGAAAACTGAAAACCAAACAGAGATATACATATTGTAGCAAAAGGGGTACATATTATCTTATAACGTGTACATATATTTTGTGAAGAAAAAAGTTCATATTATTTACAAAAATGTCATTTGATTATGTACTCCTTTTCAGCGTATATGTACCCTTTATAGCAAATGTCTAATTATTTACAGAATTGCCATCCAACTATGTACTCATCGAGAACTTTTATCGCTTTCGCTCACCATTTTAATTGGTTTCACATGATCTAGATCCTATATATATATATATATATATATATATATATATATATATATATATATATATATACATATATATATATATATATATATATATATATATATATATATATATATATATATATATATATTTGAGAATTTGGGATATTTATTATTGAATGAAAAATACCTCTTCCTGAAACTTGGAAGACCCAAAACCGCGATAAAAACCCTGAGGGAAAAGCATTGGAAGAGGACAAGAGTCGCACCCAAAACAAGTACTCCTGAGCATTGACGGGGTGGACTATGCATCATCAAAAAGAAAACTAAAACTCCTGAGCATTGACGGTTGAACATGCTCAACCATCACAAAAACACCCAATCCCCAAAAATAAATACATCCAATAAACACCAACAAAAGCCATGATACAAAACCAAACAAAAACAACACACATCAGAAATCACAGCCTTGTGATGAATCTTGAAACTGGATCTACACCCTTGTAGCCAAGCAACTCCACCGCCCAAGTGTCAAAACGAATCTTCAAAGTGTTAAGGAACACTGAGAGCTCGATGGAACCACCTTCAAACTTGATCTGGTTCCTGTAATACCAAAGTGACCATATAGTGCATGCAAAAATTAGGTACCAAAAGGGCTTGCTACAATAGTTTGGCTTCAAAGAAGCCCACGAAAGCAAGAATGTCGTACATAGATTGTGAAGAACTCCAGAGATACCCCACCAATCAAGAATACTCATCCATACACTCCAAGAAAAATCGCATGAAAATAGAATATGCGAGTTGGTTTCCACAACATCTTTGCACAACGGACACATTGCACAAGCCATATCAATAATACCTTCCTCAACAAGAAAGTCTCCAGTTTTCAATCTTCCAAGACATGCAAGCCAAACGACAATGATGGCTCTAGGAGGGGCTTTTACTTTCCACATTAAGGAGGAGACATTCTTCGGAATAATAGGATCACGATGGTTATATAGGCTATCTTTAACAATCTTGATTGGAAAGCCACAATAATCATTTCCATGCCAACAAATGCCGTCCAACTTACCCTTTTTGGGTATTATTTGTTCAACATCTTACAGAGAGAAAACTCGAACTAAATAAGTAAATTTATATAAGAAATTCTTAAACTAAAAATGGGGAAACTTAATTTCCAAAATAAATATGAAATTTCCAGAGATGAGGTTAGAATTTGTTCGCTGGTAGTAACAGCAAATAAAGCTCTGTGGTAAAAAAGTCAAGACAAACTATCATAGAGGCGACGAATTTGTGTTAGATTAATCAAGTTTATTTGACCTAATTTTTTTTTGTTTCAAGATTTCTTATTTTAAAGTTATAAATCTAATTTTTTAGATTATCTCACTAAATACAGTTAAATTTTAGATTGGTTTCGGGTTACATAAAAAAATTTGGATAGAGTTAGCATAAAACAGGTCTAATTTAAAACGCATACATATAGTAGATACTAGAAAGTGTAGTTTCAAGTGGTCCAAAACTGCAAAAAAGTCTACAATGTTTGACCAAATTCAGTTTTTTAGATGTCATATTTTAAAATTGATAAATTTTAAATTTTTAAAGTTTAGAGTATGGTTTTAAATTTTGACATAATACTCTTTTTAACTCATTATTACAAGGATTAATTTTAAAATTTTAACAAAATTTGTTGATATATATTGGGAGTATTTGACAAATGGATGATGATCGTTTAGAATAACTGATATTACTAGTTGATTTTATTAAATGATTTGACCTTTTGATTTTAAAAACGTTTGTGAGAATAGATTGCTGAAAATTAGCTGATTCATAACAAGATGTTTCAACCGGCTATTACCGATTATGTAATTGTGCCTAAATATTGAACAAAATATATTCTTGTTTATTCTCATTTATTTTATTTATTTATACACATGAATATTTTGACAATTTAGTTGAAGGCTCGTACCCTCCGAGACTTGATACAAGAGACATGCGATTTTTAGTACAATTAGCAGACACTTTATTCAAATACTCAATCATGGAAAATACTATAATTACTAATTATGTGAAGCATAGTCACTTTCATATCCTTTGCCCGAATTTAATCCCTAATCACTATTTCCTCCTTCACCACTTCCACTTTTGCTACCCCCACTATTGTCGTTTCCATTGTCAGATCCTGAACCACCACTTCCTCCGCTTTTTCCACCATCACTGCTTCCACTACTTCCACTTCCATTGCCTGAATCATCACCAGAGCTGTTTCCGTAGCTATTTACTCCATATTTGGAGCTTGAGCCTCCACTGCTTCCACTGCCATATCCAGATCCTGATCCACTATTTTCACTACCACTCCCTGAATTACCTTTTCCGGATTCATATCCAGATCCAGAACCACTGGACCCACCTCCATTATTACCTCCACTGCTCCCACTCCCATATCCCGAACCGGATTCATCGTTTCCATTGCCACTTCCTGAATTACCTTTTCCGGATTCATATCCAGATCCAGAGCCACTGGACCCACCTCCATTGCTCCCACTCCCATTTTCCGAGTCATATCCGCCATTTCCATTTCCACTCCCCGAGTTACCATTTCCTGATTCAGATCCGGATCCAGAACCACCAGACCCACCTCCATTGTTCCCATCACTATTTCCACTCCCATTTTCAGAGTCTGATCCACCATTTCCACTGCCACTCCCTGAATTACCGTCTCCTGATTCATATCCAGATCCAGAACCACTAGACCCACCTCCATTGTTCCCTCCACTACTCCCACTCATATATCCCGAGTCAGAACCACTATTACCACTGCCGCTCCCTGAATTACCATATTCGGATCCAGAACCACTAGACCCACCTCCACTATTACCTCCACTTTCATGATGACCTTCATCATCACCATAATTGCTAGACATTGTCCTTGCTGCAAAGCTGAGTTCTATTAAAAATAGAACCAACAATGCAACCCCTATCATTTTGGGATTTGCCATTTCTCCCTCTTGATCTTTTGTTTCTCTCACTCAAGTAAGTGTATAAGTAACTATTTTAAACTACTTCAAAGAATGTTTAGATGATGAGTACTAGTTATGAAATAAGGTCCCTATTTATATACATTTCAAAGCATCTTAGTAATACTATTGAAAGTGAGCTACTAGCTAGACGTAAGATAATACATCTTGATCATATATTAATGATCCTTAATTTTGATTGAACTCATCATGGTTGCATGGCGTGTTGAACGTCTACTTTTCTCGCAACTTCTTGTTAGTAGCAGACTTAGAATTTTAACTCTACCAAATTATCAAAATAAAGTATAATTATAGACAAAAAAATAAAAATTAGAAGGGTCATGACATATTATGCTTGAGACATTTAACATTTTTTAGATTTTTATTAAGAAAATTCGGTTTAATTATACGATGAGATCGACCTGCAACATTCCTAGACGATTAGGTACACCTTATTACTTACGCCTAAAGGTGTTCAAAATAGATCCAAATTGACCCGACATGAAAAATGGATTAAAATTATGTAAAAATAATATAAGATTTAATTTTTAACCAATCCAAAATATCTGACCCTAATTAATTCGATCAGATGACCCGAATGAACATCAACATTGTCCTCTAACACTAATTGGTTATCATTGCATGGCATTGAAAAAACTTAAATCTATATCAAATTATTAAAAATTAATTATTAAATGCAACTTATGCAAGTGCTAGATCTAAAGGAATTTCTATTAACACTTGTAATTACTAGTGTATGGATCTGTACGTCTCCACCTCAATTGGTATGTTCCTATAAATTATTTTATTTTTAAACTTTTATGACGCTAAAAATATATTAGTAGGAAATAGGAAATTAGCAAAAGATGATCACTTTCTTCTGCACTAAAACTCCATCATGTAACCATTGAGTTAATCAAAAATCTTATGATTATAAAAACTTATGCAGACAATCTCTTTATTAATTTTATCATTAATAAGGGTAAAATTGCGTACATTCAATATATCAAATTTTATCTTAGATGAAAGTCACTTGTGAGGCGCATTTTATTAGGCCGACCCAATTGTACTGTTTTTTTTTTACTAATTTCACAAATTAAAATGTCAATTTTAAGAGTTAAAAGACCAATTTTAAGACTTAAAAGACCAATTTCAAGAATTTGAAATTGACATTTTAAGACATGCAATTTGACAGTTTTAAGACTTAAAAGGTCCATTTTAATACTTAAAAAACCAACTTTAAGACTAAAAAGATCAATTGCAGGACATTAAATTTTCATTCCAGCTTTATAATATGATTTCTCAAACATTAAAGTTGATATTAAAAACATTGAAATTGACCTTTTAAGTTTTAAAATAGGATTTTTAAATTTTGAAATTGTCTTTTTAAGTCATGAAATTAATATGTCAGAATATTTTTTAAAAAATTATTATACCTGTACTAGTTGCACGGCTAAGGCGGTGTCACAGGAGAGTTATTGCTAATGAATTGTTGTTGTATTCACCCAAAAAGTAATATGTAACGAGAGTTTGTGGATATAATAAATATATCAATAATTTCCTAACATATTCCACGGATAAGAAACATAATAATATAGTTTTAAGTAGTAATTAAAGGCTAAAGCCTATGTCAATACACTAGTAAGATATAATTCCTTTTTCAGTGTTTATGAAATTATTAGATACTATAAAATAATTAACTTAAACTTTATCTATAGCAAACTTAAATTTTACATGTAGCAAATATTTAATATTTAAAAGCTCTTACTTTGATTTATATACTGTAGCAAATCCTAAAGAAAAGAGTATTGGTTGATAATTCCGTAGTTGGTGGTTGGTATGGTGTAATGTAGCAAATTCAAAAGAAAAGGATAGTCGATAATTCTGTAGTTGGTTGTTGTATTGATCCCATAATCGTCTATTGATTTTTTTTAAAAGATTTGACTAGTTTTCAAGTCCTTCATATGAGGTTAGGTATGAAATTTTGGTTGTGTTTTTTGTTTTATAAGAACAAATCAAGTTTATTTATTTTTAAGTCCAATTTAAACTATATTCTCCCAAAATTAAATTCTAATCTATTTTAAATTCCATTATATAGTTTTGTTTTTACAAATCAAATCTATATTTTCAATTAAAAACTATATCTAAATCGCAAAGCGAGTTGAAAAATAAAAAAACAAAAGAAATCATAATAACAAAAGTGAGGTTGAAAAGATAAAAACTTAAATTTTAAAAATCAACTAAAGGTTTAATAGTCGAAGATAGTAAGCAGTGAAAAAGAGTCTTCCAGACCCTAGCCCGACACACATGGTCAAATCTTCTTCCTTGGCATTTCAGCAAAGATTTAAGCAAAAGCATACATCACACCTAGTCGAGCGAGTTGGACCGAGCACTAGAGCAAGTTTGTGCATAAAAAGCAATACATCAAGCTAACAAGACAAATGACACAACCCACTCCCACAAATTAGCCCAACCTGATGAGACTTGACATCTTCATTTCAATATAAATGTATTACTATGTTACTATGGTCTATGAGCAAAGAAAAGAACCTAAACTTCATAATATAATGAAAATTATCTCAAAATAAAATCTCATATTCACATGATTTATATTAGTTAAATTATTCAATTTACATATAAAAATGCGTTTCATAATGAAACCGACACGTTACAATAAATTTACTACTTTTAACAATAGATGTTAATCCTACATTGACCAGTATGACCACAACATAATCCACTACTATCACTCTCAGGCTCACCCTTAGTATTTTTCTCATTAAGGCAAAAAAAAATAGTTCTACTCTTGAGCAGACTTTCTAGACTGTTCGAAACGAAATCAACCCATATTTAAAAAGTTGGACCAAAATTAAATTCGATCCTTAAAACTTCAACGAATCGTAGAATTCCTTACTAGTTACTACTCCGTTTCCTACTTAGAGGAAATCTCTCTAATGAAATGGTGAAGATTCAGCTTTTATTGTTGCTTCTCTTTAGCTTCCATTCTTCTCTGCTGTTATTACTACCTTTTTCTGCTCAAGCTGAAATCTTTTTTGAAGAAAGATTTGATGGTAAACCAACTTCTTCTAATTTTCTTCAGCTTTATATAGATCTTGTGTATTAATACTTCAAATGGGTTTACTTTTGTTTGTATAGAATCAATCATATTTTTTAGTTTAATCAATATTTTCTTGCCTGGATTGATGTTTTTTAATTGGGTTTTTGCTGAAGTTTTGAAGCTTTTTACATCAAAGTTGTAATTTAGCATTAAATTTTTGTTCTGAATGGAATTTGTAAGTCTGAGATGTTGTTTAGATGATTTATCCCATGTCTATGAATTGAAGTTTATCCTTCTTCCCATTGTCATATGATTTTGAATGGTAGCTCATTGTTTATGAAGTGTGTACCTCGTTTATTGCTGTGTGAAGTTCAGGGTTATGTCGTGTAACTTGTGGTTATTGCTCCCTCAAGTTCAGAGTTGGTTCTGCGGTACGTGTAAGGTGTTAGACCGTACAAACCCCTTACGCCCGTTTAGTAGGGGTAATAAACTGCGGTAATGGGAATGAAAAAGCAGCGTTAGCATTACCAATGGGAGAGGTGGTATTAGGGGTAATGGAAATTTATAAACAAAAAACTTTTTTATGATCAAAGTTTCATTACCATGGGAATGACATGAAACTTTTGATAAAATTTTACGCTATAAATCATTCTCATTATTGCCATTTAGTACCACTAACCAAACGGACCATTAATATTATTATTATGTAAGGTGTCCGACCGTATAGACCCTCTTAATAATGTGCATCATATATTAGTTAGACATTAGTTTAAGTTACTTGTTTTGAGGCATTAAATTAATTAATAAAAGTGAAATAAATACGGTATAGAAAATTGTTATGTATTTTTACTCCGGTCATGGTGAAGTTGACTATATGAGTAATGGGTGATTATCATTTTAATGATTTTTGTTTTTAATTTGTTACAAATAAGAAGATGGATGGAGGGATCGATGGGTTGTATCAGATTGGAAAAGGAGTGAGGGGAAGGCAGGCTCATTTAAGCATACTGCTGGTACATGGTCTGGAGATCCTGATGATAAAGGTAATGTTGCTTTTGAAATTTTTTTATGTGATTTTATTTTATTGTTATGTTTGGATTGGAGGTAATGAAGGGGTGGTATTTTCTTCATTTGGATACCAAAAGAGGGGAGAGAAATTAAGGGAAGGAAATTGAAGGGATTAGGGATTTGTTTGGTAAATAACTATTAGTGGGAGTTAGCTTTTGTTGCCTAAAGTTGTTTCCTCGTATTTGATCAGCCGGAAGTATCGGGTGATAAGCTAGTTGTTTAAAAACCTATACGGAGATATTTGGTAAAAGTTATTTGTTGGTTGGTAGCTGTTTATTAGATAAAAAGTAGCCAAATGGCAATAAAAAACACTACTATGATTAGCATTTTGTTTTGGCTAATTTTAAAAGTCATTTAACAAATACTACCTTTTTTTTGTTTGCTTTACCAAAAAGCCAAGAAAAAATATAATTGTCAAACACCCCTTAGGTCTACACATTTGACATAAAACAAAGATTTCTAGAGTTGGAAAGATTCAAAAGTAAAACTCACCATCCTTGTAATATAATTCGCCAACTAGTTATTTTTCCTTCAAATCCTCTTGCTTTTCCCTTAGCCAAGCTTATTTATAAGGCTAAAACTCCATAAAGGCTATAGATTTATCTTGGATTGTGGTTTTGGGTAATCTCAAAATTGTTAAAAAGAAAAGAATCCCCATCATTCTTTTTGCCCTCAACTTTATATGATGTGCTCTAGGATTTCTACATTGAATTTTTCTAGAGGGGTGTGGGTTGACTTGTTTAGTATCATTAATGAATTTTGGATAAAGCCGGTAAGTATCATTCAAATTAAACATTATGGCTTTGCAAAAAAGAGGGAGCTCAAGACTTAATGGCATTGCTGCATCTTAGCCACTCTCACTCTATGCAAATATGGTTGCAATGGAATTGGCACATTTTCAAGGATCATTTTCTTGGATTAGATGTTGTTTGGGATAATGCTTAATATTTAGCTACCTTATGGGTTAAGACCAATGGTTTGTTTGAGAATTTTGCTATTAATGATTTATGTAGAAACGATTGGAAATTATATCATTAATAGATGTTATTGTTGAGAGATTCATTACTCTTGCAGGTATCCAGACTACTAAAGATGCAAAGCATTTTGCGATATCAGCAAAATTTCCTGAATTTAACAACAAGAATAGAACCCTTGTTGTCCAGTATTCGGTGAAATTTGAACAGGATATTGAGTGTGGAGGAGGCTACATAAAGCTTCTTTCTGGATATGTAAATCAAAAGAAATTTGGTGCAGATACTCCATACAGGTATGCTATCATCCTTGAGAAGATTTTTTGAGTTGGATAATTTTAACTTTTGATAATAATCACAAGGTCGTCGACCCAATTATCTACCTAAGAAACATTTGTCATTTGTACCCTTGCATATTTTTCTACTTCTGTTTAAATACTTCAATCCAAATATTTGAGCTTTGAGGGCTGTGAAAGTGAAAAACTAAGAGATAAGATACTAACAAGCGCTCTAGTGATTTTGTTTGACACTTTGTGCTCTTGAGTATATGAGAATCATAGAGTAAAAACAAGGTCATACGTCGCATTAGCTTCGGTCACGTTGTCAAGGACTTTAAATAATGAAGTGATATTTCCTATGTGGTAAATGTGTAAAAAAAGTCCACATTTTGGGTCTTTTAAAGGGACATCTCAAGCTTTGGTCTGATATTTTTCGTTGCAATAACTACATAACTTCCATTTACGCAACACTGTATCTTTACCGCGACCGCGACCCTTTGGCATTCTAATTATGATGCTGTAGGCCATGCCTACTGCCCTGATTTTGAATCGGATATGTGAATAGTCCTTCACTTTCCAAGATGTTGCGTGGACTGTGGACTAAGTGCAAAATCAGACAAAAGTATATTTAGCTTTCCACAGACAGTTCTAGAATTTTGATTTTCAAAAAGTAAAGGAGGATAGAAGACGGCCATCCATACTCATAGGAACTATAATCAAGGTCTGGGGAGAGATAGAAGACGGCAATCCATACTCATAGAGGATGCGGCTAAAGAGTCCCTCGGTTCGAAAAAGACCCCCATATAGAGAGATTCCTCAACGAGAAAGACAAAGTGAAGTTGCATCTTACTCAATGTTATATGAGTATATAATAAAAATGTTTTAAAAAAAACTACACTTCGAAATGTATATATCTTTTGGTTAATTACACCTCTTATCCTCCATATCTAGCTAAGATTGATTTTTCGAGAAAATTCATATTTCCTATGACTAATCGACCCTCTGTTAAACTTCTTTGTAACTTCTATAGTCCTCGTAATTGAACAATCAGCTTCTTCCGTGTCTATATCACTCTCTTCTCAACGTATGATAAAGTCAGATGCTTTTGACATTTTGTATGAATTCCTATAGGAAGTCTTGGCCTGATATCTCCTCTCTTTCTTTCTAAATGTATATTATGCAGTTACTTTATGATTTGCTCATTTAAAATCATTTTTTTTTTCATTTTCCTTGCTGTAGTTTGATGTTTGGACCAGATCTTTGTGGCACACAAACCAAAAAGCTTCATCTTATAGTATCCTACCAAGGACAGAATTATCCCATCAGGAAGGATCTGGAATGTGAAACCGACAAACTGACACATTTTTATACCTTCATCCTTCGGCCTGATGCATCATACAGTGTACTGGTCGACAATCGGGAAAGAGATTCAGGAAGCTTGTATACAGACTGGGATATTCTTCCACCAAGAAAGATTAAAGATGTTAAGGCCAAAAAGGTATAAACTGCGACTAATTTTAGTACATTTAATGATTCTTCAGAATTCGGATGCTTGTTTTCAAGACTTGGTTCTCACAGAACTTTTCCTATTCAAATGTATTAATTTGTATATAGAAGCTTATGGCATTGTATTGTTGTCTATCTTTGCTTTTGACCAGTATAACATTATTCGCCAACTAATTCGTCTTTTAAATTTGGGATACGCTCAAAATTGTTGAAAATAGCCCAAAACCGACTATAATTTGCTTTTTCCGTTTCGTGATTCGCGGGAAGATTAGTGAATCATGTGACGGTGCTTCTGAGTTCTGACCGTTGTTCAACCTACGTGGTTTTAGAACTTCACGTAGCAATAGCTGAAATTTTGCTCCCTACTCCCAACCTCGACTTGTTTTATACGAGACAATTTCTTTCATCTTGGATGTATCGACCTATTGTCTCTCTTTATTCTGTAAACTTTAAATTAAGTTTTTAACACATCTATGTTATCTTCTTGCACAGCCGGCCGACTGGGATGATAGAGAATATATTGATGACCCTAATGCTGTAAAGCCCGAGGTACAATTCTGTATGCACTAAATAAACTCGAGTCACCAGAAAACGTTGTTAACCAGGGATGTCTTGCTGATGTTGCAGGGGTATGACTCAATTCCAGCCGAGATACCTGATCCTAAGGCCAAAAAGGTTCGATCTTTAGCCTGTCATGTATTTTGTATTTAATTTATAGAGTTAATGGTGTATTCCTATCTAGTTAATTATATTTAAAAGGTATGATATCCACAACGTATGAACATTTGAATTCAAATTTGTTATCGAAAAACATTTATGTTTGTCCTTTCATAACTTGTGAAATTCTTTTTGGGTTTATAGTCTATATACTTATTATATCTTCGGAATTCTTACTTTCGTGACTTCATTACATTTAGCCTGATTACTGGGATGAAGACGATGATGGAATATGGCGAGCCCCGAAGATTCCAAATCCTGCTTACAAAGGACCATGGAAGCCTAAGGTGATTTTGTCCGTTGCTTGTGAATTGTAAGTTTGTATGGCCTTGCAAGTACTTTTGTTAACTGGGTTTGCGTTTGTTTTTCTTTGAAATATTACTGGCTCAAGAAAGTCAAGAACCCGAACTACAAAGGAAAATGGAAGACTCCATGGGTTGACAATCCAGGTATTGGTTGTTTTTGCTCCTAAATCGTAAATTCTGACCTGAGGAAGGAACAATTCCCTGGTTTTACGATGTGATATTTTTTCTGTTTCTTTGGTTTGTGATGTTCACTTGCAAATGATTCGTTTTCTTTTTGTTTCTGTCAGAGTTTGAAGATGATCCAGATCTTTATGTGTTAAGACCCATCAAATATGTTGGTATTGAGGTTTGGCAGGTTAGATTGCAACCTTATTGCTGGTACTTCTTTAAGGACTGGAGAGTGGGCCATAGCTAAATTCTATTAGTGTGAAATGCCCACTCTTGAATAAAGCCTCAAAATCTTGCTTCTAAATTTATAGAGGCGTAAAGTGGCAGACCCGGATGTACTCGCCCGGCCGTACGGTCCGGACACTGAGCTCCAAATAATTTTGGGTCCGCCGCTGTTGTTAGAGTTCAAGTTTATCCATAGATTATGATAACTAGATGAAGACCAAAATAGTTTACCACTTTATCCCCTACATACTTTGTGGTTAGCTGCTCGTTAAGCTCTCAAATCTCAACCAAATTAAGAATTTATTCAAACCGTTCACCGTCCATTCAAGTATTCAAGGGTGTGTGTCACTTGAGTATATGATGTTAATGCAATCCTCAAAATTTATTTTATGATTTAAGGATACCGATGCAAATTTGCAATATTATTAAGAGTTGTTTGTTTGCAAGTTAATTCCCTTGGAATTTCTAATTCTCAGAAATTGTTTTTGGGTAGTTGTTTGGTTGACATAATTTGGCCAACCATAGAAAGTGCAAATTCCCTTGGAATTTCAAATTCTTATTGAATGTAGGAGTTTGATTTCCAAGGGGAGAGTCGGTAAATCTAAATTATTATGTCAATTGTAATTTCTTATGTTCAACCAAACAAAAAAAGACAATTCCTATTAATTAGACCAAGGCGTTAGAGTATATAACATATCCTATGGCCTCAATTATCAGCTGATACTATGTCAATGAATGAACTCAAACCAAAAGTTTAAGCTGATGTTAGAGGCCTCATGATATGTTATATAATCTAACAGAGTTCTCAAGTTCTACTCGTTGGGAGACATGTTTTTTGCTGTAAGATTCTTCCTTGACATTTGACATTTAACATAGACGTGGAATGGCAGGTCAAAGCTGGTTCAGTTTTCGACAACATCTTAATCGGTGATGATCCACAATATGCAAAACAGATTGTGGAGGATTATTTTGTCAATAACAGAGAGGTGAGTTGTGGTTTTTATCTTTGTGATAAGATGGTATTGTCAATTACATGTTATTCTCTAGAACTAACAATGTAATACTAGTATTTATTAGTTAAAACTTTTGTCTAAACGCCGTAGATATTAGGCGTAATTTGATGACACAATGATCATAATTTCTTCCATATCTATTGGGAACTATCTTGAATTTCTTGTTAAGCGAAAAAAGCTGATAGTCGTTGAAATTCCCATACTTCAATGACATCGTCTAGTATTCAAGATCCATATAGTTTTTTGGAAAGTACAAATCAGCGCTTTTGTGGTAATGATTTAATCGGTGCTAGTATACTCAATCTATCCCATCGAGTTTGCTACTTAAGCTTATCTCGATGAATTTGCTTCATTTTCAAATTTTGACAAGAGCCTACATTCTTCTCATCTCACCCGCAAACTCAATCTATTTCCCCATCTAATTAACATTCACAAATTTCTTTCATCTACTTGTTTTGCGTCTTTTCCGTCCTTTTATTTCCAACCAAACTTAATGAAGTTAGAAATGGAAAAGGTAGTAACATATGAGTATTGGAACTACCCCAGTAGCCAATCTAACTTGGGTACTACCATACACTCCTTGCACAATATGGAGGATCGGATTTTCAAATTTCTTTCTGTAAACTTCTGTTGTGTGAAACTCTACAGTTTGCATTAACTGCAGATTATGAAAAAATGACAGGCTGAAAAGGATGCATTTGAGGAAGCAGAGAAAGAGAGAAAGGCTCGGGAAGAAGAGGTGACGATTATCAATCATCATAGTTAAGGCCTATATGGATGCTTGTTTTAGTAGATTCCTTAGCTGATTTTCACATGTGCAGGAAGCTCAAAGAGCAAGGGAAGAAGGTGAAAGGAGGAGAAAAGAGAGAGACCAGCGTCGGGGAGATAGAAGGCGGAGAAGGGTATTACATCAAATCTCTAATTTTTAGTTGTTCATTTACTCGAGCATGTAGACAAGAGATGGCATGACATTCAATTTCTACAAAGACATACCAAAAGTGTGCTCATAATTGGTTTGATACAAAACATTTGCTATCATGTTAGATGCATTGAAAGAGGAAATTCAACCCTATGAATGAGTGTATATCACATCAAAATAATAATTTCAGAGTACTATATATAAAAGCTAACGGAGGTATTTAGCAAACGATTGTTAATTGTTGGTTTGTTTAGCCAGTTGAAAGTGTTAGTTGTTTTTATTGGCTTTTAAGCTAGTTGACAACTGGTTGTGAGATGTTGGGTGAAATTAGGCATTGTTGTTGGTTGTTAGTGGGTCAACAAGCCAAAAGTCAACCATAACAGCTTTTCATTTTGACTTTAACAAGTCATTTTACCATTTTTTTCTTTTTTTGCTTTTTTACCGACCAACAAGTCAAAAGTCAAAAGTCAACTAAGAAAAGTTAAATAAGTGCAAGTTCTATGATGGCTAGAGCCTGGAAGTTTAATGCACAAGTAAAATTGATTATAGATAAAATGTCTCTGGTGAAGGAAGCTTCACTACTGTTTAGGGGTCTTAGGTTAAATGAATTTTATGACTTGCTCACGAAGAAATCAATTTGCAGTCTTGATCACTAATCTTAATTTTCCTTTGTTGCAGCATGACCCTCGTGATTACTTGGACGACTATCATGTAAGTACAACTTGTACTTCTCAATGACCTGCTATCTACGGTGTAAATTAAAACTTTCGTCTTAAAAAGTTTGCTATTATGGGTAACGGAATGGAACATGTTAGGTTTTACAATGACTTTCCATGGCAAACTTTAGTTTTGGCCTGTACCCTCGGTTTCATGATTCATTTTGTGCGTCTGCTTCCAAGTTCCGAGGATATTTCACAAGTGAAACACAACGCGATTGCTGAACTTGGTCGTTTGTTTGATTTGCAGGATGAATTATGAAAAGTCGGTTCAACAATTTTCAATGCGCTCGGAGACTGCTTATTAAGCTGAAGTCCTTGTTGGCGCCCGTGGTGAATGTTGATCTGTGTACGAAGTCGAGTTGTTAAAATTTGATAGCCTACTGTCAGTGTTGTAACCTTGCGGGTCTCATTGTGAACCGAGTTCGAGTAACATGTTTGAGCAAATTGCTTCACTCCGCAATTGGAGTTCTAAGAACACACACGAATAAAAACTTATTAGTTTCCTGATTTGCAAGTGTAAAGGTTTTATGCTTAGGCAACTTTGATTTAGTTATACTATTTGTAATTGTTGACAAATGGGATTCAGCCCGTTATACTCATTTCTTTTGATCCCTCCCAAAAATGATCAAGTGATACAACATGTTAGTCAAAGTACGTGTGAAAATTTAAAATAGATAAGACTCTTAATAAATAAAAAATAGCATGCAATAAGATCCAAATCAAACTTATTTCAAATATAAGCGCCTGATACCCCAGAGCATAGGTTCAGGTTTGTTCGCACTTAGTAAGTGTGAACAGTAATAAACTGGTCAAAAAAAATCAAGTGTCTGTTCGCACTTAGTAACTGCGAACATGTCAAACAGGGTTAACATGTTGAATTTAAGACAAGAGTTATTCGCACTTCGTAAGTGCGAACAGACTGAAAACCTAAAACAGGTTATTAACAGCGAATAGCTTGTTTCAGTTTTTCAGTCTGTTCGCACTTATTAAGTGCGAACAGCCCGAACCTAAGGTTTGCGGATTACACACTTACTTTTAGAATAAGTTTAATTATGATCTTATTAAATGCTTTTTTTGATAAATAATCTTATTTAATCAAATTTTCAGTACATGTAAATTTATCCTAGAACCACTTGATTTGAAACCCGGCCTTATGAGCTTAATCGACAACCTCTAATTGTATGGATGGCTCAATAAGTTTGTTTGGCAATTAGTTGCAGATAAGAGTTGTTGACCGATTTAATCAGCTAAAAGTATTGACTAGTTTATGATAAATCAATTCTTTAAATTAGCTTGAATGGAGATTATTATTAAAAATAATAATAATAATTGTTAGTAAAATATTTATTAGAGAAAAAGTGAGTTGAAAAGCCCAAAATTATTGTTTTTTAAGTTTGGCTTTCAGCCAGCTTAAAAAATTGTTACCGAATACATTAACAGTTCGACCAATGAAAATTTATAAACTATAAATTAACCATAAGCGCAAAATTTCATGTTAGGTTTTCTAGTAATTGCACAAGTGCACACCTAAACCACATTTGTTTTGTCCCATTGCAAGAGAAGGTGCAAGAGAAGATAAAGAACAAAAATAGGAGATTCAAGGAGCTCATTGCCTGTACGGAGGAGGAAGTTAGGACACAAATGAAAGAGTCGTACAAAGAAGCGAAGCGGGAGGCAAAGAAAGCAGTCGCAAAGGCAAAGAGTCATGCTTTTGAAGCCTTCTACCAAAAGCTTGATACCAAAGAGGGGGAGAAATATATTTACAAGTTGGCTAAAGCCAGATCTAGGCAGAGGGAAGACTTGGGGGCAGTGAAGTATATCAAGGATGAGAGTGGACGAGTTCTTATTAGACAAGAGGACATCAAACTAAGATGGCATCAGTATTTCTCCCAACTACTAAATATGTCAAGGGGTCCTACACAGGAAAGTCGACAGACTTCGGACGCACAATGAACACAGGTTTATGGGTCATTTGGTGACATAACCAAGGGTGAAGTAAGTGAAGCCCTCAAAAAGATGGGGAGATTTAAGGCAGTTGGACCGGATAATATCCCGATTGAGGTGTGGAGGGGCTTAGGAGAGGAGGGCATTCAATGGCTTACTAATCTCTTTAATGCTATCCTGAGATCTATTAAGATGCCGGAGGCGTGGAGGATTAGCACAATTATCCCTTTGTTCAAGAACAAGGGTGATGCACAAGAATGCGGGAACTATAGGGGTATCAAACTTCTAAGCCACACTATGAAACTGTGAGAAAGAGTTATTGAGAAAAGAATTAGACGGGAGACGGTGATTAGGGAGAATCAGTTTGGTTTCATGCCGGGGAGATCAACTACTGAGGCGATTCATATTTTGAGGAGACTGATGGAAAAGTATCGGGAGCGAAATAAGGATTTGCATCTCGTGTTCATCGACCTGGAGAAAGCATATGATAGCATACCACGTAGCATCGTTTGGGATAGCCTCAAGAAAAGAGGTATTTCATCAAGATACATTGAGGTAATACAGGACATGTATGATGGAGTTTCGACTAACATTCAGACACCGGTGGGGCTAACAGAGTCTTTCAGTATTAGAGTGGGTCTACATCAGGGATCAACACTTAGTCCTTTCATCTTTGCGGTGATTATGGATGAAATCTCAAAATCCATCTGGGAAACCGTACCATGGTGTATGCTTTTCGCCGATGATATAGTCTTGGCCGCAGAAACTAAGGAGGAGGCTAATAGTAAATTGGAAGAATGGAGTGAAGCCTTGAAGGGTAAGGGGATGCGCATAAGTCGCTCTAAGACTGAATACATTCGATGTGACTTTAGTGGGACAGAATCAATAGGGGAGCCAGAGGTGTCCATCATGGGAGAAGTTGTTGCATGCACGTCCAAGTTCAAGTATCTGGGTTCAGTGATTCAGAACAATGGGGAGATTGAGGGTGACGTTACTAACCGTATACATATAGGATGGCTCAAGTGGAGAGCAGCGACTGGGGTGCTTTGTGATAAAAGATTCCCTAGTAGACTAAAGGGTAAATTCTACCGCGTTGCAATTAGGCCGGCTTTGTTGTACGGGTCAGAATGTTGGCCTGTAAAGAAGGCTTTCAAACAGAGAATGGATGTAACAGAGATGCGCATGCTGAGATGGATGTGTGGTAAGACAAGGACGAACAGGATTAGAAACCAGGAGTTTAGGGAGAAGTTAGGGCTTGCACCTCTCTCTGCAAAGATGCAGGAGAACAGGCTCAGATGGTTTGGGCATGTGTAGAGAAGCTCCCATGACGCCCCAGTGAGAAGGGTCGAACGCATCATAGTGGAGGGCAAGAGAAGCCGGGGAAGACCTAAAAGGACGTGGGAGGAGCAGATTAACAGCGACCTGCTCGAACTACACCTCTCTAAGGACCTGACTAGGGATAGAGCCAAATGGCGGCGCCTTATTCACGTTTTAGAATACTAGACTTGTTTGTTCCTATTTGTTACTGTTCTGTGTCTTTCGTCATAGCTCTTTACTGCCACTTTTACCTGTTTCGTTTATAAATTTTAAATGATCCTTATGCTTGGTTAACGTGGGTGTAAGATGCAGGTTTTCGGATATTTGCAGGTACTATCTTTGAAGACTCCTGTAGAGCCGAAGGACTCTTGTGACCGCCCTCTCCTTATGGGTATGAGACGCCGTCGACCTTCCTTCCCCGGACCCTGACCATAGATTTATCTATGCGCGGGAACACTGGATATGATGATGATGATGCAATTGCTACATACATGATGCAGCAATCTCAGGGAACACTGGATATGATGATGATGATGCAATTGCTACATACATGATGCAGCAATCTCAATAAAACAGACGAGTACTTAAACCTAAACTGGAAACACAAATTCTTGATGGTGTAGTCGTGTATTGACATTTTTTCCTTTAAATCAAATCAAAAGAAATGGTTACAAGATAATGTCATCCCAATCATCTCACAAGAAAAGGTAAGAAGATAATGTCAGCCAAATCATCGATGAATGGATGGAATAACGACGATGGAGAAGCAAAATCTTGAAGAGGGAAGAGGATGATCACACCTATCGTCCAAGAAAATAACTACAGAAATCTCACCATGTGATGGATGTTTTTACGGAACCAAAATACAATTATTACATTATAGTAACATGAACCCGAACATTGAAATTGACAGCTGAGACTCGGTACACCAATATATCTACGATCACATGATATGCTAAAAATTATCCTTTGCTTGGCGGATGACACCCAATGCTTCGGCATCATCGGCAGTGGCTGGAATTTTCAATGAACGCCTGATCTCAGAACTGGAAGTACGAAGGAAAGGATTACAGGACTTCTCTAATTTTAGTGTTGTGGGTATCTGCACAAAATGTTATCACGGGGTTATGTTAAGGCGTGTGACACGACATAAACTTCATTCATATCCATTAGATAGTTGGCTAAAATAGTAAAGAAACCGAGTTCAATGAATCAATTGTACTAGTGAAACATAATATGAAGCTAATTTGCTTTTTTGAATTCGTAATTCCCACAAATGGCCCAAAAATAGCTCAAAACAAACTATAATTTGCTTTTTTGTATTCCACGATTTGCGAGGAATTAACTACTCCTGTGACACTAAATTGTGCACATTAACCCTTCATCAAATTTTGAAGGACCCTGGAGCCTTTCTGCACATAATAAGTAAAAATTAGGCTTGTCAAATACACCTTTTGTCCCTTTGAAAAACAACACTTCATTTTCGTCCGTCTGTTCAACTTTGCAACATTTCTTATCCTCAACACATTTTCTCTCTCTTTATATATTATTCATACAATTTTAAATTTTTAATGTCCCCACCAGTCCATAATCATTGTGTCATTCTAGTGTTGCAAATTCATGGGGACTAAGAGAATAATGCAATTGATAAATTAGATGAGAAAAAGAGCCCAAATTGGTTATAGAATTCTAGTAAAATTAGATTCCAAACAAGAGCGAGAATTTACCGTTGGCAATCCTTTATTGCGCAACTGGGCTACACGTGAAGCATAAGATTGAAGGACTTCATTATTTGGCTCTATAGACAACGCAAACTTTGAATTACTCTGTAGAATGATAATCCCAATCGTTAGCCCAACACACGCACAAAAGGCATATAAAAATTACAATCAAAATTACAAACTATAACGTAGAGCTTACCAAGGTATACTCATGCCCACAATATATACTTGTGTCGTCTGGCAATGACATAATCTTTTCCAGAGAAGCTAACATCTAAACCAGGGATAAAAATTACAATCAAAACATTGATATGATAAAAGAAACAACCAAGAGCATTTTAAGCAAATATAAGAAGTTAATTGTCATTACTCAACTCTCATGCAACATTACTCAAATTTACGAAAATGCAGACAGCAGTACCGCAGACTTGGGATTAGAGGTGTATGATGGGGCGGATCGGGTCAAAATTTGAATGGGCAGGGTTGGGTAGGGGCGGGTCATGTCAAATTTAAATGGTCTAACCTGCTAATGACCTGTTAAAATGGAACCCGACCTTTGACCCGTTGGGTCGACCCGCCCCATTTAATACCTCTACTTGGGACATACTACGGCGAAAAAAATGTAAATACATACTCAGCTACTCGGACTTTACATTTTAATTTAATACCCGTGTTTGTTTCTCCACACTGAGACATGATAGGACACTTTGACACTTCAATTAGGGCCGAAAACATGATAATTTTTTCTTAAAATAACTGTCTATGATGCTTGGAAACATATCCATAATGGATATGAATTTCTAGTTTGAGTGACATAACATACTTCAAGGGAAAGTCATAAAGACGTACCTCTTCAGGTGTTCCGTCAAAAAGCTTCCCACAAGATAAGCTGAATAGGGTATCTCCAGTGAAGATCGCTCCAGATTCAGGAAAATAAAAGCTGATATGTCCTGTCAGATTTTTAAAAAATTGAAAAATTCATAAAAGATGAAGAAACTTATAATTCAAAAAAAAAAAAAAAAAAAAAAAAAGAATGAAGAAACTTAAATTAAGGCAATACAGATGATAACAGGAAAAATGAAACTTCAAGAAAGACATTGGTTTGCATCTAAATACTCTTTTTACACTTATCAGAAAAATCAGATAACCAAAGATCACTACTGCATCATGTATCCATGCTGTTTGGCCATCAGCCCAACCTCGGACTTGAAAAAAGTACGAAAAATGTGATATGTACAGAAAGATTTCTAACATTCCTTCAATTTCCTAACTCAAACAAGCCTTCACTAATTCTTTTTTCCAATGGATATGACGCATATAATGACTATGAGTCTATGATTGCACTTTACTGTCCCGCACTACTTAATTCAGTGATTGAACATAGCTGTAATATTTTCATGATCATTCAGGATCCGAGTGTCAATCAGACACAATCTCTTTGTTATCTATAACTAACAGGGTAATGTTGCGTACATCCAAACCTCTAAACTATGCATAGGTAGGAGCCACTTTATAGAATTGGGGTAATGGAAAATCTATTACCATTTGATCCAAAAGAGCATTGCGTACTTAATATCAAGAAGCAAGATCCTGATAGAAGAGCGCAAAAATTACCATGAACAAGTGAGTGAGTGAAAAAGATCAGCCACAAGCTACCCCAATGTACACCAATGCTATTTATCAATCATAACAAAAGTTAAAAACAACAAACAAAACGTCCATACATTTACCATAACATGACCATAATTGAAACTTGAACATAACAGCACGAGTAAAGCAAACTCCCAAATTGAAAATTTTCAGCAATAGGACAGATTTAGATAAGAAAATACCTTTTGTATGGCCAGGTGTTTCAAATACTTGAACTTCATGGCCTGCAAACATCCATTTATCGCCATCGTCTAACACAATATCAATCCCAGGAATTCTCTCTCTGTCTTTTCCTGAGCCAATCACCTACAAGTAAAAAAAAAAAAAGACGGAAGCATCATATATATGAGCTAAATGCTTCCCGCCAGAAAACATTTTGTGCAATGAGTTTGCTAAACATCAACAACAGTGATCTGATGAGTGCTTCAGATTCAGATTAATAAAGAGAAACAGTGCACAGATTTTAAGAGTAATAGACAATAAGGGACAGCTATCCTATAGTATTATTCAGCTACTGCATAGACCACATTTTTCGATCACAACTGACAGCTAGCTAATACATCAAACAGAAATTAACACCATATTTCATACCTTTGCACCGTACCTTTCTTTCAGCTCAATGTTCCCACCAGTGTGATCAAAGTGATGATGAGTATTCAGTATGTAATTTAGGTTTCGATTCTTCTTAGTCAGTGCATCAATGATAGGTACAGCTTCAGAAGGGTCAACGACGCCAACAGTTCCGGTGTTTTCATCATGTATGAGATAAGCATAGTTATCCCTAAGACATGGAACCTAAGGATAAAAAGAGAGTGATATTTAGCTGCAAAGAATACCTACCCATGAAAAAGTTTAATTCTTGTATTAAATATTAAAATATCAGCGGGATGAGTTATTCAAAAATATTAGCACCTACAGTATAAACAATTTGAAAAATAATTCCTCAGATAATGAAATTAGGACGTAAAGACTCAAGCGAGACCAAGAAAAATAAGTAAAATTTAAAACAAAAAAGTGATTAAAAAGGAAGCATTCCGCACTGAAACACACTATTCAGTATACTAATATAAAATAATCACATCGGAAACTTAGAGACGAAAATGATGAGATCCTAGAGCCAAACAGACTTGACTAGTTTGAATGACACCATTACAGTTGAGGACTACATACTAAACAAGATTATTGGTCATTCTTTCTCAGCAGATGGGTCCTTAGGTTACAAAAGTGAACCACCAGTCACCTTTCTCCTTGGTTAGCAAACCAATGCCAACTCAATATGTGATCTCTCTTGTACTAACCATTTCTCTATCAAAAAAAATATTTCATGATACCTTTGCAACTCTACCAAAAATATCCTTGATCCCAACAACGAGGTCAACTACATGAACCAACACATCAACATGGCAAATCATTACTAACAAATTAGAATTTATCTCACCCTATACCCTATCTAGTTACTAATACTATAGCAATATAGCTTCAAGAACTAAAACATTTTGAACTTCTTCACAAGGAATCAGGAAGGTATCAACACTCTCATCCAATAGCATGTGTTAATATCATTCTAATAGGAGTAATAATCACAAAACATAAGTATATATAACATTGCGAGGTAGACCACTAAGGACATCAATGGGAAAGATTAGAGGTAATATACAATTCTAGCTCTAACACAACTCATAATATACAAAAACAATGACAGCAGATCTTGGAAAAAGAGGACAAAACTTCTTATCAGATTAACTTAAAAGACGGATACTTCTCTTGTCCTTTAAAATTGTCTATCATCTGTTCATTCTCTTTTTGTTTATTCTATTCTTTCACTCAAAGAGTCACTATTTCACTTCTTCCCTAATGTAAAAAAGAATCAAACCATGACACAAGCTGAAACCTCTTTCCAGATGATATCCTCACAAATAAAGCGCGCAAAAACGAATAATCACCTCATAAAGACCACTAACAAATAAAAACCTGTATTCAAATTATGCACATTAAAATTGAAATCAATAGAATTTACGAGATTATCTCACCAATTCAATCTGTAGAGCAGCAGAAATACACGAAACGTTGCATAGCAATCGCGTAACTCCAAGAGACTGACCAGCTACATGCAAGGTCTTGAGTGGAATAGACAAGCAGCGCATCAATCCATACAATAGACCCTTCCTTAGGCAAATTTGCCTCGCTCCAGCCCATAAACTAACCCCACCTCTCACCTGAAAATTTCACCACAAAAATACAACCAAATTAATTCACTCATCGGTCTACAACAAAGCAAACTTCCCACAAACCACAATTATTCCTGTCAACAGGTAAATTCGTAGCACAACATACACAAAACCCATCACCAAAAGGTAATAATAACAATTCAATGGATTACCACACATTTTTAAAACTCCATTACACAAGAGGGAAACCACATAAGTGGATCGACCCAAACCCAACAATGCATTTTAGTTAAAGATACTACATTTACACAAAATTTGAGATCCCAAAATAAAATTTGCATAAACAATCAATTTAATTAGTTAAGCATGTCAGGCAACAACAACAATAACCTCTTCATCTAGATACCAATCTTCTTAAGTTCTTCCAGCATCATACACTATCAATTCAACAATCATGTAGAGCATCTCATAATACAAAACAAAATCCCAAAACCAATACAGGTAGAGCAATTCAAACAAGAAAACTTAATAAAAATACAAGTACCCAAATTTCCAAATCAATTCAAGCTTTGTACTCATGATTAATTGACAAAAAAATTAAAAATAAAACAAGCAACCCACAAAATTTTGACTAATACCCAGCATGTATAACAGAAGGGTTCACATTTTCAACAGATCCCATGACTTGGAATAATCAAAAGACCCATTAAATCACACCAAAACCCATAGAATTTCAATCTTTTTCAAAGTAAAATGAGTCAAAAATCAAATAGTAAACGAAAAAGTAGGGAAAAAAAGGAGAGAAAAACAAACCCTAGTACAAGGAAGGGAAGCCATAGCATGTGGAAGCTTTGAAATCATTTGCTCCCAACCAACACCTTAACAACCACCCCTCCAACCCAAAGGAAAGAAGAGAGAGAGAAACGCGGGAGGGAGTAAAAAGTATAGGAAACAAAATTAAGGGATTTTACTTTTGGCACGTCAACTTTTTCTTTGTTCCTTCTACTGTATCACCTCTTACCTGTGGCCTGTGGGATAGAATTTGACTTTTTTTTTTTTTCACGAAAGACTCTTTGACCGCATTCTTTTCTATGGTTATGACTTGTCGTCTTTCTTCCCTTCTCAAATTCTGACTATAGTTTTCTATGAGCGGGATACACTGGGTATGATAATGAATTGATGATGATTTGATTTTTATTGATTAAACTTATTTTATTAATTGAAGATAATTTTTACAAAAAAATTGATTCAATGTTTCACTTATTAAATGTGAATAATTTTACTTTTAGATTATTTTCTTATAATTTAATATTTATCCTTAGTTTGCTAGCAGCATAATTATTTATTTTATAATAATACAACTTTTGCCCTTAATTTGCTATCAGCATACCCTATAAGTATATTAATAGCAAACTAAGGGCAAAGGTTGAATTATTTAAAAATAATCCAGAGTGGAATTATTTACAGCGGATAGGTCAAAGGTTAAATTATTAATATCAATTGTTCCTAATTTTTATTGATTAAAATTAATTTTTTGTTGATTATTACTAATTTGAATTGAGATGTTCATAATAAAATTTATTTTTACAAATTGTAATCGATTATTAGATATAAATTGTGACTAAACTTTTCTAATTGTAACTGATTTTTCTAAATAACACTAATCTTTACTTATTAAAATTAATTTATACTGATTACCATTTTTTTTAAATGAACTAAACAAATCTATAGAGAGTGGTTATTATAAAGCGATAACTCGATGTATAAAGTTTTCACGATTTCAAAACATTATATGTAATAAGGGTAATTTTTGCCCTTGAAGGATTATATAAAATAAAGGGTATATTTTGGCACAGAAAAATTCTTTTTTTTTTTTTGTTAGAAAAATTCTATTTAATCCAAATAAAGGTACCCTTATAGATTCTATGCAATAAAAGTTAATTGTACCTTGTACTTATAGCTATTTCATATTCAAAAGCTTTGCTATATTAGAGTTTTGTATATATGGAATAAAAGAAAGGGGAATCCTTTTATGAAAAAAATCATTGTAATCACAATTAATGGGTAAGTAAATGTAAAAGTTAGTTAAAGAGTGGGAAAAAAGCTTCATTATTGTAGATATACTAGATTATCCCCGTGCGATGTACGGTTTTTTCATTTTATTGTTTTTTATTATTTAAAAAAAAAACTGAAAACGAATTGTAAATTATTGGCTATGGATATTCAAATAATTAATAATTGCATATAATAGCTAATATTTAATTAATATTTAATTTTAAAAATACTATTTTATAAGTTATGTATGATGTATGATGTCATTGATATAATTTTAATATTTACTAAATAAAGCATAACAAACTATGTTAAAAATAAATTTTAATATTAATAAATTGTTTTGAGCATATATTACAATATTAAATTGAATAAAATATTTTAAATAACGATAACATTGATATACAAAAAATAATTTAAATGATGATACAAATATCAAATTAAAAATAGCTTCTCTTGTATGAGACTATTTGAATGTTGAGGATCCATGTAATTAGCTTAAGTAGTTTATTGATCACTATAAATTGTAATTTACACTTAAAGAATTTATGAATAGAAAAACATTTAAAGTAATTATGTCTATTTAAATAAATAAATAATACAAATATAAAACTAAAGTTGTTTGCTTTACAAATGCAAATATTTGTTTTTATGTTTGTCTGACATTCAATCTTTATTCACCAATTTATCTTTCCTCTTACCTCTAGATACCTTAAGTAGATTATTGAAAAGTTGATTGTTGCATTAACCAATTCCAATAGTGCATTTACATATTTTGACTAAATAAACCAATTTCAATGTATTTAGACATTGTTGAGAAAATTCATCAATTTTAATATTAATTATGATAATATTTATTAGGATTAATCAATACCAATGGAAAATCCAATTCCATTGTATTTAAGGATGACATCATCATCTCATATTGGAGGGAAAATTTTAATTCACAAAGTGACACCTCATAAGTTTAAGGGAACAATGATGTCAGCGTTTTTTGTTTTAGTTATAGGTATAGATAGATTCATGTAATATTATTTTTGCCAAAATAATAACGTAAAAAACAATTTAAAATAAAATTAAGAAAGTAAAACGTATAATCAAATGGACGATTTTTAAACATCTCATTTTAAAATTTGAATAAGAAAACTTTTAGTCATGGAGGGACGCGTTATTGATTATTAGTGGGTCTTAAATATTTCCTCCTAGACTTAATTTTGTGGGACTGAACTTAATTTTGTGTAGGGGTGTTCAAAACAGACTCGATAACTCGATATTTACCCGATCTTGGAATCGAACCCGACTTAATCAATCTTCAAAATGAATTAAAATTAAAATAATGTAAAAATCAATATAGACAAAAGACCCAATTTTAAACCGACTCGAAACACTTGACCGAAATTGACCCGAATGAACCCCTCTAATTTGTGGGTCTAAAATGTTTTCTCATATTTTAGGGAAATTAGATTTTTAGTAACTTGGTAAGCAAAGTCATAATCTTGTGATGGATTGATAATGATAGGGGTACATAAATGTTAAATTGTGATGGGTAAGTTTGAGAATCTGTTTTTGGTTGAATTATTGAGACTAGTGACCTACTATGACCAAGTCACCACCACTAAAGTTGAATAATGGCTCGATGCCTTAAAAAATAAATATACATAAATATTTTATTGAATTTTTCTTTGAAAGTTACTCTAAAAAATGAATTTCAACTTTGCATTGTTGAAATAAATAATTTCTTGTGTATTCTCCATGTAGAATTTTACTAGAAAAATACTACCATAGTTAAATTGCTACATAGAATAGTGGTTTCCTTTAGAACATAAACTGCTACTTTAGTAAGCGACTTAAAATTAACGTTACTATTTGAAATAGCGGTTGACTTTGAATGATTGTTTAAAATGAACCGTCGGCTTAAGTATTGAATTGTTTTCTTGATGCAAATCGGTATTCCAATTAGCAATTTGCTTTGCTCTATAATGGGGTATATATTTAACATTCAATTCTCCTTAATATTTGCAATTTGCATTAAGATTTCAATTTAAATCCTCACAAAACTTCATTCTCAGTATCATATCATATACTCACCCGTAAAAGACATACACCCGTTGTACTTAGCACTGTGATGGAGTTTGTTTTCACACTGACAACATGCCTTAATGTATATTTCTTATTCTTATGTTGCGATCAACGACATGCAACTCAATGCTCATATCACATAGATCAGCTGGGTTGGCTACTCAACCCTTTGTACTACACGAAAAGCCAACAAACAACAAATTAAGGTATCTACTTCTACTAACTATGAGCTCATAGATCCTCATAAGCGCTTCGTTCGTTCCATATTAGTTGCAACATTAGAATATATGACACTATTTATTTACCACTTTTAATTTGTGATTAATTTTTAATCTATAAATTAAAACATAGTCAAGTAAGATCTTGTTTGATTCGTCTTATTGTAAAGATTATTAATATCAATTTTTTATAATTTTTTATCATACGTAATTAGAGATATTAAGGATTGAATTAGTGTAGTAAACTGCATGTAAAACAAATGTCGTAAGTATTTTGAAATGGAGGAAGTATTAATAGATGCCCAATCTCATATCTCAATCATTCCACTAACGCCATAAGTAGATGTATGTCAAGCTCCAAGCCTCCACCAACTTATTAATCAACTACAATTTTTTTTGACTTTGCATTGGGATGTATAGATTTGTTGATAAGTTTTCAGGTATTTTTAGCCATGTTTTTTCTTTATTGGTTCTATTAAAAGGTCAAATCATTCATTTATTAACATGTACTGACTCGATCTAAATTCGTAGGGTCTAAAGTTTTGATATCTAGAAAAGTTACAATATATATGAATCCACATATTCAGACCGAGTTAAAATCCTTTTCCACCCATAGTTTAATCGAATAAATTGGTATGTTAAGATAACAAATAATCAATCCACAAATCTATATCTATCTACTTACAAAAGACAAACGATTTTACAACAATTTGTACTCCATCAAATTGAAGTTGAATCGAAAATTTGAACCAAACTGAAGATAAATCGAATTGATAATTAATTGAAAATATGACATTCAAAACCAATTTGAAATCGTACCAAAATTTATCCACTAAACTAAATTGAATTACACTCGAATCCATCAAATGGTCATCCATACGACCATACCTAATAATATCCGTTGAATACATGTTAGAATCCGCTTCGGTCGAACCTAAACTAGAGGTGTTTATAGGTGGGTAGCGGACCGGGTAATACCTAAAAAATCTACTCGCGGGCTCAAATATTCAAAAGTCCGCCCGCATTTGCGAGCATATTTTTTTATCGCTACCCACCCATTTTTAAAGCGGGAGGGACCCGTGGGTTGGCAGATATTTATTATATAAAAATAAAAAAATATAATACAAATCATAAAATTAAGTTTTAATAATAATTAATATATAATACATTGTCCAAAATACTCAAAATACATAAAAAGTCTCAAAATACTCAAATTACATGAATATACACATTATATTGGATAATCTAACAAAAACATTCCATTATCAATTTATCTTACTGTGGCATACAAATTCCAAACATACACCTCTCCAATCATAATAAATTAAAAAAATTATTTAAATGGATATGTAATCAAATTACTAAAGTTCGGTATGTAGTAGACTAAATACTAGACACTAGACTACTAGTTTCATAGCAATAGAATTATTCATATAATGATAATAAGTAATATTAATAACAAACTTAGAGGATGGGCGGATATACCCGCAGGTATTTTTTGACGTCGCTACCCGCCCATTTATCTTGTTTGGCGGGTAATACCCATCCAAACTTTTAAATTTTTTAAAAAACGTTGTCCATGCCCGTCCGTTTTTCGAGCCGAATGGATCAAGCCTGTGGGGTAGACCGCGCCCATAAACAACTCTACCCTAAACCTAGATTAAACCAACTAATTTTGTTTCCTATGTAGGAAGGATCATCATAAAACAAAATATGTTGTAAAATTAGTAGCAAATCCCATATTTGATGCATTATGCATTTAATTGGGATGGAAATTTTTTTTTTGTTCTAAATCTTGAAATTTGGTGGATTTGGTGGTGCCGTTGCCCTAATCAATTTCTTTCTCTACCCTCCTTCCGTGGCTCCACCATTTCTTCTCTTCGTCCCCACCAAAATCACTACCCAATTACACTCAATTTCGCCTAAATTGAATCTTTACGTTTCCTTCGCATTTCCCCGCCATCTTCGTTCTCTCTTTCTCTTCAATTTTCCAGTGAGTTAGAGAGACAGCCATAGCCATATCCATGGAAGATCATATCCAAAACCCTAAAACAACTTTCGTTGTCATCGGTGGACAGAGTTTTATTGGTAAATGCCTTGTTTCGCGGCTTCTGGAACACGGCAATTGGATTGTTCGAATCGTCGATACTTTGCCGAGTCATCATGTGGAGCAGAATTCTCCATTTTTGAAAGCTGCTTCTGATGGTCGTGCCTGTCATGTTCAAGTCGATGTTCGTGTTAAATCTCAGCTTGTTCAAGGTCATCTTTTAATTTTGTTTAAGGGTTCTTCAGAATCTTGTTTTTCCCATTTTTTTTACCTTGCCTAATGGTTTGATACTTAGATTGGTTTACATGTTGTTGTGTCGTCTGATTTTGTATTTTTGTTAATGCTGGAGAACTTGAGTATGCATTTGAGTAATGCTGTTAAATTTTTTCTTCATTTGTGATGAGAAGTGTTTAATTTTACATCGTTAAAATGTTGGTGGAGCAAACTGATGGATGAAGTTTAAGCTAGGAGATTATCCCAATTTTAGAAATTGGCAGTAATTTGTTTGGGACCTACTAGTTTTAAGTGGTACAAGGTTCATTTGGAGAAAATCTTTAATAGGTGTGTCTTGAAGTGTTGGAGTATTGCATTAGTTATTTAGTGTATAGTTCTGTGTGAAGGTTTGAATGGCCTCTATTTTCTGTCACTTTGGCTGTGTTTGGAGACGAGGGGATACTTTTTTAAGAGAATTGGTGGTGGGTTATATTAAGTGATAGTTGATATTGTATTGAATTACGTGGTTTGGGTAAGCATTTACGGTTTGGTGTTTGGTAAAAATTATATGATAACTTCTAGTTTTGAACTTGCTGAAAACAAGTGAAATGACATTTATATTTTATCACTTGTTTGAGTAGTAAAATGACTAAGACAACTCTTAAAGTAAAATTTCTATCACAATATTTGAAATGAGAGTACATAGCCTAATTCTCTTTTCTAACTTTGTTATCTTCAAACATTCTCATAGCAGACTAGGCGATTAGCTGGTGAGACCTCTAAAATGAGCAATCCTATCAATTTTTGATTAGTTTCCTCTCCGCTAAACAAGGCCTATGCCTATGATTGAAGGTGCAACATGTTTTTAATGAGTGGAAGGCACAACATATTCAAACAAATTCGATATATATTTTGTTTATTATAGACGTTTTGATATATAGTTAGTGAGAAAGAAGAGTACTTTTTGTAGTTACTTGAATCATGTGTCAAATTGTTGGACTTGACTATTTTGCAAAAATAATTCATTGATTTTGGTGTCATACCAATGTGGTAGTGTCGAGGATATAATATAGGTTTTTTAGGTGAAAAGAAGAGTTCAATTAACACTGATGTATTTTGAAATAGAATTAGGCTTATGTCCTTATTACCTTGGCTATTTGGATAAGTGTTTATGTATGGTTAATATAGTAATCAATTATATTTTCAGTTCTATACCCCTCACTAGACTTTAATGCAATTGACTTGGGGTAGTTTGATTGGGTAAAAAGAGGGTCAATGGGCATGTACACGCGATGTTAGGATGCTGACCATGATTTAAAAATAGAAAATAGAAGAGATATTAGAGAGGGTGTGTATTTGAAAAGGAGTACGAAAAAAGAGGAAAAAAAGAGAAAAAGGAAAGAGAGAGAAATAGCGAAGGACTTGAAGAGGACTTTTGAGTTAAGATAAAAAGGAAGAGAGAGATGTAACAAACAAGTGACATGTGCTATAGATCAAATAGAAGAACTCATCTCAAAAGACTAGGTGAGATAACCTTTTGATCTATAGATAGCATTAGCTGGCCAAACATCAATATAAGACTAGATTCATACCTTGAAATGACCTCAATTCAACTCCTATAAGGCCCAATGTCCTCGTGGATCTCGACCACATTGGCCACAACTGCACCTCCCATGGGCTACTACTTCGAGTTGGCCTTGATACCAATGTTATAGATCAAACACAAGAACTCATCCCAAAAGGCTAGTGTAGGTTAGAGAGACCTTTTGATCTATAAAATAAATATACGGGCAAAAGCTTCATTAGAGCGGAGGTGGAATGACTTGGAAAGGTTGTGTCTGTCACACTTGTAGGCTGTAACTCATTTATTTTGAACTAGCTTTCGGAATTAGGGTTTTCCATGTTTTGGAATTTTTTTATTTGGTTTTCAATCAAGAAATTAAATATAATTACTTTAGTAATTTTGGTCGATGGGGATTTCAAAGCACAAGGAAGATTAAATCTAAACATTACAATTGTTTTTTTAATAAGTTTTAAAGCACATCTACTCTCAAGTGTGTTTCTACTTAAGCAGCAAGAAGCACACCATAGCAAAAAGCGCAGACTTTCTTACGCTTAGTGGATTCCTCTTTGCCCAGAATAAGAAAAGCGTTATTCCGATTACTTACCCTCACCTAGAGTCAAGACGTTTTTCAGGTGCACTTTTTAAAACTATGTTTACAAGGAAAAGCATTGTGATTGTTTTAATTTTAGATTATCTCTCCTTCTATAGGGAGAAGTTATACAAGGACTCAAGTCATACAATGTTATTTTCTTCCAAATCTCTTGTGTAATTTAACTTAAAAAAATCTGTGAAGTATATCCACCTTGTGTACATTATCCTTGATATAAAGGTCACCCCCACCAGAAAGTGAGGTCTTTCCCTGTTTTTTTTTTTTTTTTTTGTTTTTTTTTGATGAAATAGCCTAATTGTGAAAGAGCAACTTGCTAAAATAGCAAGCACCTATTCCCCATCAATCTATCTTCCATTGTTCTTCCAGTAGTCATATTATATCTCTTCCAAGGTTGTATTTTGTTCTTTCTAGGTCATGATAGGTAAGTTAGGGGGTGTTTGGTACATGGCTTTTAGCTTTAGCTTTTTGGTTGGTTTTTGGCTTGTTGGTTGGTCAAACAGCCAATAAAGTGTTTGTTAAATGGCTTTTAAAGCAGCTGAAAAGCTGGCTTTTAAGTCAAAATGAAAAAGCTGCTCCGGATAGCTTTTTTGGTTGGCTTGTTGGCTTGTTGGCCCACTTTTTCTTTAATAAACATATCCACAAACAATTGATTTTTTCAGCTAGCTTAAAAGCCAACAAAAACAACCAATATTTCCAGCTGGTCAAACAAGCCAACTACAAAAGTCAACCGCCAACAGCTAACAACTAATTGCCAAACACCCCCTTTGTGTTTTGTTAGGATATTGCTTCTATTTGTATTTGGAACTCTAGTGGAGAAAGGAGAAATGAGCGACTTTGTTTTTGCTCTATAAAATGGCTGTAAACTTCTGATGTTTTGTGAACTCCTATAAGCCTATGTTTTTCATACATTCTTCAATTTTTGATGAAAATGATTGGATTTAAAGTTATGAGGATCAAGATCTTGCTTAAAATCAACAATAGGGGTAGAATCATACTAGTAGCTACAAATAAACTTATATATGACAAAATTTGTATTCAGTAGTCATAAATATTCATTTTAAAAGATAAAATTGTAAATATAATTTCTTCAACTTTTTATTAGGATAGAAAAGAAAATCATTAAATTATTAGTTTAAAATTTTGTCAGTAACGAATTGTAACTTTTAGATTTAAATTATGAAATTCTTTCAAGCATAAGTGTGTAGGTGAAAGAAATGAGTGAAAGATTTGTTCATAAGAAAAATTATCTATAATTGACACTAAGGTTTTGCCGCATTGAATCATAGGATCTATCGTAGAATCGTGATTTGATCCAACCTCTTCAAAATTTATCCCAATTAGGATTATAAGATCCTACCAACATCTGCAGTAGATCAGAATCGAAATTTTAACAACTATGATTGGATTGAATTGGAAAGTTGAAAGGTTCTATTTTAAAGTTTATTTCGGGATTTTTGTTGGTTGGGTGTGACTTGCCGTATCCCGCAGTTTTTATGTAACGAATTTTTTTTTAAGTAACTGTTTTTGTTCTTTTTTATTCATCCAAACCCTGCACATAAAATAATTATTTAGCCTTTGTTGATATAGTGTTATTATGGAATTAGTGTGAAAGTGCGGGCGTATACCTTGTAGAGAGTGACATCTGATTTTATGGCTCACCTATATTTATCCTTGTGCTGTTTTGACATAGAATTTCTGCTAAGCTATTAGCAATTGATTGTTTCTTATTGAGCTATTGAAACTCTTTACGTGCAAAAATCACACGAAAAAGTCTTATAAACTACACTTAGCATGGGCGAAGCCACACTGGGGGCCGGCGGAGGCCCGGTCCCCCTTGCCGAAAATGTGATCCTTTGTAAATTTGGTGTCGGCCCCCCTTACTAATATATTATATAATTTAAAGAGTGCATAATTGCAACAAAAATTACCATAGGTCAATGGTTGGGGTAACATATTTGTAATTTAAGGTAACTGATCAAACCCAAATTTGAACTATTAATTTTTAGTAGATAATAAATTTAATTTACACAAATTCTCATATGAGACGGTCTCACGGTGAGACCATTTTAATTGTCTTGGCCTAATGTACATTTATTTTTAAAGTGATGACTTTTTAGTCTTAAAGTTACACATATAATTAACCTTAAAGTGATCACTCAAAGTGATCACTTAGACAAATGGGCTTACTTGTATAGACTCGTCTCATGGTTAGACGGTCTCATATAAGACGGGCTGATTCAATTTATACTATAAAGTCATTACTATCTATTTTCATAATTTTTCTATCTTAATTTTAAAAGTATTTTTTTTGGAGGCTGAGAAGGCAAATATATGAAGTCAAAAACACTTTATTTCTTTTTGAAAAAAGGGTAATTATAGGGAAGCTACTGCTCTATTTGTCAAATATAATTTTTTGTTATAATTCAAGTTAATTTCAGTCTATATGATTCAAATTTTTTTAGTTTAACTAGTTTTTATATAATAATAACTTTTTAGTATATCGACAATTCGCCCCCCCTAACTGTAAATCCTGGCTTCGCCCCCGACACTTAGTAGGATGTTTTTATACTTGTTGTAATGATTAGTTTTAGTTTCCTATTACTGTCATTTACACATTGTAGTTCGTATTTTAAGGTCTTGTTGTAAATCCTGGCTTCGCCCCTGACACTTAGTGGTTTCTTTTAGTTTATGTCTTAGGTTGGTAGTCATTTGTTACACTTGTTCACTGATTCGATTGCCTCACTGTTAGAATCTTCTTTTGGCATATTGCTTCTAGTTGCCGTATGACTTCAGCAGACTGACATCTGATCATCTGATGACTAAATTACTATTACATTGTTCCATTTTGCAGTTGTTGACGGTGCGTCTGTCGTTTTTGTTGCTGAGACCTGTGATGCATCCCAGTATAATCTTTATGAAAACTACATGTATATTGTTCAAGGTAATTGTTTCTTAGATAAAAGTGTTTACAGATGGAGTATTAAATTTGTTGCAAAATTACTAGAGTACTAATCAATGTAGCATAATTTGACAGCTAATCGCTTTTTGAAACTGCGATTCACCCAAAATGACTTAAAAGTAGCCCCAAAATGACCATTAATCATCCTTTTGATTCACTAGGAGATTAGCAAATCAAGTGATACCAGTACCAATTTATAATCCATTTTGCTTTTGTCAATTAGGTGCCAAAAATGTCATAAATGCTTGTCGGGAGTGTAAAGTCAGACGACTAGTATACAACAGTTCTGCTGATGTCATTTTTGATGGTTCTCATCATATAAGAAAAGGGGATGAGTCTATGCCTTACCCTCCGAAAGTATGTATGCATTGCAGGAATTTCTTTCTCATTTTACGTGTTGCTTTAAGATGTGGGTTTCAGTTGACCCTTTACTTTGATACAGTGTACAGATATGTTAACGGAGATGAAGGCTCAAGCAGAAGCTCTTGTTTTATCTTCTAATGAACATGATGGTTTATTGACATGTGTTCTTCGTCCTAGCAATGTCTTTGGACCTTCAGATACAAATTTTGTGCGTGGCATGGTGAATCAAGCAAATTCTGTTTGGGCAAAGGTCTGGTAATTATCCTTGTCTGATCTTTTTTCCTAAATTTATCTTTCTGTTGTGCTTGTGGGTGGAACTCGGAAGCTTTTTTTCAGGTTGAGAAGAGTTTATTTTTCTTGTCTTTTCGTTTTTTTGGTTTGTGTGTGGGAATTATTATTGTTTATGTTTTGCTTCGATGGGTTAAATTCATGAACTACACGTCATAGAAAACCTGCTGCTTTTGTCAATGATATGGAGTGTGTAATTTTTTTTCATTCTTGGCTGCTCTCTCTTTTTATTTGATTTTAACATGTTGTGGGAGACACAAAAAGGGTAGATGTGGAGCAGACAACTTGCTAAAACCTGTAGAAATAGTATCTTGCACTCGATTTTATGTACAGTTGGCAATGGGTTCAGTTGGCTTGCGTCAGTTTATCTTAAATTAAGTAAAAGTTGGTAGGTTGGCTCCCTTTTATCTTAACCATAGTGCAAAATGTGGTGGCGGATGCACTGTCCGAGATATAACGAATTTTCAGCTAGATTGTCAGATGTGTACGGTTACTGCCAAATGTTGAGCTACTACAATTTTTCTTAAATGTCTTAAATTCAATATGAATTTCAGCTTTATAACTCAAAGATCTATCACTTATCAAGCAAATATGAGGAAAAAGAAAGGAAGTAGGAGAAACATTTGCTTTTTTATTCTTTTCTTCGTTTCTGGATGTGAGGTTTCAAAAATTTCTCATGGGGCTCTAAAAGTAAATGCATGAGATGAATGCTCCTTACAATTCATATTTCTAATAATTATAATTTGTACTTCTTATTTGGCCATGACCCCTCAATCTTTCTCCTAATCTCATCCAACAAACTCAATCTCGTTCTTTATCTCATCTACAAATGCAATTTCTTTTTTCATCTTATCCCCACATTTCTTTTATCTACTTGTCTTTTTGTGAAATTCTTCCACTAATTACGACAAAAAAACTTCTAATAAGCTTCTATTCATCAATGTAGGCAAGTTTACGGAGGCATGGAAGTATTTATTAGTTTGTCCGTCAAAAGAGGTTTAGATAAGTGATTACCTGACAATTTCTTGTTTAACTTTTTAAACAGAAAAGAAAGAGAGGTGGATAGTGGACCAACCACTTTCTCTTCTTTTTCAAATTAAAAGAGGGATGTCAACCTATTATTTTGTCCATGTTATATATTTCTTTTTCAGCTCTTATCTCCAGTTCTCCCCCCTGACCGCTTTAGAGAACTCTTCAGCTTTATTTTTTACTTTTACCATTGGTACTTTTTTTTTTTTTTTACCAGTTTTGTAAGTTCTTTTTTATCACCATAAATCTTGTTTAAAAGCAAGTTAATTTGACGTCGTTATAATTTTTTTTTAATGAGAACATCATTATAGAATGTCAAAAATCTAGACTCACTTTTTTTTCAATATTAATTAAAAAATATTATATTAAAACTAAAAAGAGTTACAAATCAAATATATTGTTTGACAGTTACTTAATTCGACAATCAAAGTATAAAATGATGGTTAAAAAAAATTACAAAAACATCCCATTGCCCTTATGTTATTAAGTGGCTTCCATAGTCCACCTACCTTATATTATCAAAGAGGTTGCTTTGATTAACCTTCTGGTCGAGTTTGCGTCATTTGTCAGATTAATAAATGTTTCCAAGCCTAACCCAACCTAGTCCAAAATAATATCATATCGAACCATTTACTTAAACTCGTTAAAATCCTTGACCTTTGGGTTGAGTTTGCATTTTGCGTCAGATTTTCCATCTCTCATTGCAAAGTGTAGGTATTAGGTATGTACACCCAAATATACTTTTTTTTTGCTGATCTAATTTTTTGGATCAAATTTCATGAGCAAAGTTTTGAGTAGATGAATAAAAAGGCTTCTGATAATACTTTTATAATACGGGGTGGATACAAAATAATTATTATCCCATAATTAGGAACTTACAGCAGCCTAAGACCCTAAAGTGGGATTGTACCTGTTAATATCACCCTTCCCTCATCCCTTCTTTGTATTTTAAATTGCTATTTGCCTCTATTGTTTGTTTTGCAATGATCTTCTAGCTCTAGGTTGGAAAATATGTAACTCAGTCAGCCCATGGTTCTTTCAAGTTAACTCCTTTATATATCCAATATTCAGTTTGTTTTAGGCAGTGGTGATATTCTGTCCGACTTCACCTATGTTGAGAATGTGGCCCATGCTAATATCTGTGCTGCAGAAGCTCTAACTTCTCAAAGTATATCTGTTGCAGGAAAGGTACATGGTCATCTTGAATGTTCTCTTTACTTCATTGTAGGCCATTTATGGTAAAGATAATGATCTTTGTGTTATTGTATAGGCATTTTTTATCACAAATCTTGAACCTAGGAACTATTGGGAGTTCGCATCTCAGATATATGAAGGCTTGGGATATAAAAGGTGTGCTGATGGAGCTCTTTTTTTCCCATAATTGTTTTCTTTCTTGCTAGCATATTACTCCTTTCATCAAAGTTTACATTTCACATTCTAAAATTTATGGTCTAAGGCACACACCTCTGACCATTCATATGTCAATAATGTATCAATAGAAGTATAAGTACCTTCTATTATGAATTATGATATTTCAATTAATTCTATCAACATCTATATTCTTGTGCGATGAAATTTCTTTTAATGTAATATTTTCTTGTATTCTTTCTTCTAAAAGTCAAGGCGTGAAATGTAAAGTGGACAGTTGGGATGATATTTCCGTGGAAAACAAAGGGAAATTAAAGATAATAGAGTTTTGGGTGTAATTGTTTTTTCTAAAAAATTTGAAAGGTCTTGACATGTTAATTTGAGTCAATTGGTTTGTTTCATGGGAAGCTTCAAAATTTTTCATGCTCATAAATTAATGTTTTTATTTGGGAAAGATACCATTGTGGATATACAACAACATCAAAGCCTTTATCCTAACAATATAAGGTTAATTGCACGAACAAAACAAATTAGCCGGAGAGATCGTCGCTAGCAAAGACTATGATATTCAGTTGTTTTTTTAATACCAATTTACAACTAATAACGTCAACTTCAATATACGCTTAATCCTATGGTTCCACCTTTTGGATATTTCCATTCCCCACCATTTTGAAATATGGTACCAAAGTGTTTGAAACTTCCTTTGAGCGGTTTTTTTCTCTTCTTACTCTATAGTGTCTCTCGTTATTTCATTTGTGCTAAGTTACACTTCAAGTACCCCGTCCTACTTCTACATAGTTAAACCCTCATGACTTCAACACTTTTCTCCATCGTTCTAAAATAACATTTACTCATACTCAATCTGCGTTATCATCTACCAAAACAATGTAGTCAGCAAACAACATGCACCAAGGCACGTCTCCTTAGATCGATCAAGTAATTTTATTTATAGTCGTTGCAAAAACAAAGGGACTTTGACCAAGCCTTGGTGAATGCCAATTGTGAATGAGAATATTTTTGTCGGGAGTAATGTACCGGATCTTATATATTTGGTTTTGTAACACAAAGTTCTAACTAAACTTAACCTTGCTTGGATCAACTAGTCCAACCTTCAAAAACAAGCCACTTGGGAGTTGTTTGTGGGGTGTGTGTGTGTGTGTGCGCGCGGGGGGGGGGGGGGGGACAAGGAAATTCTGCCCCGAAGAACAGTAGGTGGCAAGAATGACCTGTGAGTCCGTGACTTCCTAGTCACTAGGTGGATCCCAACACTTACACCAAGCAAGCTTGGTATGATATTGAATCACTAATGATGCTATGAATTACTACATTTGTTCTCTTGAGATTTCTACAAGGGAGATGAATATTTTTTTAGATTAGTAGATAAGTAGGAGAATAAATCCAAAAACTAGTGCGTGAAAAAATATGTGGATGAGATGAAGAGAACAAATGAGCTTGTGAGAAAGGATGTAGTGTGGGCCCATTTCCAAATATAGAAGTGTAGCATAGTTAGGGAGGCATCTGTTAATATTATATACAGGAATATAAAAGGGACCAAAGAAGTATAATTGCTCATAAACTCTTAATGTATTGGCTTCATTATTATTTTTAGATTTAGTGCACAAGGTTTTAGTGCTTGTGTTTCGTTTGCTGTGATTAATCCCTATTGTTTGATTGCTGAACTCTGAGTCTGTAACTTTAATGCTTTATAACCGTAAATGTAGGCCAAGTATTAGAGTTCCTCCAAGGATTGTCAGTTTCATGCTTCCACTCGTGAGGTGGGTGCGTTATGAGTTGCAATCTGATTCTGAAGTCAATGACCTATTGGTGTCAACTCAGTTTGCAGTTGAATCATCACTGTTCAACAGAACTTTCAACTGTAGTGCAGCTACAGAACACATCAAATACTCACCTGTTGTTCCTTTGGAAGTAAGTTTTGCAATTTTGCCAACATGTCTGTTTTCTCAGTGCTTTAAGCTGCTTGTTCCTGTGCCCCTCTTTATGTGATTGCCTTGGTAATTGTATGTCATATTGGGAAATACTGAATTATATGTAAGCTAGCAACTGCTCTTGCTGATGGACCTGCTATTCTTGTATGTGGTTCTGTTTAAGCAAGTTCGTATCTATCTGCATAGGTTTGATGGCATGAGATGAATCGTTACTTTTATGTTATAGTATCTATCATCTAACTTGATTTTGAACTTTTTAGTCAACTATGTCTTCCTTTTTTAAACAATAGTTCAATGATATTGAAACTTATATAAATAGATTAGGCACAGCGAAAAAATTCCTTTTGCTTGAACAACTTGCCAGATGGCTCTCAACTCAAAAAAGAAATAGAGGGGAAATAAGAAGAAAATGAGCAATCAAGATAGAATCATGTCTTCCCAGTATTGAAGGGGGTTAAAATTATAATGTGCAAAAACACTGATATCATAAAATGCTGTGAATGACTAGGAACTTAAATGTTGTGGAAAAATGGTGAAGATCTTATCCCGAATCCCGTAGATCCTTCTTAGTCTGTTCTATACTTCTATGAACCACTAGTTATGTGAGTCTGTGTGGCTTATGTTTATCATGTCTGATCTTATTTTCATCTATAGGAATCAATACCTTATTTATATTGAAGCTATATAAACAGATTGGACACAGCGAAAAAATTATTTTACTTGAACAACAACTTGCCATTACCCTGATACCAAATGGCTCTCAACTTGAAAAAGAAAGAGGGTAAATAAGAAGAAAGTGAACAATTGTGAGAGAATCATTTCTTCCCAGTATTCAAGGGGGTTAAAAATTAATGTGCGAAAAACACTGATATCATAAAATCTTTTTGAATGGCTAGGAATTTAAATTTTGTGGAGAAATGGTGAAGATGTTTTCCCATTGATCCTTCTTAGTCTGTTCTATAAACCATTAATTCTGTGAGTCTGTGACTTATGTTTATCACTTTATCATGTCTGATCTTTTCCATTTAGACCTGTCAATGTTAAGATTCAGTTATTTTTGGTTATTCTACTTTCTGAGTAGTTCTTATTTTCATCTATAAGAACCAATACCTTTTTCCTATATAAAGGATTGTGAGTCTGTTTCTATATATTTATTTGTATATCTTTTTAAACTTTGTGGGCTTGATGGTTGCAGGAAGGTATAGCTTTGACAGTCAAATCATATTCTCATTTGGCTAAAAGCTCGTTACCCTGTAAAGAATATCAGTTTAGTGAATTCTCCAAAGCTGAAGAGATTTTGGGATATGGGAAAGGTTGTCACTTGCTTTAATAAATCTTTCGGAATTTCCCAGTGGTATTTTGTTTGATTAAGATGTTTCTAGTTTCAATATGCCTTTATATATTCTAAGCTCTTTTAATGACATTTTTCTATAATAAGTCTTGTGCACATATGTTCTCTGTAAGTAAGTTCTATAGAGGGGTTTCAAGTCTATGCTGCATCACTGTTCTGTTTGTGCGAACAGGCTACTTGAACACCCATGACCTCAACACTCCTAGGCATAGTGGGTAATCTCATTATATTTTCCAACCTTATTAGCAGTGATTTTTTGGAGCCATGAGTCTGACATGAACACTTG
This sequence comes from Amaranthus cruentus, assembly GCA_019425755.1. Classification (NCBI taxonomy): domain Eukaryota; kingdom Viridiplantae; phylum Streptophyta; class Magnoliopsida; order Caryophyllales; family Amaranthaceae; genus Amaranthus; species Amaranthus cruentus. The sequence goes on along the minus strand of CM033463.1, from coordinate 5,444,023 downwards.
GTCTTTTCTGTAACGACAGCCATTGATAGAAAGAAGTTGTAATGATATTATGCTTCCTTTTCTTACTGGTCATATATTTACTGTGCTTATGTTTGTCATGTTGTGAACAAACAGTTTTAGCTCCTATGTTTGTGGTTACCGTTTATGGTGGTTTTGTTGTTAGTTCTTTCATCACCTGGTCATTTTTTCTAAAACAATTCTAATCATACTAGCCAATTTTTAGAAGAAGGGCACTAAAATTTTCCAACTCTGCAGTTGCTGATATTCTTCTTTGGAGGGATGAAATGGAGACTTTTTCATGTTTTCTTGTTACTTGTGGTTTGTTCTACTGGTTTTTTCTTAGTGGACGGACATTTATCTCATCCATGGCTGGACTCCTCTTACTGGCGACATTTTTTCTCCTCGTAAATAGCATACTTCCTGTTAACATGTAAGTAGCAAAATATTGCAATCCTGAACTGGCTAGCGGTTCTCTGCTTTAGATTTATTTCCTTTGCGTTGTTAGCTTTTGTTCCCTCTTTCCATCCATGGGCAAAATTTCATGCTATTATATACTTCGCAGTATTTTTTTTCCTGTATGACTTGTTAAACTCTTGGCTTATACTGTACTCTACCCTTCTTATTTTGCTTACTAGTCCCATTTACTTTTTGGTCAATATTCACTGATCACTCTTAATTCATATTTTTTTCTTAATTTATAAGTTAAAACATAGTCAAGTCAAGTGAGATCTTATTTGATTCGTCTCAATGCAAGGATTATTAATATTAACTTTTCATAATTTTTAATTATGCACAATTAAAAATATGAAGAGTTTAAATGTTGCATTGACAAATGTAAAAAGGTAAATGGAACAAGTTGGCTGAATAGAAGAGAGTAGTAAGCAAGGTGCTTAATGGCAGTTCACCATGCTCTCTTTCAGTGCTGCCAGACGCAGCTTCCTATTGGCCTAATTGAGAGTGGACTTCACACTCAAAGTGAGGAGGCTTGACCTTACCCCCCCCCCCCACCCCACACACACACACACACGCTCTTTCCTTTTCCAAACCACTCACCCACTTAAAATTGGTAAAGTAAATTGTACTATACTTTGATAGTTTGAATGGGTGCTTCACTCCAAGGTGGATAGTAACTTACTGGATCTTAATTATAACTCCTGTTCCCAGACTTCACACTCTTAAAGTGTTTGCCCATGCTGACTTTTTTTGCGAAATTATGGATCCAAGTTGTCTGATTGGTGAGTGAAATTTAGTCTGATAGTGCAATTTAGTGGGCAAGATTCAAGAATAAGGTTGATTTATTTAATATACAAGTATACAACTGTTACTTATGAAGGATGAAAAATGAAGAAGACAATATGTAGCCAGACAAAGAGCTTAGGACTGGGAAAAAAAAAAATTAAAGGGGGCTGGTGGTGTATAGGGATGGCAATGGGTCGGGCTCGGCTCGAATTATACATACTCTGACTTTGCTCCGGATAATAGTCGGACTTTTGTTTTCAGTCCACCTCCACTCGGAGTCGGATTATGCATACTCCAAGTTTGCCCCGACTCGGACTCTCGGATCTCCAACAGAGTCGGATTATTATCAAACAATATCGTTAAGATATTGTACTAATGATTTTAAAGCAAACAAAATTAACAAAATATATTTTTTAAATACAATTTAACAAAAAAAATATGTACTTTAATTTGAATTCAATTTTAACAAGAGAAATAATCCTACTACTACAATCTAACAAAATTTTCTCGTATTTTGATTTGGCGTATTTTATTCCTCTTGATTTCATTTGTCGTATCTTGATTCATTAATCTAAATAAAAATACCAAGTAGTTTTTCAAAATCGGAAATTACAATTACTATGAGAGAGAGCTTGAATTAGTCACGTCTAGAGTTTTAAAGGAAACAAAATATTAGTGTAAAAGTCAAATTCAAAGTCGATTGTCCTTCAGGGTCGGAGTTGGGTCGGAGTCTCGGATTTTTAACGAGGTCAAACTCCGGTCCGTCTCTAAATCGGACTCGGATCGTAAAGTCGGAGTCGGAGTCGGATGACTTTTTCCTCAGACTCGAATCGGATTATATTTCTCGGATCGAGTCGGACTAGGGTCGGATTCAGACTAAATTGCCATCCCTGTGTAGCTCCTATGGTGTGTTTGCTTTAAGCTGCTTATTGCTGTTATGATCATTTTGTGTGAAATTTAGTTTCCAAGAGATTATTGGTGAGATCCATTGCAGTGACATGCTTTGTTTGGTCAGCTTCCAGAAGATGTCTTTGCCTTGTTTTGCTATCTCAGAGCCGACAGTGAGAAATATGCTCGACAATATAGCATTTGTTTGGAATGAAGGAATTAAAATTGCTAAAACATTGGCTCAAGGAGAGGATTGGAGCTTATTCTTAAAGGTATGCAGTTAAATTCTTGTTGAGACTTGGGATTCTTCTAGTCCACTAGTTAATACTCCTCTGTTCCTTAAATTTTGCAGCAAGTTCATAAAGTTACGTTGTTAATTTTGTTGTTTGGTTTTAGGTAGAATAAGACACAATATTTGAATTGTGTGGATAAGATGAAAAATATCAAAATGTGCGGATGACGATTAAAGAGAACGTGGGGTCATCACCCAAATTATAAATGTTACAAAATTCCATGAGACGGAGGGACAAAGGAGTAATAGGTTATAGGAGTATTGTATTATAAGTATATAATTAAAAATGTGTTCCAAAAATAGTTTTCCCCCTTCCCCAAAATTATAGGCCACAAAATCTTCTTTAGGCCTCTCACAATTAATGGCAGTTTCAAGTTAGAAAATAATAATTTGCCTTCTGAAAATTAAGAACCTAATGCTTGAACTTTCCAAGTTGCTCTTAAGGATATTAAAATGGATCACAATCATAATTAGCTTATTATTTGGGGATGGAGTACATTGGCGAAGTGAACTTTCCAAGCAGATTGTGAAACGCAAATTTTAGGAATTTTGTGAGTTCTTTTGTCCACTGATTGCTCAAGTGTGTACTTATTTAACTGCAGGCAGCAACTCTTCTTTATTGTCTTAAGTTGATCTCACATTCACCTGCATTGTTGTTTGGAGCAGGTAAGCTGTCTCCTCATTAATTGTTCATGCAATATTTCTAGCTCTCCTATGATCTTATTTTGACTTGGATTGATGCAGTGATGGTGTTTGCATTCACTTCATTCTTTATCTATGAGCAATATGAAAGTGAACTTGATCGGGCTTTTAGGGTAATAGTCATTATTTTGAAGAGTTTGATGACATTATTGCTAAGAAGTCTTCCTTCCCCCATTACCTCGTTCTTTTTGGCCAATGATGATGATTTGGGTGAAGATCAAGTGCAGACTGTTATGAAGGAATAGCTGTAAAGATCTATGAATTCATGTATAAGACCTACCATTGGATCTACTGATCTTGGATCATCTGAAGATACAAGCATTGAAAATCACAATAACCACTGAATTTACCACTCCGTAGTTTCTCTGAGTTCAAAGTTGATCGATTTAAGGCACGTGGCTTAGTTTGAGTGTTGTGGCGTCGCCCTGACACTACAAGTGCATTTGCTCTGCGTTCACTGTGGTTCGACCTAAAGTTCTATGTGCTTGTCCTAAGGATGATTTTCGGTGGTACTTGCTCCTGCTAAATTTGGGTAGTACAACATTACATTAAGTTCACTATTTGGTGTGTAATAGATGTAGTATATCTGTGGATTTTGTAGCATCTAATTAACATCAGAACATTTTTACTTTTATGGATTATTCATTTGAGCAAGAACTATATGGAACCATCCAGAACTTTGTGCACGCTTCAGTTGGAGTGACCAGAAAGCTCTCTTTTTGAACACTTCCATCATGTCCTATTCTAAATATAGGTTTTAATATTTTTTTCAATTTTTCTTTTTTCTAATATATCGGGCCAATCCCAAAATGTGATAGTATGATTTTTATAAAGTAAAAATACTCGTACCATGTTTCTTAAAAAGTTTAAGTGTTAATTTATTGTTTTTATTCTTAATAAAAGATATAAGCAAACACATATGGCTATTTTATTAAAATGAATATAATACTATTCTCTTTGTCTCTTCCATTTAACACAATTTTTATTTTAATACGTCTCACTAACCTTAGCAATGTTCTTACTCTTCTTTTTTAATCTAATCGACAAATTTTTTTTTCATCTTCACCATTTACTTTTATCTTTTACATTCATTTTTATTATCAATTTATTTTTCAATTCTGTTTTCGTTTTTACTAATTTCCACCAAAAAAAATTTAGTGTTGTTAACTAATACAATAAGTAAAAGAACCTTTTAGAATTTAAAAAATCTAAAAAAAACTTAGCAATATTACTCTTATTTTAATTATAGTTTTAAGGCTATCATTTATTTATAGTTTTTATTTTAATTAATGAAAAAATTATTGTTCATTATTTTACCGTGAAAATCACAGTGCATCTCAAAAGGACTAGGTAGTTGAAGGGATTAATATTTATTTAGTTTTTTTTTATTTTAGGAAAAATTACTTAAAATAAACCAATTTTTTCATGATTCTCCTATAATTATCTCACTTATTGATTACCCATGAATTCAGAATAATCCCAACTTTATAGGTATTGCCTAGAGTCTGTCTAGGTAACCCAATGATTTGCTATTGTAAGTAATTCATTAAAAAAGTAAACTGAAAAATAAACTAAAATAAGAGAAAAATATTTAAAATTTGCATAAAAAATTCTGAATAAAATCAGATTTTTTTTCAATATTCTTTTTGCATTTTTTTTCGAAATTTTATTTTAATTTATTTGTTTTAAATAAAATTTACTATAGCAAGTCAACACGTTAACGACTTTACTATAGAAAAATATATCCCAAAGTTAAAATTATTTATGATTAATCAATAAATGAGATTATTGTATGAAAATCATGAAAAATTTGAATTATTTTAGATAATGTTTCCTTTAGTTTATACTTTCTCTGTTCCGTTTTAGTTGCACCATAGGGGTTTTACACATTTTTTAAGGGCTGTAAAATCAGTATGGTAAAAATATAAATAATGTATGATTGATGGTGATATGTGGGGTAGAAATAAAAAAAAATTATTATAAATAGATAGTGGTTGCTTCCTCCGTTCCATTTTAGTTGCACCATTGGATTTGGCACATTTTTTAAGGGCCGTCAAATCAGTATGGTAAAAGTAAGGATGATGTATGATTGATGGTAATATGTGAGGTAGAAATAAAAAAAATTATTAGAAGTAGATAGTAGTTGTGACTTGTGGGTTTATTAAATAATTAATGGGATAATGTATGATTGATGGTGATAGTGGGGTAGAAATAAAGTGAGGATAAAATAAGTATATTATTTTTGCCAAAAATAGTAATGTTGCAAGTAATATGAAACTTCCAAAAACGGTAAGTATTGCAAGTAAAATGGAACGGAGGAAGTATTAAATAATTAATGGAATGATGTATGATTGATGGTGATACATGGGGTAGGAATAAAGTGAAATAAAATAAGTAGATTATTTTTGCCAAAAATAGTAATGTTGCAAGTAATATGAAACTTCTAAAAATGGTAAGTGTTGCAAGTAAAATGGAACGGAGGAAGTATTTATATAAGTAAACAGCAGATCTTGGGTAAGACCGTTTTAGGATAAAACGCGGCCGAATATGGAGCCTATTAGTTTTTTTCATTTCTCTGGACATTTTTCAATTTTATTCTTAAAGGTATCAATTTTGACCTTAAAGATATCAATTTCAACATAAAGTGGTACTTATACATATGAATTGAAGTAAAAATTTCAATTTGAACCTTTAAGTGATCAATTTTAACGTTAAAATGATCAATTTCTACCTAATATAATTGATAGTGATAAGTATTGAATTTTATGTTGTTATTATGTAGTTCATTTATTTCGTTTATAATTGATATAGTTAACATCATAACAAAAACAAGATAAGGTCATAATTGATGCATATTTGGTCATAATTGAGAGTGATAAGTAATGAATTGTATGTTGTTATGTAGTTCATTTATTTTGTTTTATAATTGATATAGTTAACAAAACAAGATAATGTCATAATTGATGCATGTCTGGTAATAATTGACAGTGATAAGTAATGAAATTTTTACTTTAATTGATATGTTTAAGTACTACTTTACGTTGAAATTGATATCTTTAAGGTCAAAATTGATACATTTAAAGTCCAAATTGAAAAATGCCCAAAAAATAAAAAAAACCAAAAAAATTGAAATCTAGAGCGCGTGTAGTGCACGCGCCTGAGAATGGGCCGGCTGTGGTCTTAGAATAAGATGGTCTTACGCAAAGTTTTTGTGATAAGTAAAAGTAAAAGACCATCACAACCCCAAGTCCCCAACCCAACTCCAACTACTCCAAAGACACCCAAGTCATTTTCATTTTTTCATCGATATACCAAATTCAATTACAAACCCTAATTCATCCCCTCGCACGTTCTCACTCGATTTCTGGGTTTCCGATTGAATCAAATCTTGATTTTAATTACACACTTTGAATCAAAGTAATGGCGATGAGGTTGAAGAAATACAATTCCGAAATGGAGAATGCATCCAGCCATCTTTGGGTGGGAAATTTACCGCTCGATGTGACCGAATCTGATCTTGCTCAGTTATTCGGAAAATATGGATTACTTGATGAAATAACTTGTTATGCTTCTAGAACCTACGCTTTTGTTTACTTTAAACGTGTTGAAGATGCTGTTGCTGCTAAAGATGCTCTTCAAGGGTTTTTACTTTATGGCACCTCCATTAAAATTGAGTTTGCCAAACCGGTTTGTTCTTTGCTTTTGATTTCGCTTTTAATCGATGTGATTATGAATAGTAATACTAATTTTGCTGTAACTTGTAATCAAAGATTATATTCTTTTCCTAATTGCGGTGAGTTTTATTTTTTGGCGATTTAGTGTATCCTGAATCATGAACTTCATTCGTTTCCGATGATGCTAGTAGAACAAATTTAAGCGAAGTAAAATCTTTTACATTTAGGTTATTGCGAATTTTGTGTTGCTGAACGCAATTATACCTTCGTATTGTAATCAAATTAATAATCTGGAGTTTTGCGCTATCCGAATCTAGGCGCGGATGTTTAACAAATATCTGGCTTGTTGGATATTCAGTTTCTTATTAGTTTGATTGATTTTTGGGTTGGATTCACCTTTTGAAACTGCTTTTAACAATAAGAATCGTCATATATAGTAGACAGAGCTAGCCGCTAGGGACAATTAATTTCAATTCAGACTCAAACACGAGGATGAACTCGACTCTTTTCATTTATGTAGGAAACACTTCAATTCTTAATAGATTTAGGAGAATTTTTTACTTTCTCTTGTCCACTCAAGATCAAAAAAATTACTTCAATTCACAAAATGTTAGCATTCAAGCAAGTCACTCCATATAAACGTGATAAATCAAGTTGTGCGGAAGTTTCTCCATTATTTGCAATTTACTAAACCTCACAAGGTAAGAATATAAATAAGCCCTAGTAAAGAATGGTGTTGCTACTGCTCTTTTGATTGCTAATTGCGTTACTGCTGCTAATCTTGATTGCTATGTTCCGCAACTCACCCTTCCTATCAAGCTAATAAAATCTAATTGGGCACAACAGTGTGGCAAGCGAAATCTTTCCACAAACAATCCAATTCTCAATGCACCACAACAATCATTCCAGAAATCCGACAATTTACAACCTTGAACTGCTCCCTCAACCAAAATTTTCAGTTTGAGCATTCAACTTTTAATTTATTAAAACTAGTCTAAACAACTCCAAGGAACAACTTTGAATGGGTTAAAACTCGATTCGAACAAAACCGAGAATTCTGAACTTTGCAATTATATTCGTTGTGCACACATAACTTTGCAATTATATCCATTGTACAAACTTCAAATTTCCCAATTCAACATGACTCAATCAAAATTTATTTGCTGTAGAGAGAATACAATTAGAAAAATTTGAAACAATTTGAAGTATAAAAAGTTTTGATTTTGATGGTCTTTTTTTTGCTGCGGGATAGGGTTGTGCAAAGCTACTTTGATTCGTAAGTTCTATCAGCATATGGGGAAATTGAGGTGATGCCACTTATTAACAGAAATATCATTATTCACTTGTTGGAATGTTTTCCTGGTCCTTACTGTTCTGAAGGTATCCCCTAACCTAAGGCCTGCTTGAAAGTAGCTAAATCGCTAACATTTCTAGGAGTAGCCGACTCAACATCTTTGACATATTTTAGGGAAGTTCCTACAGGGATTATCTCCATAGAATATGTTCAAAGCCAAAATCAGATTGCAACTGCAAAGTACTAAGCCTTTGTCAGAAACTCAACAAAACTATAATACTAGTGCCCACCAACTCTATTCATGCATGTGTCGGAAGAAAAACTGAACACTTCCACGAAATTAGACTCCTTTACAAATATTTTGTAACCAGAATCACAAACATGAATCAAAGCAATCTCGCAACATAAAAAATCAGCGGTGTTCTTTGACAATTTTTTCCTTTTTCTTTTTATCAAACCAACGCAATCACTTTTACCAATTGAGAACAATAAATCTAGAATTATTTGGAAGATATAAATCAGAATATGGAACCTTTGAATAACCTTGAATCAATTGAATTTAAGCTCAAGGGACATGTAATTGGAGAGGAAATCTTCTCTTTTAAACAAGGTTATAATGTGAGGTTGATCTTATCACACTACAAAAAAATTGATACCGCGCTGTTCACTCTTTCATGTCGTCGTTCACTAGTTTGATGATGATTTAGCAATGTCCTCTATTTTGTAGCTCTATAGTTTTTTATGCTGTTTTTAGCTAGCCACTTACAGTTTATCATAGTCCGGTCATTTGAAGATCAAATTTTTTCTACTTGCTCTCTTCATTCCACCTGAAGTACTCCTTGACACTATGGCATGTCAATGGATATTCAACGCGTAAATTTGGCAAATTCATGAACTTCTTAAAAATTAGCGTAGTCTGGATTCTTTGATACATACAAATGTCCGGTATGAGGCTGTAGTAACATAGGTTGGGAGTTGTACTCTTCACTATAATTAGATCGATACATTGTCAATTAATAATTGAAGTCGGCTTGTTCCACAATAATCATATGCTCTTAGCTATTCAGACAAATACACGTATACATCTTATCATGTCTGTTGCATTTATGACGAGAAAACAATGGAATGGAAGTACGCCACCTGTTCAGGGATGAATGGTCTTGGCCAATCCTGTGGTGAATAATTTGATACATACTAATACACCATGTTTGAAGAAAATATACTGTTCAGGATTTAATTGCTTGTTCAATTACGAAAGAAGTAGCTTAATATTTAGTAGGATTTTTATGCTTTTATCAGAAATTTAAAATGAGGCAAGGCTTTGGCATTGCTGTTTAGAATGAGGCTGTTTCGAATTCTATCATCCTATTGTGGATGCAAGAATCAAATTTAGTACTGTTTCTGGTGAATACTAAATAAAAGGTATTCACCCAAGATGACTTGTTTATGGATCTATCGTTGCTTTTATCTTACATAAGGAACTATTTTGATGCTGTTTAACATTGGTAGTTTGCCTGTTACCTATTACCACCTGGTATCTCTTCTTGACTAGTGCATTTTCCCTCATTGCCTTCCAGGCATGGCTTATGTTAAGTTAAAGTCCATATGATATTGATATTCATCAAATCGAGAGCTACAATTTGAGAAAACCTCAGACGCTTGATTTATTCGTTATGGGTTTGATCTTCGGTAAAAACCAGAAAAGAGACAGGAGTATTGTTGGCTTCTAATCTTGAGAGACAAACTCAATTCGAGAAGAAAAAGTATATAGAAATTGTAGTTGGTGAACGACATAATCATTGATCATTTTTTCAAAACTTGATTGTTTGTAATTTGAGGTTCTGTATCGTTATTTAGCTAGTTATTGCAATGGTGTAACTCCTGAGATTCTTTAGCATTATTTGTGCCCAATGCTGTACATGTGTTTTAATTGGAGTATAATATCTATATAGAAATGTTTTTTTTCTTTTTTTCAAGTTTAAGTTTTATAGGATCGTATTTATTTCTTTGTGCATATTGATGCCTTATGTGTGTGTAATTTCATTAGTATATCATGGAATTGCAGGCTAAGCCCTCCAAGCATGTATGGGTTGGCGGATTTGGCTCATCACTCACTCGAGAAAAGCTAGAAGACGAGTTGAGTAAATTTGGTAGAATTGAGGAGCTTAAGTTCATTAGAGACCGGAATATTGCACTTGTTGACTTTGTTAGGTTGGAAGATGCTTCAGCTGCTGTGAAAAATCTGAATGGGTTTCAAATTGGTGATGATTGCATACGTGTTGATTTTCTTAGATCTCATCCTGCTAAGAGGGTAAGCTATTACTTTTGAGGTTTTCAAAGAAACTTTGAACTGATTATGCATGTATTAGCAAGTAATTGGGTATTGAACATAGAATGATGTTATTTTGACTGCTTTCGCCTTTCCCCTTGATTAAAATCTTGGTGGCTGTCGTGCTTTCTGATGTTCTTTTGTGTACTTTTTCTTGCATCATATTTTTCACTGAATTAGTATAAATACACTACCTTTTCTTGTTCAGCTAGAAAGCTACAATAGCCATATAAGTTGGAACAACATTTCTCCTTTTGTCATTCTCTGTCCATTTGTGTTTCTTGATGTTGACCGTTTTGTTATGGACTTCTGTTCCTCATGAAACAGGAACAATCTGATTTTCATGATGTGGGACAGTTCAAAGGTATGGGTGATTCATCATGGATCAATACAGATGTCATGAGGGGTTATCCTTATCCGGAGTCCACTAATTCTGGACATAAGAGACTGGAGGTATAAGTTCTTTTGATATTGATCTGTGAGTTCTTTTGTACTGAAGGATAAGCTGATAAGTTATTTGAGCTGTGGATAGACTAGAGATGCTTATTTCACGTACTTTATTTCATATTTATGCTTTGTTACGTGCATGGATTATCATATTTGACCTTGGAATATCAGGCTAAACCCTCCAGGCATGTATGGATTGGTGGATTTGGCTCATCAGTCACCAGGGAAAAGTTAGAGAAAGAGCTGCGTAAATTTGGTAGAATAGAGGAGCTCAATTTCAATAGAGACCGAAATATTGCATTTGTTGACTTTGTGAGGCTGGAAGATGCTTTAGCTGCTGTGAAGAATATGAATGGGTTGCACATTGGTAATGATCGCATACGTGTTGATTTTCAGAGATCCCCTTCTAAGAGGGTAAGTTAATTTTTTTGGTTTCCATTGGAGCTTTCATAGTTGAGTTTGCAATTTCATGATGGGTAATTGCATATAGAACTTAAGAGTGATGCCCTTTCGTCTCTTCCTGAAGATTATATATATTATGGTGAAGCATGGCTGCTGAGTTCTCTTCTATCACTTCATGATGTTCAGTTTAACTGTATTTTATCTCACTATCAAACTTATGTTGGATATTGTGCTTCCTTGCATTCTTCCCTGAATTAGTTTCTTTGTTCCATATTTTATTTGTTAATCAGTTACAGGAACCACATAAGGCTGTAAATTAGCTTGTTTTGCCATCAACAAAAATTGCCTCAACTCTCAACTCTCATTTTTCTTATATGGGTGCCCTTACCATTTTTGCCTTTCTCTGTAATAAACAGGAACAGTCTGATTTTCATGACATGGGGAGTGCACAATTCAAAGGTATGGGTGGCCTTGATCCAGCATGGATCAATGCAGATATCATGAGGGGTTTTTCTGAGCCCACTTACTCTGGGCATAAGAGATTGCAGGTATACATCTTTGTTGCATGGGGTTTTCTCAATTCCTAAAATGATATGCTAATCAATTTTTTAAGGGTGTATAGAGGTGATGTATTTGCTTGATTCAATTGTTGGTTGGTTAATTTTTTTTTTGAAGTGAAATTGTTGGTTGGTTAATTGATATTTAACTGGAATATATAAGCTTTGAGCTAATATTCTTTACAGCCATCTGAACATCTGGAAGGACGTAAAGGAGATCGCCCGAGTAAGGTTTTGTGGGTTGGGTATCCCGCTTCTGTTGTCATAGACGAGGAAATGCTACATAATGCCATGATCCTGTATGGAGAGATTGAAAGAATAAAATGTTTCCCTTCAAGACATTATTCTTTTGTAGATTTCAGAAGTGTGGAGGAAGCAAGACGTGCTAAGGAGGCTTTGGAAGGAAGATTATTTAATGACCCACGAATTTCGATAATGTTCTCAAACAGTGATTTAGCTCCTGGAAAAGAATTTGGACAACCATATCCTGGGTTTAGAGGCCAGAGGCCAGATGTGTTTGGGAGTGAACTTTCTTTCGGACCACCTATGGATATGTTTGCTTCACACCGTGTGATGCTGCCAAACAATTTCCATGGACTTCCAGTTTCTAATGGCGTGCTTGGACAAGGTATGCCAAGACCATTTGGGCGTAGAGGGAATTTGGATCCTTTGTTACCCTCCCCAGATTTTGATGATCCCAACTTGCTTAATACCATGTCAGAGCTGACTTCAAATGCTCCCATTAATCAGAGAAAATTTTCTCCTTCTGCTGCTGGATTGCTTCCATCTCCACCCTTGTCTAGTAGGACGTCCCATAAGAGAAGTGGGTGGGATGTTCTCGACCCAAATCAGCTTCCTAGGGAATCAAAGAGGTCTAGATTAGAGGGTCCGACTTTATTAAGTGACCCTCTCAAATTAGGAAAATCTGATGAATATATTGAATGTGTTGATCCACCTTATAGTACTGGTCCTGAATTTACTGGTGGATCACTACCTAGACCTCAGGTTGATCGTGGATTGAGTCAATTTGATATGGGAGTTGCAAAAGGAAATGTTATGGGACGTGCTAGTGGGGATTATATTTGGCGTGGTGTCATTTCGAAGGGTGGTAATCCTGTCTGCCATGCTCGATGCATACCAATGGGAAAAGGATTAGAGTGTGAACTGTAAGATTTCTATCCTATTTGTGGAATTTCTCTTTGGGCTTTTATTGTTTTTCAGTTTTATCATTTTGCAATCTCAGTTGGGTTACCAATCTCCTAGTCAAGTCTTGGAGTGTTTTAACAATATTCATGATGAACAAAGAAAGATTACAACCCTAGAAATGGTAAAAGAAAGATAAATCAAGCACTTCGAGAAGCTTGAGGTCTCCTAAAATGAGTAAAACCCATCCATCAAGTGTTTAACAATATTCATGATGATAATGAACCTCTAATCCTCTTATTTATAAGAAAACTACCACTTAAAGCTATCTTATTCCCTAAGTTACTCTTAATATTATAATTACTATTTTACCCCTTTGTAAGACCAATATCGAGTCATAACAAAATGTTACTCCCTTTCTACATTTGAATTTGCTACAATAAGTACATAAAGCTCTCACTTTGATTTCCGAGTTGTAACTACAAAGGGAGTATATAAAAAAGGCGTCCTTGTAAAATATACTTTTTTATGACGTAGTGACCCTATTTTATGCAGCGTCTAGCAAGATGTTTTCTCATCATTCTTATTTGAGATGTCTTATTATATTGTAAATTTGTAAATTACACTTACACACACACAACACACACACGTGTGTGTGTGTGTGTTTGTGAGGTATGGTTTGATCAAGATTTTTTAGTCATTAATTCTTATTATGGTAATATTTCTGGACTCGTTATCAGTGTGGCATCCTTGTGAACTTTACATCAACTTGTTTCTTTGCTAATGGATAAGTTTCAACCTTGCAGACCAGAAGTTGTCAATTGCTCTGCGAGAACTGGGCTTGACATGTTGGCGAAGCATTATGCTGGTGCTATTGGGTTTGACATTGTCTGTTTCTTACCTGATTGTGAAGATGATTTTGCTAATTATACCGAATTCCTTAGGTATCTTGGTTCAAAAAATCGTGCTGGTGTGGCTAAATTTGATGATGGGACAACATTATTCTTGGTCCCACCATCAGATTTCTTGACAGATGTTCTACAAGTGACCGGGCGTGAGCGATTATATGGAGTAGTGCTTAAGTTGCCTCAGCAACTCCCTAGTGGTCAGTCTGTTCCTCAGATGGTGCACCAGCTTAACCCTACTATTCAACATACAGATACCCAGCTAGGTCCTTCCTTACATGAATATGTAGCCCCTGAGAAGGATTTGGCTGCACGCATGGATTATGGTAGAGTTTTACATGATGACTCAAAAGCATCCTTCCCAATTGCATCTGCTTCACAAGATCAGTCTAATGAAGGTGTATCTTCTACACCACGTCCTGCTGTGACAATTACACCTGAGCTTCTTGCTACACTTCAAGCACTCGTACCAGCCCATTCTCAATCTTCAGCCACTCTAACTGGTCAGCCAAAATCAGGCTCTTCCACCACAGGGCTTGCACTGCCTGCTTTAACAAACGAAAAGGGAGCATTCTCACAGGGCTGGAGCCAACTTCAAATTGACTCGAATGTGCAACCTCAACTTTTTGGGGTTCAAGGGTATCCTAACGCAAATTCCGAGTCATACGCGTCCAGTCACCCTGTTCCAGGTCTTTCAGGAAATATGCAAATGCATTATCCTGCATATAACCTTCAAGAACCCAGTTCCCAATCTGTTTCAGTGCATAATCAACAATTTGTGCCATCAGTACAGAATATACAGCCTTATGCCCCAGAGGCTCCAAATAATATTCAGAAGGGTTACGGGATGGTGCATGGAACTCCTGCTGGCTCTTATGGAATAGGTGATACTCAGAATCATCCTGATCCAGGATCCTACTCCAATCAAGTTAGTGTTGCTAATCTTTCCCATCCAGAGATTATGTTGCCAACCTCAACTGGGAATATGAATGCTGAATTGCTGAAACCACCGGAAAGATCACAAACATTGCCATCTGGAGTTGGTCAAGGCACATCAGAGGTTGAGGAACGCTATCGATCTACTTTGCAGTTTGCTGCCAATCTTCTCTTTCAAATAAAGCAGCAGCCACAACAACAGCAGGCAAGTTCTCATATGGGAAATCAGCAGTGAATTTCCCTTTCTAAAGGTAGGTATCTCTTCCACCCAATATTAGTATTATTTGCCTGACAACTGTATTTTGTTTAATGTGGTGGTCTCATTAATGGTGTTTAGTTTTGTGTCGTGCACATGTGTTCTTTTTCCTCGTTGTGTGTGTGTGGGTGGGTGGGGGGGGAGTGATCACTAGCGGGTCCTGCAGCTCTTGTGCCTATGGTTGCATTATGTGTGTTATGCTTGATTATTGATCTTTTTTATTTAGGTCGGTGGTGTAGGGGAATTTGAGTAAGGCCGTACAATTTGTTCAATGATCTAACCCAAAAATAACGAACAAAAAATAACAAAAATTGACGGCAATTTGGGCATGAGGCAGATCCGAGAATGGCCTGACCCATAGAAACTCGCCCAAAATCCACCCAATGCCTTGAATGGACACACCTCGAGGTTTGAGTTTGTCTCCGTTACCATTTTTTCACCTGTGTCATAATTGTAGATCACTTTTCCTAGTTATGCCTTTTGTGTTTACTTTTTTGATGCTCTGGTCTATGCATTAATGTTATATTCCTCTGCATTTTCATCTTGCATGTTGATCAAAGTTGCTAATTACATTTCTTGATGACTTGCATGTTTTTTGTTTAGTTTTGTTCTTAGATGAGTACTCTATTTGTTTGTAATGCCATTGTGATGACACTAGCAAAAGCTTATGGTTTGAAGTTATGATAATTATGGAGATGGCTATTAATAGGTAGATTTGAATATCTTTATTGATTTGGCCATCACATATTGATTTGAGTTTGTGTTGCACAATGTCTCGTCACAAGTTTAGTGTTAGCCCGACAAGTCGAGAGGGAGGGGACTTTCGGTATTTTTCTCTTCAGTTTGTAGTAATACTTAATGTCAGTGGTTTTTTATTCTTCGTGGCATCACTGGGGTCAGTTTTACCTGAAAAATGAAAAGGCTGAGCTAAATTCGAACAGTTTTGGGTTTGCTTGTACTTGTCGCCTGTCGGCTTTATAATTCAGTAAAATTCAGCCAAATTCTAAAAAAATGTCAAATCTGCAAGTCTGGAACTGTAATATGCTGAACCCTGTGCAAATCTGATAGGAATTTTTGAAGTCTCTCCAATTCTACATATACTCTTAGGACATGTAATTTGTATATTACCGAACTCGAGCCCTGAACGGGCAATTGCTAGGTTTTGTAAATTCCAATTTCTCATCTTATCCATCATAACAGCTTGCAATGTCCGATGCTGCAATTACTGGCATCTGATCCAATCACGACGAGTAGAGAACAACTTTAAGAAGTCGAACTAGAGTTAGCTTGCGTTTAAATTCCAACTTTAACCAACTTACGTATGCTGTACACCTTATGGGTACTGCTATTTTAGCAAAATATGAGATCGTATTGAGAATTACAACAAAAATCGATGGCAGATACACAAACTGCTCGCTGATAAGTTGCTATATTTATCATCATGTTTCCCTCTCATACGCTCTACGCTCTGCGATATTTTTCGATCCAAAAGATAACACCTATAGGGTGGGTTTTGGGTAGGATTAGGTTTCATATGCTTATCTTCTTCGATTTGCTATCAACATTAGCATCAACATTAGGTTGGCGGTTGAGTAAACTAGACGGAAAAATGCCCAAGACTCGGGTGAAAACTGCTTGACGAATGTTGTAGTAGTTCCAATTTAATGGTGACATAACATCCGTAATCGAAATTACACAATCAAAGCGACACTCAATTCAACCTAATTAACAAATGCAATAACGTATATGCTTGATAAAAGATAATCATCGATTGTAATCACAACGAAATTACTTGCAACGTTTTACATCAATCTATGTACGCTAAAGATCTTGAACTGCAAATTCCGTATAATAAATGTCATTGAGCAAATTTTTTACAATCTAGGTCTCAATTTTGTTCTGAATATCGTAGATTTACAATCGTCTATTGTCTCAGGAAAAGAACGCAAATACGATGGTGCCTGAATAGTAGGATGATTACTCGTGCAAATCGTTCCTTAGCATAAGTTGGCCATGCCAAACTATAAGGTGGTTCAAAATGAACTTGAGTACTCCATAACTACAGCGTATTCCATCGATGACCACCGAAGCATCGAGGGTATTCGTATTCTTTAAGGTCCCAAATGTATATTGCGTTCATCTCGTCGACTTTCTTCGTGTTTTGCAGCTGTTCTTTACCAATCAAATCGACATTTACGTTTGGCTATATTCAACATTCAAGTTTTACGAGCCCCAAGCAATAGCCTATATGATAGCCTGATAGGAATAAAGTGTCAAAAATTCAAACTTTGCAATGTTTATAGGATTTTTACAGCTAACTTATTTACAAGAAATTGTATTGTTGATTCTGAATACGGGACGATCATTTACCATACCATATGTTCTAGTTGTGTGACATATTTTTCTAAACCTTTTTAAGGGTCTAAATTGAACCACAATAATAAGTTTGAAAGTAAAAAGTTTAGAATAACAAGTTTGAAAGTACAAACTTAAAACTATACAAATTTATAATTCCCATTTTTTTATACTCACATCGCGGAGAGACAAATTAATCCTTTAAAAATCGTATTCTTGAAATTCTCTCACAAATTTTTGTTAGGCTAACTCATGATTTTCCATTTCAATTATTAGGCTAATTCATGATTTTCCATTTCAATCATTAACTGTTGTCATTGCTTAATCACCCACAAATTAAATTATTACTCTTTTTGTCCCTATGAAAATCGACACCAACCTAATATTTTGCACAAATTAGGGTTCGGAAGAAGTAGCAGAAAAATAGGCCCGTACCCCCTTAAGGGAGAGGGTAGGAGGAAAGCACAATCAAATCACATGTCTCTTTGAGAAAACACAAGATTTTGCGCACTTGCGCTGTTTAGCCCATATATAAAAAGGGTCTTACGGAGAAATCGTCAAACACAAGATTTTGTTAATATCATATACCTTTTGAAAAGAAGTATGTATACAAAAGCCTTAGGACGTAACTGGATTCAAATTAATTCAATGCCTTAATCTTTGTATCGAGTTATCTTTAAATAATTATTAATAATTAATAATAAGTCAATAAAACTAAAGATATAACATTTGGCATAAAACTTGTTGAGGACCCAAGAAAGAAAATTATGGTTGCAATTTATTTGTAACAAAATTTGGTAAAAAGTTAAACTTGGATTTAAATTTCAGCTTATGTTGAAAGCTATTGCAATATATGATTTGATAAAAATAAATATTATAATTATAATTTGATTTGAATTTTTAGTTGAATTTATTTTCGATACGGTGTCAAAACTGAGTTTAAATACTATTTATATAATTTTTATATCTTAAACATAAGGCTTGTGTGAGGGAGTTTGATGAAGTAAATTTATTGCAGTAATTTCTTAATATTCGAGAAAAATTATTGTGAGTAGGTGTAATTTGAGCAGTGTTATTGAACTTAAAAGTTTTTATTCAACTCCAGATGGCGTAGAAGTTGAAATCTATCTAAAAAGATAGGTGCCAGTTTCTAAGTAACAAAATTATCACGCTCATGCACATTTGATAATCAATTAACTATTACTAAAACAAAACACTGCTGATGTCATTACTTATCAAAATTGCTTACGTGTCACCCTCTCAATAAAAAATTTCCTTTCAAAACTTAAAGATGATGTCATTGTATAATGACTACTATTAATATCTTTGACTTTACTGATTTTTAGTTTTTTACTTTTTATGTCATATCATTTTAATGTATTAGAAAGTCATAAAAGTATATTTTATTTTATTTTTTCAAGTTTTTTTTATAAAATCTTTATAATGTTTTTTATTAAATGAGTGTATGATATTTTGAGATGGTTAAAACATAAAGTCGTAATTTTTTTTTTTTGTTTATACAAATATGTCAGAAATTTTAATAAAGTTGTGCATCGCACGGGCATAATCTAGTATTAGTATATATAAAAATGCCAAGATCCATTAGCATTTGGTAAATAATAATAAATAATTAAAATAATTATAATTGTAATTATAAATGTCAGAAACTATGAAACATTTGGTAAATAATACTACTACCTCCGTTTTTTATTAATAACTACATTTCACTCAAAAAACTCTCACATCAAAAGATAAAAAGGTACTATTACTAAAAGACGGAGGTATTATTAACAATTACCACAATAATAAAACAATTAGAATAAAAATCAAAAATGCAACATCAATGCATTTTGATGTTTGAACATTGTACAAAGTACAAAACCCATAAACATATTTATATTTGATTTAATTAGTTGGGGTATTTTTTGGTGGTGCTTTATGAGTTGCCATCGTCATTTTCTCCTCGGATTTTGATTATAGTTTTTTATAAATGGGTTACACTGGGTATGATGATGATATTTGATTTAAATTAATCACAAATTCTTGCTATAGACCGTCTATAGCATAGACTGGTAAATATGGGTCAATCCATTTTGCAAAATAAGTAACTGATTAGTCATCAATCTTATTTTTAAATTTAAAATCATTAAGTTGGACTGTTGGAAGAACAGTCTTTGCCATAGACGGTCTCCCAGACGACCTTAGGATTAATTAATTGAAATTGTGTATAATTCGATTCCATTGGAAAATAAACACAATTAAAAATGAAATAAAATTGACCCTTGAAAAGGTTGCTGCTAAAAGTAGAAAGGGATTATTTTATGGTTGCCGAACACCTTTCTATCTTGGTCTTTTCCGGCAAAAAATGGAATCTTCCTTTTTATGAATTTTCTTTTTTTCTCGCTCTAGATCTTATTTTCCCTCTAAATTGAATGTTTTCTAGGGTTTATAATTATAATTCATCCCTTTTTACCCAAATCATCAATTTAGGGTTTCGAATAATGGACAAAGAAAAACTCCATGGAGGTATTGGGTTACCACCAACAGCAACAGGAAGATTCTCTCCATTTTCCCCATCCACTTCTTCGTCTTCTCCCTCACTTCAACAGCAACCAACTCAAACGTCGTCGTTTAGCCATGATTTGAGCCGAATGCCGGATAATCCGCCCAAGAATATGGGTCATAGAAGAGCTCATTCAGAGATTCTTACTCTTCCTGATGATATTAGTTTCGATAGTGATCTTGGCGTCGTCGGAGGTGGGCTTGATGGGCCGTCATTTTCGGATGAAACTGAGGAGGATTTGTTTTCGATGTACATTGATATGGATAAGGTCAATTCTGCTACTTCGGCTGGGATTCAGGTGGGAGAGACGTCTTCAGGGCTGGGGTCGAAGCCCAGACATCAACATAGTCAATCAATGGATGGTTCGACAACGATAAAGACAGAAATGCTTGTTTCTGGTAGTGAAGAGGCTACCCCTGTAGAAGCCAAGAAAGCTATGTCTGCTGCTAAGCTTGCTGAACTTGCTCTTATTGATCCTAAACGAGCTAAAAGGTAATCTTGGATGTTGAGAAATTCCAAAATAAATTGGTGTTCTTTTTTTATTTTGTTGTGTTGATAAATACTTTTGAATGTGTGTTAATTAGAGTTTAGAAGGATTGTCTGATACAACAGCATTGTGAAGTAGGTGATTTTTGATGTTATCATACACGGAGATCAATTGTTGCTTATTAATGTGACTTCTAATCTTGTGAATTGTATGTATATGATTGGTTATATTGCTAAGACAATAATTACTAAACCTGCAAATGGAACAATGGTTTGTGTAATGGTGTATAGTTGGAGTTGAAATTGTAATTTTCATATGTATGAATGGTAATCTAGCTTTTATTAAGTGAGAAGGGTTGTAGTTCTTATATGGGAGATATTATTTGTGTCAACTCGTCTATGAATTATATAGCTTGTGAATTCTTGGTATTCTTTGGAATGTAGGCATATTTTACTTTCTTGGTATTCTGTGGAATGTAGGCATATTTTACTGGTAAGTTGGTTATCTAGATTTGTAAGTTTCCCCGTTTTGTATGTTCAAGTAATATATGATTGAGGGATAGGTTGATTAGGTTATGACATGTCATTAGTTTGATGATGAGAGGTATATTGGCGGATTGTATGGTATCATATTTTTTTTAGGAGCTTACTCTATGCGTGCCTGTAATGAGTTTTTCTGGCACAAACTTTTGGATATTTGATTGTGGTATGAGATCTCATGGAAATAAAAACTCCCCTAGCCCATTTTGTAACTTGTGTGAGAGTTGTCGCGACGTCAAATCCTGTTACATAACGTTGCATGAAATATTACAGTTAGAACTCCGCGTTTGCCGTTATGTGACGTGTAACGCCCGTTATTTTATCGTTATAACGATATTTCACTCTTACAACGTTATTTGTCTCGATGTCCAAATTTTCATTAATATCCCTTAACTTTTATTATTATGATTACTTAAATTATAGTTACTCATAATTTCAGCTGATTAACAAAATACTTAACTAATAACTAATAAGTGAATTAATTTTACACTAAAAGAACCTTAAATATTGCGTTTAAAATAGTTGTAGGCCTATTATTGCATAATAATAGCAGTTCAACAACAAAAATGGAATTATAAGTTCAAAACTTCTCTTATGTGATCTTTTTTCAAATAATACATCGCATCAGCCGCGATTTGCGTTTTTACTACGTAATAGTTGTTCTAGGTGGCGCCGCGACCGTTTCTGCAAACGCATCCGCAATTGCACTTTTTTTCTATGGAGATCATACAAGGAATGTCTGGGCGAGAATGAGATCATCTGAATAGAAAACCTGCCATTTTTCTATCTGTGATACACTATCCACGTGCCTGTGAGTTTGCAACTTTTTGCTAGGATCAAGTATTCTGGTGCTCTATTGCCTATTTGTAAGAGTGTTGGATATCCTACTCTGGGTTTTTTTGGGGACTTTGATTGTTCATTTGATGTGGGTGGAGGAGACTAGTATGCCATGAAAATTGCTTATGTTATGTTGATTATGTAACACTTGATCTTAGATTTTTTGGATACCAAACCATCTGGTCTTATAATTAAGTTTTGTGCAGGTAGCTTTTATTTACGTTCTTGAGCCCATTCTTCATGTGGCCTTACTTTGCTAGGGTTTCCTTAGTTATTAACTCCTCTGTAGTATTAAATGATTTTAATTGTCACATTTTAACTGTTACTTTTTCTCTGGTTGCAAAATGGGTTTGGGATATTTTGAAAAACAAAAACCAATGCAGTCTACTTTGTGCATCTGAAATTTGATTTATGCATTAAGTTATGCGTTTCATGCGAGGGGGAGGTTGGTGGAGGGATTGAAATACCAAGTTACTTGAGGAGAATCTAGGAGTTTGATTGGTTACAAATCATTCCAAGTCCGCTCCTACAGCATACTAAATTTTATTTAGAGCCTCCATAGTTCCTAATGTTGGTGCCCACAAAACCGGAATCATATTGAGGTTCATTTTACAAATGTAAAGGCACTATCCACAAGAAATATTACCTTTATGCAAATATAGCTTTGTAGAGATATATAAGGTGTAACAATGTTTTCATTGAACTTAAATTAAATCATAAGTAGGTGAGCTGATTTTTTCAAAAAATTTCTTTTGCTAAAATGATATATGTAATTATTATAGTTAAAGTAAGATGTGACAATGCTTTCGTTGAACTTAATTAAATCATAAGTAGTTTATACACTATGTTCTGTTTTTAAATGGCTATACTTCTCCATTTTTTGTGAGAGTTTTTTTTGAGATAAGTATAGTCATTAAAAAGAAATGGAGGATAATATATGGTTGCAAATTTTTGGGACTTGAGCTTGAATGTACCAAACTTATCCATGAAGTCTTTGGGGATTTTTTATTTTAACTTCTTAGATGTGCAATGTGCAACAGTTTTGCTACATTTGTGACTTGGCTAGAACATTTCACGGCTTACAATTCATTTCGATTAATGATTTATTTTTTTTTGTGTGCAGAATATGGGCAAATAGGCAGTCAGCTGCAAGATCGAAGGAAAGGAAGATGAGATACATTGCAGAACTAGAGCGCAAGGTTCAAACGTTGCAAACTGAAGCAACCTCTTTAGCTGCACAATTAACCCTGCTGCAGGTAAAAGTTCATTTAATTATTCTGCTGTAGAGTTCAAAGGCAAAGCTTTAATGTATTCTGCAGCTTCAAATGTTATTCAAAAAAGCATACCTAAGTTGTATCTAGGTGCTGAAACCCAGGGCACACCTGCCCCATTGCTTAAAATGGCCGGGAAAAAATGTTTTTAGTGTAGCACACACAAGCTTTCTAAGTTGCACAAAAGAAATCTAAAGTGCATTAAAGAGAAGGTGAACAAAAGCGCATTGAGGTGTACCTAAGGCACACACTCCATGTTCTTGCTTCATGCCTAGCACTTTGTGCCTAGGCTCCAAGACCCCTTTTCCCTTGGTGCTCCTTGGTTCTTTTTAAATATTGGCATCAATTGGTCATTTGTTTGCTTTCTTCATCTTTCAATTTTGTTACATTAATTTGATTTTGTGTTGACTACTTGACACGTTTAATTTGCAATTATCTCGGTTCATTTTCCTCTATGAAGTTTTGATTGTGTTAAATTGTTTATTTGTCCACAGAGAGACACAAACGGCCTTACTGCTGAAAATAGTGAGCTGAAGCTGCGTCTACAGACAATGGAGCAGCAAGTTCACTTGCAGGATGGTAAGACTACCCTTACCTCATCCCAATTTATTGTGCACTCTGCCATGTTATTGCTCACTTCTGACCCTGCTCTTTCAGTATATTGCTCATGAAACTGTCACAAAATATATCCTTCCTTATTTCGTAAATATACAATGTTTGAGATAAACTCCTTCAAAAATCTTTTTTGCGTCAACCTAGCTTCTGTTTCTGTGATTTTTCTCCGCCTTCATAAATAAGCCTATTTTTTGGAAGCTCTTTTCCACCATAGAGCAGCTATCCCCTAACAGCTATGGAAGGTTTCCCCATCTCTTTGAGTTGCAACATTAACAACAATGTTAGAATCTCAAAGGAACAAGGAATTATATGCTATGATGGAGAATATGACATTCTGTACTTCATGATATTCTTTTGAAGTCTGAACTAGTCATATTAATGGGTATATATTGCTTAGTTAGAGCTGAGGGTTAAATTACCATTCAACTTATATTGTCTTTTTTGATATGTGTTCTAGGATTCACTGTGGGACTGCTTCTTCTTTGACTTCTTCCATCCTGTTATGTTCCAACTTGCATTTCAAGCACCGTCTTGCACTAACTGTCCTTGACAGCTTTAATCGTTTCTTTAAAAATTTGTTTAGCATGAAAAAATTGGGAATCAAAAACTAATAAAGTTAATCAGTATAAGGTTTAAGTTACTTTTACGAAGGATGGCAATTGTATTGGGACATTTTAGGACAAAAATTAAAAGTTGCTTAGTTTTAAAAACTGCACCTCAAGCGCACCTCCATGAGAGGCTTTAGAAAAATCATTTATTTTTGTCTAGTTTGGTGAGATATGTAAGACGTGCGATTTTGTGCGCTTTTTACCTGGCATTTTTTTAAAAGTATAGTATCTATCTAAAAGCTACGTTATGGGCTTTAGCATAGCCCAATTGAAGTTGGTAATTTTACCATTTTATCCTTTTTTATTCTTTTCGTTTCTCATTTTTTTCCTCCAAGAACTTGTCCACTATTGTCGTACCCTTATGCAATCCGACATATCAGGCACATATTTGACACTGATATCCGTGGATATCTACCAAGTACCACCACTAAGTAGCTTTCTTTATTTTTTCTTTGTCTTCTTCTATCTTCTTTCTTGTGGATATCTTTTCTTTTATTCTTCTTGATTTTTTTTCCTTTTTTATTTCTTCCTTTGGGTTACTTGATTTTCTGGCTTCTTTCTTTTGGTTCTTTCTTCTTTTAATCTATCTTTTCTTTGCTTTTATGTCTATTTCTTACGGCTGGTTTTTTTCTTTTAATTTTCCTCTTTATTTTGCCCTTTTAATTTTCCTCTTTCTCTATATTTTTGTCCTTTTTCATCTTTGTTCTTTCTATTTTATGTGATAACAATTGGACTATGACCAACTAGATTAAATGCCTTAGAATGTGAGTTTAGTTACCGTCTTGCCTCTTATTGCATTATAATAGTGGTTAGTGTAATGATAACAAGTGTTTTAGATGCTTATGGTACAATAAGTCATTCTCACTTTGCACCAGTTGCAAAATTGGTTAAATTTAGTGGAAAGGAAAATTGGGTTTGGAGAATAAGACAAAAACAAGGAGCATAGAAATGAGTGGTTAAGATGGACATAGTGCATTGTTACCTAGAACGACATTCGGTTGGGAACAGGGAATGGGAACACGGAACGCAACCTAGATTGACTCGGGAACGATTGGGTACGAGATATATTATGTATAAAATGTATAATCAAAATCAAAATTAAATTAAAATGATTTTTTTGCTTTAAAAAATTATTTTCAAGTGAAATTCGTTTAGATTTCTAGGTTTCTTCTCATTTTTTAATCCCTTCTTTAATTCTTCTACACCGGGACATCACTTTTAGTGATTCGGGTCGTGTTTCGTGGTGATTGGGGACGGACGTTCACGGAACGCGGAACGTGGCTACGTTCCACGTTCCATGTAACTATGACATAGTGTATAAGATTATGGATGAGATTTGAAAAAGAAGAGCGAGAGCATTGCTAAAAAAGGATAGGTGCAAAAGCCGTGGGACAAATAAAAATGGATTGTGGTGCAAAATGAGGGACATAGTGAGTATGAATCTCATATTTTTAAGTATCAAAAATGCTTTAAAGTTGTTTTATAAGCTTTTGAGCTAAAATGTGCTTCTCATCAAATGAAAGCTCGCTCTTACGCCTTGTGCTTAGGCTTCAACACCCTTATGTGCCTCAATCCGCGTCACATCTTTCAAAACTAAGTTAAAGCCGCGAATTTCTTTTATGAGATAGGTAAGACTTAATTGCTCTATTTATGGATGTTGTCTTGGATTTGAGTAGGTTTTTATGATACACTGTGAAGTTATCTGGTTTATTTATTTATTTATTTATTTATTTATTTTTTGACGATGGTATTCAAATTCATGATTAGACATTACCTAAGGATATATTATCCTCCATTTCTTTTTAATAGCTACTCTTCTTTTTATGCGAGAGCTTTTTGAGAGAAGTGTAGCTATTACAAAGAAAAACGCTAGGTTGATTTGCTCAAAATCATACCTTATTTGGCAATTTTTATGAATGAAAATCGTTAGGCTATTGCTTTGCAATCTATCAAGCCACAATGGAATTGAGTCATGGCACAAACTCCTAAAGAGGGATCAGTGGAAGTTACCACGATAGTTGAAAACCCGACAGAGCTACCCTGCGTGGTGGTGAGGATGCTTGGGTCATGAAATTCTTTTCCTGGCAAAAGATGTGTTTGTTGTACCCTACCTTGAACTGCCTTTAGTGTGAAGTGTGAACCTTGCTCTGTTTTGTTTGCTCAGCTTGAATCTTAGAAACCTTAAAATTTTTGGTGGCTGCTTAGCAGACATTTTTGCCCTGATTGATCTGTGAAATGATGTTTTCATGTGTATTATTACTAGACTGGTTACACTTAGAGACATTTCAAAAGATCTTACAACTGCACAAGACGCAAGAGTGTAAATTTGAATGAAGGTTCTGTTATTTTGGGAGTTTGGAGTTGGGACTAAAAGTGAATGACTTCACCTCTCTTGGACCTTGGATATTTCTTGCTGCAACGCACTTTGTACATCATGAATTGCTGAACAAAATCAAGGGTGATATTTCTTTAAAAGGTTTTGCTATATGCAGCTTTATGGGTCACATACTGGCATTAACTATTTCCTAGTATTGCATTTTTATGGAAATTGATGAAAAATCTCTGTTATCTGGACTTGGTGTTTAAGTGTCCGACTTCGCTAAATACAATATTGTTGGTCCAAAAATACATTGTATTGCTGGAGCTGCTTGTATGCACTAGGGCTGCATATAGCATTTTCTTTTACATGTGGTTGTGTTGTTGGGCTCCTGTTAAATTCTTGCTGTGGATGAGCCAAGGGATCCTTGTGATTTG
Organism: Amaranthus cruentus; assembly: GCA_019425755.1. Classification (NCBI taxonomy): domain Eukaryota; kingdom Viridiplantae; phylum Streptophyta; class Magnoliopsida; order Caryophyllales; family Amaranthaceae; genus Amaranthus; species Amaranthus cruentus. The sequence continues at coordinate 5,416,930 of CM033463.1, read as the reverse complement.
GAAAGGTTCAACTGACATCAAATAATAAGCAATAGAAACTGTAGATGAAGCAAGATTAGCTGATGATAATTGAATTGAAATGATTTGAGACTAGAGACTATTTTCATGAATCTATGGCCCAAATAATATTCAACTTAATCATTATCATGCCAAGTGTAGAGTGATGTTGAATTCTAATAGACTACGAATTTGCAAAAACATAGCTTCCTCTCTGTTCCAACAGCCATTTTTGTAGCAGCAAAAATTCTCTCAGGTCTTTTACCCAAAATTAGTAGTCATGAGGTGTTTGTAAAATTGCCGCAACATAATGATGACAATGACGCGGATGTGATTCTGCACTGGAAAGTGCAAACACATTTGTACTGGATTTTTTTTTATACAAGATAAATTTGTTCTATTCCTCAATTCCCATTCTCCCAAGTCTCATCCAAAGACATGCTGAAAAGGTTATGATACAGAATTATCTTCTAATTTGATGCTTAGTTGAAGCTTAAAACTAATTCTTTGGGCTTCCATATTATGATTTTATCTATCAATTGACAGGGCTATCTTTGGTTCACTTTTTTGATGGCTAATTATTCGTTAATGTTTTTGTGCAGCACTGAATGAAGCATTGAAGGATGAGATTCAGCATTTGAAAATGCTTACTGGTCAAGCCATGTCTAATGGTGGACCTATGATGAACTTTCCAGCATCATATGCTAACAGTCAGCCGTTCTATCCGAACAGTCAGGCTATGCATACTATGCTCACTGCACAGCAGTTTCAACAGCTACAGATAAATTCACAGAAGCAACAGTATCAGCAGCACCAACTACATCAGCTCCAACAGCAACAATTACAGCAGCCGGAACTGACCAAACAGTCTCAGCTCTCGGGTGATTTCAAAACAAGACCTCCAATGCCATTACTCAAAGAAAATACATCCGACCTAAATTCTCGAGGTCCAAATCAGCAATCATGAAGAAATATGAGTTATGTGTTTAGTTGTGTTTTTCATCAGCTTGCAACTTTTATTTATCTTGTTGCTTATAATAACAGGTGAAAACCTACATGTTGTAATGTTTACTCCGTTTGTAAGCTTCGTATTCTGGGATTCGTAATGGGTCTCTTGTCTCTTCCCAGTTTATTGTTGTAGGCGTTAGCTAGTGTAAGAATCAAAATTTTACCATGTTACCATCTCCAAGATGGCTCCCTCAACATAGTTTAGTTCGTGTTTACATAGTCGATTGAACTTGTCATGGAACTGGTAAAGTCCATGTAGGTGTAATCGTGCTGAGCCTTATTGGGTTTGGTGTGTTATTCATTCATTTATTTGTAATCAAGCTCCAGTCTGGTCATTGCTTTATTCATTTAGTTTGAAGTTACTGAGTGAATGTGTACATATTGTTTCTGAATATAAAGAGTTGTGATCTAAACCGCCATGAGCTGGTGTGATAAGGGCAATTTCTTGGTTGAAAAATTTTCTTGTAATCAGTTTGCGTGAAATGGGTTCCGAAAGTGCCAAAGGAATTCGCGAAAGGAAAGGAGATTGATGCTGATGGTTTCAAACCTATAGAGCAGAAGGTAGGAGACATGATATTACTCCCTAAAGCTTTGGTTATCACTAACAACGACTGTGCTGCTTTAGATAAATATAGGAGGAACGATAGTGATGTGCAAGATATAACTGACTATGCTATTCAAGAGGAAGTCGATGATGAGGCTGAGGATATCGAGAGACTGGCTGAGCTGAGAGTAGCACCCCATCATAGTGATGTGCAAGATATAACTGACCATGCTATTCAAGAGGAAGTCGATGGTGAGGCTGAGGATATCAAGAGACTGGCTGAGCTGAGAGTAGCACCCCATCCTTTCAAGGGATAATATACTCGATTTGAACGTCAGGGGATCGAAAAATGTGCAAAACCGGCAAAAAGAATCTGAATTTTAATGAATGTGGCTTAAATAAATAGGTAGAAACTGCTGATGAGATTTATAGAAAGACCAAGATAATTGTATGTAGTTATGACCAAAATAAGAAATTAAGCTGAGGAGTAATATATAGCAAATTTATTATTACTCCGAATAGAGTAGGAAATTTAAGATTGAGCGAAAATTAGTTTACAACCAGATAATTTCATAAATCAGATTCATGTTAAAATTCACATACAAATAAGCTGCAACAATTGCTGTCATGAGACCGAACCAATACAAATACACATGACAATGGGCCTACGATAACTGCCCTTTATATCTATACGCAAATTTATATATAGATACTAAAGTTACATTGGGCTCATTACAAAATCTACTGCAGAAGATCCATCTCCAAAACTTTGCTGCATTGATGTAGACTACCCACTAGCCAGCTAACCTTAGAAGACCAATCCATCTCCAAAACTTTGCTGCATCGATGTAGACTATCCACTAGCCAGCTAACCTTTGAAGAACGTTTAATGAACCCTTTACATAGAAAGTCTTCGATGCACAGCCAGTTCTACTGACGGCACAAGAAAATGGCTCGGACAACTCAACAAAAATAAGTGCACATAAAACTTGGAATAAGCTCATGAACAGAGGATGCTAAAAGTGAACACTACAGAAACCTAAATTTCTTCCTAAAAGTCATCCTTGATTCAAAAAGACCAAGCAAAGCACCCTAGTAGAGTTTGCACATATAGGATCATGACGTCACCTAAAGGCTGTCGAAGTAAAAGCCACACCAGTTTCATCATCTTCTGTCCAAATCACAAGGGACTTTGATCATTGAGCTTGGTGGCTGGTAAAATGGCCCCAATATTACCAATATCACAAATAGAGGGAGGAACTTCGTTATTGACAAAACCTTCCCAGGATGAATCACTTGGTTGAACATTATCAACTTCAAAATGCTGCCCATCACCTTCCAAAGTTGGCTGCTCGGTAATTCCACTATAAGAATCAGGCGTTGTCTTCTCTATCACAACAGTGCTATCACTAGGGTCTTGTGGAGATCTGCATGGCACGTCATCAATGGGCATTGCTTCTCTTATTTGAGAACTTACAAAATCAATTCTAGACGCACTGTTCTTTGGTTGATCAGCAGAATCTGTACTGGTTCTGTCAGAAACAACGTGCAAAGAAGGCTTCTCATTATTGGAATTACATGGGGAAACAGAAGGCAAAGACTTGCCATCTTCACAACAATTTGACAAAGCATTACTAACAACATTTTCTTCTGCGTAAACCATGACTTGAGATGCAAAATCAGTATCACATGGGTCCTTCCTCTCCTCATTCTCAGTAGACTTCTCATCACTGCATTCATGTGAGGAAGCAGTGGGTAAAGTCTCGACTTCTTTGCAACAATCAGTGGAAGCATTGCACAGATATTTTTCTTCTGGTAGAACCCTATCTTGAGAGCCATCAGTATCAGATGTGCTTTTTGCCTCAACATTTTCAGTAGGCAAAGAAGGCTTGGGTTCTTCACTACAAGGGGAAACTGATTTTTCTTTCGTCTCCATATTTTCAGTAGGCAAAGGTGGCTTAACTTCTTCACAATAATCAGAAACACCATGCAGATGATTTCCATCTGTTTGAGCCATGTCTTCAGAACCAAAATAAGCAACCGCTTCGCCTTTTATCTCCTCATTCTCAGCGGGTGAAGACGGCTTCAATTCACAATTATCTGTTGCACCATGCAAGGAATTCCTGTCTGAGCAAATTATATCTTCAGTACCAATATCAGCAACAGATTTGATTTTCATACCCTCATTCTTAGTGGGTAACGGGTCAATTCCTACAAAGCAATCAGCAGCAGAAGCACTGATTTCATTTTTGCAAATCATATCTTCAGAGCCAAAATCAGAGATAGCTTTGTCGTTCTTATCGTTTTCAGTAAGCAATGGTGGTGGTGTATCTTTGTCAACATGCAAGAAGTTTCCATTTGTGCCTTCAGAACAATTATCAGCAACAGATTTGTCTTTCATCCTCTCATTTTCAGAGGGCAAGGACTTAACTCCCCCAAAACAATCAGCAGAAGCACCTTGCAGGGGGATTTCATTTGTGCAAATCATATCTACAGAGCCAAAATCAAGAACAGATTTATCTTTCTCCTCGTTTTCAGTAGCCAAAGTTGGATTAACTTCTTCACAATGATCTGCGGAAACACCATGCAAGAAATTTCCATCGGAACAAACAATATCTTTAGAACCAAAATCAGTAACAGATGCATCTTTCATTTCCTCATCATCAGGTTCCAGAGCAGCACTGGAGGGCCCAGGAGGGGAGTCCAAATCAGATTCCTTTCTCAAACCGGGCACAACTGATGCATTGAGACCACTTTCAAATGAATCAGCACCTACAAGAACAAAATTAAGGTGTCCATATATAAACTTCATCAAAACACTACTCGAATGATCAAATGCTCAAACCACTGCTTACCAGCTGAACCTCTCTCAAGGCTGTCTTGATCCAATAGTTTCTTTTGGAGCATATCCGTTCCTGGAAACACCAACATATTTCCAATCTTCGTGTCTTGTTTATCTGATTCTTTAAAAGTACAAAAACCAAATACAGTAGTCCAGGTATCCATCAACTCTGAAATGGCAGGAATTATCAGCCTCTCAACTTTGAGAGAACGGAGAGCCTGACACAGAAGAAGACACCATATTATTATGACTGTATGAAGCTACAATACACTAATGATAATGAATATTCCATGTGATCTAAACATCTGTATTCTATTAGAAACTGGAGATATTCATAGACTACAAAAATCTAAGAAAACAGGTAGTTGTACAAAAGTTCATAGAATAGTGGACATGGCTATACAAGATGAACTAATCACAAACAAGAATCTAAATGGCACTACAGAAGGTAACAATTAATGCGTCATAATAATTTCAGTTCAGTGGAAAAAACATGTCACAAGATATTCATTAAATTCATTTGTAGGGAACTGACAAACAATTGTCATCATGGTATATACTAGAATTCCTTGTTTTAATCAAATGGAGTCTCCACAAATACTGGTGGAAGCAGTCAATACTTTATGCAAGAGATTATAAAAGACCCAATGGAATCAACCTTTACTATCCAACAATGCCCGTACGCTTCATGAATCAATTATCTATCATCTCCATTCTAACAATTTGTAGCTTTCACTTCAACACCCTAGAAAAGATTCCGTATCATCTTTTTGTTTATAATCTAATCCACCTGCTCCTTAATCCTTATTTAGCTTTTCAAGCAATCTATTTAATTAAATTTGAGTTTGCACTGTACTGCATCCATAGTAAATCATGACACTGGCACGCCAGAACCAGTATGCACAGCGCAGAACCTTTTTGTTTTATTCTTTTTTTGGGCAAAAGATTGGACCAGGTATCTAACATAGTATTCAGTACACTAAAATAAATTTGTACATTAGCTCACATTACTATACAAGAACATTAAGAAGGGACCTCTAACAGCATATTAAAGATGCTTTCCCATTCTTTTCTTCAACGCTCTTGTTTAATAATGGAAGGGAATCAAATAACAATACACCATAATTGCTCCTGTGTTAGTATTTGGCATCCTCCTCAGAAATCATGTGTCTATTAATCTCTTTACCTTTTAATAAACTAATTCCCTTCTCTGCCCCATGCCCACCCTCTCCCTAGCCCTCTCATCCCCTCTCTTACTAACCCCCTCCCCTCCCCTGCTCACTAGGATCACCACATCTCATTCCCTCCACCCCTTTCCCTGCTATCACCTCCCTTCCCTTCCTCTGCAGCCCCAACGACCCTCACCTCCCCTTTCCCTGCAATTTCTGCCCTTCCCTCGCAGTTCAACAAAATAGAAAAAACAGACAGCTACTCATGATTATCCTTTTTTCAGGAACTAATATCCATAAATATTAAGCTTGCCATTCATGACATAAACATTGGATGTCACATTTTCCTATTTGACTATTTTTTAATTTCCGAGTACTAGCTTAATTTAGGATACGTAAATCAATACCCATAAATTCTGCCTAATCACTGCATTAACTAATATCCATAATTTGGACCAGTTAATTGGAATCCTAAGTTGATTGCAGCCTTCACTTGTGCATGTAAATGGTTTGATGATTTTATAGAGTATTATGGAAAGAGTTGGTAAGACTAGAGCTCCCAAAATGATGCTCGATCTGCAATTCTTGTTGATAGAAGTTGGAGGGTACTTGAAAAATTGATTATATATTGTTCAGGGTGTAGCAAATAAGGCTTTTTCAATAACATTAATATTTCTGATCGTTTTGTATTGGGAACTCGGTTCTCAAGAACTTCAGGAAATAGTTTTTTTTTTTTTTGCCACTGTAAGATCAGATGTCGCAGCAGGGAAGGATGGGTTTTTTCTTTAGCTTGTTTAAGTTTTAATTGATTTTATTAGTTTAATGTAATATGTTAAATTACAGTTAGTAAACATTTTAATTAGAACTAGTGTTATTCAGGTTAAATAATGTTTAATAAACATTTGTATAAGGAATAGTATTTTTTAGGTTTAATAAGAATTAATAAACAATTATATTAGGATTGGTGTTAACTAAGTTGAATTATAATTATAATTAATATAAAGGTCAAGTAGGGACTAATGGTGATTAGATTGGATTATGATGGAAAACTTACGAGAATTTTAGTAATATCATATTTTTAACGGTCATGTTAACTTTCTCAATCAGCTAAGCCACGATAGTCTTTTATACCATAGTTCAGAGTTATGTGAATAAAAAAATTGTCTACCATGTAGAAAGCCAATAGCACATAGTTAGAATTTCCCATATTTTAAATATCATTTTCCATGTAAAACCATGATAAGGCACCATGCATAGGACATCTATATTAGTTGCCATGTAAAAAATGTCCCATATTTTAAATTCATTTTTCCATGAAAAAACTTGAACATCGAGCACAATGCATACATGACATCTATAACTCATACCGATTCAATGGCCGAGAAAAGACGACGGCACATCCCCTGTCGCCTGTAAATGTGACGGGTTCCAATGAATGGCATCTCAGCAAAGTCTGTACCACGTATTCTGAAGCAAAGAAAGACTACACATTTCAGTTAAGCAGAAAGATAAAGTTCACATAAAATAATTGCAATATGAGTAATTAATGGATTCTAGAAAAGGAAACGAACAGGAAGGGGAGATATTGTATTTGTATCATCTATTGTATATGTATCATCATACAAAACCAAACATGCAAAAAGTTTCCAACATGCAGAAGCTTATCATACTGTCAAATGACTTGGCTAACAGAAGACATCGGTGAAATGAGAGGATATTGTGGGATAAGAAAAAGAAAAGCAAAAGAAGAATATATTTCAAGGATTTTGATGACACATACAGAAGCCAAAAGAAAATTAAGGACCTCTTCATTATCGCTTTCTTTTTCTACTTCAGTTTTCGTGCAAAAAAAAAAAGAAATATGGAAGCCACCTCTTATTAAAACCAGCATGATTAATTTAACATCACACTGTCATAAACTACATGTATTGTCTATGAAGAGACTAACCTAGAATGGTTAAGGAGGCTTGATACCAAACTGAAAGAATGAACAAAAAAGCATTCTCTCTGAAGAGACCAAACGATAATAGTCAAATGAGGCTTAGCCCTTCACTTGTAACTCATGAGTAGGGATGATAACAACTAAAGGTATGCTCAAGCTTCTACAACTTGCAAATTTTAGGCCCAGCTCTCAGCTCAGCTCATCAAGTAACCTACTTGAATTGAGTAATGAGTAATAAGTAAAACATTCTCAAGTTGCAATATTTCTCCCAATTTCTCACTGTTACTATAAGGTCTTCAACCAGGGGCAATGCAACATGGGGGGCCGGGCCGTGTCAAAAATGTGATCCTATGTATTTTTACCTTTGGCCCCCCTCGCGAATATATGATATATAGAGTAAACAATGCAAAAATATAACAAAAAATTACCATAGCTCAATGGTTGGAGTAATACATTTGTAACCTAAGGTCAAGGGATCAAATCTTAATGTAAATAATTATTTTTTAACAAAAACTAATATATTTATATTATAATGTCATTACTTTTATCTTTTAGAATTACATCCTTTTTTAGTGTGTGTGTTAGATTTTTCCTATCTTAATTTTAATATTATTTTATTTGAAGACGTCAACTATATTTTCCAAAATTCTTAAACTCCAACACTCAAAGAGCATAGTTCAAAGGGAACTAATTTTCTAATATTGCGATTTCAATACTGCAACCTCCTTCCAGCTTGTCAGTTCTGTACTACTGTATCACAGTTTTCTTTACACTTTTACGATGCCTCAGGGTGTTGGGAGACATGAGGATGATGAATAGTAAACAAATCATGAACCATACAGCTTAATTGTGCATGTACAAACCACCATGATAATCTAAAAATCACAATAGCACAACTTATCTGTTGAATGGCAATCAAATACGATAACCTATCATCATGGGAGCATACGCATGTATCAATAGAAAACCATAGCAACTCTTACCACCATGAAGCTTTGCAACCTTACCTGATAGAAGCGGCAGATACTATTTCATCACCTTTCTCCAGTATCGCTGTGTAATAGGAACTGTAGTTAAGTCTAGTGATATTTGACCTATATAGAGAAAAAAGGCAATCAGTTCCAATACCCTGGTTCTGTCAGCATGATATAGGACATTGGTACAAAAATAACATAGCATATTGTTAGACATCAAAATTGTTCCAGCAAAGAAAACAACCAAATTTCAAGATATATTAACAACACACATAAACTTTGAGATGGACTATACCAAGGTTATCAAGGTCAGGCGAGATCCTACCCGGAATCTACAAGGGATACGATTGTATCAAATCAGTAAAATCAGTTCTATAATAAACTGAAATATGTTACAATTATTAGTCTCTAGTAATAAACTTAAATCAGACTCTAATTATTGTTGCTATGAGTAGCGCGATATACTGGGTATGATGATTGATGATGATGAGCCTCTAGTCATAAGTATCCATTTCAAAAGTTTGCAATTGTGATGAAGTTTTTAAATTTTATTTTTAAGGAATAAAGCGGAAAAGCATTCAATCATCAGTTTCAAAACTGCATATCAGTGAAGAACTTCGATTTTTATGATGAAAGTATTAAATAATTTCAAATATGTGTGCGTGAAAAGAAATTAGTGAAAAATGGTTCATAAGAAGAATTGATTATAATTGAGATTAAATTTGTTGCATCAGATCGTAGAATCTAGTAAAAATTCAATTCCAATTAGGATTTTAAGATCCTACCAACACTACAATCCTTAAGATCCAGATCATTGAACGTAGAATCATAGTTCCAACTCAAAACTTTAATAACAATGGTCTACACACAGAATTAATCTTTAAGATTTTGCTATCCTAAAAGCCCATTGCATACTGCAACCTTCGGGTAGATAAGAGACATGATTGTATGAGAGATAAAAAGATCAACCTAGGTCCCACCTTCCTCCCCAAGCATCCAATACCTTAATGTTCAGTGGCACAAGGTTTCTATGATGCGTAAAGGTCCTAGAGCAGAGCACATGGCAAGTGCCTTCAGCACAAGAAATACACCTTTGTCCTAAGATGACAAGACTCAGGTATTGTTGGTGTCCGAATCAAGTATGGATCCAAGTGTCAAACACATAAAATTCAAACTTTCAGAACTCAGGGACACGTTTTCAAGGGTCCAAAGTGCAGATATGGACTTGGGAACGCACTATCAAAACTAACACTAGTAATCATCATTTCACCAAGTATGCTGCACATCCAGAGTGGACTCGAGGGTAAAATGACACAATATGTTAGATTTAGTGGAGCTAGGAAATTTCAATTAGTGAGAAAAATGGGCTTCAGGGAAGTGTGCATAAAAAAAAGGGTAGTAAGAAAGGCATGGAAATTGTGACAATTTTTTCTAATCTAGGGAAGCAAGCTGAGTGCTCAAATTCTCAAGTAATATGTAAGCTTTCAATAGTTACAAGTTGCAAGCTGTTAATAATATCACCATATTAATTCTTCTACGTTTCTTCCATTCTTTTCCTTCATCCTTATCCTTTCTTCTCTCACTAAATCTCAAAAAAAAGTTTATAGACACTAAATCTGATAATTAAGTTAGAGTGTTACAAGACAATGAAAGGGATTAAAAAGATCAAAAAGATAGGAGAAAGAAAATAGGTGTGGCATCACCAAAGGATGCTTGCGGGCTATTTCTGTCACAAACTAAACAACTGGATTTAGCAATCAACAATTAACCGGCTTTTTAGGGTTTCTTTGAAATTGGAGCTTTTTATCCAGGGTTGATAAAGCAAATATGTGCCACAGACTCATTACTTTTGCTAGAATCTAAATTGTTAAGACAAAGATGAAATTCAAGATAATTTTGACTTTGCCATTGTGTTCCCTTTCTCCGCAAATCTTTACATACAGTAGCTCAAGGGCAATACTTGAGCTTCACATGAGATTGCTTGACAAGCTTGCCTACGTCGAGCTTTTGGTAACCACTGCACCACACAGCGTTAAACCTAAATCTAATTGTGTTTCTCTCCCGAATGAATCAATCTCTATGTCTATCTTATGAACCTTGGCAAAAAGTATTAAATATGAGGTTGACTTGTATAATATCAGGGCACAAGTGTCTAGCAGTGTAGATAAACCACGTGTTTGAAAAATATTCGTGACTAAGCTGGGTCAAATCTCGGTCTTCAAGTTAATAAACAAGTCTGAACAGAAAATTGGAACAAATTAGCAAATGAGCCAAAATCAAACACTCTTACGTTAAAATTGTAAATGCTCGTGAATATTCCATACATAATTTGTTTGTGTTCATTTATATAGAGGATTAATTACTTGAATAAGGGTCTACCTTATTTATAGATTATTAAAAGTTCCAAAAAAGGACCAACTTTCGTATCCTTCAAATGTTTGTACATTTTGAATACAGCCCTTCCCCTCTAATCAATTTTTCACCAAGCTTCAATACCCAAATGCCAATTGGCTGGTTTGGGGGGTCAGACATACGCAACCTTTCCTTTGTAATAACAAAGAGGTTATTTTTTATTGATACTTAATTGCAAATATTATCTATAACTTCATACAAACAAGAAACACAAATGATTTAGTGAGTCATTTTACTCTAAAACATTACAATCTAGAACCAATAATCAAAATCATTGACTACATCAAGAGTTTCCTATCATTTGAAGTATGTGGATTTGTGTGGTTAGATCTCCACAATTAGACTTGATCTAATAAGTAACAACTTCTTAAATAAAGAAAAGTGAACAAAGCCTAGATGGAAAAATACCTCCCTGTGTCTATGACAAGCACAACAATGCAACACCTTGCACATAACATCATGAATAACTAACATATAATTTCTGATGCTCATGTATCTTGTCGGTTGTAATAAACTTTACAGTCCACCTTGAATAAAATGCTTGAGCGCCCAATTCAGTTTAGAGGTCATTGAAATCTTTCTCAACGTTATGACTAAGGAAATTAGATATTTGATTGATTCAGATTAAAGACACTTAGCTTTAATTTAGACATACTATGCTTCAGAATCTGTAGGTTATTTTCTGTGCATTGCCTTCATACTAGATTTAATATTTCAACCATCAGGAACAATGTTGACACTTTTGATGTAGGCAGATAGCTTACTATCATATAAAACCACAAAATACAGCAGGCTTTCATCCAACCAGAAGAATCTAACAAAAGGTACTGAAATCATTTTTGTAGACTATATAATGATATAGTAACCATAGAAACAAAAAAAATTGTTGGCAAGCGTGTCCACACATCTTAACTGGGCAAGTTATTCTACTATTTATTGATAAATTAGTGTCACGAGTTCTTTTCACCTTTAAGAGGTGACTCAACTACATGATTTAATGTCAAAACAATAATTCATCATTACTTCCAAGTTGTTCCAACACTCTAACAGGAGAGCATACAGTTGGCATTTCTACGAGGTTCATAAAGGGATGACCAATAAAAAGGCATAACCTAAAAATCAAATACACATTTGATATGAAAAGATGGACAGACGCATTCCAAGCATAAAGATTCTTACCCACTATTGAAGAGAACACTGTGAATCATATTAATACCACTTCTCCTATCAATTATGGGCAAAAAACATTCATCCATCACATTGAGAGCGACAGCCAACTTAGAATTCCATTCTACCCTTTGTGGAAAACCTGGAACAGACGAGTCTGAACCTAAATCTGTCCGATAAATAAGAGACCAAACTAATCCAGCTTCAAGTTCATGTTTGACTCCAAGAAGCTTCTGCAAGCGCTCCGAGAGCTATGTAAAAAAGATAAGTAACTAGAATTACATCAATTATTTAAACGCAAGTAAGCAAATCAAAAAATTCTAAGTAAAAGTATAGCCCTTTTCCAGTAGCAAAATAAACATAAACTTGCTGTAATATTATTAGGACTTATGTTCTGCCATAATAAGAACACATGGACTGTCTCAAATATTATTGAACCCACAACTCATATTACATAAACCATAAAGTAATAATGATAGTTCCTCACATATGATAATCAAAAGAAGATCATTGCTCTTTACCATATAATGACATGGGACACATATCACAAAAGAAGCAGAGACAAATCCCAGCAATGGAGTTTCATCAGCCAGAATTCCAAATAAACACAAAAAACGCTAAATCTTTAAGTTGATAAGTTCTCCTAGAGGCCGCCACCAAGCATAACAGGAAAAAATAATTATAAATAAATAGATAAGGGGCAAGAGCAGCAATCGTTTGCACAATATGGTGTGGAGTAGAAGACAAACAATATAAATGCAAAAAGATAGCACAACAAATAGTTAAATACCTCTTGGCATGTCTTCCCACAGAAAGGAGGGTTGTTGTAATTATTCGGAGTAATATCCATCTCTTCCACACATGAAGAATGATCTAAAAAATAATATTATATAAAAGAATGTGAAGTGTTGGTTTGGAGCCAGGAAAATGTAAGAACATTATATTGCATTAATAAAGAATGAGAGAAACCGATATTTACATTTTCCCTCACATAAATTGCAAGTGAGCACTGCATCTTGTCTTCCATTACTGCCCTCAGCAAAACTCATGTCTGCAAGACCACAAAATTTGCAAGAACAATGCGGACAATGCCAATCACCAGGAGGAAGCATCTGCAAGGAAAGCGCATCCTCATAAGAACAAAGCATCTTATTTGGTTTATCATCTAGATAGTCTGAAAAGCAGTTAACAACATAGTGCACAAATGTGATAACAACATTCTATTACCCAAATGAGAGAGCGTATGATGATGCGGCCTTGTTTTTACACTATGACAAGTAACAACAACATTCTATTACCCAAATGAGAGAGCATAATGTGAAAGGAACAAAGTATGCCATGTGTGGTACTCTCGTGTAGATGTATAGTGTGAGCATGGTTGATATAGTCTTTTAAACTCCAAAGATGGTCTATATAAAAAATGGTACAGCTGAAAAAGGAAATAGGAAATTTATTATTCCTAAATAGAGCAGAATTTATCCCTCTGGGAAGAACTGAAAAAAAGGTCCACTTTGTCAAATCAAGCCCCTGTCAAAAGGAGCCATCAATTTCATTCCTAAATCCTAATATTATTTTCATCCTTCGTGTCAAACCTTAACCTCCCTTGTATTTTTTGTTGAGGCAATTTATCTCCAAAAACCATTGAATTCCCAAACAAAACATACATAACCAAAAAAAAAACAGAAAAGCATCTTACAAGACAACTCTTTCTTTCTTTGTTAATTTTTTCACTCAAACATAACTGTCAGTATAATTCTAACATCAGCGCAAGAAGTCAATTAAAACGTAAATGGCCATTACATTCTATGCATTTCTACTTTTCTAGATCCGAATAACACTGAGCAAAGCAGTAGTTTTACCTCAATGCCTAAGCAGTTCTGATGAAATGTTGATGGACAGCTGTCACAGCATATCAAATTTCCACCATCACCACAGATTGCACAGGTATCATCATTAGGATCATCACCGTTGACATCAATTTTATTATAGCCACTACGCAGACACTCCTCTTGTTTATTCCATGCATCTATCTGGCACTGCATTAAGGAAGCACCAGAACCCAAATATATGTTTTGGTATGGTTGACGGAGTTTGCTCCCCGCATGAATTTCGAACTTGGAAACAGTAAGAATTTTACTACAACAACCACAGTGAATTCCTTCCCTTGTGATCCAACCTTCTAGCATCACTCGTGTGCATCTACGGTTCATGTAGTGCACCTTTTCACTCAGCTCCACAGTTCCAGAATCAATCAACCATGACAGCAAGTTCCGCTTTCCAGTGTATGGAATGAACCCATCACTCTCAGAATCCAACCCCCTCTCGGAATGACGAACTAGCAGCATACATCGGCCAATCTTTCTACTCTTCTTACCATGTACGAACCTATTGGACATAGAGGATGATTTTTGACCCCTTTCCAACATTTTACTATTTGTCGAACCTTTCGTGGTTTTACCACTGCGCTTTATAAATGAGCACAATTTATCATCATGTCTTCCACTGCCTCCACTATATGTATCTGACTCATCCTCATCAAAGTTGTCGCTACCAAAACTTTTCTTTCCTTTACCCCCAGATTCCTCCCTTTTCTTCCTTTTCAATTCCTTCTCCATCTTTTTTCGAGTTTGCCTCGTTAGTTTACTCAATACATCCTCTGATATTGGAGCAAATGAAGAGGATTCAACACTGGCTTTCATGCTGTTCCCTTCTTCCTCAAGCTGCTTTTGAAGTGCATCATAAGCTTTTATAATTGACCAGTAAGCTGTTCCAGTAGGATTAACATAAACAGCATCAGAGTAATCTCTTCCTCGCCTAGGTCTATAATCTATTGTCCAACCTGCATCAATAAGCATACTTCGTATTTTCTCACGTAACAACTGTTTCTCTGTACCACTACCACGCTTCACTTTTCCTTCCTTCATCTTAATTGGCTGTGCCTTCTTAGGGGACTGCATACTACCCCCATCCCTCCCTCTTTTCTTCGATGGATGAACCGATGCACTTTCACTCTGCAGCTTGGGAGGCATATGACTATCCTCAGCTTCTTCACCATTCTCCTCACTACTCTCGGTTGGCAAAGGTTTACGTTTTCTCTGTTGATTTTTTCGTACCCCATTAAAAGCAGTCGGCTTCTTGGGCAAATTCTTCTCTACAAATGGTGAAGAATGGATTCCAATCTTCTTTGAAGTTGACTGTTGGGACCTAGAACCTACATTGTTTCCTTTGATTTGAACATCCTCATTATGCTTAACCTTTACTTTGAGTACACCATTCTTGCCCTGTAACCTAATAGCATCATCAAACACACCAAATCTTCCTTTCCCCGACGAAACAGCAAGCTCATTTCTCATATCAAATCTTCGTTTACCAGAATAAATATCACCACTTCTAATCTTATTAATCCCAAAACCACCATGAAATGAACTCCTCCTCCTCTTATAAATGATATCTCCCTTACTCGATCCACTTTCAAGCTCTATCTCCGTATCATCTTTCATCCCCGGCACTGAGCCACTCTCTCCACCCCCTCCAATCCAACTGTCATGATGATTAATTCTTGACATTTCAATTTCACTTAAATCGTCGTACTCATCAAAATCATAAATGTCAAGCATCCTTCCCTTAGGCACAACATCCCTCATTAAACCATTTTTAGCAAAACTCCTATCCTCAAAATCATCATTCTCATAAACAAGTGAAGCACCAGTCCTCCCCCTCACACCATGCTTCGGAAAGAGTTCTAAAAGCTCTTCATCATCACTTGACATTGAGTCACTAACATCTAATTTAGCACGTTTCTTTTCTTTCTTTGATTGTTTTGAACCTTTTGAAGATCCTAACCCACCAACTCCATCTGACTTTTTCTTGATGATGAGACAGCCTGAGGAGTTTCTATTCTTCACCATACCATCTGAACGACTGCCACTACGATTTCTTCCCTCCATTTCATTAATAATTCAATATCCCCCCAAAAAAATTCCCCAATTCACATCAAAATTCCAATCAATTTCACCAATAAACACAAAATGGCAGTCCAAAGAGTAACAATTGGAGCTATAAAACTAATTTTAAAAGCATGCAATCTCAGATCTAAACTCAATTGGACCCCAAAAACCTAAATTATTTAACAGAATCAAGATATACAAGAAATTCGTACCTCCAAACAAAAAAGCCCTAAATTGAGGAGGGAAATCAAGGTGTGAAACTGATGTTTATTAGACGTAGAGAGGCGATTCAACAAGAAAAACAGTGATCAATGAGAACGAACAAGTTTTCCAGGTGCGTAGGAAAAGAATGCTTTTTTTTTGCAGGATAATTGGATTGATAACTTGAACTTCATAATGAGTTTTTCATGGCCGGGCTATCCACGGCTCGACCCACCCAATTTGAAAAATGGGTGGGCTAAGACAATAGTTCAGGAAAAAAATAGATAGATACTACTCGCTCGTTAAGTTAAACGGGGCGGATAGCGGCACAAAATAATACTCAGAGGTATATCCGTTTGCCGGCTTATATTTTATAAATGTACAATATTTTTAAATTTATTTTTTGAGATTAACAGTTTCTATACTAATTTTTACTTCAAATTACTAGTAGGCATCTTTATTTTCTTGTTTAGCTCTACTTTTCTTATAGGTGCGGCAAATCTTTGATATTTTCAATTGGTTGTTCTCAATATAGCACACAGGACACAATCATGCTAAAGCCTTAATTCAAACAAATAAAAAGTCCTAAATGATGAACTAACAATATATAAGAACATAAAAATACGTATTAGTTATTTACTTAATTATAAAATTAAAAACTTGTTTACCCGCAGGTCCTAAATAGATAACGATATAGCATAAGTGTGCACGTAAAACTATAAGACTGTAAGAGTGAAGATTGTATGTAGTAAAGAGATTTTGAAATTCATAATCATTTATGCAATACAAGTGTAAAGTGAAAAACCACTCAAAAGAAAAAATTTGGGAGGATTTAGATTATATTGTGCAAACTATCTCAATGATCAAGAGGATATCTTGGATGATTTATATGGGCACATAAGGATAAGTCATAATGGTTACAAAAGCATCCATAGACAGATATGGTTAAGGATTCAAACATCCAGAATGAAGTACATCTTGGATTTTGCAATTTCATATAATTTCTCAATTGCTAACACAAGGTGTAAGAAGAGAGACGATCATTTGGTGACTTTTAAAACAAGAACATCGCAATCAAAATCAACTTCTTTTGAATGGGGAGTAAAGATAGAAGCAGTCGTCAAAACTATATAGTTATATATCAAGAAAGTATTCCCTCCCCCCAACAAAAACTAATTATTTTAGATGTTAGCCTTTAAGCATGACCGAAGGAAAAGAAAATTATAGAGAAACACAAAATCGAATGATGGAAACTAGAATATCATTGATCCACCTAATTTATATCATATTTATGGTATTGGTCCTTAATTTTTGGATTTTGAGTCTTTTAACCCTTGAATGATACAATTTTTGTGTAATTTTCCACACGTAATTTTTGTCATTTTTCCCTTTAAATTCATGACACCACATCCCAAGGCTAGTGTGTCATGATGAGAAATTCAAGAAAGGCTAATCATGAATGCCCACAAGCCATAAGAGGGAAAAAAAAAGAAAAATTTATATATAGCATGTCACCTCAGCAGGTTAGCTGAAAATCCGAGCTATAATGTTCTTAGCAGTGGAAAAAAACTAAACACCCAAATGAAAATGTCAAAATGCTCGCTAATATTTAGTCTATGTGGTTGTTGGAATCACCAAGAACAAATAATATGTGACAACTGATAAATAAGTGAATGCATCTACAAGAACGATTAATACTTGCGCTTAGGTTGGGGAATTTAGGAAAATCTATTAGGTTTCAACGCTTGATTGCACAAGAAAATGGTTACTAATTAAAATTTAGGAATAAATAATCAATTAACAAACTAGGGAACAATGCAATATAAGACAAATCATGCAATTTGACTTGTATATATATGATGAATCAATTAAATGGTTCCCTCCATTTTTAAGTTACTTTGATCGAGGATTGGTTTTCTAAAACAAGAATGGCGAATTTTTTGATTTTGAACTGAAAAACATTCAATAAGATAAGACCGACATACAGGGTCGGCCCTAGGTTTTTAAGGGTTCGGGGCGAAAGATTATTTATGGGTTTTTAACTATTTATACATAGAAAAGTTCGAACCGTAGTACTAATTGAAAACTAAAATTTTTGAGGGGCCTTGAACGTAGGCACTAGACACGCCTTGCCCTTGCTTAAGGTCGGCCCTGCGACATAATTACATCTTCAAGGTTGTTACAAATGATTCCTAATAGCTTTAGAATTTCTAGTCCTTCAAACCAAGAATCATAGATATGAAATTAAGAACACGTTGACACATTATAAAAGACTGACTATGAATAGTTCTCGCATGAGATTATGCACATTGGGCCGACCCTAAGTTTTTAGGGGCCCGGGGCGAAAGATTATTTATGACCCCTTAACTATTGTATACATAGAAATGTTCAAACCTTAACACTAATTGAAAACTAAAATTTAGGGGGTCCCTGGACGTAGACACGTCATGCCCTTGCTTAGGGTCGGCCCTGTATGCACACCTTCTAAGGCTAGCTTTCCCTTATCGTGAAGTTCCTCCCCACATTTCATAGGTCATAATTAAGCCATAATCAACTATTACATTCCAATAATATCAAATTATTCTAACTGGCCATTAAACTTATAACACTAGATGGAGATGAATCAAAATTCACACATCATTGAATTATAAACAAATATGCAGTGGAACAAAAATGGTTAAATATGATTTATGAACTAACTACATAATAATAGACATAAAGCATGATTAAAAACCAATTAATTGCTAATTAAGAATATCAAACATAGCAGTCCAACTAAACATGAATATGAATTCAATTTACCTTAGGATACAATAAACATATGTCTGCATTACTCGAGGTTTTCAAATGTTATGGAAAGGTATACTGATACTAGATGTGTGAGTAAATGTGAAAAGGTATATTCCTTTAGTTGTTATGTGTTTATCTGGGTGGAGGTGCAATTTCATGGAAATCGACTAAACAAACTTGTGTAGCTCGTGAACTTGCTACTCAATAGACAAATTGGTTGAGAATAATCTCAATAGATACCCAGTTATGGGTGAGAAAAGATACTTCTATTTCGTTATAGTGCGACTAGAGTGTAAATATAATGTAGCTTTTGAAGAAAATCTATATCTATAATTGAAAAAACAAGAGTATTTGTCTAAGACATAGTGCTTATGAGGCATTTCTTAAACAATCTTGGAGATCCTTCAACAACACATGGCTCTTTGTTTGTTGAGTCAAATTGAATTAATATAATTAGTATAATAAAATATAAAATCTAGAATGGATTAGCATTTATCAAATCCAATCTAGTAGCTATTTGAACTTGCTCTAATTTTCATTTTAGTTTGTCTTGATAAATTTGGCTCATTTATTTTAGATATGATTCCACCACTTTTACTCTCTGTATTCTCGCTATTATTTCTAAGCACCCCACTACTTTTACTTATCATACCTAATTACTTAATTTTTACGTCAAAAGCAAATCGGACAAAATAACTAAAATAAAATATACTCCCTCCGCTCCTTAAAGAAGTTCTCACTTTCCATTTTGGGATGTTTTAATTGTTGTTTCCATAAGGAATCTTTCCATTTATATCACAAATTTTGGACAAAAATAACCTCACTCATCCTCATTTTAATATTTTAATAATGATTATGGTCCCCATATATCTTCCACTAACTCCATTTTAACATTTTTATATTCCTTATGGTCTCCACGTGTTTCCCACTAACTTCATAAAAACATTTTTTAATTAGTTGTGGTCCCCATATTTTTTCCACTAACTTTCTTTAAATACTTTTTAAATATTTTTATTCCCCACTTTTCCTCCATCAAATTTATTATTCAATAAAATAATATCTCCACTATCTAAAATATTCCATTTTTCCTCCATCAAATTTATTATTCAATAAACTAATATCTCCACTATTTAAAAGATTTCACTTTTCTTAATTCCCGTGAATATTTCCAATGGAAACATCAATAGGGAACGGAGGAAGTAATTATTATATTATTTGACTTTATGAACCTTTCACTTTATAGAAAATTTGAAAAAACTCCTTAAGTCAGTCACTAGTCTTCATTCTTTCAAGCTTCGATCCTAAGACATGACATCCACAAAAAAATTAAATAATCTAAAAAGTAATTATTTGAATAAATCTAATTAAGAAAAAGAGAAATATACAGTACTCCCTCCTTATTCACTCAAAGTGTCCCAATTAGTTTTTCACACTTGTCGAGATAATATTTTAGCCCTTAATATCTTAAATTATTGTTAATTAAAAATTATAAAAATTTGATATTAATAATCTTTTGTTGAGACGAATCAAACAAGATCACACATGACTATGTTTTGACTTATAGATTAAGAGTAAAATACAAATTAAAAGTAATAAGTGAATAGTATTCGAAAACAAATGGTGTTAAGAAAGTCAAATGTACATGACTCTAATCTCGGCAACCAAAGTCTTATGTGATGGCTGGCAAATAATAATAAGGAAAAAATAATACAGTAAATCTTAGACTTTAGGGAATCTGTGTCGTATTTGAATAGAGACAATGATAAGTATCCTTTCACTAAAATCCATTGGCTATTACTACGATAAAGCTTTTAACTTATGTTTGCATTCATATGCTACTCACATTTTTTTGTCAAATCGTTCATTACAAAAGTGTTAAGTCATATAGTTAATTAATTAAATATTATTTATTTATTTATTTATTTATTTTATTTATGTTAATGTTAATCAATTCCTCTTTAGGCAAGACTCTCACCTTTTAGGGTAAATTGACCGCTTTTTCCTAATATTCTCACTCAAGGGAGTACGAGTATGGATTGTCCGTCACATTCCCTCACCCAGACAGTGTGGGTGCAGCACATGCTCTCCTCATACATGACGCTAAATATTCCACTTTAAATGAGGGATGGTTGAGATTCGAACCCGTGACCTCTTGTCACGTTGGCTTCTGAAACCATGTCAAAGAACCAATTCAACCAAAAGCTTAAGCTGATGGTTGAGACTCCAGGATATGTTATATACTCTTAACAATTCCCTCATTCAAACCCTGTTTTCAAGCGGAATATTGGGTAGATGATGATGATGATAATGGTACAACTTGAATTTAAGATGCAAGCTTGCGATTTCAACTTTACTCATTTTCTGTCTTTGTAGGAATCTCTGTATCAAGGTTTTTTCGAGTAAGAGACTCTTTGATCGCATCACCTTTTTGTTGGAAATATTTCACATGTGAGACAAGATCCCACATCGACAAAATAGTGGGTTGTTGACTTGCATATATAATTGGTGAGCTACTCTTCCTACTACCATATGGTTTTGGGAAATAATGAAACTCATCAAGTGTATGTGCAAGTCAACGTTCTTGACCCGTGGGTTTGTGGGCCCGAGCCCACGGGTTTCCCGTGTCCACACGAGTGGGCCACGGTGAGATCATGAGATCATGTGACGAATTGTCACGGCCTAATACTTTTAAGGTATGGGTTGACATCTTGCAGTTGCATCCCAGCCAAACCTTGATTATAGTTCTTATCAGCAGGATACATTAAATACGAATATGATCATAAGCTTAATTATTTAGTAGAGTAGTTTAGTATGGAAAAAATAATACTCCTATTAGTTTAGTTTAATTAGTAATTGTGGCTGATCCTCAAGTTAATTATTCATAAGACAATGGTTAGGATTCATGGAAGAGGAATTATATGTAGCTAGGTATAGATAGGTCTATTTGGTGAGTGGAAAACATACTTCATGATTCACTGAAAATTGATAATCAAACACAATTTGTTTAGTCAACGAACTTAATTACTGAATTTATTTGGCAAATATTATTGGTTGGAATGTTAGTACTTAGTTGATTTGACTTGTTAGAAGTATTGGCAGTAATTTAGCTGTTTTAACCTGTTGTTATTTGAAATGGTTTGGTAAATAGTTAAAAACTAAAGTCAACTAAGAAGCTAATAAAAAATGGAAATTCCACGTAGTGATTCTAAGGTTTTGGGTTTTCTACGTGGTAACCAAAACTTTTAAAAAATTCACGTCGTAGCCTTAAGGTTTATCAAATTGTTTCACCGTAACCTTTTTGCAGATATAACGTTGGCAAACATTAATTTTGGAGCTTAAAGGCCTACTGTACACCTATTTATGCAACTTACGATTTCAAATTTTATCAGTTTTTACCTTTTCACCCAAAATATAAACTTTAATCCTATCATCTTTCATCCAAATCACCGTTTCAAATCGCTTATACCAACCCCATAGAGCTTGATTTTAAACCATAAAGGTTTTTTAGTAAATAGTTTATTTGATTGTCTATATAAGAAAGTATATTTTCTATCGATAGAAAGACCAAGACTTGATGAAGCAATGCTAAAAACTAGACGAATAGCAGATTACTTCGATCCAGAATCCAGATTGAGAGTTTCATCATAATGTACCTACAAGCTAAGATGAGGTTTATGTACCGAGGGCCGGCCCTAAGGGTGGGAAAGAGGGGTCGTCGTCCAGGATCTCGTGTCAAAAAAACAAAATTAATTGTTGTAAAAGGTCTATATAGATTATTAATTACAAAGGAAAAGGACCCTAACGTATCATTTCGCCCAGAGGCCCAAAATATCTAGGGACGGTCCTGAATGTACCATTAATCTCAATATTATGCAACCAAAGTGAATTTGTAAATTGTATATATGTGTTGTTACTTAGTCTTATAAAAAAAAACTTATTTTCTATGAGACCATCTCACCGTGAAACTAATCCAAATAATTTGATTATTTCTGTGATTGATATCATTTTAAGATTGTAAGTGATTAATAAAAGGTCAAAAGTGATCATTTAAAGACAAAATTAAATAATCACTTTAAAATTATTAGTCTACTTTCAAGTAATAAGTAATTATTTTAAAATAATAAATATAAATCAGTTCAATAAAATTGATTTCACGCTATAACATCGTTTCTTTTTAAGAACATATGTAAAAAGATAAGATTGAAAGTTTGAGGAATGAGCCATTGGATCAAAATTGAAACTGTTTCAAGGTCATATGAACATTGACTTATTGTAGTAATGAATAGTAAAGTGTACTACAGCCTATAGGGTACCAATGATAAACAGATACAACATAGGGATACCATTGATAATTATCCTTGTTTTTAAATGACATTTAACGTTAATTTAACGGAAAAAAGCTGAAAAGTGTCACGTTTGTAATTAGCTCAAAAAAAATAGGGTTACCATTGATTTAAAAAAACACAGGAATACCATTAATAATGTGTTATAACTCAGAGTTATCATTGATAATTTCCCAATAATTAATTAAAGGTAGGCCATATTGATGAGTAAAAAGAGTGATCAACATAAGAAAAATAAAAGGAAAAGGTAATGGAGATGAATCATGATGAGATTATAACGGTTACAGAATACTCCTATGCTTTACCTGTTCAAGAATGAATATTATTACTTTTTTAGATAATTTTAAATATATTTAATAATCACGCAAAAAATAAAAAGCATACGTAATAACCTGCGGTAGCTTCTTCCTAGTCTAATCTACTTCTTTTTCTTTTTGAATTTAATAATGAATAAACAAGAATAAATAAATATTATCATAATACTAGGTGGATAAAAATATTGCTTAAATTATCATTAGCTATATAACGGTCTTTCTTTTTAATGAATCATATCATACAATCTAATAAAAAGAATGTAAGATTCTACGTGTCATTCCCATATTGATTTTCCATTTAAAGAAATTTTTATCAAAAATATCAATCATATCATACAATCATACAATCTAATAAAAAGAATGTAAAATTCCACGTGTCATTCCCATATTGATTTTCCATTTAAAGAATTTTTACCAAAAATATCAATTTATTCCTTAATATTTGAGTAGTATATCACAACAAGATATGTGCTTATAAATTTTCTTGAAATATTATATTTTTGAATTTAAAAGCTAATTAATAAAGTTTCTTCATCAAAATTTTAATTTCTAAAATATTTCATCAATATATGATAATCAAAAAATGTTTTGAGAATGAAAAATAGTCATTATGATAACGTTAAAAAATCTTTCATATTTGCCTTAAAAAGTATCAGAGCTTTAATTAATAATTATTAACAACCTTTTTTTAATGAAAGCACTATATGTTCTAAAATATTTTATCTATTTTATAAGAAATTAATATCATACTACTTTTGTACTGATAGCATGTAATTACATCTCTATTTAAAATTTATATTAATATTTACTTTTATACTAATAACTTCATGCATTGCACGAATTTCTATACTAGTATAATATAGTTTTAAAACATACAGATTTAATTAAAACACATTCTTAATTAGTAGATTTATCAAATTTAATAAAATTCTAAAGGAATACATGATTATATCTTTTTAAAGATGATTTTTATTAAAAGTGGAAGCAAAACTTGTAAGTAATGTAAACAACAGACTGAGGTTCCTCAAAAAAAAAAAAAAAACAACAGACTAATGTATATCCATATGAAAGAATCAAAAGAAACATAGAAGTTAGAACGGTAACACTTCGCCCCTGGGATTACTGGTGACTACTTATAGAAATTGTAAACTGACTTTACAGACCAATACGAGCATTTTCAGCACATTTTGGCATCACTCTTGTGCACTCAGAAAAACTTCCCAGGAGGTCACCCATCCTAAGATTACTCTCCACTAGGGGTGTTCAACGGGCCGAGCCTCATTTTTGGCCCTTATCAGACCCGTTTTTAGAAGGGTTATGTGCGGGTCGGGCGGAAAACGGGCTTTATTACTATTAAAACGGAGTGGATTGTAAGAGGGCTTTAAAAGAGCTATAAACGGACCTTTGTAAATTTAAAATGGACTCTACAAAAAATACTTAAATATGTTGAATGACTAGATGTTCTTTCGAAGAGCTTCATAAATTGTTGCTGATAGTACCGCAAAATGTTCAACACTCATGTAGGCGGTGAATTTGAAGATAGATTGTATACGAAAACATTATACATTTGCATTTTGATTAATTGACAACAATTGCTTTTAAGTTTTTAATACTGCGCTCCAACTTGACCCATGTAATTGAAGACAAAAATAAGTTTACGCCATGTAATTGAAGCCAAGAAAAAGGACGTATGTGGATTAAAGGGTCGGATCGGGCTTGATGGGCCCAACCCGTTTAAAGCCCGTCTCCTACTTATGTTATAAGGCACGGCCCGATCCAACCCGTTTCTTTAGAGTCCGACCCGACCCTTATCTGGCCCGTTGCACAGACCTACTCTCCACCAAACACGCTTAACAGTGGAGTTTTTAGCAAATGAGCTTTCAAGAAAAGAAGATGGACTTTGTTGATATGAGTAGTCTATCAATCTTTTTTCAAGCAAAATCTGAGGTATCACAAAACATGTAATTTTCAATATTGTGTATTATTTATTATTTTAAAACATAAGGTTGTTTCGCCATAAATTGATAGCAAATAGTTGATTAAAGTAAATAATTTGATATTTATTTGTTTTACCAATTAATTTAAAACACGCTAGTAGGAGTCGCTTGTAAAATTATTGTTATGTCAACTAGCTAGCTAATTTAGCAAATAATAACATTTAATGATTTGACTATTCAATCTTTCTATCTATAGTTCACATTTATATAAGTTAAAATTATATTTTGTCAAATAACTTCATAACCTATCTAAGAGATTATTCATAATTATAATTATAATATAATTATAATTATAATAGAATATAACAGGAGCATACCATTAATATCTAACTATTATCTCATGTAAATACTTTGGCGTACTATTTATTTAGCCTTATTTGCTATTTTTTCTATGTTTTTTAGTTTGCATGGTGTTCCCAATCTTTTGGTATTAAGGACATAACACTAATGTTGTTGCATCTTATTTGTATCATTTTTATTTTTAAATAATGATCCACCGCTTTACTCATACATTATTAATCTCTTTAATTTCAACCATGCAATTTGATCACTATCTTAATTTATTACCAAATATTCACATTTTTCTTAAAAATCTTATGGGTGCTTGGTAAATGGTTAATACCTAGTAACTGATAACTGATTACAGTGGCTAATTTGACCACTTGATATTATACTGGTTGACCAGCTGATTTTGAACTCGCTGCTATAAGTAGGCAAGTAGCTTATACAAAAACAACTTATTCATAACAATACGTTGTTTCAACGAGCTAATTTATCAAATATTAGCATTAGATAGTTGAACCACAAAACTTTATTTGTATGAAAATATATTAAAATTGCCGAATATGTTACTTTACGAAACACCCAAATAAATTTTTCTTCTAGATCATCATCATCAAACAATGGTTAGGGTCTTGAAAAATTTTTCTTCTACATGGACAAGGCACAATGTAATTGGTGATAAAAAAGGAAAAAGAAAAAAAAAAAGGAAAAAGAGATGAAAGCTACTAGCTAGTGTAGTTATAGGCCGTCCGATTGAAGTAAACGTCAAATAAAAGAGACGTGAAATAAAACAGAGACGTTAAACAAACAACATTTTAAAAATTTAAATCCCATTCTCTAAAACCACGTAACTCTATAAAGACTGCTTTATTTGTAACTTACACCCCAATTACACTAAAACCGTCACTGCCGCAACTCCTTTCTCTCTCTAAAACTAATTCCCTCTCTTTCTCTCTCTTCTGCTACCTGAAAAACTCTTCAGTTTCCATTGTTACGCGAAAAAAACAAACGAAAAAACAATCAATAAATCATTCAGAGAGTAAGAAGCGTCAAAAATTTAATTGAATGGGGAAGATCAAAGAAGTGCAGTCTGAGAAAACGAAAGTTGATGTGGTTCTTGACATTTTGAGGAAACAATGTCCTCTATCTCTTAAACAAGTATTTAATTTCTTTACGCTTTGATTTTTAATTTACGTCGCTTTCTTTCGTCATTTTGATATTGACACTTTTGATTACTGATTTTGATTTTTGTTGTTGAAACTGAAAGGAGAAATTCTGTAACACAGCATGTGTAGAGAGGTTTTTGAAGGTTAAAGGTGAAAATGCGAAGAAGGCGGCAAAACTATTGAGAGCTTGTCTTACTTGGAGAAATACTATTGGCACTGGTAATTTTTACTTTTTGTCGTTTTTTGTTTTTCACTTTGTTAGTCTCGGAATCTTTTACTTTTCTTCTTTTAATTCAACGCTTATTCATTTCCGGACAAATTAATCACAACAAATTATTTCTTCTCAATAAATTTATTTATTATTAAATAAATTTTAAATTATTATTATTATTATTATTATTATTATTATTATTATTATTATTATTATTATTATTATTAATCTTGTAGAAGTGATAGTTGATGCAATTCAACTGAAATAACACTTAATTCTTTTTCTTATTTTCTTTGTTCCAATTTAGTTGTAACATTGGAAAATATTACACTATTCACTTATCTTCCTTAATTTATGATTAATGTTTAATCTATAAGTTAAAACATAGTTAAGTAGGATCTTGTTTGAATCGTTTCGATGCAAAGATTATTAATACGGAGTATCAAGTTTTTATAATTTTTTATTATATAACTAGAGATATTAATGATGAAAATAGTGCATTGGACCGTGTAAATAAGCAAATGTTGCAACTATTTTGAAACAGAGGAAGTATTAAACAAAACAAACTACTTCTTCTTCTCACTAAATTTAATTTTATATACTTTCTCCATTTCTCCATACGTGTAATGTGTCTAATTTAAATTTGCACGTAGTTAATCCTTAGCATATTCATGTATTTTAAAAAATTATCAAAAGTAATATTAATAAAATTTATATTAAGACGGATTAAGAATATTATGTATTTTTAAAAAATATTAAGGTTCATGGATGAATAACTACAAAAACCAAATGCGACACTAAAGAATAAAAAAAAAGTATATACAAAAGATCAATCAAAATTTTTTCTACTACATATTATACTTGTGTATATCCAATCTTTAAACTACTTTGATGATGAAAACTATTGGATTTTATTTTTTAACTTTTATTGATTGAAAACAAATGTGTAGAAAATTTAATAGCGGATGAGTTTTCCGGGGAGCTAGCTGAAGGAGTAGCATATGTAGCTGGCCATGATGAAGAGTCCAGACCTGTGATTGTACGCACTCCATTTTCCATTTTCCATTTTCCATTTTTTATCTTCCAATTTATTCATTATTCTTTTTACTTCCTCCTACTTCATTTAATTAAGAAAACTATGATCTTAAGGTTTTAGTTGGGTTTTTAATTTTTAGGTTTTCCGAATCAAGCAAGATTATCAGAAGTTCCATTCTCAGAAACTGTAAGTTCACCTAACTTTATTTAATATTTTGTTTTAAATATCAATAACATTAAAGAAAACCCTTCTATTTAATGAATAATTGTTTATTTGTTTTAATTTATTCTATTTGTTTTAATTTTATTTGTTACATATTAACTAAAGATCCTGGAAATATTTTTAATTAAAGTGTGACAAATTAAACAAATTGAAACGATCATTAGCTAGAGTAATAATCTAATCCAGATTTGGATTTTAATGTTTATTGATAATTTACAGATTTACTCGTTTGATGGTTTTCACACTTGAAGTAGCAGTTCAAACCATGCCTAGAAATGTTGAACAATTTGTCATCCTCTTTGATGCAAGTAAGTCTAATTTAATAAAACTATTCCGTTTACTTATTTTATATAATTGTTGTATATATAAGACAGTCTCATATATACTCATGCTTAATATAACATTATAAACTCTTTATTTTGAATTTGTTAAAATAAAATAATATATAATCCTTTGTCAACTCATCTAATTAAATGGAAAGTAGGAGTTACCATTTACTAACTTTATTTGCACATATCATTGACTAATTTACATTAGTTTAAAACCATTCCCGCTGAGATTAAAATTTGAAAGTAAAGGGTAAAATAATGAAAAAAAAAATAAAATTGATTCCCTCATAAAAAGGCTGAATCTGGATTATCAGGCTTAATACAACTTTTATTTGATTCCCACAATCTCAATCACTTTATAATTAATTCCCTTATCTTTTTGTATTATTCTAGATCTTGATAATGCAGCGTTATTCTTACTTTTTGCAGCTCTTTAAATTTCTTTTTCCCCTAAATTTTATGTATTAATGAATCTTTTTAGTGCACGCCTAAATAATTTGAGATACCCATGTAGTAGAAGTATTATTAATCCAAAACATTAAATCTCTGGTTTATTGCAATTGTTGTCCCCTCCATTATTGTACAAAAAACACTCAATCTGTCTCTCATAATGTTTTTTTTCCTTTATTTTGTCCCTCGCTAAGATTTTTTGCTTTATATTGATGTCGGAATATGAACATTTTTTTTTGTGCACTATGTCTATACTGCCCCTGAAAGGTCGCTGTTGCTATACTCCTTTCGTTTCCATATATAATCTTTTCAAATAGAATTTATGAATTTTAGTGTCAAACTTTGACTATGATTTCTCAATAATTTATATGAAAAAATATATTTATGTGGAATATTGATAATTCCGTCTCAATGTATGCAATCTAAATATCAATTTTTTCCATAAGTTTTAATAACTCAATTAATATTATTTGATTTAAGTTTGCATTGGAATCCTAAAAAAATAGATGAGAAGAACAAATAAAAACACATGGAGTATCTTTATAAATGAGAAGAACAAAGAAAAACATAGCGAATATCTTTTATTTATTAGGTTTGATAATGCCTTATTACAGGCGAGGGGTGGACGAAATTAATCTTTACGTTTTAGGTATGATACCTAGATCTATTCGAGTTAATTCGGTTCTTGACAATTTCATATAATTTTTATTCGGGTTTATTTCGAATTGAGCCATGACATATTCAATTTCGATTGCTTTGAATTATTTAGTCTCAAAGGTGAAAGATAAGACCCTTAACCACCCTTTTAAGTTTTAACCACTACACGTCTAGGCAAACCAATGACTTTAAGAAACGTCTCTATCATTATTGGTTCCCTATTATGGGCTAAGTTCCCAAGGGTAGAAATGGAATGTTAGGAAATACTATCCTAAGATTAGTCAATTTTCCACTCTGACAAATTTCCTTTCTGTTTGCTTGGGTTAGGAATGGATTTCCAAAATAAAAATTGAATAAAAATTAAAAGAGTACTTACTTGACAATGATATAATTGTAAAAATTTCTGTTTATGTTTGGGTTTGAAAATGAGTGATAATTGAGCTGGATTGTACTAGGTGCTTGATTTTGACCATTGAAATGTTAAATGATGGTGCATGTAAGTACTGTATGTTAATGTGTTTGTGTGGGTGTGGGAACGTACAATGCAGGCTTTTTCAGATCAGCATCAGCTTTCATGAACATAGTGCTCCCAACACTTAAGATTGTAGCTGAGTACTATCCTGCCCGTCTTCACAGGACCTTTCTTATTGATCCTCCTTCCCTCTTCTCTTATCTTTGGAAGGTAAATATAAACTCTTAATTATTTGAACTTTTTTTTAATAATTTTTTTATAATCTAAGTATCCTAATTAGCTTGGACGCACCAACTATTTTTAAGAGTCCTAAAGTTAACGATCAGAAAAAACCTTTAATGACCCTAAAAGGACATGAACACGTGATCTCTAAGATATCCTAAATAAATTTTAGTGTTCAAATTATCTTTCTCCATTGTATTGAGCCCTTTAGTAATAAGAATATTAATAATATTTAATTTAAAAAATATATAAATTCAAAATATATTATAACTAGCATTAATAATATTAATAATATTAAATTCAAAAAAATATCAATTAACTTTCCTTTAGTTCTTGTTGTAAAGGGAGTACGAGTATGGATTATCGGTCACCTTAATTCCCTCAACCACACCTTGCTTTCGAAGAGGGTATTGAGTACGATGATGATGTTAAATTTTAGAAGTTCTTTAGTGATATGATTGTAGATAGATAGCTATAACTTAGTTTGTGCTAAATGATCAATTTTTTTCAAGGTAAGATATGCTAATATTTAATTTAAAGAAGATATAAAGGTAAGTTAGCAATTAGAAATTCTTCCGTCTATTTAAATCTGTACTACATTATTTTTAAAAATTCTCACGTATTTAAATTATATGATGTAAAGGCATATATTAAGCAATAACTTAATTATTATTTCAAAAGAAAAAAAAAGGTAATGACTTAATTACCTTGGAAGAGTTTTTAATTAGGAAGTGGGGCACAAAATGGGGGTAAAGTCTGTTTCTTTAAAGAAGTAGGAGTAGAATAGAAAATGTTAACTTTAGTAAAGAGATTAAGGGATAAGAGAAAGAGCCGTTTGGGGAAATCCAATGATTGTAGAGGCTTTTAGTTCACATGTAGAATATGATACAGTGAGTATGGAGGGAAACTAATTTCAAACGTATGACTTTTGGGAAAGAAGCTAAGGTTGAACTCAGCCTCTATTTATTTTCCATTAAAAGATTTTGCTATTTTAAAATGTGGATAATAGAAAATAGAAATTGTAGAAGTATTTGTAAATGGGGTTTACAAAGAAAATAAGTTTATGTTCACATTATCAAAAAATAAAAAAGTCTATTTTCATAAATACTTTATGTCCCTTTATTTTGTATTATAGATTTAACACGGAGCTTAAAAAATTTAATTGATAGAGTTTATTTTTTTTGTCTTTTTGTGATTTGATTGAAAAAATAAAAGTATTACTCCAACATTTAACAGAAAAATATTTATATTTAACATTCAAAATTTTTGCCCTAGTAAATATGATAATATTTTTTCTTCATATTAAATAACTTACAAAATCAAAAAATACATTAAAATCATTTTTTCGTTATATAAATTAACTGAGATTTATATTTAAGAAGACTACTCTAATAAATTAGTACTTGAGATTTGAGAAGACTATTATCTTTGTCTAACCAATTTACATCACTTTTACTTTTTTATTTTAGGTTGTTTTACTAAATTTGTTTTATTTTTTTGAAATTAAATCTACTATTATATTTTAATTTTTTTTTAATTTTATCCACATACTTTAATTTCTTTATTTATTATCAAATATTCCAAAAAAATATTTTTAATACCCAATATTCTGACAAAATGGTAATGATTATTAGTGATAGTGGGAATTATCTTCCAATTATGACCGTGAAAAAGAGTGATGATCACCCTTTTGTTGGTAGGACGTAGAATCATCATCATGCTTCTTTTAGTAGGTAGTCAAATTTGTTACGAGTAGGTTTCACTCCCTTCAAAAACTTACCCAACCAAGCTAATTTTATCCTTGTTTCATGCTCTTTTTCGGGTAAAGGATTATTTTGGGTATTTGGGTCACTGTTTTTGCATGTTAC
The DNA here is from genome assembly GCA_019425755.1 of Amaranthus cruentus. NCBI lineage: Eukaryota > Viridiplantae > Streptophyta > Magnoliopsida > Caryophyllales > Amaranthaceae > Amaranthus > Amaranthus cruentus. The sequence continues at coordinate 5,384,368 of CM033463.1, read as the reverse complement.
TGTATAATCTGTACACTGTAAATTCTTCTATTTAAATTTTCTTTTTTCTATGTGGAGGCACATGATTACGGAGTGATTCCTTACGGCTGATAATAATGACTGATTTGACCAACTTATTTAATTTACTGGTTTGATCAGCTGATTTTAAACTCGAAAACAGCTTATTTATATCAATAAGTTGTTTTAACTAGCTAATTCACCAAACACTAGCATTAGCTAGTTTGACCACTCAACCCTCTATTTACATCAAAATAGCTAAAATTGCTCGATAATTTAATTTGCCAAACACCCCTATCTCTCTTAGATAATAGGGAGATGTTTGGCAATAAATAAGGACATAAAATAAAATGTGTTATTGAAATTAAAAGACTATTAGAATATTTGATTTAGATTTAATAATGTTAAAAACGAGACGAAAATGTTAAGAATAATGACATATTATTGACTTATTTATTAAACAATTATTACATGTCATCTATTTATTGTCTCAATCCTATTTAATTTACTTTATTTTTTACCCTCACTTAAAAAGTAAAAAGAACTCAAAGGTACACAAATTAGTCAACTTTATCCATATGAAAACTGAAAAGCATTGTATATTTTAAATCAAGTTGATCCAACAAGTTTCATTGTACCTTCGTTTTTTTACCCTCTTTTTATCGTCTTTGATAAATACTATTATTCATTTTTCTTGTTTACTTTGTGTACAATTTCATAATAAATTTTAAATCGTAATATCTCTAAATGCGCAACATAAAGAATTATAAAAAATATACAATAAAAAATATTCATTAAGACGAATCTAACGAGATTTTACATTGATATTAATCATATTATAAACGGGAAAAACATTAGAAAACAAAAGGAGTATAAAATATTTTGATTCATATATATGAGTTTAACTTTTAATATTTTGTACATAATATTTGATCTTACTTATTTTACTATATTTATTTATAATATAAAAGTTTTAAAGTAAAACTAAAATGAAATGAATAGAAAAAAAAATCAATACATTTTACGAAACAAAAACAAAAATCATACTTATAATTTTGTCAAGTGGGTAAAGTGTAATTGCATTATTGATTACTTTCGCAATTTAATTAAACTTATATATTACATAGCATTTGTAATCTAGAGAGCTCATTAATTAATTGAATAATCTGTAATTAACCCTTGTTAATTAATTAAACAATTTTGCAGGGAGTACGGCCATTCATTGAACTATCAAACTTAACCACCATAGTCTCCTCAACAGACTACGAAGGCTCAATCTCACTAGACTACAACGACTTTTCAATCTACCCACGAGCCGCTTCTCTCCGGTTCAACCCGTCCTCAATCCCGGTTTCTTCCTCGACCGGAAAAATCGGTTCATGTGCATCTTCCCGGTTCTCCTTCACAGTCTCACACCATCTAGACTCACTCAAACCATGGTACCTTAGTCTCACTGCTGACTCAACCTCCTCCAAAATAGGCCCCACAACAAAAACAAACTCCACGTCATCTTCCATCCTGGGCCCCAATGCTCGTTCCTTCTCATTTGCATCACCCATTGATAGAGGTCCACGTGGCGGGTATAATCTCAATAATGGAGAAAAACTTTTGAGGAAGAATTTTATTCCATCAACGCCTGTCCCACTTAAGTCTCATAATGCTGACGTGGCTGGAGTCAAACAACCGCGAACACCTAAAGCGTCGTTTTTATTTGGTCGACGTGAGTCGTTAAGTCAAACGGGTTGCCACGTAAGCAGCAAAATTGAGAAATCTAAAGAAGGTTTTTTGCCATATTTTAAGTTTTATCGTAGGCCTTATGATGAAATGATCTACCGGTCGAAAATGAAGCCTCCACTTGGGGGGTTAATCTCGATCGTTGCTCCACAACATTGCCGGCGCCGTCATATATCTGTTTCTCAACGGTTTTGAAAATGCAATTAAAATTAAATCAAGAGGGAAAAAAAGGGAGAAAAGAGAAGTACATAAAGAGTATATTGAGTATAACAACAATGATCATGATAGTATGATGTCAACATTAATTAATACTTTTATATATTATTTATAAGTTGGAATGTTATTGTTTCTTAATTATTTTTATGGTTCATTTATTTCTTATTAATATAGTTTAAACAAATTTAATGTTTTGTTGTTTGGTTTGGCGAGAAATATTTTTGGAAAGTGATTTTTTATGTTTTTTTGTTGAGAAATGTAAATAATAATCAATTTTTGGATGCTATGATAAAAATTCTTGGGAGAAATTGAGGTATTGAAGAGAAAGAGTTGAAGAAAATATGGAAATTTTTTTATAAAGGATGAGAAACTCAAATCAAATAATAAAAATTAAAAATATTATCTTTCTAAGAAAATGCATCTTTTCAATATAAATTTTTTATTATTTTTAAATATACAAATTAGAAATATTTTAGATTGAATTAATATATATAAAAACATGTCAGTGGAAACTTGAGAGAAAATTTAAGTGGGCAAAAATGTGATCTAAACTTGAGTTTAAAATGAGTAAGTAAAGATTTTAATTCTAGACCTTTGAGTTAAAAAAAGTCAAATTCACAACTAAAATAATTTAAGGTATCATTATACATACAATCTCTTCTCAAGATGAAATAAGCTAAGTGTAAGAAAGAAATTGACGTAAAATAACAAAGATCACACACAGATTTTAACAGGATTCACTAATTATGTATTTGCTTTGTCCAGGACGGCAGCGTAACTTATGTTTTTAAGGAAACTTGAAATAAATAAGACTCTTGATAAAAAAAAAATATGCAATAAGATCCAAATCAAACTTATTCTAAATATAAGTGCCTATACCACAGAGCACAGGTTCGGGTTTGTTCGCACTTAGTAAGCACGAACAGTAATAAATTGGTCAAAAAAAATCAAGTGTTTATTCGCACTTAGTAACTGCAAACAAGTCAAACAGGGTCAACATGCTAATTTTAAGACAAATGTTGTTCGCACTTACTGTTCGCTGTTAGTAACAGTGAACAGCCTGTTTCAGTTTTTCAGTCTGTTCGCACTTACTAAGTGCGAACAACCCGAACCTAAGGTTTGCGGATTACACGCTTAGTTTTGGAATAAGTTTGATTATAATCTTATTGTATGCTTTTTTTTTTTTTATAAATAATCTTATTTATTTCAAATTTTCTGTTTTTAATATGTGTGGCAGAAAGTAATACAATAATAAGGTTAAGAGAGGTTTATACAAACCTTTAGGCCCTAGCTAGAAATCCTAAATAGTGTAACATATTACTCTAGAACACCTAAAGCTAAACCTAATTAGGTTTAGCCTGATACCAAGTCCAGAAATAAAATCAATCAAAGGCGTTACTCCCTTCAGGACAGTTCTGCCCTAAACCCCATGGTCAGACGGGCAAATCCCGTCTTAGAGAAACTATGATGCGAAAATATGAAAATTCAACTCATACTTCCTCCGTTTCATAATAATTGCTACTGAGTGTGATATGTTGTATGGGAAAACGTCACTATCAGTAGCAATTATTATGGAACGGATGAAGTAATATCTATTGTCATTGAATGGTTTAAAAAGCCAAATGACTACTCGCTCGTTTCTATTATGTTCTTTCCATTTGGAATTTTCTATCTTAAGAAGAGAAAATTTAATTAATATTTTGACACTTATTTAGAAGATAAAATATATTCATGTGAAATCTCATTAGATTCGTCTTAATATATACTTTTATTATGTATTTTTTACAATTTTTATTATGTGTATCTAGTGATATTAACGTTTAAAATAAAAGATTTTGTTGAATAAATCAACCATGATCAAGAAAGTATGATGTGAACATCAATAGGACTATAGTAGTATATTATTTTATAGTATTATATATTATAAGTTGGAATATATAATGTTATTGTTTATTATTATGATCGTTGAAAGAAAATTAATGTTCTTAACCACCTCAAATGAAGAGGTTTATGGTCAATGAAAAAGCATATAATTAATTAAATTAATAATGTAATTAATGTTATAAAAAGAGAGCCCTCGTGTGGATGCAAAAAAAAATAATAAAAAAAGGTTTTGTTTGCAAAGGTCAAGGGATGGTCGGGAGACAACGTACCAAGAGGGATGTCAACTCAAACTTGTAAAGCATAGGGAGAAGCCATCGTGGTCGATACGTAGAACATTGCATTTTCGGAATTTACAATTGTTTCAATCTTTGGATTTAATTATCTTTTATTTATTTTATTTGCAAATATATATGGTTGATGTGATTTATGTACTATGGTTCCACTCCCTTTATTCCAAAAAAAAGTCTATATACAAATAAATAGAGTGAAAATTAAGAAAAAAATGTAAAACTAGTAAAAAAAAAATGTGGGATAGTGAGAAATGTGTGGAATATAAGAAAAATAAAAGTTAAATACTTCATCCGTTTTGAAATACTTGTACTACAACAATTTTAACTTTTTACGACATTGGATTTAGTGGCATTAAAAAAATGTCACTGATTCATGTTTTTAGTATAATAATTATTGATTTTTATTTTAAAATCTACTATAAAGTGATTTGGCGATACTTTATTTGGTCTTTAGTGACATATGTAATTGTACTATAGCTTTAGTGTGGTTTTTTATTATGCTGCTTAAGGGTCTAATAAATGTTACCAAATCGTCTATATATACTATTATAAATTTGATGTAGTGACATTTAAACTAAATGCCGCTAAATATATCCCGTTAAAAGCAAATTATGTTGTAGTGTTGTTACATTATAGTTATACATAAATTCTTAAATAAGACATACATATCGTTGAATATTTTGATAATAAAAGGAAGTTTAAAAAACAAATAGCATTTGAATGAGATGACTAATCATGTTGGATGGAGAGGGTATTTCAAATAGCATTTTTTAATTATATTTCTTGATTAGATTATTTAGAAGTTTAAAATAATAGTAGTATAATAATGTCATTTGTCAAACTTTGATAATGTCTTTGTTACAATGGTTTACTTCTATGTATTGGTACTTTATGCTTACATGAAGTTTGATTTCTTGTTAGTTGGTACGTTTAGGTTTTACTTTGTTGAACTTTGCGTTGTGGTCCCAGATAGTAGCTACTAAAACTATTACCAACTAATCTGAATATATCTTCACAAATCGTTGTGAGAGACGGTCTTTTCTACAGACGCATTAAATATATGGGCTAAATAGCCCAATTAATACAAATTAGAGAGAAAATAAAAGCATGGACCTTTTATTTTAAGATCGTCTCTTTGAAAGACGGTCTCTCACAAGAGTAATCGATATATCTTTAACTAACTTGCCCTATTCACATCTCTTACCACTAATTTTCAATTAAGAAAAAGAGTTTAGCAATATTATATTGGAAAAATTATATACAATAATCCAAACTATTTATGATTTTCCTACAAGTATCCCACCTATTGATAAACCATGAATAATCCCAACTTTGAGGGGAATTTTCGTAGAGTAAACCCGGTGACCGGATGACTTGCTATAGCAAGTTTTATTTTTTTTTTAATAAAAGATAAATTAAAATAAAATGTCGAAAAAAATGTTAAAAAAATATTCATAAAAAATTTATGATTTTTTTATTAATTAGAATTTTTTATGTAAATTTTCAAAAATATTTTCTAATTTTAAATTAATATTTAATTTATTATTTTTTGGTGAATTACCTACTATAGCAGGTCATCGGGTTATCCAAGTTTACTCTAGGAAAATACCCCTCAAAGTTGAGAGTATTCATGGTTAATCAATAGGTGGGATTATTGTAGGAAAATCATGAATAGTTTGGATTATTCTAGGTAATTTTTCCTATTATATTCATTACCTTCGTTAAAGTTGTTCTAATTTGTTATTTTTGGTTCTTTATATATTGTATTCTTAAGAATATTTGTATTTATATTACAAATTTTGGACATAATTAACTTTATAACCTTCATTATAATATTTAATTAACAACTATTCAATTGAGAGACCGTCTATTTGAAAGACGTATCTCAAGCCCAGTCCATTAAACATTAATACGTACTTACCGTATTCTTAATGCATACTTTCAGTATCTTTAATGCTTATGTACAATATCCTTAATAAATACTCTCAATATCTTAAATGTCTACTTACATCTTAATGTCTACTTGTTATATTTTAAAAAATATATAATGGGTCGGCTCAATTAGAAATGGTCTCTCAAGGAGACGGTCTCTCACAAGAATGTATGTTTTATCAATGTTTATTGTCCCCACATAGTATCTACTAACAATATTTTATTATTTTTTGAATAGTTATCATTTTCACACGTTTCCACTGACTTTATTAAAAAATTTAAAATAATTGTGGTCCATATATTTTTCCACTAATTTTATTTTGATATTTTGAATTGTTTATAATACTCACTTTTTCCACCTTAAATTAATTATTCAATAAAATAAAAAATCTATTATTTAAAAGATTCCGTTTTTCTTAATTGAAGTGAACAACTCCTTTTGAGAACTGTAACGAATAAAGAGAGTAATTCTTAGGGATGAACATGATTTTCGGACTATAATGATCTAGACCCCACCCTAATATATAGGATTGAATCCACCTATCTTTGGATCCTAAGGGTCTAAGTTAGATCTGGGTCCATGATCTTAAGGTCTAGATTTGATTCAAGCTTTGGAGACTCAGATTCGACTTGTAGACCGTTTTTAATTTATTTTTTTTAAAAATATATATAACCATTATATGGGTGTTTGACAATTGGTTGTTGGTTGTCAGCCGTCGGCTGTTGGCTTTTTTAGTTGGCTTGTTTGACCAGCCAGAAATGTTGGTTGTTTTGTTGGCTTTTAAGTTAGCTGAAAAAGTCAGCTGTTTGTGTAGATGTTTGTTAAATTTTAGTATTGGTTGTTGGTTGGTTATTAGAGAAAAAGTGGGTCAACAAGCCAAAAGCCAACCAAAAAGCTAAGAACCAAATAATGTATTTGTTATATATATTTGATTTGGGATTTGTTGTATTTTGGAACAATGCATGATTTAAAACTTTATAGGTTTATGAAATTTGAAAAGTGATAATTATATTTACAATTTTAAAGGGATTATTTATGAAATAGATTAATTATATGAGTTTGTTGAATAAGTAATGAGTAAGTATGGGCTACATCCATAACTGTAGAAGCCATTAGCTATCTCGAGAAAGAAATAAGAATGAACCATGTAACCCATGTTAAAGGACTGAGAAAGAACGGAGCCAATGGGTATGGCCCATGGAGGATAAACTGAATTAGATATGGGCCTGAAATCACATTTTGTAAAATTGAGTTTTATGAAACACAAATTCTTACTTGAGACCGTCTATACAATAGACGTCTTAAGTTTTGGGACTGACCCAATTAATAAATATAAATAAAATTAATTGGTGGTTTTGTAAGTTAAATGGGAGATATGGGCTGGGCTCTTGAGAGACGTTTATAGTATAGACGGTCTCTCAAGAGAGGGTCTATTTATGAAATTACATTATGTTTAAAAAAACTAATTTTTCATTTCATATTGCAAATTTCTATTATATTGTGTTTGACAACTATAATTTTATTTGAAAATTTGTTGCTTATATTTGTTGTTTGTTACTTATTTCAATTATATTAACTACTAATGTACGAAACATATTAGAAAATTTAGTATTACTCACTTCTTTTCACTGTTTGTTACATTAATTTAATTTGATAAAAAAATTGATACAATTTTAATCAAAACGTAGCAAATAATAATAATATAGTACAAATGGACTAAAACTAGTACAACAATTGTTGGAAGAAGACCGAGAGTGTATGACATAGAGCTTAGCTACATCTACCCACCAGATAAACTACCAACAACTAATAAATTTTAACAATTAATAAGATCCAACTCATCAATAAACTACCAACTCATCAATAATAAATTTAACCCATCGAGCCAACTAAGTTCATTCGGTAGGACATGTATGTAAGGGTTTTGAAATGAAGATCAAGAATTTACGTCCCCCTTAAAGGGAATACGGGTATGAATTGTTTGTCACCTTATCTCACCCAGATCGTGCCTTTAAGCGGAATATTGGGTATGATGATGATGATCAAGAATTGACAAGTTGGCGGAAGTTGATAGGTGAAATATCATTAGTATCTCCATCAATAAGACGTTTAGCAATAACAAGATTAGCAGCATCAGACGGATGATATGGATCCCAAAACACATATTTAGATCTGTCATAGCATAGTTTTGACGTTGGTCCACACGGTATTAATCCCCCAAAACGTCCACTCCCATAACAGCATGCTGAATCTCCATTCTCAAAACCTACCATGTATTTGTCAATTATCATACAAAAAAACCAACTTATATTACTAAACTTACGAATAATTTTATAATGATTTATTAAAATTATTAGATATCATCTGTGTTTCAGTGTAGTACTCCCTCTAATTCATTATATTTGTCCATTTTCTCTGGGCTCGTATATTAAGAGTATGGTAGGGACCACTTAAAAATGGATAGTCGTAGTATTTTAATTGATTATAATAATTGTTAAAGGGGTGGTTCAAGTATTTTAAGTAGTATAAGTGAGGGTATTTTGGTCTTTATTTGTGTGAACATAAGGTATTTAGGTAAAAAGTTTCATGCCAAAAAAAAAGTGGACAAATAAGATGAATTTACCCAAAAAGAAAAATGGACAAGTATAGTGAATTGGAGGGAGTATTAATTTATAGCTGAAAACAATAAAACACAAATAGATGAAAAAAATAAGAGGATATGTTAAAATGATCGAGAAAATAGATTAATGGACATGATTAAAAGAAAATTAATGGACCACTGTTAAAAAAATGCAAATTAAATTAAACAAACCTAAATAGAAAATAGGGGCAAAAAGAGTATATCTTTATCAATCTTAATGATAAAATTAAGATAATCAATGTTTACTTAAAATAACTAAATTTATGTTAATTATAAGTTTAAGTTTTTTGTTGAGTTAATTTTTAACATGGTATTAAAGGTAAATGTAATACAGAGGTTTGAGATTCGAATCTCACTCGCCCTCATTTAAAGTGAAATATATAGTTTTGGGTTCGAGGAAGGCTTGCATCCATACGTCCAACCCAATTAAAGATACTCGTGTGGGGGCATATTAGAGCATATTATATATAGAAGGTCTCCTGAGAGACCGTCTATGGCATAGACGACTTGCTCAATAGCCCAGCCCAATGGCTGACATGACTATTCAGTTACTCATTTCACAAATGGACTGGTCCATATTTACCCGTCACTAGTGGAAAAAAAGCTTTTGGCTGCGGGTAATTGGTTGCGGTTTTTATATAAACGTAGATAATAGGAGCAATAAAATTTAGGTCTAAAAAAAAAGAATCAAAGGCTGCAGTTTTGGTGAAGTCCGCAGCCAATAAGTGAAATAAATAGGACAAAGGCTGCGGTTGTGGTGATGTCCGCAGCCAATAAGTTATCCTTGCTGCGTTTTTTAACCGCAGTCTTTCTTTAAAGCTATCAGCTGCCACCACAAGTGCTTGGGTCCAAAATCGTAGCCTTTAGTGGCCTAAAAATCGCAGCCTATGACATTTTTTCCACTAGTGCGTCTATGCTATAAACGGTCTATAGCAAAAATTTGTGTATTATATATCTTGGTACTTCAACCATAATCTTAATTCTTAACCGTACAATTGAGTTCATTTCTTGACTTTTTTAGTTTAACTATTTTAATCAATGAATTATTTTCAATTCATAATAGAATAAGTAACACTTAAAATTATTTATAATAATAATAGTAGATGGTTTTTAATGGAGCATGTAATGTATCATAGGAAAGCAACCACCAACTTACAATGTAAAAGTAATTGTTGGAAAAAACACACATATTGTCTCACATTGAAGAATTAAATTTGGTTAACTAATATTTAAGTATGATCTGCTACAAGTTATTTATCCTATATCAGTGTCGATTCTGACCATAGATAAAGTAGCCATTTGCCTAAGACCTCAAATTAGAAAGGGCCCTAAACTATAATATTTGGTTAATGAAGTAAATCCTTAAAAAATTGCAATTTATGATAAATTCTCGTCAATTAAGAAGTTTATAAAACGTCAATATTTATAATGATAATTATAATATATAGGGTCCGTCTCTGTTATTTTTCCAACACCAGTTAAAGTTTAAAATCGACTCTCTTTAGAGAGAGCCCATTTCTTTGAGCTTGCTTAGGGCCCATAAAATTTCAGATTCGGCACTGCCTAATATTAACTGGTTTTAGGATGAAATCTAATTAATATATGTACAGTCGATCTCATTACGTATAAGTCTAATAACAAACTTAATAAATTTTAAAGCCAACAATTATAAAATTACAAGGTTTGTTAAAATTAAAATTCATATAAAAATTAAAAAAGAAGTAAAAGTTAAGAATTGCATACCATAAGATTGGTAATTGTCGAGAAGATGAGTAAAAACACGGTAAGAATCGGCATAAACCAAGATAGAATCCTGGAGATCTGTGCGTAGGTGATTAACAAGACTCTTAAGCTCACTATTAAATGATTCAGCAAGTTGATTAGGGAAATCAACACAATCATTTCCAGCCGTTGGATTAATATCTCGTTGATAGGGTATACAACCAATTGGGCCTATATTTACCACTACTATTTTCCTTGCCCCCATATTGTAAAGCCTCTGTTCATCATCAACATAAAAAAAATTAACAGCCGTTTTGTATGAGACCGTCTTACAGTCAGACAACTTCAAAATCAGCCAGTCTTTTGAGAGACCGTCTTAGAGAGACGTCCCTCAGGCCAAACCCATTAAAACTTATTTTTACTTTTACTCTACATTTTCTTTTATGGGCCGACCCAATTAAAGATGGTCTCTTACAAGAATTTGTGCTTTAAAATAAGAAGTTCATAAGTTAAAAGTTTCTATTATTAGACTATTTAATCCAAGTATGAGACATGTGTCACAGTAAGAACGTCTCATATAAGAATTAAACACCCTTAATTTATTAGTTTTAGGAATAATAATTGACAAAAACAAGTAATGAAATTATAGAACATATTACTCAACCAGTCATGCTTATTTCGATCAAAATTCAACTGAAAAAACTATAAACCGGATAGGCCTTGTTTGGGCCCGATCCGTTAAAGCCATTATCTTTTAAATAGTGCTCAACCCAACTCGACCAATTTTTATTTGAGCCCGCTTATATGACCCATTGCACAAGCCTAGTTGAAATAGTGAAAGGTTAGAGCTTTGAAACCCTTAAAAAGAAGAGTTGGACCAAACATGACTTTACTAATACGAGTGAAGAACAATATGAATAATATGAATTTACACAGTATACTTTTCCTTCCAATTTAATTATGTTTTCATTTTTTAACGCTGTTTTAAAGCATATTTGAACAATATCTATAGACACATACGTTTTATAAAAAATTATAAAAAATATACAATAATATATTTGGACTCAAAAATATTTATAAAAATTAATATATGATTTTCCCGCCACTCTTCAAATAAAAATGTTCTCTATGAAAATGTTAAAGAGGAACAAAGCGAGTATAAATAATAGACGAACGCCGAGAATAAATCTTGAAAATCATTTAATTTAATTTTCTTTGTTATAAATTAGTAAAATATAAAGCATAACTAATATATTAATTTGTTTAGTTCAACAAGTTGACCCTATATTATTAAGATAAAAACTTTAACATTGCATTTGTTGTAGTTCATTTTGTCACGCAAACTTTAAGGAAAATTATTTTATAGCCACATGGATGATAAGTTCATATTATATCTACCAAATTGACTCTATAAATTGTAATAAATAGATATAGTAAAATTCACAACAAAAATACTAACCCCTTTGACAATATTTGTAACATTTCTTTTATTGAAGGAAAATTTACCTAGTTAATCTAATATATTCGTGATTTTTCTACAATAATTTCACATATTGATTAACTATTAATAATCTCAACTATAAGGGGTATTTGCCTAGAGTAAACTTGGATAACCCGATGACCTACTATAGTAGGTAATTCACCAAAAAGGTAAACTAAATTAATTTAAAATTAGAAAAAAGTTTTGAAATTTTACTTAAAAAATTCTAAATAATAAAAAAATTAAAGTTTTTTGGAACATTTTTAAATTTTTTTTAAAAAATAAAACTTGATATAGCAAATCATTCAATCACCGGGTTTACTCTAGGAAAATACCCCTCCGAGTTGGGATTATTCATTGTTAACCAAAAGATCAGATTATTGTAGGAAAATCACGAATAAGTTGAATTCTAAATGATTTTTTTTATTAAATGGGGCAAATTCTAAGAAACAACAGAATATAGTTCAAAAATTACTAACCGTAAGTTGGAGTCTAAATTTATCGATCATGGAATTAATGAAAGCTTGGGGAGTGACTAAATGTTGCTCCAACTTAGAAAATCCAGGAGTTAAATAATTATTGATAAAATCATTTGAACCCATTGTCACTGAATACAAAGCTTTGTTAAGAACTTCCATGGCTTCTTCTTCTCCTATCATGTCAATTATATCTTGCCTTGTATTTGCAAAGTTGTCCAATTGTGCATCCATATTTAACCTTCCACCCTAACAAAAATGAATATGAAATTAATAATATGTATTTGCAGATGTCCCTTTAAAATTGTTATTGAAAATATCGTCACTTTTAGTAGCAAAATTTATTTGAGAGACATGGGGGAAAATTATACTCCCTCCAATTCTGCTCTAACGTTTCATTTGTTTTTTTGGATACTATTCATCTCTTACTTTTAATTTGTATTTTATTATTAATCTATAAGTTAAAACATAGTCAAGTGAGATCTTGTTTGATTCGTCTCATTGCAAGGGTTATTCATATCAGCTTTTCATAATATTTTAATTTTGCATAATTAAAGATATTAAGGATCGAATAATTGCATTGGACATAGTGAATAAAGCAAATGAGACGTTAGTAGTGAATTAACAAAGGATCTCTGAGTTGTAAATATTAATAAGGATAAAGAAGATAAAAAAATCGAAAAATTTGTAAATAATACTTCTCAACTATCACTTATTGACTTTAGGAGTATTTTACATTGTATAACCCCAAGTATTGAAGTATATCTAACCGGTTGTTTTGGGTATTTTGAGTTATTGAGCGATAATTAGGGGTATCCAAGATTAAGTATCTCATTAATTACTTAAGGGTATACAGGATAGTTAAATAGTCAAAGATAGTTTGAGTTAATGAGCAATAGTTAAAAGTATTATTTACAAATTTTCCTAAAAAATATAACTATTGTAAATTAGAAAAATAAAATTTCATACTTATATAATCTTATTAGCCTCAATCTTTCACAATGATTTCTTTGATTCAGTCAGTTGATCTTTTATTACAGACCGTCAGACCGAGACTAATTAATACGTTGAAGTTATTGTTTTTATTTGTTTTTTTAGTCCTTTCATCACATAAATTTTATGAAAAATAAATTTCTAAAGACAAAAATGATGACTTGACATTATAACTACCAATTTGACAATAAATTGTAGTTGGTTCGTACGAAGTTTGGCTATATTTATTTTTGATAAATAGACATATCAATAAAGAAGCTATCATTGTGTATCTATATTTAGCATCCCACCATAAAAATTAACAGATATAAAAAGAACAGGTCTTATAAACATCAACTAATTAATGTGGGGAAATATTTTTTTACGAATTCTCATTTAAAACGGTCTGAAAATGAGAAAATTCTAAATTAGGTTAAATTGTCCAATTATATATATTAAGTAAAATATTTAATTAAATATGAAAATATTTATTATTTAAATTTGAACTCTTTATATTACGTGAATATATCTGATCATAATAGAATGATTTAATATAAAATTTTATTATATATTTTTTTTAAAAAAAAGTCTTACAAAAAGCACGCCAGTCTCGTTAAGAATGCCACCTGCACCGGAAGCATAATTAACCCCTTGCAAAATCACACTCCCTTTTGTGGTCGGAGCCAAATAAGGTGGAGGAAATGCCCCTAACCCTAGCTCCTGCCCTGAAAATAGAGTTAGATTTAAAGGTAAAGTCATCAACTTAATATTACGTGCAATATATCAATATTAATTATGATGAATATATATTTGATCAAATATACTCCTTTTGTTGCTTAGAATTTGTCCCATTTGATTAAAAAAGCTATAACAATATATATATATATATATATATATATATATATATATATATATATATATATATATATATATATATAATAACAATATTAAAGTTATATGAGAGTAACGTAATAGGTAGTTACCTATAATATCAACGATGGTTCGTCCATTGGTGAATCTTCCTGTTGGCATTCCAAAATCAATACCATTTGGCACATAATTTGCCTTTGACAATGATATTATGTAGTTGTTGTTCCCAACATCCACTATTGAATCTCCAAACACAAAATTGGCTATCTTTTTATTTTTCTCTTCTCCATTACATCTACATTTACTATGTATACTTGAACAAAATATATATATTATCAAAAAAATCTTTAGTTTTTGTTGATTTTGAAAAATACCCATTTTCAAAACAAAAAAGAATTAAAAAAATATGTAAAAGTTATTAGGTTGTTTTCTTTGAAAAGAAGAAAAAATTGAGTGAAGGATTGAATTAAGATGAGAAATGGTTGAGACCATATTTATAGTAAGTGATTGTGTGTAAATAAAAAGATTATTAAAACAAAGGCATTTAGTGCTGACCCTCTAAAGTCAGCTTCCAACCAGTGAACGTCCTTCCAACAAATACAAGGCATTAGCGATACAGGACCGGCCCTAAGTAAGGGCAAGACGTGCCTATGCCCAGGGCACCCAAAAAATTTTAGTTTTCAATTAGTGTTAAAGTTTGAATTTTTCTACGTATATAATAGTTTACAGGCCCATAAATAATCTTTAGCCCCGAATCCCTGAAACCTAGAGCCAGCGTCTAAACTGGACATGTTAGACAACATTAATTGGAGATTAAATTAAGGAAATATTCAATTGTATATATTTATTTTAATTTTTGATGGCTTGAATGTGTTTGTGTATAACTTTTTTTTATATTAAAAAAACTTAGTTTTCTTATGAGTTATATCTTATTTTTGTATAGACATTGGTCATTGGTCTGTAATGATGAGGAACAGGAAGTAAATAAAGACACATGTTATGTTGTGTTTTACTCCTTATTTAAAAGTTTGTTCAGATAATAAATATTTTATTTAAAGAGAGAAAAGTTTAAATAAACAGGAAAATTTACCTACAATAATTCAACTTATTTGTGATTTTCCTATAATAATTTCACTTATTGATTAACCATGACTAGTATCCCAACTTTAAGGGGTATTTGCTTAGAGTAAACTTGGGTAAGTAATTCACCAAAAAAGTAATAAACTAAAAATTAATTTATAATTAGAGAAAATTTTTGAAAATTACATAAAAAATAAGTATTATTTTTCGACATATTATTCAAATTTATCTTTTTTTAATAAAAAAAACTTGCTATAGCAAGTCATTCGATCACCCAATTTAGTCTAGGAAAATACCCCTCAAAATTGGGATTTTTTATGGTTAATCAATATGTGGATTATTGTAAGAAAATTATAAATAAGTTGGATTATTATAAGTAATTTTTCCAAAAAAGTATTATTTTTGGTATGCTTTAGTTTTGATTTTGGTTTAAAGCTAGCTTAAAAGCATGCCAAAAGTCAATAAAAAAGATATTACGAGTAACTTTTGATTTTATTTTAGAAGTAATTTATCAAATAATTTTTTTAGTGACCAAGCAAAAAGCCTAAACCAACCAAAAGGTTATATTAGCTACTGAAATATGAACTAGTATTTGCAATGAGTTTTTGTGAATTTTTATAAATCTTGACTAGATCAAAGTCTTCTAAAATAGGTTTGCTTGCTAAGAGTACATTAATACCTTTTTCAATATCAACTACAACGCATAAAAACTTAATACTTTATTATACTTTAACAACAATATCAAAATCATCATTAACAAATTACAATATAGTGATATATAAATAAAAAATAGATTAACAAAAAAATTATATGTTTTGAAATGATTAAATCATTGAATTTGTTATGTATTCTTTTCTAAATAAATAAAATTAAAGCAAACTATGATATACCGAAAATATAAAAAATATTTCAATCGAATATAAAATGAAGAACATTTTAAATTTACAAGAAAAAGTTAATAGAATTTATGGAAAATTAAACAAAAAATTGGAGAAGGAAACCTATTAAACAAAAAATTGAATTTAAAGTATTTTTTTAACAAAATAGATTTTCACTTAAGTTTATAGTTATAAGCCACCTATTTGTAATTATGAAAAGTCTAGGCTACCTAAGTGAAATTTAGCTAAATCTCAGGCCATCTATATAAAATTTACTCAAATTAAGAATAAATATGTCCTAATGTAGAAAGATTTATAATAAGAAAAATTTTTTGAAATTTTTATTTTGGGAAAATGAATACAAGTACACAACAAATAAAAAATAATGGAGTATTTATTACATATTGGTGGTTACTTAAATATTTATATGCAGCTACCAACCAACCCAAAGTTGGCACATAATTTGCTTTGACTTTTAATTAGCAAGGTAAGGCAAGTTTTGTTATAAAAATAAATATAATGACAACAGATCGTTTGCTAGCATTTTCATTTTGTTGGAATTTCTATGAAATTACTTATTTTATTGGTTCTTATTTGGTTCATTGGTTGAGATTTCTTTTACTATTGTCTGCGGAATACATTGGGTATGATGATGATGATGATGATGGTTGAGAATTCTTTTGGCTAACATAAAAGAATGAAATTTTTTTGAAAACGTACTACAAAAAAAAGTTTCAATAGTGACACAATATTTTTGACACTTCGTCAAAATGACACAATTATTAGAGTGTTATCATAATACTTCCTCCGTCTCTCTCAATTTGCACCTCAGTCTATTTTAGGTTGTCCCACTCATTTTGCATCCTTTTCTTTTATGGCAATGACCCCACTTTATTTTTTAAAATCTCATCCACAAACTTATTTTCTCTCTTTATCATAACCACTCATTCCTATTATCCAATTTGTTTTTTGTCTTACTCACCAACCTAATTTCACTTTTCACTAAATTTCACCCAAAATAAAATGGGTGCATTCTCATACAGACGGAGAGAATATATATTTCAATCTTAACCCATGACACTTCCTACAAGTGTCACCAAATATTATTGTGACATTTAATAAATATCATAAAGTTGATGTTTAAATGTCACAATTAACACTATTATTTGTAGTGATGGAAATTTCTAAAAAAATGCAAAAATTCTATTACTAAGGAGTGTAAGCAAATTTAAATTTCTGTATTAATTGCGATTCAATATATGTTCAACTGAACAAGAAAAAATATTTTCTAAAATTTTGACAAAAAATTTAACTTTCAAGAAATTTTTTATTTTATTTATTTATTATATTTTTTTTGAATAATACCTGATTCATTAATAAATAGTCATACGATATCTACATTAGAGATAAAAATTAGCAAGTACATAGCAACTAAAACCAAATATAATTCAAAAAAAACAAAACTACGATCGTTGTGTATGAGATCTAACAATTCTGAATATCCTCTTCCACATTGCTGTTTGATACAGCCTTCTACGAGGGTTCTTTCGATCTGTTGTAGTTTTGAGATAGAATTGAATTTGATGTAGTTGATGATAATTGCAATTTTGATGTCTGCTGCATCATCGCATTAATCTCTACCATCAAATCAACTAAAGGCCAAAATAACTCCAAATTCATAACTTTCAAGAAATTGGATGTTTTTTATGTTACACAAATTAAATTCTGCCCACGGGATTCAACATCTTTATTCACTATTTATTTGATGTTACACAAGAAATATTCTACATGTAAAATATGTTAGATTATCTCCGTTGTAAAAAACTTTACACAATATATGTTCATAATTTTTTATGAAATAATTTTATATATAATTAGTTTCATACACAAGAGTTAAATTTGTGCAAAAAGTAAATAAGAACCTCAAAAATAATAGAGGGAACAAATACATTGATTTGAGTCCTAAAAATTAGCTTTGAATCAATTAACTTATCTGCTATACAAAAACCATAACACTCTTTCCTACCAAAATTTTCAATAATTCAACATGCTATGTTTGGAAATAGTTTTATTTATAATTTTTTCATTTATAATTTCATAATTAAAATTCACAATTTAGAAGAAAATGTCTATTTTCTAACACGGTTAAATGAATGTAAGAATCCGACCATAACCAGAAGTGTGTTTTTTTTTTTTTTATCATCATTGTGGCTGTTTTAAGAGGATTAAACTTCATTGGACTATTTGGTTGAGGCCTATTGTACCGTTCCCGTGATAGCAGATTTATAGGTTGTTTTTAACACATTCAAAGTGTTAAATTATTAGGTCTAAAAATAATACTATTTGTTTCTTAGAAATTATCACTGTTATATATTAAACAAAGACTAAAAAATAATCGCACCATTAAATTTCATTCATATCACCAAATGGGCCGTGAGTGTAATTATTAGAATGGACCCATGGACTAAGCTTGTATGATTGATGTATCATATTTTTCATCACAAATTCTTACTTGAGACCTTCTATACAATAAACGTCTCAAGACGATTTCAAGTTTTGGGGCTGGCCCAATTGATAAATTAAAAAAAAATTAATTGGTGGTTTTGTAAGTTAAAAGGGAGATATGAGTTGGGTTCTTGAGAGACATCTATAGTATAGACGATCTCTCAAGAGAGGGTTTGATTTTTCATATACTAGTAGTAGTCAACTACTAATTAGTTGATAAATCAGTAAATAAGTAAGTTTTTGATAGATAATTGGTAGTAAAAAATATATATAATTTTTATATGCTCAATAGTTTAGGGATGTCAAAATGGATAACATGGACAAGGTATGCCCTTCTTCATATTCATACCCACCTAAAATTTTCATACCCACCACCTACACACCACACATGACGGATAACATTTTCATACTCATGTTGTAACACCCCTTTTGAGTCAGGCTCAGAAGGGGTGTTACACTTGCCTATCCACCTGAGTATGGATTCAAACCCATACCCACCTTATACCTACTTCACATTCACTCTATGTCCGCATTATATACGTCATGAATTTTTACAAATCTAATTGTATATCTAATTTTATAAAATCATGTTAAGTACAATGTAATAAAACAAAATTAAGATTCTTAGCTTTTTGTCGATAGTTATTAATAAAAATATAAAAAACTTATACAAATTAGTATACTGTAGATATAGAGTGGACAATTATGTGGTGGAGCAGGTGGGTATTGGATGGGGCAGTTTGGCATGAGGCTGGACGGATAGATATGAGGCGGCCGGTAAGACTCATACACACCACCGTACCCATGATAGCTATGACTTTTTATATCTATACTCACTCACTATCCATCAAACTCATACCAATACCCACCTTAATTAAGGTAAAATATAATACAAAATCCGTATAATTTTATCAGTACATCCTCCTTAAATATACTTCTATTACTTTAGACGACGGCTGTTTTAACAAGCTAGTGTACAGTTTTTTTGTGTACTACTACTACAAGTCTACAACAGTATTATTGCAGACAACAAATTAAATTTGATAATAAATGGGGAGTGGGCTGTATGAGTTAAGACTAATAGATCCGACACAACAATAACTTATGGTTGAGTAATTAGTAACTCTCTTGTGAGACGGTCTTAGCCGTGCAACTAGTCTAAGTTCAATAACTTTTTAAAAAGTATTCTGACATACTAATTTTAAGATTTAAAAGGACAATTTTAAAACTTAAAAATCCTATTTTAAGACTTAAAATGTCAATTTCAATATTTTTAATATCAACTTTAATGTTTGAGAAATAATATTATAAACCTGAAATAAGAATTCAAGGCCAAATAAGTTTTTGTGTTGAGTAATTTTAATTCTTAAGTCCCATCCTCTCATACAAATTGTCACACTTTTTATTTTAATTACGCTTATTAATTTTACAATATTTTTATTTTATATAGTATTTTCACTATTTTCTCAATTCTTATTATCCGCACATGTTCTCCTATTTCTTTTCGCTATTAATCATATCCAAACAATTTTGTACATCTTATCAATTTATTAATACTTTTGTAAATTACTTTCTTCGTTTCTTAATAAAGTTTCCAGAAGGAATGTTCATGAAAATTAGAAAATGGAATATTTTTGATAGTGAATATTTATTGTTCTATTGAATAATAAATTTGATGGAGGAAAAATGAGAATCATAAACATTGAAAAATTATTAAAAGAAAGTAATTGGAAAAAATATGGGGACCACAACAAGTAAGAAAATATTTTTTAAGTTAATAGAAAACATGTGTGACCAAAATGACTATAAAATTGTTAAGCATTATAAAATATTAAAATAAAAATAGATAAATTTATTTTCGTCTAAAATTTCTGATATAAATTGAAAAATTATTTATGATAATAACAAATAAAAGGAAGTAACTACTACCTCCGTTCCAAAATACTTGCAACATTTGCCTTTTTCACGCAGTCCAATGCATTAATTCAATCCTTAATATCTATAATTATGTACTATAATATAAATTTATAAAAATTTGATATTAATAATCTTTACGTCGAGACGAATCAAACAAGATCTCACTTGACTATGTTTCAACTTATAGATTACTTATTAATCACAAATTAAAGGAGATAAGTAAATAGTGCTTATTTTTTATATGTTGCGACTATATTGGAACGGAGTAAGTATTACTCTAGTAAAGTCTTAGAAAGGGAAAGAGTACACTCTACTTTTTGTATACTCTAATTGTTCACTTTGTAAATTAAACTAAGGGTACGATGCTGCATTTTTCGTTATTACTTTCTGACTGTCTTGCTGATAATTCTTTTCTTTACTTTCAAATCACAGGGCCCTTGCTACACCTACACGTTTAGTACTCCTACATTTTTATTACTATATTTATCATAAAAAATTTAGTCATTTTGATTTTAGTCCCGTCTTATTAAATTTATTTTTTTTTTCTTTTGAAGATCACCTGTTAATATAATACTCAAATCGAGCTCCTTATGTGTTCGAAGACACTCAAGAAAAGGGGGCATATACAGTTTTTCATTGTTAATAGTCATCTTTCATCTTGCAACCATATGTGCTATCGTATAACCAACACGGCGTACAAAACTAAACCTAGTTACGTCAAAGGTGAGACGGCTTGATATGAGACACCCATTCTAGAGTGTGAACCATTTGGCGAATGTTGCTTTGTTTTTGTTTTTATATCGACAAATTCTTTATTAAGATCGTCTCACCGTGAGACGGCTTGATATGAGTTGGCCCAATTTTTAGTTTCTTAAAATTTAATGAAAAAAACTGCTATTATTTAGATAACTACTATGTAAGTTTAAATTTAGACTGTTTGTATAGTTCCGTCTCATGGTAATTAAGACGGTCTCATACAAGACTTGTTGTTCTTTATTACGTATATTATGTATCGATACTTTTTTTAAAGTGGGGTTTTGGCTATCACTCTCATCTTCAAAAGACTATCAATATAGAGAGAATCTGAAAGCAAAATGATGACATAAATTCTTACATAAAATGGTCTCACCAATCACCATGAGACATAGCTCATATATGAGTCAAATACTATAATAATACAAAATTTTTAGCACATACTCCCTCCTATTCAGCCTAAATGTCCCATTTAGTTTTTCACACTTGTCGAGGCAACATTTTAACCCTTAATATCTCAAATTATTCTTAATTAAAAATTATAAAAATTTGATATTAATAATCCTTGTATTGAGACGAATCAAATAAGATCCCACATGACTATGTTTTAACTTATAGATTATGAGTAAAATACAAATTTAGAGTGATGAGTGAATAATATCAAAAAACAAATGTTCTATTTAGACTGAATAGGAGGTAGTATAATATAGACTTTTTATTTTAAAGTTTTCTCATCAAAATCTAACTATCTCAAAAAAAGGTGACAAATTATAATGTTTAGGCCAGTCTACAATAAAAACAAATGGGCCAAAGTTGTGGTTTTAATGATTGATCCAGTATTCCTCTTGTAATAACTAATAAGTAATGAGTTTTGGGCTTGTTATATATTGCTTGTCCTGAAAAGGCCCAATGTGACCATTGTTTTTTTTTTTTTTTTTTTTACAATAGTCTCAATCTATTTTTTAAAATTTCATTTACAAATTTATTTTATTCATTTATCTCATCAACACATATCTTCTATCAACTTGAAGGATGAATATTAGGAGACTCTTATGAGAGACCGTCTCTCGGTGAGACGACCTCAATACAAAAAACTTATGTTAATTATTGTATCAGTTGGACTATTTGTTAACTTTATCTGGACTTGATGCAATGCCAACAAATAATCGGAAACGAGGTGCACACACTCCATAAGCAAAGAAGATATAATATCCCCAAACCATAAGGCAATGGGAAGAAGAGCTCCAATACTATAAAAAGTGTGCGTACCATCATTAAGTTGTTGATGTGGGTTAAACCATCGCAACACTATTCAACCCATGTACGTATAGATAGTGGGAGTGTTTGGCAAATGGCTGATAGCTGATAGCTTATAGCTGATTATAGTGGCTGATTTGACTAGCTAATTTTATTAACTGGTTTGAACAAGTGATTTTAAACCCGCTGCTATAAGCAACTTGTTCAAACACAGCTTATTCATATCAATAAGCTATTTCGACCGGCTAATTCACCAAACATTAGCATAAGCTGGTTTAATCACCCAACCATCTATTTATATTAAAATAAGTTTAAATTGCTCAATAAACTAATTTGCCAAACACCCTAATGTCTCCCAGTAAAACTATCTCACTCTAGAATTTATATAGTATATTGATAGTTTTTGTTTAATTAGCTATTTGAATGGGATTGTAATGTGACCAAAGACTATTTTGCTTTGTCTAGAATACGGGGGTTGATTGCTAAAAACTTAAGTATAAGTGACTTAGTTGACATTATTAAATGCTTATTGAACTACTCCAAATCACACTTGATCTCAAAGCAAGACAACAAAAATGAGCTAAAGCCAACAAATGATTCCAAATGTGGCAATATATTTTCTATTCAATTACTTATACTAGCTACCCAAATACATATACCTTATATAAACTTTTCATAACACCCTTTTCTCAACATCAAAACCAAAAATTTGAATTATATTTATTATTCTCCATGAATATCTCAATAACCTTATTGTTATTCTTTGTTACACTAAAATGTTCTCTAATCCAAACTTTACAACACCCTTTAGACCCATTAAATCCATTAGAAATCAATGAAATGAGAAAAATCATACAAAAATCCCACCTTAAAACACTTTTAAATCTAACATACCACTATGTAGACCTTGATGAGCCAAATAAAAATGATGTATTATCATATCTATTATCTCCTAAAAAAACAAAACCCTTGACCCGTCGAGTCAAGGCAATAGTCATAAGTCAGGGAAAAACCCATGAAGTCGTTGTAGATCTGTCAAAACGATTGGTTATATCAGACCATATTTACAATGGTCACGGTTATCCTCCCTTAACGTTCAAGGAGCTATTCCAAGCCGTCTTACTTACCCAAAAATACCCTCCATTCCTAAACTCACTCACAAAAAGAAACCTAAACATTTCCCAAGTTTCATGCTTGCCTCTTACAAAAGGTTGGTACGGTGAAAGTACATCTAAAAGGGGAGTAAAAATAACATGTTTTTATAGAAATGGAACAAGTAATATATATGCTAGACCAATTAATGGAATAACCATATTATTCGATCTTGAATCAATGAAAGTTTCTAAATACATAGACCGTTTTAAAGCACCCTTACCAAAATCAGAAGGTACAAATTTTCATTCAAGGTCAATAAAACCTAGTCCAATTTTTCCTAACACAACAAATAATAAATTAATCATCAAAAATAATATAATTAAATGGGGAAATTGGAAATTTCATGTGGGTTTTAATACAAGAGCAGGATTAATTATTTCAACAGCTTCAATATTTGATAAAAAAGAAAAAAAATATAGGAGAGTTTTATATAGAGGGCATGTTTCAGAAACATTTGTACCATATATGGACCCCACAGAAGATTGGTATTATAGAACATTTATGGATGTGGGTGAATTTGGGTTTGGAAAATCAGCAGATAGTCTACAACCCCTTATTGATTGTCCAGAAAATGCTAAGTATATTGATGGGTATTTGATTGATGCTTTTGGGATGCCTAATTTGGTTCCTAGGGCTATTTGTATTTTTGAACGTTTTTCTGCTGATGTTGCTTGGAGACATACTGAGATTGGGGTTCCTGGAAAAGTGGTATGATTTTTTTTGATTTTTTTTTAAATTTTTTTGGTTTTTATATAAAAGGTAAAGGTCACTCCGGACAGTATTCTGCATAAGGCAGGGTTGGAGTGGGGGTTTTTTCTTTTTCTTGAAAGATGCGAATAAATCATAGTTAGCTTGTTCCCTCAAAGAGGGAGTAAAGAGAGATGCGCGCTGTCAAGAAACACCCCAATTGATACCTGCACTAGTAGGGTCGAACCCCAAACCTTCTGCTCCACAATCTACATGCAGATGCTCTATCCATTGAGCCACAATCGCTTTTGTTTTGTTTTTTATATGTTTTTAGATAACGTAAGGGTAGGGAAGGTTAGGTGAGAATTGAAATCAAGATTTTGGCTAGAAAATAATACTTATTTTAAAAAAAAAAAGACCGGAATCTCTTTTAGCTAGGATTTTAGTCGTACATTAGTTAGTATTTACATATATTATGAAAAGATAAGGTTATAAAAAGTAGGTACCATCGATTTATAAGTATCGACTTAAGTTTATTAATGACCTATTTTGTTATCATGTAGAGAATGTGCTTGACGAAGCACATAGAGTGTCCGTTTGAGCATTCAGATACACTCAAAGTTGAATGGTCCTAGAAGCTTGTGCTCACCTTAACACAATAGGTAGTTACCTAAGGAAGGCACATAATGGCTTTAGCATGGGTGCTCTTGCTTGCCCAAGCAATGAAATTCCAATTAATGGATTTTAGCGCGAGCAGAGACTCGTTCGAGCTAAAATGTGCTAGTCAAGTTAGATATTTGCTCGTCCGAGCATTATGCTTATCCACTGAATTGATAACATATTTCAATCACCAATACATAACCCACTTTCACATCAACATCTAAGAGTTAGATTATTGAGTCACAACTCAACATGTTTAATCAAACTTTGTTATCTATTTTAAAGAACATTTCTTTATATTTATTTTTTTTGCTTAAGTATTTTATATTAATAATAATTAATAAATCTAACTATTGTTTACGGTTTTAGCTAGTGTTAGTAGTATATATATTATGCATACGATATTATATATGTTTTATACTTCTAATACATGTAAAATTAAATTTAAATTCATTAAGGGTTTAATATATTTATTATTGTGATATTTTACAGATAAGAAATGGAGAGCCAGAAATTACACTTGTTGTAAGGATGATAGCTACTGTTGGAAATTATGACTATATTCTTGATTGGGAGTTCAGGCAAACCGGTTCAATCACTGTTGGGGTATGATCAATTTTTATTTATGTACAATTTTTCATTCTCCAAAAATAGTAAAATACGTTGAAATAACTAGTATAAAATTTGCAAAGAGATTTTTCTACATAAAATTACAGTAATTTTTATTATGATTTTCGCTATTTAAAACTTTACAACCATAGTGCAAAAATACAGTTTCGGTCACAGTCGCGGTAATGGTCGCAAAGCGAATTTCACTGCCAATACGAATGATTTTGTGGTCAATGACTCAATGGCGCCTATACATCAATCACAATAAATTTAAAAACCTTTACAATACGACCGCGATACGGTGATGCAACCTTATTTTTGCACTATGCTTTCAAATAAGAAGACGGTTAATGTCTAGTTACTTGTCAGTGTTTGCAATACATATGAGGTGCTTGTTTTTATTTTGAATACATTATGGATCCTACACTCCGACTCATTTAGCATCATTTGATAATTTGGTCTGTCTCACCAAATTTACTTTATTTTTTAAGATATATAATAATATATCACTTTTTTTAACCTTATCCATATATTTTAACTCTTTATTTATTTTATCCATATAATTATACCAAAATATATATATTTTTTTTGAAAAACACATAATTTTTCTTCTACTAATTCGAAATGACAGGGTAGCTTTTCCAAGTCAATACTCAAAAGTATAGAGTAATTTGTAAGTATATGTTCAATATACATGTAGTTAGAGACAAAACTATCAATAGAGACACTCAATAATGCTTGCTTGTGCTTAGTCGTAAATCTAGATGATATTGTTTTTAAAATAAATAAATTTCAAGAAAAAAAGTCAAAATGGTCCCTAATCAGATTAAAGCAAGTTCAATTTTTTTTAACCTATGACCCGACCCCTAACATTTTATTGTTATTGCAATTTGACCGCCATTAAGATGCGGGTCGACGGGTATTCGAACATTTTATTGTTATAGCAATTTGACCGCCATTTTATTGTTATCGATAAAATTATTTATTGGTTGTTGAATATTTATTATAGAAAATGTGAGTTAACAAGTTAGCTTTTTCAGCTGACTTATAATCATTTACCCACACGTGGTTTGACTTTTTGACTAATCAAAAGCCCAAAAAACAACCAACAAAAAAAATTAATACAAAAGTCATTTACCAAACACACTCTTGTTATTTCTTATAAAGTATATATCCACAAAATCTAATAAAATAACTTTAGGTCGGGTTAACGGGAGTGCTAGAAATGAAGGCAACATCCTACACAACAACGGACAAAATCGTCAAAGATAACGTTTACGGAACAATGGTTGCACCCAATACAATCGCGGTTAACCACGACCACTTCTTAACCTACTATCTCGACCTCGACATTGACGGTGATCGTAACACCTTCATCAAGTCAACGTTACAAACGGAGAAAGTCAACGGGTGTGATCACTCTCCTAGGAAAAGTTATTGGAAGGTTAAGAACCAAATTTTGAAAAGAGAAGCCGATGCAAGAATACGGCTCGGCTCGAAGCCAGCCGAGCTGATGTTTGTGAATCCTATTAAGAAAACTAATGTTGGAAACTTGGTGGGTTACCGGCTAATAACAGGACAACCGGCGTATTCACTGCTTCTTGATGATGATTATCCAGAGAAAAGGACGTCTTATTTGAAGTATGAGATATGGGCTACTCCTTATGATAAGTATGAAAGGTGGGCTGGTGGCTTTTATGCTGATCAAAGCCATGGTGATGACGGCTTAGCCGTATGGACTCAAAGGTTAAGCTTCTCTTCCGAACATTTTTTTCACTTTTTATTTTTTTATTTTTTTTATTTTTCTGATTTTGACCTTTTAATTAGTCTAACAGTGGAAAAATATTTGATAAATAACTAATAAGTCGACTAAAAAGATGGCTTGTGGCATTTTGACGTACATATTCTTTTCTAGTAAACAACCAACATCAAATACTTAAAATATACTCCTTTGTTTTTAATGTTCTTCCCATTTACTTTTTGCACAGTTTTCAAAGTAAACTTTAAGTCTTAATATCTCTAAATACGCATCATAAAAATTCTAATAAATATATAATAAAAAAGTAGACTTTAAGATGAATCTAACGAGACTTCACATGAATATATTTTATCATCTACGTATGTCTTAAAAATCTTAATTAAATTTCTCTCTTCAAAATAGAAAATTAGGAAACGGATGAGTATTAAACATTTCCATAAAAGTTAATTAAAGTCTACATAACAGTATGCATATCAACTAATATTTTTTGCCGATCAACCAACAATTACTTACAAAAAGACTAATTCTCAATAAATTTTTATTCCTAGATAAAAGTCCACCATATATAAGTAATTACTAATTGTTAAATGAGACGGTCTCATGGTGAGACCATTTTTATTGGACTGGCCCAATACACATTTTTTTATCTTAAAGTGAACACATATAACGATAAAGTGATAACTTATAATTTTAAAATAATAATTTTTTATAGTTTTTAGAGTGATTACATATCACCTTAAAACGATCATTTACAATCTTAAAGTAATCAATTAAAGAAATAGACTAATATATTATATATTGACTCATCTCATAGTGAGACGGTCTCATACAAGACGAGCCGATAAGTAATAAGTTTGAAGAGCTTTCATCCTAAATTAATTAATACTACTTTCTATTCAGCCTATTAGTCCCATTTGATTTTTCACACTTGCCGAGACAACATTTTGACCCTTTGTATCTTTAATTGTTTTTAATTAAAAATCATATAAAAAGTAGATATTAATAATCTTTGTATTGAGACGAATCAATTAAGATCCTACATGACTATGTTTTAACTTATAGATTAAGAATAAAATACAAATTAAAAATAATAAGTGAATAGTGAAAAAAATCAACGGGACTAATGGGTAGAATAGCAGGGAGTAATAGATATAGTTTTTCACTAGATCACTCATCCATTTCTTTGAATTTGGTGTATTGTGATTTGATTTAAATCTTCTAAAAAATACTTGCTCCACAATATGCCAAATTTAAATGGATTGAGGAGCACATTAATTAATAATGTTAATTTAAATTATTAATTTTTTTTGTAATGTTTTAACAAATAAATGTTATTGCGCAAACGAATAAATCATTGTAAGGAACCTAAACCTTTTCTCTTATCCAAGTAGTAAAAATTCTCACCAAGAAAACATTGAAATTTTTTCGTTACATATTATATCTTTTTTAATATGGCGATATGATAATTGTGTATTTGTGTGTAAATTTATAAAAGTCATATGACTACAAAAAATGTTTTATGACATAATGACTACGACATCATGACTAGTTATAGGAAATAAAATACTTGTTATTTATTATTTTTATTAAAAGTTGAATATGAAAAAAATAGGTGAATAGCTAGAGCACGGGTAGAAGCAAAAAGTAGCGTTATCTCATTTCAATTTGCACCATCTTTATTTTATTATAATGATCTATATTTATTATAATAAAATAAAGAGGGTGCAAATTGAAATGAGATTATTATTAAATAAAAATGATCTGTATTTTAGATTTTGCTCTCTTTTTTATTTTAGCAATCATCTCACTTTTATTTTTTGGGCTTGTTTTATTCATCTAAAAATAAATAATCAGTAAAAATTAGTTTTAGTCAGCAATAATTAGTTATAATTAATAAAAATCAATTACAATCAATAAAATTAATTAAAATCAGTAAAAATTAGTTATAATTTATAATTAAATACTTATCAGTTTAACCAGTAAATATTAATTTCAATCAGTAAAAATCAATTTTAATGTATAACAATCTATTACAATTAGTAAAAATTAGTTATGATCAGTAAAAGTTATTAGTTGAATCAGTAATAGTCAGATGAACTAAATAGGACCTTAGTCTAATATACAAACTTAATTATTATCTCTACATCTTAACCATTTATTTCTA
Source organism: Amaranthus cruentus (assembly GCA_019425755.1). Lineage (NCBI taxonomy): Eukaryota > Viridiplantae > Streptophyta > Magnoliopsida > Caryophyllales > Amaranthaceae > Amaranthus > Amaranthus cruentus. Next base: position 5,354,729 of record CM033463.1, on the reverse strand, counting down.
TCGTCTATTTATTTTTGTCTAACTCTCCAATTTCAATTTCAATTTTAATTTTCTTTAAATTTAACTCAAAAAACACAATCGGTGTATTTTAAAAGGGAAAAAGGGAATATGAATTATAATGAATGAAGATCAGAGTCGGCCCTAGGTATTTTCGGGTCATAGGCGAAATAACACATTTAGGTCATTTTCCTTTGCAATTTATAACCTATATGAATTTTCTACAACCATTAATTTTACTTTTTTGACATGGGGTCTTGGGCGACGGTCCCTCTTGCCCACCCTGAAGGTCGGCACTAATGATGATTTGAATATGTTGTGTTAAGAAGATTACATTATTGGTGTTTGTGACAGGAATAGAAGAATAGAAAATGAAGATATAGTATTGTGGTATACAATGGGATTTCATCACGTTCCATGCCAAGAAGATTTTCCCATTATGGCAACCTTGCGTAGCAGTTTCGAGCTTCGTCCTACTAACTTTTTCGATAGAAATCCACTTACTCCTTAATCCTTACTCATTATTCTATTTTATTTTATGTAATAATTAATGTCATTCTCTTTTATGATTTGTATTATTAATTTATTATTATATTATATATGATATAATAAGGTTAATAAGATAATGAAAGACATTTTATATATGTCTTTTTATTTTAACATTCAAATGTTCTATTTTCTTTTTTTTTATATACTCATATCAAATATCTCATTTTTTTATATGTACTATTTAAAGTGCATCATACGGGCGGACCTAATGTTGGTGGTGGAGTTGCATATACAACCCAATTAAATAATTCAAAAAAGTAGTTCTTTTAGTTTTAAACCCATGATCTTTTAATAAACATAAATACTTCAATACCACTAGGCTACACACTCACATGTGATAATTTATAATTTTACCTTAATTGGTACTTAATGAGAGTAATTAATGACTATTAAAGGAAGGAAATTTTTACATATTTAGTTTCCTCTAATTGTTGTTTTGTGAATCTTGCCTAATACGATTTTTCTTCCTTCGACAGTCACGACCTAAACAATTACGATTTATGAATTTGATCATTTGGACATTATACTATTATATGTTGTAATTGTTTTGTGAATTTAAATTTCAATATCCTTTGGCCTTTGGGTATCATACATATTAATAAAAATGCTGAAAAATGACAAGTGTCATCATTAGGAAGCCTTGATAAATATAGAATTATTTTAGTGAATGATAGTTGCTTACATGACAATATTTACCTAATTTAGAATTTGATTCTTTAACATTTAAACTAAAATAGGTAAAATATTTATTAATTTACTAAAGCTATTTTATATACCTAACATAGAATTTGATATATTTAATTGAATAAAAAAGTAATTTATTCGATAAATAATTTTTTGAATTAGTGTTTAATTTTTGCTTTAAAAAATCATGTATTCGATAAATTTAAATGAAATTATATTTTATATATACTCATAAATCGTGCATTGCACGAGTTTCTATACTAGTAATATTATGTTAAAGTAAGTTTGATTTGATTTTGGGTATAATTTTATGATAATTGATAAAGTAACTTTGATTTGGGTTGAATTAGTTTTTTTAAATAATGATAAAATCAATTTTATTTGGGTATTATTTGCTTTAATTGTTTATGAATTAGAATTTCAATTTTCTTTAAATAATGATAATTTAAATTCTATTTACTTTCAATTATGATTCATGATAATTCAATTAGAATTAGAATTTGTATTTATGTTTGTTTATTATTTTAGTGATATTGTTATTCATAAATAAAATTAAAAGGCATCATTTTAATTATATCTTTAATTAACTTATAAAGTATCAAGTTGATTTTATAATTTTGTTACGTTGTATTGATTTTAGGATTTATATCTTCGTTTTACTTTATTAATATTATAGTCTTTCAAGTTATGCTTTACTTGTTAATTAGAATCAAGGCAATTTAATTTTATTACGCTTGCAATCCATGTTTTAAATTCTAGGACCGCCACTGACAGCGTATTAATTTACGCATCATCAAAACACTAAAAACTAGTTAAACTGTAACGCGAACATAAAATAGATACCCATGAAAGGGGTAGCCGGTCATAATTAGGTGAAACATGGCAGCATGGGCATTAAAAGTGAGTAGTTTCACACTAGTTGTGATGAACATGATTAATAATACAACACAATGATGAAGATATTCCTATAGATATGCAATTACACCCAAACAACGGGAAACCACGCGTGAAAATCATCCTTAGAAATCGCACTCTTCTGTCTCTCCTTTTGCTCCATTTATTATCACTTCTTCATTCCCTTTCACCATATTAGCGATCCGTTTGGTTAGTGATACTAAATAGCGGTATTGGAAATGATATATAGTGTAAAAATTCATCAAAAGTTTCATATCATTCCCATGGTAATGAAATCTTGATCACAAAAAAGTTTTTTTGTTTAAAAATTTTCATTACCACCTAATACCACATCTCCCAATCGTAATGTATTGGAATGAATTTTATGAAGAAAATGAGTTGATTGTAGTTGGACAAGCATGACCATCAAGGTAACTAAGAAATTTGTCAACGAATATCACACTTGTTTTTCATTCCCATTACTATCATTTATTATCATCTACCAAACGGACCGTAGAAGTACAATTTGAGCATTTATCTATATAATCGATTTTTCCAATTTATACAACTAGTATTTTAAATAATAAAAATTGAATAATTATTTTAAATTTAAAAATAAAAGATATCTTTTAAATAGGAAATTATATTAATATTAGTATTTTAAAAAATAATTTAAATAAAATTTTAAATTATTTCCATTTTTATTGTCGAAATCTATGCAATTGGTACATAGATTAGAAAAACACTGTATAAAAATATATACTTCCTTTTGTTTTTTTTAACACTATTAATCAATAAAAATATTAGAGCTTTGAAGTACAATTTTAACATTTATCTATATCCATTAATTTTCTAACATATGCATTAAGTGTTTTAAACAATAAATTTGATATTTATTTAAATTTAACAGAAGATATCTTCTAAAATAAATAAATATAATAGAGTAATATTTGAGAAAATTTATAAATAAAAATTCAAATTTTATCCACTCTCATAGTCATCTAAACCTATACAACTGGTGCATAGGTTAGAAAAACAGTATGAAATATATACTTACTTTTGTTTTCTAACACTATTTATCAATCATTCTTAGTTTATATTTTATTGTCAAATTATAACTTAAAATATAGTCAAGTGAAATATCTTATTTAATTTGTCTTAATGTAATTATATTTATATTAGCTTTTTATAATTTTAAAACAAGTAAAATTACTAATATTCAGAATTAAAATAATGGATCGCAATTGTTTTCTAACTTAATACAGCAATTGATTAAAATATGACGGAGCATTAAAATTTATAAATATCATCACTAATTTAACGTATAAGATCCTACATGAATATATTTTAACTTCTTCATATCCATATAACATACCTGCTTTTTTCGGAAATATTGCTAAAATACGATTATTAAAATATTATCGGTCAAGCTTATTTTATACATTGCGGCTAATATGTAAGGAAAAATAAAGTCAAATAGGATCTTATCTGAATCATCTAATCACATATTTTTATGATATTAACTTTTTATAATTTTTAATAATCCATAAACCAATACATAAATAATCACAAAAAAAACGCATTAAATCGTATAAAGCAGGTCAAATATAATAAGTATTTCTATAATAAAACGGAGAAAGTAGTAAACGTAACCAACAATATGAAATATTTCTTTTTCTATAACTGATATTTCTGAGTTTGGGGTTACTATTAATAGTTGTAAATGTCTTATTAATGACTTTATATCTTGTTCATTTTCTTTTGTATCTAGAAATGAAAGATTATCCTTCTTTCATCCAACCAATTATTTTGAATGAAATAAAAATGAATACAAATTGTTGTGAGAGACGGTCTTTCCGAGAAACGCATTAGATTTATGGGCTAAATAGCTCAATTAATACAAATTAAAGAGAAAATAAGAATGCGGGTTTTTTTTGTTTTGATGTCCGTTGAAGTGCCCATGTGTTACTCACATGTGAGTTGTCCCACATCAGAGAAAGAGAAGAGTATGCATCACTTTATATACTCAAGGAGTAACTCCTACTATTACCAATTGGTTTTAGTAGTGAATCTTCTTTGGGTTTATAAGTGGACTACTTCTTCTCCTCCTTATTTGGGTTGCCCAGGTCCATTTTCTAAATTCTATTTTAAAAGACGGTCTCTCACAAGACTAACCGAAAAATGAAATATTTCATCATGAACGAAAGTACTCTTGTTACATGCATGCCTTTTCACTATAATTTATTCTTCTTCCATGCCTTTAAACTGCAGTTTGCAAAAATCAATAACGCCTAGCAGGCCAATATACCTTTTTATTAACACCCTTTTTGCTCCTTATATATACATCATCTTTTGTTACTTAGTCTCAAAACAATCAGAATTCATCAAGATTTAAAAAAAATAAATTGGAATGGGGAGTCTATCAGCAATTAGCAATGGAGAAAATAATAATGGGTGTCTTGAGAATTCTATTTATAGTAATGGATTAATTGGGAAAGTTCAATCTGGATTTGGAGGTGATCATCAACTTCAAAGAAAAAGTTGTTGGTATGAAGAGGAAATTGAGGATAACCTAAGATGGTCATTTGCTCTTAATAGGTAATTCGTCTCATTGATTTTTAATAGTCGCTATATTTTTATTTTTCACGCTATTCAATGCACGATTTTGATATTTAATATCTCTAATTTCATATGGTAAAAATTTTTAAAAAGTTAATATTAAGAAAATACACATTAAAACGAATTAAACAAGATCCCACTTGACTATGTTTTATATTATACATAGAGAACTATATATTAAATAAGATCAATTGGTGAACAATAGTTGTTACAAAGTTGCTACTTTAGGAGAGCGAAATTTAAATTTAATTTTTGAAATATATATTAAAAGGTAAGTGTATAAATGGAAAAAAATAATTGAAAAAAATGGAAAAAAAATTATATATTAAAGGGTAAGTGTATAAATGTTATTAAATTACATTAGATATATGAAAGATTTATTACATAAAATAAAAAGTAATTACGTTAGGCACTAAAAATAATTGTAATTTTTATGATTGAACTGCAAATTTAATAATGTTATTAAATTTTATTAAACAAAAAATCGAATCACTTAAAATTAATTAGTACGTGTAGCATGTTTTATCTTGAGGCTTATCTCACTTTTAGCAAATACTCCCTCCGTTCTTTTATGTTTGTCCACCTTATTATAACGGGTAGTTTCAAATAATTGTCCACTTTAAAATACTTTTCATTTTTGAAAATCTTTTTTTTCAAATATACCTTCATAATCCCTTTCATTTTCCACAAATATAATTCCTCTACGTTAATGAAAATGATAAGATTCTTTTTTTTTCTTATTTTATCTTTAATTTAAACATTTTCTCTCTCGTAATACAAATACAATCATTACTTCACACTACTATTTAATTAAAATAATAACCATTTACTACAAAGATTTCACTTTTCTTAATAAATATGAAAAAACCAAATACTACAAACTTTTAAGAAATTACTATTTTTTGTGTGTCGAGAATTTGAATTGGATTCTATGTAAAAAACATTTTAAGGAAGGATAGAAGTTTCATTAATAAAGGAAAATGCCTTTTCACTTTTGGATAGGGTGACATAAAAAGAATAATATCTCCACTTTTAAGCTACTTTATAATCCGGAGAATGTTCTTCCTTTTTTAGTTGTGACTTGTATTTTAATATTTAATTAAATAACATGTTTACATTTATTCATAATTTTGTCAAACAAAAGCTAGACAATTAAATTAGGCATCTAATTAATAATGTTTTCCTTTAATTAGTCAACTCTTTTGTTCAAATTATTAAGCTTCTAAATAATAACATGATTTTCTAGATGCATGGATACATTGTATATGATGGTATTGTATCATTTGTATGATAACTTTACCTTTCTCATAAAAAAAAAATACATATATGTTTTGTTATCAACAATATAATGTCCATTTGATTTTGTTATGACAAATAATATATTCCTCTATTTCATTGAATTATTTCGGTTATTAAAAACCTTTTTAGCCTCTAACATATAATAAAGAGGAGAGTTGATCATTGCACACAAAATTAATAAGGTTTCATTGTAAAATTAATAAGGTTTCATTGTAAAATTTATTGCAAATATGTTTTATTTTTGGATCATGATTAGTAGTGATGGATGTTTGTATGTACACTCCAATGAAATTTATCGGTCGTTATAAAAATAAAATTACATATTATCAAAAAGAGTTTAATTTTTAAATTAGATGTTTGTGTTTAAATTTCAACCCTTATTATTATATAAAAAATAATATTAACCCCTCTAACTTAAAGTTCAATATTCCATATCAACCATATATTCATTGAAGATTATAAACATAAATACATTATTATCAAAGACGGTCTTTTTTTAGAGACGTATTAGATATATAAGCTAAATAGCCTAATTAATTAATACGAATTAAAGAAAAAATAAAATTGTAAACTTCTTGTTTTTAGATTGTCCTTTTAAAAGACAGTCTCTCATTAGAGTAACCGCATGATGATACATTTCTTCCAGGATATTGCATACAGGAGTCACTCAGTACCAAGATATTCAACTTTTGGACACAAAGCCCTTTGGGAAGGTTGTTTATTCCTACATTAATTAATTTCTTACGCCACATTTAATAATATTAAATTATCAACTCGTTTTTATGAGACCGTTTCACCATAATCAGATGAGCTCAAAAAAGCCTTTTTTTAAATAAAAAAAGGAAATTTGTTAATTAGTTCGCATTAATTTCATAAAACTGTTTTTCAATCTTTTTTAATTTTAAACAATTATAATTTCCGACAGCTCAATATAAGCCGTCTCATTGTGAAACGGTTTTAACAATGAATTAATGTTAAACTATTGCTTGTATCCTTAAACATATTATTGATGGATTTATATATGGCACTTGCAGGCTTTAGTTATTGATGGAAAGCTCCAAAGTGCTGAAATTGATGAATTTATCTACCATGAATGTCTTGTGCACCCACCATTGCTTCATCATCCTAAGTAATTTCTCTATTTTTTTAGACGCTGTTTTGAGAGACCGTCTTTTATAAAGACGGCTCTTATAAGCCCAACCCAATTTATATTTAGAGTTGCAACAATATATATTTAGAATTGAACTGGGCTTTTGAGAGCCGTCTTTACAAAAGACGGTCTCAAGTAAGAATTTTTGGTTTTTTTTTTGAAAACCAAGTAATTCCTCTACTTTTTTGTGCATCAAAATGTAAAATAAAAGTAACCACTTTTTACTTTAATTACCTAATTATTTTTGTAAATTAATGACAGTCCCAAATCTATCTTTATAATGGGTGGAGGTGAAGGTTCAACTGCAAGAGAAATTCTTAGGCATAAAACTGTTGACAAGGTTGTCATGTGTGATATTGATAAGGTATTTTATTTAAACTTTCACAATCTGATTTATTATACATATCGTAATTACGTTATTTTTCTAATTGATTACTTTAAAATTATAAGTGATTACTTTTACATGTTGATGATATATGGACCAGCTAAATATAGATATTCTCACCATTAGACATCTTATTTGAAAATTTGTGTATTAAAAAATAGGAAAAATTGACATTAATAATCTAACCTTTTGCTCATCCGCTGTGAATAATCCAACCTTTTGATTATTTTTTAATAATCTAATGTTTGCCCTTAGTTCTCTATCAATAATCCAACCTTTATTTTAGTTTGCTAGCAGCATACCCTATTATTACCTATTATTAGTAATAGAGTATGTTATGGGCAAATTTTTTACAAAGGTTAGATTATTAGAAAATAATTCAAATGTGAGATTATTTATAACGGAGGAGTGAAAAGTTGGATTATTAATGTCAATTTTTCCTAAAAAATATGATATGATTGACTCATAATTATTTATTTCCAAATTTTGTACAGGAAGTTGTTGATTTTTGCAAGTCTTACTTGGTTGTGAATAAGGAGGCCTTTAATGATCCCAGGCTTGAGCTAATCATAAATGATGCTAGGTACAATTTTCATATCAGGTGCTCTTTTGAGAGACTGTCTTTTGTAAAGACGACTCTCAAAAGTCCAGTCCAAATCTATATTTAGAGTGTAACAATATATATTTAGAATTGGACTGGGATTTTGAGAGCCGTCTTTACAATAGACAGTCTCAAGTAAGAATTTGTGTTTTGATATCTCCTTGATTCCTTCCATGGTCAAGAAGCCAATTCAAACAACACAAATTGTTGTGAGAAACGGTTTCTCTGAAAGACGTATTAGATATATGAGCTAAATAGCCCAATTAATACAAATTAAAGAGAAAATAAGAATGTTAGCTTCGTGTTCAAATAAAAGGTTAAACTGATAGTAGTAACCTCATAATACGTTATAGTCTATAACTATTACATCCTTTCACACGAGTGTTCTTTAGGCTATATGTATGGATGTAACATTAGTCTTTTCATATCTGGCGCTAAATATTCAACTTGAAATAAGAGATACATAAAATCAAACCCGAGACTTTTATCGGGTTGACTTCTAATAAAATCTTATTATTATATATTATATACTCTATCATTCACATTTTCTCAATAAAATGATGTTTTATAAACAGGGCCGAGCTGCAAAGCAGAGTAGAAAAGTATGATGTGATCATAGGAGACCTGGCTGATCCACTGGAAGGCGGTCCATGTTATAAGCTTTATACCAAATCATTCTATGAAAATGTTGTTAAGCCCAAACTTACCAATAATGGTGTCTTTGTCACTCAGGTATAACATTATTACGAATTCTTGCTGTAGACCGTCTATAACATAGACGGGTAAATATAGGTCGGCCCATTTGTTGAATGAATAATTGAATAGTCATATCAGCCATTGGGATGGACAATTGAGACGGTTTCTCAGGAGACCTTCTATAACATTATATCAATATTGTATAACTTAAATAGATGAGTTCCACTTACGACAAAATCTAAGGGAAATATATGAAATTTTATCCTTGTTATACACTTGTTAATCATTAGCGATGTAAAGATTTTTTTTCCTGATTAACCCTTTTTAGTGAACAGCATCTACAACTTCACGTAAATAAAATAATATTAAATAAAATAATATTAAATATATATGAAATAATAAATTATTTTATTACTGTTCATTATAATTCAAATTATTCAAATTTTATGCTTTAAATAATTATTCATGGCTCAATTAACAACCTTTTTACAGGCTGGACCTGCAGGAATTTTCAGCCATACTGAAGTTTTCTCTAGTATTTACAATACGCTTAAGCAAGTCTTTAAATGTATGAACAATTTCTCCATATTAATTTTAAGAATTATTATTATTATTATTTTTTTATAATTTATTGAAAATTATATATTTTTCTTGTATAAATTTTACAGATGTTGTTGCTTACTCGGCTCATGTTCCTTCCTATGCTGACACTTGGGGTTGGGTCATGGTAAGATTTTTCACAAAAACTTGCGTAAGACCGTCCTATTCTAAGACTATAATTGGGCCAGCACATTGCAGGCGTGTGTAGCACACGTGCCCTCCAGATTCAATTTTTTGTTTTTTTCATTTTCTGGGCATTTTTCAATTTGGACCTTAAATGTATCAATTTTGAACTTAAAGGTATCAATTTCAACGTAAAGTAATACTTAAACACATCAATTAAAACAAATTTCAATTTGAACCTATAAGTGATTAATTGTGGCGTTAAACTGATCAATTTCCTTCTAAATTGAAATTGATATCTTTAAGGTCAAAATTGATACTTTTAAGAGTAAAATTGAAAAATGCCCAGAAAATAAAAAAGAAGAGAGAAAGTGCAATGGACTGGAATATTGGGCCGTCTTAGAATAAGACGGTCTCTCCCAAGACCACCTGAAGATTTTTCCTTTTTCTTTTATGATTCATTTGCAGGGCTGGGCCTGGCCTATGCCCAAGGCCCACTTATAAAAGAATTTATACATATTCCAGTTTTTATTGTGAACTATATAGTGCGCTCTGTTGTCATATACAAATTCTTACTTGAGACCGTCTATACAATGAACGTTTCAAGTTTGGAAGCTGACCCAATTTATAAATTAAAAAAAACCTAATTGGTGGTTTTGTAAGTTAAAAGAGAGATATGGACTGGGCTCTTGAGAGAGGTCTATACTATAGACAGTCTCTCAAGAGAGGGTCTGGTTGTCATAAAGAAACAACACAAATTTTCATAATGGGTCAATCCATTAAAGCTTATTGCCTACATTTACTTTATATTTTCCTTAATGGGCCAATTCAATTAGAAATAGTCTCTCAAAGAGATCGTCTCTCACAAGAATTTGTGTAATATAAATTGATAGAGATTTTCTTGTATAAGTCCATCTTATTATGAGATGAACCCATATAATCTGTTTATTTCTGTAAGTAATTAAGTAATCATTATAACACTCTACATATATACATAAGTCAGCCTAATACAAATGGTCTCACCATATGACCGTCTCATTTAAAATTTATGCAAGTTGATCGATTAATTACATGTATTGACTTTTTAATTTCAGTATAAAGGTGGGTGGAATATTCATCACTATATGTATTCAATCAAGTCAACAATTATTTGTGTTATAAGTCACATAAATCAATATTAATAAAGTTCTTTTTATCAAATGGCTCGGTTTATTGTTTAGACAGACCCAAACCTAGATTTTTTATGAATCCTAAGTCCTTACAAATATACTTACCTTAATTCACAGGGATCAGACTCTGAACTAATGTTAAAATCTGAAGAATTTGATCTTAGAATGAAGCTGAGGATGAATGGTGAGAACAGATTTTTGGATGGCACAACTTTCCTTTCTACATCAACATTGTGCAAAACTGTTCGGAAATCGTAAGTATTTTACCTTTGATTTGCATTACTTTATTACTTTCTCGGTCTAGTATATTTTTGGGCCCCAGCACAAAAGATAAAAAGACCCTGAAACGTTATAAATAATAGGAAAAATTACTATGAATAATACAACCTGTTGTTAATTTTCATACAATAATACGAACTTTTGATTAACCATGAATAATACCAACTTTTGGGGCGGTTTTTTCCTAGAATAATACCAACTTTAGTTTATTAACTAATTTACTAAATTTTTTTGTCATATAATCACCTATAGTTTGATTTTTAACATATTAAGTATATTGTAGGGAAACACCCCATAAGTTGGTATTATTCATGGTTAATCAAAAGTTGGTATTATTGTAGTGAAATAAGTAAAAAGTAGTATTATTCCTGGTAATTTTTCCTAAATAATATAATATTCTATATTGTTGATATTTTAACTATTAATTTTGTCCTACTAACTCATAGATTACTTAGCAAAAAAATGTTACTTATATCAAAATTTAAGTTAATATCAACCTTGTACATGAAAAAATATATTTTGGCCCTAAAAAATTTAGGCCCTAAGCAATAGCACGCTTTAACTTTAATAATCGAAGGCCACATGTACCACCCGTCCTTTTAATTTTGCGGCAATCTAAATCTCACTACAAGAGCTTTTATGTATTACGTAGCAAAATCAAAGATACTCGTCTTTCTAACTGGTTATGAGTAGCATGTACGTATGTGTTCTAATATTTCATCTTCATTTAACAGGTTGGATAATGAGACTCATGTATACACTGAAGGATGTGCAAGGTTTATACATGGCCATGGTAAACTCAACTAGGGACTCATTTTATGGTCCGTTTGGTACATGGTGTTAAAAAATAGTAATAGTAATGAAATATTAAATGACGGAGAGTTTAGCTGAAACTTGTATTAGTGTGTTTAGGATATGCTGAAAAACTGAGAGTTATGAGTTGGTCTAGTAGTTGAAGACTTTTTTTACAAGGGTTTAATTCTCAACGGCGGAAGAAAAAATTTATCATCATTTTCCCCTACCATATGTTTTTTTTTCTTTTGTTTAGTTTTCAAGAAAAGATATATATTTGTTTTAGTATTATTTGTTAAGTGTTGGAATATAATACTACAAGGTTATAGTTTCCTAGGGAACTTTGAAGGTAGATGTATTCCAAGACTAGAGAACCTTTAATCATGTTTAGTGCCTTGCTTTTATATGATGATAATATATAGCATGCTCCTAAAAAAATTGTTCTTCCTTGCATATATAATTTAGTATTTTTTCATGTTATTTTGGAAGAAAAAGATAGATTATAATTTATAACGTTAGAAAAAAGATGTCAAAAAGAACACAAATAAGATATTTAGTGAAGATATTTGCAATCTGATATAAAGTCACGGAACAAAAAAAGCACAAACTTTGCATTGTTGGAGTTTTTATGAACAAAATGAGTATTCATTTCAGTATATTTAGTGCATTAATAATAAATTAAATTTCCAGATAAATATATGTAGCACTTACATTATCACAACAAACAAATATTTAGATATGGTGGGTTGCTCCTAGAGGACCAATAAATCAAGTTATCACCGCCGAGACACCATAAACAGAAAACAAAATTTAGAGGAAAATACAAAACAGCTAGTCTCCTGAGAGACCGTTTTTTTGAGAGAAGTCTCTCAGGCACAATTCATTAAAGTTTATTGCCTATATTTATGTTGAACATTTAGTGTCTAATAATCCTGCGTTTTATAATCACTAAGTACTACTAAAGTAGTGGGACAATATGTATTAATATACTAGGTCCAAAAGGTATTTAAAAGACAAAAGGTATTTAAAAGATAGGACAAAATGGAAAAGGGAATAACCAAGTCAGCCTAAAACGCCGACTCGGCGATTCCCTTTTTGGAGTTAAAGCCGACTCGGCTTTAGCTTCTGGAAAGTTGGGTTTTGTCCAGAAGGAAAAGCCGAGTCGGCTTTCCTTGGTGTAGGACTGATCGCCGAGTCGGCGATTCCTGCTGGAAATGACCGTTGGTCTTTTTCCCGTTTTCTTGAAGTTAATGCCTTGGATCCTTTCGCTTATACTCTTGATTTCTGGAGTTACAAAGGAGTATTATGCTTAATAATGCCCATGAATGCCATGAATTTATTGTATTGATTGATGATCATCAATTGAGTTATCAATGGTGATTAATTGGGCCATGACCCTTTGCTATGCTCTTGTAGTATAAATAGGGGTCTTTGGTGATGAGTTGAACACACCCAATTTCTGAATTCTTCTACTCATTTCTCACATTTGCTTGTGCTTTATCAAGAGAGTAATTAACTCTTGCCTAAGGCTTCCATTTCTTATAATTCTCAAACACATTGTTGTTAAGTGGTATACTCTAAGTACTAAGAGTATATTGTGTTGTTTGTATCTCGTTGTGAATTTCCGTTCATCAACCCAAGTACCTTTGTGGGGGAAATATCACAAAAGGAAAGTGATCACACGCCTACAACAAGTATCAAACTTCCGGGTAACGGTTGTCGTTACAAACTAATCTTCAAATTCATTTAGCATTGTTATTGTAATTTCATTTTGTCATCAACAAAGGAATAATATATAAATTCCCATTTGTAATTTATATATTTGCATTATATATTCGTAATAATCTTTTGTGATATTCTTCTTTGGGATGGCAACCATGAAAGATTTTACTTCTAACTTTGCTAAGTTGGAAAAGTTTGTCGGTGTCGATTTTCGACGTTGGCAAAAGAAGATGATGTTCCTCCTTACTACTTTGAACGTGGCCTACGTGATAAGTTCCCCTAAGCCGGAGGAGCCGGAAAATGAAATCCTTGAGCAAACAAGGAAGAGGAGTAAGTGGGAAAATGATGATTTCATTTGCCGGGGCCATATTCTAAATGGAATGCAAGATTCAATATTTGACATCTACCAATACCATGAGTCCGCTAAGGAATTATGGGATGCTTTGGAGAACAAATACATGGCGGAGGATGCAAGTTCCAAAAAGTTTCTTGTAAGTAACTTTAATTCTTATAAGATGGTAGAAGATCGCCCTATAATTGATCAATTTCATGAATCACAAAGAATGCATGCCAACCTTAAATTACATAAAATTGAAATAAATGAAGTTTTTCTTGTTTCAAGCATTATAGACAAGTTGTCTCCCTCATGGAGGGATGTTAGACATGCTTTAAAGCATAAAAGAGAGGAGATTACACTCTCCGATCTTGGGTAACACATTGTTGTTGAGTCTAGCATACAGATTCATGAGAATCGGAAGGATGAGAATTCTAATATTGGAACCATAAACATGGTTGCGAAAGGGAAACCATCCCGTTCCGGAGATAAAAGGAAGAGAGTTGATTCTTCAAAGGGGAAGGCCGTTGTTTCTAACACCGAAAAAGTGTGTTGGGAATGTGGCAAGCCCGGACACCGAAAGAAAATTTTCTTTGTTCTCAAGAACAAGCAAAAGAAGACAAAGGGGAGTGGTCAAGCTTCTACAAGCAAAGGACCTTCCACTCAAGGTAATCTTGCAATTTTGAATGAAAATTCTTCTATGAATCTTTCTTCAATGAATACTAATTTTAGTGCTATGCAGGATGATTCTTTGTATTGGTGGATCGATTCGGGGGCATCGAGACATGAAACAACCGCCGGATACGCACCACAATCAAATGGTGTGGCGGAAAGGAAAAACCGTACTCTACAAGAGATGGTTAATTCCATGTTATCCTACTCGGGTTTGAGTGATGGATTTTGGGGTGAAGCAATGTTGACGGCTTGTCACATTCTTAACCGAGTTCCAATGAGAACGAATAAGGAGACTCCTTATGAGCTTTGGTACAAAAAGAAACCAAACTTAAGCTACCTTAAGGTTTGGGGTTGTAGGGCTATTGTGAGATTGCCCGGAAACAAAAGAAAGAAGCTCGGTGAGCGCGGAATTGAATGCATTTTTATAGGTTATGCTATTCATAACAAAACTTATAAGTTCTATGTTATAGAACAAAATGACTATATGTCGATTCATTCGATCATAGAGTCAAGAGATGCAATTTTTGATGAAAATAGATTTTCATCATTGAGTAGACAAAGAAATCTACAAGTTTGTACCAATGACAATGTTGATGATAATCAACAAGGTTCACCTTTAGGTGTTGATGAAAATCAACAACTAGATGAACGAGAATTAGTTGATCCTATTCCCAAAAAGAGTAAGAGACAACGGAAAGCTAAAAGCTTTGGCCCGGACTTCCAAGTATACTTGGTTGAAGGTACTAGAAATGAAGTATCTTCTAGTGTTCCATATTTATTTAATATGGAAGGTGACCCATTGACTTATAGTGATGCTATGGCATCACATGATAGCGCCTTTTGGAAAGAAGCTATTGATGATGAGATGCAATCCATCATGGGTAATAACAATTGGGTGTTAGTGGATCTTCCTCCTACTTGTAAACCAATAGGTTGCAAGTGAATTTTTCGAAAGAAAATGAAAATTGATGGTACTATTAACAAGTTCAAGGCCCGGTTAGTGGCACAAGGCTTTAGACAAAAGCTTGGTATCGATCATTTCGATATATATGCATCAGTTGCAAGAATAACCACTATTCGGTTATTAGTAGCTTTAGCTACGGTCTATCATCTAGAAATACATCAAATGGATGTTAAAACCGCATTTCTGTATGGGTAGTTAGATGAGGAGGTATATATGAAACAACCCGAAGGGTTTGTTTTGAAAGGACATGAGCAAAAGGTGTGCAAACTTGTTAAGTCCTTATATGGGCTCAAACAAGCACCTAAGCAATGGCATCAAAAATTTGATGAAACGATTTTGTCCTTTGGATTCAAATTGAATCAAGCCGATAAGTGCGTTTATAGCAAGTTTGATAGCCATGGTAATGGAGTTATCATTTGTCTATATGTAGATGACATGCTCATCTTTGGTACTAGTTTAGTACAAGTCCAAAAGACAAAAGAATTTTTGTCTAGATCCTTCCAGATGAAGGATATGGGGGAGGCTGATGTGATTTTAGGTATTAAGATCATGAGACAAGGTAATCGTATTAAGTTAAGTCAAGCTCACTATGTTGAGAAGATACTTAAACGATTTAGTATGCTTGATAAAGCACCGGTCTCTACTCCCATGGAACCGGGTATGAAATTTGCTAAACATACCGGTCAACCAATTTCTCAATTGGAATATTCAAAGGTCATAGGATCCTTGATGTATGCCATGACCTGTACTAGGCCAGACATAGCTTTTGCGGTTGGTAAACTTAGTAGATTTACAAGCAACCCGGGTCCCCATCATTGGATGGCGATAAGAAGAGTATTAAGATACTTGTTGCGTACCAAGGATTATGGTATTGCGTATAGCGGTGAACCTCCTATTTTAGAAGGTTATTCCGATGCTAGTTGGATCACTAATGAAGAGGATAACTCTTCTACGAGTGGTTGGGTGTTTGTTTATGGGTGAGGTGCCATTTCATGGTCCTCTAAGAAACAAACATGCATAGCCGACTCTACGATGTCAGCTGAGTTTATAGCTCTTGCTTCTGCATCTAGCGAAGCGGAGTGGTTGAGGAATCTCATGTTTGAGATACCTCTGTTGCCTAAGCCAATTTCACCGGTGGCGATTCATGCAGATTGCATGTCGGCTTTAGGTAGGGCTTATAGTCAAGTGTATAATGGTAAGTCTCGTCATATTGCTCTTAGGCATAGCCTAGTGCAAGGACTTATCATTAACGGGGTCATAACTTTTGACTATGTGAACACTAAGTTCAATATGGCGGATTCGTTTACGAAAGCCATGAGTAGGGATTCAATTGAACAAGCTTCAATTGCAATCGGTTTATGTCAATAAGATCATTTGGGAAAACCCAATTCACGCATGAGTAACATCGTGTCTGAATTCAATGTGGTAAAGTCCTTTTGATCTTTGTAAGCAACGAGTTTAAATGACCCGTCGTTGCTTTGCACCGTGATGAAAAAGGTAGTCATCCATTAAAGTTCTCAAGATCAAGGGTTGAAGAGCTCTTGGTGTTATATCCGCATCACGGGGATATGTTTTATACGTATTGAGAACCTACCTATATAAGTTTGAAGTGTGGCCGCTTCAAGTAGTCGAGATTGGCATACTGACTATGATAAACTTATGAATAAGATACGGACACGGCCTTATAATGTGTCAGGTTAATAACTTTGTGTTATTTGTTTTATGCGTACATCATCTTCAAGTGATTGGAAGGGTCATTTGATTCAAACCCGTATGGAAATCAATTCTGGCTCGATCACTTGTGAAGTGTGTAGTACTAGGCGATAATTCAATCCGAATGGATATTAGCGTTGATGCATGGAATGTATTATAAGTTATGTTTGGTAAATGAGAGGCTTATTATACCCAAAATGGGGGAGGATTGTTGAACATTTAGTGTCTAATAATCCTGCGTTTTATAATCACTAAGTACTACTAAAGTAGTGGGACAATATGTATTAATATACTAGGTCCAAAAGGTATTTAAAAGACAAAAGGTATTTAAAAGATAGGACAAAACGGAAAAGGGAATAACCAAGTCAGCCTAAAACGCCGACTCGGCGATTCCCTTTTTGGAGCTAAAGCCGACTCGGCTTTAGCTTCTGGAAAGTCTGGTTTTGTCCAGAAGGAAAAGTCGAGTCGGCTTTCCTTAGTGTAGGACTGATCGCCGAGTCGGCGATTCCTGCTAGAAATGACCGTTGGTCTTTTTTCCGTTTTCTTGAAGTTAATGCCTTGGATCCTTTCACTTATACTCTTGATTTCTGGAGTTACAAAGGAGTATTATGCTTAATAATGCCATGAATTTATGGTTTTGATTGATGATCATCAATTGAGTTATCAATGGTGATTAATTGGGCCATGACCCTTTGCTATCTTGTAGTATAAATAGGGGTCTTTGGTGATGAGTTGAACACACCCAATTTCTGAATTCTTCTACTCATTTCTCACATTTGCTTGTGCTTTGTCAAGAGAGTAATTAACTCTTGCCTAAGGCTTCCATTTCTTATAATTCTCAAACACATTGTTGTTAAGTGGTATACTCTAAGTACTAAGAGTATATTGTGTTGTTTGTATCTCGTTGTGAATTTCCGTTCATCAACCCAAGTACCTTTGTGGGGGAAATATCACAAAAGGAAAGTGATCACACGCCTACAACAAGTATCAAGCTTCCGGGTAACGGTTGTCGTTACAAACTAATCTTCAAATTCATTTAGCATTGTTATTGTAATTTCATTTTGTCATCAACAAAGAAATAATATATAAATTCCCATTTGTAATTTATATATTTGCATTATATATTCGTAATAATTTACACTCTACATTTTTCCTAATGGGTCAACCCAACTAGAGATGGTCTCTCACAAGTATTTGTGAATACAAAATTTAAAGTCGTTGGAACTTGGAAGGACTAATTCACTTGTTCGGGCCACTAGTTCAAATCCAGTTTGCCGACCGGTTCGGTTTTTGGAGTGGTTCGAGCCAAGACGAATTAGTGGTTTAGGCTTGGTTCAAGCTATCATCATTTCTAGAATCATATATTAGTGGCTCAACGGATAGAGCATCTGTATGTGGAGCAAAAGGTTTGGGGTTCAACCCCTACTGGGCACAGGTATCAATTGGGGGGTTTCTTGACTGCGTCCATCTCTCTTTACTTTATTTTTGGAGGAACGGATATGATTTGCCCGTATCTTTTAGGAAAAAAAACCCTCCACCCGAACCTCCTTGTGCGGGATACTGGGAGTGGCCATTAGTTTATTATTAGATAATTAAACAAATATAATTATTTGGACTTTCATTATAATATAATTAAAATTAACCAAGTTTAAAGAAGAAGTGAGTCAACATTATGTTTGAGATCCAATTTAATTAATTAATCTTAGTACAACTAACACGTCTCTACTAAACAATTTTCCAATATTTTCGCTAAGACTCACACGTTTTTCTATTTTAGTCGCACATTTAAGTTGTAAAGTAATTAATTGCCTTGAAATAATAGTATTTTATCTTGGTAAAATTAAGTCTAAAATTAAGATTAAAAGTAGGTGATAGAGTCTATTAATAATGAATAAGAAAATAATATGAAATATATAAAAGAGACAATTCAAAATAAGAGAGGGTAGAATATTCTCTAAAAAGTTACATAATTCCTTAATCCTTAAAGATGTACCACACTACTACTACTCACGTCCCTTTAAATCATTATCAAAGATAATATTTTTTTTTTCGAAAATGTGAATATTTGATAGTAATAAATAAATGAATATACTTCATTAATTGAGGATGAAATTGAAAGATAATTTATGCGTTCTCTAATGTTTTTAAGTAGAAAGAATTTTAATTTATGTTTTTGGCACATATTTAGAAGATAAAATATGTTCATGTCATCATGTGTACTTTTGTTAGATTCGTGTTAATGTATACTCTTTTATTATGAATTTTTTTAAAAAAATTTATTATATGTATTTAGAGATATCGAGGTTTAAAATTTACATTGAAATAAAATTGTATAAAAAATAAATAAGAAGAACAAAAAGAACCGGGAGGAGTAGTTAAAAAATATAAAATATTTTAAAATAAGTGATACTCCCTTCTTCTCAAAATTACAGCCCCATTTGCGTTTTGTTGATTTTTTAAAACTTTTATTTTTTGTTTGTTTGTGATATGAGTATAATGAAAGGTTTACATTAGGAGAGAATGAGAAAAAGTGAAATATATGGTTGAAATTGTGTTTTAATGATAGGTATTAGAAAATGGATTCATATCCCATATAAAATTTTGAGACAATTCAAAATTAAAATTATATCTAATATTATGAAACAGTATGTCATTGTCTAAATTCAAAAATGATGCAATATTAATAAAAATAGATTAAAATAACAAATTATTTTAAATGACCGGAATAAAGAGAGTATTAAGGATAGACATGAGTTGGCTCAGGTCTAGATTCAAATTCAAACCCCATTTTTTTTGGGCACAACACAGATCCAAATCCATAGGGTTTGGATTTGGGTTTTTAAAGCTCTTTTTTTATTACTTTTTTGTAAAAAGTTACAAAAAATTATATTGTGCAATTTTCTTCCATTTGTATAAAATTATTTAAACATATTCACCTACAAGCTACAAATACAAGCCGTTCAATTCTAATATTGTAATACTAATTGAGCGACCAAGTATATTAAGTTTTCCAACAAATACTATCACATTTCAACTACAAATACAAGCCGTTCAATTTTTATTGTACAAATACCGAATAAATAAGTTCTAAAAACGAAATATTCAACAAGCCTTTTGATTTTTATTGTACAAATTACAATGACCAAATTTCAAATCACATTAATTGATAAAGTTTTATTTTTAAATCGCTCAATTTCTAAAATATAACAAACTTTTAAATCAAACAAACAAACATAAATAGTAGTTTTTATAAATTTTAAAAAAATAAATACAAAAGTGTCTATGTGTAAAATCTAGGTCAAATCTAGATCTCAAAAATTTTAACCAAAACGCGGAAATAGACCCCTTAGATCTAGACACTTAGATCATAGACCTAGTTTCGACGGTCTAAACCCTTATCGGCCCGTTTGGTTAGTGGTACCAAATGATGCTAATGAGAATGACTTAGGACATGCATGTAATAGGTGTAAATATTTAAGGGAGTAAAAAAAGTCAAAGTAAGAAAATATTTTTGTTTCCAAATTTTCATTAACATCTAATACCAACTCATGGTAATGAAATTTTGATCACGAAAAAATATTTTTGTTTACAAATTTTCATTACCATCTAATACCAACTCTGATAATGGTAATACATAGGAATGGATTTTATGAAGAAAATGAGATGATTGAAGTTGGAGAAGCATGGTCATTAAGGTAGCCAAGAGATTTTTCAACTAAAATTACACAAATTCTTCATTCTCATTACCACCGTTTATTACTACCAACCAAACGGACTGTAAGATCCAAAAACAAATAAAATTTAAAACCTCAAATTAAAGTCGAATCAAATATAAACCCTTATTATTGTACTCCTGCTTTATGCCTGAAATTTTTTTTATGGTTCCCGCCTTCCTGCAATATTCCCCAAATCATAACTACAATTCATAAAACGTGAAAAAAATTGGTAATATTCCCCGAAAAAAATAAAAATAAATGGACGGCTACCTCAAAAAATATATATATATATAAAAAAAAATCAACGTGTGGGGCCGATACTGGTTTTCTCCAAAATATCGTTGAACAAATGTAGTGACATGCTCCTTTTAAATAAAGTAGTGAGATGTCAAATGTAATAGCATACACAAATTCTTGTGAGAGGCGGTTTCTTTGAGAGATCATCCCTTATTAGGTTGACCATAAAAAAAATATAAAGTAAAAGTAGAAAATAAGCCTTGATGAACTGGGCCTGAGAGACAGTCTCTCAGAGAGACGATCTCTCAGGAGACTAGTTGGATAGCATAATCAAAATAATTTATTATTCTGTATGATTGCAATATATTTTTATAAAATGTTAGTGATAGGCCTGATAGTAAATTTTAAAAAAAATTTACAGAGTAATATTATAATGTTGTACTTAAAGCTATAGTAATATTAATGGGTTAAAAAATGTTTAATTGACCGTTAACTTGTGAAATATCTTAGGAATATTCACTTTTATGAAACGTCAGTGGTAGCAAATCTTAAATATAAAATCTGTTGTAGTTTTAAGAAAAGAAGACAAGGGCAAATGAGATGTTTCACAACTTAACAGTCGACTAAACGTCTTTAACCCATTAATATTATTGTAGTTTTAAGTATAACATTACAATGTTGTTATGTGGAATTTATTTTAAGATTTACTACTAATGATGTTTCATAAAATATTCCTTTTTTTAATGTTGTTCTCATACGAAATTTTTAATGGGTTAAATTTTTGTGATCAAGGTAATATACTAATAGATAGACAATAGAATATTTAATATTATTAATTGTAAGTAGAAAATATATCACATGACATGAAGAAAATAAAATGAAAATAGATTAGAAACAATATAATTCATTATAAAATAAATAGATGTATATAAAATATTAGTTTTAATTGTCACCGGAGAGCATGTAAAAACAGCAAAACTACATTATTGAGATTTTATAAATTAGTTAAGAATAATTTTGTCCAAACATACACAAAAGATTTTATAAATTAGTTAAGAATAATTATTAAAATTATACGAACAAAATAAATTAATTTTTTGTATGAACAATAAAGAAAACGATTTGAAATGACAAATGAAAAACTTCATCTATAAACAGAAGAAATAGTATGGATCGGAGTAATTGAAAATGAATCTTATCTTAATTAGAGAGCATTTTCCACCTTCTAGAAAATACTATGAATTCAATTACTTTCTTTGTCATTCAATTTTAAACTTTAAAATAAAAATATGTAAAAAGTTTTTAAATTTTAAAATACAAACAGGCCGAGTGACAGAGGAAATACCTAGTTAGTTTATCATTTAAAAAACAAATTTTATAATTTCAATTATACTCCCTTAATTTCTTTTCTAACGTCCCATTTGGTGTTTAAACTCATCATTTATTTTTAATTTGTATTTTATTTTTAATCTATAAGTTAAAACATGGTCAAATGTGATTTTATTGAATTCGTCCCAACAAAAAATAAATTTATCAATATCTAATTTTTATAATTTTTAATTATGCACAACTAAAGATATTAAAAGTAATACTATTAATATCAAAAATTCCTTATCAATAACCGTGATTTGTAAAATCGCCACAAAATAAACAAAACCAAAAAAATCAAATTAAAATAACAAAATCTCACCTTATCAAATCCTACCACAAAATGGTCATTTGTTAACCTCATAAACAATCGTTATTTACCTTTCTCAAGTTGAGAGACTCTATGACCGCACTCTCTTCTACAGATATGAGCTTCCATCGATTTTCCCCTAGACCCTGATCATAGTTTTCTATAAACAGGATATACTAGGTATAATGATGATAAATAACTGCTATTAGTAAGACTTTCTCTATTACTCCTTCCGAACCAATTTAGTTGTCTCATTTCCTCATTTGGCAAATTCATATCAATTGTCTCTTTTCCTTTTTTATCAATCTTTTTTTTACATAAATACTTCATGTTCACACAAGTAATTACCAAAATACCCCTACTTAACTACTTACAATACCCCAACTACCACTTTTACAATTAATTTAATCAATTAAAAAATCCAACTACCACTTTTTAATGGACCTCACATCATCCTTAATATCCGTGCCCAAGCAAATGGGACATCTAAATTGATTCGGACTAGAGGTATTCATTCGGGTCACCGGGTTGATTTCGGGTCAGGTATTTGGTTCGGTTTAAAATCGGGTTTTATGTTCAAATTGGTTTTTATATAATTGTACATCCATTTTTAAGTCAAGTCAAATCGAATTCGGTTATAAAATCGGGTGTCTATCGGGTCTATTTTGAACACCTCTAATTCTTCGGACTGAAGTAATATTTAAAATGAAAACCGAGTCAGCAATCAATATCGTGTCATCGTGATGATCTTCATGTTCACATCTTTTGTCATATTCTTTTTCCTTCTCAATCAGGAGTATTTCTTACAATTATATATACCTTATTCTCCTCCTTCTTCACTTCCCCTGCTTCATTATTCTGCTTCTCTTCTAATCTTTCCAACTATTTTTTTTATTTATAATATTATATTCTTCAACCTTTTTCTTTTTCCTTTTCTTCCCAAATCCTTTTTTCTCACTTTTAATATTTTCCATTTTTTATAAGATGGATTTTGGAAATGCATCCCCTTTTGATTGTCTTATGTTTGGTAATAATATATTTATATTTATATTTAGTAATAATAATAATAATTAATCATCTTAATTAATTTTAATTAATTTTAATAAAAGGAAAGTTAATCACCCATTAAATGTAAATCTTGATTATGCAGACTTGGATGACACTCTGTATTCCTCTCACACTGGAATTCCTAAGGCTCTCAAGAAAAATATCGAAGGTTCTACATTTAATTAAATTTTCTATAATAATTAATAGTTTTAATAAATATTTTTTTTATTTAGGTATTTATTTTTAATTGACGGAATATTAAGTGAGAATCAAATTCACGATCTCTAATTAAAATTTTAATTAGTGGTTATAATAATTAGAAATTAATTAAAATGAAAATTGTGCAGATTTTCTGGTGGATGTATGTGGATTCACATGTGATCAGGCTTCATCTATGAGAGTTGAACTTTTCAAAGCTTATGGCAGCACTTTAGCTGGATTACGGGTTAGTTTTTTTTCTTCTTATTTTTTAATATAATTAAATAATATTTTATGGAGCATCTATTACCAAATAATAATAATAATAATAATAATAATAATAATAATAATAATAATAATAATGCGAGGAGTGACACTTAAGAATCCTTTCGGTGGACTCTGTGTTTACACTGATGCAGTCTAGGAGAGATAAAAACTCGAAAGCTATGGGTCTTAATTAGTTTCCTTGTGTCCTCTTTTTTGATTAATAATACAAAAAAATTTTCCTATAAAAAAATAATACTAATAATGAAGAATATTTTCATACTTGTCAAATATATTCTCTCTGTTTTTACCTCTTTTCTGCGTTTTTTTTTCATTTTCTATTAGATATTTCTCTTAATCAATTTTACCCATTTTTCTTAATTTTTACCTCATTTTAAGATAAGGTTATTTTTTGTGAAAAAAGTAGTCTTAAACAAAGTGAAATTAAGTTTTAAAAAATAATATGTTGGAAGGAAAAAAATATGAAATAATTAAGTTTTTTAGTAGTATATGAAGTATATAATAATTAAGTTTAGTAAAACATTATATAACAAGACAACACAACGACTATAATATTTCATTATTTCAATGTTATTAAGGATCACTCCTATTTAAAATGAAATTTAAAAAGATCGAATGTAAGCAACCTTAATTGATATTATACTGGTTGGAGTCTTAGCTAAGCATTGTGTTGTAATTTGCAGGCACTTGGATACAATATTGATGCTGACGATTATCACAGGTCTGTATAATTAATTAATTATTTTAATAGAATTATTAAATAAAATGAATTATTGCTGATGAGTTATATTCATAATAATTAAATATGTAATTTTTGGCAAATAATTAAGTTAGGCTACCAGCCATGTAATTTCTATTAATTAATTATATTCTTTTTTTAAATTATCAGTTTCGTTCACGGAAAGTTGCCCTACGAGAATATCAAGCCTAATCCTCAGCTACGTAACATCTTACTCACCATTACGCAAAGAAAGATTGTGAGTTTTTTAATTAATTGATTGATATACATTTTATCATAAAAATTAGTTATTAATTATTAATTATTAATTACAAATTAATTGTTGTTTATTTTTGAAATAATACAGATATTTACAAATTCAGATCGAGTACATGCCATGAAGGTGTTAAAGAGACTAGGATTAGAGGATTGTTTTGAAGAAATTATATGTTTTGAAACTCTAAATCCAAATCTTCCAATGGCTCATTATCCTGAAGAAATTCCTATTGTTTTGAAGCCGTCTCTTAATGCTATGAAAATTGCTATTTCTGCAGCAGATGTTAACCCTCGTCGGACCGTAAGAAAGATCTTTTCATATTTATTGCGTATAATTATTGAAACATATTTGCTAATTTTAGATTTAATGTATACTAAAATATTAATAATTCAACTTTTAACTCGTTCGTTGTGAATAATCTCACATTTAGATATTTTTAACCTGTGTTCTAGTTTGCTGTCATCATATATTTTTTTCGAAAATAAATAAAAAAAGATAATTTGAAGACCTTTCGCGAGTTGAGGACCTCTTTGACCGCACTTTCCTCTATGAGTATGTGCTGCTGTCGTTCTTCTCTCCCCAGACCCTAATTGAATTATTAATCAACTATACTGACAGCAAATTAAGAGCAAAGTTTGATTTATTAAAAAAATTTATAATTAAGGTTATTCACAGGTAAAAGGTTGATTATTAATGTTAATTTTTAAAAAAAATTAAATAAATTGAAAAAAAAAAATTTAAGAGAGAATGGCATAATTGAAAAAAATAAAATTGAGAAGTGATTATATTTAATAAAAATGATTGGTGTGTAGTTGTTCTTGGACGACAATGTGAGAAACGTCGCCGCTGGCAAGGCAATGGGTCTTAAAACGGTTTTGGTAAGTCTCTTACGCCGACAAATAATGACTGGAATTACTTGTTTTGTTTTTTGTGTTTTTTTAAAGCTTTGCTGTCGTTTTTATTCGCAACACGTCGTTTTATATTCAAGACTTTGTTAGCCTTACACGTCACTTGTTAATCTTATTATTATTATTATTATTATTATTATTAATTATTATTATTATTATTATTATTATTATTATTATTCTAATACCAATTGTGTTTCACTGGTCAATTGGAATGTCATAAAATAAGTGGAATAGAAAAATACTTACTTTTGTCTTATAATATTGAACTAAATAGAAAGAAAGTATTTTTTAAGAAAATTATGAGATATTGTGAAAATGTAGTAATTTTTATTTAGATAAATTATTTTATTTACCTCTCCTTACTTGCTGACATAACATTTTAACTTTTAATATCTCTGATTGCGTATTATAATTTTATATTAACTTATAATTCAAAAAAAAAGTAAGTTAAAAGTAGGTGAACAATATCTAAAAATAAATGAGACTATCGAGTGAGTTTAACATAAGGGAGTATTGAATAATATATAAAATAAATCAAGAAAAATATAAAATTCGAAGGTCTTCTGAGAGACTGTTTATGACAAAGACGACTCTTCCAACAGCCTAGCCTAATAATTTTAAATTTAAAAATAAGGCTATTGACTAATCAGTTATTTATTTTGCAAAATGGGTTGACTTATATTTACTCGTCTATAATTAAAAAGATTGTGATTGGTATTAGAAGAAAGTTAAAATAGTTGATGTAGTTAAGATTAAAGTTGGTGGTGGGTTACATTTACGACAAAAACTGATTGGGATATTCAAATCACGACAAATTAACTTGTTCGGTTGTTTCTTGTCATCAACTATGCTCACGTTTAACATTTTACTACTTACGCGTGTATTATTAAATTGAATTTATATTTAAAATTTAGTAGAAATAGAAATTAAAAGAATAAGACCAAAAAACACGTGGATGGTAGAAATGAATGGCGAATATGGGGAGAAAAAATAAATTTATGAATGAAATTTAAAGAAAAAAAGTGAATCCATTATCAAATAAGAAATAAATAGGACAAATTAAAATTAAAAGATGTGTAAATTGAATGAAACGGAAAAAGTATCTCTTTTTTAAGAATTTATTTACTTTTTGTTTTTCAAAATTTTATTACATTTTGCTTTTTCACGCTATTTAATGCATTATTGTTAAAATTTCTAATTATATATAATAAAAATAAAAATCTATCTATGACTATTACTAAAACAAAACACGGCTGATGTCATTGTTTTTAAAAATTGCTTGTGTCACTCTCTTAATAAAAATTTTCCCTCCAAAACTCAATGATGATGTCATTGTTTGACTTTTCTACTTTTTAATTATATCTATAATATTATTCATTTAATATGTATTAAAAAATTATATTTTTCAATTATTTATAAAATATTTATAATTTATTTACTAAATGAATATAGGATATTGTTTTCAAAAAATGTAAATATAGAATATTTTTAAATCGTTAAAACATAAAACCGTAAATTTTTTATTTTTTAATTTATACAAATAAGTCAGAAAAATTAATAAAATTGTGCATCGCACGGGTATTATCTGGATATTATCTAGTTATAAATAAAGAGGAATTAAAAAAATTTCAATCCCAATTATGACAAACTTATAAATAGTGCTTAAAAAGCAATTATTGTAATATGTTTAGTTAGGCCAGCTTGCGTCATTATTTTCATAATTAGTGCTTGGTGCCCTCATCAAACAAAAAGTCAAAAATTTAAATCAAAAAATAATTTTGTGATTTATGGATTGTTATTGCGTTTAACTTTGATGGACATCTAAAATTATTTATTGGAGGTGATCTCAGCATCCAACTAATATCTTGCTTAGCTAGATTACTCCTAATTATTGGCTTAACATGATGTAAGCATCCACTTTAGTTTTTAATTAACTAAAATAAATCATCTAAATTTCTTTAAGTGCTTCCACCAATACATGACTCTATGGGAGTCATATACCTGATAGTGATAATAAAAAGATTGTTTTCGATTTATCCGTAGACCGTAATAATACTGGATTAATGAGTAATGTTATTATATATCTTGTTATAGTCACTAGCTTTTTGCATGTTACACTTTGATTTGATTATAAAAACTCTTATCAAATGGAAACAAACCAAAAGCTTAAGTTGATGTCATATAGGCGCTAAATACTCCACTTGAGATGAGAGACGAGTGAGATTCTAACTGTGACCTCTTGTCACGTTAGCTTCTGATAGTATGTCAATGAACTAATTCAACTAAAAACTTAAACTGATAATTGAGGACCCAGGTAATGTTATATACTCTAACAAAACCAACGTGACAAAAAGGTTACGAGTAGGGGTGTTCAATGGGTCGGGCCCCCATTTTGAGCCCTTATTCGGCCCGTTTCTAGAAGGGTTTTGTAAGAGTCGGGTCGTAAATGGGCCCACCCAAATCCGACTCTTATCCGGCCCATTAAACAACCCTAGTTACGAGTTTAAATTTTTAATCAACCCTCAAATTCAACTATTCAAGTGGAATCAAAAAGTTCTTGTGTGAAAAGACGTGTTAGAAAGTTAATAAATATATGTTGTTCCTTGAATCATCGACTTACGATTTTGATTGAGTTGATTTCTTGATCGAGAATATGAGATTTACCAAAGATAATAATATGAAATGTTAATTTTCATCAGGTTGGGCAAACACAAAAGATTCCAGACGCAGATTATGCATTAGAATCAGTGAATAATCTGGCACAAACAATTCCAGAAATATGGATGATCAACAGATCAGATCAGGATGATCAACAGATAATCCGACGATCAAGAAGTGATCTTGAGAACCTTGTTACTGTTTCAGTTGTGGGAGCTTAAAAATAATTAGTGTGTTAATTACTTAATTAATTAACCGTTTAAGTCCATAAATAAATGGTGGTTAAATTAATTAAGCTGATTTCTGACCGATCTTAGCGTGTAAATCTTATCTTGTGTTGTTTTATTATGTTAAAAGTATGATGTGTAAATGTACGCATATAATGAGGTGGTGTACATATTATCATCATGACTCATCAATGTTATCTAATGAATAATAATTAATTAGAATATGTCATCCAGAACATTCTAAAGCATCCAACCAACGTGGTTTAATGATACTTGCTCTTAGTTGTTGATATTTGTTACAATTGATTTGTAAATGTGTTGGGAATATTATAGTTGGTAGTTAATGTTACCTAGAATCGGGAATTGATAATAGATATTGGCTTGTACGTATTTATAGGGTCGGTCCTAGATATTTTGGGTCGTGGCCGAAATAGCATATTGGGACTGCCCTTAATTACCACCTATATGGACCCTACTACAATCATTGATTTTGTTTTTTTGACATGGTGTCCTAGGCGACGGTCCTTCTTGCTCACCCCTAGGGTTGGATGTGCGTGTTTAAGTGACGAATACGTTTAAATATTTAAATCTATGCTTAAAATGAAGTGTTTAAGTGTCATACCAATGTCTGAGGATTAAGGATCGGACCCAGATATGTGAAGCAAAATAAGACTCCGAGTAACGTAGGTTTGCACTGGTTGGCAATGAATTACTTTTATAAAAAAAAGTAATTCAATAAACTAAAAAAAGAATAATATTTATTTATAATATTTAGATTGAATTATTAATTTCTAATGACATCATAGTGGTGGCAACTAGTAAGTAGAACTTGGCAGTACTTATTAGATGGTGGGCTTATGCTGATTGTTTCTCCTATTATCTAGCTTGTTATTTGTTATTATCAACTTTAACAAGGAGCTTATATTTTATATTTATATATATTGAACTATTAACTCACATAGAGAGCGTGTCGCACTATGAAACCGTCTCGTACAACAATTGTGCAACTTTAAACTTCCACTTTCCATGCAAATCAATTATCTCAATTGCAAAATTAGAAAAATAACAATTTAACGCCATAAAAAGTTTCCTTTGAAACCATATCTTATAGACACAACATAAGAATCCATTTACAAGTAAACAACTCTTTCACAATCATATTATATTCACAAATTTTTATGAGACAGTCTCACCGTGAGATTGCACCTCATACATAAATTAAAAAGTCTAATCAATACAAACTATTAGCATATAGACTTCTTATTTTAAACTCGTCTTTGTCACAAGAATAACTCTATACAGAATGATACACTCACTTCATATTGAGATACTATTTGGAATTCCCTTCCCAGTAAGTCCTCCAACTTTGGAATAATCAGATGAGTTTGGATACAGCAAAGTGTAGGGAACCTTAACCGGCCCGTTTCGATTTTTCCATCTTTCATCATTGTTTCTTTCCATGATATTCTTTTCTATACCCAACAATGTAGTCTGAAATTTCTTGAATGCTGCTAATGGTTCCGCATCAGTAGTCCACTCCGGAGTATCCCTTTGTCCGAGGTATACTTCATCTGAGGAGTGGCGCGAAAGAATTTCAATCAA
The DNA here is from genome assembly GCA_019425755.1 of Amaranthus cruentus. Classification (NCBI taxonomy): domain Eukaryota; kingdom Viridiplantae; phylum Streptophyta; class Magnoliopsida; order Caryophyllales; family Amaranthaceae; genus Amaranthus; species Amaranthus cruentus. Next base: position 5,323,933 of record CM033463.1, on the reverse strand, counting down.
GGACACACCGAGTAGAGTTTGAAACTGAGCTGTGATTGTTTTGAGAAACGCTTTCTCGGGATCAGATTCAAGTTCATTATATTCTGATGTACCGGGTTGAGGCATGAAGCGTCGGCTTACAGTAGGACGGTTAGGGAGGTATCCTGCATATGGGTATTGCCCGAAATTGACAGCTGCGTGAAGGGCGGACGCAACCCATATGATGATAGTACAGATTTTTGTAAGGTCTTGTTTGGTTTTCAGTTCAGGCCACCATGGTTCATCTTTTTTATCACCATGGCCGACATTGCGAATCTCGTTCCACCATGATTGGAGTTCAGGATCATTTTCTACTAGGTTGTTTCTTGGGTAGTAGAAAGAGCAATAGTCTTCCACCCATGATTCGATTGCGTACCAGATTTCGAGCCCATCGACTGCAAATGGGTAATCCTCAATCAAAAGCTTAAGACCATGTGGGCTGTTAGTGTCCTGGACTGCCACCCCTCTGAAATAAGGCAATAATCATGACATTAACAAAGAATGTATACTGTACTACAAAGCTGCTCACAGAACTTGATGATGATATTAAGATGTCGTTTGGTTGCCATTGGATGGGAAGTTACCTCCCCGGTTAATTTCCTAGGAATCGAATTATCTTTTTACCATTTGAATTTACAATTGACGTAGAGTTTTTGCAATTTCGACATGACTACTCATGGAGGTTGTAGACTAGCCCCACAAACCTACACAAGTCCATTCAGCATACTTTGACCTCACTCGTGCGCACTGGGAAAACTCCTCAGGTCACCCATCCTAGGATTTCTCTCCACCAAGCACGCTTAAATGTGAAATTGTTAGCAAATAGGCTCCCTTGAAAAGGATATGCACCTTGTCGATATGGGTAGTCTCTCGGTCCTTTATGAACCTCAATTCGGGTATCACAATTTGCTAACAAAAATAACCTCCAATTAAACAGCTTCTTATTAAAAAACCTACCTCTTAAGAAGGTCAACAGGGAGAGCCTGATCAGTGAAAACCCAATTTTTGTACACAAAAGATGACATTTCCATTGCAAACCTTGCTGGGAAGACGGTTCTCTCGAGCACACCTCCAGCATTGATGAGGATTTGCCTAGCCAGGGCATTTATGTTCATTGTATCCCGGAAATGAGGTTGCAAAAGCTTGAAAATTGGGTGAACCACACTCAATTGCCTATTGGTTGCTATAACAAATGGTTCAATTATAGCATGGGTGTACAACCTACAATAAAAACTCTGTTAGTTTCGGTAATCTTCAACCGAGGTTTATAGCAAGTAACCTGATTTATAAACAAGGTTTTTTCTGTGTTATACCAATGACTTATGAGCTGATGACAACCAGAATCATTGACAGCAGCGTAAGCTTTAGCTAGTTGCCAAACCGAGGCCTCAACACCCTCTTCGGCAGGAGTGTAGACTTGACTGACAGCGCCATGTTGATCGCCTTGTGGATGAGGCAAGCTGAGTTCAATCGCTAAAGGCTTAAGTGTACCATCATATTTTAGAAAAAGGATTGTTCGAGTGGCATACGTCTTTGTGGGAGTTGAATTAATCCGCCTTAAGTATGGCACTAACGTATCATGATGATCTAATATATACAGCCTGTTACATTTGATTGCCTGTGCATCCAATATCCCATCATGAGAAAAGGTTAATGGCCAAAGACTCAACATTAGAATCTAATCAATATGTCAATGGAAAGCTGTAAGTTCAATTAAGGATGACAGCCATACTTTCTCTATAGAGTATCCATCCATATTCTTTTCTATATGCTCTCTGTTCATGCTACTGTTTTGATTTCCATAGAGTTTTGGATCTAGTTTACTCTTTGGAGGGAATTCCTGCAAACCATTTTTTAGTTATGTTAGTTTCTTTAGCATGGTAACATAAGCCAACCTGATAAAAAGATCGTAAGTTTTGGTCTCTTCATGGACGGAGCAAAGATTTCGGAGCCGCTATTTATTTTTGCAATGTCTTTTAAAATGGGGCCCTTCATTTTATTAAAAGATAAAAGTTTTTCACTTCAAGAAAAATAATTCAAGAAAAAATTATATTAGTTCAAATATAAAAAAGCGTTGCTCGAAACCAGATCTTAATAGCACCATCTAGTATTTGAGGCCCCTTATTTCGGGGGGCCCTAGGTGGTCCACTACCTGGGAAGGGGATGTTACCCCAAGAACCGGCCATGGATCTCTTCCACGTCTCATTTCAGTGGAATATTTTGCATCAAGTAAGAAGATAATCTATTCTACATCCACACTCCCCTTATATAATACAGTAATTCTATGAAGCTATCAAATTACCTCAAGGCGACGGATCTGAACAGGATTTACTCCAGCAAGCATCTCCCTTCCAAACTCCTCATCAGTTCTCCATGCAGACTTATCTTCTGTAATGTATCGAAAATTTCAAGTAATCTCTATCGTAAAGATTTCGAGAAGATAAGAAGTTTCCAATGTAATCTAGATTAGTTAATACCTTTGATTACATCAGGTAATGGAAATTTAAGGAACTGTTCACCATCAGAGCGAACAAGTTCCTTAAGCATTTCCCAAGGAATCCGATCTTTGATTTGGTTAAGTGCCCCATCTGGTAAATTAAAACCTCCATCATAAAGCTTTATCACATCATTAAATGAGTCAAACTCATTGGGTGTTTTATCACATATAGATTTCAGTTCTGGGAGTATTATCTGAACTAGAGATTTCAACGCGTAGGCCAGAAAATCTGAAAACTTCAGGTGCCCAAATCGCTCATCTTTAGGTACGTATATGTCTAGACTCAGAAGAGGCAACCGGCTTTCTGTGTTTGGATCTGTCATTTCATTCACACACATTTAAGTACACAAACCTACAATGATAATAAATCATACTGAAATATTGATCAATAGACAGGTGAAACGATGTCAAAGAACCATGTCAAGCAAAAACATAAAACGATGATTAGAACCCAATGATATTATCCGCTAGCGAGCTGAAAAGCCTAAAATTTATTGCAAGTTACTGACCCGTTTTTGTGGGTTTTCGACCAGTTCTGCCTCGTCGAGGATATGGGTATTGGCTTGAACCACCAAGAACTGGACGGGCATACTCTTCTCCCTTGTCGGGCAATCCTAAATCATTGTAGTAATCATAATCGTAGACTCGATCCCATTCCTTAAGCTTTCCTTTTCCATCACCTTGAAGATTTACTAGTTCTTGTTCTCTGTATTTGCGTAATGCTTCTGGTGTTTCATGAGGAAGGTAAGTCTGTTACAGCAGAACATGTGAAGTATAAGTAAATATTTCATATATTGATGCTTCAACATGATCAAAGGAACTAGCTATCTAGTGTAACTGCACACCGGGGCGCCACCCATGTATCGTAACTAGGGGTGTTCAACGGGCCTAACTCCATTTTGAGGCCCTTATCTAGCCCTTGTCATAAGGGTTTTGTAGGGGTCGGGTTGAAATGAGCTGGGCCAAAAACGGGATCTTCTATAATTAAAATGAATTGGGCTATAAAAAGCTTAAGAAGGACCGAATATAGACCTTAGTAAATAGGATAAGTGGTGGATATTTAATTATTATAAATGACAATGCCCCATGAAAATTATTAACATTTCTGCAATTTAATAATTATAAATGATAATTTATGATCCAAAATAATTATAAATAATAATTTAATTATTGTAAATTGACCTATGAAGAATATAATAATTTTTAGTAATAACGGGTTGGATACGACCGTTTCAGGCTTTGAAAGTGCATTGAAAATTATTGTAAATTGACCTATGAAGAATATAATAATTTTATCCAACCCGGTCAATATTTGCTTAAACTCGGCCAAATCATGCTATGAGTGTCCTATCGTGCAGTGTTGTGTCTGAACAGCCTGCGTGCGAACCCAGCCCACTAACACTTTTAGACTCTTACTCTAGTATTCTAATTCATCTAAAAATTCCACTACCGCACACATCAAACCCTAATCAACAATGGCTACCAAAGCAGAAGCCATGGCAAAGCAAAACCTCAAGATTCCAAAATTTCCAGATCGACAATTCTACACTTGAAGTCTCAAATCCCTAAAGAGGAAGATAAAACAACCATTTCTTATCAGGCTTAAATCTTCAGTAAAATGCTAAATCCATTTAGGGTAAAACAACCATTTCTTATCAGGCTTAAATCTTCAGTAAAATGCTAAATCCATTTAGGGTTTTGATTCGTATTTATATCACAATCATGTAAAATAACAAATAAATAAATAACAATGAAATTTGTTGAAGATTACCTTGTTAGAGAAGAAAACACGATCATATTTGTAGCGATGAGCCGGATAAACCCATGAATTGCAGATAAAATGTATACGGCCATGTCCAGGAAGATCTAGGGTTAAAGATTTGAGGTAAAACTGAGTATGATGATAGTTTTTAATGATGAAAGCAGCAGGAGCACCAAAGCTTTCATGCCATTCAAATGTTATATTGAATGTTGATTCTCCAGCAGTAATTGATGTTATTGTTGATACCCATTTTTCCAGGAATGCTGCCTTCCCCAACTTACCTCCTAATCCATTTTCTGAATACAACGTATCACCTGCACAATTGTCACAACATACTACCTTATACTTTTGTTAACGGTAGTTGACTGCAAACAAATATGATCAGGTTTCATTCTAAAAAAGTTTACCAGAATAATGTACTTTTGATTCACTTTGAATAATACCAACTTAGAATATTTCCTTAAAATATCCCTAACACGTTAAAAATCAAAACTATAGGAAAAAAATTGACAAATTAATTGATAAACTAAAGTTATATTATTGTAGGAAAAACATCTTCAAGCTGATGTTATTCATAGTTAATTAAAAGTTGATATTATTTTAGGGAAATTAATAAAAAATTATATTATTCACAATAATTTTTTTAAAGTAAATATCCGAGTTTTATATCTTTTGTTGGAGTATTATTTTCATCACCATGTACTTACGTAGTTAGGACTATATTCTATAAATTCTATGGGATATTTCTTTGTGTAATCCTTATTTGAGTAACTTGTATTTTTTGTTTGATTGCTCCTATCATGGAGTGACTCACTAAACTCTAGAGTACATAGTACTTAGTAGTCATATATTCTCTAATTCTTTTACGGTACTGTAAGGGGTTAACGCTCTAAAACTACTCGATCCTCGCACATATGAACCCATTTTTTTTAAAAAAAAAATCATGAATGAGAAGTATGTCACTCGTTTTGAACTCACCAAGGTCAACAATTTTTTTGACAGCCGGTCTCTTGAGAGACCGTCTCTCAGAGAGACGTCTCTCAGGTTCAACCCATTAAAGGTTATTTTTACTTTTATTTTATATTTTCTATTATGGGTCGACCCAATTAGAGAGACCCTCTCTCACAAGAGTTTGTGTTTTTTTGATTGAGCAAAATACTGCTTGGCCATCAAATTTTTACTATTGAATGAGAAAACCTATATTTTCATAATCGAACATATATACTTCATCTACCTTGATACCATATAAGAAAAATTTTATAGGCTAATTTATATTGGCGCACACTAGAGGTGAGTACGACCTCTTATAAGTTTAACGAGTTTATATCTTGTAAAAACCAATTAGTCATGGTGAATACTTAATGACTAGCTCACTAGATTATATGAGTCATATATTCTCTGATCTTCAATATGTAATTACATGGAAATAGTTTAAATGACTTTTATGAGTTATAAGTTATAACCAAAATAGAACTTCAATATGAAGTACATATTTAACTTGGGATCAGGGTCGACCCTTGATGTTTTGAGGCCCTGGGCGAAATAGCATATTGGAGGTCTTTTTCTTTTGTAACATATATGAATTATGAACCTTCTACAACCATTAATTTTGATTTTTGACATGGGACCCTGGGCGACGGTCTCTATTGTCCACCCTTAGGGTTGACCCTGACTGGGATCCTACCTAGTATATCCCGCTCATAGAAATCTATAGACAGAGTCTGAATAGGAAAAGACGACGGTAACTCATACTAATAAAGATGAGTGCGGCAAAAAAAATTATATTCAAAGAAAAATGTGTCATATCAACGTGTTGCCTCTATATTGTAGATGTTTTTGCCAACTTTAACAAAGTAATTTTCGAAAAAGATATAGGAACCTTGGTTTCTTTGTCTTTTCCTAAGTGGTTGGAACTTGGAAGGATGTTCAACAATCATGGATCCTTCACGATTGGTACTTTTTTAATGCCTTGATGATGGGTCCTATTCTAAAGACCAAAACCTCATTGGGGCAATTAATGATTTAAAAAAAATTATTTATAGGATAGGCCGAAAAAAGAAAAAATAATAAGCGAAATTTAATTTTAGTGTTTGATTTGAAAAAGGTCTAAATAAGATAAAACTTGATTTTCATGGATAGGGTTGTAATAAGGGGTGTTCAATGAGTTGGCCCCCATTTCGAGTCATTATCCAGCCCGATTTTAAAAGGGCTTTGTAAGGGTCGGGTCGAAAATGGTCCGGACCGAAAACGGGCTATACTATAATTAAAATATCACAAATTCTTGTGAGAAACGGCCTTTATGAGAGACCATCTCTAATTAAACTGGCCCATTTAGAAAAATGTAGAGTAAAAGTAGATATTAAGCTTTAATGGGCAGGGCCAGAAAGACGTCTTTCAGACAGAAGGTCTCTCTGGAGACTAGCTGTTAAAATATATGAAGCGGGCTATAAAATGGCTCAATAAGGACCGAAAACGGGTCTTTGTAAATAGTATATTTAATGTATAATTTAAATATATTTAAATATTACAAATGACAATGTCAATGAAATTATTAATATCTTTTCAATTTAATTATAATATATAATAATTAAATTGTTATAAATTGATAAATGAGGATTAAAATAATTTCTAGAAGTAAAAATGGACCGAATTGGGCCTTATCGGGCTTTAAAAGTCTGTCCCAGCCCATATTAACTTTAAATGGCCCTTGCTCGGCCCGACCCTTATCCGGCTCATTGATCACCACCTCTAGTTGTGATGTGGTAACCCTACAGAGCACGATTTTGATAGTGGGTTATTGTGTAGGACAAACTATCTATCTGAATAGGTGAATTAATAATTTTTCACCATCTCTAATTGGGTTGGCCCATTAGGGAAGATGTAGAGTAAATGTAGGCAATAAACTTTAATGAATTGGGCCTGAGAGACGTCTCTCAGAAATACGGTCTCTCAGGAGATTGGCTGATACTTTTTAAGTTTTTAATGTGAGCAGGTTTTGGAGAATATGATGCAAATTCTATGAGAATAAGTGAGTATAAATTATTAAATTAAAGAAAAAAAAGCACACCAATAATTCATTATGAAAATAAGAATTAAGACAAAATAGCATTTGAAAAAAATATGAAAGTAGCTTTGATAACTTTAATACAATCAAAAACAATAATTGAGCAAAAACATTCACTAGAGATGCTATTGAAAGGATTGATCCTTCAACATTATTGTTGTTAGAGAAATTAAGCCTTATTTTATCACAGATTCTTGTAGAGCAAAAATATAGGCAATACGCTTTAATGAATTGGGCTTGAGAGGTGTCTCTCAGAAAGACGGTCTCTCAGGAAACTAGCTGTTATTTTAATACTTCTTTTTGCTCTATTTGTTTTCTGATGGAAAATAGTAGAAAACAAAAATTAAGTTGGAAAATAAAACAAAAATAAATACATTGTAAAATAAACAGCTAAGATAAAAAGAAAAATAAATTTACAAAAGAAATTAAAAAAAGGTAAAATTATTACTAAATAATAAAATAATGCAAATTAATAAAACAGATCAAATTAAAAAGTAATGCTAATCAAAAAGGATAAAAGTGATAATTGATTGGTTGCAAATATTCTGTTGTGGAGTAGCTTGTACTGCTTCTTCTATGTTATTCCAAGCCTCCAAGAGACACTTATATTTTTAAGATGTGACCGAATTTGTTTGTTGATTGTACTTGAACATCCCAAAAGTTTCTTAATTAAGCATATATATATATATATATATATATATATATATGAATATTGGACAAAAAAATGTTACTTTAATAAAAAATTTCTGAAAAAATTCAGAAAAAGTCTTCTTTTTATTTATAAAGAAATACATTCGAAAAAAATTTTTTTTTTTGAAAAAAAAAATTTTCTAAAAAGTAACAGTTTTTTTTAAAACAAAAGTAACATTTTTTTGTTCAAAAGTAACACATTTTCTAGAAAAAAGTAACACATTTTTATCAAGGCGATTGGTTCTCACGGTTCTCATACAAGCTTGGTTCTCACTGGAACTTGACCCTATATATATATATATATATATATATATATATATATATATATATATATATATATATATATATATATATATTATATATATATATATATATATCGATAATATTTTTAAATTAAATTAATGAGGTTTAAGTCAAGGTCAATGTTATCACTTAACACATAACAAATCTCTTACCAATTTAATCAGTACATATTGATATTTTTTGAAGGTTTTAATTAAAAATGTGATGATGATGTTAAAATTAAAAGTTAGCTAGATTGCGAATAAATAAGTTGGACTTAAACGTAATTTTTAGCAAGCATGTCCTAAGAACAGCACAATATAACTGGACTTTTTAACTTTTGCATGACTTTAAATAAATAAATAAATAAATAAAATTTTTCTTTTGAACAACTGTTTCTCAATAATCTCTCACATATAATTATTAATACCCCGTTAATTACATCACATAAACTTTGTAACAAAGTTTTTTATATCAACATATTTAACTAGAAAATTAAATTTTTTAGTAGTTTAAATAAAATTATAGAAGTAAATTAAGTTATGATAAAATCATAGAGTAAAATTATTCTTTGAACTTAAATATTTTATAAAGCTAGTATATTTGGTGAGATCTCTTTTATCGTGGTTATTCGATAGATACATTGAAAGGAAAGGTGACATATTAATGTATTAATTATTCTTTTATTGTGGTTATGAGCGTTAATAAACTAAACGGTGAATTAAATATTAAAATGGCGAATTAAAAGTTAAAATGGTAAATTAACAAAAACTAGATGCTACCATGTGGAAAAAAACTTACAAAATGATGAATTTAACGGAATTTAACAAGAACTTAACGGAAAATGCTACGGCAATTAGATAGTACATAAACTGGATGCTACCATGTGGAATTTTCTTTAAAAAGTGCTACCACCGACATTTCATCAAAACTGGATGCTACCATGTGAAATTTCCAAAAAAAACATAACATTATTTGTTTTCTCAATAAAATTTTATGTTAATAACATTTAACTCTAAAAAATTTATAAACAATGCAACTACTTGAACAACTAAAAGTAATTAACACTTAACATGACGTCTAAGTACCTTATGCTAAATAAGCCCTATGATGAATTTTACATGTTTACTTTATCATTTAATTTTGTTTTAAAAACTAAAAAATAAATGTTAATTCTAAGCTAGAGAAAACTTGATCGGTCTTGTCTAAGTCAAGCATCAAGTACCAAATTCACAAATAAGGTGTTCCGTTTAAATTCTCACTTAGTACTTTCCTCTCTTCGGTCTATCAGCTAATCAAAAAATTATTTTTATATGCTATAAGGATAGCAATCAGTGTAGTGAGGTTCATATAATTAGGGTTAATTTGAATTAAGATGCAACTTAGTTAGGTCTTGGTAATTCATTACATCATGATCACTTGGTGGGCTATTGGTATGGATACATCTACAGGGCACCCAAGAGCTCGAACCCACAAATTATAAATATTGATTTGCATTAACAAGATGTTTACTCTTTATCAATAGTCATATGGTGGTGGTACAAGAATTATAAACCCACTCAAGCTTAATATACAAATTTATAACCCACGATTTTTATGATGCGGTATCTTCCCCACATATAATTAAGTATATTTTCAAAACTTCCCCAACTCAGCCAAAAACTTAAGCTTATGGTTGAGGCCCAGGAAATGTTATATACTCTAACACATATAGTCGCATCATATTCAAGAATTATTTTCGACTCTAATACCATGTTAGAGCGCAATTTATCACATAATCACCCAGGCCCATTCATGTGGACATACCACAAGGCATCCATGGGCTCGACCTCGACCTAAGCTACTAATGTTAAATTAGGCTGGACTTATTGTGAATCCCAGCAATTATCGGGGAAAACACGAGATGCACACACTTCACAAGCCAAGAAGATATATGCCATCCCAAAACCATATGGCTATGGGAAGAAGGTCTCCAATAGCTTATAAAGTGTGCACACCATTTTCAATTTGTCGATGTGGGATAACTCATCCCAACAACTAACCCACGGGCAGTAAACATCGACTTGCATACACATTTTATGCAGTTCACTCTTTTCCAAAACCTTATGATAGTAAGATGTTTACGCAACAAACTTTACATGTAAGTTTCTAACCGACTATTTTGATGATGTGGGATCTTTCTGACATATGAAAAATTACCTGAATGATGAAGATCAGATGCACAAATGAGGTGTAGAGAAACACCTTTACCCACAAGTTCATGAATTCGATCAAGAAAAGAAGCTTTTACATCTGTGAAATCCAGTACATTTTTCTTCATTAATATTACCGTCCCTTTTATTATCTTCATCCCATTATCTACACTTTCATTTTCACGCTTTTTATCGACGCCATTTCCGGCCACCTTATAGACGCTTTTCCGACCACATAACATTTTTTCAGCTGCTTTGTTGATTAATCTGATAGAGGGGCAGAAACCCATTTAATGTAGTAACCAACCCGGCCCGTAGTTTTTGGAGAGAAAATATAGATTTTAAAGGGGCCCGGTTGGTTTTACTTTGCTTGGATGCGTCTAAAGTGATTTGTTTTCATTTGAGCAACAAAGATTCTTCATGTGGAGATTAGCGTCACAAATAAAATATAAACATGTTATGAAAAATCTATGTGTAAAGATTCATATGTGGAAAGTATTTAAAGGAAGTGTAATAAAGTGTGTGAAAGCAAAAATCGATCAAAACAGATTCAACAATTTAAATATCAGCTAGTCTCTAAAGAGATCACCTTTTTTAAAAATGTATTTCAAACTCAGTCCATTAAATATTAATGCCTACTTATATTATCCTTAATGCTTACTTATTGAATCCTTAATGTCTATTTTCAATATCTTAAATGTCCACTTATTACATCATTCTTAATGCATATTTACAATATTCTAAAAACTATATAATGAGCCGGCCTAATTAGAGATGGTCTCTAAAAAGACACAAAATTTAATTTTGAACCAATATCAAACAATTGACCAAAAATTAACTTGATAACTCGAATGATTAACACTAGTGAAAGCATTGGTGGTCTTGGGCTAGCTAGGTCAAATCAAACCTTAACATATACACACATTGTTGAATATTTTTATATCAACCCCCATATGCTTATGCTATTTGCTTGTAAGGGTTAATTGGTATTATATAATGGATAGTGTACGTCGGACTCTAATTATAGTTTTCTATGAGCGTAATATATTAGATAAATATTTTGTCAAGGAATCAACTCAATAAAAAATTTAATTAGTTGATTATTATATTGAAGTATCATAATATGTTATACTCCAATGTTTTATTAATTATCTCTTATAAAAGAATAATACTCTTATTATTCTTTTATTATATACTTTATTCGTTCTGAAATAGTCGCTACATAAGACTTATGGGTACTATTAATCTTTAAGTTTATTTTATATATTGCGGCTAATGTGTTAGAAAAAATATAGTCAAATGAGATCTTGTTTGAATCATCTAATCAAATACTTTCATAATATCAGATTTTTATAATTTTTAGTTAAGCATAATTTAAGATATAATTGATTAAAGTTATGCATTGGATTGCGTAAAAAGTGAAATGTAGCAAGTACAATGGAACGAAGGAAATACTATAAGAGATCTCACATAAAAAATAAAATATACATCTTCCGTTCCACAATACTTGCTACTCATAGTGACATTTCCTCGCGCAAAATATCACATCTAGTAGCAAGTACGAGGAAATAACTATTAAAAACCCTAGGCTGTATATCTGATCCTCGATATATTAGTTAAAGACATGTTGTATGTTGTGTGTATGATTGGCCAAAAGCAATTGGCAACTTATAAAATGAGTTTTAGTACATGCAAGACCAAGCTAGTATCCTAGTACGTAGATATAGATGCAAGACCAAGTTAGTAACTTAGTATACATCAAATATATTTTTAATATTAGATTTTTTGACATTAAATAGACAATGTTTAACGGTTTTAATTATTAATGTTGAGTCAATGGTTAATGTGGATCTTAATTAAGAATTTTATAGAGCAATTAAGAGATATTATTGTAGGCAGTCTCTTGAGAGACCGTCTTTCTGAAAGACGTCTACTCTCAAGCCCAATTCATTAAAGCTTATTGTCTACATTTACCCTATATTTTTTCTAATGGGTCAATACAATTAGAGATGGTCTTTCAATGAGACCGTCTCTCACAAGAATTTGTGTATTGTAAATTATATAATTTTTTATTTGAAAATCATTAGCCGTTATATTTAAGGATTAAGGGTTATAAAAAAGAACAATTAACCGAATTAAATACTACAAATCCTTGGGATTTTATGATAGAAATTAGTGAGAATTCTCACTTTTATACTCATGTACTCAACTTTTATTAATACAATTTGTGGCTTTTTTTATTTTAGTGGGTTTTATAATTTATGAACAAATTATTCATAGGATTTATCCACCTCTCCAAGTAGTGTGACCAAGATTATTATTAGCCATTTAGTTCTGATTATTATAAAAAGTATTTTACCGGGTTTTGAATTTAGGCCTCGCATTTAAAAAGAAAGCACGTCAATCAGTTGAGTTATTTCTCTTTTCTGAGTGATTTACCTAATTGGGGTTGATCAACAAAATAATTTCAACTTTAGTGTTCTTTAAAAAATAATTTCCAAAATGGTGTTCATATAATAAAATAGTTTTACTAAGCTACATTTTTTGTTTTGGTACTTCAAAACCTACAAAAGGATAAATTGTTTTGTCAAGCAAATATACGCGTTAAAATTTTTTTTAAAATCTCACGAATCTTACAGAAAGAGTAAAATATCCCAAAAAAATACTTCAAAATACAACCAAAACTTTCAATCAAGTGCAAAAGCCAAAATCAATAAAGATGTTTGTCGAAGATGGCGTATCCTTGTGACCTGTTGTTAGCATTATCCTTGTGATCAATCATAGAAAAAATCAAGTGTAAAAAATAATTACTTGGGTCGTCCTTTTTTTATGAAAAATGCTATAAGTGACCTTCCCTCGTATCGAGTCATCCATCTCGTTCCGTCAATGTTGGAATTTGGGTCGTCCTTAATTTGGTTCGTTTGAGACTAACATCAACAATTACTTTTAGTCCATTGTATGGCGCCCAATAGTCTTTGTCAGGATTTAGAACAGTTTTACAGACTAAAAAAAATCACAATTAGAACAGTGGACTGCGGTCATTGGTATAGGTAGCGGCTGTGGTAGGAAGCCGGCGGTTGGCGTGGATGGCAGTTGTCGTTGCTCTCTTCAAGTCCCCCTCATCAGTTTTACAGATTTTTAGTTTAGGGGTTTAAGAAAACTGATAGGCTTTTGGAATTGGAATTGGAATAAGTAATTTAGTCTTGGTTTAGTTTTGCTTGGGAGAGAATTAATAGGTTTGGAACTTCCCAAACCACAATCAAATAGAGTTAGTTAATTTTTTTTCTTAATAAACACTAGTTTGGGAAATAAATTTTGGTGAGCACCGTTTGAGAATTTTTTATTTTCCAACACTACTTAGGCAAATCATTCCTCTTTTCTTATATTAACAGTTTAACTGAATACTACTTTTTGTTCAATTTATCAATCTCATTCAGTTTTTCACACTTGATGAGACAATATTTTGACCCTTAATTGATATTAATAATTATTGTATTAAGACGAATCAAACAATTAAGATTCCACATAACTATATTTTAACTTATAGATTAAGAATAAAATATAAATTAATAGTGATAAGTGAATAATGACAAAAATTAAATGGTTGAGGTAGAATATGAGGGAGTATCTAGGACTCCTAATTAAGTTTTAGGAGCCCTAAGCAGTTGGACACCCAAAATATTCTAGAATTACCTATAACTACTAAACCAATTAATAGTAATTAACAAGAGTTACTCTTGAAGTTTACAATAAACTGGTCATCATCATCATCATACTCGTGTATCCCGCTTAATGTTTATAGACAAACTATGATCAGAGTCTGGGAAGGGAAGTTAGACGGCAGCTCATACCCATATAAGAGAGTGTGGTCAAAAAGTCCCCGACTCAAAAAGGTCTTCAAAAAGAGACGCACCTGCAACTATCCAAAAGCTTATAACTTAAACCCACGTTAACTAAGAATTAATAGTAATCAATTAATTAAATATAATCAACATTCTGGTATATTCTCTTTTTCAACATTGTGGGAACAATAAACCCTTAATGCAAGTCATTCATTCAATTTTAAACATATAATAACACCTTTACCTCAACTTATACTTACCCTCTTTTTATTTTTGTCCAATACCATAAAGTGTATAACTTTTTTATGCTATATTAATTTTTAAATCAAGGGACAATAAATTAAAAAGAACATGGAGATAGAATTATAATTTGTGTCATATAATCAACAAGTAGATAAATATCATTATAAACTCCAATTTAATACTCCCTCTAATTTACTGTAAATGTCTCATTTCTATTTTTGTCATTCTTTTTTTATCTTTTTACTCTTACTACAACAATACAACAACATATAAATATCAATACCTTTATGGAAAAAGAGAATTTTCCATCCACTTTTAAGCGATTCCCTACCCTTTTTGGTTTTTGTGCAAAATTCAAATGTCTCATTCTCTGTGAATAAGAGGAAGTATAAAAAAATTAAGCACCCTCATCTAAAGCTTTACCTTGAAAGAAAAGTACTTGACACCGTGGGTGTTGCAAAAGTATGGATCAGGGATTAGATATAAGATATTAATATTGTAACCTTTATTGCTTTATTAAGTGCAAATTAAAGTACCTGATTCCTTTTTGATTTTCATGATACACGTTTATAGAAGTATGTGGAAGAGGGAGGATCACATATTCACATGCATGAAAACTTATTAAAGAATATATATTATGTCTGTTTGAAATTGCTATTAAAAGACGTTATAAGAATCAAGTTTTATTCAGTTGGAGCAAGTAGTGTCTTTTCTAAACAAAGTTTTAAGATCGAATCTCATCAAACCCGAATCTCACTTCTTATAGGAAATATGCATATTTTGCCAAAATTCTGTGGACACTACTAAATAACGATAGCCATATTAGTAGACTAGGGGTCCCTATTTTAATACTTCCTCCGTTCCATAATACTTACTACATTTAACTTTTTTACGCAATACAATGTACTATTTTGTTTATTTATATGTCGAATTATACATATAAAAATTATAAAAAGTTTATATTATGAAAATATGCGATTAGACGATTCAAACAAGATCTCACTTGACTATATTATTACTTACATACTAGCCACAATATATAAAATAAGCTTAAACGATGAATAGTGCTAAAAACAAAATATAACAAGTATTTCGGAACGGAAAAAGTATGTTAACCACTTTCAACCAAAAAGCAAAGATGATCGGTTGTCATAATTTTTTTACTTAAAAAATGAATGTAGCGACAAGAGATTGGTTATAGTTGGTTGATGATGATTGGCTATTACTTTCAAAAGTTTGGATTATTCAATAGTAATTAAAAATTAGGACTATTGTAAAAAATCAATAAATTGTAAAATTATTATGAGCAATATTCCTTCCATAAATAAATGGTGTTGAATACATTAAAAGTTAGGCATTCCCATCAACTCAACCATAATTCTACAACACTGTTATATCGATTCATGCAAAATAAGTCGGCCAATTTATGACTGCCACTGTTCTTTATTGGGCGCATATTATGAAATGTTAGTTCCACTATTTTAGATCATTATAATAATTGTAAAGGTGTTAGTTGGGGTATTTAAGTGATTATAATTATTGTAAAGGTGATAATTCGAGTATTTTAAATAATATAATTGAGGATATTATGGTCTTTACTTGTGTGAACATAGGATATCTAGGTAAAAAATATTTGCTAAAAATAAAGAAAGTGAACAATAAATAAAAACGGGCGGAGTATTATTTTTTAAAATAATCAAGTGACAATAATTGAATTTTGAAATTGGAATAGGAAAAATTATTTATCAAATCATTTTAATTTTTAGTTGTGGTTTGACATTTTCTCTATTTTCTTCTCATTTATATATATTAATTTTGCCCACTTATTTTTTTATATTCCATATACTACTACAAATTAATAATGCAAATAAACCTATCTAATGTGTTAATCACATAGGAACAAAGAGAGTGATTGTCAACAAATACCAAAGATACCAAGGAAGAGCTATTTTCCATAATTTCAAATCAAAATTGGAATTTGGAATACTCTTTGCTTGAGAGTTAAGAGATTAAGACTTAAGAGACATAAAATGATACATCTCCTCCTTGACAAGACTCTTATCCTCACCTATTATATGTAACGAGAGGTGTTTAACGGGTCAGATAATTATTTAAATGGGTTATTAGCGGGTCGGGTTAATAATGGGACGGGTTAAAGGGTCGGGCCGGGTCGGGTCGGATAATTATAAGAATTAATTGCGAAAAATATTTTCCACTTTTTTTATAAAAAATTAAATGGTACTATTATAAACATAAGTAGATCGACCCAACGGGTCATAAAATATAATAAAAAAAATTTTTTTATTAACTTTTAAAAAATGGGTCAAAGTGGGTCGAATTTAAACGGGCTTGACACGACCCGCCCCGTTTACCGACCCATTTAAATTTTGTCCCGACCCGCCTCATTGAACACCTCTATATGTAACTAGTATAGAAACTCGTGCAATGCACGAATTTGTTAGTGCGAAATATATATAAAAACAGTTTCAAATAATAATATAAGTAGTAACTACTGTAACTAAAGTTATTAAATTTACCAAATACATGATTTTTTAAATCAAAACATAATTACTGACGTTTATTTTAATTATTTACCTTATACATAACTTTTTTTACATTCAATTGAACATATTAAATTCGAAATTAACTAAATAGAATTATTATAGTATATCCTACAAATACTTTACCTAATTTAGCTTTAAACTTAAACAAAAAATATTAGATTCTAAATTTGATAAATATTGTCATGTCTCTTTAAATGATGACACTTGAAATTTTCCAAGACTTTTATAGTATTGTATGATATGATATGATAGGTGTTATATTTGAACTTTTATTTTATTTAATGTGTAATTTAAATATATTTATATAATAAATTTTTTATAATATAAAATTATAAAAAATTAAAATATTTTTAAAATATGCAGTTAAACGATTTAAATAAGATTTCATTTGATTTCACTTTTTCTTACACATAATATAATATAGAATAAACTTGATTGACAAAATAGTAATCTTAAAGTGATCAATTATAGATGAGTTAATTATATGAGTCTATCTCACGATGAGATGGTCTCATATAAGATTTGTTATTTATATGAAGTTGCAAAAGATGTTTTCTATAATGATGAATCAATAGCAATCTTTTCGTATCTCTAACAAGGGCGAAGCCACATACGGGGCCGGTGGAGGCCCGACCCCCTTGCCGAAAATGCGAGTCTTTGTAATTTTGGTTTTGGCCTATAGTAATATGATATATATATATATATATATATATATATATATATATATATTTTTTATTTATTTTATTAAGGGAAATCTCATTAAAACAATTTTTTTTATAGACGAATAGATTTATACTATAATGTCATTACTATTTATTTTTTATAATTTAACATTCATCCTTTTTAGTGTATGTTTATATTTTTCTATGTTAATTTTAATTGTGTTTTTTTTTGGAGAATTATTAGGCAAATATATAGAGTCAAAAACACTTAGTTTTTTCAAAAATAATAATTATAGGGAAATTTCAACTCTATTTATTATTAAATATAATTTTTGCAATGATTCAAGTTTATTTAAGTCTATATGATTTATTAATTTTATAGCTTAACTAGTGTCTAATGATATTCGTTCGGGTCATCGTTGAATTCGAATTGGGTGTTTCGAGTGGGCTTGAAATCGGATTTCGGGTCCATACTGTTTTACATAACACAAATTCTTACTTGAGGCCGTCTTTTGAAAAGACGGTTCTCAAAAGCCCAATTTAATTCTAAATATATATTGTTACAACTCTATATTTAGAATTGGATTGGGCTTTTGAGAGCCGTCTTTACAAAAGACGGTGTCTCAAGAGAGCACCTGCATACATAATTGTAAAGTTTTAAAGTCGAATCAAATTGAATTCGGTTACAAGGTCGTGTAAATTTCGAGTCATCGTGTCTGTTTCTAACACCTCTAATTTTTATATAGTAAAAAGGTTTTTTAGTATATCGACAATTTGGCCCCCCTAATTCAAAATCCTGGCTTCGCTCCTGATCTCTAATAAGGATAAAATTGTATGCATCCGACCTTCAAATTTTGTCCAGATTTTAGACCATTTAATGATATTAGAATAATGAAATGATATATAAATAATAGGAGTATGATGATTACTTCTCTTATGGCTAATTCAACTTAGTCATGAGCCAACAACGCCTTGTCGCCTAGAACAACATTGCTCTATGCATACAAGAGTCATCCCGTGCACACTACTGACAAGTTGAGACAGGAATATAGGTGTTTAATGGGTCGGGCATCTATTTCGTGTCTTTATGTGGCCTTTTTTTAGAAGGGTTTTGTGACGGGCCAAAATGGGTTAGTTTGAAAACGGACTCTACTATAATTAAAATGAAGCGAATTATAAAAGGGTTCAATAAGGGTCGAAAACGGGCCTTAGTAAATAATATAATTAATGTATAATTTAAATATTAGACAATGTCAATGCGGATTAATAATATTTTTTCAATTTAATTATTATAAATGATAATTTAATTGTTACAAATTGATAAAGGGAAATTACACATGGTAGCATTGAGTTTTCATGAAATGTCAGTGGTAGCATTTTTTTACGAAAATTCAGCACAGTAGCATCCAGATTATGCACAAACTAATAATCGTAACATTTTTCTTTAAGTTTTTGTTAAATTCAGTTAAATTCATCATTTTGTAAGTTTTTTCCAAATGGTAACATCCAATTTTTGTTTAATTCAGCATTTTAAAATTTAATTCACAAATTTAAAGTTTAATTCACTATTTAATTAATATAGTGCCCATAAATATTGTAATAGTTTTGTTTTCATTAAAAAATGACATGATTTGTTTAATTAACGATATTAATATTACTCGTTTAAAAATGAATGGTACGATCTGTTGTCATTATAATGTTCAAAAATAAGTAGCCAAGCACTAATAAATAATTGATGTTTATAATGCAGTCACTTTTCATTTTAATTAATAAAAGAGTTTCTAATACCCAGAATTAGTTTACCTTAACGCTAGGGGTGTAAGTATTATGTTTGTTTTGTATTCAATACAAATTTGAACCAAAGAAAATTAAATTCAGTTTTATATTTTAAGTACAAATCCAAATTTATTTTTTTCAAAACCAAACTACATCGAACCGAAAATATTTGGTTTGGCACCTAATTAGACCGAATATCAAGATTCATGAATGAGTGTGTTGCGTATTTATTTGTATCTTCTTATACACTATTTTTTTATAATATTTTTTTCAACCCAATTATTCAAAAGATGTAGGAAATTCAACAATAAGACTAAACATACATTCACGGTTTCACATAAAACCTAAAAGAAACACATTAAACCAAGCAGAAAAAAATAAAACGAAAAGGGACAACAAAATAGAAAAAACAACAAAAAATTCTGAAATGATAATAAAAAAGATAGAAGTGCATTATTATGTATTCAAAAATTATTCCATCAAGAATTGATTTCCATTGATCCCTAACTACAAAAAGAAAATTGAAAACCATTAATGTCGCTAAATAGATCATGTCATTTTTTAATAAAAACAAAATTATTGCAATATTTATGGGTGTTAATAAATTAAACGGTGAATTAAACGTTAAATTGGTGAATTAGATGTTAAAATGATGAATTAAACAAAAACTGGATGTCACCACGTGGAAAAAACTTACAAAATCATGAATTTAACGGAACTTAACAGAAAATGCTACGAAATTAGTTTGTGCATAAACTGGATGCTACCATATGAAATTCTCTTAAAAAAGTGCTACTTGATGCTATCATGTGGAATTCCCCATTGATAAATGGGGATTAAATTTATTTTTTTTTGTAATAAAAATGGGCCAGATTTGGTCAGACCAGGTTTTTAAAGCCCATTTTAAGCTTATAGGGTCCTTATCCTACTCGCCCCTATAAATTTAAGCCCGGCCAGACCTTTATCCGGCCCATTAAACACCCATACATTTCATACAGTTCAATTCGTATTTAACCCATACATTTCATGTTGTCGGCAATGCTTACCGTCTCTCCACAAAAGCCGCTTTTTTCTGTCTTGCCATTCCATGCTACTCCTCGACATATACCTTCAAGCTAAACGTTATGCACCCTGATGTATCATTTATTGAAACTCAAGGCTTTCTTAGCCTGATTAGTTTTGTTTCAACTAGTAAAAATTCATATAAACATGACCATTTCTGGATAATGATCAAGTCAGTTATCACTATAGGTGTTCAACGGGGCGAGTCAAAATTTAAATGGGTCGGGTTGGGGCGGGTTTGTCAAATGTTAAACGGGGCGGGGCGGGTCAAGCCCGTTTAAATCCGACTCACTTTAACCCATTTTTTAAAAGTTAATAAAAATAATTTTTATTATATTTTATGACCCGTTGGGTCGATCCATTTATGTTTATAATAATATCATTTAAAAATAAAAATAAAAAGTGGCAAATTTTTTTTCACAATTAATTCTTATAATTATGCGACCCGACACGGCCCAACCCTTTACATCATGGCCCGCTAATGACCCGCCCCATTATTGACCCGATCCGCTAATGACCCGTTAAAAACAGGTTATTTCATTAAAGATTAGGATACATTGTTTTAGTAGCAGTTATTGTCAAGGAACCAACTCAACCAAAAGCTTAAGCCGATGGTTTGAAGCCCCAGAATATGTTATATACTCTAACACGCCCCCTTACACGAGAGCCCTTTGGGTTAGAAGTGTAGATGCAGCACAGGCCCTACTTATACCTGGTCCTAAATATTCCACTTAAATGAGGGGTGGTTGAGATTCGAACTCGTGTCCTCTTGTCACGTTGGCTTTTGATACCATGTCAAGGAATCAAGTCAACCAAAAGCTTAAGCTGATGGTTGAGGTCCTATGATATGTTATATACTCTAACAGTTATTTGGGTTATCTGCTTGATTTCATTGAAGAACTCACCAAGATCAAGGCTTTCTGACGAGTTAAATCATTTTACCCTACAAACTACAAAGTTACATTGATATAACTATATGAGAAGGCGTACACGACCTTAGGGCGAAAGCTACATTGGGGGCCGGCCATAGCCGAAAATGAGATCCTTGTATTTTTAGCTTTGGCTCCTTTTACTAATATATGATATATAGTTTAAAGAGTGCTAAAATATAACAAAAAATTATAGTTCAACTGTTGGAGTTACATATTTGTAACCTAAGGTCAAGAGATCAAATCTCAATTTAAACTATTACTTTGTGTCAATACTCAATCTTTCATAATTTTACATTTATCCTTTCAAGTTAATGTTTATATTTTTGCTATTTTAATTTTAATAATATTTTTTTGGAGACTTAATAGGTGAATAATGAAGTCAAAAACACTTGGCTTTTATCAAAAGGGATAATTATAGACATAGGGAAGTTTTTTTTTTTTGAATAATACATGATTCATTAATAAAGAGTCATACGACATATACATTAGAGATAAAAATTAGCAAGTACATAGGAACTTTAACCAAATATAATTCAAAATTAACAAAACTACGATCGTTGTGTATGAGATCTGACAATTCTGAATATCCTCTTCCACATCGTGTATGAATCAGCCTTCTACGAGGGGGTCTTTTGATCTGTTGTAGTCTTGAAATTGAATTGAATTTGATGTAGTTGATGGTAATTGCAATTCTAGTGTGTGTTGCATCATCGCATTAATCTCTACCAACAAATTAACTAAATACCAAATTTCATAACTTCAAACTCTCACTTGGAGAGACTTCAAAATCCAATATATGGGCAAAATCAACCCAATGAATGGATAGGATAACTCTCCTGTAGGAAGAGAATAAAAATTTATTTTAATCATATTCAAAAAACTTAAAAGGGAGAAATTAAGGATTTACCATCAACCTTTAAAGATTGATGATACCTCCAAAGTCCAAACTATAGGTGTTCGATGGGGCGGGTCGACCCAACGGGTCAAGGGTCGGGTCACATTTTAATGGGTCATTAGCGGGTCGGGACAATAATGGGGCGGGTCATTAACGGGCCTTGTTGTAAAGGGTCGGGTCGGGTCGGATAATTATAATTTTTAATTGCGGTAAAAAAATTAGCACTTTTTAAAAATATTTTTAAATGATATTATTATATACATGAGTGGGTCGACCCAACGGGCCATAAAGTATAATAAAAAAATTATTTTATGGAATTTTATAAAAAGGGTCAAATAGGGTCGGATTTAAATGGGCTTGACCCGCCCCGGCCCGTTTAACATTTGAAATGACCCGTACCGCCCCGCCCCGGTCCATTGAACGCCTCTAGTCCAAACCAACTATAGTTATTAGGGTTTTTTTAGAGAGAAGAGAGAAAAGAGAGGAGGCGGCTAGGGTTAGCTATAGGGAAGCTTTAACTGCATATATTGAATATAATTTTTTGTTATGATTCACATTTCAATTAGGTCTTAAATTCTTCATATAAATGAAGTTTACACAATGTAAGTACTAAGTACCAAGGCCAATAGAAGACGCAAAACCGAGAAAAATACACCATAATACAAAATGAAAGTAATTGAACAAATCCTGGATAATGGATGTGCTGCAATGGGCTGGCCCCCCCATTTTGAAACCTAATCTGACCCGTTTTTAAAATCGAAAAAATCATTGACAATTAAAGCAAAATCAAATACACAAATTTCAAGTTTTGGGGCTGACCCAATTTATAAATTAAAAATAAAAACTAATTGGTGGTTTTTTGAGTTAAAAGGGAGATATGGGTTGGGCTCTTAAGAAACGTCTATGCTATAGACGGTCTCTTAAGAGAATACCTGAATCAAATAACAAGCATCAGAATCAAAACCCAAAAAAACTTATGAAAACGCAAAAAACTAAAAACATTAATGTACAATAAAAAAATCGATACAAAAACCTAATACGCAGTTTGAAAAACTGATTTTTTACCATAGAGGAAGAGATTCATCGTATTGTTCAGATGAATGATTGAAAATTTAGCGGATCCAGTTGGATCCCGCGCTCGCACGTAAGGGCACTGAAATTTTGTAAAAAAATTGTAATTCGTAGGATTTGAATCTAAAGCCTTTTGTATTAGAACCTTTATAGAACACTCATGGCCAACTAAGCTACACACTTTCTATGGAACTCTTGTCTCTTAATATTTTTATTAATTAATCTTTCATAAAGTAAAAATACATATACATTTTGATTCACAAATCACAATTTTGAAAATTAACCTCTCAATATAAAAACTCTTTAAAAAAATTGTTTTGTCATCATCGTGAATCCCTTAGTTTGTACACTTTTATTTTATACAGTTCAAATTGTGGGGCACCTTCGTTTAATATGAATTAAGATTATTTGTTAACATCGTAATTGTTAGAGTAATTCGAACCTGTGACCTCTTATCACATTGGCTTCTGATACCATGTCATGATGTCAAGGAACCAACACAACCAAAAACTTAAGCTGATGGTTAAGGCCCAAAGATATGTTATATACTCTAACAATAATCTTATTCATGTTCATTTATTTTATTCAACTCAAATTACTGAGCAATATATATTTTTTAACATGTATATATCAAGATTAATTAATAGTATTGTAATCTCAAATGCTAACTTCACGTCTTTTTATTTTAAGAACAAATTTTTTAAGCACCCTTTTCTCAATTTATTCAAATATTTAAACATATAATATACAATTAATATAAATTAAGATTATTTATTTAACAAGTTGTAATAGATATATAAAAAAAGTAACTATAATTCTTATGGCATTTTGACATAAATAAATAATGAATTCTCTCTTCTATTATTTTATCCAACTCAAATTATGGATCAAATTCTTTAAATATAAATTAAGATTATTTTAACATTCGAATTTCAAATGCTAGCTAATTTCTTTTAATCATAAAAATCAAGTTCTTCAAATACTTTTGTTTCAACTCTTAAATCATCACCCAAATAATTAAACAAACAATATCTCTAATTGATCTCTTTTAAAATTATAGTGATCTATTTACGGTTATATATGGTTATTTTTTAAAATTGTAAGTGACCACTTTAAGGTTATAACAACTAAAAATATATGATGATCTCACCTTGAAATTGTCTTATTTAAGATTTTATATTACAATTAAAATAAAATAAATATCATAAAATAAGTAACAATAAATTTTATGGAAATTAGGTTGAGTATCATCATAAATACAATCCAATAAAAAGAATGTAAATATAATACACATCTAACAATTTTAGAGTATACTAGTTTAGAATCTCGTGAAATGCACGAAGTTTAGTGTAGAGACATATATAAATATTATTTTCAAAGAATATTGCAAGAAAACCATAATTTTTAGTTTATGGAAAGTTTGTACTATTATATTTTAATAAAATAATTATTACTAACTAAAATATTTCATCTAAATTGGCTCTTAAATTTTACTAAAAGCTATTTTTAATGGTCTTCTAAAATTTAATTATATAAAATAAACTAACAATTTATGAATGAATTGAGCTTATTTTGATTTGATTCAAAAAAATATATTTAGTTTTAATTTTAAACTAATTCAAACAATATTTAATAATTTAAATGAATATATTTTTAAAAATAATTTCTTACTTATGTATAAAATGTTTTTTAAAATGTACAATTAATCTGTTAAAGATTCTTATATATCTTGGTATAATGAATTAATGTAATGAAATCTTTTAAATACTTATCTTACTTTTAGTTTTAAATATAAAAGAAATTCCATGTGGTAACTCTAAAGTTTTGGGTTTTCACGTGGCAACCAAAACTTTTAAAAGACCCACGCGGTAACTCTGAGGTTTACCTAATTGTTTCACCGTAATTTTTGTACATAAAAACATTAGCAAACGTTAATTTTGAAGATTTAAGGTTGTTATACGCCTATTTATGCGACTCGTCATTCAAATGTCATCTGTTTCAACCTTTTCGAAGATTTAAGGTTGTTATACGCTTATTTAAAAAATATTCTGACATACTAATTTCAAGATTTAAAAGGATAATTTCAAAACTTAAAAATCCTATTTTAAGACTTAAAAGGTCAATTTCAATGTTTTTAATATCAACTTTAATGTTTGAGAAATCATATCATAAAGCTGAAATAAGAATTTAATGTCCTGCAATTGATCTTTTTAGTCTTAAAATTGGTTTTTTTAAGTATTAAAATAGACCTTTTAATTCTTAAAATTGTCAAATTGCATCTCTTAAAATTCAAATTCTTGAAATTGGTCTTTTAGGTTTTTAAAATTAGTCGGGCCAGCACAATAAGATGCGTCTCACAAGTGAGGCAATCTCACACAAGTTTTTGTGATTAAGCAAAAGAAGGAAATCATTAACACTTAATCCAGCCACTTAAAAATACCCAACAACCACCTTTTTAATTGACCTCACTCAACCTTTAATATCTGTGAAAACTCAAATGAGACATCTAAAAAGATTCGAAGGGAATATTAATATCTATTTTTTCTTATACATCTTTCAATTTCTTTCTGATGCAAATCTATCAGGACAAAGGAATATTTAGATTTCAACTCGTTTTGTATGAGCTCGTCATACGGTGAGACGACCTCAAAACAACAAAAATATAAATTAAAAGTTTTTAATATTAAATTATTTAACCCAAATATTATCCATATCTCATACAATAATTTGTGTTTAGACTTTAAAGTCTATGCTTTTATTTTACCTTGTTAAATTCTTTACCCAAAATCCCTATTCATCTTCCCCGTTAGTTTCGGTTTCCGGTCATCATATTCATTCTTTCTTCCCACTATCTAATTGTTTTATACTATTTTATTAATGAATGGATTACAGTGAATATTATTGAGGAAAAATTGTCAAATTGTCATAAATAATCCCACTAATTTCTCATCTGTTGTTAATAATCCCAACTATTGATTATTTCTAAAGAATTTAATTTTTATAAAAAGATATATTTTTTGCTGACAACACCCCTCGTCGTGTTTTAACCGGCTACTGTAGGTACCCACTAGCCGTTACACAAACTTTTTTTTTCCTCATTATGCTTCTTTGTTGGTCTACATCTACCCCTATTTGTCTGTTAACCTATAGTAGCCAGTTGAAATGTGCTTAAGAGTGCTATCAACAAAAAATATACAAATGTTAGAATATTTAGAAATGATCAATTGTAGAAATTATTCATAACAAATACTCCTAAAAATTAAATAGAATTATTCATGACAATTTTTTCTAATTCTAAATAATTTCATCATTTTAACCTATAAAGATCGAGTTAGGATTCTCTCCATTACTTTAAATATAATAAAACTCAATTTGATGATTAAAATTGCTTAATAAAAAAAAATAGAAGAAATCTTGAGATTTTATTTTAAATAGGTATTATATTCTTAGGAAGGGGTCGTTGAGAAAATTAATGAAAAAATCCTAATACATAGAAATCATTTCCTTTAACCTATGTGTCATTTGCAGATATGGCAAAATTTGACCGAAAAAAAAAATCGAGAGATTATGAAGAAAGAAAGATATCATGCCACGTGGATTATTATACTTTCTAGGTTTTAAAAAAGAAAATCTACCACTGACAAACCTGATCTCACGGATAAAATTTTGCCATGTAGGTAAAGACAAAGCATAGCCGTAGACAAAAAAAAGGGCATAGTCGTAGAACAATACTTTATGGGTACTCATATACTCCTTCCATTATTTCTCTAATTTTAAATTAATTTATTGGTAAAGATTATTAATGGTTAATGAATAGTTCTAATTAACTCAAAATAATTAATAGATCAAATTATTATAAAAAAAATCATAAAAATAGTATATTATTCTTAGTAATTTTTTCTAATTTTATTAGTAAATATAATTTAACATATAAATAAATAAAATAACACATTAAATTAAATTATACTCCTTCCGAATCATTTTAGATGTCCCATTTTCTTATTTGGCAAAATCATATCAATTGTCTCATTTCCTTTTTTGTCTATCTTGTTTTTACCTAAATACCCCTACTTTTCCAATTCCCAATACCCAACTACCCCATTTACAATTAATTTAAGGGAAAATTGTTAGAAAATACCTAGAAAAAAAGACTTTTTGTGAAAAAATACCTACAACATTTTTTTTGTCAAAAAATACCTAGAAAATTTGCTTTCTTTGTGAATTGGTACCTGCTGACAAAAACTTACTAACTCTGTCAGATTAATTATTTAAAAAAAATATTAAAATGTTAAGTAACTTTTAAAACCCACGTGAGTTAAACTCACCTTCATTTTCTTCAACATTTTCCAGGAACCCAGGAACCCAACTCATCTTCCCCAATTTGCAAGAGTTAGGGTTCCAATTTTTAGCTTCTTAATCACAATCAATCAATTTGTTTTTTTAAAAATTCATCTTTTTCAGGTCCATAATTAAAACTTAAATATAATAAGTTAACAGCTTGAGACAAATTAAAACTTAACTGAGAAAGAAGATTAATGGAATGTGAATGGGGAAGAATGCGAAGAAGGAATCGCTGCAGTCGAAGGTTGGTCTTTCGAAGGAAGAATGCTGCACTTGAAGAAGCCCGAAATGATTTGGGGCAAATGATGCTACTGGTTTTTTTTTAAAAACCCACTTCCTAATGTTGACTTTAAGTTTTTTTATTTTTTTTTTAAATTATAAAATTTAACAGAGTTAGTAAGTTTCCGTCAGCAGGTACCAATTCACAAAGAAAACAAATTTTTTAGGTATTTTTTGACAAAAAAAATATTCTAGGTAGTTTTTCACAAAAAGTCTATTTTTCTAGGTATTTTCCAACAATTTTTCCTTAATTTAATCAATTAAAATACCCAACTACCACCTTTTTAATGGAGCCCACACCACCCTTAATAACCGTGAAAACCCAAATGAGACATCTAAAATGATTCGGAGAGAGTATAAAAAAGACACACATGTACTCCCTCCGTCCCATTGAATTTGCATTATTTTCTATTTTAGTGTGTTCCACTTAATTTGCATCATTTCTATATTTCGATAAGGCCCATCACTCTCTTTTAGGGGTTGCTTGGATTGAGAGTAAATATTTAAGGGATAATAAAAGTCAAAGTAGGAATTTAAGGTTAGTTAGGTAGATGTTTAAAGAAATTTGATTGTTGGAGAGGTAGAAGAATGCATTAGAAGGTAATGAAAAAATAGAGAAATTAACAATAAATTCTCTTATTTTGGGGTATAAATTTACCCCAGGGGGTGGAGGAATTCTTTACCTCCAAACGAGTGAAATCAAACTCTTTTTCTATTCATCATTTCTAATCTACTCTTATTATACCTCTATTACAATTATATAAATAACTTCATTTGCATATATAATTACCTTTGTTACATTGATTTGACTTTTTTTACTACCTTAAATATTTACTCTCAATACAAGCGACCTCTTAATCTCATCCATATATTTTAACCCTTTTTTAATTTAATCCATACATTTCATTCTCTGTCTTCATCTATTACTACTTTTTTTGAAAATAACCTTATTTCTCTTTGATGCAATTATGGATAGATCCATACAGTGGGACAGAGTGGTAACAAATATGAGGGCCGAGGAAAATAGATGAAAACATGAAATCAAGACTTGAGCATAAATTATGGATAGATCCAGCTTTTTAGAGAGAGAGAGAATGAGTGAGCGGAATTAGATGAAAATATGAAATACTCCAGAAAAGTAGATGAGATATGACTTGGGACTACCTGTAGAAATGACTATTTAGAGCGAGAAACGGAAGAAATTTTAGAGAGAGAAAAGAATACTACAGCGACTCAAAAGTGAGAGAACAAGAACAAAAGAAAGCTGAAGATCTTTCTACTTTTTCATTATCTGAAAGATCTCAAGACTCAACAACAAGATTATTCAATCAATTTAATACTCTTCTCTACCCGTTTTTTCATTGAATCTTTCATTTTCTGTTGTCCGCCATTCATTCTTTTAGCCGAGGTTTTCAAGAACTCAAATCAAGAATTAAAGATATGATATTATTTAGTTGATTCAATTCTGTCTTTGAGCAAAATGATGGATAGAAATAGAGAAGCTAGAAGAGCGGCGGCTATGGTGAATGGGTTGCCTAAAAGAAGACATAGAACAGCTACTGGCGCTAGTTTGAGAGAGTCTACAGGTTTAGATCTAAAACCCTTCCTATTTTGAACTTTGTTTTGCAGAATATATAGAATTAATTTTTAATTGATTTGTTACAGATGATGATAGTCCCATGGAATTACAGGCGACGGCGACTCGTTTAAGAGATCGGTCAGGGAAAAAAGATAGAGATCGAGAAATTAGGGATAGAGATAGACAAAGAGAACGAGACAGATTGGAGACAAAACGGAGAAGAGGGGATAAATACTCACGGAATAAAGAAGACGGTGGTGCAGATGATGAAAGCTCTGAAGAAAGTATAAATGATGAAGAAGATGACGATGATGATGGTCGGCTACGTTATATAATTCCGACAAATCCGATTCCGATGTCATCTCCAGCGGCTACATCAACTCTTGTCAGCCACGGGAAAAGTTTTCCTCCGTCTAAGTTATTTCGGCTTAATGTTCCCAAAAAAGCTCGCTCAGGTAAGATTTTAGGAGATTTCTGATGTTTTGTTACCTTGAATTATTTTGGGGGGATTTTTGATGTTTGAGTGATTATGATGTTTGTAGTTTCAACAAAAAGAGGAAATGATTGTTGGAGTTCAGTAGCAGGTGGGGAGCAGATACACCGGAGAACTTCGTTTTCACCGGTGAGAACAGTAGCAGCAGGAACGACGGCAGTTCCATTGCCGTCGCAAGGACCTCCTATGTCAAATGTTGAAAAGAAGAAAATTGTCAGTTTTGTTCCTCATCTTCAGTCACAGTTGTGCTTTCTGTATCTGTTTCTATGGATTTGACTGTGTTCTCTTCCGGTGTAGAAGGCTAATGGACCACCCAAACAAAGGCCACCAAAAATTGCATCAAAATCTTCATCACCTGCGACTCAGGATGAGATTGAAATTGCAGAGGTTTTATATGGTCTGAAGAGGCAATCTCAAGCTCCGTCTAAACATGATGGAATGACGCCAAATGATTCAGCCAAGTTGGATTCTAGATCTATTGTTGATTCTAAATCCATAATATCATCTCCTGTTCCAAATTCATCATCTGTTTCAGGTCTTGCTAATAATTCTTCTTCATCTACGCCTCCCTTAACCACCATTGGTAAGTTGAGAAGCTTAATGAATTTGCAGTTTTCGTGTCAATTTAACTGGAATTTCACTAATCATGTTTTGATTTATTTTTGAAGTTCCAAAGAGAAAAAGACCACGGCCATACCCAGAAGAGATTCCAGGTGGGTTGGGACCTCAGAGCAGTCCGGTTTCATCAACTGCAAAGGCAGAATTAAACCAAGCTCCAAATCTGGAGGTAGCATCTCTAAATACGGAAAAGAATCTGGGATCCACCATTGAAAATGGAGTCTATTTGGTAAATTCCCAAGAACATACGGCGGAGATAATACCGTCGGCGGTGGGAAATACTAGTGTTATCCAATCAAATACAAAGCCGAATTTGGTAGAGGAATCAGAAGGGTTTAGAAATGGGGTTGTGAGAGCTCAAGTAGAGGAAACTTCCTCAACCCCGAAATTGGAATCTGCACAAAATCACGATCGTGATGAATCCTCCACCACAGCCACTAAACCGTCAGTTTCTTCCTTTTTTACTGGGAAGATATTTTTTATTTTTACTGGGTTTATTAAATTGACTTTTTTAATTGGTGGTGATCATGTAGAAATTCATCCCCGGTTGAACAAGAAAATCACAAGGAAGATATTTTTGAAATTGATCTTATGGTGAGGATTTAATACTCAGTTAATTTATTACTCTATTTTTTTTTTTTACAAATTCTGACATTAAATTAAATTTTTTGGGATAAAAAGGCACCACCACCACAATCAAGATCACCGGAAAGAGAGGAAGTAATGGCGGAAAACGGAGGAGCAGATGAGAAAGCTAAGGTCACGGATAGTGAAACGGTGAGTGGGAAGCGTAATGGGACCCACTTATTTTTGTGTCGATCTTTTTATTTGTTTTTGGTAATTTGTACGAATTAAATTTTTTATTGAAAACTGTGATGTTTTGGTACTATTTTTGTTTTTAATTGATGTAAAAGTTTTTTTTTTATTTTTTTATTTTGACTTGGTCAATTTATTCGGTGGGATGGATTTTTGTATTTAATCTTGACAGGAAGCAAAACACAAAAATGAAGATAATAAAGATAATGGTGGTGATGATAACAAAGATGGAAAAGAAAAAGAAACAAGAATTGATCTTCATCTTGATTTAACAAAGTCTAATGATAATGATGATCAGTTGAATATTCAAAAGCAACCGCCCAAAATCAACAGAGGTGATGATACCATTAATACAACCAAGCACGGTAAGTTAATTTTTATTTGGGTTTTTCTAAGGATTCTACATTGGAAGAGAAAATTTCAAAAGTAAATTAATTTTTCTTGATTTGCTAAAAATAAATTTAATTATAACTTATTTTTAAATAAACATATCTGTTTAATAAAATTTTGCAAATTTTATTGGAAAAATTGTTGGGAATAATCCCAACTTTTGACAAACCGTTGTGAATAATCCGAACTATTGATTATTTATGAATAATCCCACGTTTCCAGTTTGTTTGCTCGTGGCACTTCCAATCGAAATGCAATCTGCTGTAGCAGGTCTCAAGTCTCATTTGCAGGTCATCTTATCTAAACTTCTTTTTATAAACCCACGCCATTGATTTTCATGTCTTCTCCTCCAACAAACCCCATTGTTCTTCATTTTTGTTATTTTTGTTCTTCACCTAATTTCTTCCATTTTGTTCTACTTCCATTTCTGTTCTTCACTTTATTTCTACCAAGAAAAAAAATTTAAGCTTGTTTTTTTAAGTTGTAATTAGTGTAAGAAGGAAAAAGAACAAAATGGAAGAAATAAGGTGAAGAACAAAAATGAAGAACAATCGGGTTTTTTGGAGGAGACATGGAAACCAATGGTGTGGGTTTATAAAAAGAAGTTTGGAGAAGATATTCACAAATGAGACTTAAGACCTGCTGCAGCTGGTTGTATTTCGGTTGGTTTGCCACAAGCAAACAAACAAGAAAGGTGGGATTATTCATAAATAATCAATAGTTCGAATTATTCACAGCGATTTGTCAATAGTTGAGATTATTCCCGATAATTTTTCCAATTTTATTTACAAATTTGTTATCTCTTTACGTTTTAATCACTTGTTTCCATCCCTGCCCCGTCATTGATATGGGCTTTTGGTTTTTCAAATGATTTATTTATTGTTTATTGATTTTGCAGGTGGTCAATCGGGTTCAGCACCACTGGCAATGCCAGTACCTGGAGGATGGCATGGAGGGCTTGCACCACCCATGGGGTACGGTCGGATTTATTTATTGTTTTTCAAATGGTATAAAAAACAAAAGTTAGCAAGTGTTTTAAAACGAATTATTTTTTTATAATTTTATCTCACCAGAAAAGGGGTATTAGTAATGTATTGTGACGAGGGCCAAAAATAAATTTAAAAAATCGAGTATGACAGATTGACAGTAACTCAATTATTTATGAGCAGATACGTGGGACCTTTGCAAGGAGTTGTTTCAATGGATGGGACCCCAATGGCTTCTCCCCCAATTCAGGTATTGTATTTATTTTAATGGGTCTTGGGTATAATTTAAATATTTTGGAGTATTTTATAATATCTTTTACGTAATTATTGTTCAGCCACCACCATTCCTGTTATCCAAACCAAAGCCAAAGAGAAGTGCAACTCATTGGTACATTGCCAAATGTATATTAGCCCATCAGCAACTCATCAAGGTGACTCCTTTCTGGCCAGTCGCTGCGGCTCCCTCTGTATTTGGTGCAAAGCCTTACAACTTGAATGTGATGCCTTCAGCTGATTTACACGGTGCTAACGCGAGAGGTGTGGTTGATAACAAAGGCCAACCTTTCACTTTCTTCCCTGGTCAGTCTGCTGCTTCGTCTAAGGATACGTCTCAGCCCTCCACCAGTGCTCCTGATTCTTCCACGAAGAAGCAGATTTTAATGCACTCTGCTTTGCCCGTTAGTCCCAATACCATTTTAGTAAGTCTCTTCCTGCAACTACTTTATTTAATATTGTTTCCCTCGGTCTTCTGTGGTCGTGATACTATATTTTTGTGTGATTAAAAACAGCATTCCCCTATGTTCTTTCCAATGAATCAACAACAGGCGCCAATGCCAGGGGCAAATGTTCGTCCCAGTACCACCAATTCGCCATTGCCTGTTGGGTCTGCACCTTCTAATTCTGTATCCAGTTCAGGTCCAATGGGTACTCCTACAATGAGCTTTAGTTATCCAAACATGGGAGGAAATGAGACCCCGTATATGACGATTCTAGGAAATGGGCCATACCCTTTCCCTATGCCTGCACATGTTGGAACAGGTCCAATTTATAGGGGTTCTCAACCTCTCTTTGAAGGTCCTTTCTATCCTTCACAAATGCTTCATCCTTCACAAATACAACAACAGCAAGTTGCACAGTCATCGCAGTCTTTGACAATGCAGCAGAAAAATCAACAGAATCCTAGCCATTCTACTTCGTCCTCGTCTTCCCAAAGGCATTTGCAGAGTCAACAGATGCGGCCCCATGGGAGCAGTGTACCTAGTGCCGGGAATCTGAACCAAGGCTTGCAGAATTTCCAAATCACCACCAAAGCTCAAAATTCTCAGTTACATCATGATATGGGCAGTGAGGATAGACCTTCTACTAATGATAGTCGTACCCGGCAAAACATGAGTGCCTATGGGCAGAACTTTTCAATGCCCTTTCATTCTCCCAACTTTGCTTTAATAACTCCGCCTACTTCAATAGGTGCTGGTGTTAACAATGTGGCAGGTGTTCTTAATGGTAACCTTGGTGATAAGAAGCAGCAGCAACCTCAACAAACTCCTACTTTTCCAATGTCATTCGCTTCGCCTAATGGTGCTACTCCTCCTGGTTTTGATATTTCTTCAAAAGCTTACAATCCAGCTATTTTACAGAGCATTCCAGAGGCCACCCTACAGAACTATAAAAAAATGGCTCCAGCTGCTGCAGTTGCTGCAGCAGCTCCAGCTACACAGCAAAAAAACAGTTATCGAGGTCCAGAAGATGGAAAAGAAGGACCTACTGCTGCCACAGACTCTAATCTGAACGAGGAGAGGAAATCCATGGGTGCTCGTGCTTCAGCAGGTACAGTTGGGCAATCAATTGCTTTTTCAAGGGATGTAGCTGACAGTTCAGTTTCTTCGATGGTGGGGAACAATGTTGTTGATAGCTCAGCTCGAAGTCTTAATGTTACTCAAGGATCATCTGCTCGTCCAAGTCGTTCATCAGTGCCAACTTCAATCAATAATTCTAATGCTTCGAATTCTCATCAACAGCAACAAATGCTCTTTCCTAAACAGCAGCCATATGTAGCTCCTAGCAATTCAGTCGGCCCTGGCAAGACTCCAACCAGTAATGGAAATGTCTACCCATGGTTGTCTCCTCCCACAACGAGTAATGGAAATGTTTACCCATGGTTGTCTTCTCCCACGACTAGTGGAAATGTATACCCATGGTTGTCTGGTTTTTCGACTCTTGTACATACAAGTGGAACCTCTGTACAGTCTCCACAGTTGAAGAATACTGTCGGGCCAAATTCATCTCAAGTTTCTTCTCCTTCACCTTCTACTTCAATAGCGTCCAACACGAAGAACCTTCCCCAGCAGCAAGGTAGGTCTCAACAAAACCACTCTCAAATCTCCTTTGGGGCGGCTGCAGCTAACTCCAAGCCATCTTCAACTTCACAAGGGCAGCAAGCGCAAAACAATAATCAAGCCTCTCCATCCCCTATGCTGGTTGGGTCCCCCTCAACCTCTTCGGTGTCCAAGGGAGCTAGTGGAAGCCCAAGGAATACACCAAGCGGCAACAAAGTGGGGGCTCAAGGCTCAACATTGCCATCTCAATCAGGGAGAAACTCACAATTTTCATCTATGTCCAGCCAAAAGCCATCATTCATTGGTGGCCTTCATGTCATGCAAAATTCAACCTCCGGTGGCAAGTCCCAATCGCAGCAGTCTCAGCAGCAAGCATTGTCAGTGCAAAATATTCAACAAACTCAAATGTACTTCAACAATGCGTACAAGCAACCTTCAGCAAGCACGTCTGCTGCAATGGCTGGAGGCGGGTATCATCTTCAAATGCACAGACATGACGGTCAGCAACATCAACAAGGATCCAAATCTCAAATGTCAGTTCCCGTTACCCCATCGAGTGGGATGATAGCCTTGCATGCACCTGTTTCGCAAGCTAATACCAGCACATCTGATCCGGCTAAGGGGGTGTCCACGTCTACAGCTGCAGCAGGTGCAAACAACATGAAGGGCGGTTTGCCGCCACAGGGGATCTTTCATGCAGCTCAGTTTGCTGCTGGTCAGTCTGCTGGGGTTGGACCTCTATTATTGCCTGCAGGCTTTCCGTATGCTCATGCTGTTTCCACAGCAGTCCAGCCGAAATCTGCTGAGCAGAAGCAACCTGCTGGTGATTAAACTTCATGAGCTTATTGGTGTTTTAACTTCTGGTGTTCAGTCTTTAATCAAAGACAATACAGATCCTGAGAGAAGAAGCAAGATATTCTTAAATGAGATTGAATTGGGGGGACTGTGAATTCAGCAACCCAAATTTTGAGGCTCTCCTGTATAGAAAATGACAATTCAAAAGCATGGCGGCAAACCGAGAAGTAACGACAGGCGAGATGGCCGAAGAAACGTTGAATTTGCTCGAGTCGAGAAACGAGACTCTGATGCGATGCTTGAAATCGAAGAAAACAACCATGTGAAAATGGAACTAAAATTTGAAGGTGATGATAGGAAAGGTAGTGCTGTCTCTGTTTGATGGTTGATGATGTGGACAGGTTCATGAATTTATGGTTGTTTCTACATGTAATGAAACAGTTAAAGGGAAAGGTGGAGGACTAAAAATTTGTCATGTTTTTGTTGTCATGTGAATCCACTTTTGAGGGGCCATAAAACTTTGATGTAAGAACATAACACTTACCATTCCTCACAAAGAAAAAGAAATTTTGTTACCTTTTCTAACTATCTATTTTCATGGGCATCATCTCTGCTTATTTTATTCTTTTACTTCTCATCCTACTTGGTACTTGGTAGATTTATTATTAGTGATCCTAAATTTTTGACTTTTACACAAATATAATGCTTAAAATTTTAAAAAATTCGAAATAACTCTTCAGTTGATAAAATAACCTCATTGATTAAAAAAAAAGTAAGATAGAATTCTTTCGGTAGATTTCGAGTATATGTTAGATTAATTACAATTTTTGAGTATATGCATTTTCTTGACAATTTTATTTTTGATTTTTACATAAGTTATCTTCCGGTTAATTTGTGTTATACTAGTTTTGGTTGATAGGGTCAATTCTAGATAGTTATAAGATGTGTTTGATTTTTATTACCCTTTATATATAGGGTTCAAATTTTATTAAAAAAGAAATTGGCACATTTTGCAACTTAGAATATGGATGATAATGTTGATTATCTGGAAGAGTGCTCCTCTTATTGGTAGTGGGTCAGAAGTTTTTGGGTGATGCAAAAGTTTGATGGTAATGCCACCACAAATTGCACATGAAACCCAAATAAATTTTATTTTTTGGACTTATTATGGCTGGGTCCCATTCTTTTATTTAATGATCATTTAATAATTTTTTAGTTAGTAAAATAAAATTAAAATATACTTAGTGGGACCAGTTCATCCGTAATTTTAGAGGTAAGTTTGAAGTTGGATTGTTTTTTGATTTAGCTTTGCTTAGCTTAACCATGTGTGTATTGGTAGGATGGTCGTTGACCAAAAGCTTTATTATTATAAGTGTGTGATATTATTATAAGTTTGAAGTAAAATAATTTTTAATTGTTCGTTTTATTGTGTTTTATTATATCCATATGCATTCTATTCTTATTTATCTTATGTCTAAATGTGTGTGTGATAAGACGCAGACTTGCAGAGTTTGCTTCAAAGGCACTCGGTCCCAACAGCTGCTGAATCTTATCTTATTCTTTCTTGAGTCGGAGATTCTTTGGTCGCACTCTCCTTTACGGGTATGAATTGTCGCCGTCCTTCCCTCTTCAAACCCTGGCCATAGATTTTTATGGGCGAAATACACTAAATATGATGATGACAATGTTTATACTATAATTAAAGGAAGATGAATAGTAGTAAATGGATAATTTAAAGTAGCTTTTGATTAGAATAATATCTGCCATTCCCCACCATAAAAAGGTAAGCAAAATATAATATCTTTTATTTTTGCTTATCTGTCTAAGTTAGATATTATATAAAATCTCAATTTTACCCCTGTCGACTCAATTTAAAAAGCAAAAAAAACCTAATCAATCACCGTGATTTGCAAAGACAAAAAATATAATAACAAAATAAATAAAACATAAAAAGATAAATTATAACAATAAAACTCTCACCCTATCAAATCATACCATACAAGGATTATTTGTTAATCTTATAAACCGTTATTTACTAAGACCTTCCTTTTGAAAAGGACATGAAAAGGGACCCATAAAACCCAGACGATTGGGCCATATTCGTCCACGATTCATGCATGATTTAATATGACATATGTCTCCCATTGCCTACTTGTGCCGCATAAATCTCTTGCTATCACCATCTTGTTTCCATTTGTTACGTCTTCTTTTAACTTTTTTGGGTATTTTTTAGTTATTACCATAGATCATGAGGTTTTGAGTTGTTTAACATATTTGATTGCACATGCCCATGAAAATTAAGCGTCTCAAAATAAATTACTTAGAATATGTTAAGTGTTTAAATGTAAAATTAATAGAATTTGTCAGTTTTTGCTCCGCCCCTAATTACTATTGAAGTATTGATAGAGGGGAAATCAAAATTATAAATTAAGAGAGTCAAATTGTTGATATACTAACAGTTTATATACCGTATAAAAACTTATTAAACTATCAAAATTTTAAAATCAAATAGAGTCAAATGAATTTAAATCATAATAAAAAATTATATTAAACAAATGCAATTGAAGTTTCTCTACAATTATCCGTTTTTGAAATAAAATTAGGTACTTTGAATTTATATATTTGACTAGTAAGTCTTCAAGAAAACATTACTAAAACTAAGATAGCAAAAATATTAATACATACTAAAAACAATGAATCTAAAATTACGATAAATAAAGTTTAATGACATTGTAATATAAATTTAGTAGTCTATATAAAAAATATGGTTTGAATTATGATTTGGTCCTTTAACTTTGGATTATAAATGTATTACTTCAATCATTAAGTTTTTTTGTTATATTTTTGCACTCTTTAAACTATATATATATATATATATATATATATATATATATATATATATATATATATATATATATTTTATATATATATATATATATCATATTTAAGTAAGGGGGTCAAAAAATACAAAGGATTGTATTTTCAGCAAGGAGGTCTGGGCCACCTTCGACCCCCATGTAACTTCGCCTATGAATACTAGAAGTGTTCAAAATGGTTTTGACTTGGTTTTTATTCAAACTTGTGTAATTGAAATTGTTTTGATTGTTAAGGGGTTAATGTGTGTAGTAGTGACTTGAGTGTACCAATAAAAGTATTAAGGTGATAAAATTATGAGTAAATTGAAGGTGTGTTAACATATGGTGTAATGATGTGCATAATGGCG
This sequence comes from Amaranthus cruentus, assembly GCA_019425755.1. Lineage (NCBI taxonomy): Eukaryota > Viridiplantae > Streptophyta > Magnoliopsida > Caryophyllales > Amaranthaceae > Amaranthus > Amaranthus cruentus. Next base: position 5,284,525 of record CM033463.1, on the reverse strand, counting down.
CATTATGAATGATCATAATGAAAAATGCAACAGTCGTTATATGTGCTCGAACAAGGCACTTAGAAAGGCATCTAGCCTTGAACGAAGCAACACTTAAGAATGATCAAGTGATAAAATTGTTGCTCAAACGAGCACCCAGCAGGAGCAATGGTTGAAATAGAGAGCCACTCGAATGAGTTGAATAGTGGCTCAAACGAGCGGGGCTTTCAGAGTCTATGATGTTGTTTTGGACATTTGATTTTCTGTGGTTGTTAATGCGTGGCTCTCCAATTGTAATTCATCAAGTACTTAGTAATCATCTACAAAATTTGTATGCTCATTGTTTTAACCTCGTTGTCGACTTATATGTTTCTTTTGGACAAAATATATTTACGGTGAACATATAATATATCAATGTATGTACAACAATTCATGTTTATTGGCTTTATGTTAATATTTGGGGTTAACAACTTGAATATTGTATATACAGTTACTTGATGTATAACAAATGAATGTTAATTTTTGGGGTAGAATAATTATTTTTAATTCAATTTAGATTTTCAAATTAGGTCACTTTTAAACTTTATTAATCTAATCATCATAGTGCTCGTGCAATAGACAAAATGCTATTACCAACTCCAACAAAGTGATGAAACAAAATGCTAGATTCCATTCCAATTGTTAATATTTCATTTTTTTATTTCTCATATGAGAACTGAGTTCGATTCTCATTCTCACATTCTATCATAATCAAAAAAGATCTAGTAAAAGTAAATCAAACTTTTACCTTAGTGACGACAAACACCATATTCTGCAAGCAAAAGTTGTGTTTGTTCTCATTTTGCCCATAAACAAAAAAAGATAGAGAATGGGGATATTAAATTCTACTCAAGAGGTGCTTAAAATTATACTCTAACCTCACCTCTTATATATACTTCTTCCTTTGATGAGAGTCCATATACAATGACATAATGTGAAATAATAATAAAGTTTATGATATTTCTTGAAATAGACATATGCCACGTGTCAACATAAGATAGCCTACATGGTTCTCTAGATCCTTTCCCTTTTATTTTTTAATTTCTTGGATCTTTATAATAAAGCTTTTTGTCAACGACCATCCTGTCATTACACACATGGTTAAGCAAAGGCAAAAGCAAAAACAACAATCTAACTTCAAACTTACCTCCGGACCCACCAAGCATATTTTATTTTATTATTTATTATATTTTATTTTATTTGCTTAATTTAAAATTATGAAATGATTATTGAAAAAGATTGGGACCCACCTATATAATAAATCCAAAAAATCAAATTTGTTTGGGTTTCATGTGGGATTTGTGATGGCATTCATTTACCATCAACTTTTCCATCACCACCCCAAAACTTCCACTACGAGAATAAGAGGAGCACTCTTTCAACATAATTAATGAAACAATAAAAAACATTATCGTCCATTTTTGGATCGCAAAATATACTTTTTTCTTTTTTTTTATTGAAAAAGTAATATTTTTTAGTTTTAAATAATTCGATAGGATTTCAAGAAAACTATACATTATATACCTTCTAGTTCCCACTGCATTTATACAATACATTTAATCTAATAGGAATAATATCTACCAACTAGGACTAGGAGTAATAATTTAAAAATAAAAAATCTAAAATTTAAAAAAAAATAAAAAAACAGCAATTGATAGGATAGTAGAAAAAGGTACTAACTATTAAAATTCTTTTTTTTTTCTTATATAAGGGAAGAAGGAAACTTATGTTCTTACATCAAAATTTAAAAGCCCTTCAAAAGTGGATTCACATGACACCAAAAACATGGCATTTTATCACTTTCTTCTTTACTGTTCCACAAAACTGTCTATTTCAGTCCACCCCATCTCAACTCCAATGAAAATCGCGGGATCGACGATTTCAAGCATCGCAATCCCATCAAAGTCTTGCTTCTTGACTCGAGCACCGAGCAACATCAATCTCGCCTGTCATTTTTTCTCAGTCTGCCAGCAAGTAATCAAATTGACATTCTGCTGTACAGGAGACCCCCAAAGATTGCTTTGCTGGATTTAAAGGTCCCCTTTTCTCCAAAATCTCATTTAAGCATTTAAGGTCAAGAATTCTACTCACCAGCAGGTTGCTTCTGTTCAGCTGATTTCACCTGGACTGCTGTGGAAACAGCATGAACATACGGAAAACCAGCAGGCAGTAATGGAGGTGCACCGGCTGGCTGAGACGTAAACTGAGATGTGTGAAAGATCCCCTGTGATGATACACTGTCCTTCATACTGTTTGCACCTGCAGCAGCAGCTGTAGTTGTGGACACTGCCTTAGCCGGATCAGATGTGCTGGTATTAGTTTGCGAAACTAGTGCACATGATGACATCATAGCACTCGATGGGGTAATGGGGACTGAGGCTTGAGATTTCGATCCCTGTTGATGTTGTTGCTGACCGTCTTGTCTGTGCTTTGGAAGATGATACCCGCTTCCGGCCATAGCAGCTGATATGCTTGCGGATGCTTGGACAAAAGGATTGTTGAAGTACAATTGAGTTTGTTGTATACTTTGCATTGACAATGCTCGCTGTTGAGAAGGTTGCAGATGGGACTTGCCACCGGAGGTTGAATTTGACATGATTTGAAGGTTACCAAAGATGGATGGCTTTTGGGCGGACATGGATGGAGATTGTGAGTTTCTCCCTGATTGAGACGGCAATGTTGATCCTTGAGCCCCCGCTTTGTTGCCACTTGGCGTATTCCTGGGGCTTCCACTAGCTCCCTTGGATACCGATGAGGTTGATGGGGATCCAACCATCATAGGCGATGAAGGGGCTTGATTGTTCTGGGCTTGCTGCCCTTGTGGTGTTGAGGATGGCTTAGGGTTAGCTGCAGCCGCCCCAAAGGAGATTTGAGTGTGGTTTTGTTGAGACCTTCCTTGCTGCTGCGGAAGGTTCTTCGTGTTGGAGGCCATTGAAGTAGAAGCCGAAGGAGAAGAAACTTGCGATGTGTTTGGCCTGACGATATTCTTCAACTGTGAAGACTGTCCAGGGCCTCCACTTGTCTGTACAAGAGTCGAAAAACCAGACAAAGAGTTGGGAAACTTAGAAACCATGACGGGTGATGAAGTAATATGATCAGGATACACATTTCCATTAGTCGTCGTGGGAATCTTGCTACGCCCACCAGAAGCACTAGGAACTACATACTGCTGTTGTTTCGGAAAGAGCATTTGTGGCTGATGCTGAGGATTGGAAGCATTAGAATTACCAACTGAAGTTGGCACTGACGAACGACTTGGACGAGCAGATGAGCCATGAGTAAGATTTGTAAGACTTCGTGCTGAGCTATCAACGACATTGTTCCCCACCATCGAAGAAACTGAAATGTCAGCCACATCCCTTGAAAAAGCAATGGATTGCCCAACTGTAGGTGCTGAAGCACGAGCGGCCATGGTTTTCCTCTCCTCGTTCATATTAGAGGAATCTGTGGCAGCGGCAGATCCTGCTTTCCCATCTTCTGAGCCTCGATAACTGTTTTTCTGCTGTGCAGCTTGAGATGCTGCTGCAACTGCAGCAGCTGCAGCCATTTTTTTATAGTTCTGTAGGGCGGCCTCTGGAATGCTTTGTAAAATAGCAGGATTGTACGCCATTGAAGAAATATCAAACCCCGGAGCTGTAGCACCATTGGGACCAGCAAAGGACATTGGAAAAGTATGAGTGTGTTGAGGTTGTTGCTGCTGCTTATCACCAAGGTTACCGTTAGAAACACCAGCAGCATTGTTACCACCACCACCACCCATTGAAGTAGGCGGAGTTAATAACGCAAAGTTGGGAGAATGGAAGGGCATTGCAAAGTTCTGCCCATAGACACTCGTGTTTTGCCGGGTACGACTATCAGCAGAAGAAGGGCTATCCTCACTGCCCATTTCATGATGTAGCTGAGAAGTCCGAGCTTTGGTGGTGGCTTGAAAATTCTGCAAACCTTGGTTCAGATTCCCAGCATTAGGTATACTGCTTCCATGAGGTCGGATCTGTTGACTCTGCATATGCTTCTGGGAAGATGAGGATGAGGTAGAAAGGCTAGCATTCTGTTGATTTTGCTGTTGTATTGGCAAAGACTGAGAAGACGGTGCACCTTGTTGCAGTTGTGAAGGATGAAGCATTTGTGAAGAGTAGAAAGAACCGTCGAAGAATGACATAGCTTGAGGATGAGAACCCCCCATATAAGGCGGAGCTGCTCCGACATGCGCAGTCATAGGGAAAGGGTATGCCCCATTTCCCAGAATCGTCATAAACTGGGTCTCATTTCTACCCATGTTTGGATAACTAAAGCTCATTGTAGGTGTAGATGCACTCAAAGCAGCAGGAGTACCCATAGGACCTGAAGTCGAAACAGAATTAGAAGGTGCAGACCCGACAGTTGATGGTGATTTTGCGGAACTGGGGCGAACATTTGCCACTGCGGGCTGTTGCTGATTCACCGGAAAGAACAAAGCAGGGGCTTGCTGAATTTCACACACACAAACAAGAATTTCAGGACCATAGAAAGCCGAGGAAAAAAAAGGAAACGATAAACAAGTTGCAGAAAGACTTACCAAAATGGTATTGGGAGGAGCACCAGGAGGCAACGTGGGCTGGAGTAAAAACTGCTTCTTCTGGGAAGAATCCGGAACATTAGGGGTCTGAGACTTGTCTTTAGAGGAAGCAGCAGGCTGACCAGGAAAGAAAGTGAAAGGTTGGCCTTTGTTATCTGAAGGCATCATATTCAAGTTATAAGGCTTGGCACCAAAAATCGGGGCAGCCGCTGCGGCTGGCCAGAAAGTATTCATCTTCATGACTCGTTGATGCATCGAAATGGATTTGGCAACGTCGCAATGTGTTGTACATCGCTTCGGCTGTTGTCGCGAGAACATGAACGGCGGTGTCTGCACAATCCAAATACATGTACATTAAACACCAACCATTTGTTGATAGAAAATGGTTAATATATTAAAGACCAAATTTATTGAAGACAATACCTGAATTGGGGGAGAAGCCATTGGGGTCCCATCCATTGAAACAACTCCTTGCAAAGGTCCCACGTATCTGCTCATAAATAATTGAGTTAATTTTTAGCCCTCTCAGCATTATATTTTCTTCTTTTCTAGTGGGATGAAATTAAAGAAACTACAAAAACGGCTTTTTATCTCTATTCTAATATCATAAATCATGATCACTTTTCCTTTTCTCCTATCATTAAATTTTTTACACATTTTATCGCTATTCTAATATCATCCGCAAAAAGGGCAATTTTAATTATTGTGTCCTTTCATGAAGTTGCAAATTCAGAGGTATTAATAAAAAGAAAAGTGAAACAAATATAAGAAGATATAGAAGAAATAGATCCGACCATACCCCATGGGTGGTGCAAGCCCTCCATACATTCCAGGTACAGACATAGCCAGAGGCGCTGAACCCGATTGACCACCTGTAAAATTATTATATATATAATAATATAAATCATTAAAAACCCGAAAACACATATCAATCAACACAAAAAAAATGTTAGCAAACCGCTAATAGCTTATTTGAGCAATTGGTTTGACCAGCTGATTAGGAACCAAATCCAAAAAGCAGCTTGTTCAAAAACAACTTAAACCTTCAAATTTACCAAATATATAACATAAGTTGATTTGACCACCCAGCCAGGCAACCCCCAAAACTCAGATCAACCAACACAAAAAACACTCACCATTCTTGTTTGTGTTATTGGGTAAATCATTAAAAACCCCAAAACCCAGATCAACCAACACAAAAAACACTCACCATTCTTGTTTGTGTTATTGGTAAATCATTAAAAACCCAAAAACCCAGATCAATCAACACAAAAAAAAACTCACCATTCTTGTTTGTGTTATTGGTAAACCATAAAAAACCCAAAAACCCAGATGAATCAACACTTGTTTAGGTAAAAACCCAAAAACCCAGATCAAATAACACAAAAAGAGACTCACCATGCTTGTTTGTATTATTGGTAAAATCATCTCTATTGATCTTGGGGGGTGAAGGCTGTTGCTTATGACTATTTAGCTTGTCGTCATTGACATTAATCTTCTCCAAATTAAGCTGAAGATCAATTGTTGTTTGTCTCTCCTTTCCACTTGTGGGTTCACAATTGCCCCCAAAAGCTAGATGTGATTCCACATCACCACCATTAACTTTGTTATCATCTTCTTTGGGATTTGCTTCCTGTGAAGATTAAATAAAAAATCCCACCGAATAAATTGACCCAGTCAAAATCAAAATCAAAATCAAAATAAAAACAATTGAAGCAAAAAATACCACATCACAGATTTAATTAAATAATTGTACAAGCTACCACAAACAAATAAAGCTAGACAAAAACAAAGGTGGGGCCCATTTCTCTTTTTACTCACCGCCTTCCTATCCGTGACCATAGACTTCTCATCTGCTCCTCCGTTTTCCGCCGTTTCTTCCTCTCTCTCCGGTGACGTTCTTGATTTTGGTGGTGGTGCCTTTTTATCCCACAAAAAAATTAAAAATTATGTCAAAATTGTCAAATATATCAAAAAAAATTACTAAAATATTAAATCCTCACCATTAGATCTATCTCAAACTTCTCTTGCTTGTGATTTTCTGGCTCAACTGGGGATGAATTTCTGCATGATCAACAAAAATTGAAAAGGTCAATTTAAAAAAATTTCTAGAAAAAAATATAAAAATATAATATTATCAGAAAAATAAAAGTATGAAGGAATAATTTGATTGACACTGACGGTTTAGTGGATGTGGTGGAGGATTCAACACGATCGTGATATTGTGCAGATTCCAATTTAGGGGTTGAGGAAGCTTCCTCCACTTTAGCTCTTACAGCCCCATTTCTTATCCCTTCTGATTCTTCTACCAAATTTGGCTTTGTATCTGATTGGATAACGCTAGTATTTCCCACTGCCGACGGTATTGTCTCCGCCGTATGTTCCTGGGAGTTCGTTAAATCGCCTCCGTTTTGAATGGTGGATCCCAAATTCTTTTCTGTATTTGGAGATGCTACCTCCGGTTTTGAAGCTTGATCTACTTCTACCTTTGCAACTGATGAAACAGGACTGCACCGAGGTCCCAATCCACCTGGAATATCTTCTGGGTATGGCCGCGGTTTTTTTCTCTTTGGAGCTTCAAAATTAAATCAGAACATGATTAGCGAAATTCCCAGTTAAATTGACATGAAAATTGCAAATTCGTGAAGGTTCTCAACTTACCAATGGTGGTTAAGGGAGGAGTAGATGACGAAGAATTATTAGCAAGACCTGAAACAGATGATGAATTTGGAACAGGAGATGATATTCTGGATTTAGAATCAACAATAGATCTAGAATCCAACTTGGCTGAATCATTTGGCATCATTCCATCTTGTTTAGACGGTGCTTGAGATTGCCTCTTCAGACCATATAAAACCTCTGCAATTTCAATCTCATCCTGAGTTGTAGGTGATAAAGATTTCGATGCAAATTTTGGTGGCCTTTGTTTGGGTGGTCCGTTAGCCTTCTACACCGGAAGAGAACACAGTCAAATCCACAGAAACAGATAGAGAAAGCACAACTGTGACTGAAGATGAAGAACAAAACTGACAATTTTCTTCTTGATTGAAACAGTTGTTGACGACGGTGACATATGAGGTACTTGTGATGGTAATGGAACTGTCGTTGTTCCTGCTGCAGCTAAACTCACCGGAGAAGATGAAGGTTGCCGGTGTATCTGCTCCCCACCGGCTGCTGAACTCCAATCATGCCCTCTCTTTGTTGAAACTGCAAACATCAAAACCACCCCAAAATCAAAAATCCCCCAAAAAAAATCAAAAAATCAACCAAAAATGAAAAGCTCCTAAAATCTCACCTGACCGAGCTTTTCTTGGAATAGGAACTCCAATCATTTCATCAGAAGCTTTCCAGGTGGGAGAAACCCGGAATGTCTTAGACGGCGGTGGATAACTTTTCCGGTGACTGGTCAGAGTTGAAGCAGCCGATGAAGATGACATCGGAATCTGATTAGCCGGCGGTATATAACGTAGCCGACCATCATCATCGTCATCTTCTTCATCATTTATACTTTCTTCAGAGCTGTCATCATCTACACCACCGTCTTCTTTATTCCGTGAGTATTTATCCCCTCTTCTTCGCTTTGTCCCCAATCTGTCTCGTTCTCTTTCTCTATCTCTATCCCTCTCCCGTATGTCTCGATCCCTATCTTTTTTAACTGGTCGATCTCTTAATCGAGCCGCCGTCTCCTGTAATTCCATGGGACTTACATCATCTGTAACAAATCAAATAACAAATTAACTCTCGAATCAATAAATTTAATTACAAATTAACATGGGTATTAGATCTGAACCTGGAGACTCTCTCAAACTTCCGCCAGTGGTGGTTCTATGTCTTCTTCTAGGCAACCCATTAACAATAGCCGCCGTTCTTCTAGCTTCTCTATTTCTATCCATCACCTTAATTATTCAAATACAGAAATCAATCAGCAAAACAATCTCATATCTCTGACTCCTTCGTCTTCTTAGAAATCTCGCCGGAAATCAGATATTCAATTGACAAACGGCTAACAATAAATCGATTGAATTACTTCTTGTTCTTCTTCTTCAGATCTTTCCGATAATGATAAAGTTTCAAGATCTTCCTTTGGTGTTGTTATTCTCTCACTTTTGGGTTGCTCTAGTAATGATTTCTCTCTCTAGTTTCAGTGTTTCTCTCTCTACAGGCTACAGCTACTCCTAAGTCCTACCTCATCTAACTTTTTCTGAAGAAGTAGAAGAGTATTTCATTTCATTCAGCTCTCTCTGCCTAACCCACCACTATAGTCTATTGCCTCGTGGAAAGCTGGATCTATCTTCATTCTCAGCCCTTGATTTAATTTATCATCTACTCTTTACCTACATGGCGAAATGCTCTCCGTAGATCATGTATTTCAGTGGAGTTCCTCTTTTAATACCTATTTCCACGTGGCACACCATCTTTCTTTTCTTATAAGCTTCCAATTTTTTACTTGGTATTCTCCGTAGAATTGCCCCATTAGCAATTAAAAAAATAAATAATGTATTTTATATATAAATAAAATCAAGAGTGATACATAATTATGAGTCCTATTAGATTTTGAAGGTGAAAGATAGAAAAAGAATACCTCATTCATGTTTAAGGAAATTAGAATAATTATACTGCCTTATCTAAATTCTCCATTTAGTTTTTTGGCATTATTTACCCGTCACTCTTAATTTGTATTTTATTCTTAATCAATAAGTTGAAACATAGTCATGTGAGATCTTGTTTGATTCGTTTCAATACAAGGATTATTAATATCAAATTTTTATAATTTTTAATTAAGAATAATTTGAGATATTGAAGGTTAAAATGTTGTATCGGCAAGTGTGAAAAAACTAAATGAGACATTTAAGCTGAATAGGAGGGTGTAGTATTTTAGATAATGAATATATTAATTTATTAAATAATAAATTTAAAAAAGAAAAAGTGAATATAATAAATATTAAAAAATTATAAAAAGAAAGCTAGTGGAAAATATGTGAATTATAAGGAATATAAAATATTACTAAAATAAAGTTACTAGAAGAATATGGATATAAATAGAAAAGTTCATTATGGGAACAATAAATGGAACACGAAAAACGAAAAATGGGAACTTCTATAAATAACAAAGGCAATAATTTTTAAGAAAGTAGTAATAAGTGAAGAGATAGAATGAATTCGAGAGTTAAAATGGATGCATAAGATAAAAAGAAAATGGTTAGTTATTGTGGTAAAATAGAAATAATGAAAATTAAGTGATTGTTCAAAATGAAAAATATCGCAAATTCAATGGACCAGAGGAGATAAATAAGATAAAAAAAATTAATTTAAATTTGTTGATTAATTAAATATAAAAAGAGAAAATTCTAAAAAATATATTATTTTTTGTTAGTCGCTGAAAATAAACTCAATTATTTAGTGTAGTTCAAAACAAATCATATTTAGTGTTGATTTAAAGAGAAGTTTTGAAGATGTTTATAAATAATATGCAAGTTATTTTTAGCAAATATAACTGATAGATGGGTTTATTTGAAAATAAATAATAGGTAGATGTTTAGTGGATCAAGCAAAAATTAATAATTCAATCTATTTGCAATCCGTTGAAAATAAATCCACATATGGTTTATTTTTGAATAAACCTAATCTAAGGGGTTGTTTGCTGAGATTAATACAACCTATTCGCGATAAACATTATGTGAGTTTATTCTCAGCAAAAACCCCTTATATAGGTTTATTGAAAAATAAATCATATGTCGTTTTATTCTTAGCGGATCGCATATACGTTGTAACAACACATTGTAAGTCAAGAAACCCATCAGGTGGGTTTATTTAAAAAGAAAAATTACATTAAAAACTCTCAACTATGGGCAGTTTAAATATAAAACTCACAACAACTGATTAATATTTAAAATTCTCAACTTTAGGCCAAATTTAAATTTAAAGTCCAAGATAACTTATAATAGGATAAATTAGTTTTAGTATAGAAGTAGTGAGACTCAATTGCATTTATATTCCTCAAACCCTTTGACATTATACGACCCTTCACATACACTCCCATTTTAAAAAAATGGTAACCGGATAATTATGTTATGAAATTGTATCAGTACTTTAAAATTAAAATGGGCCTAAAATTAAAAATTTTGAATAATAATCGATAGTTGAAAATTTTATATTTAAACCGTAAATAATTAGAAGTTTTAAAAGTAATTTTCCATATTAAAAAAATTGTAAGTCAAGATCAAGAATAAAACAAGACAAAATTAATGTGACCTACTTATAAAAATATACATTGTAACAACACATCTTAATTATAAGTGCTTTAAATTATAATATTAGTACTTGTTTGTTTTATTTAATTTCACCAATTTCTAGAGTTAATCAAAATATAAAAAATGGATTAAGTGGGGAACAAAGAATTAGGATCATGACCGGGACCGGAAATAAAAAAAAGGAAAATGAATATATAAATATAGGCTTAATACATGGAGCCATCATGGATTTAAATAATGTTTTTCCTAATAATTAAATGTGATACTCCCTTTGTGTAGCAGAGATGTTTACATTTGCTATTTTTAGTTGTTTTATTTATTCATAAAGTATTTTTTATTTAGTTCTTTATTATAAATTTTGGACATAATTAATGTTATTTATTTTCATTTTAATATTTTAATCATACTTATAGTTTTGATATATTTTTACTTCTACTAATTTTATTTTAATATTTTTTATATTACTTATGGTCGTCCTCTAAATCATCATCATACTTAGTACATCCCATGAAAATTAGGATTAAAGTCTGGGAAGGAAATGATGGCGGCAATCTATACTCATAAAGAATGATGCGTCCAAAGAATCTATCGGTTTCAGAAAAGTCCTCAGAAAGAGATGTTCCTGCATAAAAAAAAAATTTAGTGAAAGTGACTTAGCAAGCCTGACCCATAATCATAAAATTAAAATTAAAGTAAACACATATAAATTAAATAATATATATCACTAATTTTATTAAAAGCTTTTTTTATATTTGCGATTCTTATATTTTTTTCAATAACTTTATTTTATTTTTTGAAAATGTTGATACCCTATCAAATCAATTATTCAATAAATAATATATCTATTATCTAAAATAATCCATTTACCATCTAAATGGTTTTATTTTATTTTTATTATTTTACATTGTTAATTATATTTTGACCAAATCGTGAGAAATTTAAAAAACATAAATTCATTTTTTTTGTTTAAAATCGTCAAGCAGAGCTTTTATTAAAGCTAGTAGCCGTAAAGGTCGAAACTAGTTAGTAGTGGTGGCTGACCAATAATTTATAATTATTGATTATTATAAATTATAAAATTAAATAAAAGCAAAAAAATTGGAGTTGTATGACATGAAGTATTGTAATCATGGTTATCAAAATCGAGATCTGGATCGTAGGATCGTACGATCCTACGATTCAGATCGGGACCAGCGACTAGAATCGTGCACAGGATCGGAATCAGTCAGGATTGTGCATAGGATCGGTAGGATCGGTGGTGGGATCGGTCAGAATGGTGTAGGATCGTGGGCAGGATCGTTAGTAGGATCGTAGAATCGGTCAAAACTACTAATTAAAATTTTTTTGCTAGTATCTTTGTTCTTTTTTGCTTGTGTGTATGTGCTTAAAAATATATTATGTGTTGTATATATCTTATATATAGATTCCCATTTCATTAACAATAGAGAAAAAAACGACATTAAACAAGTAAGATATGTATGTATTTTAAAATTAAAGAAAAATCTTAAGAAAATGTATGAGTTTTAAGAAAATTAAGGCAAAACAATAAATATACACATATTATAACTTGTTAATTCTACAAATTTGTATGATCGTCCGATCCTACGATCCAATGCTACGATCCGATACCACAAGTTGATTTTGATCCCACGTAGAATCCCGATTCTGACAACCTTGATTGTAATACATTTTTTATAATTTTTCTTATAGTGCGCCTAGGCTTTTTATTGGGTACATCAATAGTTAAAGACTTAAAGCTCCTCTAATTATTTATAAAATATTTATAATGTTATTTAAATGTATATATGATATTTTGAAATGGTTAAAATATAAAACTGTAAATTTTTAATTTTATATTTATAGAAATATGTTAGAAAAATTAATAAAGTCGTGCATCGCACAAGTAATATGTAGTTAATTAATGTAGATGTTTTATAGAGTAAAGTAGATACTTCCTCCGTTCCATAATATATATACTTTTGCTACTGATAGTGACATTTTTCCACACAACATGTCACACTCAATAGCAAGTAGTATGGAACGGAGGAAGTATATAGCAAGCAAAGTATGTGGTTAATGCAATCTAAGTATATAATTTTTCAGCAATCTAATTTGTAGTTTTATAAAATTAGAATAAAAAAAAAAGAGTTTTTACCATTTTTGTTTTGCTAACATTAGAGTTAGTTTTCCACACAAATTATGGTCTATAACAGAGAAGAATAGCAGACAAAGAGTGGGCAAAGTTAATGGTTGTATATCATAGCGTATTTGATTTCTTAGCATGATAGTGGATGTTTCGATATTAGTCTTTTTTTCTTCAATTAAAGCAATTAAATGCTTATGATATATACACTTACAAAACTCGCCATGAATTACACACATATATTCTAGGTGAGTATTATTCATAGGTCGAGTGAGTGTTTGCAGTTTCAAATTCGTCGTGATATCCATCATATTGTTCGTTAAAAATTCAAAATCAATGAATAAATTATTTATCATTTTATTTATTTGGCAATCTAAAAAAAGTTAGCTAAAAAGTCAAAAGTGACTTATCAAACACACTCAATATCTTTGGATCAATGCTTAGCTTGTACATAATTGATTTTACTATATATGATAAGATAAGGTAATAACTAATAAGGTCATCCGAAGATTAAACCATAACCATAAACCTTTAAAAGTGTAAAGTAATACGCTAATACTTGTTGTAAAATTACACGATTGAAAATTTTGATAGCCTATTTCTGTTGAATTATGAGGAAAATGCGTAAAGGAATTAGAATTTTAATAAGCCTATTTAATAAATAATTGTTAAATGAAGTTGTTGGCTGAAACTATTATCTCGTTTAACCTGTTCAAATATTATTGTGCGCAACTTGCATTAAATATATAAAATGACTTGATGTGTACCGTTGTGTTGCCATTTTTCCTCACTTGCTATCTAAAATCTTTTGTAAAATTACATGTCCAAAGCTTTTTGGATGGAAACTTTAACATTCCCTTTAACTCCTTTAATATTGAAGCTTTTCAAGTTGAAAATTTAATTATGGGATGCTTTAGATCCTATATGATCTTTATTCTCCCATTGCCACCCTATGGACAACTTAAAGTATAGATTTAAACTTTTATTTTACTTCTATTTATTATTTTGCGGTCCTTATTTACATTATAATATTTTACAATTGCACATATTCGAATTTTAGATTTGAAAATTTAAACTCAAGACTCAAATTTATTTAGTATAAATAATAAATCTCGAGCTAAACTTATAGGATTGGAATTTTAGACCAAACTAATTAGATCAAATGGATTTAGGCTCCAAATAAATAAATTTTAGCCTTATTGGTTTTACTAATCCATTTTTATTATTTTGAAGTGACATTTTAGTCTAAAATGTATTAATTAATGAGCGTGGTATGAATTAATAAGTCTAAAATGGCTAAAATGTCTAATTAACATTTAACAACTCTAGTTAGAAACAATTATTCTTCAGAGACGAGATAAAAGGCTCATCTCATTTTTTATTTTTTAAAAATAAAAAATGTTATAAACAAACTTTCTTTCATAATTAACCATTTGTTTTGACATTCATCTCTAATCTAATCATCAATCACAACAAAATAGAAGATTTGTTACTGTTTAATAATTTTACATCTCAAATCAGTTCCATAAACAATACAAATGAGATTGCACGTATAATTTCTCTTAACTGTTATGGTCTGTCAACTAGGAGTTTATGTTATGTTAAGTTGGTGTTTATGTTATGCTAAGTAGGATTTTAGAGTATCTAAAGTAGGAGTCTATGGTAAATGAAATATGAGTTTAGGGTATGTAAAGTAGGGGTGTAGGGTATGTCAAATAAGGTTTATTGTCTGTAAATATGTATTTAGGGTATATCAAGTAGGGATTTATGCTATGTCAAGAATGAGGTTTATGATATAGAGGCTTATGTTACATCAAGTAGGTATTTAGGATATGTCAAATAGGGGTTTATAGTATGTCAAGTAGAGGTTTAGGGTATATTAAGTAGGTGTTTAGAGTATGTCTAATAGGGGTTTATGGTATCTCAAGTAGAAGTTTATATGTCAAGTTGGGTTTATTGGTAAAACTTCTATTTTAGTACTTAAATAAATTAAAAGTACTTATTTTGAATGGTTTAAAAAATCTATTGTAGTGCTTAAAAATACCTATATTAACACTTACTATAATACTTAAAATTACCTATTTTAAATAGTTAAAATACCTACTCTTATTCTTAAGAATATCTCATTCACCTAATTTATTTGTATCTTAAAAAACCTACTTAGGCTACTACTTTGAATCTTATTATTCCTACTTAAGTTCTTAAAAAAAAGATCCGCGTACCAAAATACCTACTTTGTATTTCTTTACTTAATTGCGAATTTAATTAAAATAAAATAAAATTCATTGAATCCACTATAACAAATTAACAATAATCTAATATAAAGAGTATATTATTTTGTTTCTTGTTGAACTCATTATAGTAATCTTTCTTGCCATCAAATAGTCGCCATTGATTTCATGATCATCTACTTATTAAGCTTAATAATTTTTAAATTCTTTTAATATCTTTTTTATTATTTGTGAGACTTAGTTCAAGATATCTCTTAAATAGACAGTCTTTCAAAAATTTATAAATAGTATTTGAGACTATAAATTCAAGTTTTACGTTGGGCTTGAGTACTTAGATTTAATATGGTGTAACAAGTTAATTCTGTACAAGACCGTTTCATCATGGGAGATGTTTATATAATCGATTTATTACTTTTGGATTACAAGTGATGATCATTTTAAGGCTGTTAATAATACTTTAAGACTATGGGTGTGTTTGACAAATTAGCTTGAGCAATTTTAGCTTATTTGGATATAAATAGTGGGTTGAGTGGTCAAATCAGCTAAAGATAGTGTTTGGTGAATTAGTTGGTTAAAACAGCTTATAGCAGCGGGTTCAAAATCAGCTGGCCAAACCAGTTAGTAAAATCAGCTGGTCAAATCAGCCACTATAATCAGTTATCAACCATTTGCCAAACATCCTCTATGAAAAGTGGTGCTCTGAAACTGTAAGTGATCATTTTAATTTATTAGTGATCATTTTAAGATTATAAGACTGAGTATTTTAAAACTGTAAGTGATCAACTTAAGGTTATAATTAGCTAATTTAAAATTGTAATTTGTATGTAATCACCATAAGGTTATAAGTAAATATTTACAGACTGTAACTGTACATCAAATCAACCAAATAAAAATAATTTCATTGTGAAACTGTCTCATTTGTGAATTTGTTTTGAGTTACGAAATTTGCGTTGTCCATTAAGTGTAAAGTTCAAGTAGTCCAGCCTAGTTTCATACTTCCAATGCGAATTTTGTAATGAGCCCAAATTCTACTACCAATATTTTATAGTGCCTATAAGCCCAATGAAGAATAGTGAATCAACCCAAGTCTATTACCAATAAGAAAATGTTTGCACAAATTATTAATTGAGAAGACGACTTTCAAAAAGTCCAATTCAATTCTAAATATATATTGCTACAATTCTAAATATAGATTTGGGTTGGACTTTTAAGAGTCGTCTTTACAAAAGACGGTCTCTCAAGAGATCACATGAAGTGTTTGACATGGCCAATTTAAATAGCAAATGAATTTAAATAAGTTGGACTATTTAGTCCAATTTAAATTGTGTCATGGCAATACCGTCTTAAATGAGAATTTGAGCCAATACAATAAATTTTTTAGTTGTATTTCATTTGTATTTTGAATTATTCATTGATACTAATAGCCAAATGAGATCATAAATCGAAGATATTCAAGAGAACTAGTCTCATTGTGTACACACGCTGACCGTAGGAGTGAAGCCAGGATTTTGAATTAGGGGGCCAAATTGTCGATATACTAAAAAAAATTTTACTATATAAAAACTAGAGGCGTTAGAAACAGATACGATGGTTCGAAATTTACACGACCTTGTAACTGAATTCAATTTGATTCGACTTTAAAAATTTACAATTATGTAAAATGATATGGACACGAAATCCGATTTCAAGCCCACCCGAAACACCTAATTCGAATTCAACGATGACCCGAACGAATATCATCAGACACTAGTTAAGCTATAAAAATATTAAATCATATAGACTTAAATAAACTTGAATCATTGCAAAAATTATATTTAATAATAAATAAAGTTGAAGCTTCCCTATAATTATTATTTTTGAAAAAATTAAGAGTTTTTGACTCTATATATTTGTTTAATAATTCTCCAAAAAAATACAATTAAAATTGAGATAGAAAAATATAAACACACACTAAAGGATGATGTTAAATTATAAAAAATAATAATAATGACATTATAGTATAAATCTATTAGTCTATAAAAAAATAAATGTTTTAATGAGATTTGATCTCTTAACCTTAGATTATAAATATATTACTCCAACCATTAAGTTATAGTAATTTTTGTTATATTTTACTCTATTTAAACTATATCATATTAGTAAGGGGGCCAAAACCAAAATTACAAAGACTCGCATTTTCGGCAAGAGGGGCCGGGCCTCCGCCGACCCCCACATGGCTTCGCCCTTGGCTGACACACATGCACGCCGCCCGCGCGCACACGCAGACATGTATGTAATCAAATTCGTTTAGCGATATGCAAAATTGCTTGCAACACTAATTTCTTTTTGATAGGCCATAATTTAACATAGAAAATTTGTGTGACTAATCCAACTTAATAACTTGAATATGTTATTTTTTTGCTCAAATCTACTTAAAACAATAAGCAAATTACCCACAATAATGATGTTTTTCGAATAGGTACATCAAATTGTTATCAGTATTGGAGTCTCAAGGAAAACTCTCAGATCCTATGATGTGTTCATAATCAACTATACTAATGAATGTAAAGAACAAAATTCATTTCTATATGTAATTTTTAAAAGTAAATTGACATTTATATTAGATCCAACTCCAATTTAAATCAAATTAAATTTCTTAAATCGAGTTGAATTAAAATTAATTCAAATTAAATTGTCATTTGTACCTAATAGGCCAACACCAATCCTAATATGATTTGTTGATTACAATATTATCTTTTTAGTAAACGTAACACATGCTGGTTGTAAAATATTATTGACGCCGTAATGAATTGGTCGTATGATAATATAGTCAACAAAGATGAAATTCCAATTCCTATTGCCGTTTTCGGCACAATGCAGTATGCAAAGGCAACAGTTACTCTATT
Organism: Amaranthus cruentus; assembly: GCA_019425755.1. NCBI lineage: Eukaryota > Viridiplantae > Streptophyta > Magnoliopsida > Caryophyllales > Amaranthaceae > Amaranthus > Amaranthus cruentus. Next base: position 5,266,442 of record CM033463.1, on the reverse strand, counting down.
TGATCCGCATCTTTTAACATCACTTTTTATGTTTATGCAAATTTTTGTATAAGACGATGTTACCGTAATAAATGCATCATACTTGAGTTAATTAGGCTAATAATAGAAACTTTTAGCTTATAGATTTTTTATTTTAAATGGTCTCACCATGAGACGGTCTGATACAAGATCATCATCATAATCATCCTACCCAGTGTATCCCGCACATAGAAAACTATGGACAGGGTTTGGGAAGAGAATGACGACGACAACTCATACCCATGCAGGAGAGCGCAACCAAAAAGGAGTCCTGCGGCTCAAGAAAGACTAAGAGAAGCCCCTGCAACGTATAGATAAAAACGAAAAAGATACAAAACATAAAACAATAAAAACTAAAGAGAAACGACGCAACAACAACCAAGAAACTAAAAGAAACTAAAACGGCAAGAGAACAGGCCCCCTAAAAGAAAACACTAGTATAAAACATGGATAAGACGGTATGATACAAGATGGGTTGTTATTTTTAGTTGCCCCTTTATTTTTCATTTATTTTGATATTAGTCTCACTTTCTTTATTACTCTTTTTTCCAACTTAACAGCTCACTTTTATTATTTAATTTACTTGTTTTTGTCTTATTGTTGTACTCAGTTTTTCTACTAATTTTCATTTGAAAAAACACTTGATGCTAATTAAAAAAACGAAAAAGTGTGTTTTTATAAATTATGATGTGAATAGAGAAAATAAGGTAACAAATACAAAATCAAAAACCATTCATTTGGTCAAACATAATCTTTTTGAAATAATGGAAAATAAAATAAATAAATAAAGAGAGTTTAATTTATCACAATTTCCCAATGGCAACAATAATATTTATTACCATAATAATCCTTCCCTAAGGTAGCCAAGTTCTGTGTGCGTTTATCCGTATCACACAATTTCAGCGGTCTCATGGTTGACTAGATACAATTTTTTTTTTGATCCATGGTTGACTAGATACAATTAATGAATTTAATATATAATTAATAAAATTAATAAAAAAAAAATAACCCATGCTTTGGAATTTTTTTCCCATGATATATATAATATTATGCCACAATAAACTAGCATTTAAAAAGCACCGTCCTGATATTTATAATTATACATACTTGTATAATCGTTATATAAAAAAAAATTGTTGACTTAGTAGATAAAATATTCACTAGGAGTATAAATAAATAAATAAAATAAAAATATTAATTAGTGGTGGTTTAAATTTCATTTTAATTAATAATGTCTGATATGATATAGTAATCAGCTAGTCTCTTGAGAGACATATTTCAAGTTCAACCATTAAAGATTAATGTTTACTTATCGTATTCATAATGCCTACACTAATATTATCCTTAATGCTTACTTAACGTTTTCTTAATGCCTATTTTCAATATCTTAAATGTCTACTTACATCATTTTTAATGTCTATTTACAATATTCTAAAAAAATATATAATGAAACGACGCAATTATAGATGATCTCTCCCAAAGAGAGTGTCTCTCGCAAAAATATGTGTATATTAATAGGTTGTTTACATATTAGATAGTCTATAACTATTACTAAAACAAAACACTGCTGATGTCATTGCTTACTAAATTTGCTTAGGTGTCACTCTCTCAATAAAAACTTTCCCTCCACAAATTAAAGATGATGTCATTGTTATAATGACTACTATTCATATCTTTGACTTCACTAATTTTTTAAGTATGACTAATATTATCCAAATTGATTGATTTTTTACTTTTTATGTCATATCATTTAATGTATTAGAAAGTCATAGAAGTATATTTTATTTTGTTATTTTCAAGTTTTATTTTTATAAAATTTTTATTATGTTTTTTATTAAATGGGCATAAGATATTTTGAAATGGTTAAAATATAAAGACGTCAATTTTTTATTTTTTTGTTGATATAAATATGTTAAAATTTTTATTAAAACCGTGCATCGCACGGGCATTATCTAGTAGTATAGTATAGCTAAATTCATTGTTACCTTATCTATTGATTTCATTATGAGAAATTACCAAAAACTCATTCAATGCTTTACTATTTTCGTTATACACAATTATTTTAATTTTCATTTTAGTTAATTTCATTTATTTTGACTCATTTTTTTATTTGATAATAAATTCTACGATTTCGCTATTTTCTTTTAATCTCAATATTTTTAAATTTATTATCATTGAGAATAGAGGAAATACATTTAACCTAAAATATGTGTACTTTTAAATAACATCATTACTTTAACTGTTTAACATTCTTAATAACATTCTTAATTAATTTTAACCAACGAAAACATGTTATTTTTTCAGTGTAGTACAAAGCAAAATATATGACCATCTATATTTAATTATTTATGGCCTTATGGGTATAAGTATAACTATTGCATCCTTATCTGTTTTCAATATACATAAGTTGTGTTTGAGAATGAATATTTTATTTTAAATTGTAATTTCAATTATAAAATTAGAAATAAATTTGCAAATGAAAATATTTGTAAAGTCATTCTGATAAAATTAATTCAATTTCAAATTTGAAAGTTTATAAATTTTTTTTGAGAACCGAAAATTTTAGTTAATTTTAGATTTAAAAATAAAATCTATCGTTTATAATTAATATCAATATGTAAATGAGGTGTTTCGCAAATTAGCTTATTGAGCAATTTTAGCTTATTTTAATCTAAATAGAGGGTTGGGTAATGGGTCAAACTAGCTAATGCTAGTGTTTGGGGAATTAGCTCGTTGAAACAACTTATTGATACGAATAAGCTGTGTTTGAACAAGTTGCTTATAGCAGCGGGTTCAAAATCAGCTGGTCAAATCAACCACTGTAATCAGCTATCGGCCATTTGCCAAACACCCTCAAAGTAAAATTACTGGAACTTGATTAGTTACTACTATAATTGCTTCATCTGTTTCATTATAATTGCTACAATTTACTTTTTATGCAATTCACTTGATTGAAAATTATAAAAAAATAAAATTATTAAAGTATATGATTAGATGATTCAAAAAAGATTTCATTGAACTATATTTTTTCTTACCACAAATTCTTGTGAGAGACGGTCTCTTTGAGAGACAATCTCTATTGGGTTGGCCCATTAGGAAAATATAAAGTAAATATAGTCAATAAGCTTTAATGAATTGGGCCTGAGAGACGTTTCTCAAAAAGATGGTTTCTCAGAAGAATAGCTGTTTTCTTACACATTATTATATTTTACAAATTATTACATTAGCCGCAACATATAAAATAAGGAAAGTATATTATTTTGATAAATGTAAATTGATGAAATTTTTTGTGATTTTGTTTGTTACATCATGTTACAAATAAATAAGGTAACGTGGATGTTATTGTAATAAATGTTAAATTATGGCTTTATCCGGAGTAGACAATCTCATTAATCGAATAAATTAATTAATACAATTAAAATGTATATGAGAATATTTTAAGTTTGTCGACCGTGTATTATAAGAATAACTTTTTTTAAGAAAAAAATTATCCTAAATAATCTCATCTATTTCCCATTGGCTTTGAATAATGTCTACTATTGATTATTTATAAACAATTCAATCTTTGTATATTATTTGTCGACAACAATCATTTTCACATTGTAACCGGCTCCTATAGAAACCTATTAGCTGTTACACTCATTTCTTTTCTCTTATGCTTATTCGTTGGTCTTATACTACTCTTTTTTTGGTGGTAGGTACCTATAATAGGCGCTTAAAATGTAAAAATGGGTGTTATCTGAAAATAATATACAAAGTTGATTCATTTATAAACAATTAACAGTGAGAATTATTCACAACAGATAAACAACGGACAAATTGTTTTTTTATAAAAAGGGAAAAGAGATGGAGGAAAATACAAATGCGACACAAACTACGGATTGATGAATTGGAAAGCCGCCTAAATAGACAAAGAGGAAAAAGAAAAGTCCAGGTCAATAAAACCACGTGTCAAAATCCTAAACAGTGGGAACACACCCTAATTATACACCCTTTCACATTTGATACCTTTTCGAAGTGTATTCTAATTTCTACTCCTAATCCATTTCATTTGGATTTGGATTGATTGGATTAACCTTATTTATTTCTCTCTCCTATTTCAACCCGTATTTAAACCCAAATCCGAACTTAAACCCGTATCCGAGTCCAATCACAATCACTATCAGTCCACCTTATAGTTTACTATTATAAATACACCTTCAGTTAAGATTCTCTATTCACCTTCACACAACTCATTACTCACACAAAACAGAACAGACAAATCTGATTTAAGAGAGGGAAAATATTTTAAGTTAAATAGAATGCCTGCCGGAGGATTTTCCGCGCCGGCGAATGCCGCCGGAGTTGTTTTCGAAGCCAAGATTACGCCGATCGTCATTATTTCTTGTATAATGGCTGCCACCGGCGGTCTTATGTTTGGTTATGACGTCGGAATTTCAGGTAATATTTTCATTTTCATTTTATTTATAAAACTAGATTTAGAGGTTTTTTTTTTTTTTTTTTTTTTAGGAATAGAGGTTTAAATTAGATTTAGAGGTTTAAAAAATAGAGCAATAGATGTTGATTTATTTAATCAATCTCAATTTCTTTGATTTTTTTTTTTTGAGGAATAGAGGTTTAAAAAATAGAGAAATAGAGGTTTAAAATTAGATTTAGAGGTTTAAAAAATCTCAATTTCTTTGATTAAGGTTATTATGACATTGTTGCTTAAATTAAATTTTAATTAAAAAAATAATTTTAAAAATTAGAAGTTTTATTCATTTGTGATTTTATTTCCTACGCTGTTTCAGTTTTGATTTTGAATTTAAATAGATATTACGGTTGAGATTTTGACAGAAACTGAAGAGTTGTTTAGTTTTTTCCTTTTCTGCATTTATTCGTATTGGATTGATTTAGGAATTGAATATCATGTTTCCTTTTTTAACGTATCTTTTTTGCTATTAGTCTATTATGATATCAGATGAGATGTTTTTCTTTATTTTTCATCTTCAATTATACCTCTTTGGTTTTGAAATACTTGTTACACAGTATTTTTTACCCTATTCATCGTTTAAGCTTATTTTACACATTGTGATTAGTAAGAAAAAATATAGTTAAGTAAAATTTTGTTTGAATCATCTAGTTAGATACTTCTATAAAATTATGTCTTTACATTTTCTAAATGTGTATAATTTAATATATAATTGATTAAAATGACACGTTTAATTGCGTAAAAATTTAAATATATAATAAGTATAGTTTTTTTTAAGCTTAGCAAGTATAGTTGAATAGAGAAAGTATTATTTATTTAATATTGAGAATATTTTTAGACTTAACTCAAAAAAAAAAAAGAGAATGTTTTTAGACTAATAATTTTCATTTCTTACAAAATTAAAATTTTAGATTTGGTCATCAAAGATTAACAGAGTACAAAAATTGAAAAACAATTTTTTTTAATGCTCTGTAAAATTGTGATTTTTTTTAATAATCTGTAAAATTGTGATAAAATTATAAAAAGTAGATTTTCCGCATAGTTGGGGACAACCACCAATAGTACGACGAAATATTTATATTTACAGATACACCCTTGGTTATTACGTTCAGGAACGTCACCTTTGTATTTTCTGATATAATGTCAGGGACAGGGTCAGAAGTATTTGGGTTAAACAATGGATGGGTCCATGCGGAACATGCCGTTAGATTTTTTTTTATTAAAAAAATAAAACAATTGCAAAAAATTTTATTGATACACTTTTTTTTTCTCCCAAATAATTTTTTTCTCACTAATATTAACTCAAGAACGAGACCCCAATAATTCTCAAAAAAAAAAAAAGAACGAGACCCAATAAAAAGGTGTCCACATCTGTATAAATTAGTAGGGAGCATAATAAAAAAGTTTGGACATAGAAAACCACTTACTAAAAAGGTTTATATTTACTTAAAAATATGTATATACGTATTGAAAATCATTACTTAAAATGGAAATGAAATAATTAAGATGCATGGACCTAAATACATATGATCTGAATTCGAGAGTAATTTTTTATTAAAATATATTTTCTATGTTCATTTGCCATTTATTTGTTGTTTTCACAAAAAAATCTTTCTATTTATATTATAAAATTTGGGCCAAAAATCACTTATTCGTTATCATTTTAATATTTTACTAATGTTTGTCTTTAAATACTTCATCTTCTACTAACTTTATTTTAATATTTTTATTTTCTTTATGGTTCTCACATGTTTTCCATTAACTTTATAAAATATTTTTTATTCATAAATTCTTACTTGAGACCGTCTTTTGTAAAGACGGCTCTCAAAAGCCCAGTTTAATTCTAAATATATATTGTTATAACTCTAAATATAGATTGAGCTGGACGTTTGAGAGTCGTCTTTACAAAAGACGGTCTCTCAAGAGAGCATATGTTTTTTATTAGTTGTGGTTTTTAAATTTTCTTTCACTAACTTTTAATATTTTTCTACTGTTTTTAATCCACACTTTTCCTCATCAAATTTATTATTCAATAAAATAAAATATCTAATATCCAAATGATCTTATTTTTCTTACTTTCTGCGGAGAAAACTTTATTAAGAAATGAAAAAGGGAATATATAACTCTTAAATTTATTATCTTTCTTAATAACTTATGTTTAATGATATTAAATTTGATTACCATTACATAACTCTTGGTAGTAGCAACGAGTGTAAAACAAAAATCTTGTATGCAAGTTGTATTAGGTCACCTACTCGGGAATAGTCTAATGGGGATAATAAATTTTGAAAATATGTTGATATGTTTGTTTCATCATTACTTTGAAATTGGACTCTACATAAAAAGTGTATATTAAAGAAGTACTTGTATGAAAAAACTCAAACTAGTTGTTTTTAGTCCACTTTTTAAAGCATACTTGCGTAATTCTATTGCCTTTAGCTAACATAAACTAACATATCTACAAAGACGTGCAATAGTTTTCAAGATGATACATATCAATTTAGTACTTCTAAATTTCAACTATTTCTATATTATGGGGATGTTCACATGATTTGGTTGGAACAAATGTGATAAAAAGTAAAAAAGGAATATTTTTTCTTATGTGAATTTTTTTTAAAGAAAAAATTGAGATTTTTTGGGAAATTGTACAACTATATTAAACTCACTTAAAGAATTTTTTTCAATTTTTAGAGAGAAATGTCATAAAAGAGAAAATGGGATATTATGAATGAATAATGATCCCAACTCTAATGTCACGTAATATACTAATCTTCTTGTAATACGCAAATCATAAAAAATAAAGGAAAATTTGTTCAAAATAATCTCCACTATCACCCTTTGGTCAAAAATAATTTTAACTATTAATTATTTTTTAATAATGTCAACTATTCTCATAAGTTGTTGAAAACATACCCACCTTTCTTTTAACCGGCTACAACAAGTTCCACTTTTTTTCTTTCTTTTTTGATTAATAGAGAAAGGAAAAGGGTTATTTTGAACAGTTAAGTAAAAAAAAGAAAAAAAAAAGTGAAAAAGTTAATTGTTCTATCCGATAACAAGGATGTAAGTATGATTTCAACAAATTATGAGAATAGTTTGAATTATTAAAAATAATTAATAAATGAGATTATTTTTGGCCAACGCATGATAGTTGAGATTATTTTGAGCAAATTTTCCAAAAACAAATAATGCTCAATTTGAGATAATTGTATGATATAGCAATTTGAGCAAATTGCGAACTTAAAAAGCAAATTATATTACACTCATAAATGGAAGTAATATTGCTTGTTGAGATATAATTCCTTCCTATAGCATTAAAACTTGTTTTTTTATTAATTAATTAAGAAAGGAAATTGTAGTAATTAAAAAAGAATTATAAAAATGCAGGAGGAGTGACATCAATGAACCCATTTTTGAAGAAATTTTTCCCAGAGGTGTACCGAAAAAAGAATTCACCGGGTGCGAATCAAAGTAATTATTGTGAATATGACAACCAAGGGTTACAATTGTTCACATCATCATTATACCTTGCTGCTTTAGTTGCAACATTTTTTGCATCTTATACAACAAGACAATTAGGAAGGAGACTCACTATGCTCATTGCTGGTTTCTTCTTTATTGCTGGTGTTATTCTTAATGCTGCTGCTCAAGATCTTGCTATGCTTATTGTTGGTAGGATTTTGCTTGGTTGTGGTGTTGGTTTTGCCAATCAGGTACTTTTTTACTTTGTTTTGATGGTCGTTATTAGAAATTTATTTATTAGGTTGAATTATAGGTAACATATTATACATATTTCATACTATCATTAGGTTGAATTATAGGTGACATGTTATACATATTTCATACTATCTCTTTGATTTTGCTATAATAAGAAAAGTTTATTGTGTTATTTAGCTAAAGAAGAATAAAACAAAGAATAATGGTATTTGGTGAATTAGTTGGTTGAAATTTAGTTGGTTGAAATTATAACATTAAACTACTTCACATGTTCAAATAAGTTGATAAAATCAATTATATAAGCTATAAGCTATCAATTGTTTGTCAACATCTCTAGAGACCGTGTGAATTTGTGAAGAACGTGATTAGAAGTGAATGTAAAACCGTAAGCCTGGCAAAAGCTGAACCTGCTAAGTGCTAACCTAATCTAAATGGATTTGATTGAGATTTTTGACCCAATTCATTCAACTAGTCGTTTTGACATGATTTGTTTTTAAATGTATTAGGTTTAGGTCAAAGTTTAAAAATATAAAATAAATTTGTATAACTCATATAATTAAACGAGTTAAATTTGAGTTAAATCGATAGGTATAACAAAAACTTAATTTATTTAATATTTTCTTATTTTTAATAGTAAATTCAAAATAAATATCTAACAAACAAATAGATTAAAATTAAGGCCTAAAATACTAAAGTAATTAATGTTAAAAACCTTAAAAATAAAAACATAAAACTTTAAATGAGTTAAGTGGGTCGAAATTAGTCAATCTGATCTATTAAAAGTCAAATCATGGACTCATGGTGATTTTTAACCAGTGGCGAACGTAAGTTGGGGCATACGGGGACATGTGCCCCTAGGCGTTTTTAAAAAAAAGTATTTAAATGAGACTTTTCCATTGGTAAGAGTAAAAGTGTAAAATTAATACTGAAGTCTTTTATTGAAAAATACTCCCTCATTTTAGTAATTTTGTCTTATTTATTTATTTTATCCTATTTTTTTATTAGGTCAGTTGATTTATTTGTTGCATTTTCTTTTATGATAATCGTATTTAAAATTTTAGTAAGTCTTATATGAGACTGTCTCACCGTGAGATGGGCCCATACAAGCAACCCATGATTAAAAAAATCAAAAATAATGAAAAATAAATTCACGCTTGTACAAGAAATTGTTTTTTTAAATAGTTTAGGCAGACCCAATTGAGTCCTTTTTAGGGTGAGACGACATTAATAAAGAACGTGCACTATAATAAAGAATGTGCACTATAATAGATCAATCCACTGATCCAATAAGGATGAATGAATTTAATAAGTTCAAATTGTTATTAATTCAAGCTCCGCATGTGACAAATCTTTATTACTAGCATTTTTTATGCGAAAACAATACTTAATTACGAGAAACTCTTTCAAGAATAAGATCATAGTTTTGATAAATTTAGTGTGCTTCCACTTGTCATTTTGCATAAATAAAAAATTAAATAATTTTACAAACAATGCTATCGAAATTTTGTTTTTTAATTAGTGCCCCTGAAACTCAAAACTCTAGATCCGCCACTGTTTTTTACCCTATTCATATCCAAGCTATTTAAATCATCTTTTGGTCTAATTATTTGACAACGGGTCTTAAAAGCATATTCTGATTTCACCATCACAGTAATGAGTATTCCACAATTATTAATAAAAGAATAAGGGACGTGTGTGATTCAAAATGATTTCAATTCATTTAGCAGATCAAGTCTTGCTCATTGATGATGAATCGACTTGATAGCTCTTAACTTGGATCACTAAGCAATTACTACTACTAGTCCCACTTTTTTTTTTATTATTTTTTTTTCTTTTTCCCACTTTTAATTGAGAATAAGTTTTCATTTATCCGTTTCTTTTCAAATGTCTTATTTGGTTTTGAACGTTGTTTATCATTTATTCTTAATTTGTGTTTTTTTCTTAACTATAAGTTAAAATATAGTCAAATAAGATTTTGTTTGATTCGTACCAATATAAAGTTTATTAATATCTAGTTTAATATTTTCTAATTATGCACAATTATAGATATTAGGGATAGTCTTAGTGCATTGACAAACGTGCCAAATCAAATGGAACATTTGAAAAGAAACAAAAGATATAAAATTATTGTTATTAAAGATTATTATATAAAAAAAGACTTAAAAGATTTGACTATCATTAATAGAGGTGTTTAAAATAGATTTGATAAACTAATATTTATCTAACCTTGTAACTGAACTCGATTTTACCCAACTTTAAAATGAATTTTAAAATATGTAAAAATCAATGTAGACACTTGATCCCATTTTTTTAAAACTAACCTGAAACATGTGATTTGAAATTAACCTTATGATTCGAATGAAAACCTCAAATTTAAAGTTCAGCTGGTCTCGGGCGAGACCGTCTTAAGTTGAGACAAGAGTGGGCCGGTTTTGACCTTAAAGATATCAATTTCAATTTAATCATACATGTAGATCAGAATAACATGAATTAGGCTTCAATACAATAACAGAAACTAAATTTAAGGAAAATTAATAATTTCAGAATAACATGAATCTTGCACAAATCTTGCACAATGGAAAATTGAATAATTTAATAATGAAACTGAACAATTTAATGGAAAAATTGATTACACTTTGTATGAACTAATATTCTAAACTTGAATACAAAACTGAGCAAAGTAAGAGCATAATTGAGCAAAATTGATATCTTTAAGGTTAAAATTGATACCTTTAAGGTCCAAATTGAAATTTTTCCGGAAAAAATGAAAAAAAACAAAGAAACGAAATTTAAAGGGTAAAGCTAGCAGATAAGATACACTAGCTCTAACAAATTCTCTGATCTCGTTTGAAGAGGACTGCCTCGTCCAAGTTATTGTGTTTAAAGTTTATATTAATAAAATTTAATAGGGTGAGTTGTCACAAAAACAATAGAGTGGACCCACGTAATTAAATAATTATAGAGTAAAAAACATGATGGATTTGAAGAAATGATTAATGAAGTACTCTAGGGTTGTTACTTGTTACTAATTTGGTCCCCAATAAACTTGTCCTTGTTGCACATTTGACCAACATGATTAAGCACGATTCGTATATATTAAAATCCCAAACTATCAACGGTTAGGCCCCTTGTCCTTTTCATGACTTTTATTTTTCACATTTTTTAAAAAACTATATAATTTTTATACGTCATCATAATATTTATTTTTATGAATTAACTTCTAATTTCTACTTAAAACTAAAAGTAATTAAAGCTTTGCATTGACATGTATGTGTATGTCTTAAATGTGTTAGAAAAAAAGTGTTTGGTAAATGACTTTTTAATTGACTATTGAATTTTAGCTTGTTGAATTCAAAATGAAAAAAGGAAAAAGTATGGATTAACTTTTTTCATTGTCTTTAAACTTGTTGACTCACTTTTCTTTATGCATAATTCACCAAATGTTATCTTGATAGAGGGTGAGTCTTGCTTTCATACTGATGCACATTAAAAAAATTAAGTTTAAAGTTCGCTTATATAAAATATTATAGCTAGTAAATGAAAAAAAAATTTATTTATCAAAAAAACAATCTAAAAAATCATTAACTATTCATGAAGCACACTAAATTTAAAAAATAAACTTTATAAGTACAACTAGGCGTGAAATTGAATATAATACTCTTAGTAATGCTGGAGTATGACATAGGAATAGTCCTAGAAGTATCTTGTATGAGTACGTACATGTGATTGTGCGATCAGCTGATGTACACTTTTTTAATGAATATAATAATAAATATATAAATATAAATAAATCTCTTTTTAGATATTGCTGATTTTACGAAGTGTTCAAAAATATAATATAATAATAATAATAATAATATAATGTGACTTGGCTTTATTCAGTTAGTCCTTAAAGGGTCCCACCCAGTTCATCCAATTTCTTAGATGCTTCGTCATGCTTATGATATGCGTTTCCATTCCACTTTACTTTTATGGGAACTTTGTGGACCTAATATCTTTAATTATTTACTTAGGTTTTCACTTTATAGAATAAGACCACCTTTTTTTCCTTTTTTTTCTGAATTTTTATTCACAATACTTGTGTGTTTTTTAGTTTCTTACTTTCTTAACCTTTTTTATTTTGTCACTCCCTTATCCTATTTTAAATCAATAAAATTTATATTAAGATTAGGCGATATGTGTCAAAAAAAGTACACTTGCGCAAAATAAGAGTGTCTAATTACAATACATATTATATTTGAGAACGATAAGTAAATTTAGTGATTAAAGTCTTTTTAATGTTATGACAAGAATTTCATATTCACTACCCATAAAAATGACTTATTCTATAATTAATTCATTTTGAGTCATTTCATCATCATTGTCTGATTAGGTCATCATCATTCTATTTAGTGTATCCCACTTATAGAAAACTATAAACAGAGTCATTGTCTTACTCGATGTATCCTGCTTATTTTGAGTCATTTAAACAATGATATTCAAAATTTTAATGATTTTTAATTATAATTTATTATTTTGTCCGTCCGAATTTACATTATTGATATAAATATTTTTTTAATGATATGGTACAATATAGTAGTGTGAAAATAAGTAAAAATGTAGTGTATTGATTGATGGATGATGAAAAACAGGCGGTACCGGTGTTTCTATCAGAGATAGCACCCACCCAAATAAGAGGAGGCCTTAATATCTTATTTCAACTCAACGTCACAATCGGCATTCTTTTCGCCAGCTTGGTCAATTATGGCACCGATAAGTATGTTCTTTTTTCACTTTCCGTCCTCATGAAAACCTTCTTTTTTTGTTTTTTCTTTTATTACTTTTACTTATGGATTGAGTATTCTCTAAGAGAAGAAAATGGGTACTAGACCACTACCATATGTCACTTGTCTTATTATTTATGTAATACTCTATCCGAATAAGTTTAAATGTCTCATTTTTTTATTTGGCAAAACTATACTAATTGTCCCATTTTCTTTTTTGTCTATCATTTTTTTACCTAAATACCCCAACTTTTCTAATTCCCAATATCCAACTACCACCTTTACAATTAATTTAATCAATTAAAAATACCCAACACCTTTTTTATGGGCCCCACTCAACCCTTAAAATCCGTGAAATCCCAAATGGGACATCTAAACTGATTCGGAGGGAGTATTAATTTTATATTAATAATTTTAACTTTTTACCTGTCGGCTGTAAATAATCGGTAATAAGTAATAATAGGGTAGACTAGCAATCTAAAAAAATATTGAATCAATCACACAACGAACTAAGACATTTGTTGGATTATTAGAAAATAATTCAAAGATGAGATTCTGCAAAACTGATTAGCAAAACGTTGAATTATTAATATCAATCTAGATGTTTTGACGGGTTTTGGGTGAATGATTTCGCATTGGATCAATTTTGATTCATGAGTATATATTTATATATGGGCCTAATTTTGATTTTTATATACAAATAGGATTGAATTGTACTTGATTTTGATTAATCAAGTCTATTTTGATTAGATTTAATTGTTAATAATAGGATAGTACTTTTATATCATTAGGGGTTGATTGTTGTATTATAGTAGAGATATTATTGTGAGAGATATTATAATGTGGTCTCTATAGTTTTTAGTCAATAAAAAAAGTATTGGAGCTTAGATGTTATGAGATGAATGGCTGGTTTACTTTAAAATAACAGAACTTTCAAACTAATATAGACGTTGAAATGGTGAGATGATTAAGCAATAAGATTTGAGGTGTTGGGTCCATCATTTTTCTTTGATTCCCTTTTCTTTTACCTTGAGTTTGTAAACTTACAATATTGTCCTTTTGTGTGTTATTCAATACTTCTGTCCCATATTCATTTTAAATTCTTAGAATTGACCCATAATGCTCTCAAATAAAAAAAAGGCAATTGTAGAAATTTCAATTAGACCAAATAGTATGATAGTAGTGTCACTTAAATCTCTTTGAGTAACTCTAGGCATGTTTAATAAATGAATGTTGACTAGAGTTGTTAGCTGATAACTCAGATATTTTGACTTAGATTTACTAACTTTTCGTTGGACTAAAAAGCATTTATCGAATACACTTAAATCAGTTGTTTAATCAACAACAAAAAACCCAAAAATCAACTAAAACTCAACAGAATAGTCATGATCCAAACAAACCCATAAACTCTACATTAAAAAATTAAACCTGATTTAATAAAAAGCACACATGATTTAATAGTACAATAAATTAGTAGAATTATAGTGGCTTGTTTGGATTTTAGCTTAATAGTACTGATGAAATCTTGTTATTCTCCTAACGATATGAGTCTAATGAATGTGTATGTCTAATGTAGGATGAAAGGAGGAAATGGATGGAGGGTGTCATTAGCAATAGCAGGAGTTCCAGCTGTTATGCTAACCTTAGGAGCTCTTCTAGTTACAGACACCCCAAACAGCCTGATCGAAAGAGGGCGACTAGACGAAGGCAAAGCAGTCCTTAGAAAAATCAGGGGTACTGATAACATAGAGCCCGAGTTCTTAGAACTAGTCGAAGCTAGTCGTATGGCTAAACAAGTCCAACACCCTTTCCGAAATCTCCTTAAACGAAGAAATCGACCTCAACTTGTTATTGCGATTGCATTACAAGTCTTCCAGCAATTTACTGGTATAAATGCAATCATGTTTTATGCACCAGTCTTATTCAACACCTTAGGATTTGGAAACAATGCATCCCTTTACTCTGCTGTCATCACTGGTGCTGTTAATGTTCTGTCAACTGTTGTCTCGATTTACTCTGTCGACAAAGTTGGAAGACGTCTCCTTCTCCTTGAGGCCGGAGTTCAAATGTTCTTCTCTCAGGTATGGACGAACCCACAAGGGGAGCTGATTGGGGCACAGCTAGGGGTGTTCAATGGATCGAATTAGGGCTGGGCTGGTCTCAAATAATACGGGCCCTTTAAACTTAAAATGGGCTGGGCTTCAAAGCTCATTTTGGCCCGGCCTTTACAAAGTCCTCAAATTGGGGGCCTGACCATGAACACCCCTAGGCAGTAGGCACAACCATAATCCTTGAGGCCGGTTTTCCTAACTTTTTTTTTCTGGCTTTGCTGTGCAGGTGATCATAGCCATAATCCTCGGACTCAAGCTCAAGGATCATTCCAACCACCTATCCCATGGATATGCCATCTTTGTTGTTATAATGGTGTGTACCTTTGTTGCCTCTTTCGCCTGGTCATGGGGCCCTCTCGGATGGCTAATCCCTTCAGAAACCTTCCCCTTGGAAACACGGTCAGCAGGGCAGAGCGTGACAGTCTGTGTTAACATGCTCTTCACATTTGTTATCGGACAGGCTTTCTTGTCTATGCTTTGCAAGTTCAAGTATGGAATTTTCCTATTCTTTTCGGGTTGGGTCTTGATTATGTCTCTTTTCGTGGTTTTCTTGCTTCCCGAGACAAAGAACATCCCGATTGAGGAGATGACCGAGAGAGTTTGGAAGAAGCATTGGTTTTGGAAGCGATATATGGATGACGAGGATGGCTACATGGATGGAATTGAGGTTAATGGTATCAAAGATGCTGAAAAGAACAAGCAATTTAGTAATGGGTCTGTTCCTGCACCTTAATTTTGGTGAAGTTTGGATGGATGATAAGAAATCATATATCTTTGTTTAGTATTCATTTCTTATTTTCTTATAGAGCATCTTTAACTTAAAAGCAAAAGTAAATAGGCTAGTATTGATAATGTGGGTACATGGCTAGCAAAAATAGTGCCCATGCTGATGCTATATTTAATGGTGTAGGATTTTATTACAATGAATGAACAGGTTCCATAGTTCTGGAATTCTTTTGGAAAGGAGTAAAAAAGAGAAAATAATACTGATGATTTTGGACATTATTAAGTATTAACATTATTATGTTGAATGAAACCCTTATAAGAAACTTGTTTATCTTGATGGTTCACAATTTTTAGAGAGGAAAGTAGGAAAGAGGGGAGTGAAAATTGTGCTCTCATTCTAAATAATTTCAATATCAGAAAGACCTTCTATGGCATAGACGGCACTCTCAGCAGCCCAGCTTAATGGAAATTTCAGTTGTTTTTTTTGGAAAGTGTAAAAATGAGCTGGACCATTACACTCGTCTATGCTATAGACCGTCTATAGCAAGAATTTGTGTTTCAATATTGATGTTGATAGAATATAGAAAATGGGCCTGGGTAACCCAAACAAGGAGGAGAAGAAATAGTCCACTCATAAAGTGATGCATATTCTTCTCTTTCTCCGATGTTGAACAATTCGCATGTGGGTAACACATGGCCATTTCAACGGATGTGATTTGTTTTGTACAAAAATATAGTTATCTCTTCTAATTCCTTTTCTCGACATAGTGCTAAAATAGTAATATAACGTATAAAATTGCGATAACAAGGTGATATGGTAATTTGTGTGATGTGATTTTACATATAGCAAAATTTGGGTCGAAATTATGTAATCGATCTCTTGAACTCAAATAACATCTTTATTTTAAATTTTGGTTTACATAATTAACTCTATTTATGTCAGAGCAAGTGACAATATTTGTGAATTTGACGTTAACTTTAGTCATATTATTAAAGATGCCTTATCATGCACATTGGAGGAAAGTGACGAGAATGCATCAAGTGTGAGTGGATTAATGTTTGGAACGTTATATGAGGTACTCGATGTGGAGTGTCTAAAGCTTCACTAAGAGTGTAGGGACCATGCCTTGAGCGAGGCAAGGCATGGGTGTGTATGATACGTGTTCGAGGCAAGAAAATGTAGCAAGTCAGAAGGTGGCAGCCAGGGGCTGCTCGTTCGAGCATTGAGTGGCTCGTTCGAGCAGTTAGATTAGAATGCAAGCAGCAAGAGCAGGTAGGCCTGCTCGTTCGAGCATGTTGCTGGAGCAGGGGTAGTCGAGCAGCCCTTTTCTTCGGATTCCTTTTACTGCTTTTGGTTCTTAATAGCATTAAAGTGGGTATAATTCCTTGGTTAATTGCTTGTTTATTGCTGAGATTATTATCATACTAATTGTAGGTGTTTATTGTGATATTTATTGTGATTTATGGTGATAAATGTGTGACTCTATGAATGACACTCACCTTTTACTATAAAAGGGAGTATCATTTATAGAGAAAGGATCATCACAAACACACATACTTGTGAGGCACTACAAAAAAACGCACCTTTCCGACTACCCTAAATAGTCGCTGATTGGTCGGTATACGCCTATACCGACTAACCTCCGACTAACTCAAGGTAGTCGGTACACAATGGTCGGTAAAGTGAAAGAGTCGGAATTTCAGTCGGAATTCCGACTATCTGAGCACTGGTAGCAGATTAGTCGCAATTCCGACTAAATTGTATAGTCGGAAAGTAGTAGCCATATACCGACTACTTTCCTACTACACCTCCGTCGCAAAAATACCGACTAGCCATATGGTCGGAATGTAGTCGCTGTATTTTAAAAATGGGTATTAATGTTTTTTAGTTTTTTTGCCAAAAAAAAATATAATCACCTTTTCCGAATACACTCCGACTACAATTTAGTAGGAAAGTAGTCAGAAAAGTCAAACCTTAATTTTGCCAAAACTTGACCAAAATTTGGCGGCTGTGGATCCCGACCACTCTCCGACTAATGTTTAGTCGGTAGGTGGTCGGTGATTATCAAAATTACCGACTAAATTCCTACTACTGTTTAGTCGGAATTTAGTCGGCAAAAATATAATATTAAAATAAAAAAACTGGTCAAATGTGGTCAACGATGACCACATTTGACCAGTTTGTTTATTTTAATATTAAACCTAAATTATCGATCAAATAAAATAAAAAACGCAATAAAAGATTATATGATAGGCACGAAAAAAATTAATAATGCAAATGTAAAAAAAATAATGTTATACAACCAAATGTTTTAAACCATAAAAATAATAACTAACTAACAAAAAATACAAGGACTCAATTGGGCGGAGGCAGAGGAGGTTGTCTTTCTATAAAAATAGTGCGCACAAAGTTGAGCAGATTGTTGACCTCTTCCCTCAACTGCCGATGCTCCTCCATGAGTGCATCATGCTCCTCCCTTGAAATGTGCGAATTGAGGCGATCCTCAACTCGGTTCATAGCCTGCTGTAGACTATCCAACCTCTCGTTCATCATTTGGGTTGGGGGAGGGGCGGCCTGGTATTGAGACTGCGGCGCCGCAACATCGGCGTAATAAACCAGTGCCGCATCACCAACACCAAACACACTCTTGGAGGACTTCTTCTTCGTCGGCTCCTGTGATTCGATATTTTGGACGTCCTGAAAATAGGCGTCGTTAACCTCCTCATCAGGCGCACCGACATCATCAATATGTACAGGCGGCGAGTATGATACATTTGCGACGACATCATCACAATGCGGTAGAAAATGATGATGTGTATCCGGAAAAGTACTCGCTGCTGCATCGTACACCATTTGTGCATAGGGATTTTGAACCGTGTTCTGCTGTGGCTCAACCGGAGCCGATTCACTACAAATTGGTGCACCGTCAGAACATTTGTGCAGGTACCAATCGTAGTAGTTTTCAACAAACCCCTTCTTTAACAGATGGTCTCTTGCGACATCTGGAGCCCACACTCTACGATTACCGCACTTTTTACACGGACATCTAACTTCTTCTCGATTTTTTTTCATTGCAAATTGTATAAATTCTTCGACCCCTTCTAAATATCTAATATTATAAACTCCTTTAGAACATCGCTGGTACATCCAACTTCTTTCAGTTCGTAAGTTCATTGCTCTGCAAAACAACAAATACCACGTTTATAAAAAGTTGAGCCTAATTAAGAACCGATCAAATATTAAATTTCAAAATTACCGACCAACCTGCGACCAGAGAGTAGTCGGCAAGTGGTCGGTATTCTGACGCACATAAAAAGTCGTGCCCAATTAAGTATGCTGTCAGACAGTGATTTTAAAAATTCAAAATACCGACCAACCTGCGACCAAAGATTAGTCGGAAATTGGTTGGTACAAATAAAGCTGTCTGCCTCATTTAGTGCTGTCAGACTACTTTTGACTGATTTGACGTTTTGAATTACCGACTACTTTACGACCAACTAGACAGTCGCAGGTTGGTCGGTAAATTTATAAAAAAAAAATTTTAATGAGGTTTTTTCGGGCCATTTTTGGGTAAAAATTATAAGTACTAAAATAAAATAGTGGTTTTTCTTAATTATTTCCTCAAATGTACTATAAAAAATTGAAAACGTTAAATTTTTTTATAGTACGCATACAAGAGAATAAGTAAGAAAAACCACTATTTAGGTTAAGTACTCATAATTATTATTACAAAATGGCACCAAAAAAAACCTCATTAAAATTTTTTTTCTACAACAAATAGAACCGTTAAATTTGTGTTTTTCAACTTGTCCCTCTCCTCCCCATACTCACACTTGATTGAAGAAACTCAAGTATGAGTATGAGGAAGAAAGAGACAAAGTGAGAAACAATGCAAGCAGATACTTGTTTAATTTAACCAAAAAATGGAACCATTAAATTTATGTTTTTCAATTCATCCCTCCCTACTCAAACTCATACTCGATTGAAATTAACCATACTCGATTGAAATTAACCAAGTATGAATCTGAAGAAGAGAGGGGCAAAGTAAAAAACAATGCAAGCATCTGCTTGTTTAAAGTAACCAAAACATAGCTAATATCATACCTAAAATATTTGGAGAGAATAAAGTAGAGAGAAAGTAAGGAGGTAAAATGTAAGAAAAATTTACGTTGAGGGGAATTTATAGAAAATTCAGGAAATCTTCCGACTAATGTCCGACCAGAGTAATAGTCGGTATACTGTCGGTACATCAAAAGTTGTGCCCAGTTGCTGGATTTTAAAATTCAAAATACCGACTAACCTGCCACGAACGAACAGTCGGAAATTGGTCGGAGAAACTGTCAGACTTCTTTGATTGATTTGACGTTTTTTCACCGACTAAAGTTGCGACTATTTGACCAGTCGCAAACTGGTCGGTAAATAAAATAAAAAAAAATTTTATGAGTTTTTTTTCCGGCCATTTTGGAGTTAAAATTATAAGTACTAAGTTCAAATAGTGTTTTTCCTTAAATATATCCTCGAACGTACTATAAAAAATTGAAAACGTTAAATATATGTTTCTCAAACCTGAGAAAATTTAGCATCGTATATTTTACTTTTTATGAGTCTACTAAGAATAATTTTTTCATAACAGGCATTGGCTACGCAACAGTGCAATTTACAGCCTTAGAAAATACAATAGGCCGTGATTACCATGCACTATTGCGCAATACCAACACCTACAAATCGAAAATTATTCTTTTTCAGTAGCAAATATAAGTAAAATAATATGATGCTGAATTTTCTCAAATTTGAGGAACATATTTTAATCGTTTCTAACACATTTTTATAGTAAGCATACAATACAATAAGTAAGATAAACAACTATTTCGGTTAAGTACTTATAATTATTACAACAAAATGGCACAAAAAAAGCTCATTATAATATTTTTTTTACATTAAATTGAACCATTAAATTTATGTTTATCACTTCATCCCACCCTTCTCCGACTCGTACTCGATTGAAATTAACCAAGTACGAGTCTGAGGAAGAGCGGGACAAAGTTAAAAACATATTTTAATCGTTTCTAACACATTTTTTATTACGATTGAACTGTTAAATTTATGTTTCGCAATTTGTCCCGTTCTTCCCACACTCACACTTGAGTGAAAAAACTCTAGTATGAGTGTGAGGAAGAACGGGGCAAGTGAGAAACATGCCAAAGACCTTTTGACGACTTCTTACAATAAATGGAACCGTTAAATTTATGTTTTTCAACTTGTCCCTCTCCTCAACCATCTCCCACTTGGTTGATGAAACTCAAGTGGGAGATGGAAGAGGAGAGGGACAAAGTGAGAAACAAATAGAGTTTTGGAGAGAACGTTATTAAGGAAGAGAGTAGAGAGAAGGATAGGAAATGGTGAGAAAGTGACGTTAAGGGTGGGTATTTATAGACAAAATCATGAAGTTTCCGACTAATCAGCGACCACTTTCTGGTCGGAATCCAGTCGGCCAACAAAAACTTTTAATTCAGCTTTTTTACGGTTTTTTTTTTTTTTTTTTTTTTTTTTTTTTTTTTTTTAAATTTTGCGACTACATTCCGACAAGGGAGGTAGTCGGAAATGTTGCGACTAGCTTTTTAGTCGCAAATCCATCGGAATATTGCTACCACAGTCATTCAGTAGGAAATTGGTTGGAATTTCCGACTACCGTGTGATAGTCGGTAATGTAGTCGGAAATTTCCGACTAAAAATGGGTGGTCGGAGATTTTGGTCGGAACTTTGCAATTTTTTTGTAGTGAGGGCTAATACTTTGCTTGAAACTTGAGAGTGTTCATCTTTGTATTAGTATTTTTCATTGTTGAACCTCACTTGTGCCGTTCATTTCAATTTATTTGTGATTCTTGTATTTTTTTTGGAATAACTTTATTTTCTTTTTTTATAAATGTTTATACCCTATCAAATTTATTATTTAATAAAATAATCTATCTATTATCTAAAATAATTTATTTATCATCTAATCGATTTTATTTTTCTTAATTATCATGAATATTCTTTGTGGGAAGAATATTAAAAGCGAAACAACATTAAAAAACAAAGTGAGTATTATTTTACTTTTATTATTTTACATTGTTTATTATATTTTGACCAAATCTTGATAAACTTTAGAAAACATAAATTCATTTTTTTGTTTAAAATTATCAAGCAGAGCTTTTATTAAAGCTAGTAGCCGTAAGGGTCGAAACTAGTTAGTAGTGGTGGCTGACCAAAAATTTTTGTTATGGTAATCCTAGTCTTTTTATTGGGTACGTAAATAGTTAGCCGCAAGTCTACTGAGAGACTGTCTTTTTGATAGGCAACTCTCAGTCCCAATTCATTAGAGTTTAATTCTTACATTTATTCTATATTTTCTTTTATGGACTGACCCAATTAGAGTTGACCTCTCAAATAGATCATCTCTCACAAGAATTTGTGAATAATTAATGGGTCCTCTAGTTGTGAGTATGAATTGAACTAATAGTAATTATAACTATTTTTATAGCGTACTTCAAATTAAGTGCTTATATTCTTTTTCATAAAAATGTGTTGTGAACTTGTCATCTTTTACTCTAATAAGCAAATTTTATGTTTTAAAAGAGTCTTTTGAACTTTGAAGTATATGTGCGTAACTCATCTTTTGATATTAAATCCCTATTTTGAGTTCTACAAAAGGCAGTGAATATATAATAATTTAAATTGTGAATTAAAGTATGTTTTTTATGAAGTAAAAATAAGTGATTTATGTAATATATTATATTTTATTGTGTATGTGAAAATAATTTTTTATATGAAGCAAAAGTAGATTTCTATGAAAAAAAGTGGGAAAAAAAAATGTTTGATGTCATATAGTATTTACTAAAAAGTAATTTGATATTCTTTGATGCAACGTAGATATTTATATATGAAGCAATTTATGAGTTTTAACAAGCAGTGGACGTCGAACAAGTACTGATGCTGTAGGTGCAAAATGGCTAGTGAAGTCAATAAAGGAAGGTCAGCAAAAACATGGATTGAAACAAGGGCAGGGAGAGGATGGTAATAATGTTGATGATGTTTTGAAAGAATACATTGGGCAGGAGACCATGATGGATTGTGAAAAAGATGAAGATAATTTAGATAGAGGTATAAAGCCCAAGATCATAATTAAAGAGACTGACCAGGATATGTTAGGGAAAAAAGCAAACGTAGCTATCAAAGCTAAAGTACATTCGTGCACACATGATCATAAAATTCAGCATACTTTTTCTGAGGCAAATTGCGAGGAAGATGAATGCTCTCTGAAGCGACAAAGAAGTGAAGTGGCTGATTTGTTTGTTAAGCAAAATGAACAGAAGGATAATGAGCACAAATGGAAAGCTTATACAAATGTTGGGAAAGGTTATATGTGTATGGTGGAAAGTGACGCCCAAGAGTGCGAGCAAATAGTAACTGATACCTTCTTATCCACACCGACGAGTCTCGAGGAAGGGACTCGTCGGCAACAATGAATTGTCTGGCTTGAAACTGCAGAGGGTTGGGAAATTCCTCTGCAGTTCAAACTCTCACCGCAATGGTGAAAAAGAATAACCCCGATATTGTCTTTTTAATGGAAACAATTAGTAAAAGAGGTGTGATAGAAAGGTTAAGAAATTCAATGGGGTTTTCAAGGAGTTTTGTGGTTGAGCCAAGAGGAAGATCTGGCGGCTTAGCTATGTTATGGAAGGAGGAAGTTAATGGGAATGTTGGTTCTTATTGTCAAAATCAAATTGATTTGGTGATTACTATTGAAGGAAAAGGAACTTGGAGACTTACTGGCTTTTATGGTCTTCCAGAAAGGGTGAGACGAAGGAAGTCGAAACTTCTAAAGATGATTTCTAATTCATGCTCGTTGCCGTGGGTAATAGTTGGGGATTTCAATGATATTATATCTAGTGATGAGCTCAGTGGTCCTAATGATAAAGAGAATTGGATGTTGAGAGGATTTCGAGAAGCTGTGGATTACTGTGGATTAGTTGATATCAGATTTATTGGTCCGAAATTCACATGGACGGGTATCCGTCATGGTGTAGTTGCTATTGAAGAAAGACTTGATAGAGCCTTAGCGAATTCTGATTGGCTAAATATCTTTCCGAAAGCTTTAGTTCGTAATATTGTGTCCTCAACATCTGATCACCTGCCAATTCTTTTGCACATAGATGGTATAATGATTGAGAGGGGTCGGAAAGCAAAGAAAAGATTTAGATTTGAGGATTTTTGGCTTCGTGAAGATGATTGTGAGATAGTTGTAGCGAACGGATGGAAAGGGGAGGTTTCAAATGGAGTTATTGGTCGCATCAAGAAAGTTTCCGCTCATTTACAACGGTGGAGTGATTCAACTTTTGGTGACTTAAGAAGGAAGATAGAAGAGGAACAACTCAAACTTGAGAAATTACGCAATATCTCGAAGGAACAACGTGATCTTATTGAGTATCGTGATCAATGTGCCATTGTTAATAAGCTTCTTCAAGAGGAAAGCATGTTTTGGAGAAGAAGATCGAGAGACATAGTGGTTAAGGATAATGATCGAAACACCAGATATTTTCATCAAAAGACGAGTATGCGAAAAAGGAAGAACAGGTTAGTCGGATTACGTGACTTAAATGGTATTATGCAAGAGGACTCACAGAATATGGAGCAAATTGTGATGGAGTATTTTAAAAATATTTTTGAGACATTAGGTGATAGAAGTATGGATGATGTTTTAGATGCCATTGAGACCACTCTTGGGGAGCAAGATATTGAAATTCTCTCACGGGACTTTACAGGTGAAGAGGTTCAAGCTGCTCTATTTCAAATGCACCCAAATAAGGCGCCATACCCAGATGGTATGTCTCCTTCTTTTTTTTCAAAATTTTTGGCATATTGTTGGTAATGATGTTATTGAATGTTGTTTAAACTTCCTTAATCACGGTATCATGCCGAGGGAATTTAATGTTACTAATATAGCTTTGATTCCTAAATGCACAAATCCAGAGTATATGACTGATTTGAGACCTATAAGTTTATGTAATGTGGTGTACAAAATCATGTCTAAGTGTCTCGCTAATAGAATTAAGCCTTTATTGTCCTCTCTAATTTCTGAACAACAAAGTGCTTTCATTCCCGGGAGGCTAATTACAGATAATATTCTTGTGGCTTATGAAACTTTACATTGTTTGAGGAAAAATAAGAGTGAGAATAATGGGACTATGGCGGTAAAACTTGATATGAGCAAGGCTTATGAGCAAGGCTTATGACCGAGCAGAGTGGGATTTTTTGGAGGGGGTTATGAGAAGAATGGGCTTTCCTATGTATTGGATTAATTTAGTCATGAGCTGTGTGACAACTGTTAGTTTTAATATTTGCGTAAATGGTAATTTAGTAGGTCCGATTGTTCCTAAAAGGGGTTTGAGACAAGGAGATCCACTGTCTCCTTATTTATTCATTATATGTGCGGAAGGGTTAACTAGTCTTTTAAGAAAAAGTGAGAGGATAGGTGAATTGAATGGTATTAAAGTTGTTGGAAGGGCTCCTAGTATATCTTGTTTACTCTTTGCTGACGATAGCTGTATGTTCTGTAATGCTAGGGGGTCAGAGGCTCAGAAGCTCAAGGAGGTTCTAGTATCCTATTCTAATGCTTCTAGGCAAGTGATAAATTTTGATAAATCATCAATCTCTTTCAGCCCTAGAGTGAATGAGAACATTAGGCAAGAGATTAAGGATATATTAGAAGTTCGGGAAAAGGAAAGTAATAGTAAATACTTAGGCTTACCTGCTTTTGTGGGGAGAAAGAAAAAGGAAGTTTTTGCATATCTGAGAGAACGAGTTTGGAGTAAGATTCAAGGATGGAAGGATAAATTATTATCGAGGTCCGGTAAGGAAATTTTATTGAAAGTGGTTGTTCAATCAATGCAAACCTATGCAATGAGTGTTTTTTTTACTTCCTAAAAGCCTATGTGAGGAGATTCAGAAAATGATGAATGCTTTTTGGTGGACATCGTCTGGAGATAAAGGGCTAAAATGGATTTCATGGGAGAAACTTTGTATTCCTAAAAAATTTGGTGGAATGGGATTTCGTTTGTTACACGAATTCAATCTTGCTTTATTGGCTAAGCAAGGTTGGCGTATATTGTCTTGTCCTAATTCTCTAGTGGCTAGTATTTAAAGCAAAATATTTGACAAACTTATCCTTTTGGGAGGTGGGTACTAGTAGCAATGCTAGCTTTGTGTGGAGAGGTATACTACAAGCTAGGAGTGTCTTAGAAAAAGGAATGAGATGGAGAATAGGGTCAGGAAAAGAGATTAAAGTTTGGAGTGATAAATGGATTCCAAAAAGAAGAGATATGAAGGTTCACTCACCGATTGTTGAGGGGCTTGATGATCTTAGAGTTAGCGACTTATTTATAGAGGATGGAGGAAGGAAAAGGTGGAGTTTAGAGCTATTAGGGCAATATTTTAATGAGGAAGATAGGGATTTAATCATTACTATCCCTCTGGAGGATAATCTAGTTGATGATCAACTTATTTGGGGTTTCACAAATGATGGATTGTATACGGTCAAATCGGGATATTGGATAGCTATGGAATCAAGGAATGATGAATGGAGAAGTAATTTTATTGATGATGATATTTGGAAAAGAATTTGGGAATTAGAAGTTCCAGGGGTGGTTCGTGATTTTGCTTGGAGGGGTAGTAGGGGTACGATCCCTATAAAGGAAGCTATTAAGAGAAGAACTAATTTGGGTATTGACTGTTGTGAGCTTTGTTCCAATGAAACAGAAGATATTCTTCATGTTGTTAGAGATTGTGTGTTCGCTAAAGAGGCTTGGGCTTACACAAATCTTGTTTTATCAATTGACTGCTTTAATGCTAATTCTTTTCGAGATTGGATACGTGCTATATTATATACTTTTAATAGTAGAAAAGCCGCTTTGTGTATTTGTTTTGCTTGGCGTCTTTGGGGTGCTAGAAATGATAGAATTTGGAATGATACTTTAGTGGATGTTCAGCTTCTTTTTTCACAGGTACAAGCTTATATTCAAGAATGGTGGTTTATCAATGACAAATAAGACATATCAAAAAAGTCCAGTAGTGTGAAAGTTAATTCTTGGAATGCTCCAGATCCAAACAAGTTGAAGTTTAATGTAGATGCAGCATGCTTTAAGGAATCTAATATGTTTGGTTGGGGTGGTATCCTCAGAAATCACTTGGGTGAAGTGCAAGCCACAATGTCAGATGTTTATATTGGAGGCGGAGATTCAAGCATTTTGGAAGCAAAAGCGTTGGAGCTTGCAATGAGATGGGCTATTGACAATGGAATAAAGTGTGTATGTTTTGAGCTTGACGCGCTAAGAGTTGTTCAAGCTATGAAAAATACTAAAATTGATATTTCTGAATTTGGGATTATTATTTATCGTTGTAAAGGTCTTATTAATGATTTTGTATCTTGTTCTTTCTCTTTTGTACCTAGAATATGTAACAAAGCAGCACATATGCTTGCTCGTAGATCTTTGGAGTTTGGATGCTGTATGATATGGATGAAAGATTACCTTTCTTTCATCCAACCAATTATTTTGAATGAAATGAAAAAGTAGTCTATGTTAATTTCAAAAAAAAAAACAAGCAAAGTAGGTGTTTTATAAAGCAAATTGCCCTTAATAGTGTATGTGAAATCGAATATTAATTATATAGATCAGAGTAAAGTGGATATATACTTTCCCGTTTTATGGAAACGGATGAAGCAACAAACAAATTCTTGTGAGAGATGGTCTCTTTGAGATAACATTTTTAATTAGATAAGCCCATTATATATTTTTCAAAATATGGTAAGTAAACATTAAGAATGATATAAGTAAACATTTAAGTTATTGAAAACAGACAATAAGAATACAATAAGTAAGAATAAGGATAATATAAGTAGGCATTGGGAATACAGTAAGTAGACATTAATTTTTAATGAGTTGAGCTCGAGATACATCTCTAAAAGAAACGGTCTCTTGATAGATTAGCTGAAACCCTAATTACACCATTTTACATTCAGCCGGTCTCCTGAGAGACCGTCTCTTTGAAAGACATTTCTCAGGTCCAGCCCATTAAAACTTAATACATACTCTTTATTTTTCTTTATGGGTCTACTCAATTAGAGATGGTCTCTCTCACAAGAATTTGTGTTTTACATTTGATACCTTTTCGAAGAGTATTCTTAATCCATTTCGTTTGGATTGGAATGTACTCCTATCGGATTTAGGGGTGAAACTTATTCGGATTAAAACCGCAAACCGAACTAGAACGAATAACAAATATGGTTTGGTGATTTTTAAATTTGGTTTGGATTAGGTTTGAAAATTCAAAAACCGAAATATTGAGGTTTGGATTAGGTTTGAGATTTTAAAAAATCGAACACCGAAATGTAAGACCGAAAACCGAAATTATGTGAAATTACATATGTACATTTTGGAATAAGCCCAAGTTTGCCCAGGCCCAACTTTGAAAACCCTACTCCAGAGTCCAGCCGTCACTCACTCCCAACGTATGAAAACCCTAAGTCTTCTCTATCACTCTATGAGTCTTCTCTATATTCCATCTTTGAAAACCCTACCTAGTACTTTGCCCATGCTCTCTCATTCTCTCTAGAAACTTCAAGCCTTCAACTTGAAAACCCTACCGCCGTCCCAACTCCACCCGTCGAGCCGTCGACTACCCAGCTCGCCGGCGTTCAAGTAAGTCTTGCCCTTTCATTTTTTTTTTTTGCTTTTTTTGATTTAATCTTTGATTGTGTTTAGATCTTATTGTTGTTTATATTCGTTTTTCGTTTATATGTTGTTTATGTTCGTTTATGTTGTTTATATTCTTGATTTATGTTGTTTATGTTCGTTTATGTTGTTTATATTCTTGATTTATGTTGTTTATGTTCGTTTATGTTGTTTATATTCTTGATTTATGTTCTTGAGTTAGGTTGTTGAGTTAGGTTGTTGTTTATATTCGTTTTTCGTCAAGTAAGTAGCATGTTTATGTTCTTGATTTATGTTCTTGAGTTAGGTTGTTGTTTATATTATTTATTTGTTTAGTGATTTGGATGGCTTTTTTGTATTTGGCAAGACTTTATTTAATATTTTGTAAGACTTTGTAAGACAGTATGTCTATTATTATTAATTGTATGTTTTTCTATTGTCTTAAACCTTGATTAGTTATTCGGCCCAAAAATAACAATTCGGTCTGGCGGTTCGGTGCGGTCTACAAAAAAATTGCGGTTCGATTTGGTTCGGTCTTGAAAATAATTTGGTTTGGTGTTGGTCTGAAAATATGGAGCCGAATAAAATATGGTTCGATTTGGTTTCGATGAAAGTCCAAACCGTAGTCCGAACTTTCACCCCTAATCGGATTAACCTTATTTATTTCTCTCTCCTTTTCAAACCCGTATTTTAACCCAAATCCGAACTTATACCCGTATTCGAGTCCAATCACAATCACTATCAGTCCACTTTATTGTCTACTATTACACCTTCAGTCACCTTCACACAACTCATTACTCACACAAAACAGAACAGACAAATCTGATTCAAGAGAGGGAAAATATTTTAAGTTAGATAGAATGCCCACCGGAGGATTTTCCGTGCCGGCGAATGAATCCAAAATTACGCCGATCGTCATTATATTTTTTATAATGGCTTCCACCGGCGGTCTTATGTTTGGTTATGACATCGGAATTTCAGGTAATTTTATCATTTTTCTTTTATTTTATAATTAAATTTAGAGGTTAAATAAATGGAGAATTGGATGTTGATTTATTTAATCAATCTCAATTTCTTTGAATTTTATTTTTAGATTAAAAAGATAATTTTAAAAATTAGAGGTTTTATTCATTTGTGATATTTTTTTTTGTTGCTGTTTTTGAATTTATAAGGGATGTTACGGTTGAAATTTGGACAGAAACTGAAGAGTTAATTGTTTTTTTCTTTTTGTGCATTTATTTGTATTGGTTTTGTTTAGAAAGTGAATAACATGTTTCCTTTTTCACAAATTTTTGCTATTAAAATATCAAGATGTTTTTCTTTATTTTTAATCTCACTTATTTTAATTAAAATTTTTATTTTCTTAAAAAAAATGTATTTCTTACAAAATTAAAATTTTAGAGTTGCTTATCAAAGATTAATATAGTACAAAATTTAATAACAATTTTTTTTGTAATAATCTGTAAAATTGTGCTAAAAAGTAGATTTTCCGCATAGTGTTGGACTACCACGAAATATTTATAACCTTATGTTTAAAGTAATACCTCCTTAAATTCCGAATAAATGTCTTATTTAAAAATTGCACAAATAATAAGTCAAGAACCAGACCAGAATAAAAAGGTGTCCACCTCTATATAAATTAAATTAGGAGTTGCATAATAAAAAAGTTTTGACATCTATAAGTAGAAAACCACTAGGACTAAGAAGCGTCTACATGTACCTAATAATGTATCTATACGTGTCAAAAATCATTATTTAAAATAAAAATGAGATAATTAAGATGAATGAACCTAAATACATGTAGTTGTAATTTTTACTACAACATTATTAAATTAAAATATACTTCAAGCGTTCGTTTCTATAAAATTTTTTTTATTGTATTACAAATTTTGGACAAAAAAAAACTTTTTCATCATCAGTTCATCGCTTTGATATTTTGATATAACCTTAATAAAACATTTTTTTTATTTTTAATGGTCTAACATGATTCCCACTAACTTTATAAAATATTTTTTCTCTTACTCTTTTGAAATATTCTTATTAATGTTTTTGATTTCTACTTTTCCTCTATCAAATTTAATTTTTCACTAAAATAATCTATCTTCTACTTATCTAAAAGAACTTATTTTCTTAATTGACGTGAACAATTATAAATAATTAATAGCTGGATTTCTGTTTAGCAATTATATGTAATGAATCAGTTTATAAAAATAAATAATAGGTGTATTTATTTTTACATATTAAGCAAATAATCCCTCAAACTCAATTCAATTGTCCCATTTGAGTTGGACACGGATATTAAGAGTGAAATGAGGTCCAACAAAAAGGTGGTAGTTGGAGTATTTTAATTGATTAAATTAATTGTAAAGGTGATAGTTGGGGTATTATAAGTAGTAAAAGTGGGGGTATATTGGTCATTACTTGTGTGGACATGGGTATTTAGGTAAAAAAATTATTGACAAAAATGGAAATAAAACAATTGAAGTAAATTGCCCAAATAAGGAAACGAGACAATTGAAATGAGTTCGAGGGAGTATTTGTTTATGATTAATAATTTTATTTATTTTTTGAAATAAAATTTACTTGTAATGAAAATATTGAGATGAATTTTTTTGGTTATGATGAAAATCCATGAAAAAGGAATAATATAAATTAAAGTGGAGAAAAGAGAATTTTCTTCAATTTTTAGAGAGAAATGTCAATAAAGAGAAAATGGGATATTATGAATGATTCCAAGTCTAACGTCACATAATATACAAATCTTCATCATAAAAAACAAATAATGCTCAATTTGAGATAATTGTATGATATAGCAATTTGAGCAAATTGCGAACTTAAAAAGCAAATTATATTACACTCATAAATGGAAGTAATATTGCTTGTTGAGATATAATTCCTTCCTATAGCATTAAAACTTGTTTTTTTATTAATTAATTAAGAAAGGAAATTGTAGTAATTAAAAAAGAATTATAAAAATGCAGGAGGAGTGACATCAATGAACCCATTTTTGAAGAAATTTTTCCCAGAGGTGTACCGAAAAAAGAATTCACCGGGTGCGAATCAAAGTAATTATTGTGAATATGACAACCAAGGGTTACAATTGTTCACATCATCATTATACCTTGCTGCTTTAGTTGCAACATTTTTTGCATCTTATACAACAAGACAATTAGGAAGGAGACTCACTATGCTCATTGCTGGTTTCTTCTTTATTGCTGGTGTTATTCTTAATGCTGCTGCTCAAGATCTTGCTATGCTTATTGTTGGTAGGATTTTGCTTGGTTGTGGTGTTGGTTTTGCCAATCAGGTACTTTTTTATTTTGTTTTGCTCAACATGTTCAAATAAGCTTGATAAAATCAAGGGTAATTTCACATCCAGTTTTGGTGAAATGCCAGTGGCAACACTTTTTTAAGAAATATTCTACATGGTAGGATCCAGTTTATGCACTATCTAATTGCCGTAGCATTTTCCGTTAACTTCTTGTTAAATTCCGTTAAATTCATCATTTTGTAAGTTTTTTTCCACGTGGTAGCATCCAGTTGTTAATTTACCATTTTAACTTTCAATTCACCATTTTAATGTTTAATTCACCGTTTAATTCATTAACGCTCATAAATGTTTAATAATTTTATTGAAAAATTATAAGAAACTATCTAATCAGGTCGAAACAAATACTTATTTGCCTATTTTTCGATACGTAAACCGAAAAAGATATTTGGCGTCATTTTTACCTATCAGAACGATTTTTTTTCAAAAAATGGACGTTCAATTATCCTTATGGGGTAACTCTTTCGAAAATCCGGTCAAAACAAATACTTATTCGCCTATTTTCCGATACGTAAATCGAAAATGATATTTGACGTCATTTTTACACATCATAACGATTTTTTTTTTGAAAAAACGGACGTCGCTACTAACCTAATGGGATTAAAAATATAAATGTTAAATAATTTTACGGAAAAATAATTTTAACATTTAATTCACCATTTTAATGTTTAATTAATCGGTCAAAACAAGTACTCTTTCGAATAAGTACTTGGTTCTATCGAATTTTCGAAAGAGTTATCCCATAAGGATAATAGCGACGTCCGTTTTTCAAAAAAAATCGTTATGATGTGTAAAAATGACGTCAAATATCATTTTCGGTTTACGTATCGGAAAATAGGCGAATAAGTACTTGTTTCGACCGGATTTTCGAAAGAGTTACCCCATAAGGGTAATTGCAACGTCCGTTTTTTGAAAAAAAATAATCTTTATGATAGGTGAAATGACGTCAAATATCTTTTTCGGTTTACGTATCGAAAAATTGGCGAATAAGTACTTGTTTCGACCCGATTAGATAGTTTCTTATAATTTTTCAATAAAATTATTAAACATTTATGAGCGTTAATGAGTTAAACATTAAAATGGTGAATTAAAAGTTAAAATGGTAAATTAACAAAAACTGGATGCTACCATGTGGAAAAAAACTTACAAAATGATGAATTTAATGAAATTTAACAAGAACTTAACGGAAAATGCTACGGCATTTAGAAAATGCAAAAACTGGATGCTACCATGTGGAATTTTATTTAAAAAGTGCTACCACTGACATTTCAGCAAAACTGGATGTTACCATGTGGAATTTCCATAAAATCAATTACATAAACCATAAGCTATCAACTGTTGGCCAACATCTTCAAAGATCATGCGAGTTTGTGAAGAATGTGATTAGAAGTGAATGTAAAACCTTAGGCATGTCAAAAGTTGACTTGAACTATTAACTCGATTTGAACTTATCATTATCATCATCATCATACCCAGTGTATTCCGCTCATAGAAAACTATGATCAGGGTCTGGAGAGGGAAGAGTGACGACAATTCATACCCATAAAGGATAGTGCGATCAAAGAGTTCCCCGGCTCGACAAAGGTCTTCAACGAGAGCGAAACTCACAACTTACAAATAGCATTAGTAAAATACGTACAAATAACAAAAAAAATGAAGATAAAAGTAAAGAAGAAGAAAAGAGCTATAAATAAAGGCAATGAACAGTAATAAACGCAAGGTAAAAGAGTCGGGTTTAGTTATCTAGGACTTGGATAAGACGCCGCCACCTACCCCTATCCCTGGTCAGGTCCTTGGAGAGGTGGAGTATGCATGTCACTTTTAATCTATTCCCCCCACGTTCTCCTTGGTCTTCCTCGGCTTCTCTTGCCCAATCCTTCTTACTGAGGCATTATGTGTCTTTTTTGCACATGCCCAAACCATCTCAGACTGTTCTCCCGCATCTTTGCGGAGAGAGGTGCAATCCCTAACTTCTCCTTGAACTCCTGATTTTTTATCCTATCCATTATGATGTATTGAAGATTTGGCCATGGACTTATGGTTGTGATTTTTGACATAATTAACTAAAAGTGTTAGGTATGGGTGAAAGAGTTTATGACCTATTTATATATGATCTAAATCTAAATCCAACCTAACTTGATATGTTTAACAAGCTTCAAATCACAATTAAAAAAATGTGGCATAATTAAATACACAATAATTAAAAGTAGAGAAAGAGCTTGTTTGTCCCCCTAAAATTGCCTTGTTTTAATTTTTTATATCACAGTTGGTATTTTTTTTATCAATTCATATCCATGTGAAGTATTTGAATTATTCTTTGGTCTAATTATTTGACAATGTGTCCTAAAAGCGTACTCCCTTCATCCCTTTAAATTTGCAGCACTTTTCATTTTGATTCGTCTTATTTAGTTTGTATTATTTGTATTTTTGGGTGATGACTTACCATTCCTTTTAATCTCATCTATACATTTTAACTTTCTTTTCATTCTATTCACACAATTCATATTTTTTTCTCATTTATTACCACATTTTTAAAAGCTATTATCTTTTTTTTGATGCAAATTAAAGAGGACAAACAGATTTCACCGTCACAGTAATAACTAATGAGTATCTCAGAATTATCAATAAAAGAATAAGGGACGTGTGTGATTCAAAATGTTTTCAATTCATTTAGCGGATCAAGTCTTGCCTATTGATGATGAATTGACTTGATAGCTCTTAACTTGGATAATTAAGCAATTAGTAGTTACTACTGGTCCCACTTTTTTTTGTTCTTCCCACTTTTAATCGAGAATAAGTTTTCATTGACAAGAAATTGATGATGGGTATGTATTACTCCGATCAAAAATTATAACGTAATAGTCACTTCGATTCTTTTTAAATCTCCCATTTGATTTTTAGACGTTATTTATCATTTATTTTTAATTTGTATTTTATTCTTAATTTATAAGTTAAAACATAGTTAAATGAGTATTGTTTGATTCGTCCCAACATAAAATTTGGTCCTCAGTGAATTTGTCTTTAATTTAACCACATAATTAAATAATGATAGAGTAAAAACATGATGGATTTGAAGAAATGATTAATGAAGTACTCTAGGGTTGTTACTTGTTACTAATTTGGTCCCCAATAAACTTGTCCTTGTTGCACATTTGACCAACATGATTAAGCACGATTCGTATATATTAAAATCCCAAACTATCAACGGTTAGGCCCCTTGTCCTTTTCATGGCTTTTATTTTTTACATTTAAAAAAAAACACGTATAAAACTTTTATACTTGATGCACATTAAAAAAAGGTTGAGTTTAAAGTTCGATTGTATAGTATTTATTTCTGGTGAATAAAAAAAAATTAGCAAAAAAAAAATAACTAAGAAGCCAATAAGGTAATAACTAGGCGTGAAATTGAATATTATACTACTCCCTCTAATTTTTTTACTAGAATTCATCAAGCACACTAGAATTAAAAAACAGCTTTTTTTAACTATAAAACTAGGCGTGAAATTGAATATTATACTACTCCCTCTAATTTTTTTACTCGACTAATTTTCTTATTGGATAAGTTCATTTTATTTATCCCAATTCTATTTTAAGACCTATATTTATAGGTGGTCTCTTTATTTTCTTAATATTAAAATATTCAATATTACACATGAGTCTACTATTTTAGATGGTTTCCTCATTTTCTTAATATTTGATGCCCAAACCAATTGAATCGGAGAGTATGACATAGGAATAGTCCTAGAAGTACGTACTTCCTCCATTTCAATATAGTTGTAACATACGAAAAATAAGCACTATTCACTCACTCTCTTAATTTGTGATTAATAAGTAATCTATAATTTAAAACATAGTCAAATGAGATCTAGTTTGATTTCGACGTAAAGATTATTAATATCAAATTTTTATAATTTTATATTATACATAATTATAAATATTAAGGATTGAATTAGTGCATTGGATTGCGTGAAAAAGACAAATGTTGCAAGTATTTTGGAATGGAAGTAGTACATAAGATTGTGCGATCAGCTGATGTACACTTTTGTAATGAATATATTGATATAAATAATCTCTTTTTAGATATTGCTGATTTTAAGCCGTGTACATGATAAAATTTAGAAAATGAACCTAGGCAACCCAATAACCTATGACAAAGATTTTATATTCACCATCTATAGAAATGCCTTATTCTATGCGGCATAGACATCCTCCAACCTTAATCCTATATTAAATAATCAATAATTACATATTGTAACATATTGGATGCTCCCACTTGTACTAAGATTAATTCATTTTGAGTTATTTCACCATCAATTATCTTAATTAGTGTATCCAACTCATTTTGAGTCATTTAAACAAAGATATTCAAAATCATAATGATATTTAATTATTATTTACTATCCTGTCTTTCTAAGTAGATTCTTTTCCATCATTAATGTTATTTGAAAAATTATTTTCAACATTGAGTCGTAGGGAAATTTAATTCCCGTTCTACTGTCCACACAGGATAATTTGTCAAAAAAACCATTTAGCAAATCGTCATCTCATCTCAGATGGTGGTTTGATCTGAATTTTTATAATAAATTGCTTTCTAAAAAGACAATTTAGTACGAATGATGAAAAAAAAACATAATTTTAAACACCAAACCGCCATTTGTGATGACGATTTACTCCCTCCGTTCCTTATTGATGTTCCCATTGAGAATATTCACGGGAATTAAGAAAAATGGAATCTTTTAGATAGTGGAGATATTATTTTATTGAATAATAAATTTGATGGAGGAAAAGTGGGGACCACAAATATAAAAAAGTATTTAAAAAAAGTTAGTGGAAAAAATATGGGGTCCACAACTAATTAAAAAAATATTTTTATGAAGTTAGTGGAAAACATATGGGGACCATAAGGAATATAAAAATGTTAAAATGGAGTTAGTGGAAGATATGTGGAGACCATAATTATTATTAAAATATTAAAATGAGGATGAGTGAGGTTATTTTTTTCCAAAATTTGTGATATAAATGGAAAGATTCTTTATGGGAACAACAATTGAAACACCCCAAAATGGAAAGTGGGAACTTCTTTAAGGAACAGAGGGAGTACTTTGTATAATTTTTTGCTTCGTGTAATAATTTTGAGATTTACCTCATCTCAAAATACAAAGTTAGATAGTGCGTAAGTATTATTCCATCATAGAAGTTCCTTTGCTTCTTCGGTGGTTAGCGCTTAAGGTGCTAAATTATGAGATTGTGAGATCGAAACCTGCGCCCCATATTTTCAACGTTTTTATTGCTTTTTTTGGTTATAGCATTAAGCAAACTGCTATTTCAAATGACAGTTTTGTATAATTATCAAATCGCCATCTAAAACGACAATTTGTTTTGAATATTTTTTTTTGAAAAATCTGTCCAACTTGAACAGTAAAAAATGAAAATGATTTTTCCCTAATTTTGCAATATTTGAGGAATTGACTCTTCTCACTAGTATGAAAATAATTAAAAATGTAGTAGAGTATTGATTGATGGATGATGAAAAACAGGCAGTTCCGGTGTTTTTATCAGAGATAGCACCCACCCAAATAAGAGGAGGCATTAATATCTTCTTTCAACTCAACGTCACAATCGGCATTCTTTTCGCCTGCTTGGTCAATTATGTCACCGATAAGTATGTGCTTTTTTCACTTTCCGTCCTCATGAAAACCTTCTTTTTTTGTTTTTTTTATTAAGTACTTTTATTTATCGATTGAGTACTATTCTTCAAGAGAAGAAAATAGATGATGTAGGATCAAATAAAGAGGATGAGAAGAATTTTTGTTTGATTACTATATACTACCTCCGTTCCATTTTACTTGCAATACTTACCAATTTTGGAAGTTTTATATTACTTGCAACATTACTATTTTTGGCAAAATAATCTACTTATTTTATCCTCACTTTATTCCTACCCCACTATTCCCATCAATCATACATCATCCCATTAATTATTTAATATACCCACAAGTCACAACCACTATCTACTTATAATAATTTTTTTTATTTCTACCCCACATATTACCATCAATCATACATCATCCCTATTTTTACCATACTGATTTGACGACCCTTAAAAAACGTGCTAAACCCAATGGTGCAACTAAAATGGAACGGAGGAAGTATATAAAAAGGATACTAGGTTAAAAAGTAAGAATATTTTTAAAATTTTTGTCATAGTTACTTTTTTATGTAACATAGTTACTTTTACAATTATGTATTTTTGGTTCAATTGTGACTATAGATCTTTTTATTGTAGTGAAATCAAGGGTGTACAGTCCTTCTCACCCTCACCCTTCTCATCTTCAACATCCTTCTCATTAGATCCCAATGGATAATATTATAACGCTACCATCTGTGATTTGTCCTATAATTATTTTTATGTAATATTAAACTGATATTAATAATTTAATTTTTTATTTACCTACTATAAATTATTAGTGATAAGAAATAATAAAGTATGTTTGTGGTAAACTAAGACAAATGTTGAATTAATGACATAGTGAACTAAGACATTTGTTGGATTATTAGAAAAAA
The DNA here is from genome assembly GCA_019425755.1 of Amaranthus cruentus. Classification (NCBI taxonomy): domain Eukaryota; kingdom Viridiplantae; phylum Streptophyta; class Magnoliopsida; order Caryophyllales; family Amaranthaceae; genus Amaranthus; species Amaranthus cruentus. Next base: position 5,227,997 of record CM033463.1, on the reverse strand, counting down.
ATATGAAGGTTAGATTATTTACAGCGGATTAGCAAAATGTTAAATTATTAATATCAATTTAGATGTTTTGCGGGTTTTGGGTGAATGATTTCGCATTGGATCAATTTTGATTCTTGAGTATATATGTATATGTGGGCAATGTAATTATAATTTTCATATACAGGTAGGGCTGAATTGTACTCGATTTTGATTAATCTAGGTCTATTTTGAAAAGATTTAATTGTTAATCACATAAAAGTACTATATCATTAGGGCCTGATTGTTGTGTTATAAAAGAGATATTATTGTGAGAGATATTATAATGTGGTCCCTATAGTATTATTCAATAAGAAAAGTATGGGAGCTTAGATGTTATGAGATGAATGGTTGGTTTAATTTAAAGTAACAGAAATTTCAAACTAATTTAGACGTTGAAATGGCGAAAAGATTAAGCAAATTAAGATTTGAGGTGTTGGGTCCATCATTTTTCTTTGATTCAATTGTTATTAACCTTGACTTTGCAAACTTATACTATTGTCCTTTTGTGTGTTATTCAATATTACCGGTTATTTGCAAATAACCACAAAATGACAAAATACATAATATTAAAATAAACAAAATAAGAAAAAGATAAAATAAAAATCTTAAAAGCCCTCCTATAAAATGAAGACACATAAGGGTGATTTACTACTTTTATAAATAACCGTTATTTACCTATACTAACTCTTTTTAAATTCTTAAAATTAACCCAAAATGCTATCATATAAAAAGGCAATTGTAGAAATTCCAATTAGACCGAAGAGTATGATAGTATAACTTATATCTCTTGAATAACTCTGGGTATGTTAGTAAATGACTATTGATTGAAGTTGTTAGCTGATTTGACAAGTCGAAAGTATTAATTTTTAAATGATAAATTAGATATTATATGAAACATATATTCTAATTGATATATTAATTTAGTTTTAGGTTTAGAATGTAACTATTTGTTGGACTAAAAAGCATTTATTGAACACTTTTATTAGTTGTTTAATCAACAACAAAAAAACCCAACAATCAACTTAAACTCAACAAAAAAGTCGTGTTCTAAACAAACTCGTAAGCTCTACATTAGAAAATTAAACTTGATTTAATAAAAAGCACACATGATTTAATAGTACGATAAATTAGTAGAATTATAGTGGCTTGTTTGGATTTTAGCTCTATAGTACTGATGTAAAGTTGTTACTGTCCTAAGTCCTAACAATATGAGTTTATTGAATGTGAATGTCTAATGTAGGATGAAAGGAGGAAATGGATGGAGGGTGTCATTAGCAATAGCAGGAGTTCCAGCTGTTATGCTAACCTTGGGAGCTCTTCTAGATACAGACACCCCAAACAGCCTGATCGAAAGGGGACGATTAGACGAAGGCAAAGCAGTTCTTAGAAAAATCAGGGGCACTGATAACATAGAACCCGAGTTCTTAGAACTAGTCGAAGCTAGTCGTATGGCTAAACAAGTCCAACACCCTTTCCGAAATCTCCTTAAACGAAGAAATCGACCTCAGCTTGTTATTGCGATTGCATTACAAGTATTCCAGCAATTTACTGGTATAAATGCAATCATGTTCTATGCACCAGTCTTATTCAACACCTTAGGATTTAGAAACAATGCATCCCTTTACTCTGCTGTCATCACTGGTGCTGTTAATGTTCTGTCAACTATTGTCTCGATTTACTCTGTCGACAAAGTTGGAAGACGTGTCCTTCTCCTTGAGGCCGGAGTTCAAATGTTCTTCTCTCAGGTATGGACGAACCCACAAGGCGAGCTAATTGGGGTACAGCTAGGGGTGTTCAATGGATTGAATTAGGGTCGGGCCTGACTCAAGTAATATGGGCCAATTGGATAAGGCCCCTTTAAGCTTAATATGGGCTTTAAATGGGTCGGGCTTTGAAAGCCTATTTTTAGCCCGCTCCATTTTGGCCTGGTCCGTACAAAGTTCTACTAAAAATGGGTTGGATGAGGGGTCAAAATGGGGGCCAGACCATTAAACACCCCTAGGCAGTAGGCACAACCATAATCCTTTAGGTCGGCTCTCCTAATTTTTATTTTCTGGCTTTGCTGTCCAGGTGATCATAGCCATAATCCTGAGACTCAAGCTCAAGGATCATTCCAACCACCTATCCCATGGATATGCCTTCTTTGTTGTTATAATGGTGTGTACTTTTGTCTCCTCTTTCGCCTGGTCATGGGGCCCTCTCGGGTGGCTAATCCCTTCGGAAATCTTCCCCTTGGAAACACGGTCAGCAGGGCAGAGTGTGACAGTCTGTGTTAACATGCTCTTCACATTTGTTATCGGACAGGCTTTCTTGTCTATGCTTTGCAAGTTCAAGTGTGGAATTTTCCTATTCTTTTCGGGTTGGGTCTTAATTATGTCTCTTTTCGTGGTTTTCTTGCTTCCCGAGACAAAGAACATCCCGATTGAGGAGATGAGCGAGAGGGTTTGGAAGAAGCATTGGTTTTGGAAGCGATATATGGATGATGAGGAAGGCTATATGGATGGTATTGACTATTGAGGGTAATGGTATCAAAGATGCTGAAAAGAACAAGCAATTTAGTAATGGGTCTGTTCCTGCACCTTAATTTTGGTGAAGTTTGGATGGATGACAAGAAATCATATCTTTGTATAGTAGTCATTTCTTATTTTCTTATACAACATCTTTTACTTAAATGCAAAGGGTAAATAGGCTAGTATTGATGCTGTATTTTATGTTGTAGGATGTAGGATTATATTACAATGAATGAACAGGTTCCATAGTTCTGGAATTCTTTTGGAAAGGAGTAAAAAAGAGAAAATAATACTGATGATTTTGGACATATTTAACATTATTATGTTGAATGAAACCCTTATAGAAACTTGTTTATCTTGATGGTTCATAATTTTTAGAGAGGAAAGTAAAAAAGAGGGGAGGGAAAAAAGTTGTGTTTTTCATTCTAAATAATTTTAATATTAAAATGATTTGTTTTGTACAAAAATATAAAGTTATCTCCTCTTGATTCCTTTCCTCGGCAATCGGCATAGTGCTAAAATAGTGTAACGTACACAATGGTGATAACAAGGTGATATGATAGTGCGGGTGAAGTGATTTTTTATATCGGCTAATTTTCGGTCGAAATCATGTGTAATCGATCCCTTGAACCAAATCTCATGATACTCTATGTAGACTTCAAAACTTGAACTCAAATCTTGTCAAGCGTGTTTACTACTTAGCTACAACTCGAGACTCAATTAAATTGAATCAATTTCATGTAAACCTATTGATAAATATAACTAAGAGGGCTCAACTAAATGTGCCAGTAAATCTTTTTTGTAACATTTGTCTCAATATATTTAGAAACATTGCTTTAAGTTAAAAACGCTAATAGTTTTAACATTTTGAAAACAGTTATCTCATTACTAAACAACACAACATAAAATGATACCTAGTTTAGGCTCAAAAAAATGATACCTAGTTAAACACTAATTTTCTATAAAGTGTCATTTTCACCTAATCAAACCACCACAAACTACTCAAATCATTAAGCGAAACAAACCTTATATCCTGAATTACGTAATTTTACCCTTGATCACATCCAAGTTCTGGGTAGCTCATGTTTACTAAGCTCTTAAATGCACTAATTTTATCATTTCATTCTATTAGACTTGTCTGTCTATACAATTATACAATGTACAACATAAATGCGTGTGATACAGGCCCTCATGAGCTTTACAGGATCCTCTTCAGCAGTTGCAAATTTGGATAGGAAAACAAAAATAAAAATGGAATTCACAAAAAATGATCGAGATGCAAATAACAATTCCAGCTTCATGAAATACTATTAATCTAATCAATGTTAATGCTATAAATTATTTTGTGCCAGAAGACCATTTAAAAGAGGCTGCTCCACATCTACACTTCTAGATCCTGAACGCCCATTACGGCGTTGAGCTCTGTTAAAACAACAAACAAGTAATAAGTCGAGAAAGTCCGGAAATGAAATGAAACAAAAGCAAATTATCTACTATTTATCTGCCTGACTTCTGCACTTGACTAATCTTTTTGGGCGAGGCATATGGTACAGTAGAAATGAATGGGTATATTATCTTGTCCGATTAATTGGCCCGAACAATGAAGCAAAATACTTGCCGTATTACTAGGCCAAACTTATGAAGCCGAATCAGCCACAATACACTCCAATAGCCCAATTAGATATTAGTTACAGGCTTTACAGCCTTTTGAACAAACTGTTTCTATGCTTATGCAAAATGCCTTTTAAGATCACCATAGGCAGACAAGACGGGGAAGATTTATAAGTGATACCGAGCCTGAGCAGAATAACAAGCGGACACTTAATTAGAGAACAAACTCTTGCAGCTGTTCATATTACAGAGAAATAAATAGCCGGCATCACTGTGTCGTGACCATGGTAAAGGTTTTTTTTATCTTATGGCGACTGAAATTAGACCGAGACGACCGCGAAACCATCCGTACAACCGTTGCAGCAACCGAAACCATATTTTAGCAACATGGTTCAAACAGAAAGTAACATGACAAGAGCAAAGAAAACTCCTTCAAAGGCATTTCTAATCACTAGCAAATAGATATCATGCACATGACCTCTAATACACATTATCATTTAATTGTGAAAGCTAATATAAAAGAGTGAAGCATCAAAAGAGACCTTACACTAGTCGATTGAAGTTCTGTCTCATGATCATCATCATCCTGCAATAAATCCGGCAATCCTTGTTAAGCTATTTCAGATAGAACAACATTTTGGTACCCCAAATCCTCTACATGACTCTTGTCTAGGTGGGGTTGGGGGGTCAGGGGTATGTATATCTCAAGTAAATCAGTATAATGAAGATACTAAAAGAAGGAAGTAGCACACCTCAATTAACAAATCCTTTCGCGTGATTAAACCTAAAACACGAGAAGGCCGAGGGACAACCAATATATGCCTTAATCCTAGGTTGCGGAATAGATTATAAACCTGAAGAAGCCAGATGATGTAAGATCTCATTAGAGTGAACTTTACTAAAAACATAACAAACAATAAGCTGAAATTGGGTAAAAGAAACTCAAGGACATCATAAGTCATGAAGCCAGAAGAACAAAAAATACTACCTTGGTCAAAGACATATCTTCTGGAACTATATATGGTGATGGGTTTAGAAAGGGAGCAAGATCTATGTACATCTCTAAGTCATCCTCACTCAGGTGAACATCATTAAAGCTAAGCCCTTTACTCGAAACCGGTTTGATGAATTCACTGTTGTTGTGCCTGTGAAACAGGAAGCCATCATCAATTCATCCATCCTTTGTATTCAAATTATTCAAAATCATAAATATTAACCAACACTGAATAAGTAAATAATCACTTGCCTTATTGGGAGGGAACCGCCTCTTGAATCATTAGGTAAAGAGCTATGTTGGAAATCCAATTTCGACTGAAGAAGCACCATCAAATGACTGTATTTGGCGCATCATATCAGTATTCAGTTCCAACATTTTCAAGTTAAACAAATAGTATGAGCAGCAACCAGATAAAGAAAAAATAAAACAGAAGACTAAAATTCATCCATACCTCCGAAGCATCAGTCCAATAACTAGTGTCTCTCCACTCCTTGTGTGATCTATAACCTATTCAGTAGGATCAAAGTTGAGTAAACCACTTTACAGAATAATTATGTCACAAATTAGTCAACTTACAGGAAAGCCATTGTGCTTGTTACTTCTCAGAATGGAAACCACATCTGAAACTTTGACAATACGAGGAAGACTGACAACCTTCAAGAGAAAATGTAAAAAGCATGAAATAAGCATGATTCTCTCAAAACCTATGAACAACACATAGTACTAAGTTTAAACATGAAGCGTTTATGGAATGCTTGACTGACCTTTCGAGTCCGACAACCCTCTTTTGCAGTCATCTGCCGCATTTCGTATTTAGGTCTTGACTCTAGCAAAGGAATACCCTTAAGTCGAGCCTGCTCTTCATACAACCCATCATTGAATGCATCACCGACAGCCTGCATATCATTTCAGTAGGCAATATATAGTAATAAGTACATAACACCCATTCCTATCGTTGATTGGTTATAACAGTTGAAATTTGGTTTACCATCTACATTCATCCTGAGAATTATACCTTTGAAATAAGGAGAACCAGCATGATAAGTGGAAGAAACTTCAAATTATTTGAGATTTCAACCATAATGACACAAAGGGACACTGTCACACGCATTGAACCTCCTAAAAAAGAAGCAGCACCCAGAAGAGCATATCTGTAACCACGAACACATAATGTATTAAAAAGGTTGCACCAAAAACAATCAGATACAACCTAATCTCCTAGGCACATATACTTGCAATAAATTCTCACAAAAATTTACACACATTCACACGAGACAAACAAAATCATGTTGTCATTTCATACAATTACAACAATGGTTAGATGGAGAAGGCATCTTTACAAAGTGTTACTGCCATAAGGTTGGAAGCTCTGGTCATTTAATTAACATGGGAAAGTCACTGATTGCTGCATGACTTGATGTTGCTCAGTTTAATCCAAAGAGAAGGAGCGATCTTTTAGCTTTAATTTATGATGGCTTTGTCATGAATGGCAGTGAGGGGTAATATAGGAATTAAATAATCAATAATACTTAGCAATTAGTTAATTGGGGGATAACATGTAGGGAGAAATTGTATAAATAGAGAGGAATTTTGTAATAGACTTGAGATGAGTTTATGACTCATTTAGGAGAACTCAAGCTTCTCGAATTGCTTGACTACTATCTCATTGTAATCGTTCTTAGGTTACAATCAATCTTCGATATACATGTACGTTTACTATGATCTACACTACTCTTTACATTTCAATATAGTTTTCTGCTATTCTTGATCCTATACCTAACTTCAATCATTCATGGCTAACTCAGTCCAAAACAGGCTTTTGCAGAAAAACTAGATTAGATTAATGTAGAGGTGACAAAGGAAATTTACATTCCACTTTACCTGAAGTTTCTTAGCAATCAGAATTATTACATTCCACTTTACTTGGCAGTTAGAATTACAGGCAAAGTTCAATCGTTTTTTCCATAGCCATAAGCCACTAGATCTGTTGTCTAAAGCATAATACCTGAAAGGCGGTACGATACAATTTAAGGGACTGGAAGGGGTACATATGATAGCTTACAGAGCACTGACCCATTGAATTATTAAGGGTTTACTCAAACAGTTAGAGTAGGCCAGGTTAAAAAGAGAAAGGAAAAACAAAAAGAGTAAGTCAATGCAACACGTGAAGGGTCTTTGAAAACAAAATACAAGTGCATAATAACGAGGAGGGAAAAACAGTAAGTCTTCTTCCTCTTTCATCATCTAGATGCTCTTGCTCTCGTTTTCTCTATCACTATTTTTTTCTTTATTTTAAGGCTACAACAAAAAATATTTACTCAACAAACAAAATTAACAAAACAAATAGTGGGTTTTGACCGAAACTGATACGTGGAACAGAAAAAATTGATATAGTTGGTAAGTGAGTTAAGACGGTCATGTTGGCATTCGACCCATTTTTCACTTTTTCGGGTAGGATCATTTACAGATTGCTTATCAAGTTTTTTGGTTATAAACCAGCGGTTTTGGATCGGCTTTCTGGTCTATTTTGGTTTGGGGTCAGAATTTATAGGTCTACATGTAGGTGTCAAAGCTTTCAATATTTTCCTTACACCGATGATTAATGGTGGCTTCAACTTAGTCTCCTGGCAACAGTTCCTACTAAATATAAATGCTCAACAAATGACGTCCGAATTTCAATTCTACATAAAAATGAAAAAAATTATAAAGTACACATGTGACATATATGCTGCAGACGCATCAACATCGTTCAATGCCAGTATATAAGCTTCATGCTTCATGTCAAGGCAGTAAAAACCAAAGAAAAAGGAGCTGAGCAAAATTACTCCTTAAAATCAAAGAAGCTGATAACATTTTAGTATGACCTTTCATATATACAATAGCCATTATTCACATATTATAAGCAAATCTCATGGTACTCTATAGAGGGCAGATGTAACAATGAAAGAAAAAATAACTCACGTTCCCTCCTCGATATTAGGTTTTTTGTAGAAGTTAACAACAAACATCCCAACCAGACGACCATAAGTTGATCCTATCATGATTCCAGGTACAAATTGACCAGCAGGGACAGCTGTTCCAAACGTAACCACCGCCAAAGTGTAGAACATAATCTACAAACACAAGACAGAAACTATCATTTCAATGGCATCAGCTAGTAACATCAGACTTCAATTGTATACTGTCCTCGGCTACAATTAGAAGAAACACTATCTCACTCACACTCCAAAGTTCCCCCAAGTATCCATATTGCATCCTGAAAACTTCAATGAGGGTACGAACACTTCACATTTCATTTTAATCACAAACATGAAAATGTACCGAGTACTGCTATATGCAAATGATATCCAAGTTTTACTCTCATCAATGAATTATTTAACCACACAAATAGAAAATAAAGATTTGTTTGAAGAACAATCAATTTCCCTCTTAATTTCAAGTTTGAAGTCTAAAAAAACTTTGTCCACTGCCTAGGTTTTAATATTGATAACAAGCTAACATCAAAGAACCTTAGGTCATTATAGACAGGTATGTTCTGCTCTACCAACTTTATCTAATTGTATCTCTGCCTTCATCACCACAAAATCACAAATACATTCATGTGATGTTAAATCTATAAAACTTTTCCAGTATATAAAATATAATTCACCCTTTTCCTTTCACATAAAATAATAAACCTTGAGCATAGTAAAAACATTACATCATCTCAACTTGAATTGTGTCCAATCCCAAAAAAAAAGTTGTCACATGAATTGGTACATAATTTGATAGTTCGCTTGGCATATCTTGTTGGGCAATTTGATAAATCCACTAAGGTTGAAAGAAATTATTCTACCAACACTAGCATGTAGATTAGAATTTCACAAGAGATCATTGTAGAAAGATAGGGGTAGCCGAGATGTGTATGATAAGATGCATACCTGCACAAACCCTAAAGGATAGAATTTGAAATGAAGACTCAAAAAAGGTCATGGAGTCGCACATGTCGTAGACAAAACGAGAGAAACTTTACGTGGTTTTGCCTATGTCCTGAAAAATGGACAAGAAAATGGAAGGACGGAACTTTAAGGGGATTAAAAAAGAAAGATGTTGGTCTATTATAGACGTTTTGGCGACACCGCTACTGTTGAACGCATCCACGACCTTAGTTTGAAAAGTGTGCCTTGCTTTGCGCCTTGTCCATCTTGAGCTCAAGCTCAGCTGAAAACGCCTCGGCTAGGTGAGACAAAATCCACTACAAGAGGTGTGACCCTTAGGCGCCTCAATGAGCTTCATGCCTGGTGCGCCCAACGCACCTCCTTTTTGGGTTGGGTGATTAACTTATGCTTGATTGCTCGAAAAAGAAATAAAACTCGAAACACAAATTTAATTGAATATGAAGTTCGAAAAATGTTGCTTCTTTAAGAAAAACAAAAAGCTTCCGAAGAAGAAGAAAATTGCTTGGGGAATTCTTTAGACACAAAACACCATGCCAGTGAAGCAAATTCCTTAAGTTTCAAGCTATTGTGATAAAACATTTATAAGAGAACAAATGTCTTACCAAGAACGTCAATAAACTTTGTGCACTAAACTCGTGTATTGTTTTTGCACTGAATAAATTTCTTATAGCATCATCCTGAATGGAAAACAAAAGCACTTTCACAAGAATGATTGAATTAATTACAAAAATTGAACAAAGAGAAATAAGTGAAAACATTAACAGTTGCGCATAATCTTCACCTGAGTGTTGAAGAAAATGGTTGCTAGATCGTTGTATTCATTCTCATTGCGACAGTAGAACTGCAAGTGCCAACAAAGAAATTGAATAAAAATAATCAAAGGCTACAAGAGACTCATTTCACAAAATTCAGCGTGCAAAGAAAGTCTATTAACTTGCAATTGCCCTCACTCTAGCCTTAGCATTACTTCATTTATCGTTCCTCCTTACCACAAAAAAAAATCAGTTCTAGTCTTTACTACCCTAAAAAGATCAGATTATTCACCTTATCATAAACTAATGATGGACTTCTTTACTTCATCCATGGGATTCTCATTTCATCCCATTTGCCATGTTTCAATACTCCAATATAGTATACTTCCTCTAAGACCGAAAAAGAAAAGGCGAAATTTTCATTAAATTGCCAAGTTGGGACACCAATTCTGATAGCTGAGTTCAAGTAACATATTTTTCGAAACTAGATCTATCATTGCACAAAAAACCATGGAGAAACCTCCACAGTCCACACTCCATGTGAAGATTTCAAAATGGCTAGATCGTTTCAAGGGTCATATTGTTTTGGAATTTTTGTATCAAGGAATACACTCGGAATTGTCTTTCCACTCGTTGCCTCCTTGACCATACATGATTGTAAAAGGGAAAGTTTGTATTTAGACAAAGTGGAGGTGGTTCCCACCTCTCAGATAGCAAAGGTACTATTTCAAAAAGGATAGTTTATACCCCGAACAAGCACAACCCCACCACTCCTTTCTAGACAACCACAAAGCTCAAATGTTTCAAACAACACTTGTAGCAAGATGTTAAATGCTTCAACAAAAAGCTAAAATATAAAGCATAACATGAATAAAACAGACCTAATCATCAAGACCACAAATCAAATTCAAGAAACTCGTTTTATCAGCACACAAGTCTCACAGAAAAAGCTTCGTCGGAATAAATGCCATTACAATTACAATTACAAATAATTAGCTCAAAATTAATACCTTTGCGAGATTTGTTTTAATCAAAAATAAAAGCTTCAAAAATTTGTAGAATTAAAGATTAAGTACAAAAATGATAAGAGTACTTACATTGACATAATTCCCATACATTCCTGGAGGATTAGGGCATTCAACTTCTGATGCAGGACAAGGGCTACATTTCCTTAAGAGTGGTAATCCGAAAGAAATTGCCGAGGTAATTATAGAAATAATACAAACTTCAATCATCTGTCAGGTGAACAGAACATGTAAACCAAAAATCAGGAAAAACAATTCTTTAAAAAACAAGGCATGCTGCATGCATAAACTAAAAGAACACATCAAAATGATCAACAATAAACTTACTTTAACTCGAGCCCCTTTCTTGTGTAAATAATTGCGACGCCAATAAGTAATATACCTTGTGAGTTGATTGAACAACGCCCCTATAATATTTCAGTTGTCATGAAACCTAAAAATATGGAATGCATTTCCCTAGAGAAAGAATATGTAACAAAAATACTAGATTAAACGGATATACTCACCAAGAAGACCACCAATCACGCCAATAATTGCCATTGGTAATAACTCCGCAAATGAGTAATCCTCTTGACCACTATCATCACCAAATTTGTTAAAAAAAAGAAGAAAAAAAAAAAAGCAAAGCAATAAAAAATAACATTAAAACTGAGATTAGTTCAGTTTCTAACTCTGATATATCCCATATTATGAAGCCACCAGCACCAAAATGTCCACATTTTCCACTCCTACACCATGCCATTGCACTACGTACAACCACAGCAACAACGGCAGAAGTGAAAAAGACACGCCACATAAGCTGACTTCTCCACCTTCAAGCAAGGAAAAATAGTAAAATAATGTGGGTAAGCACTAAAACTAAAGTATTAGAGTAAGAAATAAAATCAAACCATCAAATGATATATATAATAATGAACATAATTCACTTATATCTAGAGTTAAAATAATACCATGATGTAACCTCCTCAAGTGCAAATAAGACACCACCAACAGGAGCTCTAAAAGCAGCTGCAACTCCAGCTGCACATCCACAGGTTACCTTTTGAAAATATGACAAAAATTAGTACAAAAAAATACTGAAGAACATCAAAACATTTTTCAAACAGCAAGGAAAAACCAAAGGCAAACAAAACCAAGGCCACCACAATGATAAAATTATTCCGAAAAAATTTGCTTTCCCAAAATAGATTCTCAATGTATAAGCCACAAAGTAAATGATCATAACAGATGTTTGATAAAACAATCAACAAGGATCTCATACTTAAATTAATCAACAAGGATCTCATACTTAAGAAAAAAAGCAGGACAATCTTTCCTATTATCCTGACTATAAAGTATATAATGGCTACATCCAATGGTGGAGAGAGAAATCTGAGCTTGTGGAATACAATTATCAATGTTTATACATCAGTAACACATATATGACAGAAATTATCAATTTGGTATACAGAAAATGACTGAGAGAGAAAAGAACAATTTTTTAGGTATAACATCACCTTTCACATGAATTTATATAATCTTTTTCAAATAATTGAACTATTGGAATAACTCGTAAATGTACACAAAAATATAACAAAACCCTACTTATGTAACTTTACAAAAATTGTTGACTTGTACATGTGTTATAGACCAAATGGTAGAGTTCATCCCAAAAGAGTAAATGACAAGTTTAGAAGGTGAGGGAGTCCATTTGATCTATAAAGAATAAACCCCATATTAGTTTACACAACCAACGAAGGAAAGGTCCCATAACTTTGCAATGGGGCAAATCTATTATATTCAATCCCCCATAAGGCCCACGATCCTCGTTGGTCAAGGGCTCACGATACGTTGGTAAGGGCCACGTTGCTCAACGTTGGTTTAGCCCAAGCCACCACTCTGAATTGGCTTTGATATCAATGTAACACCCCTGAATTTCCTTCCATCCTTCATGATTTTGGTTTCGTTTAAGGGGTTGGAAATTTACGCCCTCAAACGAAACCAAAATCATGAAGGACAGAAGGAAATTCGGGTGTTACAACCATTGTGATAGATCATATGGAAAATCTCATACCATAAGACTAATCTAGTATATGACGGAATTCATTTGAATTATAAACTCCACATTAGTTGCCCAAATAAATGATGTGAGACAAGTCCCATGATTTAGCAATGGGCCCAAATCCATTAAAAATCATGACGACATCACTTGAATAGTTCAAAGAAGTTTAGATACCATTCTAAACCACATCTTTTTTGAAATGAATAAGAAATAAATAAACCAAAAAACCGAAAGAATACAATTTCATGAGTGTATATACTTACTAGATCACGACGATCTCGATCACTATTAAATCCTTGAAGCCACCTTGAACTTAAATGATACTTAGTAGATCCGCCCTGAAATCACACATCTAAATTTACTTAAAATAACAATTTTATAACATCAATTATAGAACACCTTACCATATAGTGGTGTGACTGGGCATAAGATCTTAGGGAAATTTATATTTTTCATATTTCTACTGAAATGGAAAAACCAATAAATGTGCTTCACAAGGTACTCACTCTAAACAAAATTTTACAACCATTAAATCTACCCCCTTATTTCTAAGAGACACGAGGTGCACCAAGGCGCAAAAGATCATTTTCTAAGGTGTAAGACGCTAGCTTTTTGTATGTGAGGCGCCCAATTTCGCTAAAAACTTCAAAATCAATTTTAAAACATATTTAATACTTAAAAAGTTAAAACAACATGAAATTCATACCATAATAACATATAAGTAAGCTAAACACTACTTTAGCACATAAAATCATACAATAACTCCATAAGTCGATAACATAGTCTTGAGTCAACAAAAGAAATAAAAATAAAAACAAAGACAAAGGTAAAGAAAGAAAACAGTGGTTCTTGATGCTTGAAATGTTTTGTGACACACTTAAACAAAAAACTAAATCTAAATCATAAGTTGATCAGTAAAGATGGCGACACTTCGATGTTATTTTTGCTCTTTCGTTTCTCACACTATATTTTTGTATTAGGGCAAAAAAAAGGGTATATTTTTCTTTCCATCCAAAAGAAAGAAGACTCAGAACCCAAACAAAACTCGAAACCCAAATTAACCCTTTTGTGTTGTGCACTGTGGCATTTCCCGCCTCATGCACCAAGTGTGTCTCCTCATTTGGTTGGGTGATTAACTTAAGCTTGTTTGTTTGAAAAAAAGAAAAACTCGAAACCCAAATTAACTTGCATATAAAGTTCGAGAAATAGATATTTCCATAAAAACGAGAAGAAATTAACTTTGGGTATTCTTCATATCCTCATTGTAATAAATAATTCATAGTGCAAAAATAGGGTTGCATCGCATCGCATCGTCCATGGTGTAAAGGTATTAAAAAAAGAATCGCTTAAACTTGCGTTTGTAATGTATTAGGTCGTTTCATGGTATCTTTCATGCTTTCGACTGATAATTTGGCGTTACAATAATTGCATCATTCCAATTACGAATCGTTCCGTTACCGTGTTCGCCATCGCTACCGCATTTTTGCACTATGATAGTTATATGCTAGGGTGTTTTACTGCAATGATGATGGATATTTTCAGGTTTATGGCTTTTATAATATGAATGTAGTTGTTTTATGAATTATATATGAAATTGATATTAAGCTTGCGCTTTGCGCCTAGGGTGTTTTCTGAATTACCTCGGCTCGCCTCGCGCTTTTACTAACTAAGTTCCCCACCCTTGGAAAAAAATGAAATGTCGATGCAATATCCTTATTTTGTGCGACTTACAATCTATTGAGCCAACTAGAGAAAACCACGATTTGAAGCCATGGAGAGTGTGAGAACCAAAAGTAGCCTATATCCATAAGACTTTTGGTGTATTAGGAACATTTCCAACCATAGTAGCTAGCCAGTACACTACGTAAGAATGTTAGTAACAACATTCTTTAAAGGATAGCCAAAATCTAGTCATCAACCGGTAAAGACAATAATATGAAGCTTTATGAAAAAAACTAGATGTAATTAATTCAATGGGTCAATAACGCTACAAACAATCCACCTCTTGAAAAGCTGGAACGATTGGAGAATCCTTACAATCAAACCCAATGCAACAAATAGAGAAATGAGTCATATCAGTCACCAATAAGCTCCAGTAAATCCTCAACACAGCAGCATCAAGCTCCTCTTCACCCAAATGGTAAGAAAGTGCACACGGAACACCTTTTTAATTTACATTTTTATTTTACAAACTCAACAAGATGACCCCCTTGAACTTTAAGTCCTTTAACTACAAGTCCTCTAATTATCTGTAGCCATAGTAAGTAAATCATTATCCTCTCTTCCAAGCACATGTTCCCTATAACTCTTCTCACCATATATAACCCACAACTCCTTTTATATTTCCTTCATTCCTTCACTCGAATTTGGATCACATTGGACACGCGTTACAGAATTAATTTTGCTATTAAGAATTTCAATTTTAATCAGCAGCCCCCTACCACGTGCTTCCCCAACAAAAATGTTCCTTTTTCCATTAATTTGGTAAGGCCTTAAGATTGAGCTGATGGTAAACCTCCACTATAGGGGCTCTTTAGGAGTGAGTGGGGAAAAATAAACTTGATTGGACACCACCACAACCACTTGCCAAGCTATTTAACATTAGAAAATAAGCTGAACTTCTAAAATCGATGCAATCCCTCCTTCGGAACTTATCTAGATTTTTATGAGTTAACTAGACTTTGAACCCTTAGACCAAAAACAATATTTAAACAAAATTAAGATAGAACGCAAGGCATTCACTTGCGCAATAAATTTTGTATAATCTAGCAGATAAACATACATTAAGCTCAATTACAAACACAAAGTGGTCAATGTAAATGCATAAATTCATGTCAAAGAAATTTTAAAATAGTCATATCAGTGAAACTTAGGGAGAGAGAGAGAGAAAGAGAGAGAGACAACTATAGCTACATTGAGCATCACATACTTGTCCCAGGAGTGAAGCTATACAAGCACCAATATGAACAAGTGGTCCTTCTTTACCAAGAGCTAACCCACCTCCAACAGAACCAATGCTTCCAAAGATCTTCAATCAAAATGAAAATAAAGGATGAAGTGTTGAAATAATGGTAAAATTATCAAAACAATGGGAAAAAAAGGTAGGATATCCTACTAAATTCTGAACATACCTTCCCAATTAAAGTTCTAAATAAAAGTATACCATGAACATCAATTCCTAAAGCAAACAAAAAAACTTGTGTCAGTCAAATGAGATATCAATAAAATGTCATAAAACTTAGTGGACAAAGTTTGCTTACCATTCAAATAACCCTTTATTTCTGGAATACCAGATCCAGCTGCAGCTGGTGCAAAATGGGTAACTATATACACAGAAGAAAAAACTAGTGCCAAGTTGAATAACACATATATCAATAGCCCAGCAAAATACGATTTCTGAATTATTGAAAAAGTCAATGCGAACTTCCATCCGGCAAAGTTCTCCACTGAGATATTTATGAATATAGCAGCAAGCCCCGTGCCTGACAACAAAATAAAGAAGCATAACCATTAGCATGAGCACAAAGTCCCAAAATCAATAATTGACCATCAAAATAAAGTCCTAATGACTATGCTACAAGTAACCATTAATCCACTACAATATAACACATATACATAAAGCATACATAGTTACACACATTAAGACATTAAATTATTGTATCAAAGGTCAAAGCAACCACAAGCTATTTGACACCAGGGTTTAGCACCAAACGATTTTCGCAGTATACAAGTGCTCAAAATACAGGATTTTACAAATTTTTGAAGATTCGAGGTAATTAGGCAATATTAGTACGCAATCAAGCCCATACAGGATTAAGGTCCTTATAATTCAATATTAGAAGTTTAAGACACAACAGTGAGGTCTTGAAGCATCAGTCTGACACAGTCTTTTGACTCTTGAAAAAAAGTAGAATTTCTCTCCTAACAATTACTTCAATAGCTACAAGTGACCTGAGGATTAAATGAACTTTCAATTTTTCCTCAATATCATAAAACTGCCAAAACATGATGTATCAAGCAGAAGAACAACTGAACAATCACTACAGTTTGATGATAAAATTAAGAAAGAGAATAGTGTATAGAACAAGAAAACAAGAGAAACCGACTAATTAAATTAAAAAGTTTCTCAATTGCTTATGTTCTAAAAAAAAACTTACCAATGCCAATCATCAGCGCGAGGAACCACTTCAAGGACACTTGATAACAAACAAACAGGCTCCCTCTCTTTTCCTACAATGAACACCGCCATCAAAAGATGTAGAAGAAATAACTGGACTTATAAAACGAAAAATCAACGAAGATTGAAGTAAAATCGAACCTGTTCTTCTCGGTAAGCATAGTTTTCAATAACTTCATAATCAAGGCTTTCGACACCACTAGAATCATTCTTTTTTGAAATTCCAACCTCATCTAATTCTCCATCTTCCGAATTCGGCAATCGAGACCACACCAATTTCGCAGTTTCCATACCGTTTTGGAAATGATTCGACAACATTTCCTTTTATTTTTAATCTAAAACTGCCTGTCTTCTTTCAAAATAATATTGTCTCCTCGATCTCATTCACCATTGAAGGTTTAAAATCACAGATCGAAGCAGCGGAACTGGTTTAACACTCAAATCAGATTAGTAAATTTCAACTATAATTCAGGCTCACGAAATATGCTGGGATCAACAACAGATAAATAGAGAGAAGATGGAGACTGAGCCGCAATTCGCCAGTGATCGCTCGATGTACCTTTCTCTCGATGAGTCTGTGGTTGGGCTGTCCGCTGTTGTAAGCTGCTGCTTGTTTGGAATATGGTGGTGACGGCAGAGCTGTCAATTTTTTATTACTCGAAAATTTTGATCACAAATAAAACCACCTATTTGAGTATGCACTGATGCACATAAGAATGTGAGTCACCATCTCTTTGAGAGATTCTCTAATAGGGTTGAACTATTAGGAAAAATATTAATTAAATGTAGCTAATAAGTTTTAATAGATTTGGCCTGAGAGACGTCTCTCAAAAAGACGGTCTCTCAGGAGACTGGTTGTTTGCCAAATCATGTCATTTTGACTTTTTTTTTTTAAATATTATCCATAGTTAATTTACAAATTCTTAAATGAGACGGTTTTACGGTGAAATCATCTTTATTGGATTTGCTTAGCATATTTTTTGTCTTAAAGTGATCACTTATAATATTAAAGTGATCACTTACAATTTTAAAGTAATTTTTTTATAGCCTTATAGTGATTACTTATAACATTAAATCGAATCAATTATATAAATGAATTAATTATATAGACCCGTCTTATGGTGAGATGGTCTCATACAAGACGAGTTATTAATCGATTAATTTAATTAATAATTTATAAAAAATTATTTAACTAACTAATTCCTAATGAATTAATTAATTAAATGAACATTTATAAAAAAATAATTATCCATTAATTAATTACTCGTATTTATTATTACTATATAATAAAAAATAATAAAGCAATTGTAAAATTAGGCAATTAATTTAAAAAAATTGATCCATAGTCGCACAAAGCGTGCAATTTGGATTTCCAAAGTTTTTAAAAAATGAAAAAACAAATGATTTGGTTAAAATTACTTCAATTTGTCGTTTGCATAGTCAAATTCTTTGCTCCTAAACTTTTATTTTAAAGAAGGTTAAGTTTGAAAGTAAATTTAGTGATTTTTAAAGAGAAGAATGTGTTATAAGATTTTAAAGGAATGAGAAAAAAGGGGACGGTTAGACCTGTGCAACGGGCCGAGTTTGGCTCTAGTAAAAATGGGTCGGTGTCTGGCCGGGCCTTATGAAATACAAGACGGGCTCTAAATGGTCTGGGCCATAAGGCCCGACCCGATCCGGCCCAACCCATTTATCTTATTTTTTTGAAGATCTTATTAAACACATGTCACAATATGAAAATAATAATAATAATAATAATAATAATAATAATAATAATAATAGTTATTATTATTATTATTATTATTATTATTATTATTATTATTAATATTATTGAGCAATAAGTTTAAAGCATTCAATATTAGTGCCAGTAGAAACTTGCATTGTAATAATTATTATTGTCTACTATTCACCAGCCTGCCACGAACTATAAGTCATTCATTTTAAACAACCAGAACATCTGGATTCCTCCGTTTGAAGGAAAAAACTACTAACATGAGTTAACTCATGTCAACTCATGAGAAAGATAAACAGGCTATACAAATATAACAACTAACCCATTTGTAATAAAAATAAGAAGGTCCATTTAGTGCCCGTCAAAAAGGCGTTTTGAGCCCGCTCCGTATATAGCTAAAGCTAACCCTTCGAAAATCCGACCAGTCAAGGCCCAACCCGTTAAAAGCCCGTATAATAAAGGGTCGGGTCCGAAGGCCCAAAAGGCCCTCGGCCCATTGCATACCTCCAGTGTGTGTGTGTGTATATATATATATATATATATGTATATATGTATGTATATATATATATATGTATGTATATATATATATATGTATATATATATATATATATATATATATATATATATATATATATATATATATATATATATATATACAAAAAAATTAAATTTCCAAGAATAATCAAGTAATTGGCTAAAGTTATCTCTTTATGAGACGGACAAAATAGGCTAAAGTTTTATCAGGTAATTGGATCAAATAATTGTGAAATTGGATTATTTTGATTTGTTTGCTATATTGGGCGGCCCAATTTATACTTACCATTAATTCCCTTATTTCCATATGTTTGTTTTCTTGATAAGTGAAAACTAAATAACTACATTTTCCAAGAATGATTTTTCTCTTTGTTAAAGTGAATATTATTATTGGTTGTCTATATAAATCACTTTATAAACTAGAAGATTTGTACTAATTGGTTTAAGCAATAAACCATCTTTAGTAGACCCATCTTGATTCTTGCCTCCTCTCCTCTTTATTTTAGTTTGTCATATCCATTTTTGAAATTGTATGGGTTTTCAACTAAAATAAGATTTAATTTTTAAGTTTGTAGTTAGTTAAAATGGTAGTGTTAGAAATACTTTACATGTGAAGAAGTTCCTATATCGTTAAAATATTGAGTTGTGGACTTATATATAATGCTTAGAGAATGATTCTCCCAATACCATATGATTTTGGAAAAGAGTAAAACTCAATCATAAGTTTAAGTTGATGGTTGAAACCCGAGAATATATTATATACATGCAACACAGACCCTCCTCATACCTGCCTACCTGGTGCGAAACATTCCATTTAATTTGAGGGGTGACAGAGATTCGAGCCTGTGACTTTTTGTCACATTGGCTCTGATACCATGTTAATGAACCAACTCAACCAAAAGCTTAAACTGATAGTTGAGGTACAAGAATATGTTACGTACTCTAACATATGCAAGTCAATGGTTCAACGCTTATTACTAGTGGGTTTATAAGCCCAGCCGACCACATATGTAGGCACATGAGGTAATCATGCGACGAAATGTGAAAATTTGAAATAGATAAGATTCTTAATAAAAAAAAAACCATGCAATAAGATCCAAATCAAACTTATTCCAAATATAAGGGCCTGATACCCCAGAGAGGTTTGAGTCTGTTCGCACTTAGTAAGTGCGAACAATAATAAACTGGTAAAAAAAAATCAAGTGTTTGTTCGCACTTAGTAACTGCGAACAAGTCAAACAGGGTAACATGCTGATTTTAAGACAAGAGTTGTTCGCACTTAGTAAGTGCGAACAGCCCGAACCTAAGATTTGCGGATTACACACTTAAATTTGGAATAAATTTGATTATGATCTTATTGTATGTTTTCTTTTAATAAATAATCTTATTTATTTCAAATTTTCACGAAATGTCAGTGCAGATGGAAAAACCCTTAGTGGATTCAGCCCACTCTTTTTGTTTGTAACGAGCGTGTCTGAAGCCTGAACTCTGATTCAGGTGAGCAGGATGACAGACGGCTAACGACAACATACTCTGTATTTAAAGAGTGCAACGGTCATTATTCTGCATTCATAATTCATCTCCATATCCTTCTTTAAAGAGTTAGGGGGCTTTTCCGGTAGTTGCAGGTTCTCACGCTTTACTAAAAATCTTTTATGAGTCGAAAGATTCTTTGACCGCACTCTCCTTTATGGATATAAGTTGCCGTCTTTGTTCCCTCTTCAAATCCTAATCATTTTCCTATAATCGGGATAAACCGAGTATGATAATGATCCTTCTAACTTCAGCATCGAATCCATATTCATCACATTATGTCAGATGGGATCGGATGCTCTATCATTACTGTTAGAGTATATAACATAAGCTTATGGTTGAGGCCCAAGATATGTTATATACTCTAACAATTACAATTATCAATCTTTCTTTAATTTCTTCTTTTTCTCGAGTCGGGGACTATTTTTGATCGCGCTCTTCTATATATATGGGTATGGGTTATGCCGCCGTCCTTCCCTCTTTAGATTCTGTTCATAGTTTTCTATGAGCGGGTTACACCGGATAGGATGTTGATTTCTTTAATGTCTTCTTAATAATCATTATCCGTCTTCCTTTCGTCTGACCAGATTCTTTAAGGACTGTCATATTTTGGGTTCATTTCATCTTCTTCTTGTAAGTTCTACCTCTACTCCATACTTATTGTTGTTATCCAATGTCTTTTTTGAGGTGGGTCTCAACTCTGAAACCATTTATCTTCAAGTCTGAAGGTTTACTTATTGCCTCTTCAAAGGAAGCACCAACCATATGGGGTAACACAACTTAAATTATTATCACAATTTCATCACTCAATTTCATCACTCATTTTTCAAATTTAGTATAGAAATACATACAATGTATGTACTTCTAGTTTTTATACTTTTTCTATTCTGAAATACTTGCTACATTTTGGTTATAAGCGCTATACATCGTTCAAAACGCATTTCATATATCGTGGTTAATGTGCGAGTTAAAATATAATTAAGTGGGATCTTATTTGAATCGTCTAATCGTATACTTTCATAATATTAATTTTTTATAATTTTTAGATCTGTATAATACTATAATTCAACATATAAATGAATAAAATAACATAATAGGTTACGTAAAATGTCAAATATAACAAGGAACGGAGAAAGTATACTACAAGGTCATCTCGTAAATTTTTGGACTCATGTGCTAAATTTATGTAGACCCTTACAATTAAACCAAAAAAAAATCAAAATGTTAGTATAGTATGAAATTTCTCCATTGATTATACTAATAATACTCCATTTGACTAGTTAATCTTATTAATTGGGTACTCTCGTATAAGTATACACGTATTCGGGGTAATTGAAATAATAAATCAGATAAGTATAAAAATGGATCTTTAAGGCCTCTCTTATAATGGGCCATGTGCGGTAGACCGCTTTATACATGCTAATCGACGCCATGCTTATACTCTTTTTATTTCACCTTACAAATAAGTAATTAGTCAATAAAAATGTTTAATCGGTAAAAGTCAGTTATAATAAGTTAAAACAATTTTAATTAGTTTAATCAGTTTTAATCAATAAAAATCAATTTTGATCAATAAAACCTAATTATAATTTATAACTAAAAATTTGTTACAATTATTAAAAATCAGTTGAGTCAATAAAAATCAAGTAAACTAAATAGAACATATAACTAAAAATTTGTATGTATTCTATTTAACTTATTTGGTAAGTTGCAATTTCTCTCTCTTGGAAGGTCATTTTCGAGCCGGGGGACTCTTTGATCGCACTCTTCTTTACGGGTATGAGTTGTCGTCGTTCTTCCCTCCCTAGACCCTGATCATAGTTTTCCATGAGCAAAATACACTAGGTATGATGATGATATAACTAAAAATTTGTTACAATCACTATAACAAATTTAGGTGGACTAGTAGGGTGGAGCAATTAATTAGAAACAGAAAGATTGTTTATAGGATTGCCAAGTTGGTCATTACAGCTAATTAATCAAGAATTGGGTTAATTTACTGCCATAACACATTAACTATTAAATCTAAATATAGAAGTATAAGCTTGTAACGGCTAACTTTGTAGCTGTCTTCAAGTTACATAAGATTTGATAAGAGTAGAGAATCAAGTTAGAGTTTAATGCTTATAAGGGGTATAATTTTTTATATATTTTTTAAAAGATATTATAAGGGGTTTAATTTAGTAGTTGTCTTGTATGAAATTGTCTTATTATGAAACGAATTTATATGATTAATTAGTTTATTTATCTAATTAATCATTTTAATATAATAAATGTACATGGATTAGTTCAATATAGATGATCTCACCATGAGACCTTTTCGTTTAAGAATTTGTGTTAATTCACACTATCTACGTAAAGGATTAATTTTCTAGTCTACTTTGACCAAATTAAAAGAAAATTTGACAAGAGCAAACCGCAACGGTTTGAGGCCTGGATCCAACTTTTAAATAAACATGTTTAGTTTCAAAAATATTCTTTATTTACATAATCAAAAGGGGTTAAAAATAGGCTCTATATAGGCCTTTATTATTATTATATTTTTTGCTTGAAGTATGATACATCATTATAAATATATATGCTAATTATAATTCATAAAAATGAATAATTAAATTAGAAGACATTTTACTCAATCTTATATACTTATTTCAATAGAAGTCATATCAACAAAAAAAATAAACAGACTGAATAGGACTATAGAGGGTCGAAAAGGCCCTATCCACTTGCCCGATCAATTTTATTAGAACCAGCTTCGACCCTTGTTCAGGCTTATTGCACATGTCTAAACAAGAGTAACTTCGTAATAACAAGAAAGTCCTTGCTATACTAAAAGTAGATCATCATCATACCCAGTGTATCCCGCTCATAGACAAACTATGGTTAGGATTTGGGAAGGGAAAATAGACGACAATTCATACCCATATAGTAGAGTGCAGTCAAAGAGCCCCCGACTCAAAAGGATCTTTAATAAACAAGAGTAGTAGGTAAGAATAATAATGTTAAAATACTTAAATAAAAAAACAAGAGTTTTGTTGGAGAATGGGGAAGTCACATGGAAACAAATTAAGTATCATGTGACCACATGCTTAAGGGATACTCACCATGTTATTAATCTTAATTTGGGAGTATACCCTTAAGAGGAGAGGGCAGTCTATAGGGTTGGGGGATGGTCAAACTGGCAAACCCTTATCTAGCTTTGACTAATATCAATATGTTACAAGTCTTTATTATGTGGACATCTATTGTCATTTGCTATTTGCCATTAATTATGGATCAAACCTTATAATAAATCTAAAACTTGTAGAGGTCCCTCCTCTATCACCTCCTTATTTTGTCCTTTTCTGAAATCTACAAGAATAAAGTACACTTTGTGTTCCTTCATTTTTATCTTATTTCCCTAGCTTTTTCAACATCTGTCTCCACAAATGAATACTACTTGAGTTTATAAAATTATATCATTATTGATGCTAAATTGTTTAATTAATGATGAAATATATGTGTAAGGATATTGGGATAATATAATAATATCTATAATAACATGAGATCTACTTGTCCTTAGATCTAATCATCATCCAGTTGGAAAACAGAGTCTAGGTGAGGGAATGTAACGGACAATTCATACTTGTACTCCTTTGAGAGAGAATATTAGAGAAAAGCTGGTAATTTATCTCCAGAAGGTAAGAGTCCTACATAGAAAGAAATTGATTAGTACTATTGCTTGGAGACCATTAACTACCTGCATAGGAACTACAATAGCTATAAGAAAGATCTATATGCAACAAATCATGAACATAGGTGGTGTGGTCACAAATTTTCCAACTAGTTATTGATGTACATTTTCACTAACCATATAATCTATTAGAAGTACCTTTTAACATTCTTCATGTGTGGTAATAATTTGGGGATAATAAAAGACGGGGTGAAATTTTACGGTCTTTATATTATGAAGTGTATTGGTATAAATAAGTGAATATATTTATAATAAGATTTTACTAACATGAAACTTATGAGTAGTGGGTAAATAATGAGTATGAGGACTTAACTTAAATGGTGGTAATGGGTTCGTTTATTAGATCTCGAAATCATTGTCACGTACCTTGCCAATGAAATTATATTTAAATTGTGGTGATGTGTTCATAAAGCACACAATATATATCGAGGTTATAATTGTTATTATTTACGTGATGTGCAATCTGATATAGTACTCTTGTTTCCTCTCCTCTCATGCCTTCACTTACGAGCAGTGTGAGGATATCTTCACCAAGGGTGCTCTCTTATCACAACAATTAACAATTTTATTATCTTTTACAATTAGTTGGGTGTTTGTGACCTTCATACTTAAAAGACTGTTTATTAGTTTGTAACTACTTGATACTTAACTTATGTTTGAGAGTTAGTTTTAAAACAAATTTTACTTATTAAATTCATCAAGGGCTTTTAGAAGTTGAGTTAGTTTTAAAATAGAATTATGTGTAGATTAAGATTATGCTATTACTAAAAGTAGGCCACATTATTTCTCTATAATGCAAAAGAAGTGTCAATACCATATCACAAAAGTTCTTTATTACGAGATATTTTGCCACTACAATAAATTTAGCTTTTTGCGACATTAGATTTAGTGGCATTAAAAAAATGTCACTAATTCATATTTTTAGTGTAATAATTATTAGTTTTTATTTTATGTTTCACCATAAAGTGATTTAGCGACACTTAATTTGGTTTTTAGTGGCATATGTAATTGTCACTATAGTCTATAGTGACATTTATGAGAAATGTCACTAGATTCTATGTCGCTAAAAGCTTTAGTGTGATTTTTTAATATGCCGCTAAAAGCTCTAATAAATATTACTAAATCCTTTATATACACTATAAGAAATTTGAAATAACGACATTTAAATTAAATGTTGCTAAATATATCCCACTAAAAGCAAATTATGTTGTAGTGTTCAATGGCGGATCTTTATAGTAGGAAGGTGAACTTCAAACTAAAAGAATATATAGTAAGAGTGTTTGGCAAATAACTGATAGCTGGTAGCTGATAGCTAATTATAGTGGCTGATTTGATCAGCTGATTTTATTAACTAGTTTGACCAACTAATTTTAAATCGCTGCTATAAGCAACTTGTTCAAAAACAGCTTATTCGTATCAATAAGTTGTTTCAACCAGCTAATTTAACAAACACTAACATTAGCTGATTTGACTACTCAACCCTCTATTTATATCAAAGTAAGTTAAAACTGCTCAATAAGCTAATTTGCCAGACACTCCTAATATATTTTAGAGTTTGAATTAACTATCAGCTTAAGTTTTTTATTGATTTGACTTTTTAATATGATATTAGTCATATCACAAGCTAATGTGATAGAACAATCACAGATTCAATCTAATTAAAGTGAAATATTTAACATTATGTATGAATTAAGAGAGTATGTATTACTTCTAGATTTCAAGCCTAAAAGATTCCCGTGTAAAAAGCATAATATATCATGAAAATTTAACTATCAATTTAATGTAAATGTTTGTGACATTTCATCATTAAAGTCATACCTATTTCGAGTATTATATAGATTAGACGTGGAACTTGAGGACATGTTTCTTTCAAGATGAGGAAAAGGATATATTTAAATTCAAAAAAAAAAAAAGGAAAAGGATATATTTTGGATCACAAACTTCTTAAACCATATTTAATTATTTTAATGTAATTTAATTAAGTCTTAACTTATGCTTTACTTTTAAAATGGGGGATGCTTACATATGATAAAAATATATTTTATTTTACTATTAATATAATTGTAAATTGGTGGATTAATTATAAGATATCATTCAATTTATTATGATTAATTTTTAATTTATTAAGATACGTCCAAGAGTGCTAACTTAAACTATATTATTGACACCGGAAATTTCAAAATTTTGATCTGATTTTTGGACAAAAATATTCCCCTAATAATATTTTTGCAAACTTGAAGATTGTTTTTTTAATATATCTCTAACAAGGATGATGAAAAACATGATGAAATACAATTAAACGCTACTACATTTTTAGCACTAGAATACAACAAGAGTGATCTTGTGTTGTAGAGAATTTATTTATATAATCATAATGTTACATTGTTGCATGCCTTACTTTATAGAGATTTATTTATATAACCAAAAGCGCTTCTGGTTCAATAGATAAAACATCTGCATGTGGAGCAGAAGGTTTGAGGTTCGACTCCTACTGAGCCCAGGTAACAATTGGGGGTCTTTTGACGGCGCACACCTCTCTTTAACGGTATGATTTATCCGCATTTTTCAGGAAAAAAAAAAACACCCGAATCATGCCTTATACAGAATACCGAAAATGGTCTTTATCTTTACCTTTACCTTTATCCCAACTTATAAATTGCACAAAAATGTCAGTTCAAAACGAAACATCACTTTATAAAGAGACGTACAATGCTAGAAGTACTTAAACAAGTGCACTCCTAGATTAATATCTAAAACGTTATGCGTCATAAATTGGGCATTTATGCGAACGAGCACTAGAGTCGCTCGAATGAACACCAGAGCTATATTATCTCTAGAATCTTTTTTTTATCGAACAAGAAGTGATCTGTTTAAAATATTAGAGAAATCAAAAGAACCGTAACATAATCGAATTGACTTGACTTAAAGAAAAATTGAGTTCAACATCGTTGTAAGTTCAACTATTAAATGTCATGTAGAGAGAAACTCCATTCTCTATTTGTTTTACAAGAGCTTAATGTGATTTATTCCCGTTCATGTTTATTCTACTTGTTTGGAGATTACATGTTTATATTTATTCTGTTGAGTTAATTTTCACGTCAATACATTTCAAACTCTAATTAGTTCTTTTTCTCAAATATTGTATAAATTATTCAACTTTTTTTTATTAGTTCAATATAATTCAATTCAGTTCAATTCAATTCATTTTAGTTAGTTTGAAAATAAGATAATACCATGAATCTAAGTCCATTTTCTCACCCATTTGACTTTAAATCTAGCTCTTTTAAAAACCTTGGATAAGCCCTAAAAATTTACTCCCTTCGAATCAATTTAGTTATCTCATTTCCTTATTTGTAAATTCATACCAATTGTCTCATTTCCTTTTTTGTCAATTTTTTTTACCTAAATATCTCATGTTCACACAAGTAAATACTAAAATACTCGTACTTTTAGTACTTATAATACTCCAACTACCACCTTTACAATTAGTTTAATCAATTAAAATACTCCAATTACCACCTTTTAAATGGACTCTACACTACTCTTGATAACTATACCCAAGCAAATGAGACAACTAACTTGGTTCGGAGTGAGTAGTATTCATCAACATGAAATGTGAAGAAATCATTAAAAAGCAAGAATAAAAGCCGGGATACATAATTAAATGTACAAACTCAAAAGTAAGGATTACTAAAAAAATATATGATCATATATATGAATATCTTGTAAATTTATTGTTTAGTGTAGAGAAGAGACAGCTTATGGTAGCAATTTCAGTGTGTAATAATCTTAGGTCTTGGAATCAGTGGGAAATAGGAATCTTACCATTATTTTATTTGCTAAATGGATCCATCATAACTCTCTTACCATGAATTAGGGAAAACCACTCCACTTTAATCCTCCTATTATTTTTACCAATGATTTTCCTTTTTTTATTTTATTCTTTTATTTTCTCGAAACCCTTTTTTGGTATTTGCATTGTTAGAGTATATAATATATTCTGGGACCTCAACCATCAACTTAAGCTTTTGGTTGAGTTGGTTCATTGACATGGTATCAGAAGCCAGAGTGACAAGAGGTCACAGGTTCGAATCTCAACCACCCCTCATTTAAAGTGGAAAATTTAGCGCCATGTATGAGGAGGACATATGTTGCATCCACACTTCTAACCCAAAACGCTCTCGTGTGATGAGGCGTGTTAGAGTATATAACATATACTGGGGCGTCAACCATCAGCTTAAGCTTTTGGTTGAGTTGGTTCCTTAATAAGCTAATGGTTGAGGCCCCAGGATATCTTATATACTCTAACAGTATTTGTAGATACTCTATTTAACCTATTTGTAAGTTGCAGATTTCTCTCTCATGGAAGGTCTTTCTCGAGCCGGGGAGTCTTTGATCGTACTCTCCTTTATGGGTATAAGTTGCCGTCGTTCTTCCTCTCCAAACTCTGAACATAGTTTTCTATGAGCGAGATACACCGAGTATGGTGATGATTTTATGGAGACTACTTTATTAATTAATTATAACTAACCCTGCACCAGTACAGAAATCTGCATGGCAAAAGTGTACTGTCACAGAGATTGATTCTTAAAGAAAGATCATTTTTGAAAATTTTATAATGGATTACTCCTATAAAGTAAAAATTAAAATTCTCCAACTGTTTGTGTGTAAGAATTAAGAAAAGTGGGTAAATGGGCATATCAGCATATTAACAGTATCAGTGTAACATAACTCACTAATTAATTTGTTTTTTAATTTGTGATTTGCTCAAGTTTACCCAAGACTAACCCAATGTCGATCATGATTCGCTTTTTTCGATTCACAATTTACGAGGAGATTAGCGAATCATGTGACATAGAATGGGGTATTTGGGTTATGTATTTTAAGGGGAAATAGTAATGTTTGATGGAGTTAAAAAAAAATTGGATATTGTCTCGTGAGAATAAGTATTTTTTTTATCCGTTCAATTCTCACTATCTATCTCCTTCAGTTCCTTCCCTCCACATGTAATTATAAAAAATTGTAAAAATAATAAAATATAGGTTTTAATCGAGTATTATAGATAGAGTCGTATCTAAATGTAGTAATGACTAATGACTAATGAGAAAAACTCAAAGTGATGTACTAAAATAGTAGGTGGAGCAAAATAAGGGACGAGTGCACATTACATTATTTGTACTTATTATTACTACCTTTTGTTTTAGAATGAAATGATCACAAGTACAAATAATGTGAAAACTTAAAAAGTGAAGAAAAGTAATAAAAATTATATTCTATGACAACGTGAAATAATGTGCAGATGAGATGAAAATATAAGTTATATGCGTAGATGAGAATATAAGAAAAAGTATAAGACATGATCGGAAACAGAAATACGACAACTGCAATGAGACAGACTGAAAAAAAGATGATGCAAATTCTTTGAGAAATTAGAGGTTGTATCTATTATTGTTTGAACTACTTTCAAGAGGGTAATCAAAAACATCTTTGATTAAATTATTACATGGATAAGATTGCGTATTTTTAGAGGCAATTTAAGATTTAGAACATCTTTGATTAAGATTGCGTATGGCCTGTAACCTGTGATCGAACTTCACCCTGATAGGCTGATACACTTCCACCTGGCGGCTATACGTACATTTAACCATCCAAACCGCATAGTACCAATAACCAATAATATACTCCCTCTTATTCAGCATATGTGTCCCATTTTCATATTGGATCA
Organism: Amaranthus cruentus; assembly: GCA_019425755.1. Lineage (NCBI taxonomy): Eukaryota > Viridiplantae > Streptophyta > Magnoliopsida > Caryophyllales > Amaranthaceae > Amaranthus > Amaranthus cruentus. The sequence continues at coordinate 5,197,674 of CM033463.1, read as the reverse complement.
AGTCATCTCAAATGTCTTATTTCTATTTTAGGTACCTTCTTTTTACCACAATTGAACTCTCTCCTATACATGTGGTTCCATTTGAGAATAAATATTGCAATCTCTCTCTTACAAATGTGTTACACCTTACTATAATTTGAACTCTCTCTCCTACACATGTGGTCCCATTTGACTACTTAAAATTGATGAAAAGTCAAATGGGACACATATGATGAATAGGAGGGAGTATAAAAATAATTTTTACTCTAATTCATTATACCTGACTTTTTACGCAATTTAATGCATTATTTTGATTATTTATATATTAAACTATGCACATCAATAAATTATAAAAAATTAATATCATAAAAGTATGCGATTAGACAATTCAAACTCATCTAAATTTTTTTCTTGCATATTAGCTGCAACATATAAAATAAGCTTAAAAGAAGAATATGGTCAATAACTATAATATACTTCCTCCGTTCTAATTTACTTTCTACCATTGCATGGGCACAAAGATTAAGAAGTTACTGTGCAATGATAAGCAGTAGGTGGAAAGTTGCTTTTTGGAATTCTTTAATATTATTTGTTGAAAAATGAAAAAGAAAAATATGAGTAATTAGATATAGAGTAGGATAAAAATAGGAGTAGGTATAACTTTAAATGATTGGTTTTTTACTAAAAAAGGAAATGTATCAAGTAATTTTGAATTTCCCAAAATGGAAAATGTAGCGAGTATTATGGAACGGAGGAAGTAATAAGTATTTTAGAACATAGAAAGTAATAGCGTAATAAGTAAATGACACTCTGCAATATCCCGCACAAGGCAGGTCCGGGTGGGGGATTTTTCATTATCTTGAATAATGCGGACAAATCATACTCGTTTCCCCAAGAAGGAAGTAAAGAGAGATGCGCGCAGTCAAAAAAACCCCCAACTGATACCTGCGCCCAGTAGAGATCGAACTCCTAACCTTCTGCTCCACATGCAGATGTTCATCCATTGAGGCTTTTGAATTTTGATAAAACAGAGAAAGTAATAAATATTAAAAAAAGAAAAAGGAAAAAAAGCAGTGAAGAGCTTGTCTTTTAGCTCCCAAGGGGCTGTCCATGTGCAGAAGTGTTCCCAAAGAGTTAAGCACACTCCTAACTCATTTGTTTCAACCTTACTAGACCACCTAAGTTTATTTTAACACTCCTAAATCATAACCCAAATCACATTTTAAAAACTAACCCAAAAAACACCCAAATTCCAAAACAAAACCATCTCTATTTTTATTTCTTTCATCTATAAACTTCAAAAAACCAACCTTCAGCCACCATTAATCAACCCCTCTTCCCTCTTTCTCTCTCTTACCCAAAAACACTCAAAAAAATCTTTTTATTTTTGGGTTTTCCTTAAAAAAAAACAAAAAAATTAAAAATGGTGTCTCCTGAAAGAAGTAAATCAATGGTGGGGGAAGCATCATCAGCAATATCAAGTCCAAGAATCTCATTTTCAGCAGATTTTCTTGATGATGACAGTTTCATTTCAATAAGCCCATCTTCATCCATTGATAAAGATCATGAGATAAACCAACTTGAAAGAGAAATGGTTAAAAATGGTGCAGATTTTGAGTTTTTATCAAGTAAAAACAGTTTAGATGCAGGTCATTCAACCATGTTAACAGCAGATGAACTTTTTTTTGAAGGTAAACTTTTACCTTACTGGCAAATCAACCATGCAGCTGAAAAACTTTCCAAACTAAACCTTAAATCTCATCAACAATCTGAAGATAAAAAAATTACCCAAAATAAAAATGATGGGAAACCCCATCATATTGTTGAGGTTTCTAAAAATGGAAATAATGGAAGTGGGATACTACTAGGAAGAGAAGTTCAAGAACCAAGAATATGGTTTGTAGATGATGATCCATCACCAAGACCACCCAAATGTACAGTTTTATGGAAAGAGTTATTGAGGTTGAAGAAACAAAGATCTTCTACTTTGTCGCCGTCGTCGTCTTCTTCATCTTCATCTTCTTCTTCAAGTTCTTTAGGAGATGCTGCTGCAATGGAGGAAAAGGAGAAGGAAAAGGAAAAGGAAAAAGGAATGAGTACAAGAGAAAAACATATTAGGAGACTTAAAAAGGGATTAGAGAGAACTAAATCAGCTAATATTAGGATTAGGCCTATGTTTAATGTTCCTATTTGTACTCAAACTGGAAAGTCTTCTTCCTTGCCTCCTCTCTTTCCCCTTAGGCAAAATAAGGTTGATAGGTAAAATAAAATGGAGTACCGGTGTTTGGCAAAATATCTTATTTTGAGATGAACGAACGGTTGGGTTGTCAAACTTTGGTTAATTAGCTGTAGACGGTCAAATCAGCCGTTGTAATCAGCTATCAACTACCGGCTATCAATTATTTGTCAAACATCCTTATAACTTTTTTATTGAGATAAAGCTAGAAAATCTCGAAAATTCTGGTAAGGGGAACGGAAAATAAATTCTTTCTGTAGATGGTGGGAATCGAAACACTAGTCTAAATCCATGATTCTCTTTTTTTTTTGTTATTTTTATTTTTTTTTTAATTATTTTTTGGGGTTTAGTTTTCAATGAGTTGTGAATCTGTAGGATTCTTGATGATCATGTTCATGAACTGTCTTACTGTTTTTTTTTTTTCTGACCCCTCTTTTCCCTCTAATTCAGTTCTACCCCATTTTCTTTTATTTGGAGGTATATTATTTTTTTTCCCTATTTTATTGATGTTTTTCAGGAAATTTGGTTTTAGTGGATCTGAATCAGTGTATCACTACCATGTACATGACTGACATTGTCTATGTGTTGGATGGTATTCACAATTAATGTTTGTATTCATTACTAATGTCATCCTTTTACTGCAATTGCATTTGATGAGCTTGACCATAAGTCTAAATCAAAAATAAAAATCAGGGCTTTGTTTGAATGCTGGCTCAGTGTATTCCGCTTATAGCAAACTATGATCAGGGTATGGGAAGAAAAGAACTACGACAATTCATACCTATAAAGGAGAGTGTGATCAAAGAGTCCCCCAACTCGAAAATGGTCTTCCAAAAGAGAGAAACTTGCAACTTACGAATAGATTAAATAGTATTCCTTTTAAGGAGAAAAATAAAAAACATAAAACATATAGGTAAATTACAAATAATTCATTTTATTCAAATAATTCATTTTAATTTGTGTTATATACTACTTATATATTACCTACATTTTATTATACTTGTTACTGATATTAATATTTTTTCACATAATATTTGCAATTGAGTGTTAGTATTAATAATGGATTACTTAGTAAATTCAAAGTGTCAAGAGGAATACCAAAGATTTGTTGCCAAGTCAATGAAGAATATTGGAGTTAAGTTTAACAATTGTACTACTAGTTACTTCCTAAATATTTGGTTGACTTAAGATTTAGAATTCCTTTCAAGGAGAAGAATAGAAAACATAACATAAAGGTAAATTACCATTATAACCCTTCTATACCTAGTTCTATAAGTTCTAAGTGAGGATCATTATGATTACCAATACAAAATTAGGTTACATTTCACAATATTTACTCATATGTGATATGTCCTTATTGTTTGTTACATTGCGGTAAAAAACACATATCACAACATTGCAAACTTTCTTCGATTTTAGATAAAATATTAAATTGTAGCAAACTGCGACAGACAAAAAAGTATACTTCTGATGAGGAAGTGTACTACTTACTTTGTTTCAATTTGTTTGTTAAATTCAACTGAACTTTTTAATAATTTTTTGGTCAAAGTTTAACCAACAAACTAAAACGATTGAACTCAACGGAGTATTAGCTAGAGCCTTGGAGGTAGAGGTGTCCAAAACAAAACTGATGGATCGAAATTTACCCGTTCTTATAATCGAACCCAACTTGACCTAAATTCAAAATGAATTTAATTTATGTAAAAATCAATATGGACACAAGAATTAGACCGATCCAAAATACATAACCCAAAACCCAAATGAACAGCTCATCATCATCATCATCATCCTACCCGGTGTATCCCGCTCATAAAAAACTATAAACCGGATCTGGGGAGGAAAGGACGACCACAACTCATATCCTTAAAGAAAAGCGCGGTGGGTCTCAAGCTCTTGTTGGAGGAAAATCATAGCATAAAGTAGAGCTATAATAACTTCCTAACCTGAGAGCATTAACTCTTTCTGTTATAAGCCAACTGCAGCACAGTTTCACATGCTAAATTATGAGATGAAGCAACTTAAAAGGGTAAATATGCCCAAAATCTATTTTCTCCTTTAAAAAATTAAATGGGTTGTTACATCCAGATTCCAGAGAAATATCCATGATTGAGGTTTTGGCAGAAAGGGAACAACAGCTGAAAATATTGTTAAGAGGAGTATATTCATGGGGGAAAACTGAAAAGGTATTGTATGAACTGTAAAGTTTAATTATCCTCAAGGAAAGGAGACAAGTCACAAGCAGGGTGCACTTTAAGTACCTCAATCCATATTCTATACTTCCCTAAACTTTTGGGTCTTTTCTTCTTAAGACATCCAATCAATCTTCATATTGTATTGTTCTTAGGAATGTGATTAAAGAATCAACATCTCACATTTCCATTAAATCGATGTTATTAAGTGAGTCTCACCTGTTGTGAAGTTTGAGGGGTTGAATATACGCATATTTACCCTTATTTTTTTTATTAGTGATAGCAAAGAGATTGTTTTCGATTAACCTTTCGTTAGTAAACATCATCAACAACTTTTCATATTAATGAGTCATTTTAAGTATATTTCATTATAATCTGAGCATAAATTTGTTGTTGTATGAGGCACGTCTCATGAATAGTCCATCTAATACATACTACGAGAATATAAGCTCTTTAATTTGTTTGAGGTCGTTTCATTGAAAAATAGTCTCTCACAAAAGTAGCTTTAATCAGAGACCAAAAAACTATAAATGTTTAGCCCCATCAAATTAAGGGTATCAAACGATTAAACAATGCACTCTAATTTTATTCGGTCAAATAAGACTAAAAAATCCCTTTTATGCTTCCCGCAAGTAGTGAGAATTTCAAACCTTGTCACAAAAGTTAATGAAAAAGTCTTCAACCACTAAACCATCCCATAATTATCAACAATGCACTAATAATTGTTAACAAACACAAGTAAAATATGATTCTTACAAGATTTACAGTTGTAGCAAACAGGAGTTGCATTTACAATTCATTAATAAAATTTAAAGAAAAACAGTGATTAATGTAACAGATAAATAGTGTAGTAGTATACAAACAAAACCAGAATTTGCTTTACTTTAACATTTTCACTATTGGGAGAAGGTAAAGGGGACCATATACAGCTAAACAAAGTCAGAACTCAGAAGCACCCCTATATCAGAAAAAAAATTGTACAACAAAATGACAGCCTGACTCTCAGGCTGCATAGAGGAGCTTGTTTAATTATACCAAGTACTTCAAACACAGAAGCCTTTACTCTAATTCAGACAACTAGCTCTGAAGCTAGAACACAAGGGTATCCATGCAGCTTCCAGCTGTATTTGAAGTTATCAAAAAATATTAATCAAATCACTGATTACACAAATACGTACACCCTATAGTTGTTGATGGAAGACGGCCACGGATCATGTATTTTGTCCAGTCGAAAGTGAAAGGCGATTGCCGGGTGTGAACCTAAACAGAAAACACGGTTTAGCTCACGTAACAGAATGCATGTTTAAGCAGTAAGGATACATCGTACGAGGATTTAGGACTTACGTAAAGCGCAACCCGGGTTTTTGAAGAAGGTTTTTAGGAACTGTTCCATTTAGATTATTGTTCTCCAGATGCCTGTTAAGTATTAGGGAAAGAGAGTTATTAGGGTGCGTTAGTGAGAGTACTCGGGGATACATAAGACAATGAAAGTAATCCATGTGCCATCAATTTTTTAACAGATTTGAGCTTCAATGAATAAGGTCAATATGTCCTCGCTCGAAATTATAGCCACTCCTTTGCTTTTCCTTCCTTACATTATACCAGCTCAGATTTTTGACCTACTAATATCTCCCATGTGGGCATATGATTGTAACAAGGTTCAGTAAGAAGAATATCTAACAGACTGTAAATTAGTAGGTAGTGACAAAGAAGATTACAGAAGTACAATCAAGTCATTGACAAAGAAGCACATCAATTAACATGCCACAAGCTTCATCAACTTCAAACAAAAGATTAAAAAAACAAATGGGATAAATATTAATACAAATCAATTTTCATTTAACTTAACAGCAGTGCCAATGAGCAGCCATTAATTGAAGAAATTACCTTGATTTTACTCAAATATGCCAAAAAAAAAGTACCTCGGTTTAGATTATGACTACTAACTACCTCAATTTTGGCCGCCATAAATGTAAACAAGTACACAGATTTTATAAGTAAAGGGTGTGTTTGAACTTTGGATAACATACTAGGAAGAAAAGGAAGGTAAGGGAAGAGGAGGTGGCAGAGGGGGACGGAAGATTATTGAGTTATCCTTTTAAATCATTTCAATGTTGGAAGGATTTATTTAGTACAAACTACAAAATGTTAGTGACTTATCCCCTCCAATTCGCTCCCCTTCCTTTTTGGTACGTGGAGGAGGACAATGTCATCCACTCATCCTTCCATTTCCCTGCCCCTTCTATCCACACATATGGTTTTGTGCAATGCTTGTTTTGCCAAATGGGAATATGTGCATAATAACTTTGTGCAGAATGCTCGTTTTGCCAATTGGGAATATGTGAATAATCACTTTGTAATTGTGAGCTGTGATTGTGTTTGGTTCAAACTTCAATTCCAACCATACCAAGGTCTTCATAGTCTTAATGGAACATGTAGATTGTTGGCTTGGTCTTGTTTGTGCTTGCTTTGGGATTTCTTGCAAGAGAGTCAATGTTCGATTTCATGTCTCTTTCGTCATTTTGTGGATAAAAAAAAACTAAAAATCATGTATTTTAAGAAGTTCAAATAAGCTTCCAATAAAATGCTTTTGAAGGTCGCAATTAACTTTTTTACTTAACCCTTCTTTCATAATGTATGTCATTACTGTTCCACAGAATTCGTAGATCCTCTCATTGCCGAAAATTTATTGCACCATTTTTCTTTTAGAATTAATGAATTCGTTCATCGAAGAAAAGAACAAACAATGAATTTAATTATTAGCAGTCATGAGTAAAAGCTTCAGACGAGAAGGAACTTACAGTTCACGCAAACTTCCGATCCCTCCAAGTGATGAAGGAATGGTTCCGATAAAGCGATTATTTTCCAAGCCCCTGAAATATTGCAACATCATTTAAAAGATTTAATCATATATTTTCACATCCCAAGTTGGCGCCAGAAAGGCAGAAACATGGTTAATAGAATTTGGAACAAAAATGTGTAAGTTCCTACATAAAAACCTAACATCCTACTATAAATGATGGATAGTGATTCATGCTAATACACACATAAACAGGTTAATATTATCAGTGCATGAAACCCACGCAGGAAAAAGTGCTTACAGTACTTCCAGATGCTTCAATTTACCAAGACTTGAGGGTATAGGTCCTGACAAGCTGTTGTTTGCAAGCACTCTGCCAAGAGAATCAAGCAAAAACAGTCAGTATCTCATCAATATTAACAAACAGAATGACAAAAAGATCAGGGGAGTACAATGTAGTCAATGCCGTCAAATTTGCAACGTCAGGAGACAAGGATCCTGAAACACCCATATTCATCAGGTTTCTGGAGACAGAAATAAAGAGTAAGTGATGATGAGGATAAGTAGTCCTTTGACAACAACAGCAACAACAAGATTCCATTATTCCAATGCCATTTAATAGCTCCCACCTAGGGTGGGGTTTGGGAGGGTCGGATGTACGCAACCTTACCCTCGTTAATGATAAATTTTAACAAAGAGGTTATTTCTAAATTGACCCGTGGTAGCAAACCGCAAACGTCATGTGCAATTTCACATAAATAAGTAGTCAATTGACAGAAAAAATATTTTGATCTTCAACCACGACTCACATAGAGATTATGCGAACCCGAGTACCATTGGAGCATGTAATCCCGGTCCAGGAGTAACCAGTTGGGAAACAAGGGTCACCACTCCAATCCTCTGGAAGATACAAGAGACTGCTTTTGATTCTTTCTAACACAATCACTGCGGCAAAAAGCAAAAGTTTTAGTGTAATTGTAGCTTATATTGATATTAAGGAAATCCATGTAGAGCACCACCAACCGCCCTACTTTAAAGTTGAAAGCAATCTAAAAGGAGCAGCCAGCATGAGAACTGGGAATGTAATTCACTACATCAGTCTTAAGGTTAGCATGTTGTAGGGGTGATTTAAGTGGAGTCCTTTTGAGATTATTGTATGTGTTAGATATTTATCTAGAACAGCTATCAAATAATAATGTAATACGCTTTGGATTTCTTTTGTGCTAATAAGCTCCTACATGCAAACAATTTTTCCCCTCACTCATAGATTGGTCTTCTTAATGCTATAGCTAATCATGATTAAATCATCACATGATCTTCAGACTTTCCCTTTAGATATGTTTCTCCTAATTTAAGTGCTGCAGTTAAACCAAATTCTGTTTGAGGGTGTGTGTTTAGAGTACATCTTAGCACAAATAAAGCACCCAAAGCCCTAAATTGAATAGGTGTATGTTTTTGTTTAGTTTGAGGGTGTTTCCTGCTTCAGTGTTTGCACAAAAGTTCAGATAACTTGGCCCTAGCTGCTGTGCAAAAGCTCAGGCTACTTAGTTTCACAATGTAGTTGGGGGCATTGAGAAAAAATGGGTCCTACAAGTAAAAATAGATGAGGAGAATAATAAAGGACTGGAACACTTAGGTTTCAGATACATACCATCACGAACATGTGTTCTTCTTCCAATTGGTAAGACATTAAAAATCTCCCCACCGTTGATGAGGGGACCAGCATCTGATCCATCAACTGGGGTGAATTTTATACTTGTTAGACCAGCAAGTGGCCATTGGGTTGCAAACACGGCTACACCAGATGATGTCACATTCAGGTTTCTAATATATGGCACATTATTGATGCTAATGCTAAATGCTCGCCCAGATGATTGAACACGGTCATCAGCAAAATACAAAGCAATGTAATATGTGGAGCTCGGAAGAGGTCCATCAGGCCACTGCAGCACCATAGGCCCTGCATTGACAGTTAGGCGTGTCTCAAAGATCTTAGCTGGTGGACGATTCCAGAATCCAGAAACAGACACATTTGGAATTTGCAAAGCAGCTTGACGAGGTCCAAAGGGTTGCCACAAGCGATCAAATTGATCATCTGGTAACCTGAAATACAAAAATTATCGTAATTAGTAAGGCGTAACAAATTTTTCTTCCAATCAGACAAGACTATATGTTACAGGTTTACAGCTGTTTACAAGATTATGCTGTAAGCCTGTATCTGATTTTCACTCGTGCACTCAACTGTTTGGTATTACTCCTACTAGCCCATCGAACAGACTTTTGCACGTTACTTGTTAAATGTATAAAAAACAAGATACATTCCAAGAGTTACAGTCAAATGTAGATGAATTCAGTAAAACCCTAAGAAACCAATTATTGTCCTTTTGGTTCGTCTTAATGGGTATACTGTTATAAACATGCAGTTAGTCTCATTAGCTTTCTGTTGGAGAATTCCCTTCTTCAAATTTGTTGCATAATTTATGTATGATATTATGTACCAAAACTGTTTCATTACTTCAAAGCAAGTTTTGCCCAAATCTTTGAATTGTCAACATGTTATTTCAACCATTGTCAATCAAGTGGCAAAATGATCAAGATACTGCACATTTACTTGAACAGCGTAAGTCAATAAGCCAAACATCAAGAAAAGATGCATACAAAATTTTACCTATTAAATTCATTTTGGCAAAGGAGAAACTCCATTATTTATACTTAGTATCATACTCCAAGTTTTCAAATTTCTTTTAAATAAGGAAAAATGATCCGAAATTACCTACAAAAACTCCTTTTGTCAGGAAGTATCTTTTACATTTTTTTGGGTCAAAAACTACCTTCTAAACCATTTTTTGCCAAACACTACCAACTGATAAATTGTACTGTAGGGCAAAGTGAAATAATTTAACTTTTCAAATAAATAAAATTCTGTGTTGTATAACAAGATAAGGGCAAAAGAAAAGGTGATTTCTAGCTAGGGTACAGCCAATGTTCCCATCTAAGTCCATACCTACTTTCTTTATACTAATCAGTGATCATCAATAGCAATCAAACAACCAAATACCCAGAAAAGACAGAAAATTGATCACCAAACAGCCAGAAATGTTCATCAAGTAACTACAAAAAAACAAAAAATTGCTACAAATTAAGCAAAACAAGAAACTACTCAGAACCCACCTTATAATTGGTCCAGTATATCCAAAATTGTTCCTAGAAATCAAGCTCAATCCAAATTTGCTAAAATCAGTGGTGTTATAAACCGAATTCTGAAGCATTACCAGCTCAATAGCGGAAATAAAAGGGTCAGAATCAGTAAGCTGATTCACACCAAGACAAATACTCATAGTTTTCCCAACAGCACGAAAAACACCCTCATAATAAGTAGACATATCATGGGCATAATCTTCCGTTGTATTAACCAAACCCCACAAAGTTCCATCCACAATTTGATCAAATACGGGTGGATTTTTGTTCCCATTAACACCACCATAAAAATAAGTAGTTCTAACCATATATCTTGCGGAACGAATCACAGGTCCAATTTGGTAGCAAAATTTTTTGTGGGTATTTCTCTCTTGAGCAAATGACCGAACACTTGATAGGATTGGCAAAACCCGTGAACCAGAAACCGTTTTGTTTACTCCAACAGATATGAAATTTGAATCTGGTATCCATTGATGACCGTTGAAGTCAACAGGAGATGAAGCACCACAATTAATGTAAAAACCTGCAGATTAACGAAGAAATCAGTCTAAACAAATGTGGGTTTGAATCAAAATGAAACAAACAGAAAATGGAATAGAGATAGTACTTAGAGGGGGTTGAGAGAGAGATAAATAAGGGAAAAGGGAGAAAAGAGAGAAGAAAAGAAGGAGGGAAGACATGGATATGGCGTTCCAGAAGAAGAATAGAGAGAGAAATTGGTCAGAAGAAAGAAGAAGACATGGATATTGGTATAGATGAGAAGGAAAAAAGAAAGGAATAAGAATGAGTCAATATGGTGTTTGTTTAATGGAGGGGTTGAAGAAGGAAGGAATCGGAAGTGAAAGTGGAAATTAGTTGGAGAAGTAATTGATTTTTTTATTTTTTTATTTGGGGATTTCAGGAATTATTTTTGATTTCGTAAAAAGATGAAGAAAACAATTGACTGGGTTTTACGCGGGAAATTAGGAACCAGGTCAAATGATGGTGGCAGTTAAGAGTTATTAACATCGTCTTTCCATGAGACAATCTCAAATAAAGAGTTAATATTCTCAAAATATATATATCATCATCATCATATCTAATATATCTCCCCTAAAGAAAACTATGGTTAAGGTCTGGGAAGAGAAGGACGGCGGCAACTCATATCCATAAAGGAGGGCACGGCCAAAGAGCTCCCGGCTCGAAAAAGAATAAGATAAGATTTTGATTTTGCAACTGATGGAATCGAGTGCGGCTGCAGCCAACCCCACATGTTTGCATTTGGTGCTGACTACTTAACCTAATATAAATGTGCTATTTTACCTAATACTATAAATATTGTTTCTTGGTAAGACTGTCTTATACAACAATTTATGATGAAATAATATTTCGTCAAGTTAAATTAATATCAAAGAGAAATAGTGTATTTTTTTAATGAAAATGTGGATATTTTTTTGAATTATAGGGTAGGTATAGAGATAAGAGAAGGGTGGACTAGGTGAAATTTAATCTCAGAACTTTGCATGAGAAAGACGATATTTACTTCAATTGAGATAATAATAGATTTTTTACTATAAAAGAGAGTGAAAATTGAAACAATGCAAAATGAACATGGCGAACTAAAAAATAACTAATGATAGAAGTACTAAATAAGTGGTAGGGCTGGCAAAAGCTGACCCGACCTGCTAACCTGATCTGAAACCGACCCGAAATTAGCGGGTCTGGGTTTAGATTTTTGACCCAATTAATTAAATGGGTCAACCCGACCTGATCTGTTTATTAAATGGGTTAGGTTCAGGTTGAATTTTTAAACCCGAAAAATACCTGTTTAACCCATTTATTAAATGGGTCAATCAGGTCAGGTCGACCCATATTACCCAAATTAACCCATGAATATTTATAAAAAAAAAATATATCTATATTAAAAAAAAACACCAGCCCAGCCCACTAGGTAAACCCTAACCGGTTCCAATTTGGCATTTAATATAAATAGATTTTATTTTTTGGCCCTACTCCTAATTCCTAAATCAGGAACAAAACCCTAAACCAAAAACCCTAGAACATCTCTCAAAACTCAATGCCTTCTCTTCAAACTCAATGCCAAAATCAAAGGTAAGAACTAATTCTCTCCTCTTCTAGTTTCATAGTTTGATTTTGTTCTGTTTGATTTTGTTCTTCATTCGTTTTTGTTCGATTTTCATTGTTTATTGTTCGATTTTTTTTGTTCTCGTTTTTTTTTATTTTTGTTCTTATTTTTGGTCTTATTTTTTTATAAAAGGTAATGGATACCAGTACTGAACCTGAACATGTTGATGTTGACTCCGAAGAAGATCTGGTGGAGGTTAAGAGTACTGACTCAATGAACAAGAAGGATCCCAAACACAAAGGTAGCAAAACAATTCATATTGCTGGTAAGAATTTTAAACGACAACGTAGACTTACATCTGGTGTGTGGGTAAATTTTGAATTTGTGGATGAAACTGATGAAGAAGGAAATTTGTTATGTAAATGTAAAAAATGTGCAAAAACATTTAGGGCAGATAGTAAAATGGGTACAGGAAATTTAATTCGTCATGTTAAAAATTGCAAAATGAGGACATTTCGTGATGTTGGTCAAATGATATTGGAGAATTCTGCTGCTGGTTTAGAAAATAGATTGCCTGTATTTGATGTTGCTGTTTTTCGTGAACTATTAGCTCTTGCAATAGTAAGACATGATCTCCCTTTCCAATTTGTTGAATATGAAGGGGTTAGGAAATTATTTACTTATTTAAATCCTACGGTTAAAACAATTTCACGTAATACATCTAAGTCTGATATTGTTAAGATGTATGAAAGGGAGAAGGTAAAATTGAAACATTTATTGAGTTCAATTAGTAGTAGAATTTGCCTTACTTCTGATTGTTGGAGTTCAATAACCTCAGATGGATATATCACTTTAACTGCACATTATGTTGATGATAATTGGGTTTTAAAAAAGAAGCTGCTTAATTTTTGTTTTATGCCTCCCCCTCATACAGGGGTTCATTTAAGTGATCATGTGTGTTCTTTGTTGAAAGATTGGGGTATTTTGCAAAAGATTTTTAGCATTACTCTCGATAATGCGGCTTCAAATGATGTGTTTGCCGATAGTCTTAAGGGTGAGCTTGAATTATTATGTGCTGGGGAATTTTTTCACGTGAGATGTTGTGCACATATCATGAACTTAGTAGTTCAAGATGGATTGAAAGAAATTGATGATGCTGTGATTAAGGTGAGGGAAAGTGTGAAGTATTGTAAAGGTTCACAAGCTAGAAAACAACGTTTTTTAAGTTGTATTGAGCATGTAGGCCTTCAAAGCTCAAAGGGGTTAAAACAAGATGTTATAACACGTTGGAATTCCACGTATTTAATGCTTGAAAGTGCATTGTATTATAAGAAAGCTTTAATTCATTTTCAAAAAGTTGATGCAAATTATATTCATTGCCCTAGTATAGAAGAATGGGCTAAAATTGAAAAAATTTTCAAGTTTTTAAAAGTTTTTTATGAAGCTACTCTTGCTTTTTCTGGGACTAAATATCCTACTGCTAACTTGTACTTTCCTAATGTGTTGAGGGTGAGATTGCTTTTGAAAAGTGAGATGGAAAGTACTGATGGTTTTATGAAGAAAATGGCTTGTAAGATGTATGAAAAATTTGGGAAATATTGGAGTGATTTTAGTATTATTATGGCTGTTGCTGTTGTGTTAGATCCTAGGTTTAAGATGCAATTTGTTCAATGGAGTTTCAAAAAGGTTTATGGAGATGGTGTAATATATGAGGAAGAAGTGGCTAAGGTGAGGGAGAAAATACAAGAAATTTCTAATATTTATGCTCTTAAACTATTAGCAACTTCCCCAAGACAAAATTATGGAAGTTTACATGTTGGAAATGTTCAAGATGCTTCCGATGAGTTTATGACTGTAAGTTGCTGATTTTTTCCATAATTATATAATTTTTTGTTTGTTTCTTTACCTTTTAGAGATTTTAAATGTAAATGCTTGTTTTATTCTTTTATAGGACTTTGATAGTTTTTCCAATGAGCATAGTACTGTGACTATGAAATCTGATTTAGAGATGTATTATGAGGAGCAATTAGTGCCTCGTTCTGTTAATCTTGATATTCTTGCGCATTGGAAGGCAAATGCTTCTCGATATCCAGTTCTTTCTTTGATGGCTAGATATATTCTTGCTATTCCAATATCAACTGTGGCTTCCGAATCTGCCTTTAGCATTGGTGGACGTGTACTTGATTGCTATCGAAGTGCATTGAAGCCAAATATTGTTCAAGCTATTGTTTGTCTCAAAGATTGGACATTTGAAGGAGGTAATTTTTTATATTCCATTATGTCTAAGTTAATATTAGTTAGTTGTTTTTATTGTTTAATAATTTATTTTTTGTTTGTTAATGAAGCAAAAATGGAGGCACAATTAGACGAGCTTTGTGGATTGGTGATGAAAATCAAAGTTGAAGAAGAAGAAGAAGACATTTCTTGCCCAACTCCAAGCCCGAGTCCAAGTCCTAGTCCAAGCTTCGATCAAGTATCTTCATCGGCTAGTTTATTTTAGACCAAGATGTTTGTAAAACTTATTATGGTGCATGGGTGCTTTATTTTAAACTATGTTATTTTAGACATTTCTTGTCGTTTGACGACTTTTGAAGACGTTTCACATTTGTAAAAACTAATTATGGTGCTTCTTTATGAATGATGTATTATGATTTATAGATAATTTATTATTAACAGGTTAAATGGGTCAATTAAGATAACCTGAACTTATGGGTTAAATGACCCAAAAAATGACCCAAAAAATGACCCAATTGAAAAGCAGGTTAAATGGGTAAATAGTGGGTTGACCCGATCTGCTACAGATCAGGTCAGGGTTTCAACTTTTGACCCATTTAAATAAATGGGTCAGGTTCAGGTCAATGGTCTAGTGACCCATTAATAAATGACCCGAACCTGAAAATGACCCAACCCGATCTGTTTGCCACCCCTAATAAGTGGGACCAAGAGAGTAGTCGTAAGTACAAATTGGTGAAATAAAGAAAATATGTAAAAATTGTTAAAAAAAGTTTACTATTTATAAAAAAAATAGGAGAATTGTGTATATAAAATGAAAAGAAAAGTTAAATATTTTGATGAAAATTAAAAATAAATTGTAAGCGGTGGCAAAAAATATAAATTTGACAAGTTTAATAAGACACATAAAATGGAAAATGGTGATATTTTTTGTATAGAGAAAATAAAAAGTTAAGACACTCTCAATATCCCACACAAAGGTAGAGTCCGGGTTGAGTTTTCTTTTCTTGAAAGATGCGGCATGCGGACAAATCATATCTGTTCCCCTAAATAGGGAGTAAAAAGAGATGCACGCAGTCAAGAAACCCTCAATTAATACCTGCATCTAGTAGGAATCAAACCCCAATTGAAGGATACATAAATCACAAATTCTTACTTGAGACCGTATTTTGTAAAGACAGCTCTCAAAAGCTCAATCCAATTCTAAATATATATTGTTACAACTTTTAATATAGATTTGGACTGGACTTTTAAGAGTCGTCTTTACAAAAATTTGGATCGGAAAAAATGGTAGAAGGTGGAGACGGTGAGACTAGAAAAGGGGTATGATATGAATATATGATGAAAGAATTTGTCGTAATGTGAAAGGCGTATACTTTCACAATTGAAGCTGTGCTACCGGTACAACAATACTTATACACTACTGGTATAGAAACTCGTGCAATGCACGAATTTGTTAGTGCGAAATATATATAAAAACAATTTCAATATACTATCGTTCTTAAATTTACCAAATTCATGATTTCTTAAATCAAAACATAGTTACTGATGTTTATTTTAATTATTTACCTGATACATAACTTTTTTTTTCATTCAATTGAACATATTAAATTCTAAGTTAACAAAATACAATTGCTATAGTATATCATACAAATACTTTACCCAATTTAGTTTTAAACTTAAACAAAAATATTAGATTCTAAATTTGATAAATATTTTCATGACTCTTTAAATGATAACACTTGAAATTTTCCAAAATTTTTATAGTATTGTATGATGTATTGATGTTTGGTTGTTGGTACAATATAAATACTAAAGAAAAGCAATTTTATAAAGTTCAAAAGGTATATTACAAATGCTAATAAATAATTCAAAAAAAAACATTTTATAAACTAAAAGGGTGCATTTTATAAGTTTAAAAGGTGCATTCCAAGTACTAATACATATCTACTTAATTGTTACAACGTTTAAGACGTTGATAAACCAATCGGTGAATTAAAAGTTGAATTAAACATTCGAGAGCAAAAACTGGATGCTACCATGTGAAAAAATGTTTAAAAAATGATAAATTAAACGGAAAGTAACAAGAATTTAACTAGAAAATGCTACGACAGTTAAATAGTGCATAAACTGAATGTTACCATGTGGAAAAATCTTACAAAAGTGCTACCACTACCGTTTCTAAAAACTGGATGCTATCATGTGGAATTTCTCTTCTTTTATCTTCTTCTCACTATTATAGAAATACTGGGATAAAAATCCCGTGCAATGCACGGATTTTTAAACACATTAGTATATTTAAAAAAATTAAGACTAATAAAAATATTAAATGAAGGTGAATAATAAAACAATTACATATATGTATTGTAATTGTAATTGAAACAACAAATTAAATATAAAGAAACAAAAAATAGGTGGTTAATAAACATTGTCGTCCATAATGTATTCAAGGATCATAATTTTTCTATATACTCATTTAAATATTAACTATTATTTTATCAAATATAAGTCATTTATTTTCTCACTAATAAGAAAAAATAAACTACACTAAAAGAAAAAATTGACCATAAGAATTCTAACTTTACGTGATTCAATTATGAAATTTTCAACTTCAAAATATATCTATTTATAGTCTATCTATAATAACTATTACTGAAACAAAACACGGCTTACATCATCACCTTTTAAAATTGCTTACGTGTCGCATCCTTATTAAAAATTTTCCCTCCAAACTTAAATGATGATGTCATCCTTATTATGATCTTTGACTTTCTATCTCTTATTTTGAGCATATTATTATCTTATTAATTGTTTTTTTTTTACTTTTTGAGTATATTATTATCTTATTTTGAGCATATATGTCAAATCAAATTTAATATATTAGAAAACTATATATTTTTATTTCATTTATTTTAATTATTTATAAAATGTTTTCAATTTCATTTATTAAATGAATATTATTTAGTGTATTGGATATTTTAAAATGGTTAAAATATTATATACTATTATTAGGATTTTTTTTTTGTTATTTATATGTATTAATTTGATTTTAAAGTGTGAAATTGATAGTAATAATATTTAATACTTTTATAAATTAATGTAATAGGTATTTTTGTTAGAAAAATTAATATGTTATTTTTAATTTAAAAAGTTCATAATTTCGTATTGTACTTAAGGTGAGAACTATTTGCTCTTTTATTCAAAATAAAAAAATTAAAGTATAAATATAATTATATTGCGCACAGTGATGTATACAACTGTTCATAGCGAAATACTAAAATATACATATAATACAAAAATATGTCAAAAATTTTTATAAATCCGTGCATCGCACGGGCACTATCTAGTTATTTACTATTCCAAAGTTTTAAAGCATCTTTATCTAAAAATATCAACTATAATATATATATATATATATATATATATATATATATATATATATATATATATATATATATATATATATATATATATATATACTATATATATATATATATATACATACATATATATACTATATCATACATATATATCATATATAATATATATATATATATATATATATATATATATATATATATATATATATATATATATATATATATATATATATATCTATCTATCCTCTTAGAATAAAATGTTTGCAAGGCATGAATACTATTCATGAACCCTTTCATGAACAGTATTCACGCCACATCAGCATTGCTCTTGCCATTTCAGCACCATTTCACTGAGAGCTGCCGCTTCACTCCTACTTTCTCCAGCTTTCTTGCTCTCCTCTTCGTTTTCCATTCCCACTTTCTTCTCTCCTAAACATTTTCCATGACTGGCTTCAAACCCATCGACCTTTTCATCCGTTCTCATCAAGCTTCTTCCTGTTCACCCTTTCCCTTTCCTTGTTCCTGCCTTATCTTTTCACTTTCAATCTTCCTTCTCATCTTCTGATTCTCACTCTTCTTCCTTTCTCATCTTCTGGCTCCTTCCTGATTCTCGAAAATTAGGGTTTTTGGGATGAAATTTGGTGAAAATCAGGCTTCTGATTCTCACTCTTCTTCCTTTCTCATCTTCTAGCTCCATCTTGATTCTCGAAAATCAGGGTTTTTGGGATGAAATTTGGTGAAAATCAGGGGTTTTCAATGCACCCTCAATGGAGTAGTTCTTGATGAAGACGACGACGAAGATTAGTTTCTGATCTGTAAGTTTTTTTTGTCAATTGGGTTTATGGGATTTCTTTTATTTTATGATTATTTTCCTCTTGACTGATATTTTTATGAATTGAGAATTTTATTTGTCAATTTTGAATTTTTTGAGAACCATTCAGGTTGCGATGCTTATGAAGCCGAAGACGATAAATTTTCGACGATGATGCTACTCTTCTTCTTGCTTCTTTTTACTTTTGATTCAACTTTTCAACGATGATGATGATGAAGATGAAGACAAAGGTTAGTTTCTGATCAATAAGTTTTTTGTTAATTCGGTTATGGGATTTCATTGATTTTATGAAAAAGATAGTGTTTTCAGCACCATAGGATTTCATTGATTTCATGAAAAAGATAGTGTTTTTTTCCTGGTTTTCGTTTATTTTTTACACAAAATTAGTTTTTTTTTTTTAAATTTCATGTTTTAGGAAAAATTTAGGGTTTTGTTTATCAGTCGTTTTTGGGATGCAATTTGATGAAAACAATTCATCCTGTCATCTGATGTTCCTTTTTTTCTGTCCAGCTTCACGACAAATATTGTCACTCCGTGTATTCTATCAGAAAAAACCATATCAAACTACTGATCGGTATCATAGCATTTTCTGATTGAATTTATTTTGTGTTTGCTCTAGAGCTTGGTCTGTCCGTACCCAGGTGACTTGGCTGTTAATCTCTAATTCAAGAAGCTGTCTCATTTCATTGGAAACACCAGTCTTTGCTACCAAACTTATAAATGTAAACTGTACAAATCCTTTGATCAGCATTATTGATTTTCTTAGCTGGTCATACATTCTAATTTGAAGGTTTTTTTTTTATCAAGGGATGAATTTATATGAAAGCTTCCATCTATTCTTTGTAGGATTACACATATAATTCTTTGTTTGGCTTGTAAACATATATTGAAGTATTTAGATGAAAAGTTTGTTCTTGAAAGTCCAAATGAATACAGTGTTTCGAAGTGATTGGGTGATGCACTGATGCTTAGCTGCTTATCAATTGAGTCTGATCTAAATATGTAGTTTATGTTATTTTTTCTTAGGCTGATGAATGGGGTGGTGATGCGAGAATAATTAACAAAATCTTGGACTCATTCCATCACCGATTTCTTAGAACATGTGTGATGACTCGCCTTTTTTTTATGGAAAGATTTGCCACGCAACGAAGGCGACGACCGAAAAGCATTAAAATCTTGTATTATCTATTTTTTATTTGTATGTTGAAAATAGAAACAACGTGACCCACGTTACCGGATTTTGACACAAAAATTATTATTAGTCAAAAGAATATATAGCTAGCCATGGTCAAACAAGGGAGAAAGAGATTAAATTTGTAGCAAATTCAATGAGATGGAACATTTAAATTTTTAATATCGTTAATAAAATTATCACCCTTTCCTTGCTATCTTCTATTGCATCATTTGTGAAACTTTATGTTGATCAGTAATTAACGGTAGATTGTTGCAGGTGGTCCTCTTCATCCACACCAGCATATTGTGACTGATACCAACTCTCATCCAACCTCCATGCATTCGATTGCAACAAATTCAACGTTTGTGCCTGCAACTCCTGATTCACGGTGGAGAATCGACGTAATGTGGTTCTAGAAAACACACCTCACGACACACATCATCAAGGGCAAACAGAACATAATGAGTTCCAGGAACAAGATGTTGTAGCCGCAATGATCAACCTTCAGAATGGTATTGAGGAAGTCCTAGTTCCATTTAATTTTATTTTTTATACTTGCAGTTAAATATAAAGCTCGGCTTGAGGATGAAATATTAGGGTCTAAGTCTGATGAAGTGGAATTCACTGTTAAAGATGCTTAGCTCTAAACCATATTAAATGATTTCATACAACACTGGACAGGTAGATTGGAGATATGATATGTTGTCGGTGTTGTAAGCTAGACTAAAACTGAAAATGATGATGTTTCTCTCATTCTCATAGATTTTTATGCAAAAAATTGAAACTAAGATGTTTCAAATCGTTGGATAAGTGGCACTTGTGAGGTAAACTATATGATGGAAATGAGCAATATCTGTTTAATATGTGATAGACAAGTTGACAGCAGCCTGGTTCCTTGGCTTATAGTAATTGTCACAGTGTTCATTTATTTTCTAGATCATTTAATATTGATTGAGTCAATCTTTCTTATGATAGCTTATGGGGATAATTTTTCTAGCGTTTGACTCTTCGTGTATAGAAGTGACACCACTACACAACCTTTGTGTCTACGTGATCAATTTCTCTATTTGAAGGAGCACAATAGGCCATTTAGGTTATTGCAAAACATTTTGGTAAAAAATAATTAGAAGTTTGCTTTTCATAACCACCCACCAGTAATGCTCCTATTATCATTATTTTTTTCTTCATGCTCTCACAATGATCCTCTTTGAGTTCAATTGGTTTGTTTTTATATTTCGTCTTAATTTGGTATTATTTTGTTGGTTTTTTTATTGGTTTGAGTAATTTTTTAGCGCCAATTGTTTGATTGAATGACTCTTACAATTGACAATGTTATATTTTGCTATTATTTCAGGGTTTCTTATAAAGACAGTGTTATGGAGAATGAAGCCAAGCCTTGTGTTGCTATCAAAGGAACTTAGATTATAGTGTGTGATGTTATTATTTTCTGAATTGAGACCTTTAATTGTTTTCACTAACAATTGACAAGGGTAAGGTTGCATATTTTTATTGTTGATTGATTATTGTTTCAAGCTTTTAGTCAAGTTAGATTATCTTCCTATTTTTTTTTCTTTTTGATGATCATCAAGGTTACGAAAATTCAAGCTTTTGCATATTATAATATGTCTTCTTCCCATTTTTGTTGAATTTTTTAAAAATTGGTCTTCATCTCTCTGAATTGTTTAGTTTCTTGAATTCAGTTTAATTTCTTCTAAAGCTTCTAAACTAATTATGTTGCTTTTTTTCTTTTTATGTTGGTTTCAAATTTAATTTTCATTACTTAAAAGTATAGTTTTAAATTCTTTCTTTGTGCTCGGTCTTGGGTTTAAGATGCAACTATGTCTTGTGGTTGCTTCTCACTTTATTTTTCTTTCACTTTAGATTTTAAAGGCAAGTTTTATACTTGGGGTGGCAAGATTTGAGGTTGTGTACATTGTGTTCAGGTATGAGCTTTATATACTCCTTAGTCATTTCTTTTAATGAGCTTAGTTTAACTTTTCTTTTTTCCTTTACCCTTTTCAATCACTACTTTAGCAATGATATACTTGGACATAGGATACTATGGTTTGTAGGGAAGAATTTGGAAAGTTTTAAAATTAGAGCTTTTTGCTTAAGCTCTTGGAAAGTTAAGTTTATTTAAATATTTATTGTTTGTTGTGTGTGTTTAGCTATAGTTCTATACATAGGTGCTTGCAAATTCATCAAATCTTGAAATAAGTTCCTTTTTTTTGGCTATAATTTTCGTTATTTGACTTTTTACAGCTGATTTTTATTATTAGCAATTTTAATAATAATTTTTATTGGTGTGAATGATATTTGTTGATGTGCTAAAAGGGATAAAAATGTATAAATTACATGTTGCGGACTCATGTTGTTATCGAGGTTGTCCTTGTTGTTCATGTTGATATTCTGTTCATGTTCATGTTGATACCAATTAAATCTTTTTGAATTGGGTTTATGCACCTGCAACTCTGTTTTTAATTTGTTATTGTTATCTTTTTTAGTTTATTTCTTCATTGCAATTATGATATCAAACCCGAAGAATCAGGAAGGTCTCGGTCACTCTAATTCTTTCGACCTCTAGGAGCATGTTAGTATTCTGAATTTCTTTATTCCCTCTTATTATTGCCTTATTAACAGGCATTCTTCCAATGATAATTGTTCACAATATTTGTCTCTCATTTATGATTGATCATCAATTTATATTTCCGTTGTATGAAACCCCGTTTAGAAAGTTGCAACCTGCGATATGTCACCATTGTATACTTACATATATAGTTTAACTGACCCAGA
Organism: Amaranthus cruentus; assembly: GCA_019425755.1. Lineage (NCBI taxonomy): Eukaryota > Viridiplantae > Streptophyta > Magnoliopsida > Caryophyllales > Amaranthaceae > Amaranthus > Amaranthus cruentus. The sequence continues at coordinate 5,174,796 of CM033463.1, read as the reverse complement.
AAGCTTAGCAAAGAACAATTTTATTTTTGAGTTTTCAAGGCTTCGAATCATGTGTGATTCCGAGTGAATTCTACATGTGTTTGTCATGTTCAATGGTTCGAGTTCGACGTTGACACTTTGTCTTATTCACAATAAAGATTAGTTGGTGGTGGTGAGAAGATGCATTGTTCAGCTGAATTTACCATTAGATGAGCAGTCTTATTCCTGGAAAGATGCCTAGCAAAAATATGTATGTACTAAACTTGTCATATGGTTATCTTGAGTAGGTGGTAGCAAAAAGATTGGCATAAAATTCCTGGTAAATAGATTTTCTTTTTTATTAATTGGTAGGCTAAAAAAAGCGAAGGGGTAGCGAGAATCGAACTCAAGATTTTATCTAAAAAAAGTGATACGTATCTAGCTAAGATGACCCAATTCTTAGTGAAATAGACTTAAATTTAAATTAAAACCTTTTTGAGGTAAATCCATTGAAATTAAGTTTGACATTATTAGGATTTGAAATAGACTTGAAAAGGTGCAACATATTCATATGTGTGAAGTTAATGATAAAATCAATTACGAACTAAGCCTAGCTAGGATGGTGAATGTCACTTATAATAATTATGTTATAACATTAACAAAGCATTGCAATAGGCAATGACATAAAAAATCACCCAACCCTATAAAACAATTCTAAATTTATATAGTCCAGTAAACATGTTGTATTAACACACCCTATATGGCTATAAACTAACAATATTCCATTGTATACTAGTCAATGACCGAATAATCAATAAGATGCTACAAGTCAAGACCTCACTAAATGGTGCAAATTATTTAATATATAGAATTGTTCCTAAAATTTTTGATTATTTTTTTTTGTTGTAGTCATTGATCACTATTTTGAATGTTTATATATAGTTCTGAATAATTGTCAAGCAATCCAAAGATGTGAGATCCTTACGCAAATTATTTAATTTATAGAAGTGTTCCTAAATTTTGGGATGTATTTTTAAGGCAGACAATGCAAGCATTTAGTTGATGAATTTAAGCAGGAACTTTCAAGTAGTAAGAGGCCAAGAAAGTTTTTAAATTCGTTGATAACCTTCTAAGTCTAAGCTGAGATTGAGATTTATGAAACACTGAAGAAAGTTTTTACTCTTAAACCTTGAGGTTCTTGTTGACAACCGACATCACCTTTTCCACAATAATACTATGAGAAAAAAGGTATTTAATGGTTCAGTGTGTGCTGGTTATATTTTTTTGAATAGTTATTATTCATCATCAATGTCCTTATTTTCTGGATTGATTTGCGTGTCCAAGCTTGAAGATTATCTAAGTTTCACTACATGAATGGTTATCTTGTGCTTTATTTTTGCAGCCAGACAAGCCTTCGTTGAATTCTATAACAACATTTCTTTGTAGTTGATGACTAAATATGGCAAATTATGATATGTGTGAACATGTGAATGAAATAAGGCTGGTCGTATATAGAACACTTCTAATTGAATTTCATGTTTATCATATGAGGTTCTCTCCTTATAAATAACATTCATCATATAAGTTTATGATCGCTTTTGTGTCATGCTTTGATGCTCTATAGTTAGTAACCTGTCAAAGCCATTGTAATTTAGAAAGTAAATCTTGTTTAAATTTTCTTATTGAGTTTTCACGATAGCTACATTTAGTTACGATTGAGGCGGTAAAATCATTTCGTGATCTATGATACTTAGAAAACGATAGTAGTGTTGGGTATAGGTAAAATAATATTTGTCAAATACATCAAGGCTCATAATTGCCGATATTGAAGACTTATGTGTGTGATTTATTATATGTTTCAAATATATATACATACATGTTTCAAGCTGACTTATTTTTTTATGTTACTTCACGCGATTCTATGCCATCTGTATTTACTACTACCTCCTATTCAGCCCATTAGTTCCATTTGATTTTTCACACTTGCCGAGACAACATTTTAACCCTTAATATCTCTAAATGTTTTTAATTAAAAATTATAAAAAGTAAATATTAGTAATCTTTGTATTGAGACGAATCAAACAAGATCCCACATTACTATATTTTAACTTATAAATTAAGAATAAAATACAAATTAAGAGTGATAAGTGAATAGTGAAAAAAAATCAATGGGACTAATGGGTAGAATAGGAGGGAGTATATTTTATTTAAGAATTTATTTTTTCGAAGTTTGTTGGCAATAAGGAGTTGGGACTTGTGTGTTCGACATGGGTATCAAAAAACAAAACACTAAGTGTTTGCATGTGGTAAAGCCATTTACCTTGAGAATTTTTTTTTACATTTTCCTTTGTTTAGTTTGTTAAGGTTAGAATAGTTTTGCTGAGGGAAAACTTATGTTCCTTTTTGCGAGTAAGAGAGGATTTCTGGATAAGTCTGTGATAAAGACATATAATATTATGGTTCATGCATAAATCTGTGATGTTCTCATTGGAAGGAAAAGATGGCACATTTTCCTCCCTATTCATTACTTTTCTCTCCCCCTACCTATTCCCCTCTCTGTTTCCATATGACCAAATAAGAAAACTAATATTCTGTTGTGTTTTTCTCTAGAAAATGTATCCATCCAACCAAAAAAAACAAAAAGCCAAGGGTTTGAACATTGATAGAGATAGCATTCTGAAACTATTTAGTTTGTTTACGTCTATTGTCCATGTTCTTATGCTTAGCCTTTTGCAAGATGGGATGAAATGTATTTCTTTAGCTGTTTGTCTAAGTCATTGTTTTATTTTGCAATTGTTTTCTAATTTGCATTCTTGAACACAGGTCAGTCTGCTGATTTATAATCAAGAAGCTCTATATAAGAAGGTGATGGCCTTAAAATTAAAATTTTGATTTCATGTATGTATATATTTGATATTTTTTAGACTATGTTGAGTGCACTCTTGTCATTTAAACTTACAACAGTCATTCGATTAAGTCCTAAGATTTTCTCATTAATATTGATTTTGTCTCTTCTGTAATTTTGAATTTCTTGTTTATTTCCTCTTGGTTTCATTCTTTTGCTGTAAGTTTTTTTTTCTTTTGCAGCCAATCGGTTTTTAAACGCAAGTTCCAGATGTCAGACGACCAAGAGACTTACATGAACACTTAAATATGGAAAATCAAGAAGTTGATCAAAGTATTGGAAGTTGCCTGGGAAATGGAACAAGCATGTTCTCTCTCATCATGCCACCAAAATATCAAGTCGTTGGGATTACCAAGATGTTGAAAGATGAATACGGTACTGTTTCGAACATCAAGAGTATGGTGAATTTTCAGTCTCTGCTAGCAGCTATTACATCTGCCCAGTAACGATTGAAATTGTGTAGTAAGGTACCGCGTAATTATTTGGTTCTTAACACTGGAACAATTGTGACTGAGAATGGTAAGGAAAAGAGAGCAACTATTGATTTTGAGCCTTTCAGATGTCGAAGTTGTGCTGTCGATCTGCTGTTGGTGTATAGCTGTTGGAGCTGCTGCTTGCTTATCGATCAACTGTTGGTGTATAGCTGTTGGAGCTGCTGCTTGCTTATCGATCAGCTTGCAGCTTCTGTCCATGAGCTGTTATCGATATTTACACTACTGTTGTGACTAAACGCTGTGTCGAGAGAGGCTGTGAGGGTTGTTACGACAATGTAGAAGTGCAGTTGTCGAGGTGCTGTTTATGAGTAGCTATTGAAGCTATTGCTTGCTTGTTGATCACTTGCTGTCTCAATTGGCACTACTGTGGATACAAGATATTTCGAGGGAGGCTGCGAGGGTTGTTATAGCGATTTCAATGTGGTGTTGTTGAGTTTTGATTCGTGCGTAGCTGGCGAAGCTGGTGCTTGCTTGTTGTCAGCTTGTTAACTAAATTAGTAGAATGATTTGTGTCTTGTGAGCCACACAATTTTGTCTATTTCTCCCCTAATTTTCTTCCTATTCCATCAGTTATTGTTTGATTTTGTATTGCCTCATGGTCAAATCCTACCGTTTTACAAATTGACCAAGTTATAGCATATACCCAAATACTTGTGAATTTTCTGATTTGTTTGCTTGATCTTAGGTTCTTGCTTTAACTGTTGTCAATTTTTACCTTGTGTTATTTCACTTGTAACATAAACTGTAATTTATCAGACTACCGAAAGTACATAGCAGTAAAAGAAGTAAAATGAACAATTAGCCACCTCACACTCTTTGGTGGAGAGAACCTCAGGCATTAAGACAACTCTTGGAATAAATTAACATAATTAGATTCATAAATGTCGAATGACAACCGTAACAAAAACCTGTATGATACTTGATGTTGAAACGAGAAAAGCTTTTTGCAAAATATTATATTATTATACCTCCAAAAACAATTAGTAGTCAATCATGACAAAACTAGCAACATGATTTATGTAAATAATTAGTCATTCCAATGAAATCAATAGTATACTCGCAATATACGAAAAATAACCACTATTCACATATGTCCCTTAATTTGTGACTTATAGTAATCTATAAATTAAAACATAGTCAAGTGAGATTTTGTTTGATTCATCTCGACGTAAAGATTATTAATATCAAATTTTTAAAATTTTATATTATACATAATAATAGATTTTAAGAATTGAATTAGTGCATTGGACTGCGTGAAAAAGGCAAATGTTGCAAGTATTTTGGAACGAATGTAGTATTAGATTGAATCATTTTTCTAAGTTACAAGCAATAAAATGTATTGATTTTAATGGATTAAAAGAAGTATCAAATCAGATGTTTGGGGACTTTACGGAAAATTTGATTTTAAAGGTTTGAACTTTGCCTCATTTGCTTCTAAAGGTTTAAACTTTCGTTTATCCTAGAAAGGTTCGAACTTTATAGTGCATCTTCATCTAAAGGTTCCCCCGGTTTTGGTAACCTTTAATAGCAGGTTACCATCTTCAACCTTCTTCTTCAAGCTCTCCATCAATGGCTTCTTCAACATCTTCTTCCTTAACCTCCCTAATGGCTTCTTCCTTAAACCTCTTCATCAATGGCACATAACAAAGCCTTTTAAACCCCAACATTACTATTTTTCTCATTGTTTCATAAAATACCCAAAATACTTTGAAATCGATTTAGAGGAACAACCCACAATTGAATTGGGCATACAAGTTCGAATTTGGAGTACAATTGAATAATTCTTTGAATAATTTGGAGTACACAATTGAATAATTTGGAGAAATTTTCTGAAATTTTTTAAATTTTGGGTATTCTTTGAATAATTCTTTGAATAATTTGGAGTACACAATTGAATAATTCTTTGATTTTTGGTAAAAGTTCAAATTTTGGGTTGAATTCAACATTACAAAACAATAAAATACCCCCAAAACAATCAAGATAGCATTTACCCCCAATTTGATATGTAACATTACAAACAAACTAATTGAAAGCTAAAGCTTAATAAAAAATCCTAAATATTGAGATTGCAAACCAAAAAACAGTCAAAACAATAAAGTAGGCATACAAAACAATAAAGTAGCATTTACCCCCAAGTTGATTTTATTACGGTTACAAAAAAGGAGGATATGGAGGTTTAAGGCTTTGAGATTGTTGGGAATGGTTGAAGATGAAGAGGTTTGAGATTGTATGGAATGGTTTAAGATGAAGACGTTTGAGATTGTATGGAAATGGAGGTTGAAGAAGAAGAGGTTGAAGATGAAGAGAGGTGGAAGATGAAGCTGATAAAGAATCACTTATTTAGCCGGTAATAGGTCATCCGCATCTTTAGATGCAGATGACCCCCAAAGTTCGAATCTTTCTAAGATAAACGTTAGTTCGAACCTTTAGAAGCAAATGAGGCAAAGTTCGAACCTTTAGAATCAAATTTTCCGGGACTTTACCTTACTAAGAATTCTTAAATATCAGTTGTTATAAGAAATGGGTTATAAATTCGTAATAGTGCATTGAGTGGTCAGATTTATACAATTTTGTCCTTATAATTGGTGATAACAAATGAGGTTATTTTCAATTAACTCTTATAGTAAACAACATTTGCTACTTCAAATAAATAGGAAGTGGATTACAAACAATACGATTGGCTTGAATTATCATAGTCCAAACTAACGTTACAAGCCTTTGCTATTTGTATATAATATATTTCTTGTGTCTTACTGGGTTAATATATAGGCTAATAATTTCACTCTTTATAATAGTGTATTGTAAACTTTAGTACATGGATTTGTTTGCGGTTCTTACGCACTTTTTTTCTTTCTTGCTAATGTTTGATAAAAGATACTACCTCCGCTCCATTTTACTTGCAACACTTACTAATTTTGGAAGTTTCATATTACTTGCAACATTACTATTTTTGGCAAAATAATCTACTTATTTTATCTTCACTTTATTCCTACTCCACTATCACCATCAATCATATATCATCCCATTAATTATTTAATATACCCACAAGTCACAACCACTATCTACTTATAATAATTTTTATTATTTCTACCTCATATATCACTATCAATCATATATCATCTCTACTTTTACCATACTGATTTGACGATCCTTAAAAAACGTGTTAAATCCAATGGTGCAACTAAAATGGAACGGAGGAAGTATATAGCAACATAACCTGGTTGCTTTCTATCAATAGAATAAATTAAGTATTGCATTATAGCCTCCTAGACTTGTCGGTAGACTTTTCTCCATTTATTTGCTGATCTTTGCGGACTCCATTGCCTATTACTATTTATATATCTTCAACTCTTGTATTATTTCCACTTTTATAACACATTGACATTCAAATATTTTTATTCGTATTATTGTGTAATAGGAGTACATAAAATAACATTATTAAATTGATAATAGATGTACATAGAAGACGCTGCTCACAACTAAATATCTATATATATAAAAGCCTTGTGATCATACATATCAATAATTAAGTTGCAGAATCAAAACTCACACTTGTTGGGACGACAATCGATGTAAAAATAATCTAATTAAAATTAAAAAAATTAATAAATCGACGAATACACGTAGATTCAAAGAAATTTTGATCGCATTTGGTTAGCGTGCAAACATTTTTTGTAACATGTGGTCCAAATTGCAATCCTCAATGTTTCCTAGCAAACTTTATATAATACAATTACCCAATTTCTGTGAGAGACGTTTTTTTTAAAAAATCATCTTTAATTAGTTTTAAAATATTGCAAGTAAGCATTAAAAATAATGTACTTCCTCTTTTCCATAATACTTGCTACATTTAAATTTTTTACGCAATCAAATGTATTATTTTGTAATTTATATGTGGAATTATACACATTTAAAAATTATAATAAATTTATATTATGAAAGTATACGATTAGACGATTCAAACAAGATCCCACTTGACTATATTATAACTTAAATATTAGCCACAATATATAAAATAAGCTTAAACGATGAATGGTGCCCAAAAACAAAATGTAGCAAGTATTTCGGAACGGAGGAAGTACGTAGATATTTAAGATTTAAAAGTCGTCACTAAGGAATAAGGATACGGTAAGTAAGCATTAAGAATAATGTAAATAGGCATTAAGAATACGGTAAATATGCATTAATCTTTAATGAGTTAAGCTTGAGATACGTCTGTCTGGAAAATATTGGTGTTTAGTTCCCCCATTTGTGGGTGCAAAAGCCAATCGAATGAGGCAATGGATATGGGGCTGGGCGAGTGAGTTAGGTCGGGTAAGACCTCATAAGTCATACTCATCAACTATCCACTATCCATGACGAGTAGTATTTTTCATACCCATATCTACCCACTACTCACCAAATTCATACTCATACTTGTTGCGAAATCCATGTTTTGCAATCCCTAATATTAAGCTTATAATTAATTACTTAAAAATTATAACTGAGAATTTTAAGGTGATAATTAATCACTTTTGAAATTGACTTTAAAAGACCCTTATTCAGTGAAACAACCTTAAACAAAAAGTTCATATCCTGAAATTCCCTCTATTTAAACCACACATGAAACGCATTTTGCAATTAGACCATCTCATATAAAAATTTGTGTAAACTTATATAAATGACAATATCTAAAATACAAAGTGTATTAATAATGTCGTTGCCAAACCCTCTCATAATAGAATTTTTCTTGAATCTTGTAACAACTTTAAAATCACAAATATTTTTTTTTGTTCGTTAAATGTATCATTTCTAATTGACCCTTCTTCTTGATTCTTCTTATGAATATCTCTCAATAATCAGAAATTGAAAAACTAAATTTAAAACTTACATAATGCATTTAAACAAATTTAAAACAAATATTGTAAATAATAAGTAAATTAAAAGACATGACAATATGACATGTTTACATCCGAGAATGTCAGTTTTTAAAACAAATGATGCATACAAGTAAATTTAAAACAAACAGTAGACGCAAACAATTTTTTCTCACCAATTATGGTTTCAACATGGTAAGATACTTTAAATTGAGTTAAAATAATTCAATTAAATTTTTTCATAATTAAAATATTAGTTTTTAATATGTTTAATGAGTATAGATTATTTTAAATGTTAGACTGACAATTTAAATATTAAAAGTTAAAAGCATCTATTTTAGTTGTTTGTCATTTTGAACATGATTTATCTTAAGTTCTCAAAGTTGTTGTTGTTGTTTTTTTTTTTTTTTTTTTTGTCTTAGTTACTCTTTTTGGGAAATTCTATTTAGTTACTCTTTTTGGGAAATTCTATGTGATTATCGAGAATTTTCGACTTTTTCATGTGGTAGAAAAATATTTTTTTTAAGCTGTATGGTTGTCCAATTTATCATATGTTAGACAACTAGTAAAGTTGTTTTGTTAAAGGAAAAATTACATAGAATAATCTAACGTTTTCATTATTTTCTTACTATAATCTGATAATCTCACCAATTAATTAACCATGAATAATCTCAACTTTAGGGGGTATTTGCCTAGAGTAAACTAGGGTAACTCGATGACCTGCTAGGCTGCTATAGTAGGTAATTCACCAAAAACGTAAACTGAAAATTAATTTAAAATTAGAGAATTTTTTTGAAAGTTTACATAAAAATTCTAAATAATAAAAAAAGAAAAATTTACCTAGAATAATCCAACCTTTTCATGATTTTCTTACAATAATCTCACCTATTGTTTAACCATGAATAATCCCAACTTTAGGGGGTATTTGCCTAAAGTAAACTTAGGTAACACATTAACCTGCTATAGTAGGTAAAATTGAAAATTAATTTAAAATTAGAGAAATTTTTTGAAAATTTACATTAAAAAATTTAAATGATAAAGAAAATCAGATTTGTTTTAACATTTTTTAATTTTTGGTTTCGACATTTTATTTTAATTTATCTTTTTATGAAATAAAACTTGTTATTGTAGTTACCTAAGTTTATTCTAAGCAAATACCCCATAAAATTGAGATTATTCATGGTTAATCAATAGGTGAGATTATTGTAGGAAAATCATGAAAATGTTGTTATTTTAGGTAATTTTTCCTTAAAAAAATCATAAATTTTTTTTGAATATATTTTAACATTTTTTTCGACATTTTATTTTAATTTCTTTTTTTTAAAAAATAAAACTTGCTATAGCAAGTCATCCAGTTACCGGATTTACTCTTGGAAAATACCCCCAATGTTGGGATTATTAAAGGTTAATAAATAGGTGAGATTATTATAGGAAAATCATGAATAAGTTGAATTATTCTATTTCTAGGTAATTTTTCCTTTGTTAAATTAAATATATTTCGAACTTATTTTCAAAATATGGCTACGTTTGTTTATATGAAAAAAGTCATGCGTAATAATTTAATTAAACATTAGCGAAAAAGTTAAAAACTTACGTGTATTAAAAATATTTATCTCTCACATGAAAAAGGTATAAACTCATAGTGACATTCGTAAATTTTTACGCAAATTCTTAAATAAACGATCTTATGTTGAGACTCTTTTTATTGAGCCGACCATATACATTTAATCTAGTAATCTTCATAAGTCATAAATGATCAACTATAAAAATAAAATAATTATATAAGTCCGTCTTACAAGCCCGTAATGTATAAAAAAAAAAATCATTTTTTTGTATAAAGGAAAAGAGTAATGTCGGAATCAAAACAGATACAGTTTTAGTAATATTTTAAATTCCAGAAATAGCCCTCAAAAACCAAATCTATCTTTCCATTTTCCCAACAGCTGTTCACTCTCCTTCTCATTCCTTCAGCCCTCAAGACAATGGGGTCCAATTCCAAAGAATGGCAAGCGAAAGAAAATTCGAGCGATAAGAAAGGGCAAAAGAGGAAATTAGAGCAACATCATGAACACAGAGAAAACTCCATTGTTATCGGAGATTCTCTTCGGCGGGAGATCGCTGATCAGGTTCAAATTCTTGAAGATAATTATTCATGGAGTGAATCTCATAGAGCTGCTGCTAAATGCGCTACTTATTTTCTTGCCGAACTCGCCAAAAATGGTTTGATTTCGAATTCTTTTCGATTTTTTTTGGATAATTCTGTGTTAATTTAGGGTTTTTGTTTTGGTGTGATGATATCAGTGATTTTTTGTGCGTTTTTTAGAGGAAGTTGTGAATACAATTGTGGAAGGTGGTGCGGTTCCTTTACTGGTGAAGCATCTACAAGCACCGCCGTCGTTGATGGTTGCTGATGTTGTTATGCCGTTTGAACATGAGGTTGAGAAAGCTAGTGCTTTTGCTCTTGGACTTCTCGCTGTCAAGGTTGGTGCAGATTTTTATTTATTTATAGCTATATTGATTCACAATTTACTTGATTATTCCGCTACTGTTCTTTGTTTAGCTTGGAATTTGACCAAAAATGTGATGCATGAGTTGAACAGTCTGGAAACATGGCTTGACTGAATTTGCATTTTGCGTCTACCGGAGGATTTTAATTTTTAGAAATGATGAGTTCTTTTATTTGAGAGAGTGGATGTTGTTGATCGGACAAGATGATAAATTTTCACGCAAATGGTTTTTGAACCAGAAATTATTGTCTGCATCTAGTGCACTTTTTAATTGCGCACCACCATTCAATTTTGAGGAATTCCAATTATCAACGGGGAGTTTTTTTCATTATGAAAAATGAAATATACTGAATTTTAGATTTTAGCGTGACATGGAACCCTGCAAAGGAGCGTGTTGTTTATGCAAAAATATAATAGAATAGAATGGGTTTGTCTTGTTGAATCGTTTGTCGATAAAGGTTGGACTATTGATGAACATGTTGATCAGGTGCAGAGCAACGACAAATAAGTTTTGTGCCATACATATAAGATTATAATTTTAAGGATTCTTTTTTTTAAGACAAAACATAGCTCAAGTAATGGAGGGTCATACCATTTGTTTAAACAGTTGGAAGATCTCCAAAACTCGAGTTAAGAAAGAAACAAGACTTTAATTATGTCTTCATCATATCACTACATAACCAAATGCAAGAAAGAATATAATATATCCTATTTCCATGTATATAAGAAGGTGAGCAAAAAGTTACCAACTAATACTCCGTAACAATACTCCTTACAGTAACTTAATGTCTACAAATTACAATTAAAATAAGAACAAATCACATGGCCATTAAGTAAAAATGAAGGAGAAATAGGAATTTTAATAGATTTTGCCAAAGAAACCATAATAAGGAATTTCAAGAAATTGATGTTGAATGTTGGAACCGGGATGATGATGAATGATGTGGCAAGTGTGAATTGCCATTTTTGGAAAATGGGTGGTCAATGTGATGTCAGGTGACCTTTATAGCACCTCGTAACTCATTCTTTACTAATTTATGCATTTTATGATGCATCGAATTCATTTTTTGGCTAGTCGATTGGGGACTGACTGTTTAGGTAGATTTTCTTTTTGTATGGGCGTTCAACCCTTTCTAAGTTTATCACTTATTATATTTTTCTGTTGGCAGCCTGAGCATCAACAACTCATTGTTGACGCAGGTGCCTTACCTCTTCTCGTTGATCTTCTAAAGAGGCACAAGAATGGCTTGAATTCTCGGGCTGTCACTGGTGTCATTCGAAGGGCTGCCGATGCAATAACTAACCTTGCTCATGAGAATAGCTTCATTAAAACCCGTGTTAGGTCAGATTATGTGTTCATTTACTTAATTGAAAATTCTTATGTACTTGTCTGACTGGTCCTTGGCCTTTGTATCTAGAACGGACGGTGGCATTCCACCTCTGGTTGAACTACTAGAATATAGTGATGCAAAGGTACAGAGAGCAGTTGCTGGGGCATTGCGGACTCTTGCATTCAAAAATGATGAAAATAAGAAGCAGGTGATGGACCTTCCCGGAACCAGATTATGAATGTTGTCCTTAATAACTTTTCAAGATTTTCCAAAGTTCTTGTTGGTAACAGACTTAAATTGGTGCAGATTGTTGAATGTAATGCCCTTCCTTCTCTTATCCTGATGCTTAGATCCGAGGATCCTGGTATACATTATGAAGCGGTATAGTACCTGTGTGCATTAGTGACTGTTGGAGGTATTATATTTCTTCCATTTTAATTTCTGATTTATTTCAGGTAGGTGTGCTTGGAAATTTGGTACATTCATCGCCCAACATCAAAAAAGAAGTCCTGAATGCTGGAGCTTTGCAGCCTGTTATTGGTTTACTCGGGTAATTGCCCCTCTATGTTGTTAATATGTGGTATTATGTCTTGTTGTGTTTTGCTTGATACATACAACTTTTATTCTTTCTTATGTTTCTGTATAATGTATTTTGTTGCGATTTATTGCGTATTATGTTTGCTTGTTCTGTAGAATTATGATTATGAAATATTGGGTCTGTTCCCATGGCAGTTCAAGTTATTAATTTATGACCTATATTTCCTAGCACTTTTTAGAGAAATGTTTTACCGATTTTTGTCATATTAGTGGGCGAAATTAGAGATGTGGAGGCAGGTGTTAGAATAGAGAAGGTTTAAACAAAGTTATAGTATGACATCATAAATAAAATATATATGTAAGGTGTTAAGCGAAGGATCATAAGGTGTTGTAAAATGAGATTCAAAAGAACTCTTTTTAAATGAGTATTTCAAGTACATTGGATGGATTTTTCACATTATTGATCAAAATGATGATCACATGATTTAGGTTGCTCAAAGAGAGAGGTGTGGCCGAAATATATGTGGCCGAGGTGTGCCAGGTTTAAGGGAAAATTCTACCTAATAATTTTGTGCTTTCAAAAGAGATCATTATAGGAAGATCGAAATAGTTGAGATGTATATGTTAAGATAAATGAGTGAGTATATTACAAAAGGTAATATTTGAAAAAAGACAAAAGAAAGGAGAAATTTTGAAGACAAAGTAAGAGAAATTGTTTCATCGGTCTAGTTTTGTGCATAGAAAACGATATAGTGCACCAATTACAAAAGTGAAAGGTTGAAACTTTGACGAGTTTAGATGTGAAAGAAAAAATGATCTGGACAAGAGTGAAGAATGACAAGAATGAAGATGACCACGACTACAAACCTTTTTTTTTAATAAATGTTGACCATTGACGGAAACCATACCTTTGAAGTCAGGCCTCTTGCACTCCACCTTTCAACAACAACCACTTTTGTTCGTTCAATTGATAGCAAGCTGACGTCTCTAAGCTCATTTTAGTGACCCTTGTGTCTTGTACTAAGTGTTCCATGTACACGTATACAAGAACAATATTAGTATCATCAAATAGGAACAAATAAATTATAATGTTTAATTAGTGTCGGATTCTCACGGTTATTTGTTTTGGCTCATTTAGCACAATGTATATTATTGGGATTAAGGGGCTTTGGAATCATTGTTGCTTTACTTGTTCGAAAAGTGAATGAAGAAAAAAAACTATAATCTTTTCCATTATTTGCCAAAATTGTGACTATTGGTTTTTTTAGTATATGCCTGCTTTGGATATCAAATCCAGCCTACTTTGTTTTCTTGCTCAATTTTGTTTTGATTTTAGTTATTAGTGTTTATTGATACTAATTTTCTCTTGTTCATCTTTTAATATCGTAATGTGTTTAGATTCTTATGTGAATTTGGTTGAATGATGGCTGTTTCTTGTATGCTCTTTGTTTTCTATTCCAAGTCTCAATAATTTTAATGATGTCGCGGTTCCACTTTGTGAAGATGCTGATAAAGAGAAGAATGCTGTGATTTTGGCTGATAAACAGAAATTATGTAACCATTAACATTTACAGGCTTCGAAGAGGCCTGAATTCTCTTAAATCGCCCAATTGCGATGCAAGCTTAAATTAACAGTTGCAATTTCTCATGCTTTCTCCCCGTAGCTACCTTTTGTATAGGATTTTGGTCCCCTTTCTTTCCTTTAAACAATTGTCTTTTCTTTTAAACCATCTTACTGTATTATTTTGCTCTTCCAATATACCTTTCCTTTGGTTGGTTGATCACAGAATTTGATGTTTTCATAGGAAGGCTTTTACGTCCTTTTGGAACTAAGACTTTAGCATCATTCTCATCTGCCATAGTGCCATTGCTTCTAAGAGAAGTTGAAAATTTTCTATCTCCTGGATGAATTGTATTTGTGGTAAATGTAACCTTTTTTATAAGATAAGGGGACAGCAGCAGTTTTACCAATCAAAATACAGAGTTTTGTAGTTCTGCTGTTGATTCATTATTGAATGCTTTCGATTGTCTTTAATTGTTCTTTCACTTATTGAATTTTCTGGAGAACAGTTCAAGCTGCTCTGAAAGCCAGAGGGAGGCAGCTTTATTGCTAGGACAATTTGCCGCAACTGATTCAGATTGCAAGGTATTTCATGGAGTATATCCTTAGTTATTTGCTTATAATGTAGTAGCATTATTACAAGAGGTCTGTCATGCAGTTTACTTTCTTTCATATGTGTTATTCTCTATTCGTATTGCTCCTTGTACTTTTGGGTGGTTGTCACTTTCAGTGTGAACTACATAGGATATGACCTTGTGCTTCAGTATTGTCTGAATCTTCTATGCTTCGGCATTATAGAGACAATTAATGGTAGGCTGTGCAACCTTTGAGTTTGTTTTAAAGATAGGCCTTGGTTTGGAGCAACTAGTATATAGTTATGTGGATTCATATGCTTACTTGTCAAATGTGGTCATGTTGATGCAAAAGGATTAAATTACAGATGTGAGTGTCTGAATCTAGAAGCATGGTATAAGTTGCAAGATAATTTATTGCTTAACATGGTACAAATATGGATATAACTCAAAGTGATTTGATTTTTCTAGGTGTTTTTAGTTAGCGTTGGATATATTTTTCACGCTCTTCAGTTAAAGTTGAAAAACATAATTATGAATTTTCATGAAAATGGGAGAAATATGTGAATGTATCAGTTGTGTTGATTTGTTGTTGTGTGTTGATTCAGTTCTGCAAATGGGTTTGACATATTCATGAGAAGCCAACTATAAGGATGAAAACATATTTTAGTTTATGTTTTATGTTTCAAAAATGAAAATAGTTAACAAGAGTTGTAACTACAATATTGTATCTGTTAACTGATCTTGTTGCTTGAGCATTTCAGTATTTGCTCTCTTGTTAGCTTGTTGGGTTTCTGAAGGATTTCCATCTTTCTTGTTGACTTTGTCTCATATACACTTGTGCTTTGTAGGAGATCTTAACGCATTTTTCTGTGTTCCAGGTTCACATTGTTCAGAGAGGTGCAGTTCCACCTTTAATTGAAATGCTCCAATCTCTTGATTTACAGTTGAGGGAAATGTCAGCTTTTGCTCTGGGAAGGCTAGCACAGGTCTTTTACCAATGCTCTTGTTCCTTCGATTTGGTTATAAATTCTTGGTGATGACTGGTGACGGTGCTTATTTTCCTTGACCCTTGATGTGGATACATCAGTTATTGTATTGTGAGTTAGAACAGAACATTTTGTTTACAGATCTGATTCTCAGTTTGTGTGAAGTGGTAGGGTTTGTTTGATAGGTAGAATTCTGTCAGAAAACTTCAAACAATTATGAGAACGTCAAAATACAGATTATATGGCTTGTTTTATGTGAACAATACTGCACAAGCATAACCAAGTTTGTTTGATTTATTCCAGTCTTAAGTCATTATATTGAAGGTTATTTAGCCTTTTGTCACAGTCCCATCACAGTCCCTGTTATGTGAGCCACTCACTGCTTTGATGCTGATTATATGAAATCTTGCAAGTATTGGGATAATGTGTTTTACTAATGTGAGAGGAGCTCATTCCAAAAGACTAGTATGATAGGTGAAAGAGAAAATTTGATCTATAAATCCCTCATCAATTGCGCATATAATTGCAAGTGCTAGACCTTGCTAAGGCCACAAATTTATTACAATTTGACCTCTTTTAATTTAAATAATTTATGTTATAAACCATTATTTAACTAGATTAGTTACATAATACTCCCTCCTATTCAATCTACTTGTCCCATTTACCTTTTTCACTTGTCGAGGTAACATTTTAACCTTTAATCTCTCTAATTGTGCATAATTAAAAATTATGAAAAATGACATTAATAATCTTTGCATTGAGACGAATGAAACAAGATCTCACTTGACTATATTTTAACTTATAGATCAAGAATAAAATATAAATTAAGAGTGATTAGTGAATAGTAATAGAAAGTAAATGGGACTAGTAAGAAGAATAGGAGGGAGTAGTGAATAACGAAAGAAACAATTAATTTTTCAGGCCACCAAAAACAAAAGCACCATTATTTAAACCGGCGACAATGATAATTTTTGGAGTATGGAAAATACATCCATAAGGCTTTGAAAAATTAAATCAAAGAATGAAAGTAAAATATTCATCGCTAACATGTTCGTAAACAATGTAGTTTGAGTAATCAAATCTTATGAAACAAAATGATCATCCCACTATAAGTTTGTCGATAAGAGGTCTATCACAAGTCTTTTAGTTTTGTGTGTTATCTTCTACAATTTTACACTAGACGTATGCACATGAGATACATACAAACTACCACATAGTATGTATGTGGCATACCATAGTTATGTAGTTATGCTATATTTGATAATGGTTAGCCAATGAGGTAGATGGTAAGAGTGGGCAATGTTATGACAACATATAAGTAAGATGACATGGAGCTTGCATTCAAAATCCACAAACTATCGAAATCAACTACTCTAGAATCAAGTTGTGTTTTATGGTTATCCAAATTACCATTAGGTATAATTTGAATTCGATCCTTGTAAAATTATTGACTTGTTGATACTTTGGCAAATTTATATGTCTGATCCTTTTATTGGATATTTTCTCTTATATCTAATGATTACCAATGTTGCTTCCAAAAAATCCAAAAATAATTTGAACTTGTGGTACCCAATAATACTTAAAAGTAAAAAAAGTAATTCACTCTCTCGAAATAGTTTCGACTTTCGAGTCCGTATCACAATTTGGACCGAGTGAATTATTTTTTACCTTAATTATTCTTGGAATTAGTGTCCGGTATACTACATAGATTCTAGCCTCCTTATTTTTATAAGGGTAATGTTGTGTACATCCAAACCCCGTATCTTGCCTAGATAGGAGCCACTTTAACGACATTGGGTTAATGTAATGGTGTTAGAGTCCTATATGCCGCTATGCTATCAAATGTTTTAAGAGTCTTCTATAATTTTTATTTTATGATTAATTTTAAGCTAAATATCCTTCCCTATGTGGCTCAATGTATGCTTTCTTAATGCTACTCCTTTGTTATTAATATTGATGATTATTACAAGCCTTTTATTGCTAATCTTTATGTTCACATTTCCGGTAGCTATGCATCTCTGATTTAGCATACCTTTTGACAAGTAATTTTTTTTAATACACCAATGTGAAAAAGGAGGTTTATGGTAAAAACATTCATGCTCTCAAGCTATATTGTAAATTTGGTTGATATAGAATTAAATTAAGAAACCGTTTTATGAAAGTATTATATGCAGTGGAGCTGTTTTATTCAGAACGAATGAACGATTTTCTACAGATATTCTAACTCTGGCCTCTGTTACGACATGAGACTATTTTCTCCTCACGTTTAAGTTTTATTAAAGTTCATGTAGAAGAAGGAAGTTACTTTTGAGTTGGTTTTTTGATACCTTTGTTTGGGCCTTGTGGTTAGTCTCTTCTGGGTTTTATGTAGGAGTCGCATAATCAAGCAGGGATTGCTCACAGCGGTGGTTTGGTGCCTCTGTTAAAGCTTCTTGATGCAAGAAATGGTTCTCTTCAACATAATGCTGCTTTTGCTCTCTACGGTCTTGCAGATAACGAGGTATCGTCATTTTTTATGTCAGATTCGGGGTTGCATTAAATGAAATTTCTTTTCAGCTTTCTAGATTTTGATTCTTATTTTGACTAAATATGACACCTTCTTTGCTTACTAAATCTTCAGGATAATGTTGCCGATTTTATCAAAGTGGGTGGTCTTCAAAAGTTGCAGGAAGGAGAGTTTATTGTTCAGGTTTGTTTTTTGATTGCGATCATATATATTTTGTATACATATATATTACATATACACAAAGCACACACAATAGAATGACCTAGGAGAAAAAGACTTCTGCCCTTGAGGGTTGAGCCATAACATCTTATCTTCTTCTTGAAAATTGAACCTTCGTTTAGAACCTAATACTTGACTCCAGCCACAGTATAGCCTCAAAAATGAAAAAAAAAGAAAAGAAAAAAATTTAAGAGTAACATAACTTATGAGCGGGTGTTCTTCCCTTAAAAATCATTAGTTTCTTTCTTTTGGAGTGCTAGCACATATCACTGCTTATTGATCAATTATCTCAGCAAGTTGAAATGAGTTGCTATGGTTTAGACAAGGATTTAGAGCAATCTATTATATGCTCCAATTTTAGCCTGTTTCTGACTTCTTTTTGTTTGATCAAAACCTTTTCTTTAGGCAACCAAAGATTGTGTAGCCAAGACCCTGAAACGACTGGAGGAGAAGATACATGGTCGGGTAAGTAAAGTGGTTCACTATCGATTTACATGCCATTCGACAAACAATTGTTAGAAAGCACTTATACCCAAATTTTATGGTTTAATGAAGGTATTGACCCACTTGTTGTACCTCATGCGTGTGGGAGAGAAAACTATTCAGAGACAGGTTGCATTGGCTCTTGCTCATCTATGTTCTCCAGAGGACCAGAGATCAATATTTATTGATAACAATGGCATGTCTTGTACCTGGAGCTGGATGTATTTGAAATTCATCCTATTCATTTGGATTTCATTTTTCTCCACTATTGACGTCATGTTGTATTGCTTTGTCTAGGGTTGGAATTGCTTCTTGGGCTTCTCAAATCTTCGAATGCAAAGCAGCAGCATGATGGTGCTGTGGCCCTTTGTAGGTTAGCTGGAAAAGCTATGACTCTTTCTCCCATTGATGCAGCTCCTCCTTCTCCCATATCGCAGGTATGGTTTTCTGTTTTGACGCTGTATATATTTTGCAGAATTCAGTCACTGCACTTTGCTGTACTTGAGTAATTTTGTTAGCTCTTTTAGTAAACTGGTGTACGAGCACAATACTCATTGAAAATTTTCTTTTACCATTTAATTGGATGTCATCTTCAAAAAGCTTTCTACTATTGATTTTCTGGACGGTTCCCATGGGGAGACTGGCTTTTGTTATTTGTTACATCTATTTTGATACGTTCTTTGCAAGTATTCTGAGGAATCCATTTGTCAAATATCATATATTGTCTTTTGCCTTTTGTTCTTTGTTATAACAAATGAGAAACGACAGTGGAAACATGTCTGTTTTGATAATTAAGTGTGTGTACAATATATACATACATATATGTGTCTGTATATATATGTCGGTCACTTAACTGTTAATACTTTTTAGTGGGTAGATACTAAAGCATGAACCCACCTAGCCCATGTATGGTTCTCTTTAGAGGCATTGACTATTATCGATTGTTTTATCGAAATGATGCTCATTACTTTGTGGGTTAAGGCTCTTATAAATAACATTTAATTTTGCAGGTTTACTTGGGGGAACAGTATGTAAATAACGCAACACTCTCAGATGTTACTTTTCTAGTTCAAGGTTAAAGATCCTTGTTTATGAAATTTTGCAATTTGTTGTTTTGGGGGGACGGATCCCTTTATTCTAACATAATTGACCAAGTTCTAAATTGAATGTGTCTTTCTTTTTCTTGGTGTTTGTCCACATGTCAGGAAAACGGTTCTTTGCTCATCGAATCTGCCTTCTTGCGTCATCTGATGCATTCCGTGCAATGTTTGATGGTGGTTATCGGGTGAGTTTTATGTGTCTAATTATGGCCTTTTGCCTCTCTTTTTCCATGGATTTGTTGTTTTTTGGTAACTCAAGATTAAGATATCCTCCTCTGTATTGGTGTCGTGAGCTGGAAACATGCTTGCATTAACTGTTGCTGCATACAGTCATTTTTATTCCATTTTATGGAAACCTATAAAATAATGTATAATAGACTTACCAAGTTGTCTAGTGTTATGTGGAAGGGAGTTTGTACCAGTTATTGAATAGCGTTCACAATGAAAGATGATGTAGGGAAAGAAACACTGATGGGAAAAGGTTTATTTGCTGGGAAGTTGGAATGCAAGCTTGCTTCAATATTATGATATAGTATTTGTCTGATCAATATTTTTTTAGAATACTATGCATCAGTTATATTGTTCTAGTGGCCAGGAAACATCAGCACATTTAAATTTTTGGATATTTTGCTTGTAAGATTTATGTTTTCATAATGTTACAGGAGAAGGATGCCCGGGATATAGAGATTCCTAACATCCGATGGGAGATTTTTGAATTGATGATGAGGTCATTCTAATATCTACATTTGTGACCACATATCCTGTACCAATGTAATTTATGTGGTTTATTTGGGCCAATCTGTTGCAGATTCATATATACTGGATCAGTAGATATAAAGCAAGATATTGCACAAGATCTCCTTAGGGCTGCTGATCAGTATCTTTTAGAGGGGCTGAAACGCCTATGCGAGTATACCATAGCCCAGGTGAGCAGACTGGAGTATCTTATATTAGTTTGTATGTTTGCATCTATTAAATTCGATGATAACATATGTGACATCTTGCTTATCTGATATATGAAGGATATTTCCCTGAATAATGTGTCAAGCATGTACGAGCTCTCTGAGGCATTTCATGCTGTGTCCTTAAGGCAGGCTTGCATCCTTTTCATCTTGGAGCAGTATGATAAATTGAGTAGTCGACCGTGGTAAGCATTTTATTTAATTTTTCTCGTGGCCTATCATTTTGCTATTGTGTGTTTCAATATGAATCTATATGTTTATTAGGATATTCTATCCAATGCAAGTAATTTTATGCTCAGTTTCTACTCAAAAATTAAAATAAAATTTGCTCAGTTTGAAACTTGAAACTTGAAACTTTAGTGTACTTCATTTATTATATTTTGCAATCTCTGCTTGTGTCAGAATATATGGTAGTATAGTATCCTAGAATCGGTGATCATTAGATTAACGGCTATTGTCTGTGCTTACATGATTAGTGTCAGCTGTTTGCAAATAGAAAATGTTTTTAAATCTACATTATTTTTTTGATGTATAAATCTAATTTCTAATATAATAAATTTTTTGCTCGTTGCGTCTAATTAATAAATTTACTTTTTTTATAAACCTAATCTGGTTTAACTTCTCAGTCAAATTGTTAGGCTATGTTTTCCTTGAGTTGGTTACTATGTCAATCAAGAACTGGATGCTGATGAATACCCTCGTCTCTTAGTTTGGCTGAAAATATTGCGTTATGCAAGGCTGCAATTTTCAATTATGCAAAATAAAATAAAATGCAGCAACTTAGAAATAGAGATATTTGAAAGTTTGTAGACAAGCTATCCAAAAAATAATAGAAAATGCTTAAGTTATGGATTTATACAATGGAATATGATTCACCACACAAATTTCTTTTAAGAGAAATTTGCTGATTCTTGATTATCATCATGATTCATAACAAACCATTGTATTCCATATGATATCATGAAAGATAGATTTGCTTATGTTTGTTTGAAAAATGTTATCAACATCAAATTAATGAGGTTACTTGTTGACTGTCGTGCAAGTCTTTAGTAATTCCTCTGTTTCTTAAGCGTGATATCTGGATTGGACGGAAAAATAAGGAGTGAGGAGGAAGTATGGATTTATACTAAAGTAACCATGTGCGTAGAGGAACGGGAATGGTTCCCCTGTACACATGTGGGGTATAACCGTATAGATATGGCTGAACTTGTATATTCCCCTGTATGTCTTGAAAATTATTTGATGGGAATTAACGCACAGACCATAATAACATCAGATAGAGTTTTCAATGTTTCTTTTAGAAACCTTTGGGACTGAGAGAAGTTTCGCTACTCTGATTCGATAGTCTTGTTTAAGAACTTCATAAATATGTGATTGTTTGGAAAATTAATGGGGGGCTATATTATCTGGTCCTTTGACTAGAGAATTGGATACATTTTCTGGTCCTCTAGCTTGAATGACGATAGATTTCCGGTCCTCTAGTTCGAGTATTGAATTGATTATCCCGTGCTCTAGTTAAATGCCGGATACTTTATGCGGTGCCGTAGCTAGATCACTGAAAATATTTCCCGAATGTCTAAGAAGCTTACTTGAATCTTGTGGGTTAGAAGGGGCATCATATGTGCTTTGCTTTAGAGTTTGGACCAACGACAACCTTCTCGAGTTTCCCGTAGTTCTCTAGATTGGAATAGCCCATTTTTCGGTTATTGATTCAATACAAGCTATTTATTGTTTTTTGAAAGTTGCAACAAGAGTTACGGAGCTTAGACATCCATTGAGTCACGACTCATGACTGATGGCAGAGAAGGCAGCGTGAAGGAGAGGGTGTTTGATAGTTTTACATTTTAAACAGGGGTGTTAGTCTTTGCCACAGTTCTGTATTCTGCATTCAGTGAAATCTCTACTGTATGTAGTAGTCTTCCAAATTTCTCGAAAAGTAAACTGGTGACCGGAAGAAAACAGAGGAAGTATATTCTTAGTATTTCTTTTTGTGCTTAAAAGTAGTAAAAAAATTTTGACATACGTAGTAGCAATGGATTTTGAACAAAACTACAGGAAATTAACTTTTCTCACTCTAACTGTGCAGGCATTCATCTCTGATGCAGCATATCTTTCCGGAAATCAGAAATTACTTTATCAGATTACTCACTAAGCATAATGCTTCGAACTAGTATGCTGCCGAATATTCATCCTTGATTTGTGAAGTGTGATTTAGTAGAAGCAACAGATGACTGACAAGCTAGAGTGCCGTGTCTCCAGTATATGATGTCGAGGTGCCATCTCCTAACCGTTGCATATATCTTATCTTGGTTCATGAGTCATCACAGTGAGTTTAGCTCTTAACGAACTTGCTCAATTTCAATCTTTGATAGTCTCATTGGAGCATTACTGATGATTTCTGAAGCAAGTCATATATGCTAACATTCTAACAAGCAATAAAATGATGGAGCTTGACATCTTAACTTAGAAATGCTTCAATTACGTGTCGAGCCTGATTTGTTTCCTCAGGTACAGTGTAGGCTGTGGTATATTGTGGTTGCCAAAGCATTATGGTTCATATTGATGTCACAGGCAAAGTGTCTTTAGATTTGGGTTTCAGAGCAACCAAGCTGATTTTTCACTGTTGATATTGTAAGATGTAATGGAACGGTACGAGCTCAACTGATAGAAACTTAGGGGTTAGGATGCTGCTGTTTGAATGCATACAAGAATCATCGATGGCTGAAGATTTCCACAAATAACTTGAAAATTTGTATTGGTATAAACAGTATGTGCTTTCGCTTCATCTCCGAGGGAATGTGTAGTCGTTCTTTATTTTCGCATATACAGAAATTGAACGTCTTATTCTAACAATAGTGATGAATGTGCGTTCTGTGTTCTATGTTAATACAAGATTTGCTGATTTTGATCTGATTTAAAACACTTCAAAAATAAATATTGATATAGACCCTTTAGAAAAGAACTATTCCAAAAATAGAAATGTGTGTCAATATGATGAAAACTACTCGATAAATGATTCTATGGTGTGGAAAGGTTATAACGTCAAGCAAAATTTAACATGTTTAGGGCATGCTTGGATTGAGTGTAATCATTTAAGGGGGAAAAAGTCAAACTTATGAAATGAAAGTAAATAAATATACATTTGAAGTAGTTGAGATAGTTGCGAAGAAGGTAAAATGAGCATGAAATAAAAATAATAAAAGAAATAGAAGATGATTTTCCCTATTATGGAGATAATATATTTTTCCATCCTCCCCTAGGATAAATATTTACCCACAAAATTGAGAGCTGTCTTTATTTTTTATTGCTTTGCAACCATTCTTCTATCTCTACAACAATCAAATTTCACTAATTTCTCATTTATCAACTTCATTTTCTTACTTTGACTTTTTTTACTCCATTAAATGTTTACACCCAATCCAAGCATGCCCTTATAGATACTTTTTTGGGTCAACTAAGTTCATACAAGACCTATAGAGTAAAATATTTGGTAAAATTTTAATAAGTTGTCATTTATTATTTTACAATTCTTCTAGAGTATTTATGATATTGATTATGTTTAATTGATTATTAGAAAGTTTAGCATTAATTAGAAAGCTTAGCATATTATTATCCAAAGCTAAATTGAGTAGGTATATACAATAAAAATATTTAGACATAAATAAATTATTAAATATTTTAAACACTTAAAAATGTAATCTTCTTATCTTATTTGATATAGGTATAATTTTTAGTTGTTCATCCCTCTTTAATCTTTGGTTATATTTTTTTAAGTAAAATACACCGAGTAAGATAACAATAATAATTTTTTGTTCTCATTTTTTTTATATCCAACTTTTGAGTTCTAATACACAAAATTACTTTCAAAGTGTAACAGAGTATTTATTTAAAAACAAGAAATTATATGAATATATAATAGGTGTCATTTCAAATTCTTTTTTATTTTTTTATTTTTTTTAGTTTTCTTCTCAATCTATTTATTTAGGTAGGTGGGATAACAAAATTAAAATGAACATTTAATTTCGAGAATGTTTTGTTTGTTTAAAACCATCACCCTAACCTCTGTCATTTTACCCGATTGTAAATATAGTCAGTTTTTTTTGGAATTAATAAATATAGTCGGTTAAAGTGGTTGAATTATTTGTAAACAAAAGAAAATATAAAAAGTAAAAATAATTGGTGTTAGTTTCAAAATAACAAAATTTAAAGACAGATTAAAATAGAGAGCGAGACAAATTAGTATAGTGAGTTAGTGACGGGCGGAGCTTAAGAACAAGCACTCTCCACCATCCACAAAAATTTGAATGGTTTTCCAGATTCGAACGAAGCTCTCCAGTCCTAGAAAATTCTGATCAGGTTCGCCCATTTAAATCTCTAATTTTTTATCTTTGTTTATTTGAACATCACAAAAAGAATTGGATACCTTTTTTACCAACAGATTGAATCAAATTGTGTGTTGTTTATGCAAAAATCATATGTGAATCTGTACTCATCTTATTTTTCCAACTTTGTTTTGATTTCCCAATTGTTTTTTCTGTCCTTCGGCTTCATATATGTGTATTAGTGGTTACTGGTTAGTGCTGGCAAAAATTAGAGCACTGGAGTTGTCTAATGCGATAATTCAACTACTGTTTTGATTTTATAAAAATTATTTGGTTAATAGGAGTTACCATTCTTGTAGTTTCCAGAAATTTCCGGGAAGATGTGAATTGCCCAAAATTTGTGAGAGCGTTTTGGGGTCAGTGGGATAATCTTATACTTCTAGTATTGGAGAAATGTGTTGTTGTTGTTGTTTGTTTGCTTTTAATCAATTGGAAATAGTAGTATAATTTAATCCTACCGTTCCAAATTAGTTGCTATATAGGGATTTATGCTAATTTTTTTGTAGCAATGGGTAAAGAAATTTGTGGTTGGATATTTTAAACCTTAAATTCACTAAACTAAGGCTAATTCATAAATATATGGGCTAAATGCATTCAAGTAGGATTTGATAATAATTAGGTTAGGTTTTAAGGTTGATAGGCAAAAGTTTACCGTAGAAGGAAATAATACAACTAGTTTGCGATGACCCAAAGGGGAATATCCGAATATGTAGCAACTAACTTTGGATGGAGTTCCCTTATCTCTTCTTTGAGTGATAGTTGAATTGTAATGTTGTTTTAATGTCATCCAAAATTATTAGGTTACATGCTTCATCCTGAACTAACTATTTGTTGACCAAAAGAGAGGAGAGATGTCACTAGGAAAAAGATTCATTTTGTTATAAAGATGGTTATGAGAGGAGACGGGGGGAGGGGGAAGCGATAAAAGGCCTTTAGGTACGAATATGGAATGACTTTGCATTTACTAGGGGATTTTGACTTCTCTTATGATTCATCTTTGAAAATCAACTGGGTGTTTATCTGTACGTGTTTGATATTGGTGAAGCCGTGATTAGCTTGAGATGGAGGCTACATCTGCTATTTTATTACCTTAAACAGAAAGACTGCTCCTGTATTTAAGCAGCATTTAAATTTTACATTCGTCATTTATTCACTAGATCTGTTTGGCCCATCTTAATTGCTCTTTTAGTATCTGTGGCATCACTATATGGTCTATATCATAGTAAAATGTAAAAAAGATGAGGTGATCAACAAGAATATAAGGACTTCATTGACTGGGTACATATTAGCTTTTGGATAAAATAATATTTGAACGAGATGCTTTTTTGAGTGAAAATTTTTGTTAGTCATGCACCTGATGTTGATTGGCAGATTTACTACAGCATCAGATCTGTCATCTCAGATAGTTAGCTAGGTGAAGATTGTTCTTAAGGTAAAAAGCTCTTGCCTTTCTGGCAACCATACTAGACATGTCAGTATGCACATTGACAAATTCAGGAAGCACTGCACTATATGAGTCGACTCTTCTCTTGCGAAAAAATGTGAGAAGATATCAATTACTTAACGGGGCTGAAAGACATTGCCTCTGGAATCATGGTGTAAAGAATCTATTCCTTAGTGGACAGCCTTATATCCTGAAACAAAAAGGTATGAGGGTTGAAGCAGGATGGTTTTTCAAAGGAAGTGGGAGTGATAAGCGCTTGGATGCAAGTATTGAGCATAGTGAGAGTGCGAACGAGGATATATTGATTTTCTTTTTCCAGTTGGATTTGGCTACCCGAGTCCAGGTTGATCTCATATTCTTGTGTTCACTTTTGTGCCGAACGTTCTAGCATCTTTAATGATCAGATTACTGTGCTCAGTATTGTATTGTACGTTTGGCCTATGGATGTTCCAGTTTTCTTGAGTATCTGTTGTGCAGAAAATAAATGCTCTTCAAGAGTGATTGTTAATAACTAGATCTTTGACATGTGTTCTAATGTATAATTTCTTGAAACTAGAAATCTGCAATATATGTGTAGTTTTTAAAATGAAATAATAGCATAAAGTTCTTTCCAAAGGTACCTATTCTTTTTGACAGGTGAATAAACCTCATCAAGAAAACTCTAATAACCAAATAATGGACTTGAGAAGTTGATATGCAATAAAAGTATGGGATACCTGAAAATATTCTTAAAAGGTCGACTAATCATCTCAATCAAATTCAGTTAACATTTACTCTAAACTGGATGTTAAGTAAGCATAGTTCAGTGCTGTTGAATTTCCTGTTTTTCTTTAAGTGAAATCTATCAAGCAGTTGCAATTGCCTAACAGTAATGACCCTAGCTCAGAATCTGTTCTCGTTGTTAAATATGTTGGTTCTTTTGGCATTACCTCTTGAAAATTAAATTTCATTGACATGTACTGTTCTGTTAGAAAAAGCATTTCCTTCTTTATCTCCCCTCTTCTAACTTGCATCTTGAATTTCGTTTTTAGTATGCTTTGAACTTGGAGCAGTATGATATTGCTCAGCAGCTGAGAAGCAGATTAGATGAGGTACGGCTCTTCAATTCCTACTGCGTATTATCTATGGTCCATATTTTATCGGCATTGTTGTGCAGATCAAAGTACAGTTCTATTTTTTCTCAGTTGCAGTTCTATATGCATTTTACTTTAACAATCGATTTTTTGTTTTGAAAATGGATGCAGTGGCAAAAGAGAAAATATGAATAAAACTTGAAATATATATATATATATATATATATATATATATATATATATATATATATATATATATATATATATATATATATATATATATATATAGGAAGAAGTTCCAGTGAGAACCATCATAACCGTGAGAACCAATTTGCTTTACAAAAAAGTGTTACTTTTTACTAAAAATGTGTTACTTTTAGGCAAAAAGGTGTGATTATTTTTTTGTTCAAAAGTAACACATTCTCTGTAAAAAGGTAACACATTTTTATCAGGGAGTTTGGTTCTCACGGTTCTCATATAAGCTTGGTTCTCACTGGAACTTGACCATATATATATATATATATATATATATATATATATATATATATATATAAGAGGCTCATGCCCTAAGAAATAGAATTTTTTACTTCTGCAAGCACCACTAAGCCTTGAGCTTACGTTTCTTCTCTGATAAAGATGTTTTTGAAACTTTCCACAGTAGTAAATCAGTACTTTTTTTTTGAAAGAAACCTGGAAAACGGGTGTAAAAATATGAAGTCACCCACTTCGCGCAATTTCCACCTAGTAATTCAGTACTTTGTACTTTGTATTCCTGTAGGTTGAAGAAGAGGTCATCAGGCAACATAATTCAAAGAAGGGTTCGACCTCAAAAGTTGACGCTCAGGATCAAGGCATCCGTCTACTAAGATTACGGTTAGTTTATTATTTCTTTACAAGTACTGTTTGACTATCTTTGCTTATCTATCTCCAATTTATCTGTCTCCTGCAGTGCTGAACTGCAAAACGCAATTGACACTGAGAATTATGCTGTAGCTGCTGAATTACGTGATGAAATTTCTAAAATAGAGGCTGAGTCTCTTGCTGCATCAGCAAAAGCTTTGGCATATGAGAATGTTCAATATGCATTCCGTTTGGGGCAGAAAGTGAGACATAAGATATTTGGTAAGCCAAACGAAGTTATTTTGTCGCTTTGGTCTTGTTTCTTTTAGAAGATGTGCATCTGTGCCTAATCTGGGATTTCTTGTGTTCTAGTTCAAAGATACAACTTACTTTGTTGCTATCTTGTAGCTTAAGTATTTGTTCTTGTCTTTAAGTTCTCTTTTTCAGGTTATGGACAAGATCTGATTCGGAGACCTTCACATAGTTTTTATTTATATCTTAGTGTAACAGACAGAGACCTCATTAATCCATATATTAAAATTGTATTTGCTTCGGCTATTTGGGAACTGGGAATTGAGTACCCGGGTAGCTGAAAGTTATATGCTTTTGATTGACTGGCAAGCTGTTAGCTATAAACCAGTTTATTGTGAATCCTGTTTTGCTAATTTCATTGCCAATAGTGAGCCGGAACATGTACATATTTTGGGTTTAGAGTAATTTTGATGAGCCTACGTAGAAAATTGTGAATTTCTACAGCCATGCGGGTAGAGTACTTGAACTAGATGCATTTTTAAGGGAGATTTTTGAGAGTTGAAAACGATGAGTTGTTTCCTTGTGGACTCTTATTTCTTCCTGTCTTACAGACTTTATCAGTGATGAGCCGTATGTTTTGGTTTTCAAAATGGCACAGGATATATGTGCTTGTTCTCTAACTTTGAGCTGTATGCCTTAAGTTTTTTGTACCCTTTAGTCATTCAACTAATCTACTCAAGTGCCATAAAAGATAGATTTTGACTTTTGAGTAGACAGTTGGTCTTCCGGTCATTAGAGGTAGCATGAGCGCTACGCTGACTCCTCAAATTTACTAAAAATTGTAGTTTCTCACTCTTTTATCTTGGCTTCCAAGTGGTTAGCCTCTGAGGATCTTAGTGATATTCTTGTTAAGCTATCATAGGAACTCCAAGTTTTTTGGAAAGCTCCTAAGGGAGGAGTCTAGGCCCTAGGGTACGTAATCAGAACAACTCATCCTATTTTGGCCTGAAGGCTGAAGTATACTCTCTCCATCTCGATCAATTTGCTACATTTATTATTTTTGTTTGTTCCAATTAATTTGCCACATTTCTGTATTTGGAGTCTCCATCACTCTTTGATTCTCATCCATATTTGTTTTCTCTTTCAATATCATCCACACAATTCAACTTTTTGCTTTATTTTTTCCACACTTGCACACTTTTCGTAAAAAAATACGTTTGCTACAATGTAGCAAATTCATTGGCAGTTTGGGATTGAGGAGTATATGCTCCAAATTAGGGAACTGTTAGTTGTTAAATCATAGTTTTTCCATGACCTATTCATGTTACTTAAAATATTGGGTACAATGCAGGGTACCGGGGTGTAATTTGTGGCATGGATCCAGTGTGTTGTGAATCAAAAGCGTGGATGGAGACTGCAAATGTCGCAAATTTGTCCAATGGTTCTAATCAACCTTTCTACCAGGTCAAAAGTTTGTTATTATCCCCTTTCTCCCCCTTGTTTTTCTTGTTTCCTTTAAAGTTTAAATGAATTTCTGTTCCTGGTGCAAATTATACTTCCATATACCCTCCTTTGTATGAAAAAAGAACATCTACAGCCTTCATCCCAAATTGATTGATACGTAAGGATTTTGATTATTTTTTTTTAGTTTAAGGGTTAAAATGAGCGTTGGATGGTGTCAGTGCATTGAACTTGTTTTTTAAAAGAAATGAATTGTGTGAATGCCCCTAAAATAGGGTTGGTGAGACCGATGGAGTAAATGAGGTTAGATTTATTACGTTTGGTTGCAACATGCAAGTAAAATAAGACAACCCAAAAAGGAAAATGCAACAACTAAAGTGAGACAGTGGAAGTATATATTTTCAATCACGAATTTGGATACCAGGAAAAGTAGTTTCTTTATTTTTGTTAGCAGCTTTCAAATTGAGCATGATTTGTACAAACTGACTGATTTTGATGTTATTAAACAACCAATATCATTATCAATGCCATACAAAATGTTAAGTAATTCTAAATTCTCAATGATTGGATGTGATAAAGGTTCAAATCTTCTCCACATTTAAAGTATAGAATTTGAAAGGTATATGCTCCCTCCATCCCTATGCTTTTGCATTACTTTCTATCTTAGTTTATCCCACTTTGCTCACTTTCTGTTATGGATTGAGTTAGCCATTGATTTAATGATCAGTAACGAGGCAGATTCTGTTGATATTGATTGTATAGCAAATTGTAGATAAATGCGTGATTAGAAGAATCTGTATGAATGTGGATGAATGAATGAATGTGTATGGAACTTGTGTAGATTGTACAATAATTTTACTCAAAATTGATTACAATACAATGATAGTACAATCTTTCGAGAGGCTTGTTGCTCTCCAATGAGTCATGAAACTTGGTCCAATCCTATTACAAATGAATGTCTTTTTCTCTTACCCTCGCCCCTCTATTTATTCTATTTACCTCTAGATCTCATTCCTCCAACTAACTGATTACTATTTATACCACTTAACATCACCGTTAACTCTCTTTATGCGTTCCCTTTCATTACATTTCCATTTGTCTAACCAATCAACCCCTTAGTATGCTTTTATTAATAAAAATATATGAATATGTCTAGATTCATAAAAGAACATGAAAAGGTTCGAATTATTATATGTATGTTAAAAGGCTAGAGATTGTGACTCTTCGATGGTCATCATTATTAGTATGCCTCTTCCTACCCTTCTATAAAGAGATCTTGTGTTCAACATTTTATATACAACAAATACGATCTTTCTATTACTTTAAATCTTCTCCTCTTACAAACTCTAGTCATTACTCTTGGTTGGTTCATCTTAACTATCTCATAATCGCTCACAGTACTGCATAACAGGTCTTGGTGGATGTTCATGAAGATCCGGAGCTTCTTGTGGCATATGGTACGATATATATATAGCCCTCCTTTATTTTCTAGTCCTCTCTTTCTCCTCCTTTTTGAACATATCAATCGTCTTCCTAACTAACTTTTTGGTTCCAGTTCCAGAGGAAAATCTTGTAGCACCAGAAAAGCCAGACTTGGTCGGTAACCATTCAAGTCAAAAGTAGAAATTACGCGGACTATGTATAATCTCCGATTAAATCTAACGGAACCTCAATGTTGTCTCCTGCAGGGAAGATTTGATCATCCTTATGCGTCCTTTCTATTTTATGGAGTTGATTCAGCTGGAAATTTCATCCCGATCAAGCAGCTTCGTGAAAAGTACAATCAGCCGAGATTTGAAGTGCCTTCCGATCCTGAAGATGAAGATGACAGAGAAGGGGCTTAATGATATTAGATCCTATTTTGATTTGTGGTTAATTACAGATTAAGTGTACAAATTGCCTTGAATATATATTCAACTGTCCTATGTTTCCAGATGTTATATATTCCTTGTAAATCTGTTAGTGTTGATGTTATATACTCCATCCGGACCAATTTAGTTGTCCCATTTGCTTGGACACGGTTATTAAGGGTGCTGTGGGGTTCATTAAAAAAGGTGGTAGTTGGGGTATTTTAATTGATTAAATTAATTGTAAAGGTGGTAGTTATAGTATTATAAGTAGTAAAAGTGGGGGTATATTGGTCTTTACTTGTATGAACATGGGGTATTTATGTAAAAAAAGATTGACAAAAAAGAAAATGAGACAATTAATATGAATTTGACAAATAAGTAAATAGGACAACTAAATTGGTTCGGAGAAAATTTAAAATTATCACCATTTTTTTGAAACTTAAATGTTCTTGTTGATTAGATTCTATGTGTTTTCAATCTTAAATATGGGTGAAATTAAAATTATTACCATTTTTTTCTCAAAGTATGTTAATAATATATCGACCAAAATTTCTAATTTAACGTTTACTAAGTTTATAATTTTAAGTAATGTATATTATTATTATAATTTTTATTCTTATCTGTAAAATGTATAATTGATTTGAATGATTTGCCTAATTGGGGTTGAAAAATAAAATAATTTCAACTTTGGTGTTCTTTAAAAATTAATTCCCAAAATGGTGTTCATATAGTAAAATAGTTTTACTAAGCTACATTTTTTTAGTTTGGTAATTCCAAACCTACAAGAGGATAAAATTGTTTTGTCAAGCAAATATACGTGTTAAACAAATTCAAAAAATCCCACAAGTCTTACAGAGTAAAATATCCCAAAAAAAATACTTCAACATACAATCAAAAATCTCAATCAATTCCAAAAATTAAAATCAATAAAGATGTTTGTCGAAGATGGTACGGTGTATCCTTGTGATATGTTGTTAGCATCATCCTTGTGATTTATCATTGGAAAAATCAAGTGAGTTTTTAATGTAAAAAATAATACATTGAATATTGTAATACTTTAACATTACACATACCTTGAAGAACATGTTTTCTTATTATGACCTTTTTTATGACAAATGCTACAAGTGACCTTCTCTCGTATCGAGTTATCCATCTCGTTTCGTAAACGTTGGGATTTGGGTCGTCCTTTGGTTCGTTTGAGACTAACATCAGCAATTACTTTTGGTTCCATAAAATAAGTTTAGTCTTGGTTTAGTTTTGCTTGGGAGAGAATTAATAGGTTTGGAACTTCGCAAACCACAATCAAATAAATTAAGTTAATTTTTTTCTTAATGAACACTAGTTTGGGAAATAAATTTTGATGAGCACCATTTTGAGAATTTTTTTATTTTCCAGCACTACTTATGCAATTCATTCAATTGATTTTGACATTATTAAATTTTTACACTAATTTTTTTAAGACTTTTTGACAACATTCAACAAATGAGTTTGTTTAGAGTTAACTTCATCAATTCATTTTAGGGGTGAAAACTATATTTATCCACTTAGATATTTGTACATAAAAATATCTTTATCTTAAATGAAAATCCTTTTTTAGGATTGAAAGTCACATTAAAAAAATCTTTTTATTGCGATGTCCCTCCTTTTAAGTTTTTTGCTATTCGTGTTGATCTCTTAATATATATATCTAACATAAACTCTTTTAGCTTGTTTAATTAATTAATTATTTGATCTCGTTGTACCTAAAAATAATAATATCAATGATATGAAAATTTGTGTTAAATAATCAAAAAAATATATAATTTCGTTTTAATAAAAAAAAGGGCTAGTTACTTAAAGTGCAGCTTTTATTTAATCTTTTTATATGGGAGTATTTTAATGAAGCAAAATTAATCAATTGATATTTTTTAGATTTGTGTACGTTATACTTACTTTAATTCAAAATAAAATTAATTGACTAACATTCTAGATTTTTATGTGTGCTTATGTTAGTTAAAACGAAACTAATCATTATATTTTAGCTTTTCTTTATGTTTGCATTACGATAAGTTGTTTAATTGCGGAAATTCATATGAACTATATATTACATGTACTTTAAACAAATTTTAAGTTTGTGAGATTTAGAAAAATATAAATGACTTAAACAAAAAAACAAATATATTGTTTTATAAAAACGAAGCTAATCATTATATATTGTTTTATAAAAAAAACAAATATATTCTAAAACTGAGGAACTCCTTTTAGGCGTGCTCTCTCTTGTGGATATGAGTTGCCGTCGTTCTTTCGATGAAAAAAGTTGAAAATTGTATGGAAGAAGTTAACAACACAATAATGAAAAATTGACGAATTACGATAAAAAAGAAATGATCTTTCCCAAGCAGTCGGTGAGCATTGTCCAAATAAAAATGGAGTCGGTGGACCAAAAGCAAGATTTTATTAGTTAGGAGAAATAAAATCCTCAATTTCACGCATTCTTTTTCACTGTGTTGTTGGATTCCATCATTGTATCTCAGAATCTCAAATCCAGTTCTACTCACTATGCTTTCATCTATCAATACTACCAATTTCCTGCTCTTACTCTTCGTCACCATTGTCTTATCAAATCTCCAAGTTAGATCTGATGGTAATTCTTTCCGATCTTTTTGTGTTCTTTATTTCTTTAGTTTTGTTAATGTTTGATCATATTTATAATTATATATTGCGTGTTCTTTCACAGTTGCTTTTGTTTCAGATCTAAATTTAGTTCCGATATTATCTGGTTTAGTATAGTACTACTGCTACCTGAATTTGAATCTAATTTGTAGTATTACTATGATTTCTGGATGGAGAAATTATTCATTGTATTATTTTGGATTGATATTTGGATTTGGAAATGAGAATTCATTAGTTGTGAAAATCTAACCTTGTTGGAGAAATCTGCATTGTTTTAGATTTTGTGAGGTGTATGTATGGATCTATAGGTAGTCGACATTGCTATATTGATTACTTTAAAATGAGATTTGTGTTGAAGTCCTGAATTAGATGACATTACTGTAATCTCTTGTTAAGTAGATCAAAAGCTGTTTGTAAAATTACTTGTAGTTCTGAATCAGTCTTGCTCAAGAATTTGCAATTACTTAATTTGATGATATGTTCTTGTCTGAAATAGAGTCGTTTTAATCGTTTGGTACGTAGATCAAGCTGTCATATATTAATTTTAACACTACACAACTACATAATGTTATCCAAACACAATTTTTAGTTTATGAGAGTTTGTGAAAATAATCATTCTTGGTAGGTAGCGTATGAAATGCTTAGCATATTAGAAAATCCTATTTGAGGGTGAGAGCTCCATGGGAAATTGGAAACGACATAACACATTGTATGAAAGCTAAAACTAAAACTAAAACTAAAATTTCCAGACCGGACCAAACCGTTCTACAACG
Organism: Amaranthus cruentus; assembly: GCA_019425755.1. Taxonomy (NCBI): domain Eukaryota; kingdom Viridiplantae; phylum Streptophyta; class Magnoliopsida; order Caryophyllales; family Amaranthaceae; genus Amaranthus; species Amaranthus cruentus. The sequence goes on along the minus strand of CM033463.1, from coordinate 5,139,089 downwards.
GTTTGGTCTGGTCTGGTTTAAGGTTTTTATTTTTAGATTTTTTTCCAAATTAATATGTTCTATGAAAATATTTCGCACTTACAAACACTAAATAAACATAATATGTAATTAGTTGATTGCATCAACATTAATCAAGTATATATTACTATATAAAAATAATAACATCTCAAAATATCTAAGTAGAAACCCGTTTTTTATAAAAAAAATTATGGTTTTTGGTCAAAGTACGGTTTACGGTTTACGGTTTGGTTTGGTCTGAAAAATTTAAAACCGGGACCAGACCGTAAACCATGATTTTTTTTGAAAAAAAACCAGACCAGGCCAAATACTCAAATTACGGTTTGGTTTACGGTTTAGACCAAACTTTGTTCAACCATAGCATTGTTATTGGAGGCTTGGAGCAACCAAGACTAGCTCCTGTACCATTTTCTGAATGAGCAAGTAGTTATTGTATTGCTCAACTACATACATAATTTGCATTCATCAACCCAATATCCCACTCGAACACAGGGTTTGGGTCAAGGAAGGTGACGGACAATCCATAACCGTACGTTCTTGAAAGATAGGGCTGCATTCTTAGAACTAAGTCTAGTTTTTTGGACTCTTGTGGATGCTTCACATCAGCTAATGATCTACATTACCTCAGATGAAGACGATCTTCTTCAAGGCATCAATAAGTACAGGGCATCTCAGAACTTGACAACCCTCACCAAGAATGAAAACGCAGCATGTCTGGCTGAAGAAATAGCTGAACAATACAAGAACCAACCCTGTACAAACAGCACAGGGGCCAACACTGTACCAGGCACCGAGAATCAATTTCCTAACTACCCGGAACTTTTAGCTCATTGCAACTTAAACATCAGCAACACTAGAGATGGCATGATAATGCCTGCTTGCGTCCCAAACTTGGAGCCAGGCCTTGTGCTTACCAATTTTACAAAATCTCAGTATTCAGGTAGTCTAAATGAGTCCACTTATACAGGAGCTGGTATTGGCTCTGACGGGAACTGGATTGTTGTAGTTCTTACCACTAATTCTTCAACGGGCAGCTACGAAACACACAAGGGTTCCGGTTTCGTTTCTAGACCTAGTCATCTTTACTATTTGATTGCATTCTTGATGGGATGTCTATTTTTGTTATAAGCTTTGGGTGGTCTTGTATTTCAATTGTATCATTCATTTTGTATGTCCTTGCTAGATGGTAACAGTATGAGAGTTTAAATTGTCAAATTAAATATGTGCATGGAGACAATTGATTTCTTTTACCTAACATTTCCTCCATATTATTGTTGAGGATTTCACATTTTACCTTATGCTATTTAGGTGTAACAAGAGATTACATATTTTAAACTTGAGAAGAGACATATCTTCATGAGCCAGACAAGACAAACTTTTGGACTTCCATTATTCAGTTTTTATATATCCATAGTTTTTGCCATTTCACATATTGTTCTTGATATCCTATATTTTTTTAGATAAGCAAAAGTCATCTCTTTTTTGTAAGTTCTCAGTTCACTTCTTCATTGTTGGAAGAAAGGAGTAAAAGATAAAGACACTAATTAGGTATTTAACGTGAAATTATTACTACGCTTACTTTTTATCTGACACAACTAATTACCAAAATGATCAAAAATGTTCTTGGCTAGTTACCCAACAGTTGAGATCATTCAAAATCAATTGAAAGTAATTAAAAAGAAGTTTAAATAAAAGGTTGAATACTCTTGACTAATTTTTTTAATTAATATTTTGACCAACTTTTTTAGTTAATTGAAAGTTGTAATTGTAACTGTTGTTAGAAAACCATTCAAACATTTAACATCTTCACATCATCCAGACAATTTTAGATTTTGTTTTATAATTATATAATTAGAACAAAAATTTGTGAAACAATAATGCAAAATGCATCAAAAATGGAACACCAAGTTTTACTCCTACAAGTCTACAACAGAATAAACTACTCCTGCACATTAGGTAAACCTGCGTATCATATTACAAGTTTACAACTAAAAAGAAACAGCAAAATAACCATTTTATTAGAGAAATTCTACATAGTAAGCATCAGGTTAAAGGAAACTAACTGCCGTAACTATATGGGCTAAAAAACGTTTGAATGTCCGTTAAAGGGTGAAATTACCATATTGCTCTTGTTTAATTCTCCATCATCATCTTCTTCCTTCTTCTTCCTTTATTTTTCTTCTCTTTCAAAACCTTAACTCCTTGCATAAAATGTGGGAATCTGATTTTAGAAAGAATAGAAGCAGAGACATAGAAATTATCAATAATCACAAGCACCGTCCAAATTTTTCAAGATTCCCTACTAATCGGAGTACCATTTTATTCCCCATTCCCCTTTTCCTCATCCTTAAAGAATCTTCAAAAATCAAAACTCCCCATAAAAATTTCAGATATTTTCTATCTTTGGCTTTGCCTTAAATCATCATTTTCTTATTTTCTGCATCTGTTCAATTATTGGGTTTCTTCTTTGAAGAAATACAAATAAGAAAAACAAGGTTAGTTTCCCTCTTTAACGAAATACAATTATTGGGTTTCTTCTTTGAAGAAATACAAAGAAGAAGATAAAGAAGAAGAATTAAACAAGGGCAATATGGTAATTTCACTCTTTAACGGCCATTCAAACGTTTTTTAGCCCATATAGTTACGGCAGTTAGTTTCTTTTAACCTGGTGCTTACCATGTAGAAACGAAAACAAGATTAGTTAATACAGGCGTTTCCCTTAACCTGGTGCTTACCAGGTAGAATTTCCCTTTTTATTATAACTCAAATAACAAAATACATTTATTACAGGTACAAAAAGCAGTAAAAGACATTTCACAGGACCAAAAAAAGAATGTGTACCAAGTTTTGTATACATTTCCTTCCTATAGATTGTGACCTTAGAATACAAACAAATCACATACAGAAATACAATTTTATTGATAAGAACATCCAGACACACTTGTATTACAGCAGTTAACAAAGAATTTATACCAACCTCAATGAATTTAAGACTTGTAGGATACTCTCTAGCTTATGAGCCCGCAATATCTTGTCGCATTTCGACTGATTTTTCTGAGCTTGGCGGGCTAAGGCAGTCTTCTTTATTTACACGATAGTTCCACCGCACTAAAGATGTCGTGATCGCATAGAACTATGCACTTTTCAATCTTGCATTAGTTGTGGAGAAGTATCTTTTAAGAGCAAGCATTATGACCCAAGTAGTCTTTGTAATCTTCTCCTTTATCATCAGTAGCAAAGCAGAGCTTAAAACAGTCTTTATAATTTGTGCCTGCAAACCCTTGAAGTATCCCAATATTCCTTCATTTTTCCAGATGTTAAAGAATACTTTCGACAGAGTTTTACGAGCTTTCTTCTGTGCTTCTGTGAGATTTTCTTCCTCAGTCTCCGCTGCCTGAATCACGACTTTACACCTGTGCAAAATTTCATCCACTTGTTTTAAAATTTAAAATGGCAATTGATGAGTGTATTACTTAGACTCTATTAGTTAGACCACATGTACTTGAGTTGCCTGTTCAGACCTTCACACTTACAGGAGTGTGTGGTGCTTGGACACTTCACTTTCGACAATAATCATGGAGCCATTAACAAGTCGAGTCCTCACCTCAAGACAAGTACCCGAGTCCAAGGAACACAAAACAAGATCCTACAATTATGCCACAGGTGGACACACTGCACAAGTGTAACTTCCTATGGCGACGTATTTAGGATCATTAGCCACCGAGATTACAGTTTTGTTGTGTTTCCACCCTTAGCATAAGTGCTAGTTCGTGATAAAATGGGTAAATTTTCTTTTTGAAAAGGGAATTGTTCATCTCAAGAAAAAGAAAAGGGAGACTATTATTGCATGTATTATGGAGCAACCAAGATGAGAAAAGAAACAAAGGAATAACTAACTACCTAATAGCTGGATACGTCAAACATGTAGCAATAGTCTTGGAAAGAGCTCCCAATAAAAATGCAGTGGAAGCAGACAGGGCTTGCGGAGACGAGTCCAACTTTTTGCTATTTGTTTTAAGGAGTCTGTTCTTGAGTTGATCAAAAACTGTGTACTAAGCAGCACAAAAGGAAGTTAGCTTTATTCGCATTTAGCAGGCCTAAACATCTATTAGATGACAATTATCAGACCAGAAGTTGTAAACACATACCTGGATAGATGGATTTGCAGTCAAAAGAAGAGAAATGCCAAGGCCATCAAAGGCGTTACTCCACTTGCCTTCAGTGAGGGTCTTCCAGAGCCCTTTTGACTTTCCAAACTCACTCGTTTGCATCTTGGATGATGCTGTATCCAAAGGCTATAAACTCAAAGCACACATGAGGCGATAAGTCAAAGGTGCCGTATGATTTATCAAATAAAAAAGAGGAAAAAAGCAAGCAGTTTCTTTTGACTTGGAGTAGTGTATTTTTGCAACTTTTACTTAATTGTAACAAGTTAAGTCATTCATCTTCTTAATACATAAATAATCTGGCCAAGTTTTAGTGATACCAAGATCATTAGAGAAGAAAACATTCATCTATTCACCAGATAAAAAGACACAAAGATGTCGATTTTGAAAGACATCTTTGAAAGTTGGGACTATTCAAAGTTAAAAAGTTCAGACTGTTTAAAGAAGAAAATGGTTTTGAGGGTTCTTATCGAGTTTTTTCCTACATTACTTCTCTTTAAAACAGCCCCTTTATACGTTCCCTGTTTTCCATTACTTTCCATGTGATTTCACATACAATTTCCATTTCAAACTCAATATTTAATATATATGGATGTCCATATTTAGAAGGTTCGGAGTTCTGAACGAAGATCAGATTTGCAGCATAGTACTAACACCAGATAAGAATGTACAAGAAAAAAAGCAGCAGCGTTTTAATGTCCTCCCCCCCACCCATCCCTCCCAAAAAAACCATTTAAATAACTGTATACAGAACTCAAGAAGGAACATACAACATGAAAAAAAGATTAAATTCATCAAATATCAACATTTAGGTAGATTACAAAATTGAAATATGAGTAACTAACTTGTGTAATGATGACAGTGCAAGCCCCTGCGGCAGCAGCAACAATCAAGTTTGACGTCGTGCCCATTGACTTAAAGTTATTTCTCTTCAGGTATAGCCGCTTTAAAAAGCTATACCCATAAAAATAAACAAATTGTTGTATGATAGATTGCAAGTTCTTTGTACCCAAACCCTGATATAATGAAAGAACCTGACCATTTCGGATGGCTTCCCATAAAACATCTGAAAGGTTTCTGTTGATACAACAGAGTACATAAGCATTTTCAGAAACCAATGAAAATAAGCAAAGGAGATTTGGCACCAGCGTATGTACATAGTGTCGGACCCAAGAATAATGTTAGTCATATCACAAAACATACTACTCTAAATATAAAAAAATCCAATACAAATATATGTATACAAAATTATCATATATTAAACTTTTTCCGATACCCAATGCCCTCACATGCAGGCACTGAAGGGCACTTGGGTCCCCCATGTATACTGACATATAAACACACACATACATACGTACATACATACATGCATACATATATGCACATGCGCGCGCGCGCGCACACACACACACATATATATATATATATATATGTATGTACATATTTATAATGTAGTTTAATGCAATGAGAATCGAATAACGTTAAGGCCCATAATGTACACAGACTATCTGCAATATTAGATAGACAAGGACTGGCACCTTGATCAAAGTAAAATGAAGCTGTCAGCATCTAATGGTTTATGACATTGAATTAAAGAGAGCCAAAAAATTCAATCATAGATAGTTAAACAGCTCAAGCTCTCATGAGCATTTTCTAGAGATACGCAAGCATAGTCACTTATTTTCCTCTATTTCTATCTTATTTAGCTCCTCTCTGTTCCTTAAATCCCTTCACCTGTCTCACATGCGCCTCCTTGGCAGTCAAATATGTGTATGTCTAACACTTCTATTGGCACAATTCATACTGTCTCACAAAGCAATCCCTTATATCAATAATTGAAACTTGAAAGTTACAAAAAGCAACTGAAATTTGAATAACAAGGTTAGAAGGTTGCAGGAATTAAGAGGTACAGAATTTTCAACATCTAAAAAGATTATGATAAGCACAATATACAACTAAATATGACGAATGGTTTATTGTACTAAATGAATGGAAGAATAACATAAACTAAACAAAAGAAAAGGATGTAAGTTACAGTTTATCTATGTTCCATGGACTCTTCATTTCACCTCAAGTAGGAGTGTAAAACCCACACTTTTGACACTTCAAACAAACGTGGAATTCTTTTCACAAAGGCAAGTTAGAGACTCAAACACACTTGTGTCTCACATAAATACCAAAGTCCTAGAAGCATTACATGTATTAAAAACAGTTGATGCGATGACTGATCATTTCTGGCATTGTGATGACAAATCAAGAAATAAGAATGTCATATGCATATGATGTCCATATATAATTTCCCCCATAAACAGTTCTAACACCATCAACTACAATTAAATCTTGATTGCTACAGACTTATCTCAATTCTCACACTAAAAAGCAACATACTTGATAGTAACTCCACAAAAATAAAAAGTTGATCTTAATTCACAGCATCAAAACCAAAAGGGATTTTCTAGAACAAAACCAATGTAAGACAATCCAAATTCCTTAAACAGCATAATAGAATGTTAATCGAAGGTTCTCAAATACTAAATGAAATTAGTTTAAATTTTCTTTAGTTTAATTACTTGATTCAAAACCCTAGAATTTTAAAAATGAAAAAGAAAAAATCAGAACCAAAAAGATAATTGTAATTTTTTTTAATAAATCAATCTTTTCAGCCACAAAAGGGTCCTTTTCTAGCATTAGACCGTGATTTATTATAATTATAATGAAGAAAGAAAGACTAGATATTGATCACTAATCTCAAATCTTCAGCTACGCAGTAAGTAACTGATCTACTTTAATGCAACCAAAATCATATTCATAGCCTCATAGGTGGTCAAAAAAACTGAAATAGTTGATGCATGATCTTCTTCCTCCTTTAATCAAATTCAAATAAAAGAAAAGAAACCAAATCAAACCAAACCAAAAACAAAACATATATAATCATGATAAATTAAGATCAAACCAACAAGATGACAAAAACAACCGCATAATAAAGAAAAAGGTAATTTGAAAGGAAGTAAAAGAAACCTGTATCTTTGTTGATGATGAGAACGAGCTTCGGCTTGATACTTGGTTTTACAAGTGTCTAAAGGGTACAATACGGTGGTGCTAACTAGAGCACCAATGGCTCCAGATGTTGCCTCTGTTAATGATTCAAAATCTAAAGCCATGCTTAATTTTGTAAAATTACAATAAATGAACCCTAATTTTGATTTTGAAAACTAATAATTCAACATCAAGGAAGAAAATTCCCGAAATAAGTGGGAAAATTGGGGAAAAGGCGATGTGATTTGAGATTTGGGTGGGGTGGAAAATTGGGAAGATATCAATGAATTGGACTCCTACTCCTTAAGTATGTATTTATGGCCTGTGTGGGGTTAAAGGTGTAAAAAAATAGTACTTGACTATAGACTAAATGTGGGACCCACCCTCCTTTTTGTGCAATTATTTTGATTTTTGGGTATTTAAACTCTTTGTTTAGATTGAGTTTTGAGTTGGTCAAACAGGAAAAAAAAAGGCATTATTATTTGTCGCCACCTTTTTAATTAAATCGCCACCCCTAATTTAAAAAAAAAGAAAAATTAATTAAAAAAAACATAAATAAAAATTGAATATATAAATAAATAAAAAATAAATAAATAAAAATTGAATATATAAATAAGTCAGGAAAAAATTAATAATTTCAAAACCAGAAAAGAGTGTAACATCTCTAAAAATCTCTAAAAAAGCGTTCCAAAGCGAAAACAAGCTCAATTAATCAATAATGGCAACCAAAACGAACAAGATTACGATTGGTAAAGTAAATTAATTCATAATATATTATTTATTTAAAAAAAGTTTATGTTAATATTATTTAATTTATTTATAATATGTTTATGTTAATATTATTTAATTTATTTATAATATGTTAATATTATTAATTATGTTGATGTTAATTTATTTAAAATATTTAACATATAATTTATGTTTATGTTGATGTTAATTTATTTAAAATATTTAACATATAATTATGTTTATGTTTCGATTATATTTATTTAATTTATTTAAAATATTTATTGTTTTATGATTAATTAATAATTTAATTTATTTTAAAAATAAGTATTGAACTTTATTAAGTTTTGATGTTGAATATGTGTAGATTATATATATATATATTTTTTTATATTTGCAGGATAATGAAAACTTAGGTGATAATGTAGATTATTCCAAATTTGTTACGATAGAGAATTTGATCTATAATAAGCATTCAAATGGCGAGAAGATTACAAATGGTTTCCCCTGTTTATAAACATAAGGAAGAGCATAAGGAAAAGTTTGATACGCTGGCTGCAGATATGGTAAATATAGGTGATTAACCTAGATAATCCGTAGACCGACAATGCAGTATGCGCCCTGTAAATTTAGATCTAAACCAAAGTGAATCCTAGAAAAGACCTGACGATAAGAGGTGTGTCCGTGGAAAAGGGGTATAACCACCCGTTTGTTCGAGTAGGGGAAAAACAAATAGGCTCGAATGTAGATATTAGGCAACATATAAGGAATCTCAGCCCAATCGGCATGCAAACGCTATAATATCGCGATTAGGGAGAACTTTCCCGATTATTTTCCTAGCATGAGTCAAATCTATAACATTTGGACAAGATTAAGGAAGAGGATGGTGGACTCCTCTTCAAGATTGTTCCAGATTGGGCCCGGAAGAATTATATGATGGAGATTTGGATACAAGGCTTTTGACGGCTATTGATCATAACCCTATATCTATCCGATGATACGCATAGCCTAGTGTTTGATGATCAACGGCAAGATTAATACAGGCAAAGTGGCCCCTTTGGGGCAATAGAAATACGCAACCAACACAACTTTTTGGTGATTCCGCCTTCGGATTTATCTGTGTTTATTCCTTGGGGAGAGGTATGGGATATATACGGTACATTCGGATGCTCAATGTTACGCACAAGAGACAGGGTTTGTCCAGCCTATTCGTCGATTCACCGTAAAATGAATCATGTTTATCTTTTATTGTATACAGTATATGTTTATTGTTTTAATATGATTTTTGTTTAATGTGGATGTACGCCATTTACTTTGTATGGATATGAAATGACGGGAGAATATGGTAGACAAACTTTAGGGTGGTAAGAAAAAACCATCGGCTCTTTAGAAAGGAAAATGGAACCAACTGCCAATGCCTAACGCCAAGAGTTTGGAAAGCGTGGAAGATTTGCCGTGGTAAAAGGAATAAAGGGTGGTGGTATTTATCGGGACATGGATTCCTCATAAGGAAAAAATTTGGGCCTGGACGCATACTGATGCATTTTGGCAACCTCCACAAGTAGAGTTGGAAAGCCAAAGATCATCATTCAAGTGATATTGGTAGGGCAAATGTCCATTCGTATACATTGTCAAAAAGGCACACGCATTGGATGACTAATCGAAGCCTAAAATAAGCGCTGTGAATCCATGAGTTCACGTCTGGGACTTCTGGGACTTCACATTTGAACCGCTAAAAAAGGGTTTCCGCAGATGCCTTACGCATTCCAATGGAATGGAACCTATGCTGATTGGGGGATTATGTTTGATAAATGCTGTGTTCTTCAAGATACCCTGGTATTCCCCGCAGCATGTTCTATGTTTTAATCAGAGTAAATCGGTGTAATTCACCCAGCTTTACTTACACATCTTTGAGAACTTAAGCACGCAGAGGTCAAACGCAGGCTAACGAAGTTCGAGGATGCAAACGCCAGCACGCAAAAGAGTACTTTGGCGGGCAGTTGTAAATGCCGATCCCACCGTGATTGACATACATGTCCCCGGTAATTTAAGATGAACTAATCCGGATGGTACGTAATATCCGAGCCACAGGAAGCTCCACGGGAGGAAGGGTGAAATCCGCCATGAACCCTTAGGAGAAACAAAAGCGCATTCGGAGACGCAGATCATCCCGGGCGCGTAGCCGAGATCTTCTCCACGCGTAAATCGCGAGATCAATGGCGAACCACTCGCCACCGAAAAATTTCAGCCAACTTGTCCGTAAATGTTTAATCTGTGGATTTTTATATAGTCTCGTGGATTGAAATGCTAATAATTGTATTTTTTCGATGGTGTGTATGGATTTTTAGTTCCCGGCTCCAGTACATTCCCTTTACATTCTACCATTCTTTGATTGGATCGATGTTATAGTGATGGTAATTGTGGTTTCGTGGCCCACCGCTCAAATTGCGGGGCGAGGAACCGCAATCCTACCTAAGATGTCCCTTGAAATGGAAACGATCCAACAATAGCACGCCGATATCGCACCGGGATGTGGAGGAAAAATATATGTGGTTGGTCGGCCATTCCGGACCAATTTGGTCGATCATGGATGGAAGCTCAAAATCTTCTCGCTGAACGCTTTTGAACATCGCCATCGCCTACATGGCTCTGGCGATGGGAATAGCCATTATAATTTTTAGCTCTTCCACTTAGAAGAATGGCGAAGTCGGGCATAAAACTTTTATACATCTTCTTCAGAACCGTAATCATTACGTCAACTTTAATGAACGATGATACATCACCACCGCCAATCAAAGAAAATTAGAGCGAATGTATTCGATGGTAGAGTAGCGACCTATCAAAGTAGGAATCTCATGGAATAGGATGCTGGGGAGGGAGACAACCGAAATAATACAAATGATGATGAATCAACTTAGATAGTCCATATTTTTTATTGATACCATTCATAATTTTACTTGTATATAAACATTTATAATTCTTTTCTGTATTAAGGTCCATATTCTTTCATTGTATTTAATTGAATTCAGACCAAAAAATTGTTCAACATAACCCAAATAAATTTGTCAAACAAATCTAATTTAAAAAAATCAAATTTGTTATGAAATAAAAATATAACGCCAAACAAATACTAAAAAAAAGTTTAAAAATAAAATAAATCAATGCCCCTTTGTTCCCCTTTGTAAAGCACCACCCAAAAATCTCTAATCCATCAAATACAAATTACGCCCCCCCCGAGGTGCCAACCTTTACGCCTCCCATCCCCCTGAGCCAGGACACCCTGATGCAAACATAAAACATAAAAATAATATATTAGGAAACCATTAAAATATGTTTCGATTTAAATTTAAAAAAAGTCAAAGACCAACATAAGCCTCCTTGTTACCCCATATCATAAGATGGACCATCAAGAATGATGCTGAAACACCCTAAACCATTCCCGACGCCTTCCGATGGATAAGCCCTACACAAACTCCTAATAACCTTGGCACAAAAGAAAACCTACTCCATGTCTCCGCGGTACATACAAAGGGGAAGGTCACGAAAGTAGCCTCCCCGTGAGGCCGCGAGCCCTTGCGGGGAGGGGGATGTGAATGGGTGAAAACCCTACCAGGGATCCCTTCCTCGTGCAAATACACCCCATCATATCAAAGCGTGATACCCCAATGAACGCGGTGCGGCGCGATTCAAGAAAGCCCTGGTCATTACCGCATCGAGTCCACTCAACCTCGCATAAGACATTCCGCGACCCCAAACATCTTAATATAAAATAACAATAACAAACGTAAAGGTGTGTTAAGGAAAGACGAAACCTGGCTCTCGCCGAGAGTCCAAGATGCCTCTCAGATTCTTACCTCGCTACCCCGGCGCTTCGGGGACCACATTCCTCCCGTCTTGTTACTGAATCCGTTAGCGAGGATGTGGGGCTTAAGGCACGGGAAGTACTAGAAATCCATGTCCGAGAGCAGCCGATAACCCGCAATAGTCCCGATCCAAATTCTCACCGCATCAATTGGCATAAAGGTACGCCACAGTAATAAAGACTCCCAAGAATCTCACCTCATCACGGAATAAAGAATAATAGGGGGGTTTCATCCCACATCTCGCCTTATCAACCAAGAATACCGAACCGACATACCATATAAGAGGCAGATCGCGCCCGGGGACGGGAACGGGCGGTCCCAACAATCTCACCGACGTTAACGCTAAGCGTAACGATGGACCCCTTTCTCTGTCCTACCCATGTCCCCAAATAAACAGCGCCCAACTTCCATCTCAAGAGGAATAAAGAGGGAAGAGAAACCCTCGAAGTAGTCTCCTAAAATGCGCTGCACGCGGCAACATAATAGCATTCGCCCATGGAGTGGAAGGTGTTCGATCCCACCTTCCACAAAGGCCGCTATCGTGCACTATCGTGGCCGTGCACGACGTAGCGAAGACGTTCCAGAGTCGAGAATTGATACATCTCATCGCATGCCCTAGCCGATGATAGAGTCCACGCCTTCTTCCTAAGACACACTTCTAAAATAGGGGTACGCCCAACCTCGGAATAACCCTCGCCAGGCCTCCGTGAGTCGGAATCAAACCAGTATCACCACTCCCACGCGGTTTCTAATCACCCACCAGATCATCTCGAACGCGGATCCGCCCCTGGAGCGATCTCAACATGGTCGCCACTACCGACTAAGGTCCGCTGAGGTCTCTTAAACTTACCGCAGCCTCCTCTCTCATCGGCCACGCCCCAACCGACTCCCCTCACCCACTATCAACTCCTGGTGATCATACGCCCCATCAAATACACGCAGTGCTCGCTGTCAACGTCTAGACGCGACTTGGTGTGCTGACATCGGCCCTCGGCTATATCCGACCGCTTCTTCCCCCGCCCTCCTAGCGTAACCAAGAATCCTCTCATGGGTCCCCTTAGTAAGGCGGCTAAAAGTATTCCCACCTCAAAGATGCCTCTAAAATACCCCTTCCCTCTTACCATGATTTCCAACCATTTACTACATTTATAATAAAATTTATAATATCATATAATAATAATTTATAATAACATTTATAATAAAATTTATAATAACATATAATAATAAAATTTATAATAACATATAATAATAACATATAATAAATAAATTAAAAAGGATAAGTCAAATTCAAAAATACAGAAAATATTTTTGAATTCCGAATCCAAAGCTTTAGTCCGACAAATTTTTGATGGATTTTTGTGAGTTTTAGAGTGATAATTTGTGAGAGTTTTAGAGTGATAAAAGTGTTAAAGTCCTCAAGATTTTCGATTGTTTTTAATACTCGTTTCAAGTCCAATTTGGCAAGTTTTAGAGTGATAAAAGTGTTAAAGTTCAAGATTCGATTGTTTTTCGTAATTTTTTATTTATTTTTTTTTTAATTAATAAAAAATAGGGGGGTGGCGATTTTATTAAAAGGGTGGCGACAAATAAAAATTGGGAAAAAAAAATTTGGTAGATGATTTTTAAGTTATCTAAAACGTTAATTTTAAGCCAATATAAAAAATAATCAAGTTAACTTTTTGTGGTGAGTTAATTTAAACATTAATAAAAGCAGCTAACATTTACAGTTGGTCAAACATTTCAACTGTAAAAGCCAATAGATTAGTGTTTAATCTATAAATTAAAACATAGTAAAGTGGAATCTCGTTTGATGTTTGATGCATCTCAACGCAAAGATTATTAATATCCAATTTTTATAATTTTTTATTATATATAATTTGAGATATTAAGCATTAAATTAATGTATTAAATTGTATAAAAAAGCAAATATTTCAAGTAAATTGGAACGGAGGTAATAGTAAATTGCCAAAGACGCCCAAAGAATAGAAGTTCAAAGGTAAAAAATTGTTGCACTTTTCTTTTTTTTTTTTTTTTTGTTTTGTTTTTTTTTTTTTTGACAAGTAATGAGTAATATATACCACAAGAGTCAAAAATAATACAAACGCTCAGGGCGAAAAATAACTACGCCCTAGCCCACCAAAAACGCTGGAGCTCTAACAAAAACAAGAGCCCGAGCCCAAAAACACAAAAGCCCTACCTAGCTACAAGGATATCTACCATCCTACTACTAGCTCTACTGGCTATTCTAAACAATGTACAATCTATAACCCCCTTCATCCCTAAGGGATGATTATAAAAATCTTTGTGTTGCGCTGCATCCAAATACTATATATCATCTCCGTCCATACTCCAACGATCAGCTTTGCTCTATCGGTCTTCTTGCTGTTTAGCTTACTCATTTTCAGGATTTCCTCAAGGAATGTCGGATCATGGAGAGGCTGGGGAAGAAAACTGAAAAGCCGAGACCTGACCTCCTTTACATAGCTACAATTGAACAAAAGGTGTTGCGTTGTTTCCAAAGAACCACTGCACATGACACAATTTACATCAGTGATGTTGCTCCACTTTCCAATTCTATCTTTTGTAGCCAATCTGTTCTGTATAGCAAGCCAAGTGATGAAGCGTGCATTGGGGCTAGCTATGTTTTTGATCATGATGTTTGCCCAACTCACTCTGGGCTTATCAGCAATCAACATCTCATAACCTTTTCCAATTCTGTACGCGCCTCCTTTGGTGATGTTCTGCCACCCACCAAGTTTTTCAACAAGATCTCTGTGTTTGACTATCTTTTTGAAAATCCACGATGCATGAATGGATGGTCTGACATCCTGGATCCTTTGGTTCTTCAAGTAAATGGAATGGACCCATTTTACCCATAAGTTCTCCTTCATGCTCTCCAAGTGCCACAGATGCTTGAGAATAGCTGCTTTGTTCCAAAGGTACATATCTCTGATGTTGAGACCTCCTTTGGAAAAAGGGAGGATCATTTGATTCCAAGTAACAGCTGCTTTCCTAGAAATGCCTTCAGTTCCTGTCCAGATGAAGGATCTACACACACTTTCCACCATCTTGATCAGTTTCTTTGGGAGGGAAAAAATTTGGGCCCAAAAATTTTGCATACCCCCAATGACGCTTCTCACCAGTTGGACTCTACCAGCATAGGAAAGCAGTCTAGAGGACCAGTATCTGAGTTTGCCAGTAATCTTATCAACCAGGGGCCTACAATCTCTAGCATTCAGCTTCTTTGAGTGGAGGGGGACTCCCAGGTATCGGAAGGGGAAAACCCCTTCTTCCATGTGTAAGAGCCGTAGGATTCTATCTTTGTTCTGGTTACTCACCCCTGAAACGTACACGTTGCTCTTGTTGTTATTAGCTTCCAGACCTGAGGCTTTCGAGAAGCTAGAGAAGGTGTTCATCATGCATTTGATGGAGGCAATGTCCGCTCTACAGAACAAAAGGAGATCATCAGCAAACATAAGATGAGTAATGTTAGCCAGCTTGCATTTCGGATGATAGTGAAAGCTCTCTGATTCTCGTTGTCTATCCATCAGCCTCGAAAGATACTCCATCGCTATGGCAAAAAGGTATGGTGATATGGGGTCGCCTTGACGAAGCCCTTTCTTTGCATCGAAAGGTTTTAGGGGGGCCCCATTAATCAGGATAGAGAAGGAAACCGTGGTGACGCACTCCTTGATCTAATTCATGAACCGGGGGGGAAAACCCATCTCCTCCATGACAGAAAACAAAAAGGACCAGCTGATAGAATCATAAGCTTTCCGGAGGTCCATTTTTATCATGCATCTTGGGCTGTTGTTCTTCCTATTATATCCCTTTATAAGCTCTGCTGCAAGTAAAATGTTGTCCGCCATCTGCCTTCCTGGAAGGAAACCGTGTTGCACTTTTCTTTTAGTCAATTCTATTTCTAAAAGTTTAAATTTGTTTTATTGAAAAGTTTTTTTTCATAAATTCACATTTTTCTTTAATTCTCATCAATATAATTAACTTACTTTTAAATCTCATTTATATATTTCTCTCACACCACTATAAATTAACATCTACGGATCTAACTACTTTCTTTGGTTTGTTCAATAATTGCTCGTAGAACTAATTTTGTAAGAAATTGGTTTGTTCACTCCACTATATAATAATACCAAATTTTCGAAATAATGCATAATAAATATTACTCTAAGTCATTTGAATTGTCTCATTTAATTATTAATTTAATACTACAAACTATAATAATAATTACGTATATTTAAAAATTATAAAAAGTTAATTTTAATCCATTTTAAATAAA
Organism: Amaranthus cruentus; assembly: GCA_019425755.1. Lineage (NCBI taxonomy): Eukaryota > Viridiplantae > Streptophyta > Magnoliopsida > Caryophyllales > Amaranthaceae > Amaranthus > Amaranthus cruentus. Next base: position 5,122,983 of record CM033463.1, on the reverse strand, counting down.
AGGAAAAAAATAAAATTACACTAAACTATATTTGTAAAATAAAATACAAATTAAAGGTGGTTAATAAAAAGTGTTAAAAAAGCAAGTTGAACAATTCAATTGAGTTCGAGGGTTTTCTTTTCAAATATTATTCAATCAAATAATTAGGCTGAGTAACCTCATAAGAAAAGCTCGTGTTACACTTCTTTTTATCCCAATAAAAATTTGTTATTTTTATTGTGTATTACCATAAAAAATCGCTGAAATTATCAGCAATTCAATTTAGAATCAACAATCCCATTGACTTTATCTAACTTTTTTTTTTTGAGATGAACATAAAAAGTTAGCATAAATCAAGCTCAGTCAAGGTTTGAAGACCTAGGGAAAATGATCACTTAGTCGCTAAATGAGACTTTATCTTACTAGAAAAACTTTTTTTTTTGAAGTATTATAATAGAGGAAGAACCTCAATGATTCTAACTCAAAAAAAAAAAAAAAATCAATGGTTGTTTAAATTCAATAATTGATGATAATCTTAGTAGGGGCGAATTTAGAAAATATTTATTACCAGGGCCAATATGGTGTAATTAGTTGTAAACACCTTAGTCAAAACACATAGATGGTCGTGTGTTCAAACACATACTACTTTAAATTTAATGAACCGGGCCATAGTCCATGCCAGCCCGGGTTTAGATACGCCCCTGCCTTGTTGTAAATTGTAATGAACTGATTTTATATTATAACAAGCAAAATCATTAACATTATCAGTGCTTATGATTTTTTAAAAACTAAAATAAAAAATGAATTTTATATGGAAATCGCTAACAATTTCATCAGTTTTTTTTTTCTAAAATAAGTCTCACAATTTCAACGATTCTTTTTGTTTATTTTCTACAAATAATGATTTTATTTGGCTGCCAGACTTGTATAATGTATATTATTATGATAATTATTTTGAGGGGAATCTCTCCTTTTTGTACATATTCTTTGCCACCAACTATTGAGGGGTCTGATTCGGTTACTGTACTAGATTTCGGCATATTCGTATATTCTAGCTTTATTTATGACTGTATTTTTGAATTTTTATTCAAAATAATACAAATTATAAAATAATTCTCGCCTTACTTCAAACTAAACTTATTTCCTCTATCCGCGTAGGAATAGATGACATTTTGGTTTATTTTGTTTTTCAATATAAATTGCTATGTCACATAGCGCTTATTTATTACATAAAGAGAATGCAACTTTTTTGAAAAATAAATACTCCATATAAACCGGTAGTTGACATAACGGCTCTTGTAACATTGTTATTTATCATAGTAAACTTTACCAACTAAGCTACAACATTTTAAATTTTTACTTATTTTAAAATCAAATAAACTGCTAACTCGTAATATTTATAAATAAGGCGCAAAATACAAGTTTTACCCATGACCCCCAACTTTTCAAAACGGCTCTGTTAACTCAAGGTAATATAAACTTGACAGTACTAGGATGAGATTAAGTTACTAAACTTGACAAGAGTCTAATTACATTACAACTTGCAGCATTTCGGAATATACTTGACAGAATACATAATAGGCAAGTCTACTTCAAATTAATCTAGAGATTGACGGTTTATCCTTGAGCGCAACTGATCCTTCGAGGATAGGGGAACCCGTATTGCTGTAGCCTTTATATACTTTTTTGTAACAGGTGTAACTTGGCCTTCTGAATCGCCTGATTTCAGTTCCGGGCAATGTAGCACTTCTTGCTGCTGAGCCGGCCGATCATCCTGTTTATCCTCGTCAAAGGGTGGCTCGGCGACTCCTGTTTCATCCGTTTTGTGAGCTTTTTCAGGCTCAACAAGAACATCAGGTTGCTGATACTCCCTTTGATGATGCACAATTACATTAGAGGGCACAGAAGAAGTTATTGGCGTAAGAATACCCGTTTCATTGCTTGGGTTAAGATTCTGAACTTCAGTTTTTGATCGCTCAGCCTGTAAACCAAGACAAATTTCCGTTTTAATCTGCTTTCCTTGATCAGATGGCCCCATTTCCAGTTCACCGTCGTTTATATCTTTCTGCTTACTCTGTCTTCGTTGGCTATCCTTTTTTGTTTTAATATTGTGTTGAATATGCAGCTTCACTGGAGTTGTTGGATTTCCCGTGGAGGCAGAGCCTTCTCGTCTCTTAGGCCTTCCTCGGTCTTTTTTCTCAAGCTTCTGCAAACCCGGATAAACTGCGGATTCAGACTGTGTTTCTTGCTCTCCAACATGCAGAATCTTTGACGCTGTTGCATTTTCGTTGGTTCCTTCTTTTTGTTTTCGAGGCCTTCCTTGGCCAGCCTTCTTGCGCTTTTCAATTTGCAGAGGAATTTGGAAGGTTTCTAGCAGAGATTCCTCAGCTGTTTGCTGAATATCCGACTTTGATGGAGCTACAGCATCACCCACAACTGGTTCTATTGACTTGCGTGGTCTTCCTCGAGCCTTTTTTCGAGTCCCTGTAAATTGCTTCTTAGAAGATAACCCTAGTAGTGTTTGTGACCTTTCTCGATCATCCTTTTTCCGAACTTTGGATGGTTGCTCAGAATGCTGATCAGTCAATGACTTGTATGACCCTTTTTGAAGAGGAAGACGCAGAGCTGAAGAAGGTTCAGCATCTTCTTCGGTTCCATCTGTAAGTTTCTGCATCCTGCCTCGAGCGTCCTCTTTTGGAAGATTAGGTGGCCCTTCTTGCCACAGACAAAGATTCATATCATGGGAAGTTGCGGGATTAGATATCGTATCTTGCAGCTGAACATGCTCATTGGATAAAGGTACTAAATCTTCCTCGCCTACTACTTGTTCCTGAAATATAGCCTCACTTTGATCAGCAGAAAATTTCAAGAACTTGTGTCGTTCCGACTGGTCCAAACCACCTTCCATACTGGAATCCTGGTGACTTTGATCAACGGGTAATTCCATGAACTTTGTAGTACCCGCCACAGTTGCTCGAAGCTAAAAAATAGCATTACCAATTAATACATGCTCGATTGGGCCAAAATATTATGGAGTAGTTTTTTGGTGTCCGATTATAAGGGACCAAAGAAAAATGGCATGTTGTACCATGAACACTTCCTATTATAGGTCCGATTTTAACCTATACCTCCAGCAAAGGAAAATAGGCCTTGCACTTACGGAGATCGGCATACCATTACTATATATATAAACAACAAACGAACCTACCTTGACAAAAGCAAGAAAGAGGAAATATATTGTACACACCTTGCAGGCAAGAGAACAAAATCTGAAGGAATCGTTGAGGTTGTGGCCACAGATTTCACAGGGGTGAGTCCACATTTTCGTAGCTTTCGTTGGTCGACGGCGTGCATTGAGGTGCAGAACCTCTAAGCTGTTAACGATGTATGGCTGAATGTGTGATACGTCAAGGTGCTTCCATATGTCATTCACTCTCACCGCATTCATGTAATTTGACCTTCTTAACTGCGCCACTCACATATTACCAGTGATACCATTAGTGTTGATAAATTACTAATCATTCAATAACAACATTAATGGTTGAGCCTAGAGGTGTTCAAAACATACTTGATTACCTGACCCTGTAACCGAACCCGATTTGACACGACTTCTAAAATGATTTACAATTATGTGAAAACAATATGGACCCAAAACCCGATTTCAAACCGACCCGAAAAACCTAATCCGAAATCAACCCGATGACCCGAATGAATACCTCTAGTTAGCCTAATCCCAAAAGATTGGGGTTGAAAATTAATAATCATAGAATATAAAAATTCTCTCCTCCTAGTCCACAATGAGAAAATCAGTACAAAATTCTTATAAGTTATATGGTGTTCATAGAATTCTTATCAACCTTTTCTTCAAGAATACAATTTGATGTTTCAAAGTCCAAGACAATGAGATTCTGGAATAATAACATGTAAGCTTACTTTAGGTATTTGAAAGAATAATTTTAATAAAAATATGATCTTAGCTATGTTATTGGACAAAATTCATAAATAGAATGAACAATAGCATTTTCTCGACATGTTAAAGAAATTAAGTACTCCACATAATAAATGGACGAAAATTTATATTTATTGTTAAACGGTAATCTACACTGAAAGTGATATTAGACTAATTAGTAATGATCAGTTACATACCCGGACACATCGATGATCTTTATTGTGGTTAGACAAACAATGGAGACAAAAGGCATCTCCAATGCAATCTAAACAGAATATATTTTTCTCATTCTTGTTTGAATGTTTATGAACTGAGCAGGGGCTAAAGAAGTCGCACTTCAACATTGGAATTAACCATGGTGGCCCCATTTCACTCTCCAGTCCACTTACCTGCATTACCACGCCAAAATATGAAGCAGAAAACGGTTAATGTCTGGGAATAAGGATCATAATTTTTACAATAATTACCATGTACAACATCTAGCCATGATATATGTCTAAAGACTCAATACTAGTGCAAAAAAATAATTATCAAATCTAGTCGGCAAATAAATGTGGGCTGGTAGAAAGCGCTTAGCAACAAACCATGCTGTTAAGCATCAACACATAATAGGAACAGTCTAAATTGTAAAAGGAACCAAATTATTTAAAATGTAACAACTTTTAACCGACCCCTAGCATTGTTATTATTGTTATTGTTATCAGCAATATAACATACCGTTAATCCAATTCTAAGTGGCTCGGGAAGGGTTTAGGGCTGGATTTACACAACCATACCTTGGCAATAACAAGATGCCGATTGATCCTTGAATGCAAATATCATCAGCATACATATAAATCCAAAGCGCAAATGATTCATTGACTCGTTTTACTATGATTCATTTAATCTGAAACCAAAAATGTATAACTTTTTGGCTCCATTGGACATGGATAACATTCAACAATGAATCACTAATAACAATCATAATCTGACTAATCGAATATTGGACCAATGGTTTACCCATCATGTTTTCCCCTGTACAAGCTCTCTTTACATTTTCATCAACATTTTCTTTCCCGTTTGTCTCCTCTCAATTACTTTTTATCCTCTTTATCTTTTCAAGGTGGAGAACAATTCCCTTCGAAAGCAAAGCCATCCCTCTTTCATCCTTAGATACTAATCAACATTTGAGCACCATGGCATTTGCATTAATTCTTATTCTGCTATTAGTTGTTTTGAAGATTAAATTCTGAGCAATTTCCCATAACCAATAACATTGCGTTTGGTTGTTGTCCTAGGGAGAAGGGCTGCTTCAACAGTTAAACTTTTATTTTATGTATAAAAGGCTGTAAAGGAGCCTAGGAATTCCAAAGAGGACAACAAAGTTACAATGGAGTAAACCTCAATTTGATATGTTGATTATTAAGGAGATGAGGATCAGTAAATAGATGCCAACAATTAACTGTGCTACATTTTAGATCATTTGAGGCAAGCGGACTGCTAGATTACTTTTAAAAATCACACCAAGGGAAATCTGGCATTATTGAGGATCTAAGAAATTAGAAGTCTTCAACAGTAAAACAACATCACCACTTCCTTTGCTAAATTAGGCATGGAAGCTTTCATTTAGACATCAAAAAGAACAACCAACTATTTTTCATCGCTAAATGGATGAACTAAAGCAGCAAGATAAATTAATAAGTTTGACTGAAAGTTTCCCACTTCGCAAATCTAAGTTGACTTGTGTGAAAATAGCATGTAAATTAGCAAAGAAAATTCAAGAAACTTCAGAGAGCGGTTGATTGCTCACATTTCAAACTAATGAGAAACAACATACATATTGATAAGGTGGTAAAATAAATGCCTTCCAAACATTGCATTAACCAATTATTAACTACATAGAACAAATAATGAAACAAGACAACGGCTGATTGCTCACATTGCAAACTAGAGATTAGAGATGTACCTTAGTCTCAAGCACATCGAGACCCAAAGGTTTTGAGAAGGTTGACGTCGACTCCTTAGAGACTTCCTTTTTCTCCGAGTTAGCTTTGAACCTCTTTGCCATGCGCTTGAAAGAGATCTTCCATTTTCTTTGGCACATTTTTGAGCTCGTTTCCGAGGAAGACTTAAACTCCTTTTCCTGTTCTGGGATCTCACACATCCTCTCAGAAATTGAATTCATTCCACTATTTTCTACCAAAATGGGAGAATTATTTCCTTCCTTAGGCACAATCATAAGCGGAGTTTCATTCAAAACCAAATCCTTTACACTAGTATCATCACCTACACATTCACCCTTACATTTTTCCTTCACAGTTAATGGATGGTTCTGATACTCAACACATTCAAACCCATTTTTTAATGGAGAACCCTCACTTTTCTGCTCTCCAACTTCTTCATCATCTTTGTTAACGGAGCACCGTCTTTTGTACTTAACTTTGCTTCTACCATATACCTCAATATCTACCTCTTGACTTCCAATCAAATTCCCTCTCAATCCATCTCCATTTTCATATACTCCCCCAGAAATTGCCTCCTTTTCATGAATCACATTCTCCTTAGGTTTCCTTCCTCTTTTCTGTTTCTTCCTCGAACTCCGGTCCTGAAGCCCGGCCCGTGCCCGGGTAACATAAAAGTAGGAATTGGTTTTAGGATTAAGCCCAATTTCACCATTTATACAAAGATTATTCAAGTGATGGGTTAAGTAAGTATCATGTGCCCATGGTAAATCATCATAATTTGCCTTAATATACTTTGATATAGACTCCTTATTAGACCCACCTTCATTCAACTTCTCAATCGCAGTTTGTATCATCTACACACGGTTTTTTCCAATTTTAATTCAGAAAATTAAACATTAAATTTCCAAACGAAAAACTAAGAGCTTATTTGGTTGACCCAGTAAGTAAATTCAAATGGGAGTTTCTAATTTCCTCGAAAGTTGTATCTTTAACCAAACTTTTGGATGGAAAACCAACAGAAATTCAATTTACTGTGCTTCCCAACAACTAGAAAGCGTAAATTCCAAGGAAATTTGATAGGCAACCAAACAAGCCCTAAAAACAGTTACAGAAAATCAACTATATAAAACAATACTAATAGAAACGAAAGACTTACTGAAGCATAAGTGGGGTGGGTAGGAATGCAACGAACGGGGAAAGCTAAGCGGATTTGTTCTTCTATGAGAGCAATTTGAAAAGGGGTTAAGGGTTTGTTTGGGTCGGAATTAACAAGTTTTTTGATTCTTTCAGTGAGTTCCTCCATTGATATGATTTGAGTATCTAAGAACAAGAATTTATGAAACTGTAGTTCTATTGATTTGATTTTGAAGAGAAAAGAAAACGACTCTTTGACTAATTCGCTGACTTAAATTGAATGATTTTGAATGCTGATATGAAGTAATCAAAGGAATAATTTAACCTGAAAAGAAGAACAAGATCATTTGCATGCTCCAAGATTTGAGAGTGAATAGGAGTCAACAGCGGAGACTATTGTCTATAGGAAAAGATTTTAAGACGGTTTCGCGTGCTCTTTGATCGCACTTTGTGGTATGAGCACGAGTTACTGTCGTTGTATCAATAGTTTTCTATGAGTGAGATATAGTTTTCTATGAGTGAGATATACTGGGTATTGTTGATGATTTTAAGACGGTTTCTATAAACACCAACGTAGGCTTTGATTTGTCATCTATCGTGACTCGTGAGCAGAGGTGTTCAACGGGGCGGATCGACTCAAGGGGTCAAGGGTCGAATCACATTTTAACGGGTCATTAGCGGGTCGGGTCATTAGCGGGCCTTGGTGTAAAGGGTCGGGTCGAATAATTATAAGAATTAATTGCGAAAAAAAATTTGCCACTTTTTTAAAAAATTGTAAATGATATTATTATGAACATATGTGGATCGACCCAACGGCTCATAAAATATAATAAAAAAATTATTTTTATTAACTTTTAAAAAATGGGTCAAAATGGGTCGGATTTAAACGGGCTTGACCCGCCCCGCTTAACATTTGACACGACCCGCCCCGACCCGACCCATTTAAATTTTGACCCGACCCGCCCCGTTGAACACCTCTACTCGTGAGTCATGGTGTGAGTCTCATAAAGATTGTGGGCGGGTCCCATCCATTTAGTTTTGCGTGATTTTCATTTTAATTTTTTGGATGCTAAGGTTCTAAGTTTTTCACGTAATAATCAAAACTTTTAAAAAATTCACGTGAAACTCTACCCCTTACAGACTAGTTTTGTCCCTTTAGATGTCTTTCTTGCCCTGACGCCTAGCTGTTATCTTTCCTACCCCTTTTATGTTCCTTTTGCTCTTCGGATCTTTCATGCTTTCTTAATCTTTGTTTTAGCTATTGTATTTCTTCTACAGGTAGTTTTTGACCTTCAAGCAACAGTGATAACATTTTCCTCTTTATGCAGGGCTCTCTCTTTCTGGGGGTGAAATTGACCGCTAAACTCTAGTATTTCCTCCCAAGGGAGTACGGGAATGGATTGTCCGTCACATTCCCTCACCCAGACCCTATTTTCGAGCGGGATATTGGGTTGATGATGATGACGTGGTAATTCAGAGGTTTACCAAATTGTTCCACCGCGACTTTTTTGCACATAAAACGTTAGCAAACGTTAATTTCGAAGCTTAAGCTTGTTGTACGCATATTTATCCCCATCTTAAATGTATCATTTTCAACTTTTTCCCAGAAACATAAATCTAACTCTACCATATTTAGATTTGAGGAAAAAAATATGATTTGGATGAAAAATGGTAGAGTTAGGCTTTATGTTTTGGGGGATAAGGTTGAAATTGATGGTATTTGAAATGGTGAGTCACATAAATAGGCATACAACAGCCTTAAAGCTTCGAAATTAACGTTTGATAACGTTTCACGTGCAAAAAGGTCACGGTGGAACAATTTGATAAACCTCAAGGTTATCGCGTAGATTTTGAAAATATTTTAATATTATTCACATATTTATTTTTTCATTTAAATTATATTTTCATAATTTTTCCCACTTTCTTTAAAAATCACTTTAATTTCTCTTTGATCCATTTTCATTGAGATAGATGAAGCAAGTATTGTCACTATGAGTTTGCTTTTAAATGGAATGTCATGAAGATAAGGAATTTTGGTTGAATGGGTTATTTTCTAATCTTTTGTGAGTTAATTAAGATATAAGACAGAAAAAAAATATAACAAAGATCGGATTGTATACACTATATATACAGTATTAGTATTTGGCAAAATTTTGTGGGAAAGATATCAATAAAAAGTATAGTAATCTCAACTTTTGATTAATTCGGCGTTATAAATATTTTTTAACGATGACAAAAAAACGAAAAATGGGTAATATTACATGATAAATTTGTTTTAGTTGATTGAGTTGACTTATGAGAGGTTACAGCTTGAAAAATATTTTTCAAGGTTGATAATTTCAAACATAAGGAGTATTATCTATGAGAAAATTTATCATAGTTATTTTTTCACAAATTCTTCTGAGAGACAGTCTTTTTGAGAGACCAACTCTAATTGGGTCGGCCCATAAAGAAAAATATAGAATAAGAGTAACAGCAGATCTTGGGTAAAACCGTCTTAGAATAAGACACGGCCCAATATGGAGCCCATCAGCTTTTTTCATTTCTTTGGGCATTTTTCAATTTTACTCTTAAAGATATCAATTTTGACCTTAAAGATATCAATTTCAACGTAAAGTGGTACTTAAATATATCAATTAAAGTAAAATTTTCAATTTGAACCTATAAGTGATCAATTTTAATGTTAAAGTGATCAATTTCTACCTAATATAGTTGACAGTGATAAGTATTGAATTGTATGTTATGTAGTTCATTTATTTTGTTTATAATTGATATAGTTAACATCATAACAAAAACAAGATAAGGTCATAATTGATTCATGTTTGGTAATAATTGACAGTGATAAGTAATGAATTGTATGTTGTTATGTAGTTTATTTATTTTGTTTATAATTGATATAGTTAACATCATAATCAAAACAAGATAAAGTCATAATTGATGCATGTTTGGTGATAATTGACAGTGATAAGTAATGAATTGTATGTTGTTAATTTTACTTTAATTGATATGTTTAAATACTACTTTATATTGAAATTGATATCTTTAAGGTCAAAATTGATACCTTTAAGGTGCAAATTGAAAAATGCCCAGAAAATGAAAAAAAAAAAATAAATCTGGAGCGCGTGTAGTGCACGCGTCTGAGAATGGGCCGGCCCAAATGTGGTCTTATTCTAAGACAGTCTTATGCAAGTTTTTGTGTAAGAGTAAGAATTAAACACTAATGGACTGGGCCTGAGAGACTCTCTCAAAAAGACGGTCACTCAGGAGACTTGCTGTTTTTTTTTCTCTAGTAGACATCTTCGTACAGATTAATTGTGATATAATTCAAGGCAATAAATCAATATAGGAAGGAGTATTATTTAGGGCATGAGTGGATTTGACGTAAATATTTAAGGGTTATAAAAAAGTCAAAGTAAGAAAACGAAGTTGATAAATGAGAAATTAGTGAAATTTGATTGTTGTAGAAGTGGAAGAATGGTTGCAATTTGCAAAGTAATGAAAAATAAAGGGAGTTCTCAATTTTGTGGGATAAAAATTTATTCTATGAGAGGGTAGGAGAATGTATTACCTTCATAATAGGGGAATCATCTTTTTTTTTTCCTTCATTATTTTTATTTGCTCATTTTATCTTCTTTACGACTATCTCAACTACATCAAATGCATCTCTATTTGCTTTCATTTTATTAGTTTGACTTTATTTCCCCGCTTAAATATTTACACTCAATCCAAACATGCCTTCATTATTGAAAATTACCCTTAAAAATACGACTACTCTCATATTTCTACAATAATGTCACTTTTTGAATAACCCATAAACAATATGAACCTTAGATATTTTCCAAGAACATAACTTGCCAAGGAATTGAGTATATTATAAGCTTGGCCGAGTTGAATTGAGTTTAACATATTCCTTTAGATTTAATTCCTTTATGCCATGTTTGAGAACAAGGATTTCATTTGAAAATTTAAAATTGGCTCAAATTTATTATTTGCCAAATCAAAGATTTTCAAATTTAAATTTGAGTCAAATCCACTATAGTTATAAAAGTGGTTAAAAATGAGAATTTGAGAATGACTTCTCAAATCTTGTCATTCTCAAATTCTTAATTAATGAATCCATAATTGAAATCTACAATTCGAAATGAAATCGACGTTCCCAAATACAACCTTATATTTTGATGAGTTTTATAGAGAATTTGGATAAAAGTATAATTAGGGCGGGTCCTAGATATTTTGGGGTTTTGGGCGAAATAACACACTTTGCAATTCATCACCTATATGAACCCTTCTACAACCATTAACTTTGATTTTTTATATGGGGCTTTGAGCGACGACTCCTCTTGCCCACTCTTAGAGTCGGCCCTGAGTATAATTTTATATTGAGACTTTGAGAGAATTGTCGTGGAATTAAATTATCAAAGTGTACAAATGTCAAGAGATCGACTCGTTGAAAGTAAAGCCTGATGTATCATTGAAAGTCAATATTGCCAAAAACACTGGATCAAGACATGGTCGACAAAAACTTGAAACTTGGGCGGATTAATGTCTTCTCTTGATACACACATGGGTGACAAACACATGCCTCTGGGTGCAAAAATTACTTTTTATACTTCCTCCGTTCCATAAAATTGTAGTAGTTATATAAAAACTTCATATGGTATGTAATCTCATTAAAGTAGCTTTTATCTATCCTCTTTATACATTCTAGCTTAGTTTAATTTCAAACTTTTAATTGTTTAAGCCTGTAACAATTATGAATTTTTATTTGATAATGGAAAAATTCAACGTTTCACCAATCTGCCATGAATAATTTTATCTTTGGATTATTAAAGTTTTGCTCTTAGTTTGCTGTCAGCATACTTTAAGGGTATGTTGATAGCAAACTAAGGGCAAATGTTGAATTATTATAAAATAAAAAGTTATGTTGCTAGCAAACATAGGGTAAATGTTGGATTATTAAAAAAATAATCCAGAGGTGGGATTATTCACGGCGAATGGATGAAATGTTGAATTATTAATATTAATTTTTTCTTTTATAATTGTGATAATAGACAAGTGTATGTGCCTTTTTCTTAATCTATAAATTAAAACATAATCAAATAAAATAAACTTAATTAATTTTAATATAAATTTTTTATAATTTTTAATCGAGCATGTGATATATGAGACGGTGTCATGGGAAATTTTGTGAATAAAGAAAGCATAATAACGGGACATTATATTTGAAAATGGATCCCTTCCAACAATTTCCCTCTTCAAATCAAATCCTATATACGCTCTCCTTTCACTGAAAATGAAACTCAAGTTCAATTCCAACTATAACTAGAACCCTAAAGCCACCATTAATTCACCACTACTAATTCAATTGTAAACCTAAAATATTGATTTCAAATGCAGGAAGTCTTCGGATCAGTTCGTCGATCTTTAGCATTCCGAACATCAACATCTTCTTCTCCAATTACAGATAACGACAGTGGTTTTGGTGGGTTTTTCGATAAAATTGGATCTTCCATTCGTAAATCGCGAATTGGACAATTAGCGGAGAAATCTCCTGTAAAAACACTTCCATTTTCTCCTGTTAAAGAGAATATGCCGCCGATTCCCGCTGTTAAAGATGATGCTCCTCCTATTCGATGGCGGAAGGGTGAATTGATTGGTTGCGGCGCGTTTGGGAGAGTTTATATGGGCATGAATCTCGATTCTGGTGAACTTCTTGCTGTTAAGCAGGTTCAGTACATTGAGTAATTGATTAGGGTGCTTGGAATGCATTTTTCTTTTTCGTTGAGAATCGGGTTTTTGATTATTGGTTTGAATTTGTAGGTTTTGATTGCTTCTGGTGGTAGTGCTTCAAGAGAGAAAGCTCAGGTTTGTTATTAAAAGGCTGAATTACTCTGGATATGTGTTCTACATTGATTGAGTGGGATTTGTGTTTTTGTTTTTTGACACGTAATCCTCGTTTTTGAGAGGGTTTTGATCGCGCAATTCCATCTTTTGATTGGACTTAATAAAAATTTCTCACTAGTTATTTTCTTTAAATTGACACAAATTGTTGTATGATTAAGATCGAAGTGATCACTTTAAGCTATAAATGATCAATCTAAGGAGGTGTTTTGTATGAACTTTTTAATATCAAGTAAGAGATTCGATTACCATTACTCCATATTTTTCGTTTGGTATGATATTGGGTTAACCCAATCCCTTTCTTAAGGGTAATGAATACCTTATTTTGTTACCACTCATTCATGTCAAGTAACAAATTCTCCTTCTATGATCAAGTATGTGTTTCCCTTACATTTTCGTACCAAACAACATATAACTACTACCCATTCTCTTCCCCTTACTCCTCTTTATCATTTCATTAATCACTTCAAAAGTGTATCACCCCAACATCAGAGTAAGCTTTTGGTTGAGTTGGTTCCTTGACATGGTATCAGAGCCAGTGTGACAAGAGGTCATGGGTTCAAACCTCAACCATCCCAAGTGGGATATATTTAGCGCCAGGTAAGAGAAGGGCCTGTCTCGCATCCACACTTCTAGCCCAAAGGCTCTCGTGTGAGGGGGCGTGTTAGAGTATATAACATATCTTGGGCCCTCAACCATCAGCTTAAACTTTTGGTTGAGTTGGTTCCTTGACAGAGAATTTGTTTGAAATTGACTAGTATATAACATATGATAGGGCTACAACCATGCGTGTAAGCTTTTAGTTGGTTAGATATTTCTTTATATTTAACCGGAATGTTCTATGTATGAGGATAGTCTGTGCTATATCTACAATTTTGGCCCAAATGACTCATTTTAGGGGGCATGATTGAGTATACGGATATGCACACTACAATGATCAACTTAAGCTTTTCTTGACAAAAATCTAATCTCTTGTTCAGGAATTTATTATAATTTATGTATTCTACCTGCATAATTAAATTAATTTGTTTTTGTTAAAATGTGAGAGTAGGCTCACATAAGGGAGTTGGAAGAGGAAGTGAAGCTTCTTAAGAATCTATCACATCCAAATATAGTTGTAAGTACATGTGTCTTTTCCTGCTGCTTCAAAAGTTAGGTTATCACTATATTCTGAACTGAATCTTCTTACTAGAGATACTTGGGGACTGCAAGAGAAGAGGAGGCATTAAACATCTTGTTGGAATTTGTTCCTGGTGGATCCATTTCCTCACTTCTCGGCAAGTTCGGATCTTTTCCTGAATCTGTAAGTTTTCTTTGTGTTTCTAGTCTTTTCCAGACTTTCCTCTTTGTATCAAAAAACAGGAGGGAATTGTCGAACACCTTAAAATCCATTTTGTCCTATCCTTCTGACCAGGTTATACGAATGTATACAAAGCAATTGCTACTGGGGTTGGAATACCTACATAAGAATGGGATTATGCATAGGGACATCAAGGTATTGCTCTGATGCATGATGCTCTTTACTTCCAGCTGCCGCTTTCTTTGTGGTTTTTTTTTAGTGTATGGTAGTTATGCTCGCTGTTGATATGTCTTCAAATATATACATATCGTGTAGGGTGCAAACATCCTTGTTGACAACAAAGGATGTATTAAACTTGCAGATTTTGGTGCTTCCAAGAAAGTTGTTGAGCTGGTACATTTTTTCTTCATTACTGTTCTTTTAAACTATTTTTTGCATATATTTTGAAGTGATAAGTTTTTGATCTCATTCTGTATGAAATTTGCATTGACAGGCTACTATGACTGGAGCAAAGTCAATGAAGGGTACTCCATACTGGATGGCACCCGAAGTCATTCTTCAGACTGGCCATAGTTTGTAAGGAGTGCTTTCAATATTGTATTTGAATTTTTATCAGAATCACTAGGTATAGAGAACTTACTAAAAAAGCTATTTAGAATTTAGATTGCTCTTCTTCAACTTAGTTCATTTCAACATGCCCATACAAGTTTAACATTTGTTAAATAGTTTGTAACTTTGTACATGATTCGTGCACATATCAAGTGTCTACCTGGTTATTCTGTGAAAACTTTCCATAGTTTTGTTCCAAAATGAACTCCCAAAGTGTTACACCTATGCTGGAGTGTTGAGGACTGGACTCAGGTACTTGAGATGCAATGAAGAGTGTAACGTATTATTAAAGTTGTTAATAATATGAACACATTGCTGTTAGAATGGAAAAGGGTCAAGGTGTTCACTCACATAAAGACATGTGTAACCTTAAGTGCTGCTTCAGTTTTCATTGCTTATGTTGAAGTTTAATACAAGACCTGACTCTATATATTTTGCTTTCTGCTCTTCATGTGTGTGCATACATCATTGATCATTATACTTTACATGAAGGTTTATCAGATTTCATGGTGCTTGATCAACATCTAGTTCTTATATTGATCTATAGAGTATATGCATATTCTATTACTAGAGAAAAAATTCACACTTCTCTGAGATCTCTCAAGCTGATGTTTGTCACTTTCAAATACTGCAGCTCGGCTGATATATGGAGTGTTGGTTGTACAATCATCGAAATGGCCACAGGAAAGCCTCCCTGGTGCCAGTATCAGGAGGTAACTTTACGTTGCTTTCTGCAGAATTGTAAATTATTTTGCATATGTTGAGTGTATTTGTAGTTTGTTTTTAATGTTTGCACTTTTAATATCTGTTCTATCTAGGTGCAAGCACTATTCCATATTGGGACCACCAAGTCTCATCCTCCTATACCTGAGCACCTTTCTGCTGAAGCAAAGGATTTTCTGTCCAAGTGTTTACAGAAGTAGGAATATCTTTTTCCTACACTGTACTTTCTGGCTTTCTGCTTTTCATCATTTTTAGAAACCGTTTCAACTTTTCTTTAAGAACTAGAATTTTTTGAATTATGATGACAGGGAACCATGCTTAAGGGCATCTGCTTCTGAACTTCTTCAGGTATTTCTCATGCTTTCTGTGGTCCATGTCAAATCCTTTCCTTTTGCAGAGGAGTGGCTAAAATAGCATGCATTTCTGCCAAAATTCAGCATCAACTCTTGTTGCCTGTTGGTGAATTCATTCAGTCATATCACTTGGAGATAGGCATGATAATTTTTGTTGCTCTCTTGAACATCACAATCACCTAGTGACCTAGATTTTTGGTATATTGTCTCTTTCCTATTTCACTCCTACTATGATTTTGGTAATATGCAGCATCCATTTGTCACTGCAGAATTCCGGGAATCTCAACATGTTTCTCGTCGTTCAGTTATGGTTAGTTAACTCAATTAACTTTTGTTTCTCTTACTCTCCTATTTGCTAGTTTAACAAGCCATTATTTGCCCAATGTCAGGAAAATAGTGGAAATCAAGCAGCACTAACACCAGTAGATCCGAAGAAGACGTAAATGAATTTGCTTCTCTCTTTGCCAAACCAACAATATCATTTCTTGTAAATTATGCAGTCTGACGATTCATTTGATACTACAGGAGTAGCAATGTGACGAGGTCAATAAGTGGTGGTCTAAAAGATGATCTATGCAACATGGATAGCGTGAGATGCTCAACAGTTTACCCTGAGAAGTTTGGTACAAGCCCTCTTTGGGGAACAAACACAAGTGATGATGACATGTGTATGATAGATGATAAAGATGATTTTGCACCAGATGCTACAGCGCAATCAAATAACTCAGTGCTTGACTTCTGTAAGGTAGCACTGTTTTCAAAAGTCATTTTATGGTAAAATTTTTAAATATCTTGAACTTACCATGTCTTTGAATAAATTAGAGTTTCAACCCCATGTGCGAGCCGAATGATGATTGGCCTTGTAAATTCGATGATAGCCCTGAGGCTGGAAGAAGCAACATAGACTTTCCAAGGGAAGATTGTGGAACTGCTGAAGCATCTTGTCATGGAGAAAATGAGTTCTCTTTTTCAAGTGAAGGATTGGCTGACGATGAAGAAGAAGTTACAGAGTCAAAAATTAGGGCATTTTTGGATGAGAAGGTGAAAATGTTTTTAGTCAAATGTCTTAGTTCCTCTATGAACTACTCGAATGACTCAGGCTTTGATTTTGCATTATTCACCATTTCTCGCATTACTCAGGCTTTTGATCTCAAGAAACTACAAGAAGAGTTCTATAGTACTTTAAATGTGGCCTCTTCAAAAGCTTTTGGGGTCATTGAGAGTGATGCTGTAAGTAATTTGTCTTCTAAAAGTAAGTCGCCTGCACCGGTACCTAGCAGACGATTATCCACAACAGCTGATGTTTCCAAAAATGCAAGTCCTGTTCCAGAATTGGATGGTCCTGGAGAACAACCTTTAAAAGAGCTCCCTGAGATCAGAGAGCTACAGAATGAAGGTTCTAGTTCAAGGTTGGTTAATGGGATTTGTTTCTTGTTTTTCTCAATTTTGTTGAACAGTTTTGACAGTTGACAAATGTATGTTTGCAGTCCAAGCTTCTCTGAGAGGCAACGGCTTTGGAAGGAAGAACTTGACAAAGAACTTGAGATGGAAAGAGGCAAGCACTACAATTTCTTTTATACTCCTATTAATAATTAGAAGGCACAAAGGCTGAGTTGGTTTAGCTCCTGAAGTTTTAAAATCCCCAATATAAAAAAATGGTTTGCTCGTTGTCAAAGTCCCATTCAAAATCTGCACTTGGCATCTTAAGTATACATTTCTTTCTGTTGGTTTGATTTGATATCATGATTGCCAAATTACATTTTTAATATTAGCATATGTACTTTCTAGAAATTAAATTGAGTTTTTACAGACAAACTTTTCATTATTTATAGTTTCCTTCTTTTCTTAAGTATAAATAATGAAGCAAATCAAACGATTTTAGACCCTCTGTCCAACACCATTTTCCCTTGGGCTTGCTAACTTTTTTAAAAGGGTAGGGAAAATGCAAGGACGAAAGTAATAAGAGGAGAGAAATACAGAAAGTAATTAAGGAAAATTTTGCTAAATAAGTAAAAGAGCACTAAATGAGATGGACAAGAGGACAATTCAATTAGGAAAGTGGGGAGAATTGAGGTGGATTAAGGGAGAACTAGACTACTTTTGAGAGGAGTCACCAATGGCAATTTGTTTGCTAATGGAAAAACAGATTATTCTTTTCAGTTTTATCTTTTTAAGGAAATTTTTTTTAATAGAAAACTGTTGTATACTTTTGTGGAATTTTAGACATGCCAGCAAAAGTATAGTTTAGACTTTCCTGTTTCACTGAGACTTGCTAAGCTAGGGAATTCATCGGAGCCTGAAGAGAATCATGAGCGTTTTATGAAGACAATTCCTCTTCTAAGGAATTTGTTTAACTCACCCTGAGGAAGCATTTGAGATTGAAATATCCCTAATAGGGCGTAAATCTTAGTTTTAAAAAGCGCAAGGCGCAACGAAGCGCTAAAGGCCCTAAGAGCCTAGGCGCAAAGCGCAGGGTGAAGGCGTGAGCTTTTTTGTATGTGAGGCGCACTTTTTCGCTAAAGCTTAAAATTCAATTTTAATACATATATAGTACTTCAAACAAAATGACATTCATATTTTAGTATCAACAAACTTGAAAATATTTATTATTCTTGCATCAAACACCACTTTAGCACAAAACTATTATAATGAAAATACGAAGAATTCCCAAAGTTATTTTCTTGTTTGCGTGCTTTTTGTTTTTCATAAAGAAGGAACGATTTTTTAACCTTCATATTCAAGTAAATTTAAGATTTGAGTTTTACTTCATTTTCGAACAAGCAAGGATAAGTTAACCCAACCCAACAGGGAGGCGCACGAGGCGTGAAGCGCATCGAGGCGCACGCCTCTTGTAGTGGGCTTTGCCTCACCCGACCGAGGCGTTTTCAGCCGAGCCTGAGCTCAAGGCGCACAAGGCGCAAAGCGAGGCACGCTTTTTAAAACTAAGGCGTACATGCAAATCATTCTGCTTGAAATTAGAAAGCAAGGCGTATTCCATACAACAAGTGCCTCACTCTCTATTCACAAAATGTCAAGTTACCTTTAATAGGTATCAAAAGTTTAAGCACTCTAAAGGCCTAAACATAATGCCAGGCTGGCACATCATTCTGAAATTCTTCTCAGCTCTCATTTGAGCCTGATTTAATGGGCAGGAGCAGCTAGAGCAATCTTTGAAAGTCTGCTTTTTGAATACTCTCTGAAACCGTTATTGTTGCACCATTTGACGAAAGAAATAGCTCACATATTTGGTTTAATTGTGCAAATGATAAAGGTTTGAGGGGCCAGGGGGTATTTAGTTTAGCATTTTGTTTCTAATTAAGTTCTTTTCAAAAATCTACTTCCCACTTTTGATCTTATTACAAACCAACGTACTTTGCCAAAGTTGATGTGAAAAATTACTCTTGTTATTTACCGATGGATTTCAACTAGAAAGAAGAATGTGATAAAAACTAAGAAAAGGAGGATGTCTCCACTCTTTTAAGATATTATCGGTAAATATTCTGCTGTAGTTTTTATCCAAGTAGTTTGACTCACCAGGGCTGCAAACAGAATCCAGTACAACTTTATGCATCAATCTTATTTTGTCTCCTTGTGCCACACTCTGACATGGTTACTTTTCTCCGAATTTCTAATTTTTTCAGGAACCTTAAATATTCTAGGATTATACATTGTTTGACAGCATAAAATTAGAGGACAACAATGGGTGACAGTTATGCAATATGTGCTCACTAATCTGATATGTGTGCATGTAGTAATAAAACAAGGCACATTGTAGTGATGTAGTCTGCATTTGGATGACAATTTATAAGGGAAATGGGGATCCAAAGAGAAAACTCTCGTAAATTTAGAAAAACGTTACATTTTCTTTTTAAATTGGTTCCCTTCTACTATCTTGGAATATATGCACTCCAAAATTCCAAGAATCAATCGAAACAGAGGGGTAGATTGTAATCCTCTCCTTCCTCTCTCTTCACGTCTTCCTTTTTTCGACTCAACTTTATAAGCATCCAAATAGGCAAAAATTAGCCCCTTAACACTCATTTTTATCCCCCATTTCTTCAAATTCGCGCATTGCAAGAAGCTAATCTCTTCTAATTTTGTGGTTTTTGAATTTCATTTTTTATTTTACAATGAATAATATCTTTTCTTTTTGTCCATTTTCAATGGGCTCGAAGATTTTGCAATTTTTTGTTTATTATTGGCTCAATAAATCATGTGCGCTTCTTGTTTATGTGAATTTAATCAAAACCTTTTTTAATCACTAACAAGTATAATGTTGTGTACATTCGAGCCCGGAAATCCCGTCTAGGTTAGAGCCACATTGGGAAAATGGAATGTTGATGAATAACATCTTTTCGTCCATGTGTCCTAACATTCTGTTTCTCAGTGTTCTGATGCTGCTAGCTTTTCAAAGAACATTTTGAGGCTGTTTTTGGCACATATATTTTATAGTTGGATTTTTTTTGGATTTTTAATATGCCTTAGAACGATAAAAGGGAGACCACGTGTTTTGGAGGCTGCTTGATAATTTATAGGTAGACAAGTAAACTTTTGATGGTTCTTAGTAAATGTCAATCAAAACCATTGCGCTGTTGGGAAGTTTTGAGAAGTATTATACTTATGATGCAGAAGTATTTCATACTGCCTTTTTTTTTGGAGTAGGGAGCATTTTTGTTGTAGGGTTGATTTTAGTTAAACTATCACAATTTTTCGGAAAATGTTCCTCATTGTGTAGTCCACAGCACGATCCGAGAGCTTGGAGATTTGGCAATATTCCAAGTTCAGTCAGCCTGTAATATCATCTATTAGTATCAGTTCAGTAGTTCAATCCTGCTGCATAATCAGATCATGTTCTACATCACTCATAAGGAATTAATTTGCCTAGTATTCAATTTGTATCATAAGTTGGGCCCTTCTGTAAAAGCACAACTCCTACCAAATCAATGTTCGCATATTTGGTCCTGACCATCTAATTCTCTTCACTGCAGAGAGACTTGCAGAACGATTACGTCAAGCAGGAGGGAAGATCTCATCCCCAAATAAACGTGTACCCTGTCAACAAAGGGAACGGTTACCTTTTGCTTCTCCATCAAAATGAGGACATGTTATATTGGTGTTCAGCCATGATAATTCGAGGAAACGTGCTTTCAGGCAAGCACAAATGTATTTACAAAGCTGTTAAAACTTCATTTCATATGGTGGCAACCCAACAGTCCATGAATAGCAGATCTTCCAGTTGATAAATTGCATGAGTTCCGGGGGTATGAATGACGACCAACTGATCATAATATCTAATCAGTTTTAATTTTTATATTTTCTATTGCTCAACCGCAATTTGTATGTTTTTACGTGAATACTGAGTGCGATTCTGGATTTTTCTTTGGCGATTCTGAAGATTTATAGCAATGTATAAAGGTTTTGATATCGGTTGATGTATAATGGCGCCAGTAGCTGATCGCTTGCTCTATAGTGACCATGGAAAGCCAACTTAGTCTATGCTTCAGATTCTCATTTTTATGGACTAATAACCATACTCTATTAAATGGTTGAAACTCGAACAAAACTCGATTAAATATCAACCATTTGACAATTACAATAAACCCACGAGAGATCTTGGGCTCTAGCCTCTAGGTTGAGCACCACGGTGTGCTGCTCGTTGTAGTAGTCTTGGACTGACTTAAGATTTAGCCCACTGCTGCTTCATGCTAACCTGCTAAGGGTTTCCTGATTAGCAATATTTGAGGGACTGAAATGCATAGAACGGGAACCAATGTTTGTGCAGAATGCTGCGCATAATCAATAAAAATAGATTGAGGAATTTCTTTCTTGTACGCAGCATTATCAACAAAGACGAAGTTAGAAATTTAAAATTAAGAGGTATCAAATAGCCGATATTTTGACAAAATAGTATAGTCCGACAATTGATATTTGACATCTTGATAGAAAACTATACAAAAATAAATTATAACTGTAAGGTTTTATCCAAAATGAGAAATTTCTATGATTTGTTATTTTTAAGTTTGAGAAACTATGAAGATGCCGATAAGAATTGCGCAAGTATTTTGAAAGACACATTTTATAGAATAATAGTTCTGAAAAATTATCAAAAAATTGTTATCATTAGTGTCATACTCTTATCCAAGAAGGATAATAAGATTGGGAGGCCGAACTTCATGTAGCTTTGCCTCTGACCATTAAACATTATCATCATCAACCATGGCTAGGGCCCTCTATGTAACGGAGGAAGTATCATAGAATATACTACTCCTGATAGGTATGTCATAAGTAGAAAATTGACTTTAATTTTTCACAATTCAGTAATCTGTTAATTATTGTTAATTATATATATAATGAATAAATATTGAATATTAATAAAATTATAAATAAATATAACTAAAAATGTGTGTCACATTGTCACGAACTCATCCTATATTTATGATACATAGTCTTTAATACAATAATGCATAATATAATGTTAGCAATAAACACACTAATTATCAAGACTTATCATCATAAAATCGAATTTTGTATCAATTAGAGAACTATTTTTTTGAGGTAAGATCATGAATTCGATTCTCGCTACCTCTCCTTCCCTCAATCTACACTGTACTAAGAAACCTAACATCATAATAAATAAAAGTTTAGTCTATGCTAAAATAATAATAATATAAAATAAAAATATATTTAGCCCAATCTAAATAAAGCTAAGTAATTATGTAGCCTTTGTTAGAAATGTGACTTTAATTTTATAAATCAAACATATAAAATAAAGTTACAAGTTTGTAGTAGAAAACCAAATTACATATGACAAGTTCAAACCTTTGCTTAACATACACCAAATACAATCTTGATTATCGGAAATCACCATATATCGATCATAGTAACAAGAAGATTTTGTTGGATCTTGATATCAATTCTAGGCGAGATGCTCTTTCCTAAAACATCATTTCCTCCCTACTACGGTGCTTGGGAATAAACCGGAAATATGTTCTGAGATACAAAGAATTACACTAACTTCCGAGCACACGGAAATTAGAATGATGTAAGAGAAACTTAAGTGGAAGAAGATAAGAAAATTACAAACGAGGATTGCAAGTCCTCGATGTAAAATGCTAGAAAAGAAAAGAATCAGAAATTGCATGTGTAAAATAACACACAAGCCTTCCATAAAACACGAGGTTGATCCGTGAAACATGAGATCGATTCATGAACTTATGTCGCCTTTCACTCAACCCTTACATCCCAAAGAACATGGCTAAAAGTAACCAAAATAACTGTAGGAAGTTATTATATAACAATCAAAACAAAGCAAAACGTCGCAAGGAAAAAATCCAGAAATTTCAGATTTTCGCGGGTCGCGAAAATAGTCGCGGGTCACGAGTTTCAATTTTCACAAAACAGTAGCATTCTGCCTGCTGTTCGCGATCCGTGAAACCTTTCGCGACTAGTGACTTTTAATTTCTCTAGAACACTTTTCCTTGTAACCTTGGGATATACTATAACATCCCGTTATTTTATTACGTCATTATTTAATTGTAATAATGATTTTTATTTTAATAACCATTTTGAATTAGTTTATATCGATTATTCATATGTGTATATGAATGCCTACATATTTATATTAAGAGTATATTTATAATTACTCAAATAAAGATGTTTCAATTAAATTTATACTTGTAATTCAAAATTTTACTAGGATATTGAAAGTTGTCTTAATTTGGGCTTGTAAGTAAAAATATGATTATATAGATGAGTAATGGGTGTTGAATTAAGAAAACGAGAAAGAAAAAAATAAATAAATCAATAAAACCCCCGAATCCCATTCTTTCTCATTACTCCCTTCCCTTTTCTTCCTTCTTCTTCACTTCCCTTCCTCCACACCAAAGAGTACTACCACCAGCAGCCGCCACCGCCCCCCTCTCACATGGCTTAAAGCTCTTTGCTTTTTCCATTATCTTCTCAACCTTTGTGAGCAATCTCTTACCCAATTTTATTTTGTATGTTTTTGATATTTAATTTCTTGTTATTTAGATTTTATACTTTTTTTGTTATGGATTTGATTGTTATAGTGATTTGAAAATAGACAAGTTAGGGTTTATATAATAATGAATTTAAAATAGTATTTTGGGTAAATTCATGAATCTTAGCTTAAATTAAGTTATATCTTGATAGAATTTAAAGTGGGTAAGTATTAAAAAGTATAATTTGAACATGAATAAGTTAGGGTTTATATCATGATGAATTTAAAAGTAGTACTTTGTGTAAGTTCATGAATCTTAGCTTAAATTAAGCTATATCTTGATAGAATTTAAAGTGGGTAAGTATTAAAAAGTGTGATTTGAACTTGAATAAGTTAGGATTGATATTATGATGAATTTATAAGTAGTATGTACTACTTTTGTGGTTTGGATGATGTTTTATTTAATCGAAAAATCTTGTATAAGCTTTGTGTATGTGACATTGTTGATGAATGGTGGTAGTATTAGTTATTTTTAATGGTTAGGATTCTTGTTCACAAGAGTGATTGTTAATTGTCATTATTATTTTATTCATGGTGGTTTATGTTGTTAATGCCATTAAGAGGTGTTTGTTAATAGTGGTTATCAATTAATTTTAATTGATTGCTAAGAGTTGTTAATGGGCTTTTGCGATTGTTATGAATTGACATTGTTTTCATTGCACTTGAGAATTTAATTAATTGTCATTATTACTTAAACTAATCGTTGTAAGTTGTATAGTCTTGGTACAAAAAAAAAGGGGATTCTTGATGTTGTGAGCGATAAATAATTTCTTGTAGTCTCTACGAACCTTGAATAATGTGGTGAATGAATTTTATGTCATTACTAACTTACTACCTTGGGTATTGTCTCTATTGTATGTAATACATTATTTTATTCAATCTTATGTCTACTAATTCATAGTAATGTGACAATGCAATATATATATATATATATATATATATATATATATATATATATATATATATATATATATATATATATATATATATATACTGAGGTTTTGTTCCTTAGAACATACTTTGTCGTAAATATAGTGTGAAAAGTGTATGTTGTGATTAGATTAGAATTATTGGGGTATTAGCAAGCAAACCTAGAATTGAAACTGTTGCATTTGGCTAATTAGCTTGATAACATGAAATAGAACTCGCTTTAATGCTAGTAGAGTACTTTCTTTTCGAGTAGGTGGCTCTTATATGAGGTTAAGTAGACTTATTAGTCATACTTTGAACGTGCATAGGTGCTCTGTTCATAAGAGAAGCTTAAGAACCTCACATTTGGTGGTTGCGATAACTTTTTGTCTTGCAGTTGCAATTACAGGTACGTACACGCAGTAATTAACTCTTGCATGCATCTTGCATTGTATATTTACCGATATTGAATTGTTTTAAAACATATAATGTACATTATCTATGAATCGTCGTCGAATGAAATATCAAAGTTATTGATTATATGATTTTCAAGTTTACTAGTAGAGAACGATGCTAGTATGCTAAATATTTGGTAATGATTTAGGATGAGAACGATTCGATTCCCTTGATATTGAACTTATTATTATTTGTTTGAAAGGGAGCGAGACCCTTATTAATGATATTGCTTATTGTTAGTTGGGAATAGTGAATGGTTTCCTTACTGATGATATTGATTATTGCTAGTTGAATGGGAACGATTCCCTTATTGATGAGTTTGACTTACGTTAGATTGAATGAGAATGACTCCTAGTTATTGGGATTGATTCATGTTAGTTGAATAGGGAATGGTCCCCTTATTAATGTGGTTGAATTACGTTTTATGAATGGGAAGGAATCCCTTGGTGATGGAGTAAGAAAGTATTGAATAAGGTGTAATGGAATGAGAATAAATCCCTTAGTGATGGAGTAAGAAACTTATTGGTTGTAATGGGAAGGAGTCCCTTATTGATGAGATAACAGATTTGTTCGATTATTGTGGCTCCCCTGGTTAGGGTATCCCAGTGGGTTAGTTCCCGGAGGCATGGATCATCAAGTATATGGTCGCTGTACGGGGGTATGTTTATACTTTACCATTGGGCGCCGGTATGGCCCGTAACCGCCCTTGGTTGAGGTGTTGCCATGTGGGTCTTGCAAACCCTATGGTGGCCTCTAGTCACATACGTTTACGTATGCTGGCTCCACTGGTTTGGTACCCTAGTGGCTTTAGTTCCCGAAGGTAGGATCATCTATATATGGTCGCTGAACGGGGGTATGTTCATACTTTACCATTGGGCGCCGGTATGGCCCGTCACCGCCCATTGGTCGAGGTGTGGCCATGTGGGTCTTGCAAACCCCAATATGGTGGCCTCTAATCGCATATATATAAATATATATAAAAGTATTTGAAAGAGGTTAAGCTCTTGGTTCAAGTGATACCGAGCAGTTATGAAGTCGAAAAGAAGTGAAGAAAATGGAATTGACAGTGAAAAGTAGGAACTGATATTCAGTGATTATGATTGGCACTTGGAGTGTTGTGAAATCACCCTCATATTATGACATACTTTATTGATGTTAATTATGCCTTATTATGATATGATGTTAAATGTTGACGTGTACTGTTTGTTTTCTTTGTTGATGGTTCGTCTTTGATGGCCCTGCTATAACGCGTTGGTCTATGATCTTACGTTGAGCAGCGGGGACATCATTGATAGACATTACAGGAGATGGAGCTTCTATGCATTGCATACGGGGGATGAGTGAGAACGTTGAAGCGTGCGATGTTTTGTTTTTGGTTTGAGGCACATGTCCTCCTTTTTTTTTTGTATATGTTATCTCCGCTGCGTAGTTTATAAATTGTATGGTTTTAAAGAGTCTAGTTAGTTCAAAACGCAAGCGCTGACACCGGAACCACGATCTATGCTTGGCATGTTGATTTCAGAAGCCAGCGATTAATCATTCCGCCGTAACATAGTTTTGATAGGCCGTGATGCTTTTACTTTATTAGATTTTAAATAACTTTTGTTTACCTATAGACGACGCACAGTTATGTTGTCGAAATTTCCACTCTCTAACACCTGAATTTCCTCACGTCCTTTACGGTTTTGGTTTCGTATAAGGGATCGGAAATTCAGGGGTGTTACATATACTTAATTAATTTAATTAAATTTATTTATTTAATATAATTAATTAACCTTTCCGATAACCACTATACACTCTAAATTCCAACAATCCTCCCCCATTTAGAGTGTATAATCCTTTTCTTCTTTTGCGATCCATAATCTCCAACCCACTTCATGCATCAATGCCAATGTTCCTACAAATTGAATTGACAACTAGTATCACGCATCTTTACGATTGATCATATCCCCTAATGTCCATACGAATTGAATTAAGCAAATATATCCAACCAATTGAAGGAGTAGTACACACGAAATAACTCATTAATCTTACATCCTTGACACGTTAAAGGCCATGTGTCCATATCTATTCATAAGTTCTTTGAAATCATAAGTATGCCCCTTGATTTCGTTGAGGTGGCCAAACCCGAACTTATATAGGTAGCTTTTCCTGGTTTATCATGGTTTCGTGAATAAAGCACTCAATTTAGAGATCTTCATAACTCTAGAAAATGGAGACCTCGAGGGACTTCTCTACTATCTCGTTTGTCAACATCACGAATAAAGCAACTTAGGATCACTTAAGTGTTGCTTGCCAACATCTGATGAGCGATCAATCCACATTGAATTCAAGACTAGATGTTTCTTCTAGCGTCGAATTGAGTTTCACTCATGGTGTGAAGAATGAACATTTTTCAATTTCATTAAACCATGAAATACCTAGACATTAGTAAGAATACTTTGTCTAGCTTTGAACTTTGTTCACATAGTCAAGAAATGTGATCCCTTCTTTGATAAGCCCTAATTTTCGGCTTTGCCTCAATTAGATGTCATAGCATTATCAAAGTTACACTCGACTATCAATACTTTATACAAGCCACTTGTCAATCAAACTAGATTGTTTTTGTGCACAACTTTGGCTTAAACATCACAAAGATGAGTATTTTGAACTATACAGTTTACATATTTGTCTAAATCATGACAAATAACATTAATATCATAGTGGAATAAGTTAAAAACTTTGTTTGTTCTTGGGTGATCAAAACTTGGTATACCTCCCCCACAAACACATATACTTTGATCAACATAGAGAATGACCAATTCACTAAAGATCAAACTCATGCTTGAGTACCTCTTCAAACTTGAAGAACTTCCACTATAAAATTAATTAAATCCATGGTACAACATAAACATTTTGAACTAATCAAATAATTTCCTAATAAAAGAACTTTAAGTTGTAAGTAAAACTTTACTTGACAACTATAAAACAATTTGAATATTTGTATAAGTCAAAATTACATCCAATTTTATAATCATTCCAAATATTTAGGAAATAATTTCAACTGGAAGACATGAGGGTAGTTTTGGACTTTATTTTAAGTATAATAAAATACTTATTTCTTAGTCCTTAAACTTTTATGTTAAAAATTCATTTAACATTTACCTCCCCTATTTCCTTCATAGAAGGAATATGATATATTACTATGTCAACTTTACTTATAACATACCATATGAAAATACAAACAATTATCTATCATTGTATTTTCGGTAAACGTATTGAAATAAATTCAATAATAAATTATCATATTAAGTATAATACCACTTAATACATCTTGAACATTATTACATGCTCACCAATCTTCATATATAATATGAAAATTTATCTATAACATATTGTTATACTTACTTGGAGATTAAGTTACTAAACTTAAACATTATTCCCATGATGAACACATCATTACTTACTTTCTTTTAAAAAGCAAACTTATATGATACTTAAGTAACAAAATACATAATCATGGGTAAACCTTCATATTAGAAATATGAATATAAGATATTGAAAACCTTTTACTTTGAAAACTTAAACAAAATCAAACTTCTTTAAAACTTTTCATTAATAAAACAAACTTATAATTTTCTCTTTTAGAAATACATGCTTTATTAAAAGATTAGCCAGACAATCTTAAAGGATCAAAATGTCATAACCATTTGCACAAACTTGTAGGTATTCAAACATATCTATCATTGAAAATAAATTTTCAAATAAATATTGAAATATAATATCATTGAAATATAATATCACTTTGTATTATAATCAAATATCATTGAAATATAATATCCCTTGTTCTAATAAATAGAACTCATAGTAGATGTTATAAATAACATAATCTATTTAGATGCATCCTTATTTTGAACTTTGAGATAATTCAAAATAAATTTCCTTTGTACCAAAATGATTAAGATTTTTCTATAAAAAAATACTTTATACCAAGTAAAATATTTAAAATCAACTTTAACTTAAATAGTTAAATCCTTCTTTATTGTCACACCAAACTTATTTAGGCGTTATCCGACAACATAAGATACCTTAACATACCCATTAACCGGAATAAAACTTATTTAGTACTTTTCTCCAATATAAATATTAGTATAAAACTTTACATATACTCATGCAAATAATGCACTTCTTGAAAATCAAAATAATAATAACATATTATGGAATTAATTACCATAATAAAACTTTAAGTGTTGACATATACTCTAGATTAAGAGTAACATATGAATTTCAATTAATACATTAATCAATGTAGTAATAAGAGAATTCATATCTTGTTTTACTTAGCAAATCAACATTTATACTATATAAGATTAAACCATCATATATATTATATCAAAATAAAACAAGACAAATATGTCTTTATCATTTATTTGATATATAAACATATTTATATAATCATTAAACTCTTTTTATTTATTTAACATTATGGAACTTAACCTCCATAATAAAAGACTTTAATAAATAAAATTTCGAGTTTAAAATAATGTTGACAACTTTCAACCTTTATTTAGAAACATTATTAGATTTTCAAATTCTTGTTTAACATTACCTTTACATTAAAATTACTTTTAATGAATCCTTGATGATAAACCTTTTAAATTTATTCATGTCATAAACATTATACTCTTTTCCAATATTAATAAATTAATATTACCTTGGGTAAAAGTATATATATGACAAACCCATATAAAATTATATGTCCAAATTTAAACAACATTGGTAATAAACCAATCAAAGAATATATCATAAAGACTAACTTGAATCATGCACAATCACATCGAAATAATTCTACACATACATGAAACAAAATAATGCAACATAAACTTTAGATATAACAACATTGCAAAAATATACTTTATACTTTAATTAACTTTATTGTTAATTAAACATGGATCATGCAACCTTTTAAGAAACAATTCACTCAAAGGTGAAACATACATCAATAACAAAACATTATTGAACTTGGTCAAAAGATAACTAAACATAACAAACACATCATGTTTAACTTATATGACAAAATTTATCTTGTCATACAAAACATGCAAAGACCCAAATACTTAAGCAAAGACCCAAATACTTAACATGTTACTATAAAAGAACTATAAAAGCAATTTTATCCAACTTGATAATAACAATTATCATCTTTTTATAATAAAACAAGACATGATACATATAAAATAAGATAAACATGTTAAAACATGACCATGAAAATATTATCTTATCATGCATAAAACAAAACTTGTAAACACAAAAGATAGCAAACATTATCCATCTTTGATGATAATTTTAATCATCATAAAAATCATGGTAAGTTACTTATACTTCCAACCATCAAATTTCTTTGATAAATAAAAATGGAGTATCATCATTTTACACCAAATGATAACCATGACCAAATAACCATGATCACTTACTTTGTCAATCTCTCTTACATAACTTGATCAAGAGTACAAGAAACACCACAACTCTTCATGAAACAATGCATCTTTTCATGAACTAACGTGTCTCTTTATCGAACCAACACATTCTTTTATGAACCAACGTGTCTTTTTAACAAAACAACACATTCTTTTATCGAATCAATGCACCATTTCAAAAATCTCTACGATTATCTCATCACCCGATCATGGTGTAACTTTCATATAAGCAAACTTAAAAAACTTTCCCAACAAATTTGTCAACCATGACAAAGTTTGTGGTTAAACATTGAGACTTGCCATACTAACTTTAGAAAATGATGTTTTAGATTGTTAGAAATGTGACTTTAATTTTATAAATCAAACATATAAAATACAGTTACAAGTTTGTAGTAGAAAACCAAATTACATATGACAAGTTCAAACCTTTGCTTAACATACACCAAATGCAATCTTGATCATCGGGAATCACCATATATCGATCATAGTAACAAGAAGATTTTGTTGGATCTTGATATCAATTCTAGGCGAGATGCTCTTTCCTAAAACATCATTTCCTCCCTACTACGGTGCTTGGAAATAAACCGGAAATATGTTCGGAGATACAAAGAATTACACTAACTTCCGAGCACACGGAAATTAGAATGATGTAAGAGAAACTTAAGTGGAAGAAGATAAGAAAATTACAAACAAGGATTGCAAGTCCTCGATGTAAAATGCTAGAGAAGAAAAGAAATCAGAAATTGCATGTGTAAAATAACACACAAGCCTTCTATATTTATAGAATAGCTCACACCGGTTCATGAAGCAACATATCACTTCATGAAACACGAGGTTGATCCGTGAAACATGAGATCGATTCATGAACTCATGTCGCCTTTCACTCAACCCTTACATCCCAAAGAACATGGCTAAAAGTAACCATAATAACTGTAGAAAGGTATTATATAACCATCAAAACAAAGCAAAACGTCGCAAGGAAAAAATCCAGAAATTTCAGATTTTCGCGGGTCGCGAAAATAGTCGCGGGTCACGAGTTTCAATTTTCACAAAACAGTAGTATTCTGCCTGCTGTTCCCGATCCGTGAAACCTTTCGCTACTAGTGACTTTTAATTTCTCTAAAACACTTTTCCTTGTAAACTTGGGCTATACTTAATTAATTTAATTAAATTTATTTATTTAATATAATTAATTAACCTTTCCGATAACCACTATACACTCTAAATTCCAACAGCCTTAGCTTGTAATGTGCGAGTTTGATGTCTATAAAAGTTGTCATATTCAGTTTCTTATGTTGTGTGTTCAAATTTATCTCATTTAACTATTTTATATAAGAATTATTAATTAAAAAGAACAAACAGAGAAAATACAAATTATCATCATCATCATACCCAATATCCCGCTCAAGACAGGGTTTGGATGAAATAAATTGACAAACAATCTATACCCGTACTCCTTTTAGAGGAGAACTAGAGAAAATATAAATCAACTAATTTAAAACATTATATACTTTTTACTATAAAATACCTCATTATGAAATAAAATTCAAATAAATTTTAAACATAAAAGCCGCAATGTGAATAAAAAAGCTAATTATTAGTGTGCAAAAAAAGGAGGACAATGAATACGACACATTATAATACCCACATATTGATTTTAGTATGATCTTTCATAATCTTGTATGATTTAAATTAGATTTGTACGATCAATTGGATAACAAGCTTGTGTACTCAGATCTTGTGGAGTTTTGGTCTACTCGATCAACCAATGGAATACTTCTCACGCCAATCTACTTGTTTCTCATTTAAATGGACATCGTAACTCCACGGTTCACTACTTATTTCCTCTTTTCTAATTCATCATGTGACTTTTACGGCCCGTTACCTACGTGGTAATAAACGGTGGTAATGAAAATGAAAAACTAGTGTAATTTTTAGTTGATAAATATCTAGGCTGTTGTGATGGCAATGCTTATCCAACTTCAATCATTTCATTTTCTTCATAAAATTTATTCTAATGCATTACCATTGGGGGAGGTGGTATTAGGTGGTAATGAAATTTGTAATTTTTTTTGTGACAGTTTTATTACCATGGGAATGATATAGATATTTTGATGAAATTTTACATTATAAATCATTCCTATTACCACCATTTAATATCACTAACCAAACAGGCTGTTAGAACATCAACAATGCCTTATCTATTTAGCGACACAAAGAAATGAGTAATGCTAGAAAGGCACCGCATGTTCACGTTATTGTGAATTTGTTACTTGCCTGTAAAAGTGGCACCCCCGTATGATAAAAATGATGCAAAATAAAGGATAAAACGTGCTACAAAAAATGCAGTATTGTTAGGATTAGTAATATACTAATATGGGGTAACATATTATTGTTAATAAGTGACATAAATATATAATGGGTAAATAAAAAGTTAGTAAAAATGATGCAGTAAAAGAATGAGAAGAATGGGCAAATGGGGATACACACCATTGCTCTAGTACTCTTTACTTCTCCGCTTGCAATAATTTGCCTTATCTACAAGACTACAACTTGTGAAAGTTGATTAAAATTTACACTACTAGTCATTAAGATGAGTTGAGAGTAGAGGTGTTCAATGGGTCGGGTCAGGGAGGGTCGGGTCGGGTCCAAATTTTAAATGGGGTGAGTAGGGGCGGGTCATGTCAAATGTTAAACGAACCGGAGGGTCAAGCCCATTTAAATCAGACCCACTTTGACCTATTTTTTAACACAAAAACTTGGACGAGACCGTCCTACTCTAAGACCAGATCTGGGCCGGCCCATTGTTAGGCGCATGTACTACGCGCACGCGCTTTGCCCTCCGAATTTCGTTTTTTTTTTTTTTTTGGACCTTAAAGGTATTAATTTTGACCTTAAAGATATCAATTTCAAAGTAAAGTAGTACTTAAACATATCAATTAAAGTAAAAATTTCAATTTGAACCTATAAGTGATCAATTGTGGCGTTAAACTGATCAATTTCTACCTAAGAATTTAATGTTTTATGATCTAACTCAATTTTGAACGTATAAGCTTCAATTATCATTTTCAAAATAAGTATATCAAAGTCTATAAAGATATTGTATAAGTTTTAGTTCAAATTGAATAAATTAATAGTTAAATTATGACATATAATTTGACAATGATATTTTGTAATTTAACTCATTATCGTTTTAAAAATAAGTATTCAACTTGTATAGATATATTGTATAACATTTAGTTCAAATTTAATTATTGATAGTTTTATTAACCATTCATTTGTTGTTTGAAATTCATCCATAGAATGATAGAATAACACCATTTTATATAACTTTGTCAAAAATTTTGAAGTAAAACCATATATTAGGTAGAAATTGATCACTTTAACGTCAAAATTGATCACTTATAGGTTCAAATTGAAACTTTTACTTTAATTGATATGTTTAAGTACTACTTTAAATTGAAATTGATATCTTTAACGTCAAAAATTGATACATTTAAGATTAGAATTAAAAAATGCCCAGAAGATGAAAAAAAGAGAGAAAGCATGTAAGGCACGCGAATTGGGCCGGCCCACTCTTGTCTCAATTTGAGACGGTCTCGCCCAAGACCAACTGATTTTTTATAGTTCATAAAATAATATTTTTATTATACCTTATGACCCGTTAGGTCAATTCATTTATGAATATAACAATATCATATAAAAATATAAAAAAAGTGGTAAAATAATTTTTACAACTAATCCCTATAATTATCTGACCCGGCCCGAACCGAACCTTTACACAATGATCCGTTAATGACCAGACTTGTTATCGACCCGACCCGCTAATAACTTGTTAAAATGTGACCTGACTCCTGATCCATTGGATCGACCCGCACCGTTAAACACCTCTAGTTGCTTGGGAGCTTTTGCTATTTTTTGTTAAGAATTTTTAACCAAGCCCTTACTCTATGGGAATGCGTTATATATCGGGCTATCCTTTTTACTCATTAAGATAGATTATTTAATCCCACAAAGTTAAATTGTATTCCTCTTATATCTTCCATTTTTTCTCAGTTCATATGAATTTTGAACGATTTTAACGTCTTACATAGTTATAAGTGATTAACATTTGAAAATAATAGGCCTTTGTTGGGTAGGTGAGGAGTTCCCCCCCAAAAAAAAACAAAATAATTTTCGATGCGTAAATAGTTTTTGTTTAGCTCTCTTAAATAATATTTTGATAATTTGATTTTTATTAAGTTAATATCTTCATAATAGTTTTCTAAAGATTTATGATTGTTTATAGACATACAACAATATTCAATATACTATTTAATTTAACTTTTTTTATCGATCTTTTACAATCTTATGCCACAAATGCAACTTCAGATGATGAACAACAATCAAGTTACATAGAGGTACAAAGCTTTCACATTCTAATTATATTGAGAATGGAATAATTTTGTCTCCCTTTTCTAGGCCTATCAACTATATCAGGTTGGGTCGAGGTCGGGTCATATATAAACAGGTTAATAAACCCTTGACCCAAACCCAACCCATTTAGTTAATTAGGTCAAAAATCACAACTTTGACCCGTCTTGCAACAGATCAGGTTGACTTGATTTCGACCCACTTAATTCGTTTTAAATTTTTTTTATTTTCGTTTTAAGGTTTTTAACGTTGATTAAATCTAATTTTTTAGGCTTTAATTTCAACTTTATATTTTTTTTGTTTATTTTGTATTTACTATAAAAAATAAGAAAATATTAAATAAATTAAGTTTAGCTTATATTTATTGATTTAACTCAAAATTAACACATTTAATTAAATGAATTATACAGGGTTTTTTTTCAGGGTTAAAATTTTGACCTGAACCTAACCCATTTAATAAACAGATCAGATCGGGTCGATCCATTTAACTAATTGGGTCAAAAGTCTCAATCCAAATCCACTTATTTCGGGTTAGGTCAGGTTGGGTAATTAGCAGGTCGGGTCAACTTTTGACGGCCTATCCTTTTCGCGTTATTTTAATGTTTATGGAGCAACTTATATATAGAGTGATTAAAAATTATTTAGGTTGGATCGGTGAACGTGAAATATATACCCTTAAAATATATAATTAGACACATGTTTGGAAAGTAGTCAATTTATAAGTCCCAACAACAATTTCTGTATTAGTGCAATTAGCCCCTTTAATTCGTTTGACGAAAATAAACTATACACGTTTTCTTTATGTGCAATTAACCCATAATAAAAGTTTTTTATACGAAATCTTTTTATTATAATTAGATAGGCAGGAGAATAAGAGCAATGAAAATTAAATTTAAACCTAATTATATACTACCTCCTATTCAGCCTATTAGTCTCATTTGGTTTTTCACACTTGCCGAGACAACATTTTAACCCTTTGTATCTCTAATTGTTTTTAATTAAAAATTATAAAAAGTAGATATTAATAATCTTTGTATTGAGACGAATCAAACAAGATCCTACATGATTATGTTTTAACTTATGGATTAAGAATAAAATACAAATTAAGAGTGATAAGTGAATAGTAAAAAAAAAACAATGGGACTAATGAGTAGAATAGGAAGGAGTATTTTAAGAAACAATGTTGACAGTTCATTTAGATGTTGAAACTAAATAATAGTAATGAAAATAATTTATAGCATAAATTTTTAAGAAACAATCATTCTTATGATAATGAAACTTAAATCACAAAAGAATCATATTGTTTAAAACTTTTCATTATCACCTAAAGTCACATATCCAAATGGTAATACATTGAAATGAATTTTGCGAAAAAAAATAAGAGAAGTGATATATAACAAACACTATCATTAACTCTTTTCATTACAATTTTCACTATTTATTACCGACAATCAGACCCGTTCGTGTAACATCAATGTAGACTAGCATGCAAGTATTGCATTGGATTGGACAATGTCAAGTGTCAACCCTAAAATTGAGGAAGAAAAAAAAAATAGCCCCGTCTAATTTTTTTACTTGTCCCATTTTCTTATTGAGTAAATTCATATTATTTGTCCTACTTCTATTTTAAGACCTATATTTATAGTTAGTCTCTTATATTTTTTTAATATTAAAAATACATAATATTGCACATGGATCTACTATTTTATGTGATTCCCTTCCATTCTTAATATGTGTATTCAAAACAAATAAAACAACTAAATTGAATTGAAAAGAGTATGATGACAACATAAGCTGAAGATGGAATAGGATCGTATCTAAAAATGGGCAGTGTAGGTAAGCACGAATATCCCAAGAAATATACGCCCTAAAAGCAGAGCCTCTAAAGGACAATAAGAGTACAGTACTCTTCTTAAAAGCCTGCCTTTAAGATTTCAGTAAGATACTCTTATGTTCAATCCAAGCCACTGGAATTTATCAACAAATTTGTAATCGGTTTTGAGAAACGTTCTATTTGAGAGATTATTTTTATTTGGATCGACTCATTATATATTTTTTAAAAGATTGTAAGTAGGCACTAAGAATGATATAAGTAGACATTTAAGATATTGAAAGTAGACATCAAAGATAATGTAAGTGGGCATTAAGAATACGGTAAATAAGGTATAATTTTTAATGTACTGGGCTTGAGATATGTCTCTCAAAGAGACTGTCTTTTAAGAGACTAGGTGATTTGTAATTCCCTCCATTTCCAAAAAATTACACCGCCCATATAACAATAATATTAAGAAATTGATTGAAATTACTAAAGTGTATACATATGATAAAAAATATGGGAGTAAATGCGTCAATAAGATTTAAATATAATGAAGAATATTATTTGTTAAGAAATCAATTCCACCAAAAGCTTAAAACTTATGGTTGAGGTCTTAAGATATGTTACTTTAACACGCCCCATCATATGAGAGTCTTTTCGGTTAAAAGTGTCGATGCAACCATGTATTTTTCATATATAGCGCTAAATTTTCCATAACCTTTTGTTACGCTGGCTTCTAATAACATGTCAAGGAACCAACTCAACTAAAAGTTAGCTTATGGTTAAAATTCCAGAATATATTAATATTCTAACACTATTTAAAATAGAAATGTTGCAAAATTATAAAGACCGGATAAAATAGAAAGTATATGAATTTTGTAGTGACAAAGAAATACTCGTATAATTCTGCCGCAACTTGCCGAACCTCAAATTCTAACAAATTGATATTTGGCTTGCTTAGGGTTGCTAGTTTCAACTATAGTTGCATCTAAGGAGTTCAATTATCGAATGTCTGTACAATAATCGACTCATTTTGGATTAAAGAGAAATAAAATAATATTTAAGAAAAAACTGGATATTGATAATAAATGAATTGAGATAATGAATTGTGCATTGGATGAAATCAAAAGAGAATTAAAGATTTGTATCTCTTAACAATAATTCAACAATTATTTTTAAGTTTTTTTTTATAGGTTAAAGGGGTTAAAAAATTCCAACCAAGGAATTCCCAAAGAGATTTGTGCATTCTAGCACATAAAAAAAGTGTCTAATAGAATTGTTCGATTGAGCTCTTCACTCACTCGATTGAGCAACCCTTCACAAAAGTCATTAATGCCCGTTGCCCTTCATCTTGCTCATTCGATGCCTGCTTTGCTCGGTCGAGCAACCCAATTTTTGTCACGTGTCTCTTTGTTGTTTAGCTACTTCCTCTATTCCATAATATTTGCTATTGACAGTGACATGTTCACACATAATATGTCACACTCGGTAGCAACTATTATCAAACAGAGGAAGTATATGCTAATGGCAAAGGGTTCCCTATCTTTCCCATCATTGTCCACATCAATGCAAAACATGACATGCCCCATTAAGTGGTCAAACATCAATCATGTTGCATTTGTTATAGTTGGATCAAAAATCAGATATCGATCACATTATAGTCTATTTTATGGCATAATTATCAATCAGGAAAGTGATGGAAATGTTGCAAAGGAGATTAAGTGTGGATGTTGATGAAACTACAAAGTACCAAGGAAGCAAATTAAGGGCTGATGCAAGGTGCTCAAACGATCAAGAATAGTGCTCGAACGAGCACTTGAAGTCAGTGAGTTGTTTTGAATTTTGGACATATGTACGTGATTTGAGATATGTAATATTTTTTTATAAAAAATTTTTATTTTGATTTTTTTGGGCAAAATGGGTTAATTAGATTACGATCGAAGATGTTAACGTGATTATATAGTCAAGTAAGAGTGAGTTATTTAATAGAGTGAGGTTGCATTGAATTCACGAGAGACTTTATCGTTGGAGATTGTAAGCTTTAGAAGGTGAGCTTACAATGTAAAGCTTACAATGATGCGAGATCACATATATGTATTATTATATCTTTAATTAATATGGTTACTATTACGAAGGAGTCTAAGTTTAACGGTATTTTAGACACCTCCCCCTTAAAAGTGATTATCTTTCATTAAAGATTCAATAATACAATAATAAATTTCTCATTATTACAAGCTCAACCGCTAGAATTTAAGTACAACCTCCAACTGAATACAAGAACAAGTGTCACATGAAATTTAACAACTCTTTCTCACTTGTGTTTATATTCTCATTCTAAAGGGCCTATGGCTTCTCAAATCATAACCCTAATACTTCTATGTTTTTAAGCCCTTATAAAGCATATACAGGGGCGGATCTAGTAGGCTCCGACGTCCACAATTGACCTAACTGACATTAAAAAAAGACGAAGTCTAGTGTACATCAGTAGGGTCGTCCCTATATATTTTGGAGCTCTGGGCGAAATAGCAAATTGGGGCCCTTTTCCTTTATAATTTATAACCTATATGGACCTTCTACAACTATTAATTTTGCTTTTTTGACATAGGGCCCTGGGCGACGGCCCCTCTTGCCCACCCTTAGGGCCGGCCCTGAGCATATAAAATCAGTTAAAAAATCTCACAAAAAGACTATGTGTACCCAAAAACAACATCAACCGCAAAAATGCCTCAGAAAGCCTATGACCTAAGGTGCTCTTTTGAGCACACTATAACAAATTTAGCTTTTTGCGATATTAGATTTAGTGGCATTAAAAAAATGTCACTAATTCATATT
Organism: Amaranthus cruentus; assembly: GCA_019425755.1. NCBI lineage: Eukaryota > Viridiplantae > Streptophyta > Magnoliopsida > Caryophyllales > Amaranthaceae > Amaranthus > Amaranthus cruentus. The sequence goes on along the minus strand of CM033463.1, from coordinate 5,083,190 downwards.
TTTAGTATAATAATTATTGGTTTTTACTTTAAGTTCCACCATAAAATGATTTAGTGACACTTATTTTGGTCTTTATTGGCATATGTAATTGTCACTATAGTCTATTGTGACATTTCTCATAAATGTCACAATAGACTACGGTGACAATTACATATGCTGCTAAAGGATATAATAAATATCACTAGATCTTATGTCGCTAAAAGGTTTAGTGTGACTTTTTAATATGCTGCTAAAAGATATAATAAATATCACTAAATTCTCTCTATATACACTATAAGAAATTTAAAATAGCGACATTTAAATTAAATATCATTAAATATATCCCACTAAAAGCAAATTATATTGTAGTGACACTAACGCACCTTGTTCGAGCACCTTGTGTCAGGCCACTATTTGCCTTTTTTTTTTATGCTTCATCACAATGCCTACTCAATTCCCTTTGCACCTTATCTTGTTCATCAACAATACATGCCATTGAATGAGCTATAATGTGACCAATAAGTCACCTCTAAACATGAATTATTATCAAAATTTTAAAAATGAAAACAGCACACATAAGATACTATGTGAATATAAATCTTGTTGTACGTGTATTTTATTTAATTGTACCTTATTTTTCATACACAAATTAAAATTAAATAAAGTAAGACAAATCAAATATTATTATATTGTGATACTACTTTGATTGTAACCATTTTAAAAGGGCTGACCCTAGATATTTTGGAGCCTTGGGCAAAATAGCACATTGAGACTCTTTTCCTTTGCAATTTATTACGTATATATGGACCTTTTAGAACTATTAATTTTGCTGTTTTGACATGAGGCCCTAAACGACAGCCCCTCTTACCCATCCTTAGGGCCGGCCCTGACTTTTTTAATTCATTCGCACCCAAGGAAAAAGAAATAATAAATTTGATTTGTACAATCATGATTCATGAAATAAGATGAGTCAAGTGAAAAACATTGACATTGCCACAAAGTTAGTGAGACCATGATAAAAGAAAGAAAGCAACAAGCTCACTTAGTAACAACTCCAACAACCAAAAAACAAGGGTCACCAACCAATGTAATCCTCCTATCATATCCCTTTTCAGTGGATCATTTGGAGGTCTTTCATTGTATATATCTTTATGCTCTTTGCTTATAATTCTATAAAAGATTGATCAATAAACTTTTTGGACGTGAAAGTTTTTTAAAAGGCATGAATTAATCTCTTAAACATGAAGGAAATTACACGATAAGAACGTCTCATTAAAGGGTTAGGTTGTCGAATGATCATCTGAGCTAAAAATTTAAAGTTGTAATTAGAGTCTGGCGTTGTATTAACTTTTATGATATCTCAATCGAAAATTCTTGAGCTAAAAGTGAAAATGCAATATATACTCTTCACACATCTAATGTAAGTCACTTACTATGCTTTCTGTTAATGTATTAACTTGTATCTTTTCTTAGTTATCTGCATGTATCCTTTTAGTTGTGTAAGTCACTTACTATGCTTGCAGTTAATTGATTCCTATGCTTGGCTAACATGGGTGTAAGATGCAGGAGTTTGGATTTTTGCAGGCCTCTTGAGCGAAGGACTCTTTTGACCGCCCTCTCCTTATGGGTATGAGACGCCGTCGACCCTCCTTCCCCAGACCCTGACCATAGATTATAAGAAAAAACTCCTTATGGGTATGACATATCTAATGTAAAATATTTACTTGAATCAATGGCGGATCTAAAATTCAAAATCATGGGTAGCACTGATTTTTCGAAATAAATAATTAAAAAGATTATAAGAAAAAATTAGTAGAGTTTTACTTGTAAAATAAATAACCCACTAAAATTCATTACTTCAAATAACTTATACAATCAAAATAATACAATAATACTCTGACAATATTGTGAGAAAGGAAGGAAAAAAACCCTAAATCTTAAAACTATGAAAATGAAAATGTTAAAACTATTATTTTAAAAAAAAAAAAATTAATTCGTAGCACGTCCTACTTAATGTTTAAGTGTAGCTCCACCCATACTTGACATAAAAGGCGGATAATTATTTGATAAAGAATATATATATATATAACTTACATTAGACGCCTTCACCATAAGTTTAATTAAACTGATGGTGGACACCTCAAAATATATTATATATTATCTCGACACTCACAAGAGAACCTTTTTGGACTAGAAATATAAATGGGATACAATTCCTCCTTGTATATAACATCAAATATGTACTTATAATTCAAATTCGCAATCTTTTTATCATGTTGATTTTTAATACTATATCATAAAAAAGTCAAATAAAAACTTAAGCGGATGGATATAACAAAAACGTATTCATAATCTTCTATGCACAATATTAGCGTCGGTTTTTCTACTACTACAGTAAGTTTATAGCAGGTGGAAAACAAGTCAAAGTATATAGATAGTGTAAATAATTATGGAAAGATTGATTTTCCATTTTTTTACTATTTCTGTTTTTTTATTTTTTAATTGAATGAAAGGTGGCGAATCAAGGGAAGGGAAAGTGGGGCTGGAGGCAGATTGTCAATGTGATATGAAAATGATGACGATATTTTGACAAATGAAACACCATCTTGACATAAAACCATGCATGCAGCAAGAATCATGACTTGGGATCTTCATGTTTATAAAGTCATCATCATTTCTTTTATCATTCTACCCGATGTATTCCGATAAGCTAAAACTTGGGATTTTCATGTTTATAAAGTATGTTTCACTAATTATGATTTTTTTATGACACTTACAATTAGGACTGTTAAAAGTTGACTCGATCAGTTAACTCGATCTGAACCTAATCCGAAATAAGCGGATTTAGGTTGAGACTTTTGACCTAATTAATTAAATAGGTCGACCCAACCTGATCAGTTTATTAAATGGGTTAGGTTCAGGGCAAAATTTTAAAACCTGAAAAAAAACCTATATAACCCATTTAATTAAATGTCTTAATTTCGAGTTAAATTAATAAGTATAAGCTAAACTTAGTTCATTTAATATATTCTTATTTTTAATAGTAAATACAAAATAAACTACAAAAAAAACATAAAGTTAAAACTAAAGCCTAAAAGCTTAGGTTTAATCAACGTTAAAAACCTTAAAACGAAAACAGATAAATTATAAATCGGTTAAGTGGGTCGAAATCAGGTCAACTTGATCTGTTGCAGGTCGGGTCAAGGTTGTGATTTTCGACCCAATTAACTAAATGGGTTGGGTTTGGGTCAAGAATTTTCTGACCTGTTTATATATGACCCGAACCCAAACCCGACCCAACCTGATCTGTTTGACAGGCCTACTTACAATTTCATATCATATTTCAAAAATTAGATTTTGTGTAAGTTTAAAGCTAAGTTGAGATGAATTTATTGTCTATGCTAATATATGATAGGGATAACACGAGATATCGAGATGAACACAATTCTTATGCCATTGAGATACCGTTTCAAAATTATATAACGTCAAAGGGAGTAAGAGTTCCAAAGACTTATAAAGTATGCACAAAATCTATAATTTATCAATTTGTGACAAATTATCCTAAGACCCCCTCACATGCTGACCCTCATCAAGCTCCCATGTGAGAGTAATCAATTAAGTAGAAACGCCATTCTTTTTGGACTTGCAATTTAGTTTTTAATCAAATTGTAGGCTCTGATACAATGTCAATGAACCATCTTAAACAATACATTTATTAGCATATTTAGAGATATAACTTGTTAAATATTGTCAATTGACAACATTGAACTGAGTTGGATTTTTGTCCCTATGTGTTAAATTGAATTGAAGCTTTTGTCAATAACAGCATAAAATCGGGAAAATACGAAATGCACACCATTCATAAGATACGAATATACCAAATCAAAACCATATGACAATGAAAAGAATGGCACAAATTACTTATAGAGTGTGTACACCATCTCTATAATGATATGATTCAATTACTTCGGTAAAGTTACATATAATATCAAAAACGAGTGAAATATCGGTTGTTTTGATTATGTATGTTGTCATTTAGAGCGTATAATGGTTATCGGAAACAATAAATTAATTAAATTAATAATTAATTGGAAATATCCCTAGATTGCAAAAGTTTCTGTTTTGGTATTCACAGGTCGCGAGCCGCGGCTCGCGAGTTGGCCTGGTCGCGGCCCGCAACTTTCGCACTGGTTTTTGCAATGTTCGTTTTATTTGGTTTTGTTAGTTATGAAATAACTACCTACGGTTAATATGGTTATATTTACTGAACAATTGGGATGAATTGATTTAATATCGACATTGATTCGTGAATCGATGTTGCGGTTCATGAATGGTTATGGTTTTTTATAAATATAGAAGGGATGTGTAAGTAATTTCTTACATGAGATGTACATGGAATGTACATGTGAAAATTGAATTTCTTATCCTCTCTAGCACTTTACATAGAGAACTTGCAATCCTCAATTGTAAATTTTCAATTTTCTTCTCCCACTTAAGTTTTCTCATGTCGTTCTAATTTCCTTGTGCTAGGAATTTAGTGTAATTCTTTGTATCTCAGAATATATATCCGGTTTATATTCCCAAGCACCGTAGTATGGAGGAAATGATATTTTAAGAAAGAGCATCTCGCCTAGAATATCTTCTTGTTACTATGCTCGATATATGATATTCCCGATGATGAAGTTCACATTTGGCGTATGTTAAGCAAAGGTTTGAACTTGTCATATATTTTATAACCTACTAAGTTTATGTAACTTTATTTTACATGTTTGATTAATAAAATTAAAGTCACATTTATTGATTTCTCAAATCGAATCAATTAATAAGGGGATCATATAGTCAATTGAATATTTGTGCCTAATAACTATAATCATCATCACCATACCCGATGTATTCCGCTCATAGAAGACTATAATCAAGGTCTGGGAAGGAAAGAACAACGGCAACTCATATCCATAAAGAAAAATGCGATCAAAAAGAGTCCTGTATAGTTAGTTGATTAGTCAATTGTACTTAAACTTCATTGATCACTTTGTTCTTTAATTGGTTGGTTTTCTTTATGTAAATTTGATGGAAAGATTTAAGGGAATTAAAATCAAACTAAAGAAAAGTCAAAGCAAATTTTGAATGAATTTAAAAGAAAGACAAGGAATTTATGAAAGTGATTGTGTCATTAACTAATTATAGAAATTAATGAAATATGTGGAATATCTAAATAAAGTATAGCATGCATGTTAATTTTTTTTTAATTTTTATTATTTGTTTTATTCATGAGTATTCTTTTATATTTATACACTTATGATCAAGAGCAAATCAAATGCTCCATGTAAGAAAAAAAACTCTAAAATTTGAAAAAAAAAATATCAATTATAAGAAAACATTCAAAAAAAATTATTATTTACAACAATTTATAAGTAATTTAATTTAAGATGTTTTTTAAAACTGAGTATAAAAAAAGATCATACTCGCATAAACAAGGTAAACTCTAAGAAACCAAAGAATCTATATGTGACTTTTGAGTTTTGACAAATATATTTTTAAAATCGTTCATTGAACTCAATAGCAATAGAATAATGGCTGCTATATACTTCCTCGGTCCCTCTAAAAAAATATCATTTAATTTGAGTAAATAAAATTTTTTGAGTTAAATTGCGCTTTCTCAAATAGACATAAAGAGTATATCTCAATTTAGATAGAAAAATTTTCAAATTAAATGCTCACCGCCCATATAAAAGGAAAATATAAAAATGTCTATTGCTCAAGAAATTAAATAAATAATTAACCTCAAAAATTCTTTTATATATATTCAACAAGTACATGAATGAACAAAAAGCTAGGAGAGACAAAGTTACAATTAAAAAAAAGTATCATAATTTTTTTTTCTATTTTTATCTTTTGTTTTTTAAGTAGCCACCCAAAAAGGTTTATAGTTGATTAGTCTCTTATTCCCTGCCTGACTTCCTTCCTTGCATCTGCCTGTCCTTTGTATCTTTTCTAAACCCAATTTTACACCCAATTCTAGTGTTATACCTTTAATATCACCATTATAATTATTTTCCAAATAATCATCTTTAGTTTGAATATTATTTTCTTGTTCTACAAGCGGGATATACTGATTATAACGACAATAATTTTCTTCCTTTTCTAGGGTACTAGAAGAAGAACAATAATCACCATTATAATTATTTTCCTCATAATCATCCTTAATTCGACTATTATTTTCTTGTTCAACAAGCTGAATATACTGGTTATTAGGACAACAATCTTCATCACCTTCTTGGGTACTAGATGAATAATTATTTTCCTCATATTCATCCTTAGTTTGACTATTATTTTCTTGTTCAATGAGCGGGATATACTGGTGGGTACTAGAATAAGAACAATATTCACCATTATAATTATTTTCTTGTTCTACCAGCTGGATATACTGGTTATGATGACGACAATCTTGTTCTCCTTCTTGGGTATTATTAGAAGAACAATAATCATTGATTACCCTAATATCATCATAATAATCACTCACTAATGACAATTTAAGTCTCCCATTACTTCTTTGAGCTTTCATACAAGAAGCAACAATGGGAGTAGAATCAAAAGCTTGAATCACCAATCTACCATCTTCTTTATGTGTTCTAAGTTTAATTTGGTTTGAACCACTCATTGTTGTTAATGGAGGTGGAAAATCCCCATGTGTAAATAATGCAAGTTTCATCTTTTTCTTCTTGTTTTTGTGTAAATCTTCCAAATGGGTGGATTTCATTGATTGATCTTCAACCTTGGATGATTCTAACAATGGTGGTGAGAGTGAGAAGAAGAAGGTATCATCAATGGTGGAATCACATCCTGTTTCATTACCAAGACTTTCCGTACACATTTCTAAGCTTTTTTCACTTAGTTTGAAAGAGGATGAGTTTTTAGCAAGTGGGTGAATGTAACTTTCCTCTTTTTGATCATCTTTTTTGGTTGAGAGTTTTTGGATTTCACTCCAACTACAATTTCTTGAATAATTTGATGAATGAGAATGGGTTGAATTTAGTTCATTAAATGAACTAAATGTAGTGTTATTTTTGGTGGGGTTATTGAGTTTGAGACTTAGAGTTTTGGACTCTAAGAATTGTAATTCTTGATAAACAATGGTTGACATGATTTTGATAAAGTTTTTTGATGTTGAAAAGTTATGTATGTGTGATTTTAAGCTCTTAAGGAATTTTGTATTGAAGGAATTGGTATGGCTTTGAGTTACATGGGTTGTAATGAAGGAGAGGTTGCTTATATATTTATAGCCTATGAAAAGTACGCATAAAGTTTGCAACGTAAGAGAGAGAGTATCGAAGTACTTCCTCAGTTCCGTTTTAGTTGCACCATTGAGTTCGACACATTTTTTAAGGGCCGTCAAATCAGTATGGTAAAAGTAGAGATGATGTATGATTGATAGTGATATGTGGAGTGGAAACAAAAAAAATTTATTATAAATAGATAGTGGTTGTGACTTGTGGGTATATTAAATAATTAATGAGATGATGTATGATTGATGGTGATAGTGGGGTAGGAATAAAGTGAGGATAAAAAAAGTAGATTATTTTTGCCAAAAATAATAATGTTGCAAGTAATATGAAACTTCCAGAAACGATAAGTGTTGCAAGTAAAATGGAACGGAGGAAGTATAAGGGAATGTGGGGGAGAAGAGGAGCCTTTCCAAATAATTAACATTTTTAGAATAGGATTATCTCGGTTAGAGAGCAAGTACAACTTTATATAAAAGAGTGCTTGGCAAATATGATAATTGATTGTTGGTTGTTGGTTATTGGCTTTATTATTTGATTTGATTGATCAGCTGAAAATGTTGGCTGTTTTTATTAGTTTTTAAATTAGCTGAAAATTTAGCTATTTATAAAGATGTTTGACAAATTTAAGTATTGGTCGGTTATTGGCTGTTTATTAGAAAAAAAGTGGGTCAACTAACTAAAAGCCAATAAAAAAACTAACCCAAGTAACTTTTTTGTTTAGTTGTCTTAAAAAATATCCTTGAATAATATTAAATATAACAAATTTCATTATAATAATATGTCATGGTAAAGTAAAGAATATACTCTCATCTTATTTCAAACATGGAAAAATAACCAAGGGTAACAATAATAGTTATAATTAAACATATTATAAAATTAATTGTGACTCAAAAATAATAAAATCTTATATAAATATGTATGCTTTTCTTTATAAATAACCATTTGAAGTCAAACTTTTTTTGAGAATAATGTAACAAATTGATCGATCTAAAGCAAAGAGAAAATTTAATTGAATATTTTTAAATTTTTTTTTTGAAAAGAGAATATTCGTAAATCTTACATAAATTATTTATTATTTTGTTTTTCCCTTTTACAACAAATTTCCCAAGATTTTATAGGGCTTGTTTGGTTACCCACTATTAACCTTGGAATTTTAAATTCCTAGGAAATAGTATTATGGTAATTTGTTTGGTTGCCAAAAAAACTAAAATTCCTAGGAATTATAAAATCCAAGGAAAGTTAATTCCTATGAGACATAGGACTTAGATTACCATATACCCCCCTTGGTTATTTACAATTCCCATGGAAATAAAAATTCCTATTGTCAAACAAACAAAAATAAGTAATTCCTAGTAAATTGACAAAGGAAGTAAATTCCCATGAATTACAACTTCCCATAGGAATTTAATTCCTACGTCAACCAAACGATTATTAATTTATTATGCCATAGGCTCAGGTACATCCCATTTATTTTTGGGCCCCAGAGCAAAAGATAAAAAAGGGCCACTAAGACTAGCTTAAGGCGTAACGCATAATATGATACACCTTTTGGTTTTTACTATTAATATTTAAACTACTTTATAAAAAAAACACTAAAAACTCATATTACTTAGCAAAAAGTGTAAGTTATATATAAATTTAATTTAAATTAATATCACTTATATACATAAAAATAAGTTTTTTGGGCCTTAGAAAATACGAAGCCCTGGGCGATAGCCCGCTTTGCTCTTGCTAATCGACGGCCGTGCATAGGCTCATGAACGAATATAATAGGCATAGTATATTTTTTTGTGAACGATATATAGTGATGCATAGGTTAGAAAATTTTATCATATGAATATGATATATCCTTTTTCATGTTTATATATGTTGCTAAATTAACTTAATTAGCGCAGTTGAACAAGAGTGGACCAGAAATTATTGGGTAAAAATTGAGGGTGCGTGTATGACATACATTTGCTTTTTCACTATTTACTTGTATCATTTGCTTTTTCACATTCTTTAATATATAAATTCAATCGTTAATATCTCTAATTTTACATATCAAAAAATTATGAAAATTTAAAATTAACAAATTTTAGATCGAGATGATTCAAACAAGATCTCATATAACTATGTTTTAAATTATAGATCAACGACAATATAAAAGTCAATTTGCTTGATGAATAGTATTGAAATCAACTATGTAGTAAGTAAAAAAGAACGGAGGAAGTATGACATTCACTATTTAAGTGTAACCCTAATTATTATGAGTGTACGTACTCACGGTAGATGGTCTAGAGTCTGATAGCTCGCAAGTTGAATGCTTGTTCCATATTTATTTTCGTCTTTTTTTTTATTTGCTACCGAAAATTACATTAAAAAATATCAGTACTTTTAATAACGAATAAACAAAAAAAAAATAGTTACTATTCGCTTTTATTACCCTTTTCGAAAAGAAAAAACAGCAAAAGTAGACGGCCAGGAAACAAAGGATTTCTATCAAATATTTTTTGATAGGGATTTGTCCATTCTTTTACCTCCATTCATGATCCATTTCTACTTTTAGGCATAATCAAAAGCTACTTAAAAATGTCAAAGTAAATTAAAATAAAAGTAAATTATTGTATATTATAAATTCAAGTTAGAGTTGCTCATTCAGATTATTAGATTGATTTTTTGTTAGATGTTTTGTGTCGATTTGAATCTAAATTTTGAGCCCACATTATTTTTTACGTAATTTTAAATTAATTTTAAAGTCAGATCCGGTTAAAATATCGAACTTTCAGGATTTGTATCCACAGTAGAATAAGATAAAGTAAATGAAACTATATGAATGATTTAAATTAAACAAGTATTATAAAGTTGAGTTTATATGCAACCTACAAAATTTAGTACTAATACGAGCACATAAGTAATAAATATTAGGTCTATGATTTTTATCACAAATTTAAAATAAATAACAATACCGATGCTTATGCTTAACATTCGTATAAATTATAAGATGAATCAATAATATATAGTCTCTCTACCCCACCCAACCACAGAGAAAAGATTGACAAATCTTTGGTGTTTTAATTTTGTAGTTTTAAATATTTAACATATACTCTTATGTAATTTAATATTGAGCCCCCTAATTTTTTAGGATCATGTACGGTCGAACATGTTAAACATGCTCAAAATCTGCCTTTGTCCCTTCAAACTAAACCAAATTAAACCACATAGCTATTTGGTGGAGCAAAAATAAAACAGACTAAAAAAATAAAGCAAATTTTGTAGGACAGAAAAGTAATTTGCATAACTTCCCAATGATTAAACATCATCATCATCGTACCCAGTGTATCCCGGTCATGAAAAACTATGGTCAGGTTCTGGAGAGGGAAAAACGACTGCAACTCATACCCAATACCCATAAAGGAGAGTGCGATCAAAGAGTCCTCCGACTCGAGAATTACCTTCCAAAAGGAGAAACCTGCAATTTACAAATAGGTTAAATAGAATACATACTAATAGCTAAAAATACAGGTAAAAATAAAAAAAAGGAAAAAAGAAGATAAATAAAGACAATGAATAAAAACAAACAATTGCCTTCCCAATGATTAAACATGTCCAGTAAAATTAAGATAGTCATAATAAATTGATGATCACCTAATACTTAAATATCAATTAATAATAATAGTAAATGATTATTATCCAACAGAAAACAAGTTAATTTGATAGTGAGATGAGATCATGATCATTTTGTAGGTGGGAATTGTTTAATTTAACTTTGTTTTCCACAAGATGTTAGATGACAAATACCACTAATTAAGACTAGTAAACATAAGTTTTATTATTAGAGAGACAAATGTTCCCATTTGTTAGCCTTAAAATAGATAATTAATTAAGGATATCTACCTAAGAACCCACTTGACTTGAAGGTTGGTTCTTGTTAACATCATTCTCTAAAGTCTACATTTTATTTTATTAATTAATTTCATTATTAATTAATCATAAGCTGCATGATGACATTGTTCACCATCAATAATCATGCATGTTTGTGTAATCATAGTAATTAATCAAAACTGAGTATGACTGATCCGATTCTAAATTAATGTCATGTATATAAAAGGTTAGAGTACGTAATATATCCTGCATGCAGCTTCAATCATAAGCTTATTGGTATAAAATATTTCAATTGAATTTGAGAGGTGGTTGGAATTCGAACATATCACCTCTTGTCACGATGGCTCTGATACCATATTAAAAAACCAACTCAATTAAAAGCTTAAACTAATTGATGGAGACTCAATATATGTTATGTACTCTAACATAAAATCAAATGGGATTAACAAGATATTTACATATACTCAAGAATTAAAAGTAATCTGACTTAAGATATTATACCCGAAATTTGTTTAAACACTTGAATTGACACCTCCATCTAGCTATTAATAACAATATATCCTCTACTATGTCGGTGATGGGTCAATTTTTTGTTATATTATATATCAAGCTAGGGTAATAACTAATAAGTAACCAACCCTATGTTTTTTTACAGGCTACAGCCAACCAACATGGGTTAGAGGATTAAAGGGAGACTAGAGAGCATTTTGTTATAAAGTTTACCTCATTTACACTAATTAATTAGAGAAGATTAAATTGTCAAACTTGATAATAACTTGCGTTTCTTCTTTAGTACAACGCATCTTACATGGGCCCATATTAGAGTGAAGATCAAAATCATTACATGCATAATATTATATATATATATAGGAGTATGTTTTTAAACGGCGAGTCTCCTGAGAGACAGTCTATACGAAAGACGTCTCTCAAGCCCAATCCATTAAAGTTTATTGCCTACATTTACTCTACATTTTCCTTAATGGGCCAATCCAATTAGAGGTGGTCTTTCAAAGAGACCGTCTCTCACAAGAATCTGTGGTTTTTAAATAGCCTTCAACTCGATGTTATTGTTTATGTACGTTTTTTATAGGGCTAATGGCGTATATTCAGCATACATTATAAGTTTTACATTGGAAAAATATGAAGATTAATTGTTGACAAGTATATACGTGAGCAAATTTCAAATTATACTAGTGGAAAAAAGTTCATATGTTGCGCTAAAAATATTGTGGTTTATCAAAGACGCAGCATAAAATTGAAAGAAAAAATAGCCAAAAAATTAGTGTGTACATGTCAAGGTCTTTTGGGAAGGTGTCCAAAAACAAAATACGTGTAGGCTCAACCTAAAGTAGATTAGACAATATTATACGAATGTGGGATCATTCATGGCTAATAGGCCCAACAATCTATATTTAAATGACTTATTAGATTAGATTACGAGCACTTCTTTTTTATTTGAAACTACTATTGATGTATACTATAAATTGACATTACCGCGATGAAATGTTAAAATTAGTTAGTTGTGATTACACATTAATTAAAATAAGTTAATTAAACTGGAATCAACAATCAAATTTACTTTCTAAGTATTATTATGATTTTATATATGTCAAATACATGAATATGATTAGGTCATAATTAACAAATCTAAACTCTATATATATTTAAGTCTAAACAACAAGAAATATGACGCAAAACTTTAAGCTCGAGGTATTTTACATGAATATAGTATACCTTAAACGTGTCAAGTTTGTAGTCCTATCCAATAATCCACTTGCATATTTCTTATGTCCACTTAATATATAATGAAAGAAGGGTGTTGCCAAGGGGTCGTTTGGATTGGAAGTAAATATTTAAGGGGTGATAAAAGTCAAAGTAGGAATTTAAGGTTAGTTAAGTAGATGATTAAAGGAATTTGATTGTTGGAGAGGTGGAAGAATGAATTAGAAGGTAATGAAAAAATAGAAAAAATAGCAATAAGTTCCCTTATTTTGGGGTATAAATTTACCCTAGGGGGAGGTGGAGGAATTTTTTACCTCCAAATGAGTAAAATCAAACTCTTTTTCTAATCATCCTTTTTAATCTACTCCTATTCTACTTCTATCACAATTATTTCAACAACTTTATTTACCTATCTAATTACCTTTGTTACATTAGTTTGACTTTTTTTACTACCTTAAATATTTACTCTCAATCCAAGCGACCCCCAAGAGCAACTAGTTACTCCCTCCTATTATTACCCTTCAGCCCATTTGATAATCAGTACTAAATAATCATGACAATAAAAATAATTTTTAGTTAAATTTTCATGATATGTATCATGTCATTCTCATGGTAATAAATGTTTGATTATAAAAAAGTATTTTTTTACATAATTTTTCATTAATTACCACCTACTGCCACATTTTCAAATGTTAATGCATTAGAATAAATGTTTGATTATAAAAAAGTATTTTTTACATAATTTTTCATTAATTACCACCTACTGCCACATTTTCAAATGTTAATGCATTAGAATAAATTTTGTAAAGAAAATGAGATTGCTGAACGAGAATAAGCATGATCATTAACCTTATTAACAGATATCCTTAACAAAACTACACTAATTTTTCATTATCATTTCCATCATTTAATAACGATTATTTCAGCCATATAACATATCATGATGACTCCACAATATTGAAGAAAAAGTTGAGATATAATCCCCCACCAAAGTGCAATTTACAACCAAATCCTAACATTAGAATATGGAGTACATACCATTAAAAATAGAACATGGGTAACTCACTAAAATGGTCCAGCCACTGATGTATTGTTTGCAGGGCCATGTTGTCTGGTGGAAGCCAACTTACCTACTGACCTACCCTATAGCTAAGTCTACTACTACTAGTACTATTACTTGGTTAATTATTTTTTTTATTAATTACCCATTTTTCATTAAATAAAAGTACATTATGGGGTTTCCTAATGTAGGAAAATACCCTTTTACTTTTTGATATATTTATGGAAAATAAAAGCAACTACCAATACAATAGCAAGAACATGTACAAATACATGTACAAACTATTCTATGATATGATAATATAGTACTTTTTTTTCTACCTTAGCTAGCTTATGCCTTATGAGTTATGGTATTCCATGTGCATTCTCTTTTTATGTATACCCTTCTTTTCTTAAAAAGTTCTTTAAAAGGTACACTTTGAAACAATTTGACCCCTGGGAAATGTTTTAGACATACGAGAGGTCAAACAATTGTTAAGTAATTTGATTCTTAATACTTCTAGTTTATTATCTTATCCCCTTTATTCAAAGGAATAAAACATCAATTCCTAGGTTTGAAATATAGTACTCCCTCCAAATCAATTTAGTTGTCTCATTTATTCGGGCACGGTTATTAAGGGTGGTGTGGTGGGGTCTATTAAAAAGGTTTTAGTTGAGTTATTTTAATTGATTAAATTTATTGTAAAGGTGATAGTTGGAGAATTGTAGGTAGTAAAGTGGGGGTACTTTGGTCTTTACTTGCGTGAACATGAGGTACTTAGGTAAAAAAAAAATTGACAAAAAAAAATGTGACAATTGACATGAATTTGCTAAATAAGAAAATATGACAACTAAATTGATTCGGAGGGAGTAATAATTAGGTTAATCTCAATATATATAGTAATTTTAAAAGTGTTTATATGAAGTTGATGGCTTAATTTGTATCTTGAAATTATGTGAATGAAGCGTAGTTGTTAGCTTAGACCATATAGAGTTGTCGGTACATGGCTCGACTTAGGAGGTTATGTTTGAAGCGTGATGGATACATTATATATCTTGCCATAATTCCGAACATATATAGTACACTTGTATAAAAAATAATGAGTGAAATAGGAAAATTTTAATATCTAAATGTGGATTGAGGACACACGATAAGTAAGCTAGTTGTTGAAATAGCCCTAAGATAGTCTCACACAGTCATATATCTTATGTGCTGGGCCGGGATTTTGAACTAGAATGACAAGAGCCAAAATGATTTATACTTAACAGTCTTTAAAAAAAATAGCCATAAGTATAAATTGTGTAAAAATTTTAAAAAAGTTAAATATGGTAAAAATATACTTTGTATTTTGTGAAAAAACAAATAAATAAGATAAAAAAATAAATAAGTACGTAAATAAGAATTAAAGAAATTATGACTGCTAGTTATTATATTATATACTTAAATCATTGAAATTTAAATAATTTCAAAATTTTTTATGGTTACTTTGAATGGAATGCATACATTATGCTTAAAAGTCAAAACTAGGGCTTAGTCGGTTGGTTTGAATTTAGGAAATAATATCCTTTAGATGAAGATTGTGCCCAATGCACTTTGCATATATGCTCTTAGGTTTGACTAAAAACCAAAAAAAAAAAGTATATCATTGCATCAAAGCAATCAAATTAATTAAAGAGAAGAAAAAAAATAAGTGAATATGTTAGAGTGTATATTTTGAGTCTCATTTCGGTAAAAATAAAAAAGAGTTGAGAAGTATATAATTGATCTG
Source organism: Amaranthus cruentus (assembly GCA_019425755.1). Taxonomy (NCBI): domain Eukaryota; kingdom Viridiplantae; phylum Streptophyta; class Magnoliopsida; order Caryophyllales; family Amaranthaceae; genus Amaranthus; species Amaranthus cruentus. The sequence goes on along the minus strand of CM033463.1, from coordinate 5,067,532 downwards.
AATTTATACTAATACGGGACTTTCTGAAAAAGTGCTTAAATAGATAATATATCGTATTAATTCGGATCATTCATGAGTATAAACAAAAAGAAAATAATAAGTCATAAATTAATAATAAACATTGGTATACAACACATCATTTTTAAAATGGATAGTATGAGAAAAATGGCATGTTTTGTGTTGATTATATAGTTGTGTAAAACATTTTAATTGAATACTCAATATTAGGAAACATATCAAGACAATAATTTGTTTTTATCTCTTATTATTATTTTTCATAATTTTCATTGAAAACTCAATGCATAGATTTTGTTAGTATCTCTTATAACTTTGTACATTTTTGACATTTTTAATTTCTCATATTTTTTTTCCTTTAATTTTAAATTAACAAATAGACTTTTCTAACAATTTTCATTTCTTTCTTTACTTTTGTCTTTCCTTTCTTCTACCTTTTCTTTCTTTTACCTTATTACCTTATATCATTATAACTAAATACCAGAACGTAAGTGAAATGTAGTCAAGTGGGATACTAACTGAAATTGTACTACTGATTTTGACCATTTTGTTAGTCGAAAATTTTAACTAAGGTTCTATGTTGGTCGAAATTCCAACTAGTTTTTTACTAAATGAAATTCCTATTATTTTATATTTTGATTTAAATTAGAGGCTTCAATATTAAATTAATTGATACATGTGAGGTGTTTAAACATACAAAATTGTTAAAAAAAATATCATAATTTTAAAAATTGCACAGGACCTTTGTCAATTTTTACTCCGCCGCTGGTAGTTGAAAACCAATCGGTGCAAGTCTATACCAACTGATATCCGAATGTTTTGATAATCGATAGAAGATATTTTTTGTAGTGAGTAGATAAAATAATTGTAAGAATGAACGACGTCACATACATAGCTTATGCGATCTCAATCACCATAAACATAAACTGTAAAGCAGTAAAAAACAAGACGAGAATGGAAACCATTTGTTAAACAACATTAAGTATACATTAAGCTTTAATTTGTTCGTTAATGGTGTCTTACGTACTGTTTGTCAAATCGAGTATTCTATTTATTTATTACTATTATTAACACTTAACAATACACATGGACAAGTTGACAACTTTCAAATGTATGTATGAGAGAATCAATGGGCCCATATATGTCATCAGCTTTTTGATGGTAAAATAGCACATAAACTTGGGAATGGTTTATCTCAAGTCGATAAATTAAAATGTGTGTACATATTATGAATTATTAGAATATTTTCTTCCATTGTTATAAGGTTTTGGGATGATATTTGCTTATGAAGTGTCTTCATTTCATGTTTTTTCAATTATTTGTTGACATTGACAATAAGTTCAGCGAAACTTAATATGTTGGCAAAAGTCTTTTATAAACTTAGTTAAATAGTATATTCCAAACTAAAATTAACAAATATTTTTCAAAGAATTGTACTTGCTAAGTGGGAAAATATATTGTACTTTTTAAAATTGATGCACTAAAATAGCGTAGACCAAATTCATATGATCCAATGGTGTACATTATAGTATATATTCAAATGTTTGCCAGATTCAGATTTGTGTGTTTTTTTAACATATACATATCAATCTGATTTTTATCAACTTATATATTCTGAGTCATGCATTGTAAACTCAAAAATACCAAAAAACTTATTTGGAGTGGCATTCAAATAGAAGAATCAAAAGTTAGATTTATGACGTTTAAAAATAATTAAGACAGAATAATTAAAATGTTTACGTAAGCAAAATTAGATGCGAAGTACAACGTAAGTAATGGTCCCCTACAATTTACATAGTACAATTGTTGCAAAATTAAAATTAAAAACAATTAAAGTTGAATTAAACAGCTAGGAGCTTAAAAAGACGAGTATAAGCTAGTAACCTTTGATAGAAGCTGAACGAGAGAGGCTAACCGTTAATCATAAACGACATAAATACTCCTTATTAATTAATACTTATTTGTTAATTGTGTGCGGTCGGTAAGCTTAAGAGTCAACATACGAGATGCTACAACTTAATTACTTTAATCTCTCTGTCCTACTAAATTTGCCCTATAAATATTAGGCGGAAAAACTAATAAAAGTAAATAAATTATATTGATATGTGAATAGTATAAAAATTGTGTTAAATATGCAAATCAAATTTCAAATTAAAAATTAGTACGGATTATAACTAAAAATAAAAATTAGACAAATTTAATGAAATATAGAGAAAAAAATTACTATATTATTACAATTCCTTTACGAGATCTTCCATAATCATGTTTTTAATTAATTCTTTTTAATAATTATGATTCTTCCTATTAGCTCATAGAAGTATATTCATGACACACTGGCAATTTTTCAAGACAAACTATTCAAATTAAGACCTTTTAAAAATTACCGTGAATAATACGAATTTTTATTGATTTTCCTATAATAATACGAATTTTTGATTAACTCTGAATAATACCAACTTTAATGTGGATTTCCCTTTAGCATCCTTAACCTATTGGTAAGCCACAATTGTAGGTCAACTTGTAAAAAAAAAGAAAAATACAAAAAAAAATATATATTTAAAATGCAAAAAAAAAGTAAGAAAAATAAAAATGCAACAAAAAAATGCAATAAAAATCCACCAAAAAAATAGTGGTGGGTAATTTTCATACTTTTTTTCTTTTTTTTATTGCATTTTAATTTTTGTTGTATTTTCCTTTTTTTGGCAAGTTGACCTACAATTGTAGGTTACTAATAGGTTAAGGATGTTAGAGGGAAATGCACATCAAAGTTGTATTATTCAAGGTTAATTAAAAGTTCGTATTATTGTAGGGAAATCAGTGAAAGTTCGTATTATTCAGGGTAATTTTTCCTTTTTAGTTCAACTAATTTAATTGATATTTATTGTTGAAAATTATTCTTATTGATTGTAATTGATTTTTACTAATTGATACTGATTAGTATTGATTGAAACTGATTTCTACATATTGTAACTGAGTTATATTTTATAATTTATTTTTACTGATTAAATCTGATTATTTTACTGATTGCAAGTGATTTTGATGATAGAACTCTAAAAAACCCTAATTAAAATATGACTTTATAAAACCTAATTAGATTAGGATTGATATTAGGCCAATAACGGAAACAATTAAACATATTTGAAAGACGTCTTCTATCGAATGTTCTGTTCCAAGCATGAGTTTATGATTGAGAAAGTTTATAACGCTTAGTATTAAGTTAATTAACACGATTGATATATATAGGTATAAACCTACATCAAAATTGACATATATCTAAATTGGGACAAGTTAGTCTTTTCTAAAAATTCAAACTTTATAATTTAAAAAGTCTACCGTTTTATTTGAAAATAGTTGAAACTATAAATTGTCGACAATAGTAACAAATGAAAAAATCACAAAATATGCATGCCATGATGACTTCGACATAAATAGTACAAATTTGTTGGAACTTTGCAGGCACACACATGGGGAAAGAGTGGTCGAAAGATTGTACGATCATGCGCCAAATTTGTCTAGTGCCCAAATAACAAATACTTCTTCAGTTATATAAGTACTTACTACTGAATATTACTACTGAATATGACATATTATGTGAAATAAAATCACTATAAGTATTATGAAACGGAAGAAGTAGAAGTTAAATATGACAAGTATGACAAGTAGTACTCTGTCTTAATGAATTACCCTTATTTATTTTGACGTAAAAAGTATAAAATTAAATATAGCAAATTAAAATTAGAAATAATTATTAAAATTTAAAAAATAGTGTAATATGAAAAAAAATAAAATAAAATAAATTTATTAACACGAATAAAAATGAAAAATATTACAAATTTATTTGTCAGAGTAGTGTATGATAAAGCTTAAAAGTTTTAGATTGAGGGAATTTTGACTTTTGCTACTTTAAGTGGCCTACCAATGACCTATATATATTATACATTCAAATTTAATTATACTAGCTTTAATAATCATATATATATGTACTCCTAATTTGAGGAAAAATATTAGTTTTAAAATATAATACTCTTTCTATTATTTTTATATTATAAGAGCTTTTTCTTCAAATAAAAATATTTTTTCTGATTATTATGCATAAAATATGACATATCGATACCAAGGATCAAATTACAATAAAAATATTATAAAGTTAAAAAGAATGATCAAAATGATAAATGTTTCAAATTCAAAAGAATAGAGGGAACAAAATATAATAGAAAAGTAACTCATAATTTTTTCACAAAGTCTTGCTATAGACCGTCTATAGCATAGACGGATAAATATGGGTCAACCTATTTGTTAAATGAGTAAGTGAATAGTCATGTCAGCCATTAGACTGGGCTATTAAAAGAGTCATTAATGTCATAGACGGTCTCTCAGAAGACCTTTTATAAATTTTTTTCATTTTACGTTTCTATTTTTTGGGCAGGTAAAAGTAACTCAAATAGTCAAATTACAAGGGCTCAAATGAATACATATATATAACATGTGATTTTGCATCTCATTAATACGTCCCTTTTTATGTTTCTAAGATGATGAAATAATGATTAGTGATTGGCTAATTAGGTTTAAGCCTGATTTACGTAATGCCAAACATTTTATTAGAAAGTAAAATATGAAGCTGCGTCATCTTCCCATGCCCTTAAAATGAAATAAAGAGTCAGCTTCATGATAATTAATAATTATATAATGTTGATATTTTTGTTTTCATTCCATATTACTTATTCTCAGATGCAAAGCAAAAATTGTTAAGTTCTTTGAAGGTCTGTGCAATTTCAAAAATTGTATACTTTTTCTAATAACTTTGTATTTATAAACACATAACATATACAACGTAATTTAATATTGAGGCTTCAAATTTTTCGGGGTCCTATGCGGTCAAACATGCTCAGAACCTTCTCTACTTATCCTCTAAATTTTCCATATATTCCATTTTAATTCGTTTTAATAAATTTTCGTTAATTTTATTGAGAGAAAATCCCATTAGTTCTCTCTTATTTCTAAATAATATATACTATTTTGACTTATTTTACCTAATTTTAATTTAATTTTTGTCCAAAAAGCAAGTGAGACAAATTTATTAATCATCATCATCATACCCAGTGTATCCCGCTCATAGACAAATCATGGTCAGAGTCTGAGGAGGGAACATAGACGGTAGCTCATACCCACATAAGAACATGCGGTCAAAAAGTCCAAATTTATTGATCCATATTATATACTACCTCCTAGTCAGCCTAAATGTTCCATTTAATTTTTTGACACTATTCACTCATCACTCTTAATTTGTATTTTACTTTTAATCTATAAGTTAAAACATAGTCATGTGAGATCTTGTTTGATTCGTCTCAAGGATTAATAATATCAAAATTTTATAATTTTTAATCAAGAATAATTTGAGATATTAAGGGTTAAAATATTATCTCGACAAGTGTGAAAAAATAAATGAGACATTTAGGAAAGACAATTAGACAAGGACATTGGAGCTTACATAAGCACTAAAAGTAGACGCCCGACGCACTACTTTTGACTAGTACATTAATGCTAACTTTTTCCCCTCTCCAAGGAATAGCTCACACACATACACATAAAAAAGTAAAGAATAAAAAATATATTAAAAAAAGAAAAAATAAAAATAAGAGTTATGGAGTATTATGCAAGGGATATTAGTAGTATATTACAAGAGTTAATTCTTATGTTGGAAAAAACAAGCAACATTGATCACGCATTCATAAATGTCTATTGTTTTGGATTTAAACTTTAAATCGTAGAAATATTACTTTTAACATAGCAAAATAATTTTTCTAATTACATTGCGGAAATTCGCTACGGAAAATAAGACAATAAAAAAATATACGGACGAAGGTGAAAAAAATGAGTTGGAGAATAAGAAAGAAAATAATTAAAACTCACAAAAAATAAAATCAGAAAAAAGAAAGTCAAAGGTAAAGCGGTTGGTCAACCGGTCAATCTGTACGGAACCGATCACCTGACCTGAATACTGGTCAAAAATGAAACATGGTGGCTGTAATTCGCAAAAAAAACATCAAGGATGTAATTCGCAAAACCATTAAACATTAAGGCTGTAATTCGCAATTAATTCTAAAAAGTATTAAACTATACTTGGATAATACTCACATAGCTAAGAAATAAATAAAGATGTTTAAAATATATTCGATCCGATATTTGCCTAACCTTATATAACCGAGCTTGATTTTGATATGACTTTAAACATGAATTTACAATGATATAAAAATCAAAATAATGAATATGAAACCTAATTTTGACTTAATTCAAAAGACTCGATTCAAAATTAATACGATCACCCAATGAACACTCTTACAAATAACATAGATAGTATGTAAACGTGAATAGTAAAGCCATCTATTTGCGTTAGCAAGGAATAATGATATGTGATGTATGACAAAAGGGATATTTCTAAAGAGAGGAATTTGTACTTTTCTTGCAAGACATTTAGAAAGATGCTAACCAAGAACCTTGTAGAATTTCTAAAAGATCACAATATTACCCCCTACAAAATCAAAGGTAGATGAAAGGCTATACAAGCATCGAGCAAAAAGATATTTTTCGCTACTTGAAATGCTATGTCGAATACACCCTAAATCAAATTTAAATATCTCTAATTTAAAATAGTTAAAAACTATAGTAAGTTAACATTAAATCATTAATCAAAAATGAGTTTTTATATGTTTAATAACACAAACGATTTCATCGAGAAACGGGCCTCATACATAGGCTAATTAGCTTATTTCATACATATTATGAGAATATAGACTTTTTATTTAAAATTGTCTCACTGAGAAACTATCAAGGAACCAACTCAACTAAAAGCTAAAGCTTATGGTTGAGGGCCTTGAGGCCCCAGGATATGTTATATACTCTAACACGTCCCCTCACACGAGAGCCCATTGAGCTAGAAGTGTGGATGCGCACATACGTTGAATATTCCACTGTAAATGAGGGGTGGTTGAGATTCGAACCCGTGACCTCTTGTCATGCTGGCTCTAATACCATTTATCAAAAAATCAACTCAACCAAAAGCTTAAGTTTATAATTGAGGCACTGGCACCTGAATATCTTATATACTCAAATAATTCCCTTTAGTCTTTTGCCTTCCACCCGGTTTAAACGCCTATGATAGATGTGAGACTACTAACTAACAACCAAACAAATGACACAAGCCAAATTTTGACCTAACCAAGATTACCAATTAATAAATAATGAGTCAAGAATCATTAGCCAAAGTCAAATTAAAGAAAGTAACTAAATTGCTTAATTCTAAGTAAATTAATTCCATTCACTTTGTCCCCCCAATCAAAGGCTAACTTACACAAATCCTTTATTTATATCATAATCAAAGAGACATATCCGGTATGGTTTTCGCCTGCAAGATGACCGCATAATGCTATAATTCTAAACGCTTAAATATTATTTATTTCTTCTTTAGTAGTTTAGTTATTCGAATTTAGGTCTCGAAATTCCGAAAAAAAAGGAAAAAAAATTTAAAAACTTTGCTTAATAAATTATTGTGTATTTTTAGGCTTAAAAAAAAAATTTATTGTGTATTTTTGCTCCGTTTCTGATAGTTACTAATAATCGATCTTATCTTTTCTTTAATGATTACATGGTAGCTAGGCCGAGGAAGGAGAGGGATAGAAAAGAATCGAACTTATGAAGACTTTTCCTGAAAAAATAATATTTATTCTCGAACTGAGACGAGATCCAATTTTCAATCTATCTTATCTTTTGATTTAGTAATAATACAGTAAATAAGTCAAACATTCACCAAATTTAGTTTTGTAGTACTAAATTTCAACTTCTGCCTGATTTATACAAGAATATTAATATATAATAAGTGGTGAAAAATGACGATGATGCCATACTTTCCATAGATAATTGAAGTCCATGACGTATAAGTTTTTTAGGTAATACAGTATTAATTAGATTGTTTCGGACACAGGGGCGGAGCAAAAAGTGATAAATTCTATGAAGGCTCTGTGCAATTATAGAAATTATGATATTCTTCTAATAATTTTGTACATTTAAACACCTAATATATACTAAGTAATTTAATATTGAGACTCGTAATTTTTCAGGGCCCTATATAGTTGAATATGTTGAACATGCTCAGAACCTTCCATAGTGTCACACAAGTACAAATTGCATGGGAGTAGAAAAACCATTAATAATAGAAATAATAATCCATTGGTGATTTTAAATGACCAAAACCATAATTGAAGATAGTGACGCATTTGGGCAAACAATAGTAGATTGAGCCTTTTGAAATCCAAACGAGTTTTATAGACATGAGCAAAGTAAATAATCGTTCAGAATTAACCAATTTTAGATCTTTAGCTAGTTACAATAAATTTTGATATGTTTAGATTAATGTTGTCTTTATTAGGTTAACACAAATTTTAACTTGAGATCATCTTTATAAAAGACGCATTTCAAATGGACCAGCTCATTATTAATAAAAAAATAACTATCAGAAAAATGTGCGATATGTAATCCTATTTGAAGTTGGTGTTATAACCTATTAGAGTTGGTATTATAACCTATTAAAGCTAGTATCTCCAAATAGGTTATAATACCAACTTTAACAGGTTATAACACCAACTCCAAATACCAATTTTAATAGGTTACAGTTATAATACCAACTTTAATAGCTTATAACACCAACTTCAATACATTATAAGTCAAATTAAGTCAAATTCAGTTATACAAAAACTAGGTCTGATGATCATTGAGTTGAGTCTATCCTAAGCACCCGCTTATGACCAAACAAAAGTGGGTCCAAGTCCTTTGGAAATCTTAGATTGCATGTCCATGCATAAAACAATCATATAGTAGTACACACTAATATATATTCTATGTTTCTTTGAGTTTGCTATTAAAAGTGATATATTATGAAAAAAAATGTCACTTTCAGCGACAAATTCAAAAGCAAAATATGTGTAATTATTATGTTTTTAAATTGCATTGTTTGATTGTCATAGTTTTTTAAGCATGTGAGCAAGTGTGAGATGCTTAAGAAGGAAGGAAAATATTTTTTGGATGATGCAATAATCCATGCACACTAAAAAGAAGGATGATTGATGAATCATAAAACACTTTGTATTAAAATGGGTGTTTCACATACCATTTACTAGAAAAAGTAAATGCAAATTTTGCTTTTTGCAAAGTTTTTATAATTTGCTTTGAGTCATTGCATTAGGTCCTTGGATTATTGTTAGTAACTATCCATAATGATGTCACAATTTATGAAGTTAAGGAAAATCCTAATTTCTCACTTTCTTCAATGGATAAGGCCTTGTTTTTCTCTAATTTTTAACCAACTAAATTATATAATTAGGTCATTTCAACTCAATCATGTGGAATATACTTCATATATAGCCACTCTCATATTCAATGTTTTTAAATCTTATATTCTCATATGTGATTTAATGTACTATTTTATGTATAATATCGATATTGTATTGAGTTAATTTTTGATATTATACACAAGACAAATAATTTAATTTATAGCTCTTATTTTAGAAATTGTTTAAAAAAATTAACATGAATATTTAGTAGTTTAACTTTCCGTGCACATGCACAGAATATCTTAATTTTAAATCACTATTACTCTTCCTTTTTTTTCAATTTACCTTAAAAGAAATGTTACAAATAAAAAAGATTTATTATGTATCTTTCTATTTTAAAATATGTTTTTGGACATAATAACTTCATTTACCTAATACATTATATTAAAAGGACGACATTACAATTTATAACTTTTGGTTTTGATAGGCAGCAAGTCTCCTGTGATACTAGTTCACTTGTGCGACCAGCTCAACACAGCCCACAATTGTCATTTCAAAGTTTCGAACGAACATTTTAGACCTTGGGACGCATTTTAAGTCTTAGTATTGATAACTTGGATACAATGAGTAGTCATTTAAGTCTTAGAGTAAGCTTCCTTCAAAATAAAGTCTTAGAATAAACAATTTAAGCCCTTTATGAAGGAATGTTAAGGTTTGGAGCGGAAATTTTAAGCCTAGAAATAGACATAATAACGATTGGAGTAGTTAGTTAAAAAAAATAAAGTTTTTATTGGAAAAGAAAGGTTATAACTTGTAGTAGGGTTTTAAACCTTAAAAAGGACATTTTACGTATTGATATAGGTATTTTAAGTCTTAAAGTTGGTAAGAAAGTACAATTATAAGTTGAACCAGATGTCGCGGATGTGACGATTTCATTGGAGAATTTGTGTTTCACCAGTCCAGTAGTATTCCATATTTTAGTGAACTAATTTAAACTCGAAAACAATCAACATTGTCAACAACATTTCCTATTTAGTTAGAAAAAAAGCTAGCAATGTTAATGGTTTTATTCAAAAAATTGATAATGATAGTAACTGTTGGCAATTTTTCTATTCCAGATTTCCAGCCTACACTCTTTTCACTAACTAATTTTTCTATTCCAGCCTAAAAATCTTTTCACTAACAAAGGAAAACAAAGGCTAAACCACAAGAATCGCTTTGCTCCAAATATGAACCGTATGTGGATGATATTATCCTAAATACTCCCAAGATTTTTAGGAATGGAAAAATGAAGATTTTCCCTTGAGCTACTCTCGTGAGAGACTGTCAATCACTAAGACTCTCTCATAATATTTTAAATGGACTATTTAAACCCATGTATAAGGAATGTCTCTCAAGACTGTCTCATACAATAATTTGTGTTTTTGCTAATATTAGAATTCCAAGTAGCAAGAACAGGTGGTCAATAGCCATTCAGACTCAAACGCAATGAAGAAAATGTAGGACAAATTGAAATTGAAAAGATAAACGAAGTCCACCACTGTACTTCAATTAAATATGAGGTACATCTACAACTGCCCAACTCTTCCTACTGAATATAAGCTTATTTATGCACATGCCAGCCATAAGCATACATCAACTAAGTATTGCCTCATTGACAACAGAGGTATTCTTCCTGAAAATGATGTACACAACATTTTGTCATAATGTAACTACAAAGAATACCACAAATTCATTTTTCCATAACCATTTTGTCATCTATATATGAATCAACAAGAAAGCAAGAGCAAGACCATGAAAATCCATTGAGCATATCATGTGACGACAAATATAACAGCTTCTCGGAGAACATAAATTTCTGACTGCAGAAGATTGACTCCTTTATAAGTTGTAAATTATGGACATGTATTTAGACATTCTGGCCCGGATAGATTGACTCCAAGATCTTAGCAGCGCGATGCCAGGCTCCAGAGATCCAAGGAAAATTGTGCTGTATTTGTCATATAGGATGGCCATCCAGGACCCAATCCCCCAAACAACCTCTTACCATGTTTTGTTGATGATTATCGACTAAACCCTAGATTATTAGATATCAAGAATCATATTTACACAAGGTTCTCAAAGCAATGTCACAATCTACATAAACTATGGAGGTGTTATCTTTTGTAAGCGATTTCTTAGCCTTGTCTAACAAGAACTCCGCTATCTTCTGCGCAGAATCCTTCCTATCTGCAGAGTATGTCTCCTTCGCCTGCATACCATCAAAATTTCCAAGGTCGTGACTCGTGATGACAGAAAGCTATTTAGATTATTTACTTAATGGTATACAAGCAAGTAAGCAGGTTTACTACCTCAAGAACGAGTTGACTCGCCTTCTTTGCACTGATGACGTCCCACAAACCGTCACTGTGTTACAAAAGATTATGGTGAAAAATCCATATTTCAGGCTATTAGATAAATCTCTACATCCAAAGGCACTGATGTCCAGTCCACATATAACATAAACCATTCTTGTTTCAATATATTTCAGAAGAAATAGTTTTGCACAACGACAAAAAGCTTAATTTCAACCCTATTAACTAACAGCGGTAATAAATGCTGAATTTGCAGTTGAAAAGGTTCCAGTGCGGCAGAAAGTCTGGTTACCTTGCCAATATTGCAAACGCTTCACTTGGTTGACCAATACGGACAGCTTGGCTTATATAGGGCTCTGAACTAAACCGTGCATCCTGCTCCTTCAGAAACTTGTCACCAAGCATCCTCCCAAGATTTAGACCTGTATCCACATTCAAATTAAAACTGGCAAATAAGGCTGTATCTTATAGAAATGGATGTCAAGATGTGCTTGCTTTTAGTTTCGGTGAGGTCAGTCCATCCTAGAAATGGAGAAAAATGACTCAACCGTAACTATTTGACAAATGTTTCTAACAAAAAATTTAATAATGAACGAAGCAGAAAGAAATTGTAATCTGTACCACACAGGCGAGTGTCCTCATCCTTTAATGGGTATCCCATTTCCTTGACACGTTGCTTCTCAGAATAGCTAGAAATCCTATGGTCTTCTGTCATATTAATCTGTTTCCCATTAACGCTGCAAAACAATTGAGAAGACAATTATATTTAAGCCAGGATTAATAACAGCTGCATGAAACAAGAGTTTCTAAGTGAATAAAGGAACAGCTGTACACTAAAAGAAATCTCATATCCTAAATAATAATTAAGCAGAAATTGACCGCTTAATTAGCACAGCATCTTAAATTCTTCAAGTCTGCATACCATTTAGATCTATAAAGATAAACTTGAAAGTTTGTGCGAGAAACAAATTCTATCATGTAATAGTTTATATTCTTGAGATTAAGACCGACATTGTTGGCATTTGTTGATAGTTCATACTCAACTATTCAGTTTTCTCAACCTATAAAATACGTTTTAACAAAAGTGCAGTACTGTAAAAATACATTCAGTCATGAAAAATAAGTTCAGTTATGCAAAATGAGTTCAGTAACTCAACAACAAATTAACAAAATAATAAAACAAAATCCAGCAAAAATAAGTTAGGTTCCTTAAAATATAATTCAAGCTCAGCCAACATAAGTTAATAGACAAAAACCTCCAATCGTCACTAAACAAAACAAAAATTTTAGATGAATTGATCAAAGCCAAACACCATAATCAAAAAAGCTGAAGCAGCACCATTGAATGGTAGTAAAAGATATGATCATTTATGCATCAGATAGGAATAGCATGAGAACATACTTCATAACACAAGCTGAGTCTCCAACATTGGCACATTGAGCAAAGAAACTGTCATAACCATCGCCCCAAATTAGAAGCAGTGTTGCAGTACAACCCTGAAAGAGCTATAGTTATAAACAATTTTTGATCTCAAAGTTCAAACTCCATAAGCAAGAAAATGAAAGGAAACTAGTGTCAATAGATTTTTTGAAGTTGTCCTTAACCGCTAAAAATTCTTAAGAGAAAGAGACAAAACATAATTAACTGCTACCTTCTAATTACTCTGATGATAAAGAACTGAATACAATACTTAATAAATAGGAAACTAAATGACTAACTTAAAGGAGTTCATCCCCTGACTATATCAACAAACTAATAAACCTAAAAATGTTTCTAAACATCAGCCACTAATATTACCACCACTCTGACACACAACTAAATTTGAAATAATATCCACCACTCCCCTTCCATTCAAAAATTCTCAACATAACCATCAAAGAAAATTACTGACAAATCCGAAGTACTAAATACTAACAGCTATTTTGTACTATGTACTAGTCTTTGAGGTGTTTGAGAAAGTGGGAATTATATGAACCATTGTTATTAAAGACGAAAGGTAGTAAATTGAGATTTTCATATGAAAATCATTGGTAAAGTGCAAAGTTTCAAATATATGGACCATTGTTATTAAAATTGCAATTTTGATCTACGATCCTACTGTAAACAACCCAGATCACAAGTACAATCGCAATGTTAGTAGGATCTTACAATAATTAAATACAATTTTGAATGGTAGGATCATAACACGATTCTACACTCATTCGATCTAACAAATTTAGTCTCAGTTATAATTAATTTTCTGGTTCATCATCTTTTAATAATTTTTTTCACATATACACATGTTTGAAATAATTACAATTAAAAAATAATGTTCTTTATTGATATGGAGTATTAGAGTAATTATAGATTATTTTTCCATTTCATTCCTTAGAAATAAAGCTAACAAATTTTATTCACAATTTAATACTTTTGAATTGAATAATTATGGGTATGAACTATATGTTTTGGCATATTTAAGTGTATTTGTAGAATCGTACAATCCTATGATTGGATCCTACACCTTGACCTGATCCCGATTCCGATAACCTTGATATGGACAAATGGTGAGACTATGACTGCTTTACATCTCTTATTTTTCATTTGTAACCGAGGATCAATAGAAAACAATCACTTTGTTATTACCAGGGTAATGTTACACACTTTCAACCCCCTTAACACTGCCTGGACCCACTTGTCGTTAAGGTGATGGAGTGTTACTGTTTCCTCAAATTAGCCATTAGTTTGCCATTGTATCTGAACTGTTCTCCAGCTCTTCCTAAATTCAAGTAGACTTGGGAGTAGGGGCAGAGAATAACTTGAGAGGATTTCAAAAGTAGCAATAAAGCAGAAACAAGACACATGTTAGCCACAAGAATGGAAGCATCTAGATAATGAGATTATAAGAAATAAACATCAGTTGGGATGAGACTGTGGCAATGCAAGACGAAAGTGTGGTAATGGTTAGTAGATAAATGAGATAGGAAAGAGGTTGAGAAAGAGATTTGGGAAAAGATTCAAGGCTGTCAGAGATGGTGTTTTATTTTACAAAAGGCGGTATTAACAAATAGAAATGGTGTATCTGCTAGCTTCACAGTTGAATTTTGGGTGACGTCCATTGGTAGGTGGTCAACTTTGGTCAAAGAACTGATGAGTGAGGGTTTTGAAATATCCAACGGAGAGAGAATCGGGAACAAGCAATTTGGATGGTCTAACTCCTCCAATGCAAAAGGGATAAAGGATTTGCAAAAACAGCAAAAGAAAAAAAGATTTAAGAGTGTTGGATAGAAAAAGAGGAAGGAAAGCAAGGGGAAAGGAGACAAAGAAAAGGGAAGGAAGATAAATGATTTATCCTTCCAAAGCTTTCCATTGTAGGATAAATTTGTTTTGAGACAAAATGTGAAGGATATCATCCTTCCAATTTCATTCCCTTCGTTACCTCCCCTCCTTATTTGCTGTCCAACTGGAGTAAAATCTATCCCCTCATTTCTCTCCCATTACCTTCACTCCATTTCCTTCAATACAGACAAAGCATAGGGGAAATAAGGAAGTTAAGCACCTTTTCATTAAACTGAGAAATGAACAATTCTAAATAGAATAATGTCCTCATTCAAGTAATCAAAGTGCACACTGCACACTAAGCATCTTATAACAAGATATATGCAAGCAAACACTTCACATACATATGAAAAAGTGGTAAAGAGTTAAACCTCGTAATAATGATTTAAACATGCTTCGGTTTGGTAAAATGCTTCCCTAAGGACATCAGATGCATCTTGCCGAGATAAAACCCTTTCCCTTCTTAAGGAATCCAATAAGATAGTTGATACATTCTCCGGAAGAATTCTGAAAGCGTATAGGGATAAGGTGTTAATTGAATACTATAAGCGAACAAAAAGAATATAGCAAGCATGAAAGCATAAAATTTTCATGGGAAGTAGAGAATATCTCAGGAAGCACCAAATCCACACCACATCAACCTCATTATAATGGTACAAGTCCGAAATATATACATTCAGAAACAAAGATGTACAACAATAAATTATTCAAATATCACAATCTACTAAGAAAAACATTTATATAAAAATACTACAGAATAATGAAGACAGAATAAGCAAAATGAAAAAGTGGATGAAGGATTTATTATGAAAGAAAATATTGATAACAAATTGCAAGATATCTACAGTTGCCATTGAAACATAATCAAAACACATTAACTTAAATATATACTCATTTGTCGCAAAAAGATTGTTATATTTGACTCAAAAAACTCTCACACGAACAAGTTAAATGTAGCAATCTCTATGGTAGGGGCTAGGGAGTAGTAAATGACAACTTATCACGACACTAAATTTTAAGAACTCATCTTCAGTTCAACACGACAATAATGTAGCCCTCATCATAGAGACATAGTAGTGTTGATGAGGTACAGATCTTTTAAAAGACAAAATCAAGCAAAGTATCTTTTATACTAAATCTTGAGTGTTCGAATTAGTCGAAGAATCAATTATCTTCAGGAATCTACCTGATTTGTATTGATACAATGAGGTACTTTAAAGTAGAGACAAACATCTCTAGCCTAATGCAATAGAACTCGTAAAATGCAAAATGCCATAATGCTCATAATGCAGGAATGGACGGAGTCAATTTAGTAAGAGAAGTGTCACGCGTGACCCAAAAACTGTGTCATATCAAACTGAGTTTTCATTTGGGTGATCAACTCTAGTTAAATTTGTGATGCCCCGTATTGAGCTTTAAAAAAGATTGATAAACTACTCATATCAACAAGGCGCATGTTCTTTTCAAGGGAGGTTATTTGCTAAGAACTTCACAATTAAGCGTACTTGGTGTACTTGGTGGGGATCAATCTTAGGATAACCACTTGGAAAGTTTTCTCAGATGTACACAAATAAGACCAAAGTGCACTTACTTGTGTTGGTCTGTGGGGCCAGTGTACAACCTCCATGGGTAGTCACCGTCGGTTTGATGTGGTCGGAGATTGACAAGTGGTATATGAGCAACCCTGTGATCGTGGCCGATAATGTGTTTAGTGAAGGTGAGTGTACTTTGAAATTAAGGTGCAACGAGGACATTATATTCTTAAGTGGGGGTGAGTGTGATATTCTGTGTTGAGCTTTAAAAAGGAATACTTGACTACCCATATCAACAAGGTGCATCTTCTTTTCAAAGGATCCATTTGCTAAGAGCTCCACAGTTAAGGGTGTTTGGTGGGGAGAATTCTTAGGATGGGCGATCTCCTCGGAAGTTTTCTTGGGTGCACACGAGTGAGGCCAAAGTGCGCTAAAAGGACTCGTGTTGATCTATGGGGTTAGTCCATAACCTCCATGGGTAGTCAACGGTTGTTTAATGGGGGTGAGGTGCATAGTTACATGGAACATGGAACGTAGCCACATTTCGCGATCCATGAACGTCCGTCTCCAATCACCACGAGACACGACCCATATCGCTCAAGTTGTCGTACAGATTTAAAAGAACTTTTTCAAAAGGTAATTTGGCCTTCATTATAAATTAAAGAAAAAACAAGGTAGAAAAAAACGATATGAAACCTAGAAATCTAAAAAATTCCACTTAAAAATAATTTCTTAAGAAAAATAATCATTATTTAATTTTGTTTTCAAACATATACTTTGTACATAATATATCTCGTACCCAATCATTCCCAAGTCAATCTAGGTTGCGTTATGTATTCCCGTTCCCCATTCCAAACCGAATATCATTCCAGGTAAAAATGGTGAGGTGTTACAAAATTGGATTGGGGCATTTCATGTTTAGGGTACACATAAGACTTATATTCCTATAAGTAATACATGAGGTGGAGTCAGTTCAGGTTAGGCCAACTTTGTGTGGCTACTTAATCATATAAAGGCGCAATAAAATGGTCGTTTGCTAGCTGTCTAGGTTTATGAAGTAAAATAATTCACGCAATTCATAAAGTTGAGGGATAGTAACAGGTGGCAGTCATCACAAAATTACAAACAAGCACATACTAAATTAAAGATGAAGAGTGTTTGGTGTAGCAACTAAACGGGCAAGTTCACTTTAGCTAGCGACGGAGCGCAACAATCGTATCAAATTGGCCTTATTGTAAAAATTCTCAAGACTTCTTGGACAGGTATTACCCGCATTGTAAAGGTGAAAAAAAAAACAAATCTAGGCCGTTGCAAGCGATATATAATGGTTTAGACCAACATTTGAAGGTATAATAACCACATCACCCCTATTGCCACACTACCATGTCCGTTATTGCAACCGCGACCGCTACCCCATTTTTTGCACCATGGCAAACGATGAAAACTGAAAAGGCAGCAGACACACTACAGTTGTGCTTGGAACGATTAGCAACACCCTAAAAGGGTCATTGAAATTTTGTCAAACTAAGGTTTTAATTGAAATCTAAAGGGTAAAAGATATTGAGATACTAATTTCACTACCTGAAACGACAAGGAGTTAAAAAGAGGCGAATGAACTTATATTTGTTAAGTTAGCAACAATAAGCTAGTTGAAGCGGTTGCCTGATTCAGCAACTAACTAACATGGTACCAAATTTATCTAACTTCATTTTTTTTTTCCTTAGTCAAGTAGACTATGATTTTTTAATGAACATGTGGTAAACTGACGTAAGAGTTAGTTACCAGGAAAAGTCGGGATAGTGCATAAGGAAAAAGTACGTAAACAAAGAGAGATCATCGGAATATTACTGAGTGTTATATAGAGGTTTGAGGTCATTGGGAGAGAATCTAGCATCTGAAATCCATATAGTTATCCTATATTATAGAGGGGCAACTATTCGGCTAGACCATATTTACCATAATTTTTAGGCATCATAAAACATAAAGGTAATATAAACTCCACTTCAGCAATATAAACAAAGCTTGATATCAAAAAGCCAACAATTACTTACTTGCTCACAGACTGAGCTGCAACTGCTCCACCATGTCCATCACAAATACCAAAAAGTCCAAACTGTGTATAACATCAGGTTACATAATTTGCACACAAGTTAAAGAAAGATGATCTTGAATGGAAGTATTTGTGCACCTGCTCTATCCCAGGAAGCGGACATCTGTAATAGCAGACATCTTCCATGGGAAGCTTTTTTCCCCCACGACGTGTAGACATGGGATCTGACGCAATGCCAACTCCAAATGAAACCTCTGATTCAGTCAACGTAATTTGCACCTGCCACAATAATTGCTATAGAATTAAACAAGGGCTAAAACAACCTAAAGGCAGACAAATCTCAAGCAAGCTATCTATAACAAGGCACAGCCCCAAAATGTTATCAATGAGATGATCAAAGTCAAACTACTGAATTTGGTTGGAAAAGACAATGCTAGAAAACAAGTATGTGTTAGAAGGGAAAAAGAGCAAGAATAAAAGAGGTAACACACACAAGGGACCTATAAGAGAGAAAATCTAATGAAATGTGCTTAGCGGTGAAGCAAGAAGCAGCAAAATTACTAGCCCACTTGGAGGAAATGGGGATGTACTTTGCTGCTTCTAAGCTAGAATCTATGGACTGCGTACATACTTGATATACCATGAGAAACAAAAAGCCTAATTTGGGAAGCACCTTTCATTTCCTTTTCTACTTTTTTTAATATCTATAATTGTAGTTGTAGTCTGAGCTTCAGAAAAATGCAACATTTTTTGGAATACAATTGTAAATAAATGCTAAAAAATTTCTGTACAAAGTACTCAGCTACCACTTCCTCAATTTGATACCAAATGCGCAGGAAAGGGGGCGGGCGGCTGGAGTGGGCAGCCAGCCTGCCACTACTACAGTTGCTTGCTCACAAACGTAAAGTGAAGAGATTGAAGAAAGCTAGAAGCCTTGGAAAATGGAAGCATTCTTAGCTTCTAACTGCTAAATGTTTGAATTTGATAGCTGTCGGCCCATTAACAATAGACAAATGGTTCTTTAAGATTAAAGAAAGAAACCCTTTCAATTATGTAGCCTATCTCGGCATTAGACAGTAGTTTTGGTATTCTACATGCAAGTTTTACATATTTGACCATAATTATACATTCAGTCAAATACAAATTGTAAACTTACCCAACTCTGCCCATAGCTCACTTAATGTATAAACATATAAACAGTAGAGCTTCGATTTCTATTCCATTCAACAACCATTATATGTTCTTGAAATATTTTTTTATTTATTCTTTTTTGTCAATTATGCATAACTTGTTCGGCCAAAGATGTCAGATTTGTCTAATAATTCATCATTTTCCACACTCGAGTAAAATTAACGGTTACACTTTTTTTTGAAGATAAATTAACGGTTACACTGAATTAACATGAGTTTTAAATTTACCACAAGTGTATTATTTCTGTACTAATTTATGCAATAATCACTTAGCTTAGCCCCATAACCTTAAAATTCTTCCACCATGGTTTGCCATATTTTGTGTATTCTGGCACGATTTAGTTTGAGGAGAAAACAAATATATTACTTCAGGCTTCAGGGCTTTTATCCGCAAAGTGACACAAAGAAAGCTCAAGAGATACTTGTCAAAATCATAAAGCTTAAAAGTGGAGAAGGTAACATCAAGCTCCTATCATCATCATTTCGACAAAAGAAAATGATGAGAACAATAAACAAAATTAAAAAGGAAAAAGATAGAACCATAAAGAAGAATCAACTGTGTGGAGTCATGTTTTGACTTTTATATACTAGTACTTGATATTCAAATTTCAAGTACCCAAACGAAATCAATCAAAAGTACCCAATGAACAAATGATCAAGAAGCAACAATTATAATACAACAACAAAAGCCTTAATCCCAACAATTTGGGGTCAGCAACAACTATAAATCGTACGATTACTCTCAAAGAGATGATGAATGAAGCAAGGACTTCTGCCATGCAAAGAGGATACAATTTTCAAGTAGAGAGAGGCAAAAATGAAAAGTTGAAGGATAGGTGACCACCGGTGGATTTTGGGTCGTAAGTTAGTTTGTGCCAAGGTTATTATTCGGAAAAAAAATACTAGGGGAACAAAATTTGAACTCCTAATAAAAAGCCTTAATCTCAACGATATGGGCACGGCACGGCACCTAATAAAAAGGTTAGGCCTCAAAGAAGTGATGAATGAAGGACTTGATTTGGTACCTGCCATGGAAAAAGGTTAAGGATTTTTAGGTGAAAATGGGCCACAATGATCGAAGAGAATGAGAAGAGGGTTTGTGGGCAATGATTGATTAAGTAGGACGACAAGATTTGAACTCCCAACCCTCAAGTTCCTATACTATACACAAACCACATCTTTCAATTGCAAATAACTAAACAACTACACAAAAATTTTGGTTTTATACAATGACAAAAAAATTTTCAAGCCCATGTAGGCCGACTTTAACACTTGTCATTGCTCATGGGAGAAAAGAGAAAATTGGGTGTGTAAGATTCAAGCGAGGCAACAAAGGCCAAAAGCTCTTAGAATCGTTGTGTCAAAGCACTAGACAGACAACCCTTAAGGTGCCTACCTATAGAATTACAAAATTTATAAAATGTGCCTTCTCACAATTAATTTTATTGGGTCCATTGACAATCAAAATCAAAATATTTAAAAGGTTTGTTTGGACTATATCTGTTCAATTAATCAAGAAAACCATCCCAACAAACTTCAAGTTACACAATTTTGTTATCTACTAATTCTATATTTGTAGGAACCTTGCCATTCTATTTGGAAGCCATGGAGTTGGGTTGTATATTGGTTTTCCATAAGCTTCAATATCTTCCAACTAGTCCCAACATACAAACCCAATCCCAAATAGACCCGCCTTTAACCGAACCCGACATTTTTCCTAACCAAACCCGAAAATAGATGTAAATGCATTTCTAGCTTTTGGTAAATATAAATCTTCACAATAAAGTGTATGAAATGAACCTATGATCTAGAATAATAATAATAATAATAATAATAATAATAATAATAATAATAATAATAATAATAAATCAAAAACTAGGAAACAAAAGTGGACATACTTTGCTTCCGAATAAATAACACAGATACAAGAAATACAACAAATCAAAAGTTTTATATTATACGTTTTATTCTAAAAAAGATAAACGAAGAGGGTAAGCAATTTTGATGGATTCGTAGCAATCACATAAGCATATCACGTTGGAATGGATCCTTGTGGTAGAAAAGTTGCTCACAACTAGCTATCTAGAAACACACTTTTCCTCCAAGTTCCATGAGACCCAAACATTAGGAACAAAGAACATGACACTTTTTATAAGAGGCTTTGTATATCAAAGATTTAAGTAGTCAACAAATAAGAGTCCAAAAAGTTTGCCCATTTTTTAATTTCATCACATTCTAGTACTTACTCTTATCTGGGAAGTGGTGCCAAGAGTGATTATATCACCACTAAGAAGCTCCTCCGGTTCACCCCAAGTTCTGCTTCCAAAATCAGGATGATGTATGGCCTTTGCATTTAGAAGAGTTCCATTAAGACTACCCATGTCCACCAGCTCCCATTTCATTTTCTAAAAGATGAAAATGATTAATAGGCAAGACAAAACCAAGAGTAGGAATACTATCAAAAATAATAAACATTATAAGTTCCAAAAAATTACATCGGAATTCCAATTTATCATAGCATGCTTTCCAGAAACCTCTGAATCCTTCAGTAACAAGTTACTAGGTGGGACCCTTCCAAGAGTCAATGGAAGCTTAGAAACATCACTAGACAACAATGAACACTGAAGCCCGCGTGCTGGGCCTTTGATAACTTCAAGGGAGAGGCAAGTTCCTGCACCTCTAACAAGAAAATAAAATGACATGTTTTACAGCTTCAACAATTAGAAATGCTATAATAGTTGTTCCCGCACTAATAAAGTCGGAACAATGAACAACGTACCTTGATCTAAAATATCTCCAAAAATTCTATGAACTTCTACCTCATCTGGCCTAGATCTTGATTCCCTATATGGGCCTTTCTTTAAAGTGTGTTTCTGCTCTTCAAGAATATGGCTTGTCGACAACGGACGCTTTAAGGTTTGACCAACTAAAAGGTCTTCTCCCATATCACCTATATCTATGGTCAAACTATCACCTGAATGATGGAAAAGTTTCAAAGTATTAGGCAATTAGCTCTACTAGAGGGTGAATATCAAAGATTAAAAGCATAAGAACTTGAAAATAAATGCAAAAGATCCATATCACTTGTAAATAAATAAAGAAAGAAAACTATAGACCAGGCTTAGGGGTAATAAGAGAGTTACGACATAAGTATGTTAGACAAACTTGATAAGGAAGAGTCTGATTATCGGAATTCTATACATAGGGCAGGTTAGAAAAGGACAAGAACATGAGATTCTTATGGATTGTTTTGTAGCTCATGGGGGAGGAAATTCAAACATAGTGTATGTTAGTTATCCTATGGACCTATACTATTGTATTTTCTAACTCCTTCAATCCTATTTTAATGCGGGAATGGATGAGTACAAGGATGGGTATGGGTATGGGTAAACGAATGTGGACTGACAAGAAAAACAATAACATCCAAATTTACAAGATATGCATACATGGCAAGGGTACGATACAACAATAACATCCAAATTAAGAAAACACAAAAGATTGGGGACAGGTGCATAAAGCAAAAGATCAGTTCCAATGGTCATTCACATAAATTCTCCTTCTCCCCTCATTTCAATTTTTTACAATCTCAACGTTAAGGGTACGGAAAAAATAAAATATTTCGGGGGAAATTGTCAAAAATATCAACCTTTGCTTCATCTGTTGAATAAATACCGCTATTGTTTATTTATAATAAACCCACATATCGATATAATTGTGAAATTAAACTCAACTATTTTGATACCTTATTTCTTGACTTTAGAAAGAAGAACAATAGGTGAGTTTATTTTTAGCATATATACTAAATAGGTGGGTTTATTTAAACATAAACTATAGGTGTTTTATTTTCAGCGGATCAAGTAAAGGTTGGTTTATTATTGACAATTCCCCAATATTTTTCCCGAAAATACAAATTTAAAAGTCCATAATACATTATTCTTGAACATGGAAATATTTTAAAATGCTGCAATAGTTTTTATTGCAAAAAATAGTCCAATTATTCTAAAACCCACGTACCGCAAAAGTAAAAATATAGAGGAAAAGTGCAATTATCTGATAGAAAAATTGGGACAGACGATTAGATCTTCAACTAATTAAAACGAGGGTGGTCTATTTTACTTTCATGGGAAAAAATTGTCTCATTTCTCAAAGAAATTAAATTAGGAGAGTGAAGGGTTAGGATTTGAAAAGTCCAAGACCATACAACCTACTTCCGCTCTCTTCTTCCCTCCACCCGAGGGAAAAAATATGAAAGGAGCCCACTTTGAAGATCATTATTCTTTGTTTACAATTCCAATCAAAAAATTCATATTCTAATCATTATTACTTATTAGCTTTGGGTATGCATATGATAGTCACTTTCCATCCCAACCCCCCAAAAAATGTCCTCAACAATCTACTGCAATATCCAACATTGCTCAATCATACACTCTTGAGGTGAAACACCTTACTCTTGAAATATGCCCAAGTAAAGGTGTGTAAAATTAGACCGGACCGGCGACCAGAACCGAACCGGTGGAACCCGGACCGAAAAAGCAATTGCATAGTGAAAAAAACAAGGTCGTGTTGTTTCTTGTAATTGGACAAAAAATGTCCCCCAAATTATGTTTTAATTTATACTTATGGCAAAAAACAAGGTCATGTTGTAAATGGGAGATTATAATGCAAAAAATGAAACCTAGTTTATATTTAAATTTAATGTGGTTGTGTCACGAAACAGATTTAACGGTCAATATTGTTTGATTGTAGTAAACTCAAAAACCTTTAAAATACGGTCGTGATACGGTGATGCAGCGTTTTTTTTGTACTAAGCTAGGGATTTAAATACAAAAGGTATAGGTAGACTCAGAATTTTAAATACAACCAAATTTTTTTTTTTTTTTTTTTTTTTTTTTTTTTTTGCAAATTACACATCAAATTACCTTCTCAAAAGCAGCATAGACTGAATTCAGGCATATTTTTTAAAAAATGTAATAGAATAGTGGAAGATGCTACTCAAGCTAGAATACTAGATCAAGAAGGCAAAATAAAACCCAATACAACATCGCTAAAAAACATCAAGAAGTCAGAAGAAAAGAACAAAAACAAATTTGAAATATGGCTTCACATGATGTTGAAGTAGAGAATTTCATTTTCTCGTGAAGCTTATATCATTTAGCTACTTAAATTTAGTAATATTCACTATTTGTTAAACAAACTTAACAGAAAAGTAGTACTAAGTAGGGTGTGCAAAGTTACCATCCATTGAAATAAAGTAATTGATAGGCGCTCTGGCCTCCCGAATATCATCCATAAGTTTTCTCCTCATTACATATATGCTAGTTTCAAGAAAAATTTAATCTGAAAGCAATGACTAAGATCGTGATTACAAAAAACTGGCAAGCAATTGGTGGCACTATACCTACCCAAAGGGAGACACTCCAATACCACACTCAGAAGACACAACCCTTATAAGCCTTAAAGTTGCACTTTATCTTAAGGCCAACATTCATTGTTTGAGTAAAAGGAGGAAGATTAAGACGTTGATAACATAATGAATTAGCTTGAGAGGTACTTTAGGAATTACAACATAGGTAAGTTACAAAAATAGCTCGATAGGGAAGACTTGCATTTAGAAGGAAAGGGGCAAATTATGGGATCCGAATTCCATAGAAAATGGAAATTAGAGAGGGAGCAGCTCATGAGATATAAAAATTGTGTTTCCAGTAAGAAGAGATTCATACCAAGTGATTTCTCTATTACTATTGCATTTTAAAATTATTTACCTAAACATCATCATCTTCTTCTTCATCACACTTAAACATTCTAATGTCAGTTCATTACAAAGATGTGCACACCATCACACGGCTCAAGTACTTCAAATAAAGAACAAACTTATGAGGCCAACAAATTGAGATCAAAACGCGGCAGATTGAAGTAGTCAGCATCAACTATATGGCGTGTTCATTGCTAGACTGTATATAGGCGTGGGTTCAAAGGAAAGGAAGAGGGTTTATAAAGTTTAAAAGACTTTCAGGACGATAAAATTCATGTAGTGTTCAAGCGCACATCAAAATGTTCAATTCATGTAGTGTTCAAGCACACATCAAAATGTTCACCTAACTAAGCAATGCTTTGTGCTTCGTGGGTGATAAGGGGCCTCATAGCACCCTTCCGATAAGGTGAAACACAATGGCGAGTGATGCAATTTAGGTTTATTTGTGTAAACCCTTTGGTCGGTCTCTAATAAAAAAAATTTCGGACACAAGAAAGAACAAATTTTGTAAATTAAACCAGGTTGACAAACAAGATCTTGCATCAAATAGTAATGTTTGTTCTAGTGTAACACTACAACAAGAACAAGACATAACTTCAAAGCATAATTTATTGATATCCCAATGCAAGAAGAAATATAAACCGGGTAACCAAAAAAAGTAGCATGCCTTGAGTCAAGTGAGGTATACGAGGGGGTAGCCTGTGTTTGTACTTTAGACTTTGTGCTCCATGTGAAGTAAATCTCCCTTCAGTTTGCATCTGAGAACCCTCTAAAAAGCTATTACTTGATGGTTCATGGCTTGGGTTTAGAAGCTGATCAGATTCTTCTTGCGCCAAAGGCCTCTCTAAGTCATCATCCTAGGTATCATCCAGAAATTCAACAATCAAAGCAGAAATAGCAGTAATGATAATTTGACAGCTGGGATGCGCCAATAGTTATAAGCAATGACTACTCAGTTTAGATAGAAGCAGCTCCATGATAGAGGACTGAAGCCAAAGAAAACAAGGTTTTTTATCAAAAGGTTCTGCTTTACTGTACAGTATTATATCTTCAACCCCCCCTGTTCAGGTCTTCAGAAAGAAAGCTGAAACTATGTTCAAGCTTAACAAATCTGTTATGTTTAATGTAAAATATTTTATTCAGAAACTTGAGAGCTCAACATAAGAAATGTCAAATTATGGAAGCTATCCAAACTTAACAAGCTCAAATAAATAAATATTCAGGATAAGGATTAGGCTTCAATATCAAGTTTGTACAAGTAAACAACAGTCTATAACCAGTGTTTTCATATTGCTCTCTGGTGTTCACATAAACAACCAAGTAAAATACCTCTGCAGGTTCCAAGCGAACAGCATATGCAGAGTACAGTTTAACCTTGTTTTTTTAATTATAAGAATCAAACAAGTACAAAGATCAGTCGCCAGAGATAACCAAAAGGAAAAACAGTGCTAGTTTAATGGAAAATTGTTATTATTTTTGCTCAACTGTTTCTATTATATAAAGCTCCAATCATGCCAAGATCAAGAAAAGCATATCCTTCACTACGGTCTTGTGTTTGTCACATAACAATCAAAAATTTACCTTGATCAACATGCATTCCCGTACTTGATACTATACGATGTACATAACTTGGTATCATTCCACCATCAAATGAGTTCACCGACATCCAAAAAAACCTAAATCCAAAACTGAACTATTCTTTTGCTAATAATTTTTTATACAAATTGCTAGACCATATCCCCCGGCAAAAAGAACTAATATTTATGTCATGACTATTCACAAAAATCATCAATAAGTACAACGTTAATCCTAATAGATGAGCGTAAATACATGAATTAGAGAAAACAAAACTCACAAGATTGTCTACAACAATCCTACAAATACATTCAAGATTGTCTAGTGATATACCATCGTGTTGAGTGATGCATGGATCTAGTTTCTTAAAACTTCCTCTAATATCTTTTACGTTGCAACACTTTCCATTTCAAAATTTATCAGATCATTTGAAAATGTTTTTATTTTAGAATTTTATATGTTTCCCTACTTATTTTCACTTTTTCTTTCTCCTCCCACTTGCTCTTTCACATTTTCATCATTTTCTTCCCACCTTCCTCAATTAATTCCTTTCTCTCTAGATTTCTTAATACATGTTCCTACCCCTTTCATTTTTAACTAATTAGAAAAAAGAATATCTATCATCATCCCTAACAACCAATTAATCTTTGGTATTCCTTAGATTCCTATGTAGAAATGGCATGTCCAACTCTCCACTTACCCTGGGAATCATCTTTTAGCAAATGTCAAAATAAATAGGAAATAATCAAAGAACATATAAAACAATAAATCTTTTTACATGGATAAGCAGGCCCAACTTATAACGGGAGCAAGCGGAGTAGTTGCACAGGGCCTCATGGGAATTGGGGCCTCAAATTGAAACAGTTATTCAATAGAAGGAACTTCAAGTCTAGCTTAGTGGTAGCAGAAGCACATCTAATTTGTGCGGTTTCAAGTGCGAAACCCATAGTCCACTTTTATTATATATTTAATTTTTCTGTTTTACACTTTGATTTATGGTCCCAAAAAAAATTAATTTTTACGTATTTAATATGCTTTTTTCTTTATTAACTTCAGATTTCCTTTGTATTTCCCTAATCAGTATTTCTCCATCTTCAAGTAGTTATTTCATTTTTTTTCTCTTTCTTTATTTGTTAGTTCCCATATCTAATAATCCATATTTTATAATTTTTACGTATTTCAGTACGCTTTTTTCTATACCAACAGTTCTTCTTTCACCTCTCAATTTTTTACTCTTTATTGATATGATAAAATGTTTTGCACATTTTTAATTATACTTCTGTATTGTATAAATATAAAATATGAAATTAATAGTCATTAGGCCCAAAAAATTGCAAGAAAATAGTTATGAAATTTTTGGATCTATATTTTTAAGGTTTTGACTAGGTTAAAAATTATTCAAGACGACTATACGATTTTAATTGTACGGATGTTTGTGAAGGGCCTATTTTTTTGTTATTGCTCGGGGCCCTTAAAAAGTCGGAGACGGCCCTGTGGATAAGGCTACTCCATGAGCTCAATGATTGATGTCATTGATATCAAAACGCGTTCCTTAGTTATGTTGTACCTTGTTACCTAACATGTAATCCTATTTTGGAAAGCAAAGGATGCACTCATGTACTTTAAAATATTATCCCCGATTCCTTAATGTAGATCTCAAACAAATGCACACAAGTGCCTTGGACGTTGAAACCCATAAAAAGAAGTTAATTGTTCAATAAAATGCCAACTTTTTTTTATGATCTTAGGATAGACTGAGAGGAGCCGAGGGCTAGGTGGTGAGAATCAAAACTTGAACCTTAACTGGAGAAAGTGGGTACTTACTCCGATTAAGACATGACCCGATTCTCAATGAAATGCCTACTTGAGCATTCAACTCCAACTCCAAGTAAACATAAGAACCGTCAACTTGATGAATTGAAAATATGCATTTAATTCTACATATCGTTACATTAGAAAATAGAGATGGAAACATTGTGTAGGGTATAGCAAATGTGAGCCCAAATCAATGTCTCTATAGGAATTAAATTAATCACATGGATCAGCCCTCAAACAATATTGCATCATTATACGTTATAGGTACATTTAATACCATATTAAGCAATTTTAACGCTCATAATCACTTTTTATGTTCAATCCAGTGACAAAAAACACTACAACTAATAAGCAAAACAAGAACAGAAATACTCCACTAGTCTTTCTATTTGCATGGTGAGCTAGAAGCTAGAATTGTGCCAACTTATCGCCATGCCCTCAGATACTTGTGTAAAAGTACTATTTGCACAATAAAGGAACTCCACGGAAAGGATAAGTGACAGAGAAAGAACGGCAGCTAATCAATATTAAAGAATAAGGATTGGGTGATCAATAGCATCCAAGTACAATACACGTACATCATAATTGGTACAGCAAAAAGAAACTAAGTACAAACTCCTGAAAAAGTTCAAAAGACTACCTAGTACCTAAGCACAATAAAAGTTAATTCAATGACTATAATTTGAATGTAATGTACACTGTTTTATTCATCAAGCCACATCCAAGTTCCTACATCCCACTCAAAATCCACGCAATGCAATAGCTAGTGACCATAAAAATTAAAACACTCAAGGACCATAAAAATTAAAACACTCAAGGATAAGTGTTCTCAATTAGCGAGTCATTGACGCAAAAGATACTAAAAACTAAAGAAACCTAAAAAAAGATCAGTAATCATCTGACACAAATTAAAAACATAATAAAATCTGCATCATCTTCAATTGATTAAAAATGATCACCTTAACCTAATGCAAATTCAATGTAGAGTGAAAATCCAAAAAAATGACCACAATCTTAATCATCAATCATCATCATCAACGTCATCATCAATTAAATTCAGTGAGAATAAAAAAAAACTAAAGTTTAAACATATACAAATAACATATAAATTAATCAGCTAAATACAGAAAAAAATTGAAAAGAGAGAATAGAAATTGACCTTGATGGAGAGAGGTAGATAAGAGCGAGAAAAGAATCGCCATGGTTTACAAGCAAGAAGAATTAGAAAGAGAACAAGAAGAAGCATAATGAAGACGACGACAATGGATTCCGCCATCGCCGTCAGCTACAGAAAGGATGAGAGAGAAACAGAAAAATGGAAATAGCGAGAAAAGCGCACCTCTTTGAAATCGTAGCATTTATATCATTTTCAACTTCTCAAATCTCAATTCCTAATTATTTCCTAATTCTATTGCGATTTCCATACTCACTAGCTTTCTGTGTGTCCTCCTAGAATTTATATATACTTGGACAATTAAACATACATGTGTACGTTACAATATTTAAATAAGCAAGAGAATTCCTTGTTGTGGACTACACATGGCATGCTTCAAGATCATGGCCTATGGGTTATTAAGTTTAGATCTTAGATGTACTTCTTTAATACTATCATCATCATTATCCTTCAATATTCCGCTCGAAAACAGAGTCTGGATGAGAAAAGATAACGGACAATTTATTTTTGTACCCCTAAATAGGACGTAAGAGAAATGCAGTCAAATTTACTCCCAAAGAGTATGAGCCCGGCATAAAGAGGAATATAAGTGACAGTGTTGCCTCAAGAGTAGACTAACGACAGCAGAATTAACATTTAAACCAAAATTAGTGCTGAAGCAAATAATAATTCCGTTGAGTAAAAAAAAAAGACAAAAAAAGGCGGATAAGAAGCAACTATAAACTAGATTAAAAAAAACAACTCAAGAAACTACTAATAATCTAATCAGATCCTTGGAGAAACTCTGTTTTTAAGAGAAAGAAATTTAATATTTTATATAAATCATTGAGAATCGAACTCGTTTCATTAGGTAAAAGCTAAAGCCCTCAATTACTAAGCTAATTCGTTATCACACATTTTTTATTTTTTATAAATTAATAAAAGAGAATTGGTGAATTAACCATTAACCATAAATAAGTAAGGGGTGTTTTGGGTGTGATCGGAATGGGAGATTTGCTTGGCTTGCTTGTAAGAATTACAAATGTCATGTTTGTGCTATAGCCTATGCGTATATTATTGTCAAGTAATCATGTAAATTCATTTGTATTATGAGTAAAATGAAATTGTGCCTTATAAAATAAAATAAATTGAATTTTATAACGAATAATAACAACATAAAAACACATCAAGGATTGAATATAAAGAGACATCGACTATACAAATATTTTTTATAAATTACCTATTTTGAATGAATGATTTGTCTACCTAATGTCGGAAAAGAAAAAAAATACTCATTTGGGATTCATCAAAACTTATTTCCCTAACTAACGTTCATTTTAGAAAAATAATTAAATAAATCCATTTGATTGTGATTTGGAAGTTCCAAACCTCTTAAATATATCCAAAGCAAAACTAACCCAAAATTAAATTAGAATTTCATAAGTCATCTCACGAACCAAAAGATGACACAAATCCCAACGTTTACGAAATGAGATGAATGACTCGATACGAGAAGGTCACTTGTAGTATTTGTCATAAAAAGGTCATAATATAGTATTACAATATTCAATTTACTGTTTTTTTTATGTTAAAAACTCACTTGATTTTTTTGTGATAGATTTCAAATATGATGCTAACGATAAACTTCACAATTGAGGTATTTTTTTTTCTTATTGTTATGTTACGGTAGCTTTTGATGCAATACAATATGTTAGTCTTACTTTTTTGTGTGTTTGTTTTCTTTCATAGACTCTGCTAGGTCAGCACATGATAAAGTGAAAAGTCATATAGATTTTACAGATGCTTTAATGAATGGGCAACGTTAGGAAGCTTATGATTGTTTGAGTTTTAAAATTATAGCCTTTTTTGTAGAAGAATTATTTGAAGAGTTATTTTGCTTTGGATAGAATTAAAAGGTTTGAAAGTTTCAAACCTTAATCAAACAGCTTTATTTGGTTGTTTTTTAAAGTAAACACTAGTTTGGGAAATAAGTTTTGATGAACCTCAAAATAGATGTTTTATTTCTTTTCTAACACTAGTTAGACAAATCATTCATTTCAAATAGCATGTAAATACAACTTATGGATATTGCACGTACACATTTGTATAGATCACTTCATAGTTCATACACATACTTAAATGAGAGTCATTTACAAACTAAATTACCAATAATTCAACTACCAAAAACTCACAAATCACGACAAATATTTCCCACAAAGCTAGAGAAAATCACTTGATAGGTTAATACAATTTGGAAAAATGTGGTGTAATCATCTTAGTGACCCTCTCCTAAGAGGATTTATAGATGATCACGCGAGTCATTGTTTATATTCATTAAATGAATTCAATTGAAATTTTCGTCTCCTAAAAACCTAAGAACATTTATAAAGCTTTTGATAAAATAGAAATGAAAAATCGCTAGTTTTTTTATCAGTTGTTTAGCACTATAAATTGAACATTTGAAAGATAAAAGCTTTGCCAAGTAGTCAAACTATATCGCAAAGTTCTTACACCAATTTTATATAAAAGCTCGTTTATTAAGGCATCCAATGTTAATCAAAACATTGAGAAGTACAAAAGTTGATCAACTTCGACTTTGTGGAGATAATGAGGAAGTCATGAGCCTTGAAGACTTAAAGCGTAATACTTAAGCGCAATTGATGCATGTTTTGTTGTATTTACCGAATTAATCACCACTCAACATTACTTAATGTGAATTTGTTATCCAAATACAATACTTTACCAATAAAGAGGCATTAAAATAAAATAATAGAAGTATATTTTTAATGTTATTTTAGAGAAACTAAATATCATGGATTCTTTTGTCAACAAAATAATGCTAGGTCATATTCTTATTGATGTGCATATGGTGGATACATATTAGACCCATCAAAAGCCATAATGAAAAAAGGATATCTATTCACATATGAAAGCATTATAATATATATATGTTTGAAGATGTGTTCAAAAAATATATTATAACCGATCATTAAGAATGTACTAAATCAATATCCGTAACAAAATCAAGATAAAAAAGAATAATTAACATGTAAGATGCTTAACTGAATTTGTACCAAAACTAATGTTAAAAATAACTAATGGATGAGAACTATAAGTTAGTCTAACAATTTAAAACTCCCTTTTAAATTTTATGCGTAATGTAAAGATTCGATTCAATTCCTAAGGATAAATTTCCTCTTATTCAATAACTCTTGTCTCTTAGAAATTCTCTTATAGCATGGTTGACAATTTAAAAATTATTTTCAAATGCTTAATTGATCTAAATACTATGTCCGGTAAATTTTGAATTTGACAATTTAAAATTAAATCCATTTCATAATATTTCAATGCCGATGTAAAATAGATCAAAAATCAAATATTATTTACAATTATTAAATTCAAGTATCAAATTAAATTCTTTATTTTCAAATGTAATAATTTTTAATCAATAATCGTGCTTTGTAAATAACCACAAAAAAGACAAAAATAATAATAATAGAATAAATAAAATAAAAAAGGTAAATTCAAATCACAAAACTATTATCCTATCAAATCCTACCACGTAAGAATTATTTGTTAACTTTACAAATGACCGTTATTTAGTAGGGCCTATTTTGAAATGTATTCTCATTACAAACATTTGAGTATAACAAACCTAAGGTGCCGCCAGTGGCATGTTATTAAACCCAAAACCCCAGTGAGGTCAGGTGTGAGAAAAATGGGGAAGAAAAAGAGGTTTCAAGCTGAAACTGAAAAACAAGAAGAGAATAAACAGTCAAATGAGGTCTTCAATGGCGACTGTGATTCTGAGGAACCTAAGAGGAAGAAGAAGAAGCAAAAGAGGAGTCAATCTGAAACTGAAAATCAAGAACAGACTAAACAGTCGAATGAGGTTTTCAATGGCGACGCTAATTCTGAGGAACCAAAGAGGACGAAGAAGAAGAAGAAGAAGAAGGAGAATAAACACCATTCCGAGGAGATTAACGTTATCCCTACCGTCAGTATTGCCATTCCTAGTTCAATCATCGGTAACGCTCAGTCTGATGAACTCGCTACTCGTGTATGTCTCCTCCTCCTCCTCCTCCTTTCTTTCTCGTTGTACCCCTTTTATTCACTTACATACTTCAATCTGTTTGGATATTTTCAGCTTGCTGGGCAAATTGCTCGAGCAGCAACAATTTTTCGAATTGATGAGGTACTGCTTGGATTTGATTGGCTTAAATTTTAATTGTTTGTTTGATTGAATTTTTCTGATGGTTTTTTGATTAGGTTTTGGATTAATTTTTTTTAGGTTGTGGTATTTGACAATAATAGTACTTCAAGAGATGATCCTACTACTACAAATATGGGAACGTCTGAAGGGGATAGAAGAAATGCTGCTTTTTTTATAAGAATCTTGCGATATCTTGAAACTCCACAATATCTAAGAAAGCATCTCATTCCTAGACATAGTAACTTAAGATGTGTGGTCAGTCATTATCATTTTTCTTCAGTGTTAGTTTTTGCTATCCGTTTTATTTTTGATGCATTGTTTAATTGTATGGAATGGGAGGGAAAGCAAGGGAAGGGAAATTGAGGGTAAGGTTTCCGTTTGTGGATAGTAAATGGGAAGCAGAGGGGAGGGAATAGACGAGATGTATTCATTCAAAGTTCATAGAAACTAATCCCGCCAACAATAGCACGATTTGGGAGGAAAACTCACTGCCTTTTCTTTCATTGCCTCCCCCTTAATTTCTTTCTTCAAATGTTCTTTAAATACACTCACAGCTAATAGAATAACTTGGAAAATGTGCTTAATGTTCAGGGCTTGTTACCCCCTCTTGATGCGCCTCATCATCTTAGAAAGCATGAATGGGCTTCCTATAGAGAAGGTAATGTCAAGTTTTCCTTTATAAATACAACGGAATTATACATGTGTTTTATGAATGAACTATCTGTTTTGCATCAATATTATTGAGGTACTCCTGTTTGGCTGTTTTTTATTATCTCCGCTCCTCCATAACTTGTTAGAAGAATGGATTTAGTAATTTGATTTTCCTAATTTGATTTTCCAGATTTGCATTTTGTCTTAAATACTATAGGAGTTGCATTTTTCATGCTTATTCTATATAGTCACTTAGTGCTATATTGAGATGGATCGACTTTCTTTGGTCTTTGCCATATTGGCAATATGTTTAAGAGGAGGGATTGAAGTATTAAATTTGAATAAGGTGATAGTTGCAAATAGGATCCACTTACAAGAAGAATTCCAGTCTAGGGGATCATAATATGTTAAGTTTATTTCCTTTTGCTCTGATTGCAAGGTTTATCAGAGGTGGATTTAGTTTGTGAATAAAACACAATGGAGAAAATACAATTGCTATCATTAAAATCATAATATTGAACAATTGTTATTTCTAAGTCTTTTATAATTTCCAAGTATTGTTGTAATTATATGTAGTCTCTGTAGATATCTCTCATACAATATTTTAAGTATGAACTATCAACTAGTGATTTTTTTATGTATCTTGTCTATTGTAATAGGTGTGACTCTCCAAGAGAAAGCTCCCAACTCTGTTGGAACACTAGTAGATGTGGGTCTTGACAAGGTACGATATTATGTTTAGAAATAATAAATGCAAATGGAACAAAATCTTTCCTGAATGATATTCATTGTTTTTTTGTTTCTTGGCCAATCTAGTTAACTTGTAAACATTTTGTAGCAGTTATAATTTTCTTTTTCTTTTTCATTTTTCCAAATTATTAGTGTCTGTTTGATGTTCACTCTAAAATGAAACAATTCTTCTAGCTAAAGTTAATGCCTATAGGTAGTTAAGAGTGCACCATAATTTTGGGAACACTCGATCTCTTAAATTGAATAAGATGTTTGATTTGCAATAAAGCACAAACAAGAAAAGCTATCCAACATTTTTACTCAATAATTATATATGTCTATATTTCTCTTTTGACTTGTACATTGCAATATAGCACAAACAAAAAAATCTTAAATGCATAAATAAGGGGTGTGGGTGCTTCTTAGTTCTTACTACTGTTCTTTTTTGAATGTGTCTCTATAGGTTTGCTTGAATTAACCAAATTACTTGAGTAAACTTGTTAGTGTTTAAAACCCTTCCTATTATATTTGACCTTGTTGAAATAGTAAGGAAATTTTCTCAACGATAAATTTTGTATGCTCGTCTCAAAACAAGAAAAAAGATTTGAAATTCAAAAAACATGGCATTGCTATTTGTCTAAATTGATTTATTGCTCTTGATGCAGAATGTTATCATTGACAAAGCGCTTGAATCAGGAACAAGGGTCACTGTAGCCATGGGGACTGACCGTAATTTGAGTACTGGTATTGATTTATTATGTAGGCATGTCATGAGCTAGCTTCGTAATTAGCGTTCAATGTGATTTGTACCTTTGAATATATTGTGATATTCTGTTTTGGGGTTTCATGACATTTTCAGTAGATTACGTTTGATCTTTGATATATCGTATACGTTATAGCTTTTGGTAGGGATGGTCATGGGTCGGATGTGGGTCGGGTCTAACCAGACCCGGACCCAGACTCATTAATTTTTCGTGGACCCATTAAACAACTCCCCGAGGTTGTTAATTCACGAGGAGACTGCCAACCAATAAGTAACCCACACCTTACGCTATAACTTTTGAATTTTTGATTACGGGGTCGAACCATAGGCAAACAAGCAAGCGGTTTTAGTTCAAATGGCAACGCGGACTTTTTTTTTTTGATTTGGTTTGAATAGGTCAGTGAACAATTAACAACTAACTTTGTAATTAAATCTATATACTATGGAATAGGGTTTTGAAAAAATGACTAGTTAACATGCCAAGGGGTATACAAATAGGTTGAATATATTAAGTCGTCATCATTATAAGTAGAGTTAATCAATTTTTAGAACCACAACTTTCGAGTACAGGTACTTTATGGCTAGCACATTTGGTTCAGGAAATTCGGCTTCTCGGCATATAACTCGACCAAACCACTAACCTCAATCTAGTTCATAATTTCCAATTTACATCAAATATAGGAAATCGTATAAGGGGTATAGTTCATCCATAGGACAAACTAGATTTCAGAGGAATCTTTACAAAGCTAGCTTGGGCTAACCCATTCAACCCTTAAACATGTTAATTGTCAAATACATCCCCAATTTTTAGAAATTAAACTACTCAATCATGAACCAAACATTAGCGGTCCAACGACATCCATGGTTAACATGAATCATACAAGAAATGAAAATTAGAAAATGTAGAAAATTTACTTGAATCAACATGGTGGAAAAGGATGAATTCTAATAATAACAATAAAAACCTAATAACTCCAATAGCAAATGGATTCAAGAAAATCTGAAGAATTTCAACTTGAATTACTTGGTTGCAAATTGTGCCCACAATTAAATTACAACTAAGTGTTTAAAATTTTTTGAAATTACAACTAAAATATGCTATAGGGTGTTTGGCAAATTAACTTATTTGACAATTATATTATTTTGATACAAATAGAGAGTTAGGATGTCACAATTACATGTTTTTGAACAAGCTACTCATAGCAACAAATTCAAAATCAGTTGATCAAACCAGTTTAGAAAATCAGCTGATCAACCTGAGTAATCAGCTATGAGCTAATAGTTATCAGCCATTTTTCAAACACCCCCTATTAATATTACTTGACCTAAAATGAAAATGTAGTAACTTGCTACTCTACTATGGTGATGTCCTTCAATGGTCTCCTCCCCAAATTCAGAAAAATTGGGATAACTTATAGCCAAAAAGGGAGCAAAAACCCACTTGCAATCTTCATCATTGCAAGGAAAATCCTGCACTAAACCAAAATCAGAGATAAGGGAAGGCTAGAATCAGAGTAAATCAATTGTAGGAAGTCTAGTACACGACACAAGTGGCCAATAAGGATTATACAAACAAAACACATCAAAAAAAAAGTAAGGTGCAGTTGTGAACTAGATTAGTGCCAGTCGCAGTCGAGTACTTCACGATCAGAGCACTTCTTTTTTGGATAATTTTCTAAGTGATGAATTACCAAAATTGCACAGCTACAAAGTAGACCACCGGTCACTCTTTTCCAAAATCTACCAATTTCCAACATTTTGATTCGAGGGTCCTGGTCTTGGTTTCTTGGGCTCCTTTTATGCTCCTAAGCTTCAATAAAGTGCATGAACACCTGAAAATGCTAAGAAAAACACAAACACTATACTGAAAGCGTGAATCTTCGAAAATAATCAATAAAAGGACTAAACTAAGTGAAAATAACATGACATAGAAAATGGTCAAAGCAAATGTATCACCCATATCCGAACCCTTAGGGTTTAAAAATTTTAGACCCGAACCTAGACTCGTCGTTTGATGCATCACCTTGAATGGGTCTTAGTTTAATTATTCATGCTTAAACTTTTTACATATTAAAGGTTTCATAGTATTAAATTGGGTCTATAGGTTGTATCTAATTCTAAATTGAGTCTGAATAAATATAAAAATAGGTTTAGAACATATTTTAATTTGATTTTAGGTTAATAGGTCGTTTTAGGGTCTGGGTTGGGCTTGTGTCTGAACACTATAGGCCCAAACTTGACCCAAGACCCAAACTTGGATCTATTGGGTCTCAAAAAACCCAAACCCTAAAATTGAGGATGGGGTTTGGGGGGTCAAATAGGGTCTTGGACCCATGACCATCCCAGCTCATGCAGTCTGATATCTGAAGCACTTCAATTATCTTATGAAGTTAATAATTTCTTCCTTTCATAATACATTGGACCGCATTGAATATACAATTACTATTGGCTCGTTTTGTTTCTTATTTAACAAAGTACTTTGCTATGTGAATGAAAATAGGTTCCTGGTGACCATATGAAGTGACTAATTTTTGTTTTGCACCTTGGAACTGCTTTCAGACTCTCTACGTATTACTTCTAACTTATGATACCCTAGGGACTTTGCTACAGGTCGTTGATCCTTCCACTCCTAGAAAACAAGAGGGGATGTACTGGGGATATAAAGTGCGATATGCTCCAAACTTGAGCTCTGTTATTGAGAACTGCTCATATGAGGTATTGCTAGTGATTATATCTGATTGAAGAGACATGTAAGCTAATTTGTTTATTCATGCTTAATATCTGAACACATCTTGTATTGCTTCTTTGTAGGGCGGCTATGACTATGTGATTGGAACTTCAGAGCATGGTCAGGTCATCAAATCATCTGAGCTCTGTATACCTGCGTTTAGGTATGTTTCCATTTAATAGCTCCATCTTTTAGTTATGAATTTGGTATGGGACAATACCATCTTGATTTAATAATCTTATATCTTGTCTCATGTCATGCAGTGTGAACAAACTATCTTTAGTGGGTTGTATATATTATTGCCATCTACAATTTTTGTTCCTATATTGTCTTATGTGAAAGAGTGGTGCCTTTAGTTTTCCTTTTCGTTCAGTATCTCCCGTTTCAATATGCATATCAATATGCAGTGTGAAGAAACTATCTTTTAAGTTTTCCTTTTCGTTCACTGCTGTTGGACCATGTTTAGGCACCTTCTGATAGCATTTGGTGGACTCGCTGGTTTGGAAGAGTGCATCGATCAGGATAAGAAGCTGAAGGTAAGGTCTTCTAGGAAAATACTATTTTTATGGAATATGGAGTACTAGTTTGTTTGCACGCATTAAGTGTAGAACGTTTTTTTGAATGAAGATTTGTTTTGTCACTGAGCCTGCTCACTTTTAACGTTAAAAACTGTTTCTTTCATTTCTGCTTAATCATACCAGGGAAAAGATGCAAATTCCGTCTTCCATTCTTATCTGAATCTATGCCCTCATCAAGGCAGCCGTACAATTAGATCAGAGGTAACAACAAATTTTTGTTACTTGATTCTTTAAAGCTGAACAGCCGACGTTATATAATGATGTCTTTGGAAAACAGGAAGCTGTATTTATAGCACTCCAATATTTTCAAGAACCGGTAGAGCGGGCAATACAAAAAGGCTAAAATGTGTCTGATGATTGTCACAAACAAACATGGTGCGTTTTCTTGTGTTGACAATGCTAGTAGAAGTAGGCCGACACAAATGCAGGAAAAACTCTGATGATGAATGAAGTAGAGTAGATTTGCTAAATTTTGAAGTTTTAGCATATTTTTGAGATGGAAACTGGTAATGTAAGCAGGAAATCTGTTAGATTATTATGTAATATTGTGATTCCTTGCGTGAGTTTGAATGGTACTCCCCTGAATTCGCTACAATTCTACTAAAAGCTTTCCTCTTGAGCTCTCATTTTTTAACTTTTACTTTGCTATACTTTGTTTTATGGAAAACTTTTAATTACTTTCATGTATTTTCATCCACAAATTTTATCTTTCCTTTAATAATATCTATATGATTTCATCGGTCTTATAATTTCTTAATCTTTGGGTAGTTGCAATTTATTTGACATGAAGGGAGTATCTAGCTTTATAAGTGTGGCAAATTGCCCCAATTTTTATAAGGAACAACAGCAATATCAATGAAATTCAAATACAAGTGAAGAATATTCATCATACTTTCTCTGTTTCATAATACTTGTTACTGATTGTGACATTTTTCTACATATGTCACACTAGGAAGTATATTGAAAGTGACGAGATTGCATCCAATTTCCACAACCAGTCCAAATTTCCTTCACACTTTTTTTGCCACTATTGTGGCTTGTTCCCCTCTCTCCCCTAATCACACTTTATTGGGTTGTTTTTAAAATATTAAATCTCTACCTTTTCCTTAAAAGAAGTCTTATTTGCATATAATGAAAAGTCATATGGATATTCAGATAAAAAAAATCATATGAATAGAAGAATATGTGTTTCTTTTTCAGTTCTAATCAAATTTGAATTTTTTTTAAAAATATCAAAGAGGCCATATAATTTGATTGTGACTCTCATCCAATATTACTAAAATTTATCTATACAAATATATTTGAATTCATTAAAATTTATGCGATAAACTTTATTTAAAATTTCTCAAATAAGATATATGTAAATGAGAGATAAATTTTCCTTAAAGTTTGATTTACCTCATCTTATTGACTCTGTAATTATCAATTTCTATTCTAAATTAAATTTATGGACTATTATGTCAATTAATATAAACTCATTGAAGCTTAAAATTTCTCATATAAGCTATCCTTTATGGACGGTAGAGTCTTCTAAAATGTAAATTTGGATATAATCAAGTATTATTTCGAACAAAAATTCTTATGCCTTAGGAAATTACCTAACTTATATTTTAGTTTCTTTTCACCTATTTATATTTTAATTCGTTGTTTTACTTTGCTATTATATCTTTTTACAAAAATATTTTCACCAATTTTGTTATTTCTTATCCACACTTTTTTTTGCTCTTATTTCACACCATTTAAATGACCCCATATATTATTAAACTTTTGTGCCAAATATAACTGTTGCAATCTTTCAGACCCTGATCACAGTTTGTTTATGAGCAAAATATATTGGATATGTTGATTATTGATCGGGTATGATGATGAGTGACAATTGTTGCAAACTTGCAATCTACACTCATTCCTAACAAGGAAGGAAAAATGAATTAAAAAAACAGGTGGTCTTGGGACCGTCTTAGAATAAGACGGCCCAATATTTCAGCCAAATTCGCTTTCTCTTTTCTCTTTCATTTTTCTGGGCATTTTTCAATTTACTCTTAAAGGTATCAATTTTGACCTTAAAGATATCAATTTCAATTTAGGTAGAAATTGATCAGTTTAACGCCACAATTGATCACTAATAGGTTCAAATTGAAATTTACTTTAATTGATATGTTCAAGTACTACTTTACGTTGAAATTGATAGCTTTAAGGTCCAAATTGAAAAATGACCAGAAAATAAAAAAAAACAAAAAAATGAATTTTGGAGGGCGCGTGTAG
This sequence comes from Amaranthus cruentus, assembly GCA_019425755.1. Classification (NCBI taxonomy): domain Eukaryota; kingdom Viridiplantae; phylum Streptophyta; class Magnoliopsida; order Caryophyllales; family Amaranthaceae; genus Amaranthus; species Amaranthus cruentus. The sequence continues at coordinate 5,025,533 of CM033463.1, read as the reverse complement.
CACACGCGTCTGCAATGGGCCGACCCAATTTTAATCTTAGAATAGGACGTTCTTACTCAAGTTTTGTTGTTAAAAAAAAACAGTTCCTTCCGGCTTCCGCTGTCCCCTTGGCCAAGAAATAAAAGAGAGCTGCCAATTCCATTATAAAATCTTGATCACCTCCTCTCATCATCTCCAATCCTCTTCTCCTTCTCCCTGCATTTCAATTCCAGATTTTTTAGTATTTCTTCCAAACACAACGCATTCTCAATTTTCAGATACAAGATTTCTCATAATTCATCCCCAATTCATTCAATTTTAGGGTTCTTCCTCAATTTCCAATTTCAATAGTCATGTCTCTTTCAGATGAGCAACTTACCCACCAATTACAACTCCTTAGAAACCAACTCAACAAAAAACAAACTTTCCAATCAGCAGTTTCGTCAATCAAATCTCTTCTAGTTCAATCCTACCCTTCTTCCTCTCCTCCAATCCGCAAACTCTTCTTCGACGTCGTTGCACGCGTCGCCACCGTTCTCCGCACTCGCTACACTTTCCCTGGTTACCTCTTAGCCGGGGTCGAGCTCCTCACAATCGCTGAAAATCTCACTTCAGACTCCTCAGAGAAAGCCCATCTCAAATCATGCATTTCCAACATTCGTCAAACCCTAAATCAGCAGCAAGATGATGATACTACTTCCAATTCCAATTCCAATAATAATGGTGGGTACCTTTTTGAAGGTCATCTTACTGTTGATCAAGAACCTCCTCAACCAAATTGGTTAATCCAGCAAAATCTATTGATGACTGCACTCGGTTCTCAATCCGAGAACAATACCAATCTGGAAAACAACAATGAGAATTTAGGTAGTTTAATGAGGGGATTAGTTGAGAGTTTAGAGAATCTGGAAGAGTTGCTTCCAGCAATGGAGGAAGGAGGAGGAGGAGGGAGAAGAGTTGCACCACCGGCTAGTAAAGAAGTTGTAGAGAAATTGCCTGTGATCAAAGTGGAAGATGAAACAAAGCTTAAAGATGATGCAGAATGTTGTATTTGTAAGGAGAAATTAGGGTTAGGAGATGAAATGCAAGAAATGCCTTGTAAACATTTGTTTCATCCATTGTGTTTGAAGCCATGGTTAGATGAACATAATTCTTGTCCTATTTGTAGACATGAATTGCCTACTGATGATCATAAGTATGAGAGTTGGAAGGAAAGAGAAAAGGAGCTTGAAGAAGAACGAAGAGGTGCTGCTAATGCTGTTCGTGGCGGCGAGTTTATGTACATTTGATTTGCTTCTCTTCTTGGTATCAATCTTATAAACTTGGTTTTGGTTTGATTCAGGTGCAGCTTCTCTCATTATGTCAATTAAACAATTATTTGTATTGCATTTACTATGTGGATTGATGGGTCTAGCCTCTAATTGTATCATCTTATATGCTTCAATTCATGTATACTTAATATTTTACTTTGATCTATTTATATATACTGGGGTTTTCTTCAATGATATTTATATCTAATTTGTTCCTCAATATATGTTATATATTGGCAATAAATCTCTTCATAATTTACATTTAATTAATTATAATTATAATTATTAAAGTTTGATTTGTAAAAGTATATGAGAATAGATAGGAATGAATGAAGAGAATATGTGAAGTTGATCAATGGAAATAATTTTAGTAGTTCTGGAATACTACTGTTTGATTGGAACCATTAAAAATACTCTTTGTTGAAGATGATTTTTGGGGTTGATCTGTTTGGTTTATGTAGAGGACTTGATGCTGTTAGAATTAAGATATTATCTTTTTGGGATGTGAGGCTTTCCAACCATATCAAAGGAACTACCTCATAGCCATGGCTAATCTCCTCCGGCCTGCTACTGCTCGATAGAGGCCAAGGAAGGATAATTCATGCCTTTACCCCAAAGTCCCTGAAATTGGTGTTTTATATTGGGATTGATTTGATGGACCTCTCAATTAGGTGTTCCATCTGCTTAAACTTACAAATTGCCTATCTTGGGTTTTCTTCCATCAACGTCTCCATGGTTTCGGTTGAGTATAGGCTTACACTTGAGCCTTTTGAAGATCCTGAAATCGGTGTTTTGTATAGGGATGGATTTGATGGGCCTCTCATATAGGTTCTATGTACTTAAACTCACCAATTGCCTATCTTGGTTTTCTTCCATCAATGTCTCCATGGTTTCGGTGAAGTATAGGCTTACACTTGAGCCCTCTCTTTCGTCTGCTTATGAAGACTGTTGGGTGCCCTTAGTTCTTACATTGATGCTTCTTGGCTGATTATGGTGTTATTGGAGCCTGGAGGGTACAACGCCATGTGGACTAGTGCTGAATCCGAGAGCTTGAATTCTAGCATTAAGATTCTAGCAGATTTCGGTTCTTAGCTTACATGACGTGGGACTTTGTGTAGCCAAATACATCTTGCCTTATGTTGATCGAGATTGCACAATGACCGATCAATCTAATGGGTGCAGGAGCTCCTCGCTTGGTAAGCCTTGGTTGTCATCCTGTTGCTGGTACAAATGATCTGAAAGGTTGTTGGATTTGGTATTATAATGCAGTGGAAAGAGGGAATTCGAATGTGAAATGGAGTACTTAGAGGTGGAATGTGAAAGCATGGCCTTCCAAGATCCATCTAACGAATTCGGATGCTCACTTTGCTAAGTTTGTTCCAAATTCCCATTCCTTAGCTTCTTCCTCGAGAATGGATTTATAAGGAAAAATAAAATTGCTACTCCTTCCTATGTGACTTAACAACATACTTAACCCGTTATTCATCTTAATAAAATTGCTACTCCTTCCTATGTGAGAGTTTTCCTAGGAAAAATACCAACTTCATGATGTAGTAGTATTTTCTAATTTTTATAAAGAAAAATTACTTAGAATAATCTAAATTATTCATGATTTTCCTACAATAATCTCACCTATTGATTAACTATGAATAATCCCAACTTTAAAGGGCAGTTTCCTAGAGTAAACCCGGTGACCGGATGACTTGCTACAATAAGTTTTATTTTTATAAAAAAAATAAATTAAAATAAAATGTCGACAAAAATGTTAAAAAAATATTTATAAAGAATTTATGATTTTTTTAATTATTTAGAATTTTTTGGGTAAGTTTTCAAAAATATTTTCTAATTTTAAATTAATATTTAATTTTTTTGGTGAAGTACCTACTATAGCAGGTCATCGGTTACCCAAGTTTACTCTAGAAAAATACCCCTTAAAGTTGGGATTATTGATGGTTAATCAATAGGTGGGATTATTGTAGGAAAATCATAAATAGTTTGGATTATTATAGATAATTTTTTCTTTTTATGAAATCAAACATGTTAATAATATACTCGTAGTTTAAAGTCATATTGCACAATATACTTCCAAGAAGCTATAGTAGATGAAAAGCTCCGCATCAAAATATGTGTTTATTGATCGTCGTATAGCTGCTTGAAGTTTCCAAAAGCGGGAGAATAATGCGTTATCATCAAATCAAAACATCATACATCGCATATTCGCATGTACGCTAGTGATATTAATCCGGTATGAATGTTTAGCTCACGATCTTGTATTGTTTGCAGATGTGATTGTGATTTGTGATATTTCATTTCTTATATGTAGGCATAATCTATATGGCACAGTTATCTGGAACGCCAAATGTTGCGGGACGTGGGACGGAAACGGGAACGCGGAACGCTACTTAAGGTGACTCCGGAACGATGAAGACGATTTATCATTTTTTATTTAAAATAATAAATATAAAAAATGCATTAATAAAAATTAAAATGTAAACCATAAATTGCTGTACATGAAAATTATTTTATTATCGATTTTTAAAAATAATAAAAATAATAATAATAATAATAATAATAATAATAATATAGCCTTTAACTTCTAATAACAATGATCTCTTTAGAATAATTACATTAATTTAAAATTTTAAAAAAAATGTTTTGCTTCCTTGAGAAGTCTCTTGGGCCCTTGGCATGATACGAAACCAAAAGACACCTCATATTTCCCACTATTACAAAAATTAAATAGACTTGAGTAGGTGACATAAAGTCCGACAGATTGTCTTCATTTTCTTTTTCCCACTGTATTCACCTTCTTCGACGTTTCAACGTTCCATTTTTTTCATTTTCACTTCTTTTTCTGTTCTCAGTACAGTCCATCTCTACATCTACATTAAAAAACAACAAATTTTAATGGTTAACACAGACGCAGAAAACCAGGTGGAGATGATGATTTGGGGTCGCCCTTGATAGCGATTTGGTATGCGTTCCACAGTGTTCTGGCACGCCATCGTTTCGCGTTTGGATAAGGCCGTCCCCGATCGGAAAACGCCCCAACGCCCGCGTTCCCGGGTAACTATGAGCTATGGTGATCTTCAAAGAAAGGCTTCCACGACTTGAATATGGTGTGTGATCTTTCAAGGGATATGATGCTTTCTAGTTGTTCAAGAGTTGTCGAGAATGCTGGAGGATGTAATGCCGACTTATGCTACTACTAGTGGACATCCGCGCTCATCCTTGGTGTGCACATCGAAATTACCTTGTGTGGATGCACCACCATTGCTACTTGCTCCTCTCGTGGATATCAAATGCACTTTCCTCTTCGCATGACTATAGTGTGGACGCTTTTCGCATTATCGTCAAACCTCATCTTCTCCTTCAACTTAAGCATCGATCACCCATACTCCTAATCCTTATCCCCACCTATTTATCGGCGATAAGAACCTGAGTTCGTCTTCATTTCATGAGAAAGGTTTCGCAACAGTTAATTGATTTGACATTGTTGTATATGTTTTTGTTATATTTAGTTGAAGATGTAGAACTTTAAGCTTAGCAATAAACCTTTGTTGTATATAACTTTGTTGTACATACATGTGTAATATAATCGTTTTAAAGTTCACTCCTTTTTAGAGCTTTTATTCGCATATATGTGCAGATATCTACCTCTTCAGCGTTGAGGTTAAAATTGTTAATATTATCAGTTGTTTAGATCATAAACATAGAAAAAATTGAGTTATTTCAAAAATAAATCCGCATTAGTAAATGAAGATTGAAGATCATAAAACCACTGAGGTCACCGCCCTACTATTTATAACCTCGTCATTTTATTTTTATTAATGTATTTAACGAATAAATAACTAGCAACTTTAGTGAATCTATACGTGAGTTTTATGAAAACAAATTCGAGTTAGTACTCTTTCATTGTTTTTGACTTGGACCTCTTTTACAATGATGTAAAAATTTGTAGTTGATAACAAGATAAATTACAACTCGATAAAGAAATAACTAAATAATACTCCATTTAAAAAGAAAATGAATTGTTAATAAGATTAAAATAGAGTTCTAACTATTTCAAATGAATAAGTCAAAATTTTTTTTGGAAGAATAACTCAAATTTTTGTCAAAGGTAAATTCTAATTTTATTTCCAACCAAGTCATTAAAATCCGACATCTTCACACAGTTTTTGAAATAAATTTTCATTGTAATTTCAAAAAGTACCCAAGTTTGAGGCTGTCAGTAATTTTGTGTGAATATTGTTTCCGGCTGGATATTGGGAATCTGGTTTAGTTGGGGGATCTGAGTCTGATTATCTGCGTTGCAAATGCCAAGCAAAAAAGCACAAAATCTCACTGAATGCATTTTGAAATTGATGAATTGAAGTATTTGATTATTGGAGTTGAGGGTTTTTCATTGATGCAACAATTGCATCCTTCATATATCCCTTTTTTTGTTCGAGCCTAAAACCCCATCAAACCCTAATTTTCTTCATTGCGGCGAATATGATAGTAACTAAATTGATACAACGATCCATTCTACATCAACTTCCACCCTTTCGTTCTTTCTGCAATTTGCCAAAAACCCAATTAACCACTCAAAAACCCGACCCATTGACCCAAGTTATTTCCATTCTTGAGAATTCTAAATCCATATATGCTCTTGATTCAGTCACCCACATGATAAATCGCCATACAGTTTCTTCATTTATGATGAAACCTCCAAATTTTCAAATGGGTTTTCGATTTTACATCTGGGCAATGAAGCATAGGTTTCTTAAAGCTTGGGAGTTCAATGGTTTAGTTGGTGACATGATTCTAGATGATTCTAATGGATTTGATCTTTGTTGGGAAGTTCTTGAGGAGCTCAGGAATAATGGGGATGAAATACCATCTGAAGTCTTTTTCGTGCTGATTTCCACTTCTTGGAAGGCTGGAAATGCAGAAAAGGCGGTTGAAATCTTCGGTAAGATAAAGGATTTCAATTGTAAACCTGATGTTTATACTTTCAATACAATTTTGTATATTATGGTAGAAAAACAGGTGCTCTTATTGGCCATGTCTGTGTATAATCAAATGCTGAAGTTAAATTGTAGTCCGAATATAGCTACTTATAGCATTTTAATTGATTGTTTGTGTAAAAGTGGCAAGGTACAAGATGCCCTTACTCTTTTAAAAGAAATGACTCAGGGTGGGGTGTATCCTAATGTCATAACATATACAATTTTATTGTCGGGTTTGTGTCAAGCTAATAGGATTTATGATGCACAAGTTTTGTTGAATAAAATGACTAGTAGTGGGTGTATTCCTGATTCAATTACTTGCAATGCTATGATTCATGGTATTTGCAAGGCAGGTAGGATTGATGAAGCAATTGTGACCATAAAGCATTTTCAGAATCAAGGTTATACTCTAGGGATCAATAGTTATAGTTGTCTAATTGATGGTTTGTTTAGAGCTGGGAGATTCGAGGAAGCTAAAATGTGGTACCATAAACTTTGTGAGAGTAATGTAACACCTGATCTTGTATTATACACTATTATGATTCGAGGTTATTCGGAGGCAGGAAAGGTTAAGGATGCTTGGAAATTTTTCATAGAGATGACTGATAGAGGTATGGTTCCAGATACTCAATGTTATAATGCATTAATAAAAGGATTTTGTGATTTGGGTCTCTTGGAGGAGGCACTATCCCTTAAGCTTGAGATCTCAGAGAAAAATTGCTTTCCTGATACCTGCACGTATACCATCCTCATATGTGGTGCGTGCAAAAACGGGATGGTAGGTGAGGCTAAGAAACTTTTTGAAGAGATGGAGAAAGTTGGATGTTTTCCTTCGGTTGTGACTTTCAATGCACTCATTGATGGGTTATGCAAGGCTGGAAAACTTGAGGAAGCACGTTTCTTGTTCTATAAAATGGAAATAGGTAGAAATCCTTCTTTGTTTCTTCGTCTTTCACAAGGCATTGATCGTGCTATGGATAAAGGTAGCCTTCAAAATATGATTGAACGATTATGTGATTTAGGTATGTATCTTAAGGCCTACAGAATTCTAGAAAAACTAGCTGATGATGGGATTTTACCTGATACTACTACCTATAATATCCTAATAAATGGCATGTGCAAGATTGGGAACATAAATGGTGCTCTTAAGCTCTTTAAAGAATTACAACTCAAGGGACAATCGCCTGATTGTGTAACCTATGGAACTCTTATTGATGGATTTTTTAGAGTCCAAAGAGATGATGAAGCGATAGGCTTGTTAAAGGATATGATGAAACATGGGTGTTCGCCCAACTCTAATGTCTACATGTCAATATTGACTTGGTTATGTCGTAGAGGAAAGGTTTCAATGTCCTTTAGCTTTTGGATGGATTATATGAGGAGCTTAGAAAATCCGAATGATGAAGCGCTAAGATCAATTGAGGAATATATTGAGAAAGGAAATTTGGAGGAAGCTGTCCGAGGTTTGCTGAAAATGGATATTGACTTGAACAACTTTGATATAGGACCATATACAATATGGCTAATTGGGCTATGTCAAGCTGGAAGAGTGGATGAAGCGTTGAGTATTTTTAATGCTCTTCAGGATTTTAACATCAGTGTAACTCCAGCAGCTTGCGCAAAGCTAATACAGCTTCTTTGCTCAGAATCAAAGCTGGATGTTGCTGTGGATGTTTTTCTCTACACACTCGATAGAGAGATTATGCTATTGCCACCAGTTTGCAATAAGTTACTTTGCGCCCTCTTGTGTTCTGAGGCTTACGTGAAGCTTGCTTTCGATATTCTGGAAAAAATGGAAGCTGTGGGTTATAACCTCGAAATTCATCTTAACCAAAAAACAAAATCGCTTTGGCAACACCATGAACACAAGCGAGAGTCAATGATGGCCGGTTAATCCTGTTTGCCTTTGGTTCACCTGAATGCTGTATTCGCTACATAAGCTTTGTTATATGAATTGGTAACATCTCCTGGTAAGTCTATATTTATTTGTTCTCAAATCCTGAAACATTTCTTTGTTACATTCTTAGATGTACTAATCTCAAATATATAGAAAGTGAAACTTTACTTGGAGGGTGAAAGGAATATTGATCCTGAATTACTGGCCTTTAACTGTGTTTTGCTGCATATTTAAGTCTTTTTTGTGGCATAATTTCGTGTGTAAATGTTGATATTGCTGTTTATGACTTTGTTGGGGACATGGCTTTGGTGTATGTTTGTGTCAGGAAGGTTATCTTTCTAGATTTGGGAAATTTCTCCTGATGTCCTTTGCCCTTTGTGATACATGGCTTTGCGTTTGCATTAATTTCTGATTTTGAACTCTTCCTTGGACTTTGTCTTGATTAATTAATACTACTTTCCTTGTTCCTTTGTCTTACTCTGCTGTTACTGATCTGGTGTTGAATATCTTGTTTGTTTTGCTCCTTTTTCAGATAATATCATTGGAGGTTGTTCTCTATGCACCGGCTACAGTGGCGTGATTTTTTAGCTTTGATTTTCTTTGCCCCATAGTGCAAAATATCAGTCGCAGCATCATATTGTGACCGTATTATAAAGATTTTTGAGCTTACCACGACCGAAATATAGATCAAGACAACAACAAAACTATTCGCATATACAGAGATAGCCGTTTTTCCGTTTTCCAAGCACGACCTAAATAATATTTTTGCACTATGCTTTGTTTCTGGGTATGAATACCTTCAGACGTATTCACTCCATTTGGGGCCTTTTCGTTCTCTGTTTCTTTGGCTCCTTTTCCCTATTAAGGTTTGCTTGACTTCCTTTTTACAGATTACAGGCCTTCTTGAAAATTTTTATAGTATTTGTTGTTTTTTGAGCATTGGCTTGTTTCTCTTTCTTTTTTTCTCCTGCAGATCTACGGTTGCTGCGTGTGCTAAACTTTGCTGAGTTATCTTGTTTGCTACGTGAAATATCAGGTGAGTTTTTATGTTCGTTATGTTGATGAAATCGCTCATTTGTATACTTTGAAATTTCTCTCTTTCTCTCCTGGATTTAGTAGCATCTTGTTAGCTGTATTAATTCAATTAGAAATAATTAGGAATGTGTTGAAGTTTGTGAAAATTATCCTAAAGAGAGAACCTTGCTTACTTCTGTTTGTTCCATGTTGTATCTCTTTTTTATTGGACTGTTTTTGGTTTCATTGAGTGAAAAAAATGACAGTGGGCTGTAAATGTTAGTGCCTCAATGGGATACTTCACAGCTACTCTTAATCTTTAGCTAAGTGGTTAGTGTTTGAATTTATCGTTCACAGATCAATGATGTAGACATGCTAGTCACAATTTGTAGTACTAATTGACACAAAGAAAAAATATATCCAACTATGATTACTCGAGGTGGTTTTGCACTGCTGATCAAGTTGGGTTGGGACTTGGGAGGATTGAGGGGAATACATCATACAGACACAAACCAGGTTAGTTAACTGGGTGGTTAATGTTTTGTGTACTGCTTATACTTCTTCCTGTGAAATGGTTGTTGCCAAGCTACTCCTAAACTGCATGAGATTTGATCGTAAGTCATGAACATATTTCCATGACGAACTACACTTTGTTTGCCTCAAAGTGTGAGTTTTTTTTGTCTGTTTGTGTTTGTTAATTTGAAGGAAGTATTTGAGTTGTCTTCGTATGTGGTATCGTATGCAATTTCAATTAAAACCTTAGTGTTGAAGCGTCAAAACTGAGAGTTGAATCTGAACTTAAAATTGTTATTGGAGAGTGAATGTTATTTCAAATCTTGAAAATTAAATAAGAGTTCAGTGAATTCATTTATGGGTGCGGCGGATTTGATTTTTATTTTTTTTATATTTAATGGGTTTTGAATGTGGGGTATTATTCGTCATGTCTGGGTTAATTGTTCAATGGTGTAACATTTTATCAAAAATATTGTGTTCAAGTGATGGTATGATTGCTGATCAATTGTGGGTTGATGAATACTTTTTATTTATTTAACGAGAAAAACATATAGAAGCTGGGAGGAAGTGGTTTCACATTGTTAGGATAGAACAACATGCAACCGTGTCAAGTGGCTTTCACCTAGGCGGGTTTGGGGGATTACGATGTATGCAACCTTACCCTTGTAATAACAAAGAGGTAGGTACTTGTTACTTGGAGGATTTTGAGTTTTTTTCTTTAATTTTGTTTTTGACGCTACTTTGTCTTCAACAGGATAAAGTAGAAATCTGTAAGATAGTTTCTTTTGATTTATTTCATACTTTTGGCCTATGAGGAAGCTTTTCCCTAATGTCTTCCCTCCTTGGTTGAGGCTTGAGATGCTTATTTTCCTTGTTGCTATTTTATATTCATAGGAGCTTTCTGCATTGCATATTGCATTGATGATAGTAGTCATTAATAATTTCAGATTGCTGAACTTCTTAATATAATGAAGCTGATTTGAGTTGCTAACTTAGCGTCATTCCGGCTTTGAATTTCTCAACTGATGCCCTTGGAAGAGTATTCCTTGATCATGTTCTTGAGCATAGATTACTTCAAGTTGATTGCTGTTTCCTTTATAGAACATGCCTGAATTAGGGCATTTGTCATTTAAAGCGTAGTAAGTTTCATCTTGAGTTACCTCCAAGCATTTTTTTTTCACAATACCAGAGAAAATTTTATTATTTGACAGTGGAGAAATTTACCTCTACGGGCCTTGCTTAGAGTTATTTCATGCCTTGTCATATAAGCTTATGGCGTTGAGGAAAAGAAGAATTGAAAGTAGTTATTTGCCTATTTCATCGGTTCCATATTATACTCGATTCTTTGTTATATAAGCGGGGAAAAGAAGGGAAGGGAAGATTGATGTGTATTCGTTCCAAATCTTTACAATGTTGAAACGATTTGCTTACAAACAGTGAAAAAAATTAATTCCTTCCAATTCCCTTCCCTCCATTTCTCATTCCCCCTTCCCTTTTGATGAAGGAAATGATATCACTCCATTTTCCTTTCCTTCCTTTCCCTCCATTTCCCTTCATTCAAACATAGCATAAATGTTAATGAATTATTCTTCTATTTTATAGGTTGCAAATTGTACATGATTTTTTCACGATTTTGTTTTGTTGCTTATCAAAATCTCATGCTTGTCTATCATCTTTCGTCTTTGCTGACCTAGAAAATATAATTTTGTGTTTTTTGCTAGAGATAAAGCAGGAAGTACCATTGAGCCAGCCACTTAAGGACTAGCTATGGATCTGCTGAGGCTTAGTTGGAAATATTCTTGGAAAGCTATAGGGTATTCAAAGTTCAATATAGGTCGGCAATACGCAAGGGTGCAATCCTTAAATTGGCCGAACCCAAAAATCACCACCAGTCACCCTATGACGTACCCCCATGCAATCCATAAACCTTACTATCTCTGCCACAAATAAAGCTAATTCACCCAATTCCCACCAACACAACTTATTATTCACCTTCTATGTTACCATGAGAGTTATAAGGCGATTATGACATAAGAAGATGCAAATCAAGCGATCCATAAGGCCTCTGTATCTGCAGCGATGATAAGTGGATTTTTCAGTCGCCACTATAAGAAAAGGCGAAAGCTAACTATCATGATAGCGCATGATGATGATTGAGAACTTGAATTTGAGGTGATAGCAGAGGAAGCGAAGGACGAAGGGGTGGAGATGGAAATGGAACCACCCACAATTTTACCTCGAGGTGGTTGTGGTAAAACTAGCTGCGCGTGTCACAAAATACTAAGCGGTTTGGGGTGACTCAGCACAGGCAGTTCATGAAGGGGTAAGGTGAATGTAAGGAGGTTCTTCTCTACCTTCAAGAGGCCGAAATCAGAGAGATCTTACCCTCATGAGTAGGCATTTCCGTTGTGATCCTCGGGATCCATTGGCTTGTAAAAAAGGCCTAGTAACCTCCAGTTGGTAGTTTTAAACAATGAAGTTCCATCGAGAGAAAACAAGGTAGTATTGCAAGGAATTCCTTCATTAGGCTGAATATTAACTTCATTTAAGGCCGTGATCATACTCTGTGGAAAGAAGGGGTTGGAGTAAAATAGGTTGGGACTTTTGGATAGGGAGGAAAAACCAATGCGTGGCTTCCGTTTCTGTGAAGGAGATTTTCAGTCTTCATTCTGTCCGATAGAGATTTCAATGAGCTTTTCTGGAAGGAGATTATCAGACTCCAGGGACCAGGATACCAACTTGTTCTGAAGCATAGCCTATCACCTATAAGATGGCCAATCTGAAATGCAAATTAATCCTAAAGAGATGTACATGCGTTGTTTTGTGTAAATGGGCTCCCAAGGAAGTGGGTTCACGGATTCATTGAGCGGAATACCCACATCACGTAATATCATACTGAAACCAAAATGACTACCTTCCGGGCTCATACAGCCTGCCACCACTTCCTCTGTTCGTTTTGGGCAAAGCAAGACCCCTGTTGACAGCCTGATGGACCTACAGCCTACTGAGAGCTCGCTCAACAAACCATGAATCTGCAGCGTAGGGTAAGAGAACTGAAATGGAGTTCAATGTTGGGGACTCGTAATGTCTCAAATTACAACTGTACAGACAGCGATTATTAGCCACCCGATTTTGTGAGAAGCTGTCAGTTCAATACTGTGGTCTGAAGCCGTGATTTATCCTGAAGCGCGCGCGTTTGTCCTGTTTTCCATTTGTCTCACCTAAAAGAAGGTGAGCAGAGTGGGCCCAGCAACAACTCATTGACAATGAAGTTATTTGGGGCTGGTAGTGATACTGATACTATGATGGGAGTGTACTGGAAGTTAAGGTGGAACATCTGCATCCAATTGTTATATTTGCAACTCATAGCCAGCTTTAACCTCATTGTATGGCTGGATTTTACTTGGAATAATATTTGACCTCACCACCTCCACACCTTCGATTATTTATAATTGGGCCGGCCTACTATATATTTTTTTTGAAATATTGTAAGTAGACTTTAAAAATAATGTAAGTAGGCATTTAATATATTATCAGTAGTCATTAAGGATATAGTAAGAAGACATTGAAGTATATTATATATTTTCCTAACAATTAAATCCCAATCCCAATCCCACTTTCTTATCCTCAAATTTCCATTCCCTTATACCAAACACCCCCTAAAGAGTAAATAGACATAAAGTTTTAATGGACTGGACTTGAGTGACATCTCTCAAAGAGACGGTCTCTCAAGAGACTAGTTGCTTTATATATAGATCGGCCCTTTTCTTCCACGAACAAACAATGATTTTATTTTATGAAAAATAATTATTTAAGGTCTTGTTTCTGTTATTAGTACACTTTTGACAAAATGTTTTTAGTTCGATTTTTATAATATTTTTTTCTTAGTTTATCATGTAATAAAAAATAACAAATCAAATAATAATATATTTATTTTCCTAAAATAAAGACATCATTCGTAATTCTTTTTGGTACAGATATTCTCATATTCAAATCTTTTTACTCTATTATAGATTTTACTTGAAATTTTTGTTAGAAAGATTATTAAAGTTATCAATTTAGATAATTAATTATAGATTTACAACAAAAAAACCAAATGTGTTTATGGCTTATGGATAGAAGATCCTGACGCAATGTATGCTTAGGTTTGACCCTTACTGCAGTGATCGTTGGGTTTCTGATCATCGATTTTTCTTTACTTTCTCCTTGGGGTAACAGTTATGATTTATCCGTATATATCGGAAAAATGAAAACCTCCACCCATACCCTGCCTTAAGCGGGATACTAGAAGTGGCATTTACCTTTCTTTAATTTAATTAAGATAGTTGAGACTTATAAACATGATACTTCTTTTATCCGGCTTTTTTAGTTATTAATGTTGAAAAAGTGAATATAATATTTGAGCTTATGAATATATAACGTATAATATTACGATTTTTATTCTTCCAAGAGGTCATTGACTCATTTCAAGGCTACAAAACAGATCAATCAAAAAAAATAAAATAAATAACGGCTACAAAACAGTTATTTGGAAGTTCAACTTTAACTTAATCCATTCGTGTAAGCATATGAATATGATGGGGGAAAATCCCTAGATATACTTCTATACTACACTTGGCTTTTTTTCTGGTGTGTTTTTATACATTCTCTCTATCCTTATGAATTTGCTATTTATGTTTAGAACGTTCTCACTTTACGTAAGATAGTAAAATCAAATTGACAAAAAATATTTTGATTGGTGAAGTTTTAAATGTTCAAAGAGATATTATAATTTTTGGGGGAAATTGCAAAAAATAAACTAATCTTTGCCCAATTATTGTTTACTAGGATAGAAATCTGTGCAATAAAATTTTAATTGAATGAAAATATTAAATGAAGTTGCGCAATAAAGTTTTTTTTTTTTGAAGATTTGCGCAATAAAGTATTTACATATGTATATTGTAATTAAAAAAGAATTAAATATAAAGAAACACAAAAATAGGCTGTTAAAAAAGATTTTATAGGTTTTGAAACACCTGTTATATACTACATTCTCAGTACGTGACATATTTCACCATCCTTGTTGCATATGAGAAATCTTAGTCATTTGCTGCTAATCACTATTATTTTTAGTTGATTGTGATTTCTGTCATTAAAGTGAAAAATGTATTTTTATTTTTATAAAGGAATAATCACATTACATAAAATCAGACAATATTTTTAGTTGATTGATTTTTTTTGTACTATATTTGGTAGCAAAGATAGTTTAATTGCCTTCACACAGATTTACATTAGTTTATTTGTTTCTATAATTATCATATGGTCCAATATACTACACATTTTTCTTAAAATTCAAAATTGTAATTATGGTAGTCGAACAATGTAAATGATTGATTTTAATGATCAATTAATTTCCTAAATTGCTGTATACTTTTATACATAGTGTAATTTTGCAGTATAGTTTTCTAAATATTGTAATTCCAATTACATTGAAATAAATGTAATTTATTTTGTAGTATAATTTTCTACGTGATGTAATTCCAGAATTTTATCAGACAATATATAATGTTCTACACAGTACATTATATATTTCCCATTATAATTTTTTAAAAACAGCCCACTGATGTACAACAGTGTAATTTGTAATATATTGCATCCATAAATGTATAAGTTTATCCGAAAATATAAATTTGTAAATATGGTAAGTGTACAAATGCAAATCAGCAAAATCTCATTATAATTTTTTAAACACTGCATTTAAATACAACAGTGGAACTGAAATAGTTGTGATTTATTGCATCCATAAATGTATGAGTTTTTCTGAAAATATAGAATTTGCAAATATGATAAGTGTGAAAATGCAAATAAGTGAAAGTCTATTAATACCGTCCAACGGGATAAAGACAAAGCATGCTCACAATCAAACTTCCTTTTTGCTATCATATGGTAAAATTAATAGAATGTGTGATTTTTAAATAAACCCATCTATTTGGTATAATTGCTAAAAATAAACTTAATTATTGTTTTATTCCTGAATTTTGACTTACAAAGGAGTTTTAAACTTACAAAGGAGTTTTAAAGATTGTTATAAACATTAAAAATATGTAGATTTATTTTTAGCAAAGATACCTAATATGTGAGTTAATTAAAAATAAATAATATAGGTAGATTTTTTTTCAGCGGATCAAGCATAGGTTGATTTATTATTAACAATTTACCTTAATTTTTTATAAAAACGAAGTATTTATAAATATTTCTACTCAAATTGAACTTTAAAAAATTGTAAGAAAAAATAAAGTAACAAGAAAATGTATTGTAATGTGAGAAGTATATTTGTTATTTTAACATACTTGCAATCTAGATGTCAATCATCATTAACATACCCAATATCCCGCTGAGGGCAAGATTTAAGTGAGGTAAGATGATGAATAATTTATATTCGTACTCTCTTTAAGGAAGAATTAGAAAAAAGTAGTCTATGTTTTTACCCAAAAGAAAAGGAGCTCTGCAATCTAGATGTCAATATGTGGTCTTAAAGCAAGAAGATCCCATTAAAGTGCAAATAGTGTCTCCCTAATTAACAAACTTGGGAATATTAAGGAACCTATGGGATTTCTGACAACACTTGTGATTTGTGAACATGATCGAATATAGCATCTTTACCTGTCCATATCTTTTGAAGGATCTTTCATTGATTTATGAGAAATTTTTATATACACATATAAGGTGTGATATCTTAGATTTAGATAAACTATTCATATTAACAGGGTACATCTTTTTTTATGGGAGCCTATTTGCTAAGAACTCCACAATTAAGTATGTTGGTGGGGAGTAATCTTAGGATGAGTGACATCATGGGAAGTTTTCCTGGGTGTGCACAAGTGAGGCCAAAGTGCGCTGAAAAGACTTGTGTTGGTTTGTGAGGCTAGTCTACAGTCTCTATGAATAGTCACCGGCGGTCCGAGAGGCCAAGGTGTTACATAAGGTTTAGTAATAACAGTTGTTTGTGTTGTGAGGTTAACAAATCATTCTTATGTGATAGGATTTGATAGATTGAGAGTTTTGTTATTTTGATTTATTTCTTTGATTTTTTTTATGATGATTTACAAATCACGGTGACTGGTTAGAAATTTTTAATAAGGACTCTCATATCTTTATTTTAGTGTACTGTTTTAATTGTAAAATGTATTAAAATAGTAAGTACTTTTACTTAACCAGTAGAATTATTAAAAAATAATTGTTATTATTAAATTAGTGCACACAAAAATAATATAGATAAAATCTACATAAAACTTTTACTTGATATGATCGAGTTGGATTAATGGAGAAGTGTTAACAATTTAATTTCATCGTTTTAAATTTGCAACTTTAACTAAATAAATCTTTATGAGAATTTTTTTTATTTAAATGGGATAAATTCTGTCATGGGAGTATAATATCAATATGTACACATACTCATGTCAGTCATCTCAAAATCAAGCAAAAAACACCGATCGCGATGTTCATCTTTCTTGTCTTGGATCAAGTTTTGTGGGTCTTTTATCTACTTTTACAACTTGTGTCCATGCCTTTTACATACCAATTATAGTACTATATATATATATTATTACTCCGTCTCCAAAGAGACTGTCTTTTTGAACAACGTCTTTCAGGCTCAATCCATCAAATATTAATGTCCACTTATTGTATCCTAATGCTTACTTACAATATATTTAATGTCCATCGAAAAAGTACTTAAAATGCCTACTTACAATATTCTTAATGTATACCGAGAAACTTAGTTTACTAGCCTACTTATCATATCCTTAGTGTCTACTTACAATATCTTTGATGTCTACTTACAATATGCTTAATGCCCACCAAGGCACCGAGTAAGTATTAAAGTACTTACAATATTCTTATACATTAACGGCTTGTTTGATTAACGATACTAATAAGTTGTAATGATAATAATTTGTAGTGTACAATTTTATGATACATATCATGTCATTCTCATGGTAATGAAATTTGATCATAATTTTTTTTTTCACAATTTTCATTACACCTAATACCACATGTTCAAATGGTAATACATTGAAATGAATTTTATGAAGGAAAAAAAATATTAAGAGATAAAAAACATTACCATTACGTTTGTCAAGAGATATTTCTACCAAATTATGTATTCCCACCATTTAGTATCAATTACCAAACGAACACTAATATGATGAAAACTTAAAATAAAGAAGGAATATATAGTGATCCCTTTTATGGCAATACATACTATATATATATATATATATATATATATATATATATATATATATATATATATATATATATATATATATATATATATATATCACCACTTGATAATATAAAAAATTTTTTATAACTTATTAACCATATTAAAATGATAACGACCATAAAACAAGCCAAATAATTTTTCTTTTTAATTTTTACCTGTAAAGATTTAAAAGTAATGAGAATCGATTTTCTGTCTAATTTAATTCCTATTATCGTCTCAAAAAAATAACTTAATTCCTATTATAATAATATTTTTTCAAAAAAAAGAAAATTCCTATAATATATAACGTGATAAAAACCGCTATCCATAATTACTGCTTCCTACAATTTCTATTGATAACCTCCTTACTAAATATAGAACAAATCAAACCCTTTTTTAATTTAAACTACTAAAACATACAATATTTTCCGAATAATACTTTGAAAATACCAAAATTACATTTTTTTTATTTCCGAATAATACTCTTAATATTTTTCTGAAAAATAAAAAATGACTTGCAATCTTTGCTTAAAACTTCCTTATCCTTATCACAAATGTTACAAAAGTCCATCAAATTAAAACTAATTAAAAATTAGACAATCATTTTATTGCAAACCTTATCTTTTAAACAAGTTAGGAAAACTTATTATCTTGCCAATCTACATACATCATCTATAAAGAATGCTTTATAATTAATTATACAATACAAATCCCTACTTAATAATAATAATTATTCTTAATTACCAACATAAATTAGCATAATCTAGGTAGAGGACACTCCCAGTATCCCGTATAAGGCAGGATCCCCCAAGATAAGAGTACAGAAAGATGTGCCCAATCAAGAAACTCCCCAGTTAATACCTACACCCAGTAGGGATCGAATCTCAAACCTTCTGCTCCATATGTAGATGTTTAATCCATTAAGCCAAACGCTTTTGGTATAAATTAGCATAATCTAATGATAAAAAATAATATTACAATAAATTGGTTAATTAATACCTATTAATTGTAGTATTAGTGTAAAAAGGAGAAAGATTAGTATGAAAATTGGCATTTGTTTTTCCGTTATTATTGGAATAATTAAGTTGCTTATTGTTGGATTTGGCAGAGTAAGAATGTGTAGAACGTTTTCCTTGCTTATATTTTCTTCTTGGTTGTGATGATTGTGGAATAAAAACACCAGTTCCTTTGCTAATTATTTCTGATGATCTTCTACAACTTTCTTGGTACAAATTGTATTGTGATCCCATTCCCATTATTGGTGGATGATCAACTCTTGTTCTTGCAAATCCCTGCTGTATTTAATAACCAGATAAATTAGGATATAATGTTGAAAAAAATTAATATTTAATAGAGTTTAAAAACATATTTGGGGCTTTTAACTATTAGTTTAAACCATTGATTACAGCCTCATAAATCATAATATTTATAAATTGGTACAATTATTAAATCAAAATTTACCTTTAATATCTATCATAGAATATTCCAAATTTGAAAAAAAATTAACATTAATAATCTAACCTTTCACTCATCCGCCGTGGATAATCTATCTTTGGACCTTAGTGATAAATTTGCCCACAACATATCATATTACTACTAATAATAATAGGGTATGCTGCTAGCAAACTAAAATAAAGGTCGGATTATTTACAGTAAACTATAAATAAATATTGAATTATTAAAAAATAATCTAAATTCACGGTCAATGAGCAAAAAGTTGGATTATTAATATAATTATAAAAAAAATCCGTAAAAGTCGATACCTGAGGGGAAATGGAAGGAAAATGAGAAATTGGGTAATTATAATCATCATCATCTTCATCAATCAAGAGGGAGATTTGCCTATTTAAATCAGCAAAGAAAAGATCATCTTCTAAGGCTAATTCTATAGCCATGTTTGGAATTAAATTAAACTTACTAGAAAAGAAAAGAGCTTAAATTAGATTTGTAGGTTGTTATTAGGAAGAATATATAGAGAAAACCTAATAATAAGGAAGAAAATTACAACTCAAAAAAGCTAAGAAGAAACACTGATTTAAAGTACATAACTTAACGGAAAGGGGAATGAAAGAGGCAGGAAGTTTAAATAAGAATGAAAAGATAGGAGAGGGAATGGGGGGTCATGTGAGTTGGAGCACATGAGGTTGGGAAGGTAGGGTCACCCATAAACAAGAGGGAGTTGGACTATCTGTCTATGATGAGGCTAAAAAAGGGACTTAGCTGGATTTTGTATAATGCGGTTTGAAAGGGTGTTTGAGAAATGACTGATAGTTGGTAGTGGATAGCTGATTTGACTAGCTGATTCTATTAACTAGTTTGACTAGTTAATTTTACCTGCTACTATAAGCAACTTGTTGAAAACAACTTATTCGTATCAATAAGCTATTTCAACTAACTAATTCACCAAGCATTAGCTGGTTTGACCACTCAACCCTCTATTTATATTATAATAAGCTAAAATTGCTCAATAAGCTAATTTGTCAAACACCCCCTGTATGTTTTTTTGTGTTAGAGTATATAAAATATTACAGGGTCTTAATTATCAATTTAGTTGATGGTTGATATTAAATACTCTAAACGCCCCCTTATATAAGAGTCATTAAGGTTAGAAGTGTAGATGCAACACAAGTCATCTTTAAATCTGGCCCTAAATGTTCCATTTTGAATGAGCGGTGGTTGAGATTCAAAGTTTCAAACTTGCGACCTCTTGTCATGCTGGTTTCTAATAACATGTCAAAAAATCAACTCAAACAAAAGTTTAAACTGATGGTTGAAGCCCCAATATATGTTATAGATTCTAACAATTTGGTTGAGTTTGGATATAATGTTATCGCATATTTAGAATGAGTTATATTGTACAAAACTGTTAAGTCGATTTCGTTTGAGTTGAACAAAGTTTATTTTAATGTTGAATCAGGCTACATTTAGATTAAGATTAGTGGGATCTAATTTAAACAATTCTGCAAATACCCTACTAAAAAACATATTTGATCGAGTTTATAATATAACAAATTCAAAGTGAGTAGTTTTAATTTTTCATATACATAACTAATATTTTTATGTCATTTTAATTCGATTAAAAGTAAATTTATTTGAGATTAAAGTAAACAGCAACCCCTGTTTTTCATTAATAGTTATACTTCATTTTTTTAGGGCTTTTTAAGTGAAGTGTAGCTATTAATAAAAATTAGAGGTAGTATTTAAATTCAGATAAATCGGGTCTAATAAGAAGAAATCTAAAGTTACCCCACAAACATGAAAGAACAAAGAACAAGAATGATATGGGATTCAAGTTGGGATTATCTAGTTGTAGATAGATAGTGATAAGTAGCCGGCAAAGGTTGATACCCATGTTATATCTCATCTTTTCAAGATATACTAGATAGTTGATTGTAGATAGTAGATAGGCTTCTTATCTTGTTTTTGTAATTAATTCTTGGTTGTGGGTGGATGAGTATATCCTTCATACCTCTTAAGTCTTAAGTCTTGAATATTATTTTAATATCTTTCTTCTCTTTATATCCACAAATTGTGGTGTCAAAATTCATCATCTTGGTCCCACTATGCTATAATTTACTCATTCTAATTCTTTTCAATTGTCTTATTTGGTTGGGCACGGATATTAAGATTAGTGGGATGAAGTCCACAAAAATGGTGGTAGTTATGGTATTTTAATTGATTAAATTAATTGTAAATGTGGTAGTTGGGGACTTGGGGTATTATAAGTAGTAAAAGTAGGGGTGTTTTGATCATTATTTGTGTGAACATGAAAAATATCATTGACAAAAAAGAAAATGAGACAATTAATATGAATTTGACAAATAAGAGCATTGGAGGCAGTATGATAGTACCTAATTATTGCTACTTATGGGATAGTCTTTCTTCCAAATGTAGTAAATGCACACAATCTTCTTAAGATCTTATATATAAACTCTTGAAACCTTTACATTTTCTATACTTAATTTTTAATAGAATATTAATTAATTTTGATTGGTTATAACTAGAAAAATAAGATAAAAACAAATAGAGGAATATAAAAGGCCACTTAGAGAAGTTTTTAAATTATGTTTTTTTTTATTATACTCCCTCCGTTTTCATATGTTTTTCTCACTTTTCCCATTTGAAAATTTTTAAAAGTTTTTCCCATTTAGAGTCTTTCTATTTTGATAACCAATAAAATAGAAGGAAATTATTACACTTACACTCTAATCTATAGAAATTAATTTACATTTTAATTTCCAATGTATGTATTTTACATGCACCCAATGAAATTTAATGACATTATTACACTTACACTTTAATCAATAAAATCTTTATTTTTTATATTATTTTACTCAACTCTCATAGTATTTATTGTGTAATTATAACTTATCTTGATTTCTTCCCATATTCCAAATGGGAAGAACAAAAGAAAACGGAAAGAGTATTTACAATTTACAGGTTAAATTATGCTTACTAACACTGTTTTTTACTAGCTTTTCCTATATACTTTTTCGCTTTGATTTTAACTCTCAAGTGACATACAACATATGTGAGATCAAATGGTAGAAAAACCAGTTTTTACACTATATCAATAATGGCTGTTATCGAACCAAAATGATGGTTATAGTGGGAGGACTGTTTAGAGCAAATTAGGACATTTCTAACATACTATGTTTATAGTGGGACAAGTATTACTATTACTTAAAGTCCAAAGTGGTTTCAAACATATATTGTATATACGAAAAAAAAGAGCTCATAAAGAGTTTTGCTCATTCGAGTAGACTATGGCTCATTTGAGCTTATTGTTGCTCGTTCGAGTAAAATACAATTTTTGAGACAAAATGCTACTAGTTTTGGCATTTGCTCGTCCGAGCATCTTTGTACAGTCGTGTATGTTTATGAATTCTCATATTTATTGGAAGTTGCATGAAGAGAATAAGAGATATGATTATTCTGTATTATTCATTTTTGAGAATTCCTATATTTTTGTTCTTTCTCTCTAAAGTAATGACGTCAACATGAACTTTATAACTATGTCTTGTCACCACAATTACAAAACCTTTATGCGACAAAGGGGTTTTATCACATATTTTGTCACTAAAGCCCTTTTGCTACAAAAGAGGCTACAAAACCTTTTGTCGCATAAAATTTTGTCACCAAAAACAAATTGTCGCTAAACATGTCGCTGACTTGGCGACAAAACTCAAATATTGTCTCCTGTTTTGTCACTAATTTAATTTAAGGGTTCTAAAAACTAATTGAATATTTGTTATTAACATTAAATAATAATAGTAATTATTACTATTATTATTTAACAATAAAAACAAACATTCAATTATTTTTTATAAATAATACATAAAAAACTATACATAGTCAACAAAAATAATTAAATTAAAATTTAATATATAATTAAACTAATCATTAATTAATATACACAAAATACCAGATTACAAATATTAGATATATATTACAAAAATTATTATTTGAATTAATGTGTATACAAAAAATCAATGTCTAAACAAACAAAGTAGTAATAACCACCATGAGTAGAACAACTACTACCATCTTGATAACTATACAACCCACATAAATTAAAAAATAATTATTTGTTTACCCGTGTCTTGTAATCATAAGGCATACAATTTAAAAAAATCCGCCTCCTTGTGTTCGACTCGAGACTACACGTACACAGTATGCTTGCGGTATATAAAGTTTGCCTGCTATAGTAGGTAATTCAGCAAAAAATTAAATTGAAAATTAATTTAAAATTAGATAAAAATTTTGAAATTTTACATAAAAAATTTTAAATAATACAAAAAATCATAATTTTTTTGAACTTTTTTAAAATATTTTTTTCAACATTTTTAATTTTTTTTTAAAAATAAAACTGATCACCGGGTTTACTCTAGAATAATGTCCTTCAAAGTTGGGATTATTCATGGTTAATCAATAGATGAGATGATTGTAGGAAAATCACGAATAGATTGAATTATTCTAGGGTATTTTTCAAAAAAAAAGACAAAATTAGCCATGAAATAAACATAATCCATTAATGTATATGTTAAATTTCGACGATCATGAAAGTAAACATCAAATTTTAAAAAAATTCATGAAACTGAAAAAAATGAGACAAAAACAATCACATATAGTTGAACATGAAATATCACATGAACAATGAAGAAATCAACCATGAAATTTGAGAACAACTAAAAAATAAAATAGTTAAAGTATGAGCTTACAGGTGGAAAGGAAGGAGAAACCACCGGAGAATTGTCGAAAAGCCACCGAATTGAGTGGTGAGACTTAGAGAGAAGGAGGAGAAAATTTTAGTATATAGAGAGAAGTTGGAGAAGAAGAATAGATTTGAAGAATGAAATGAGAAAGGAAATTAAAGTCCGAATTTAAAATTCGGATAAAAATTTTACGTCAAAAAGTTTGTCACTAAATTTGTTGCTAAATAATGCTAATTTGAATTTTGGGAATGGGAAATGGTTTAGCTACGAAGTTTTTGTAGCTAAACTTGTCGCTAGATTTCTCTCTTCATTTTAGCGACAATTTAAGCGACCAAGTCTTTGTCACAAGCTGACAACAAAGCATTTTTATCTCCATTTTTATCACTTAACATGTTTATACAGAAATTGATTTTGTCTCCAAAATGAGTTATTTTTGTAGTGTGTTTTTGGTTTTACAATCTTCTTAAACACATATTCAATTATGTATACACTTATAACTAGGTGTGATAGCGTAGTCATTTGTATCTCATTTTGAATTTCATTATACATTTTCAAGTATCATTGTGGGAAAAATATCACAACAGATTCGTTCCCGAAAAAGTCTAGTATGTTAGTCCACACTAATATTAGTCTGGACAAACATTTACACCCCACTCTTATACTCTTACACTTCACGTCTTCACCCCACTCCACTGAACTCTACTCTACTCGTACACTCTTACATTCCAACCCACTCTTAAAAAGTTAAAATTAAAAATTAGAAAAAAATTAAAACCTTAAAATTAAAATTTTAAAAATTTTAAAATTTTAAAACTAAAAAAATATAAAATAAAAAATTGAAATTGAAATTATAAATAAAATAAATAAAATAAAATTTTTTTTTCCCAAATTTTTTTTCCCAATTACTTTGAAGTATGTAATGCAGAGTGAAGAGGGGGAAAGAAAGTTAATATAGGAGTCTTAAAACTCGGTCAACACTATTTTAGTGTGCACCAAGTCCATACAAGAGTTTCCCTTCGTTCCCATACACAGTACCTACTATTTTATCAGCAGATCTTGGGTAAAACCGTCTTAGTATAAGACGCGGCCCAATATGGAGCCCATCAGTTTTTTTCCTTAATCTGGGCATTTTTCAATTTTACTCTTAGAGATATCAATTTTGATCTTAAATATATCAATTTCAACATAAAGTGGTACTTAAATATATCAATTAAAGTAAAAATTTCAATTTGAACCAATAAGTGATCAATTTTAACGTTAAAGTGATCAATTTCTACCTAATATAATTGACAATGATAAGTATTGAATTGTATGTTATGTAGTTCATTTATTTTGTTTATAATTGATATAGTTAACATCGTAACAAAAACAAGATAAGGTCATAGATGATGTTTGTTTGGTAATAATTGACAGTGATAAGTAATGAATTGTATGTTGTTATGTAGTTTATTTATTTTGTTTATGATATAGTTAACATCATAACAAAAACAAGAAAAAGTCATAATTGATGCATGTTTAGTGATAATTGACAGTGATAAGTAATGAATTGTATGTTGTTATTGAAATTTTTACAGTAATTGATATGTTTTTTTTTTTGAGGTAGAATAATGAATATGTTTAAGTACTACTTTACATTGAAATTGATATCTTTAAGGTCAAAATTGATACCTTTAAGGTGCAAACTGAAAAATGCTCAGAAAATGAAAAAAACCAAAAAAAATATATTTGGAGCGCGTGTAATGCACGCGCCTGAGAATGGGCCGGCCCAATTATGATCTTATTCTAAGACGGTCTTACGCAAGTTTTTGTGCTATTTTATTACCTACATTATGAAGTTGTGAAAAAAAGAATCAAATTTAGGTACAAAACGATCAATCTAATGTTAAAATCGATTACTTTTTTGTTGAAGATTAAAATCGATTACTTTTAGGTCAAATATTAAAATTTTTTAATTTAATTAATCAATTCAAGATTTACTTTAAGTTGAAATAGATACCCTAGGTGTCAAAACTAATTTTTTATTCTTTCATTTTTTATTTTTGGCTTTTGGACCGATTCATATGGGACGTTCTCAACTCGCAAGTGTTTGTAATTAGTAGTACTGTATCAAACCGTAGCCTTAGTCCACAACCCAAGCCCTAAAAATCAATTCACATCTCCCTCTCAAGTCTAACCTCTCAAAAACTCGGTTCACCATCACTCCCACGCCATCATCGTTGCCGGAAACCACCACTCCCACGCCATCATTGTTGCTGGAAACCACCACTCCCACGCCATCATTGTTGCCGGAAACCACCACTCCCACGCCATCATTGCTGCCTCCAATCAACACTCCACGCCTTTAAGGAACCCAACAGCCCGCAGAGTCTCACCCAACAAAGGAGCGACTGCCATGCCTCCTCAACTCTTTCCTATTGTTTTTGTGAGTTATTCTCCCAATTTTAATTCTTGTTAACCACATTTAGTTGTGAACTATATTTAATGAATAGTGATTTCCATCAAATTTGTTGTTGGTAGTAGTAGATTTGCTTTTTAAACTTTCAGTTATGGTTAGTTTATGTTAGCAATGGAAATTAGGGTTTTGGTAGTAGTAGTAGATTTGCCTTCAATAAGAAATACTCAAAAAAGTCTTGTTTTATTAAAAGGTTACGCGAGAATTCAACCAACAAACTTAACTCATGGTAATCTCAACGTCTAACATAAGTCATACTATATCTCAACTACTACTATACAAATGACCGTTTGTAGAGTTCTTTTGTGTTAACTTATACGTGCCTTGAGTCGGTGGCCACTTGTATGTGTGGGCAAAGGCTCAAACTTGTTTGTTTTGATGGGCTACGTATGAAGAGTTGTTTGGAAGGCAGAAGAAAAGCATTGCTCAGAAAGACGACTCAACTTTTCGAACCCTTGCTCGGTTCATATGTTTATGTTATGTTTGGTTTACTGGTGTTCTGCAGTAGCAAGAAGAAAAGAAAAGAGAGAGAAGAACAGAAATTAGTAGCAGTGAGGAAAAGAAAGAAATATAGAGAGACCATTTGTCAAAATCCTAAAGCTAGAATGTAAACTTATAGGAAAAAAACTAACACATATTTTTAATGATGCAACTAATCTACATGAGAAATGTAAACTAAAGTACAAAGTCATAGTCCAAAGAAAAAATTCAACAATATTCTCAAGTATCACAAATGAAAAATAATCAACAACAATCTGAACCTTAATCTCTAATAATGTTTTCGAGCTTGGTGGACAACCTACTCATGAACAACTCTAGCTTAAACAACTAACTTATAACCAATAATTTTGATTGGTCAAACCAACCAACAATTGCAACCATCATTTATTGGCCAAAGAGACCATTTTGATCTCGAGGAAAGGAGAACATCAAATTAGGATTGGAAATTGAGATGGAAACACCATCATATCGTTTTCATAAATAAAATACAAACGAAGTTTTACATGTAATTTTCTGGGAAAAAACATAAAAGTTTCGAAGATTTTGCAATTTTTTTCTAATACGGTACCAACTAAATACATACCTTATTTATGAAGAATTTGTAACCATCAAGTTTCATCAAGTCCCCCTTTACTTGTTTAGAACCCCTGATATGTTTTTATAAATGTCAGTGTTTTGTCAACACTTAACACCAATAATTAAGTAAGAAATTTCTTGGGTCTAGACTTAATTAAATAAACTTCACAAGATGAGTTGGTAAAACAAGGAGTATGCCACATAACTGCATAAGGGACTCGTTTTCTACTCATTAGCGATTGATAATTGAATATGATATTAGTTAAAACATGTACCACTTTTCTCAGGTAAAGTCCTGGGATCGATTCTCGCTGCCCCTCCGACTTTCAACATCCTACTATGTACTAAAGTAAAAAATTGTAAAAGAAAAACTGTCATACCTCTGGCTTATCCCAAATGTCAATGAACCTTATGTCAGGAACATGTTGAATGAGGTAGAAATCCTCCCCTTTAATTTTATCAACAACGCTTGTCAAGTAGTCTTGTTCCACATGAACAAGTTTTTCACAGAAACTTCTTGGCATGAAATCCAGTACTAATTCTCGGAGAGTAGTAATGAATCTAATCCCTTCTGGCAATCTTTCTAACTTAGTACGGCATTTGAGGAATAGCTTTTCCAAACGAGGAAGTGCACCCGTTTCAATCACCCATGTTTCAAGTTCATACATGCCCCCAATTACAAGCTCAACTAACGATTGAAACGTACCAACACAAAATCTCATCTCTGTTCCAAGGTATGCGTTATTTTTCAATCTGAGAACTTTCAGCATGGGACAACAACTTCCGATTATTGGAACAGGATCATGCGCCTCCATACGACTGTTTTCCAACTCCAATACTACAAGAGTAGACGGGAAACGAAGGGAAACTTTCTCTTCGATTGGACCCCTCAATGTTAGCGAACTTAGCTGGTAAAAATCTTGGCTGAGTTGATCAAAGTATTCAAGCTTATTTGACTTGGAATAATAAGTTTCCCACTCTAACCTTAATTTTCTCAAATTGGGGGATTTCTTCAAGCATTCAAATATCATGTCTAATTGATGCCTCCAATATATGTTGAATACATACAACTTATGAAGATTAGGAAAGTTCCACAGTTGTACGTCGTCTTCAAACCAGTCATTAACCCTTACACCCCATAAAGTATGCAAATTATTTAAAGTGTGCAATTTGAATTTCTCCCTTACACTCATGTTTTTGGGCATATAAACATGTCTAAGTTGCTCCATCTTCCATAGCACATTTGGCATTGTTATCAGGGCTCCCAAAAACCGGCCAGAACATACACCTCTCCAGTCTAATGTCAATAACTTTTCCAAGTTTTCGAAAGACTCGGGAAGTGTATCAATGTTGGTATTCCTTATTCCAAGATAGCTTAGATGTACCAGCTTTGCTATCTCATCAGGCAAGGCATTATCAGAAGTAAAAACACCGCAAAGACTTAAGACTCTTAGTAATTTTAAATCCTTGTAAATAGTTCCGAACCTAAATCTATTATCTTCTGTTCCTTGGTAGTGAAAGAGTGAAAGTGATCTGATATATGATTCTCGGCTTTTCTTGCACAACCTACAATACAATCATATTTCAAATAATTAGTAAATGAGTTATCTACTAACCAAAAGACAAAATGGATGTCATAAATTGTAATATAGATTACAAATTATATATCATGACCTTTTTGGTGTGCATGGAGAACTGTTACTTTGTTAGCTATTAGGCCTTATAAGTATCCTGATGGAAATATAAACCACATGTGATTAGTGATTAGTGTGTGCACCTCGTATTATCCCGATTATATAGCTCAATTTAAACTGTAGTATAGAGGGTGTTGGGATGGTGTGTCCTCTTTATAAGCTATCGGAGCTTTTCCATCAAGCTTATATCTTAGTCAATATCTTTCTAATTCTTTGTTGTGGGATCACATTTTAGTTATTTTTCCAATATATCTTTAGTTAATAATAAGAATTTTAGTAGTATTATTAGCAAATTCTATAAATTAGTCTAAATTCATATGAGAACATGATATAGATATAGTTACAAAGCATGAAATGCTAAAGGTAACGTTAGTGTGCGAGACATGAAATCTTTCCAATGCTTTGATGTAGGATCACATGCGAGTTGTTTTTCCAATATATCTTTTGGTACTAAGAATTTTAGTAGTATCATTAATAAATTCTATAATTTGGTTTTTATTCATATGAAAACATGATAAAATACAATTACAAAGCATGAAATGCTAAAGGTAATGTTAGTATGCGAGACATGAGGTCTCTAGCTAAACAAAGATTTTGGAGAGTGTTATCATCATCATCCTACTCAGTGTATCCCGCTCATAGAAAACTATGGACAAGGTTTGGAGAGGGAAGGACGACGACAACTCATACCCATAAAGGAGAGCGCGGCCAAAGGAATTCCCCGACTTGAGAAAAAGATATTTGGAGAGTGTGTCTGGTGCAAAATACTAATGCCTTTGCCCAAGGATGTGTCTCTAGCTTATCCAAGAATGTATTGAAACTTGCACCACTTTAGCCAAGTTGAGCAGAAGAGGAAAGAACACGTAAGAAAGATAATCATAAAATTAAGCATGGGCAAATAATGATCAATGTATATGCTCAATATATATCAAAGATCAATGTAACTTTTGAAACACCAAATAAAGGAGATTAATTTCATTTCATAAATGAATAATTTAATAATGAAAATTAAATACTCCCTCCACCCCTTCTTATTGTCTACTTTCTAGTGGGCACGCAAATTAAGAAAAATGGTTGTGGGGTATTTTAAGTGATTATAATAATTGTAAAAGTGGTAGTTGGGATATTTAAGTGATTATAATAATTATTAGTAGGAGTAGTATTGTTTTCATTTTTAAGTTTTTTATATTGTTTTTACTTATTTATTTTATCTATATGCGTTTTATTTATCTCTCACGTTGCAGGAACTTCTCTTAATCTTTCTCGAGTCGGGGGACTTTTTTGGCCGTGCTCTCCTTTATGGGTATGAGTTGCTGTTGGCCTTTCCTAAGGGTATGTATGAATGAATGGAAGAAAATGGAGGGAAAAGTAGAGAAGGGATTTGGAGGGATGAGCAATCCCGTGTTTGGATAACAATATGGGATAGAAGAGATTTGAAGGGGAGGGATTGAATGAATGATTTTTTTTTCAGGTTTGAATCTTTCCAAAATTGAAAAACTTTGAAAGGGAACTCTCATATCCCTTTCTTTCCCTTGCCTTACCTCCTAAATAAACAAGAGTTACTTCCTTCCATTTCTCTTCCCTCCCTTCCTCTTCCTTCCCTTTCCTTTCTTTTCTCTCCAAAGTTGTTATCTAAACATAGTGTAAAGAAAGACGGAAGATAAAAACCATTAGACATCAAAATTTTAGCAGAAATTCAATATTTACGACAACAGAGTCACATAAGTAGTAAATCAAATAAAAATATATGGAGATGGGATTAAGAAAAAATTTAACATGATAAAATATAATTATCATACCTGGAACGAAAGATAATTTTTCGAGAGTTGATGGATGACTTAAGAAATTGACGAGATTCAATATGAAGAAAGTTCTCCTCCCGTGCTTTTGTAAGACAAAATTCATAAACCATATTTGACACCTGAAAAATCTTAATTCTATCTTCGTGGTTTCTCTTGGTAACTTGGATCAAGTGTCGACGACTCAACTCTTCTAGGTACTCCATCACTTCATTTTCAGAAGAATTACCAACAAATCCTTCTGCAATCCACATTCGTCGATAAATCCCCGCAGAAATTTCATGTTTTGGTGGGAAAACCCCCAAATACAGAAAGCAAGCTTGTAGAAGGTAATGCAAATCCTCATAACATAACTCATACACATCTTTGAATTTGCTATGGTTATCAAAGATGAACTCCATCCCCCAGGGCTTGGTGCTTAATACACCACTCAAAAGCTTAATACTTATGGGCTTCCCTTCACATATGCGCAACATATTCTTTGCTAAGTTCTCTGGTATTATTATATTTTGTTTGCGGGAAGCTGCTAAATGACATAACAGATCCCACCCTTGTTCATCGTTGAGTTTTCCCTTAACTTGATGGAAATGACAACGCAAATCATTCTTAAATATGTCGTACTCTTCATTGCTACCCGTGATGATGATCTTCGTGCCATTCAGTCCTATTGGGAAGGTTCGCAACAAATCTTTAAGAGTTTCTCTCATACTGCATGGGATTTCATCCAGAATTATCAAACACTTGCCAATGACGTTAATCCAAGTTTCTTCCTTCTTAGTATAGGATCTTCCTATTATCTCGAAGAGGACATGGCTTTGGAAATAATCAAGTGTATGTAGGGTTACTTTAGACTGGCCAAACCAGATAAAATTGTGGAAATGCTGTCTTACTAAAGTGTTGTTATAAAGTTGCCTTGCCAAAGTAGTTTTGCCAGAACTCGGGCCTCCAACTATGAAGAATAAGTAGGGTGGATCTTCAACTTCATTTTCTCTGCTGGTCAAGTGATGAACCATTTCCTCGATATCTTCTTCTAATCCGACTATATATTCATCATCTGCATACATCGATTTTCCTTCATGAGCATGGCCACCTGAAAGTTAAGAGGAAAACAATCGAAATGTTGTGAAATATGCAGCTGGTTGATTGAAATCAAGTATGACTTGATTCGATTCAAAGAAAATAATACGTATAAAAATTAACTAATTAAGATTGTCAAGATCTACACATGTAATCAATAATCGAAATTAACAAAACTTGAAATTTTATTCCCAAGACTAGCCTGAACACCCGAATGGGCATCTCTACCTGAAGTAGACATGTTAATCGTGCAGGTTACAAGTTGGATCGCTTTGGTTGGTACAGTTTCGGGTCGGATCATATGTGGGTTGGGTTGGATTCAGGTTGACCCAGCGAATGAAAGATTTTTTAAAGATTATTTTATCATTAATTTTGTTTCCTAAATGAATGTATAAAATAAATTTTTTATTTTTAAAGAAAGCTATTTCTTATAAAAAGGTATCAATACAACAAAGAGATATGAACTCAAAATGTAAAAATGACTTAAAAACGTAGTGGATTTCGACTGTAAATGTAACAGAATAAAAAAAAATTAACAAAATTAAAAATCGAGTTAAAAAGGTCTGTTTTGGGTTATTATATGGACAAATTTTACCTAATTTTTTCAGTGTTTTCAGATCGGGTTATTTTTTGGATTATGAGTCAGCTAATTTTTGGTGGGACTCCACGACTGTTCAAATTTTGATAGTTGTACCTGAATGTATATGACGCTGATCAACTCCTTTCACTTTCTGATCGAGCTTCACCACTGCATCTTTGAGGCGCTGTTGAATTGATTGTATCTTGAAGCTGAAAATATCTGGACTGATCAGAATATTGAACATGGAGGCACCAATCTTTGCTATCCCGAAAGAGTTGTGGACGGATCTGATGTTATAAACAAAGGTATCAAACACATCTTCAACATCGTCAGCTGCCTCTTTAATTTCAGCAGATTCAATACAATCTTCATCATCAGCTAGCAAGTCTTGAATCTTTACCAGCAGATTTTGAAGCTCTAATATTTGTTCCTTTGATACCTTTGCAAAAGGCTCTGGATCAATTTTAAGCCAATATTCAATCCTTTGAGCAGCTGAACATACAGTGAACTTATTCATCTCCGATCCTGTTGAAAATGAGACAAAGTTATGTACTTGAGAAGTGCAACATTGAGGAGACAGAACTAATTATTATTGCTAGCTGAAAGTTACCTGAATTAGTTAGCTACTAGCTAACTCATGCATTTTCCTATGAAGTGAATCTTAAGCTTGTGCTGATTTAGCTCGATGACTGGTACCTGCTGGCTGCTGGGATTGAATCAATTAATGATGGACACCATTATTGCCGTTGACTTTTATTTGGTTCAATGGAGAGACGGCAGATACCATCCATAATCCATATATTTTTCTGTATTAACTAAATCAATTATAATATGTCATGATTAATATGACAATAATGAAAGGTCTCTTTGGATAAAAATAAAATAATTAACCAAAGTCAACAAAACTTGTTTATAGCCGTTAACAGCTGCACTATATGTGGTCTGCCCATAAACACAGCTCCTTGGTCTCCTCCAATTAGAGATATTTTCAAACAAAAAGTTTTCTTTGGATCTTATGAAATGTCAATGACGAAATTGACCCAAAGATTTTATATTAAGTCAAATTAAGTACTTAGCCCTGGGAAAATAGTTGATTGTAGCAAAAAAAAGTAAAGTAATGGATTCTGAAGAGTTTGGAAATGCATTGAAGGAGTTTGTGAGTACTCTTGAAACTGGTTGTCCATGGCTTCATCCATTTTTATCTCCTCCCACTGCTTCTTCTGTTGCCTTTGCTTGGCCTTCACCTCGCCTAATTCATCAGCCTCCAGGTAATTATTTACTTCCATTTTTCAATTTTAAAGGTATTATTACATGTGTTTATTCGGGTCATCCAGTCGAGTATTATTATTAGTTTCCTACCCATTAAATTGGGATTTATTGGTTGAAGTATTCAAATTTAATTAGGATTGATTGATCTCATGATCATGTATGTGGCTTCGCCACTAGCACATACCTTTACTGTAAATTATTAATTTGATTTGTTTCCTACCAAATGTTATAGATTTATATCCATATTATAAATTGGAGCCCCATAAAATTGGGGATCTAGAACGGTTGCTCATGGTGCTCCTCGTTAGGACATAGGAGTTAGGCCGACCTGGTCTTATTGGATAACTAAGAAGGGGAGATTAAAAATCATTAGTGTGAATTGAACACAGTTTGACATAAGGGTGAAAAGGAAAATTGTTTACCAAGAAGCTCATCAAAAATTCTACTTCAAAGGAAAACTTTTCTTTTTTTTTTTTTTTGATGTTTACTTAAAGGAAAACTTCAATGTTAAATGATTGCTAGATGCTATAAATTCTTTCTTTATTTTAATGAATTACTCGTTTTCAACAGGAAAAGATGAAAACTTGGAAAATATTAATCATCTCTTCAATTTATTTGACATGAAGGGAGATGGTCTTATGAGCATCAATGACTTTAATGTATGTATGTTGATATGGGGAGTTCAGAATGCTGAATTCGACACACATGGAAAGAAGGCACTTAATTTATCTGAATTTATGGATATATTAAGTTCGTTTTCATTCAAGGTTGGAGAGCCGTTGTATGATATAGCTCTTTATCGGTTATTTAATCATCATCCTCGCAAAGAAGCTCTTCAGCAAGTTCACACACACGAGCTCCTTGCTGAATTTCGAAAAAATCATTGGGGTACCACTTTCTTTATCTTTAATCTAATAAATACTTATAAAGTTGTAGACCTCAAAACCTAATCCAACTCGAAATTAACCAGAAACCCGACAAAAGATAGTGAATTTTTACATGCATGTTTCGACTTGTAATCAAATAGGGTGCACTAAACAGGAAAACCTGTTGATATTCATTTATTTCAAAACGTCATTTTATTATCACTTTTTTGTTATTTGTTAATTAATTCAATTGAGTTCAATTAGTTAATTTATTTATCTTAAAACTTGTGAATTATCAAATTTGTATTGTTTTTGTCATTATTCTCATACCTCCCATTTTATTTGAACAGGAAAAGTGAAAAAGTTAATTAATGAGAAGAAAATGAAGGATTATTGGATGGTCTTTAGCTTATTTGACATGAATGGTGATGGGCGTCTAACCACGTGTGATTTTGAAACATTGATGCTTATTTGGGGATTGTCTCCAATTGATGCTGCTGACATGCTTGACAAGTTTGATGAATTAGAAAATGGAACAATTGATTTTTGGGGTTTTTTGACGTTGGTAGACTTGTTAGACATACAAATTGGGGAACCGCTATACCATTTTGCGATTTTCAGTTTGATCGACTATCATCTACAAGTTGCTTTCATGCCAGAGGCTGAACTATTAAACTTTTCGGCTATAATTCGTAAAAACTTTTGCGGTAAGTTTCATTTATTTGTCTTATTACCTTTGTATATTTAAAGCACGTACATTTATATTAAAATGTTTACATTATAAACAATAAAGTTTGACCTAAAATTGTGACTTAAGTATAAGAAAAGAAACCTCATCAACTCAGATCTTATTTTTTTGTTACAGGAAGAGAAGAATGTTTGTTAATGGAGTACAATTTAAGAAGTAGCAAGTTTGTTTTCAGCTTGGTTGATATGGATTATGATGGAAATATCACAAAAAATGATTATTATTTGTTAAAGGAGATATGGGCGTTACATCATTCCCCATTAGATGCTCAGAAGGAGTTCATTGATTTTGAGAGCTTCCTTCAGGTATTTCCTTCAATTAACCTATTTGCAGTGGATAGCCACAAGCAAACATTGAATTTGCTTGGCTTTCATGCACGTAAAGGATTACTGCCTCCTAAAGCCATCTCCCATGTTCGCGAGGTCCTTCAAGAAAAACGTTCTAGTGAGTAAAAAAGTTTTTATTCACTCTTAGAAATTATTAAACTATAATGGGTAGATGTTGTGGTTGATGAAAATCATGCAAAATCTAAGAAAAATCTTTTTATAGGAAGAATATATTCTGTTTTGTATCATTTCTTAGTCTTTACAAGTTACATGACCATCTATTTATATAATTAAAATATTAGATCATACACATAAGTATCTTGATCCTGATAATCAAAACTATCTTAAAATCCTAAACTTAAGGATCTTGATCCTTGATAATAGAAACTAACTTAACCAACAACTTTCTTATTTTTCTACTAATATTATGTTCTATCTTTTTTTTCCTCATACTCCCCTTTAAGTTGGGTTTTTGGGACCTTTATAACCCAGCTTGCTTAAGGTTGCATTGAAGAATTTGACTCCCACAACTTTTGTGAGAATGTCAGCTAAATGTTCTTTTGATTGGGCATATGGGAGACTTATTACTTTTGCTTCCAAGTTTTCCTTTATGAAATGTCGATTTACCTCCACATGTTTAGTTTTTTCATGTTGTATCAGATTCTCTGAGATGATGAAATCTGCTTTACTATTACAATAGATTTTACATTCTTTACTTGATGAAAACCAAGTTCATTTAAGGCATAAGAATTTGGTTATCCCTTGTGCAATTCCTCGGAATTTCGCTTTAACACTTGACAAGCTACAACTTTTACTTTTTCATGTTACTAAGTTTCCTCCAACAAGATTAAAATATCCGGAGGTAGATTTTCGTTCATCTCTATCTTCTACCCAGTCCGCATCAGTATATGCTTGAAGTTGAAGATGATTATTTTTCCTAAACATGAAGAAAAACATTTTTAACATTGAACTAATATAGGTCTATCCTTATTAGCTGCTATTGATAATAGAACCCAAACAATATCAATTTTTGCAACGAGAGAGTCTTAGAATTATCAATTTTGTATGCCCGAGTGTATCCTTTTGCAAATAATCGTGCTTTATACCTCTCAACTTTCCCATCTACTTTACAATTAATTGTAAACACTCATTTACATCCAACAACTTTCTTTCCTGGCGGTAGAATAAATTTTATCTGTTTTTTTTTCTTTCTTTTTTTTGAGAGCGCTGATTTCATCTTCCATTGCCTTTCTCCATTTTTCATTTAGAAGAGCTTCTTCAACACTATTAGGATTTTTTTTGAATATAAAGAAACATTAAATGCCATAGCCCCTTGTGAGAGCTTTCCTTCAGTTATTTTATATACTAAATATCTTGACCTTAGAGATTCACACTCAGGGTCATACCTTTTTGGTGTAATACTCCTTGTACTTCTGGGTGGTAATTGGTATAGTTAGTGGAAACATTAATTTTTTCTATACCCTGTGTCATGGATATGTCTTCATTTTCTTCATTTTCATTCTCCTAGAAATTGTTGTTAGATTACTCAATAGTATTATTAGATGAACTCATAGATTCATGAGCTTGAACCGATATTTCCCGCATTGTAAAGGTGTAAAAAAATCGCATTTTGTGCCGCATTAAGAGATATCTTATGGTTTCGACCGATATTTAGACGTTATGATAACCGTATCACTCCCGTTACCGCATCAGCGTTTCAATACCGCGATCGCAATCGTTACAGCATTTTTACCCTATGCTCAGTAGTCTTAGGAATATAAGATAGGAGTGGTAATAATTGAATTAAGATTGGATGACTTTCTTGTTGAGAGGTAGTTTTGGTGACTTTGCATACTTGTGCTTTTGAGTCTTGGTCCAAAGACACTAGATTGACCAACCAAGAGCATTACTAATTTTCTCTCCTTGACATCGAAGTTGGTTGTAAAAGTAGGTTGACTACAAAATCACAGTCCACAGCGGTGTATGGACGATTTTTGGTAGGGTCAAGACATCTATATCTTTTTTTATCTATTCCGTATCCAACAAACTCACATTTAACTATTCTAGGTTCAAGTTTGTTATGATGATTTTTGGGAAGATGTACATAGACTATACATCTAAAATCTCTTGGTGGTAAGTTATGTGAAGGTGGAACAGAAGATACGTATACTTGGTGTATCTAGGGGTGTTTCATAGTTTAAAATTTTTGTGGGAAGGTTTTTTGTCAAATAGTTTGGTGTGGTTATGGCCTCTGGCCAAAAATTAGATGGAACATTAGACTCAAACATATAATAACTCTAGATATTTCTAGTAATATACATTTTCCTTTCAACAATCTTATTTTGTTGTGGGGTATTAGGACAAGTTGTTTGGTGTGTAATGCCATTTCCGTAAAATAAAAAGTTTCATAACAAATTGTTTCAACTAACTATTTTACCAAACAGATCGTATGATCACTTACCCAATTATACATTTTACCAAACACTCCGAATGTATCTACTAACATGGAATTTTTTTTGGTTTGCCCAGAAGAAGCCAAGGAGCGCCTTAAGCATCATATACGTATAATTTTTGAGATGAACCGCCTATTTAGCTTACTTGATTATGACGAGGATGACCACCTTACTACAAAGGAAATAGAGTTACTTGTGTGTGCTTGCAAGCTCCCTGAAGCTGAAATAAAGGGTATTCTTCATAAAGTTGATGTAATTTGGGGTGGGAGAATCAATTTTCAAGATCTACTTGTCTTGTTAAAGCCCTTTACCCTTAACCCATTTAGGATCTTTGAGAGCCCGTCTGAACTCTTTGAGTTTCTGGATAGAAATGAAGATGGTTTCTTATCTGCATCGGATTTTAAGAGGTTTGCTTTGATCACTGGACATCAAGTTTCAGACGAAGACATTCAAGGATTGATGCTTAAACTCGATATAGAGGGCAATGGAAAAGTTGGTATAGATCATTTTTGTGGCGCCATGCAGGAATATGATCTGTTGCCCAACAACTTGGAGCTGGTTATGAACAAAATGTGAGTATGATCCTGTTGAAGTGTCTATTGTTGTTTAAAATGACAAATTTTGGGTCAAAAACAAATATTTAAAATTTGATCAACTTTAAGATGGGGCTAAAAATGACGGGAAAGATTTTTTTAATTTTACCATTAAAATTAAATATAAAGTCTTCTTTTTTTCCTTTGTCTTAAACTTCGTGAAGAACTCCCTTCTATCTCTTCCTCGTTACGAACAAAAAAGTAGAGTTCTTCACGAACCCCAGTTGTACACTCTCTTTGTTCTACGAACCTAAGTCTTTTTTTAAGATCCCCATTGAGTAAGAAAGGAGTCCAAATCAGATGATTTTTAATGACGTTATTATAAATATTTTATTATATTTTGGGGAAAAGTCCTTAGTAAGTCATGCATACATAAATTAAATTGTTTTGCATCAGATAAAGAGAAGATAATATGTACATTTATAAACTTAAAGAGTTAAATTTAACTAATGAACTATCTTTGAGCTTGTAAGTAATTTTCCCTCTGCTTTTGTTTATATTTTTGGTTGACCTATTTTTTAAATTCTAACTTTTTAAGGTGTCAAGTCAAGGTTATTGGGTTGACTTTTTTTTTTTGATTTTTGTGATTTTTTGATGGATATGCTGATTTGATATCATATTAATGTGTTATTTCTAGGTCCATCTTAAACCATGATACTACAGAGGAAGTTGCCGATTATCAGACAGAAGAAATTGAGTTTACAAGCTTTTGGGAATTGGATGCAAATGTAGAAGAGGTTCATCATCATAATTCTACAGAGTCAAAGTGGATGTCATTCAGTTCTGAAGATGAGTCTGATTCTCAATAATTTCTTTTAAAAATATACTCTCTCCACCCCTTCTTATTGTCCACTTTCTAGTGGGCACGCAAATTAAAAAACATGATAATGAAGTATTTTAAGTGATTATAATAATTATAAAGGTGGTAATTTTGGCTTTTTCCCCTCGCGGGATTTTTTATGCCGGATGGGCTAGGGCTCCCTAGTCTCAGTGTTCTTGTCATTCATATATATAATTCCGAATTTTCAAAAAAAAAAAATAAAAAAAAAATAAAGGTGGTAATTTGGATATTTAAGTGATTATAATAATTGAAAAGGTGGTAGGTGAGATATTTTAAATAATATAAGTTGGGGTAGTTAGGGTATTTAGGTAAAAAATCTTTGCCAAAAATAGAAAGTGGACAATTAGAATAAAATGACCAAATAAGGAAAGTGGACAATAAGAAGGGGTGGAGAAAGTAGTAAATAAAGGTCTGTTTGTTATTTGTTATTGGTTATTATTTTCTATCTATAGTTTTTTTGAAAAATAAAAATAAAATTAGAAACCAGAAAAAGTGATTTTACTTTTTAGTTGTTAATTTTTAAAATTATCGTATTCCTAATAAATTTAACTAATGTTGACTAAGAAAAATTTTCACATCTGAAAAGGTCCAGATTAAGGCCATTTTTGCACAAAATGGCTTAAAAGGGTTCTAAAGCAATAGTAGAGTTGTTAAAACTTAATACTAGTTAGTCCTTACATGAACAAAAGCTTCGCTAGTAAGTTATTCCCTCCTTTCATTAAAGAAGACCTTATTTATCAGTTTGGGATGTTTCATTTGTTGTTTGATGTTAATATAGAGAATCTTTTCATTTGCACAGATTTTGGACAAGAATAACCTTATTTATACCCACTTTAAATTTTTATAGGATTATTGACCAACAACAGCCTTAAAGTTTGCTCAATTTCAAACAAACAGCCTCAAACTTTGTTTTTTTACCAACAACAGCTTTCAACTTAGGAAACACGACATTGATACAGCCACTTCACCGGATGACCTGCTAATTGACCGTTGACCATGCTTAATGACCTTTGACTTTCCCTTAATTTCACTAATTAAACCTAATTATCTAATTATCCCTAATCAAACCCTTCTTCCCCAACCTTTCTCTAACCCACCTCAGTCACCTCCATTTTTCCCCTTCACCACCACCACCACCACCATCATTAAAACCCTTCCTTTAATAACAACTCATCTTAATAAACTCATAGTTGAACTTGAAAATTAAATGCCAAGATGGAAGATGAGGATTAACCGGCTTTGTTAATTGTCTCACTT
The DNA here is from genome assembly GCA_019425755.1 of Amaranthus cruentus. NCBI lineage: Eukaryota > Viridiplantae > Streptophyta > Magnoliopsida > Caryophyllales > Amaranthaceae > Amaranthus > Amaranthus cruentus. The sequence continues at coordinate 4,984,337 of CM033463.1, read as the reverse complement.
TTTCCTTCATATTAACACTTAAAGAAAATGATGTTTTATGGTTATAATGAGACTGTCTTTTAGAGATGTTAAATCTCATTTATGTGCAAAAGAAAATTTTGACCTTTTAGATTTAGTACGTTTTATTAATAATATTTTATTATTAAATATAAATAAATGATGAAGCACACGGTAAAACATACCAAAAATCATATACCTCTTCAATGAACATAAATCAAACAAATAATGCAAACAGAAGAAAATGACAAAAAAGAAAAAGAAAACTGATGAAACCAATTTTGGAGATATAGAGTCGAAAGATGTTCTTTTGACTACTCTACATGACTACATCATCATTATCATACCAAGTGTATGGTTAGCGTCTGGAGATGGAAGATAGACGGAGTCTCATACCCATAAGGAGAGTGCGGTCAAAAGAATCCCTCGGCTCAAAAAGAGTGCTTACCATTTGGAAACAACATTTGTTTCTATGCACAACAATTCTCGTTACAAAATTCATAGTATTGGTTCAATTCGGTTCAAGACGCATAATGGTAAAATTATGATATAATCAGATGGTCATCATATTCCCGATTCAACACAAAACATCTCTTTGTTCAGTCTTAAATCCAAAGTATGCAAGATTTCCGTTCAATGTGGAGTTTTAAAGTCTCCGTATTTTGTAAAGACAATTCTCAAAAACTCAGTTCAATTCCAAATATATATTATTTATTTACTCTCTTGAGAGACCGTCTATAGTATAGACGTCTTTTAAGAGCCCAACCCATATCTCCCTTTTAACTTACAAAACCACCAATTAGTTTTTTTTATTTATAAATTGGCTCAGCCTCAAAACTTGAGACGTCTATTGTATAGACGGTCTCAAGTAAAAATTTGTGTATATTGTTACAACTCTAAATAATAATTTGGGCTGTACTTTTAAGAGTCATTTTTACAAAAGACGGTCTCTCAAGAGAGCTCATGAACTAATAAAAAGTCATTTAACATGATAATCTTTACATACCACATGGGGCATCCATAGCTTCTCCACAAAATGCCTTAAAGTCGGCAACAATCCATTTTCACCGCCATCATGCGTACTTTATAAATCACAAATTCCTGTGAGATCTCATATTGAGTAAGCCTATTATATACTCCCTCCGAATTATTTTAGTTGTCCCATTTGGGTTTTCGCAGTTATTAAAAGTGGTGTAGGGTCTATTAAAAAGGTGGTAGTTGGGTATTTTAATTGATTAAATTAATTGTAAAGATGGTAGTTGGGTAATGGGAATTGGAAAAGTGGGGGTATTTGGGTAAAAAAAGATAGATAAAAAAGGAAATGGAACAGCTAAAATGATTCGGAGGGAGTATTTTTTAAATTTATAAATAGACATTAATAATAATGTAAGTAGACATTTAAGATATTGAAAGTTTTCACTAAGAATATTATAACTTTGTATGTAAACATTAAGGATAATGTAAGTAGACATTAAGAATACAATAACACAAATTCTTACTTAAGACTGTTTTTACAAAAGACGTCTCAAGTTTGGGCCAACTTAATTTTCAAAATTTTTTTAAAAAACTAAATTTTCTAAACAATGCTTTTTAACTTCCATATTTTCAGTTTTTCTTTTTCTGTTTCCCGACAAGACTACTCATCTTGCTCTCTCAAACTTCATTTGTGGTTTTCAAACTTCATCACTCTCAAACGCCATTGTTGTTTATACTCTATTTATCTTTTTCAACATTTGCAAAACCATCAAAATTATGTATTTATACTTCATCATTTTCGTTTTTAAAGCCTGATACAACAAATCTTTAATGAACTGAGTTTGAGATACGTCTCTCAAAAAGTGACAGTCTTTCAAGAGACTAGCTCCAATATTAATGTAAATGAAGAAAATAAAAGATGGCAAAAAGGGAAAACACAAATTAGGAGGGATTATTAGGAAATAATGAAACCACACTAGTTAGGTTGAAGGATGCCCATTTTATGTTGGCTACTTAGACGCTCCAGGGCAGGCTATGTCCGACGCCTTAACTGCATTATTAGTCCGTCGACGGCTTCTATTGGTGTCGGATGCACCTGGATTTGCTATAGCCGATGCATTCACTGTCTGTCCACTCCTTTTCCGGCCGCCACTGCTGGGATTAGATGCTCCTGGATTTGCGATTGCGGATGCACTTGTTGCTGTATTTGCCATCCGATTTCGACGATTTCCACTCTGATTTGATGCTCCTGGGCAGGCAATCGCAGAAGCACTGATTGTTGGCTTTGTGGTTTGATCTGTAATTGAATCTTGCTGCTCCTTTTCCGATGGAACTGATACATGATTACGACCCATTATTACATCTAAGGCAGATGGGGCACCTTTCTCGTTGCTGGCGGCGGCTTGCTTGGCAACAACATCGGAGAACCCAGGAAGCCCTGAAAGTCTTTGGTAAATGATACTTTCTTGATCCATCAAGAGGTATCTAGTTGAATTCTCCTCCTCTTGTATTACTTTATAGAAAGTAGAAACCCCACCCTCACAACAACAAATAAACAATTCAACAATTTATGATTTTATATCAATAAACAATGTACTACAGCTAAGCCAGTGATAGCCTAACCATTGAATTGATGAAGAAGCACGTTGAGGAATATACAAATACAAATAATGCTGTTTCTTAAATCGCTAATTTGGTTCTTTTTGTTGACTTTTGTATTTCCTCTTTTCAATTTGCCCAATATTCAATTTCAATTTGAATCATCTTAATGAAATTGCCCCATATTTATTTTTAAATATTATTTCACCTAACCCATTGTATTCAATTTCTTAATCTGTGTCATAAGCAAGGCTCTTTGATAGGGATAAACTGAGTGTTTTTTTTCTATAATTGTTTATTGTATATACAATTACAAATAAATAAGTGCACAGTTAAATCCTCCGTGCTTTGATTTTGCTGCATAGAAATCAAAGTGTGAGCTTTTTTCGTATTGTGTAGCAAAATAAAAAGACACAGAAACGCTAAACAATATTGCTAATTGCTTCCATGTTGTTTTGTTTTGTTTTCATTCACTTTCTAGGCAGTTTCTACTTTCTAATGCAAACAAGTCAAATAAATTATTTTTACTCAGAAGAACAAGAAAAGGGAGGAGTACATTGTTTGTTGCGCCAGAGAGATAAACAAGAGATACCATTCAGGCAGTAGAAGTTGACTCACAACCATTCGAGATTCGAGAAGATGATCATAGGAGATCCAGCTGCATCTGTAGGGAAGCCATTTCATAAACAAGATAATCGCAAGGATGAAGCCGAAATTCGAAATGAAATTAGCCTTTCAATTCCTCCACCGGCATTTATTTCAAATAGTGACCCACCACTGAGTAAGTTGACTTATTATCTCATTGTATATCTGCACTTTCTGCATTTATTTCATTATGTTCTTTTGAATGCATTGTATACAATGCCTAAATTGGTTGATAAAATGCTTTCATAAAGTGATTGTCGTTATCTTTCTGAATTCATTGCTGCTGTGTATTTGGATTTCCACTTGATAATTATTTTGTTGACGTTGCTGCTGTGTATTCTGATTTCCACTTAAAATTGATTTTGCTGTTGATTTGGATTTCCACTTGAAGCCATTATCTTTTTGAACTCGTGCTTCATCAAACAAAGAGAATAATACAGGGGTAGAGAACATCAGTTTGTTCAAATAGAAATCAAATGCACAGACTCTATTATCAATTTACATTCATAGAATCACCATTGTCCAACTTTGAGCTTATCACTCCGCACGTCCATATTCCCATGCCATTAAGTGGTTACCACCTACTGTGAGGTTTGGAGAGTTGTATGTACGCAACGTCGCAACCTTAACTTTGTTCTCACTAGACACTCCAAATACCCATTCTTCTTCAACCTTGAAACATTCATCTCAAGTGTCAACCACAAAACATTCATCATCATCTTTAAACTCCCATCTCTCTTTCTTTCTACTTTCACATTCGCTGACAACTTGATACTATATGAATTTAAGTATTTAACCCTAATTCACCGAATCCCGAATCGGAACATTCATCTTCAACCTCAAAACATTCGTCTTCACACTATTACTTTCACTCCTCCAAATTTCTTCCTTTCTCTCCTCTTTTGCTATCCAAATGAAAGATAAAAGATCGGTTCAGAGAAAATACACTTTAGTGATAATACTCGATATATGATCTGGTGGACTATGTCAATTCATACTAATTAATTTTAGGGTGTATCATTTTTGGAGCTGTTTTTCATAAATATACCAGATTGTTTCGTCTCATCATTTGGTGTTTTTTTTAGTTAATTTAAAGTTGAAAACTAATTGAGATAATAATCATCTGAATGCTATTACAACTGCGCTGAATTCATACGTACTGACACTAACCTTATTTTTCATGTCCAAAAAGATGAAACAAGGGCAAAATTCTTGAGATATGGATTACCTCTCTACCAAGCTGCTATGGATGGAGACTGGGATACCGCAAACAATATTTTTAAGGAAGCTCCCGAATGGATAATTGCACCAATCACCAAAAGGAGAGACACAACTCTGCACATTGCAACAGCTGCTATATGCACCTTGAATTTGTAAGACATCTGGTAGACCTAATGGTTAAATCAGATGATCTTCTTGAATCACAAACCAAACTTCAAAATACAGCCTTCTGCATTGCAGCCTCATCTGGAAATGTAGATATTGCAAAAGTTATGGTGGCAAAAAATAGACGACTTCCCAACATTAAAGGCAGTAAAGAACTTACTCCTCTTCATATGGCAATCCTTCTTGGCCACAGAGAGATGGTGAAATATCTCAAGGAAGTAACGGATGACAGCTTGTTGAACGATGACGATCGTGTTAATCTTCTTACCAGTGCCATAGAAGCTGATTTGTATGGTATATAAGAGGTTCAAATTCTCTTTTCTATTTTGTTGGTAAATTGTTACTCTATTGACAGGAGTTCATTTTGTATGTAGATGTTGCACTTTATTTCATAGATAAGCACCCTCGATTGGCAATCCGTGCAAATTGGAATGACGAAACTGTGCTGCACACCCTTGCTCAAAAGCCTTTGCAGAATCTAACTAGCAAGAAAAGCATATGGAAACACTTTCTGAGCGGATGTCTGTTGTTTTCCTCACTGGTTTGACGTTCAAAAATTAATCCTAAATTGTCTCTTATTTAGTTAGATTGTGATTAATGCAGGGACTTACATGGGCAAAGATGAAGGAGAACATCAACTGGAACTTGCACTTCAAGTGACTCAGAGAGCCTGGAATGAAGTCATCAAATTAGAGGAAACTGAGATCTCAGATTTGATTGCATATCCATCACGACTGCTGTTTGATGCTGCTGAAATGGGGAATGTTGAGTTCCTAATCACATCAATTCTTTCGTATCCTGATGTCATATGGAAAGTTGATGAAAAGAACAGAAGTATCTTTCACATTGCTATTGAATGTCGACACGAGGAAATTTTTAAGCTTATACACGAAATTGGAGCCATAAAAGATTTAATCGCGTCATACACTGATCAGCATCAGAATAATATGCTGCATTTAGCTGCAAAGATTGCTCCTCCAGATAGACTCAGCTGTGTCTCAGGTGCAGCTTTACAAATGCAAAGGGAGCTATTATGGTTTGAGGTAATTTCTTTGACTAAAACCTCTCTGTTTCACTTTTTCATGCACCTTTTAAGGCATGCTTGGGTAGCCCATACTGATTGCTAGCATTGTAACAAGTTTAGACATAATGCTGTAACGAAAGTTCCATGGTATTGATAGCAAATTTATTTAAACAAGTGCACGGTATACGTGTAATATGCGGATCAAACACAATAAGATTGGGCCAATTTGATTTACTAAATTTTAATAAATGCCTAAAGAGAATAGATATATAATAGGTGAGACTAAAAGCCTTTAATGGGATAAAGCAATTACAACGATAAGCATTTTACTGAAAATCCCCTTAAGTTAATTAAAGAAATTAAAAGAAAGTAATAAAATCAAACAACATTAACAAGAAACTGTAACAGATCGCCACGATCCGTTACCGAAAGTGATAGTTTGGACACTTCGAGTTTGCCCAATGACTCCAATAGGACAATTCGAGTTTGCCCTCTAACTCCCAGAAGACTAATCTTTATTATTATTATTCCAAAGACAATCCATTATTACAAGGGATGACCTATATATATAGTCTAAGCCCCTAAATGACAATTAAAAGATAACAACTAATCTAATTACAAAGTACAAAGACTAATTAATATGAAATGCCGATAATATCCTTGGACCCTTTGACCCGAGTCATGACAGAAACATGCGCATACAGGCACGCAGTCTTTTGTCACCCAAACACCTGTCGCCATTGCTGTCAAACTGTGCGGCCCATAACTCTTGCAGCGTGCTTCAAATGGAAATGGTAATTTTGGTCGCCCAAAGCCCATTTTTTGTCGCCTACTTAGATGACTCGGCTTTCTTGGCACGTACTTAAAAGGCCGAGTTGGCTATTCCTTCTGGAAGGTTGTGTGCTTGAAATTTCTAATTTTCTTGAGTGAATATTATTGACTAATTTTTTATGCATGCTTCTTCAAATAGTTCGCTCATATGAATTTAACCATCATTTGGATCAAAATTATCCTAAAATCATAGAAATAGCTTATATGCCCAAAGTGCATTGTAATAAAATAAAATAAGGCAAATAAAGTTATGATGGCCTATATACCACTAAACTTCATAAAAGATTTTAAAATAATCAAATAAGTGCAAATAATGCCACTTATCTGGTATTCAAATTCACTATGAAATGTTTATTTGGTATTGTTTTTTTTCCTTTTTTTGTGTGGATATATACATATTATGTGGCTTAGTTGAATTGATTTCTATAGCCAACGTCATGGAAGGTCATAGTTTCAAATTTTATCCATTGCGTATTTAATGTGGAATATTTAGCGCTTGAAGTTGTGTGATAGAGCATATAACATATCATGACTCTTCACCCATCGGTTAAAGCTTTTGGTTAGGTTGGTTCTTAAATTTTGAATCTTTCAATCCCACCTAGTGATTCCCTTAGGTGATCAAGGATATTATCATGGAACTTTGAGGAAAAGAATTAAGGGAAACAAACTTATGCCTATTCAAGAAACTTAGCGAAAACAAATTCTCCATAAAAATTCAGATAAATCAATTACAATGGATCAGATACTTGACCCACCAAGAAATAACCTTTGCTGGTTTTTTGTAGGCTGTCAAAGATGTTGTCCAACCCCACTATGCTGTGGCTAAGAATAGTCCGACAGTGGGCCCACAAATGACACCCCAAGCTTTATTTACAGAAGAACACAAGAACTTAAGATTAGAAGGAGAGGAATGGATGAAGAAGACGGCAGAATCATGTACACTCGTTGCAACACTCATTGCAACAGTTGTTTTTACAGCGGCTTTTACCTTACCTGGTGGTAACGATGACAAAGACGGATCTCCGATTCTATTAAAAGATGCAGCATTTAAGGTGTTTGCAATATCCAATGCAGTTTCATTATTCGCTTCTGCAACGTCCATATTAATGTTTCTGTCAATCCTAACATCACGATATGCAGAAAGTGACTTTATGAAGTTACTACCTTTCAAGCTAATGGTAGGCTTGTCGTCTTTATTTGTGTCCATTGCGACAATGATGGTTGCTTTCACTGCTACATTTTTCATAACTTTCAAGAACGATACGATTTGGATCCCGGCACCCATAGCTCTGCTAGCTGCAATCCCAGTTTTGCTATTTGCATTTCAGCAGTATCCTCTTTTATGGGATATATATAGTTCAACATATCGGTCGTCAACTTTGTTTAAGCCAAGTAAACCACGGAAGCTTTCCTGGAAAAGTAGAGTGCCGAAGGCAAAGATGAGTTAGAAGGAAGTTCCATGTTAATTTCTTATTTAGCCAATATAAAGTTCCAAGGTCTAGAGTTGGATTATTACGTAGTTCTCCCCTTTCCTGAGTGTACTATGTACTTCATTATCTTTGTTCAACATTCAAAATTATAGTATTTTACTTGATATCTTACATGATTGTTAGCTACCAAGGATCATTCGCTAGGTTTTTAAGAAATATTGGTCGAGTATATAACATGTTGGGATGAGTTATCCCACATCGACAAATTGAAAATGGTGTGCACACTTTATAAGCTATTGGAAACCTTCTTCCCATTGCCATATGGTTTTAGGAAGACATATATCTCCTTGGCTTGTGAATTGTGTGCACCTCGTGTTTTCCCCGATAATTGCTGGGTCCAACCTAATTTAACATGGTATCATAGCAGCAACGATTCTGAATCGTTTTTACAGCTTCATCATATACCAATAACCTTACCTTTAAAAACAGAAATGGAGGAAGAATCGAAAACCATCAGAACACCAGATCAACCAGTAACCATGGGACAGTTGTTGCAACTGTTCAAACAATTAAACCCCAACAAACAGCCCACCGAAACCACAAACAGTAACCCAACCAATACCCCCACAATATCCGAAAAACTAAACAATCAAAATTACACAAAATGGTCCAAGTTGATGCATTTAGTCATTAATGGACGAGATCGGCTCAATCACATCATCGCCGACCCAACATCCAAAAACGACCCAACGTACAGCATGGACCAGGAATGATTCGATTGTCATTTCTTGGATATTGGAGAATATTGATCCGAATCTAGTGAATCAATACCTCGATTTTCCCACGGGGACAAACTACATTGAAACATATTACGACAAGTTACTCATACTATGAAAAGAAATCGACATGAGACATCTGAATCCAATGAAGGATCCAGTAGACATTGTCACTTATAATCAAATGGTTCAACAAAACAGATTATATCAATTTCTAGCAAGAATTGATAACACCTTCGACAAGGACAGGAGGGATCTCCTCCGTCTAGACCCATTCCCTATTGTGGAGGAGGCCTATGCAAGCATAAGGAGGGAGATCATGAGGCGTGGGATAATGAAAAAAGAACCCTCATCAGATCTAGACTCATCGGGTGATTTTTAGTGATTTTTTACAGTCCAAACTGTAGTTCTTTTACTTTCTTTCAATATTTAATTTGGACTTTCTTTCAATATCTCATTTGCACTTAAGTAAACATTCCCAATAGAAGAGACCCATCGAAATTGACAAAACTTATTTATACAAAGCCATTGTCAAAATTGACAGAAACTTATATACAAATTCTCTTTATTTATTATTGACTGTAAGTGTTGTTTTATTATCAATTTCCCTATTAGTTCCTTTTTTTCGATTCATTTTAATGTCTGCTTTAGTTTTGTATAGTTTCTTAAATTTGTTTATGAAGATTGTAAATTATTATATTATCTGAATTGGGTTATTGATGGGTTTTATATTGAGTGAATACTTAATCTAATATACCCAAAAACATTTTTAAAAAACGGTTAATCCGGAACACGGACCGTTAAAAAGGTACCTGACTAACTGGATATCCGACTTTACGGATACCCAAAATGCCGGGTACCTGCTAGGCTGCTAATGAACACCCTATTGAGGATGGCAGAATTCTGTTGACATGACATGTTAGATTGGCCACCTACCATTTTGTGCAATTTTTTTACCCAATTTTTTAAAATCGCAACCCTTTTTATTTTATCGCCACCCCTTTTTTAATAAAATTACTAAAATGCCCTTAAATTCAATTTTAATTATAAAATCAACCATTATTATTTCTAAACTAAATTTCTCAATAATAATTAAAGTAAAATAAAAATATAAATTTTAGTAAAGAAAATAATTTTTAAAATCGAAAAATAAATTTGATCACACGTTTTGTATTAAAATTTGATACATAATCACTCCTTTGGCCGAAACTTTTGATACAAAAATCACATTACAACAATATTTGTAGCATTAGAACCTAGACTTCAAGATCTTTCCAATGATATATTATATTCCCAATTCCGATAACCGAGCGAGAAATGACGATCGTTTGAAGTTTATTTGTGCTGAAACTTGATACATGTTCATTCGTTTGGCCATAACTTTTTATAGAAAAATCGTATTAGTGCAAGGTTTGCGGCATTGGAAAATAGACTTCAAGAGCTTTCCAACGACATATTATATGCCCAATTCCAACAATTGAGCGAGAAATGTCAACCGTTTAAAGTTCGGTTTGCGGTTTGGTTTTTTCATAATGTGCGATTGTGCGATTGGACCATGGTGGAATCGCGAGAAATCGTATTAGTAATTTCTAACGATCAGGCTATGGTCCAATCGCACAAAATGTGCGATTGGACCATGGTGGAATCGCACATTTTGTGCTATTGGACCATGGTAGGGGTGAAAGTTCGGTTTGCGGTTTGGTTTTTTCATAAAACCAAATCAAACCAAAATTATTTCGGTTTTTGATTTTTCAATCCAAACCAAACCATATTTTTCATTAAAAACAAATTTAAATGACAAAAGAGAAGGAAACTCGGAAAGGAGTGGGAGTGTCAAGTACTCAAGTGTGGGACTGGAAGTGGGACGGCGGTAGTACAAGTATTATCAAAGGTTAGGGTTTTTAATTTTTAGGTTTAGAATGTATTGGGCCTGGGCTAATACATTAGTGTTAGTGAGCTATATGTAATTTCTTAAATATTTCGGTTTGCGGTTTTTGAAAATTCCAAACCTTAATATTTCGGTTTTTGAATTTTCAAACCTAATCCAAACCAAATTTCAAAATCACCAAACCATATTTGTTATCCGGTTTGGTCTGGTTCGATTTGCGGTTTTAATCCAAATAAGTTTCACCCCTGGACCATGGTCCAATCGCACGTTTTGTGCTATTGGACCATGGCCTGATCGTTAGAAATTACTGCAAATTTTGAACGGTCGTCATTTCTCGCTCGATTGTCAGAATTGGCATATAATATGTCGTTGAAAATCTCTTGAAGTCTAGTTTCTAATGCCGCAAACCTTGCACTAATACGATTTTTCTATAAAAAGTTATGACCAAAAGAATGAACATGTATCAAATTTCAGCACAAATAAACTTCAAACAATCGTCATTTCTCGCTCGGTTATCGAAATTGGGCATATAATATATCATTGGAAAGATCTTGAAGTCATGTTATAATGCCTCAAATATTATAATTATATGATTTTTCTATTTAAAGTTATCGCAATTAGAGTAAATATGTCTCAAATTTTAACACAATCATATCGATTCCACAATCATATTAATGCTCATTTTCGTTGGCCACTTTGAATTTAATTTTTAGTTTTAGCTTGTTTTAGTTCAATGAGTGTTCGGAGAAAGTTTTTAAAGAAATGTTAGAGATTAAAGGTTCGAAAAGTAATCAGGGGCAATTTTAGAATTTCAATATATAAGGGGTGGCGATAAAATTAAAAGGGTGGCGACGTTTAATAATACCCTTTTTTTATTGTAAAATTTGAAAAAAACTAAAATTTATGATTTCATTATACTTCTACTGATAATGACATTTCTACAATAAATATATAAATTTATAATTTTAGAACGGAGAAGGTAGTTCGTTAATCTACTCGAGTTATTAGGTCCTGCCAAAAAGAATCTTCTGGGTCCGCCTTCCAAAAGGATGTAATCATCTGAATTTCATCGATGGGATCACTTGCAAGTTTGCTTATAGCATTATAAACATGAATATCTTCAGCATTTTCACCCAATTCCCAAAATTTTGTAAACTCAATTTCTTCGGTCTGGTCACCTGCTGCAACTTCCTCAATGGACCTGCAAATGAAACAAACAAGTAATCAAATTTTAAAATAATTAATTGAATACAAGTTTCAGTTCCCGATTCGACAACCCGATACTCACATTTTGTTCATATTGAAATCATCACCAGCATTTAACATTTCTTGCATTGCGCCACAAAAATGATCTGCACCGACTTCTCCATTGCCCTTTACATCAAGTTTAAGCATCAATCCTTGAATGTCTCCATCTGAAACTTGATGTCCAATTATAAAAGCAAACCTCTTCAAATCCGATGCAGACAAAAAACCATCTCCGTTTCCATCCAGTATCTTAAACAGTTCAGACGGAGTCTCAATGATCTTAAACGGGTTAAGGTTAAAGGGGTTTAACAAGTTAAGTAGATCTTCAAAATCAATTGTTCCACCCCAAATTACATCAACTTTTTGTAGAATATTCTTTATTTCAGCTTCGGGAAGGTTGCAAGCAGATACAAGTAATTCCACTTCGTTTGTTGCAAGGTGGTCATCCTCGTCATAATCAAGTAAGCAAAATACGCGGTTCAACTCCAAGATCTTGCGTATATTATGCTTATGACGTTTCTCCTCTGTTTCTTCTTTTCAAACAAAAATTTTTATCATGTCAACAGCTAAATAAAATTAATCCTATTTGCAGCATTAAATTTTAAATCTCAAAAACATTACTAGTCAATTTTTGCAGTGGATTTTTCTACTAGTCAATTTTCCATACATCAACAATGCAGACCATAATCATTTATATATTCTGATCATCTTCTATATAATCCTACTTGTCTAAAACCCCAAGATGAGAACACACGTGAAAGCATATTAAGATCCTTTTGTAAATAATAAAAACAGTTGATCAACGCCCATATGTGAACAAAAGAACCTTGCTAAAAACTAACACTACACAATGTTCAAATGAGACAAGCTCCACATAAGGTTAAAATAGTCTAACTAATAAAAATTATGAATATATAGGCTCCTTGTTAAGAAGTCGTGTTGGTGCAAGAGCCAAATCACCCATGTATGAAGGTGATGATTCAATGACTTAAGCCAAGGTACACCATGTTGTGAGCAATGATGGGATGCAAGTGGGTTGAGTGCATTGATGGTCGGGGCTTCAAGGAAGCAATGAAGGAGAGTCTTTGATGTGCCATGGTGATGGAGCTAGCAACAAAGAATAAGAAGGGGAGTGCATGAAGAGTGCTTTGAACAAGGCAAGAAGATGCACACGGGAAGCCTTGAACAAGGCATGGGATGCATGCAAGATGCCTTGCGCGACGCACACCACTGCAGCAACAGTGAACGGGAAAAGAGTAGGTAATTGTTCGAGCACATATAGTGGTTCTAGAACGTCCAAATGGAGTTCTTTGTTATGCATTTTGCTTGGTGGGCAACTTTATCCTTTAGTTTAGGGTTTTTCTAAATGTTTGGGGGCCGGGCTATATATAATCCCTAAATAAGATTTAGAAACAAGAGGAAGACGGCTAAAACACAGGAATAATAGGGTTTAAGAATCCTAGAGTGTTCTCTTGTATAGATGAGTATATGCACCATTAAAATGGTGCAAGCTTTAGCTTGATAATGTGCTATCAAGCATTGTGAGTGGTATTTAATGTAATGTTTACTAGTTGATGAAATATAATCTCATTCAACGGAGAGGTGTCCAAGACACCATTTATGTGTTGTGTGTGAGCTTTGTTCATCAAAGCCTCAATCTATTGATTGTTCTTGTGTATACTCTGTTATCTACCTTTCTTCTACACCTCCTATTGCCATTTGAGGGTCCAAGCACCTCCCATTTCAAGACATCTCTCCAAGAGATAGTCTCCACAAGAGTAGTTGTATGTTCAAAACTAATTGCGCTAATTATGCAAAATAAGTAAGTAAAACCTCTAATTTTTAAGTAAAAGTGAAAAAAACTTTTTTACTCACTTGAATGTTTTTCTGTAAGGACCTTGCGGAAATGAATACTGGCTTTTTGAGGCACTACACCATTAATCACATGAAAGGCAAGCAAGTTCAAAGCTTGTTTATCCCCCGGCTGTACTGCATATATATTAACTGCCGGAAATACCTGAAAAAAGCATTCAAAATCAATAGTCCCCTCCTCAGTATCTAATGTGGAACGACCTAATCCCCATATCTCCTTTAACAATTCATACTCATCTTGTGTGATATTGCCATCATAATCCATATCAACCAAGCTGAAAACAAACTTGCAGCTTCTTAAATTGTACTCCATTAGCAAACATTCTTCTCTTCCTGTTAAAAGAAACGTAAATTTTTGTTATTTCAATAAAATAATACTACCTTCATTCCACTAAAAATGTCTCATTTACTTTTCCACACTATCAAATGCACGTATTTAATACTTAATATCTCTTATTATACATAACAAAGTATTATAAAAAATAGATATTAATAATCTTTGCATTAAGATGAATCAAACAAGATCTCATTTGACTATATTTTAATTTATACATTAAGAATAAAATACAAATTAAGAGTAATTAGTGAATAGTGTCAAAAAGTGAATGAGACATTTTCAGTGGAACGGAGGGAGTAAAATTAGATGATAAGATAATTATGGATTTGCTATGGAACCATTAAATCTTGTTAGACATAAGCAAAACCAATTTAGTTTGAGTGAAGCAACTTTGTTTACTTATTTGATTGAAAATGTGACATGCAACACTACTTCAATGGGATATTATGTACTTGCATCAGCTCCAACAAAACAACTTATGGCGGCCAAACTTCATTTTCATAATGTGTAAAAAATTAATATAGTGGAGATTTATACTCCGTATTCATGTCTCATTAAAATTGTTACATTTACTTCAAAAAGCACAGTCAATGGAATGGAGAAGCCTATAAAAAGCTTATAAAACAAAAAAAATGAGACTTACTGCAGAAATTTCTACGAATCATAGCCGAAAATTTCCGTAGTTCAACCTCCGGCAGAAAAGCAAATTGTAGATGATACTGAATCAAACTGAAAATTGCAAAATGGTATAGTGGTTCCCCAATACGTATGTGCAACGATTCTACCAAGTCCACAAAACCACGAAAATCAATTGTTCCATCTTTTTCATCAAACATGTCGAGCATGTCAGCAGCATCAATTGGACGCAGTCCCCAAATAAGCATGAGTGTTTCAAAATCATATGTAGTGACACGACCATCACCATTCATGTCAAACAAGCTAAACACCATCCAATAATCCTTGATCTTATTCTCATTCATTAACATTTTCACTTTTCCTGTCCAAACAAGTTTCTATATGTAAGATGATGAAATGAATCTGTTAGCACAAGAGCCAGTGTTGGAAATACTTCACATGTGAGACAAGATCCCACATCGATAAAATAGTGGGTTGTTGACTTGCATATATAATTGGTGAGCTACTCTTCCTACTACCATATGGTTTTGGGAAGCAATGAATCTCACCAAGTGTATGTGCAAGTCAACGCTCTTGACCCGTGGGTTTGTGGGCCCGAGCCCACGGGTTTTCCGTGTCCACACGAGTGAGTCATGGTGAGATTATGTGACGAATTGTCACGGCCTAATAGCCTGATCACTAAGTGTCGGAAGGTGATGTTGATCACCTAATAGCTCATTTCATGACTTGAACATTGAGGGACATGATGAGAATGCAAAGGAATTGAGATTGCATGCAGGGGCGATTCTAGGCCCATTCAAGGTGCCTGACCGCCTAGGACCATTGTTGAATCACATGTATTGTTAATATGTGTCTTTGAACAAAATAGATGAGCTAATTAAAGACAAAGAAGACATACCCCAATGATTTTTACGAAATTTAGCAATGAGTTTGTTTATATGAGCTTGTTGTAGAGCTTGTTTGAGAGGATGATTATTCAATAACTGATAAAGAACAATATGCTCCAATGGCTCTCCAACCTTGAATGACAAGGAACTCAACAAATTTATAAAGTCGGATAAATCAAGTGACTTCTTTTTATGTACGTCGATTTCAGCAATATGAACTCCCCATATAATCTTAAGTAGAAGAAAATCATTGATGCTCATGAGGCCATCTCCATTTATGTCAAATAAATTGAAGAGTTGTATATAGTCCAAATTTTCTTGTTTTCCTGCTAAATATCAAAATGCAACTCATACCAATCTTAACATGTGTCAAAATCACATTCAATTTATTCCCACAAAAATCATAATAGTAAAACATAAATTTTGACAAAAATCAACAGATATATATACATTTCAATTTAATAATACTCAAGATATACATTTTTCATGATGTTTGAAGATAATTTTCATCATAAATATATAATATTTAGAGTGTGTTTGGATTTAAGGAAATGGCGAGAAAGGAAGGGGGGATTTGGAGGGAGGAGGTATCCCTTATTTGGATAACAAATTGGGAAAGAAGGGATTGGAGGGAAGGGATTTGGAAGGAAAATTTGGACAAATTTTATTAAGAAGACAATCTCTCCTAAAGAGGAAAGATTTGGAAGGAACACACTTTCCTTCCTTTTCCTTTCCCATCCCTTCTAAACAAACAATATACATTTTCCCTCTTTATCCCTCCCTTTCCTTCTCCTTCCCTTCCTTTCTTTTCTCTCCTAATTTGCTATCCAAATATAGTGTCAATGTTATATATACGTTAAACATATGTTATCTGATCCTATTTAAAGGTAATATTAGAGGTTTCAATCAAATGCAATACTTTAATCATTAGTATTTTGTATTCTTAATCAAATACATCTAAAAATTAGAAAAATTTGACATATGAAACAACAAGAAGATCTTAGTTGAGTACTCTGTATTATTCACATATGATGAATGAAATCAGAAAAAGATCATAGAATTAAACTGGATGTAGCCATGGAAACCAATACCTGAAGGCTGAAGGCGAGGAGCTGGCCAAGCAAAGGCGACAGAGGAAGCAGTGGGGGGAGATATAACTGGATCTAGCCATGGACAACCCATTTCAGGGGTACTCATAAAATCCTTTAGTGCATCTCCCAAGTCTTTTGAATCCATAACTATTTACTTTTTTTGGTGCAATTGTCAAAATAGCAATACAATCAACTCAAAATTTTCCCAGGGCTGAACACAATTTGCTGTAGTGTGAACATTAAGCGTCAATGTCGTTGACATTTCATAAGCCAAAAGAAAAATTAAACTTTTTTGCAAAATTTTAACAACTGGGCCCACTGTAAACTTTAACTAATACCTACTCTGTAGGATGAATGCGACAAGTGGATGAATTTACCAAATAAACAAATAAGACAAGTAAATTAAATCGGAGAGAGTATTTTTCAACTTCCCAAAGGACAGTATGGAGCCGAGTTTGTTGGAAGACCCACGTGTACCCAGCTGTAAACGGCTAAAACAATTTTCATTGACTTTCCATTATTATATACTAGTACTAATATACTATTTTGTCTCCTTTAAATTGCATCAAAAAGGAATGAGTTTATTTTTAGGAAAGTATACTAAATAAAGAGAAAGAATAAACTGTGTAAATAAAATTAAAAGAGAGTTAAAATGTATGGATGAGATTAAAAGAAAGTTGTGGATCATTGTCTAAATATAGAAATGATGCAAATTAAGTGGAACGGTTCAAATGAAAAAATGATGCAAACTCAATGAGACGGAGAGAGTACCTATGTTGATATTTGATACTCCCTTCTATTCTCCCTATTAGTCTCATTTCTAAATAGGGTTAAGTCACTCTATTAGTCCCATTTCTATTTATAGTATGTATTTTTGACCTTATTACCCTTACTCACACTAACTTATTACAATAAATCTAATGAAAAACCACTAACAATTCACCTACTATCCTTTCTCTCTCCTTTTTAAGTGGTCCCATTTGACCCACCTAAAAATTGGTGAAAAGTCAAATGGGACTAATTGGAAGAATAGGAGGGAGTATTTGATATTTAAAAATAAATAAATCATGAAAGGCCATTGATTGTTTTAATACAGGGAAGGGATCTCTATATGTAGCCAAAAGTCAACGACATTGGTGTCCATCATTCATTCAATCCCAGAAAGTGTAGTAGACATAAACAAGCAAGCAGTAACTAGTAGTCAATCATAACCGTCCATCGAAGTTGGGCAGCAGAAGCTGAAGATTAACTTGTGATTAACTGTTCTAGTCGAACCCCTTCAAGAGATAATGCTAATGCAGCTAGCTAACTAATTCAGGTAAATCTATAGTTCTATGTCCTTTTGTTCTTTTTTAATGCGGGTAGATTAGAGAATCACTACGGTCAAGAGGAGAGGGACTTAATCCTTCCTAAAGATGATGAAAATGTATCACAGGTGAAAGGCAAAGCCTTTATGCACTTTCCAAGTACATAATTATTTTTTTCTGATTATGAACAGGAAATGGATAAATTCGCTGTAAATTCAGCTGCTGAAAGAATTGAATATTGGCTCAAAATTGATCCTGAACTTTTTGCAAAGGTAACGGACACAATTTCAGATCTACAAAATGTGCTGGTAAAGATTCAAAACTTGCTAGAAGATGAAGCTTGTAGGCCGACAGAGGAAGCTGCTGAAATTAAACAGGCAGCTAACGAAATCGAAGATGTCTTTGATACGTTAGTATACAACGTTAGATTATCCGTCCAAAATTCTTTTGGGATAGCAAAGATTGGTGCCTACATGTTCAATATTCTGAGTCCAGACATTTTCAGAATCAAGATAGAAGCAATTCGACAGCGCCTTGAAGATGCAGTGGTCATGCTTGAACGGAAGGCATTGAAGGGCATTGACCATTTAAATGGTTATACTTATACTCATGAAGGAAGATCTAAGTATTTCGATGATGAATATATAGTTGGATTAGAAGGAGATCTGGAGAAAATAATTCATCAATTGACCACCATTAATGGTAATGTTCATGATTCACCTTTCTTATTCTTTATAGTCGGATGTCCTAGTTCCGGCAAAACTACTTTGGCCAAGCAGCTCTATAACCACACTTTAGTAAGACAGCATTTCCATAATTTTGTTTGGTTTCGGCAGTCGCGAAGATATCTCCATAATCTCGATGACTTTCAACATCAAATCTTCACAGAGATAACAGGAGACTATAGAGCATATAAGAGCATAGAAACTTGGACTAAGGACATTGGCAAGTGTTTGATAATTCTGGATGAAATCCCATGTAATCTGAAGGAAACTCTTCAGAGTTTGATGCAAGCCTTCCCAACAGGATTGAATGGCACCAAGATCATTATCACGGGTAGCAGTGAAGAGTACGACATATTTAAGACTGATTTGCGTTGTTATTTCCATCAAGTTAAGGGGAAACTCGACGAGGAACGAGGGTGGGATCTATTATGCCACTTAGCTTTCAACAAACAAAATACAACGATTCCAGAGATGTTAGAAAAGAAGATGTTGCGAATATGTGAAGGGCAGCCATTAACTATTAAGCTATTGAGTGCTATATTAAGCACCAATCAAATAGAATCCTTAGATGACATACAAAATTCTTTGAATAATCAAACTATGAATCATGCCAAAGATGTTTACGAGTTGAGTTATGTGGTTTTGCCTTACTATTTAAAAGCTTGCTTGCTCTATCTGGTAATGTTCCCTCCTAAATATGAAATTCATGCGGGAGTTTATCGGCGAATGTGGATTGCAGAAGGATTTGGGAGTAATTCTTCGGAAGAAGAAATCATGGAGTACATAGAGGAGTTGAGTCGTAGATACTTGATCCAAGTAGTGAAGAGAAACCTTGAGGGAAAAATTAAGATTTTTCTGGTCCCAAATCTGGTTTATGAATTTTGCGTTACAAAAGCACGGGAAGAAAACTTTCTTGATATTAATTCCCATCCATTTGATACATCATTTATCAACTCCCGAAAAGTAATCATCCATTCCAGGTATCATAATTCACTACTACTATAATTTAGCTACTTTTGTTCTCCGATACAAAGAGTTCATATTCTCATAATTTATATTAGTCGGATTATTGAATCCATGTATGGGTGAAGTGAGACCACTTCATACAACAATTTTTGCCTATAATTAACATCAAATTTTATTATGGATTTAGGGTATGCCTACTTCAAGCTTTAAATTCATTTTAATTCTGCTTAATTTAGTTCATTATGATAATTTCACATCAGCTCTAGTTAGTTGATATATACTATGGGATTGTAATGTGTAAGGTCATCTTTTGATATATACTTGGAGTGGAAGCCACTCGAAGAGCTTAATCAATCAAATTAGTAATCTTTCCTTTAATCTCTCTTTCACTTACTCACTGTTGCTACTGTTTTGTACTATTTTCCATCATAAATAGCCCCTGCTACATCTCTCAACAGCCCCTGCCCCGCCCATCAAACAGCCCCTGCACCACCCACCACCAGCAGCAACCAGCCCCTCTGTACCGCACCAGCAGCAGCACCATTACAGTATTTAACGAGTTGCTAAAATGTGTGTGTAGTTGATTTGTTTGTGTTTTTCAATCACTTAAACAACTCATTTGCTAATTACTTGAAACTCTGATTGCATTTTAGGTGGTATAAGAAAAGTGAAGATTCATATATCAAATCACTTTCACTCTTTCAATACCAAGGAATGGAAGATAATAGAATGAGGTTTCAAACTATTTGCAAGGACTTAAAATTACTGAAAATCCTAAATCTGTGCGGTGTTTTCATTTCAAATAAAACCTTGCCTGATGAGATTGGAAAGTTGGTACTTTTACACTATCTCGGAATAAGGGATACCAATATTGAAGTACTTCCTCAATCAACTGGAAACTTTAAAAAGTTGTTCACATTAGACTGGAGAGATGTAGATCCTATTAAGCGCTATGGAGGCCCGAAAATATCACCAAATGAGTTATGGGAGTTGGACCAACTTAGACATCTTTATATACCAACAAGCAGTTTAGATATGGACAAATTCAAATTGCTCACGTTGAGTAACTTGCGTACTCTATGGGGATTAAGGGTTACCGGCTGGTTGGAAGATGACATACAAATCAGGAACTTTCCTTATCTTCAAAAGTTGTATATATTCAACATATATACGAAACATCAACTAGACATGATATTTGGATGCTTGAAGAACTCTCCGAATTTGCGAAAATTAAAGTTAGAATGTAACATCTTTAGTTCCAAGCCAGCTAAGCTTCAACACTTTGATCAACTCTGCGAATACTTTTGCCAGCTAAGTGTGCTAATATTGAACGGTCCAATTAAAGAGAATGTTGTACTTCGTTTCCCCCCTACTCTTGTAGAGTTGGAGTTGGAAGGGAGCTGTATTACAGCCCAGGATCCTGTGCCAATAATTGGAAATTGTTGTCCCAAACTAAAAGTTCTCAGATTAAAAAACAATGCATACCTCGGGACAGAGATGAGGTTTTGTGCTGGTACGTTTCAGTCGTTAGTTGAGCTTGTAATAGGGGGCATGTATGAACTTGAAACATGGGTGATTGAAACGGGTGCACTTCCTCGTTTGGAAAAGCTATTCCTCAAATGTCGTACTAAGTTAGAAAGATTGCCGGAAGGGATTAGATTCATTACTACTCTCCGAGAATTAGTATTGGATTTCATGCCAAGAAGTTTCTGTGAAAAACTTGTTCGAGTGGAACAAGACTATTTAACAAGCGTTGTTGATAAAGATAAAGGGGAGGATTTCTACCTCATTCAACATGTTCCTGACATAAGATTCACTGAAATTTGGGATAAGCCAAAGGTACGTCAATTTCTTTTAAATTTTTTACTTTAGTACAAAGTAGGATGTGGAGGGCCAGAGGGGATAGTAAGAACCAAACCAAAACTTTACCCTAAAAAAGTGGTACATGCTTAAATCGATATCAGATTCAATTCTCAAATGCTGATGGGAGTCAAACACAAGTCCCTTATGTAGTTATGAGGCATAATCCTTGTTTTACCAACTCATCTTGTGAAGTTTTTAATTAAGTCTAGACCCTAGAAATTTCTTATTTAATTGGTGCTAGGTGCTTACAAAACACTGACATTTATAAAACATATCAGGGGTTCTAAACAAGTAGAAATGACTAAAGGGGGACTTCAGATGAAACTTGATGGTTACAAATTCATCATAAATAAGGTATGTTTATTTGGCATCGTAATAGAAAAACTTGCAAAATATTTGAAAACTTAAGTTTTATTTACCAGAAAACTACATGTTGAAATTCTTTTGTATTTTATTTATTATATGCAGGATACGACAGTGTTTCCATCGTAATTTCCCAATCCTAATTTGACGTTCTACTTTCCTCCAAATCAAAAAGGGTAAATGGTGTCTTTGACAAATGAATGATCGTTGGAACTACAGACCGGTTTGACCAATTAGAAGTATTGGTTATAAGTTAGTTGTTTATACGAGAGTTGTTCATGAGTGGGCTGTCCACCAAACTCTGCACACTTGGTTCGAAAAAATGGCTGGCATTGGAAAACATTATTAGAGATTAAGGTTCAGATTGTTGAACATTTTTTTATTTGAGATACTTGAAACCATTGTTAAACTTTTACTATGGATAGTGACATTGTACTTTGGATTATATTTCTCGTGTAGATTGCTTGTTTAAACTTTAAAAATATGTTTTGTTTTTTCCTAGAAGTTTATATTTTAGCTTTAGGATTTTGACAAAACTTGTCTTGATCAAAAATTAGTGAGTCATAACTCAAAAGTTGACTCGTAACCCCAAAATGACCGGATTCCAAAATTTATAAGGTTAAAATTGTTAAGCGTAGAAATGTTCAGTGTGAAGCTTTTTTATATTCCTATCACTACTTTTATTGAAAATATGTGATCCAATTACAATTCCACATCAACAATGATAGTCTTTTCATTGTAAATTGTTATATTATGATAATCTATCAAAAAAATATAAGAATAAAAGAGGCAGGTCGCGACAAATAAATTGGGCTTGTTAAGGCGTAGGGCTTTTGAATTTTCTTCTCATCTTTAATGAGAAAGAGAAGCTGAGTTGTTGGCCATGGTGAAACCCAAATCTACCCACCTCAAGAATCCTAGCCTCACCCTCCTAGCACCCACGACACTTAACACTCTCCAAAAGAGTGTCACTATTCGTCTATTCCCCTGCCAAGACAACCACACTCCTTGACGTTAAACACCCCTACCAGAATCTTGAAAACCCAAAACTCACAAAAAAAGGGAGAAATAAGAAGGAAAGATGGAAGAGGGAGAGGAATGACAGAAAGTATAAAAAATAGCATATACTTGTTGCTACAGAATGGTGGAGGTGTTCTGTAAAATCAATGAAGGATGGTTAAAAAGCAAGTGTTGACTCTTTGGGTAAAAAAGGATGGTTAAGGGAGTGGGGGACAAAAGGGTAGAGAATGATTTTAATGAGTTATTAACTCTTTGGGAGAGAAGTTCAGAGAACATGGTCCTCGAAAAGCTTGTAATACATTTTCTCATTATGACCACTCATCAAGTCATCAATTTGCTTACCCTTTACTATCCTTTTTCTGTACTTTCAAATCTGTTCAATTTCATGGCCATCTCAGGTCATATCAGTCGGTGAGTTGTATGAGTTATGACCAAAGCAAAGGACCTCCATATTAATAGCCTTCCTTGTAGATATAGTGGAACAAAGTAGCTTCTCACATAAGTCACACATAGCTTGTTTAATACCATTACTGCTACTAACAACTCTCTCTTGGGTGTGAAGAATTTGCGAGTGTAATCTTAGCCCTTCACTTTTTAATGCTCTGAAAAAACACATTGGTATTATCATCACAAATACAGCCAAGATATATTTTCCCTTTGTTTAATGAAGGACCAACAATTATCCTACGCCAATCTAAGAGATTAAGTAGCCTCTATCTCTAGGTTAGAAAGTATAGGATCACGAGAAGCAGCATGAAGTAAGTTTAGAAATTGGATAGAGGAGAGATGCTCATGAGCCTGAGAAACAGTTGTCTAGACCACAGCCTGGATTCGGATTCTAGGATGGAGGAGGTGATATGAGCAAAATGGGTTTGCAGGAGCAACTACGTCTCGATGAAACAGGATATGGCATGACATAGATTATGGTACATGCAGCTGACCCACCATGAAAGGATTGAAGCGTTGATAATCTTCTTGTTGTTGTCATTGTTATTGACTTACACCGTTAATTTGAACAGAAAACTCTCACAAAGGATATGGTTTTGGATTTAAACCATCAAAACTGCCCAGAGCAAAATACTTATGCCACAAGCTTACAATATGAAATCTTTATTTCGTTTTTCATATATAATGGGTAAGAGTAATTAAAACTGAGCTTTTGAAGTGTAGTTTGCAGCATATATAATTCTTTCTGATAATGTGAGAGCTAAAATTTGAAGTCTTACACAGTCATAATGTATCCTACATCTAGCCTGGGAGATCTGAACTTTAGCGATTACTCCCTCCGTCCCTTTCAATTTGCACTAAAACCTCAACAATGGTCTCACTCTTTGCACCCTTTCCCTTTTTGGCAATGGTCTAGCTTTCCTTCTTTTATTCTAACTTACAAACTATTATATCTCTCCATCTTAATCACTCATTTATATTATCTGCTTGTTTCTTTGTCTAATTTTCCGACCCAATTCCCTTTCTACTAAATTTTACCCAAAACTTTTTGGTAGCAATATGGAGGGAGTACAATTTAACAGCAGCAAGTGAATCGAAGGAAACAGAAGGTAAATAGAAAATACATGAATTGTGAACCTCAACAACTCATTGCTATGACAAGTTGATATCTCTTAATTCTGATACTACATTACAAATCTAGGCTCTGTACAGTTATTTCTCAATAATCTAAATGATCCGGATGACATCCAAAGGATCAATAATTCAGATTGGTTTATATACATTAGTATCACCAAAATCTCTTATTCAGAAACAACAAATTTTAAAAAGAATCCAAAAATTACAAGACTATTCAGGAATTAGGGCTTTTAGATTAAAAAATCAATTCAACAAAACAGGAACGCAACAATCAAATTCAAATGGAAAAAGTACCTGAAAAGGAAAGAAACTCAAATTTAATCGCGAACAGTAGAAGATGAATCTTGAAAATGAGAAGATTGTTGATTTGATTGTGATTTAGAGCGCTGTAATTCCAATTGAGACTCCGATTCCAAATCCATAGTTCGTTGAGCATTCTCTAAGAAGGGTTTGAAGCCAATACGTAGAGTCAAGTAACCAAAAGCAAGTGCTCCGAAGACAACCAATCCTGATCTCATGACATTCATCTTAGTCCTCTCTCTCATGACGCTCAACTGAAACTGGGAGGGATGTCGTCGTCTTCAGTTCTGCCCAAAACACGCCTCTACCACCATCGTTCATCGTTCCATAAATGTAAGGTCATATCTGGCGGTGAACGGTGTCGTATTGTAATACTTCTAGTTTTCCACAAATACCCGCTACATAACGATTTTTTTTTTGACGTTATTTCGTTCAAGCTTATTTTATATATTGATGCTAATATGTTTGATTTTATTTGAATCTTCCAATCATAATTTCATAATATTAAGTTTTTATAATTATCAAATGGTATAGTTTAACATATAAATGATCAAATAACACATTCAATTGCGTAAAAAGTCAAATATAGTTAGTATGATGGCATGGGGAAGTATTTAAGTGGAGTCATATATATTAATGTAAAAAGAGAAATAAATTGTTGAGGTTAGTAAGGTATTATGTTATTTAAGATATACTCCATATTTTAGGAAAATGTATTTGAATAATCTAATAGTTTACGGATTTTTCTATTTCAATTTATAGTTAAAGCTTTTCGTTTCACCATATTAATTATCTTTAACTTTTTACGTAATTTAATGAGTTATTTTAATCACTTGAAGTATATATAAAATTGTACTCATTTAAAAATTATAAAAAGTTAATATTATGAAAGTATGTGATTAAATTAGACGATTCAAATAAGTTTCCGCTTGTCTATATTTTTTCTTACACATTAACCGTAAAATCGACAACTTTCCTCTAGTTTTTCCTGTGAAGGGAGTACGGATATGGATTTTCGTCAACTTTTCTCACTCAGACCCTGTTCTCGAGGGGGATATTGGGTATGATGATGATGTTTAATAGTATTATATGAAATGAGCTTAAATGATGAATAGTTTCAATTACCATGATGTAACGAGTATTTCAAACGGTGAAAGTATAATTTAAGATTTAACAATTTTTTAAAAATTTTCTTTGGATACATGTTTTTAATCATATAGAGACTATATCAAATCAATATTTTTAAAAGTCAAAGTAAGTTGAATAATGAAATTTAATTTGATTTAATTTTTGACAGTTTCATAATACTTCTTCTGTTCCATATTACTTGCAACCAAATCAACTTTTATGCTATTCATCAATTGATAGTAATTTATATATTTCGGCTATTATACGAGAAAAATACATAGTCATGTGGGATCTTATTCGCATACTTCCATAATATCAAACTTTATAATTTTTAGTTATGTATAATTCTAGATACAAACGATCCGACAGACGCATTGAATTGGACAAAAAATTGTTTGGTTCAAATATTATGAAACGGAGAAAGTACAACTTACTTCCTCCGTTCCGAAATACTCGCTACATTTCAATTTTGTGCACTATTCATCGTTCAAGCTTATTTTACATATGGCGACTAATGTTTAAGTAAAAATATAGTCAAGTGGGATATGGTTTAAATCGTCTAATCGCATACTTTCATAGTATTAAACTTTTATAATTTTTAGATAAGTGTAGTTTAAGATATTAATAATTAAAATTGTGCATTGAATTTAAAAAAGTGAAATGTAACAAGTATTATGTAACGGAAGAAGTATATTACCTACTTTGCCGGGAAGATCATGAAGGGGAGTGGATTTAAGTTTGTCACCAAAAACAAATTACTATACTATAAATGTAGCAACCTTTTAGGGTTTATCTTTAATAACAATTTGGACAATAATCAAATCACCACATTCAAAATCCCAAATGTCAAAATCCAAACCCCAAAATCCCCTCCCCGTTTCTCCCTCTCAATTCTCTCACTCCGTCGCTAAACTTGCAGTTGCCCAAATCCTCCGTTCAATCGGATTCAAATCCTCGAAATCATCCGCACTTGAAACCCTAACTCGAATCGCCACCCTCTTCCTTCAATCCCTCTTTAATTCCGCCGCCTCTCACGCAAATTTCTCGTTCAGCCACTCTAATTTGAATGTATTTGATATTATTCACGCCATTGAAGACCTTTCTCTCCCCTTCGGATTTGTTGGAGCTTCCGACATTAATCGAACTTATTTTCGCTCTACAACGATTCAAGATCTTCAGTACTTTATTGACAATATTGATGAAGTTCCCTTTCCTCGTCGAGTTCCTCGCTATGTACAAAATTCTGGGTCGTCTGTCATTTTTTCTGGGAAATTTGATTCTTTAAAGGGTAATGATGAGAGAGGTCCTCATATTCCGAAATGGTTACCAGATTTTCCTGAGATTAGAATCGATGATGTAAGAAAGAATGGTAAAGAGAGTTTATGGGAAGAGAAAAAGTTTGAGTGGTGTCCACCTGTGGTGCCTACGAAGATGAAGAAGGTCAAAAGAGAGATTGTGTTGCAAGGGAGAAGAGATAGAGTGAAGTTTAGGTTAGGGATGAGAAGAAGGAATGTCAAAGTGGGTGGGTTGGATGATTTGGAGCTCCGGAATGGGGTTTGTAGAGGTGGTAAACGGGTTTGTTTGATTGAAAGAGTTGATATTAAGAGATTTTTTCAAGATGATTGATGATGATAACGATAAAGGCTTTGCTTCTGGATTGTAAACAAATTAATGTCAGTTTTTTTGGGTGATTTGAGAAAAATGGAAGTAAAGATGATTTTCAAGCGAATTGGGTTGTATTGATCAAGCATCAAATTGTTTTAGGTATTTTTGTTGTAATTTAGCAAGTATTTTACTTTTCATTTAGTTGATTGTATATATTAATATGATCATAGGTTATTAGGAAGCATTTAACAAACTAGAGGTGATTATATTTACAAGCCAAAGGCAAGAAATTTTTGTTAATGGGGCCTGCATTAGTTCCTCCCTTGATTATAATTGAAGATATTATTGATATACACTTAGTTCTGTTTTCAGTATTCTCTTTTCTTGAAGCTTGTTTATGAATAATTTCATTTGTCTTTTGAAGCAACCTTGAAGAAAATCTGGCTTCATTTTATCAATTGATTTCAGTATTTATTCTTTATATCTTTTTTATCTTTGATTTATTCATTCACATTAATATGTTTGTAAGTGGAAAATTTGATAATTAAACATAAACATATGCGCATATGTTAGAAAAACCCATAATTATATTAGTACTTTTACTTCTTGATGATATCCCCTAAGGCTCAAAATTCAAGCAAAAATCTTTGAATATTGATAAAAAAAATGCTTCTTATACAGTTGTTTGGACGTTGACTTGTTATTGGAGTTTGTCCTTCTCAACAAAACAACTTTGATCCTTTCTCACTTCCCTTTAACTTGTAAGTTGTGACCTGTATTACTCGGACTCTTCATTTTGCTTCACGTACCCGTGTCCGATCCTTGATGCTGCTCGGACATTGGTATGGCAATTAGACACTTCATTTTAGGCGTCAATTGAATGTTTAGACATATCCGACACTTGTACTCATACCAGTATCCGACATCAGTACCAGAGTCCAAGTAACATAGGTTGTTGTGACCAACTAACAAGTGCTTGTTCTTTGAACAATTCTGACTGAGTTTGATCTTTTGGTAAAGAGTAAAAGAAGACCTGTAGTTTCGAGTTTAAATTAAAGAAGTTAAAGATCTACTATTTCCACCCTAGATAAGTTGTGATTACGTGTAACTTCCAATGTATCACCATCAATATGCGATCTTGCTTGCATTACAAAGATGTAACCCGGTCTACAATAGCAATTAATAAAATGGGAGGATTGGAGACAAAATGTATGATTGAAAGTTTTAATATCTGAACAGCTAAGGAGTGTGATGGTTTGCCCCTTGCACTTATCACCGTGGGAAGAGCCATGGTGAGTAGAAAACACCGAATGAATGGTCACATGCTTTGCGTGTGTTGAGATATTATCCCGATAGATTTCCAAGAATGGGTGAACATGTGCTTCCAATCATGAAGTTTAGTTATGATAGTTTACCTTGTCCTATCATGAAAGAAATTTTTTCTATATTGCTCTTTGTTCCCTGAAGATTTCGAAATTCCAATCAATAAGCTTGTTAACCTATGGCTAGGGGAGGGTTATCTAAACAAGTTTGGTGACATGTCAGAAGCTAGGAACCATGGGTTTTACATCATTGAAAGTTTAAAACTAGCATGTTTACTGGAAGGTGGGAGTAGATCTTACAGAGTAAAGATGCATGATGTGATCCGCGATATGGCTTTGTGGATAGTTTCTGATTATGGTGATTGCTATAAAAAGTTCTTTATACTTGAAAAGAATGAGTCAATAGGTATTAGCATCCAACATAAAGATAATGTAGAGAAGATGTCGTCGAGCGGATGTATGGTCCCAGATTTCATATTGTATTTTAAATGTCCTCAGCTCTCTGCCTTAGTTGTAAATGACACCAATTTAGAAAGAATCCCCAGTTTGTTATTTGACTTTATACCCTTAGTAAGAGTTCTTGATTTGTCAAGCAACAAGAAATTATCAGAGTTACCAGAGGAGATTTCGAAGTTAAGATGCATAGAGTACCTTGACCTTTCGAGCTCTAAAAAAGTTGCCCGTCAAGTTGAAAGGATTTGGGTACACTAAGATATTTGCTGATGAACTATATGGAGGAGCTGAAGGAATATCCTACTAATATTATCCGCGGCCTCCCATATTTGTGGGTGTTTGGCATGAATTATGGTCCATCTGATCATCAATTGCTAAAATTTCTGAAAGCCTTGGACAATTTGGATCAATTGAACGAAACGAGTATCTATGTTCAATCTGAATTGACATTTTTGTTAAACTCAAAGAATCTGCTGAGCAGTGCAAGATATTTGAGGCTTAATGTCATAGATTCAGAGTTGATCTCTTTATCTCATCGCAAAGCGAGGAGTCTAGAAGCACTTCAAATATACGACTCCAAGTTGAGAACTCTAAAGTTATCAAACCCAACTATGGATGAGTATTGGAATCTCCAGCATGTGATTATTAGCCGTTGTAAATATTTGCAGGACTTGGATTGTCTAGTCTATGCACCGTTCCTCAAAAACATTTGGGTGAGTCAGTGCGGGGTTTTACAGAGAATCATTCGCATAGATAACATGGATGCTAATAGAAGGCTACACGTAAATGTGTTTTCAAGCCTGAAAAGAATACGGTTAGATGACTTACCGTGTCTTGAATACATTTGTAATATACCGCTGCGTTTTCCTTCTTTGGAGAGGATTTATATAAGTAAATGCTCAAAACTGCTAGAGCTTCCTTTTACTGATATATCAGCCAAGAACTGTTTGCAGTTAATCAAAGGACACCAAAATTAGTGGAATGAACTAAGTTGGAGGGATGATAATCTTCGACAACACTTCTTTCCATATTTTCGGAAGTGGACCCTTCCTAGAGTGGGCTTATCATTGCACAAACCCTGGTTGGTTAGCAGTGGGATTTGGCCCGAGTCAAAGTCTAATATTCCAAGCCATTTTCTTACGACAAGTCGCCTTCATATCCTCAGGTGATCGTCTGATTTTCCATCTTTTTATTTTGCTTTTGTTTTTTTTGTTATACTTGCTGGTTTAATTTGTTTCTGTTCTTGCTGAATACAAGTAATTTAGTTAAAGACACTTGACATTGGCATTTATTGATCAGGCTATCAATCATAATAGTAAAATTATTAAGTAGTAGTCATGATTTGATGCATAAGTTTTGTTGATTACCTTCTGAGTCCTGACTTAATTAGCAATTTTGTTTTGTAGAGCTAGCATGAATATTTGGGAAGAGTGAGTTGGAGGAGACCCCAAAGCAATGGTTCAAATTTGGGTAAAATCTGCAGCTTAAGAAAATTTCTTTTTGGTCGAAACACGCTCCTCGTTATTGGTTTGCGAAGTTGGTTACGGGTTTAGATAGTCATAATCAAATTATTTTCAATTTCACTAATCAACAAGGGTTAATCTGATTGTATGTGATGATGATGTCGCTCCTTTTACTTTCAAACAAATTTGTGCTCGTATTTTCACATGATCTTTGTGTTCTCAAATACTTGAAATACTTTTATGTTCATCAATATCAGGTACGCATCATTATCTTGTTTCAACAACTCCGTAAAATTGTTTTGAAGTTCATTGAGCATTCATTACATACTCACGAAATTAAAGAAATATTTGCGTAGATCCTCTAAGCTAAAGGCTACAGCACTTGGAATTGAACAATCTAGGTACTGACTTGGGCGTTGGAGATGGTGTCCAGAGACATCCCTCTTATGAACAACATAAAAGAGACATCCCTCCTCCAAACAAGTAAACCTACAATTAAATTAATTAATTTTCACATACGGAAAAACATTTCTCCAATTCACCAGATTTAGAGACATAGTTTACCACACAAGTCAAGGTCCAGGGAGGAGGGTAGCTGACAGATTTTATTCGTGCTCCCTCTAAAAAGAGAACAAGAAGAAATGCGTGCACTCAATTTATCCCAAACGATAAGTACTAGTATTTGACATTTGTTTTGTATGAGGGGTTGATTATAAAAAAATCTAAATTATAGTAAAGTTTTGAAACTATATCCCAAGATAAGCAGTTTTTTCCCAGAACAGGTTTGGAATGTTCGTATTTAATAACAGCGAATAAAGGCAGAGGGTTTAAAAAAAGGCAAAGAGTTTATTCGCTGTCACTAACAGTGAACAAAGAAAGCTGCTGTTTTAGAACGCATTTGTTCGTTGTTGCCTGTTAGTAACAGCGAACTAAGATTGAAAATCAAAAATAGTGCAAGTCTTTGTTCGCTGTTGGTAACAGTGAACATACTCTTTGACTTTTTTTGACCTCCAGCCTTTGTTCGCAGTTACTAACAATGAACAACTCCAAACCATTGGGTAAAAACTTTACCATTATTCTAATTTTTAATATTTTTTTCTTATTTGTTTCAAATTTTCTTTTACAAGATGGGTTATGGATGATCTTCGCCCTAATATAGCTCCGGTCCACCTACAAGTCCTTGTTCATTTCCATCTCTTGTACCAAGTGAGAATTCATATTAACAAACCAAAAATTAACAAAATCACTATATTATCTATTACCATAATTAATATTCCTGAAAAAATAATCTCTTTGTTGTTTGAAACTAATAAAGACATAATCATATTACTCTCTCTGTCCCTCTGAAATAAAAATATGAGAGCTTTTTAAGTCGTGCTAATTCAGAGAGATATAAGCTTAAGGAATTCAAAATACTTTCTATATGTTATTCCATATATAGCTTTTCACTTTTAGAAGGTCAAAGATCTGGTGGAGGCCAACCAGACTGGTTAGACATATAAGTGGGCCACCCTCCTTGATCATAATACTTACTAACATTCATCCCTCCATGATCTACTTGATCATCATGCTGAATTTGTTGCAAACCCATGTTAACCCCTGTACCCTCACCTACAGGATTATAACCCTCAAGCTGCTGCAACCCCATTGTTGATAATCTAGAAGGATTCATTGGCATTACATGGGAAATAACAGGTTTTTCTCTTGGAACAATATCAACCAAAAAATCAAATAAATCAGTAGTTGAAAGTGCAGCTGAAATATCAGCTTTCTGAAGAGTTTTTCTCTTTGTTTCTTCAGTAGAATTCCATGATCTAAGTGTTAAATCTTGTATAAACATTTCACAAGCTCTAGCCAATAAGATTGGTGCATCTGATGATATCATGTGTACATTATCATCAGATTTCATGATCTTTTTGATCCTTGCTAAGGGTAAGCTGTGGTTTTTGAAATCAATGGCTTGTTTGCTTTCTAGATTCTGATTGTTCCAGAATGTTCTGAGCTGCTGTTGTAGGAGATTACTGCCTTCTGGTGTGGATGAGTATGGTGGGTGTTGTTGATGATTCTGAAGAGGGGTTTGATCAGATGGGTTATTGATCAATGGGGGGAGTTGCTGATGAATGTGATTATAATAGTGAGGAGTGTTCCAATGGGGATCCATTAGTTTTGGAGGGTATGACTTTGTTTGGTGAAGAAAAGTTTATATGTTGTATGATGATTGATGGGTATAACTATGTGATTTTTGTGGGATTAGTGAGTAGGGTATTTATGTTGTTTGAAAGAGTAGGGTATAGGTGGACAATTACATTGTAGGGACATCTGGTCTGTCATTGACCGCGTTGTAAAGGTTTTCAAAATCAACAAACTGATATTTTCCGTGTTGTAAATGTGTGAAAAAACTGCATTGGGATTTTCAAGGGATATCTTGTGATTTTGGAAGGTTTATAAAATAAACAGACCGATATTTCCCGTGTTGTAAATGTATGAAAAAACTGCATTTTGGGATGTATGAGGGGATATCTTATGGTTTTGGACGATATTTAGGCGTTACGATAAACACATCAGTACTTTTGTAACTGTATCATTATTCCGTTTCCGTGATCGTGACCAATCCATTACTGCATTTTTACACTAGTTAATAAGGCTAAGTGGCTAATAATTTAGGGTTTATGTTGCTCCATCATTATATGTTTTCACTTTTACAATCAAAATATGAATAGTTGAGAACTAAACATGAATGAACAGGAAAAATAAGAAATTAAAGAATCTCTCACTAATTCATTGACGAAGAATACAATACTTGAGGATTTCAAGTGGAATCTCGTGCTCAAGAATTTAGGTTATAAGTTATTTTTTGAATTTTTGTGGTTGACATTTGTGATCAAACTGTAGTCATGTAATACTCCCTTCCAATCAATTTAGTTGTCTCATTTACTTGGGCACACTGGTCGAGGTAATATTTTGACTCTTAATTATGCTTAAATAAAAATTATGAAAAGTTAATAAGAATAATCCTTGCATTGAGACGAATCAAACAAGATCTCACATGACTATATTTTAACTTATGGATTAAGAATAAAATACAAATTAAACGGAACTGATGAACAGTGTGAAAAAGTAAATGAGACAACTAGATTGATTCGGAGGGAGTTTATATTTGAGTATTTAACAATTAAATTACGCTTAAATAAGATGAGCAAACGCTTAATAATATTGAGATAATGAATTTTAGTGTGATTGTGATAGTGTATGATGGAAGAATAGATGGCAACAAAGTTCATTGTAGGTTAATCTTAAATATTATCACTAAAACACCTTTTGCAAAAAAGGTGTGAATTAAAATTTGAAAAACTGAAATTAATAATTTAACTTTTCACCTGTTTGTTGTGATAATTTCAATTTTGAATTATTTTTTAATAATTTAATATTTCTCTTTAGTTTGCTGTTAGCATACAAATAGGGTATGTCGATAGCAAACTAAGGGAAAAAGTTGGATTTTATAAAATAAAAGGGTGTGCTGATAGCAAACTAAAGGCAAATATTGAATTATTAAAAAATAATCAAAAGGTGGGATTATTTCCGGCGGACGAGTAAAAGATTAGATTATTAATATTAATTTTTTCAATAAAATAATAGATGTACAAATGTAAAAGGTAGGTATTATACAGAGAATTAGAGAAGACAATATATTTAATTAATCTAGTATTTGGAATTAGAAAAAAAAAATTAAGTATAAAAATTAGAATTAGGAAAGGGCAACAGAAACTGAACTCATGACTGTTTTTTTCCATTTAATACATTTTTTTTTTTTTTTTGAAATGTTTCCATTTAATACTTAAGTCATGTGTGGAAGAGAAATGTATTTCTTACTATTTTTAATGGCCGGATATGAGTTAGATCAAGTTTAACTAAATATGAGCTTTGTTGAACAAAGGTCTTTTAAACTTGATATGGGTCTTACATGGGTTGGCTTTTGAAAACCCGACATGGCCTTTCTATCACTAAAAATCATTAAAATCCACATTGATCGATATATAATAATCAAATTATCATTTATAATAATTAAATTATAGAAACGTTGAGAAACTCTATTGACATTGTCATTGTCATTGTCATTTATAATTATTAAATTATTCATCAATTATGCTATATACAAAGGTTCATTTTTGACTATTATTTAACCCTTTTATACTCGCCTCATTTTCATTATACTAAAACCCGTTTTCGGCCTGATCTATTTTCAATTCGACTCTTTCTTCTAAAAACAGGTTGGATGAGGACTCGAAATAAAAGTTTAGCCCGTTGAACACCCATTTATTTATTTTTTTATATTTAGATTATTTTACTGAGAAAAGATGTCACACAATGACTAATTGATTTTGAAGCAACACAATAGTGAAGCGTTTGTGGCTCAATGGATAGAGTATCTGCATGTAGAGCAGAAGATTTGGGGTTTGACTCCTACTGGGCGCATGTAGCGCAAGTATCAGTTGGGGGGTTTCTTGACTGCGCGCATCTCTCTGTACTCCCTCCTTGGGGGAACGGGTACGATTTATCTGCATCTTTCAGGAAAAAGAAAAGCCTTTCATCTGAATTCTACCTTACCCTTCATCCGGATCCTACCTTATGCGGATATGGGAGTATCCTTTACCATAGTGAATGGTGATAGTTATCCATGCCTAGAAATGGAAAAAGTTGTTGACATATCTTATTGGGTCTCAAACTTTTTTTAAAATTTTTTATTTATTTTATTTTTTTAATTTGCTGCTGGAGTAAGATAGCATGATGATCTTTATAAAAGCCAAAAGGTAGGAGAACATACATGGATCATAATTGTGCTTGCTTTACCAAGTTTTAAGACACTTGAAACAATTGGAGGAACATCTCAATTAGTACTAGTACACTTTAAACAATAATGCTAGGTAGGGGGTACCTCAACATAATGATCCAATAACCAATTATCTTTCCCAATTCTATACCAAATTTGTCTAATGTTTGCATTTCCATTTTTTGCATTGTATTGTTTTACAATAATATACTTTTACTATTCGGGCCGACCCTAGATATTTTAGGGTCCTGGACGAAACAACACATTAAGACTCTTTTCCTTTACAATTTATAAACTATATGGACTCTTCTACAACTATTAATTTTTCTTTATTGACATGGGGCTATGAGTGACGACATCTGATTGTTGCATGAAATCAAATAAAGAGCGTTGGGCATGTCCTAAGAAGAAAATAGAGTCAATTTAAAAATAGGGGCCCTTAATCCTTATATAGAAATTAAAAATAGAGGCCCTTATGTAAAAGATTAAAAACTCACCATTTAAATATAAAGCTTTAGGCAGAAGAAAATAAGAGAAAAAACTTAAAGATCAAGAATGCTCCAATTCATCCCAATCTTTAATTAGTTTGAAATCTTTCAAATTCTTTTGTTATCCAAATAAATCTGAAATTTTCTCTCTGTTTTTTTTAATTGTAAAGAGTAATGTTAGACATTTATTATATTTGTCATTAATATTCCATTCCTACTATGGCATTCTCATATTTATTTTTTAAAATTTGATTAATGTTTTAACTTAAATACTTAAATCTACATAGTTTTTAGAATATGGGGCCCTGGGCCTTTGCCCCAGCCCTATGCCAGATACGGCTCTGCATTTTAACTTCTTTCTAATTTCATTAACGCAATTTATTTTTCTATTTTTTATTAATTTTTCAATGTTTTCTTAAAAAACACCATATTTCACTTTATTTAGAGAAAGAAATGATTTGGTATCTCAAATTAAGAATTTCTACTCATTCACACTTAAAAAAGAGTAAAGAAAGATACCATAATAATTGAATCCAAGGGTTGAGGTGGACAATGTCCTTATTTTATAAGGAGTACTCCAAACTAAATCCATTATTAAAAATCATTAAACTTGTTGAAAAGTTTTCATGCTTAAGGTTGAGGTGTACAATGTTTGTACTTTTATCAACTTTACTTCATCATAGGAGTATATCTAGTATCTAAAAGTCCAAAGGACCCCTATTGCGATGGCCACTACTCATTGTTTTAAATTTTATTTTATCTGGTCTGTTTGATAAATGATTGTTGGTTTGTTTGATTAGTAAGAAGTATTTACTTGGTGATTATTGCGGTAGCTATTGTGGGGATATTTGATAAATGTTGGTTATTAATTGATTGTTTAAAAGGACTTTAGCTGACTTTTAATTGTTAGCTTGTTGGTTGGTAAAATAGAAAAAACTTATTTGACAAATCACTTTTAAATAGGTGTAAAAGTGAATTTTAACCCCAAATGACAACTATATGCTCAATGTCTAATCTTAACATTATGAAGATTCTAAATAGTACTCCCTCCGTTCCTTTTTGTTTTTCCACCTTACTAAAACGGGTAGTTCCATAAGTTTTTCCACTTTAGAATACTTTCCATTTTTGGAAAGTTTTCATCCCACCTTTACCCCTTAAAACCTCACTTTTCTTACTTTACACTACTATTTAATTATTTTCTCTCTCATACTTCCAATACAATCATTACATTACACTATTATTTAATTATTTTTTCTCTCATACTTCCAATACAATCATTACTTCCCACTACTATATAATTAAAATAATACCCACTACCACCAAAGATTCTATTTTTCTTAATCTTGGTGAAAAACTCAAATAGAAACATCAAAAAGAAACGGAGGGAGTAATACTTAAGGGTCCTTTTGTTTTACTATTTCCTTTGAACCTTTGAGAAAGTTGGTGAGAATGACATTTTGCATTATAATGTCATTTTTAGTAATAAATTAAAAATGATAAAAAGTACTTATTAGATGTAATTGATAGAATGCATCTTTTGTTAAAATTAAGTTGTGTGCTTCAGAATTTCAGAATTCAGTTTAAACTATTTAAATAGTTATCAATTTTTTTATTAAATAGTCAATTTATCATGCTCATGTGTTAGTCTAATAGTACATGTGTTAGTCTAATAGTACATTTTTAAATAAATCCAACTATTAAGTATTAAGTATATTTATTAAAATTGAACGCAAATATTATTTATAACCATCTTCAAAGCTTATTTGTAAGTCGATTAAAAATAAACAATAGCTGAGTTTATTTTCAACAATTATACCGAATAGGTAGATTTATTTAAAAATAAACAATAATTAAATTTATTTTCAGCAGATTTAACAAAATTTGATTTATTTTTAACAAATTTCCCTGCACTTTTTTCATAGTTTAGGAATATAACTTTTTTTTTTCAAAAAAAAAAGCTACTCTTATACCAGCATCAGAGAAAACCAACTCCAAATAGTTGAGCGAAAACCTTAAGTCATTTATTTCACGAATTTCTCTCCAACATTAATACATATTCATATCTTAAGAGTTGGTTGTATATAATGGCTAATGCATTCTTCCATTACTTCCTCCGTCTCACGCGTTGCGCTACATTCTCATCAAAAAGCTCACATTTTCGAAGAGAACGTAACTCAAAACGTAAAACGGATAAGTAAACTGTTACCAGAAGGCGACTGCTCGTCTTCTTATTGGACAGTTACAGTACGTTACATAATAGAAAGTACTTCAAAGGTTGTTAAAATTGATTTTCAGAACCTTTGGTCTAGTTCTCTCGTCGAGCTCCGACAACATGACTTTTTACTAACCATAGCATCAGAATCCTCGTTGATTCACGCATCAACGTACTAAAATGATTTTCAACGAAAAAAGTCATTATTTTTGTAGTGCCTTATCGGTGTTACATGATGGGTTGTACAGGCCATAGCCATCACACCTGTGAATGCTGAACTTTCAACTAAAATGGTGTCTATTGGCGAAACTGAACACTTGAGGGAAGACAAAAATTATTCAAAATCTGACTTCCACATGGCTGAAAATACAATAACAGTAACTATTGATCTAAGCTAAGCCAGGAAATCCCATTACTTTCTTCTAACTTTGACTTTGAGAGTCCATGCAAGCTTTCCGTGGGGCAATGGAATGGATTTTGGTAAGACTAGTGGTACCTCATGCATCCCCAATGATGACAAAGGATTTGGCATTTGCAAGTTTTCGGGTTCAATGTGTACAGAAAGTTGCCTTGCTACCTGTAAAATTTTTATCGTGTGTAAAACATAACGAATCATCTCTTAACATAGGCATTGAGAGAAGTGATGTAATAACTTCGATAAATCCATTCAAGGGAATACGGTAGTTTCGCACACTTTCTTATATTTTGGATGGGAAAGAATAGAGCATACCTCGGCAATTATCTCATCCTTTGTCACAGGTTCTCGCAATTCATTGTCAACCTTAAAGTATCTTCTAAAAACCTACAAAAAAACAATTACTAGTTATTGGAGCCTATGCTCTAAATTTCACAAGCAATGAGAACAATGATGAAGAGAAAACAAAGAAAGAAATAGAGGGAAATTTGGACACTCAAAGTAAACAGGGAAGGTAAACCAAGCTTTAGTCCTAGGAAGTATTTTTTTTTTTACGTTGTTCTATGGTAGCCTTTTTCTTTCGATCCTTCACCATAATAATGTGATCTGATGACAGTGGCATGGCCAATGAAGTTAAAAGATAGACCACACATTCCACCAACAAAGTAAATTAAATTAACAATTCTTTCCAGCAACTCAAAAACTATATAAATGAAACCATGAAGCATCAGCAGCAAAAACTATATAGGGACCTAAATTAACAAAAGTATGACAATCAGGTTAGTGGGACCTGAATTGCTCGTCCCAGGAGCACCTGAGGCTAACGCCTTAGGGGCGATGAGTTGGGCACCTTGATAGGGCTGGGCAAGGCTAATCCTTAAGGTGAATGTCTCAAAGTGTTAATAGGGCCTAAGTCAAGTGCCTCATAGTGCTTTAGAGTGCCTTTTGGTCTTAGTCCCAAAAAGAATCCATTTGATATGGGTACCCACCAAGTTTGGTCTTAGTATAACCGAATAATAAATAGATTTAGTTGAAAAAATGAAAAAACTAAGTTTTACTTCCTAGACAGGCCAATCGAATTATTCAATTGAAGCAATCAGGCTCGATGGTCAATGCGTTATGTATCAATCACATACAGCAATGATTGATGATTCCACTACTTCATCAGCTAACATTTGAAACTTATCAGATATATATGTTAGAATCCACCTCCAAACCTCCGAAATCCATATGGAACCAAACGATGCCCTGTCCTTTTCTCATAAAAGATCAGTCTTCAGAATTTGAGAATGACAAAAACCTCAATGGTATTTCTCCACGTCCAAAACCTAAAGGTCACCCCCTCTTATATAATTCTCTCCAAAGTGAGTTAATTTTCCACTCTTATATGATCCTCTCTTTAGTCGTAAAATTTTCTCTTTTATCCTTCTGCAAGCAAAATCAAGTGCACATTATGGAACTTGTGAAAGTGGAATCTACCTTCATTCATGAATCGCTTAGCTAATAATCATTCCTACAGAGTAGGGATGGGCAAGGGTTTAAGACCCTATCCGGACCCTATTGGACCCTACCCTTTTTTAAGGGTAAGGGTCTACTTTTTTTGAACCCTAAAGGTCCGAGTCCGGGTCCAAAAAATATTATATTTTTTTTTAAACTACTATCTACTGCACCCCTCTCATTCCCTCTTTTTTCCATCTTTCTCCTCTAAATTTTTCCCCTCTTTCTAAGAATTCGAGGGTTCCATTAATTTTCTCATGCTAAATTTCATCAACCTCAGGTATTTGACTTCTTGTCTTAACTTCAGCATTTTGTTCTCTTAATCTGTCATGAAATTGATTTTTTAATTTGCCATGGGTTTGGTGGTGAAGACAGTTCGAATTTGATAGATTTTGAGATTCTTTGAAAAGTCGTGATTTTGAGATTTGAGAAGATAAATTTGATAGATTAATAAAATAAAGGATAAATGGACATTAATAATCCAAACTTTGCGTGATCCGCCCAAAACAATCCCAACTTTCGTATATTTTCAAATAATCCTAACTTTGCTTCTTTGTTGCTGGGGGCGTACCCTTTTAAATGTTAACCGGTTATAACCGGTAGTATTAGAGCCGTTACACCACTTTTCCTTTTTATCTTTTTTTTCCCCTTTATATTCACTTCATCTTCATCCTTATCAACCACCATAGCTGCTCTTCATCATTATCAACCACGATAATATACGAAAGGGAAAATTATTAACACTCTTTAAATCTTTAAATTTCTTGAAGATGAAGAGCAGCTATGGTGGTTGATAAGGATGAAGATGAAGTGAATTTAAAGGGGAAAAAAAGATAAAAAGGGAAAAGTGGTGCAACAACTCTAATACTACCGGTTCTAACCAGTTAACATTTAAAAGGGTATGCTCCCAGCAACAAAGAAGCAAAGTTAGGATTATTAGAAAATATACGAAAGTTGGGATTGTTTTGGGCGCATCACGCAAAGTTTGGATTATTAATGTCCATTTATCCTAAAATAAATTTGAGATAAGTTGATTTTCAGTACCTCATAAATCGATTTCACAGTTAAGCTTGAAGACATTCTGGAATGACGAATTGTGATTTGAGAAGATAATACAATGGGGGTTTTGAAAGGTTTTGAAATCTTCGGTTCTGTGGACAACATAAATCAATACTAAAAGATTTGATAGATTAATAAAAGTTTTTTTTTATAATATATGTAGTACTTCATATCTTTTTAGTTTTACTAGTACTACTTCATATTAAGGTTTATTTTTTAAACCCTTTAATCTCACTTAAGAAAATAATTTTTTTAGGGTATGGTTCCAGACCCTAAGGGTCCGGGTCCAAAATCTTAGGGTCTGGGTCGAGGTCTAATTTTTTAGACCCTTAATATCAGGGTCTGGGTCTGGACCCTACCCTAAAATCATGGTCCGGGTAGGGTCCAGACCCAACCCATACCCTTAAATGCACAACCCTACTACAGAGAACTAATTAACTGAGAGATATAGTTCATTTCGAGATATTGATTTACCAAGAAAGCAAATCATCCCTACAAAGCTTTCATGATAGCAGGTTAAAAATGAATTTCTCTATTACCCAAATATATGCTCAGTTATGAGATCATTGTCAAGTAAGGAAATGCAAAGTGCAAACAACATTTGAGACAAAATTCAGAGTGCAATATGGAAAAAAAGAAGAAGCAACATTGATCTACATGTTTGTAAGGAAAGTTATCATTCTGATAATGAATCTAGGCAATTTACTCAATCAGCCTATCATTATCAGCAAAAGACCTAAAAAGTAAAAAGCACATTTCTTTTCACTTCCTATTACCACTTCTTAGCAAGATGAATCCATACAACTTCCACACCTAATATTGAATTACATTCAATGTATATAACTTTAAATAGCACTTCCACATTCTGCACAAGCATCCTTCAAAGTTCAAACTTATTTCCTTCTACAATAGAAAGCACTACTTACCATCTTCATAGTTGAAGAAAGTGTCAAGAAGGTGGAAACCAAAGCACTAGAGTTCAAGTTATGAGGCAAAAGTTACTTTTTTGATCCACGTCCATAGGATACCTTAGTTAAAGATCATTTACAACGAGTAAGGAGAGCATGAACACCTTAGCAAAAGATCATTTACATGAATAAAGAACATCCACAGAAGAATAGATGTCTTGGCCAGAAAGTAGAAAACAATGACCTTGGTAATATTGGATAGAACGGAGGCAAAAGTTATGTGAAGGAGACAGGGGTGATCAAGACTCGACGGTAAGTTCCCTATAAGCTACTTGGAGTCTTGGACAAGTGTTCTCATGATGTTCAAGGATCACATCCAAGTAAACATTACCGTTGAGGTTTGGCAAGGAAGCTTGGGTAACCAAAGTAAGAAAAATTGATAGACAGCATTCAAATTCTAATTTCTAAATCACTAATGACAGCAAGTGCAATGACCTAACAGAACAACCCTCTAAACCAAGAGGAAAATGACCACTTAACAAATTGAGAATTACATAAAACTTACCACTGTTGCATTATCCAGCCGTTTTGCAGCAGCAATGTACTCTTTCATCATATCTTCCTTACCTTCTTTAACTACCTTAACTTCTTCCTCCTCTTTAGGCTGATAGATCTGAACATTACAAAGAAACAAGAATATGACACCAACCTAATGCCAAATATAATTACAACAAAATTCTGACAGGAAAAACTTTCTTAAAATTTGAAATCTAATTACATACAATACATTTTAGCAAACCAGAAAGTACTAGAGCAAAGAAAGCATTAACACTCAATAGATTAAGGTTGAAAACATACCTTCCTTTGCTCTCTCACAAGATAAGCAAACTTGTCGATGTTAGGCACAGCAAGTAGCTTAGGCATTAGATAATTGCGGAAATACCCTGGCGCCACCTTCACAGTCTCACCAGCCTTTCCAAGATTCTCCATGTTCTACATGGTCAAATCAATGTAATATATATAACAAACATTAAGCAAATTAAACCATGACAAGCACAGCAGCAGGTTTAGGTTTCTAGACATACCGTTGTCAGAATTACTTCCAATTTTCTGTATCTAAGTCCTTGGCCAGTGAAAAAATGGGGATTAGCAAATCCATCCAACTTCTTAACACTACCATCTTTGATGATTTGACGAAGTATATTTTTAGCAGAATGGTAATATGCCATCTGAACCACTTTCACCTGAATCAAAATACAGAACAACAATCCGTAAACCATAATGACCAATATTTCTAAACAATGGACAATGGCGGATCCAGGGTTTAAAGTCCCCTGGGCACCAACGAATGGACAAAATTTCAACAGAATTTCATTTGTATTATTAACAACTAAGATATTTTTTATTTTGACAAAATGAGTTGTAGAAGCGCAATAATTCTAAGACAAAGCCAAATTAATATAAAAAGGTAACGAACAATCTAAATGTTCAAATTTAAAATGAAATCATAGTCCAACAAAATAAAATATAAAGTAATGAACAAATTACAATTGTTCTCGCCTAATTTTCATATTTTGGAATCGATGTACAATAGCATCAT
The DNA here is from genome assembly GCA_019425755.1 of Amaranthus cruentus. NCBI lineage: Eukaryota > Viridiplantae > Streptophyta > Magnoliopsida > Caryophyllales > Amaranthaceae > Amaranthus > Amaranthus cruentus. Next base: position 4,940,609 of record CM033463.1, on the reverse strand, counting down.
TACTAAGATTAAAAGTACATAGAACACATTAACAAATATTCAATATTTCAATTAATCAAAGAGGATATACAAGAAAAAGCAAGAAATATTCAATAATCAACAATTCAACTATTTAAAATAAACAAAATACATTAACAAACACATTAAGTATTTAACATTAAGGGCATGCTTGTATTGGGTGTAAATATTTAAGGGAGTAAAAAAAGTCAATGTAGTAAAATGAAAGCAAATAGAGATACATTTAAAGTAGTTGAGATAGTTGTGAAGAAGGTAAAATGAGTATAAAATAAAAATAATGAAGAAAAAAGATAAATATTTACCCCACAAAATTGAGAACTCCATTCATTTTTCATTACTTTGCAACAATTCTTCCACCTCTACAACAATCAAATTTCACTGATTTCTCATTTATCAACTTCATTTTTTACTTTGACTTTTTTTATTCCCTTAAATATTTACACCCAATACAAGCATGCCCTAACAAACATTCAATTACTCAAATAACATAAACAAAAAAAAATCATGAAACAACATTTTAACAAAATTCAAGAATTAAGATTAAGAATAAAAATTAGAACAACAAGATTAGGAATTTAAGATTAAGATTTAGATTAAAGATTAGAACAAACAACAAAGACTAAGATTAGGATAAAGAGTGAAAATACCCAAAAAGAAAAATCAAAATTTGATTTTAGGGTTTTTGTGAAGGGAAGACAATCGAGTACAGTGAGTATATTGTCAACTCACAGCAGCCACAGCAGAGGCAGGTAGGCGTCACACTGGCGGCAGGCAAGCGGCGGTGCGGTGGTGCGGCGCTGGGTGTGTTTGGTGTAGGGGACAAAGCCACCCTATGTAAAAAGAAAATTCAAACAAAATGCTTTATAGAACAAAATCTACTAAACCTTCGAATATATATATATATATATATATATATATATATATATATATATATATATATATATATATATATATATATATATATATATATATATATATATATATATATATATATATATATATATATATATATATCAAAATTTGTAGAATCCTAAAAAATCAATTTCACAAGAAATCAATTCAGGCCCATAGCTATTATGTTGTATATTCACCCAATTCAAAAATTAATGTCTCTAAAAATCAGTAGGAAAAAAGACACATAAAAAAAACAAAGAATTTATGGAAATCAGACACATAAAAAAAACAAAATTGATTGATGTCAATAAAAGCCAACAAGTTTTCGATTACTTTAATCAACAGTTTACGGTAGAAAAAAAGTAATGAATGGAAATATTGTTTACCTCAATAGTGCAGTCGCTAGTGTGCACCGTGTAGCGCCGCAGGCTCCGACGGCGGCGGCCTAGTTTCCTGCTTGCGAGATTGAATGTCGCTCAACAAAGCAAAGAGTTCAGAGTTCGGTCTTGACGGCTTTGCTTGTTTTTGCTAGATGAGTAAAGGACTGGGCATTAAAAAAAATTAAGAAAAATTATTAGGAATAATATATTATATAATTTATTTTTGCAAAAATTATCGTGAATAAGAGAATATATCATTAATTTTTCTGTGATAATACTAATTTTTGATTAATTATGAATAATACCACCTTAAAGGGTTTTTTTAGAATAATACCAACTTTAGTTTGTTAACTAATTTACTATTTTTTTGTCATAAAATGTCCTATAGTTTTTTTTTTTTGCATATTAGGGAAATAATCAGGAAATATCCCCTAAGTTGGTATTATTTATGGTTAATCAAAAGTTTGTATTATTGCATGAAAATAAGCAAAATATTGTATTATTCCTGGTAAATTTTCCTTTATTTTTTTATTAATCATGAATAGTACCTAATTAGGATGTTATTTTTCAGAATATTCATAACTGTTAATAATCAAAGTACATGAGATTATATGGAAAAAAAAACTCTACTAAGTTGATAATACAATTGGTAAATTAGTTGATAATTAAAGTTGGTACTCCCTCCGAATCATTTTAGATGTCACATTTAGGTTTTCACGGTTATTAAGGATGGTGTGGGCCGTGGGGTCCATTAAAAAGGTGGTAGTTGGGTATTTAATTGATTAAATTAATTGTAAATGTGATAGTTGAGTATTAGGAATTTGAAAAGTTGGGATATTTAAGTAAAAAAAGATGGATAAAAAAATGAAATGAGACAATTGATATGATTTTGCCAAATAAGGAAATGGGAAATCTAAAATGATTCGGAGGAAGTATTATTTTAGGAAAAATTCTCCTAAGTTGGTATTATTCATGGTTAATCAAAAATTGGTATTATTATAAAAAATTAATAAAAAATTGTATTATTCATGATAAGTTTTTCAATAGATTGATTTTCGTTAAGAATTGGTTTTATATCAATTGTTAATTTGTTATACTCTGATAAAGTGATAATGACATTTTCTATAGAATGTCCAAATTAATTTTTCAATCGTTATTGTGATCCAAGTGTCATTATTTTGTTATTTCTTTTTCTCTTTTTTTTTTGTTTAGACACCAATGCTATATATACGTATTTGGTTATTTATAAAATTTGAGCATCTACCAACACTTCAATTAAGGACACTAAGACTATTTATTAAAACTTATAGGATCATTACCAACTACAGTCTTTAAGTTTACTTAATTTCAAATAAACAGCCGCGAACTTTGTTTATCACCAACTACAGCCTCCAACTTACCAAACATGACATCAACACAGCCAAAACAGCCAAAAAAATGGTAAAAAAAAAGGGGTTAAATGGGGTGTTTTGGCTATCTCGATGTCATGCTTGTTAAGTTGGAGGTTGTAGTTGGTAATAAACGAAGTTCACGGTTTTTTATTTGAAATTGAGTAAACTTAAAAGCTGTTGTTGGTAAATTATACGAACTTATAATAGAAAGTTAGGGCAAGAGGTTTTCACTCATGAATGGTTATTGAAGTACCCAAAATGCATGGCGATACAACACAAGGTGTTGTCTAGCAGTCAATTAAAAGTACTTGTTGATGCGAATCATGGAAGAATTGGGCCCCCCAAAATTATAATCCACAATTAATGTTAAGGTTTGAATTTTTTTTATGTATACAATAGTTTAGGGGCCCATAAATAATTTTTTGCTTAGAGTCCTTAGAAACCTAGACCCGAGCCTGAAAGTTTGGCATGTGTACAAGTCATTTTGCACAAATTCGTTGACTACATACTCTATTCGTTTTGCATGATTGAAATGTTGAATTGGCGTAAACGGTAGCCAAAAGCCAATTGGGCCTTCTAAATTGCAAATCATTTTCATTGTTGGATAATAAATATTGCACAAAAACTAGGACCATGACAACTTCATAATGAGATTTCAATTCGAGCTGGTCCAATTTGCGCCTATAAAAATATATTAGGGAAATTTCATGATATACCACCGAGTTTCTTCATAATTTACCATATACCACATCAAATGTTGTAGATCACCGTATACCATTGAGTTTTAGTCCGTTAGCACAAAATACCATTATGGACAAATTCCGTTAGTCTGCCGTTAGTGGTAATTATTAATTCACCATATACCATTACTTTTTTGTTTTTTTGCGTCAAATACCATCATTTTAAAATACAGTTATATTCAAAAGAAATGTCATCCAAACGAAGTATTTAACAAAATATAGTTATATACAAACCAATTTCACACAAAAGTTACATCAACCAATAGATATAACTATATTTTAAAATGATGGTATTTGACGCAAAAAAAACAAAAAAATAATGGTATATGGTGAATTAATAATTACCACTAACGGCAGACTAACGGAATTTGTCATTAATGGTATTATGTGCTAACGGACTAAAACTCGATGGTATATGGTGATCTACAACATTTGATGTGGTATATGGTGAATTATGAAGAAACTCGGTGGTATATCATGAAATTTCCCAATATTTTAATTTCTGGACAATTATTAAATTTGATATTAAAGGTATCAATTTTGAAATTTGATACCTTTAAGGTCAAAATTGATACCTTTAAGATCAAAATTGAAAAATGCCTAGAAAGTGAAAAATGCCCAAGTTGTTACACACGTGAATTAGATCGGTCCAAATTGACAGTCTCATTATGAGGTTGTCTCATCCAAGATTAATTGTAAATATTATTGCATAAATTGCAGTGATTTTGCTATAAGATGCGTTTTCTTATCAGACTAAATAGTTCAATTAATATAAATTACAAACAATTTATTATATGAAAATTTTATTTTAAAATCATTAGTTGATTCTATTAAAGCCTTTGAGGGTGATACTAAAATGGGGATAAAATGTCTTTATGCTTTAGTTTTATATTGTACTCTTTTGTTTCCACATGTGTAACAGTGTGGTTTATAGATGGATTAGCATGTTGGACTAATAGTTCAATTAGTAATGAGATGTAGATCAATCACTAGTAGATTTGTGCCCGTTTAATGTGTTTGATTGTACAAAATTCGACAACGTTAGATATTAGTTTAGTTTGATTACTTGCATTACATTGCAAAATGATGTAAAATAAGAAAATGTCAAACAAATAAACAAGTTTAACAAAAAAAATAAAAGAATGAGCTTCGGGTAAACTTAAGTCCAACAATAAGTTGTTCAACAAAAAAGTCCAAAATTAAGGGTTTTCATGTCCAAGCCTAAGGTCAGGTTAGTTCGCAGTTACTAACAACGAACAAAAAAATTGGTTAAAAAAAGTCAAAATTAGTTGTTTGCAGTTGTTAACTGCGAACAAAAGGAAGATAATGTCATACTGTTAGAAGAGACAAAAATGGAAATTATGTTTTGTTCGCAATTAAACATGTTTTTAGCTTTTTTGCTCATTCTAATGTTATGACATTTTCTCCCTTCTGTTCACAGCTATTAACTGCAGACAAACAATTTTGACTTTTTTGACCAATTTTTTTGTTCGTTGTTAGTAACTGCGAACTAACCTAACCTTAGGCTCGAACATAAAAACGCTTATTTTTATAGTTAATTTTACCCGAAGCTCTTTTTTTAATTTTTTTGCTTATTTGTTTCAAATTTTCTTAAAACAAATGGTAGCCTAAAATATAATTGTGTATATTTTTTGCCCCTGAGATCAATGATGATTTTACTCTCTCCCTCCCTCCCAATTTGCATCAATATTTATGTTTGATACTTTGATTGTCCATCTCATTTTGCATAATTCAATATTTGAAATTAAATCCTATCACCCTTTAATTGCATCTTCTCATATAAACCCTTTATATCTGCAAATATTACATCTCCCACCTACTCCCCCGATCCTGTTCAAGTAAGGTCGTCCACCTACTCCCCCGATATTCACTCATTTTTGCTTCGTATATATTAGGATTCTTTAAATCTCCAAATTTTCTATATGAGATGGCATGTGAATCATATAGGTTGTTTTCCAACTAAAAGACGAAGAATGCTAAGCAAAACAAAGTGGAGGAAAAGAAACCTCATTTAAGTATCAAGATTGTCAGTAGATTTGTACATAAGAGACCATAAAATAATAATACACCCCTTGTTTCTTTAATTTACATCATACAATTCAACAGACTCTCACATATTTAAACAATAAATTTGCAAAGTTAAAAGGACATAACAAACACAACGCACTATTTCCCTAAATAAACCCTTAAAAGAAAAGGTTAAATAAAAAGAACACAAAACAAAGTTACAAGAGATACAAAAGAGTTGCTCACAAGACACCTAAAAGGAACCACTAAAAATATATGTACGAAAATCATAGTCTATGGCATCCCCATGAAATCTCCCAAGTCCCACTTGTATGAATGTTTGGATGACCATAATAATACTTCTAAGAACCACACATTAACAGATATTGAAGCAACATCATTGATGATGGATTTGATGTGACTTTTTAGGCAATCTATTTTGTGGCTGCCAAAACTGCTGACCCTTCTACCTGAAATTCACATTATAAAAACATAAACCAACATTTAAACTTGCACTTTAAATTTAGTGACTCTTAATCATTATTAATCAACTGGTTTACATGCTGTCAAGGAACCAACTTAACCAAAAGCTTAAGCTTATGATTGAGGCCCTAAGATATGTTATATACTCTATTACGTCCCTTCACACGAGAGCCCTTTGGACTTAAAGTGTGGATGCGACATAGACCCTCCTCATACCTGATGCTGAATATTCCACTTTAAATGAGGGGTGGTTGAGATCCAAACCCGTGACCTCTTATTTCACTGGCTCTGATACCATGTTAAAGAACCAACTCAACCAAAAGCTTAAGCTTATGGTTGAGGCCTCAAGATATGTTATATACTCTAACACATTACTACCACATTATATGGATTTAATCACTTTCCACTTTCTAATTGATGGTTGATTGGGTATTTGGCAAATGATTGTTTGTTTTTTTAGCTGGCTTATATTTGACATGCTGAAATTATGTGTTGGTTGTTGTTTATTAGAAAAAAAGTTGACCAACATGCCCAAAAACAATGAAAAAATTAATATTTTGTCTTAGAAGCTAATTTTTAGTTGGCTGAAAAGCTATTTTCCAAACATTATTTTGGCTTTTTGACCAACTAAAAAGTCAAAAACTAAAAGTCAACAAAAAAGTCAACAAAATCAACTACTCCTGCTCTGGTTTTCCTAATATGGTACTACGTCTATATTGTTTTTAGTTTAGATATTAACTAAAGATGATATTATAGGAGAGTTAAAATTTTTAAATGAAACTAAAAAGAAAATTGTTAAAACTTATTTACAAATAAGAATATGAGACAAAATGAACAGGATGACAAATTAGGAATTAAGTATATGCTTCCTCCGTTTCATTACACTACTGATAGTGACATTTTTCCATAAAATATGTCATAATCAGTAGTAAGTAATTAACAAACAGAGGAAATAATAAAAGTACCTTAAATGTGGCACCCCAAATTTCCTCATCAGTGCCAGGGATAGCAGTGATCTTGTTCTTAGGATTCTCATAGCTCCTTAGTTCTCCAATGGCAGTAGAGAAGAAACACCCTACATGTAATTAGAGAAAACATTGTTGTTTCAAAAATAATAAATAAAAATCAAATAAATTAAAGATAATGAAATGTGAAATGACTTCAACTAATTGAATTTTAAATTAGTTTCACAAGTTTATTGGAATATAAAACATATTCCACGGTTCAACCAAATTAAAAGCTTAGCCGGATGGTTGTGGCACGTATCAAATATGTTATATACTCATCAATCTAATCCCCTCACAAAAGAAACCTTTGGGACACAAATTAATCTATATGCAACACAGTCTCTTTTTATATCTTGTTCTAAATATTTAAGCTTAGCCTCAACATATATAACAATTAGTTTAAAGTTTTGGTTAGAGCCCCAAGATATATTATATATCCTAACAGAAGTTTTCCTTTGCAACACATAGATCAAGGGAATAATTAAAAGACAAAGCATATCTTTAATCTACTTGTCTAGTATGAGACGAGGTGGACCCATATACTAAACTTATTTCTCTAATTAATCATTTTATAATTATAAGCGACCATTTTAGCACATTAACAGTCTGTTTGATTAGTGATACTTAATGGTGGTAATGGGAATGACTTATAGTGTTAAATTTCATCAAAAGTTCTATATCATTCCCATGGTAATGAAACTTTGATCACAAAAAAGTTTTTTTGTTTACAAATTTCCATTACCACCTGATACCGTCTCTCCCAATGGTAACGCATCAGAATGAATTTTATGAAGAAAATGAGATGATTAAAGTTGGACAAGCATGGCCATCAAGGTAACTAAGATATTTTTCAACCAAAATTACGCTAGTTTATCATTCTCATTACCATCGTTTATAACCACCTACCAAACGGGCTATAAATGTATATGAGTCAGTTCGATAGAGATGCTCTCATCTAAGAATTTGTGATTATTATTAATTGCGAAGAATAATAATAAATTGAAAAATTAATATCGTCAAGTTTCCACATTAGTAGTTGGAGTATATTAGACAAAAATCACAATCACAATGAGTCATAAAGATGCTAACAACCTACCTTGAGGGAAAGAAGCAAGAGACTTGCCACAAGAACCTTTAAGCAAGTCTGCGTCATTTGCAAATGCGACATAACCATCACTAGTGATTCCCCAATATAAAGGTACCTTCCCATATTGATCCTGCCCATAAAATTAATCCAATTATTTTGTCACAATTGATAAAAATACGACGACATTATCCAATTATTTCGTCACAATTGAAGCTTCAACCATTAATTTGAGCTCTGATACCACGTTAAGGAATCAACTCAACCAAAATCTTAAGCTGATGGTTGACGCTTCAAAATATGTTATATACTCTAACAATAATTACAAAAATTAAGAACGAGTCTAATAGAAGTACGTATTAGTGGGTTAATTATATTATAATTTATAGGATACATACCGATGCTACAAACAAGGCAGAAGTAGACTTGTCGAAGACAATAAAAGAGAAATCTCCGTCAAGGTGGCAAATAACATGGTTCGTAGGGTGAGGTGCTCGATCACGAAGGGCCTTGTAAGCTTCAATGATTAGTACAGATTCATTGGCACTCTTTGCTAATCCATAATGTTGGTTTAGACTGCCTAGGTTATGAAGTGCTCCTTCAAACATGCAAAATATATCATCTTTCACTGCAAATGACCTGCCATTTTTTGTATCCCGAGTTACTATAAGTTAGTACTCGTAGTCCAAATTAAACAAATGGCAGGTAACACTGATAGAGTATATAGTATATCATGAAAGTTAAGTATACAGGGTATATTATATACTCTGTCGATATATATTAAATTACTACTTAAAACAACAAACAAAGCATTTCATCTAAGAGTTACTAGTGCGTTCAAAGGAGAGTTATCTAGGCTTGAGATTGATTTTGTTTAAGTTCATTGGATCATAGTACTGGATAGGCCGGAAAAAAGGGATCAAAGGACTAGGAGAGTCGAGGCAGTCAAAATCAAACCCAATGTCCGCAATATGTTGACTTTTACATTATTTACTAGAAAACTTTGACTTTAAATGGTTATTAATGAGCATATAAGAAAAAACATAGTGAAATGATAACTTATTAGATAACGCTATTGCATATCATCAACTTTCTATAAATTTTTACTATTAAGAAATCGATGGTCAAAAATACAAAATAGACGCTCACTACATAGGAGTATAAGTTTATTGGGCTAGCTACTTCTCTTATTATGAAATTGTTTAAAGATGAAGCGTTATCAGGTTTGTATACCAATATACCATCAATTCTCAATACAGTTACTTTAATACGTGAAGGACGTAAAGATCCGAATTAAGTCAAATGATTGAAGCTGATTAAGATTTTTGACACCACAAAGTGATTTAGAGATAGAAGCAATAATTTAGAGACAATTACGTAGGATCTCAATCAATTCATAATCCACAAGGATAAAAGAATTAAAGACAAAAGGCTAGCCATATTTAGGTAGGGCCGATCCTAGATATTTTAGGGCCCTGGACGAAATAGAATATTGAAGCCCTTTTCCTTTACAATTTATCACCTATATAGATCCTTCTACAATCTTTATTTTTGTTGTTTTGACATGAGGCCATGGGCGACGGCCCTTCTTGCCCACCCCTAGGTCGGCCTATAGGTAAATTAGTAGATCAAATGACCTTTAAATGAAAAGACATAAAGAACATATCAATATAATATACTTCATACCTAACCTTTATTTTATTTATTTATTTTTTTGAGGTTAACCTGTAGCATTTAGTATCAATAATTTATATTCCCTCATATTAATTATTACTATTATTTCATTTTTAATTTTTAATTCTATCTATTAATCATTTTTAATTGGTATTTTATTTATAAATTACAAGCTTAGACATTAAAGAAAAAAAAATCTAACTTCTATATGATTGAATATTAAAGTTATAGAAGCATTAGCTTTTGATATATATAAGTAGTGAATTATCAACATTTAAAATTAGGTTTAATGCCATTGTATCACTTATTCTTACCAAACTTTACACTCAACAATATGACTAAATGTATAATAAAAAAACGGAATAAAATACACATACCTATAAAATTTTATAAAGCCTAAAACCAAGTATTTAATTAAAAGTAAAAATAATGTAAATTAAAATTAGGTATTTCTTTTTACATATGATTTGGTTCAAATTAGATATGAAAATTTCTACACATAGAAAAAGAAATTAATCGTTTCTTTAGATAGCGTGAATAGACACTACAACATTGAATAGACACTACAACATATATATTTAGCGACATTTAATTTAAATGTCGCAATTTCAAATTTCTTATAGTGTATATAGAGGATTTAGTGACATATATTAGAGTCTTTAGCAGCATATTAAAAAGTCACACTAAAGCTTTTAGCAACATAGGATCTAGTGATATTTCTCACAAATGTCACTATAGATTATAGTGGCAATTACATATGCGACCAAATTAAATATCGCTAAATCATTTTATAGTGAAATTTAAAATAAAAACCAATAGTTATTATACTTAAAATATGAATTAGTGGCATTTTTTTAATGCCACTAAATCAAATGTCACAAAAAGCTAAATTTGTCATAGTGGGATGTCTTATCACAAGAGTAAAAAAGATTGGCTAATCAGCACTTGTGATTCTTAGGTAAAGGAAAGAAAAGGACACTCCCAGTATCTCGCACAAGGTAGGGTCCGGGTGGGAGTTTTTATTTTTTTTGAAAGATGCAGACAAATTATACCCGTTTTCCAATGAGGGGTAAAGAGAAATGCGCGCAGTCAGTAAACCCCCAGCTGATACCTGCGCCCAGTAGGGGTCGAACCTTAAACCTTCTACTCCACATACAGATGCTCTATCCATTATCCATTGAGCCATAAGCGGTTTTAATACTTGTGATTCTTAGGTTATTGCATATGTTTGGTGTATAACATTTGTGGTAGTCAAAGCCTCAAAGGCCATTTAAATTTGTGGACATTTATCCTTGATGTTCTTGTCATCATGAAACATTTTCCAAAACTGGTGGGCTTAGGTGGGAAAATGATCTTTAACTTGCTCAAACTGTCACTCTTTTCATTTCTTTTATAAAGCATTATTAAACTCAAATAAACTCGTGTATACGTAACAAATTAAATGGTACGATTTCATAGGGACAGATAGTATCAATTTGCTTGCACCTATAAAAACTAATAGATAAATTTACACTTATTTTTAGTCCATTATTTACTAGTGTGATTAATAAATTTAGAGGTGGTCATATGGGTGGTCGGACATATTTTAGTTATAATACCTTGGATCGGATTAATTTCCACTCTCGACTATGTGAAAATATCTTGACGACTTTAATCAGGGTTATACTCAATCTTGAATAATCGAATCAAATTAATACAATTTACCCCAAAGACTAGCATCATGTTTTTGGTTACAATTAATAAAAGGGAGGATTAATTTGAGAAATAAAAAAAGTAAATTATTAAAATGACCAATTAAAATGGAGAGTTAAAAAAGCAAGATCATTGTAAAATAAAGAAAATAGGATAAAATTAAAAAATAAACTAAATATAAAAAGAAGTGCTAATTGATAGGACATGGAATACTTTTAAAATTTTATTTATTTCAGTTGCTCTCCTAACTCCCCTAATACTCCCTCTCTTCTAAATATTTTAATTACGCATAAATCAAATAAAATATCATTTAATTATATTTAAAATTACCGTCCCTATCTCATCAATTTAATTTCGTTTTAATATGTCTTTATGATTTTGCATCTTTTTCTTTTTTTTTTTCATTACGAGAGTTCTATTGTTATTCTTCTAATATCATCAACAAACTCTTCATCTTAACTATTTATTTCTAGTTGTCTATTAATTTTTTATTTGATTCTCCCAAATCGAACAATTAATGGCAGAAAAATCAGAGGAATATTCATGTCAATCGAGTGCAATAATCGTGATATACCGACTAGACCAATTAGTTGATCAATCCTATCATATAAACAACTACGAATAAACTTTAAAATCATTCAACAAATCAACTATTAGCCCTATAAATTTGGCACATGACTCAAATTAAAGCTAGAAATTAATAACTTTTTAAATACATTAAAAATAGTAGCCATTTATTTATAAAGGTAAAGAACATTCTCGGTATCCCGCACAAGGCATGGTCTGAGTGGGGATTTTTTTTTTTCTTGAAAGATTGGCCAAATCATACCCGTACGCTAAGGAGGGAGTAAAGAGGGATGCGCACAGTCAAAAAACCCCAACCCCAATTGATATTGGCTCCCAATAAGAGTCAAACCCCAAACCTTCTGCTCCATAAGCAAATGCTATATCTATTGAGTCACAATTGCTTTTGGTTCATTTATTTATAAATTAAATATTTTAAATCAAGTAAAATCTTATTTAAATTATATATAATATTAATAAAGATATTTAAAATTGAATTAATACATACTCATAGTAAAAAAAAGTTTAAAAAGTTACCTAGGCTTGAGAGCAGACTCCCCTTGATGGGTGAAGGCCAAGTGGGCATCATCACCCACCTGAGCCGACACCGCGGAGGGATTTCCGGCAAGGAAGCGGCTGACAAGTTCGGTGGCCTTCGTCTTTGGCGATGGCGTCCGACTTCCGGCAGCCACCAACTCCTCCGGCGGTGACACCACTGAGCTACTAAATACACCCAACATCCTCTCTTTTTTTAATTCTTGTACTTAATCTAAGCTTGTAAGTAAGTTTTGAGAGTTTGTATGGATTACAGAATGATAAACAAGAATATGAATATATGATCATTTTATGGGGCTTTTTATAGAGTGTAGATATAAGGGTACGATCGTCATTTCAATGGTGACTAAACTTTAATTAATCAATTAAATTATTGCTATTACTCCTATTATTTAATTCCTTTTTTTTTTTTTTCTTCTTGTTTACTTTTAGTACAATTTGTAAAGTAAGTTTTGAATCTCATTATCGCTAAATTAAAAAATTATACAAAATATGTACTTCCTTTAAATTTTATTAGTTACTATAATTTTTGTACTAACTATTGTTGATCAACCGATTTTATTTGATATATATTTCTCCATGTATGATGTAAATGATTAAAATTGTGTTAATAAATAGCATAAAAACTAGAAGTGTAGTAATTATTGAAAATCACAGAAAGTATATAATATAAAAATATATATTAAGACAAAATTAACAAAACTTCATATGAATATATTTTATCTTCTAACCCAAAAGAAGTTAAAAGAACGAAAAGAGTGTTACTTATTTGAGAAAAGACTAAAGAGGAGTATTAATGACTTTATTATTACTAATTATAATTATATTTTTGTTTTAGTTGTGAAAAAATATCCTTGCATCACGTGTAGTGGGACCCATAACAAGGAAATATGAAATATGTGTCCATTAGTGCGTATGTGGGTCCCCTGGTTGTTTTACTTGGATAAGAATTTTTGAAAAATGAAAATAAATTAGGCATGGAATCATAATTATTAAATAGAGAACTCTTAGCAAATAACGATTATGTGTGAAGTTAACAAATCACCCTTATCTGGTAGGAGTTGATAGAGTGAGAGTCTTGCTATTTTAATTTACTTTTTTGATTTTGTTAATTTTATTATTATAATTTTTGTCTTTTAGTGGTGATTTACAAATCACGGTTATTGATTATTAATTCTTAAATCAGTAGATAAAAAAAACTTTTATAATAATATAAAAAACACTTGGGTTCTTTGCTTGTTAGTTGATTCATTCGATTTATTTAATTAGTCTTTTTTGGTTGTTATATAATTTGATTATTTTGATTTAAAAGCAATAATTTTAGTTTGTTAAAAGTTATTAATAAAATTAAATTTTTATTATTCATCATCATCATACCCAGTGTATCCCGAACATAGATAGATCTATTTTCAGGGTCTGGGGAGGGAAGATAGACGGCGTCTCATACCCATAAGGAGAGGGCGGTCGAAAGAGTCCCTCGGCTCAAGAAGGGTCTCAAGAGAGTAACCTGCAAGAAACCCGAAAACCTGCATCTTACATATTACGCCCATATTAGCCAAACATAGAAATCAATAAACCGACAGCAAAGTAAGAGACATACACAACAAAAAGAAAATGTACATGTAACTAAAACGGTAAAAAGAGGTGGTAGAGAGCGATGTCGAAAAGGCAAATACCAACAACAAACAAGACTAGAAATCTCGGACGTGAATAAGGCGCCGCCAATTTGCCCTATCCCTGGTCAGGTCCTTAGAGAGGTGAAGTTCGTGCATGTCATATTTAATCTGCTCCTCCCATGTCCTCTTAGGTCTTCCTCAGCTTCTTTTGCCCTCCACTATGATGCACTCGATCATTCTTACTGGAGCGTCATGGGTGCTTCTCTGCACATGCCCAAACCACCTCAACCTATTCTCTCGCATCTTAGCAGAAAGGTGCAACCCCTAACTTTTCCCTAAACTCCTGATTTCTTATCCTGTCCATCATAGTCTATCCACTCATCCATCTCAGCATTTGCATCTCTGTTACATCCATCCTCTGTTCGAAGACCTTCTTTATGGGCCAACATTCTGTCCTGTACAACATAGCCGGCCTAATAGCAACGCGGTAAAATTTACCCTTAAGTCTACTAGGGAACTTTTTATCACAAAGCACCCCAGTCGCTGCTCTCCACTTAAGCCATCATGTCTGTATGCGGTTTGAGACGTCCAGATATTTGAACTTGGACGTGCAAGCAACAGCTTCTCCCCCGATGGTCACCTCTGGCTCCCCTAACAAATCTTTCCCACTGAAGTCACATCTCAAGTATTCTATCTTCGAGCGGCTTATTCGCATCCCCTTTCCCTCCAAGGCTTCCCTCCACTCTTTCAATTTACTGTTAGCCTCCTCCTTAGTTTCTGCTGCCAACACAATGTCGTCGGCGAAGAGTATACACCATGGTAATTAACTATTTATTATTGATAATTTTAAAATTTAGGATTAAAAATTAACTATCAATTGAAAAAAGTACTTGGGCTTAATGGTTGATTTAGCTGGTTTGTTCAGCTTATAGTATGAACCTTTTTAACGATATGTTAAATATATTAAATAAGAAAATTCTTAATCACTAGGTGTTTGATATAATTAATTATGAAACATTTAATTATTTAAGAGAACGTATAAGAACAATTTGAAAGCCGATAAAAAAATGTTCATATCTCGAAAACAAGATGATATATTGTCGTATAATCATATCGACTATTTTACCTTTTTAATCATAGAAGTTTGATTATCACTATTTATTTAAAAAATTAACTCTCGCTTTTATTTGCGAGATCTTTAAGGTACTTGATACCTAAATAAAAAAGAGTACCGAATGTTCGATGGCATATATACCTGCAATTGATAGTGATAATTTTCTACATAAATGTCACAATTAAATGCGAGTATTTCAGACGATTAAGATAGAATCTAGAGAATTCTTAAATGTTGTTGGTTATCTATAGGTCCACCTGATGTTGTCTTGTTGCGACACGTCAGATCAGTGATGACAGATTTTACACAGATCTCACCACTAATTTTTTTGGGTTTTATATTTTTATGTAATTTTAATTTAAGTTTGTTTTTTTGGTTGCATGGCCATCAATTTTGATTGTCTGCTTGTGAGTTGTGTGTGGTGAAGACTAATACTTGGTCCGTTGCATTATATTTACTATATTTTACTTTTTACGCAGTTTCATGTGTTATTTTGATCATTTATATATTAAATTATAAACGTTTAAAAATTATAAAAATTTAATATTATGAAAGTATGCGATTAGACGATTCAAACGAGATTCCACTTGACTATATTTTTTCTTACACATTAGCCACAATATATAAAATAAACCTAAATAGTAAATAGTGTCGATAATGAAAATGTAGCGAGAATTTGAGAAAGGAGGAAGTATTCATGAGTCATGACTACGCCGACGGTATCGTATGACGCCAATAGTTTTGCCTAACATTTCATTACGGAAAATCAATATAATTTTGAGGAAATTTCTATTTAATTACCACCATTTGTTCTTTTAAATTTTAATTAAATTAATTAAATTAATATGGAATCTTTATGATTCCTAACCGTTAATCTTTTTACAAACATAGAAAAGGAATATTAGGAAAATTTGACAATGACTATTAATATAATGACTATTAATTAAATTAGGAGGTCTATGTATCTTATACATTAATTAAATAGTTTTTTTTTAATTTAATTAAATAGTTTAATTAATACAAATTAGGAAATTTTGTAAATAATAATCTCAACTATTGATCATTAATTCAAAATACCCTTAACTGTTATTCAACTCTGTATATCCTCAAGTATTGGGATACGTAACTTTCTATACCCACAATTACTGCTTACTGTCCGCTAAGTGTTCAAGGCTAAGTATCCCAATATTTGAAGGTATACAGAATTAAAAAAATTAGAATATTTTGAGTAATAATTGAGAGTATGTTTTATAAATTTTCCTACAAATTATGAAACTATAAAATATTTATTTTGAGATTTTTTTCACTGAAAATAGTCTCTTATAAATAACTTATTTTTTATTTTTTTTCCAATATTGTCAAGATTCACACAATGGGTCAATGTTATTTGATAAGCTTCCCATTTCACTAATATGAAATTACTACGTTATAGTGATCCAATTTCTCAATTAAAATATTCACACATTGTTAGATTTTTGATGTCTCATAAAGCATTTTTGGTTGCAAATGAGTAATTTTTTCAAGCAATTCATATCCAAAACATTAGAACACGAACCGCCCGTTTAATTAGTAGTATTAAATAGTGGTAATGAAAATAATTTATATATCATATAATGGCATGTTTTAAATCAGCTTGTATATATCATATATTCCAAAAAAAAAAAGAATTTGTAATAAAAATCAATATAAAAATTTGTGTTCTAAATCAGAGGAGCAAAACCTTCCCAATCTTATAATGGCATTTTAACCTAGTAATTTAGACGGTTTTTAAAAGTTTAATTTGGTAAGACCCCAATGTTACACATCAAAGCCATCTTGAAAAATTTACAGGTCATGTACAAAATTTTTATTTTGACTTTTATTCATAGTAAACTTATTTATTTTATTAATAAATTTAATATATTTCTTTTTTTGATTAACCTTTTTATTTAAAAAAAAAGAGAATCCTATATGATCGATCACCTAGCACACTGTCAAGTGTCAAACATCCTTGTTAAACATATATGACCATGAGATTCATTATACATCACCACTTCAAAATTATTATTATTATTTTTATTTTTTTTTCAATTTTCATCATCCATATTTTTAAAAGTGCTATCTCAGCATAGCGCACTAAATATGAATCTTCTTGATTCCTGGAGTCAGCATCCATTTAAAAAATAAATATCAAACTCTTGGTTGGAATCATACTCATACTCTTAATAATACACATACTTTTATTTAGTCCATTAAATCACACTCCAAGTTGTTAGGAATATTTTTTTTTCCTGGGTGGTTTTTTCTGTGGGCAAGAAACCCATATAATAATTATACAATTTCTCAACTAGAAATTAAAATATTTTTGGAAATCTGAAATTAAACCTCTTAGCTTTAGATAATTCCATTCTAAAAACTTTGTTGTTTATTTATTTATAATTTTTTTCAATTATATTTTCCATTAAAATCGGCATGTCTTGTATAAGATCGTTTCACTATTAGACAGATGCATGTAATTAACTTATTTTTCTAGTTAATCACTTAAAAATTGTAAGTAATCACTTTAACATACCAAATTTACATAGGGTCAGCCCAATAAAGATAATTTCACCATAGAACGGTAAAATTATCTCATTTAAAATTTGTTAAATATAAATGAGACAATAGGCAAAATAGATGAGAGTAATATATACATTATATTGATAGTTAATTATACTCCTAGTAAACTAATTTTAATTCTAAAATTTTAAAAAGAATAAAAATTGAAATTAGAGAACCTCAAGTCTCAAACTCGTTAGAACACCATCTCTTCTCACACGATCGAACCTCTCTAAAACAACGTCCTACAGACTAAGAATTATCCGCCCCACCAGCTGACTACTATTGGTTGTATTAGTGTTATGATCTGTGTTTTAAAAAGCGCGCCTCCTAGGCGCAAGGCGCTAGGAGGCGCCAGCCAAATCGTCTGGGAGACTCTAGGCGCAGCGAATACACAAAAGCGCGGGAAAAGGCGCGCCTCCTGCGCCTTTTGGTGTTGAGGCGTTGCCCTAGGTCTCAATGGGTTGGATTAAGAAAACCCATTTTATTACTTAAATACCCTTTATTTTAAATGACTTCAAATTAAAAAAAAAAGCCCTAAATCAAAGAAAACCTAAGGTCTGAATGCATCTCCTCTTCGAAGCTGCTGCTGCTTTGCCTCCATCTCCTTCGAAGCTGCTCCTCCTTCACCATCTTCGAAGTTCGAACCAGGCATTAACTTTATTTTTTTTCTTTTTCTTCTTCTTCCTTTCTTCTCCTTCCTTCTTCTTTCTCTTTTCATCTTCGAAGCTGCTTTGCCCTAAATTATTACTGTTTTTTTCTTTTTTTTTTTCATTTTTTTTCCTTTTTATCGCCATTTTTCTGCTCCTCTTTTCATCTTCTTTTTCGAATCTGCTCGCCTGCTCCAGAATGTTCCTTTTTCCTTTTTTTTTTGAACCTTTTTATAATTACTCTTCTTTCCTTTTTTTTCCACCTGCTCCAGAATATTTGAACTCTTTTTATAATTACTCTTTTTAATGATTAATTTAATGTTAATTGTTTAGTGATTAATATGCTGGCTGCTGCTTTGCTTTTTTAATGATTAATTTCTCTATCTTCTTAACATGTTGCATTTTCTTAATGTTATTTTTTTTTTTGAGGTTATTTTTTTTTAATGTTATTTTTAATGTGGGACTAGTGTAATTATGTGTGAGGGTGTGAGTAATTTTTTTTTTTTGAATAACTTTTGTTGATTATTATTTGTTTTTGATGATTAATTTAATGTTACTTATTTAATGATTAATTTATTATGTTGGCTGCTGCTTTGCTTTCTTTATCTTTGTCAATATTTTAATTTTCTTTTTATTTTTTTTGTTAACTCTAGAGTCTAGACTATGTTATTGAGTTATCGTATGACTTTATGTGCTAAAGTAGTGTTTATCTTACTTTTATGTTATTTTAATATGAAATTCATGTTGTTTTAAGTATCAAAAATGTTTTAAAATTGATTTTGGAGCTTTTTAGCGAAATTGTGCGCCTCACATACAAAAAGCCTGCGCCTCGGAAAATAGGACCTTTTGCGCCTCGCGCCTCTTAAAACTAAGGTTATGATTATTGGTTAAATAATTTACAAATTACAGTATTAAAATTTAAGGTTTTTGCGAATTATAGTCTTAATGATTGTTTTTTTGCAAATTATAGCCACCAAAATTTCATAATCTTACAGCATTTAGGCCAAATCGATAAATTTCGACCACTTAACCTAAGATTCCGACCACTAAAAAGTGGTCGAAATTTTGCAATTTGGCCTAAACGATATAGACTCTGATATTTAATGGCTGTAATTTATAAAAAAATAAACACGAAGACTATAACTTACAAAAATCTTAAACTTTAAAGCTGTAATTATTACTCCCTCTATTTCCTAATGTTCTTCCCGTTTAGAATATTCTATTTTGAAGAGAGAAATTTAATAAAAAATTTTAAGACATATATAGACGATAAAATATATCCATGTGAGATCGCATAAGATACGTCTTAACGTATACTTTTTTATTATATTTTTTATAATTTCTTATAATGCGTATTTAGAGATATTGAGGTTTGAAAGTTACTTTAAAAACTGTGCAAAAAGTAAATAGAAAGAACAAAAAAGAACGAAAGGAGTTTTTTTTTATCGGTTTGAAATAAAAAATTAGGTTGGCTTCAAAACATCAACGGGACCAACTAAAAATAGCCAAACACTCATTTGCCAAGCACCTCCAATGTTTTTTTTTTGGATAAGAAGAGAGCTTAGAGTTAGTTTAAAGACCACAAAAATTCAACTAAATCTTTGACAATAACAAAAATTCTTGGCCATGTTTTCGGAATTGTAAAACTAAGTCGTATGTAGTAGATGAATTCAGCCTTGCATAGTTGCATTGATACAGATATCCATTGCTATTCAACTAAAACGAAAATTGAAAGCTCTATTTGCGTTACTTTGTGACATCTGAAAGCGATGTGATTATGAACGTACATCCTTAAAAACCGAGCCTCTAAACCTCAGAATCTAAAACCGAGTTGACTTTGGATCATCTATATTCCTCTGGCAAACGGTATCCCGGTAGCACTATTTTGTCAGCAAACATCTTTCCAGTCTTGGGCATGACATGCCAGTGCAATGTCAAGTTGAACTCCTTACCTCGCAAATGGTTCCCCTAGATTATATATGAACAATCGCAACGTATTAGGTATTACTTTCAACTAAGCTACAGCCTACAAATCTAACAAATTAGCCATAGAGGTATTGTCTGCTACATTCAAAAGGATCTACGGTTGAATCATATTTTATTTTAAAATGCAAAAGCTGAAAAAGAAAAAATATTGTTTGTCCCAAAAAACACTTCCACTTCGTGTTATCCAAAAGATCCATTTCCTTTAGCTCTATATTCGTATCCTGAAATAATGAATACATTTTCGATGCTGCTACATAAACTTTTAATTATGGCAGCTTAGAATTAAAAGATTCAAGATTAGCTAATACTGTGAAAATTACCACATCTACAATTAATTGCAAGAAAAAGTGCTGCTTACCTGATCGGTGAATCGGTACTTGTTTGAGATGCGAACTGTAAACTTTGCCTTCTCTTTTGATTGAATTATAGAATCCCAGAGGGAAAGCTGCTCAAAAGAGTAGTAGAATTATGTTAAACAAAAGGTTAAAAAATTGTAAGCATGATCTAGCAATCAACACGGGAAGGGGCATTTGCAAACACATCCTATGCTAATATCATTAATGGTCTTCAAGTAATCTTGTAACAATGAAACCCTTTTCAGCATAGCATACCAACTGGAAACAGATATGGTTACTATGTAATCTTCCTAAAATAAAATGTGATGATTGACATCAACACTAGAAGTAACACAATTATTTTCCACCCACATTATCACTAAAACTATTATTGGATAGGAGGAAAAGGAAAGGAAGGAAAGAGAAATACAGGGATTACATTAAATTTGCACAAAGAGGAGGAAAGGTGAACGTTTTTTTATAAACAATAGCAAAGGCAGCACATCTTGATAGTTAATACTGCCATTTAGTTCATATTCAATTAGATGTCTTCATGTCGATATAGTTTACAGAAATATTCAAATTTCCTTCAACGGAAAATTATTCAACAACCCAAAAGCAAATATTATTTGGACACTTATATTAAAACAAGTGTGCCTGCAAATTACTAGTAATTTCAATTTCCCAACTAAGATTTTGACATTGTGTTTCAATTTTATGACATCGCAGCCTTGCTAAAAGCATTTGAGAAAATAATCAAGCAGATTCAAAAAAACAACAAATAGCACCATAGAAAAGGGAAGTCCCAATTACGTCTACCAAATTGCCGACAAAGCTTAAAAATATATACAAGATTCACCAACCTTTTTTGTTACTTCTCTGATTTTAAATTTCATCTACATGCAACTAAATAATCAGAAATATCTATATAAATGAAAGGGTTTCAGCTGAAATCTTTGTACTAATACTGCTAAAAAGGCTTCTCCAGGAGTAAAGATAACTAAAAAATAGTAGCAATGGCAAACCAGAAAAAGGTATATACACCAACTAATAATAAAGTCACCCACAAGAATGTGCAAAGAACCAGATGTTTTCTTCTCAATGGCAAGCTGGATTCCAGAAAGACGCAAAACAATTGAAATAAACTCCATAAAGACGAGAACTTCTGTGATAGGCAAAAGGATTATGTGCAAAAAATTGCTTGAAAGGGATTTAAAATAGAAATTTTTAAGTCAAGATGAATTTGCTACTATTGGCTGCCATTAAACCAAGAGCACTACAGTCAAGTAAAAGAAGCAAGTAAGAATACATCAATGCCTCATAGATAAGAATACATCAACGACTCTAAGGATTGAATATTGGAATTGGCTTGGTTTCTGAACTTCACACCCACAAGAGGGGAACTATTTCAACATTGTCAGCAATTGCCAGCTGAGTTCCGCACTCAGCTCTTAAAGATATGAAGTATTTATTTTCATTTCATTTCTTTTGCTGGGGATGGCGGACAAAAGAGAATGCTTATGAATAAAGATAGCGGTATAGGAAAGCAGGTTATGCACAGACCTCAATGAGAAATAATAAGCAAAGAAACTAGGAAAAGCAGCTACAATTTGTATGACTGCAGTAGTTTGAGATCTTTTTCATAAACCCAAGAAATGGGAGACTAAACTACAACCTACTAATGAATAAAGACCCCAACAAGAATGTTCTCATCAAACGGTTGCAGTGTGCAGGTGCTTAATTACCTGATTCAGCGCATTTTTAGTAGTTTCATACTCAGCAGCAACAAATGCAAACACCTACAGAAAAATTTATCAAGAGCTTTGTCAACAAAACCCTGGAACATCAAAAATTCATACTTGCAGCAGTACTGAAACAATAAACATAAACACACACAGAAAGAAAACTCCATACGAGCAGAAAATTTAGAGAAGACTACTTGAAAACATAATAGAATTCAAAATCAAGTCGCCCAAAAACAGCCCTACACAAAAGCTCATAGGAGGTGAATTACAATATTCTGAAAGAAAACGAAACTATACAACAGTTACAAATAAAAAGCCTTGATGTCAAAACATGGCAACATTTGTATCATTTCCCATTGGACACAAATCATATAGAGTACATCAAGGAAGATTTGTGTACTCAATTTAAATGCAACTAGCTTTCTTCTCTATTCTTCATCTCTTATAATAATAGAGAATCGAGGACAAGGAAAAAGAACCACATATCAAACGCTTACAAGCTGAGTCTCCAAGGATATAAAAATTGGGTGTTCCACCAGAAAAAAAAAACAGCATGGCGCATGCAAACATGCACTTGAACATCCATTCAAGTATGTCTGCTCCCCTATGGACTGCTACAGCCTACATATATAAGAAATATTCCCTTCTCCCTTGTACAACAGAATTTAGAAAAAACAAATATGACTTGAAGCTCCTAAACAAGAACGGACCTTGATTCTCAAAGCTACCTAAATGGCATGTGACATATAAGCGAATGATTAAATATCCGATAACCATGAACGTGGGCTCCATGTAAGGCGTATTTGTTTATTAAAGGTCACACTTGTGTTATTTAGATTCAAAAACTCATATCTAATAGTATCCAAGTGTCTAACTTGGCTAATTTTCCGCATTTTGAGGAGCCGACACACTTCAGGTAAAATAAAGAGTTAGAGTAATCTATGGTCACGGTGTTTCAAAGACATCAAATGAGTAGTAAAACATTCCCTTACGACTATATCGATCCCATAAAATGGCTCACACTTAGGCGGGGTAGAAGGGGTCAAACGTACCTATTTTGACGCTTATTGGTAATTACAAAGAAGTTGTATCCGATGGACCCTTGGTGGAAAACATCCTCTACAACTTTATATGAATAAGACGTGTGATTAAGCTATTTCGTCCACCTAGACGATTCGTGAAGATTTTTAAATCTATAAAATTAAATAAAATAGAAAAAAAGCGTTTAAGCTTAATTCAAGGGATATGTCATGGTTTCCATTGATAATTCGCCAAATGGAAACAACATCACTTTGTTGCTGCATCACTGTGATTGTTACCAAAATCGTAACCAATTGGCATTTTTGTAACATGCTATAGGTAGGCTTGTAAACTAGTGAAATATACAACAAAAGCATAACAAGAGATCAAAACATTTTTCTTCCTAAGTATCATAATGAACCTGTTTTGTATTCCAAGTGAACAATGACTGGAGATCTGCAGATATATTCAACACCATCGCGACCTACACCACAATCAAACAAATAGAGATAAGTACAATAGAACGAGAGTTCCCAATACATAAAATGTTAAACAACATGTTTCTACTTTCTAGCATAAAGCCTAATATAAAACACAAAAGGAAAATAACAAGAGAACTTAGAGTAGATATAAATCTAGAAAAAAATGTCTATGCTCATAAGATTTTCATAGTCCACTGAAACACATTTTGAACAGGATATTCATTTTATAGAAAAGTATAGAGCTCATTCTTTCCTTGGTGAAATGAGGCAACAAATAATAGTTAGGGTAACAGAGGTAAGCCATAAACATTGTGTAAACCAATATCACAAAGCCACCATAGTCATGTGAGCTTCAAGGAAGTGCCCTTAATTTTCAGGAACAACAACCGGTCTTCATATCAAAGAAGCATTGATTTGATCCACAAGAAGTGACCTTAATCCTTATCACTTCCAAAAATAGCAACCATGCATATTAAGCATAAATAGCATTTAATTCACAAAAAGTGCTCGATAATATGCAATTCCACACTACAAGAAGAGTATTCAACAACTCTAATTTGGATGTATCAGTTCTTATTCCCAAGTAAATGCCTCATCGCGAACAGCTAAGGAAACAACTTAGTGTACAAATTAGCCCTCAATTAGTTTTTAAGAAATAAGTCTCTAAAGAGTCGGCATCAATCAGCATAAAGAGCATTACAGACCAAAAAGAAATGAACAGTAAAATACATTTTGCAGTCATATTGTGATGATGCAAACACTTTCACCTTGCGTCATAGTTCCAAAATCCTTTTGCACCTCAAAGCCCTCAGTTTGCATTAAAATAAAAACATTGAGCATAAAATCCACATTGTTGCTCAGCTTGGCCCCAATCCTAGTCTCTAAAATCATCCAAGAGCAGCACAAAATCCCATCAAGGATCCCCAAAACGGATTAATATGGTCATCTGAGGGCGATACTCTGTAATTATAATTTATAACCATGTATATTTTCACTATGCGTGTATAATTAACATAAAAGTTGACAATGAATCCAATTTTCGCTGCATACAAGTTCAAGTGTTCAATTGAATTGTAATTGAAGTATGTGCAGTTAAGCCATCAAACTAACCAAACTAATCTTTAAAGAACAATACTAAAGCAAGCTCAATTGACCTGCAATTGGTTCACAAAATTGACCAAAAATACTTGTACTATATAATTGCACCGATCACCCATAATCCTATAACTAGATTTACAGCGCAAAAATTTAAAAACTAAGCTTGACCATTCAAATCAAACCCTAACAAGCAATCAAACAGAATCCTAATAAGAAGTAATGATTTAAAAACAAGAACAGAAACTAATCGCATCCAAATTCATATCTGATTGTCCAAAAATTGATGATGAATCGACCAAAACTAAGAACCCTAATTAAAATTTACCTCGTCATTACCATTGGATAGTTTGTGAAGCCTTTGGATATTAACCACCTACAATCAAAAACCAAAAAACAGTCAAATCAAATGCAAAAATCATGAAAAAAGAGAAGAAAAAACGAAAAAAAAAGAAGAACAACCTGAATTTTAGCGGAAGGAGTAGGAGAATTGAAATTATCGGAGAAAGAAGCAACGGCACACATAATAGCAAGAACAGTGACTGCTAAAGTAAGCAAAGCATTGGCTCTGTACCCAAATGAATGCATCTTTTTGGTTTTCTCTAGCTCTCAACAATTCTGAGAAGAACAAATTTTGACTCTTGACTTGAAATTCTGGCGATCTAACTATGAAATTGGGAAGAAGAGAACACTAACGGATCATGACGTGCTTCCTGCTTTCTTATTGGTTGCTTCTTGTTTTATTTTTATTTAAAAAATTTTCAGGGGGTGACACTGAGTTTTTTCGGTTATCACAATTTCTTGTGAGAAACGGTCTTTTTGGGAGAACATTTTTAATTTGGTTGGCCCATTAGGGAAATGTAGAGAAAGTATAGGCAATAAGCTTTAATGGATTGGGTCTGAGAGACGTCTCTCGAAAAAACGGTCTCTCAGGAGACTAGCTATT
This sequence comes from Amaranthus cruentus, assembly GCA_019425755.1. Lineage (NCBI taxonomy): Eukaryota > Viridiplantae > Streptophyta > Magnoliopsida > Caryophyllales > Amaranthaceae > Amaranthus > Amaranthus cruentus. The sequence goes on along the minus strand of CM033463.1, from coordinate 4,914,533 downwards.
TAGTTATTCCAAGGGGTAGGTTATAAAATTATGGGGTGATTCGGAATCTTCAGTTTTTTCATCTGGTAGATAAAATGTTAAATATTTAGTTAGATGAAATATTCATTTCGATTGAATTACGAAATATGTGGCCAATTAGGGTGATCGTGACGTCTATTTTTTTAAAAAATAAGTCATTAAATTCGGGAATAATGGCATAAAGTTAACAACCCATGTGGAAAAGTTGGAAGCTTAAGGTAACCACGTAGATTTAAAAAATATTTGTCTACCACGTAGATCAATCGATAATTCAAGATTATCACCTGCATTTTCCTATTAAATGAAAATTAGGTTTGTTGGTGATTAATGTCATATTAGAGCCTTAATCTTAGATAATTAAGGTTGGCTATATAAATCAATAAATTATTGTCGAGTTGGGGGACTCTATGATCGCACTCTTTTTTATGGCTATGAGCTGTTGCCGTTCTTCCCTCCCCAAACCCTGATCATAGTTTTCTATGAGCGAAATACACCGGGTATGATGATGATGTATCAATATTTTAGCTTTAATGATCTTGAAAAAAATATTATGAATTATATATGTTTTAGTTTTAAAGGCGGGTTTTGTGTGATGAAATGATTTTATATAATTAGTCAATTTCTCTAATTAATTCATTTTCACTATTCACTTTGATTTTCTACCTAATTCATCCTTATAGAATAAATGAGAAAATTTTTGAAATAATAAAAAGTAGATTTTGTATATTCCCGATATCCCGCACAACACAGGGTCTGAGTGGGGGTTTCTTTTTCTTGAAAGATGCGGAGAAATCATACCCGTACCCCAAGGAGGGAGTAAAGAGAGATGCGCGCAGTCAAAAAACCCCCCAATTGATACATGCGCCCAGTAGGAGTCGAACCCCAAACCTTGCTCCACAGATGTTCTATCCATTGAGCCACAAACGCTTTTGGCATATGATGAGGTCCAACAAATAAGAATACTTTTAGAAAAATGAGATTGTTAGTTGTGGGTTGTTTCGTAAATTTTAGGGCTATTGTGTCAAATTTATGTTATAGAACGTTACAATTTAAAGAAAAAAAATCAAAATACTAGTATATGATACAATTTCTCCATTGATTACACCAATAGTATTTGGCTATTTATTACTTGGTTCCTCGTGTATATAGTATACATGTATTTGCGGTAATTGAAACAATAAATCATATAAGTATAAAAATGAATTTTTAAGGCCCCTCTGAAAATGAGGCTCTATATAAACCGCTTTACACATGCTGATTGATGATGATATCATTTGTTGAAAGGCAAAACTCGTACCCTAACTATTCCACTTGAATATTATGAATTCATTATGAGAAAACATATTAGCTAGCTAAATAGCTAATACTCGATACAACTACAAAGACTTTTTAGTTGATTATTTCCAAATAAAAGTCATATAAGATTGACTTATGTTGTAATTGTGTTTTATATGAATCTTTTAATGTAAAAGTTATAGTATAATCTATGGTATTTTTCAATGATAATAATAATGATCATAAAAATGTAATATTTCATGTGTAATATTTCAACTATTTAATGTAAAAGTTATAGTATAATCTATGGTATGTTGTAATTGTGTTTCATATTTGTCAATGCAGTATTTCAATAATTAATAGCGATAATTGTGTATAATAAAAAATTATAAAAATTAATATTAATAAACCTTATGTTATCTGATGTGACTATGTTTTAATGCATGGATTAAGAATATAATGCAAATTAAAATTGATTGATGAACAGCAACCCAAAAGCAGATGGTACTTTTGAAAAGAAACGGAGGGAATATCATTTTTAACCACTTATACATACGCTAAGATGAACATCAAGAACAAATGTACGTGTCAAACTATCGACGATACATAATATCATTTATGTTCTCGTACATTAGTTTTCTTTACATCGACCTGCTTACTTATCGATTAGTACAAGTACGATCAAAACCTAGTTATCACCAAAAAACACGACGAGAGAATTAAACGAAACTAAGGCAAAACGCTCGTTGATGTCGATGAACCATGGGTTTGAGATGGTTGATGAAGACACAAGGCATGAACCATTAGAACTCCAAGAATTGAACCAAGAATTGGACCAACAAAATAAATCCATAGTTGATCAAGTTTTCCTGCAAGAACTGCTGGCCCTAATGATCTAGCAGGGTTCAATGATCCTCCAGAAAGTGGTCTACATTTCACATAATACATTTTTAAAATAATATTATGTACTGTTTGAGAATAACTATTTTATCTTATATTACTGATTTCGATTATGAAATCATAAATGAAGAATTTGATAATGACAAAGTTTGAGTAGTCATTCTCAAATTCTCAACTTTAACTACTTTAAAAACAATGGTGGAATTTGATCCAATACAAATTTGAAAATTTTTTATTTGCCAAACAAAAAATTTGAGTCCATCCCAATTTTTAAATGAAATCATTGTTCCCAAACATTGTATGTACTTATAATATATAGAATAGAAGTATGAATACAGATCACAAATTTTTGTATAAGACAGTCTTATCGTGAGTCGTCGTGTTTCATATATGAATTTAAAAGTCAAATAATACTCCCTCCGTTTTTTTTTTCTTCCCGTTTACTTTTTGCAAAATTTTTAATGTAAAATTTTAGCCTTAATATCTCTAACTACGCATCATAAAAAATTTAAAAAATATATGATAAAAAAGTATACGTTTATACGAATCGAACGAGATCTCACATTGATATATTCTATCGTCATTATATGTCTTTAAAATCTTAATTAAATTTCTTTCTCCAAAATAGTATATTCTAAATGGGAAGAATATTAAGAAATTGAGAAAGTACAAAGTAATATCATGACTTTTAAATTTTAAGACCGTTTCACCATAAGACAAACTCTCAACAAAATAACTCAAAAAATAATTTTGTTTTTTTTTTGAAATGAAAAAATAAATATTTATAATATCTATCTATAACTATGACTAAAACAAAACACTGCTGACATCATCACTATTCAAAATCGCTTACGTGTCACAACCTCATTAAAAATTTTCCCTCCAACACTTAATGATGATGTCATTGCTTTTATAACTATTTTTTATCTTTGACTTTATTACTCATATAATATAATGTAATGTATTAGAAAACCATATACTCCAATTATTTTTTTTTTCAATTATTTTTAAAATCTTTATTATTTTATTTATAAATGAGTATTATTTAGTATATAGGATATTTGGAGATGGTTAATACGTAATATACTTTTATTCGGGTTTTTTATTGTTTATACAATTGGTTACTTAAATGCAATGTTTAATTCTAAAATGATTTAGATTATGACTTTTTTATATAAGTCAATTATATTTTTCCATGACAAAAACTATTTCTTTCGTTTGAACTTTTATAAAATAATTATTTTTGTGTTAAATTGGATTTTGAAATGTGTTATTAATAGTTATAATACTTCATATAAATTAATGTAATTTATATTAAAAAATTTAATAAAACCGTGCATCGCACGGGCATTATCTAGTGGGTGTTAGATAGTAAAATACCCGGTAATTAAGACTGCTAGTAAAATAGCTATACCCAGCACTAATCCAGCTAAATGACCAATCTGCACAAAATAAAACACACCGCCTTAAGCTTTGAACAGTATAAACGGTAATTTAAATGGACTTTTATAACTTTAGTGAGCACTAAACGAGACTCAAAAAAAAAAAAAGGGTTTTTTATGAAATACAGCCTTAAAGTTTGCTCTTTTTATGAATTACAGTCTTAAAGTTTTTTTTTTATGAATTACAGCCTTCAACTTTTAAAAGTGACCACAATTACGGCCAAGTGACCGTTGACCACTATTTTAACCGTTGACTTTCCTTCTTCCCGGTTACTAACCCTCTTCCTCCTTCTTCTTCATCCTCTTCCTCCTTCTTCTTCATCTTCTTCATCCTCCTCATCCCATTTCAAATAAAATTTCTGGGTTTATTTTTAAAATTGACCCAAATCTTTTTATTTTTTGTTTTTCTTTTTTTTAATTTAATTCTTCATCCCCTCCACTTCTTCATCTTCTTCCTCCTTCTTCTCCCTTCTTCTCCATCATCTTCATCCTCTTTATCTTCCATTAATTTTCAAAGGCCCAATTTTAACCCTAGATTTCATTTCCCTTTTCAAAACCTTAATCAAAGAATACCAAATTGGAAGGGATGAACTTTCTGGGTATTTGAATTTCCTCAAATTTCATCAAATTTCCAGTCCATTTATCTTTAACAATATATTAAACAGCTGAAAGTTATTAATTGGAGACTGAACTTTCCCTCTTTTGCACAGACAAAATTTTGACATTTCCCTTTCCTCTAATTTGCACAGACTGAATTTCATCAAGTTGATTTAACCCAAAATTTTCTGGGTTGATTTAACCCAAAATTTGAAAAGAAAAAAAAGTAGGTTTCTCTATCCATTTCAAATACAATTCTGACATTTTCCTTTCCTCTAATTTGCACAGACAAAATTTTCCAACAATTGTATACAATTCCGTCATTTCCATTTCATATAATTTGCACAGATATTTCAATAGATCTGAATCCCTAATTTGATTCGTTGCTCGCCACCTCTATTCAATCCAACAATAATTATTGTGGGTATTTTTGTTTTTACATGGGTGATGAATTTTCATTGTTTTCTAAGTAAATTACATATAATTTTGGGTGGGTAAATTACTTATAATTTGCACAGATAAACACTAAATATTGTTCAGAATTCAACCTATTACAATGACTAAAATGAAAACGAAATTACGAAGAGGAATTGGGTCAATTTAGGGGGAGATTTGGGTTAATTTAAAAAATCAACCCATAAAGTTTATGTTAAATGGGATGAAGATGTTGAAGATTTTTGATTTGGGTCAATTTAAGGAGAAGATTTGGGTCAATTTTAAAAATAAACCCAGAAATTTTATTTGAAATGGGATGAGGAGGATGAGGAGGATGAAGAAGATGAAGAAGAAGTAGGAAGAGGATGAAGAAGAAGGAGGAAGAGGGTTAGTAACCGGGAAGAAGGAAGGTCAACGGTCACTTGGCCGTAATTGTGGTCACTTTTAAAAGTTGGAGGCTGTAATTCATAAAAAAAAAACTTTGAGGCTGTAATTCATAAAAAGAGCAAACTTTGAGGCTGTATTTCATAAAAAACCCAAAAAAAAATGACCAAGTTTTCAATCTCACTCCTTACTCTTGAATATATAATTTAATCTATTTGTGATTTTTTTATAATAACCTCATCTATTGATTAACCATAAATAATTTCAATTTTGAGGGATATTTTCCTAGAGTAAACCCGATGACTTGATAACTTGTTATAGCAAGTTTTATTATTTTTAAAAGAAGATAAATTAAAATAAAATGTCGAAAAAAATGTTCAAAAAAAATTTATGAATTTTTTTATTATTTAGAATTTTTTATGTAAAATTTCAAAAATTTTCTCTAATTTTATATTAATTTTCAGTTTATTTTATTGGTGAATCACCTACTATAACAGGTCATTGAGTTACCCAAGTTTACTTTAAGCAAATACCACTTAAAGTTGGGATTATTCATGGTTAATCAATTGGTGAGATTATTGTAGGAAAATCACGAATAGGTTGAATTATTCTAGGTAATTTTCCTTTTACTTATCTTATCTAGCATTTAATAATCTGTGTAAAAAGATCGTTGAAACTGATATATTGATTTGTGTAGTCGACTCCAATTTATTGGAGTTAAGGCTAATTTGGCATTGTTGTTAACAAGTTTTTTCTTCAACAATTATTACCATCCATCCCTCTGAAGGGAGTACGAGAATGAATTGTCGTCAACTTACCTCACTCAGATCTTGCTTTCGAGCGGAATACTAGTGGGTAGTATGATGATGATGAATTATTACCATCCATTATTACTGAACTTAAAATTATCGGGAACTTATGTCTAGACCGATTGTAATCCAAATTTGACTGTTTTGACTCGTTTTCTTAATTTAGTCAGCTTTCAATTACATGTCATCATAATAGAGACCCGTTTAATTTATTTTTTAGTAAATATTTTTTTAATATTGAAATTTGACATATCGATTCTATAATTATAAAAATGTATTTTCTACTAAAACAAAAAAAAATATATTTATTTATAAAAAAAGCTAATGATAACAAAAAAAACTTTTTCATATATCATTAACCTGTTTGGTTGACCTGAATCCGATATGATCCAATTAAAACTAACACTTGTAAGAGGCTAAAAGCTACCTTAACAACTAATAATTTTAAGTGGTCAAACTAATCAACAATCATTTACCAAACAAACTCTAAACTCATTACTTTTTATCAGCATTTATTATCAACTATCCATTTATCGTTTAAAGTGAAATTTGACGAAGTAATGAAGAATCCGCTTACAGATCTGGCATCTCTAGCTAGTGATGCAGCAAGGAATGTGACGAAAAAGGTGGCGATTAGTTCAACTGTAAAGGCAGCAAAAGCACGATCATTGAGTGGCACAGTCATAACATGCTCCGGTTTAACTCCAAAGACTAGCTCCCCTATATAAGTCGCAAATATGGAGCCCAACAATTGTGCTATCACATAAAGTGGTACCTTAATTTGAAATTAAATTGCAAAAATTAGCATTATATACTTGAGAGACTGTCTTTTTGAGAGACGTAACTCAAGCCCAACTCATTAAAGATTTATACCTACTTATCGTATTCTTATAAATGCCTATTTCTATATTATCATTAATGCTTACTTACCGTATCCTTATTGTCTACTTTCAATATCTTAAATGTCTACTTAGCTTACTCCATTTTTAATGTCTATTTACAATATTTTAAAAAATATTAATGGGCCGGTCAATTAAAGATGATCTTTCGAAGAAATCGTCTCTCACAAGAATTTGTATAGGCTATAACATATTATGAGACATTAACTTTAGCTTTTTAATTTAGTTGGTTTATTAATATGATATCAGAGCTAACGTAACAAGAGAGTCACATCTTATTAACCTTTTCAAGTAGAATATATAACATTATGTTAATGCATGTGATAGTGTTAGCCTTGACACCTCAATCTTAAGTTTAAGCTTTTTGTGTTGAATTGGTTCTTTAACATGGTATCAGAGTCAATGTCACAAGAGATCACGGGTTTGAACTCAAACCACCCCTCAAAATTCAGGTGAAATATTTCGCACCGGCCAGGTATAAGGATGACATATGTTATATTCACTCTTCTAGCCCAATGAGCTCTCGTGTGAGGCAACTTATTAAAGTATATAACATATTCCGAGGCTGGATTATAAGCTTAAACTTTTGGCCGTGATAGTTCTTTCTAGGCTTATGATTAAGTTGATTTGTTAAAATATAATAGAGTAAAAGTTACAAAAATAACATACCTTTCTCCAAGGAAAATGGCCAAAAACAGCAAAGGCAATGGTAACAGCAGGATTGACATGAGCACCAGATATATTTCCCAAAGTAAAAATAATAATAACAATGGCTGAACCAGCTGTTATGGCATACTCCATTAAACCTACCTCATTTCCTAACATTTGCATACTTCCCATCATCCCACATAAGCTGAACATCAATATGAATGTTCCTAGGCATTCTGCCAATATCTGCATTATTTTAATACTATGGTATGATAAATAAATAAATAAATATCAACCTAAACACTAGCATTTGGTTTAATGATTCATTCTTTTAATAAATAATTAATAGTCGACAATTAATGTCTAACTTTTGTTAAATATCAATCTAAACACTAGCTTATTCGACTAGTCTACAAGCCTAATAAAAATCGTCAATACTCATACTACTAGTTGCTCAAACAAGTCAACTAAAAAGTCAACAACCAACAAGTAAACAACCAATGGTCACTTGTCAAACACCTTAAATTGGCAAAAGATTATCTGGTGGTTTTGTTGGCAAGTTTGACAAGTAAGAAATATTATAGTTGATTACTAATCTGTTGAAGCCATTTGTTTAAGTTAACTGTTAGATTGTTTATTAGGTCAAAAAGTCAAAAATTAACGGTTTATTTGGTTAGTGGTCCTAAATGGTGGTAATAGAAATGACTTATAGTGTAAAATTTCATCAAAAGTTTCATATCATTCCCATGATAATGAAACTTTGATCACAAAAAAGTGTTTTTGTTTACAAATTTTCAATACCACTTAATACCACATCTCCCGATGGTAATGCATTGGAATTGATTTTATGAAGAAAATGAGATGATTGAAGTTAGACAAGCATGATCATTAAAGTAGCCAAGGTATTTTTCAACTAAAATTACACTAGTTTTTCATTCCCATTACCACCATTTATTACTATCTACCAAACGGGCCGTAACTGTAGTTTGAAGAAAGAATGATTCATACAATGCGAGCTATATTAAAACTCATATGATTAGATAGGAAGCACAAGCTAGAACAATTCCAATTTTGATGGTTTACAGCTCCCATCTGTCGATCATCAATTTGTTGTCCACTAGTTGACTCCCTTGGAGATATGGCTTCCCTTAACATCTGCTTCTTTCTTTCTGTTTTTTTTTAAACATAAAATTTCTTTAATTAATTAATTAATTAATTAATTATATTTAATTAATCAATTATAATCAAGTTTAAGATGAAAATCATGAAAGCTCTGCAAGAAGTATTTGAGCATTCAATATATAGATAGTTACATATGAGAATTATTACATTTATTAATATAAATATTAATGGTTTCATCATCATATAGTTTGTCATGCACATTGTGCTTTCCTCCAAGAAAATTGCTACTACTAGAAATTGTGGTAGGTGATGTGAAGGTGTAAATGTTAGAGATTTTAAAGTTGTTTGCCCAAATCAACATGCAAAGATAGCATGATGCTTTTCTCATTCTTTCAAAGTGCATTGAACCAAACCTACAATTATTCAAAGTGCATTGACTACAATTCTACATATGCACAAACTTGTGAGGTTCCTTTTCATAGTTGTTGGTATCAGAGCTGATGGATTTCGATCAACTGAAAACAAAAAATTTAAGTCTTTCATAAATAACAATGTACGGGTTCGAAAAGACTAACATTCACGCTTACATAGGAGGGGAATATAATATTGAAAAAATAACCCACATCGAAGAATTAGAGAGGTTGACTAACATATAATCTTGATGGGCTACTCCTATTACCAATTAGTTTTGGATTGAACATCATTGGGTTTGTGTACAACTAACTCTCTTCTTATGTATGTCTTGTCGTGTACAAGCCCAATAACAAATTATCATCGCCAAGATATAGTCAAGAATTCACTAAATTATCAATGTGGGATCACTTGTGGACATTCTCTTAACACTCTCTATCACATCTGAACCCACCATTTTTTAAGAATCCGTGGGGGCTACTAGAAACGATCTAGCTCTGATACAATAACAAACCTTCATAGGCAACGTGTGGACAAGCCCATGAACATCTATAGCAATACACTTGTGTTTACAATTACACATAAGAGGAGAGTTAACTTTACATGTACTTGATGAGGTTCATTTCCAAAACCATATGGTAATAGGATAAGTAGAGTACCAAGTAGAGGTGTTCATGGGCGGTTTTGGGCTGGTAGCGTACCAAACATGCTTCTAAAAATATATTTGCGGGCTAGAATTTTCAAAAGTTTGTCCACCGTTATGAACCTAATTTTTGCCTCTACCAACCCTATTTCTTAGCGAGCAAGACCAACAAATAAATAACGGGCATGAGTGCATGACCAATATAAAAAATTTAGAATATAATCTTAAAAATCCGAACAAACATTTTACACAAAATATAATCAACAATTACAATACAAAGTCTAAAGTTAAGTTTTAACATTAATAAAATAATACAACAAACCATCCAAAATACTAAAAATATAGAAATATTTTCAACGACGCAGAAGGACATGTACAGTTAAAACTCCAAATGTCCACTCTATTTGACTATCAAAGTAATTAGATTATAGACTTAAAGCTTGGGCTCTTACGGTATTGTATTTTTTTCAAATAAATTTAATATTAAAAATTTTAAAAATTGCATATTTATAAAATAAACGAACTTCGTGAATATTATTTTAGGTCGTTATCGTTCCATTTAACTTAGCGGGCGGGTTTAGAAAGCGTATTGGTCGTCAAGGCTAATCTAAAATCTAATTTTACCCACTAGAAACTCATTATGAAGAAACTTTTTTTTTTTTTTTTTTTTTCTCATTTGAACATATTTGTTTATTGAATTAACTTGATTGTTTTTAATTGTACCTGATTTTTATCAATTAAAACATTTTTTGTACTAATTACACTAACTTTACTAAATTCAAATGTTTTAATTACACTAACTTTACTAAATTCAAATTGATTTTATTGCAGGTAATTGATTATACTCAACTAGGTATTTACCCGTGTTATGCGCAGGTTGTGTAAATTTTTTTATATGAGATGAAAGTTTATTGGTAGTAATTTATATTTGTTGATGAATGTTTTTTGCCTTTGTAAAGCGAAGAACAATAAAAACAAACTCATTGGTATTTTGTTGTAATATATATTCAAATATTTTTTCGGCATATGTATCCCAAAGTTTGCATGATGCCAAGGAACAAATGTAGAGGCATACCGAAGAGTGTTTCAAATCAATGCAGGTTTACTTAAGGAGTTGTAAAGTCTTACTTATAATAGTCATCATCATCATCAACATTATTATTATTACTACTAGTATAGAAACTCGTGCAATGTACGAATTTGTTAGTGCAAAATATATATAACAACAATTTCAAATAATAATGTAAGTAATGTATACTATCGTTATTAAATTTACCAAATATATGATTTTTTAAATCAAAACATAATTATTCACGTTTATTTTAATTAATTACCTGATACATAACTTTTTTCGTTCAATTGAACATCTTAAATTCTAAGTTAACAAAATAGAATTACTATGGTATATCATACAAATACTTTTCCTAATTTAGCTAATGTAGTAATGAAGTAGCCACGTGTATGAAAGCCATTGTTAAAGTATAGTATTCAATTTTGCTACTTAATTCATTACTACATTACTACATTACTACATATTTGAACTCCCCACATCCCCACCCTTTATTATTATTATTATTATTATTATAATTCAGAAACTTCTATGCGATATGCCATCCTATGAAAGTCATTCTTAAAGTATAGTAATCAATTTTGCTACTACATTACTACATTACTACTTCATATTCGAACTCCCCACATCTCCACCCTTAATAATAATAATAATAATAATAATAATAATAATAATAATGACTACTATAAGTAAGACTTTACAACTCCTTAAGTAAACCTCCATTAATTGAAACACTCTTTGGCATGCCTCTACATTTGTTCTTTGCCATTGAAACTTTTAATAAAGATTAATGTTACTCTACATACAATTTATTTATTTACAAGTTAAAACCCTTAATACAATTTAACTCTTAACAACATAATCTCCATAATTCAACAACATATTTGAATGCTTTGTAACTACTTGGAACCTTTGATATGTTTTCAACAATCATTAAAGTCTTTTATTCCATCAACAATCCTTACATCGTTACATTAAATTAAAATTTTAACAATATTCATCAACAAATTTAAATTACTACCAATAAACTTTCATCGCACATAAAAAATTTACACAATCTGTGCATAGCACGGGTAAATCCCTTGTTTAACTCTAAAACAAAACAATGCTTACATCACCCTTTTTGAAAACAACAAAGGTGTTATCACATTTCCATTAAATATTTTTCTTCCAAATTGATATGAATATGTCATTCATTGACATTTTATAGTATGAAAATTGAAATATATAGCGTTTGACAATTGATTTTTTTGTTGACTTTTGACTTTTGACTTTTTATTTGGTCAAACAGACAGTAAAAATGTTTGATATATGACTTCTAAATCTATTGAAAAGCTTTTCACCCCAAAACAAAAACTTACTATTTGTGTTCTTTTATTGACTTTTAACCTTTTGTCTATCTTTTCTTAGAAAAATCAAACAACTAACTAATAAATTTTACCAAATATTTACATAATATTTGACTTAAATAGCCTATACTTCCGGCTAGTCAAACTAACCAACAACTCCAACTAATAACAATTTGCCAAACATACCCATATTTTTGAATTACAATACTAAAATAACAATACATTAGTAAAAACTATGTTAAAAAAAGTAAATGGTACATTAAATATATAATAATATATAAAATATATATTATCGTCGTACTATTTCTTTTTTGACAGAAATCTTCAATACTACTAATATAAAGGCTATAGTAATGTATTTCATAAATTTTTTTTTCTAAAAACAAAAAAACAAAAAATAAATATTATTTTTCTTAAAATACTTAACTATTTTAGAAAAATTATTAAATTTATGCTCTCACAAATATTTATTAAATAAGATTTTATGAACGTGAGAAGATACTAGATATCATATATTGTTGTATGAGGTGGTTTTGCCGTGAGACGTGCTCCACAATCACATGCTTCAGATAACTCAACTAAACAAAATTATCGGTCTATAAACTTCTTATTTTGAGCTTATCTGATTGAGAGACAAACTCTCATACAATAACTCATTAATTATTTGGATAAGAATTAAAGAAAAACAATTCTTCTTGTATGAGATCGTTTCACGGTAAAACAAGCTCAAAACAAGAAGCTTATAAGTTAAAAATTTCTATTATTAGACTATTTAATCAAAATATGACAAATAATATTGTCTCATACAAAAATTTGTGAAAGAAAAAAATATAAATTAATTAAAAAGTGTATGGTCAAAGCAGAAAACGAAAAATATTTGAGACGTAGAAGCAAAGTCACACAAGGGGCGAAGTAAACAAAATTGAATTGAGGTGCACAGTTAAAAGAAAAAACCCTAAAAAAAGTTCGTTTTCTGCCTCTCCTGTGTAAACTCAAGCTAAACCTTCTCCTCCTTCCGTCATTGTCTTAGGGCGTGGAAGTTGAAGAACGAAACGCTAGGGTTTTGTGCAGGTACCTTTTCACTTGTATTCGCTAATCTGCCTTTCTTTTTAGTTTGGATTGAATTTTGTAGTTTGTGAATCGTGAGTGTTATTCCGAAATCCATCGAGATGGTTGAATATTATCCTAATCTTAAATGTGCTCTTTAGCGATGAAAATTGGAATTTTAATTATAATTTGAATGATGCATTTGCATATAGGAGGTTAGGGTTTGTATTTTGATTGATTTTCACCATTTAAGTTGTTTATACTTAGATCTATCAATCTCAGCGGAATACTCTCAATGGTAATCTCAACTTTTGAGTGTGGTTTCCTTTTTATTTCGTTGATTTCATATTTAAGGTTCTTTTGTTTCTTCGGATTTCAGTAATTTTAATCTGTAAGAAAAAAGAATTATCATTACTAATGTGTTTAACGTTATACATTAATGTATGTCTATTGATTTTGTATCAATGTATTTACACTTAGCTTCTTTGTGTGTGTGTGTGTATGTGAATATTGATGGTACGGGGTGAAAGCATGACTTGTAATATATAATTTCTTCCGCAGACTCAAGCATTTGATCCATCAAGATGTCGACCTTTGCGAAGCCAGAAAATGCACTTAAGCGAGCGGAAGGTTGGTTACTCTATGATATTTTTTATTGAAATTTACTCTCTATGATGTTTATCATATATAAAAATGGTCTTTCTTTTCTACCTGAAGTTTTTTTAATCAAACATCTGCGTTTTTAGATTTTAAGTTTTCGTAGGATTCCTTTCTTGATACATGTCATTCTATAACAAAATAACTTGAGTAAATCTGTCTAATTGGCCTTCATGTGTAGGATTTGATTTTATCTTTATGAAGTTAAAGCTGCTACAATTTGATTTTATGAAGATTATTGTTTTGTAGTTTATGTTATCATTTGTAATTCGATGATAGCATTGCATATGACTTTTTTTTGTCCCTCTTCTACTTTATCTTTGATGTTTTGTTACTTCTACTGACTTTGTGTGTTTACTCTTATTTTCTGATGCAGAATTAATCAATGTTGGTCAGAAGCAAGATGCCCTGCAGGCACTTCATGACGTTATTACATCAAAAAGGTATAGAGCCTGGCAAAAGCCATTGGAAAAAATTATGTTCAAATACATAGACCTTTGTGTCGACATGAGGAAGGGAAGGTATGCCAAAGACGGTTTAATACAATATCGAATTGTGTGCCAACAAGTGAATGTGAGCTCTTTGGAGGATGTAATCAAACATTTTATGCACCTTTCAACTGAGAGGGCCGAAGTTGCTCGTAATCAAGCTCAAGCACTTGAAGAAGCGCTTGATGTTGAAGATTTGGAGGCAGATAAGCGACCAGAAGATCTCATGCTAAGCTATGTTAGTGGGGAGAAGGGGAAAGATAGGTCTGACCGTGAACTTGTAACACCATGGTTCAAATTCTTATGGGAGACATACAGAACTGTTCTGGAAATTTTACGTAATAATTCAAAATTAGAGAGCCTCTATGCGGTAATTTTTGTTAATACATTTCAGATGAACATTTTTTATGTACTTTTGTTAAAACAAATTTTTGTTAATATTCTTATGGGAGACATACAGTACCATGGTTGAAGTTTTGAAACCGTTATAGGTTTGATAGACATTTACTTTCCAATGTTTAGTGTGCTTTCTTTGAATCAGATTCTGGAATACAGCTTTTAGTTCCTTTTCTTGTTTTAGCGGTTTACAAGTCATACTATTCTAGATCACTGATGTTATAAATTTCATATGTTTTGGACCAAACTGATTAAGAGACGTTTGGATGATCTTTCCGTCGATAAGGAAAGGTAAAAGGGTGTATCTTTATTAGTATATTGGTAAAACAAAACTTATGGTCGCAAGCAACGATTGATCGATGAAGTTCACATCCTTACAGTTTCTGTGAAAAAGTCCATTCCTAAATTTGTATATCTTTATCTTTTTCAGTTTTTTTTAGATATGAGGTATGATGATGCCTTGAGTTTCCATGGTTTTGTCTAGCTGATTCTAGTTTGCTTCTAGGGTTATGATTTTTCCCATTTCATTATTTATTTATATTTGTATTAATCTATTTTATATTTTAATTTGTATACTAATTACTTGAGTACTAAAATTGTGTTTTATTGTTATGTAGATGACGGCTCATCGTGCTTTCCAATTTTGCAAGCAGTTCAAACGTACCACAGAGTTCCGTAGACTCTGTGAAATAATAAGGAACCATCTGTCAAATTTGAACAAATACAAAGACCAACGAGACCGACCTGATTTAACAGCTCCTGAAAGCCTACAATTGTATCTTGACACAAGATTTGAGCAACTAAAGATTGCCACTGAACTGGAACTTTGGCAGGTTGGACAACTGCAAATTTTTATTCTGTTCCCTTTCTGAAAATTGTATCAGTAAACTTCTCCAGTACTTTTTTATAGCTTGCAATGTATTGCCCTAGTTTCTAATATTGGTGAATGATGAATGTTAATATAGACATCAGTTTGGTATTTTTTGTTTGAAATACCATCTCTCTACAGGCTTTTACCATGTATGGGAGGCAGAAAATGGTCAGATCCATGCAGCTCTTTGTCATGTAATATAAGGGTGGCGGCTGTAGAGGATCACACTGCTTAGTCCTGTAATGAAAGAGATCTTTTCTATGAGATGTTGATTTGAATCTTCAATTATTTCGCAATGAATGAGAATTGCAAACAGCTATAAATCAACTGTTATTCATTGTAATCAAATCTTTAGACGTATGACCATTAAGATTCATAGCAGTTTATGACGTTGGTTTTGAATGTTTTGTGCATTTATCATGTTCTTGCAGAAATGTGATGTTTTGGTATGTTGGTTTTTTAGTGGGAACGGGTCTAATTTCTGATAAAGTTTTTGTATATTACAGGAAGCATTTCGCTCTGTTGAAGATATTCATGGCTTGATGTGTATGGTTAAGAAGACCCCCAAGCCTTCGTTGCTGGTCGTTTACTATGCTAAACTCACTGAAATATTTTGGGTGTCGGGAAGCCATTTGTATCATGCATATGCTTGGCTCAAGCTTTTCTTGCTTCAAAAGAACTTTAACAAGAATCTGAGCCAAAAAGATTTACAAACGATCGCATCATCTGTGGTTTTGGCTGCACTTTCTGTTCCTCCTTATGATCATGCACGTGGTGCATCCCATATGGAACTTGAAAATGAGAAACAGCGTAACCTCCAGATGACTAACATTATTAATTTTCATCTTGATCTGAAAACTGAAAGCAGAGAAGTGGTAAGTCAGATTGTTTGTCGACTATTGTTTCCTACTTTATTAATGTGTCGTCTTTATCCTACATTTTTAATCTGATAAATGTTCTATTGTCTTACAGCTCTCGCGTTCAGCTTTGCTGTTGGAGCTGGTATGACCTTCAACCGAGAAGTTTACAAAGGGAAGTTTTTGTTGGAAATTTTCAGATCTCTAACATGAACTTATTTCTCTTTTATTGGCAGGTTTCTAAAGGTGTAATGTCTTGTGTACTTCCAGAAGTAAAGGATCTTTATCATCTTTTAGAGCATGAGTTTCTCCCTTTAGATTTATCTTTGAAGGTCCAGCCATTGCTGAGCAAAATCTCTAAGCTGGGGGGCAAACTTACTTCAGCATCTTCTGTACCTGAAGTGCAATTATCGAAGTATGTTCCAGCATTAGAAAAGTTAGCGACCCTGAGATTGTTACAGCAGGTGCATAATTATACTTTATAACCTTTTTGCATTTGCCACAAGTGTATTTTTACCATTTTAGTCTGCTTTAATATGCCATGCTATCCTGATATCTGTTGTTTGTTGTTTTTAAAATTGCAGACGCTGCCAAACTTTTAAGTCTCTTGCATTTACAATGCTTGTATTTTGCAAGTTTAGTTTGGTTTACGAAGTTATGTGACCCTTTGTTCAAATTCTGTTCTATATTACAGGCTTCCCAAGTTTACCAGACAATGACCATTGAAAGTTTGTCCAAGATGATTCCATTCTTTGATTTTTCTGTTGTGGAAAAAATTTCAGTAGATGCTCTCAAGCACAAGTTCTTAACAATGAAGATTGACCACATGAATGGTGCTGTTTCGTTTAGTAGTTTGGTAAGCTTCGTTATTCAACATTTACGCGCCAAAGTCTATTAGCTGTAATTTTATGATTTATATGTTTAAATATGCTATTGTGTATCTGTGTAGCAAAGTGTACTAAGTTTTATATTTGTGTTGGTCTTAAATTTTTCTTTAAACTTGTATTTGAGATGATTAACTGGAATATAATATTGGAGGTTTTTACCGAAAGAAAGTAATAATTTTTGTGGACAATTATTTGGAATGGGTCGATAAAATATTGGTGAATCAATGAGCAAATCTTTTGAATGGTTCCTTATTTTTTAATAAATATATCAGGCCATCTCTCTCTAGTGTTCATTTTTGCATATTGCTGCTACTGTACTGTTTCATTTGCGCAATGATCAAGAGGAACTTTCTTCCTTTCTGCCTCCTTTTCTATTGTGTTGGGGGTTTGAGATGATGCCTGATTTTTCAAGAATACTCGAGTGGATTCTTCAATTACCCTGGATCAATATTTTTGGGTAGTGGTGATATCTAACAAGGTTGACTCATAGCATTTAAGTTGGTTGGTAGAAATGAAGAGTGTTTGTTGGGATATTATGTGATTGCAGTGTTTCTAAAATCAAAGAATAAGTTTTATCGCATGACATTTGAACAACACATGGTTATGTTTTAAAATGTTAGAATTTAGAGAGGATCATTGTTGGGAGTTGATTATAGCGGAAATGTGTTTGGTTAGAAGGATGAGTGGACATACTTTGAGGGATAAATTTTGATACAATGATATAAGAAAGGTTTCTTCGTCGCAGATATTGAGGTTGAGATGAAATAGAATCATTTTTAAGATAGATGAGTGCAACGACAAATTATTGGCGAAGCGGTGAGGAAAACCAATTATGAACGGAAAAGAGTGAGGAAAATCGATAATAACGTGGTGGTAACAAAAGTGGAAAATAATATTGAGTTTAGTTGACAAGTGAATGTGATTGTAGAAAACAAAAATGAATGGAGACATCTGGACGTCCACTTGGATTGAGCTAGACCCCAAACCATTCGTATTAAGGCTTTGAAATTGTTGTACTTATGAATTAAAAAATACAAAACATCTTGAAGAAGTTTCTGTAAAACAATGATGAATGACCAGACGGCGAGTCACTTTGTCTGGCCAGTTTGCATTTACTTTATCTTGGAATTGGCATTGACCATTTATTGATCAATCTTTGAATTGGCTAGAAGGATACTTTTAGTTTGATGGGTAGTTTTAAATGTTCCCATCTTGTAAATCTATATTGTGTATCCCAATTGATGACTAGGTGCTCAGTTCAGTTCTCAAATTTTTCTCTGACGCTTTAAGCTCTTTGGTTTTGTTTAGATTTTAGGTTTCATTTTCTTTAGGGTCTCAAGATTAAATTATTTGACTGAGTCTATTACTTTTGTGCAGGATCTTGAGTCTGATGATTTCAGGAATCACCTCACAGTTTTTGCCGAATCTTTGAACAAAGCAAGGTCCATGATATATCCTCCTTTAAGCAAGGCTTCAAAGATTGGGGATGTTTTGCCTGGCTTAGCTGAGGTTGTGGAGAAGGAACACAAGAAGCTTCTTGCTCGTAAAATTATAATTGAACAGCGGAAAGAGGAACAAGAACGCCAACTCTTGGAGAAGGTAATTTCAATAATTTATGCACCTTTATGAATGGAATAGGTTTTACTTTGTTACCTCATGTTCATGTCTTTGATCTTTTTTCTAGGAACGTGAGGAAGAGTTGAAGAGGTTGCAGCAACAGAAGAGTAGTGAGGAAGCTGAGCAGAAAAGACTTGCTATTGAATATGAGAATAGGAAACGTCAGCGCATCCAAAAAGAGATTGAGGAGCGTGAGATTGAAGAAGCTAAAGCATTACTTCAGGAGAAGTTTGACAAGTTTGGCAAAAAAGTGAAGAAAACAGTTATAGATGGGGTGAGTATATCTCTGAAAGTAACTTATGATATTTATTGCTATTTGGTGTTTTGTTTTGATTGTGTCCTTTACTCTTTTTAGGATAAGCTGACCAAGCATGAATTAATGGCGCTTGCCCTCAATGAGGGAGTGAAGCAGAAACAAGAAATGGAGAAAAAATTACAGAAGTTAGGCAAGCAGATGGACTACTTGGAGAGAGCTAAGCGAGAGGAGGAAGCTCCTCTTATTGAAGATGCATACCAAAAGCGCCTAGTAGAGGAACAGCTTCTGCATGAGCGTGAACAACAGGTTGATTTTAAACTCTACTATCTCTTATCTATAGTGTGGAGAAGTTAACTGGCCATGTTTTAGAAAATGCCAGTGGCTAAAAGTTAGTCTGGGAAAATGTCAGTTGCCAGTGTTTTGGTGCTTTTTTTTCCTTTTGTGATTATAATAACCAAGTTTGTGACAGTTGAGTCTTATTTAATAATACGTTAAGTCTGATTTGTGCTTGTATTGTTTGCTTTAAAATGTCCTCTGATTATTGGTTGTCATACTTGTAATCTTTTTTCTTTACAAAGGATCCTCTAAGTTAAACGTATGTTGGTATATAAGATGATATTATAACAGAAGTTTAATAATCTTTAATGTTCATAAGCATTAGTTTTCTTGTGTCATAGATATGCGATATGCTTGTGTCATTGTTACTCTTAAAGAGTAGGCATTTTTTGCTATTTTTTTCTTGTGTAGGGAGACGGTTGAATATACCTCTTTTTGTGGTCTCAGAAATGGTGTAGGGTTATTTATATACTGTGGTATAGAAATGTAAACTTGGTCCTTAAATTTCACCATAGTTACATTCAATTCTTTGATTAATGTTATACTCCCTCTGAACCAATTTAGTTGTCCCATTTGCTTGGGTACACTTGTCGAGGTAACATTTTGACTCTTAATATCTCCAATTATACTTAAATAAAAATTATGAAAGTTGATAAGAATAATCCTTGCATTGAGACGAATCAAACAAGTCTCACATGACTATGTTTTAACTTATGGATTAAGAATAAAATACAAATTAAATGGCATTGATGAATAGTGTGAAAAAACAAATGGGACAACTAAATTGTTTCGGAGGGAGTATAATACAAGAGGCTGAGACTTTTAATGTTGAATCACTTTTAATATTATTGATGTATGCTATAATGCTCACTTTTTGGAATTATATGGCTTGCTTATAGTGCATTTTCTGCGGTCAATCTCTTCTTTTATTAAACCTAATCTATCTTGAGTGGGACTTCACAGCTTGAGGTTGAGCTCAGTAGACAACGTCATGATGGTGACCTTCAGGAAAAGAACAGATTAGCTCGTGTAATGGAAAACAAGGTTAGTAATCTTTTCTAAACTGATGCATTTTTTTGTTCTCTGCCTTGTTTTTATCCAATAATTTTAAAGTTTCTTTAAATGCTTTTGCTCCTCTTGCATTAATTTGAAATAGGTACAAATAGTTGGTTGTTGACTAGTGAACAAATGTTCTGTCATTATATGCAGATTTTTGAATTGAGTCCGATTTCATGCATTACTTTTGCTTTTCTTTTGGAGCATGTGGTTTTGGTTTTGGCGAGGCTATATTGCTGGTGTTGGGTCATAACAGTATTAACACCTTTTCCATTGCTTTTCAGGGGAGTTTCCAAGAAAAGGTGACGAGCCGCCGTGAAGCTGAGCTTGAAAGATCCAGACGGGAGAGGGAGGAACATATTCGTGTGATTCTCCAGCAACGTAGAGAAGAAAGGGAAGCTAAACGGAAAATGCTTTTCTTTTTGAAGTCTGAAGAGGAAAGATTGAACAAGCTGCGTGAAGAGGAGGAATCACGGAAGCGTGAAGGTAAGGGATATTCATTTTGCTTTTATCTGCTGTCTAGAGTCAAGTGTAAAATATTTTGCGGACCTGTGCTGTTCACAATGTATCATATCTGAATGAAGCATTTAATAGTTTTATGATCTACTTTTTGTTTTGCTGTTCTATCCTGTAGAGGCTGAGAGAAAAAGAAAAGAAGAAGCTGAACGTAAAGCTAAATTGGACGAAATTGCAGAGAAGCAACGTCAAAGAGAGCGGGAACTTGAAGAGAAGGAGAGGCTGCGAAAGCAGCAGATCCTTGCTGGTGATGCTGCTCGTCCTTCCGAGACGCCTGATGGGCCTCAGCCAGAGGCTGTACAAGTTGTTGCTCCCGCTGCTGCCGCAGCAGCTGCTGCTCCTGCACCTGGGAAATATGTTCCTCGACATTTACGGGAGAAAACCGCTGAAGTTCCTAGGTCCACGCAGGCTCCACCTGCTGAGTCTGATCGTTGGGGAAGAAGAGATGACCAACGCCCTTCTACTGATAAGTGGCGAAGTGATGATCGTCGAGCCTTCGGCTCTGGTGCTGATGATCGCCGTGGTAGTAGTTTTAGTAGCATTAGTTCAAGGCCTCGGTATACTCCCGCGCGTGGGGGTTCTTAAGTTGACGGTTTTCCACCCTCAATTTATGGTTCTCGTGAGTTTCTCTTCTTTCAATTTTGGTTCCAGTGTGGATTTTATGTTCTATGCAGCCATGAATTGTACTAATAGGAGTGATGTTGCAACTCCATAATATATTTTCATTGAGATTTCTGTTTAGACGTCTTTAACTGTTAATTATCTTCTTTTGTGGAGTTCCTTCCCAGCGACTCCTGTCCTGAAATTATTAATAACAATAACTTTCTCTTATTCTCTGAAAAGCTGTCCAAGTCCAAACATTGTGCATTTTTTCAACTGTAGCGCGCCTTGTGAATAAATTGCAGATCTGTATATATGCCCCAAATTGTATATTCTGTCAGTATAAGAAATGTTCAAGATTTGGTATACTGGGTCGAAATTTAGGCTGCTAATGCAAAAGGTTGGGTCTTGATATTAGATTTTGTTAAGTAACGGGTATGTTACGTATTTGATATCAAGTGGGGGTGATTTCGAGCTGTATATCTACTATTATATATTAAATCGTGTTATTTTCAGGGCGAGTTGATACTAGAGAATGAATTGCATTTCGGATCATTACGACCTGACTGCTTGCACTAGTAGACAGGGGTGGAGTAAAAATTTATACATTCTTTGAAAGCCTTGTGATTTTAAAAAATTATGATATTTACCCTCAACTTTTTAGAGCCTTGTGCAATTGAACATATTAATCATGCTCAGAACCTCTCATTCTTGTAGTTGCCATACTTAACTATTCTTACTCATTATAATTATCCTAAGAATACAACCCCACGTAATCTCATCTAATTAATCATCCCATATTCCCATCTACAATTTTCCACTTCCCCAACCTCTTATAAATCAATCAACATTTACTCCTTTTCATCATAACTTATTACACCAAGCCATGGCCTTCTTCCATCTCTTTCTCACATCTTCTCTTCTCTTCATTCTCACATCAGCATCCACTTCATTCAGACCTAAAGCTCTTGTCATACGAGTCTCGAAAGACCCATCGACACTCCAATACACAACCACACTAACCCAAAGAGCTCCTCCTTTGACAGTCCCTTTAACCATCCATCTGGGTGCCCAATTCTTATGGGTCGACTGCTACAAAAACTACGTCTCTTCCACTTACCGCCCTGCTCGCTGCAACTCTGCGCAATGCTCTTTAGCCAATTCTAAGGGCTGCGGCACTTGCAACGCTCCTGCTCGACCAGGCTGCAACAACAACACCTGTGGCCTATTCCCTGAAAACCCTTTTATCAGTACTTCTACTATTGGTGAGCTCGCATCGGATACTATTCGGGTCTCCTCCACTGATGGGTCAACCCCAAGTCAAATTGTAACCATACCCAACTTCATCTTCAACTGTGCACATACTTTTTTGCTTAAAGGCCTAGCCAAAGGAGTGCAGGGGATAGCTGGGTTCGGGAGGTCGAAAATCTCTGTCCCTTCTCAATTCTCCTCTGCATTCAGTTTTGTTCGAAAATTCGCTATTTGCTTATCTTCATCCTCAAACGGTGTCGCTTTCTTCGCTAATGGGCCTTATAATCTTCTCCCAGGAACAGATGCTTCTTCTGTGCTTTCATACACTCCTTTACTAATCAACCCTGTAAGCACTGCAGGAAGTTCATCTGCAGGAGAAAAATCTTCTGAGTATTTCATCGGTGTAAAATCCATAAAAATCAACGAAAAAGAAGTACCCATAAACAAATCTTTACTGTCAATAAACAAACAAGGATTTGGTGGGACTAAAATCAGTACAGTGAATCCTTACACTGTTCTAGAAAGTTCCATCTACAAAGCAGTGACAGAGGTGTTCATGAACGAGTTGGGAAACGTCTCGAAAGTTAAGCCAGTGGCACCATTTAAGATGTGCTATAATTGGAGGTCGTTTCGAAGTACACGAGTCGGGTTTGGAGTCCCAACAATTGATCTTGTGTTGCAGAATGAAGAAGTGTATTGGAGGATGTTTGGGGCAAACTCAGTGGTGCAAGTGAATGATGATGTTATTTGCCTTGGATTTGTTGATGGTGGTGTATATCCAAGGACTACAATTGTTATTGGAGGGTATCAGTTGGAGGATAATTTGTTAGAGTTTGATTTGGCAAGGTCTAGACTTGGGTTTAGTTCAACATTGCTGTTCTTGAGGACTACTTGTGCTAACTTTAACTTTACTTCTAGTGAGTAAAGATTAAGGGGTTTAGGGTTGGATTATGTATGTGTATTAACAGAACGGTCTGTTTGGTATCGGTATTAAATAGTGGAAATGATAAAGAAAAGTTTATGAAATTTTATTAGGAAAAACACTTGACCGCTTTATACACCTCTCAAGGGAGTACGGGTATGGATTGTCCGTCACATTTCCTCACCCAGACCCTGTTTTCGAGTGGGATATTAGGTTGTTGTTGATGAATATGATGATGACGACTTGGCAATTTAAATTTTATGGTTGTTCTCCTTTAATGTCTTATTTTGTTCACAAATTCATTATAATGCATCATCATTTATGATAAGATGGTATTAGGTGGTAATGAAAAATTATAATCTAAGTTTCATGAAAATTTGGAGTACAAATCATTTTATTACAGCCTTTTAGATACTAACTACCAAATGGACCGTAAGGGTTAACTGCTTCAGTACATTAATAAAAGACTGTGATTTAATCTCTTATAGAGTATATATAAATATTTTAGGGGCGCCCTTATTGTTATTATAGATTGTTAATTGACATCACATAAATTTTAAAAATAGAGCTAGACGAGTTGGTTGAAGTAGAGCTGTACATTTTAATGTCTAGCTCTTTCACCCTCTTTATGTCTCCTTTTAAAAAGGAGTAACAATGATTATTTTTTTTTACTTATTAATCAATCTTTTTCATATTTTCCAACTTTTTTCTTCTTTTATTATCTTATTAATAAAGACACCATTTTATGGTTATTTTTAACTATGGTCTTAAACTTCATCGGTCCCCGCATGGATACTAAAAATCCAAAAAGTTGTGGTTAATTAAATATAAAAGACTAAACGAATAAAATGATGAGTTAGCCTTTTAATTCACCCTTATAATATGAGTTCTCACTTCCTCAAATATTTCTCTAGCCTACTCCCAATAAAAAGGTATATCAAATATATAAAAGATCATCAAAATTTAAAACCTTACCCTAAAATGCAAATTTCAAAACATAATTTTCCCTTCCAACAAAATATAATCAATATATGAATTAAAACAACAAACGTGCAATTTTATTATTCCTAATATGCAATCATATCATAATGTCAAATTATAATTATCCGCATATGTTTTTTATTTTTTTCTCTCTTAGTCTCTTCTAATTTAATCTATGTAATTTTAATATCTCCACTAACCGTTCAAATATATATTATTGTATATTTACGGTCCGTTTGGTTAGTGGTACTAAATGGTGTTAATAGGAATGATTTATAGTGTAAATTTTCATCAAAAGTTCCATATCATTCCTATGGTAATAAAACATTGATCACAAAAAAGTTTTTTTTACAAATTTCCATTACCACCTAATACCACTTCTCCCAATGGTAATGCATTGGAATGAAATTTATGAAGAAAATGAAATGATTGGAGTTTTTTCAAACATGGCCATCAAGGAAGCAAAGAGTTTTTTCAACTAAAATTACACTAGTTTTTTATTCCTATTATCACCGTTTATTACTACCTACCAAACGGATCGTTAAGGGACAGAGGTAGTAGTGTATTAAAATTTCTTACAATGGAGGACCAAGTGTGATATTCTTATTGTGCACGTACTATCCAGCACATAGATCTCCAAATGTTCAGGGGACCCTTTTGTTAACGTTCAAATAGCAACATCACCCGGCTGCTAAAACTTGTAGTTGCCATGCTTGACTATTCAAGCCACCAATTATTCCATCTATGTCACTTAATTTTGAATCATCATCATCTTCCTACCCAGTATATTCCGCTCATAGAAAACTATGGACAGGGTCTGGGATGAAAAGAACGACAGCAACTCATATTCATAAAGAAGAGCGCGGCCAAAAGATGTCCCCTGCCTCGAGAATGATTAAGATACGTTCCTGTGATCCTATCACTTTTGCCTCTACTAATTTTGCCTTGTATTTATTTTAGAACTTAACTCCACCACTTATACTCTTTGTACTTGCTCACTTATTTCAAAATGATCCTATCACTTTAACCTATTATACAAACTTCTTAATCTCTAAGTCATTTTCTATTGGGCCAAAATGAAATTAAAAAGGAGCAGGGCATACCCTATAAGGGGGCAAGAGGGACTTGTAGACCAGACCCATCCGAAAAATTAGAAAAATGACGCTTTAATATTTAATAGTTAAGAGTCTATTATAGTATATTCAGTAATTGGGAAACCATAATTAATGATTCGCCCCGGACCAGCGTACATCAAATCATTCATCCCTTCTACAATTTTCTCAATAATGTTGATCATTCAATTAATCATCCCATCTACCGTTTTCCACTTCCCCACCCTTATAAATCAATCAACTTCTACACCATTTCATCACATTACTCACAACAAACCATGACTTTCATGCCCATCTTCCACCACCTTCTCCTCATATCATCTCTTCTCTTCACCCTCACATCATCAGCCCCATCATTCAGACCAAAAGCTCTTGTCCTACAAGTCTCAAAAGACCCATCAACACTCCAATACACAACCACACTAACCCAAAGAACCCCTCCTATCTCAGTCCCTCTAACCATCCATCTGGGTGCCCAATTCTTATGGGTCGACTGCGACAAAAACTACGTCTCTTCAACCTACCGCCCTGCTCGGTGCAACTCTGCGCAATGCTCGTTAGCCAATTCACACAGCTGCAGCACTTGCAATGCTCCAGCTAGACCAGGCTGCAACAACAACACATGTGGCCTATCCCCTGAAAACCCCTTCATTAGTACCTCCACTTTTGGTGAGCTTGCAATGGATCTTATCCGGGTCTCCTCCACAGACGGGTCTTCTTCGGGTCCAGTGGTATCTATACCAAATTTCATCTTCAGTTGTGCTCCCACTTCATTACTTAAAGGCCTACCCAAAAAAGTGCAGGGAATAGCTGGTTTTGGAAGGTCTAAAATCTCTGTCCCTTCTCAATTCTCCTCTGCTTTCAGTTTTGTTCAAAGATTCTATCTTTGCCTTTCTTCATCCCCAAACGGTGTCGCTTTTTTCGGGTATGGACCCGATGAACTTGTCCCAGGATCCGGTGTAACATTTTCTTTCACCCCTTTACTAATCAACCCTGTAAGCACTGCAGGAAGTTCTTCTGCAGGGGAAAAATCTTCCGAGTATTTCATCGGTGTAAAATCCATAAAAATCAAACAAAAAGAAGTACCCATTAACAAATCTTTACTGTCAATAAACCAACAAGGATTTGGTGGGACTAAAATCAGTACAGTGGATCCTTACACTGTTCTAGAAAGTTCGATCTACAAAGCAGTGACTGAGGTGTTCATGAACGAGTTGGGAAATGTCTCAAAAGTTAAGCCAGTGGCACCATTTAAGGTGTGCTATGACTCGAGCTCGATTTCGAGCTCGAGACTTGGGTATGAAGTCCCTACAGTTGATCTTGTGTTGCAAAATGAAGATGTGTTTTGGAGTATAAGTGGGGCTAACTCTATGGTGCAAGTGAATGATGGGGTTATTTGCCTTGGATTTGTTGATGGTGGTGTGAAACCTAGGACTAGTATTGTTATTGGAGGGTATCAATTGGAGGATAATTATTTGAGGTTTGATTTGGCTAGTTCTAGACTTGGGTTTAGTTCATCATTGTTGCATTTTAGGACTACTTGTTCCAATTTTAACTTTGGTTCATGAATGTGTTTAGTTTTGTGCATGTTATAGAGTCTATAGTATTACTCCCCTGTACTTTTGAGTTTGCCGTTGAACGTGACATGTTTTACGGAGAAATGCTCTGTACTTTTGAGTTTGTTGTTGAACGGACATTTTGCAGGGAGAAATGTTGAATTCAGTTGCAAACTCAAAGGGGCAGAATCGGAGGGAGTATTTATTACTGTATTTATGTTGAGTGTCGAATGTTTCGATTGCATTCATAAAGGGCCACTGTTCATTACTTATTTCGTTACTTTAAATTTGCTACAAAACATTAAAAAAAACTCACTTTGTATGAGTTTGTAATAATGGTCATGTTTATTGTGTAAATAAAGTACATTATCTGTTTTATTAGAAAAAATTTAGTCAACATATCAACTAAATAAAAATCCATAAAACTCTAATAGACTAATACCAAGTTTGAGATCATTTATGATAATTTTAAAAATTTTTGTCAGATAATAAGTTTTTTTCAGAATTATACTGTAACATATCCTAATCACCTTACTCTTAAATTATTCATGATCTTACAAATATGTCTTTCTTTTTAAAATACCCACTTTAGCTGTTTAAATTTTAACACATCATTTTGCGTATTAAATTAACACTTTAGATGATAAAGTATTCACTTTACTTGTTTAAAAGAGTTACTGAAAAATTTGAATATACTCTATCAGAAAAAAAAATTTGAATATACTCTTAAATTTTGTCAGATAATTTTAAAAAATTTTGTCAGATAATAAGTTTTTTTCAGAATTATACTGTAACATATCCTGATCACCTTACTCTTAAATTATTCATGATCTTACAAATATGTCTTCCTTCTTAAAATACCCACTTTAGCTGTTTAAATTTTAACACATCATTTTGCGTATTAAATTAACACTTTAGATGATAAAGTATTCACTTTATTTGTTTAAAAGAGTTACTGAAAAATTTGAATATACTCTATCAGAAAAAAAAATTTGAATATACTCCCTCCAATTCATTGAAAGAAGACATTTACTTTTTGACATTATTCACGTATTTTTCTTAATTTGTATTTTACTCTTAATATATAAATTAAAACATAATCAAGTGAAACTTATTTGATTCATCTCAATGCAAAGATTATTAATATCTACTTTTTATAATATTTTGTTATGTATAATAAAGATATTAAGCATTGAATAAGTGTATTGGATAGCGTGAAAAGAATAAATATCCCATTTTCAGTGAATTGGAGGAAGTATATATCTTACCATAAGACGGTCTTATATTAATCAGCAAGTCTTGTATGAGACCTTCTCTCCGTGAAACAAGCCCATTAGAAAAAAACATTAAAAAAATGAAATTTGAATTGTAAAACGGAGCATTTTTTTTTTTACGTTTTGATTGACCCAATTGAGACCGACTCATAATGAAACTGTTACAATAAAAAACATTAAAAGTCTTGGAAAATAACAGTTATTTGTGAGATTAATAAATCACCCTTATGTGGTAAGATTTGATAGGAGGAGAGTTTTGTTGTTTTAATTTATCTTTTTTAATTTTTTTTATTTTAATATTATTTATTTTATCTTTTTGTGGTGATTTACAAATCACGGTTATTGATTAAAAATTTGTGTATTAATAGCATGCAATGGGTTACACTACTTCTATGATGAAGCGCATTTTAATAGCTACAGTTAGGGCCTAGGCCCAAGCCTGATTGGCCTATTTTATTAACAAACAAATTACGAATATGGGCCTTGTATAGTACATAGAATATGCATCATCATTTGTTCAAAAATGAAGCACTCTTTTAGAAAATAAACTTACTTTTCAAATTTTCGTATGAAACAGTCTCAATGTGAAACATGCATGAATGACATAGCTTAATTAATAAATTATAAGAAAATAATTTTCTTATTTTAAAATCGTATCACTTACAACACAGTAGCTCAATTTATTGTACCTTATAAGAATAGTTCAAAATAAAAATGTCACAACAAATAAATTTTAATCGTTCTTTTTACTTTACAATATTTCTATTTTGAACTATATCGCCAACACTTTCTCTAGTTTTTATAAACATATTTGTATTAATGTTCTTTAACTGTTAATTACATGCACATAATTTTAATATCGCTACAATTTTCTCGATATTCGTACAATTGTCTGTTGGCGGATCCAGAGTTTGAAGCCTCAGGGGCATCAACTAACAAACGAAATTTCGGCGGTGTTTTATTTGTAAAATTAACAATTATTTTACACTTGCTAAAATTTTAAATACGATATATCATAAAAACACATAGAACAAATTAAATCAACTGACCTAATTAAAAAAATGAGATAAAATAAATAAATAAAACAAAATTACTAAAATGAGAGGGTATTATTCATCAAAAGACTTCAATATTAATTTTATACTTTTACTCTTGTCCATAAAAAAATCTACTTTAATTTATTTTTTTTAGAAACGCCTAGGGACACGTGACCCATAGGCTGCAATGTGGCTCCGCCAAACTGATGAGATAATATCTTGTGTAGGAAGCTATAATTAAATCCTATTAAAAAATTGGAAGATAATGTCCTTTGTCCATTTTGCCCCAATCAAATTTAGACACATTTTAGAAATTAAGGATTACCTTAGATTATTATTATTAGCTGTTTATAAATGGTGATAAGTGTGAATGAACGTTATTTATATAATTAATATCGATAATTTAATTGCTTTTAAGTCTTTAGTCTTTTACGTGTTAACTGCAGCAAGCTCTAGAAACGTTTAAACTGAAACACATATTGGAGTATATAATAAATAATAGTACTTCTACTCCAATAATAATAATGGGGTACTTCTGTCCCATTAAATTTGCAGTACTTTTTATTTTGGTCCGTTCCACTTAATTTGTATCATTTTTATTTTTGGATGATCGCCCACCACTCTCTTTTAATCTCTTCCATACATTTTAACTCTCTTTTAATTCCATCTACACAATTCATTTTTTCTCTTCATTTATTACCACATTCTTAAAAACTACCCTCCTTCTCTTAGATGCAAATCAAAAAGGACGTACGGGGTAATTTTTAAATTGAAAGGTTACGTGTTGGATGCTCCTCCATTATGCATATTACATTATTACTCCCCTATTCACTCAAGTTGTCCCATTTGAGTTGGGCACAAATATTAAGAATGGGATGGGGTCCACAAAAAAGGTGGTAGTGGAGTATTTTAATTGATTAAATTAATTATAAGGGTGGTAGTTGGGTATTGAGAATTGGATAAGTGGTGGTATTTAGGTAAAATAAATAAACAAAAAAGGAAATGAGACAACTTTAGTAAATTGCCCATAAAAAAAATTGGACAACTTGAGTGAATAGGAGGAAGTATTATAATATATTTTTTAAAATCGAATTTTGTTTCCGTTGAAGTAAATACTATTTACTTGGATAAAATTTTAAAATCGAATCTCATCTAGATATTCATTTCTCTTATCTTATTTCATAATAAAAAAAATTGTATTTTATTATTTATTAGATTATTATATGGGATTCAAGTGATGTTTCATAGAAATTATTCAAATAATATCTCAGAAGTTTTTTTTTTACTAGTTAAACTTGTTGCATAAAATGTATAATATCGTTAATTTTACATTATATATTTGTTTTTAGGTAAATTTCATATGGTAATATCAAACTTTTATGAAACTACAGTGGTGGCACTTTTGTAATATTTTTCCACATGGTAGCATCCAGTTTATGACTTATCTAACTGTCGTAGCATTTTTCATTAAATTCTTGCTAATTTCCGTTTAATTCACCATTTTGACGTTTCTACTCTTAATAAGTGTTGGTTGTTGTATGTCTTTATAATTTCCCTAAAATCATTTTTATGCTCTTAAATGTTTAATTCACCATTTTGACGTTTAATTCACCGTTTAATTCAACAACACTCTCAAATGTATAGGGCAAATTATAATGACAACAATCAACACTTAATAAGGGTAGAGACATCATTTACGAAAAAAAAGGATAGAAGCGTCAAAATGGTGAAAATTGACAAGAATTTAACGAAAAATGTTGCGACAGTTAGATAAGGCATAAATTGAATACTATCATGTGGCAAAATCTTACAAAAATGTTACCACTAGAATTTCATAAAAACTCAACGTTACTACGTGTAATTTCCCTTATTTGTAGGGATAAAAATCATGAAACTACAATATAAAGTGAGGTAATTTCAAATATTAAAACTCTACGTGACATTTAGCTAGACTTGAATCTTGATCTCTGAAGGTATACAGTATCTAATACAAAATTTAAACTCACATCCTTAATATTTATTTGTTTTACATTTTTAATTTTTGACGGAAAAAATTAATATTATTGCGACATTGATTATAGTTGACAATAGTGCAAATAGTATGTTTGTATGGATAGTTCCGTGAAATTATAACTCATTAATTTATATTTTCTTCGTTTCAAATTACTTAGAAATACTTACATTATTCACTCATTTCTCTTAGTTTAAAATCTTGTTTGATTCGTCTCAATGCAAAGATAATTAATATCAAATTCTTATAATTTTTTAGTTACATAATTAGATTGAACTAGTGCATTTAACTGCATGAAAAAGTAAACGTTACAAGTATTTTAGGAGGAGGTCTTAGTAAATAAAAGTCATTTATAAAGTTAACAAATGACTCTTACTCTTACGTGCAGATCAGAGAGCAGTATGAAAGTTTTGTTATTTCAATTTAACTTTTAATTTTATTACTATTATTTTTTGTCTTTTTATAATTATTATAAATCACAAAAATTAATTAAAAATTTGTTGTATTTTTGAATGGAGGAACCGAGGAAGTATACTTTATAGGTTTAGTTTTTTATAGCAAAAAATTAATTAAAAATGTGTCGTCTTCCAATAATAGTTTATTTTTTTATAGCAAAAAATGATTCAGCTGATACGTTGAATTTTCTAGTGTCGGTGGGTATAGTGATATGCTATTATAATTAATATTAATAAGACAAAGTTTTATTTTATTTTTAACGCACTTTAATATTTTAACTTATAAATTTAAAAGCTAATCACAAATTAAGAAGGAAGAATAGTAGTGCAATATTTCTAATGTTGCAACCTGTAAGTATTTTAAAAAGGAGAAAGTAATTTTTTAGTTGAAATTTGACTTTTAATTTGATGGTGGACAATAATTCAAATTAAATGTTAAATGCTTTTTAAACTAAAAAGAAAAGAAAAGGCTAGTTAAAGGTGTGAGGTAAAAGCCAACAAAATGATACTTTTTCCGCCCTGAAATACATCCTACATTCCTGTTATTGACGCTATTTATCATACAAGTTTATTTTGAAAATTGCGGTTAGTGTAGGAAAAAAATACTCCATCCGATCTTATTTGTTCTTCCACATTGGGTTAAGTAATGATTGTATTGGAAGTTTGAGAGATTAAATAATTAAATAGTAGTGTGAAGTAAGGAAAATGGGGCTTTAAGGGGTAAAAGTGGGATGAAAACTTTCCATAAATAGAAAATATTCTAAAGTGAAAGAACTTTTGAAACTACCCGTTATAGTAAGGTGGAAAAACTTAAAAGAACGGAGGGAGTATAGTCTAGTGGGATCATACACGGATGCACACTATGACAACGGATAGCATAGGCTACCCATGTTTTTCTTTAAAAAAAATAAATTTTCTTTTTTCTTTGCATTGTATTTCCTCTGTTTTATTATATTGGCTACAATGACTTTTTACGTCATCCAATATGTGATTTTAGTTATTTATATTGAAAATGATGCTATATTAGAGATAGAACGATGTGTTACAATCTCTAATATCACCAAGATCGAAAGTACGAAGTCTTATGCGAAAACAAATTACGCTATTAAATGAAAAATGGTGTTTGTAGGAATAAGATGCAATAATAAACGACACAAAATATTTAACGAGGTTCATCCAATTCAGGCTACGTACTCCGGTGTGTAGTTTTGGGTAATTTTGTGGATGTCTTGGATGTGAATGAGAGCTATCTATTTATAGTGTGACTAGTATAAAACCCGTGCATCGCACGAAGTTTTATTTGTAGAATGGATTTTTTATTTGAAATGTAAGTTTTAAATTATTGAGCAATTTCATATTTGAAATGTAGCTTTCAAAATTATATTGTCTTAGTATAAAAGGAAAGTATTGTGATCCTGTGTTGTTTTATTATCGGAAATTAATTATTTTTTGACTGTTTTTATTTGTGATGTACATATTTTCTTACAGCTATTGAATTTGCCTGTAAATACAGTAATATAGGAAAATAGTAATATTTTCTTACTAAAATATTTTTGGAAGGTTATTATTTTCCCATTCCAGTATTTTAATGTGTGATGTTAAAGCTATTGTATTAATGTAAAATAATTTTTGAAAGTTATGTATTTTTTAGAATTAATCTATTTTTAGAAATAAATTACTTTACTATTGAAGGACAAATAATCCTGTTGCATTTAACAAATGGCTGTGAGACTGCCATTTGTCATTTAGCAGCAAAATTATAGAATTGTATGATATGATTACATTTGATGAGTAATACACAATTAAGACTATTGTTGAATGCATGAGTAAATAGCCACAAGTAGTTTAAAGGCCACAGATTAATGTAGTAATAACATAGGCCGGAAAAACAAAAAGTTCACAAAGCATTCAATGCTCCAGACTCAAGCCGCTTGTTTGAGCCCTTGGACTGCTCGTTCAAGCGGTAGTGCAACAGGCTCACAGTGGCTTCTGAGTTCTGACCATGGGTGATCGTTCGAGCCTTCATCTGCTTGTTTAAGCACCGACTCCAGTACCTCTTGTTTGCTTTTTGTTTCTTGAAAGCACACCTCTTGAACTTCTCATTTACTCATCAATCTCAATATAGTAACATCCATGTTAAGTGTTCATCAATGCATAAGTAACATTATACATTTACACCCCACTTAAACTCTACCATCTATCACACACATTAAGACTCCAATCTTAACTCACCCATTAATCCTTCTATAGGATACCATCTTTGTGTAACCACATTATGCATGGCTTGATTTATGCACTCTAGTCACCATTAAATCATAACATATATATTGAAATATTCATATGTAAAAATTATAAAAAAATAATTTGATGAAAGTACGCGATTAAACGATTCAAACAAGATTTCACTCGTCTATATTTACTATGTCAAACTTTGATCTCATCGTAACTTGTAACTAGTTTTGTACGATGCGGTGCAAATGACATTTATCGCCCTTTTATTTTATAGTGACAATGAGATGAGATTATAATTGAGATATTTTACTTGTACATGTCAATTTGGAGTAACGAAACAATTTTCTAGTTGTTCATATTAAACACAAAACTCCGTCGAATTTTTTATTAATTTACTTTAGCACGTTAGTGCACTACAACAAATTTAGCTTTTTGCGACATTGGATTTAGTGGCATTAAAAAAATGCCACTAATTCATATTTTTAGTGTAATAATTATTAGTTTTTATTTTAAGTTCCACCATAAAGTGATTTAGCGACACTTAATTTGGTCTTTAGTGGCATATGTAATTGTCACTATAGCCTATAGTGGCATTTGTGAGAAATGTCACTAGATCCTATGTCGCTAAAAGCTTTAGTGTGACTTTTTAATATGCCGCTAAAGGCTCTAATAAATGTCACTAAATCCTCTATATACACAATAAGAAATTAGAAATAGCGACATTTAAATTAAATGTCGCTAAATATATCCCACTAAAAGCAAATTATGTTGTAGTGTTCGGATAATCTCAAAAAAAAAAATTGAATGAGATTAGTTAAAATTTTGGTGAAAAAATATATTCGGTTCAATTTCGTGGATTATATCTACTTGATTATCTAATTAAACATCACGACTCTTACATACTTCTTCCGTTATGAAATACTCGCTACATTTCAAATTTTCAATTATGTGCATTATTCATCATTTTAGCGTATTTTATACATTGCGACTTATGTGTAAGTAATAATATAGTCGTGTGGGATCTTGTTTGAATCGTCTAATCGTAAACTTTCATAATATGAATTTTTTATAATTTTAAAATTTGTATAATTCAAAATATAAATAAATAAAATAACACATTGGAATGCTTAAAAATTGAAATGTAGCAAGTATAATGGAACAGAGGAAGTATATAATTATTATTAATGAAAACATCAAAAAAAATTAAGGGAGTAATTTAATAAATTACTACAATGTAAATTCTATTCTAGCAAGGAAATTTAATTGCATATTACATTTACAAAGATCGGTTAAGTTAAGAGTTTCAATTTACGGCCATTTGGTTAGTGTACCAAATGGTGGTAATGAAAATGATTTATAGTGTAAAATCTTATGAAAAGTTCTATGTCGTTTTCATGGCAATGAAACTTTGATCACAAAAAAATTTTTTTTTTGCAAATTTCCATTCCCACATAAATACTACATCTCCCGATGGTAATGCATTGAAATGAATTTTATGAAGAAATTGTGATGATTGAAGTTGGATAAGCATGACCATCAAGGTAGCCAAGAGATTTTTCAACTAGAATTACACTAATTTTTCATTCTCGTTACCACTGTAATTAGTAATTACTAACTACCAAACGGGTGAGAAGCAAATCCTAGTCGTTTATACTACAAATGTAAGCTTTATAATCTTTTATAATGGATTGGAGATAGGAAATTGATAAGGATTGATGGGGAGTTCAATATTCATATGAACATACTCGATTGCAAAGAAGTAAAAAAAATTAGGGGAATTAGGGAAATTAGGTTTATGGAAATTATGTGTTAGAACGTTAGAGAAATTAGATAATTAAGGTTAGGGTAATTTTAGATTGAGAAATTAGGAAAATTTAGGGGAAGCGTGATTTGTTAAATCTTTTAGCTGTATTTAATTTCAAAATCACCTGGCTTTCTTACTATGTTGTCCAAACGTTTTTTAGTAAAAAAGTCACAGAGATTTATTTGGTTAAACCTTAAAATTACCAAGTGAATATAAAAAAAATTATTTACTTCCTCTGTTCCATAATACTTGTTATATTTAATTCTTTTACGCAATTTAATGTACGATTTTGTTCATTTATATGTTGAATTATACACATTTAAAATTATAAAAAGTTTATATTATGAAAGTATGCGATTAGACGATTCAAACAAGATCCAACTTGATTATATTATTACATATTAGCCGCAATATATGAAATAAGCTTAAACGATGAATAGCGTTCAAAAACAAAATGTAGTAAGTATTTTAAAACGAAAAAAATATTGTACTACCTCCGTTCCATTTTACTTGCAACACTTACCAATTTTGGAAGTTTCATATTACTTGCAACATTACTATTTTTGGCAAAATAATCTACTTATTTTATCGTCACTTTATTCCTACCTCACTATCCCCATCAATCATACATCATCCCATTAATTATTTAATATACCCACAAGTCACAACCACTATCTACTTATAATAATTTCTTTTATTTCTACCCCACATATCACCATCAATCATACATCATCCCTACTTTTACCATACTGATTTGACGACCCTTAAAAAACGTGCTAAACCCAATGGTGCAACTAAAATGGAACGGAGGATGCATAATTTTTTTTCTACTTTACTATTCAATAATTTTAGGTATTCTTTTTATTTAGTCATAGTTTCAAAGTTTTGGGCTACCTTCGCGTCAAGGTATGGAAAACAAAGTCAGGAATCAGAATAAGTACTGTGACTGACGGATAGGCGATAAGCAATGACAATTGCCTTATTACGCCAATAATTTATGAAAAAGTTTGATTAGATAACGATTATTTATAAAGTTAACAAATCTTGTTCATGTGGTAGAATTTAATAAAATGAAAATTTTGTTATCTTTATTTATCTAGTTATCGTCTTTAGTTTTGTTTATTTTATTACCCCTTCTATTCATAGAGAATGAAACATTTGTTTTTTGACATTATTTACTTATTACTTTTAATTTGTATTTTATTCTTAATCTATAGATTCAAACATAGTCAAGTAAGATCTTGTTTGAATCGTCTAATCGCATGTATTTTATTTTATTATTATTCTTAATGCAAAGATTATTAATATTCACTTTTTATAATATTTCGTTATGTATAATATGCAATTTCCAAATACAATATAATTTTAAATGTTACATTTCAAATATGCAATTTCACAATAATTTAAAAGTAACATTTCAAATATAAAAAATTCATTCTACAAAACTCCGTGCATCGCTACATTTCCTCCGTTCTGAAATACTCGCTACATTTCTATTGTTGACATTATTCATCGTTCAAACTTATTTTACATATTGCGACTAATGTGAAAGAAAAAATATAGTCAATTGAGATCTTGTTTGAATCGTCTAATCGCATGTTTTTATAATATTAACTTTTTATAACTTTTACATGTGTATAGTTCAATATAAAAATTATCAAAATAAAGCATTATATTGTGTAAAAAGTCAAATGTAGTAAGTATAGTGGAAAGGAGGAAGTACTATTATCGAATAAAAAAGAATCAAAAGAGAATTAAAAGGACTACTAAATATTTCCCCGTTCTGAAATACTCGCTACATTTTAATTATGTGTACTATTCATCGTTCAAGTTTATTTTATACATTGCGACTAATATAAAAATAATAATATAGTCAAGTGAGATCTTATTTAAATCGTCTAATCGCATACTTTCATAATATTAACTTTTCATAATTTTTAAATTTTTAAAATTCAAGATATAAATAAACAAAATAACACGTTAGAAGGATTTAAAAGTCGCAATATACAAAAAAGTTGAGATTACTAAAGATATAAAAAAAAAGTTGAAAAAATATCCTGCTGTGAAATAACGCCATCCAACTTTTTAAACCAAAACAATGTACAAAACATAGTATTACGTATACATTCGGACGACGCCGTGTACTCGCGTATTCTACGGTTTCCTACTCAGCAACACCCTAGCCTTCTTATCACAAAACAAACAAACAACTCCTTAACACTTATCTACTTATCAACCGTCCATTTCCTCCCCCTACCTTTTCCAAATCAACGGTTCTGATCTCTCCTCCTTTTTCTTCCAATTTATACCTTCTATTTCCGCGGCGTCTCTCCAACGCATACACTTCACATTTCAACACCTCTTTATTCCTTCCAAACGCCTCCTTCTCACTTTCTCTCTCTACACTCATTAATGGCGTCTTCCTGTAAGCTTCTTTTCTCTCTCTTCTCTCTTCTTCAAATCACGCTTTCTCTATCTTCAACTCTATTCCTTCCTCTTCATAAAGATACGGATAGTAATCAGTACTTGACCCGAATCTACCATGGGTCGAAGCTGATGGAAGCTCCTCTTGTTGTAGATCTGAACTCTCCTTTTTTATGGCTTGATTGTTCTTCTTCTCAGAAGCAAATTACAACTGTTAATTGTCGGTCTATACAGTGTACCTCCGCCGCACCCAATTCCTGCCCTTCGAATGCAGATCGGAGTTGTTCGATTCCGTTGCAGAATCCTACTACGGGGGTTTCTGCTTTTGGGGAGCTTGTGGAAGGTACTGTTTCTTTTCGTGATGATGAAGTTTCAGCCGTTGATTCTTTTCTTTTCTCTTGTGCGCCGTCGATTTTACTCTCTGGGTTACCGTCAAGTTCTAAAGGAGTTTTAGGGCTTGGACGAACTAGGATTGGTGCTATTTCTCAGATTTCTCACTTTTTTGAGTATCCGAAGAAGTTTTCCCTCTGTTTATCTTCCGAAAATGGTATGATTTTAGATGGTAATGATGAAATTGAGGTTTTTAAATCCATGATTTATACGCCTCTTTTAGATAATGGTGATTCTTCTTACAGCATAAATCTAAAATCCGTGAAAATCCAGAACAAAAAACTTGATGTTGAGGAATCACTTATATCATCTATTAAAATCAGCACAATAGATCCTTATTCAAAAATGGAAACTAGGGTTTATCAAGAATTTGTTAGAGCTTTTTTACTGGAAGCAGAATCTCTAAACATGCCAAGAGTTCAACCAATTGGTGGATTCGATTACTGCTATGATATCAAAGGAACTACAAAAGTTCCTATTATTGAATTAGTACTACAAAGTGAAATGGTGAAATGGAGAATTTTTGGGCATAATTCAATGGTCAAAATCAATGAAGATGTGATGTGTTTAGGGTTCTTAGATGGAGGATATGATTTAGGAAACTCCATTTCAATTGTCCTTGGTGGTCATCAATTGGAAGATAATTTGTTGGAATTCGATTTGGGATCTTCAATGTTAGGGTTTAGTTCATCTTTGTTAAAGAAACAAACTAGTTGTTCCCAATTGAGTTCATTGCACAGAGGATCAATTCAATCTTTGTGAGAATTTTTGTAATTTTTTTTTCGAAATTTTGTGGAAGAACATAACTTGTAAGATGTAGTAGGGAAAAGTAAAAGTTTGAAATTTTGACTAATTTGTAGGGAATATGCTTTTAGGCATAGACTCATAATTGGATCTTTGTTATATGTAAATGGTAAAGTTTTATCACGAAATAAGTGTGGTAAATATATTTACCTAAATTAAAGTATAAATTAGGATCTCTTACTTCTATAAAGATTATTGCTTTTTTGGTGATGTTCGATCTATATTTACCCAGTGTGACATGTTGTGCGGAAAAATGTCAATGAAACGACTGCCTTATTGATAGTTGGTAGTTTGTTGACCAACCAAAGAAGAGCTTTGGTTTGATTTTTGAATACAAATTTTTTAGTTCTTATCTTATTAGTCTAGTTTGCTTATTATTTTTTATATGAAAATTTAGCTAGATAATGGAGATTTTTGGTGGGATAGCTTATCAAACAATTTAGATGTTAATATTTGATTAATTAGTTGATTTAAAGAGTATTATGATTTTTTGAATTTAACTATTTTTCAACAAGTTGCAATCAGTCACCCCAATTTAGGGGTAGTAGAGTAAAGATAATCGAGATAGTTTTTTTTTTTTTTTTGAATTTTCGACATTAGAATCCTTCATTAATTAAGTATAGCTATGTTACATCAAAAAAAAAAAAAATTAAGTATAAGCTATGTTAAAAATTTGATTTCAATTGTTATACTTAAATAAAATTTCACCACAATTTCTAACTACACTAAAATTGATTTTGTAAAATTATATCAAATTAAATTGTTGATTGAATTTAGAAAAAATAAAAGGATTGAAAAATTAAGAAATAAGATGTTATTAATATTAGAATTAAAGATGGTGAATTGGTAATTATTGATGTTTAATGAGTATGTGAAAAAAATTTTGAGAGTTGAAGTTTACTTTGAAAGACATTAGAAAAAGAGAGAAAAAATATACAACTAATAGTATTTCTTACGAAATTATTGATATACTAAGTAAAACTCGAATTTCTTACTCTACTTTATCACTATGTTATTCTACGTTGTAAAATAATTTTTCATACATGGGTCCATTTAGTTTTAGGGATATGCGGCTAGGCACCTCCCGCGCCCCATAACCATCCATGCTTCAATCAACTATTAACTATTAGCTCTCAATTGTTTATCAAACACAATTAAACAATAAATAAAAATAAAATTATGAAAATTCTAAAAAATAAATATGAAAATAATTTCTTTGTCTCTTTAAATATACAACATTAAAACTTTTTTGCAAATTAAAAAAAAAAAGTATGACATGTGGGAAAAATCGTTGCATAGGGTGATAAAAAAGTACTAGAATATGACTTATGACTTATGAGGTTGGTTCCCAATAAAAAAATGAGAGGGACTGTGTTTAGAGTCGACCCTAGATATTTAGGCGCTCTGAACAAAATAGCATATTGAGATTCATTTATAATTTATACTCTCTTTTCCCTTTTTTATTGTCCACTTTCTAGTGGGCACGCAAATTAAGAAAAATGGTAATGAGGTATTTTAAGTGATTATAATGATTGTAAAGGTGGTAGTTGAAGTATTTAAGTGATTATAATAATTGAAAATGTGGTAGGTGGAGTATTTTAAATAATACTATAAGTTGGGGTAGTTGGGGGTCTTTAGGTAAAAAATCTTTGACAAAAATAGAAAGTGGACAATTAGAGTGAACTAACCAAATAAGGAAAGTGGACAATAAAAAAGAAACGAAGGGAGTATGAATTTTTTACAATTATTAATTTTGCTTTTTGACCTGGAGTCTTGATGACGACCTCTTTTGTACACCTTAGGAGCCACCCTAATTGTGTTCTTAAATTTTAAGAACAGTCCAAACATAAATGGGGATTTTTTTCATAGGTTGGGAGTTGGGAATTGGGATATTCGCATCACTCGAATATCCAACCTTAACAATGACTGAATTACGTCTTTTGACGTTTTGAAAAGTTATGCCCTTTGTGGTTCTAACCATTTACCGAGTCTTGCTTGTCTTTATAGAGTACTTCATTGGATAGAATTTGTGGCATGTACACTTTTATTAAATTTTTTGATATATTTATATTGTTTAATAAATTAAAATTTTAAAACATAAATTTTACATTAAATCTAGAAACAAATTTTATAAAAGTTTTAAAAGAATTTATTTGTCATAAAAAATATAAGTGACTTGCATAAATATAGTCATTAGTCGCTGACTAAATCATATTAGAATTAAGCATTTTATTTAAGTAACCAATAATATAAATAACAAATTCTAATAAAAGTATATTATCTTTTAACAATCTCAAAATATCCAATAGACTAATTAAATAATACCCGTTTAATAAATAAAATTGATAAAATTTTACAAATAGCTAAAAAAAAATTAAATGAAATATATAATTTGCTAATACATTAAATAATGTGACCTAAAAAGTATAAAATTAATCAATATGTATAATATTATAGTCATGGTTAGAAAGTAATAAAGTCAAAGAGATAAATATTAGTCATAGTAACAATAATATCATTATTTAGTTTTAAAGGGAAATTTTTTGTTGAGGCTATGACGCGTAAACAATATTAAATAGTGATGATGATGTCAGTAGTGTGTTTTAGTAATAATAATAAAAAAATAGA
The DNA here is from genome assembly GCA_019425755.1 of Amaranthus cruentus. Taxonomy (NCBI): domain Eukaryota; kingdom Viridiplantae; phylum Streptophyta; class Magnoliopsida; order Caryophyllales; family Amaranthaceae; genus Amaranthus; species Amaranthus cruentus. Next base: position 4,872,067 of record CM033463.1, on the reverse strand, counting down.
TAGATTATAAATAGATAGATTTTCATTCTACTACCTTCACTTTTTCAAATTTTTTGTTATTTTATTTTATTTTATTTTATTTTATCCTCATTACTCAATGACATTAAATCTATCCGTTTGAAATTTATGTTTTAGTAAATATTCACGAAAATTAAAAAAAATTAATCTTTTAGATTATCAAAATATTAATTTAATTAGATAAAAAAGTCAATAGGAAAAAAGTGAAGAGCATTAACATTTAAAAATATATAAATCAAGTTAATATGAAACACGTAAAGATCATAAATATATTTAAAATATTAAAATAAAGTTAATTAAAAATATATGAAGACCATACATATTTAAAAATATATAAATTAGAGTAACTAAGATTAATTATGTTCAATAATAAAAATATTCTTTTAGAGAACAACAAATAAAACTACTCATGACTTGAATACAACATAATTTTTTGGACAACTCAAACATAGCGTCATTTTCAAATGTAGACCTTATTTCGATTATCTAATTAGTGTTTAAATGTAAATAAAAGTTCATACAATCATTAGGCCCTTACAAGTTACTCCCTATTCTCATGAGTTTTTCTTAATAATCTTTATAATTCATTCCATCAAATTTACGCTATTTTTATTCATAGTCATAATTCACACTCTTAACTAAATTCTCTTCTACACAACTTATCTTTTCATTATTCCTATATTTCTCTCATTCTCCGTTAAAAATATGAAACACAATTTTTTATTTAGTCAGTGATCGTTAGGACGGACCAAATTCATGCTAAAATCCTCTCGTTTATTAGTTGGTGTTTTGTTTTTATCTTTGCCTTTTACATATTTTTCCTATACTCGTTCTTTACCTAGTTATTTTTATTTTATTTTATTTATTTCCTATTTTACGTTTAAGGATAAGCTTGTATAGTAATATGTAAGTTGGCGGACTCAACTCTCAAGTTTACTTATTACTTTTCGTTGCATAAACCTTTCATTCCAAGGAACAATTTAGAGCTGTGAGACTCTTTGGCCGCATCTTTCTTAATGGGTATGAATTGTCCTCTTCTTTCATATTTCAAACCCGGATCATAGTTTTTAATGAGTAGAATAGATGATCATGATGATGATGATCATGGAGAGAGTAGTGCATCCATGAATGATCCATCCACATTCCTTGGAGAGTTGCATTACCAATAACAACTTCAACAAAAGTTTTGAGTTCATCTCACCGGACAAAACAAACCTAATTATTCCGAAAATTTCCTTCCTTCATCTTCAAATAACAACTACCAAGCAGCCATGATCAATCACATTATACCACCATGAACACTGACCCATAGTCCATCACGAGAATTACCCAACCCGATTAAATCTCCGTGTTTCATTTCTCCAAGAAAACCTGCCATGAACATGTCCTCGCCGTCTTCACTATCTACCTCTTCTTCTTCTGCATCTGCATCTTCTTCATCTACGACTTCATGGTTTTCTGGAATTGTTCGTGGTCGTTCTGATAGGAATTTGCCCTCTAAAGCTGCCCCTCATTCTGTCTCGATTGTTTCCGGTAACGCTGATTCTTTAGGTCCTGTTATCAAGAAGAACCATTTTCAGGGTGTCCTTTTTCGATATGGTCCCAAGTCTATTCAGGTTATTTTCTCATTTTCCCTTTGTTTTGCTCCTTCATTTTTTGTTAATTTTTGTGGGTTTATTAGTTTGGAGCTTTTCTTGTTCTGGGTCAGATTTTATTGGATTTATATGATTGATTAAATGTGTTTGAATGTGTCTAATTGATCATAAAATGAACTTGATTAGATGGTTTAAAAATAGTTTGATATTGATACTACCGAGTACTGAGTGAGTTTAGTTGATGGTTGAATGTGAATTTATACTATAAAAGGAGAACTGGGGATTTTTGATTTTACTGTAAATGAAGGGAGGACTACTTTTGTATGTCTTTGATTTTCTTAGATTTTCAGATGGGATTGAGTCTTGTTAGGAGGAAATTAGATTTTGATTTGGGTGATTGGAGGTAAGGCGGATTCAAAAAGGTATCAAATCTTGTGGCATTGATGGTTCAAATGGATTTCTAGAATTGATAAGTAACATTTTTGTGTATTTTATTATTTATTTATTTTTTGTATAAATCCGGTTTAAGGTTTGAAGGATGTGTAGGTTCTATTATAATGTGAAATTGTTAAGGGATTGTGGATTATAGAGCACAAACAAGGTCGCATCATATCGTATTGGCTGTGTCATAATGGTGTTGAAAACACGTTTCAAGCCATTTCAAGCGATATTTCATAGTTTAGGCCATTATTGCGACCGATACCGCATTTTTGCATCATGTTGTGGATTATATTATTTCATTAGTTGTAGACCTCTTAATTTAAGAATGAATTTCGATATCCACATGATTCCAACTTCATTTTAGAATATGAGAAGATAATAACGCTTTCCATGTTAAGAGTTCGACCTTATATTAATTTTTATTAAACATAGAATGATATATTAATATGCCAGCAACGAAACTTTATAGTAATCAAACAAACCTTAGGGCATGGCAATTGGCAAGGAGTAATGGACAATTTCTTCATCATGGTTGTTTTTTACTAAACAATAAATCTTTCTCTTTATCAGTTGTAATGATCTTATTAGAATGAGATACCTACTAAATGAATATGATGTTTTCTTGTAATGCAGTCATTGATGAGATTTAATTGATGGTTATACTTATTGTTGACTTGGTGTCATTGTGATAGATGATAGAAACCCAAGTGTTAAGGATATGGTGGACAAAACTGAGTGAATGGGTGCAAAGAGCTACCTATAAGTGATCGATGTTCCTTAATGACCTCATAAAATGTACCATGTCATTTTCATGGTAATGAAACTTTGATCATAAAAAGGTTTTTTGTTCATAGTGTTTCATATCACTTAGTAGTTAGTATCGCATCTTCAACTCGTAATGTATTAGAATAAATTTTGTGAAGAAAATGAGATGATTGAAGTGAAACAAGCATGAGTGCATGAGCATTAAACTTGTGAAGAATTTTCCTACCAAATTACACTAAATTTTTATTACTACTCTCACCCTTCAATACTGGGAAACAACGAGTTGTAAGGGAAATTTTCAGAGACTTGGATGTAAAAACCCGAATGTGACTTGCATGAATAAGGCTAGGATAGGCGACTCGAATGGAGAGAAACTTTATTGCACATCTCTAGGATGAAAGTTAACTTTGTTTGGTTCAGCTATTAGGTGAGTATATTAACAATACACTTAATTAGATGGAAGAACACTACAAGATTTGAGAAATGAGACTTGGGGTGGGAAACTTTATATGAGAATCAGGTGCATTAGTTTAGATTTTGGATATGTGCAACGTCAAATACAAGATACCCTAGCAAAGCAAGTGGAAAGTTTGGAGGAAGGCCAAAATTGATTTGGATGGAACTAGGGAGAAATTAAAAATGGTATAAAGAAATTAAGTTTGTAGAAAATACATAATTTTGATAGAAGTGAATGATGGGTGATTCGAGGTGGGTGATTTGGTCAAAATGACCCGAACATAAAAACAAAACTTACTAGTGAAAACCGAAACCCAACTTGATGAAGAAAATAAGCACCTCTAGTCGAAATTTTATTACTATGATTGTAAAAATGTGATATTGATCATTTATTATTTGCTTATTCTTAAATTAAGATTATACTGACCCATGTTTGTAATGATTGAAGCTCTCTCAAGTCCTAAATTTGAACACATGTACTAAAAAATCCAATTATTGACATAAACATGAATTGCTTTGATATTAACCTAATCTGACACTAATCAAAACTCTGACCTATCTAATTTGAAGTAGAATTGGCCCGAAATATACCCAAATCCGTATGTGGATAAAGTCATTTAACCCAAACAATAATGACATTTTTAGACATGATCAGAGACCAGCTTGTTGACTCCATTAATAGGGAAAACCTGTTTTCTTTCTTCTTTTTTTTAAATGTTATGTGCTTATTTATAAAATATTATTGTGCAGGTTGCATTTAAAACAGGTGATTATAAGCAACAAGTCATATTTATTGGCGGACTTACTGATGGGTTTATGGCTACAGAGTATGTTTTTGTTTCATTTATTCCAATTCTTATAACTAAATAAATATACGGCCATACGGGTTGATCTGGGGACTGAGTGGTGTTTCAATTATTAGTATGCTTGTGTAGCTGATTAATTTCATAATTTTGGTTGAATTGCTGTTATACATGTATTGATTTAACAGTGATAAAAATTTTGTTCATAAAAACTAGATGGTCACAAGTCTTAGTTCGTAAATTGAAAAATGAGATTGGAATTATGGGTGAAAAAATAACGGATTGGATTAGTGTTTGCAAAGTACAAAGTCAATTCCAAAAATTTTGGACTTGCATCTAGTAACATTCTAGCCTAATGTGCTGAATAATCTAGTCAAATCCAATCTGAATGTAGTAGTCTTCCATTTTGTGAAATAATGCATTTGAATAGAGAATTTCCAAAATTAAATAATTGAGAATAGAGTGGTGGCTATTCTTTAACAATGGTATCAAAGCCGACTCTGAGTGGTGGCTTGAGTTAAGCCAGCCGTGACCAACGATGTTGTTGGAACTTATGGGGGTTAAATATAAAGGAATAAATTTGAGGCCATTACAAAGTTATGGGACTTTATCCCACATCGGTTGTATGGGCAACTAATGTGGGGCTTATAGAGTAAATGGACTCTCTCACCTATTAGACTAGTCTTTTGGTGCTGTGGTCTTTTGTCTATTCTATAACATGGTGATTGCTAGGTTGTATTGGTAGTTTTGTGTGCTAGTGGCTGGTTTTGTGCACCAATGGGTGAGCGTGGTCCATTAGTCTGGGGCTTAAGGATAAGGATGAGGCTGCAATGGGTGGTGCAAGTTTGGGTGGGGGAGGAGGGTCACGTGACTGGTTGGGCTAATGGCTGGTTGTTCTTAATTAGGGTGTTGCTTCTTCCATAGTGGTAATTTTTGAGTAGATCCCTAGTTCCTAAGGAGTGGGAGTAATTATGGAATTTGAGTAAAATGAGAGAGGGAGAGGGTGATAGTGAGAGTGGGGGTGTAGGTCTTTTGGTGTGATGCATTTGAGATACAACTAATTTGGATATAAATGAATTCTGATTATTGTTTTTTCCTCTGTTTTTCTTGAGATGCGGTGCTGGTAGATTGGAGAGGAGTTGTGTTATGATTGATAATTAATAGCATGGAATGTGGAAGTATCATTTCTGTTGTATCTTTGCTATATGATGGAAGTTGAAATCATTAACGATTCTGTTAATCAATACAATGATATCATGTTTTTGTACGATGCAGGTACTTAGAGCCTTTGGCGATAGCTTTGGATCATGAGAAATGGTCATTAGTTCAAGTACTACTTTCTTCGTCTTACAAAGCATATGGCACTTCAAGTCTTGAGCAAGTATGTGCTTATTTTATTTTGTTGAACTTCAACTTGTCTATCCATAGTTCAGTCTTTAGGGATGGACTTTTCGCTTGGTCTTTTATCAATTAAGTTTGGGGTAGTCTCCGTTGTGTCATTGACTTGTGAGGTCAGGGTTTTATCACAATATCTCCCCTCATTTTTTCATCTAACAAATTACTAGTAAATAGCCTGTTCATAGGATCAAAAAACTCCCCCTCTCCCATTGACTTGTTAGCCCCTGACACTAGAATACAGGAGACTTCATCAGGAATTCGAAAATACAAAACAGGAATAGGTTTGACCAGTAAACCAACATTTTGCTTTATACTAAACCGATCAGGTTCTATCGAGGTTTTGACCAATATGGTCAGATAGGTCTCTGGAATGTGGAGTACTGTTAGGTTTATTCTTAAATTAGAATTTAGTGACTTTTAAAGTATGTTTGTTCAATTCTTATTTTCATTTTTTGTTTATAGGATGCTATGGAGCTTGATCAACTAATCAGTCACTTAATTAACAAAGAAAATTCTAATGGTGTGGTTCTACTTGGCCATAGTACTGGATGTCAAGTATGTTCTTATGCTTCTTTCCTTTCAACTTTATGATCCTCTTTTTTTCTGTTCTCTCTTTGAGAAGATGTAAGCTTGATTAATTGTATATATTTATAACTATAAGATATGGTCTAGGCTAAAGTTCTATCAGAATGTTCATGTAGGACATAGTGCATTATATGCGCACAAATGCAGCATGTTCAAGAGTTGTCCGTGCAGCCATTTTGCAGGTAAAATCTGTTCTATATGAGCCTATAAGGAATAAGGATATTCTAAATAATTAGTAAATGATTATTTGGTGATTTTACTTAATTTATAGTTAAGAAATTTTGTTTGACAAGACAAAGGTCCAACGAGGACGTGTCAATTACACTGCAAGTGAGAAAGTAAGTAAACACATAGAGGCCCCGGGCACATGAGACCGTAGTGCAAAATATCGGTTGATCACCATATTGCGATAATTAATACATATTAAAAGAAGATTATACACTTCTTGAAAGTGCGGATATGATTATAATAACACTTCGTGAAACCCTATAACTCTATAAGTTGTTTATCAGGCTCCAGTTAGTGACCGTGAATACCGAGCAACACTTCCTGAAAGTGCGGAAATGATTGATCTAGCATCAAAAATGATTAGTGAAGGAAAAGGATCAGATCTAATGCCTTGGGAAGCAAATGCAGAGGCTCCAATAACTGCATATAGGTAAATGATCTCATTTCATTTTCTCTTTGCTTTGTCAGTTAAGCCATTTTATACAGTACGAATTACTGAAACGTTGTATCAATAATACTTTCGAGCTTCTAAAATCAATTGCACATATTATCCTTTTAAAAAATTTGGCCTCTTGTCTCTTCAAAGGAAAATGGGTATCTGGAAAACGAGTTTTTGTGTCTAATTATTTCAAAGCTTCATGTAGTTGTCATATCCTTTCCAATTGCATATATTATCCTTTAAATTCGCGGTTCGCTCGAATTCGGCCAAGAGTAGCCCAAAACCGACTATAATCCACTTTTTTCGATTTGCGAATCGCAAGGAGATTGGTGAATCATGTGACACTGGCCAAGAATATATGGCCTTTTGTTCTCACGTTTAGACTCTGGATGATGATATGTTGTCTTTACTGACTCGAAATTTGTTAGCAGGTTTCACTCCCTTTGTGCGTATATGGGTAACGATGATATGTTCAGTTCTGATCTTAATGAACATCAATTGAGAACAAGACTGGGTCACATGTCCAGCATACCTTGCCAGGTAGCTATCTTTCTTATTTTGTGAGATTTTCTATCGCCTTTTTTGAGCTCTAAGAATGTTTTACATTTTAGAATCATGCAATGAATCACTGAAGAGCGCAAGCGGTCAAACTGATGCGTACGAAACAATATCCGTTGGGCCATTGTGTTGTGAATGCCTTACTGTTTCAAAAACATACTGATGAGATGCACGGTTGCACTTGCAGGTCATCTATTCAATGGCTGATGAATATGTGCCCGAGTATGTCGACAAGAAAGCACTTGTAGACAGGTACGTGCAATTGGTAACCAAATGGCAGACGGTAACCACTATAATTTACAACGGTAACTACATATGTAAGAATTTGCTGTTTACAGATTATGCAAAGCGCTTGGTGGAGCAGAGAAAGTTGAAATTGAATACGGTAACCACTCCTTGTCCAATAGAGTAGAAGAAGCTGTCCAAGCCATTGTAGACTTCGTTACGAGAGAAACACCACAAGGATGGGACGATCCTTGGAGTTGAGTTGTGATGCTGTCAATCATTTTACCTCTTGTTTTCTTCCCCTTCTCGACAAACTACATGGTAGTTCTTCAAATCATTTATTTATTTCTTATTTAGCAGCTTCCTCACATAGATTCGATGATATCAGGGCGTTCAATTGTACTTGTAAATTTGTTAAAAGTAAAGAAAAATGATTTCTAATTTCCCTCTTATTCCAGCGGCCCTGTTCGTGTGTGATTTTACTATATTGTTTCTGATTCTTTTAGAGTTCATATCATTCTAGTATCGGGTCTACACTCTACACGATTTGATGATGATCCCAAATGTTTGATTTTGGGCCGAACCAGTGCCTCTTATTGGCTTCTATTTTAGGTATGTTTACTCCAAATTTTTGCTGCAATCTAAATACTAAGAGCATAAATGAATGCATGATAATTGTTTGTGTATATGTACAACTAAATTTCTCAAATTATATTCTTCCTTGTTCTTGATGCTTGCAATGTTTGGTTGAACACTCTATTGTATATACAATCTTGATCAGAGATATCCGGTCGACTCATTTACGCTTTGGTTAGTTTGGTTAATAAATTTGACATCGACTCGTCGATCGATCTACCTACTATTTGTTGCTAAGCATTGTCGTGATTCGAGGAGATACCGGTGGCCCTGGAGTTGCCTAATCAGTGCAGGATTTATAGATTCTGAGTTGTAATTGGGTCAGAGATAACTGAATGGTAGAATTGACAATTGTTACTCCCTCCAAGGACTACCCATTTGCTATAAATACAATCCTAAACTCTTGCAAATTATACCAATAATATATAAGTACTAACAGCACGTTTAGTAGGTGATAATAAAGGATGTAATGCGAATAAAAACTAGTACAATTTTGGTTGAAAAATCTATGTCATGCTCGTCTAACTTTAATCATTTCATTTTCTTTGTAAAATTTATTCAAATGTATTACCATTGGGAGATGCGATATTAGATGGTAATGAAAATTTGTAAACAAAAAAACTTTTTGTGATTAAAGTTTCATCACCACAGGAATGACGTAAAACTTTTGATGAAATGTTACACTATAAATAATTCCTATTACCACCATTTAATATTACTAACCAAACGGACTGTAAAGTATATCTATTGAAATATAATAATATATTCTCATATTTTGAATAGTTCAAGTTTTTGCTGAGGCCTTAAGATTATACTATATATTTCAACATTGTTAAAATATAGATAATCCTGGGATCTCCTTCAAAATTCCTCATAAACCAATTGTTATTCTGTGATAATGTTATGAAATAGAAAAACATTAAATTTTATCTGGAGAATAAGTATAATTTTCTAAGAAAAGTTCGAAATTTAATTTTTTTATATAGCTCTCTTATCCCTTTACGTACCCTTTAATAAAAGGAAAAATTACCCAGAATAATACGACCTTTCACTGATTTCCCAAGAATAATACGAATTTTCAATTAACCACCAATAATACGAACTTTGACATGCATTTTCCGCTGGCATACATGACCTGTTTATAATCGGTAGTACAGGTCTTTTTTTGACCGTTGCTCAGCAGGTTTCATCTTCTGCCTATTTTGCTGCCTCACCTCCTCCATTGTTATCTTCCTCACCTTCTTTCAAGAATTCTCACATCCTCCATTGTTATCTTTCATTTTTTTGATTACTTCCTCCAATCCTCCAATCTTCCCCTTCTTCTCTTATTATGTTTTCCCCTTCATCATCATCATCTCAATCTAGAACATCAATTGCAAATGGAATTCCTTTATGTAATCATGGTGTTCATGCTAAATTACAAGTAGTCAAAAAAGGAGTAAGAGTTGGTGAGAGATTTTATGGATGTGCATTTTGGCCTGTAAGTATATACTAGTGAATAGCTTTATTTTATTTTATGTTAATTTTTAATTTCTTTATTAATTAGGGTTCATGATTTTATTTTATTTGTAGGCACAAGATTGTAAATTTTTTAAGTGGGAGAAAGATGTAGAGTATTCAAGTTCAATTTCTTCTTGTTTGGAAGAAGAGAAGGCTATGTTGATTGATAAAATAAAGAAATTGAACGCCAAGAATGCAAAGTTGAAAAAAAGTGAAGCAATGTTAAAGTTAGAGGTTGTTAAACATGTAAATGCACAAAAAACATTAAGTTTTGTGGTTGTTGCATCATGGGTTTTATTTGGATTGTTCTTATTTATGTTAAGCTAAGTATAAGAAATAGCCGAAATGTAATGGAAAAGTTTTACAAAGTTGTCTTCTTATCATTAAGCATTCCTTACAAAAGTATTCCTTACATATTTAAGCATTCCTTACAAAAGTTCTAAATTTAGTTCCTAAATACAAAAGTTCTAAATTTAGTTCCTAATTACAAAAGTACTAAACTTAGTTCCAAATTACACATTCAAAAGTACTAAACTTAGTTCCAAAATACAAAAGTACTAGATAATGCAACATCAAATATTTGTTGTCGATGCTTGAGTTGATACTATTTCATTAGGGTTCTTTGACTTTCCCCTAGTAGTAGTAGTGACACCACTCCTTCCACTTGTACTACTCTTACCTCCTCTACTGCCTTTTCCAGTTCTAATCGTCCGGTTGCCTTTACCTAAAGAACTTGGTTGTGCAGACATGTTGTGATGGGATAAAACGGGTGTATTGGTTGCTACGTCAACAACCTTTTTTGGTCTTCCTCTACTTCTCTTCGATGGAGGTGGTTGCTTAATTGCTTTACCCTTTTCGGAATACTTTCTCTTGTTATGTCCTACCTTGTTGCAAATGCCACATGTCATTTGAAGGCCGTGTCTTGAGAGCTTTCCAGGCTTTTTAGGATCTTCATGCGGACCCTTGATTCGGTTTTTTTGTGGTCTACCAGGACCAATCTTGATTGGAGGAGGATCGATCGGTTTGTCAATTTTAGGCCAATGCCTCTCGCAAATACAAGGATTGATGTCCAAAACAATTGAGGTCCATATTTCTTGAATGCGTCAACAGCAGCCGAATTTACTTCCTCCATCTCATTAATTGCTTATTCAAAATCAGCAAGGTTGTATGCTTTGGCACATCTCCAAAACAGTAATTTCATCTCTTCCCCTTTGAATGAGTTGTTCCAATTTGCGTATATGTGCCTAGCACAATGCCTATGCTCTGCTTTTGGAAGCTCTAGTTGGACTGCCCTCAAAATGCTCTGTACATTATATCAGCACATTATATCAGCACATTATGCCCTCAAATCAGCAAGGACTGCCCTCAAAACAGTAATTTCATAATCAGCAGCAGCAGCAGTATAAGCATGTGTACAGCATCATTATGTATAAGCAGCATGTATGTTCCAGCATGTAAGCAGCATGTAATTTCATAATCAGCAGCATGTATGCAGCATCATTATGTATAAGCAGCATGTAAGCAGCAGCATGTATACAGATATATGTTCCAGCAGCATACAAATCATCATAAGCACATATACAAATCAGTATATATGTTCCAGCACATATACAAATTATGTTCCAGCATGTATACAAATCAGTATGTTCCAGCACATCATACAAACCATCATTCAGTATCTACCAGCACATAATCATATATCCAACATTCATATAATCAGCACAAACACAGTATATACCAGCACAAACATCATCAGTGACCCTCTTTAACCCCTCCTCAAAGCTAAGAGCATTAGGTAGATGATACCAAAGAGAAAAGTCATATTTTACCCCAATATCCTCTTTTACAATTCCTTCTAACTCAAAAAAGGACATCTTATCTGGGTCTACTGAAATTGTTTTACACATCCCACATAAATACTCAAAACCCACCACTCCTTTTTTGAATGCCCCACCATACCAAAACTTTAAAGTAATGGAATCATTCATATTAGCCTAAAAACAAGCAAAAAAACACTAAATTACAAAGAATTTCGACTAAAAAACAAGTATTAATCAAAAATGGAAAATGTTAATTTTCGATTTTAATAACCCTAATTTTTGGGTGTTTGCAAAATTAGAGGATAAATTATGCAATTGGGAACAATAAACTAACCATTATAGGCGAGTGAAGTGGCTTCTTGGATCAGTAGCAGCAGAGGATGAATCGTGCCTTCAATTCGTGGGTAATTTTGCTGGTTTGAGGAATTATGCGTGAGAGAAGAAGAAGACTTGTCTTCTGGTTTTGAGAGGAATGACAGGGAGAGAGAGGATGAGTTCTTAGTCTATTAATTAAAATTTTGTTAAAAGACATATTCTTACCGGTTGTGAGTAAAAAAAATTACCAGCGGAAAATGCATGTCAAAGTTCGTATTATTGGTGGTTAATTGAAAGTTCGTATTATTCTTGGGAAATTAGTGAAATGTCGTATTATTCTGAGTAATTTTTCCTTAATAAAATGATGAATACAAATAGTTGTGAGAGACGGTCTTTCCGAGAGACGTATTAAATATATGGGCTAAATAACCTATGTAATAAAAATTAAAGAGAAAATAAAAATATGAGATTCTTGTTCTGAGGTTGTCTCTTTAAAAAACGGTCTCCATCATAAACAATCCAATATGACATTAGATGTGTTTTTGAAGATACTCGGCCTTCCACGCTTTGACTACTTTGCTCAATTTTTTATGTTCTCAAATCTCAAGTCATATTTTTAAACAAATTCCTTGATATTAGATATTTGTGCAACAAAAAGAATTTGTTTCAAAACATGGGCATTGGGGGCATGAGTTAAACAATCAAGAATCATGTTATATTAGGATTAATTACAATGTATAAAATTGGAATTATATATTTATTAATTAATAACTAATAAATGATCAAAACAATAATAAAATGGATGGAATTTTGGAATAAGTAAGTAAACTAGATATGGGAGTATATTTTTTTGGTCAAATAACCTTAAATATTAAATTGAAAAGATGAAAACTTCTCATTCTAAACTAAACAATTTAAATATCTTAAAAATTCATCCTTTGTATACTTATTTAGTCAAGGGAAAATTTAATGATCAATACACACAATTGTTTGAATAGATTAATCTGAAAATTAATTAAAATAGTTATTCTTTGAGATTTTAGAAAACTTAATAAACCTAGTAATTCATAATGTGTTATAATCCATACTTCAAAAAAATTGTATTATAATCCATATTTATATTTATATTTATTTCATACACTTAATCACTCTAACCCATTTTAAAAAATGCTATGAATTATAATCCACTCCAATTTTTCAGCAAATTATACTTAAAAATATTTCATGTAAAACATTTAATAAATATATTGTATTATTAATGATTTTTTTATCTTGAATATAATTTTTAGAGTCAAGAGACATGCAATCACTCGATTGGTTAATTTTTCTACTTAGCTAAATAGGAGTATAGTACCACTTCTCTGTATTACTCAATTAATAACATTTTGATTTTTTTTATATGAGAGCATTTTAATATAAATGTGGCAAAAAATAAATTAAAGAAATATAACCATAATACAATAAGTAAGCACCCCTAAAACTCTTTTCACCTAGTAAAAGCGCAACTTAGCTAGTTGCCAACTAGTATCCTTATGTAGGAGTATATTTGTACTACCTCCTATTCCGTCAAAATGACACTTTTTTTTTTTACACTGTTTACTCATCACTCTTAATTTGTATTTTACTCTTAATCTAGAAATTAAAACATAGTCAAGTGGGATTTTATTTGATTCGTCTCAATACAAGAATTATTAATATCAAATTTTTATAATTTTTAATTAAGAATAATTTGAGATATTAAGGGTTAAAATGTTGCCTCGACAAGTGTGAAAAACTAAAAGGGACATTTAGGCTGAATATGAGAGAGTATAATAATAATAATAATAATAATAATAATAATAATAATAATAATTAAAAAAAATAATAATAGTAAATGAAGTACCAAATAAAGTTTCTTTCTATGAAATAAAATACTTCCTTCCGTTCCATATTATTTGCACCAAACCAACTTTAGTATTATTCATCATTCAATGATAACTTACATATTTCGGCTATTGTATGAGAAAAAACGTAGTCATATGAGTTCTTGTTTTTATTTGTCACGTCGCATATTTTCATAATATCAAATTTTATAATTTTAAGTTATGCATAACTTTAGCTATAAACGATCCGATAAAGGATTGCACAAAAGTTTGTTTGGTGCAAGTAATTTAAAACGATTTAAATAATAAATTTATAAAAATAAAATAAAAATTAAAAAAATATACTCTCTCCTATTCAACCTAAATGTCCCATTTCTATTTTGGGTCAAGTCACCCTAAATGTCCCATTTCCATTTTTGGCATGATTTTTTTTACCCTTATACCCTTATTCACCTTACCTATTTACTTTTTTAACCTTAATAAACTCATCTAATTTATTCTATTTTCTCCATAAACAATCAAATTAACTATCCTAATCTAACACCATTTTAATCACTCCCTCCAAATTAAAACTCACCCCTACCCACCCCAGATTTAAAAACCCATCTCACCTTCTCTTAGTCTTCTTCTTCTAATTTATTCTAGAACCTCCTCCATCGTTCATGAAACCCTAGATCTGGGTTTCCTTCTCTTCGTCTTCTTCTTCGTATTTCTGGGTTTGCTGTTTCCTTCTCTCTGGAACATCCTCCATTGTTCTCTTCTTCTTCGTGTTTGTTCATGAAACCCTAGATCTGGGTTTGACCTTCCTTCTCCACCATGGACGATAACCCTAAACCTTCCAAAGTCTCACCCCTCAAGAACCCTAAAACTGTCATTGCTTTACCTGTCCTTAACTTCTCCTCACCTGATGTTTCCCCTCTCAAAATCCCCAAATCTCCTCTCTCAATTTCTGCGTATTACGATGATAATTTTTTTTGACTCATATGAGGATGGCTACTCTTCAGGTGAGACAGATCCAAAATGGGGTAGAGATCTAGACTCTGAGGGTGAACCTATCTACACCCCTAAGCCTGAAATGTACCCAGATCGTGAGTACACCTCTGTTGATGCTGTTTTCTCTAATACTGACTGCGAGGACGAAGATTGGCTGGATAAACTTGGGCCATTTTCGAGTATGTTTCTGTTCTTGTGGGTGTGTTCTGGCTGATGATGATGTTTGCTTGATTTAGGGTTTTTTTCGATTGCGTTTTTTTTCTGATGCTCAATGATTTTGTTGAGAGCATTTTAAATTGCCACCTATAAAAAAATGAACTGAAAATTAGGGTTTGGATTGTTTTCCCAAAACTAAAGTGCAAAGAAGTTCGTTTTTTGCTCAATGATTTGCATGCGTTTACTACTCTAAGAGCATGCGTTTTTGGCTTCTTGTGTTGAACTGGTAAATGGATTGTTGATTTGCATTTTCTGTGCTTGCTGTGGATTGTTCCTTCGTTTCCCAAAAATTATGTTGCTCTGTATTCTTGCTGTTAGTTGTTTTGTTATCACCATCATTGTTGGTCTTGGTCTTGGTCTTGGTCTTGCTGTTGTTCTTGCTGTTGGCTTGTTGAGGCTATGTATTGTTGCATTTGTTCTTGTTGTTGGCTTGTTGAGGCTGTGTATTGTTGCATTTCGTGTAGCATGTTTTGTTCACTGTTGAGGCTGTGTATTGGCGCCTCATTTTTCATTTGAGATTTTGTTGAACTTTCTGAATTTTTTGTGGCGCCTGATATGGTTTGTTTTTTTTGGACAATTAATTTGGTTTATTGGTTTTTAATGGGATTGGTACAATGATGATGTTTTTTTTTTAAAAAAAAATGAAATTTTGGTTGTTTAACATACGGTGGCAATTTTTGAGAAATTTAACGCATCGATTTTTTTAATAACGTGGACAATCTGAAGTCGACGATCGGAAAAAAATCCGCACCCACATGATCAAGAAAGATTTGAACTACACCGAGGCCGTTGAAGATTTGAGGAGGCTTGACGAGGTTAAGTAGTTTTCTCTATGTAATTTTATTTTCCACTTATGTAATGTACTGTAATTTAACTAATTAACTCTAACTATGTAATTTTCGGCTATTATAATTTATCCACTTTTGAAGGACAAAAATATTCAACATTTACTTATTCCATCACAAATATTAAAAAATGAAGGAAATTATTAATTCCCTACTCTTTTCATTAAAAACTCATAATATCACTCTCTCTCCTACTCAAAAGGTCCCATTTTGACTCACCTTAAAAACCGTGAAAAGTCAAACAAGACATTTGAGCTGCATAGAAGGGAGTATTAAATAATAATAATAATATACAAGTGGTAATAGTAGGGTCTACAATACAAAGACAGATCTCCACCTCCCCCAAAATCAGCAGCTTCAGTCCCCCTGAAGCTGCATCCATTCATCACCTACATACTTCTCTCTCACTATGTATTTACTCACCCAGATGTCCGCCATTATTGCAAGCTTCCCACTTCCCTCCACAATGCTTACCTTTTACCGCATTTTCTTGCTTTCCCTTTTCCTCTCTCCTCCCCTGTCCTTGGCCACTTCTAACATTATACTCCCTCATCAACATCCTGACCCTGAAGCTGTTGTTCATGATGTTCTCAGGTATACTACTTAATGGCTTTACCCCATTACCTACAAATCACATTTCAGTTTTCTTACTAAAGATTGCGAGTCTATATTCATGTTTCTGTCTCAATTGGTTCAGTATTGCTTGCATTTTCTTGTATCAAGACATGCAATTATGAACAGACAAATTTCACTCAAGCATTTTATCAAACAGTTAGTGTGCATTTTAGTGCTTGTTATTGTTGGTATAGTTTTTTGCTCAAAATTTTGTTGAATTCCTCCCGTATTTTACAATTCAGTTATTGGGTATTTGGGATCAATTTTATAGTAATTTGACCCAGTCCTTAGAAATTGTTGACTTCGAACTTTTACTTCTGGGATTATATTGACATGCAGATTTTTGTTTCAGGATGGTGAATGTATCTCTCAGTAGGAGACAAATGCTGGAAACAATCCAATCTTGCTCAAGTGGTAACCCAATTGATGACTGTTGGCGGTGTGACCCGCATTGGGCATCCAACCGCCAGCGGTTAGCTGATTGCAGCATTGGGTTTGGCAAAGCTGCAATGGGTGGTAAGGGGGGTCAGATCTATGTGGTCACTGACTCGTCCGATTCTGACCCAGTTAACCCTAAACCAGGTACACTCCGCTACGGTGTACTCCAAGATGAGCCCCTGTGGATTATTTTTTCAGGGGATATGACAATTAAGCTCAGATATGAGCTCATTGTTAGTAGTTATAAGACCATTGATGGCAGGGGAGCAAATGTTCATATTACTGGTGGTGGTTGTATCACATTACAGTATGTTTCAAATGTGATTATCCACAACATTCATATCCATAATTGTTATCCTGCGGGTAATGCGCTTATACGGTCCAGCCCCACCCATGTAGGGTATCGATCGAGATCAGATGGTGACGGAATGACCATTTTCGGGTCAAGTAATATTTGGATTGATCATTGCTCTTTATCTTCTTGTACTGATGGGTTAATTGATGCTACTGTGGGGTCTACTGCGATTACAATCTCTAACAGTCATTTTTCCCATCATAATGATGTAATGCTGCTAGGAAACAGTGATGGAGATGTATTGGATGGTGGTATGCAGGTAAAATTTACACTAAAATCAAACTTATTGCAGTATTCATAATTTGTGTTAATGGCTGAGCTTGAGGTGTTTTCTGGTATAATGATCTGAGCTTGAAAAACCCAATTCTGCATAGCTCTATTTTACAATGTATGGAAAGGCATTGGGTCCCTTCTCTTGAAAAATGTTTGATCTGGCCCATAATCTGCTCTTATGTTTAGTCAAATGGTATTATGGTTTGGATAAGTGGAGTTCATTAATCAAAGTGGTCACCTCTTATCTTCACCTTTAGGGGTGATCTTGACCTTTAAAATTGAGGGGCCTCAAATATTAGTTTACGTTCGTTTAGTTTAAGTTAACAAATGGGTCAGTTTTATATTTGCTAATATGCACTTTTATTTATTAAGAGTGTGAATGTATGTTTGTGGAAAAAAACAGGTGACATTGGCATTCAATGTATTTGATGAGGGAGTAGTACAGAGGATGCCTCGGTGCAGAAGAGGGTATGTACATGTGGTGAACAATGATTTTAGGTATTGGGAGATTTATGTGATAGGAGGAAGTGATAACCCAACTATCAACAGTCAGGGTAACCGTTACATTGCCCCTGCCAACCCATTTATTAAAGAGGTGAGCCATTCTTGGTTTTCTTTAATTATGTACTCTCTCTGTCTATATGAATTTGCTACACTCATCGGGGTTTTTGTCAATTGGCAGTTGGTTGTTGGCCATTGCCTTTTTTAATTTACTTGTTTGACTTGATGGAAATGTTTACTTTTAAGTTAACTGAAAAAGCCAATTGTCTATGGAGATGTTTTGTAAATTTAGGTATTAGTTGTTGGTTGTTTATTAGATAAAAAATGAGTCAATCCAAAAATAAACAAAAAAAAAAAAGCTAACAGGAGTAGCTATTTACTTTGGCTTAAAAGCCTGCTTTTCAGCTTGCTTAAAAACCATTTACAAACACTTTATTTTAGCTGTTTGACGAACCAACATGCCAAAAGCTAAAAGCCAGCCAAAAAGCCATGAACCAAACAAACTCATTGACTATACTTAAAAAGCTCTCATTTTAATTTTCCTACCCTAGTAAATTCAAAGGGATAGAGAATGGTATTTTATTAGTAATTTTTTGTAATTTTGTACTTGTTTGTGTGAATACTCGGTCCATTATCAACTGTTAATAATTTTGTACATGGAGCGGCTAAAATGGACCTACATGCAAATTGCAAATATCAAAACAGTAGTACTCTACTCATAACAGAGCGTAAACATTGGACTTTTGGGACTTGGGACAACTGGTTTAGCCAATTCCAGCTTTTGATTGAATAAAGTTCATTAGAAATGGAATCTCTTGTCAGTTCACATATACATGTAGTCATAGTCTGGAGTGGGCCTATCTGATGGTGCTTGACAGCATATTGAGAATCTTTTGTCTACCTTTTATTTTTCTTAGATTTTTATGGATTTTAAAATTCAATTATTATCTTTACTTTTTCTTGTAACTGATTACTTAGGGACTGGACACAAAAGGCCATCAGTCACAGGGCCAGATTTTGGGTATGTCTACCCGTGATCATGCAGGGGGATATAGGCTATGTGCTTATGTGCACCCGGCACCCCAATGCTATTAAATGACTTCCATTAGGCGGGATTCAGGTGTCTATATGTACGCAATCATACTCTTGTAAGTTGTGTCGCAATGCTATTAAAAAATTCCAATTGGGTGTGGTTTTGGGGGTTAGAGTATGCGATCATATTCTTGTAAAAATAAACCTTGGTTTCTTTCGGCACATAGGCTTCTTCTGTTTGGGAGTAATTTCTCCGGGTGCAAAATTCCATTTTCCCATTCTTTACTTGCATGTGAAATTTTTTTGGAAGTGTTAGAAATGGAGGGAGGAGGATATGCGAATAGGCCAGGGATAAGGATAAGAAATTGTTTGATGGAAAATGTGGTACTCAAATAATGGTTTCCACATTTCTCCCTAAATAAACCAAACAAACAAAATAGATTTATGACAATGTTTTTCTCAGACCAAGTAATCCTACTCATGTAGTTTTGTCAAGAAGAATAAAATTGGCATGAAAATTTAAATGACCACGAGTTACTTTGGACAAGATTATTTCACACAAACACAACCACTACTTCCCCTTAATTAGAAATCTCTGCAAAAAGTTGCATCTTTTTTTATCGTGTTTCTATCACACAATTCACCTTTAGTAGTTTAATCTTTATTTGGGGTGAAATAGCTTCTTAAATGTTGCTTTTTGAGAATTAGTGAGACTGTTAGAAATCTGTTTTATTTGATTATATTGGGGATTTGAACGAATTGGAACTTCATGTACTTGCAAATCGAACTTGGTTTCCCATATGCCTACTTATTGGAACTTTTTTCACATCACATGTTTTCTTTTGGAGTTTCTTAAGTGGAACTGTTAAACTAGTTTATTAAAGAATGTTGTGAAGAGCTTAATAAACTTTCCCCCTCTCTAGACTATGATCTTTTAAGTTTCGTTCTTAGCATTTTTAACGTGTCTAGGAGTTTTCAACTTATGGTTTGAATTTTTATGAATGAGTTGGTTTCATCTTACTTTCTCTCCGCTGAATGGAAGTTCTTTGAATTCTACTTGTTTTGGAGAAAGGAGACTAGGTTTTGACTGTGTTGTGTGTTATAATTCAATCAATCAGGTGACAAGACGGGTGGAAACAGGTGATAAAGATTGGGCTCATTGGAACTGGAGGACTGAAGGAGATATTATGATGAATGGGGCCTTTTTTGTGCCTTCTGGGGATGGCTTAAGTGCTCGGTATGCCAAAGCCTCCAGTACAGAACCCAGATCTGCAGCCTCCATCGACCAGCTTACCATGAATGCTGGTGTTTTTGGTGACCCCAGGTAATTATTGAAGGCATGCAAGCTCTCGTTCCATCTTATTGATATGCATTAGATTCATCAGTTATAGTAATTCTTTGATTCACATTGAAACGAATTAGCAGCGTGTCAATAAATTCAAGGGACAGAAAGCATTAGGAAACACAGTGTCATCGTTTAGTGAAACGGATGGATTATACCTATGTGGTTATGTTTGAGGGTCAAGGGTCGGATCCGAACATCATATTTTACAAGACGTCAACAATCAACCTTTTACTTGTTCATTTTTCTTTTTTACAATTGCACTTTTGAAAAAGCACCTCAAATTGTTAGTCACAAAGTTGAGAGGTAAAGTTTTTTTTTTTTTTTTTTTTTTTCCTTTTAATCCTATGGTGGTTTTTTTGAAGTGACCCATCCATGTGCTTGTTATTGCCTTTACCTATGACAAAGACATTACATTTGCCTATATCTAGCTCTTGTCTTCTCCGTGCTTTTGTTGCTGACTTTTAGCTCGAACTTGATACTTACTACCTCTGTCCCACTAGAAATTCTATACTTCTACAAATGCAGTTGCCACTACCACTTACGATGAATAATGCACATAATCGAAATGTAGCGAGTATTTCATAACGGAGGAAGTATTTTTCATTTTAGGATGTCCACTCATTTTGCTACATTTCTAAAATTAGACCACATTCTCTCGTTTCAACTCATCTTCAAATGTACCTTTCTCTAATCCATCCATACTTTTTTCACCAAATTTATTTTTCTTTTTGTTTTTCTCTCTGACACTGAACCTTAAACTGCCGATTTGCAAATGTTGGTAACCTAGAGAAATAAAGGGCTATACTTAAAAAATTTCTTAAAACAGATTTTTGCTTTATTTTGAATTGTGAATTTAGTTTCAATATGGTTAATTCTATTGGAGAAGATATTTTTATGGAATAATGATCTGAATGGAAATGTACTTCAATTTGATAATCCAAAACATCTATTTATATATTTTTAGAATGATTAGCATTGCATCAACTTCAGGATATAAAAATTGTTGAAGAATAAATGATAACTGATGTAAGAAGGAAACAATGAAAGGGCAACTCCCCTAGTCTCTTAGAGTAGTAACTTCCAATTCCAAGATAGTTTCATCTTCCAAGACAGTTGGTCTAACAATGATAAATACCCTATTTTCATGCAACTTGAAATTCCTACATAAAATTGAAATGGCTGATAAGAGTCCTCGAGTAACATCTTACTATTCTGCGTATTAGTATTATCAATGGAAAACTTATTACAATATTCTCTTCAATTAGATTCAATATATAATGACTCTATGAAGTACTAGAAATACTATTGGAGTATTAGTTGTATTAATGGAAAACTTATATTACAATACTCTCTTCAATTAGAATCAATATATTATGACTATGAATAGAACTAGAAATCTTAAATTGTCTACTCGGTAAGTGTCCTTGTTAGTTGTTACCAACTCTAGCATCAATGAAAAAGTGTTTTTCCTTATCCAAAAAGATTCCAATTGTTTAAACTTTTCTAATGTGTTATTAAGCTCTAAAATAATCTTTTTGGGTGTTTTATGAAGCAAAACAAATCATTATGGGAAAATGGTTGCGAACAAAGATAATTCTGACCCATCTAATACAACAATACCAAAGCCTAAATCATAAATGATTAGGATCGGCTACACCCCATCTAGAACGAATCTACAAATAATGAATTAATTTCATTGATCATCTATATATTTGTTCACCTTCTCCGTTCATGCTTATCTATTGTCATATGCTCTTGCAGATCCCCATTCGTCATGTCATTCCCCACTCTTGTTATCTGTCTTGCGTCTTTCTCTTCTAAGCTCCTTAAACTTCAGTTCCCACCTACTCTTTAAACTGTTGCATTTTCAGTCTTTTTGCGCATGACCATACCAGCGTAGACTATTTTCACCTATATTTGCCTTCAATATCTGCAACTCCATGGCCCTCTTTCATTTTGACTAGACAATATATCAGACACATTTTGTGACCTCGTCGAAGGGCTTTTCCTCAAGTATAATTAAACTGAGGTGAAACTTACTTTTTATGCACCTTATTGAGCTACATCTCAGTCTTTTGAATCACACATATCATAGACATTGTTAGTTCAACGAATTTGGTTGCAATTTCATTAGGTCATTATGCTACACACGCACACAACTCTAGTCCCCAGATTTGCATCTCCGAATGATTATTAAATTATAAAATCTCATACATACTTTTGCTGCTTGTTAATACAAGACCTCTCAGCTCAACCCTTACTTTTTAGGTTATCACCTTCATCAAAATATATGGTCATAAACTCTTAGAATAAAGAGTTTATTGCATAGGTCAAGTTTAAGAGGCTCAAGAGAATCAGTCCGTTCTTTTGTTCAAAACAAGTAAACAACTCAAAATGTGTTTGATTTGGATGGATGGTGTTAGAAATAGAGGGTTTCAACCCATTTTGCTTAACTTCCTTGCTAGTAGTGTTAGAAACAGATAGAATAAGCACAATTAGAAAGCGGCAAGGAAGACAAAAATGAGAGATAAGGGCAAAAATGTGTTCTGGTCCATAACGCTTTGTTGTAACGGGTTCATTGCATGTGCTTATATCCTCTCTTTTTGTATTTATTTTTGGTATGTGGACTTAACATGGAGAGGGGAAACCTCTCCAATTTATCTGCTTGAGTAGGAGATTTTGAACCCTCAAACTTTTGTGGTTGGAGATGGGAAGTTTACCCCTACTTTTACCACCATTTTTATCCATTGTTTGCTTACCAAGTCACCGTTCATGTTCGCCACTATTTTCTAAAAAACCATGTTGTTAGGATGACACGGATGTAGTGGGTAATTAACTTAATGCCTGAAAACTCTATTTGTTATGAGTTCATGATAGTACAACTAATCCATGACCGAGGAGTTTTATGCAAGTTAAGGATAAGGTAGCAACCTCCTTATCTATTTTGATAAGGTTATGGTTTGTCGTCATCCAACCTCTCCTCACAGTCCTCCCAAAACTCTGATCATAGCTTCTATGAGCCGGATATACCGGGTATGATGATGATGATGATGAGGGATAAGGTAGCACGACTTGGCTGACTTAGGATGGACTTCTAAGTTCTAACCATTGTAGCCAAGCTTTATCCTCCGACTTTTTCTTCAAATGTCGCTTGTAGTTGAAGGCTTAAAGCAAAGACGGATATAGTCCATATGATGAACTAAAATGTTTTTCGTTTCTATGAATACAGGGATTCCGCAAGCATGCCAAAAGGAGGTGGAACAAGCATGAGTAGCACCAATCCTAAAACTGGTGGCGATGCGGATTCAAGTTTCTTCGGCATGATGTTTGGCAACGGCAGTGCACCATCCTCATCCAGAACCTCCATCGTCTTGGCTTTTTTTGTCGTTGTATTGTTGTGCGTTACTACCACCTACGACAATTTTCTGTCATTAACACTGCTATTTCTATAGTTATTGATCAAATTTGAGTTAGCTTAGCAGTTTTTTTTTTTTTTAAAAAAAAATCTATCAAATTCTTCCTACGGCTTTGTAATCTTCTAACATTGGTCATTGGGGATTGATATCAAACAAAAGAATCGGCCCCAAACAGTATGAACTGTATATTTTGGAATTCTTAAGAAATGGCTAATCTAATCACTAACTAATTATTAAAAAAAAATGGTTTAAAAAAAAATCCTAATTATTCATGTTTCTGCTTGTCTTCATTTGAATGTTTAATTAATCTACTATTTTCTATTTTGTATTATATTAATAAAAAAAAATAAGTCGCATCCCTCGTTTTCTCTCTTATGTCTCAGTAAAAAAAATTAAAACTTCCATAGTTGGTTTGGGGCTATTATCAACATTTTTATTGATGGTAAACCATTAATTTTTCCGTTTTACGCTTTTTCAATATGATATACAATAAATATTTGTCTCTTCCTTATAGGAGAGTTGTTCTACTCATTCATTGGGTTGATTCTACCCATTTATTGGGTTTTGATCTCTCTCCTCGTGAGATATTGGGGTTATAAATTTTGTTCTTTAGTTGATTTGTTGGTAGAGATTAATGCATAATGCAACAACACCAAAATTGCAATTACCATCAACTACATCAAATTCAATTCTATCTCAAGGCTACAACAGATCGAAACACCCCCTCATAGAAGGCTGTATCAAACAACGATATGGAAGAGAATATTTAGAATTGTCAGATCTCATACACAATGATCGTAATTTTGTTAATCTTGAATTATATTTGGTTAAAAATGTTATGTACTTGCTAATTTTTATTTCTAATGTAATGTCGTATGACTCTTTCATAATGAATCAGGTATTATTCAAAAAATAAATAAATAAAAAATAAAAAAATGTTTTCTCACCTTGCTTTTGAACGTAATTAACATTAGTGAATAACTATTTGTGATATTTATTGTTTTTTTTTACTGTATTTTTCTTTGAAAATAAATAAAAGTATCCAATGCAATTCTATTTTTAAATTTAGGAAAATTGAGATTAAAAATCTAATTTTTCACTCATTTATTGTGAATAATTTAAACTTTGAATTATCTTTTTATAAATCAATCTTTGTCCTTAGTTTGTTGTTAGCATACTAATACGGTATGCTGATAGCAAATTAAGGAAAAAAGTTGAATTATTAAAAAATAAAAGAATATGCTTATAGCAAACTAAGGACAAAGATTAGATTATTAAAAAACAATCCAAGAGTGAAATTATTCACAGCGAATAGATCAAATTCTAGATTATTAATATCAATTTTTTCTTAGATTTATTATTTTAATTTTGGTGATATGGATTTGTTACAACCTTATTGGGACCAAATTCTAACATTATGTGATGAAGGGATTTATTTTGAGCTATAACCATTGTTTAATATTTATGTGATATCAAGGAAGATAACAATTTTGAGTTTACAAGCAATTGTATCACATTCAATCCTATTTAAAAATAAAATGAGATTGAATCCCTCATAAAAAATTGTGCTCCTTCCGTTCTTTTTTGTTCTTTCCATTTACTTTTTGCACAATTTTCAAAGCAACTTTCGAGCCTCAATATCTCTAAATACGCATTATAATTATAAAAAATTATAAAAAATATATAATAAAAAAGTATATATTAAGATGAATCTAATGAGATCTTACATGGATATATTTTATCGTCTATATATGCCTTAAATCTTAATCAAATTTGTTTATCCAAAATAAAATATTTTAAACTAGAAAAACATTAAAAAACGGAGAGAATATTAAACAATAAGAAAGGGAGCGTCTAGACATGTCAGATTTTATCTACAATGATCCTAATTTTAACAATTAAGTGTAAAATGAAATTAAATCACAATGTTATACTTCATTGCTAGTTATTAATTCTAATGAAGTTATCATGGACTCATTTACCAATCCATCACATTTTAGTGACACTTTTGACCTTAACCTGATTTTTGTTTTAAAAAAATCAAAACAATTAAACAATTTTTACTACATCTATTCACCGGATAGTTTACTCGTGTAAAGTGACAATTAATGATTAGTTTTATAAATCGTTAAATATAAATATGTTTTGATATGTAATTGTTAAACAATAATTATGCGTAATCTTTATATTTTCAATAATAATATTTTAGGTGGGTAATTTATTCCATCAGTTAAAAATAAATTTCCAATTCTTAAAGTGTGCAAATTTTGATTAGCCAATGAAAATAAGTTTCAATATGTCAATTGTTTAGCACAATTGAGACAACTTTAACATGTTTAGCAACACATGTCACTTTTAACATTTTTAGTATGTTAAACAATTTTTTTTTTAAATCGATATGTTGAATCTATTTCCAAGCTGATTATTATAAAAAATAGCAGTATAAGATAATAATTTGGTATTATTGTTATTTTTTAAAGGAAAAATTGTTCTGAATAATCTGACATATTATTCATTTGCTGTGAACAATTCAAACTACTGATTATTTCTAAATAATCCAATCTTTGTACTCTTGCCACATTTTAATCAATTATTGTAGGTATCTATTAGCCGTTACGCTTACTTCTTCTCTCTCCTTATGCTTCTTTATTGGTCTAGGTAGTTATAATAGTCGGTTAAAATGTGGAAGGGGTGTTGTGAGAAAAAAAAAATTCATAAATCGAACTATTTAAAAATAATCAATAGTAGAGATTATTTATATCAAATCGACAATAAATCAAATTATTCAAGATGATTTTTTTTAAATGAAAGCCTTAGAGTCGGTGGTGACGGTGGGAAAATAAGATGAAAAGAGAATTGAATTGAAAAAGAATAAAGAAAAGCAAAATGGTGATTGGTATTTGATGGTCACTTGTGTCTTGTGCCATGTGCTCATGTTATTTGCTAATTCTATCATTCAATTAATATTACATGGTCCACATATGACATACCACAACTAGCCTCTAATTACAATTGTTTTAAAAGCAAATTTCACATCTACCAAAATTTCTTCAAATGTCAGTGGTAGTACTCTTTTAAGTTTTTTCACATGATAGTATTTAGTTTATGCCTTATTTAAATGTTGTACCATTTTCAGTTAAATTCTTGTCGATTTCTATTTAATTCACCATTTTAACGTTTCTATCCTTATTAAGTGTTGATTGTTTTTTTATAAATTGCCCTAACATTTGATAGCGTTGATGAATTAAACGGTGAATTAAACGTCAAAATAGTGCATTAAACGTTGAAAGCATAAAAATGGTTTAGGGCCAATTATAATGACAACAATCAACACTTAATAAGGGTGGAAACGTCAAAATGGTGTATTAAACGGAAATTGACAAGAATTTAATGCTACGACAGCTAGATAAGGCATAAACTGGATGCTACCATACGGAAAAATTTTATAAAAGTGCTACCATTGGCGTTTCATGAAAGTTCGATGCTACCATGTGAAATTTTCCTTGCTTAAAACTAATTCGATATTTATCCAACCTGGTATAATTGAAGTTCGATTTTGATTTCAATTCGACTTTTTAAATTAATTTATAATAATGTAAACGCCAATATGAATACAAAATTCGATTTTAATCTGATCAAAACCGATCCTTATAGAACACCTTTTAGCTGTAAGCCTCTAACCCATGTAATGTTCATTAATTGACAGACTGGAATTTTGTTGCACTACATTTACTGCTTTTATTTCACTTTTTCGTTTGGTGAAAACTTGCTTGTTTCATTTAATAATTTATACTATTAAGTTTAGGAAAATTTAATTTTTAAAAATCTCATCTTTTGTTGTTATTTTTTAAAAATTTCATTTTTTAATTATTTTTTAAAAATTTGACCTTTATACTGTGTTTTCTTTTAAAGTACTGACCTCATTAAATTACTTGCGAAATTCAACAGTAAACAAATTAAAAACCAAAAACTCGGAATTTAAAAAAAAACACATTATAAACGACGAATTTTAAAAAATAATCAAAATATAAGATTTTTAAAAAATAACGAGCAAAAAGGTGAAATTTTTAAAATTAAATTTTGGTTGCATTTAAAACTACCCTCCATGTAGGATTAGGAATGAATTTTTAAGGTTGGGAGTGTAGAATTAGATTTTGAATTTTAGGTCAAATTAACCAATATTGTTCTCATTATATTTATAATATTACTATATGTTGTTATTCTTTACTCCCGTTTTTAAAAGATTGTCCACTATGAGTTTTTCACACAGACTACGCAAAAATAGAATCTTTGTAGTAAGTGGGTATTATTTTAATTAAATAGTAGTGTGAAATAATGATTGTATGGTATTATGAGACAGAAAAGACATTTAAATTAAAGATAAAATATAAAAAATAAAATAATCATTGTCGTTAATATAGAGAAAGTATATTTGGGGAAAATGGGAGAGATTATGAGGGTATATTAGAGAAAAAGATTCCCAAAAATGAAAAGTATTCTAAAGTGGTCAAACATTTAAAACTACATGTTGTAATAAGGTGGACAAACATAAAAGAATGGAGGGGGTAAATTTTTATTCGTCTACATTGTTTTTTAGCTTGTTTATAATGCGGTTTATAGGGATGGCAATTCAGTCCGAATCCGACTCGATCCGAGGGAAATAATTCGATTCGAGTCCGAGGAAAAAGTCATCCGACTCCGACTCCGACTTTACGAACCTAGTCCGAGTTATAGACGGACCGGAGTTGGACCTTATTAAAAATCCGAGACTCCGACCCTGAAGGACATTCGACTTTGAATTTGACTTTTACACTAATATTTTGTTTCCTTTAAAACTCTAAATGTGACTAATTCAATCTCTCTCATACTAATTGTAATTTTCGATTAATTGTAATTTTCGATTTTGAAAAATTACTTGGTATTTTTATTTAGATTAATGAATCAAGATAAGACAAATTAAATCAAGAGAAATTAAATACGCCAAATTAAAATACGAGAAAATTTTGTTAAATTTTAGTAGGAATATTTCTCTTGTTAAAATTGAATTCAAATTAAAGTACATATTTTTTTATTAAATTGTATTTGAAAAATATATTTTGTAATTTTATATGCTTTAAAATCATTACTACAATATCACAACGATATTGTTTGATAATAATCCGACTCTACATCCGACTCCGTTGGAGATCCGAGAGTCCGAGTCGGGGCAAACTTGGAGTATGCATAATCCGACTCCGAGTGAAGGTGGACTGAAAACAAAAGTCCGACTATTATCCGGAGCAAAGTCGGAGTATGTATAATCCGAGCCGAGTTCAACCCATTGCCATCCCTAGCGGTTTAGGGTTTAGTTATCTATTTAGGGTTTAATGTTCCCACATCACAATTTTAAAATTTTTAGAATGCTAAAATTAGTAGTTTTCTTTGTTTAATGATGTAATTATCTTTTTCTCTTTGCAGTATTGGTGATAAGAACACTCTTCACTATAATTGGTATATCCATCTTGCTTTATTTATTTATTTATTTATTTTTTATGTGATTTTGCCTACCTATTAAACACAAATCAAACATTAAATTTGTATGGCTAGTATTAGTAACAAACTATGTTAAATTTGTATAGATATTTTTATAGAATTTATAATTAGATTTGATAAAATCTTGTGAATTAATAATTAATCTGTTAGAAATGATAAGAGATTTCATGTATATCTTAGCTAGTCTGTTATCTTAGGGTTTTTTTTTTATGGAATTTCTTATCTTATTTATATTTGTTTAGAGTTTGTTATCTTATTTATATCTTTTAGCCCAATCTTATTTTACTATACATCTACAAATTTCAACTTAATATAATATTTCCAAAATGTTATTTTAAACTACATATTTTTTGGAGACGTTATCGGTTTGCACGAATCAGTTTGATTCCGGTTCCAAGAAGGTTTTTCGGCGGTTCGGAGCTCCTAAATATGGTTCTATTTAATCCGCCCTGTAGCCATCACTAATCCGCCCTGTAACCAATATAAAGAACGGTTAAATTACATTTAGTTTAATTTTGAATTAGATCGCAACTTTTTTTTTAAAAAAAAAAACTCAATATATGATGAGCAATTTGCCAATACATATTTATATTGCTAAAAAGTAAAAAATCATATTTCGCTAATACAAAATGATCAATACTTGATAAATGTTTCAAAGCGGCTCAATTAATTTCAATCAAAGCAAATATGAGTTAGTTAACTCTTAACACTAGTATTTTAAGGACAAATGAAATAGTTACAATTTGTTCATGTCAAAATTAATTTGGCTAAAGGATATGTTGTATTTTTACAATTTATAATTTCCATGCATGTCAATTTGACAATAAATTCAATTTCATTTTTAGTAATCTACTCCCTTCGTTCCATTTAATTTGCAACATTTTCTATTTTGGTTTGTCCCACTTAATTTGCATCATTTCTATTTTTGGATGATGGTCCACCACTTTCTTTTAATTTCATCCATACATTTTAACTCTCTTTTAATTTCATCCACACAATTTATTCTCTCTCTTCATTTATTACCACTCTCTTAAATTTTACTCACTTTCTCTTTGATGCAAATCACATAGGACGGATGAATATTTAAAAAAAGGGTTCATATGAGAATATTTTTGTCAATTTTCTTGTTTATTCCAAATCTATTTCCATTTTCTTTAGAACAAAAGCATGTGAATATGTGATTAATTTTAAAAAAATTCAATCAATCATTCCCATATGAAGTATATATCCACACTATAACCCCTAAATTTTATATTCTCATATACAAAATGTCCAAAACACCCTCACTTCAGAAACAAACCCATGTTTTGTAACCAAAATTGTGAAAGCCAATTATTTAGGCAAGGATTAACAAAAAAACAAAACCCAACAAATAATTAGTATAAGAAAATGTATATTTTCTCGATTGGAACATGTATGACTTTTTTATAAAAAAAATCAAATTCGATTCTCACTGTTCATTTCTTTAGCCCTTGCGTTCCCTTGGCTTACCCAATAATATATTAGTCAAAAGATCTTCAAAACAAATACGAAGACTCGATATTTTTTAGACCTTATATCCAACTCCAACTTGACGCGACTTTAAAAAATCATGTAAAAATCAATGTTAATAAAAGAACCGATATTAAACCAATTTGAAACACGTGATTCAAAATTAATCCAAATACCACACTTCAACTAGAAGGGTTTCATCTAGTGCTGACAAAAATTGACCCGACCTAAACCTAACCCGAAATAAGTGGATTTGGGTTGAGACTTTTGACCCAATTAATTAAATTGGTCAACCCGACCTAATCTATTTATTAAACGGATTAGGTTCATGTCAAAATTTTAAACGTGAAAAAAAACCTGTATAACTCATTTAATTTAATGTGTTAATTTCGAGTTAAATCAATAACTATAAGCTAAACTTAGTTCATGTATATTTTCTTATTTTTCATAGTAAATACAAAATAAACAACAAAAAAACATAGATAAAAATAAAGCCTAAAAAATTATATTTAATCAACGTTAAAAATCTTAAAACAAAAACAAAAAAATTATAAACGGATTAAGTGGGTCGAAATCAGATTAACCTAATCTGTTGCAGGTCGAGTCAGGGTTGTGATTTTCGACGCAATTAACTAAATGAGTTGGGTTTGGGCCAAGGGTTTTCTGACCTGTTTATACATGATCCGACCCCGAACAACTTCTATTTACAACCATTTTTCATTGATTGTAGTGTGAAATTTATTGGACTTCCTTGTTCCTTCCCTTATCATTACAGTACTACAGTCCTGCTCATTCATTCCTCCACACATTATTGATTATATGAGTGACAATATTTATTCATAATTCCTTTCTCCATCAACTTTCTCTTCTTCCCAAACTTCCATTCCACCATTTATTGCTATTAGCTCTTCAAAAATAACTTCTCTATCTAACCCATCAATCAATACTAAAAAAGTTGCATCTTTTTTGGAGCAGAATTCTTAATATGCAAAAAAATTAAATACCCACATACATATTACTGCAAATCTCCATTGTTGTAGTATGCTAGTAAGTTAAAGTTTTTTTTTTTTATTTTTTTAAATTAAATTTAGTTGCATGATTTATAAACCCAAGAAAACTCCATGTTATATGCACAAAATAGTATAAAATATTTATGGGTATTTGTTTATTTCACATATTTCTGGGTAACAATGCTTTGATTCTCACATTACCTTGTTTTTCTGCTGTCTGTTTGTTGCTATGTCTTTTATTTTCAGGTATCGAGATGATGATGCCGGAAAAGTTAGTTAACTCGGTAACTCAGTGGTCGATTCTTAGACTGACTCGCCGAGTTGGGTTTTTGGTATCTTTGACATTATTAGCTTTATTGTTGGTTTGGAGCATTGATCAATCTGCAGTTACTCTTGTACTAGATTTTTGGAGGTACCCAGAAGAATCTTTTACTCAAATACTTGAAAAATCTACTAATTTTTCTGTTTCATGTTCTCAAAATTCGACATTATGTAGTGAATTTAATGCTACCCATGTGAATTTTGTCAAAGATAGCAATGCTATTTTGCCTAGAACTGAAAACCCAGATGAGATTTTGGTTAATCAGAATCAGATTAATGCCAATATTCAATCTGGGTTAGTTGATAGAATAAGTGATCTTGAACAATCTAAGGGGATTTCAGGTCATGTTTTGGGTAAATTTGATCCAAAAAATGATTCAGGAAACCCTAATCTAGTGTTTGATTGGGTTTCAGTTGAAATTGAGCAGAATTTTAGTTCAAATCTTTTATCTAGATGGTTGGCACCAGGGGGTGATCTTTGTAAAGATTCTAAAACAGTTGATATTAAATTTGTTAACTTTGATGATTGGAAACCAATTGAATTATCAACTGGGAAGTCTCATGAGGTGATTTTTCAAGCATTAGATGAGTTTGGAAATCTTAATTGTGTTGGGGGTGATTATTTTGAGATTGATTTGTCTGGTGAGTTATGGAAATCTCGACCACCGATTAAGGATTTCGGTAATGGAACTTATTCATTTACTCTCCAAGTTCATCCTGATTTTTCTGGCACTTATAACCTCACAATCATCCTACTTTTTCGGCATTTTGAAGGATTGAAGTATTCGACTGCTCGATTTGGTTATGATAAGCAGCTTCGAAACTTTTCGGTTACATTTTCTGAGTCCAAAGCTGCATTGCCTGAATTGCATGTGTGTAGAAAATCTGATTTCAATAGGGATGTTTGGGCGGGGCGGTGGACAAGGCATGCTAAAAACGATGCTTGTGAGATTAGCAATGATGGGCGGTATAGATGTTTAGAGCCCGACTATCCTTGCACTAACCCATGGTGTAATGGCTCATTGGGAATGATAGAGAGTAATGGTTGGGTTTACTCCGCCCATTGTTCTTTCAAGCTGTTTTCTTCGGATGATGCTTGGAATTGCTTAAATAATCGATGGCTATTCTTTTGGGGCGATTCGAATCATGTTGATACGATTCGCAACATTTTGTTCTTCTTTCTTCGAGTGCCATACCAAGAACTAGACGCGGTCTCTAGACGTTTTGATAAGAATTTTACAAACCCGAAAGATGAATCACAGTCTATTAGAATTACAAACATCTTTAATGGTCATTGGAATATGACATTGAACTATCAAGGCTTAAATTCACTATCCAATGAAGGATACCGGGATTTGGTCAAGAGCTATTTCAATGGCTCGACTGTACCTGATACTGTTATATTCAATTCCGGTTTACATGATGGGATTTATTGGAAAAACGTTAGGAGGTTCATTGGCGGAGCAGAATTTGCCGCCTCATTCTGGAAAGATATGATAGATGGCATAAGGAACAAGGGTTTAAACGTACCAAATTTCATTTTCAGGTCAACAATCACGACAGGAGGATATGCTCGAACGCTTCAATTCAATCCTAGTAAAATGGAGGCTTTTAACGGCATCCTTCTAGAGAAACTAAAGGCAGTCGGATTGGTTACTGGGATTATAGATGATTTCGACATGACATGGTCATGGCATTTCGATAACAGATGCAATGATGGTGTACATTATGGAAGATTTCCGGCCAAAATGCGATGGAGAGATGGACAAATCGGGCATCAGTATTTTGTCGATTTAATGCTTGGTCAAGTCCTGTTGAACGCAATGTGTGCACACTGATACTGTTATCGTACTGAGATTCATTTTCAGCCGATATTTCTAGGCTGGTGTGATCCCACACCACAGAAAGGATCGTTAAATTTGAGTTATCGAGCTAGTTTGTGCCTCGGCAAGTAGCTTTGATCAGATATGGTTACACGAGCAGTAGAGCATTTGTATAATTTGTCTAGTCTTATGTTCATTTTTTCATTACACATTCATATCAGCTGAGCTGATTTAGGTTATATATGTGCATATTAGTTACGACTACGTTACATATATAGGTATATTCGTATTGTTTGTCGGAACATCATGTTTATGTCTTGTCCGCTTTGCTCAAGAGGAACGTGATTCTCGTTGCTTCTTTCCTTCCCTCGTCTTACCCTGAACCAAAAGGCGTGTTATTTGTCGAGTTTGTTGCAAAGTTTCCAAGTTTGATTGACTAACTCACACGTCAACAAGAGGAATGTATGTTCGATTCATAATGTTTGTCAAAACGTAATGTTTATGTCTGGTCCGCTTTGCTCAAGAGGAACGTATGTTTGATTCCCGTTGCTCCTTTCCTTCCTTCGCCTTACCCTGAATCAAAAAGAGTATCATTTGTTGAGTTTGTTGCAAAGTTTCCATGTTTGACTAAGTCACGCGACAACAAGAGGAACATAGGTTCGATTCGTATTGTTTGTCAAATCATATTTATGTCTTGTCTCAGTTGAAACATATACCGTTTTGCTCAAGAGGAATGCAAGTTCAATTCTCGTTGTCCGTCCCCTTTCCTCGGCTTACCCTGAACAAAAAAGTATTATTTGTTGGCAAATCTTGTCGACTAACTCACGCCACAACAAGAAAGAAGAGAGTGCATAATGATTAATTAGTGGGATAAGAAGCACTACTTGTATTTGTTACTTAATGTAGTGGTTGTTGTTTACTTCAACAAATTAAAAGAAGTACGTGTCTAAGGAGCTGTTGGATCTTGATTAGATTGCATAATAATAAATGATGAATACCCTACAAATGGATCCACATGATTATGATTAATTATATGAATATATGATATGATTGATTGAGTATAAATTTGATTTCCATGGATTAAAGTTGTATTAGAAGCCAACTACCATTGACTATCTTGTTTTTTTTTTCACCCCTATGAATTGTCGCTGTTGGTTGTTGACTGTTGGCTTTTTTGACTTATCAAAAGGCAAAAGTCATCAAAAAATAATACAAAAATCAGTTTTACGTCATCAAAGCGTAAAAGAAGTCATCCTCTCAGACTTTTTTCTAACATACTTCTCTAATATAATTATTGTTTTAGTAATAAAGTTAGTGTTATCAAAATTAAGATACCTAAAGTTTAAATATTTATCTTTTTTTTGAGATAAAGATGAAATGAATTTCAAACTTTGCCCCTCTCAATTTTTTATAGCTTCACCAAGTACTCCTCGAACCTAATCACAAATTCAATTTTTCTTATAAACTTATCCATTTATTTTTTCATCTATTTGTTTTTTTTATCTTATTCCCTCACTATCAAATAATTAAATGTGATTACAAAAGAAAAATAATTAAATGTGGTAAATAAGAAGCTTAAGTCAAAATTATTAAATATAATAAGATGAGTTGAAAATTTAAGAGTATAACAACCATAAAAAACTAAAAGAATGAAAATAACAACCATAAAAAACTAGTAAAAGATTCTTCTATTTTTATTTTGTATTTTTAGAGATATTGAGGTTCAAAATTTACATTGAAAATTATACAAAAAGTAAATGGGAAGAACAAAAAGAAACAAGGGAGCAAATAATAGTGAAAATTAAACCTCCAATGATTGAATATGTTGTAATTTTAATAGATTCAAATGATCAATCAAACAACATGCTAGCACATGGAATCATATGATATGATTAATTTCAAGTAGTAAAAGATTATTTAATAGTTAGGCCCCGGAGTTTATTTTACAACAAACACAAGACAACACAACAAAAAACCTTCTAAAAATAGCATTAATATATACTTGGCAAGAACAAACTCAACATTCCATGTTAGTCCAAATGATTCAGCTGGATCAATTGTAATTTGTAAATCTCAGAAAAAAGCAGCAAGAACGAAGACGAATCATATAAGATGGACCTCACCTGGCGAGGGTAAAAATTTATTATGAGGACCGGAATGCCTTGTTACAACTTACAGAACGAACATTCTTCGATAAATGTGACCGGCTGAACGCCCCGATCCCAGGCTTATGCAAAATAGACCTCTAACCATCAAAAAGGATGAGGTTCCAACAATGAAAACTCAGATAAATAGTTATTATAATGCTAATAATACAAGAAACAACCTGTTGCGACATATTTTCTCCGGAACTTTAGCATTCCAAGATCGTCGGATACCTACTACTACTACCAACTAGCTATATACATGGTGTCGGTATCAGCTGTCGTATAGGTATGTACAGCAGGCCTATGATCACACCTCTCCTTGAGATTGGCCACAATTTCATTTGCCATTCTTGCTTTTATAATTTCAACGTTCAGCTTCAACTTCCAACGTGAAGTCCATAATAAGGCGACGGCCCACTCATTGGTCCCAAGATTATAGGAATGGCTTTCCTGAAGGATCACGTAACCACCCCATGTTGGGATTCTTCATAGTCGTTGAAGCTTCACCACCACTCAAGTAATTAAAAGGAGAAACAGATGGCGGCAAAGTATTGGTGGTCATGGGAATTCCTCCGACCATTTCTTGTCCATAATTTGTCGGAGGAATCATCTGTTCAGTGGAGCCTACAGGGCTGTAGGGTCTCCGAGAACGTAAATTGCATTGTGAAAGAACGCTATAAAGGGTTTGATCACCGGCGTTGCTACTTCCAATACTCGGGGAAGGGAAAATTGGAGGCTCTGATGAGGACCAACCACCATGAGTTCTGTTTTCAGTGGGATACCAATTATGGTTCAACAGTTCCCCAGAGTTCAATTGAGAAGGCAGGAGAGCATTAGATACCCGAGCATTACTCCAGTCTCTCACATTCAGGGATGGATAGTGGTCTGAACTTTGAATTGAATACCGATTGTTGTCAGAGTAAATGCCATCTTGAGTGTTCTGATGCATAAATATCTCGTTCTGTGCTTTTTGTCTGTGATGATCCAATGTGAATGGTGGGGGCTGTAACTGCTCTCGGAAATGGCTAGGGAACTGGTTGGCAGACTGCAAGAGTGCAGCAGTTGGATGGAACTCAGGTCCTGGATTTTTTTGTTGCTGATGGAACTCGGGTCCTGGATGGAACTCATTACTGTCTCTATTGGGTGGATAGCGATCGTAGAAAGGCATTTGGCTGGTATGCCTGTTCAAAAGATCTTTTGTTGTGTCCTCTTCAGGCATATTAGAGTCCAGATCAATCAAATGGGCAGGCTGACCTGCGACTGCTTGCGGTTGCATAAGACAGAGTGCACCAGAAGTAGTATGCAAAGTAGTTGGATGAGAATGATAAGATTCAGGAAATCCAATTGATGACCACATGTTCTTAAGCGATGACGAGGTAGGCATTTCTACAGCATTAGGAGGAGCTGAAATGTGAGTTTCAGAGTAGGAAATACCAATGGAAGCTTCAGGTGTTTGTGCAACATCCTGGCCGGGCAAGGAACATGTATCACTCACTCCGGTTGTACCAGCATTATTTTCTGCATTTAAATCCATCCGAGTATAATTCTCACTATCATCAATGATAGGATCACCCGTTGAAGATTTATTATCTACTGATGGTGCATCAAAACTCTCGTTGACGTTTAAGGGAGAATTCTGCAAAGATTGATTCCCCATACAGGATGGATCAAGCTCCTCGTCGACTTTTAGAGGAAGATGATGCAACGACTGATCCTCCATGGAGACAGATGCATCAGACTGTTTATTGGCATTCAGAGAAGGATTTGCCATGGAAGCAGAGGGATCAAACTGTTCATCGATATTTGATAAAGGATTATCATGCAAGGACTGAGTCTCGATAGGAGAGGTTGCATCGAACTCTTCATTGACATTTAGAGGATGGCTCTGCAATGATAGAGTCTCCATAGAAGAGGGTGGATCAAACTCTTTATTGACATTTGCAATAGGATTTTTCAATGATTGAATCTCCATAGAGGACAGATCAATCTCTTCATTGACATTTAAAGGAGGATTATGTAAAGGAGACTCGTTCTTGAAACAATTGGGATCAGATTTTTCCTCGTCATTATCTGAAATAGAATCGTGATTACAAGAACCATCATTTTGGTGGTCTTCTGAAGGTTCTTGAGAAGATTCCTCTTCATCCTCATCACAAGCAGGTGATGGTTCCTCATCACAAGAGTTAACCAAACCATCAACCTGTGTTTGAAAGAACGTATATTAGACATTTAAAACCAGAAACCCAATAATCATGAGCAGACAACCAATTATACAAGCCCCACCCCCCCGCCCCCCCCATTCCAGAATGAGAGCAAAGTTATGAGCACAAACCTTCAGCTGAACACTTAGTTTCTCTTCCAATTCTTTACATAAAGAATCCATCATTATCCTCTTCACTGACTGCAGGTTTCTCCAGTTTTTATAAGCAGTTGGAATGTCCTTCTTTGTCAGATTTAACCTGTATAAGAGCAGTATTATAACTTATAAGACGTTAGGAACAAGTTGAAATTACATATAAGCCATTTATTACAGCAACATACCAGTGCTCGTGGATCCTCTTTTGCTCTTCTTCAACAAACATCTCATATGGTTTAAAATTAGAACTATCAAGACTACCGAGCAGACGATTAAGAGCCCTAGATTGAATACTCGAGCCTGACTGCCTCATATTCTTTACAAGGTCATGCTGCTTCTTGCTAATCTGAAATACAAAAGGCAGTAGATCATTTCCCCAAATGGTAAAAACACATAATCAGACATAGGTGGACATAATGACAAAGTCTGACATCAAATGATTTACACGCAACTTGCAAAAAGGGACAACACATAACACTGCCAAAACCTTAATCCCAACATATGGGGTTAACTTGCAAAAAGGGAAAATTTTAAAATATATATAAATAAATAATAAAAACTAGTTTACAATTTATAAGGGAAGAAAATAATTTGTTTACAGGTGCAAGAGGACAAAGTAATGTAGGAAGACGAAGCATTGCAAACCAGAGGCTTGACCCAACAGCTTTGCGTAAAAGGATAACTGCAGACGCCATTAAAATTTTGCAACTCAAATGGCTTAAAACTCCACTACAACCTCTTCATCAACCATCAACTCCTCTTACCATCAAACATTTGCAATGGCCTCACAACTCCACTATGTCTCTTCATCAACCACCCTACTCCTTTTACACCAATGTTACCAGACATAAACGATACACTACAGGAAAGAGCATGTACATACTAGGAAAAAAAACAGACTGCTATTCTCTTCCATCAACTCAACGAGCCATATGCACTCAAATGGAACCACTAGTCACATGGTTTTATTTAGTGGCTAAAAATCTATGCTTCAACTCTTGCTATTTCTAAGCTGTTGCTTTGATTTTCAGACTTTTTCAAACTAAACCATAGTCCTGAAAATACCAATTTAGTTGGCTAGAATTTCATAAATATAATAACATGTAGATAGATGACTGGGTTTGGCAAATTGGATTGCGAACAACAACGCCAGGTTGCTAAAAGCAACAATTTAATGACATTCGGCCCGGTTCGCAGCTAATTAGGACAGGGAGAAACACCATATGAGACCGAAAAGCAATTCTATTAAAAATTCAAAAAAAAAAACTAACATCTATCCTAAGCGCCTTGTCATCCAAGAAGTCATCTTATAAGGACATAACTAGTCACTCATCGCATAAGCCTTTCATATTGCTAACACTTAAAGAGTAGACGTAGCCAAAAACTAATGCAAACTTACTAGATAAAGAGAAAACATGTATTCAAGAGTTGTTCATTAAGATAATCAACTAATATTTTAAGGACATAATCATAACATAAAAGTTGCAGTAATGACAAAGAATCTCACCTTAACATAAGACATATACTTGGCACCATCATTTGGTGTCTGGTTGAGTTTTTGCATCTTTTCTGCTTTCTTAGATCTTGGCAAAACCTTAAGGCCATTAGACGGTGTTAATGACTTCTCATGTTTCTCCTTTAGAAGATCCTGATTCCGTGTCCTGTAAAGCAAGAAATAATATTATACTTCCTCAACAAAAAAAATATTATATAACTATAAATGCAATAATAGACTTAACATGACAGATATAGCCAACGGCAACAAGGAATAACAAAAAGAATACTAGTACATAGTGCAAAAATGCGGTAACAGTCATGATTGCGGTAGCGGAATGGTGATGTGGTGATGGTAGAGATACGGTCATCATAACGCCTAGATATGGGTCAAAAGCGTGAGATATCCCTTGATAGGGCACAAAAAGACGAGTTTTTTACAGCTTTACAGCGCGGCAAATTAGGTTTTCTTTCATTTGAGAACCTTTACGACGCATTCGACGCAATGCAACCTTCTTTTGCACTATTTACCGTAACAATCAAAGCTTCATTTTTCACGACAAACAAACAGCATCAAATCCTACCTTACATATCAGACTTAAACATACAAACAAGTATTATCAAAATAAAATGAAAAATGGACAGAGGCAGTCCAAGTTTTGAACATCGAAGCAGTCCCTCACCTCTGAGTTAACTGGTAATCCAACCTTTTGAGGGGTCAGTTGCAAATGGTCCTTTTGGAAAGGTATGATTCAGCAAGTTAAATATTTTATTTTATTTTTAAATAGAAATAACTGTAGATACTTTACAAA
Organism: Amaranthus cruentus; assembly: GCA_019425755.1. NCBI lineage: Eukaryota > Viridiplantae > Streptophyta > Magnoliopsida > Caryophyllales > Amaranthaceae > Amaranthus > Amaranthus cruentus. The sequence goes on along the minus strand of CM033463.1, from coordinate 4,831,408 downwards.
GGAAAAAATACACAAATCAATAGTAAATACATAATACAAAAGAACAGAAAAAATGTGAATACATTTTTCTTGCATATAGAACCATTCACCCAGCAATTTGAGTTAGAACTAAAACCAACAGCAACAAAAATCAAAAATAAATTAAGAAATCAGACTGGTAATCAAACAGATCTATAACTACCTCTTCTGGATTCCAGCATCTCTAATGACAGATAGCTTTTGGTTGTCACTATAATACAACTTCTCATCTGCTAGCGGAGACAGAGATTCAGACACAACAGTAACATTATCCCCAGATTTGTGAGCTCTGTGCTCGTTTGCATCAGGCAGAATGGTTTGCTCGTGCCTTTTTGACCTGCTAAAGAATTTAATTGCATAAAATATACAAACCCAGCTAGCGAAAAAATCATTTGCAAATGATAAAATGTTAAGGAAAAAACAAAACAAGCACATAATTCACATAAGGTTCTCTTCAGAAATTTTTTCATCCAAGGGAGCCTTATAAAACACACAATATTATGGAAAATTTCCTTCTATAATTTGTTTGTTAAAAATGCCTAGAAAGACATAAAATCTGACATTAGTTATTGGTCCCTAATCCCACTTTCTAACAAAAAGTTAAATTTTAAGAAATTTAAACTTCCTTCCCATTCCCTTCCCTGTTCAGCATGTCACATACAAAATCTACACCTGGTTTTGTATTAAAAAAATCAAAATATGATAAGCCACATATTCTACCAAAATCAGAGCAAACTCCCAAATTGCATAGGAAAAAGTCAAGTCATCACAAGGACAACACAAAAAAGGATTGCATTAGTCAAATTGGGACAAGAATAGCATCATATATTCATATCCATTGTACCCGAGGCTGTTTAGAGTAAGACACACTACATCTACATCCACAAGAAGAAAATAATCTTGAAAAATGTTTCCTTGAGTATTAGACGGCTAACCAACCACATCCACTTGCCCACAAATCAATGACTTTAAAAGAATTTCTTAAGACAATTGTTTTTCTCATGCCAATTTATAATAAACATGATACTCAGCCGCCCAATAAAAGAACCTGTATTTTCCTCAAAAAGAGAAATATCTAAAAAGACAACAGTAACAAATTTCACAAAACAAATCTTTATTAACCCGGCCAATAAAAATTTTCTAAATCTAAAAAGGTCAAAGGAGCTACTCCATCAATCTACACAACATTTGCTACAAGTACATATTGTGGAAATACCAAGAAAAATGAGAAAGGTGATGCTTTATAAGAAAGAGGGAGAAATATGCGAATGAGTCAATGAGATGAAAAGATAAATTAAATGTGTGGATGATAATTCAAAAAAGAGCATTGTCCATGGGCAAAAATAAATCTCATGGGACAAATGAAAAATACAGCAAAACCCATAGGATAGAAGGACTATACAAAAATAAAACGACAGAAAGAAGAGCTCAAAACCACTACCACATAAAGCAAAATCAAACTATCAACCAAATGTCTCACCAGCTCACTCTTAGGGAAGAGATGAGAATCACATTAGCATGACTAGCCTAATTTTGTTTTCTATTAATCTAGAAAACTGACATTCATCAGTGAAAAATTATGTTCACATCAACATTCAAACAGATAATCCTATTGGAAGAGAAGATCGCAGGGTCATGGAGGAAAGGCTGCATCATCACAGTGAGCTGTTTCCAGAAGAATAGAACATAAAAGCAACCAACCTTGACATATATTGTCGAATTTCAGATTCAGGATCATTTGAACTTGCACATGTCTGCTTCAAGTTCTGCAAACTTCCTATCATGCTGCCATAGGAACTCAAATTAATCTATGACTAACATTTCAAGAAACGCTTTAAGTGGGAAAATTTTTATCGAAGGTATATACCTGTCATGGTATTGTTGTAGCTCAGAATAGTAGCCTTTTTTATCTGTCTTGAAGGATTTCTCGTGTTGAAGAATCGCATCCGGGTGAAGACCACCAGAACAAAGTGAAGACCCCCTGCAATTATTAAGTAGACATGACAATGAAGATGATGCGGAGCCAGCCATGGGCAAGGAAAGTTGGATTAGCCCATAAAAATAGTCGGGTAAAAAGTTTTCAAATACAAAAAAACTTCCATCATTTTTTAAGTACATTGTTTCTCCTTAATGTATGAAAGCTTTTTGAGAGAAATGGTACAATTAAAAATGAAGGAAGTAGTAAATAAATGACAAATCAAAGTCTTTTTAAAAACCCATAAATGAAAACTTGACTTGAATTAGATGTAAACACCAAACTGTTTCCTCAATCACCCTCACTAATATTGCAAATTTTATAACTTGGCATATAATCTTATTAAGTTTGGAAATCATTGACTATAATTAGAGTTAAATGTGTAATAACATGAAATACAAACCGCTACACTAAGTTCAAAAACAAATAAAGCAAGTAGCATCTAAAGCAAACTTAATCTCACCACTTCAAAAAAGGGTTCCCAAAAAAGAAGTTGTCACCAGAAAGCAGAGCTCGCACAGCTTCATCAGCTTCAACTCCAGGAGGAAGAAACTGTGTAAGAACATTCCTCTCCTTCTCTGTTAAAACAGACTGCCAAACCTGCAATTTCAATTATACTCAGCAAAACAACAACAGAGCCTTAATCCCAAAAGATTGGGATCGGATTCAATTATACTCGGCACAAATAACACAAATAAATAACCTTAAATACTAAAATTGATTAACAAAAAAAGTATATCAATCACCTCATAAGAAAGAACTTGGGATAAATCAGTCAACTCAAAGATATCTCTGGGAACAGTAACGACATCGGCCAACTTAGCATTACTACAAGGAGCAGAAGGCACAAAAGGAGACAAATGTCTCCAAGATATCCCAATTTGATCATCTTTGGCGACAACTCGTTTACCATTATCATCCCATTTAAGAGAAACATGAGTATTAAAATTAAAATCGTATTTATGCGATCTCAAATCCCTTTGTTTTGCTTTAAATTGCTCTTGATATCCATAAACATAAGAAGTGGTAGTAGAGCTCAATCGTCTTTTACGTTGATCAGCAGCCATTGACACAATGCTAAAGCATTACCAAGTGTAACATCATACACCAATTACATAAACCTGTAAACATAATTAAACATCTAAATTCAATTTACGAAATACCTAGAAAATTAAAAATCGACAACAATAGTAGTAGTAAACAATAAAAAGGAAAATTCTAAAATTGAATTAAAAAGATAAGAATTTTGGAAAAACTTACGGAGAAAAATCGTGTAGATGGATTTCCGGCGATTATAAGGGAAAGAAGAACTTAGGGTTTGACCGATTGTTCGTTGGATGAGATGGGATAGGGTTGCGTAGAGGAGAGAAAAAACTAGGGTTTGAGAACAGCAAAAATGGAGGTGTTAAGGAAGAGATGAGGATCCGTCGACTGTAATTTCACACTTCTATTTTTTTTTTTTAAATACAAAAACAAAACAAAACAAAAAGTTTATTTCCATGGTCTATTTTTATATTTTTTATTTTTTATTTTTTGAATTGATCTATTTTTTTTATTATGTATACTACTATTAATAATTTTGATATTCTTTCAAAAAAAAATTAATAATTTTGATATCCATACAAATTTAAATTGTTTAAAAGTAGGTCAGAAGGGCAACGAAAATTAAATCAACGATAATATTTTTTAAAAAGTAATGTTGTTAAATTGATATTTAGCTTAATTGAGATAGTATTTAGTTTTTTAATTTTTCAACATAAGTAATTGTTAATAATTTAATGAATTAAAACATTTTTTTTTAAAAGGATAATGAATTAAAACATTATCTTATAGAAAAATTGATTTTGTTCAAAAAACTAGCATCAATATTTTTATAAGTTGTATTTATGTAGCTGTTGATAGTATAGTGAGTTAAAACACTATCTTATAGAAAAAACATTATTTGACAAACACAAATTCTTACTTGAGACCGTCTATATAATAAACGTCTTAAATTTTGTGGCGGGCCCAATTTATAAAATAAAACAAAATTAATTGGTAGTTTTATAAGTTAAAAAGGAGATATGGATTGAGCTTTTTAGAGACAAAATATCATCTTTTGTTGAGTTTTTAGTGGTGTATATATATAGTTGTTTTTAGAATGTTATAACTTTTAGTGTTTTAAAATAAAAAAAGTAGCATTTTAAAGTTTTCTCTATCTTATTGTTGGCTTATTATATTTCAACACCTACAATAATATTAGTTACTTTTTTTTATCAAACATGTTATATTGTAGATACCAATTATCCATTATTTAAAAATAACTTAGGTAACTAACAACTATCCCCACAAATACCTTGCAGCGAATAGATTCTAAATAAAACTTTTAATGATTTTGGTTTTGATTATATTTGTATGTAAAAAATTTTAATGTATATTAGATAAGATGAAGAGATAGATTAATGTGACAACATTATAATTGAGAGAGTGTGATATTTTTTTATAATAAAACTCTTAACTTAGATATATTGTTAACCTCAAAAAAAAAAGTATATTGTTTGGTTAGTTTATTTTGCTTGATTTCAATTTTTTGTCACCAAAATAAATGTAGAATTTTTAATAAATAACTGCTTCATTAAACTCAATTTTACATAAATCTATTTTACTTTTAATATATTTTTGACTAATGTAATTTTTTTCTAATTAAAACTAATTATTTCTAGATTGGACATTTATGTAGAAGGTAGAGTAAATTATCTTTGAAAATGGCTCAAAGAACTTCTTGTTGAATATGTGTGTTTAATGTCTTTTAATGACTTATAATAATAGTAATAAAGTAGTTGACTTCCTTTGTTAACGGTGTCGTGCCTACACAATTAACAAATTTAGCCCCAAAAGGTATGTCGCAATAACCAGTCTGCTAGGAGACGTCCTTTTGAGATACGTCTTTTAGGCCTAATTTATTAAAGTTTATTGTCTACTTTCACTCTAAATTTTTTTTTATGGACCGATCTAATCAAAGAAAGATGTTCTCTCAAAGAGACCGTCTCTCGCAAGAATTTGTGATGTGACAATCCCCTCGATGCCTAAGCTTGATGTACAAGTCACTAACTCATTATAGATTGTTTGGAAAATGGCTATTAGTTAAAGTCTTTGGCTAAAACCGTTGGCTGGCTTAGCTGGCTGAAAGTATTGACTAATATGTCAATTGTTTAAGTCAATGGTTTCTGTTAAGGGATATTTGGTACATTTTATTTGCTAATTGTTGACTATTTATTTGGAGAAAGTGGCCAAATCAAAAGTCAATAAACTCATAAGAGACACTTACAAAACATTTTTTTGATTGTTTGACAAATAAAAAGGCTAATTGCCAAAGTCCCTATATGGTATGAATTTTTCCGATATTCATGCTAACAATCACAATCGTTATAATTGAATGTACAATAAAAGTATTTTATCGTTTTAACACCCATCCCTCTTACATATTATCGAGTTAAGGGTTCTATTTGTCGCAACCTTTTCATTTTTTCAATAAAGTATATATTCCATCGTCATTTAATCCTTTTCAGACCCTGATCTTAACTTGTATATGCAATCTATATTAAGTATGATGATGTGAGAGAATAGATAATGAAAATTGAACTATTGTTTGTTGTGACTGCTGCCTTGGACGCTACTAGTTTATTTATATATATATGGTGGGTTCCTTTTTTCTCTTTAAGTTTATTCCATCATCATTATCTTATGCAGTGTATCTCGCTCATAGAAAACTATGGGCAGTGTGGAGAAAAGGACGACGGCAACTCATACCCATAAAAGAGAGCACGACCAAAAAGAGTTCTCCAATTCAAAAAAGATTACGAGAAATTCCTGCGTCGAGAGAGACTCTGTAAAGTTTATTCCCAATATCTCAAAAAGGTCTTGCGTAGGGTAACAAAATAGGGGAAAGTTTGGAAGACAATGGATGAAGGTGGTTGCAACTTGCATGTATCAAACATAGTAAGCAGCTATATGTATACGTATTTATAAATAAATTTAAAAGCATTTAATTATAGATGATTTTATGTAAGAATGTTAAAAAAAGAGTCGAATTGAGACAAAATCTATCTAGACATAGGCTCAGCTTGCGCTTAGTTACTGACTACTAAATTTGAGCCAAACTCAAGGCTCGAATTTGCATTCAAATTATAAGTTTTAGAGGCTTGAAAACTAGCTCATCAAGATTTTGAGTCGAACTTGAATTTGAGACGTCCTCACTTGAGTGAGCTTTGACTGAAATTTGAATAAGTCCAGCTTGAGTAGCTAGTCAACTCATCATAATCATACTTTGTATATTTTGTTCATAAATAGTATGATTAGTATCTGAAGAGGAATGTTCTACAATGAAAATAGAAAACCCAAAATACGTTATAAGCAAGACAAATAGCAAGACAAGGCATGAAAAGACAAAACAAATACCATTATCAACATCATCATCATTAAATATACCTAATGTATTCCGCTAATAGAAATTAGACCCACCTCTTAGAAAAAACCCTTATCTTAAGCATGAAGCTTGACCCACCAAAACATACCAACCATATGGTAACACAACCTTTTCAATATAGCAAAATAAAGTACTAAATGTTTGTTCCAAACTTGCACTAAACAAAAGTAACCCAAACATCATAATAACACATCCCATGTTCATCCTTTTTTTGTAAATGGAATCATTTATGTTGCTTTAATCTCATTCCCCAATAATCAAGGAGAGTAAAATCAACATTCCCTATTTATTATATCAATCTTATGAGTTCTAACCATCCATACCAATCAAAACATACAACAATGCCTAAAGGATCACACATTTTTGCCCTACTAAGGTGCATAAACACATGCCAAGATCACACCAATGGCACCTCAAAACTCGGTACAAGGATATGCAACTCGACTGATCGATCAATCGAGTTACAAATCAGATTGGGATCATTGCTAAAAAAGGTATATACATTGAAGCCAGGATCATCGAAACGACTCAAGAGCAAGAGCATATATAAGGCTTATATGCCTCAAATTAGAGGTAATGACAACAATGATAAGTATGGAGGGAATAGTATGGTGAAAAGATATGCATATTATTATGATGAAACATGTTTGCCCTACTTGTGGATACATGATATAGGAGGGAGCTTTTCTAGAATGGTTAAGCAACAATATATTAGTCTTGAAGATCTTAGAGATTGTTCTGAGATAGGGATTTTTAGAGATCATCAAAGAGGGTGTATTGTTGTTAGGAAAAAGTCTAGGAGTGATGTATGTTGACCCTTTCTTTGATCTGTATGAGACGTTAGACGGGCTCATATAATTAGTTTTTTTTTTAATTGATCACTTTAAAATTGTAAGTGATTATTTTAACATATTGAATGTATATGGGTCAACCCAATAGAGATTGTCTCACCATGAGACCGTCTTATTTAAGAATTTGTGTTTCTTATTAGTACTATTACGTCTTCACGGTGTCACATGAATTTGCTAATCTGAATTGTGAATTAGAAACGCGAATGGCATGTGTTGTATATATGGTGTGAAGTAGTCCATGGTTTGTAATTTGTTGATTCAGTTTGTGGTTGCCTAACTTCAACTTGTAATGTTTTTGGAGAATGATTCTATAAGTTTATGTTTGTGTTAATGAAATGTTCCTTAAAGTACTTTTTGTTTTATGGCTAGATTTTTTCATTACCCTTTTCATCCCCTAATTTATCTTGATCGTAAAATCGTAAAATTTATGATCCATTTTACGTCATATCAATCAAATTGTAGGATCTTCAGAATTATTTAGAGCAAGTAGCTAGGATCATCAATTTTGTTGATTGAGATTCTCGAGTACTTCTACCTTCTAAGGGTATGAACATAGCACACAACCTACCGTGAATTTCACTACAACTTAGTTTCTAAAGTTACGATGAACGTAAAAGAACTTATGTTTTCAACTCGAATTTTACCTGACTTACCGAACATGACATGGCAACCTGAAGTCAACAAAACATGACATGGCAACCTGAAGTCAACAAAACTCAAAATAACTCGATGGGACATTAACTAAACTCATTGACACTACTCATTGTCTAACATAACTCGATTTAACTAAAACATAACCAACATGGATCTGATATTCTAGGTGTACAGACTTGACTCAATATATATAAACTGAAACTAAATTCAATCCAAATCAAATTTGACCTTCAACCAAATTCAGCCTAACAAAATTCAAACTTATAAATTCATATGTGAAACAGTCACACCATCAGACGCTATCCATATATGGGTTGAATAGCTCAATTAATATCGTTATTAACATATAAACTCCTTATTTAAAGATCATCTCACTGAAAAACAGTATCCCACGATATTACTCCTAGTTTTACTGTGGCAAATGGCAAGCAAAGAAAAGGGGGACAAAAGTAAAAGTGAGGGCTTAATAAAAATATTAAAGTTCATCTTGTTGTTGAACATACATCATCATTTAGCACCGATTCAACCATTCAAGAATTCTCCAACTACATCAAAACTTTTTACAATACATTCCAATTCCTGGTTCAATCTTGTTGATCTAATCTTGTTCCAATTCCATTAATGGGGATTTCATGGAGTTCAAGAAGAAGGCAAGGCCATTACTATCAACATCATCCTCCTCCTCCTTACTACCCTTACAACCAACAACCACCACCGCCACCGCCTCCACCACCGCAACTTCCTTACTATAACTATTCCACCTCCGCATCAGTAGTGGATTCTCCGCCTCTTTCTCTTCCACCGCCGCCACCGCCGCCTTCCAATAGCTATGTATATGTTTCAAATACTCCATACCAAACAACCCAGTTCCAGTATCAACACCCACCCCCAATTCAGTCTAATTTTGACTATTCTAGTTATAATTACGCTAATCAAATGATGGGTCGACCTAATTTACCCTTTTTTCCTGCTACGTATGGAAATGGGTGGCATCAGATTAGGTTTCCTGCTCCCCAACAATCGTTACTGCCGCCGCCTTATGTGGAGCATCAGAGTGCTAAAGTTGTTAAGAATGATGTTAATGTACATAAGGATACTATCAAGCTTGTAGTTGATGAGAATTACCCCGATCATTTCTTGGTTTCTTTTGTTTTTGATGCTCATTATGATGGCAGGTTTGTTATCTTTGACATTCCCCCTTTTTGCTGGTGCCTTCAAATTTTCTTGTTATTTTATGTTTGATCTCTTAATTATCTATAATTCTAATTGATTTGTATTGTTTGATATCTTGGTTTTGAATCTTTGTCTTCATTGCAAATGAGAAACCCGGGTAAATGGTTGAAAATATTTAGCTATTAAGATGAATTGCAATCTGAATATCATGAGTACATGTTAGAATGTGTTAATTTTTGTAAAGTGAAGGAACTGAATCCAAATATCGCTGCTGAAGAAACTTTCAAATGAACTGATGTTCTCTAGTCCCATGTGAGACCTATGGAAGCGAATCACAAGAAACTATCTACTGGACTTTTAGGATAATTTCCATTATTGCAAATCAGCCTTTTCTAGAACATTATAAAATTTCTTATCAAAATCGTATTGGATTGGTTATAAGCTTATTGGGGAAATGAAAATGCTCCGTCCTTCATATGATTGTACAAGGCTGTGTGATAATTGACCATATTTCTCCGAATTTGAGATAAAGACATGAAAGAACAATCATTGATATTCTTGTTCCTAATGCATTTAGTATCAAGTCATTTAACCTGAAGCGTATCAGCCTTGCAAGTTAGAGCTCAAAGAAGCTTTAGAATAGAAATGATATTCCATTGCTAGGGATTTCTAGTGTTTGAACAACAAACGGATTTAGGTGAATATAGCTTTCCTAAGTTCTCTTTTAAGTGTTTGAATCTCCAGTCCAAAAAAGATTTTTTAGCAAATTTTCAATATTTTTTTAGGAAAACAAACACTTGACACCAAAAGCTTTGTATACTCAGAAGCTCTAATCTGATGAGTTTCTATCTTCCAGCATACAAGAAGAATCTAACACTTCAATTTTAGCTAAGATATGTCTACTACAGCTTTGCATTTGGCATAGGATGAGTTTTTTGGGAGATAATGAGACACCTTAGAACCTAAAATGGAAGGTGCCAATATTTGTACCTAGCAAAGACCATTATTATTTTTTACAATCCATGTTACTTAGACTCGGATACTGATGTTGGATACTGGTACGTGTCCAAGCGTTAGATACGTTTAATCATTCAATTTTACGCCCAAAATGAAGTGTCTAAGTGTTAAATTAATATCCGAGCATCAAAGATTGGACAAGGGTACGTGAAGCAAAATGAAAAGTCCGAGTAACATAGTTTACAATCAAGTGAATTATACTATTGGTTCAAAGGAGTTCCCAATTTGTCTCTTAGAACTTAAGCATGCCAAAAAGGGGGAATTATGACCACTATAGAAGAACAAAGATACAAGCTAGTTGTTAGACAATTGTTATCTTTTTCTTTGAGGAGAATATAACAGAAGAAGTGCAATCTTGAAATAGTGACTAGTATGTGCTTCTGCATCATAAGTTTTAATATCTGTTGATAAAGTAATGGTGTTGGATTTCACAATGGAGAGGGATGGACTGAACGGGTGAAAGTTTCCAACACCTCTTTAGAAATCTAGGATTATGGACAAAACTTGTCTAAAAATTCGACATAATTTTGTGTGGATAATTAAATTATTCTTTTGTTCTTGAATGTATGATATTTTGATGTGTATTTATTGAACTTCTTTCTAGAAAGAATTTTAAGACACAACAAACTGTATAACTTGTAGTAACATGATACTTCTCTGAATATGCTGTGTAGCTCATAAATTTTAATAACGTGTACCATGATTTCATGTGTGAACCAAATTCTTGAAGTTGTTATTTTTTTGACAGCATAACTATTTACTACTTTGCAAAGGAGGAAAAAGATACGTGCTCATTCACTCCAGCTTATCCAGTGGCAAGCACGTCAGTTAAAGTCCCTTTCGAAAAAGGGGTAGGGCAGAGATTTTGCCAGGCCAGTGGAACCGGTGTGGACTTGGGATTCTTTGATCTGGAAAGTCTTGGAAAACCTTCAGAAGATGATGTTTTCCCACTTGTTATATATGCTGAAGTATATTCAACATCGCAGGAAGTTGATGATATGGTAGGATCAACTTCAACAGAGGGTTCCCCTAGGGTACAGGTTACTCAGGCTGTTATTGAGACGAAGAATGATGGGTCCTTTCATGTAAAAGCAATTAGGCAGATTTTGTACATCGACGGTGTTCGTTATGAACTTCGTGACTTGTATGGGATTGGAAATTCATCTTCTGAAGGCTTTAATGATGATGACCCTGGAAAAGAATGTGTAATTTGCATGACGGAGCCCAAAAATACAGCTGTAATGCCATGCCGACATCTGGTAAGAGTTTATTCGAACATCGTTTACTGTGTTCTTCAAAAAACTCGGTCCCCAAGATTGTGTTTTCTAGTTTTAAAAAATGGTTGTTCACACACTTTAATTTTTTGTGCATTTTAGCCTTGTTTTGTACTATGCTAGAGTTCAAGGCTGCTGCTTGCCTATATGTTATAGCCTTATAGGTGAGTGTGTAATTGTGTCACTGTCGCATGATTCACTAATCTTCTTGCGAATCGGGAATCAAAAAAAGTGAACTATGGTCGTTTTTGCGCTATTTTAGGTTCGTTTTGAGCGAATCACGAATTCAAAAAGCGAATTAACTGGCGAATTATGTTACACTGAATTGTGAATATGTTAGCAAGCAATATGGGCTAGAAAATGTGCATAGCAGCGTGTGTGAGGAGATTACTTCTCATTAGCCCAGCCATTGTGATGGCTTTCTTGCTGGCATGCCGTGTTAGATGTGTCTGCTGGCACCTCATTATAGCCTTTTGGTGTCTTCTTCTCATAGTTACTATTAGGTTGTGTTGTTCCTAGCTAGATGGAAATGGTTATTAGGATGCTGAGGAGACTTGAAAAAATAATTGATTCTATGATTATTAATTTGGGATGTAATAATCGCAATCCTTGTGAAAGTAGAATAAACTCTATGTGGTATAGCAATGAAGTTAAGGTTAACAACACAACATAATTTTTTTTACAGACAACTTAATTTTTTATTCTTATTTTACCCTAGAATAAACTAAACCACCCATCATCACCCAATCTTCATATTCATGGATCACAAGTTGCCATAGCTTATTATGTATAAGAATCTTCATCTTCATCCTTATGGGAAAAAGTGAAACCCTAGAAATTGATTAAGAAACATCTTTTAGAACCACAAATCTCGATGATTTATGGGATTAGAAAAGAAAAGGAAACCATAGAAATTCAAACTCATTGACCATACTATTATTATTGAAAATCGATTGACTACATTACAATCCAAAAACCAAATTCAATTCTTGTAGTATGTAATTGATTTAGTTTGTGAAGTAGAGCATTAGAATAATCTATTGTCTTGTTTACAAGCCTTTATAAACATATGCTATTCAACTGAACCAACTGTTGTGTTATGCATTGAAGAACTGTCAAGTTGCTATTCTAAGACTTTCTTAGAGAGTGACATGGAAAATTCCAAACTTGTTTCCTCTATCGATTCTCTGTTACATTGATAACCCATTTTCATCACTTCTTCTCCACTAAAAAAGCTTAGCCTTCTTTCAAGTCCAGCTCATCAGTCAAAACCCACCTTACAAACTACCATAGGAAAATCAAGAAAACCACTTGGTTAAAAAACAACATTACTAAGAAAAAAGGAATGAATAACGGTCTAGTATTGTCAATTATCGTCTTAAAGAAGAAAAGGCACAAACTATTTGATTTCTTATCATCTTCCATGATTCATCCACTAAAGATTTCCATTGAGCTTGTTTCATTATGAGTAGTATAGAGAAAGTGAGAAATATGAGAGATATTGAGAGTTAAAGATTGAGTTTGATGCTGAACATTGAAAATAGCAAGAGCTTGAAGAGTTAGGATGGTTGGATGGGTTTCAATTAGGGCTAGTTTTGTCAATTTTTTAAAAAATAACGGTCTATTTAACAAACATCTTTCATTAATATTACAAGCATAATTAATTGTTTACCTTATTATATTCAAAAGTTTTTTTGCTTCCATTGCGTTTCACAATACCTCATTGCTACCATTTAGAATTTCTATTCTTTTTTAGTCTGTAAAAGAAGCTTCACAATACTTGGATATGTGATCAAGGTGTGCCCTAAAGTTTAAGGGCAAGTTTTATCGGATGACCATTAGAATAGTATTAGAAGATGAGAGTAGGGGAAATGCGAATGGGATGGTGTACAGACATCACCTACTTTGAGGTATATAATTTGAAACGATGATATAAGAAAGGTTTAGGATCGCAGTTATCGAGAAGTTGAGAAAATCGTTTAAGATGGTTTGAGCATATGTAAAGACGGGATATTAGTGAACTGGTCCACGAACATAAATACCAAGTTGTCTGAATTTACAATTTGATTACTTTTGTTATATACCTTATTAAGATGTTTACTATTTGATGTAATATGACATTAAGTTACCTAAATTGACATGTTACTATATTTTCAACTTCTCTAAGCTTTTGTTCGAGGGTACAACTTGTTGCCAATGAAAAGGTAACGGGTTAGGAAATTCATTAGGAATTATATAAACCGTTTTTAGTACCGATTTTTCATGTCTTTATCTGTTAATCGGGTTGATTTAAGGCCCAAGGCAGGCTGACCTGTTGTCCTGAAGTGTCATAGGAAATGTTAAAAACAAAAAACGTTTTCGAGCATGTTTTCTTTTTATCTCACTGATTATTTGCCGGCTTAGTGTGCTTGTCTTGATCAATTACGCTTCTCTTTGCAGTGTATGTGCAGTGATTGTGCTAAAGAGCTCAGGCTTCAGACAAACAAGTGCCCAATCTGCCGACAACCAATTTCCGAGCTTATTGAGATCAAGATAAACAACACTGGTAATCAATAATCTCTTAGAATTTCCCTTATTATCTTGGATATGATTGTATGATGCCATAATAGTTCATGTCTATCCCTCTTACCCTTTGTGAATTTGTATTTATCTTGTAATATAGATAGTATATATACTTCTCTATCCGTATGGAAGTTAACCCGTCTACTGAATTATACCTTCATTCTTTTCATATCAATGTGTGCTATCTGCTATTGTAAATTCTCTTAATATTTTGTTCTTGGTGGCTTTGGAAATCTTGGGTCTACTTGGTATTGTTTGTGGGCGAGTTTGAAGTCTAACTTTCGAATTGGTCTCTCGCTATCTCGCAGCAACGTATTGATGCCTTGTTTTGTTAGTGTAATACGAATCAGGGAAACCCGATGAAAAACCTATTGATCATATTTGGGTCGACCCCTACGGGGTGCAGGTATCATTTGGGAGGTTTCTTGACTGCGCGCATCTCTCTTTACTCCCTCCTTGGGAGAACGGGTATGATTTGTCCGCATCTTTCAAGAAAAAGAAAAAACCTTCCACCCGGACTCTGCCTTGTGCGAGATACTGGGAGTGGTCTTTATCTTTACCTTTATATTTGGGTCGTTTCTACAAGGAAACCCTTGCAATATTTGAACTATGCCGATCCAGCTTTACTGGGTTGCCTACTAAAGACTTGTAGTTTGTCAAACCTGACTAGTGACTACCTTTGGATTGTTGCCCAGTATTTACCAAGTGAAAGTGAGGTGCAGGCAACAAAATCCAAGATGTAGATTGGAACCCTAGAATGAGAGCGAAACCATTGTTATTTGCTAATGGGGTGTTCGGTAATAATGTGGTAAATTTTTTTTAAAAAAAATATTTTGAATTTATATGGGGGTGTTTGATTTATGGGTTTTTGGTTAGCTTTTTGGTTGGTTTTTGGTTTTTGGCTTGTTGGTTGGTTAAACAACCAAAAAAATTGTTTGGTAAATGGCTTTTAAGCTAGCTAAAAAGTTGGCTTTTAAGCCAAAATAAAAAAGTTACTCTTATTAGCTTTTTTGGTTGGTTTTTGGCTTATTGACCTACTTTTTGAGCCGTGGGACTCTTTGACCGCACTCTCCTTTATGAGTATGAACTATTGTCGCTAGGGGTGTGCATAATGAGATCGGACCGGTTGCATCCGGTCCGGTCTCTGGGTCTTACTTATTCACAATTCCGGGTTTCCAGTCCGGTCTATACCCGGAAAAATTCGGGTTGGACCGGATGTACATAAAAGTGATTTTGAAGGGGAATAATATTTACGATTATTATGTATATACTTATTTAAAGGCCTTTAAATATTTTATTTCCAAAACAAAATAATTTTTTAATTCGAATATTTTAATTTTATAATAATTCATTTGACAAATTATTTTAAAATCTTTCATTTTTTAATTTATTTTTGGTATCAAAAATTATTTTCGATCTAACCGTACCGGAGGAATTCGGGTTAAATCGGGACCGGATCGGATGGATTCGGTCCGGTCTCCGGTCTTAGCATATTCGAGGTTTCGGTCCAACTGGTTCCGGTCCAGTCTGAGTTTGGACCAGTGAACACTCCTAAGTCCTAGACGTCGCTCTTTCCTCCCCAGACCCCGATCATAGTTTTCTATGAGCAGGATACACCGGGTATGATGATGATGATAAACTAATACCTAGATTTTCCAAACATCACCATAAGGAGCTGATTTTTTTGACTTGCCAACATTTTCTTCTGATCAAACAAGCCAACAGTCAATTGCCGAACATCCTATGATATATGTCTTATAATAAATATTAGTCATATTCATTGAAAACATGATTTGGAAACCACTTTTAGTTTTAAAAAAAATCGACTATTTAAAACTGAAAACTAAAAAGAAAACTGACAATGAACAAGCTACAAGTTGTTATGTTTTGTTCTCCCTCTTTCATTGTTCGTGTGGTGCTAGCAGTCACCTAGTAAGTATAAACTTAATCCACTCTAAAATATGTGTCCTAAACTTTAAAATACTTAAACTCAATTATGATATGTTGGGTAAAAAAATGTTACAATCAGTAGCAAATATAAAAGAACAAAATAAAAATTAAAAAATACAAGAGTTTCATCATTATAAAATTATTCATGATTGTAATCTTGTAGGATAAGATTGTAAGAGTAACATTTGCTAAAAAAAGAGGTATTTGGAATGAAATGTAAAATAATTGAGATTTACATGATGAAGTCAAAATTTACTTTAATTTTCCTCTCATTATCAATCATTGTAGAAACAGCATGTGATATGGGACTGCACATAAATTACAGTTTTTGACCTTTTATGGGAACCAATTGCTCTGAGTTAGCTACTCTGTACCTAAACGTGTTTACTCCAAACTCCTATACATATACTCTATATTATCCATTAACGTCTCAACTCAAAACTCCGTGATTTAAAAGTCTTCAAAACAGATTTGATTCGACATTTATTTGATCTTATACAATCGAATTCGATTTTAATCTGACTTTTAAAGATTAATTTACAATGATGTAATAGCAATTGTGGGCATAAAGTCTGATTTTAACTCGAGTCAAAACAGCTGATAAATCAAAGTAGATCCGATAATCCGAATAAACATCCTAACCACTCTACTATTTAGGAATTCTATTACATGGTGGAGCTTTGAATTAGTGGAAAGTGGGGTATGTAATTTATTTGTTGTTATGTGATGATAGTTTATGGGGGTTTTTGATACCCACCAATGAATACTCATAAGTCATAATTCCTATGTATTGGTAATGTTAAATAGTAAAATTTGGTGAGATTTATCGATTTGACCCCTAATGCGGGGTATGATTTATCCGCATCTTTTAGGAAAATAAGACCCCCTACTCAGACCCTGCCTTATGCAGAATACCGAAAGTGTCTTTTACATTTACCTATTTATCACTTGATGGAAGTTTTACTAGTTATACTTAAAGATTGAGCATTTTTTAATTTTAGTGTTAGGTTATTGTTGTTGTCATTCAATGGTGGATCTAATTGGTTGCATGGAGTTGCATATGTAATTTTATATCAAAGAAGTTTATCATATGACGACTTGTTGACAATTGGAATACTCAATCATAAATTATATTTCCTCCGTTTCATAATAGTTGCTACCGAAGTGTGACATATTGTGTGGGAACATGTCACAATCAGTAGCAAGTATTATGAAAATGAGGGACTACAAATTTAAATACTAAAAAATACTTAACTTGTTTAGTTTTATAGTTTTAATTCAATCATTTTGTCATTTTATCATTCACATGGCCGATTCTTTTCATTTCTTAATCATTTGGTTTATTATTATTCGTTAATTTATCTGTTCAGAATCTTAACTTTGTTAAGAATTTTCTACATTTTCAATTAAAATTTTCTTGGTTCATGATATTGAATTTACTAATTTCTGTTTAGTTTTGGATGATTTTGAGATAATTTGTTATTCACGAATTTATAAGTGAAGAATTTGTAATTTCAAAAGAAAAATTCACTCCGGACTTTTTATGTGATAAAATTTCTTTTTCTTATTTATGAAAACCAATTTTTGTGCAAGATACCGAGCTGATAGTCATGATTATAAACCATACAGTTGTGCAAGAAAAATATTATTCCAGTATCAATATAATATATCATTCGATATGAAATACTTCTATTCACTTATTATATCAAACAATACAAGTTAAATCGGTTATGTTTGTGAAAACATGTTTGTGAGTTTTCATAATTTCAATGTCGTGATCATTATACTCAATATATACTGCTCATAAGTATTTTAATTCAATTTTACTAAAATGAAATGGAAATTGGAATTGGCTAGGCTTAACCCAACTTTTGAATAAGTTATGTTGATTTACCTAAAATAAAACACTTTAGCTAAAAGAAGATAGTGGGGTTGAGGGACATGGGGGCCAATATTCCACTTTAGCGAAACTTATGGATGGAGACCCTACCAAACAATAATCCATCCTCATTACTTTTTCGGTCTCACTCATTTAGTATTATTTGTTACTTTCTCCATTCTGAAATACCCGTTATATTTCGATTATGTGCACTATTCATCGTTCAAGCTTATTGTATACTTTGCGACTAATGTGTAAGTAATAATATAGTCAAGTGAGATCTTGTTTGAATCATCTAATCGCATACTTTCATAATATTAACTTTTTGTAATTTTTAAATTTGTATAATTCAAGATATAAATAAATAAAATAACACATTAAAATGCGTAAAAGTAAAATATAGCAATATATCTTACTAACTTTGCGTCACTCATATGTTGACTCCCTTTTAAACTTTTTTAAAAAAATTAGTGTTTGGCAAAATATATTATTAAGCAATTTTAACTTTTATCCAATACTATTGTTTGATAGATTAGATGGTTAAAACAGCTTATTGTTATAAATAAACTGTTTTTAAACAAACTGCTCATAGCAACAAATCAGCTAGCCAAACAAGTTAATAAAATTAACTGGTTAATTCAGTCAATATAGTCAGTTATCAATTACCGATTATTAACTATTTGCCATATATCTCTAAATATTTTATTTATCTTTGGTACATATTCAAATGGACGGAGTAGGATCAAATTCAAACGATACACAAAAGCCATCATCATCATACAAGTATGAAAACAAATATGATGATGTTGAACAGAAACTACGTAGATAGTGAAATCCTACATATCATTATGATAAAGATATCTCACAAGGACCATCCTCGTAAAGTTAAAAGCAAATTTTTATTTTTTTAATTATATGATACACTGAAGAAAAAGAAGAGACTAAAATGCAAAAAAATATACTCCTATTTCCGTCCAATAAGTTTTGCAATATAAGTACTTTTTAAATAGTTAGATAAAAACACTGCAACATAATTTCCTTAGTAGGATATATTTAGCGACATTTAATTTAAATGTCGCGATTTCAAATTTCTTATAGTATATATATATAGAGGATTAGTGGCAATTATTAGACCTTTAGCAGCATAATAAAAAGTCAAAACAAAGCTTTTAGCGACATATGATCTAGTGACATTTCTCACAAATGTCACTATAAAGTATAGTGACAATTACATTTGTCACTAACATCCAAAGTGTCGCTACTTTATAGTGAAACTTAAAATAAAAAATAATAATTGTTACACTAAAAATATAAATCAGTAGCATTTTTTTAATACTACTAAATCAAATGTTCCAAAAAGTTAAAATTTATTGTAGTGCAAAAGTACTATATGTGAGATAAAAAATTGTTAAATACCTAAATAAGTACTAAAAAAGTGTGGGTCATCCTAGACCAAATATGTATCAATTTTATAGAACGTATTAAAATGAAAAATATCGCAAAAGTTATATGACAGAAAATACAACAATGAAATGCGGAGAGAAGAGAGGTAATACCCCATTTTTCTTTTCTTTTAAAAAATAATTATGGGGTATTTTTTTATATAAAAAACACATTATTATAAACAAATATAAACATTGAACGACTTTGTTTTCTCATCGTTTCCTAAAGTTTACATTATCATCATCCACTACAAACTTGTTTTGCATTTATATAAATTATCTATATATAATATATAACGTACCCTCCTCTCTATGATAACTCAAATAAAATTACAACTAAATAAAATGTAAAATTTAAGTGAAATTAAAAAAAATTAAAAAAAAAAAAACTTAGCTAATAAAAACAAAGGGGTGCATGATATATAAGAGTGATGTTTTTGGAGTGAATTATCATAGATTCTTCTGCATGTCCCCTTATGAGCAGAACTACACATTGGCCTTGTTCACGGATCATGACCAAACAAGCCTAAAGCCTTTAACCACACGTCTAACTTACATTTTTTCGATATTTTTATCACATAACATTGCAACTTGATGATGTGTTTTCATCACTGAAATAGTGTGTATAAGGGTCGGAGGGCGGGTAAGCCGGCATATAATGCATTGCCGGTGGTGGTCGTGCATACATCATGGGTTGAAAACGCTCATTACCGTTGGCTCGTTGTTGATTCATCATCATTTGAGCTAACATTTGTTGGTGGTAAGGGTTATTTGGGTTTGGGTTTTGGCCCATCATTTCAGGTGGTGGGCCACCATGGAAGTAAGCGGGTGTGGCGGTGCCTGCCGGTAGGCCTTGAACGGCCGGAATTGAGCCCATTGGGCCCATTTGCATGTTAGCCATTTGGGCTACAGGGGGCATTTGGCCCATATTGTGGGCACCACTCACATGATGAGTGGCGCCAGGCATGCCCCCTATAGCATGATTGAATCCTCCTCCTGCTCCACCACCTCCTCCTCCTCCATTTAGAATATTATTCATTCCATTTCCAACCATGCCATGATGATTAGATGGTAATCCTCCATCATTCATCCCATTTCCTCCTTTCTTTCCCCCACCATTCATCATCATCATGTTTCCACCACCACCATTATTATTCCCACCTCCACCTTGATGTTGTCCATTATTACCACTTTTCCCACCATTTCCGGGCATAGGCGGCCCACCCCCTTGTTTACCACCATTATTTTTACCACCACCTTGATTCTGATTATGATTATGATTTCCACCGCCACCGCCTTTTCCTCCTTGTTTACCACCATTAGCTTGAACCGGAACATTCCCTCCACCTCCACCTCCACCTCCACCACCACCACCACCACCACCACCACCACCACCACCACCTTTTTTACCATTGTTATTACCACCACCTCCTCCACCAATACCACCATTAGCCGCTTTTGCTTGCGCAATAGCATTCATCAATTGAGGATTCATCATAGGATTTCCACCACCATTAGCCGCCTTCGCTTGCGCAATAGCATTCATTAAATGAGGATTCATCATAGGATTCCCACCACCACCACCCCCGCCCCCACCACCATTCATCATCAAATTAGGCGGCGGACCCCCACCCCCGCCCCCTCCCCCTCCCCCACCACCACCCATACCCATAGGTTTCATCTTACCAAGATCCTCAAATTCATCATCAAACTCATCATCATCACTATAATCATCATCATCATAATCATCCTCACTATCAAATTCATCATCCTCTAAATCATCATCAATTGGTACATTAAACTTAACCCCTTTACCACCCCCTTGTTGAACAACTTGTGGGTTCTTCATACCTTGAAATTGTTGCCCCATTTTCAGATCTCCCATCCCCATCCCCTTCATTTGTTGCTGCAACTGCTGCAACTGTTGTATATTTGGCCCACCCCCCCCACCACCACCACCACCACCACCTTTAGGTACATTCTGATGTGCCCCACCACCACCACCACCACCACCTTTAGGCTGATTTTGGTGGGGTCCACCTCCTTTGATGTTTTGATTTTTGTTGTTTTGATTTGGATTATGATTTCCTTTTCCATTATCAAAATTTTTCAACTGATTAAGATTGTTATTGGGTTTAGGTGCACCCCAAAGTTCTGCATGTTTACCAGCTTTATTAAGCTTTTTGATGAGTGTTGTTGGGTCTACATTACAAGAAACTGTTACTTTCCCTTGTTCTGCATCTATATTTGTCTTATACACTCCTGTTTCAAATACAAATCCAAATCCAAATCCAAATTAATTCTCATGAATCCCAATTCTCCGTTGTCTGCTGTCCCTTTAAATTTGCTACATATTTCAATTTCCGTAACATAGCAATAACATACCAAATTCAAAGGGACAGAGAATTTTCAACAAAGATTCAAGCTTGGGAAACTAATGAATTTAGTAGCAAGAAAAGAATAAAGCATAAATTCTTGATAAAATTTATACATAGAAATTGGGTTTTGTAAATTAAAATAAAAAAGTATTAAAAAAAAGAATGAAGGGGAACATACCCTCAATTTTCTGCAAGATTTTCCTCACTTTTTGCTTGCAACCATCACAATGTATATTTACTTTAAGAACACAAGTCTACAACATACAAAAAATAAATAAATAAAAATTCACAAATATAAAAATCTAAAATAAAAATATTCACTTGCAAAAATGTCTTGATCAGTAGCAAAGATAATAAAACGGAATAGTAAACAACAACATTTCAGTGCCCCAATACAACCAAGTGACCTATTGGCGATTAAATACACCCAACCTTATCCTTGTCGGTGATAACTAAAACAAAAATATTTATACAAATAAAAAAAATTACCTGAATCTTCAAGAACTCTTCTTTACTCATATTGATTTAAAAAAGAAAACCCAAGTAAGAATAAAAGTGAAAATAGATCTAGAATTAGGGAAGAATTATAGAAATGAAAAATGTATTAATATTATTATTATTATTATTATTATTTAAAAAAAATGTAAATTGTTATTGTGTATAGAAGAGGGTGGGTGAACATTAAACTAGGTCTGATTAACAGTGCTTCCTCTATTTCAGAGTTAGAGAGAGAAAGTAAGAAGAAGAAGAGAGAGAAAGTAAGTAAGAATGTGAGTGAGATGAAGCAGAAGTAGTAGGACTGGTCCAAGAGCTACTCTCTTCTCTATGGCTCTTTTAGCCCTTTATTTATTATTGATAATTATATATATTTTTTTTTATTTTAGGATGTTTTTTTTTCAAATATGAAGGTCTTTGATATAGTTGATTATAGTGGTTGATTTAACGGTTGATTTTAAACTCGTTGTTATAAGCAGCTTATCTGAAAACAGCTTATTTGTATTAATAAGTTGTTTTAACCAGCTGATTCACCAAACACTAACATCAGCTCTTTTGACCACCCAATCATCTATTTATATCAAAATAAGCTAAAATTGATCAATAAGCTAATTTGCCAAACACCCTTTATAGCTTATTAAATAATTTTATTTTATCTAATTCAGTATGAATAGATGGATAGGTAGTCAAATCATATAATAAATTTTACCTTAGCTATTGTTCACTGCTTTTGCTCGTAATTCTATTAAATTTATCATTGGGTTTGTACACAACAAAGTCAGCATACGAGTAGAGTTGATTCAATTCTGCACACAAGTCCAATGACTTTTCATCCTAAAACCAATTGGCTTTACAGGAGTAGTCCATCAAGCTTATATCTCAGTCAACCCCTATTTAATTTTTCGATTTGTGATATAGATCATCTTTTAAACAAAATCAATCACATTAATTAGCTATCAAACATTTGTAAAACCCGTCAATAAAAAAAAAAAAGTAATTAGTATATTTGTATTAGTATTTTTATTTTACTTTAAATTTTAGTATGAGAAATTAAAAATGAAGGTGTGAGCTAAATGAGTAGAGGCATGTGAAGAAGTTATCAATTAAGCTTGGGTAATACTCTAAGCTAAAGAGATTATTAAAAGTTGGCTTCATTAACCTTCTTTCTCTTTGCTTTGTCTGTGGACTGTGGACTGTAGACTGTCAAGTGTGAATAGTTTCAAGTGTTTGGGATTGATTGTTATTCAGGTTTTCTATTTATTTTTTTAATACAAAAAATTTTAACTATAGATGAGATTCAATCTCTTCATCATCATCGTACCTGATGCATATCCCGCTCATAGAAAATTATGGTCAGTGTCTGAGGAAGGAAAGAAAGACGTTAGCTCATACCCATAAAGGAGAGTGCGGAGATTGGATTTTGTCTCATTTGGAGTAAATATCGTCTTTTTCGTGTAAAGTCCTAGTAATAAATTTCATCTACCATACGGGCGGATTCGAAGTAGGTTAATGATGTCAACTAACAACATTCAACTTATATATAAAATTAACTGCCTAAAGATATATAAATTTTGCAATGTGAATATATTGACCTAGTGAACATTTATAAAAATATTATCAATATATTTTATTTTGTTCTATGTCCGCCTCTAACCTCTATTTTTCTCCTTTACCTAGGATTATAAGAAAAGAAAGAAAATAAATTTAATAAAAAAACAGTTGTAACTTCTATTTGACTGTTGAAGATCTTCTCTGATGTGGAGTTGAATATGCTCCAAGATTTACTTTACTGTTTTTTTTAAAAAAAAATTATAAATATGTGAAAAATACACATCTATCATTTCAAATCTAACTAATGTCAAAATGTTTGCTCAAAAATCAAACAAAAATTCCTAATTAATAACCGTGATTTGTAGATCATCACAAAAAGACAAAAAGAATAATATTAAAATAAACAAAATAAAAAAAAAATTAAAATAACAAAATTTTCATCCTATCACATCCTAATACATAAAGATGATTTATTAGTCTCATAAATAACCGTTAATTACTAAGACAAAATCAAATTGATGTTCAAATAAACTAAGTTTTCACCAAAGAATCCTAACCTTCATCCCTAATCTTCTGAAATTGTATCTTAATTGTGTACAATATCTTGATCCCGTCTTTACAAAGATATACTTAGTGAATTGTAAGTGATCCCCTAACGCTAGTTTCATTAAATGTATCATGAAAAACAAAATCTTATGTCTATATGGGTTGCTTTTACAACATAGAATGTATTTCGTATATTCAAACAAGTAATCAAGCAATAGCCATATAGATACATTCAAACGAGTCATATATTCAACTTTAGCTTGCTTGGATTATCATGAAAAATAATTTTTATTGATTTCTTTTTTAACATAAAATCTTCACGTCTTTTTACACATTGATTATAGATATTGTTTTGTACACCAACATGAGTATAAATCTTTTAATGTTATTTCAACCTATAAAGCCTTGACTAGTGAGTGAATATGCTCCATGGTGACTTGAAGTTTCATTTTAACAACTACTCCCTCCTATTTTACCTGTTAGTCTCATTGATTTTTTTTACTATTCACTTATCACCGTTAATTTGTATTTTATTCTTAATCTATAAGGTAAAACATAGTCATGTAGGATCTTGATTGATTCGTCTCAATACAAAGATTATTAATATTTACTTTTTATAATTTTTAATTAAAAACAATTAGAGATACAAAGGGTTAAAATGTTGTCTCGGCAAGTGTAAAAAATCAAATGGGACTAATAGGCTGAATAGGAGGTAGCACTAATCTTAATAATGCATTTTAACCTATCATGTCCTCTTTTGAGAGACCGTCTATAGTATAGACGTCTCTCAAGAGCCCAGCCCATATCTTCCTTTTAACATACAAAACCACCAATCGGTTTTTTTTTAATTTATAAATTGGGTCAGCCCCAAAATTTGAGACGTTTATTGTATAAACGATCTCAAGTAAGAATTTGTGTTAACCATTAGAGTACTTATCATACCATGTCACTTGAATTGTCATGCATAAACAGACCATATAGTTTGGAAAACAAAATGATTTCGAGGTTCAGAAGGACCTCTTTGAATATAAGCCCTTTTAATCTCATAACAATTATTTAGTTTATCCATGAATCAGATTTGTTTAAAAATTCTTCATCCTTTTCATAATACTTCTTACACTTTAATTTATTTTAAATCCGTTTTACGATACTTCTAAATTAGTCATAAGATAAATGGAAAAAATGTATATATACTAGTACTATTTTATTGATACTTTATATCTCATGAAATCTTATACTTTTATCATCATCTAAGGACAAAAATGATATATTTTCGAATAATAATAAAACAAAATCCTTATTAGCTGTACGTATCTCTCTTTACTCTTACTTTGAGGGAACGAGTATGATTTGTTTGCATCTTTCAGAAAAAAAAAAATCTCTTATCTGAATCCTACCTTGTGCGGGATATGAAAAGTTTCCTTTACCTAATAAAAGAAGAAGAGAATGGAACATTAAATTTAAGGCTACACCTAGAAAATTAAATGTGTTAGCTATAGGGAGTAATGTTATACTCCTACAATTGCGCAGACCCCTCCCTACATACTCCCACCTCCATATTACACTGCACTCTTCATGTGTTTCTGTTCACTCCATTAAATTCTGCCAACCTCCTCTTTTTTTTTTTTTTTTTTTTTTCTTTTTCTTATGTTTTTCTATTTTTAAAGGGATGTGTGGCAAATCGGCATATTGTTGTTGGCTGTTGGTTATTAACTTAACGACTTTTTAAGTTGACTTGTTAATCTAAGTGATAGTGTTAATATTTTAGTTGGCTATTAAATTTGTTGGAAAAGTCGGTTTAAGAAAATATTTGACAAAATTTAAAATTATTCCGTTGTTTTCATAAATTCTTTTTACCAATTTTAATGTCAAATTTAACTATGATTATCATCAATCTCAATCTATAAAAAAAACATAATCTTGTAGGATCTTGATTGATTCATCTCATAATTTCTAAACACTTTCACCGTTCCATACTACATGATACTGAGTGTGACATGTTGTGTAGTAAAATGTCACAATAAGTAGCAAGTATTATAAAACGGAGGAAGTATAAACTTTTCAGAATTTCTAAAACTCACAGTAAAAAGTATTTGATTTTAAATTTAAATTGGGATTCATAAAAAAATAAATGAAAAAACAAATAAAAACAGAGAGAATATATGCGGGTTATTAATTAGAGAAAAATAAACCAAAACTAAAAAAAAATAACACATTTAAATGTGTTAGCTACGATGTACTCCCACTTTCAATTCAATCACACATTTTCATAACCCTGAAACATATTTCTGCAATTAATTTCATCCAACTTAATTACTCCTATTTCTTATGTCTTTTCAAAACTTTATCTTTTCAAAAAATGTTTATTTATCGATTATTGATTTTTAGTTTCTTTTTGATTTTTTATTTATATTTACTATTTTAGCCATGATCCCGCATTATGTCGATTAAGCTCATACACAACTGTAATCATATCATCATCATCAACCCAATATCCCGCTCGAAGACAGGATTTAGGTGAGGGAAGGTGACAGACAATTTATACCTGTACTTTCTTTGAGAGGAAGTACTAGAGAAAAGCAGTCAATTTTACCCAAAAAGGTGAGAGCCCTGCATAGAGATGAATGTGATTAACGTTGTTGCCTCAAGATCAAAACTACCTGCAAGAAAATAATATTAGCCAAAACAAAAAATGGGATAATATAATAGACTCGTTGAGTAAAAAGTTCGAAAGAACTGGTAATTAAACAACAAGGCATCAGGACAAGAAGGACAAATATAATCATCCATATATTTATTCTATCTACCTATATTGTGGCCTATTTTATACCTTGAATTAATAGAAGGATAGCAATGGAAGAATAATAGATAGAGCAACTATAACTTTAAGTTTTTGGTAGAGTTGATTTTTAGACATAGTATTAGAAGCTCAGGTGACAGGCATGTAAAGAGACCAACTCAACCAAAATTTAAGATTTTGGTTAAGTTAGTTTCTTAACATGGTATAAAAAGCTAACAAAACAAATGTCACATGTTTGAATCTCCTTCACGCCTCATTTCATGTGAAATATTTAGCATCATATATGCTAATAGCATGTATTGTATCAACACTTTTAGCCTCTTTTCATCCCTTAGAATTTACCGCATTTAACAGAAAATTAAAACTTCCTAAAAAATGAAAATAGGCATACTCAATAGGAGGGAGTAGTGCAGTGCATCCAATTATTGAACTTTAGATAATCTCTGTTGTGATTAAGTGTGGCTTGAGTACACAAATTAAAAGGTGCATTCGTGAGTGAACACTTAGGATGAAATCCTATGAGGTTGTTTATTGGTGATTTAACTTGATAACTTAATATGGTGTTGGATGTGATGGTTAAAGCATGAATTAATGGGACTTAATGAAGAAGTGTAAAGGTTTAATTGTAACAACCCGACTTACCATTGACTTGGTAAACAGGGTCACAATGGTAAACAGGGTCATCACGTATTCATAAACCCAAAAATGAAGTCGAGTCAACATATAGTTCTATAAAATCGGGTCTCACATATACAAAACCTCATCGGCAGCGAGCCTCAATCATAACAGCTATATAAGTCCACATCGACAAGCTATAAAAGAATATAAAAGTACTCAAAACTATACAGTAAATTCTATTACAAAGTTCTACAATTATCACTCAAAACTCATAAGCAAACTCTCTAAATCGGCAAGAGCTTCTAGCGCTCTCTCTTAAACTCAGCTATCCCATCGATCCCGTCTGCTACCGATCTGTACACAATCTAAAATAAGGAAACAACGGGGAATCAGATAAATTGAATGAGAAGTAACAATCCAAAACACAAAACATAGTAATTCAAATCATAGGTTTAAAAGCAACATCCTTTTCCTAGATCTATGTGCGCACAGGGAGTCTAGTTTGAGAGGTGCCCCATAGCTCTATGACTATGTCGCTCTCGGGTGAGGCTAGTCAATATTTAAATGACAATTCACCTCAAAAACAGGGAGTAGGGGACGATGTCCCTCAACTCCGTCAATGACCAGCTCACAGCTCGATCCATTGACCATATCATAATCAACATAATCATTCATATCCAAATCATCATCAATAACAACAGTTCAAAACAATTTGATAACGAAAACATTTTCAAAACAGTAGTCTGGCCAGACCCTTTAAGGGACTGCTACTACTCACCAAAACCGACGCTTCTGATAGCCAAGATCAATTCACTGCAATCAACTAGAAGGGTTCCTCGACGTAGTCGTCTCCTGGTGCATACAAATATAACATCACACACTGGCACACCGCATTCGATACTACAATCTAGGTTATATGACTCGATGCATCTCCTCCTACGACCGCGACTTAGTTCAAGCTTTTATTCTAGTATCTCGAATTTCAAAGAATTACGCAAGTTACTAATTCTAGCCCCAACATATCATCAGTTATAATAACCATGTCCTAGACTAGCTTATCTTCCTATAAAGATCGTATGACTCCACAATTCCCTTAGTATCTTCCAATCCAAACAATTCTTTGTTCATCTAAACAAAAAAAAAAAACAAGAATCTTTAAAAGACTCCAATGTAACCAAACCAAGAATAACAACTTACTTAATCATTTTATCATCATACTAAACCAAGAGGACTCCTAACTCATACCAAGGATTCCAACTATTCACAATGATCTCCATAATTCTCATAATCCAACATATTCATCACTAACCTAATAAAACCAAGACATTAAATAATCTACTATTAAAATCAAACAATATTAAATTATCATTATCACATACTTACTAATAACACATTTTCCTAATTTTCTTAATACGACTCATATATAACTAATCTATTAAATTTTCCAAGATTCAACCAAGACTCACAATTAGGGTTTAAAACATGTTTTAAAGAACGTTCAAGAAAGTATGCCAATGAAATGGATCCCAACTTAACAAGAGTATAAACCATAAGGAAAGCAAAAGAAAAGCAACAAGAAGGATTACCTTCTGTGACGGCAGCAAGAATCACATCAAACAATTGAAGTCAGAATTGGAAATGATTTATAGCTTGAATCTTGATGCTTAATCAGTAGGACTAAACCTCACCAATTTCCCCCATTTTCGGCAGAAATTAGAGACACAAGGAGCAAGATTCGGCTGCTTCACATTCGTTGGGGTTCAAATTCAGAGGAGAGTGATAAATACGAATCAATAAGATATAATCTTCATAAAACAAATACGGATGGAGATAAATTGATTATTTACCTTAAAAGAAAACACGAAGGAGAGAAGAACTGCAGCATAGGCCTTCGAATCAGAGAAGAATGGTGTGAAGGAGTTCCATGGCTGCCTGCTTGGTTTATGCGAGAGTGAGAAGGAGAAGGGAAGGGTTTAGGATTTCTTGATGAAGAAGATGGAAGGAATGGGTAATTGAGTTTGTGGGTTTGGGGTTCTCACGACATCACAGGGAAAAGGAAGGGGTATTGGGTTTTTGGTGGGTTTTGTGCGTGTGAGGAAGAGTGAGTTTTAATTTTATTTTATTATTACTATTATTATTATTATTATTATTATTATTATCCCATTAACCCATATAAATATCCACACTCCACGTGTCATTATCGAATTATTATTTATTTTTATTTATTTAGAATGCACGATTAAATTTCTCGAATGTTACATTAATGCAAGATGCTCTACTATGCAAGTCGAGCAGAAACTGTCCAGGAGAGATCTGATGGGCGCTCGACCTCTGCTCGACCCAAGCGGACTGTTCTGTTTGGTCGAGCAACAAGTCAGAATGTTTCCACTTTCCAGTAGCGTTTGTTTATTAGCTCGACCCAACCGCTCGACCACCTGCTTCGCTCGACCTGGTCGAGCGGATCCTCTGACAGCATAGGATGCTGTTTTTTTAACGGTTCAAGTGCATGGAGGTGTTACAACTCATTGAATACCAGTTGATTAATTCTTTTAATGTTGTTTATTATGCAATTTACAAGCTACATCAAATCATATGTAACTCCTAGAGTATCTAGCATTATAAATAGTGAGCAAGAGTGATAATCCAAACACATCTACAAAATTACCCCAAGCCAAGCATTAGCCTAATATATCTTCTCTAATTGGAATTTTCATTTGTGATAATATAAGAGATACTACACCGGAGGGCGTAGCCTTAATTGGGTAAACCTCGTTAAATCTTTGTGGCATTTTATTGCATTGTTAATTCCTACAAATATCGATTTCATTTGATTGTGTAGTTTGTTTCACACAAGACTTCGCACTTTTGACCTTGGTGATATTAGAGATTGAAACACATTGTTTTATCTTTAATATAGAATTGTTTTCAATTTGTGTCTTGCTTATCATTTTAAAGTAAATTAAAGGAATAAAACTTAAGGGGTTCCACATAGATGTCCTTAAGCCCTTAACCCTTCAATTGTAGGACATAGGAAGATGGTATGTCGATAAGAACAAACAAAAAAGATTAGTTGTATGTCACAGTTAGGCATTGTTAAGTTCCTATTTTAAAGTAAACCATTTTAGAATTATCATCTCATGTGTTTGTTGTTTATAGTGTCATTTCTGTCATTTTATGAATCATAAGCAATTTGAAAGAAATAGATCCTCTCTACGAAAGATCGAAAATGAATTTAAAAACAAATGTTTGGAAAAGTTAACAAAGACGGACCCTATGTATTGAAATAATCATAATAAATATAGATGCATTATATACTTCTTAATTGATAAAAAGAATAATCCTAATTGCACATTTTTAAGAGATTACATCATTAACTTTAATTTTACACAAATATTATGGCACTTTCTAACTATGGATCATAGGCAAATACCTACTTTGCCTATGGTCAAGAACGAACCTGATTGTATATTCCAATAATTTCAGAGTTGTATGACGAATCGAATCGAAGTCAGAGGAGGATCAATTAAAGCCAGATTATCATATTTTTTTGAGATTTAACTTTGATTTGAATTCAATGTCGAATTTTTTTTTCGGGTTGATTAATAATTTTTCTCAGATCAAGTCGAATTACAATCAGAATTGGATTGAGTTACCATATTTAGATATGATGTTGTATTATGCATCTTTACATATAAGGATCTAAATGGATCATCCACCTTTTAACTTGTGACCATTGGCAGACTTACACTTTTGACTTTGCTGTCTTTGCCTATTAATTATGATTTAATTTTATTTAGGTCTCATCTGGTTTGATAAGAATCTTTTTAATCTTATTTAGATGATTAATAATAATACTAATAATAATAATTATAATATTATTATTATTGCTCCAAATTCCCCTTCCTTTTACTAGTAGAATAAATCTAATTTGCTTCTATTTATTTGCTACTTAAATCTCAAACATAGCAAATAATGTAATTATTGCTACTGTTTTGACAATTCACAGCAAAAAATATTTTTTTGCTACTATTTTTAACATTAACAGCAAATAAAAAAACTTGTTGTTTTTCTATTGAACAATAGCAGAAAGCTATAAGACATGTCACTCACTTAACCCTCCTTTTTTCTCTCAATTGACAAATCTTACATTGCTATTTACTCTTCTATTTACTCTGATTCTCTTCGCACATAATAATTTTTATTTGTTGTGGCTCTTTAATTAACAGCAAAAAGCTTTTAGGTATTTGCTACTCCTTTATTTGTCGCATTTCCAAATTAAGCAGCAAATAAACACATTTATATAGTAGCAAATGACGTTAATTCTACTAGTGTTTCCCGCTTCTTATTTTTATCCTTGTTTAATCCGGGAGATCTCAAATTTGATTGCTTTTGGCATGAAACTTTAAAAAGTTGTGTAATTTAAAAACTTACATAATACTTATGCCATCATTGTTTGCAACATGAAGCTTCTATTATGAGCCTTTTTATTTATAGTCAATTATAGCCCTTCAGCCTTCACATACTTTATTTTTGGCACACCCCTACAGGATGGACGGCCGAGGACTAGGGAATTAAGGAAGTAACAACAATCCAAATTCGAATCCGAGAAAAATAATATAGTTTAAACTAAAATAATACTATAATATTATATATTTGACTATTGAATAATTATAGTTTATTTTGAAACAAAGCGAATGTTAAGTTATTGTACGGTCAAATCATAAGCAGACAACTCATTGTCATAAAAAAGCTACTTTGTTCGTTCCTTAAAGAAGTTTCAACTTTCTATTTTGGGATATTTCATTTGTTGTTCCCATGAGGAATTTTTATATTTATATTACATATTTTGACAAAAATAACCTTCTTTATTTTCATTTTAATGTTTTAGTAATTTTTATGATAATTACACATCTTCCACAACTTCAATTTAGCATTTTTATAGTCTTTATGATCACCACATGTTTCTCACTAACTTTAGAATAACATTTTTTTATTTGTTGTGGTCCTTGTATTTTTTCACTAATTTTATTTTAATAATTTTGTAATGTTTAGTATACTAACTTTTCTCCATCAAATTATTATTCAATAAAAATAATATATTTACGATCTAAAAGATTCTATTTTTCTTAATTTCTGTAAAAATTCATTGTGAAAATTTCATTAAGGAACGAAAAGAGTATTTTTGAACAAGTTGTATTACGAACAAATTCAGGGCCGACCCTAGGTACTTTGGGACCTGGGCGAAATAGCACATTGAGACCCTTTTTGCGAACTATAACCTTAGAGTTTTGGAGTTTAGAAAGTTACATTCCAAAATTAAAGTATCAAAGTCAACAGCTTTTAGGTTAAATCATATAATTCTAACCACTTTTCCTAAAATTGCAACCACTAAAATGGTCGGAATTATATGAATTGGCCCGTACAATGTAGACATTGATACTTATTAGTGGACGTAATTCGCAAAAAATAAACACGGATATTGTAATTTACAAAAATTCTAAACTTTAAAACTATAATTTACAAATTATTCAAAATATTGCCATTCAGCAAAGTAACAATTTAAATAGCATTGAATCAAATACATCTAATGTCCTAAACAAAAAGTAGCATTTTAAAAAAATTTCTAAATTTTTCTTTCATAAACAATATTTAAATGAATACACACTACAATAAATTTAGTTTTTTGCGACATTGAATTTAATGACATTAAAACAATGCGACTAATTCATATTTTTAGTATAATAATTATTAGTTATTATTTTTAGTTTCATCATAAAGTGATTTAGTGACACTTAAGTTGGTCTTTAGTGTCATATGTAATTGTCACTATAGTCTATAGTGACATTTGTGAGAAATGTCACTAGATTCTATGTCGCTAAAAGTTTTAGTGTGACTTTTTAATATGCTGTTAAAGGGTCTAATAAATGTCACTAAATCCTCCATATACACTATAAGAAATTTAAAATAGTGACATTTAAATTAAATGTCGCTAAATATATCCCACTATAAGCAAATTATGTTGTAGTGACAAACGATTATAATTTATAATTTATAAAACCAATTAAACAACTAACATTTGTTAAATACACTTGCCAATTTGCCATTAATTACATTCCTAAGATCAGTCCAATCAAAGAACTCTTAGTAAAGAAGGTTCATATATAAATGTCGAATGGTTGGACATTTTGGCATTAATGAAACAAAATAATTTCTCCATTTCATTATAATTTTTATGTTTAACTTTTCGCAAA
The DNA here is from genome assembly GCA_019425755.1 of Amaranthus cruentus. NCBI lineage: Eukaryota > Viridiplantae > Streptophyta > Magnoliopsida > Caryophyllales > Amaranthaceae > Amaranthus > Amaranthus cruentus. Next base: position 4,797,509 of record CM033463.1, on the reverse strand, counting down.
TTATTGTGATAGATAGTCTTTTTAAGAGACGCATTAGATATATGGGCTAAATAATCCAATTAATACTCCTTTTGTTTCTTTTTGTTTTTCCCGTTTGTTTTTTGCATAGTTTTTTAAATAAATTTTAAACCACAATATCTCTAAATACACATAATAAAAATTATAAAAAATACATAATAAAAAAGGTATATATTAAGACGAATCTGACGAGATCTCACATGGATATACTTTATCTTCTAAATATGTGTCAAAAACATTAATCAAATTTCTCTCTCCTTAAGGTGAAAAATTCCAAATCGAAAGAACATTTGAGAACGGAGGAAGTACAAATTAAAGAAAAAATAAGAATGTGGGTTTCTTGTTTTGAGTTGTCTTTTTGAGAAACGATCTCTCACAAAAGTATTTATTAGACTTTTCTAGTCTAATGTGTTATTTAATCATATATATATTGAACCATCAACTATGCATGAACTAAATTAAATATGATATAAAGTTGATATCATTAAAATATACGATTATACAATTTAAACAAGATTTTATTTAATTATATTTTATCTTACACACATTAGTCATACCCGTATATACTTTAAAATAAGCTTAAATCTTAAATAGTATCAATAACAGTAATATAATAAGTATTTCAAAACACAAATACATTTTTACATAAACGTCTTTATTATCCCACATTTTCTGTAAATAAAACTTAAACATTAACCTTAGACTTATTATGGTGAAAAAAGTTATGCTAGTAATTAAGAGCTTTTTTCATCCATATAATTGAGATTTGTTTATCACCATCTTATAAATGATTATTTCTCACTTTTAATATATATGTAGGGTTTTCCAAACTACTACTAATAATGCTTTTCAATTTCTCTCTCACTTCTTTAAAAATGTTTCCATTTGCTATTTTTTAGGTTGTATTTGTTGTTCTCATAAACAATCTTTCTATTTATATTACCAATTTTGGACATAAATAACATTATTTATGCTCATAAGTCATATTAATATTTTAACAATGTTTATGGTCCCCACATATCTTCCATTAACATTATTTTAACATTTTTATATTTTTTTATAGTCCTTACATGTTTTTCACTGATTTTAAAAAAAAAAATTATTAGTTGTTGTCCCCATAATTTTTTCACCATCTTTTGTTAATATTTTTTAATTTTATGGTTCCCACTATTCTTCCATCAAACTTATTATTCAATAAAATAATAGTCCATATCCACTATCTCATCATCATCATATCCAGTGTATCCCGCTCATAGAAAACCATGGTCAGGGTCTGGGGAGGGAAGAACGACGACAGTTCATACCCATTGAGGAGAGTGCGGTCAAAGAGTCCATCGGCTCGAGAAAGGTCTTCAGATAGAGAGAAATACGCAACTTACAAACAGAATAAATAGAATACGTACAAATAACTAAATAGAAGTATATAGATAAAAGTAAAGAAGGAGGTAAAAAGCGATAAATAAATGGACAAAGGGAGTAGTATATAGTACTCCCTCCCTTTTCATATGTTTTTCTCAAATTGAATTTACGATTTTTTGTGTCAGATTTTGACTATGATTTTTCATCGATCTATATGAAAAAAATATTTTTTAAATATCAACTTTTTATAATTTGAAAAAAACTCAAAGTTAAAATTATTTGACTTCTAAATTTACATTTTAATTTGTGCAAAAAGTGAATGGAAAGAGCAAATATAAACAGAGGAAGTACTTTTTAATTTCCCTTGAAGAAATCAAGAAAGAAAAGAGTTGAATTGTTCATTTGAGTTATCGGATTGATTTTAATAGCATGTTCCAGGTCGAATCAACTAAGCCTTTACATTTACATTAATTTTTACATTATTATAAATTTATTTTAAAAGTTGGATCAACATCAAATTTAACTATACGATAAACTATACAAGATCGAGTAAATATTAAATCCAAATTATTTTTACAAAAATTCTTATATGAGACAGTTTTATCGTAGGACATGTTTCATACTTAGGTTAAATAGTCTAAAAATAGTTACTTTTAGTTTATGGACTTTTTATTTTTACATCGTCTCACCATCAGACAATTTCATGCAAAACAGACTGTTTTTTTTAACCCTTTTAGAAAGAGTAGTTGGACTAATGATCAAATGGCATAAAAAGAAAAAGGAAAAAAAGAAAATAAGGAGTGAAAATCAAAAGAGAATGGTTAGAGGGACCTACATTTCACAAATCACAAACAAAAATTATTATTGTCGTTCTTAAAAGGCTAAACCCGTGAATAAACCAAAACACAATTTGTTGTGTTTGTCCTTTGCTTTGCTTTGTCAATTTCTAAATCTATTTTTGAATTTCAACCCATCTTCTTCTGAATACACAGGGCCGGGCCCCTTTTTCTCTTCTAACTCACATGTTAATTATTTCAATTCCAAGAATTTTTTTTATTTTTTTTTGAAATGATTTCAATTCCAAGAATACACCTCCATTATTTATACATTTTCTCCATTTGATCATACTAAATGGCAATAATTTCTTAACAAAAGGACTAAATTATTGGTAAAATTATACGGGTTTCACACCATATTCGATTCCAGTTAGAGCGGGTATTAGTATGAATTTGCTGGGTAGTGGGTGAATATGATATGAAAAGTCATATCTGTCATGGTAGTGGGTATGAGTTCTTACCCGCCTCATATCCATTTGCACCCAATATTACTCCATTCCACCCTATAGCAGTTTGCCTTATATCTAAAGTGTACTATTTTTTATTTATTTGTATATTTTGATCCAAAATTACTGACAAAAAATTAAGAATATTTTTATTTTATTGGAGTATATTGTATAGTTCAACAAAACTAGATATACAATTAAATAAGTGAAAGATGGACAGTAAAATACTTCCTCCTTTCCATTTTAGTTGCACCATTGGGTTTGGCACATTTCTTAAGGGCTGTCAAATCAGTATGGTAAAAGTAGGAATGATGTATGATTGATGGTGATTTGTGGGGTAGAAATAAAAAATATATTATAAGTAGATAGTGGTTGTGACTTGTGGGTATATTAAATAATTAATGGGATGATGTATGATTGATGGTGATAGTGAGGTAGGATTAAAGTGAGGATAAAATAAGTAGATTATTTTTGCCAAAAATAGTAATGTTGCAAGTAATATGAAACTTCCAAAAACGGTAAGTGTTGCAAGTAAAATGGAACGGAGGAAGTATGTGAAAGCGAGATGGATACAAAGTTGGTATATTCACTTGGCCATAGTAGATTTTTATGGGTTTGAATGGATACTCAGGTGGGCAGACGTGAAAATGAAAATATTGCCTATAATTGGTAATAGATATGAAAATTTTAAATGAGTATGATGAATACATGAAGAACATATCGCATCACCACTTCACCAGCGCATTTTACCATCCCAAAACTAAATCAACTAGTCTATTGCGAGACGTATATCAAGCCCAGTCTATTAAAGATTAGTGCCTATTTATTGTATTCTTAATGTTTACTTACATTATCCTTAATGCTTACTTACCGTATCATTAATGTCTACTTTCAAAATCTTAAATGTCTACTTACGACATTTTTAATACCTACTTACAATATTTTAAACAATATATAATAAAACGACCTAGTTAGAAATAGTATCTCAAAAAGATTATCTCTTATAAGAATTTGTGAAACTAAATACTTCATCCGTTCTGAAATACTCGCTACATTTTCGTTATTGACACTCTTCATCGTTCAAGCTTGCGGCTAATGTGTAAGAAAAAATATATTCAAGTTGAATCTTGTTTGAATCGTCTAATCGCATACTTTCATTATATTATTTTTTATAATTTTTAGACGTGTATAATTCAATATATAAATGATCAAAACAACACATTGAATTGCACAAAAAGTCAAATGTAGCAAGTATAATGGATCGGAGGAATTATACCTAAATATACCCTTTTGTTTCTAGTATGAATAATACTCCCTCCGTCCGGATGAATCAGTAGCATAGAGAAAATGGGTGAGAATTAAGAAAGTGGTAATAAATGAAGAGAGAGAATGAATTGTGTGGATGAAATTAAAAGAGAGTTAAACAGTATGGATGAGATTAAAAGAAAGTGGTGGGTCATAGTCCAAAAATAAAAATACTGCAATTTAAGTGGAACGGACAAAAATAAAAAATGCTACAAATTATAAGTCACGGAGCGAGTAATAATTATATGGCTCTTCAGAAAAAATCTGCATTACATTTAGTCAATGTCTCATAATAAAGGTCCTAAATGTCAAGCTATATCAATCGTACCATTTCTTAAAGATATCTCTGTTTTTTTTTTCAAAGTATTAATTATTATTCCTACTTCTAATAACACAAGTATGAAACATTATAATAATCATATTCATGATTTATCTCAAAAAAAAAAATACTATAATCAAATTATCCTTGTTGTACACTTCAAGGTTTAATTTTAATAGTCCCTCCGGTTCTTTATTATTGTTCACTTTGAGTTGGACACGCATATTAAAAATTAGTAGTTATGGTATTTTAAATGATTATAATAATTGTAAAGGTGGTAGTTGGGGTATTTAAGTGATTATAATAATTGTAAAGGTGATAGTTGGAGTATTATAAGTGGGGTATTATGGTCTTTACTTGTGTGAACATAGGGTATTTAGGTAAAAAATCTTTGTCAAAAATATAAAGTGGACAATTTGGGTGAACTAAACAAATAAGGAAAATGGACAATAAAAAAAAACGGAGGGAGTATTCTTTATATTTAACCCAATAGTCTCATATGGTTTTTTCGTACTTATCGAGACAACATTTTAACTCTTAATATCTCTAATTATGTTAAACTAAATGAAAAGTTAATTTTAATGAATTTTATATTAAGACAAATCAAACAAGATCCGACTTAACTATGTAACTTATGAATTAAGAATAAAATACAAATTAAGAGTGAAAAGTGAATCGTAACTCAAAAGTAAATGAGACTAATAGGCAAAATAAGAGGGATGACTAGATATTTTATGAAAAGTGTTACTCTGTTTCACTCAACAGGTATGTAATTTTTCTTGTAGGCTAAAATTCTATGGAGACTCACGTGTAAAAAGAGTGTTGAAGTGTCTATTGTTGCTCCTATGTTTATTGTGCTACATCGAAAAAAGGGGGGAATGATATTTCACTTTGTAAACTTAGAGAAGTAATTTCATAAAATATACAATGTTATTATTCCCAATTTCATAAAATATACAATGTTATTATTCCCAATTTCCCATGACAATGAATCTGTTATCATGAAAAAGTTTTCTCACAATTTTATTATGTTATCACGTAAGACAGTAGAATACCGTTTGTAAAATTATAACTTTACTTTAGTCTAACACATCAACTTTAACATGTATTTTTTATTATATTAGTTTATTTTTATCAATTATGGCGTACGACATGTCTACGATTATAAGATACCGTCTATTTGTTATTTACCAAAAACACCAATTAAAAATCAAAATTCCCTTGGGACTTTTTGCAATATTTCATGAGCTTATTGTCCACTTTTTCATGTAGTTACTATTTATAGTCACCAATTCCCAATGGCTCCGGTTAATTTTAACCTTATTTAGAATACGATGTTTACACGTTTGAAAGGTAGGATTCAGTAATGTCTGTCAAGAAACCAACTCAACCAAAAGCTTAAGTTGATGGTTGAGCCCTCAGGATATATTATATACTTTAACACGTCCCCTCACATGAGAGCCCTTTGGGCTAGAAGTGTGGATGCGACACAGACCCTCTTCATACCTGACGCTGAATATTTCACTTTAAATGAGGGGTGATTGAGATTCGAAGCTGTAACCTGTTGTCACACTGGCTTCTGATACCATGTCAAGGAACCAACTCAACCAAAAGCTTAAGCTGATGGTTGAGTCCCTAGAATATGTTATATACTCAAACAATGTCCTTGGAAAAAATTTACTTAAAATCTTTAAAATCCACTCCAAAAAGTAATAAAAATGTACATTTTCTTAGTCTTTTGATTGAATATAACTCCTCCGTTTTGAAATACTTGCTACCGATAGCGATATGTTTAGTGGAGAAATGTCACTATCAGTATCAAGTATAATGAAACAGAAGTATAAAAAAATATGAAGGAGTTATAATATTTATTTTTCAGTGTAATAAATGTAATATTAAATGAAGGAAGTGATAGAATTATATAAATAAATGATATCAAAATAGAGACTTATTTGTAAATTGTAGATTTCTCTCTCTTAGAAGGCCATTCTCGAGCTGGAAGACTCTTTGATCGCACTTTTCGTTATGGGTATGAGTTGCTGTCGTTCTTCCCTTCCCAGACCCTGATCATAGTTAGCATATGATATTAATGATATCAAAGTAGTGTTTACATATGTGGATGATATTATAAAATGTAATTAATTTCAATTTCAAATAAAAAATTGACGGAAATTAAGCGAAAAATTAAAGGGTGTGGAAATCTACAATATAAAATTGAAATAAAAAATAAAGGAAAGAGCTTTTCTTTAATATTATAATGCCTACTTTACTACTAAACTAGCTATTTTTACTTGAATTAGTGCCATAAATTATTACGCAATAAGAATCTCTATAATTCAATCACTAATTCCCTATGGGTTTCCAAAAAATATCCCGTTGTTTAATCTTAACTTATGTCACCGCCATACAATGACGAAACTTCAATAAAATTCTAAGCCGCCAAGTTAATAAAAAAAATTAAATGCAACTATAGCCGATCAATGCAACCATAAATTATTGCGTAAATTTTAAATCAATGTATAGGTCGACGCTCTTTTAGCATTTTAAAATTGTCTATAATCTCATTGACAATATATATCTTTTCTATTTTTCTCTAAATATATACTACTAAACTATTAGCAAAAAAATCATTGTAGATTGTTTTATTGTATGGATTTTCAGTAATTCAATTATTCACTTATTAAACTAAATTTTTAAATAAAGAAAAGAAAGTTCAATTTAAAATATTAAACAATCCTTTATATCCTTCAATTTGTTGACCATAAGCTTAATTTTTTATTTTGTCAAGTTTCTACAAATCTCTTTCCTTGTTTTACATTTTTTTTGATCAGTTGTTAATGTTAGAGTATATAACATATCTTGAGGGCTCAACCATCAGCAGCTTTTGGTTAAGTTGGTTCCTTGACAGTTAAATGATAATTTCATTCCTAATTTGATACTTCATTATTACTTATAAGATTTTTTTATTTTTATTTAAAATATTAATTCACTTCCTATAAATTGTGTTGCTTTTAATTGTCGGCTTGGTATTTTTTAAAGTACAAAATAATAATTGTATATTAGAAAAAATTTGCCGAAAATCTCGGAGGGGCGGAGCCCCTACCCGCCCCAACTAAGGTCCGCCTCTGCCGTTATATATCTTTATTTAATATTGATCGATCACCTTTGTGTGATAAGATACAGACTTGTGGAGTTAGCGTCAGCTTCACCCAGTCTTATTCGTTGCTGAATCTACTCATGATATTTCTTGAGTTGAGGAACACATTTGACATGCTCTCTTTTATGGATATGAGTTGTTGTCTTCCTTTTCTTCCCAAACCTTGCTCATTTTATGGGCGTGATACACTGATAATGATGATGATATACTCCTATGCTAGAAATTAGAATGAATATATATAAATTTTTAATTTCTATGTAGGGAACAAGGGGTTAATGCTCATTCGAGCACTTAAAATCAAATCAAGCTTAATATTTCTTTCATTTTATTATATTTCCTACTAATTATGACATTTCTCGTACAACATGTTATAATCGAATGTAAGTATTTCAGAACGAAGAAAAAATATAGTGAAACTATGCTCCAACGAACAAGACATTTTCTCATTCAATCACGTCATCTATTCGCCTATGATTTTTCATCGATTTATATGAAAAAAACATATTCATGTGGGATTTTGAAAATTTCAAATTATTACATACTTTTTAAATATTAACTTTTAAAATTTTTTAACTCATAATTTAAATTATTTAACTTTTAAGTTTACATTGGAAATAAAAAAAATAATGATAAGAACATAAAAAAAAAAAACATAAAGAGTACAGGTTACTAGTCCACAAATTTCATCACATATTCACATTTCAAAGAAATGTCACATGTCACTCGTCAAGATTTCAATTATTATAATAAATTTGATGCTAATATAATAATTTTAAATTGTTTCAAAAAAAAAACCTATAATTTTAAATGTTATTTGTTCATAATTAGCAATGATCATCAGAGTGTTTATTAGGATAACTTATTGTGCAATTTTATTAGCTTACTAGATAATGCCCGTGCGATGCACAGCTTTATTGAAATTTCTGAAATATTTGTATAAACAAAAAAATAAAGAATTTACGGCTTTATGTTTTTAAATATCCTATACTCATTTAATAAAAAAATTACAAAAATTTAATAAAAACTTGAAAAAAGTAAAATAAAATATACTTCTATGACTTTCTAAGACATTAAATGATGTGACATAAAAAGTAAAAAATCAATCAATTCTAATTAGCTAGTCATACTTAAAAATTAGCAAAGTCAAAGATATTAATAGTACTCATTATAACAATAACATCATCTTTGAGTTTTGGGCGAAAATTTTTTATTGAGAGAACGACATGTAAGCCATTTTGATAAGTGATGACATCAGCAAGTGTTTTGTTTTAGTAATAGTTATAGATTTTGATTCAAATACATAAGGTTGTGTTAGGAAACGTCCATTTCATTTGAATTGTAGATTTCAATTATGGATTCATTAAGAATTTAAGAATGACAGGGTTTGAGAAGTCATTCTCAAATTTTCATTTTCAACCACTTTTATAACCATAGTAAATTTGACTCAAATTAAAATTTGAAAAATTTTGATTTGCCAAACAATAAATTTGAGTCAATTCCAAATTTTCAAATGAAATTATTGTTCCCAGACATGACATAGGTGAATTGTCAAATCTTCTAATGTTAGTGATTGATTGATTTATTAGTTGGTTGGACTGTTTGTTATTATTAATCATCTATTTTGAACAAGTTACTTATAGCAACGTATTTAGAATCAGTTAATCAAATCAATTAATGGAGTCACTTGGTCAAATCAATTATTATAATCGGCTATCAACTATGTACGAATAACTCTATGTAAAATATATAAGATATGGAGTAGTAGTAAGAGCACTAGCAATACATGGGGTGCATCAGTGCAACATTAATTATAATCGGCTATTAGCTATTTGAGAAAAACTCTGTCAATTCTCTTCTTTTATCAAGTCATTTTAAACTAATTTTTTCCTTAAAATATGTGTTACTATCCTATAAAGGCTATAACTATGTATTTTTCGATAATTATTAATACTAATGTAAATTCATTCCATGTGACACATTTTTATTTGTTGTTAACTTGTCATGGAGTATGTGCACTCTACTCAATAAATTAGGTGCCACTTATAGACGTAGCTATTCTACAATAATGTGTCACCTTCATTTCAGATTAGTAGCAATATTAGCATTATTTGTACTATTTACTTATCATCTTTACTTTGTAATTAATTCTTAATCTGTAAGTTAAGTTATAGTCAAGTGAGATATTATTTGATTTGTCTCAAAGCAAATATTTAACATCAAAATTTTATATTTCTTTATTAAATATAATTAGAGATATTAAGGATTGAATTAGTTCATTACACTACATGAAAATGCAAATTCTACAAGTAATTTGGAACGGAAGAAGTATTTAATTACAAGAGTATTTTTGGCACTATAAGAAACACCCATGACCCATTGCTTATGAGTATGGGTCAAGGGTCGGATCACATTTTAACGGGTCATTAGCGGGTCGGGTCAATAACGGGGCGGTTCGCGAAAAAAAATTGCCACTTTTTTTAAAAAAATTTAAATGATATTATTATAAACATAAGTGGATCGACCCAACGGGTTATAAAATATAATAAAAAAATTGTTTTTATTAACTTTTAAAAAATGGGTCAAAGTGGGTCGAATTTAAATGGGCTTGACCCGCCCCGCCCCGTTGAACACCTCTACTTATGAGTTGTGATAGGATGAACAGAAAGATTAAGTTTATGGTTAAAGTGTCAATATATTATATTTCCTCCTACTAACTTAAGTATTTCATTTTTCTATTACGTAAGTCACCGTAAACATCTAATTTTTATTTTACATATGTTAATTTTACCAATTTACCTTTACTAAACTTTATATTTTTACACTTTTACACTTACTAACCTCACTTTACCCAATCAAAATTTAAATGTTATACTCTTTCTCTTTCATATGTGGTCTCATTTAACCACATAAAAATAGTGAAAAGTTAAATGAAATACTTAAAGTGAATATGCGGGAATAAAATTTAACATGCTCCCTCAATCCGAAGTAAGCAAGACATGCACTTTTCATATAGTACTCCCTCCGAACCAATTTAGTTGTCTCATTTGCTTGGGCACAGTTATTAAGGGTGGTGTGGGGTCCATTAAAAAGGTGGTAGTTAGGGTATTTTAATTGATTAAATTAATTGTAAAGGTAGTAGTTGGAGTATTATAAATAGTAAAAGTGGGGATGTTTTGGTTTTTACTTATGTGAACATGAGATATTTGGGTAAAAAGATTGACAAAAAAGAAAATGAGACAATTGATACTCCCTCCTATTCAGCACAAGTGTCCCATTTCCATTTTGGGTTAAGTCAGCTCAAATGTCCCATTTCCTTTTTTGGCATGTACTTTTTACCCTTATACCCTTATAACTTCTTCCTATTTACAATTTTTACCTAAATTATCCCTTACTAATTTCCCCCCATATACTTAATCTAACCTAATTAATCTTACTAAAAATTAACCCAACTCTCTTCATTTTAAAACCAACCCACCCCCTTTAAACCCTACCTCCCTCCTTCTCGACATTTCCATCAACCCTTCATCTTATGAGTTTCTGGGTTCTTCAAGAACCTTCTTCTTCCCTCTTTCTCTCTGATCTGCGACTGTTCATTAAGTTTAATTCGACATTTTTATGAACCCTTCATCTTCTTAAGTCACCCACAATGAACCCTAACTCACCTAAGAACTCGCCCATGAAGAACCCTAACCCTAAGTCGCCATTCAAGTCACCCCTGAAAAACCCTAAGTCTCCATCTTCTTCGAATCTGGGTATTTGTAAATCCCCTTACAAATCCCCTTATAAATCGCCATGTTCTTCGAATCTGGGTTTTAATGATGGAAACCCTAGATCTGAGTCCTTAAAGTTCGACTACTATGAAGAGTCAACCTCTGTTGGGACTGATCCTAAATGGGGAAGAGAGCTTGACTCTAAAGGTGAGCCAATCTACACTCCTGACCCTTATGATTGGGAGAACCATGAATATACCTCCGTTGATGCTGTTTTTTCGAATAGTGATTGTGAAGAAGAAGAGTGGCTTGATAAGCTTGGTCCTTTCTCAAGTGAGTTTCTGTTCTTGTGGGTGCATGTGGTTTTTGACTGATGATGATGGTTGTTTTGAGTCGTTTTTTATGCATTTGTTAAACTTGCTCTATGAACTTTTAGTGAGAGCATTATTTAGCCACCTAAAATCGAATCTATTTGGGGTTTGGAATAATTTCTGACTTTAAAGTGCAAAGATGTGGTTCGATTTTATCACTCTATGATTTAAAAAAAAAATAAGTACCTGAGAGTAATGCAAACAACCCACCATTTTCATTTCTCTGTGTAAATATACAAGTGTTTCATTTTAAACAACACAAAAATTTTTACACTGTTGTTTACTTCTGAAACACCCACATTTTAAGATCCCAAAAGTGTAACCTAAAATAAACGGAATGTCATTTGAGGTCCCAAAAGTTTGGCTTTTTGTTGCTTGCTGGTTTCTGTTTGCCTTGCTGCTTGCTGTTCGTTTGGCTTTTTTGTTGTGCTTGCTGGTTTTATGTTGTTTGGCTTGCTGGTGTTACTGAGTTTGGCTTGCTGGTATGTGTAGTTTGGCTCCCAAAAGTTTTTGTTCTTGCCCCAAAATTTCTGATTTTTTCTGTTTATGGCCCAGTTTGTTCTTCATCATTTATTGGTGTTGGTTACTGCTTGTTGATGCAATCATAGTCCCCTGGTGAATGTCTCCTGCATACCCAATCATTTCCACTAGCTGGTTCATTGTGTCTGTGCTTAATCTTGAAAATATGAATTGAAGTGAGTCAAGCACCAATTGTTTGTCAATGCTCAAATAGTCTTGCAATGTGCCCTCTCTTGCTGCTTTTGACTTGTTCATATGAGGAATGTGATAGTCAAAACCTCCCTGTCTTTTCATTACCTCCACCATACAAGCTTGTAAAGTTATGAAAACAAACCTAAGACATTGGGGACTTAGGTTGTCAAAAGCATTGTTTACAGCCCTAAGTAATTGAGTGACATTATATGCTGCTTTTTGATACTGTAGTGCTTGAATCGATCTAAAAAACCCTAAGTCTAAGACATTCATATCAGGGGAGTTGGGTGGTTGTTGAACAAGTTGAATGTAAAACCCATCTTTCATTGATTCATGTAAAAACTGTGTGTCATTTGGTGCTATATGTGGCTTGGCATTGTCTTGTTGCACATAAATGTGTTTAGATAGATTGGCTGGCCACTTTGCTCTAATGCTTGGTAGTACGTTTGTGATTAACATGTGCCTTATGTGTTCTTTGGTGATGGATTGAATTGGTTTTGTTTCCAACTCCCCTCTCTTCCTATTTTTTGAGCTTCTTTTAGCCGGCTCTTGTGTAATAAACGGCCAAATGCCAATCTTACCATCAAATTCACATTCACCATCACTTGAATATATTGGTTTCGCAACAGCACACATAAACATTATTTTAGGTATAAACCTTTTTGATTGACACTCTCTATGGGGTTCAATTTCACCCGGAGCAAGATAATAAGTTTGTGACTCTCGTGTGAGATAAAAATGTTTCTCATCAATGTGAACTATGTTTGTGTGTGGCTTGAACTTGAATGAATCACTGTGTTCATCAAATGCAATTTTTGATAAAGCAAAAGTTAACCTGTGTAGCTTGTTATTGTCTGTCAAAGCCGGCTTAATTGCATTTGTGTGCTTCCTTATGACCTTGTCCTTCTTCCATCTACAAACAGTGCCTTGGGAGACACCCATTTGCTTTGCCACTGAATGTTGTGTGCCTTTAAGTTCGTACTTGATTGACTTGAACTTGCTTTCATCAAAAGTGATTTTGTTAAAAGCTTCTCTGCCCACTTTTTTGCTGCTGATGTTGATCACTGTTGTTTGGTTCCTTATTTGGCTTTTGACTTCATTCCACAATCTTGTTATTGTCTTCCTACACACTTGGAATTCAGTGGATTGTTCATTGATGGTCCCAATCTTTGGTTTACCCTTTGTATTTAATGAAGATAGTAGTTTTTGCATGATTGCCAATCTAGCTTCTTTAGTTAAATTTTTGGAGTTTGCCATTATGATTCACCCTTTGTATTTAATGCTGCTGTGTATTTATGGCTGTGTATTTATAGCTGTGTTGTGTGAATGGCGCCTAAATTTTTTTTTTACTTGGCGGTTTAAGTATGTAAAGCTGAAATTTTTGGGCCATTTTAATTTTTTGGCGCCTGTTTGTTTGATCATCAAGCTGCTGCTGTATTGCTTGACTTTCTGAAATTTTTGGGACATTTTAATTTTGGGATTTTTTAAAATTTGTGGGCTGTTTGATGAAAAATGTTTATGAGAAATTGGTTGTTTGCAATTGGCGGCTATTTAAAAAATTAACGATGCATTATTTTGGTAATTTAAAAACTGAAGTCAATGATCGCAAGAAAATCCGCACCCACATGATCAGTAACGACTGCAATTACGTTACGGCCGTCGAAGAATTGAGAAGGCTCGGCGAGATACCGTAATTTATGTAATTTTATTTTGTATTCGGCTCAAATTTATGTATTTTAGGACAATTATTGTAATTGTTGGCTGAATTTTTATGTAATTTCCGTATGTAAGTGACGAGACTATGTAAAATCGGGGTTGTAATGAAAAATATTCCGACTTTTGGGTTTTTACATTATCAATTTAAAGTTTTCATTAAAAAACCCACAAAATTGGTGGGAATCATTAAGTTTTAATCTCTACAATTAAAAACCACTAATAACACTCTCTCTCCTACCCCAAGGGTCCCATTTGACTCTCCTTAAAAACCGTGAAAAGTCAAATGAGACTCTTTTGCTGAATTGGAGGGAGTATGAATTTGCCAAATAAGAAAATAGGACAACTAAATTAGTTCGGAGGGAGTATTAAAAAGTTCATACCAAACACTTCTTAATGTCTAGTTATAATAATTTAGAACATACAATAAGTAAACCCAATTAAAAATGATCCTTTAAAAATACCGTGATTCAGTAGAATTTGTGAATGACTAAGGTAAGGTTGTATAGTGGGAGTAAATAGGAGTAAGAGACAATATTAGCTTTATAAAAAGTAGGAGTAGGTCAATTGTCAAACACTTTGACCTTTTTTCTGGATGATAACCAACTTTTGCTTCTTTCGTCAAATCAATGGAGACATTGCTTACCTCATCTACAATTCATTTTTAGGATTGTGGAGTCAGGAGTCACTTCCCACTTTCGGCTAGGGCCTAGGGCCTAGGGCCCAACTCCAAGTGCCAACTACTCGTATCATTCAACCTTCACAATAATTATTGTGAGAGTCTCTTTGAAATACCATTTCTAATTGAGTTGATCAATTAGAAAAAATGTAGAGAAAGTGTAAGCAAATAAGCTTTAATGGATTGGGTTTGAGAGACGTATCTCAGAAATACGGTCTCTCAGGAGAATGTTCGTTCATGTAACAATCCGGATTACCGTTGACTGAGTAAACAGGGTCATCACGGAGTTTACTAACCCAAATAACTTAAATCTCAAATCATTGACAATGTTTACCACATGTTATCTTGCCCAAAGCATTCAAACTTAGATCGTAACTCGCGGAAGCTCACAAGATAAAAAACATAACTAAACAACTAATCTTAACTTCAAACATTTAAACCAAAGTGCAAAATAGAGGTGTTCAACGGGCCGGGGCGGGGCGGGGCGGGTCATGTCAAATGTTAAACAGGCCGGGGCGGGTCAAGCTCATTTAAATCCGACCCAATTTGACCCCTTTTTAAAAAGTTCTTAAAATAATTTTTTTATTATACTTTATGGCCCGATGGATCGACCCACTTATGTATATAATAATATCATTTAAAAATATAAAAAAAAATTGGTAATTTTTTTTCCCCAATTAATACTTATAAATTATCCGACCCGACCCGACCCTTTACACCAAGGCCCGTTAATGACCCGCCCCATTATTGACCCGACCCGTTAAAATATGACCTGACCCTTGACCCGTTGGGTCGACCCGCCCCATTGAACACCTATAGTGCAAAATAATCGTACAAGTCACTATAAATGTCTAAAGTAAATTAACCAAATCTACTACACACTTTCTAAAAACCTAATATCGTTGCTACAATTTGTGCTCGTACTCAACTCAGAATACCTTGCATTTATACACTAAACACCTCCGTTATCCCATCGTTCCCGACTGGTACCGATCTGTAAACAATCTAAAAGATGGAAACAACAGGGAGTTAGATTCAACTGAATAAGAAGTAACAATCCAAAATAAGAAAATAACAAATAACTACAACCCATACTCTTACCCTTACTCCTCTTTATCATTTCCCTTTCCATTACATTTTATATTCCCATACCAAACACCACCTAAGAATAATATATATAGACATTTAAGATATTGGAAGTATACGATTCATAAGCATTAAGAATAATGTAAGTTGACATTAATCTTTAATGAATTTGACTTGATATACGTATTTCAAAAAGACGGTCTCTCAAAAGACTAGATGAAACTAAAATTAAAAGTCCTAGGATATTTAGTTATAAAATAGAATATAAAAAGTAAAAAATAAAAGTTGTTTGTTACTTCTATTTGCTCCGATATCCTTAGTCCTTACTCATAAGTATGTCTCGTTTACAACATGGATTAAAAAGTTGTAGGATATTTAGACATAAGAGGGAATATGGAGAGTATAAGTAATAAAATCAGTTTCATAAATAAAATTGAGATAATATTATTAGAATAAATTAAATTAAAAATATAGCAAATTGAGTGGAACAAAGGAGTATATAATATTTAGAGTCAACGATAACACAAATGTTAAGAAAATACTAAAGATAATTCTATTATGTGAATAATTAAAAGTGAGAAAAATAATATGTGATGTGTCATTATGGATAAGAATTCATTATAAAAGTAAATGTATCATCAAAAATCGAAATATTATAAAGTACTAAAAAAGACGAATTAACACATAACAAGTAGACTAGCATATATATACTCTACTCCCTCCGTCCGTCTTATTTAAAATCATTTTTCAATTTGAATTATCATTCTTAATTTGTTGAATGTCTATTTATAGAAATCGACTCATCATATTCTCTTAATGTCGTTCATATATATTTTATCTTTTTTTAATATCATACCCATTCCACATCATTCAATTTATATTTTTATTTTTTTATCAGATATCTATATTTTCTTAAAAAACGTACCAAAAAAAGGAGATCTTATCATCAAACTCAAACATACTAGTAGCCCTAGGAGATAGGAATATTTGTGCATCATGTATGGAGGAAATGAATAAAAATGACATTCACTTATGTCAAATCTTACTCACATTATCTTTATCTAAGTCAACATTACACAAACAAGCATGATTTGTGCTTGGTTCCTCTTTTTTCAACTCAATCTTAATTTTTTGATTTTCAATAGCATTCCCACTATAACTTGTAGGGAAAATTAGCTCATGTAATTAAATGTTAAACCACTTGCTGGAAAATTTAGCAAAATTCAGTGACTCCAAACTTTGACTAAGATTTGACATAAGTTTATTTATCCGTCTAATAATATTTTAATTTTCTGAACATTTATCAATTTTGAAAACTAAAAGTGTAAATGTTAAACCACTTGAGATAAGGGATAAATGAAATCTGTATCTTAATTTTTGTCACGTTACTTTGAATAGATAGTCTCCTGAGAGACCGTCTTTCTGAGAGACGTCTCTCAGACCCAGTCCATCAAAGCTTACTTTCTACTCTTACTTCACATTTTTTTTATGGGGCCAATCCAATAAGAGATGGTCGTTCAAAGAGACCGTCTCTCACAAGAATTTGTGCACTTTTAATAACTTGCTTAATGAAGATTGTAAAAAAAATAAATTAAACTAACTATTAACACAAATTCTTGTAAAGGACGGTCTTTTTGAGATAGTATCTCTAATTGGGTCAGCCCATAAAAGAAAATATAAAGTAAGGGTAGAAATTAAGCTATAATAGATCGGGCCTGAGAGTTGTCTCTCAAAAAGACGGTCTCTCAGGAGATTGACTGAACAATTAAAGGTGTGTTATTATATCTTATATACACCACGGATTTTTCAGTATTTATCAATTCTAAATAAATAAAATAATTGAAAATTTAAAGATAGAGTATTTTTTTCTTGAAATGATTTAAAGATAGAGTATTAGTTTAAATAAACTTATAATTGAACGTTGTTTCTTCAACAACGAGAAGTCAGACATTATTTTAATTGAAAATAATGTCATTTTATATTATCCAACGATGACACGTAGTTAATATGGAGAATTAATGACGGTGTTATAAAAAAATTTATCTTATGAATAAAAATCATTTTATTATGAATCAAAACTACTCAAAAAAAATGAAAATTATTTTTAAAGTAATATTTTATTTAATAATTGAAGTGCACAAACTTTTTTAAATAGCTCCTTTTATTTTTAATTTTGGTATCGGATAATTCCAGGGAAGAGAAGGCTAGATTGGTGACAACAATATTGAAACAATGAGGGTGTTTGGCAAATGACTGATAGTTGGTAGCTGATAGCTGATTATAGTGGCTGATTTAACTAGCTGATTTTATTAACTGGTTTGACCAGCTGATTTTGAACCCGCTGCTATAAGCAGCTTGTTCAAAAACAGCTTATTCGTATCAATAAGTTGTTTCAACCAGCTAATTCACTATACACTATCTTTAGCTGGTTTGACCACCCAACCCTCTATTTATATCCAAATAAGCTAAAATTGCTCAATAAGCTAATTTGCCAAACACCCCCAATATTTGATACTTCAATCTGATTCAGTCATTCAGAGATGTACCTCGGTTTCACTTACTTTATCCCAATGAATTTCGCCTCATTTCTATTTTTGAATGTTACACCACAACTTAAACTCTCTATACTTCTTCTGTTTCATAATACTTGCTACATTTAACTTTTTTACGCAATCCAATGTACTATTTTGTTCATTTATATGTCGAATTATACACATTTAAAAATTATAAAAAGTTTATATTATGAAAGTATGCGATTAGACGATTCAAACAAGATCCCACTTCACTATATTATTACTTACATATTAGCCGCAATATATAAAAAAAGATTAAACGATGAATAGTGCCCAAAAACAAAATGTAGCAAGTATTTCGTAATGGAGGAAATATTTACTTTAGTCTTGCATATTTTTAAATTTCTCACAATTTTAAATTTTGATGTTTTATACTCCGAGTGTTCTCTAATGTTCTTCTTATTTGGAATATTTCACCTTAAAGAGAGAAAAATTTAATTAATGTATTTAACAAATATTTAAAAAATAAAATATAATGATGTGAAATCTCTTTAAATTTATCTTAATATATATTCAATGTGAATGAGCATGACCTAACTCCACCAGAAATACGTTGAACAATGCGCTTTGAAATTGAAGTGCACAAAATTCCATTGGGTTACGTCTACATATTCCTTTTTAATTCGTCTTCACTTCTATTGTCAATACCATTTCACTATTTTTATAATTTTCCACCCCTAAAATGGGATTTTATTTTAGTTTGAGTAAGTATTCTATATTTAATAAGATTTTGGGATCAAATATTACTTAGCTCTTATTTTTCCTAAGTCTACCTACAATTAAAAAAAATAAAATTTATATAAATTACCTCATGCGAACGAACATATAATCTCATGTGAACGAACATATATTGCAACATCTACCTTGTGGTATACTCTCTACGTTTCTTTTTTATTGTCCACTTTTCTTATTTGGTTAGTTCATTCAAATTGTCCACTTTCTATTTTTAGCAAATATATTTTTTTACTTAAATACCTTATGTTCACACAAGTAAAGACCATAATACCTCCACTTATATTATTTAAAATACCCCAACTACTACTTTTACGATCATTATAATCATTTAAAACACTTTAATTACCACTTTCTTAATATGTGTACCCAACCCAAAGTGGACAATAAAAAAGAATCGAATGAAGTATTATATATTATATATACTCACTGATAATATTAAGGGAAATTCGACATGTCTTGTCAAACATGCAAACAATTTGAAAAAACAAAATTGTTACAACATTTGAGAGCCTTGATGAATTAAATGCCAAAATGGTGAATTAAGCATTTGAGAACATAAAAATAATTTAGGGCAAATTATAAAGACAACAACCAACAACTTATTAAGGGTCGTCAAATGAAGAATTGAACGGAAACTGACAAGAATTTAATGAAAAATGCTACGTTAGTTAGATAAGGCATAAACTGGATGCTACCATGTGAAAAAGTCTTACAAAAATGCTACCATTGGCGTTCTTACGAAAATTCAATGCTACCGTATGAAATTTCTCTGGTGAAATCCAACTCACTAACAATAAATCCAACTCATTTTTTTTCTTAATTTACACAAAATATATACTTAAGGCTAATTTTACATGACAAAAAGAGTATAATCTTTCAACATTAATACAAATCTATTCAATTTAATAGTGCTTACAAATTGCAAATACATGATAGTGATTATTTGAAAGTTTCAAGAGCTTAATTCCTATACTAAAATAGCTATGATTAGAGATGTTTAATGAGTTGAAAAGTCCGCTAAAAGCCCAAAAGCCCATGACCCGGCTCTAGATGTAAAGTTAATGCCATATAAGAATAACAATTTTAATATTTTGAAAAAATTACCTAGAATAATCCAAACTATTCATGATTTTCCTACAATAATCCCACCTATTGATTAACCATTAATAATCCCAACTTTGAGGGGTATTTTTCAAGAGTAAACCCGGTGACCGGATGACTTGCTATAACAAGTTTTATTTAAAAAAAAAAGAAAAATCAAAATAAAATGTCGAAAAAAATGTTAAAAAAATATTCATAAAAAATTTTTGATTTTTTTATTATTTAGAATTTTTTATATAAATTTTCAAAAATATTTTCTAATTTTAAATTAATATTTAATTTATTTTTTTGGTGAATTACCTACTATAGCGGGTCATCGGGTTACCCAAGTTTACTCTAGGAAAATACCCCTTAAAGTTGGGATTATTCATGGTTAATCAATAGTGGATATTGAGAAAATTACTATTATATATTAAATGATAGAATAGAAACTCGTGCAATGCACAAATTTATTAATATGAAATATATAAAAATATAACTTCAAAGGATAATATAAGTATATATTATCGTACTTAAATTTATGGAATACATGATTTTTATAACAAAAATTAAATATTGATTTTTTTAAAAATTATTTATCGAATACATGACTTTTTCAATCAATTAAACGTATCAAATTTTAGGTTAGACATATAGAATTGCTAATAATAAGTTATATAAATATTTTACCTAATTTAGTTGATTTAAAAAAAATCAAAATCTAAGTTAGGTAGATGTTTTCATATGATCAACTATATCCACTTAAATAATTTTATTTGTCAAGACTCTCCTAAGAATGACATTTGTCATTCAGCTAGTCTCTCGAGAGATTGACTGTTTGAGAGACGTATCTCAAGCCCAACCCATTAAAGATTAATACCTACTAATCATATTCTTAATGCCTACTTATATTCTCCTTAATGCTTACTTATAAACTTTCTAATACTAAGTAAGGGATTCAATTACTATTACTCCATATATTTTGTTTGGTATGATATTATATTAATCCAATCCCTTTCGAGGGGTAATGGATACACTTACTTTGTTACCAACCATTTATGTCAAGTAACAAAAATCCCTTTCTATGATCAATTAATTGTTTCCCTTATAATTTCATACCAAATAACATATAACTACAACCCATACTCTTACCCTTACTTTGAGGTGTTCAAAACAAAACCCGATGACCCGATAGACACCCGACTTTATAATCGATTTTAAACCAACCCGAAACACCTGACCTGAAATCAACCCGATGACCCGAATGAACACCTCTATCCTTACTCCTCTTTATCATTTCCCTTTCCATTACATTTTATATTCCCATACCAAACACCCCTTATAATGTCTACTCTCAATATCTGAAAATATCTAATTACATCAATCCTAATACCTACTTACAATATTTTAAAAAATATTTAATAAATCGGTCCAATCAGAGATGGTTTTTCAAAGATAACGTGTCTTATGAGAATTCGTGTTTCTCATTTTCCAACATTTTTATTGGTATGTAACATCTACTATGATTGAGTATTGAATATTAATAAAAAAAAGAAAAGGAAGAATTACCTAGAATAATCCAAACTATTCATGATTTTCCTACAATAATCCCACCTATTAATTAACCATTAATAATCCCAACTTTGAGGGGCATTTTCCTAGAGTAAACCCGATGACCGGATAACTTGCTATAGCAAGTTTTATTTTTTTTAAAAAAGATAAATTAAAATAAAATATCGAAAAAAATGTTTAAAAAATGTTCATAAAAAATTTATGATTTTTTATTATTTAGAATTTTTTATGTAAATTTTCAAAAATATTTTCTAATTTTAAATTAATATTTAATTTATTTTTTTGGTGAATTACCTACTATTGCTGGTCATCGGTTACTCTAGAAAAATCGCCCTCATAGTTGAAATTGTTAATCAATAGGTGAGATTATTCTAAAAAAATCATTAATAATTTGAATTATTATAGATAATTTCTGTTGAAGAAAATCCCACCTACCTTGACTAATGAATGGCTATGCTCTCAGAGTCTGAGTCTCCGGAGCCCGCGAAAGATTTTGGAGTCGTTTGAAGCAAAACTCCATTACTTCAATCTCTCGTCCATTGCACATCTTCGAGTTTCAATCAAAACTCTATTAATTCAATGGATCCAATCGTTTTAAGATGGCGATTCTTCGATTCGTTCCCAACCAGAAATCGGAGGTAAATTTTCTCCTCTTTTCTTATTCAATCTTTGCAATTCTGAATTTGAGGATCTGTTTCAAGCAATGGCACATTCTGGCAGTTCTTTAGCATACATGATTTTTAGTTTATAGTTTATAATTTGCATCCCTTCAATCATTTCGTTCGCGTGATGTAAAGAAATCGGTGCTATATCATGATCTACAACACTTTTTGTTTTTCAGTTATTTTGTACCAAAATACTAGTAATTTATAGTTCGATTTTGGTACAACAAGGGGCTTTTTATTAGTTTGTTGTTGTAAAACTTGGATTTAAGGGATGCGGTGAAAGGAGGGAATGAATTTGGTATGATATTATGTTGTGAATGGCTAAAGAAATGGTAAAGAAACAATCAACAAAACAAGTGCAAAGTAAACCAACAAAACAACATACACACAACAATGGCAAACACAAGAATATATGAGGTATTGATGGATACCTCCCCTTCAAATAAAGTATCTTGTCACTAATGGAATCAACATACATAAATGACTCACCTTACAAGCTTTAGAACAATTCTTCAAAGCAAAGATTGAAGCTTTACTTCAATCTCACACACAAAACCCTAATACAATGTAGACAACTCTCTTGGTATGAAACTTTAGCAATCTCAATGTATTTGGCTCTCTTATAACCCAAATGACTCCTAAGACCCCTATTTATAGTCCAAGGACATATGGGAAGCCTTAAGACAAATGGCTTAATAAGCCCACAAAGGTGCACGTGAACCAGAAAACCCGCAAGCTTGGAATCTGCTGCTTCGCTCGGGTCGAGCATACCCAGCTCGCCTGTCGAGCGTCAAGGCAGCACCTTCTGGATTGATTCTGTTCATTCGCTCGCCCGAGCCACAGAGCTCGATAGGTCGAGCGGCTCATCAATTGTGCAGCAGGTATCGTTTAAGCATGATCCTAGATCATGCAACGCTCTCCTTGATCCATAACACGATAAACACATTCCATCCCTTGCACAAACCTCCTCAACTCATCATCATTCATCACTTGGTCAAGAGACCCAAACTTTAGCACTCCACTTCCCTACTACGCTCCGCACCACTCTCGAGTGTGCAAGACATTGCGTGAGCTACGAGATGCTCAAAGTCATCATCAACATCGCGGGAATTGGGTCTTGATTCAACATATTATTACATCAGGAGGGAAAACATGGGATCAACTAAGTCCAATAAATAGAGAAGAAGAAGAAATGCAGTAAAGTTAACGAGACGAATCAAAAATGATTCAATGGTGCAGTAGAGAAACTGAGGTTTGGGGTTTACATCTTTATAAATTCTTAAATTACGGTACTGTTAAAGATCCACTATGATCTTAATCCTATTTTCTTAGAAAGACCATGCAAAAGGTTGGAATTTTATGATCCCTCGTATATTCTCCTATTTTCCTGCGCGTTTAATTTTTTTTTTTGACAAATTGAAGAATCTTTTTAACAATTAAGGTGGGTACGTTTTAGGGCAAAAGCATAATTTGAGTACAAAATTTGTACCTTGTGGATAGTAAAGGATGTTTATGGAATTTTTTGAGAGTTTAATTTTTTAAATATGCGACTTGTTTTAATTTTTATTTTAGTGTAAACACTACCATTGCTAAACTAATAGAAGTATTTTATACTGATTTCAGACAAATGTACAATCCTAGCTAGCCACATAGTTAATACTTCTTTGGTTATTATTTCGATGTATGTCTGCTAGCTATTTCTCCTTTTCTTCTCTTGTCAATGGAGTTTGCTTTTTTCTTTTTTGCAATGGTTAAAAATGTAATGGTGACTAAGTTCGGTGAGCGGTGGGCCTAGGATGAAATTCATTGGGGTGTACTGTATTTTTAAAGAAGCGCTCAGGAGCACTGTAGGTGTTGTATCAAGAGCCAATTCCCGCGATGTTGATGACGACTTTGAGCATCTCGTAGCTCACGCGTTGTCTTGCACGCTTGAGAGTGGTGCGGAGAGTGTCGTGGGGAATGGAGTGCTAAGGTTCGGGTCTCTTGACCAAGTATTGAGTGATGATGATTTGATGAGCTTCATGGGAGGATTGATGAAGCATGGAAGGGAAGGGGGGCAACAACTGCTTTGAAGGCTGCTCGAATGGGTCGAGCATAGGGAGCTCGATCGAGCCTTGAGGTAGAATGCAGGCAGAATACTCAGTGTGGCGCTCGACCAGGTCGAGCCACTTTGCTCGGGTCGAGCGGTATGGCAATAGGCATCTAGCGAGTATTTTGTTTTATTGATACGGTTTTGTGGGCTTTTAAGCTTTTGGCCCTAAGTCTTCTAATATGTCTTAGCTATATATAAGGGGTCTTAGAAGAGTATTAGGGCATCTAGAGAGAGCTAAATACATAGAGATTACTAGGTTATCACCAAGAGAGTTATCTCCATTGTATTAGGGCTTATTGTGGGTGATTGAAGTAAAACTTCAATCTTTGTTTTGGAGACTTGTTCTAGAGCATTGTAAGGTGAGTCATTTTGTAATGTTGATTATATAAATGACAAGATACTTTGTTTGAGGGGAGGTATAATTGGATACCTCATTATATCTTGTGCTGTGGGTTACCATTGTTGTACTCTGTTTTTGTGTGTTTCTTTGCATCATATTTGTTAGTTGTTTCTTCACCATTCACAACAGTAGGCAAGCGCCTTGAGAAGGCAATGGAATGGGCACCTTGATAGGACTACGCAAGGCCACTTAAAAGGTGAATACTTGTGAGTGCTTTATAGTGCCTAAAGGTAAGTGTTTTAGAGAGCCTTTTGGTCTTAGCATGGGAAGCCTTTTTGATGTGCACACCGCCATATATGTTTTCTCTTCACTTCTTTATTTCACTTCTAGATTTTTGTGTGTGGATATTATAAGGTTTCTTATGGACTTTTTTTTTGGGTTTTAGTACCGTCTTGTTGTCGCGCCTAGAGCCAAAATCTTAACTCATTAGGTGCCTCACACCTTTCTAAACCAAGCAAAGTATGGATATGCTAACCTTGGTGTCAATCCAAAGTATAGGGCAATTGGTATTCAAAATTGTGCGACTCCACTTTATTGCCACGCAATTTTGTGCTTTGTTGTGGTGTTCTCTTTTGAATCGTATAGGATGCTTAAGCTACATTGTTTTTCTTGCTTTATGTGAAATTTATTTTTGCTTCTGGCAGCCTTTGTATTTTTACCTTTATTCAAATTTAGGTTAGGAAATGACCCCTTTGTTTGATTTTGTAAGGATTCTTGGAGAACACCTTAGCATTTATGCTCGTTCCCATGGTTTCCGAATCATGTCATTATTTCTTGGTTACCATTATGGTTTCTAGGCACCATATTGGCTTTTTGAATTGTATGAACTCCAAGGAAGAGGCCTTACACAAGATTATTGTCCATATGATTGTTTTGGGCCTTTTGGCAATCTAGTATTTTTCGTAGAGTGAAGATTGGTCATAAGCTTCTTCATTTTTAATCTTTAGTGTGTGCAAGACCTTATGTGTCCCACATTTGTGCTCCATTGGTTGCTTGATAAATCTTGAAGGTTCAATACCCTTTTAGTTCGAATTTCACTTTGCTCCATTGGTTGAATGATTTATATTGTAAAATTTCATCAAAAGTTTCATGTCATTTCCATGGTGATGAAACTTTGATCGCAAAAAAGTTTTTTTGTTTACAAATTTCCATTATCATCTAATACCACCTCCCCCAATGATAATGCATTGAAATGAAATTTATGAAGAAAATAAGATGATTGAAGTTGGACAAGCATGACCATCAAGGTAACCATGAGATTTTCAACCAAAATTACACTTGTTTTCATTCCCATTACCACAACTTATTACCACCTACCAAACGGGCCGTAAGTTTTTGGTTGAGTTTGTTTCTTGACATTGTTGTAGTGGTGTTTGTTGATGTAAAAAGATGAACTTTATCAGTGTATCAAGTATACCTAGTGTGTCTTTGTTACAGGCTTAGAGCAGACAGCAGAACTTTCATGAAAATTTGTCACTGAATTCATTCTTTTGTCTCACATGCACTCATTCTCCAGTGTCTCTTGGTTGCACACAATTGTCTACTCTAATTCACCCATTGCTTCACTGCCACATGGATTTTTCTAATTGCTTGTCATTTTTCGTTTGGAGTAGCTAACCAATTTCTCTGAAATTTTGACCAGTCAAGTTCTGAGAGATATGCTCGTGAAAATTCAGTTTACTAGATGACTCTATAGTGCTTTGATGTGATGGATTCATCTTGTGCACTATTAGATTAAGTTAACTCTTTGGATGATGTAATATTTTTTAGTGATCATTAAGCAAAAACAAGGCCGCATCATAGTATTGGCCGACTAGTACAAGATTTCAAATCTCGGCTGTTATTTGGCAGTGCAAAAACCGCAGCATCGCCGCGACAATTACTTGAATTATGACCAAAACTGCATTTTTGTACTATATTGGGAGTGATTCTCTGACTGATTATTCTTACTACTTTTAATAATGATGGTAGTGGCCCCTTCAATCATTTATTCATATGCAGAGTAATTTTCTTTTTAAGATGAATTTCAGCACTGAATGCTTGGTACGTCTGTCAATTATTCAGCCTGATCTTTCTCATCAGTAGTTACTGTCAGATGATAAAAACAGAGAATTGCTTAAAATCTCTGATGTCTTCTCAACTCTGATCTTTTTTGCTGGAAAGATATTTTTGTGTAATGGAGGTTTCTATAGTGGTCGCTGCTAGCCAGCTTGCATTTGTGTGGCTGCCATATCTACTGTTTGTGTATGCATGGTACTAATGTGGAATTCATTTTAGTGAGGAAGACTCCTTTGAAACTCTTCTGTGTGTCCAGAAAAAGAATGTTTTGTCTGTTTACTCTCCGGCACTTTGATATGACTTGGTGGGTATAAGTATCATCCTCTGCACTTTCTTAAAGCAGATACATTGTGTGGAGAAATAATATTCTGCTGGAAGATCACAATTTAACTCATATCGGATGCTTATCTTGCCTGTTGGTTGACTGCCTAAGCATCAGAGTGTGACTGACAGTGGCTTGTTTGGTCAGGTATTGTCCTTACCTAAAAATCAGAAAAGATAATATGTTCAGAGTACTTCAATAGTGTGCATATCTTGTCTTATTCCATGTTTGCTTTTCAGCAAGTGAAAACAGAAAAGAGAAAGGGGCATTTATCTACTTAGTCTTGTATGCCTATTACCTGTGCTCTTATCTTATTGCAAGTTGGTATTATAAACAATTTTTTTTGTGATAGATGATTTAAGTTTATATTTTCCAAACAGAATCAGCAAGGTGCTTTGTTCATTTCCTGGCTTCCACTTCTAATTGATACTTCTAGTTGATATTGCTAACTTATTGTTTGTAGAGCATATAAATACATCTTCGCATGGAAAATAATGTAACTTAGATAAAGAAAAAGTAAAGCTATATTCAAAACTGCATCCACCTTGCACAAAGCGTGCGTAACTGGAAATAGTTTGTGGACCGCTGTTGATCTCTGCTGGTACATAGTTGTTTTTGACATCTGTTTTTGACTAGCCGTTTCCTTCTACTTAGCCATTTAACATATGTACATCATTTTACTTTCTACTACCTAATGTGACCTATTTAATGATTCTATCTACGTAGAGTCGATCAAAATTTATATTTATTTATAATTTATGATAACAAGAATAAATCTCCCTTCTGATCCCTATTGTGGATGTATACGTTGCTGGGGCAGCTTACTGTTCTGGAATTGTAATAGTGTGTTAAAAAGTTTGATTCCAAATTGGTAGTCTTGTATAATGATAGTCGTTGTCCTGCATATAATTAGAAATCGTTGAGCATATTTGATGAGAAGTACATCTGATTAAAAGAGTCGGATGCTCGCATCTTCATGGCCCAAGGGATGCAATGCAAAAACTAACCCTGTCTCTCTTCTCGATGATTGTGTCCACTACTTGAGCATGATTTTAACCAAGGTTCCAAATCAAATAAATTTGATATTGTGGGTCCAAATAATCCTTTATTAGATACAAAGGGGAAGATACAGAAGATCATATCATATGAAACTTTGATTCAAATGGTTTTAGGGACCTCAAGAGCTTTTCCAAGTGGGGCCTATCAGCTGCCCTGCCCTCTTGACGACCTTCCTCAAAAAATTCTAGAATTCTTAAACTATTACATGGGAGAACAATTTTTTAATCATCCATGATATATACTCTGTTTGACTTTGAGCATATCACATATGATGGAACCGCTCCTCATAGTTCTATTATTCTACAGCCGTTGATAATATGACATTCTTTTTTTAGTACTATATTCACTTCTATATAATACACTGATGAATCATCTATATTGTCATCCGAAATCAGAACTCCTCTTGCAAGAACTGATTGACTTTGAATTGTAATGGACTCAGACTAGTCTGTGAAAATGTGTGGTTGATGGAATACAAGAAGAGAATACGAATTGTTTATTGATGAGGGGAAACTCTTTTTTGGAACAAAGAATAAACTCATAATTGTTTTAATGGTACTAAAGCTTGAATGCTTGATCGTATGATTGGAGGTTCAACCTCCTAATTATCAACTCATCAGGGTAGCTGGTCTTCATTGTCATTTCTTGACTACACGTTTTTGATTTCTAAATGAACTACATTAAACAATTCACTTAATTTCACTTGATTGTTATGGATTTCTTGTTTGCGGTGAAGTTTATAGTTTAGTACTTTAGTCCTATGTTATTCAGACTCATATAGCCATATTGTACATAGATAATGATTAAGAGTTCGACTTTAATGTATAAAAAAATTCCATGAATTTTGCCCATGATGGAATCTTCAAATGTCATACCATGTCCAAGTATTGAGAATTTAACATGAGAATTTGAGGTAATGAAGAGCTTAGCTTAAGATAGCTTTAGGGAGTTGCTTGTTCATTAAAAGGGTTGTGTGATAATGGGATTGAGATAGTACTATATGTTAAGCTGGTTAGCAATGATAAAAACTATTGTATGGGTGGAGTTTCCAAGCTACAGGTGTGTAAACCACCTTGTAAACTAAATATGAAGAACTAGCAATGATTGATAATGGTAAACAAGTTCAAACTATTAAGCTCCAACTAGGATTGAATGATACTGACCAAGACTGACTATGGATGATAGATCCAACCAAGACTAGTATACATATTAGAAATGTTTAGTTAGTAAACAGAAAAAGGGACAAACAGAATGCACTCTAAGTTGGATGGTGGAGGGTGGTTTTAGATAGAAATGCACCCTCATTTGGATTTCTAACAGCAATCCTAAGATTAATAGGAGTTCCCTTAGATGGCTATGCTCAATCCTCCTTGACACATATAGATGATTTTCTTAAGAGATGTTGGGCTCACTATACTTGACTTCTTATATTAGCTGTTGATCATATTCAGAAACCCTATCCCCAATCTAAACTTTCAAGTAATTATTGCAATTTTTTTTATTAAACATTGGAGGGGCATCAGATTCTGGCCATTAAGGCATGGCCAAGATGAGTACTCAAAGCGGTCTTCTTCGCATCCTTGATTTGAAAATTCAAGGTGGTGAGCATCTCTGTGATCTTGATTGAAGTAGGAAAAGAATGAGACTGAGGACCATGTTTATTCTAGATGTTATCATAGGACTATTAAACCCTAGGAATGTCACATATAGTGGGTCTAGATGTGGTATATGTCAAATGTACCTTCCCGGAAAAGGAAGGGTGATAATTAGAAAAAGAAGGGGGCTGAAAAGAATGTGGATGGTTTTGCCATTATCTAGTTCTATATTTTTTTGAGGTAACATTAACAACCTATTTGGTACATTGTTAAATAAATGGTAATGGTAATAAAGTTTAGTGGTAGTATTATAGTGATGGGGAGATTGACTAAGATATAATGCAATGAATTCAAGCTGGATGCCTTAAATGGAGAGCAACCACTAGTGTATTATGCGATAGGAGATTCCCATTTAAACTAAAAGGTAAATTTTATTGAGTTGCAATCTGACATGTCTTGTTGTAAGGGACAAAATGTTGGCCAATTAAGAAGGTTTAAGGGCATAAGATGGAAGTAGCAAAGATGTGAATGTTAAGATAAATGTGTTGACATACCAGAATGGATAAGATCAAGCACCAGGTTTTGGAAGAGAGGTTAGGATTTTCACCCATTTTTTCAAAGATACGTGAAAGTAGACGAAGATTGGTTTGGACATGTGCAAAGGAAGACCACAATTCTTGGAAAATGAAGTCGTGGTATGCTTAAGAAAACGTAGGAGAAGCAAATTAAGAATGACATGAATGACTTGTATCTCTCTGAGGAGGACCTGACTAGGGATAAGACCAGATAGAGACTCCTTGTTCATGTCCTAGAATAGTTAATTGTTATCACAATCACATGTGAAAGCATGCTCGTACTAGTCTATCTCTAAATATTTATTCTTTTCTTTATAAAATTTGTTCTCATCATTACTATTACCAGTTTACTTGAAAGGAGTTGTATTAGGTGGTAATGAAAATTCGTGAAGAAATATTTTAGAATTAAATTTTATTCTATGAGAATATATGCTCCTTTTCATTTTATTATCATTACCGCAGTTTAGATTTGTTATCAAACTAGTTGTAAAAAGTTTTACAAGACAATCAAGGAGTTAAAATTTTGCACTATGATCATTCATCAGATATGCAGAAAAACATATTAAGATTCATGGAAAAAGGATGCACATAACTCGATTTATGCTATAAGAAAAGAATAAAAGGGAATAAAAAGCTCACTAGAAAATCTTATAAAATTAGTTTAATGAAAAAACTAAAATATGCAAAGGGGCTGGGCATATAAAAAAGCCAAAACGCCATTACATTTGGTATGGGTTCCTACACTTTATAGGTCCTTTAGTCTAAAGTGATTGTGGGTACCCACGAGTTTTATTTGGAATTATTCCTCTTATCATAGATTGGAGCCTACAAAAGAAGTAGGCTTTTCACCTCCACTCATTAAAAATGTACGGATTTTTTGTATGAGTCATGCATGTCTGCGTCGTTGCTGCCGCATAGACTCTGATTTCTAACCGATCCCAACAATAATTGCTATAAACAGCCAAATCGCTACATTTACTGGCAATTTATTCTTTTGTTTTCCTTGTTGGTTTAATATTCTTTTATGGTTTAGTTTCTGCTCTCTCTAAGGCAGAAGAGGCACACAAAAAGGAATGGTTATAGTCTGTATATGTATGAGTATGACCTTGGACTTGTCTAGTGAATTTTAGCAATTATAGTGCAAAATCCTCGATTGTGGTCGTGATAGTTGTAACGGTATGTTAAACTGATAGTTTTGCGGTTGTTGCGGCGTAATTGCCGTTGCGGTAACTTAAATAATCTTTATAATATGGTTGTGATACGGTGATGTGGCTGGTATTTGCATTATAGTGCATAGCAGGCACTGGTGTACTGTCCTTGTAATGACCGTTGTGCTTGGTGATTTTGGGAAACTTTGCATGCTGGCTGGTGATTTTGGGACAAAATTCAGTTACAATTCTGACACTCGGATTTACAACAAGTCTTTCCCATGCCTCATGAGAAGCTTTTCCCTGCTTCAGAAATGCTTCTGTTGCTTGAATATGATGCAAGTTCCATCCCCAAAAATCTTGGAGGTCACGGATTTTTTGCATCTGGCGACGTACAAGGTTGCGTGTATTTTTTTTTATATCATCTATGGCAATTTGACGAAGAGTTTCCAAGGTTTCAGGATCAGCATTCCTTTCCGCCCGGAGGAAGCGGTCCATTTCAGGAACACCGATTGCACGCCGTATTCCCCGAGTGTAATTGGCATCGGGGTTGAATATCCCTCGTACCTCGTCGATCAATCCAGCTTGCACCATTTGATCTACCCGTTCTGATACAAAGCGTTGGTGGATGTGTGGGGCTACATCAACCCAGAGAAAGCAACACTCATACCTTGCAGCAAAATATGGATCATCATTCACAAGGGATTTGATGAATGAGTTTGATCCGCCTGCTATGATAGGGAGCTTTTTTTGTTCAATGATGGAGTCAATTGCAAGCAAGGCGTCATGACAGAAATTGGCTGCACTGTAATCAACATTAGGATCAACTGTCCCCAAGATATGATGAGGTACACCCCTGCTTTCTTCTTCTGTCACTTTGTTGGTTGCTATTTCTAGCCCTCTATACACTTGAATTTTATCAGAATTTATTATGTCAGCTTGAAATTGCTTTGCCAAGTCTATAGAAAGTCTTGATTTCCCAGTCCCTGTTGCACCCATTACAACTACCACTTTATCCTTGTTTCTGTGATTGTGAAAGTGCAAGGGGTTTGTGTTAAGCCCACCAGTAAAACTGATGAGGGGTTGAACTTCATTGCAGATAGAGAAAGAGAGATTCATGGTGTTTATAAAGCAAGCAATAATATTATTCAGTTAGGTTTTAGGATATAAGGGATCGCTAGTTCTATATTAAGAAGGCTTGAGGAAAGATGAAACTGGCAGGACAAAAGATCACTGAGTTCAATGTTAGCTATCTATCTTAGTATATACGCTAATCGTGTGGCTTCAATTTAAAATTCCCCACTACTTTTATACCTTTTTTGTTCCAGATGCGGCTACTGGGAGTACTAATGAGCGGGCAACAAATGTTTCTTTTTTGTTATCTTTTTAAGGGAGGGGTAATGGCGTGGGAGGAAAATGGAAATGGAAAGCTAGGTTGTACCTTTCAGAAAAGGAAAGTCTATGACGCCTTTGTGCAATGCTCTTTTGTGAATATTGAAGCTGGTGGAAGTTGGTTGGTGTTTTGGGTATATGCAAAAGTAAATTACTTGTGTGTAATTCTAACTTTTAGACACCACAGATTATCTGCTGAACGTTCTTAATACAGACAGTATGTCGATATTGTTCTTTCTCTCTAGGAAGGCGAGGCTTTTGAAGGTTTGTATGATGATGGAAATGAATTTCATCGATGTAGAGGATGAAGAGTGAGGCTGGGAATTTATGGTGAGTTTGGTTAGGACAAAAACTTTCATTAAAGAAAAAGAAAATATAAAGTATCACATAGATTCTTAAAGTTTAAGCCTTATCATGTGTACAACTTTTCATTTTTTGTTATCTTTTCCATTAGAGTATAGATTGATACGACCAAATATAAGCCACTTGTGCTTCAGACCAACATGACTTATTATACTCCTTTGGAGAGTTCTTTGTGGTCATGGCCAGGTCCCTTTTCTGTGATCCCCAAATTCTTGATGGAAGCTTTAGTTTTAACTATGGAGGCAATTTGGGACTTATATCAGTGGAAAGAATTAAGAAACCCCTTTTATTAAGTATAGGTCCTTGGTCTAAGAAATTCAAGTCTATGAAGACCGGAATGTCTAAATTTAGTTATCTTGGAAGCAATAAAGGAACATAGCTTAAATCAAAGTTATCTTGAAAGCAGTAAAGCAAGTTGTGAAAACTACGCTTAATATTACTAGAGTGGTTTTGGCAGGTCACATTAATTTCATAAAGTCTTCACAACTTACTATTATTAGGTTTTTTCATGACTTGAGTGAACTCTATTGCTTACCTCTTCCTTATGTCAAGTAAACAATCATTGACTTGGCTGAACACTTCAAATAGGATAGGGGCATCACGAATCATTGTTATATGTTTTTCTTTTGAGGGGGTTACAATTTTCAAATGGAGCATATGTTTTTTCTGAAAGACAGATAGATTGGTCAGCTGGAATATCAATTGCATTATGCAGATTCTTTTCAGGCTTGGCTGGGTTACCGACGACTCGCAAAGTTTTTCCTTTAGTTGATTTCACTTTAGTGTTAAGTTTATTATTTTGTATGTTTGTGATATAAAGAATCAGCTTTCTTAGGGAATCTCAAATGGGAAGTTGTTTTCTTTATGCAAATGCACTAAGATGACTTTCCTCTATACGGCTTCCATATATGATAATATTGAAAAACTCAGAAAGTGTGTTGTGTTCGTGGAATTTGGTTCTCAGGTGGGAGTTGGACCCTCTCTAAGTCCAACATAAGTCAGACTTAGCACTAGATTTTGTTGAGAGAACTCTTGCTAATGGTCAAAAGTATCTGATTATTTAAGGATTCTCGTTCAGGTTCAAGCGATTCAAAAGAGAAGAAAGAACACAGATTTAAAGGTTTCAGATAGTTTGATGCCTTAGAGGTCAAAGTTTATAGATATAGTTGAAATTATGCAACTGAAATAGTCCAACAGAGGCAGCATTAAAGAACAGTCGAATTGATTTCCCCTAAATATCCAATTTGTTTGTTTCCCAGCAAATGCATTGATCTACCCTTCAAGTAGCGATTGTAATTATCTGATGTTCTTCGTCAGGATTAATCTCGTAATACTTTCATTCAAGTAGAGACTAGAAAATCCAAATGGAGCTAGATTGGCAAAAAAAGACATTTCCGTAAGGAGCAATAATTCTAGAGTACATACAAAGTGTGTCTGGGAGCTGCTGTTTGTGTTTGGTTTTGTAAATGTGTGCTCACTGGGTTATCATATGTGTGTTTTAGAAGTCAAACTTATACTATGGTATAATCGAATTTGAGATCTTTAAGTGATAATGAAACCACTCTTTTTTTATGAACTGTGACAAAGTACATTGACTTCTGAGTTCTGATCATCTGATGATATAGAAAATGTGATTTTATAACATCTTTAGGCAGTAAGTTTGATGAGCTCATTGTATCTAATAGAATTGTTGTTAGCTTTGACTTTTACTTACTATGAGTACTGGTAGAGTGTTTTTGCTATGAAGATATGATGATTGTAAATGAGTGTCACTAATCTCCTCACGAATCGAAATATGATCGGTTTTGGACTATTTTTGGACAAATTTGAGCGAATTGCTGATTCAAAAAGCGAATTAGCTATCGAATCATGTTATAGTGGTTTGAGTTTGACGAGTTAAAATGAATACCCAGCTTCTATATCAAGGTGCAGAATCATAACAGTGAAACAAACGAGGTATGGCTAGGCATAAGTTTGGAATTGGCATGTAAGTTACCTGATGACACATATTAATATTCTGAATACTGACTGGCCTGGAACCTTGGAGATCCAGAGGATCGATGAAAGTAGTTGAAGGCGCTTAAAATGAAGCAAGTGTTACTTTAGTTTAATAGTTTTAAAAGTACTAACGGTCTGTTTGGTTAGTGGTACTAAAAGGTGGTAATGAGAATGATTTATAGTGTAAAATTTCATCAAAAATTTCATGTCATTTCCATGGTGATGAAACTTTGATCACAAAAAAGTTTTTTTGTTTACAAATTTCCATTACTATCTAATACCACCACTTCCAATGATAATGCATTAGGATGAATTTATGAAGAAAATGAGATGATTGAAGTTGGACAAACATGACCATTAAGGCAGCCAAGAGATTTTTCAACCAAAATTACACTAGTTTTCATTCCCATTACCACCGTTTATTACCACCTACCAAACGGGCCTTAAAAGTTATGTGAACCATGTAATTTGGCCCGATTTTTTGCTGAATTGTGATTTGATCCATAAATGATGTTGAAACTGAATTTAGTTGGTTGAATTACATGGTTGATGTGATCCCTTTGTTCTCATTTGATCTGTATAATATTTCGAGAGCAATGTGTTCTCATTGTGCTATATTATGTAGAGATGTGAATTGATCGAGATGAGTTTGATTTTGCCCATGGAGAATCTTGAAGCCATTTACTGTGCAGGTTGCCATTGCATGCTCGTTGAACGTCACAGTGCGCATATACCGATGAGCTACCTCATGGTTTGTTCAGCTTTGGTGCTGCGCTGCTGTTCGTACCTTCGTGGGTTTGGCTTTAAACATAGTCAGACGACATTTTCGTTATCAAATAGTATGATCATCCAACTGGGGAAGCAAGAGAAGACTTGGAATGCAATGGATATGTGCTTGTAAGGGATATGTGCTTGTAAGAGCTGAATACTGATACTACCCTTTTATCTTCTTTTTGTCATACTTAAGTTGAAGTTAAACTTGTTAGTTGTTGCTTGGTAGTCACCAAAAGCCAATATGAGAGATTGTGTACACCCTCTAAAAAAGGAGTTGCTTAACCATGTTGAAGTGACATTTAATACTTCCTCTGTTCCGTTTTAGTTGCGCTATTAGGTTTGACACATTTTTTAAGGGCCGTCAAATCAGTATAATAAAAGTAGGGATGGTGTATGATTGATGGTGATATGTGGGGTTAGAAATAAAAAAAAATTATTATAAGTAGATAGTGGTTGTGACTTGTGGGTATATTAAATAATTAATGGGATGATGTATGATTGATGGTGATAGTGGTGTAGGAATAAAGTTAGGATAAAATAAGTAGATTATTTTTACCAAAAATAGTAATGTTGCAAGTAATATGAAACTTCCAAAATCGGTAAGTGTTGCAAGTAAAATGGAACGGAGGAAGTATATCAGGATTTATGCCCCTGTTTTTATACTAAATGAATGTCTACTTAGAGCTTTGTTAGTAAAGTAATTGGATTAATCATCATCATCCTGTCCAGTGTATCCCCCTCATATAAAACTATGGTCAGGGTCTGGGGAGAGAAAAACGACGGCAACTCATACCCATAAAGGAGAGCGCAACTAAAGGAGTCCCGGCTCAAGTAATTGGATTAATCTTACAAAATATTTTTTTTTTGGCAAATTCTCAATATTGTAGAATCATGCAACTCCAATATTGTAGAATGAACTATAGCAGTCTCTGGGTTGATCATAAATTTGAAAAGGTTTGAGGCTCACATAGAATCATGCTAATCCAAGGGGTAACAGATTTCAAATCAAATGGTGTTGTTGCTTGAAAAATTAAAGATAAACTGGTCGGGCTGGGTTGGGGTGGGCCATCAAGCTCGAAATGTATAAAGCTTGTTTCTTATTTTGTAGATTTGGCCCTACCCGGCCCGTTTAAAGTAGAGTGCGGTTTGACTCTTATCTGACCTATTATATAGAGCTACTTATGACCATAAAAATTAAAGTAATCACTTAGGGTCTATTCTCTTCAACTTATTTTTTAAAGTTATTGCTTTAGTAACAAAAATATTGTTGTGTAATTTTGACTAAAAAAGATTGTCAAAGTATATTGTCATGCATGCCATCATCTATCTAATCTATCTATAAAAACTACTAATGAAGAAACGAGACTAATACGTGTCAGACTTTCAGCGAAAATTTTTTCACTTATTTTTACATTGACGTGGCAAGTGAATTTGCATTGAAAATCATTTTCTAATATAGTATAACTTAACGTGCATAAGAAGATTTGGTAAGTAGTATTATTTCCAAAGTTATCTTGGTAAAAGAGAATAACTTTTTGATATAGCAAAATGAAACAGGACTAAATTTGTAAAACAATATTATTTTCCAAAATTATTTTCAATATTATTTCCAAAATAAAGAGAATAGTATCTTGATATAAGCTTTTTTCATGGTTAGATGGAATCATCCAAAATGAGATGAGTAAAAAATATACTCTCTTCGAGTTTCGGTTCCTTAAAGAGGTTCTCATTTTTCATTTTGGGTGTTCTAACTGTTGTTCACACAAGGAATCTTTCTTTATATAGCACAAATATTGGGCTAAAATAGTCTTGTTCATTCTCATTTTAATATTTTAATATTTTAATAATGTTTATGGTCTCACATATTTTCCACTCAAATAGCCTTGTTCATTCACACAAGGAATATTTGCAATGCGACTTTAGTGGGACAGAGTCGATAAGTAATCGAGAGGTGACCATAGGCGGTAAAGTGGTTGCATGTGCGACAAAGTTCAGGTATTTAGGATCTGGGTTTTAGAGTAATGGGGAGATTGATGAAGATGTTACTAACCGTATACAAATGGGTTGGCTTAAGTGGCGAGCATCCACAGGGGGTGCTATGTGATAGGAAGTTTCCTAGTAGACTAAAAGGTAAATTTTACATAGTTGCTATTAGGCCTGCTATGTTGCATGAGACGGAATGTTGGCCAGTAAAAAAAACGTTTGAACATAAGATGAAAGTTACAGTAATGCGTATGTTGAGGTGGATGTGCGGCCACACAATGATGGATAGAATAAGGAATCAGGAGTTCAGAGAGAAGTTAGGGGTTGACCCTCTTTTTGTAAAGATGCGTGAAAATAAGTTGAGATGGTTTGGGCATGTGAAGAGGAAGACATATGATGCCCCGTAAGAAGGAGCGAAAGCATCATAGTGGAGGGTAAGAGGGGTCGAGGAAGACCTAAGAGAACATGGGAGGAACAGACAAAAAGGGACATGTATGAGTTACAACTCTCTGCGGACCTGACCAGGGATAGGGGTACTTGGAAGCGTCTTATTCGTACCTTTGATTACTGAGTCTTTCCCCTTACTTGTTGATGTCCTTGTTGATGTCTTTGTTCCTTGCCTTTCCTATATCGCTCTTTAACTCTTTTTAATTAGTTCTTACTTTTCCTATATTTATATGCTTAGTTTTGTATGCTCAGTTTTATATGCTTAGTTTTGTATGCTCAGTATGCTTAGTTTTGTATGCTCAGTTTTATATGCTTAGTTTTTATGTATATTTATCTGTTAATTATTATTATAGGTCAAATTATGGTGCAGGTCGGCGAGTAAGGCAAAAATAAAACCTCTTCGAAGGATCAGTTTTTGATTCGGGGGACTCTTTGACCGCATCCTCATTAATGGGTATGAGCTGCCGTCTTCTTTCCCTCTCCAAACCCTGCGGGATACGTATGATGATGATGGTGATGATGATATTTTCCACTAACTTCATTTTGACAATTTTATATTCTTTATGGTCCTCACATAATTTTCATTAACTTTATACTTTTTACTAGTTGTGGTCTCATAATTTTTTTTCCACTAACTTTCTTTTAATAATTTTTTTATGTTTATGATTCTCACTTTTTCTCCATCAAATTTATTATTCAATATAAAATAATATATTCACTATCTAAACTATTTCATTTTTCTTAATTACCGAGAACATTCCTTGTGGAAACTTCATTAAGAAACGAAAGGAGTAGTAAATAAAAGAATATGCTAAAATGAGCATTAAATTATTAAAAGATAATCTAAAAATAAAATTTCAAAATTTTGGGAAATTTCACGTGGTGAACTTCAGTTTCCATCTTTTTTATGTGGTAGACAAAATGTTAAGTTTTTGGTTAAACTCTGTATTTATTTCGACTGAATTTCAAAATATGTGTTCAACCAGAGTGATCACAATATTTGTTTTTCGAAAAAAATATCACCACGTTGGGTAAAAATAACGTAAAGTGAAAAAAAACCTTCTTTTTTGTCTACCAAGTGGAAAAATTGAAAGGTCAAGATCACCACATGTGTTAAAAATTAAATTTTCTACCACATGGAAAAGCCGAAAATTCAAGGTTACCGCATGGAATTTCACTAAAATTTTTTAAGAAAACAATTGACATTATTAGTTTTACTTTTTACACATTCGCTTTGAATAATCTCACCTTTGGTTATTTTGTAATAATCTTGTCTTTGTCGCACATTTGCACACAATATACTTCCCATATAATGCTAGTAGCAAACTAAGACAAATATCAGATTATTCACAACTAAATAAGATCAAATATCAGATTGTTAAAAAGTTAATCTAATAGTAAGATCATTAGCGGACAAGCAAAATATTAAATGATAATTAATGTAACTTTTCATTTTTAAAATTGAAAGATTGAATAGGTCGAATTTTCTATTATTATTATTATTATTATTATTATTATTATTATTATTATTATTAAAAATAAAAAACCCAAACATTCCTCGTTCCCACCAAACACCCATCAAACCAAACCCCGATCATTCCCAATCACAAAAAACGCCCAAAAAAACACAGAGATAGCAAGAAAACACTATAGAAATGCAGGTTTTAAATGCAGTAGCTTTAGTTCGGTATGCATTGAGAAATAGTGCAGAAGGATTAGGATCTGAAATAGAATTTGGAACACCATTCTGGTTCATCTATGCTGGCTTGTGTGCTCTCTTAGTTGTATTTGCTGGTCTTATGTCTGGTTTAACTCTTGGTTTGATGTCTCTTAGTCTTGTTGATTTAGAGATTCTTAACCGTAGTGGTACCCATTCCGAGCAAAAACAAGCAGGTTTCCTTAACTTTCTTTAAACTTTCTATATTTGTAATGGGGTTTTCTAGTTTTCCTTATTTGTTAGGAGTAGTACTTCTATTGGGAAAGCAAAAGTCAAAAACAATTTGGGATGATGGGTTTTTGATACTATTTGATTTGATGTTTAGGGTACATTTTACCTTCACTTGGGTATGTTTCAACAATGTAGCCTGAGTTGGATTCTTTTTGTTTTTTTTTTTTTGAATTTTTGGGAGATGTCCCACCAATTAGATGTATTTAGTGAACTCTTTCTTTAACTAATTAGAAAAATATATATGGGGTTTTTTTCATTAGGGGTAGGCCAGAGAATCCTTGCGCAGTTGCCTGTCACGAAATCACAAGGGGAAAGGAAAAACCCGAACTTTTGAATGTAATGCTAAACCTCCACATATCAAGAATATGTTTCTTTTTTTTTTTTGTGGGTGGATTTGGGTTCCAAGATTGCATTAATAGGAGCATTGTGATTTCTTATGGTTAATGTAGCTAACTCCAACAAGTAAGGTATTGCAACATTGTTGTTCTGGTATAGTATTGTAAAATTTTGTAAAATGTGTTAGCTGAACCAGTCAACAAAAACCGTCAACATTTCCAACTGGTGAAACAAGCCAACTAAAAAAGCGAACAATCAATTGCCAAACACCCCGTGTAAATAGAAGACATTTAGGGTAGGGGAATGTGCAGGAATGAGATTGATTATTAAGTTGAACTTATGCAAGTATTGGATCAAGGATTGATTACTAAGTTTATTGCCAAACACCCCCTGTTGAATGATATAGAGAATAGGGACTTTATCTATTGGTCCATTTCAATTTTTAGCAATCAATACTGCAGAATTGGAATTGCTGAGTTTATATCATGACATTCAGCTGTTTGTATTCTAGCATATTAGAAGCTGTATTTTGATGTGAAGTATAAACTAAGTTGAGATATTCATGTCTCGTGTATACAGCTGCTATCCTTCCTGTTGTTCAAAAGCAGCATCAACTTCTAGTGACTTTGCTCCTATGTAATGCAGCAGCCATGGAGGTATTCCTTCTGATGTACATATTGGATGTAAGACTGTTTTCTTACGTCTACCTCCTCGTGATGAGGGTATTGGTCTGCCTTCTTTCCCACCCACCCAGACCCTGCCTTGGGCGGGATTCATTGGGTTGATGATGATGATGATCTGTTTTCTTAACGCATTTAGTTTTTCTGATTGTGACGGCTGAAAATACTTTGTTGCTTAACCACATGACTATAAATCTAATGCAACTATGATAGAAAGCTCCATGTGTAAGTTGAGTCGAAGGGTCGTAAGACATGTACTGCACTAGGCTTTCCTTAAAGAAAGCACCTTTTAGCATTGGGAAGAAGTGTTTCTTGGATGTTCATTACTAACCTATGTTGCACTTGGGTACTGATGTTGGACACCAGTAGTGGTACGTGTCCAAGAGTCGGATATGTCTAAATATTCAATTTTACGCCTTAAAAGAAGTGTCTCCGAGGATCAAGTATCGGACAGGGGTACGTGAAGCAAAATGAAGAGTCTTAGTAACATAGTTACTACGTTAATTTTGATCTCATTCGTTTATAACTTCACCGCGATTTCTTTATATGATCAAGAAACTGAGAGCTGAATGGACTATAAAGTTTAAACTGATTATGCTCGTATCTTAAGCTGATGATTCTATTTCAAACTCTTGCAGGCACTTCCTATATACCTGGACAAACTGTTTAATCAGTATGTGGCTATCATTCTCTCTGTGACTTTGGTTCTAGCTTTTGGCGAGGTTTGTTGATTTCGATTGTATTATCCTTATGAAGTTTCTATTTTTCATCTGGCTGAATAACTACTAATGTGAATTTCTCTCTTGGAATTTTCAGGTTATTCCCCAAGCTATATGTACTAGATATGGCCTTGCTGTTGGAGCAAATTTTGTAGGCCTTGTACGCATATTGATGATTATTTGTTATCCAATTTCTTATCCCATCGGAAAGGTAGAGATTCTTGAATTAACTTAAGTCTCCTTAGTAGAATTCTAACGAGTGCCAAGTGGGATTCTAAAGAATAGTTTTGATATCTAAACTTCGATAGGGCGATTTTCAGAGTCTATTAATTGGAAAAAATATATTTTTAGTTTGCTATGATAAATTTTCACATGAGTGTACTTGTTATATCGTCACTTATCTTGCTTCTAATCAAGTTGCTCATACCATTAAGAATTTCATTATTCACTAGTTAGTTAATGAGTGGATGATGTATTCTGTGGTAACAGAAGTGAGAAATGTCCTTGTTTCTTGCGTGGAGTTTTGCCATCATTGCTACCTATTGCCTATAACGTGATAAAGTATAATAAGCTTAAGCTTTTGGCTGAAGCCCCAGGACATGTTATATACTTAATCATAACGTATTTGAATTAGGCTACTAAGTGATCAAAACATTCTTCTCGTAGCTATTTGAATTAGGCTAGTAAGCTTAAGCTTTTGGCTGAAGCCCCAGGACATGTAAATATACCAAAAACGCTTATATGAGTGAAAAGGGAGAGAATTTATGCTTCCTTTGTGGGCTGGTGTAGTCACTAGTGTGAAAAATGTGAACATGGGTAATTGAGCATATTATGTTTGCTTGGGGGTTGAGCAGCGTCAGTGAAGGGAAATCGTCATCCTTAGAACCTTAGACCCAGCATTATTAATGCCAAACATTTGATTTTTCC
Source organism: Amaranthus cruentus (assembly GCA_019425755.1). Lineage (NCBI taxonomy): Eukaryota > Viridiplantae > Streptophyta > Magnoliopsida > Caryophyllales > Amaranthaceae > Amaranthus > Amaranthus cruentus. Next base: position 4,754,358 of record CM033463.1, on the reverse strand, counting down.
TTCTGCAGATACTGGATTTCTTACTAGGACATAATGAAGCACTCTTCAGGAGAGCTCAACTAAAAGCACTAGTATCCATTCATAGCCAAGAGGTAACCAAATTTCTATGTAAAATCTTATCTTTGGATTAAAGCTTCATATCATCAATTTTTATTTAGCTGATTTGCTGAGGATACCTGTAATTTTTGTTAATGGGTGCATATGATTCACCGCTAAACTAGTTAGATTTAATTGTATTTTAGGCTGGAAAGGGTGGTGAACTTACGCATGATGAGACAACCATTATCAGTGGAGCATTAGATTTGACAGAGAAGGTATGTGCTAGAAATGCCTTCTATTTTGGAAAAATTGTCATGAATAATCCCCCTATTTCCCATCTACTGTGAATGCTTCCTACTATTGATTATTTCTAAATAATCCGACCTTTGTATATTTTTTGCTGACAGTACCCTTTACCGCGTTTTAACCGGCTACTATAGGTACCCACTAGCCGTTACACTCACTTCTTCCATCTTATGCTTCTTCGTAGGTCTATACCTACTCCTCTTTGGTCCTTATAGTAGCCGGTTAAAATGTGCCAAGGGGTGCTATCAGCAAAAGATGTACAAAACTAGATACAGAGTGTCAAAGACACGGAGTTGCTTTCAAATTATACTCCATATCTTGTGTAGAGACAAAATAGGACAAACAACATGGACCCCAATTTCTTGATTCTTTATTTAGTGTGTGTTTTTGTGGAGATATCAAGCCTTTGCATTTGTTCCTTTTCTTTATTTGAACACCAAATATACATACCTATGCTTACAAGTTCATGCAATGTTGATTGTCCCTAAATCTCCTCAATATTATGTTTTGGAATTATTATGCTATGGAAAGCCTTCAATGTATATGCTTATATAGGCTAGAATTCGATCTTACTTCTTTTCTCAATGGCCGAACAGACTGCTCAGGAGGCAATGACACCAATCGAGTCAACCTTTTCCTTGGACGTAGATTCGAAATTGGATTGGTAATGGACTATTAATGTTTCTACTCTTAATTCCTCAACAGAAAAATGTTTCTAACCCTTGTTCAACTGGTTATCATTTCATATGGTAGGGAAGCAATGGGAAAGATCCTAGCTCGTGGACATAGCCGAGTACCTGTTTATTCTGGCAACCCGAAAAACATTATTGGACTTCTTTTGGTGGGTATAAGAAACTCATAGCCCTGAGCTTTCTTTACATTCTTATATGGTTCACTGGGCTTTATGAAGATTGTTTTACTCTCAATAATCAGGTTAAAACTCTTCTGACAGTACGGCCTGAAACAGAAACTCCTGTGAGTGCAGTTTCCATACGAAAAATTCCAAGGTATTTTTTATATGCTAGATTCTAGCATTGTACTTTTATTATGTATCCAGCTCTTTATAGGGAGTAATATCTGCTATTCTTTTCAGGGTTCCAGCAGACATGCCTTTGTATGACATACTGAATGAATTCCAGAAAGGTCACAGTCACCTGGCAGCAGTAGTGAAAGGAAAAAAGAAGAGTATTGCCGATTTACCTATTATTGATGTCAAAAAATCGAATCATTCTAAAGTCACCGATGTCAAGGGAGATTTGGTTGCTCCTTTGTTATCTAAGAAAAATGACAATTCCGAATGTATTATAGATATCAAGAGAATCTCTAAGGACAAGAAAAATTCGCCACAGGATAATGCATCATCAAATTCTACGCCTTATACTGTAGAGGATATTGAGGAGGGAGAAGTTATTGGCATTATCACCCTTGAAGATGTATTTGAAGAACTTTTGCAGGTACCTGTTGTTCTTTTCATGTATACGCATGTTAGAGTGGTCAATGCCTTAGTGGACGTAGAGGTGTTTATTCGGGTCATCGGGTTGATATCGGGTTAGGTATTTCGGGTCGGTTTGATATCGGGTTTTGCGGAAAGATCGAGTTTTTGTTTCACGTATTAATAAATCTACTGTCGATCATGATTACTATTTTCATGTGTTCTTTTCAAATACAGGAGGAAATTGTAGATGAAACAGATGAATTTGTCGATGTTCACAAACGGTAAAATTCGTTGATGCACAAACGCAGCTTCTTGGTATGAAAAACTCGACACTCACTATATTATATTACCCACTCTACGCAGAATACGTGTCGCTGCAGTTGCAGCAGCTTCTTCGGTTGCACGAGCTCCTTCATATCGAAGGGTAACTAGTCAAAAGAATTTGGTAAGTATTCTACATCATGCTTGTCACATATACATTATGTTCGGTATTACAGGGCTCGTGTTCTTAAGCTGGATCTTGATCATGTTTCTTTGTCCAGTCGTATTTCATCTCAAGGTTTAGTGAAGGCCCGAAAGGGTACTACGCCTTATTTTCCTTTAGATTGATGGTTGATAAATTATGTATCAAGTATATCCGAATATTCTAAATCGAACCATCTTTCATAGATTTGAATATTGTGCCTTTCCATATTGCTTTATATTTCTGCAGCTGTATAATATAATCTGATGGCATTGTTCAGATTCAGGGAACCCAAGCTAGGCCCGGACAAAGAGCGAAAAAGCTCAGTGAAGATAATGCAGCTTCAACGAAGTGATTGTTCTCCTCTCGATCGAGCCTAGCCATCAGAATAGATGAAACATTGGCCTTATGCATCTTTTGAGTCCTATACATAAACTATAGCAATTAGATTTAGAAGTATGCTATGTTATCAAGTTTTGTAACTTGGTTGTAGTTTTGGAGTAGAATTTGTTGTTTTCCTTGGTGTAGATAATAATTTAGAGATGCCCTACTTTGTGGCTCATTCTTTCAATGGATCAAACATGAGTATGTCATTCTTTTATGATGATCCCTACTCGATATCGACATGCGTCTGATTTATAGGTTGAATTGAGATTTGGTGACTAAAATTGTTATCGATTTGGGTCCATAATAAATGTGCACCAGACCCCATGATGGCCTACCCTTGATAAAGATCGTATTGACACAAATAAAATTCTAATATAGGAATATCACCTGAACGTGATCTAAAATTTTTAATTTAAAAATTTTAGCAATGCTTTGATATTTAGTCTAACTTAATATGATATGGCTTTAAGTTCATAAAAATCCAAATAACTAGAACTCAATATTTTTCTATTCAAAATTAAGCTAAAAATCATGGTTTGATTTGAAGTCAACCCAAAATAGAATAATTTGACTTAAAGTTAACATAAACCCCAAAAATAACACATCCTAAAAGTCTAACTACTTAGTTTACTCGGTTTAATAAGTATAATCAACTTGGACAAGAAATTAATTAATCCAATTTAACACATAAATTGATAATGGTACTATTTAATTATTATTTATATATAAAACTGTTTTTAATTTATCTTGGATCCAAATAATTATAAATCAAATCATTCAGGTGACCAAACTCAACATGATTTAGAGGTTTCTAATTTTCGAGAATAACATGTATTACCTTACTTATATAAATAAAATCGCAAGTTTGATTTTTACCTTTCTTTTTTTGTTCGGAAATACTCGTTATATTACGGATATTCGCAAATATAGCAAGGATGATGTACGGAAGAATTACTTACTTCCGTACCGAAAATCGTACAACAGAGATATTCCTTTACACGTGTGACATGTCGTATCATTCGAATCCATACCCAAGAAGAATATCAGAATTTGGCTAAATTAACTTCCATTGTCAATCCCCAAAAACAATCAGAAAAATACCCATCAATCAAGAAGGCAGATCTGTAGAGAAAACTGATGGAACTGATTGAATTGAAAGAAAAATGCATATGATGAATGTAATCTCATTGGCCCGAATGGCGACCCGTGATATATTGGGTGAGGAGCGCTTGCCATTTGGGTCATTATGGTGGATAATTTACGCGGGTATTTCCTGTTTTTTGGTTTTATTCGCGGGTATAATGTCGGGTCTTACTCTAGGGTTAATGTCTCTTAGTCTTGTTGATCTTGAGATTTTGCAACGTAGTGGCAGTTCTTCAGAAAAATATCAAGCTGGTAATGTCCAATTTTGATACATTTCATTTGGGTTTTAATTTTATTTTTTACTAATTTTGAAAATTATTATTATTGATTTTGAATCATGGAAAAACGTTAAAATTTGTTGAATAAAACTTGGTGTATTTGTACCCACCAAGAACAATTTAGGAAGCAAGGACACACCCAATGATTGATGGTTGGATGCTTTTTGATGAGTATTGAAATTAATAACTAACTATTGAGGAATTAGACAAGCAAAACAATGCCAATAAATGGGAAACAAAATGTTTACGGGGTTCACCCGACGTCGGTTTCGGCCCTTTTGGGTGAGTTGCTTTAGTTGACTGTAGATATGTGTGTTTGGACTAAGAGTTAGAATGTGATAAATTAGACGTACTATGTCCTTTATTTATATATATATATATATATATATATATATATATATATATATATATATATATATATATATATATATATATGAGAACATAAAATATTAAGCATATGCAATATGAAGAAATGTCCTAAAAGAAATTGAGTGGTGCAAGGGAGGCTGCTCGTTCAGGCGCACCCAAACGAGCAGCATGAGGTCATGCGAAATTGACTTTTGAAGTCAATTGGTGCTCATTTGAGAATATGGGTTGCTCGTTTGGGCACCTTTTGACTGTTTTGCCGTGCACAACATTCCATGCTCCATCTATTCCCATGTCTTGCACCAAAAAGGAAAGCACCATTCTTTTACTCTTTTCCGCAATGACTAACTTACCTTAGCCAACACCTAACATCAACCATGTGATCTAAAATCTAAATCCTCAAGGAAAAAGCTAGGCTTGGTATGAGTAAGGCATACTCCAACACTAAATTGACTACACTCATCAATTTTTGCTTAATAATAATATTGTTCTAGATGAGGTTGAGCATGGATAGCTTTGAATTTATGATTCTTAACATGAGACATGCTATTTTCGTTTATGGATATGAGTTGTCGTCTTTCTTCCCTCCCCGGACCCTGACCATAGTTCCTATGAGCGTGATATACGGGGTATGATGATGATGAAGATGAACATGAGACATGCTATTTGATGGGTAATTAATGTTGGTATATAGTATAAGTTTGGGTGGTTATTATGCGTTAGACGGTGAGAGTCAACCCTTAGATCAAGGGTAATGTGTTACAGTTAGAGCTGGTTATTGGGGCGGGTTGGCCCATTGGGATTATACTTAGCGGGTCATCAGCAGGGAAGGCTGTTAATGGATTTATTAAATGTAAACTGAATAGGACCTTGAAAATTGTTGTGTTTTTACACTGCGACTTAAATAACTTGTGAGAAATTATGTCGGTTTTGGTGTAGCTATATTTTATAGTCCTATTCCTAATGCTGTTTTTAATCTATGCTTGTGTTTAGCTACCATTCTTCCTGTTGTTCAGAAGCAGCATCAGCTTCTCGTCACCTTGCTCCTATGCAATGCTTGTGCTATGGAGGTATAATGCTTTTATCTTTTTCACAAAATAGTGTTGCTATCCCATGTTATCTTTTTTTCCTGTTTTGCATTGTTCAACTTGTCGAATTTCTTGTACAAATTTGTGCTTAAATCTGTCATATGCATTGTAAACTACACATGGGGTGAGACTCTGGCTGTCCTTGTAGCTTATTTGTACGAAGAACAATAGTTCATATATTGCTTACATGACTATAAAGATGGGGGAGGGATTGGAACTTTGTAGGTGAAAACTCCACTGTTGTACTTCGGAAAATAATTGTGCTGGAGACAAATATGTTAGAGTATATAACATATACTACTGAGGCCTCAACCATCAACTTAAGCTTTTGGTTGAGGTTGGTTTCTTGACATGGTATCAGAAGCCAGTGTGACAAGAGATCACGAGTTCGAATCTCAACCACCAGATACGAAGAGGTTTGCGCTGCATCCACGCTTCTAGCCCAAAGGGCTCTCGTGTGAGAGGGCGTGTTAGAGTATATAACACATCCTGGGCCTCAACCATCAGCTTTAGCTTTGGGCTGAGTTGGTTCCTTGACAGAATAAGACTTCGACTGCACAATCGATTCTCCTCTATGATTGTAGACATGCCCATATGCTCAAATTATTTATCTGTCATATATTCTGTAATTCCATATAATTTATTGAATAAAACAGATTCCATATTTGTTTTGCAGGCCCTTCCTTTATATCTAGATAAGCTTGTCAATCAGTTCCTAGCCATTGTGCTTTCTGTAACTTTTGTTCTATTCTTTGGTGAGGTAAGATGCTTGATGATAAAGTGATAACCCAAATATGCTTTCCTTTTCTGATTTTTCTAACTTTCTATAACCTTAATTTAGTTCCCTTTGTGTAATATTTTTACTAGGTAATCCCACAAGCAATCTGTACTAGATATGGACTAGCTGTTGGTGCAAATTTTGTATGGCTTGTTCGTTTTCTAATGATAGTTTGCTATCCTATTGCTTATCCAATTGGGAAGGTATCAGTTCCATAGTTTGTCTTTTTGTGCTTTGATGTCCTTTGCATTTCAAGTCCTTTTCACTAAGATGTTTTCACACTAGTAGAAAAAATCTTATATGTTGCGGTCTATGTTACTTGGACTCGGGTACTGATGTCAGATTCCGATACGTGCCCAAGTGTCGGATTCATCTAAATATTCAATTTTATACATAAAATGAAATGTCTAAGTGTCATACCAATGTCCGAGCATTAAGGATCGGATACGGGTATGTGAGGCAAAATGAAGAGTCCGAGTAATATAGGCTGCGGTTTTTTGGTACTATATGCTGCGTTTCAGACCCTAAGCACTTGAAATAATAGCATGTACCATTTATTTGCTGCTTTGGTTTAAAACCGGAGCGTAAAGTAAACTATATGTTGCGGTTCTTTGAGAACCGCAACATATAATGGGTGCCTGTATCAAGGGATATCGTATGGTACGATTGATATTTAGGCATTATGATAACCACATCACTCAACAATCAACATTATCGTTCTGTTACCGCAATTGCTACCATTACCGCATATTTACACTATGGATCACGGACTTGCAAACATAATCGATATTAGGCCTCCATTACATTATCTGAACAAAACGAAAGCAATACATTAACTCTGATCAGCATTCATTATTGTGCAAGTTCAGGTCTTAGACTATTTGCTTGGGCATAGTGACGTACTTTTCAGGCGTGCTCAATTGAAAGCACTTGTTAGTATTCACAGCAAGGAGGTATTCAAGTAACAGTTTCAGTGTTTGTCTGTAAGGTATAATTTTCTAGGTTTCATGGAAGAACATCCTTGATTACTTTTGTATAAGTGTAGGCTGGCAAAGGAGGGGAGCTTACCCATGACGAAACAACGATCATAAGTGGTGCCCTGGATTTGACTGAGAAGGTACGACTTCACCATAAATTCTTCGTTTTGAATTTAGCTTTGTCAAGAGTAAGGTTGCACAAATTCGATCTCTAGCCGCTTGGGTGGGACCCACTCTGACGGCATTGGGTTATTAATGTTTTTATGGATTGACTATGGACTATACTCTTTTCACAAGCTCGGTTCGAGTTGAAAACAAATGTTTTCATTCTATCTCTTGCTATTTCTTTCTGAATCACATTGTCTTTCTTGTATAAATACTAGTGCCAGGACCATTTCTGAACCTAGGCAAGGTAGATAATTGCCTAGGGTGCAAAGCTAGAAAAGATCCCAATACCTCAATTTAACAATGTTGTCGTGCAGGATATAGAACACCGCTGGTAAAATTGTAACTAAATTTTGGCCGAACGCCCATTAAAGATCGAAATCGACCCTCTAAAAAAGAGCTCATAATTTTCATTTTGCCTAAGGCCTATAAATGTCAGAAACGGCACTAACATTGGCATAATTCTTACAGCAAATATCGACTTTCTAAACAAGACTTCTATCGATGAATGATCAAATATTTGACCTCACATATCTTTAACTTCATATCATCTCATGTATTTATACATTTCATCTAAATCCTTTGCTTTTCTTCTGTGTTGTGAGACAGACTGCTGAGGAGGCCATGACACCTATTGAATCAACATTCTCATTAGATGTTCATTCAAAGCTAGACTGGTGAGATCTTGAACTATTTATGTGATCATGTCCTTGTCCAATATAGTTGATTGTGATTTGTTACAATGTGTAGTCATTAAGCTTAGCAAACATTCCTCTTTGAGGTGAAGAACATTGCAGTGTTCGAATCACCCTAATCATATTTCATTGAGATCAGTTATAAATTTTTAAATTGTGCTTTGTTTGATCAAACAGGGAGGCAATGGGAAAAATTCTTGCCCGGGGACATAGTCGTGTTCCCATATATTCCGGGAATCCCAAAAATATTATTGGTCTGTTATTGGTGAGTTCTGTTTTTGCGTTTACATAAACATAATCATGGGTTGACATAGTGGTTGAAGACTTTCCCTTTCTGGAAATCGCCACTTACAGGGATGACTAATTTCCCATTCCCCCTTGTCTGTAGGGGATTCTCCAGCCTTACTCCCAAGTCCCGATCACAAAAAAGTTCCAAATGCATCTACGTTTTGCTCTAACGCTTTCTTCCCATCTCAATCTCTTTTGTCGTTTGATTCATATCTAGGTAAAAAGTCTTCTTACAGTAAGGGCAGAAGCAGAAACCCCAGTCAGTGCTGTTTCTATCCGCAGAATTCCAAGGTAAGCGTCTTGCTACATATACAAACCTGTCGTTTCGAAACACGAAGAATCAGTTGCAAAATTTCAGTATGCAATTTGATTTCCAGGGTTCCTTCTGATATGCCACTCTATGACATATTGAATGAGTTCCAAAAAGGAAGTAGTCACATGGCTGCAGTTGTAAGGATCAAAGCGAAAAGCAAGAGCCCGTCTAGCAACCATGATGAGAAAACAAAAGACAATATGGTTATATCCGAGGTTTCTGAATTAACCACTCCCTTGCTTGCAAAGCCGGAAGTGGAATCTGTAGTTATTGACATGGAAAAGACGTGGAAATCTATCAATACGGATGGCCAAGCGGCCGCTCTTTTTCCATCTGATGTCGATGATGGTGAGGTTATTGGCATTATCACACTCGAGGATGTGTTTGAAGAACTTTTACAGGTCGATACAGAACTTTATTGTTATAGACGCTGTATTTGCTATTACGGATGATGTTTGGTAACTAGGGTCAATCGGAAACAAGTCAACAACCTCTTTGTTACTAACGAGGGTAAGATTACGTACATCAGAGTCCCGAATCCCCACCTAGGTGGGAGCCTTTTCAAGGCATTGGTTTACGAAATGTTGTTGTGGTTCTCATGGGGTTCAATTAAGAGATGTTTAGAGGTAAATAGTCATCCAAAAAATGAAAATATAGCAAGTGATTTGGAACAGATGGAATCGTATTTTACACTGTTGGAGATGGCTTAACATTTTTTTTCAATTTTCCAGGAGGAAATCGTGGATGAGACCGATGAATATGTTGATGTGCATAACCGGTATGGTTTAGTTCATCCTAGACGATTATTATGCAGTGATTTTGAAGGATGAGAATTGAGATCGACTGATCATCTTTCGTATTTGTGCAGGGTTCGTGTGGTTGCAGCAGCAGCTTCACTCGCGCGAGCCCCTTCAATAAGAAGGCTGATACCTGTAAGTTTTCCTGGAAATAGTATAAATTTGGACCATAACCCTTTACCACATTTGAATAAGAATCATGGTCATGGTCATGGTTAGAGGTGTGCAATGGGCCGGGGGCCTTTTGGGCCTCCGGGCCTGACCCTTTATTATACGGGCTTTTAAAGGGTCGGGTTTTGACGGGCCGGATTTTTGAAGGGTTAACTTTAGCTATATATGGAGCGGGCTCAAAGCGGATTTTTTGACGGGTCCTTAACGGGCCTTCTTATTTATATTATAAACGGGTTGGTTTTCATTGCATGGCTTAATTGGTTGTTGTTGTCGACTAGTGTTTCTATGCTTAGCAAGGTCGTTTGTTTCTTATTAGTTTTGGATCAATTCATTTCCAGTAACTTTCAACATTTTTTTTTTGTTTATTTTAAGCTCTGAATGTGAGTAGCTTGCATGTTATATTATCACTGTGTTAATCTTCAAAAAAAAAAGAATCCTATTAAGGGGGTGTTTGGTATGAGTTTTTTCATACTAAGTAAGGGATTCAATTACCTTTACTCCATATATTTTATTTGGTATGATATTAGGTTAATCCAATTCCTTTCTTGAGGGTAATGGATACCCTTACTTTGTTACCACTCATTTATGTCAAGTAACAAATTTTCTAACTATGATCAATTAAGTGTTTCCCTTATATTTTTCATACCAAACAACATATAACTACAACTCATACCTTTACCCTTACTCTTATTTATCATTTCCCTTTCCATTAGATTTTATATTCCCATACCAAACACCCCCTAAATATTACAAAAAAAATGAATTGGGCTTACAGTAAAAAATATATGTGCAAGAATAGTGGCGAACACATTTTATAAGGATATACGGTTAAGTTTTAATATTTAATAATACTAACAAAAAAATGATATTTAATAAAATGACTGTGCACAACCTGTTTCAAAATTTTAAAATTTTGATATAATAAGATGAATGGGCCGGGTCGGATCGGGGCTAATGGGCCCAACCCGTACAAAGCCCGTTTTCTATTTTGTAAGGCCCGTCCCGCCCCGCCCCGTTTCTATTAGAGCCAGATCCAACCCTTATCCGGCCCAATGCACACCCCTAGTCATGGTCATGGTCATTAGCTCAATATCCCACACAAAGACAAAGTTTAGGGGAAGAGGTAGCGGTAAGCAGACAAAACATACCTGTACCCCTAAAATAAGAATCCTCATCTTGAAATCTTCATTTTCCATCAACATGATTAGCTTGTTGTATACACCTTAGATATTTTTGACAGCATTGTAACCAAAAAAGTCCAAATTTATACCATGATTCGAAGAAATCAATAATGCGGAAAATTAAAGTAGAGATTAGGGTTTTGGGTTTGAGTACTTGGTTTGATTGAATAATAATGAGAGGTAATACAACAGAGGACTAAAATAAGGAAATAACAATTACAAAATATTGACTTAAACCTAAATAATAGAAAAGTATTAAAAAGAGAATAATCTTTATCCTAAATAAAGAATAATTTTGCGAATTACAGCCTTAAAGTTTAAAACTTTTGCAAATTACAGCTTTAATGTTTATTTTTTGCGAATTACAGCCACCGAAGTATCAAACTTTACTAGTTCAGGCCAAAAGCACAGAAATCCGACCACTTGACCTAAAGTTACGAGTTACGACCACCAAAATGGTCGGAATTCTGTGTTTTGGCCTGAACCTGCAAACTTTGATACTTTGGTGGCTGTAATTCACAAAAAATAAACATTGAGGCCGTAATTTGCAAAAGTTTTAAACTTTAAGACTGTTATTCGCAAAATTATTAATAAAAAATATTCTAATATATTTTAGTTTCCTATAAGATATTCTAAAATATTTTATTTTCCTACATGATCAACACCCTATGAACCAAACTATATATATATATATATATATATATATATATATATATATATATATATATATATATATATATATATATATATATATATATATATATATATATATATATATATATATATATATATATATATATATATATAAACTGAGTCCCTTTGCGTCCATTCCCAATGAGGCGAAAGATATATAGTTCATTGATTTCAGATTATAATAGACTATACATAATGTTTACGTTAAGAGTCGATCAGATTTAACCTCTTTAATATTACTAATAAAGGTAAGATTACGTACATCCCATCCCTGCAAACCCGCCCGGAGTTGGGATGCAATAGCAACTTATTGTTTTTATTTGAGCCCTTTTCCTCTTGTCTTGTCTATTCTAAAGGGTGGGTGTGGAATAAATAAGCAGGGAGCAACTCCGAGAAAGTCTAGTTTGGAAAACTGTCTGTCGTTAACCCGCCGGACAATAACTAGTGTGGAAAATTCTGTCGTTCAACCGCCAAGCACGGCCGCCACTGAGGTTGTTGTGAATGACCATCCATCAAATTAACAGAGAAGATCTTAGTAAATAACGATTATTTGTCGATTATTTTGTTATTTTAATTTATCTTTTTTGATTTGTGTATTTTAATATTATTCTTTTTATCTTTTTAACCAAGTAATAAAGAATTGAATATTAATATTTTAATAAATAGAGAAACTTTATCATATATTAGTATTTTATTTTTTCTTTCTTAAATTTAAAAATTGTGTTAAGATAAAATTAGCACAAAGACCCCAAAATTTACGAGACGGTTCTAACTGTCTCTTACGGTTGCTACAAGCTTACAATATATGGGAAAAAAATCACTTTAGTTTTCACAAATTCTTACTTGAGACCGTCTTTTGTAAAGATGGCTCTGAAAAACCCAATTCAATTCTAAATATATATTGTTACAATTCTAAATATAGATTTGGGCTGGACTTTTGAGAATTTATATTGTAGCATATACAAAGCCCAAAGGTTGAGTTATCACTAGCCTACTATATGTGGAAAGAAATTTCTTTGATTTTCGTATTGTAGCATACTCAAAGAGAAAGACAGGTATTGTTAATTGTTATTCATCAAAACAATTTTACACTAATGTAACTTCAATTGAAATTATACACTAATTGTTATTTAGGTTCCTCTCTTTGAAGACCCTTTTTGAGTCGGGAGACTCTTTTAACCGTCCTTTTTTTAATGGGTATGAGACGCCGTCTATCTTCCATCCCCAGACTCTGACCATAGATTTGTATATGAACGAAATACACTGAATATGATGATGATGATAACTTCAATTGAAAATATACTAGTCATTAACTAATGAACGTTGATGTTATATTTCGAAACTTGGGGTTGATTATCCTTTAGGTTTCCGAATATTATCTCATCATGTTTTGAATTTTTGCTTAGTCTACGTTAGGAACCTATACATAGCTTGGCATTTGAGCTAAGTCGACGAACCTAGTTATGATAAATAATTTTTTACTAGAATTATCTTTTGCGTATTTAAATTTTTTTTGCACCCTTACAATTTGGAGTCAAGGTTTTTACTAAAATTAAGCTCGAGTAGCTTTGCAAGCTATTTCCTTTATAGTACACTTTGACGAAAAGATTATGAACTATGATCATTGAAATTGTCTGAATGAATTAAAAGAAAAATTTATATAGATAAGAATCAAGAAATAATTATACTGAATAAAAATTGCGATACACTTATGGGACAGAAAGAGTATGTCATGACCATAATAATTATATAAAAATAGGGTGGTATTTAGATATTTAAAAATAAGAATTATGGTGGTGATTAGTTGACGAGTAAGGATGAAGTCCACAAAAGTACACCTAAGTTTGGTATTTGTAAGTTAGTTAAGGGAGCCCACTAAGTTAGTTCATCATGTATGACACTGAGTTTGCTACATAGCAACTAAGCTTGACTCCCAACATTGGGATAGTATGCTTTACTCTCTTGGTCATACTTTGTTCCAAAACTACATACATACATTGTGTCTTTGTCTTCCAACACTTCTTAATTCTACCCTTATTTCAAACCCGTTTATCAGATTTTGGTGGCTTGAAGTTGAATATAATATAAAATTTTATAATATTTAAGAAAATAGTCTTATTTCAGTTAGAACAAGTGTTGTCTTTTTCGGACAATATCTTGAATTTTTGTATTAAGTTTTATATGTGAGCATTTATACATGCTAATAACTAAAATAGTGTATGTATTAATTTCTATATTATGTTTTATAATATATGAGCATTAATATGTTTCAATTATTGTTATTTCACATTACATATAAAATGGGCTTTCTAATTTCTATGTGTGGCTCGACCAACTCTCTTACCCTATCCTAAATATGACCCTGACAAATAAAACATCTTGTAATTTCTACAATTTTCTGTTTTTTAATAGTTATATACTTTACTAAAAAGAAACACTCACATTAAAGGGTAAACGATTGGAAAAAAAAATCATAAATATGTATTTTTATCATTCTTCTAATGTTATGCATCGGAATGGTGATTTAAAATGAAAATTTGGATTTTTTCGAATTTAATGTTTGGCAAATCCGATAATGATTTTAGTTTGTCGATTAAGTCAACTAAAAAAGTCTATCACCCAATCAAACACCACATAATATTGTGTTTTTTTTTATATACAAATGGAACAATATTGTGTTTTACTTCTTTGTACTATGCTATTTAATTAATTGATTTACATATTATGCTTAATTCATTTTTCATTTTCAATTCCCATGTTTTGGCTATTGAATACACGTTTTTGATAGAATAATATAATTGCTTATTCAATAATATAACCCAATCAATAAAAGGTTAGAGAGGAACAAAACAACATGCAAATTGTCACATGTCTAGAAAACAAACAATGAAAACAGCCTATTCATGAGGAGAAAGTTTAAATACTCAACTTCTCTTTGTGAATCACCGTTTCTCAGTAAAATAATCTTAAAACGAAAAGTTATAGTTTTATAATTTGTGTAAATCAGCTATTTAATCCATATATATATAATGCATTGTACGGCAAGATTAATATCAGTGATTACTCTTGTGAGAGATCATCTTTCGATGAGACGATTAAAAACATGTCCATATTCTCATAATATGTATTACGTGGGAAACTAATAATCCTATTTGAGTTAGACTCATAAATAATAACTTATTTGTTAATTATGTCAAGGTCACAACTAATTAGGATCCATAGACAAGCATTTTGTGTTTAGAATTGATTAATTATAACATATCATTATCATCATCATCAAATTAATATTCCATTTAAAAATAAAGTTTGAGTGAAGATAAGTAACGGACAATTCATATTTGTACCTCTCCAGAGAATTGGTTATAGAAATATGGTCAACTATAGCATACTTCTTCTGGATTTTAATAGTTCCTGTAGAAACACGGTTTTTTTTAACATCGACACATATAAACATATGATATTAAAAAAATCTAGAAATATTATACCGTAGAAACACTCAATTTTGACAGTTATATGTATGAATTAACTTTGTAATTTTGAAAATTGTCAACAAGATTAAGTAGTATATTATATTCTTTAATTAACTCAAATTAACTATAAATAAATGTTAGTCAAAAGATACTTTAATAGTAGATATATTGTTCAAGATCAATTGCCATGTCATTAGTCTTTAGACAATAAGTGAATTTTGGCAAGTTCTTTTAAAACCTGACACTTCGAATTTTCCAAGCTTTTTATTATAATGTATGATTTCTCCATGTATAATGTAAAACATAGTCAAGTGAAATCTTGTTTGATTCGACTTAATACATATTTTCATAATATTAATTTTTTAGAATTTTTTATCATATGAAATTAAAAATATTAAAGATTAAAATCGTACATTGGACAGCGTGGAAAACAGAAATGTAACAACTACTGCCCTTTCGTTTTATGGGCAATTCACTCAAGTTGTCTCATTTCCTTTTTTGTCTATCGTTTTTTTACCTAAATACCCTCACTTTTCCAATTCCCAATACCCAAACTACCACCTTTACAATTAATTTAATCAATTAAAATACCCACAACCACCTTTTGGTGGACCCCATCCCACTCTTAATATACGTGCCCAATTCAAATGGAACAACTTGAGTGAATAGGAGGGAGTATTAAAAACCAGAAAAAGTTTAATATTATTAATAATAAAGGTTATCATTGAATCAATAAAGGATTAATATATGAATGAATAGATAAATAGTTAAAACGAATTGAACTACTTTATATATATATATATCAAAATAAACAAGCAGTCAAAGAACATAATCAAAGTACTTGTTTATATAGTTGGTTAAACTGTTTGTTTAGAATTTTTAACAATTGAGTTGTTTACAAGTCAAAGAACATAATCAAAGAACATAATCAAAGAAATTTCCCACACGATGTTCCGAGCATGGGTGATTCTGAACAAGTACAATATGCTTGATCGCACAGAATTTCTAAAATAATAGACCTCAAAAATTAATTTACACTATTTTTGTTTTAGTTTAGTTATTTATTTTTAGACTCGTAACAAAGGTAAATTTCCGGTCCCATCATTCCCCATAGTAATGCTTTTGCTAAAGTTTAACTTAATCTAAACTTAAGTATAAAGGTAGAGTACTTGATATAAGTCAACATTGGATAACTAATTTAATGAATTTTTATAATTTTAATTTAGAATAATAGTCTCTTACGGTTAAAAACTCAACTTTTATTTCAAGATAAAAGAGGAAATCAATCTTTTAGTTTAGTGAGATTAAACTTCTGTTACGAGAGTGATAAAGAAACACTCAACCAGAATTAAGTCAAACTTAGAATCCTCTTCATTGCAATTTTAACCTTAATAGTCCATTATAAATCACTTAATCAAAGAAAAAATATATAAAACTAAGCTTTTTGACATACAAAAATTAGCCCATAAAAGGCATCATCATATCAATATACATAAGTACAAACTCCTAAACTATACCCAAAAAAGAAATTACACATATATGGTATACCACTACAAGTGATCATTATACTAATGTGCCCTAAGTTTTCTACCTTAAATATGAGACAATATATACTAAATTATATTGCTAACTATTTTGTTACATTAATCCATTCCACACTAACCCAAAAGACAAAAGACTATATAGGAGGAAAACAAAATAACGGAGCTAAAAAAGAAAAAATATATATATACTTAATGTGTTATCACGTTTCTGTGAATTCGCTACATTACGTAAATCGAAGTGAGAGTTTTTCAGATGTAGAGTACCAAATTCAAAGGGATGAATGCTTATGAAGATGAAGATGTAAAAGCATGGTGATGCAAATCTTAATAATACAAAGCTTTCCCCTTTGTTGCCTTGCCCATTTCTTCCACTTGTGAAATCTTGCACAAATGTGGTTTCCCATTTTCCTACCTAATAAAAGTATATAGATTTTAGCTTTTTTAATAATTATAAAGGCTTATATATCCTCATTAATAAAATTTCTACTATTTATATAGAAATTATCATAAAACAAGAGATGGGTTTACTGTTGTCCAAACTATAGATTGAAATTATGGACCTTATGTTATGGACTAGATGTTATTAGTCCCCACAACATGTGTGACATTACTTAGAGGCTCCATTAGATGTTATTATTTGTAGTTTTGTAATGCACTAAAAATAGTTAGGGTTTAGATCTCATGCAAACATCCATAAACACATTTATGTGGCCAACAAGACAAGGATGATTGTATTCCATTTTACATGTCCTATCCTAATAACCGAGCCGACATTAAAGTTTGTTACGCATATATTAGTAGCGCAAATGACTTAATTGTTATAATTTTGGGATGGTAATCTTACCGATTCTAACCGATATATATAACGATTTTATGGTTGATTCTGATCTACTACTATGGAATGATCCTATCACCATCTTAACTAGGTAATTACAATGTTATAGGTTTGATAAATAAGATCTGCCTATTTCTCGTTGGAGTGTAGGTTTTATAAATGAATTAAAATAAATTTTAATAAAAAGAATTCATTGTAAGCAATGAAGATTATAATCCATGTATTTTGTTATTAATTTACAAATTAATAATTGTTACTTCAATATTATATAAAGCCCAATTGCAAACTTTATGCATGCTTAATTAGAGTATCTATATTGTGTAATCTTTAAGGGAGCAAGACAACATGCCAGCTACTCTTTTGTTTCTTGCCCTATGCTAGAGTTCTTGCAAAATCAACCTAAATTGGATGAATTTGAAGGAAACTAAAGAAGAAATGCCCATTATTAAAGCTAAAAGTAAAATAAAAAAACAAAATAAAAAATAAAAATAACATAACAAATATATATTTTTATTTTAATGCGTGATTTGATAATAGATTAATGTTTGTATAATTTAAAGTTTAAAATATTAAATTGATTTATATTAAAATATTAAATTGATTTGTATAACATCATTTTTTTAATTATAGGGCTAGATTCATTTTAATTTAAGTATGTCTCACAAAATACATACAATCATTTAATTTGCTGCTCTAAGGGTGAGTTTTCAATTTTAAGGAGTATCTTTTTCATATACTTTTTTTTTTTTGATGTAATGCATGAATAAAACCATGCAAGAAACTACCAAAATCATGGGTTGACGTATTAGTTGTAGAAGACTTTTCTTTTCACCTATACAATAAGAATTTAATTATCATTTTCTACGTGAAGAATTAATTTTTCTTTCTCCTTTAACTATATATTATTGAAATAATTAGTGAAACCCTAATAAATTAATGATGGATGTTAATTGACTTTACTCCCACATTGTAAATCATTAAATAATTTAAAGAATATTCAGCTTTCTAAATCTTAAATTAACATTGAACAATTACTTGAAATTACTATATATTCTTAGTTTGTATTTTTGAAATATTTTACAATAATTAAGCAATTTATTAAGTTACTTTTGGCAATTCTAATTATATTATATACCATTTACAGTAGCAATCGACTCTAAAAACCAACCACTATACCAGTTTCGTTATATCATTTATGATAAAATAGACGAATAATCAAAAGAAAAAAACAAGTTAATTATAAAATATAAAAATCAGATATCGCTACTTATAAATGGGACTTATAAATGGGACATATAAAGAGTGTTGAGACAAATACATAAATATTGAATACTAACTCCTTATCTCAAAGGGTATTAGCAAAAGTCTTATCTTACAATTAATTTGACAAAACAAAACCCCACCTTATCGCCAAATCGTCTTCATAATTGACAAGCAACTCTATTATCTACTAATTTGTCTACCAAAAAGTTTGTGGATGGAGACTTAATCCTATTGTTTTTTGCCCTACCTACTTGAGTTTGCTAGTGGATATACACTTTCAACTCTTAACAGCTTCAAATAATGTACGATATTTCATTGTCTCAATGTCGTTAAATGGCTTTTATTTAATTAGAGTGGAATTTAAGATTTTTTCTCTTGTAATAAAAAGATTATTTCTGATTGATTTATCGTTGTGAATGATAGAATTTAGAAAATGGGCATGAGCAACCCAAATAAGGAGGAGAAGAAGTAGTCCACTCATAAACCCAAAGAAAGTTCACTACTAAAACCAATTGGTGATACTCCTTGAGTTTATAAAGTGATGCATACTCTTCTCTTTCTCCGATGTAGGACAACTCATGTATGGATAACACTTGGGCACTTCAACAGTGAATTATGGTAAAAATAAAATTAATCCCTTAGCTTTGATAAATTTTGGTGGTTTATGCTCCAACTAAAGCTTTCATATTTAAGCTTTTGATGGAGATCTTGATAGGGGTGTTTATATTTGAAGTTGGTTTTGTACAATAAGTTTAAATTTTTTATAAAAAAAGAAAAAAAAAAGAAAATGATCTTTTATTTATCGATTTGAAATTTTGTTTTGTCTTAATTCTCTGTAACAGATACGGTTAAAATTTTAACCCCAAAGTCTCGATTGTTTGAATGTTTAGACTAAAATGGCTAAAATTGTGTTTGGAAAACTAGAAAATCTTTGTATTTTGAAGATTTGTGCATCATGAAAACTAGGTCATCCCTCAATCATGATAAGTTGATAACAATGTGCTATCACAATGGCCCAAATGTGTTATTGACATTCCATTGCCTCAATGGGTTCAAGCACATTGCTATCCCATTTCCATATATATTGCCCATTTGACACTTACATAAAGAACTTCCTTTAGCTTGGGTTTGAGGAGTTAGTGGGTGATTTAAATTTAGATTTTGATGGAGGTAGGTCTCTTTTAGACATGACAAATTGAGATAGAACCTGGCGAGATACTAAGTAGCGAAGTTTGAATTTAAGGTGAAAAGAGTTTGAAAGAATTTGAAAATTACTGTACTGTATTGTTAAAGATTTTTAGTTTAAGGGTTTATAATCATCAGATTTAAGGATATTTAAACAAATATGTTATGTTGAATTTGTAACCAATAAGGGGTATTGTGATTTTGATGTATTATTGAAGTAATTTTGAGTCAAATACACTATATACTCTCGCTGGAAAATTTTTATTGGTGTATCTAAAATCATTCTGAATCTAAGACTCACTTCAAATTTCGATGGCCTTTCTATTAACTAATTTTAGTGTTCAAATTTTTGTAAATTTCATATGGGTCATCATCATTCAACTCAGTGCATCTCACTTATAGAAAATTATAGATAGAGTCTTGGGAGAAAATGACGGCGACAACTCATATCCATAAAAGAGAGCGCGACCAATAAAGTCCCCCGACTCGAGAAAGGTCTGAGAGTTAAGTCAATTAAAGTTCGAATAATACTCATAGGTCGAGTACACCAATGAGCTCTAACAAAATTTTGTCACCTATTAAATTAAGGAAAAATTACTTAGAATAATTCAACTTTTTTATTATTTTCCTACAATAATTCCACTTATTGATTAACCATGAATAATCTCAACTTTAAGGGGTGTTTGCCTAGAGTAAACTTGGGTAACCTGATGACCTTCTATAATAGGTAATTCACTAAAAAAATAAATTGAATATTAATTTAAAATTAGAGAAAAAATTTAAAAAATTTATATAAAAAATTCTAAACAATAAAAAAAATCATAATTTTTTTATGAAATATTTTAACAATTTTTTCGACATTTTACTTTAATTTATCTTTTTTTAAAAAAAAATAAAACTTGCTGTAGCAAGTCATCCGGTCACCGGGTTGACTCTAGGAAATATATCCCTCAAAGCTGGGATTATTCATGGTTAATCAATAGGTGAGATTATTATAGGAAAATCATGAATAGATTGGATTACTCTAGTTAATTGTTCCTTAAATTAATAAGTCGAACTTAAAAAACTTGTTAGTTCGGCTTCGAATAATTATTTATTTATTTATTTATAAATTTATTTTAAAATTTTAAAGTCAGAACAATATTTTCAAAAGAAAATAACCTTTTTGAAAGTAAATTAAATATATCATCTATTTCTTTAAATGTAGAATTAACAAAGTTGTCGATGAATCATGCAGCTCAATTATAATTCGAATGAAATTTGAGCTTGAATTCACGAGTCGAACATAAACGTTAAAAGTTAAATTAGTCAAACTCAAACAAGTAATTTAAAACCAGCAAACATTGCATGAATAAAAATGTCTCTCCACTATTTAATCTCTTTTTTATGTTTGTTCACCTTACTATAACGAGTAGTTTTAAACGTTTGTCAACATTAAAATACTTTTTATTCTTGGAAATCTTTTTTCACAAATATACTCTCATAATCCCTTTTATTTTCCCCAAATATATTCTCTTTGTATTAATGACAATGATACTATCTTTTTTTTCTTTATTTTATTTTTAATTTATCATAATATCAATATAATCATTACTTTACACTAATATTTAATTAAAATAATACTTACTTTCTACAAAGATTCTACTTTCTACAATATTTTAAGAACGGAGAGAGTAATTTAAGTTTAATTTCTTGCTATTCAATACACAACTATTACTCCCTTTATTTTTTTTTGGTTTTTTTGCCTTATAGTATACTTTTCTTTATAAGAAGTTGTTTTATATGTAACTATATTTTGCATGAGTATATTAAAATACAAGTAGGGAACAATTGGTGCAAATATATAAGAGGGAAGCATATATAAAAAGGAAATTTCGTAAATATATTTTCAACAATTATTAAGAGTATTATTTACAAATTTTCCTATAAAAATTAACATAATTAGAGGAAATATTTAGTCATTTCATTTTGATGGAAATGTAGACATTGTAAACCATAAACCACGTGAACATGGGACCTTACTTTTGGCAATATTATTTATAAAAACTTTTAATTTTTGATGGGAATAGAAATTAAGAGATTTTTTGAGAATTATTTTGGTTTTTGGGTCATGTAATAATAAACAGTCAATAACTAATTTTTTTATTAAAATAGCTGCTTTATATAACTATTAAAGAAATTAATGTTACCAACTAGTTAAGCATATCAACTTAATCAGTCAATAGCCAATTATCAACAGCCAACAGCCAATAGTCAATTATCAACAGCCAACAGCCAACAGCCAACAACCAACATCTGATCACCAAACACCCCACTATCTCTAGTTCTTATTAGACGTTACTCTCGTACAATAAGTACTATTCATGAAGTAATAATGTTTTTAGTCCGTCTTGTATGAGACCGTCTCATGGTGAGATGACCTTAATACAAGAAACTCATTAGCTAAAAGTTTCCATTATTAGGCTATTTAACCCAAGTGTAAGACATGTCTCACGGTGAGACTATCTCATGCAAGAATTTATGTAATGTTTTATATTTTTTTTGTTTGTTTATAAGAAAAAAACATTATCTGACGAGATCTTATCTTAATTGTCTCAAATAGTATTTTTGTATGAAATCAACAGACTACTATAAAATTAATTTGTCAGTAAAATTCCATAATCTTTATTGTATTCAAAGTTTTTTTTTATTCTTATAGTATATTATTCACAAATGATATTGGATTTTCTCATTTAATGTGTAATTGAACATTTAAAACACCAAATTCTCCAACAATATGCATGAAAAATTCAAACTGGTGTGACTTTTAATCTCCTAATCTACAAAATAAAATCATCATAATTTGTGCAAACTAATTTAAACTAACTAATTAACAAATTAACATAAAAATTAACAAAATTTTTGTTCGTCATCATAATACCCAGTGTATCCCGTCCATAGAAAAACCATGAGTAGGGTCTGAAGAGAGAAGGACGACTGCAACTCATATTCAAAAGGAGAGCGTGAACAAAGAGTCTCCCATCTCAAGAAAAAACAAGAGAAATTCTTACAACAAAAGAAGCTGAATAAAATTAAAGTCATCTCGACAACAACGCATAATAAAAAGTTGTGATGGTGAAAGTAAGCCCACAAAGATAATAAAGAGATAGTTGTAAAAGTATATAAATAATAAATCCAGCTGGTAATGAATTAAAGTAGAATGAAGACAAATATTAGTAATGTTGATGATAATAAAGAAGTTGGATATATGTTTTTATGGATGTGACTAACAAAGATTTAAGTATCACAATATATGTACTTTCCTTTTCCCAACTACTACTATACTCTTTTGTTCTACAAAATTATTTTGATTTTTTTTAATATGTTATATTAAATTTGCCTTATTTTTTGTCATAATTTATATATTTTAATTTTTATTTACATAATTAACTTATTTTTTTTTATTTTTTCACATTTCTTCCACCATCACGCATTATTTAATTTCTTTTTTCTTAGATTTTCTGCCAAATATCTATAAGACTAATTTAATAGAGTAGATAACATATAGTATATGTTGATTCTTATCATCTTCATTTTAATTTGCACTAATTACCTTTCTCGAGCCGGGGACTTCTTTAGTCGCGCTTTTCGTATGGGAATGAGTTACTGTCGTCCTTCCCTCTCTAGACTTTGTCTATAATTTTTTATGAGGGGATACACTGAGTATGATGATAATGATGATATTTAATCATAAAGACAACCACCTTGAGCTACAAATACTAATAGCCTTCCATGTTTTATTAATGACGACTACTAACTAGGTTTGTACTAGTGTAACACTTTAATATCTTGGGATTAAGGCTTTTATATTATTGTTATTATATACTAGTGTCATACTTAGACATAATAATATTTTTTGAAAAGTTTTTGGAAGTTAAGAAAATAATATTATTAGCTACTCAGCACTGTATAAATTGATGCATTAATTGGCTTTAATTTCAAATATTTGTCTATTATAGATAATTAGTGTATATACCTGTGCATACACAGATGTATTAATAATGCAAATATATATGATCATTATAAAATTATCTAGTTTGGATAAAATATATGATAAAAATATCTATTAACGACATCGTGTGATTGTGATAAATTCTAAAGAAAAATTAAAAAAAAGAGTCACCTTTCTAGAGAAGAGAAAAAGTATAAATAAAATCAATTTATAAGGAAAACAAATTATTTTTAGTAAGATTTACTTTATGAAAGATACTCCTAAAACTAATTTTAAATTAAGCTTGTAAGAAAAGCTTTATTTTCATTGATAATTTAGACACATGAATGAATAATCAAAAAAATAAATAAATAAGTTCTATATTTTTATAGCTTTTAGAGAAATTTGAGTTAAAGAAAAGATCTTTAGTTGTTGCACTAGATAGTGCTCGTGCGATGCACGACTTTATCAAATTTCTAATCTATTTGTATAAATTAAGAAATTAACATTTTAAGAAATAAATTTCACATTATACTTATATTTCATTTTACTCTAAACAACTGTTTACGTACATTGTATCATATTTTGCATAATGCACATAGGTGGTTGTGAAAATTTAATTCACGAGGATAAAAAATAATTATATATTTAATATAATTATATTTATACTTTTCTTTTATTATTTTGAATAAAAGAGCAAATAGTTTGTACATGGAGTATAAAATACAAAACTATAAGTTTTTTAATAAAAAATAATTAACGTACTAATTTTTACCAACAAAAATAACTGTTACATTAATTTGTATTAAATATTAATACTATTAATAACACTTTAACTCAAATATAAGAAAGACACTTATAATTATGATGACATCATTATAACATTTTGGAGGAAAAAAAATTGAATAAAATAGTAACACATGCAATTTTAAGAAAATATGTTAACATTATTTTACCAAAGTTATATTTAAGATTTATATATAAATTTAATATCATACTTGTTTTCTAAAGTCCAACTTTAAAATTGATATATCAAAACCTTACTTCACCTATTTTTGAATATTTAATATTACTTGTTAGCTTATTTTTACTCTATTTTGTTTGTGTTTAATTTTATTTTTTATTTGTTGTTTTATCTTATTGTACATATACAAATTCTCAAATGAGATGGTCTCATGGTGAGACCATATCTATTGAGTTAATTTAATGTACATTTTCAATCTTAAATTGATTATTCATAACTTTTAAAGTGATCACTTACAATCTTAAAGTGATCAATTATAATCTCAAAGTGATCAATGTTATTAGTTTTAAAATGATTACTTGTAACCTTAAAACGATGACTTACAACCATAAAGTAATTTCATGGTGAGATAATCTCATACAAAACGAGATATATTTACTTAATTACAAATCTATAAGAGTAATTCTTGTGAGAGACTGTTTCACGGTGAGACGACCTCAAAACAAAAATCTCATAAGCTAAAAGTTTCTATTATTAAGTTATTTAACCTAAATATAAAACATGTCTCAAGGTGAGACCGTCTCATACAAAAATTTGTGAAACTAAAATTAGTTTAAAGATAGCTCAATCAGGAAAAACAAAGTTGAACTGGACTTGGCCGCAGCCCAATGGAAATGGGCACGGGTTGTCGTCGATATGGCGTTTTTGGGCTTCCGCTGGAATGGGTTTGGGCTCCACATGTGAGTTTAATGATGTGCTATTCCGAAAATTTGAAGGAATTAAGCAAAAAATTATAAAAAAATCAAAAAAAAAAAAAGTAATTGGAAAACTTATTTTCCAAAGTAAACACTTTTTTCCCAGAGCTGAGGTTTTGTGTTATTCGCTGTTACTAACAGTGAAAAGAGGGAACTTTTTTTTTTTTAAACTTATTTTTGAAAGTATTTGGAAATATAAGATCCTTCCCAAACTAATTTGAAAAATAAGCTTCAAACAAAATCGCTGTTTGAAACAACGTTTTCCTACCCTATTGGGCTGGAGATTGGGTGTTGATCATTTAAAGAAAGTCGCTGTTTGTGAACAACGTTTTTGGTCTAAGGGTAAATCGCTCCTAGGAGCAGCGATTTCAATGTGCAGTGGAGTGAAATCGCTCCTAGGAGCAGCGATTTTGCTTTGAGTTCAATTTTTTGTTTTTTTTTTCTTTAAAACACTGTCTACTACAACGATTTCTTCTGCAGAAATACGAATCCAGTAGCTTCTTTTCAAGTCATTTGTCATTTCCCTCTTTTATAAACAAACCCTAATCCTCCAACTCTTATCTATACTCCTTCAATTTCTTCTCCATTTGTAGTGTAATTGTTAACATTTTTCTTCATTTTAAACTTTATTTTTGAACTTGATTAGTAAAGGTGAGTATTTTGGGTATTAAACTAATTTTCATTGAATGTTTAGAGTTTGAATTTCTTGTATTAATGTTGATTTTGTTTCTTATGCAGGAGCTGAACTTATTCATACTTGCTTCAACACATTATCTAATTGAGGTAATTTTATAAAATTTTTGAAAAGTATGGATTGTCCTTTGGTGTGTAGATGGAATGGTGTTATTATTGAAAATAATAATGTAGTGAGATATGAAGGTGGAAATTTAAGACCAATTGTTGCAAGAATTGATATGTCTCTTTGTGAGTATGTTGAGTTGTAGTATAAAGTTTGTGGTTTTGATAGACATATGGTAGAATTAAGACTGAAAATGAAATACCCTACTAGCCAATCGACATCTACTGTGGTGTCACTTGATGATGAGTACTCAATGAATGCTTTGTGGACTCTTGTTAGGAATTTGGGGTGTACTAGTACGGAGATATATATTGAACAAGTCCCTATAAATGTCCCTTCCTCGGCTCCATTCATGCAATCATTCCACTATCCTTGTTCACACGTGTTAGCTGTACATTCTGCATACAGCTTATCTGAAGGCACTTTTGTCGATCGGTGTTTTCGCACAACTAGCTACATGAGGACTTATGAGCCTCAATTTGAACCTGTACTTGACTCTACTCAATGGAGGGAATACAATGGCCCGCGTCTGATTGCTGATGCTAGTAGAGTAAGAACAAAAGGACGTCCAAGGTCAAAGAGGTTGCGTAATGAGATGGATGATCGTACTAATAGAGGACTCATATGTGGCTTATGCAACGGAATAGGACATAATAGACGTAGTTGTACACAACGTCAACGTGGTTAATTGGTGTATTTTTAAGTTGAACAATCTTTATGCATTTTAATTAAGTAGTTTGATGTTGTATCTTATTATTTTGATGTTTAATTTATTTATATGTATTATATATATTATTTCACAAAACATATTCCATATAAGAAAAACACAAAAAAAAAAAAAAAATCAGGCAAAATCGTTGCTCCTAGGAGCGATTTCACTCCACTGCACACTGAAATTGCTGCTCCTAGGAGCGATTTACTCTTAGACAAAAAACGATGTTCCAAACAGCAACTTTCCTTAACTGATCAAAACCCAATCTTCAGCCCAATAGGGTAGGAAAACGCTGTTACAAACAACGATTTTGTTTGAAGCTTATTTTTCAAATTAGTTTGGGGAAGATCTTATATTTCAAAATACTTTCAAAAATAAGTTTTAAAAAAAAAAGTTCGAAAAGAGGGCTGGTAAAAAAAAGTCAAGTTTTTTGTTTGCTGTTACTAACAACGAACAAAGACTTTGATGTTTTTTTTACCAGGTTTTTGTAGTAACTGCGAACAAAGGAGACTTGGTCAAACAAGGTCAAGCCTTTGTTCGTTATTAGTAACAGCAAACAAAGATGTGACCCTGTTTGACTAGGTAAAACCTTTGTAAACCCAAACATCAGCTCTGGAAAAAAAAATGTTTACTTTGGGAAATATTAAACATTGCTTATTGTTTGAATTTTTTAATATTATTTTGCTTATTTAGTTCAGATTTTCTACTATTCCATCCTTTTTATATTAGTATTGAAAAGGATTTTTTTTTTGAAAAATTAAATATTTGGTAATAAATAAAAGATAGGGACATAGAATAAATGTGTAAATAAAATAAAAGAAAATTAAAGTGTAAGGTGAGATTAAAATAAAAAGGTGAATTATTGGTCAAAAATAAAAATGATGTAAAATTAGTAGAACATATCAAAATAGCAAATGTTAGTGAATGAGTAGGATGAAAGAGAGAGTGTTCCATTTACGGCATATTTGGTTAGTGGTACTAAATGGTGGTAATGAGAATGATTTATAGTGTAAGATTTCATCAAAAGTTCCATATCATTCTCATGGTAATGAAACTTTGATCACAAAAAAGTTTTTTTGCATACAAATTAAATTTCCATTATCGCCTAATACCACATCTCCCAACGGTAATGCATTGGAATTAATTTTATGAAGAAAATGAGATGGTTGAAGATGGACAAGCATGACCATCAAGTTAATCAAGAGATTTTACAATCAAAATTACACTAATTTTGCATTCCCATTAACACCGTTTATTACCACCTACCAAACAGGCATTAGAGTATATACGCTTTCATTATTTGGATCCGTAGGACATAAGATAATTTCATGACAATTGCTAAATAGTTAGATCAAATGATCCATGCAATAAAAACTAAATTATAAGAAAATAAGACATTTAAGTATCACAAAAACTTGCGTAAAACCGTCCTAATTTAAGACAATAACTGGACCGGCCAATTGCAGGCGCGTGTGCTACACGCACCTTCTAGAAATCCTTTTTTTTATTTTTATTTTCTAGACATTTTTCAATTTGGACCTTAATGGTATCAATTTTGACCTTAAAGGTATCAATTTGAACCTATAAGTGATCAATTGTGGCGTTAAACTGATCAATTTCTACTTAAATTGAAATTGATATCTTTAAGGTCAAAATTGATACCTTAAAGAGTAAAATTGAAAAATGTCCAGAAAATGAAAAATAAGAAATAAAGCGTGATGGGCTGAAATATTAAGCTGTCTTATTCTAAGACGGTCTCACCCAAGACCGCGTGTTTAAGTATTTGATGTAAACGTTACAAGAAGAAATAACACATTTCGAATTGTCCATATATCACTTGTTATTTATGTTAAGGAAATTTTAATATATGTATAACCAATGTTATTTTTTAGCCTTATTTATATGAACATAATTTATATGATTACTAGTATTATACCCGTGCCGTGCACGGGTTATATACACTTATGACTTCAGAGATATAAATAATAATTTGTAATTTATTTAGTAAAACACTTCTATCTTAAAAATAAATAATATTTTAGTAAGTAAAACATTCCGATAAAACAAATATAAGATTGCAGTAAATGAATTATAGAATAACATGACAACAAAATAATTTATTACAACGATATCAATGCTAAAATCAAATGATCATTATTTGTTAATAGACACATCAAGATGACAACAATATGTATTGATCCTGCAAAATAAAAATAAAATTAAAATTTGTGAAATTTTTTCATGATCAAAATTTGTGAAATTTTCATAACACATACTTAACATAATTAATAATTAATAGATGTAAATACTAAAAAATATCATGGGGTTATTAGATTTAAAATATTTTTACCTTGCCATATCTTAATTTTTGCAAATCGAAGTACAATTGTGAATGTTTGATTTGTCTCATGTTTTGATATGTAGTCGGATACTTGTTGAGCATACGTCTCCCATAACTTACATGTCAAATGGTTATTCTTGTATTTGTTAAAAAAGTGTTTATTTTATTAGTCAATTAATGGAATTAATAATTAAAGTTTAGACTTACTGATCATCGTATAGTTCCAAATTAATTGTTGTTTTGTTTGCAACTTCAACAATACTATATTCAACCACCTCGCCAATGATATCTATCAAATCAAATTTAATTAAAATGTCAAAAAAGTATTAACACTAATGACATCAATTATTATACGAATCATATAAAGTAGTTGATATATTAGAAAAAATTTGACGTACCAATTAGAAAACTTGTATCACATTCATTTGATAAAATCTTATGAAATGATACAAAATTAATTTTGTATGGTGGTATCTGCACATCTTCACAAATTTTCAATGCTGAATACTTGGCAAAATATATTTTGAATTTATGATCCGTAATCTTATAATCTCCTTTGTTGTTGAAAAGTTTAAAATTGCTCAGAGAGTATGTAGATCCTTCTATAATTCTTGATCCAAATTGATTGTAATTGTAATGTGCAATGGTTGCTTGAATTGTAGTTGACTGTTAAGAAAATAAATTTAAACACTTTCAATATATCAAAGTATAAAACAGTGAAATAATAGTATACTAAAACTAAAAATAATTTGGCAAAATAACAAAATATGTATTAAAATATACCTCTTCATCCAATAAGAGCATATGTAAAGCTGTTCCTTTTCTACCATCTTCAATAGATTTCCATGCATAAATTACTTTAGCCTTAATAACAAACAATCCAGTTTCTTCTGTAATTTGCGAAAGTTTTTTGATTGGTAAGGCCATTTGTATTTGTATTATGTGTGGAATCGGATTTTTAATTGGAGTTAATACAGTGTTATATATATATATATATATATATATATATATATATATATATATATATATATATATATATATATATATATATATATATATATATATATATATATATATATATATATATATATATATATAATTGCCTAATATGGTTAACTGATAAATTAGTATTAAATCTTTAGGTAGTATTATTGATTGATTATTGATAAATTGATAAATTAGGTTTCATTACAATTAGGCGTATTAAATCTTAATTGCCTAATATGGTCAACTAAGGAATTATTCTATTGCCTATTGAATTAAGTAGTATTATTCTATTGCCTATTTTAAGTAGTATTATTCTATTGCCTATTGAATTAAAATTTTTTTGCAAGTCAAACGTAAGAATATGGTCAACTAAGGAATCGAATCAATCAAGTAGATTTAAGCAATTAACTTGTAAGAAGGACACGTGTTAAGCATGAAATTATGGAGGCAAAAAATTGCTTGTAAGAAGGACACGTGGCAAAGATGCTGTTGTATTACATAATTTATATGATTATTCTATTGCCTATTGAATTAAAATTTTTCTGCAAGTCAAACGTAAGAATATGGTCAACTAAGGAATCGAATCAATCAAGTAGATTTAAGCAATTAACTTGTAAGAAAGACACGTGTTAAGCATGAAATCATGGAGGCAAAAAATTGCTTGTAAGAAGGACACGTGGCAAAGATGCTTTTGTATTAGATAATTTATATGATATGATATGATATGATATGATTAGATAATTTATATGATTGCAGCAAAAATTCTAGTTGGTTACTTGAATAAAAATATTCATTAATTTAGTTTATAAAAATGGGAAATTTACAATATGTAATAATTTATGTTAATAAATTATCTAATATAGCTCAATCTAAGCTAAAATCGTTTAGTTTATCACAAATTCTTATGAGAGACGGTTTTATTAAGAGATTATCTCTAATTGGGTCGGCCCGGAAAGAAGATGTAGAATGAGAGTGGGTATTAAGCTTTAATGGACTGGGTCTAAGGGATGTCTCTCAAAGAGACGGTCTCTCAGGAGACCGGCTGTTAGTTCATTTTGTTTTAAAATGCTAAATCACTCAATTTAATTAAATTTTCAGCTAGTCTCTTGAGAGATCGTCTCTGTGAAAGACGTCTCTTAAATCCAGCCTCTTAAATTTAATTAAACTAAAAGATGATAATAGACCGACCAAATTAGGAATGGTCTCTCAAAGAGGCCGTCCATCACAAGAATTTGTGTTAATTTTTAGAATGACTGAAAATGACATATTGATTAATTTTCTTTGCACGTAAGCCAACATCAACCAATAAAATCGTTTCTATCTAATGGGGCTCTATAAATATGACAAATGAAAATTTCCAATCTTCTTATTATATTGTACCTCCTTCGTTCCAATTTACTTGCAAGTTTGCTTTTTCACTCAATTCAATGCACTAATTCGATTATTAATATCTCTAATTATATATAGTAAAAAATTATGAAAATTTGATATTCATAATCTTTGCAATGAGACGAATCAAACAAGATCTCACTTGAGTATGTTTTGACTTATATATTAAAAACTAATAACAAATTAAGAATGAATAGGGTCATCTTGTCAAATGTTGTAGGGCATTATTATACTTCGTCACCTTTTTCATTTTATCGCCACCCCTTATATATTGAATTTCCATAATTGCGCATGCATAATTTTCGAACTCAGAAACTCTAACATCTCTCTAAAAATCTTGTAAAAAAACTCTCTAAACTAAAACAAGCTAAAAGTAGTAATCGAACAACAATGGCAAACCAAAACAAGCATGAATACGATTCGATAAGTTAAATAATCGAATCGAAATTTTTCAAAAAAAATATATAAAAAAAGAAGGAAATCGCACATTTTGTGCGATTACACCATGGCAGAATCGCACAAAATGTGCTTTTGCACCATGGAAGAATCGCACAAAACGTGCCATTAGGTACAAAAGCACATTTTGTGCGATTGTACCATGGTCCAATCGCACGTCTTGTGCGATTCTACCATGGTGCAAAAGCACAAAACGTGCGATTCCCTGGATAATTTTTTTTGAATTTAATTATTTATTGTTTTGTTATTATTTAATTTATTAAATGTTAATATTAAAATATATTTTATTTAAAATATTTGTTATATTATTATTAAATTAATAATATATTATTGTTATATAATTTATTAAATAATATAATAACAATAATTATTTAATATTGTTATTATAATAATATTATTTTAATTAATTTATTAAATGTTAATATTATTATGTAATTACTTAATTATGTTTATGTTTGTGTTTTATTTATTTTATGTACTTAAGTTATTTATTTATTTATTTTTAATTACTTAATTAGTTGTTAAAAAATAATTTTATATTTGCAGGACTTAGAAAATTTAAGAGATAACGTAGATTACTCTGATAGATTTGTTACGGATAGAGAACTTGATTCCGTAGATGAATTACATAGTTGGGCTGATGAGATAGCGTTAGCAATTGGTTTTCAATTTACACGTGATTCATATAAACGTAAGGAAGGACGTTCAAGAGTTAGTTTGTACTTAGGGTGTCACATTTATGGTAATATTAGGGGTGAATTGCACAACCTAGATAATGCTGCTAGACCTGGTGCTAGAATTAGTGCTTGTGTAAATTTATGATTATAGGAAGTAGTCTGCGTGTCCAACGACTGAGAACGGTGGCATAGCTGTAACATTTCACCAACATTTATGTTGTCGTTTATGAAGAATCCCTTCCTCCGCAGCTCAGACATCGGCTCCCCAAAGAGACCGGCCAGACCCATCTTCCGGTCAGCGTCAGCAGGATCAATAGGAAGAGCACCATCAATACCAAGTCCTAAAATGTGTTGCACGTCGTGCTACATAATCGTCATCACCCCCCACGAGATTAAGTTAGAAATTACTTCGGTTTTGTGGTAACGATTTGAAGTCCAATACGTTAGCTACAAAAATTTTTTTGTGTGGATTTAGTTAGTTTTAGAATGATAAAAGTGTTATGGAGTGAGTTTGAGGTATTTTATAGAAGTTTTAAGTCCAACGGTGTTTTTGTCATTTTAATTAATTAATTTTAAATAGAAGTGACGATAAATTGAAAAGGGCGGCCAACTTTAAAAATTGGGATGTTGTAACTAATATAAAACCGAGTAAGTATGATTGTATGATATGATTGTGACGTGTGAGTGTGGATTTGATCGGGTTCTTACTTCTTAGCCGATCAAAAATCGAATTGTCAAACAAAATTACCAAACCTGTCAACGCTCCTAATTTCCAGATAATTCTGTGTGTCAAAACAAAGATACAGACGAAGACAGAGAGGAGGAGAGCTAGAGGGTGAGAAAATGTCGTGCTTATTTTCATGCTGCGCATCTCTTGCTTGTGGCTGTTGCACATCAGTAGCTTCTGGAATCTCCAAAAAATCTGCTAGGATTGCTTATTGTGGTCTTTTTGGTGCTTCTCTTGTTCTTTCTTGGGTTCTTCGTGAAGTCGGCTATCCTTTGTTGAAGTCTTTTTCTTGTGCGTAATCTCTCATTTTCCTTTCCATTTTTGATCATTTATTGACTAAATTATCTGGGTATCTTTTATTTTTCTTCAATTTTGTGAATTGTTTATGGGTTCATTGTTTGATATGTAGATACTCGTTTCCGCTTCCATGGGGTTTATTACTCCTATGTTTTTCTGATTGTACAATTTGTTGAACTATTCTTAGTTTTACCTGATCTGTTTTGTTGGGTGGAGGTGGAAATTGTAGTTTATGGAAGATTTTTTTTGATAAGGAACATCTTACTGAAAGATTTAGAGTTTTGATTGTATATTTGACATGATAGAGTGATCGTTTTCTGCTAAATTTGCTTTTGTAAGTACAAACATAGGGTTAATTTTAAGGAAGTATACAATTTAATTTATGATTGTATAAAGACTATAATTTTAGATTTTAGTGATGGTAGGATTGATAGAGTTTTTAACATATTGTGGGTCTTTACCATGACGTTTAGTTGTTCCCTTAGTTGGTTCCGGTAAGCTCAACCAAAAGCTTAAGTTGATGTTTGACTTGGTGCTCTTGGGGTTGAATATTCTATAATTTCATTTGAAAGGAGGGGTGTATAAGATTCGAACACATGATCTTATATCATGTTACCTCTAATACTATGTCGAGAGACCTTATTGAAAAATTTAAGCTGAGTTTGGAGCTCAAAACAATATAAGTGGTCTATTACAGACTTTGGCTTCATTGGTTAATAATGTACAAGTCCAGACTTCAAAAGGTTGGGTTTTTGAATTTAAATTCACCAAAGAAATGATTTGAAGACCTTCACAATGATGGATTTGGAAAGCAACATGGTGTTCATCTCATTTTTCACCGTTTTATTTTTTGGGTATTTTGGTGAGAAATAAGGTAGTGTTTTGGGAATGCTAGGGAGATTATGGGGGGTTTAATCTGTTTATTGGGATAATTTGTCACAGTTATAAATTTTGAGTTTTATTGCATTCACACGGACGACCAAATGCCTTCGAACTTCTTTTTTGATTGTTGATCTAACTTCTTATTTTATCTTTTCCGTGTCAACCAACTATACTTGTTGAATAATAATTCCTCGATTAGATGACATATCTTGTTTGTTCTTTGAAAAGTTAGGACAGTGCTGAGAACAACATTCCAAGCCGTGTGCCTTGTGTGCAGTGACTAACGAATGGTCTTGCACCGTAAACTTTCCTTTTTTATAAATATATATTATTTTTTCATAATTGGAAGTTAAGTATTAATAATGTGGAGCTGATATTAGTGATACCGAGATATCAACATTTATGGGCATGTCCGTTATTCTTATGTGATCTTATTTTCCTTTTGGTTTGGTGTTCCCTGTTTCATTAATAGCGGTAATCAATGCAGAGATTCGTTTTGTTTCTTTCATTACAATGTGGAAACAATTTAACATTCTTTTTGCGGGCTATAGTTTTTTCTGGCCTTCCTGGATCATGTAATCATTATCAATTCTATAGATGTAATGCAATGTATAGCCTTACTACTTTTTTCTACTTAAGTTGCCAAAATATATGTTATATGAGTGCTATTGTCTTTTTATACCGTTTTCATTTGATGGGGACAGGTTAGTTGAACAGGAGAGTGGTATTATTAATTATCTATCTCTGAACGTTTCTTGTTTGCATGGCATGTGGGCATGGACTTTGGTTGCTGAAAAAACTAATAGTTTACACATCTTTTTTGACACTGTCAGTTTGATTTTTCCTTTGAAGGGATAAACAATGTTGAGCATACGAAAGAGTGGTATCAGACAAGTACAGTTCTTCGGGTCAGTTTGGGAAACTTTCTATTTTTTGCGGTGCTTGCCTTGATAATGATTGGTGTGAAGGATCAGAATGACAAACGTGATTCGTGGCATCATGGAGGATGGCTTGTGAAGTTCATTATCTGGCTTCTACTTATCGTGCTTATGTTTTTTATGCCCAATGTCATCATAGATATATATGGTATGCTCTTTAATTTAAGGTGCTTAAATTTCTGATAAATTCTTTTGTCTACATCCTTTATAATTCAAATCCATTTTACTATCATCATGACCTCAGACTTAGTGCGATGCTTCTATCTTCTGGTGAAGTACAAAATTTTTTCATATACTCATTTGTGTCGTTGATTTTGTCCTCCTGGCCCGGTGGCACCCACCTTTTGGGATGTGAGAGCTTTTGTGGGGAAAAGGGAAAAACTCAATAGGAATTGGGACAGACAGAGTATTAGTTTTTCTATTATTAATAAAGAATTACTTATATGAAAGCAACAAAGGGCTGTCACCATATGCAAAATGAGGGCTGATGACAATATGGCTTCAGTATTCGAGCACTTGTAGTGCAATTTATCTACAAAATCATTGACTTTTCTCTTTTGAATAAAGTGTTCCTTGGACATTCGATGAATTAGAAAGTTCATTTTAGCTTATTATGTAATTGTTTATCCTTCTTCATGGGACTCATTGGAATTTTCATGAGAAGCACAATATACCTGGTAAACCGCTATATAAAGGATAGTTGAGAAATTTATACGTTTTATTTTTCAGTTAGATGGGGAAATAGACTTGCTTGTCTAGACTCTAGAAATGCCTAAATAAACGGAAGTTGCACCATAGTGCAAAAATGCTGTATCGATCACCATTGGAGTGACGACAATGGGCGTGTTGCGGGCCAAAGTTATGAGATAACCCTTGAACCGTCACAAAATGCATTTTTTTTACATCTTGACAGCCTATACGTGTCTAAATTTGTAAACCAATACAATGTGGCCTGTGGCCAACACATGCAGCCTTGTTTTACAGTATGGGTAGTACATTCACTATTTGCTGTTTAGACTTTCCACTCACACACATAATTGTCATGTCTGTCTCTAAAATCTATCTTAGCAGCCTTACATATTTTGCAGGGGTTTTGTCAAAATTTGGCGCTGGCCTTTTTTTGTTGGTACAGGTTGTTCTACTATTGGATTTCACTTATGTATGGAATGATGCTTGGGTTGAGAAAGATGAGCAAAAATGGTACATTTAATTTAGCATATGCAACACATATTTTTCTTTGGATTTTTTACCTGAAGAAAATTCCATTGATTTTCAGGTACATTGCATTACTTGCAGTATCAGTTGGATGCTACATTGCTGCTTTTACCTTCTCTGGAATTTTGTTTATTTGGTTCAATCCATCTGGACAAGACTGTGGGCTCAATGTTTTCTTCATCGTTATGACCATGATTCTTGCTTTTGCGTTTGCTGTTATTGCACTGCATCCAACGGTGAGGAACATGCTCTTTTTGTATAATGATAAGACAATTGCGTTTGGTGAATTTTCCTTTTGGCACTTATATTGTTCATTATGTTCTCGTATTTTTACACTGCATGATTTCTTGGCACTGGTTCAAGAGTTTCAGTTATTTCGTCAAGGGTCGTAGTAGTTGACTTCATACTGTTTGTTAACTAGAACTTGGAAATACTATGTCAAACAAAACTAAATTACAGCATCCTTTACTAGTTTGAAATTTCTTGTTTTATTATCTATGTGAAGTTGTAGTAATATCTTCTATGTGTATGTGTACATTTGAATCCAAACCCCCGCCTAGGTGGGATCTTTTTTCTTTTTTCTTAAATTGGATGTAATTACTAAAAAAGTTTCCCTGCAGAATGTGTGCGTTGAGGCTCTTAGTTCATCATAATATGTTGGGTTTTCTATCAATAAGTTTGACTATTTCACAATATGTAACTTTTTTGATGGAAAATGCTATGGACTTCTTGTAGTGAAAGTATGTATAATCGGAAGACTTGTATAATCGAGATGTTTTGGACCTTGTAGTAACGTCTTCACTTTGAATTTCCATACTGCCATGAAGATTGAAATGTGGAAAAGGACCCTAGCATTAATGTGTTTTACGTGGGCGTTTGCACTGATAGCCTAATAGTGCGAGATATGAGCTCGCCTTCAAGCCACAACTAGTAATTGATATCTTGAGGGTATAAAATAGTAGAGATGTGTAAGTCAAAAGGTTAGATGGCTAATAAACATTATTAAATATTCTGATAGATGTCAAAGCTCATGCTTTCTGGATCATTGTTATAGCCCTTGATATAGGTTTGTTTCATGTAAGGTCACCCTACTAATTGAAAAACCCACATAACGCAATTGTTTTTTTCCAGCTAAAACAACCCCTTCCATGATAACATCATGACTAGGACATCATTTATGATCAGACCCCACTTAGTAAAATTCATTTTCTAGTTTAGATAAGTGACGATGGTTAGATATAGAACTTGTTCTCTTCAAAATAAAATTTACTTAGTTGAAACTAATTTTGATGAGTAGATTTGTTTATTTATTGTAACAAAACTTGATTTTACACTAAACTGATTTTCCAGGCCTTAATTGGAGTCTGGGATCATCAAATAAAATAATTTTCTGTTCAATCAATTTTTTATATGTACTCCTTTGAGTGACCATCAGTGATGGTGAGAGGGAAACACTAGTGATATCATGATGAGGGCAAAAACAACAGCCTCTTATCTGTTGATTTATGAATTTGTGTTGATAAGAAATTCTCAACAATGGTTGCAAAAGGTAGGCAAATGGGAGAGGCTAGCTATGTGAAGAGAGAGGACATGACATCTAAGGTAGGCAAATGGGAGAGGCTAGCTAGTAAGGGAGGGATGTGATGCTTCCATGAATATAGTTCAACCCTAATTCTCAACTAAACATCTGTATCTTGGGTATCGACATCCTTTCGTTTTGTACCTTCAGGACTTAGCCTAAACCAAATACCCCCTCATATCTCTTAGGAGGCAAGTACATTCTCTTCATCCATGTAGGTGACTTGACTTGACCATGTTTGCATTGCCACAGAGCTGCGGCTTGTAATTGATGCAATCCATAAATTTTCATTCATGTAATAGGATGTTGGTGACTTGACTTGTAATTGATGCAATCCTTAACTCTTCAATCATATTAAACTAGGAAACCTGTACTGTTTTTCTTCATGTATTTTTTTTAAGAAGAAATTCATAAAGGAAAAAATAAGCGGAAACTCCATATTGTTGAGATCTTAGGCTTTGACATTGTTGTTGTGTTGTTTTACCTCGTCTTTTATGCTCTCAAAAGCTCCAACATTCCAGTTTTCTAATTGTGCATTTTTCACATCAAAAAACAAAATGTGCATTTTTCAACCGATTTCATTTCAATCGTTTTGAGTCTATCAACCGATTCATATTAACATAAATCGTTTTCTTCTATTTTTTTCTCAATATATGCGACTCTAAGCCCATTCTTATGCTTTCATTTCAAATTCTATCGTTTGAGTCTCTCAGTTGCAACCTATTCATATTAACATACACATCTCAGTTACCCGCCTAACCCATCTTTTTACGATGATATCTTCTGAAAGCCTTGGACCATATATAATATAGTCTTGTGGAGTTTTTCCTTATAATTTTAGTGGGACACCTCAATCCCATAATCGACCGGTTGCAACTCTTCATTGGAACCACATAACCCATAGTGAATTCTGCGATTTACATTTTCATTTCCAAGTTACTTGAAACACTCACTTGTATCGAACTTTACAACACTAGATTATTTGTACTAACATGACATTCCATACTATGGCCTACACTACATTATTCTGTGTCTTGTTTGCTCATCTTACCCCCTACAAACATTTTATGAATCAGATACAAGAACTCATCCCTATTGACTAGCCTATTTAATTTATGAAGGCTCTATGTACACTGATATTCATACAAGTGGGAGGGTGAATGGTGTTTTTGGCTATTTAAAATCTTACCTAACTGTTACTTACAAACGTTCACCATAATGAGATGAATAAGATAATTTATGCTGAAACAAAGCAACAATAAAGTAAAGAGTAATATAAACACAAAAACCATGACCCAACTCTTCTACTCGACTAACTTAGGCAGCTAAATACAACTCCTCCTAACTGGTAACTCTTCAAAACTCTAGCCTGGATACAGAAATGAATGAAAAGTGCACTTTGACCATTTCACAAACAATTTCTAATCATGACCAATGCTTGTAAAACCCGCTCTTGAGTGTCTTTTGGTAGGTTCTTGAGTATGTTGAAACTTGACTTTGATAAGCTTGAAGATCTCTCTGGTTATGCTTCAAGTCCAAACTTTAGTGCTACAACTTGAAAAATTTGTTCTTACATCTTGGACAGTTGACCATGATTTCGATAACTACACGTACAAGCTGTACAACCATGAAGTTCAGTATATCCACGACTATGGTTGTCTAGTGAATGGTCTTAGTGGGCAGTTATTTCCATACAGATTGTGTCTTGATTAGTTGTGGAAGTTATTGTCAGAACGTGGATTACACATGAGCAACAAACTGATAACAGACTTGATTAAACCTTGAAAATAGCAACAACAGCCTTCAGAAAACCAAAATCTGGCTGTAATGACTAATGACCAAGTCAAGGTTGTTGAGAGATCATAAGCTTTTTCAACATTATCTACTAACTTACCCTAATAACAAACTTAGATTTAAATACATTAAATCTTCCTAAGTCTAATATATAAAACAAGGACTATTGTACGCATGTACTATAGTGCTTATTCTCTAGTTTTTTGGCATCTTGTTTTGTCTCTACATCTTATAAAAGAGGTTCGATTAGAAAATTAATCCCATCTTCACTAAACATTTCCATGCCGCAATAGGAATAACATCCTTTGGCTTTATTTTCTCCGAGCCATCTTACACCTTTAATTTATTTGTGTCTCATAAATTTCAAGTTCTCTTTTTATTTATTTCATCAAGTATGTCTCATGTTGCCCCCCTTCTATTGAACCACTTTTCAACATATTCCTATGTCCTATCTATCATTGAATTTTTCATCTTGGACAAGAAGGCTATGTTATCCTCAACACTCTTCATCCTACTAAGATATTTTCTAACCGTTGGTTTCCCTTTAGCCATCTTTATAAAGCTCTCTCTCCTTTTCTCTCAAGTCTATACCTATTCATACCCTTTTAAATTTGACTTACCTAATACTTGTCTATTCTTAATTTGGCACCTTTGTAATTTGATATGTTCTCCTCACTCCTACATGTTTCTATAGCTAAATAATATACTTTTTCTTTATTGTGACTTTTACTTCCTCATTCCGCCACATTGTTGAGATACTTTGAATCACACCACCTACCTTCTTATATAAATGTCTTTTGATTTTTTTTCGCTTCTTCGACTTGAGGTGCATATGCACGAATAATATTCAATATTTTTTTTCAATATACAAGTCTCATCCTCACTATTTAATTATTTAACTTACACACCTTGCCAAATCATGGAGTAACTTCTCATATTATGAATATAATACCAACGTCGTGTTTCTTCTTGTCTTTCCCTAAATACCATAATTTGCACTTTTTCCCTCCTTTATCCCAAGTCCTAACTCGCTTAGTCTCCGCGTGCAAAGAATGCTAATATTATGCTCTTTATTTACATTTACCAACTCTGAATACTTCTCTAAAAGAGTTTTAATTTTCCAAGAAACTAATTGGCTTGGATTTGCATCTTAATATTAATACTATATACCTAGGAGATAAAGTGTAACAAAGTTTTCTCATTTGGCTCCACTTTCTGACGTTGTTATGGGTCGATGTTGGCAAATGACCTAGAAACCTTTGCATATGTATCTTTACATTGGTCTTAGAAGTGCAGTAGGAGATTCCCCAGCATAAATTTGTATGAAGCTCATGCGATAAGATGTGACGATATTTTACCGTGGTTGTCACTAATCTACCATAACACTCCTTTATCTGTGAGCTTGGGGCCGAAAACGAATGTCGGAGCAACTAATTTGGTCTTGTTAAATGGTGGACAGGTTAATGGAAGCCTCTTGCCAGCCTCGGTGATATCTGTCTACTGTGCCTATGTGTGTTATACTGCTCTTTCAAGCGAACCTCGTGACTATGTTTGCAATGGTCTTCATAACAAATCCAAAGCAGTTACTGTCGGCACCCTTGTTCTTGGAATGATCACTACGGTACTATCGGTCTTGTATTCAGCCCTTCGTGCCGGCTCTTCTAAGGCTTTTCTGTCACCCCCATCATCTCCAAGGGCAGGTATGTTTGCACCTTTACTGGGCTTCATTATTGTTTCCATTCTACCGTTAGCGTAAGTTGGTTGAAATTACTTGGTTTTCTTATTAGAAATTAGAAAAATTACCTTGAATAATCCAACATTTTCATGATTTTCCTACAATAATCCCACCTATTGATTAACTATGAATAATCCCAACTTAATGGGTATTTGCCTAGAGCAAATTGTTACATTCAAATGCAATCATGTGCACTTCTTATTCATCTGAAGTTGCTCATGGTGATTGTTACCAAGGGTTAGGTTGCGCACATCCGACCCTCAGAACCCACCCTAGGTGGGAGCCATTTTAGGGCATTGTGCAATGGAATGTTAATTGTTACTTTCGAAATCAAATGCATTTTCTTTGTAGTAAATAGTTACAGTAGTATAATTTATGTTTCATATGTTTGAATAGAGACTTCGTTAAACTGATTGGATTGTATAGAAGTATTATACAATTTAGAAAAAAGAAGCGAGTCAACAGTGGAGGAGTAAATATCTGCACCCCATTTTTGTGTTTTGTGACTGGAGATGAATGGCCTGCTTTTTACATAGAATTATGGTGTGCTAGCTTTTTGCATTGTGGGATAGAGTGGCATACTTATGATCTTTTAGTACTATTGTATGGTGTTTGTCCTAATATCTAGAATAATTTACGAATTACAACCTTAAAGTTTAGCAGTTTTGCAAATTACAACCTCAATGTTTAATTTTTTCGAATTATAGCCACCAATGTATCAAAGTCTACAGCATTCAAACCAAATCACGGAATCCCGACCATTTTGGTGGTCGGAATTTCAGGCTAAATGATCGGAATTCTGTGACTTGGCTTGAATGCTGTAGATTTTGATACTTTGGTGGTTGTAATTCGCAAAAAATAAACATTAAGATTGTAATTCGCAAAAGTTTAAAGCTGTAATTCGTAAACTATTCTAAAATATAATAATATCAGAAATGCTATCCTTGAATATTTCGCTTCTAGCTGTCGTTTCTTCGTGGTGAATATTTCCCTACAAAACGCTATTATTATTAATACTCGAGAAACAGATTTCTGATTCAAAAGACATAAAAAGCTTGTGTTCACTGCAGGTGCAACAAACCCGCTTTTGGGTTCAGAGGATACCGAAGGAGGAAAAAACAAAGGGATAGCAGAACCTCGGCCTGTCAGTTACTCATACACGTTCTTTCATCTAATATTTGCTCTCGCTAGCATGTATTCTGCCATGCTTCTCTCGGGATGGACAAGCTCAAATGACAGCTCGGATCTTATCGATATCGGGTGGGCTTCTGTTTGGGTAAAGATCTGCACAGAATGGGTGACTGCCGGGATTTACATCTGGTCACTTGTGGCACCGTTACTCATGCCAGACCGCGAATTCTTTTAGAAAAATGCCGAATCAATCATGAATTGATTGAAATCTTCTTGTCAAAGGATGTTTGAACCCAAAATTTGGCAAGGAAGCATTTTCTACAATATATGTCTTTGTAATTAGCCCATCTTTTGGACCTCTCATGTAAAAAGTCTCTTCTATATTGTAGAAAATTATGTATTAACATGCTGACTTTTTGTGTATATGAAATTATTACTTCTACTAATAGATTTGTTTGTTGTAGAAAATTGACATTCTCCTTTTTTTTTGGAATATAAATTTTAAGAATAATTTGCGAATTACACCCTTAAAATTTAGGACTTTTGCGAATTACAACCCTTAATGTTTTTTGTTTGCGAATTACAACTACCAAAGTATCAAACTTTACAGGTCCAAGTCAAAACACATAATTCCGACCATCAAAATGGTCGGAATTCTGAGTTTCGGCCTAAACCTACAAAATTTGATACTTTGGTGGCTGTAATTCGCAAAAAATAAACATTGAGATTGTAACTTGCAAAAGAACTAAATTTTAAGGTTGTAATTCGCAAATTATTCAAATTTTAATCACCATGATTCTTGATTCGTACGTTAGTTCGACGGTTGAAAGCCTTTCCTTTCATTTTTTTATAAAGATTCAATTCTTATTTCATATTGAAAAGATTATTTCCCTTTCACAAATTATTGTAAAGTTTCACCATTAAATGCGTCTTACACAGGTTAAATGGTTCATCTAATACATATTAGGAGAATATGATCTTTTGTTTAAGGTGGTATCATTGAGAAATAACCATGAGTAGCTTATTGTGTATCTTTATTAAAAAATCTTAAATAACCACAAGTTCATTATCATTGACTTGATCATAGTGGAGAATTTGACTTGGTTTAGCAAATAGGTTACCCTAGTCTAAGTAGCTTTTGGATTGGTTATTAATTATTACTTCTATATGCTTGTTGGGTTTGGGTGCGATCATTGCTACTAATCAAGATAAGCATGTCATTTGTTATTTCTA
Organism: Amaranthus cruentus; assembly: GCA_019425755.1. Lineage (NCBI taxonomy): Eukaryota > Viridiplantae > Streptophyta > Magnoliopsida > Caryophyllales > Amaranthaceae > Amaranthus > Amaranthus cruentus. The sequence goes on along the minus strand of CM033463.1, from coordinate 4,709,917 downwards.
TTCCTCTTAGTTTATGCTATTAAGTATTCCGCAGATTTTAGGTAAGACTGTCTTAGAATAAGACGCGGTCCAATATGGAGCCTATCAACTTGTTTCATTTCTTTGGATATTTTTTAATTTTACTCTTAAAGGTATCAATTTTGACCTTAAAGATATCAATTTCAACATAAAGTGGTACTTAAATATATCAATTAAAGTAAAATTTTCAATTTGAAACTATAAGTGATCTATTTTAACGTTAAAGTGATCAATTTATACCTAATATGATTGGCAGTAATAAGTATTGAATTGTATGTTGTTATATAGTTCATTTATTTTGTTTATAAATGATATAGTTAACATCATAATGGAAACAAGATAAAGTCATAATTGATGCATGTTTGGTAATAATTGACAGTGATAAGTAATGAATTGTATGTTGTTATGTAGTTCATTTATTTTGTTTATAATTGATATAGTTAACATCATAACAGAAACAAAGATAAGATCATAATTGATGCATGTTTGGTAATAATTGATATTGTTAAGTTTAACACTTGCAGTTACATTGAGTTTTTTGTATTGAATTTTTTATTTTTTTTTAGTTTTTGATATTTATGCTTTTAATATGTAAACTGATATTTTATGATTGTGTTATTGACCATTCATTTGTTGGTTAAAATTCATCCGTAAAATGATAAAATAATAATATTTTATTAACTTAGTTCTCAAATTGTGAACAGAACCATATTTAGGTAGAAATTGATCAGTTTAACGCCATAATTGATCAAATATAAGTTCAAATTGAAATTTTTACTTTAATTGATATGTTTAAGTATTACTTTAGGTTGAAATTGAAATGTTTAAGGTCAAATTTAATACTTTTAAGGTCAAAATTGAAAATTACCCAGAAAATGAAAAAAACCAAAAAAATGAAAATATGGAGGCAAGGCCGCGTGTAGTACACACGCCTGTAATTGGCCCGGCCCAACGCTCGTCTTATTCTAGGACCGTCTTACGCAAGTTTTTGTGTTAAGTATTAACCAAAAACGCTTGTGGCTTAATGGATAGAGCATCTGCATGTGGAGTAGAAAGTTTGGAGTTTGATTCCTACTTGACGCACATATCAATTGAAGGTTCCTTGACTGCACGCATCTCTCTTTACTCCCTTCTTGGGGGAATAGGTATGATATGTTCGCATCTTTCTGGAAAAAGAAAACCCCCCACCCGGACCCTGCCTTGTGCGAGATAACCTTCTTAACTTCTGTAATAGATCAATATAGTATGTCATCGCTCAATTCTGTTTAGACCCTATTCATGGTTCTATAAATAGGATTTACTGGGTATAAATATGATGATGATTAAGATAAGCGTGGTTCAATTAGTTGTCAGCTTTATTGTAATTGATAAAAATATTAAATTAATTTGAATTAATATAGTAGTAGTTAAATTCAACTTTAATTAACAAAATTAATTTCAATAAGTAAAAATTAATTTGATCAATAAAAAAAAAAATTGTCCGTAAAATTCATATCAACGAAATAGTTCATAAATGAGTATACACACCTTTTAAATTTTGATCTAATTCGAAAATCTGTTTGAACACGAGCCGATTGAGGACCGATCAGTGTTCCTAAATTTTGGTAAGTTTTGAGTTTTACATCAATATTATCAAATCATACTACATTTCATCATTTGTTGTTCTTTGAGTTAATATATACGACTTGAGATGTGGTTTTCATAGAGGTGTTCATTCGGGTGATCGGGTCGGTTTCGGACGAGTGTCTTTCGGTTCGATTGTATCCCGAATCGGCTATTTTTCGGTTGCGTGTTACGACGGGTCACACTCGGGTTGGGTCGATTAGTCGCGGTTCGGTTGAAGATCGGTTATTCGAGCTATCGGGTTAGCATCGGTTCGGTGCCTGTTGAAGTTCGTGTCGAGTGTTAATCGGTGTCGGGTTGTCATCGGTTAATAATTGGTTCGGTTTTGTCGAGTACAGTTCGGGTTTTAATTACTATCAGCTACGTACTACTAATTACTATCGATCGAGTCAATATTAAATTAAGTTGTTAGTCATTTTTTAATTGATGACAAGATTTCCTTTACTTAAAGCAAAAATAGTTAAAATGTAAATCAACTAGTGATCATTATTACTTTGTTACTTTTACTTGTTTAACCGGAAATTAGAATTATAAAGTTCTATCAATTTTCATCTAATACGATTATATACATTGACCATTGATTATTAACTCTAAATATATGAAACCATGTGTTTATAAAATTTAATTTATTAAAATATCTATCACTTTATTAGATTAAATAATAAGATGATTGAATATGAGTCTATCATACTTCTATGTTAAAAATTGGTTCGGGTTTAAAGCAATTCGATCTAAAATTTATTCGGGTTTAGTCGGTTTTTGCCGGATCGAGTTCGGTTTCGAGCATGATTCGGGCGGGATATGACTCGGTCGGTCATTTTTGGTTCGGGTAATCTCGGTTAACGGTTATGTGTCGGTTACAGTTCGGGTTCAGCTTTCTCATTTTCGGTTGTCAATCGGTTCGAGTACAACTTCGATTCGGGTATTGTCGGTTCGATAAACCTTAAAAAGGAACACATTTTCGGGTCGGTTTACTTTCGGTTTCAGGTCGGATTTTCGGGTCGGGTCACTTTTGAACAGCTCTAGGTTTTCAGTTCTATATAATACGAAAAAAGTTTAAAAAATTTTGACGAAACAAATTACTTATTTTTTTGAATGAACAAATTACTTATTTTGAGTAACTCTTGTATGACGCTATCTCACGATGGGATAGATCCATATAAGAAGCCTAAATTTAAAAAATCGACTATTTTGTTCTTCCAAGTATCAATTTTAACATTTAAATAACATAATATTTTTAAGTCTAAAAGTGAGTATTCTAATTAATTTAGTTGGATTATAAGTCGTCTGACTCGTCTTAAATGAGAATATGTGTGGTATATTTTAGCTTTTTTCATAACGATAAATACAAAATAATACTTAATTCACTTATTCATTATTGAGACGGTTTCTCCATGAGACGACTTCAATTGGGTTAGCCCAAAATCTTAAAAAAATACACCTGCTCTTTTGTGCAATTCAAATTTCATTGCTTTTAATGTTTTTTTGCTGATGGACTGCTTGCATGAGTTCGTCTCACGATAAGACAGTCTCATACAAAACTTGTTGTAATAAATTTGTGACTCACTTGTCATAAGGTCCAACACAAACGATCTAAAATCGCCCCGATTTAAAACTGACCCGATCAACCGATGTGACAAGTTTAGACTCTAGAGTAGAGTACTTCTGACTTCTCTAATTCATAAATCATACCCATTCAAGTTTTTTTTTTTTGCCGTCATTACAAAAAAAGTGAGTCATAAGGCAACAAAAATAAAATAAAAATAATTACATTTTCTTTGTTTTCTCTCTCCTAAAATTCACATAATTTAGTATTCCTTGACTAACATGCTCCATCATCTCATTTTCTCTCTCCTCACCACCATTACAATGCCTTCTCCTTCTTCTTTCTCTACCAAACCCAGAAAACCATCTTCATCCGCCATTAACAACCACCACCATAACCATCATTCTTCTTCATCTTCATCTTCTTCTCCTCTCTTCTGTCGCCATCATTCTCCTTCTGCAACCGCAACCCTTGATCTTCTCATCTTAATCTTAGTCCTTTTCTCTGGTACTTTCCTTCTTACTTCTTACTTTTCTTACATCTTTAACTCTCTTTCTCTTCTTTTACCTCCTCTTATTGACGCCCACTCTTTTCATTTTCATCAATTTCCGTTTGTTTACCTCATCGGGTTTTTAATCTCATCCGTGCTTGTTGTTATTTCGTTTGAGATTTGTTGTTGTAGTGGATTTTTAGGGTTAGGGTTTGGGATTTTTCGATCGAGGAAATGTGATAATCCTAAGTGTAAAGGATTGAAAAAGGCTATGGAGTTTGATTTACAGTTGCAAACTGAAGAGTGTTTGAAATTAGGCTCGAATGATATTGATAAATTGCCTTGGAAAGGGGTTACTGAAAACAATCCTGATTATGAATGTCTTAGAGCTGAATTAAGGAAGATGGCTCCTCCTAATGGTCGTGCTGTTCTTCTTTTTCGAGCTAAATGTGGTTGTCCTATTGCTAAATTGGTTGGTTGGGGTCCTAAGAAAGGAAGGAAGCATAAAAAGTGAGTCCTTCATCAGTTTCTTTTAATTGCCTGTAATTTTATCATTGACTTCTTGATCAATTGATTGTTTGTGTATTCAGTTTTTGGGGTTTTTTTTCTTTTGATTGATTAAACTAATTTATCTTTTGAATAACTAAGTTCATCAATTGCAATTCTACTGGATTTTCACTATATCTGATTGTTCATATCTGATCAAGTTGAATTTTTTATTGGTGTGGTTGAATTAAATTATCATGAGTAGTTGTGATGCTTGTGACTGGTTGGACCGTTGTTGTTCAGTTTTTTAATTCGCAACTTATAGTTCTTTTCCTTGCTTCTGTCTATCACTTGCCCTTTAATATACGGGTTGGTATGTAAAAGCTAAAAGGGTGATATCATAACTTCGTTCTGTTAATTGATTGTGAAAAATGGTGCTGTTGTATTTCTAACAGAGACTTTTTATACTTCTAAGTTTGTCAAGTTTAGAATAACTTCTTGAACTAAAATGTTTAATTTCAGTTGAAGGGTTTGATATTAGTTATTGTACTTTTCGTCTAGTTGGCTTAGGATGCAATGGATATGATGTTTCTTCTTGCATTTGGAGCAATGTTTTGACAATGTCGTTACTGAATGTTTCTGCAATAAATAGCTCAGTTGAAGCTGGATTGATATTAGCACTCTTCAGCTACCAAATTCATTCTACTTGTTCAAGGAGGTAGGTGTTGGATGGAGTTTGAGAGTAGATTGTATCCTTGTCCATTTTATTCTACCAATTATCTCCTTTGAATAGTTAGTTTTTACGATTGAGTTGAAGTTGGCAATATTGTTACTAACCGTTTTTGCAATCAACTTGGTGGTTTAGCCTTTGCTATCATGTTCAACTACAAATAGCTAAGTCATGGATGGACTGATGCTAGCACTCTTAGTCACAAATCCATTCTTGTTGTTCGAGGGGGTGGGTGTTGGTGTAGCCTTTAGGATGGAGCAAGGGTGGTTCTGCTCATGTGCAAGGTGCCCAACCTCCCAAAGGCATAGGGTACTTTAAAGTAAGGGACCTTAAATATATTAGTTTTAATTAGTTTATATTACTTTTTCTTTAGTTTGGTTACTTATTTTTAGGCCTCAAAATATTTAAAAAAGTATATAAAATACATAGTGCCTCAGACAATGTTTATTTTTCTCTGTGCTTGGGATATAGTTTGAGAGACTAGATTGTATCATTGGCTATTTTATTTTACCAATTATCTTCTTTGAATAGTTAGTTTCTTAAGCCATGTGTTTTCTTGTCGTTCGAGGTGTTATAGTTTCTCCTTTATGTGTTCGTGCTTGATGGGTTCAAAAAGTTTTATTTGTTTTTGGAGTGCCTAAGTGGAATATATTTTATATAGTGTGGCTGTGTGATTGGTCTTTTTTGTGCTGTCTTGAAAAGAACCTTGATATTTGTTGAGGCATGTTAATACTTGAGCCGATTCGGTCAAATGATGGTAGTTTTCTGATTACGGATTTACATCTGGCGAATTTTGCTAGAGTAAGATCAGTTGCTTGCTGATTTAGCTTGCATATTTTGCATTGAAGGTTGATTTTAAACTTGGTGGTTTATAGACCGACTAATGGAGGAATAAAGAGACTTCTCCCTTGCTGGGTATCTGTTTTATATCTAGCCACTTGATGCGGCAGCTGGGATAGGACTGTCATGTGGGTATGATTAGTAAAGCATGGAACTAAATTTAACGTTTAGAGAAACTTGCCATATGCATGAATGTTGAGCATTCACGGGCGCTTTTGTACCTACCTTGCTGCCTAGAAAACTTTATTTCTTATGGTTGTACACTTGTTACTGATGATGGATTATGGTATGAGTTCTTTTAATTGTTCCCTTGGTCTCCTTGTTGCCTCTAGATTTTAAACTAGCTTTTCTTGGAAATTACTTGTTCTAGTATGTTTATCAGATCTCCTTTTTACTATTGTGATCTTTCTTCAAGATCTCAAGCTGTTTTTCATTCCGCCACCATCGTTTATGATTAGTGGAAAAAGATTTATAATCTCATTTCCTTTCTGCTTCTCCCTCTCAATATTTATTTATATCTATTATTTACACGTCCATGAACTTCACAAATTTGCTGTCACTTTTGGTTGTCTATTTTTGCTTTGGCGAAATCATTGCAAACTCTGTTGTTTGTTCAGTCTTATTCTACAATTGAGTTTAAGTTCACAGTTTTTTATATATATATTTTCTGTTTTTTAGTCATTTTATCTTGATCTATTTGTGTTAAAAACCATTTATAGGTAGTGTAAAAACTCAAAACTTTTACAATACGGTATAGTGATGCAAGCAATATTTTGCACTATGTTTGTAGGCGCTATGCCACACATTTATCAGTTTCTTTTTGACTGTACTCCTCAGTTTCTTTTTGGCTTCTACCTGTCTGTTTTATGACTTTTATCCGTTTCTTTTATTTCCATTTGGTCCTTTCCTTTTATGTCATACTTTTTACTCATTTTTCGACATATTCATCTTACATTTCTTTCTCATCTTACCCTATTACGGTATTACCTGCACTTGGCAAGTATAACTCCATTTTTTCTCTACATTCCTGAATAACTGTAGCTGAAAGAGCATCGACCCAAAAAAACATACTTGGTAATTCTTTTAGCTCCAAAGGTTGCATGATCAAATAAACTGCAATTAGAGTTGTAGTGGCTGTTAGTGTACTTGAATTCCATGGCTCAAATTGCCATGTGCAATCTTTCATTTTGGTGTTTAGTGTAGTATCGTACTTGTACTCTGAGATGCAGGTGTGCTTGTGGGCTGGGATATCATTAATCTGTGGCTAATGAGAGTAGTGGAGAAAATAGTTTCAAGCATATACTAATAGAAGTGGTTGTTGGGAGAAGTATTGTGTAGCATTGGTTGGGATGATAATCCAATGAGTTGCATGGGGCTAATATAGTATGATAGTTGCACTTAATTGTTTATACTGGTGCGTGAAGGATTTTTCTATTGTACCTGCAGGCCATATTTTACTGGGGATTTTTTTCACTTAACTAAGAAAACTTTAGATCCTGACTTCTAATAATTTTTGTTCTTGTTTAGGGATTCGATTAAGTGACTATAATTATTTATTGATAAAAAATCACTTTCCAGTTTGCTTGGAGACTTTGCCAAATACTTGTCCTCCTTTTTTCCTGCATATTGTATTATACTTTTGAAACTGTTACTACTAACAATCTTGAGGACTGCATATTTATTTTAGAAGATCTCAGCTACATACATTCTGATATTATTTCCGAAGAAAACGAACTTGGTAATTGTTCTGAAGACAACACACTAAATATTATATGAGGTCAAAATTGAAGATTGATTTTTGGGTGTTCCTAAGCAACCAAGTTTATTGTGTCAAGTGAGCCTTTTGTGGCATTGCCTTGTGATTAACTGCCAATTTTTGTGACTTAAGATGGTCAAGGACAGAGAGAACTCTTTTTTTCTAGTTTCTAGCTGCTTTTTCTGTTCTCTTAGTCTCAGATTTTGCATGTGTGCAAATGCAAAAGGCTACATGTTGATATCTGTTTGGCCATGTATTAGGATAGATTCCTAGATTATTTTGAATGTACTTTGTGCTTTTTAGTCTTAGTGGGGTGTGTGCACATTCATGTATTTTTTTTGTTCATATTCTGGCTTTATATCCCATTTCTGAATTATATCTTTTTCCATAGATTATACTTTACATTCTTGTTACCTCACTGCATTTGTGGCTTAAAATGTTTCAGATGCAGAAACCTTATTATTACGCAATACTTTAAATACTTATGCCCATTTTAGCTTTTGTTCATTGTTTTTCCCTTTCCCTATTTGATGTTGAACTTCTATCTTTCTTGGAAGAAAAGAATATATGCTTTCATTACCTGTGAAGAAAAGCTTATATGCTCTTTTGGCTTGTGAGGAAAAGAATATATTCTTTATGTGAAGCTCTGTAGGACATCATTGATTGGAATAGTAATTGAGTTGACTGCCAGTAGTGTGAATATGGTCGGATCTGGCATCTTATCTATAATTTTTAGCTATTGCCTACTATTTTTTGCAATTTTTCATTTTAGGAGGATTAAAGTATATCCTTTGCCAAAGATAGAAACATTTTCCAGTCGTAAGTGCTAACCCCTAGCAGTCCCAATTCCTTGTCAACTGAATAAGTGCTTTGCTGTTGTTTGCATCTTGGGATAATTTACTCGTGTCACTAATTTTGCAATTGTAAGATAAAATAGTACGGACTTTTTGGGTTGACATTGCTTTAGAGGTGTAATTCTAGAGACCACTAATGTTTTGGAGCACTATTGGTGGCAGTGATGGTGGAGCAGCCCCAAGTATCTTTTAAGTGGAAAGGCTTGTAATAGACATGATAATGCGTTCTGTGTACATTCCTCTTCTTGTACAGCCTTTTTTTAAAATAGAACATGGCTTTCATGTAGGCTAAAGCATCTTGTAATCGCTGTTCTAAAGTTCATTGTTGTACCTTTCTTGCTGAACCTTACTCCATCCTCGTTCCTCTCCCCTGTAGTTTTATTCCCCAATTCTTTCCTGCATCGGAAGGACTTCTAAATTATTTGTGCTTCTAGGAAATAAGAACACTACTTGGCCCCTTATTGTACCCAACAGAAGTATTGGAAATCTAAATATAAATTGGGCTATAACATAATATGTGACGATGTTTTATGTTGCTTATCACTAACCTATACAACCTTCATCCTTTACCCAGGTTTGTGAATGGCAATGGTTGTTGAAACACTTCCAAATTATGTTTCTGAATTGCCACTATGTAGGCGCTGCAATTATGTGTCTGGGCTCATATTTGGGTTCCCCTTGCATTTGCTTCTTTATCTTTTTATTTGTCACCTGTTTGCCAATCTGTGTGTGCCATACCTAATAGCATCTTTCAATTAGATGCTATCTTGTTGATGATTAATGGCTACCCGATCTTAACAAGTCCTTCGATTATATTATCTCACGGGGAGCACACTGATTCTGATAACATTTAAATTTCTGATGGGTTTCATTAATTCTATTTCTCAATTCAGTGCTTTTTGGTGTGACCCATTTTTATATTTGTACTTCTATGCTCATTTATAGGTAGGCATTTAAGACATTTAATGTTTTCAGTCATTGGTGCTGCATAATTCAATTTTTTTCCAGCCTTTTCTGCTCCTTTGTCACGTAGGTTTGCCTTTTCTGGTTCTTTTTTAAGGATGCAACATGCAAGCTAAAATTACAGTATAAAGTTAGTGATTCCTACTGATCTTCATCATCTTTGCTGTTACAACAACTCCCCATTATTTTTTTTGAGTGCACCTACATATGCTGGGTCGGAAATGTGCGTAAACTAAATAAACCGTTATCAAATCCTGATGTATGGTTTTCTTGTACATGTAGAGCTTTATCAAATGTGACGGCCAACGGAGATCATCGCTGAGGGCTTACGAGAACAGGATAATGGCTGGGATGATACATAGTAGTTGATATAATCCATTCGCATTTCATACAACCAGCTGTTTTGTCATTTGGATTGGAATTGGATGTTTCGACGACCAAGCAACCAATTGAAACTGGGAAGACAGCAGCCTTCCATCTGAATAGCATTATGTAGGAATGTCGCTCTTTGTAACAGAGAACAATAGATACTTTTTAAATGTATCCTGTTATTCTGGATCGATTAATACCCAATTTGATGCCAATAAATAAAAAAAGTTTATATTGGATATTCTTACAAAGTTACAAGTATTTCTTATCAATTTCTTGTTTCTGTTGAGACTTTAGATGTAGCTTGTTATCATACTTAAGATTAAGAATTGGACTTCTTTGCCAAATATTCCGGTACTACGACTCAAAAGCTCTTACATAATCGAGTCTTATGGTGCTTTCTTACTGGAACAGCGGGACTAACTACCAATAGTACTTTTGCATGTTCTTTTAACTTTGTTTTTTTAGTATAACACATTCTCGCTTTTAATCTTATTCACAAATCATTTTCTGTCCTCTTTTCATTAACATTTTTTTCCATGTTGTTTAATTTCCCTATTACTCTTATAAAATAAAAAGATTGACAATTTTATCTCAATTTTTAAAGTGGCTTAGAAAATAACTTGATGATGTTTAAGATCTTCTTGTCCTTTTCTCTTTGCAAAAATTCATATAATTTTATTACCTATGTAAATGTAATATTAGGCGGTAATGAAAAATTACAAGCAATAGCTCATGTTTAATGGGAATAACATGCCACATTTTATGAAGATTTACACTAAACACATTTTGTTTACCATCATTTACAAACACCAAACGAGCACAATTTATGTTCTCATTTCCCAAACACCACCTAAGATTTTGAAAATTTAAATAATGTTTTGTTAATCAAAATTCTCATATATAACGACTTTTCTGATAAGTCTCGTTCAATGGTTCATCTAGAATAGGATAACATCAACAAAAATAAAGCATATAGAACCTTGTGTTTTGAAATCGTTAATAATGTCAACAATTTTATAATATAAGCGCCAAAATATAGACGATGTTGCACGTTAGTGCATTGTCTTGCACCCTAAGGCCCAATTGTATAAGTATAACAACGTCATGCAACATTACAATGGCCTTGCCACCATAAAAGACAAATGAGAGATCACCGGAGGGAGCTTAGCTATATCTAGTCATCGAATAGTTTACCTGTACAAGGTGTTAACTAATAATTAATTTAATACTCTCTCCGTTTCAGTTTACTTGTCCCATTTTCTTATTTGGCATTATCATACTACTTGTCTCATTTTCTTTTTTGGCTATTCTTTTTTTACCTAAATACCCCTATTTTTCCAATTCATACCCAACTACCACATTTACAATTAATTTAATCAATTAAAATATCCAACTACTACCTTTTTAATGGACCCCACTCAACCCTTAAAATCCGTGAAAAGTCAAATGGGACAAGTCAACTGAAACGGAGGGAGTAATAATTAAATATGCTTTTGATATTTAGTTGATAAGATGGTATGGTGACTATGGTCTATTATTAACCTTTGGTTAAAAAAAAGGATATATTTCCTCTTGTCCCTCATTAGTCGTTCCCCTTGAATCACTGTTCTTCCATGTTTACTTCTCAAATACCCAAATCAATTCTGCGATCTCTAACCCAATTTCCCGCTCTTTCTCAATCAAATTCAACATGGGTATGTCATTACTCCACAAAATCACCTCAAATTTTAGCAGAATCAAAAAACCATCTCTTAAATCTCTTCAGTTCTACGAGGCTTCAAACTGGAAGTCGAAATTCAAAAAAATCAAGTATTGATCATGAATTGGAGTTAGTTTCAGCTCTAAAGTCTTGTTCATCCCTTAAAGCAGTATTTCAAGGACAACAAATTCATTCTCTTATCTTAAAAATTGGTTTTGATTCCAATATTTTTATCCAAAACAGTTTGATTAGTATGTATGTTAAATGTGATCAAATGGGTATTGCTAAAAAGTTATTTAATTCATGTTCTCATTTGGATTTTGTATCTGGGAATATTATGCTTATGGGTTATGTTAAATCTGGTTTTTTGGATGATGCCCTCCAACTGTTTGATGTAATGCCTGAGAAAAGTTGTGTTGCTTACACTACCATGATAATGGGTTTTGCCAAGAGCGATAGATGGAGCTTTGCTATTGAACTTTTTAAAAGAATGCTTCTTGCTGGAGTTTTTCCAAATACGGTAACTATGGCTACTATTATCTCACGCTATACTCATGTTGGTAGAGTTTTAGATGTTAAAGCTATACAGGCATTGGCTATTAAGCTTGGTCTTAATGATTGTATTCATGTTTCAACTAATTTGTTGCATATGTATTGTGTTTATTCTAATTTAGAGGATGGTAAGAGATTATTTTTTGAAATGCCTGAAAAGAATATTGTTTCTTGGAATGTAATGTTGAATGGGTATTCAAAAGCTAAACTTGTTGATTTGGCTAGGGATCTTTTTGATAAGATTCCTCAAAAGGATATGATTTCATGGGGTACGATTATTGATGCGTATGTACGAGCAGACAGGTTAGTCGATGCTTTGACATTGTATCGTCAAATGTTAAGTGTGGGATTGAGGCCCAATGATGTGATGATTGTAGATTTAGTTTCAGGATGTGGGCGAGTAATGGCAATTGATGAGGGTCTGCAATTACATGCTACAATAGTAAAAACTGGCTTTGATTGCTATGATTTTGTTCAATCTACAATAATTCATTTCTACTCGACATGTGGTAAAATTGATCTTGCTGGATTGCAATTTGAGGCTTCCTGTAAGTTTCATCTTGCATCCTGGAATGCGCTTATATCTGGGTTTGTTAGAAATGGTTTGATTCTTAAGGCTCGAGAGCTTTTTGATAAGATGCCTGATAGAGATGTTTTCTCTTGGAGCTCCATGATTTCTGGTTATGCTCAATGCGGGCAGGCTAGTGTTGCTTTGGAATTGTTCCGAAGAATGGTGGATTCTGGTGTCCAGCCCAATGAAATCACTATGGTCAGTATTTTTTCTGCCATTGCATCATTAGGTACATTGAAAGAAGCCAAGTGGACCCATGAATACATCAGGAACAATTCAATCCCTCTCAATGACAATTTGATTGCAGCACTTATTGATGCTTACGCTAAATGTGGGAGCATCAGCAATGCTTTAGATGTTTTCAATCAAGTAAGAGTCAAAGTCACTTCTGTTTCACCATGGAATGCAATAATTTGTGGATTGGCGATGCATGGGCACGCTACTTTGTCACTGAGAATGTTTGAAAACTTGGAAAAAACGAATATTAAACCCAACACCATCACTTTTATAGGAGTTCTAACTGCTTGTTGCCATGCTGGACTGGTGGAAGCAGGGGAAATGTATTTCGAGAGCATGAAAAATCAGTATAAAATAGATCCAAACATTAAACATTATGGTTGTATGGTGGATCTCCTTGGAAGAGCTGGGCGTTTGCAAGAAGCTGAGGCCATTGTAGGTAGCATGCCAATGGAGGCTGATGTGGTGATATGGGGTACATTGTTAGCAGCTTGTAGAACACATGGTAATGTGGATATTGGAGAGAGAGCAGCCATGAGATTAAAGAGCTTAGATACGAAACATGGGGCAAGCAGAGTTTTGCTCTGCAACATTTATGCAGATGCAGGAAGATGGAATGATGCCCTTGGGGTCAGGAAAGCTATGCAAGGTCAACAGATGGTGAGGTTACCTGGTGCTAGTTATACATGATACAAAAAGTTGTTTTGCTGTACTCACTCTTGAGTGTTAACAATTTCTAATGAGTATTTCAATTTTCCAAATCCGGCGCTTTCATCTCGACCTTCCCCTCTCTTTCCCTCCCACTCATTCTTGCCTGAAATTTTTATCTTACTATTTGGTTCGATCTCTCTTACATTATTGTTTCCAAAATCCTAAAGACTACTTGGATTTGTGATTTATTGCTAGAGGTGTTATGTGTATTCAGGTCAATTTTGGGTTTGGGTTTGGAAAATGTTGGGTCGGGTCTTGTGTTCACAATTGCTATTGCATCGTCATGAAGCCAAATTCAAAGTCGGGTCGGATTTATTTCCCACAGCTCTATTTATTGTTCTTTTGCTGAGCCAGACTAGAAGATGTGGAAATTTGTCTGGGGAACCCTCGGCAGATTATGAGCCTACAAAATGTGATCCAATGGCCCATCATAACCCTTTAGGTGGCAAATCAGGATATTGGTTCAGGTTTCATATTTGACATAAACTAAAGTAACTGAATTTGGGTCAACTTTGATGAAAAACGTGGTATGAGATGCTGAAGTCCCTGTTATGGGGATCTTGAACCTTGGAGCCACACTTGTCTTGGCTCCATTGGTGAGGCTACTAGTTTCAGGGAGATGAACTTGGTAGAAAAGACTATTTACATCAAAGTTTGAGTTTTTTTTGCTGACTTCAGATTGTAGGATGCTAAAGATTCAGTGGAGAAGATACCCTCCATTTTTGAGAAGGTTGTGCCGATAGATGAAGCTGAGCAGATCATCAAAGATGAATGTGGCAGGAGCAAAATTCATGATGGGATGTAACCGAATTGTAGATGACAATGGCTATAAGGTACACTTTTTGAACTATAGGCTGGAGTGTTATGGATACTTCTTTGAAATATGGTCTTATATTTTCTACTTTCTTTTGCACTTTACTTTTTTATCTATGTTCTACGTAACTGTTACTTTTCTTTTTGGCTATTTTCTAAGAACTGTTCTCTTTTCTGAGTTCTGTAGTGGGATCATGATTGATAGTTTGGCATGCTATTGTTTACTTCAATTGAATTGTTTGATGATTGATGGTCTTTGTTTGATCTTAACCTTTAACCGTCGTGTTCATGACAGCACGGGAGGCATATATAATGTAATGTTTGTTTTATATGTTTTGTTTGATTTTGATGCTGTGATGTTTTGCTTGTGATAACTGGTATACTTGGTTCTTTTAATTCATCCTTTTGTGATGTCGTTCTGTTTAGTGCTGTTCGTTTTATATGTAATGGAGTTTATACGGGTTAGGTTCCTTTCTTTAGTCATTTGTTATTGGCAGCAGCTTTAAGAATAACATAGCAACCCATAACAAATGAAAAGGGCTCACCTGTTTTCCTGTAATTGGCTCATTTGATATGATTTCTTTTATACTAGTTTTCCTGTAAAAGCTCTGGGTGTCAATGAAGAGATCTAGCACTAAATCATCCTGATAACATGAAGAATTCTGGAAGTTTCACCATTTCACAATCTTCAGCCAGAATTTAACCTGAGATGAGCATTTATCGTTTAATTATATTGTGCACCAAAAGCACTTGTGGCTCAATGGATAGAGCATCTACATGTTGAGCAGAAGGTTTGGGATTCAACCCCTACTGGGCGCAGGTATCAACTGGGGGGTTTCTTGACTGCGCGCATCCTCTTTACTCCCTCCTTGAGGGGAACAGGTATGTTTTGTCTGCATCTTTCAGGAAAACAACCCCTACTCGGACCTTGCCTTGTGCGGGATACTGGGAGTGTCTTTTACCTTTACCTTTTATTTAATTATACTGTGCCTTAAGGGGCTTAAACATGGGCTGCAGTTTCAGGGTTTTACTCTTTTTCCTGGTTCCTGCATTCGTAAGGTTACAAAATACTCTTTACATGCTTGTAAGTTTGGCTATCATACAGAACAGTGTGGCTCAAGTTCTTGTTCCCACTTTAGATCTCTACGAAAAGCTCTTAAATTTTACTTCTTTTGTGTGCGTGTGCATATTTTAGTGCTTGCTTAGCACCTGATTCCTGATCATATCTTTCAGGAGCCCTTAATTATCTCACTCTCACAATTTGGCTGGAAGAGATACCATTCTTTTGATGATTGGGCATAATACTTCGCTGTTGTTGTCGAATTTACAGTTCTTAAGGCTCCGGTGCGTAAATGGTTGCAAACTGACCATCAGTTTTGTAATCCATGCAGGCTTTTTACCAGAAAGGCTCCAACGAGCACGTCTACGTAAAATTCATTGCAAGGCGTGTGGTGCAACAAGGCCGACAGAATCTGCAAATGGTCCTGCACCTTCACTTTCTTTCGTCAAGTGTAAACTATCTTAAAACATCCCTCTTTAATGTACCAAACATAGCATCAATCTGAAGTTCAGCACCAGCAGCAGGGAAGGCTCCCGTCAACTCAAACAGAAAATTCTTCTCTGTGAAAGAGTTGATCAGCAAAAAGGTCAAAAATTTTTACTTGTCGAGGTAGCTCCCTATGCTCGGTTCTTGTAGATTATCGTCCATTGAAGACCTTCTTCACAACACCAAGAAGGCCTAGAGTTGAGCTGCTGCTGCCGTAAAGTGCAAAGCAAGGTGTATTGTGTTGATGCAGTAGATACTGGATAGACCAGCACACCCGCCAATGTTTTCCCGCCACAGCCAACTTTTATTAACATTGCTCAAATGATTCTCATAATGTACACCCTATTTTTTCGGCACTTTTGTCTAACAAACAATGAATTATGTCCAAATCTCTTTTATAAAACACTTCGGTATTTCTAACAATGTTCCTCTGCTTTTTTCGCCTTCTTTCAATTTTTTCGAAGGATCGGTGAAACCCATCAACTGGTGATCATTAAATGTTGAGTTCAAAATTTATTTTCTGTTATTTAGACTTTTGTGCTTACTGGCGCAAAATTTGTGTATTAAACACACGGGCAAGGCGGCAAGTAATCAGTAAAAAAGCATTTTATGTAACAGCAATGAAATTTCACATTTTATAAGAGAGAACAGTAATTAGCGAATCAATCTTTTAATTAATGCTTTCAGTCACATTTGAACGTTAGCGTGCTCAGAATTTTACAATGGATAACTGAAAGAAATAAATCAGCAATAACACCTAAGTTAAACAAGAATATCTGCTTTCCAACTAATCTAAATGTGAGTAATGAGTTAATATGTAGTCATAAACTGCACAACTATCCTATTGAGAGAGCTCGATGTTATCTCTCACATTTGATAATGAGCTCGGCAGTTGCACCCATGGTGTTCGTCCCACCGGCCGTAAGTAACGCCAAAGCAAGATCCTCCTCATACCTTCGCATCAAACCTTTGCTAAGTTGTACGAGTAAATCCCTATCCATTTCCATCACCCAATTTGGCGTGCACCCGATCAACAGCCTTATGAACTTCGAAACATAAGCGTGCCAAACAACTGAATCACAGCCCAAAGAGATCTTACCGTCTAAAGCACTTGCTAGAAATAACAAGTATTTCCCGAGGATTCTAGGGCGCCGTTTGGATGCTGGTGATGATGAATCAACCCCCCATGAAAAGGCTCCACATAACACTGAAAAGTATGCTAATGCATAACCTCGGAGCACCGAAACTATTTCTTCTGCTTCATCTTCTAGTGCAGATTTCTGCATCATTATGAACCAAGAAGGTAGGGTTTCTTTTAGTAGACATTGAACCAAGCACTGGCCCCCCGATAACCACAAAAGACTGGCAGCTAGAGAAGCTGCAAGTTTCACTTTGGTCATTGCTCCAGCAAGTGAGACCTGCCCATATACGGATCCTATTTTCGCCCGCTTACATTTCCCTCGTGCACCGACTATATCTCGAACAGACTGCATTAGGAGGGAAATGATCTCCTCTGCCAAAAACATGATTTCTCTAACAGCACGATATACACGTAAATAGAGGATTCCAGGGGCAACGGGAGATATCCCCCCGTTGAAATGAGAACCAAACCCATGGCCAAGAAGAGCAGCAACCCCACCCCTACTTGAAGTTGGATTGGTGTACCGGCCAAGAGTCGCGGCAAAGCAACTCTTAAGAAGTTGAACCACTGCATCACTGTTATGGAGGAAGACAGTACGAGATGCAGAGAAGACAAGAAAATCACTCCAACGCTTTGCTTTTTGTGTCCATAATGAAGCCACAATAGGCATGCATGGCCATGGACAGTCGGCTGCAAGGGCCTCAAGGGCTGGTCCCGCAAGATTGAGAAAACGCTGAGATGCTTTGTCCAGCTTGTAAGTTATAGTGAGACTCAAAAATGCAGCCAAAGGGAGAGGGAGGGTAGCCTGAGAGCTTACAGCTGTAACAAGACTGGGAACAATTACCCCAGTGGCAGCAAGTATTTTCTTGATTTGCTCCTCAACATTGGATAGATTTGCTGCAGGACTAGGCCAATCTGTTCCATTCATTAGGGCAGGTTTCCAAATTCCCCGAGTAACTTCAGCAGAAAAATAACACACTATCGCCGCCAGAGATGCAGGAAGAAAATCGGCAAGATCTTTAAGTCCTACAACAATAAGTGATATCAAGTTAGAGGAAAGTGGGTCAAAGATTTTTTTTTCAGCAACAAACCACTTAATGAGGGGCCTATTTCCGAAACAATACCAACTTTAAAAAATTGCAATCATCAACAACAACATTCCATTACCCTAACGCCATTGAGTGGCTCCCGCTAAGGGTAGGGCTTGGGGGGATTGGGTGCACGCATGACGCAACCTTACCCGGGATAAATCTAACAAATAGAATGTTTTCAATTTGAAATCTCCTATTCAACCTTCTTTGGTGTGTACTTTCAAGTTGAAATCTCTCCCCAAAACAAAACTCGCCGGAACTCACTATAACTTCCGGCTTAACATGGACAAAACGGGCGTTAAACGTGGTGATGCCCTGCATTTCCATAGACCGTTATAAATTGCGAGATTTCGGAACGGTAACCTGAAAGTCCTAGTCAACTCGTCCATTCCGAGTTAATTCGTCCGAGTTTTGATACCATGACAAGAATTATTAATATTAACTTTTGATAATTGTTAATCAAGAACAATTAGAAATATTAAGGGTTAAAATGTTACCTCGGCAAGTGTGAAAAACTAAATGGGACTAATGGCTTGAATAGGAGGGAGTATCATTCTAAAAAATATTAGTTACTTAAAGACAAACCCCCACCCTTCAACTAACATTTAACCTTTTCCATCAGTAATCTAAGTATCCACACCATCTCAATCCCCACACCTCTAATCCGCACCATCTTCTAATACCTCCAATCTCATGTTATTGTTACTGTAGATTTGTAAAATCCCACCTGCAATGTGAATGGAGAAAATGCCTAGTTTTGAAAGAATTTGCAGCCAAAAGGCATGAAAAAATCTGCTTTAGACATCGCATCGGATTTTGCACAAGATGAATCAAAAAAATAGTCGTAAAATAACCTACGACATGGCTTATAAGCAGAAGAGCACTCTTAGAGATGATTTACTTTTGTGCGCTTACCATTTGACTAAGTGAGCTATCGCAAAAGTGGGTTTTACTTCGTTCAATTATGACAATCACTAACAATGAAAAAAATTTGTTTTAAGGTGCCATCATCGTTTAAAAAAACTTTTAAATAAGTTAATGTTTCCTAATTCTAGTAGGTTTAACTTGGACGGCAATACAAACTTACACAAGAAGTTTCAGGGTATGTGAAATTGGAATTTCAGCCATTTTAGTAAAATAAGTATTTTATATTCCACAAATCTTCTATCTATGTCCAAAATTTTTTAAGACTGTTACATTTATTTGGTATTTAGATAAATGAAATTCCAATTAGATTCATACCGACTACCAAACACCAAAACTAATTACAATTTTTGTTAAAACCAAAAACACAAAAAATAGCGTTGCTGACCTACCATGATCCATACTCTTCATCAAGAGTTATGTGTTACGGGTTATGAATGGTTCATCAAAAAACAGAAGCAGCAACAAATCTTCCTAAAATTTATGAGTTTAATGAATCTGACGTTAAGGGTTAAATACCCAATGGAGATATCTGAGGTGGTTTAATATAATTTTAAATACGAGTAGGAATCAGATTAGGAGGTTAATAGGATCATGTTTGACCCCTCATTTTAAACTTTTACAACAAATCCATAAATGAAATGTAACTAATGGGTTCCTAGTTCCTACTCAAAATTTAAGAGTAAAGGGTACAACAAAAATGAGACACGAGAATATAATCAAAAGAATGAGTGTAAAACAAGAAAGAACCAACATCAATGCCAAAGGTTTAGGGTGTGTTTGGCAAAATAGCTTAATGGGCAATTAATATCTTATTTTGATACAATTAGAGGGTTGGATGGTTAAACCGGCCAATGTTAATGTTTGGTAAATTATCTTGTTTCTAATTGTTATGAATAAGCTGTTTTTGAAAAGCTGCTCATAACAGCGGGTAAAAAATCAGCTGGTGAAACCAATTAATAAAATCAGCTGGTCAAATCAGCCACTGTAATCAGCTATCAGCCGTTTGCCAAACACCCCCTTAATCCCTAAAGACCGAGGTCCGCTACATGAACAAAAGAACTGTTCTAGTGGTAGTCCACGAGATTTATGTTTCTCCATTGATTTTGATTATCTAGCATCTCAACATGTAAATCTAAATTCTTCATATCCTTAACTCTTGCCCTCTTTTTACATCCTTAAGTTCCAACTTTCTATCTTCCTTACCGGTTTGCCAACACTTATTACTTAAAGGTCTCATTAATTTTTTCAGCAAAAAAGAAAAAAAGAAAGTAAAACTACTTTACATGATCCAAAGTTCAAACACAACAGGACATACCTGTGGCTAGTTGACGAGGAGTGACCTGTCCATACGCACAGGCAGTTAAAGACGCATCTACAACATAAGGAACAGCTTCTAGAATTTCCCAAGCAGGCAATTGTGGTCTTAAATGGCTATCTTCACTCGCAGGCCCCGAAGAACTACTACCTCCAGAAGTTGCAGAAGACTGGACTCCTTTATTGATTGTCCTGAAGATCATGCTTAGAAGAACATCGACAGTTTGATGCACAGGACTTTCAGGAATCAGACCAGACAAAGGCGCAGCAATACATGCTTGGTGCTGACGATACCAGACTTTTAGCTTTGGAAATGAATCTACAAAAATGGGTTTTGGGCATGATGCACTAACAACAGCAGAAAGTCTTCTTTTGTTGCGATCCTTGAGGACATTTCCTGAAGATGCAAGGAGAGAGTTCCGTACTAATAGGAGGTATTCCGGAGTAAGTTGAGATCCTACTGGAGGCACATCTCCCACACCATAGTCAAGAGGTGGATGATTGAACCGCCAAAGCTTCAGAAGGAGAGCAAATGCATTTGAAAAAACAGCATGTGCAGATATTTCTTCTCCATTAATTGTCCATGAAATGTTCGGGACACAAGACCCAAAAACTTCGCAAATCGTCATTAATGATGCAGCAAGTTGAGGAACCTGCAAAAAGGGGAAAGTGTAACTTAAACAAATTCCCCGGTTTTACTATGTTCCAGGTCCTAAAATTTGGAAATCGCCCTTTTGCATAATCAACAAGACAACACCGCATAATGTAAGCAGAAAGTTCATCGATTCAGAAAAGTAGTTCATACTTAGAAATACTAAACATATCCATAATCCATTTAAAAGAAATTCTGGTGAAAAATTATGGAAGACCCTCCTTTGCATGGTTGACAAAACAGAGTGTAAAAATTCTGCCAACAAAATAACATTGACAAATTTGCAAAGTTTATCTTAATTATTTTACTTAAAACCATTAATTTGATATTGTTGTTGATTTTTTGCAGCTTTTTTTACCCTTGTTGCTTTGGGATAAGCCCCAACTTCTAAAATTGTTCCTCTAATTGATGTTCTCAATATGGGCAATATTGTCGAGCAATTCAAAGTTTGAACTAAAATTCAAGAAATTAACTTCAGAAATCCAATATCATAAACAAGCAATAACAAATGATCACATAAGACAGAGTCAAAGAGAAACATAATGATCTAACTTGGCCATTATAGTAAAAGCTGAGCATACCAAGCCATGCATTGAGAAGATCTTAACGCAGTCAACGGGTGCTATTCCAACCAAAAGTACATAAAGCATTGGTGCATATGGTATAAGATGGCTGTCTTCTCCTGTGTAATCAGAGGGAATGGGCGGAGACAGCAACATAGTAATAAAATACACACTATGCTCCTGCAACAGAAGTCATAAAGTTATTTGCACATTCCCAACCCGAATATGGGAAAAAAGGGTATTCTGAAGTTCAAAAATGCCAATGTTAAACCTGCACATTCCAGCCCCGAATTAAGGATGCTCCACAAAGAATTGTTGCTGCATATACTTTCTCATCCTCGGATCCGCTCACTGCAAGCTCAAATATTTTCTCCAGTTCTGCTAAACTTCCATCACGTGCACAAGCTCAAACTCAGTTTTGTTATCCTCAATTAGTTTACTAGAAAGAACCAATAAGAAGAAGAATCTCGTAGAGCATAAATACAAGGAAACACTTTCAATCAAATTCCGCAAAACCACTTTTGCAGTTAATACAGATGGTTCAAGGTTATCGCGGCCTATGTCACGGTCACAGTCACGGTAACCACACAAACCTTTACAATGCAGTTGCCATGTGGTAATGCAGCCGATATTTTGCGCTATGTATCCAATTAAAAACTCGAAGATGGGTGTAAGAAAATTAGGAATATAGTTCTAGTATTTTAGAAAAGAAATATGGTTCATGCTCTTAAGATGTGACAAATATTTACAGCCTACCTTCAACCTCCACCTTTATCGGGTTTCGGACACTCACAGGAGAAGTTGAAATGATCTAAGAACTTGGATTGCAAAAGCATACAATAGTCCATAGAAATAAGTGCAAGAAGATATTTATGGACGGTCATGAGTTGAGCTCCTGATTCATGCGCAAACCCATTTGTCTGGGATCAATGCTTTGCCATTGTTAAGAGTTGCATTGCCGAAAAGGGGATGATTATCTCAAGGCAGTGAAAAAGTAGAAAAAAGATTGATTGAAGATATAAGAGCATTATACTCGAAATTTGAACAAAATGCATATAAACTCCACAGATAACTAGGGTCACATCAAGATCCGCAAAAGATTTTAGTTGTCCTAGGGAAAATTAATCAGAAGATTCAGAGTATACCTTGAAGCAGGAGTAGCGACCATAGAATTGATCATTACAGGACTAAGTGGAGCTCCCTGCATGAATGATGACCAACCAGGGACTTGAGAAGGAACACGACTAGGAAACTGATTGATTTGACCATTCACATAGCCCGGCCAATAATATGCTGAAGTGTCGAGCAGATTCCTGGCAATGCAAGCTTCAATTATTAGGTGGCGCATATTCCCAGCTGACACAAAAATCAGAACAGGTAGTATGAGCAACGGTATCATTCGAAACCTTCACATTTCCCATCAGCAAAACATATGCAAAAAATCATAGATCGGAATTTTCATAATGCTGACACAACTTTCAAGGATGAGCAGAACAGGGAGCTACAGAGTTAGATCATAGCAAACACACAACTTTCCAGAATCCAGCTGTATAAATTCAGCTTTACAAAAAGTTAATTATGAAATTGTAATGAATACTCACAGCAGTTGATTGGTAAATCTTTCACATTGATCCACTCAAAAAATCCACCAGTGACATCAATGCCTGAAACAAACATCATAGCTTTTGCAGCAGCCATATTGGCAGCAGAAACAACAGAATGTGGTGGGGTCAGCAAGGATTGATAATCGCCGAGTATCTGTAAGGACGAAACTAAATCTTTGCGGCGTGTGAAAGCATCATCTCCTCTCCAATTATTAGAGGGGCAAATTTCTGAAACATCAAGTGGATTTTCCTCTTCGTCTATGAGATCAACAAGCACTAGCGCAGTGATGGACAACAAAACACACAATCGAGAATCAAGCCGAGGAACTGGCCCCTCTATTGGATCCCGCTCCTACAACATAAAAGATTAATGAAAATCATCAACAGCATATTGACTGGCCAAAATTGGCACGGCATAACAACAAAAAAGACAACAATAATATGAGAAACCTGTTTCTTATACAAGATACTACAAGTTTCTCGGTAAGAAATGGGCACGACACACCCCCACCCTCTCCACCCCCCACCCCCACAGCAACATTGATGATGGGATAGTAAGATCAAAAAAGTATGAGACCACCTTATACAAGATGGCTAGGCCACACAGATAGCCAGATATACTTACCCTTTGAACGAAACGTAAAGCAGCAATCCACAAGGCTAGAAATGTATCATGCCAGGAGGTATTGTTAATTGCTTGAAGGGACTTCACTATACCTGTTGAAAAGGGATCATTAATTAGTCCTCATAACTGCAAGACATACTACAAAAACAAATTCTATCAGTAGTATATACTAAATATAGCCTGTACCATACCAGTAATAATCTCAACAGCACTTGTTGCTGTAACTTGAGATCCGTCTATAACATCCTCCAGAACCACATCTAAAGGAAGCCAAAGATCAGAATGGCTAGTCTCTTGACAATGAGCGGAAGAAGCTACTGATCTGGAAGCCAATTCAGCTGAAAACTCATCCAAAGACATTTTGTACTCCCAGAATGAGACTTTTGTAGCATCAGAAATCAGTTTAAGGAGCATTTTGGGACTTAAAATATTTGGATTCGTCGATGTTGACATGTTTGTTGCAAGGAGCTCTAGTCGCTCAGTAAAAGATGCCCAGTGCTTTGGCCTGTAGCATATCAAATAACAAGGTATTAACTAACCTTAGGGATTGTAAAATGCAAACAGGCAATATACCATATATAGGTACAAGTTAGCAGTCCCAGATTCCTTGCTTAACATAACTGGTGTGCGGAAACAGACATCACAAATAAAAGTGAAACGAAGCAGACAACATCATCATGGAGATCTAACAAAACTTTACTCTTGCAAGTGTAGTATAACCGTCAAAGTAAACATGAGAAGCTTCCCTTAAGAGTTAAGACTCAAAAAAAATATATAACGGTCTGACAGAAACCAAAGCCTTACATGTTACGGCGTACCAAGGAAAGAATTCTAGAGCTAACTCTATTTTGAAAATATTTTCCAATAATCTCAACAGCTGCATCATTATTTATGCTTCTGAATTTTTCAAGCAGTTTAAACTTCTTCTCGTCTTCATTATCAAAAGGATCGATATCCATCTCTTGAGCATTAATCGCCCAAACAGATTTCTTTTCTGTGGTAAGGTCCAGTAACCCCTCATCTTCTATCAGTGCATCAAGCAGCTGCCACACAGTTGCAAAGACAAATTCAACCAAAATGACCCCTGGTTCACTAGCTTGTGAACCAAATATTTGAGGAAGAGAAAGGACATGCTCAATCGACATCATGACCCTGAAAGGTGAAAAATGAAATTTAATAGCATGAAAAGCAGAGGAAAATGGAGGCAATAAATACCGATAGACATAACTTGAACAAAAGTAACAGACCAGTGCATAAAATCCCCTTGTATCCTACTGAGGCCACTATAAAACCCTCAACCTCTTTCTATTCATCATTTCGGGAAGTACCCAATATCTAACCAGCATTCTTTGTCCACATTTACCACATAATTTCCATAAATCACAAAACTGAGAGCAGCACATTACTATCGTATGGATTGAGGGCAGGAGTGGGGTATGATGCAGATAATTTGCCTCTTGAAGCATACAATTGAAGAACTTACTTTCCAAAATTAGGTTCAGTCATCTGAGACTTCAAATCAAAAGCATATGTCTTCAAAATTTCCATGTAAAGCCTATATGCAGTGGGCCGAGAATGGCGGCATGGAATGGCCCTGTGGAAATAGAATTTATAAACTGAAGGTAAGTTTGCAATAAACTTCGCTTTAATGTAAAAAATTAACAGCAAACAGGAGAAATACAGAAGCAAGGTCACAATATCAAGTCAAAGGCACTAAAAATATCATTATATGGGCTAGAAAATGACACGTAATAGTAAAGAGGGAGTTTGTGCAGAAATACAACCTAATTAGGTCCACAGTTTGTAATTTTTAGTAATATTTACCTCCGGTGATGCAAGATTTCCTCTAATGAGATCATTTCTAGGATAGTCAAAGAACACCAAGCAATAGCATACACAAGCAAAGCAGTGAAAGATCATCACCAGAATGTTGAACATGGTAATAATATGGTAGCTAGAACTTAACAAGGCGTTTAGTTATTGGCATTAAATGGTGATAATGAGAATGAGTTTTAGTTTTGATTTTCATAAAATGTGCTATGACATTCTCATGGTAATGGAGCTCTCACCCTAAAATATGTGTTTTTCTTTAAATTTTCAACCACCACCTAATACCACCATGTTTTAAGTGGTCATGGTTATGGATGAATTTTGTAAAGAAAAAATAATTAGAGTAGGCCAAGCATGATCATATACCTCGTCAAGACATCTAGTTTTTCTAACTAGATAGCATTAAATATTCATCATCATTCCTACCATTTGATACCAACAAGGCAACAACTAAACGGGATAGGTCTTTAGTTAATGCAATATACATACGTCCAAGGACAACCGCATTTCATGTTACTTCGATATATTAGCAACACAAGTCATGAGTGTACCAAAGAACAGAGCTTTTATGTGGTATTCCTATCTGCAAGGCTCTCAGGGATCTTACACAAAAACCATCTACTTTTCATGCTCTATCAATGTTCTTAAAACCAAATAAAATCACATCATCTGACTCTAACCCCCATTTGTTTCCTGACTCGTAGTCAAGGTCAGCACACTTTCTGCAGCCATCCTCAAAAACCTTAACAACTTGTATAGGTAGGTTCCATTTAACCACAATCCAGAATTCCAGGAAGTTGTAACACAGTCCCAAGAGATAATTCTATAGTTTGGGAGCATCCGTGATTTGATCAAGCAGAGTTGTCGAAAAATGGGAGAAACACCATAATTTCCCAAGAGAATATTCAACAAATTAGAAAGGAAAAGACCAAATAATCAATGATTAACATTTGAGATCAAATTTCAGAAAAGGTTACACAAATACTTCTTAAGTAACACTCTGAAACCAACCCAAGATAATGAATGACATGAACTACAGAAATCAGGTCCCTTATTTCGATAGCAAGAGATTTATAGTTCTTTGATTTAGGATCATATGGAATACATAAAAAGACTCGTCAAATCATGTGAATTTCTTATTTACGTGAAATTGATATTTGCTTCCCAAATTGGAAACAACCTCTATGTTATCAATACCCTATCACCAACAACTAACAAGGTATATTTGCTACCCCAATTGGAAACAACCTCTATGTAATGTTATCATTACCCTATCACCAACAATTAACAAGGCATGATTGCATACATCCGACCTTCAACCAAAACCAACCAGAGCCACCTAATAATATTGGATAATGGAATGTTCTTATGCATATTCACCAACCAACTATGTGATATCCAGAGCATTATCACATAATTCACTAATCTCCGGAATTCAAAAAATGAATCAACTGGGCATATTAGAATTATGTTAACTGATCCAGAGAACATTTCTCAAGAGCATTCAGTTAGACAACCAATAAGTACTAATCAAATCCCCATTAAAAA
This sequence comes from Amaranthus cruentus, assembly GCA_019425755.1. Lineage (NCBI taxonomy): Eukaryota > Viridiplantae > Streptophyta > Magnoliopsida > Caryophyllales > Amaranthaceae > Amaranthus > Amaranthus cruentus. Next base: position 4,682,815 of record CM033463.1, on the reverse strand, counting down.
AATCGAAGGTTGATCCGAATTACCCATTTAGATTACAACAAAAACCAATATTCAAAAGATAACAATTAATGCACAAACCCAAAAACAAAAATATAAAACTATTTCATAATTCCGATCAAACCATGCAAAACCCATCACACAACAAACAAAAACAACACCCAATAAAAGACACCCACAAGATAAAAACATACACAACAACAATGCCAATCCTCAATCCCAATTACCACAAAATTGAGACATATATTTATCAGAAAACAAACCTAGTAGAAAGAAGAGAAACAACAAACAAAGGAGGAACCAAGTTCAAGACAAGGGCTTTATCTAGAAACTCCCATGCCGCAGGAACATTATTATCCCAACAAATGTAGGACACCAAAGTATGAGCAAGTTCAATGGAAGGTAAAGAAATGGCTGCAGAATTTAAATATGAAGAAACTTGAATTGCCCACAAAATAGGGTCACTACCCTTTTGTTGGAAAGATTTGGTAATCTCAATCACAGATTCCCATGTACTTTTTTCCATTGTTATTGTCAAATGGAATTGAGAAGAGAGACTGTAGATTGGAGTTTGTTTATGTAAAGGGAATTAGGGAAGTGGGTATCAGGCAAACTGTCTATTCTAATTAGGTACACCTAGGAGTAGAAGTTCACCAATGTCCTACGTGTGTTTGTTAGCCTATTTTTTATTCTTTTGTCCTTTTTTGTATCAGCTGGTCTTGGATGAGACGGCCTTGTAATGAGACTGTTAATTTGGGCCGGTCCAATTTACGCGTGTAATAACCTGTTCATTTTTTTTATTTTCCGGCATTTTTCAATTTTAATCTTAAAGGTATTAATTTTGACCTTGAAGGTAACAATTTTCAAAATTGATACTTTTAAGGTGGAAATTGATAAATGTCCAGAAAATTAAAATGTTATTACACGCGCGAATAGTGTGGGCTTGCGACCCGTTGAAAATCGAATTTTGTCTTTGTTAGGGAGATATATATCATTTTTTTGTAAGCATTCGAGTTTCGCTACCACTTTTTTAGTCATTCTTTTCTCTTGGTCTACCTTCTACTCAAAAATTAGAGAAGAATTAACCTGATGATTGAATTATTAACTAAAGTTAATTGAATTTTTTAATAAATAAAGTATGTGTATGTGGATTTATTACATAAATTCTTGTATGAGAGAGTCTCACCATATGACATATCTCATATATGGTTTGAATAGTTCAACTAATACAATTATTAGCATAAAGGGCTTACTTGTTAATTTTACCGAGAGATGGTCTCTCGCAAGAATAACTAACCTTTGTTGACTTTTTCGATAATTAGTGAATAGGATAGCGAGTTGACATGAAGATTGATGGAACTACTAACCATAGTTAATTCAAAATATTTCTTAATAAATAATATATTTTTTACTTTTTTATTAAAGTAATTTTAGCAGAAAAAAATAAATTTTTAATGTTTTTCAGGTTTGATGATTAAAATTCAGGTATTTTTTGTTGTTGTTCATAAAGTAAGACAATTAATTTATTATAAATGTAGTAAATAATAAAAGTTTACATCCAATCCAAGTTACTTCCTTTGTTTCATAATAATTGCTACCTAGTGTGACATGTTGTGTGGGAACATGTCACTATCAGTACAAGTATTATGGAAGAGAGTATGTATTATTTGTTCTCAATGAAATTGGTGTATGCTTTTGTTTGCACCACTTTATACTTTTGGGTAGGTGAGCACTCACCATGATCACTTGCACTTGCACATGTGGTAGTGCCATCATGATTCTCAATTAGTGTATAGTAACGTGTATGACACTTATATGATGTAATTATGACACACTAATATTTACTCTAATAATCATTAATATTATCAAATTTAACTTAAAAAGTCACTTACCAACCTAATTCTAATTAAAATTAAAGCCAGTCTCAAGGACTAAGACAGAGATCGATACTAACGTAAAATTTAACCATTTGTTTTTAAATTGAAATAATCAGCTTTTTATAATGAGTTATAACTATATTTTATTCTACATTTTTTATTTTAATGACTTTTGTGCTTATGAATAAGTGATAATAAATTAATAATATATATGAAAAAATTAAAATTATTAGCTTAAAAAAGAAAAGATTTATGATGATAATTGATAAGCTACCATGATGAGTTAAGAACAAAGTACTAATCTTCTTTTGAGGTGATAGTTATATTTGAACTTATCCACCAACTTTTTTGAGAAATAAAGTAAACCTACTACTAATTGCTCATGATATCAAGTATTAAATTATTATTTTTTTTTATTTCAGTATTTAGTCTTATTTGGTTTTGACACAAAGCTAGAAAGTTGAGTATAATGAATTGAAGTAATAGGGTATTTAAAAATAAGAAGAAGAATATAAAACGTAAAAGTGATAAAGTCATATGCAAAAATAAAAATGAGACAAATTATTGATATGAATTAAAATGAAAAATGGAATAAATAGACCGAAACGAGTATACTCATCAATTATTGGTGTTCTCATTTCTCATTTTAAGTAGTTTAATTTGTTGTTCATAGGAAAAATCTTTCTATTTTTCATGCCATAACATTGGCCATATTTAACCTTTATTTTTACATAAATAGGACAGAATTAGGACAAAATTGTCCTTGCCTTTTTATACAATCTCATTACTCTATTTTTAGACTGTGGTTCGTATATATTCTCCATTTACAATTAAAATGAATATAAAATATCTAACTCAAAAAGAATCATATTTTATCTTTATCTATTTATATATTATTTTATTCATGAGTTACATAAATGCTCTCCACTTACAATTAAAACCACAATAAAATATTTTCATTATCTACTTGATTATTAGTTCAATCACAAAAATTTTAACTTTTTTAATTCCTTTAAATATTTTTCATGAAAATAACCAGAAACGGAAGGATTACTACCAGAAAAGGTTCTGAAAATGTTTAACATGTTCGACTGCACAAAATCCTAAAATATTAAAGGTTGGTCTTAATATTAAATTACGTAGTACATGTTAAGTGTTTAAAAATACAAAATTCTTAAAAATATATATAAATTTTAAAATTGCACAAAATCTTTAAAAAATTTATCAATTTTTATTCCGTCTTTTTTTATTATTTTAAGTCTTCAAAGTCCTGTATAGGAGTAGTGTACTAAGAAGTCTTTAACCAATACATGGACTATGTCTCTCTTGTGGACTGTGGTAGCTACACCTGCTAATGAGGGTGACCAATTGACCATATATAGAATCTAAAACTTTAAATGAATTAGATTCTAGTATGAGTTACTCTTTAAATTTATTTATTATAAAGTGATACGTTTTTTTTTTAATATGGAACAATTTGTATGTGATTAATAAAAGGCAGTTCAACAACATTAATTTATATTTATATAACTCAAAAAGTTGACATCCTTGGGTATGAAGGTAAAACTGTTGCGGGGTCAATAACACGTCTTATCAAATAGAAAAAATTTATGAAATTTCTATTTTAGTCCAGTTGCGACCACATATAAACCAAAGTAATAAATCCTAATCAATAACCGTGATTTGTAAATAACCACAAAAAGGCAAAAATAATAATAATAAAATAAACAAAATCAAAAAATTTAAATTAAATTCACAAAACTCTCACTCTATCAAATCTCACCACATAGGAGTGATTTGTTAATTTCACAAATAACCGTTATTTACTGAGACTTCCTCAAAACAAAGCTATAATAACGATTAAAACTTTCAAATAGAACCTATGTGCCCTCAACTTGCTCCTCAAATTTATTAGGAAATGTATATAATACAAATTACAATCGGGAATTTGTATAAACCCCTTTGTTGATGGCAAAAAGAAATTACAATAACAATAACAATGCTAAAGGAAACTTTAAAGATAAGTTTGTAACGACGACCGTTACCCGGAAACTTGATACAAGTTGTAGGCGTGTGCTCACTTTTCTTTTGTGATATTTCCCCCACAAAGGTACTTGGGTTGATGACCGGAAATTCACAACGAGATACAAACAACTACAATATACCCTTAGTACTTAGGGTATATTACTTAACAACTTGTGTTTGGGTTTTTGAGAAATGGAAAGCAAAACAAGAGTTAATTACTCTCTTGTATTAGCACAAGACAAATGAGAGAAAGACAAGAAGAATTCAGAAACTGGGTGTCAAACTCAATCACCAAGGTCCTCTATTTATACTACAAGAGGAGCCTCACCATAATGATCATATTGATGATCATAGTATTCAATGCCATTAACCTTGATCATTCAAGTGCATTATATCACCATTATACTCTTGTAACCTCAGAAATCAAGAGTGTAATGAAAGGAATCCAAAGCATTTACTACAAGAAAACGGGAAAATGACCAACGGTCATTTCCAGCAGGAAACGCCGAGTCGGCGGTCAGTCCTGCACAAGGAAAGCCGACTCGGCTTTTCCTTCTGGACAAAACCCAAGATTCCAGAAGCTAAAGCCGATTCGGCTTTAGCTCCAAAAAGGGAACCGCCGAGTCGGCTTTTTATGCTGACTTGGTTTTTCCCTTTGCTCGTTTTGTCCTATCTTGTGATGCCTTTCGGACTTAGTAAATTAATACGTATTGTCCCACTACTTTAGTAGTACTTAGTGATTATAGTACAGGATTATTAGACACTAAATGTTCAACAAAATTCACTTTGTTGTCTTCTGTTTTTTTTTTTTTATTTTTTTTTTATTCTGGTATTGTTATGTTCATATGTTGTGGTTAGAGTTTATTTGTAATGATTTTACAAGCAATGGGTAATCTTTAGAGGAAAAGAGAAAATTTACTTATTTTATTTTTTGATCTTTATTTTAAATTACTTGCAAGTACAAGTAGCTATTGTTTAATAACTTCTTAATCAAATTTCGTAAAAAAAATAAAAATAAAAAAATAAAAAATATTTTATAGAAAAACTAATCAACTCAAACATCTTATTATATACTTCCTCCATTCTGAAATACTCGCTACATTTTGGTTATGTGCACTATTTATTGTTTAAGCTTATTTTATATATTACGATTAATGTGTAAGTAAAAATATAGTCAAGTGGGATTTTGTTTGAATCATCTAATCGCATACTTAATAATATTAACTTTTTATATTTTTTGGATTTGTATAATTCAACATATAAATAAATAAAATAACGCATTAAAATGCGTAAAAATGAAATATAGCAAGTATAATGGAATGGAAGAACTACTCAGGTTGTTGGGCTTCTTATAAGATAATGTTAATGTGTATATGTACTACTTATAAAAACTTGTGAGCATGTGTTAATTATATTGTAACACCCCGGCCCAACGTACCACCGGTGAATCCTCATGGAGATTGTAGACTTGCCCCACAGACCAACACAAGTCTTTCCAGTGCACTTTAGCCTCACTCGTGCGCACCCAGGAAAACTTCCCAGGAGGTTGCTCATCCTAAGATTGCTCCCCACCAAGCACGCTTAACTGTGAAGTTCTTAGCAAATGGGTTCACATGAAAAAAAGATGCACCTTGTTAATATGAGTAGTCTATCGATACTTTTTTTAGCTGTATTTGGGGTAACACATATATACATTACATTATAAGCTATTGACTTGGAAATGACATATGTTTCAACAAAAATTCATACAATAATGAGGTGATTTGTTGAACCACAAAATATTGGTTGAGATTGTTATTTTTGGATTGTTAATGTTTGTTGAAGCTTCCGCTATTTTTTGATCCTAAAACCATGTGATATTCTGCATTAAGCTTTTAGAAAAATTGATAGACTACTTTTATTAATAAGGTGCATCTTTTTTTCAAGAGAGCTCATTTGCTAAAAACCACGTAGTTAATCTTAGGATGAGTGACCTTCTAGAAAGCTTTCCCAGATGCGCATGAGGAAGCCAAAGTAAGCAGAAAAACTAGTGTTGGCTTGTAGGGCCACTCTATATCATCCAAGGGTAGTCACCGGCGATACGATAGGTCAAGGTGTTATATACTTACAATATATAAATTTATATTCGATTACACCCCTTCACACGAGAGTTTGTTGAAATATGTGAATACAACACATGTATTCCTTACATGTAGTGTCAAATGATAGCAGAAATTATATTTCCAACTAATCCCCACTTCTTCGTGATCAGTGGCGAACGAATGAATGCACATAGGAGTGTCTAAACCTCACCTACCGATCGAAATGGTTCATTTATTTTTCCGACACAATTCATCAATAGTTTTTAATAGTCAAGTGAGATTATGTTGATTCGTCTCAAATAATTAATAAAATTTTTTATAAATTTTTTATTTATATTAAAGTGGAGGTATTAAGACTTGGATAAGTGCACCAATTTAAGTGTCAAACTAAATGTGATACAGTTAGGGCAGAATAGAGCGATTAAATTATACTACATTTCTTAATAAAAATCGTAAAAAACATTGAATATCTAAAGTAAAAAATGTCATAATCCTTCAAATTTTATATTTGTTGTCTATTTATCACTCTCTTATTCCCTAATGAAGTTTTCACAAGGAATGTACACAAGAAAAATAGAATATTTTAAATAGTGGATAGATTGTTTGATTGAATGTTAAATTTGGTGGAAGAAAAGTGAGGACTTGAGATTATAAATATTAAAAAAATACTAAAAGAAAGTTAGTAGAATATAAACTGAGGAACACAACTTATAAAAAAATACTTTTATAAAGCTCGTAGGAAACACGTGGAGAACATAAGAAATATAAAATGTTAAAATGAAATTACTAAAAGATATACAGAGACCAAAAGTATTATAAAAATATTATAATGAAAATAAATAAAATTATCTTTATCAATAATTTATTATATAAATAACAAATTATTTATAAAATAGAGTAACAAATAAAACATTCAAAATTGACAAATAAAAACAGGGAAGGGAGTATAATTAATTTTGATAAACCCTTGGTTTGAATTTTGTGCCATCCACATGGCCCACATCTCATAATAAAATATTGATGAAACCACCGACATAGATAGTATAAATATAAATATTTAAAACTAAAATTCGGGACAATAAAATATTAAAGTAAATTTTGAGTATTAATATCTCTAAATACGCATTATAAAAAATATATAATTAAAAAGTATACATTAAGACGAATATAACGGAATCTCACATGGATACATTTCATCATTTATATATATCTTAAAAATCTTAATCAAATTTCTCTCTCCAATGTAGAATCATATCATCATACAATATTATAAAAGAATTGGAAAATTACACATGGCCATTTTATAGAGTTTTTTTGCATTAGTTATGATTTTAAGTATTAAAGGTAAGTAATCTAAACAAAATCATACAATTATACAATATTAAAAAAGAATTGAATTAATACAAAAAAAAAATGGAGTATAAAAGAATTGAAAAATTGTAAAGGACTATTTTATAGAATTTTACCAAATGAAATCATTTTTGCTGCCTTACGGGTTAAAATATAATTGTGGGACATTCAAATTGTGTTCATTATAATATATGTAATTGCATCTTTCTTTAAAATTTTTATTTATAGGTATTCTATACTAACAAACTTCGTGCATTACACAAGTTTGTATACTAGTATTTTAAACTGGAAGAACATTAGAAAACGGAGGGAGTAACAAACAACATAACTAGCAAGTAGCTAGAGGTGTTCATTCGGGTCATCGGATTGATTTCGTGTCAGGTGTTTCGGGTCGGTTCAAAATCGGGTTTTGTGTTCACATTGGTTTTTACATAATTGTAGATCCATTTTTAAGTCGGGTCAAATCGAATTCGGTTATAAAATCGGGTGTCTATTAGGTCATCGGATCTGTTTTGAACGCCTCTACAAGTAGTGGTCAATTGAATGAAATTTATGTCATTTAGTCCGTTTTAATGAGTTTGTCAAATTTTTCATTTTAAATTGTCCAAATGAATAAATGACACTACCATTTTTACGATCTATATTCACTCTTGTTTCAACAGCGTTGTTGATTGCGGGGATAATAGTTGATAAAGGCAAATTGTGGAAAATTAAGTCTCAATTCAACTTATTTATTATTTTCTTCGCTCTTTAATGAAATTTTCATTAGGAATGTTCATGAAAATTAAGAAAAATATAATATTCTTATTTTTGATAGTGAATATATTATTTAGTTGAATAATAAATTTAATAGAGGAAAAATGAGAACTATTATCATCATCATGATCATCATACCCAGTGTATCCCGTTCATAGAAAACTATTATCAGGGTTTGGGGAGGGAAGAACGATGACAAACTCATACCCATAAATATTAAAAAAATATTAAAAATATTAAAAGTTAGTGAAAAAAACATAAAGACTAGTACAACTAATTAAAAATATGTTTCATTAAGTGAGTGGGAAATATGTGAGAATCATAAAATATAAAAATGTTGAAATAAAGTCAGTGATAAATATGTGTTAACCATAAATATTATTAAAATATTAAAATAAGGACGAATGAAACTACTTTTATTCAAAGTTTGTGAAATAAATAGAATTTTACAAATGAAAATTTCTTTATTAAACGAAGGAAGTATAAATTCTTCATAAAAACATATATGTAAATAATCTAAAATTACACTTGTATGTCTTATAATATTTGCAACATTTATATTTTTTATCTATAACAAAAATAAATATTAAAATGAATTAGATTCAACTAAATTTATTAACAATTAATATGTAGTTTTAAGATTAAGTAGTTAAAGTTTTTTCTTTCACCCTTATAATTGATGATAAAGATTTGATAGCTTTATCGCACTAAAAAAAGACCAAGTATCCCAAATTCGATGCAAGAGTGTACTTCAAGTAAACAAGTTTAACACTTTTGTCTAAGCTAAGTTGTGACTTCTTGTTAGTTCATCCTACCTTCCTCCCACTAAATTCATCTTATTTATAGTTCATCATATCAAATTTGTCTAATTTATACATAGGGAAATTTCATATGGTAATCTTGAGGTTTTGGGTTTTTCGCGAGGTAAGTAAAACTTTTAAAAAATCCACGTGGTAACTTTGAGGTTTACCAAATTGTTCTACCGTGACCTTTTTGCACATAAAATTAACAAACATTAATATTGAAACTATAAGGCAGTTGTACGCCTATTTATATGACTTATCATTTCAAATGTCATCAACCTTTTCCCACAAAACATAAATCCTAGCTCTACCATCTTTGAGTTTGGGGGAATAAATATGATTTGGATGAAAGATGGTAGAGTTTGGTTTTATGTTTTGGGGAAAATGTTAAAACTAATGACATTTGAAATGGTGAGCCGCATAAATAGGCGTACAACAACCTTTAAAGTTTCGAAATTAACGTTTACTAACGTTTTTATGTCAAAAAGGTCACGGTGAAACAATTTGGTAAACCTCAGAGTTACCGTGTGGATTTTTTTTAAAAGTTTTGGTTACCACATGGAAAACCCAAAACCTCAGAGTTACAACGTGTAATTTTCCTTATATTTTTAGCCATAACTCACTTTATTTCTTTTTATTCTTATTCATACATTCAACTTATATTTTGAAAGAGAATAGCTTGGACCCCCAATAATGCCTAAAGTGGGTGTAGAAGATAATGGAAAATCAGAGCATGAACAAAAGAACAACAAATAAGCGTTTAATGTGGTTTCTTAAAGACCCCTCAACAATGGTGAACTTTTATTAATGAATTCAACAATGCATCCAGGCCTGTATTTGACCCAGGGCGGGTGGGGCAAAGGCCCAGGGCCCCATATTTCAGAAATTCGATAGGTTTAAATTTAAATTAAAATATTTAATAAAATTAAAGGATTAAGAATGATAGTGGAGTATTATTGACATGTAATGTTCAAGATTCATAGGATTAAAGAGATTGCAATTTGAGAGAGCTTGGTATAAACGAATCGGGTTATATTGCCCCCTCTTAATTTTTCTTATATTATTAGATTATAATAATGTTGCCAACGAAATATACATCTTATTGTGAAAAGGAAAAAAAACAACTCAATAAATAATAGAATTATTTAATAATTTAGCTTTCCGTGAATTTAATGAAAAACTTTATGATGATCATAATGGAAATTCAGCGATAAAAGGCCTCTATTTCTATTCTCGCCCCTAGGCCACTAAAAGTTCAGAAACGGGCCTGAATGCATCAATGAGATAAAACTCACACACTTGAGAACAAGCTCTGAAGATAGTGATTTCATTCAACAATGGATGTCACCGTTAATCTAATACAGTGAAGACAACTCTTTTTGCATTCTAACCCTAACTTCCTTTAGTGTATTAGTCTCTTTCTTCTATTTTAAACCTTATTTAGGACCATATATATAGCCACCATATGTTTAAAAAACCCTTAGACAAGTTTGGACTTAATCCTCAAGCAAACAACTCATAAAAACAAACTCGCAGTTGGCCACTGACCAGGCCGCTCAAACGAGCAAGTAGTGTGCTTGAATGAGCGTCTAGTCAGACTCCTCACTATATTCAGCTGCCTTGTGCTTTGTTCGAGCATCTTTATCCTTGTGCCTTGCCTCGTTATAGGCACATTTGGTGCACTCCCATGCATTGTTCAAGGTTTCCCATTGCAAAATGCCACCCTTATGCACCATACTCTTGTTCTTCGTTTCAACATCACCAAGACACATGCAACATTATCTGCAGTGGCTTGAGTGATCAAGCCATCACCTTCACACTTGATTGATCTCATCCACATGCTTTTTCTATTTGCCTTTGAAATAATTCCTTTGTCCCATAAATGTGTTCCATTTTTTTGGTCCGTCATATCCCCTTTTTAAAGGTAACCCACACTTTCCCTTAAATTCTTATTTAAACATTTAACTTACATTTTTATTTTATCCACACATTTTACTCACATTTCCATAAATACCATTTTATCCATTCCCCTAAATTTTCTACCAATTGAAGATGTAGAGTTGTTTTGTTTTTTTTCCTTCCTTTAAAGATGTAGACAAACTCTTCAAGGAGGGACTCAAGAGGATGCGTGCAGTCAATAAATCTTCCAACTGATACCCGCGCTCAGCTGGGGTCGAACCCCAAACCTTCTACTCAATATGCAAATACTCTATCCATTGATCCACAATCGCTTTTGCTGTAAATATTATTAATATCAATTATTTATAATTTCTACTTAAATACAATTAAAGATACTTAAAATTGAAATTAGTTATATTGACAAATTCCTAATTAATAACCGAAATCACCACAAAAAGACAAAAAAAAAATTAATAATAAAATAAATAAAATCAAAAAAGATAACTTAAAATAACAAAACTCTCACCCTATCAAATCCTACCATATAAGAAGGGAAATTTCATGATATACCACTGAGTTTCTTCATAATTCACCATATACCACATCAAATGTTGTAGATCACCATATACCATTGAGTTTTAGTCCGTTAGCACATAATACCATTAATGACAAATTCCGTTAGTCTGCTGTTAGTGGTAATTATTAATTCACCATATACCATTATTTTTTTGTTTTTTTGCGTCAAATACCATCATTTTAAAATATAGTTATATTCATTGGTTAATGTAACTTTTGTGTGAAACTTGGTTTGTATATAACTATATTTTGTTAAATACTTCGTTTGGATGACACTTCTTTTGACTATAACTATATTTTAAAATGATGGTATTTGACGCAAAAAAAAAAAAAAGTAATGGTATATGATGAATTAATAATTACCACTAACGGCAGACTAACGGAATTTGTCATTAATGGTATTGTGTGCTAGCGGACTAAAACTCAATGGTATATGGTGATCTATAATATTTGATGTGGTATATGGTGAATTATGAAGAAACTCAGTGGTATATTATGAAATTTCCCATATAAAAATAATTTATTATCCTTATAAATAACCGTTATTTAACTTATTGTATTGATTCCTTGATTGAATTCAAATGTCTTTACTTATCCATTAAAGTTTCAGCTGTCATTATCCTCTCTCAAATTATATGTGGACTACAGTTGCAGCATTTAATACTCTTCTTTCTCACTGCTTTCTTATTTTCCACACCTTTTCAAACAAAATTCCTACTTTTTTTAAAAATTTTTTTAAAATTTATTTTATTTTCTGTGGTTCACCCTTACCTCTACCCTTCTGCTTGAAGCAGCTTCACTGTTTACAGACCTTCAAATCTACCCTTCTTTCTAAGGGATCTAACCCCACTGCGTCCTAATACACAACCCTTTCTAACTTCCAGTTTTTCTCCACAATTTTTTAGATTTTTTATCACCCTTTATTTAATTTGAGATAATCATTAATACCCATGTGCTTGATTCCCCTTTCATCAATTGTACTGCTTGTTCTTCTTCACTTTTCTTAGATCTTCTGCTTAATGTTCAGTTTTTCAGCTTAATCTGTACTAAAAGGGAAACTTTTTCAGTATTTTGGTCTTAAACTGTTCAAATCTTCTTCTCTTGTTTCCTTTGATTCCTGGATTGCAAGTAGATTCTTTTGTGTTTTTCAGAAGCTTCTTGGATCTAAGAATTTAGGGTTTCTTCTATTTTTGCTTTTAACATCTGTATTAGTTTTATTTAAGCTGAAAGATTCTTTTTTTGATTTGGGTTTTGTTGGAATTTAAGTTTTTTTAGTCTAAATAAGGTCATAGTAAGTTGGCACTATTAGGGTAAAATTTGCCACTTTTTTTGGGCAGTTCTGATCTGGCTTTGAGTGATTTTTTTAAGCTGGTTCAAGCACTCTTCATTTGGATCCATTTTATTGATTTATTTGGATTAAGGGGCCTTTAATGCTTTGTGGCAAAAATGCAGCCTGATCAAAGGAGAAAGGTATTTGAATAAAATTGTTTATGTAATATCTTTCATATAAGCATATGTACTTGGATATAGCTCAAGATTTTGGTTTAGAACTTTGATGTTTTTATTGGATGAATAGACTGCATTTTGATTGAAAATGGGAAATTTTAGCTTCTTGTTAGGATTGTTTATGACATTTAAGGTGCCCAATGGATGCAAATTTATCATGGGTCATGTTGAGCATCTTTTAATTTATGATGTGCTGTATAGTTGGCTGTTTTAACTTTCGCTTATATTGCGAATTGGAAAAAATGAATTAATTTTGTCGGTTTTAGGTTATTTTTGAACCATTTTGAGCGAATTGCGAATCTAAAAGGCGAACTAACTAGTGAATTATGTTTCAATGCTTTGAAGCTCTTCATTATATAAAGGTTGTAGTAGAATGGTGTTTCTCTAAGTCCATGGGCTCATAGCTTAAGTATTTTAGATAGGTTGATGTTTATTTTAGATTGTAACTTTATGATCATCTATTGATCCTGCATTTTTTTTGCCTCTATTTTATGTGAATGACTTGACATACTTATTTTATATGCAATTAGTGCTTTTATGCTTTGTTTGGATGTAAGGAAATGGAGGAAAAGAAAGGGGAGGGAAATGGGAGATAGATTTTCTTTCATTTGGATAATAAATGAATAGAGGAGGGAAAACAAGGGGAAGGATGGTATCCTTCCCATATTGTGAGAAAGAAGTCTCTACTACAATGGAGAGATTCGGAAAGAAATCTCATCTATCTTCCCTTCTCTCCGCATCCCTTCCTTTCCCTCCACTTCCTTTCCGGAGGGGAGGGGAAGGGGAGGGAGGGGAAGTCTCCTTTGTTTGTTTAGGAGCTAAAAGAAGGGGAGGGTATGATGGGGAACTCCCTTGTTTGTTTAGGAGAGAAAGGAAGGGAAAAAGGAAATAACATTTTCTTTCCACATTTAGAGATTTGGTTATTAAAAAAAATTAAAGAACTTTATCCCTTCAAATCCCTTCCTTTTGCCCCAACTCCCTCGATTCAAACAAAGTGTAAAGTGTCTTTTTTGCTTGATCACTTATTTAGAAAATAATGATAAGAATTCACTTATGTATATATGTATGTTGTTTTTGATTGTTGAATCATGTGGACATCAAGTTTTCTTCTAAGGAGAAAAAATGGCATCTTTTACTTGGTGAACGACTTATTTTGGGTTATAATATAGTATCATAATTTGTGGGTGCAGACATCTGTGGATGTGGACTTCTTCACAGAATATGGTGAGGGTAGCCGGTATAAGATAGAGGAGGTGATTGGTAAAGGAAGTTATGGTGTTGTTTGTTCTGCATATGACACTCATCTAGGAGAGAAAGTAGCGATCAAGAAGATAAATGATATATTTGAGCATGTTTCGGATGCTACTCGCATCCTACGTGAAATTAAACTCCTTCGGCTTCTTCGCCATCCTGATATTGTAGAAATCAAGCACATTTTGTTGCCTCCGTCAAGAAGAGAATTTAAAGATATTTATGTTGTTTTTGAGCTGATGGAGTCTGATTTGCATCAAGTTATCAAAGCCAACGATGATTTGACTCCCGAGCATTATCAATTCTTTCTGTATCAGCTCCTTCGAGGCTTAAAATACATTCATACTGGTATGTATCAGTCATTTCTCTATGCCGAATGTGGCTAGTTCTAGAAAGTTAAGAACTCGAAGAGGTAATTAATGCTTTATTCTCACAACTGCCACTCTTTCTTGCAGCTAATGTCTTCCATCGAGACTTGAAACCAAAGAATATCTTAGCTAATGCTGATTGCAAGCTCAAGATATGTGACTTTGGCCTTGCAAGGGTGGCCTTTAATGATACACCTACCGCTATATTTTGGACAGTATGTTAATTCCCTTGAACTCAAGTTCAATACTTCATGTTTCTAACAACCCATCTGTTATCATATTCTTGTTTTGCCGGTGTGCTTATTGCTAGTTGTTTGATGTTCTTTTTTTTTTGATAATACCTTACTTGTTGCATGTTAGGATTATGTGGCAACAAGATGGTATAGGGCTCCTGAATTGTGTGGATCCTTCTTCTCCAAGGTACAATTCTAATAATATGTCCCTTTTCTTGTTTGTAGATAGGTTGTCTATCCGTATATCCATTTGACGTTAGCCATTTTGTTGGTTCCAAGATGATAGAATTCCTTTAACATGTAATGTTGGAGATGATGCTACTCTCCCTCTTCTTCCCCCTCTCTTTCTGGTGATCTTTGTCTAAGTTTTTGTTCTAAGATTCTTGTACTTGGACATTTCATCCACACAGCCGTTGATCTTATATTAGAATAATGAACTCTTTAGATTACATGATTATGTTGGTTGAATTTGAAAGACAACCACTATACTTTCCCCAGTTAGTATGTATTGAGTGCTGCATATGCAAATTTGAGGGGTGTAGTTCTTTGTCAAGAGAGGATCATAATAAAGCACTAGGGATCTAAGAGAAGGAAAAAAATCAATTGGGTATTCCTTGTTGCCTTGTGACATTCCTACAATCATACATCTCAATGAAATTTGATATCATCATCATTGTGCCTCGTATATCTCGCTCATATAAGTTATAATCAGGGGCTAAGGTCTAGGGAGGGTTGAATGACAACACACCATACCCTTATTGAATGAGATGAGGAGATTATGGCTAGGGATAGACATTTAAGGGGCCGAATAGGGTCTAGACTTGACCCTCACCCAAACCCTATCTTTAGGGTTGGGTTCAGACGCGAACTCTAATCTTAAAGATCTAGAAATTTGAACTCGGATCCGGACCCAAACCCTTAAAAAAAATTTTTAGACCCTATTTTGGACCCTTGGGACCCTTAAATTTTCATGATATGGACCCTTACCCTTAAAATAGGGCTGGTTCCAATAGGGTTCGGGTGGTCTCTTGGACCCTTGTCTATCCCTGTTTGCTGCAGCCACTGAGACCCTTGACTCGAGAATGATATTTTTAGGATTATGTACATTTTATGATCAAAGTTTAGTCTAGGCCCTAGGGAGGGTCTTGAAATTTTTGAACTTTTTTGTGATTAGAGTTTCATAACCACAAGAATAACATGATGTATTTCACAAAAATATACACTAAATTATTTTCATTACCACAAATTAGTACTGACAACCAAACAAGTCCTTAGTGGCTCTCATTTAGTCCGTGTATCCCAAACAGTTAAATGTCAAGGATTATATTTTCTTTTTGTAATTCCAATTATTGAAAATAATTTCCTTGTCCAGTAAGTAGCTTAAATTAATTATCGAACAATTTCCAAATCAATGTCAAAGCCTTTATTGGTAAGATGTGGTCTTTTGCATGAACCAAAAGTTTATCTCAGGAGTTTGTGAACAAAAAATCTTCTTTTTCGGTTTATTTTAGTTAAATGCTATATGGTCATATAGATACATCTCTTTCTAGATTCTTGCCTGCCTGCCTGCCAAAAACTATAAGTGACTCAGTAGTCTCTAGTTACACTCTAAAAGAGCATGGCAACACGTGGACGAAAATGCATAATTTAGGATAAAACAAGTGATAAAAAACTCAAAATCTGGCATATACAATTTTTTGTCCCGTAGCAATAACCATATACTCTTAAATTCCTGCTTCAGTAGTTGGCTTTTATGGGCATCCAACTCCAAGTATAGATTTGTTGGTCATTTCCGGGAATCGTTGTGGAAAATATTACGTTCAGTATGCTTTATGTGTTTTTCCCAATTGTTAAATTTGGTGAATTTTTTCATGTTCAATCACCATCCACTTATATTCGCACTCCATTTTTACTATTAAATTATATAAATTCTCATGTTTTGTGGTGTCCTTTTCACAGTACACACCAGCTATAGATATCTGGAGCATCGGGTGCATTTTTGCTGAACTTCTTACCGGGAAACCTCTATTTCCTGGAAAGAATGTGGTCCACCAACTGGACCTTATGACCGAGTTGTTGGGAACTCCATCTGCTGACGCCATTGCTCGGGTTCGTCTCTTAAGCTCATCCATTTTCTACGAGGGTTTTGCTAGTGTTTTTGTTGATCTGCATGATTACTTATTTTGTTCTGGATGATGAATGTTTGTGTTCATTATCACCTACAGATACGCAATGAGAAAGCTAGACGATACTTGAGTAGCATGCGCAAGAAAAAACCTATTCCTTTCTCTCATAAGTTCCCTAATGCTGATCCTCTTGCCCTTCGTTTGTTGGAAAGAATGCTTGCGTTTGAGCCTAAGGATCGCCCTACCGCTGAAGAGGTTAGATGTAGTTTTGTATTGCTCGAAAGCCGAAATAGCCATAAATTTTGTGTTTACTAATATTAGTGTTGCATGTTTTCAGGCTCTTGCTGATCCTTACTTTAAGGGATTGGCTAAGGTTGAAAGGGAGCCTTCTGCCCAGCCCGTCACGAAAATGGAGTTTGAATTTGAGAGACGAAGAGTGACAAAAGAAGATGTAAGAGAGCTCATATACAGAGAGATTCTTGAATATCATCCGAAGATGTTGAAGGAGTTTCTAGATGGTTCAGAGCCAACTAGCTTCATGTATCCAAGGTAATGTCGTGATGGATACTCGAATCTGTAGCTGTTTTTCACAAGGGCAGAGCAAAGATTTTTAAGGCTCTATTTATTTTTGCGATGTTTTTTAAAATGGGGCCCTTCATCATATTTAAAGATAATTTTTTTCCACTTTAAGAAAAGTAATTGAAGGGAAAATGTATTGTAACATTATATAGCAAAGGCTTGCAGACAAATCACTTGAGTATTGCTCTGAACCAGGCCTAAATAACACCATTTGATATTTGAGGCCCCTTATTTTGGGGGGCCCTAGGTGGTTGGCTACCGGGGAAGACCCAAGAATCGGCCATGGTTTTTCATGTTCTTTTATTTCCATTTTCTTATATCCTGTTGTGATACTGGTTATAGTATCATGTATATAATTTAACGTCACAATTCTATTTATGCATCAGTTGCCAAATTTAGCATTTGATTATGTATGATGTGTTAATGGCCGCACGATTTATCAACGAAATGGATGTTGATATCTTTTTCCTTTCATATGTATGTAGTGCTGTTGATCACTTCAAAAAGCAATTTGCTTACCTTGAGGAACACTACAAGAACGGGTCAACTGGTGCTCCACCCGAGAGACAACATGCTTCTTTGCCAAGGTATTAACCTTTGTTACGTGAATCTCCCCTCTCTAAACTTAATATAGTTTCATGTGTCTACGGGCGTTGCATAATCAGCGTTTGTAAATTGTTGTTACAGGGCCTGTGTATTATATTCGGATAACTCTGCCCATGGTCCCGCTGAAGTCACTGATGATCTTTCCAAATGTCGCATTAAGGAAGTTGAAAAGCCACATGCTGAGAGGAATGGTGCTATTCCGATGACAAGGCTTCCTTTACAAGTGCCTCAAAATGTAGCGGGTAAGATTCATTGTGTTGAACTGTTGTGCAATGTTAGCATTAACACTAGGAAGAAAAATGGTGAGAAAGAGGAAAGAGAAAGAAAGGAAGACCAATGTCCTCATTTCGACAAAGGGTTGGAAAAGGACAGGGTCGAAGAGGGATGCTTTTGCGATGCATAGTGCAAAAATACGGTTGTGGTAACGATCGCGAAACAGATTTCAGGGTTAATATGGATGTTTTTGTGGTCATTAGTAAACTCAAAATTTTACAATACGGTTGCAATACGGTGATGCGACTTGCCCGTATAATAACCAAGATGCTATTTCCTAGTGATCTTTGATACTTATCATCATTTACAACTTCACAAAGTATGAAACCCACTTGAATTAATGCACTATTTTAACTATAATTTGACATCAAATCGAAGAAATATGAATATGGCTACATCGAGAATGGACACAAGTATGCATCGTCTAATTTTTTTTAACTAATGTGTGCTAAAGTGACATATTGTATCTCTATGCAGGAGCTGCTGCGAGGCCCGGTAAAGTTGTAGGTTCTCTATTGCGATACAATAACTGTGGGGTCGCAGCAACGTCAGAAGCGATGGATCGGCGGATGGTGCGAAATCCATCAATTCCCACTCAATATGCTACATCTAGCGGTTCGTACCCAAAGAGAAACAGCGGATGCAAAAATGAAAGGGGAGAAGATGATTCAATGGAAGCGTCAAACGGACTACAACCTAAACCCCAATACTTGGCCCGGAAGGTAGCGGCAGCACAAGGTGTACCCGGTAATCACTGGTATTAACATTCAATCCTTAATTTAAGGCGAATGTGCGACTGCCTATCAACCCATTGCTTAGGCATTTCGGGTGAGGTATCGGGTTAATGGGTTACATCGGGTTTTGTTGGCCGAAAACGGGTATCCAAGTTATTGGAGATTCGGATTGTGGAAGCCGAAATGTGGTGTCATTTTGTGAAAAGAAAACTGTTGAGTGGACTTCAAAGTCAAATAAGGCCGGTCAGGGTCGTTGGTGCCCTACTAATGACTCATTCTTTACATCGATGACTTGGTGATCAGACGGTTTTGCGGAGGAACTCGTTAATGGTCAAATTAGAGGACTAGCTAATATCAAATCTCGACATGGGTAGAGGCGACGGTTATGAAGTCCATTATTTTCATCTATTTCTATTAGTTGAAATGTTTAATGGCCATTCCGATAGGATTATGCTTAATCTTTATCATTTTTTGCACGTCTAACGTATTTTTACCTCCAACAATAATGGCCTATTCGTCGATCCCACCTGAAAAATTTATCTAATGTATAATTTGTGATGAAATGCTCAACTTAAATTTTAAAAACTTACTTTGTTATGACCTTTAACTTGTGATATTTTTTGTTTTATTTGTGATTATTCTTTATTTTTTTGGATTAAGACTCTGATATTGTTTTAATTATTTTTAAGTTCATTTGTAGACGTTGTATAATGTTTACAACCAAAAATTGAGAACTTGATTTGGTTGTAAGAATTGTTGGTCGATTCAAATAGAAATGAATTGAATACCATCAAAGACGCGGTCATGGTAACGTCTGTTTTCACGAAAATGCTTCACTTTCTATATTGATCCATCCTCCTCTAGGAAGCGCAAGTAGCATTGGGACATGATTCCATTTCAGATTTCATGGCTACAAGCTATTTTTCGGAGTCTTGAATTGTCGATAAAATTCTTTAGCTAGTAGATTTTTCATGTTCTAAAATCAGTACCTTAGAACTTCCGATCAACACGAAATCTGTGCCATGAGGCAACAATATGATAATGTCGTTCTCAACATTTTGAGATTTCTTGAGAAACCGTCTCTCAGATACAGTTCATTAAAGCTTTATTTTGTACCTCAATCATTAATTTAAACTTTTAACTGAGTTGATTCCTTAACAATCAGTATATCTCCCGACAACCAATTTTATTTTTGGTGGCAATTTTGTTACTAGTAAGTAAACCTCCATTTCAATTAATCCTAGCTAGCATGTTTGCACGTAATACAAACTACTATACAACGTTGGCTCAATGATGCAACAACTCTTAAATCTTGATGATTCTCTGAATCATAAAAGAATTAAAATCTGGATTTGAATCTCTCAAAATCTGTAATGCAGCTGGCATGGAAATTGGAATTACTTGGGTGCAAGACTAATACAAATTAATTATTATAATCTTAGTATAGAAATTTAATAATTATATTGATACAAAATTGATTTGGTTTTAGAATATTTGCATAAATTAATTTGTCCGTTCGTAATTCCTATGGTTTGCTACGTTTAAATCACCTCATGAATTTTTACGATTTGTGCGATAAGTGCATAGGTTTAGACAATAAATTTGATAATTATTTTGAATTTAATAGATTATTTCTTTTAAAATATGTAAATATAATTCGAATCGGATATTTTAAAAGGAAATTCCACATGGTAGCATCCAGTTTTAATGAAATGTCAGTGGTTGCACTTTTTTAAGAAAATTTCACATGGTAGCATCTAGTTTATGCACTATCTAATTGACGTAGCATTTTCCGTTAAGTTCTTGTTAAATTCCGTTTAATTCATCATTTTGTAAGTTTTTTCCATATGGTAGCATCCAATTTTTGTTTAATTCAGCATTTTAATGTTTAATTCATTGTTGAATTCACCGTTTAATTCATTAACGCCCATAAATGTTTAATAATTTTATGGAAAAATAATAAATGTTAAATAATTTTATGGAAAAATAAGTTTTAACCTTTAATTCACCATCTTAATGTTTAATTCACCAGTCGAAACAAGTACTCTTTCGAATAAGTACTTGTTTCGATCGGATTTTCGAAAGAGTTATCCCATAAGGATAATCGCGATGTCCGTTTTTTAGAAAAATCGTTATGATAGGTGATGTCCTTTTTTCTAAAAAACAAATCGTTATGATGGGTAAAAATGACGTTAAATATCTTTTTCGGTTTACGTATTGGAAAATAGGCGAATAAGTATTTGTTTCGACTGGATTTTCGAATGAGTTACCCCATGAGGATAATTGCATTACTCGTTTTTTGAAAAAAAAAATTGCTATGATAGGTAAAAATGATATCAAATATCTTTTATTTTTATTTTGTAATTTATGTGGTTTAATTTTAAATTATTTAAAAATACGAAGACTAACAAGATACTGCATATAGACAACTTAATTTCTCAAATTGGCCAAACCCTCAAACTTAACGGTCAACTAACGTTTTCCGTTAAGTGGTAGTCATTTGCAGAGAAATATATCAGATTAGGTAGTTTTTTGCAAAATAAACATAAAGTAGTTTTTTGCAAATAGTGGTATAGATTAAGTAGTTTCTTATAGTTTTCCATAAAATTAATAAACATATATGAGCATTAATGAATTAAACGGTGAATTAAATATTTTTTTGGGGGGATTGGTGAATTAAACATTAAAATGGTGAATCAAACAAAAACCGGAGGCTACCATGTGGAGAAAACTTACAAAATGATGAATTAAACGGAATTTAACAAGAACTTAACGGAAAATGCTACGACAATTAGATAGTGCATAAATTAGATGCTACCATATGAAATTTTCTTTAAAAAGTGCTACCATTGACATTTCATTAAAACTGAATGTTATACCATATGGAATTTCCTGATTTTAAATACCACTAATTAATCTTGACTTAAAAAAACTATGAGAGGAGGTCCCCACACCAACCAATATATTGTTTGCCCCCTTCAACTAACAAGTTTACCATTCACAAAGTTAATGGAAAATAATGGGATCCCTTAAAATAATTTCAATATTATATGATTTGTAATGAACTTGCAAAAACTCTAGAAATTAGTATAAAAGGATCAACAAATTAAATCATTAACTCAAAATTGCATCAAACATATATAATCAAGATCATTAATCAAATCATCATTAAGTACTAATGGCTCTTAACAAGAATATGTTAGCAATCCTTTTTATAATTGTCATAGGTAATTATTACTTACTACTACTATACTAATCTCAAGTATATTCCATTTATTATATATTAATTATTAGTTTAAATTGCTTGATTTCATTTCCTATTTTCATTTCCTTTAAATTGCTTGATTTCATTTCCTATTTTCATTATTTCATGTTTATAATAATTTTTATCCTTTATTTTTTTTTTATTTACTAATTACACTATTGTTGTATTTTGTAGTTCAAATTATGGCTATCATGGGGACTGTTGAAGGTAAACCACAATAATCATCCATCCTTTTAATTTTTTTTTAATTTTTTTATTTTTATTATAGGGTAAGACGAGGGAAGGAGAGAGTTAAATGGTTATCAAACTTATACTCCGTAAATATTATCCAGAAAAAAAGTGATATTTGCTCTAATTAAGATAAAACTAGATTTTCCGACATCATATTATTGTTACAAAAATTATTGATTGCTAGTATTTACTACTTCATTTTTAAAGGAAATCCTATATCCATTTTTAAATTCAATAAAATATATCTTTTAAAATAGGTAAATGTAATAATATTGTAGATAATATCTAAATGAAATTTCAAATAGTTATTAATTTTATTATGGAAACCTGTACACCTAGTACAGATCATATATAGGGTATGGTTGGTAATTCTCAAAACTAAATATAATTCAACCCCTCTTGTATAAGACCGTCTCACTGTGAGACGAGTTCATATAAAAAGTTCATTATGCTAAAAGTTTCTATTATATTGGACTACTAGATAACACCCGTGCGATGCACGGTTTTATTAATTTTTTTAACTTATTGGTATAAATTAAAAAATAAAAAATTTACGGTTTTATGTTTAACGATTTAAAAATATCCTATATTTATTTTTTTTGAAAACAATATCCTATATTCATTTAGTAAATAAATTATAAATATTTTATAAATAATTGAAAAAATATAATTTTTAATACATTAAATGAATAATATTATATTCATAATTAAAAAGTAAAAAAGTCAAACAATGACATCATCATTGAGTTTTGGAGGGAAAATTTTTATTAAGAGAGTGACACGTAAACAATTTTTAAAAGTGATGACATCAGCCGTGTTTTGTTTTAGTAATAGTTAATAGATAGATTTAACTCAAATATGCATGGGGTGCATCTCACATTGGAACCGTCTCATACAAGAATTTGTGAATATTAAAATACTACATAAACTTTTAAAAAATTTACATTAAATTTGAGATTAAGGACAATTATTTAAAAAAGATATTAATTAATTATGTTAGAAATAATTTTTCTTGAAGTTATTTGTTGTATTAAAAGTATCTTAGAGGTTATTTAGTTGTCTTTCTAATTGCATTGAAATATATATGTTTCTTAAAAATTGCTTTTTTAAGAGATGTTTAGTTAATATTTTTTAAACAAGTATATGTTAAATAAAAATTCGTTTGTGAGAAGTATAGACATTTAATTATCAAGGGATGTCGATAACTATAAATTTCTGTATTAATTGATTACTACTCCCTTCGAACCAATTTAGTTGTCACATTTTCTTATTTGGCAAATTCATATCAATTGTCACATTTTCTTTTTTGTCAACCTTTTTTTTACCTAAATATCCCATGTTCATACAAGTAAAGACCAAAATACCCGCACTTTTACTACTTATAATACTCTAACTACCACATTTACAATTAATTTAAGGAAAAATTACCTAGAATAATCCAAACTATTCATGATTATCCTACAATAATCCCACCTATTGATTAACCATGAATAATCCAAACTTTGATTGGAGTAAACTCGATGATCGGATGACTTGCTGTAGCAAGTTTTAATTTTTTTTTAAAAAAAGATAAATTAAAATAAAATGTCGAAAAAAATGTTAAAAAATATTCATAAAAAATTTATGATTTTTTTTATAATTTAAAATTTTTTATGTAAATTTTCAAAAATATTTTCTAATTTTAAATTAATATTTAATTTATTTTTTTGGTAAATTACCTACTATAGCAGGTCATCGGGTTACCCAAGTTTACTCTAGGAAAATACCCCTCAAAGTTGGGATTATTCATAGTTAATCAATAGGTGGGATTATTGTAGGAAAATCATGAATAATTTAGATTATTCTAGGTAATTTTTCCTTAATTTAATTAATTAAAATACGTCAACTACCACCTTTTTAATGGACCCCACACCACTCTTAATAACCGTGCCCAAGCAAATAGGATAAATTGGTTGGAAAGGAATAATATGTAACTAAAAAAGAAATATAATTTCCTAATAAGAATTTGACAAAGAAAGTAACACTCTGGGAAATTGTATTTCCTCCGTCAACCAAATGCGTTATTATACAATTTAAATTGATTTTGAATTCATATTAGAATATTTAACGTTTTAAATCATCCTTCCTCCAATTCATTTCAGTTGTTCAATTTTCTTTTAATGGCAATTCAATTCAGTTATCCTATTTCTTTTTTTGTCAATAATTTTGTACCTAAATACCTCATGTTCACACAAGTGATGACCAATATACCCTCACTTTTACTACTTATAATACCCCAACTTACCACCTTTACAATTAATTTAATCAATTAAAATACCTCAATTATCACTTTTTTTGTAGACTCCATCCAACTCTTAATATCCGTGCCCAACCAAATGAGACAACTCAAATGAATTAAATGGAGTATTATTATAATCAGTGGCGGAGCCACATTGGAGCACCCGGGGTCACGTGCCCCTAGGCGTTTTTTTTAAATATTTAACGTAGACATTTTTATTGGTAAGAGTAAAAGTGTAAAATTAATACTGAAGTCTTTTGATGATAAATACTTTCTTTTTTCAGGTTGCAGAGAGCACGGGCAATCGTGTAATCTCTTTTGGGGTGGATGTTGCGGACGCAAGACATGTAAATGGGTAACTTGGACTCGAACTATGTGTTTGGATCCATGATTTGAGGGATTCAAGTTTATTGTTAAAATGGAATATTTGGCCACATTTTCTTCGGCTATTGTTGTATTCTTTTAATTAAGTTGAGTTGAGTTGAGTTGAATTTCTTTTTATAATTGTATGTGATATTTATTGGATTGATGGTTGATCACCATGTTGTGATTAAACTCATCCCTATTTGGATTGATATAATAATAAATATATTATTTGATTGTTTGAAGTAAATATCATTTCAATTTTATGGCAAATATAAAACAAAGTGGTTATAAGATGTTTCGCAAAATGATTGATAATTGGTAGCTAATTAGAATCATATCGATGTATAAAATTTTACGACAATTTTTTTTATGCAATATATTTACAGATATTGAAATTCTAATTATACTTAAAAATTAGGATTAATTACAAACTACAGCCTTAAATTTTGGTCATTTTCAAACAAACAGACGTAAATTTTTTTTTTTTTACAAACAATAGCCTTCAAGTTACCAAACACGACAACGATACAGCCACCCCACCGGATGATCTGCTAAATGACTGTTGACCAAGGTAAATGACCTTTGACTTTCAATTAAATCCATTAATCTAACCTAATTACCCTCAATCAAACCCTTCTTCCCTAACCTTTCTCTCCCCCTCCTCAATCACCACCATTCTCCCACCCTAACCACATCACCACCATCACCACAACCACCATTAAAACCCCTACTTTATTATTGTTAATCTCTACACCAATTTTCTCAATAAAATAAAATTCCTTAGAAAACCCATTAATCACCATTAAAACCCATTTGAAGAAAGCTCTTCATAATTTATCCTACATTCCTACCAATCCTAGTTGGAAAACCTGCTTTCCTCCAATGGTGTTCAAACGACCTTGTTAGTTTTTGATGAGGGAGACTGGTGGAGATTTCACTAAGATTCAATAATTTCGCCAATTTCACCAAGAAGCAAAAAAAAAAAAGAAAAAAATATCACCAATTTCTCTATAAAATAATTAGGTATTCACATTTCATTATTAAATGATTTCACCAACTTCCATTTTTGTATTCCCATTTTTTTCTTTGTTCTACTGCTCAATACAAAAATGGCTTGCACTAGTTCTATTATTAATCTATGAATATGGGTCCAAACATCTTCAATTTACTAGACTTCGTGTTTCTGGAAAACTCGTCCATTAGTATTCCTAGTCACCAATTTTAGTTTTTTGTCACTTATTAATCTCGTCTTCTCAAATAATTACCGTATGGAATGATGAGATTGGGGAAAGAGTGGGAAATTATGGTGGTGGGTTAGTTATAGAAAATAGAAAGTTTTTTGAGTTTCTTGAAGAAAAAATGTTCATTAAAAGAGATAAGGAAGATGAGCTTGAATTTTTGCCAAATTTTAAGGGGTTGTTACTAAAGAAGGGAGTTTAGTGGTGGTGGGGGTGGGGAAATGGTGATGATTGGGGAGTGGTAGAGAAAGATTGGGCAAGAAGGTTTAATCGGGGGTAATTGGGTAATTAGGTTAGATTAATTGATTTAATTGAAAGTCAAAGGTCATTTAGCATGGTCAACGTGCATTAGCAAGTCATCCGGTGAAGTGGTTGTATCGCTGTCGTGTTTGGTAACTTAAAGGCTGTTGTTTGTAAAAAAAATACTTTACGGTTGTTTATTTGAAAATGAATAAACTTCAAGACTGTAATTGATAATTGATTATAAAAACAAATATAACCAACAAAATAACACGGTGCTATGATCCTCTAAAGTCCACATGACCTTCCTTAGACCCATCAAAATTTCACTTTAAATACTTTTGAGACAAGCCATTTTTCCTCAAATTATTTTCAGGACAATTACATTTTGGAATAGATCATTTTTAGGTTGGAAAGTTTTTAATTTAAAATCGGATTCAAAATAATCCAATTAGTCACATGTATAAAATTGTTTCTTTACAACTAAAAAATATACTTCTGACTTTTACAACGAAATATTAACTCAAATACAAATTGATCCCAGAAGTATGAAATTTAGAATTGATAAATTTGAAAATATTAAGAATACATGTCAAAACAATTAGGTTTGAACTACGGTCGATCCACTCAAAGAATTCTCAGCTCAGTGGCTGCGCCTGGTAGCAATGTCTTTAAAAGTCCCGTGTTCGACTATGCAGACTATACAATATGAGATTTTTTTTATTTTACAAATAAGTAAAACGCTATCTAAGATGGCAGTTTGCTCAATAGTAAACCGTCATCTCAGACGGCGGTTCTATTATTAACCTACAAAATAAAAAATAAAAAAAATATATTAAACCGCCATTCCAGATGACGTTTTGTATTCAAAGGAAAAACTCTATCTTAGATAGCGATTTTGTTTGGCAAAATTCAAGCTAAAGTTAGCCTAAAACAGCCCAAAAATTTTTTATTAAAAAATTATAATCAAATCTAGAAAATAATCAAAAATAATAATTGGGTACCCGATGTCCCGACCCGTCTTATCCGAATACCCGCATTAAATGAGTCATGTCATGGGCCGTTAAAAAGATACCCGACTTAGCGGGTAGCCGGTAATGAACACCCCTAGATTGATAGATAGGGAATTAATTCCATTTGACGTAAGGTAAGAGGAGAATTATTTCCCTAAATTACAATATTTAGGGAAAAGACTCCCTTAGCTAAATGAGTAATGACCAAGTTGGCCCTACATTGAGTTCATAAACTCAATCGGATATCCAAACTTTTACATAGCCATGGCCTGTTCTTCCTGTCACTTGTTCTCGTACCCTTTCACTTGTATCAATGATAATCTTGTAAAGTACACCAGAATTCCGGAAAAACCCACAAATTTTGTAGCATCGAATAGCAAACCCAGATTGAATTCGGCAGTATCCATTGCAGAAATTACAGGAAATGTTCAAGAATTTGAGGAAACAAAAGAAAGACCCAAATTTAGATGGGTGGAGATAAACCCCGGTAGCATTACAGAATCACAAAAACTTGCAATTTCTCAATTGCCCAGAAAAATGGAGAGAAGATGTAAGGCTTTAATGAGACAGATTATCTGTTTTTCTCCTCAAAAGGGTAGTTTGTCTGAGTTGCTGGCTGCTTGGGTGAAAATTATGAAGCCTAGAAGAGCTGATTGGCTTGCTGTTCTTAAGGAATTAAGCTATATTGATCATCCCTTTTTTATGCAGGTATGATTTCTATCATATAATTTTGGGGATTTTTGATTTGTTGCATTTGTCTTGTCTATAGTTACTAATTACTATGTATATGTGTGGCTTAGGAGGGATATTTTCATAGTTTCTTTACAAATGCTTGATTTGCTGCTTTGTTTTTGTATTTTTTATATGGAATAGTTGATTGCCTGGTAGATTGGATTGCTAATCATTTGAATGTTGCAAGCACCTGCAAATCCGAATGTATATTAGTGTAGGATGGGTCGAACACTCACATCTATATGTGTGTTGAACCGATTTTATTACCATTCTTCGTGTTATATTGGATTTTGGATTGCCTAGTAGATTGGATCGCTAATCATTTCAATGTTGCAAGCACCTACTAATCCGAATAGTGAAGGATGGGTTGAACACTCACTATCTGCTTGTGTATTGAACCAACTCGGTTACCATTCTTCTGTGTTATATTAGATTTTGATTGCCTGGTAGATTGGATTGCTAATCACTTGAATGTTGCAAGCCCTTGCTAATCCGAATGTATATTAGTTTAGGATGGGTCAAACACTCACTGACTCACATCTGCATATGTGTTGAACCAACTTGGCTACCATTCTTCTGTGTTATATGTTACACAATTTAGTATTAATAGGTTTTAATCAAATGACTCGGGCATGGTCTAGGGCTCTAGTCATGTCCGAGCCTAGATTTCGCTGGTTGCAACTTGCAAGGTTAGATTTCAATGGTTGCATTTATTTACATTTATTTAGAGCCGCTTTTAAGAAACATTGTGAACACTTTTCACTTTTCAGGACTAAAATCTTATCTCTCCCAGGTATCTGAACATGCACTTTTGGATGAATCATTTGAAGCCAACATTCGCGATTATACCAAGATGATTCATCTCTATGCCAAGCATGACCGACTTCAAGATGCCGCAAATCTACTCTTGGCAATGAGTGAGAGAGGCCTAACGTGTGACCAGGTTACATTGACGACTATTATTCACATGTACAGCAAAGCTGGCCTTTTTAAGCTAGCTGAAGAAACATTTGAAGAAATGAAGCTTCTTGGTCAGCCATTAGATAAAAGATCATATGGTGCAATGATCATGGCGTATATCAGGGCTGGAATGCCGGATAAAGGAGAAGCTTTAATCAAGGAAATGGAGCAACAAGAGATCTATGCCGGTAGGGAAGTGTACAAGTCATTGTTAAGGACTTACTCCATGCAAGGTGATTGTGCTGGTGCACAGAGGGTGTTTGATGCAATCCAAGTTGCTGGCATTTGTCCCGACATCAAGTTTTGTGGGCTCCTCATAAATGCGTATGTTGAGGCGGGTCAGAGTCAAAAAGCCCGCGTAGCATTTGATAATATGAAAAAGGCCGGTATAGAACCTAACGATAAGAGTATTGCTCTTCTGTTATCTGCTTATGAAAAAGAGAAGAGGATCAACACGGCCATGGAGTTCCTAATACATTTGGAGAAGGAAGGAATAATGATCGGTAAAGAAGCATCGGAATTGTTGGTTAATTGGTTCCGTAAGCTAGGAGTAGCGGAGGAGGTGTCGCACGTATTGAAAGAGTATGCGGGCAATGAAACCGCTTTTTGAAAACCCGTTATGTAGTGGTGGTCTGTGGCTATTCAGCAGATACCCACAACTGTTAGACTTACAGCAGTGATGCCGAATGGTAAATTCTGAATTCGCGATTTGATTGTTCGCAAGCTTTTTATACATTAAGTTTTACACCCACCCCCAAAATAGTAGGTCCATACACAAGTTCTCAATGTCATCGTCATCGTCGTCGTCATCATCATCATCATCGTCTGGGGAAGAAAGGAAGGCAACAACTCATACCCATAAAGGAGAGTGCGGTCAAAGAGTTCCTCGGCTCGAGAAAGATGCACTGATGAAACCTTAGAAAAAACCCCACACCAGTAGTCAAAAACATATAAATAAATAAATATGCAATTTGGGGCGACTACGTGTAGAAATCCGAGGTTAGGATAGATTCAGGGTTTTACCGAGACTGTTTGGGGTGACGACATGGGTGTTTTGCGTATTATGGGACCAAGTAGGATGGTTTTTGGAAAGAAGAAGCCATGCATGAATTCTGAAGTCCGTGGGGTGGACTGGGCTAGGCATCACCTATGAAAGAGCAGGTAACTCTGCACAGTGCTTGGATTATGTAATTTACTGCACTGCCATTTTCTCTTCCCTTAGGCCTTAACTATATTTGATTAGCAGGATACCCTGCCTCGTAACGGCTTCTAATTGAGGAGTTAGTTGGATCAGTTCTCGTAAACTTAAAGAACGCTCTACATGTTTCAGTTCCATCTCGTTCAATGAAATCAAAAGGTTGTGGTGTGGTAGCGTGTAAATAATTGAGGAGTTAGTTCCATCTCAGTTCAATACTTTCTCCATTCTGAAATACTTGCACCCGATTATGACATGTTGTATGGAAAAATGTAGCTATCGATAGCAAGTGTTATGAGTATTATGGGACTGAGGAAGTTTGATTATCTCCGTTGATTTATTTATTTGGAATGTAAGTTGAATTATGCTATGGATATGACGTTATTCAACTTCAAGGACCGTGGATTCAAGTTCTTGAGCTCGAGGTTAAGAGTTGAAGCTTCAACCAAGCGAATCGATTTCTTTTTCACTTCAAAAAAAAGGGTTGTTCAAGGCATTTTTTATTGCTAACTAATCCTGTAATTTATTTCTTTTCAATTGCTATCCTTCTCTTAAATAACTCACATAAAAAGAAAAGGGTACCAAAGAAGGAAGAATAGTATACTCCTACATAATTAGTAATCCTATCAAAATAGTAGTATAAGCTCTAAACACATTAGAAAAATCTCTTTATTTTTCTTGCTAATTTTGAATTCGCTATTAAAGAAAAAATAGTGAATATGTCATACTCAAATTTCCTTCAACTAGAGAGCAGAGAAAAATCAAATACCCCAAACAAAGAAAACCCTAAAATAAAATAAAAGAAAAGGAATTCTTAATAAACTAACCTACACAAAAATAAAAAATATAGCAAAAATTAAAAAAAAATATCATACATATACTGTTTACAACATTTACCAGTTTGGCATAACAAGATATCTTGATCAATTTGTAATGTCTCTTGAGCTTTATATAAATTTGATATACTTGTCAAATATCCTAATTTCATTATAGCACAAACACATAAATGCAGAGGTATATCCCCCCTCCCCCCCAACTAAAGTCATATTTCCTATATGGTGATGGTAATGGTAATGGTAATGGTAATGATATTACATACAACTACAAGAACAATACAATACACAGTTAAAGCACGCTAGTCAGCGCCAATTGTTACAACAGTACAACAGAATGAGCACAACAGCAACCGCCCCCTCCCCGTTCTTCCCCAAAAAGAAATATCTATCAAAACAATCTCGGCTTGACACGTCTTCCGTTTATATCTCCACAATCAAGCATTGAATCATTTCCATATCCCGGAACAGATATAGAATGCTCGCTGACCCTTGCTACAAACTCCAGAAGTTCACTAATTACAGATGGGCAGCTCAACTTCAGGTACTCGAAACCTTCCGTCTGCATAACAGCTGAAACCAAAAATGACATCCAAAAAAGAAATGTGCTTTACTGTTTTAGGAATGTGTTGAGCAACTTTATTAAGGCTAAGAGATGATTTTGAATTAATTACCTCTAAGATTTTCACGTGACGCAACAAATTTCAGGCAAACGGATTTGAGGCGGGAACAATGATGTTGCTCTGCTAAGGCCAAAGTTGTAGCAACATTGTTTATGGCAACATCTTCACATAGTGTAGCCTCACAAAGGAGTTTGAGGCGTTCAAGTCCGTATCTATCAGCTGCGGCTAGCAAATGTTGAGCCATTAACGTAGAAGCTCCTTTGGAATTCAGACCTGCTAGCTCTTGCATATCTGGCAGGTCATCCCAATATATGAAGTGCAGCAACGCCTGTGAATCAATATAAATAGTTTAATTAAATGCAAAATATCAGCTACTGTGTTTATGAGAGCCCTTGACAATCTTAACCTGGTAGGATAATCAAGCCAAGGTATCGCAGCTGATAGGATGATGAAGCCACACAGAGAATAAGGAGAAGCACCTTTGATTCCACCTTTTGATGGAACAATTCTATATTAAAAGACCCAATAAGCCTCAAAACAAGTATAAATGTACTAATTGTATAACTTTCAGGCTATATATTTCAAACTTATAATCAAGGTGATGTTAAAGTAATAATTAAAAGTACACCATGATGACACAGTAATGCTATTCCATCGATTTTGAGATCACGGACTTTTTCCTTATTTCAGAAAGGTGTATCTTTATTGATTAAAGGAAATAGAAGCCTAAGCACATCGCAGAAATGATCAAGATATCTAACAGTCTAATGGATTACCCATATACAATTCTAGTTTAGAAAAAGGATATCAGATCAAGCAGTTGCTCTCCAGGGCTTGCTTCTACAGTGGATAAA
This sequence comes from Amaranthus cruentus, assembly GCA_019425755.1. Lineage (NCBI taxonomy): Eukaryota > Viridiplantae > Streptophyta > Magnoliopsida > Caryophyllales > Amaranthaceae > Amaranthus > Amaranthus cruentus. The sequence continues at coordinate 4,649,947 of CM033463.1, read as the reverse complement.
CTGCAGACTCTACCGAGTAGTAAAGGTATCTTAGAAATTGGAGACTAACCTGATTTTTAAAAGGGGTACGGGCAACAAAACATAACAAAAATAACAAAGCCTTAATCCTAAAAATGTGTGGTCGGCTACATAATCAAAAGAAATCAATGTGAGAGATGATTGTTATCTTAGATATTGGAGACATTATAAGATAATTGTTATTAGTTTCCCAGAAAAGATTGTTGAATACTTGAATCAATTGTTACATAAGAGCTTAGCCATAGATTTACATGTAAGTATGTAACTAAGAAGTAAAATGTTAATTAGGTTACCAAGAATTACTCCCACCTATTTTGATCAAATGACATTATTCACCGACCACTATTAGTTTGTATTGTATTCTCAATCTACAAGTTAAAACATAATCAATTATAATCTTGTTTGATTCTTCCAATGTAAATTATATCAAAAACTTTTTATAATTAATTTATAACCAAAAACAACTAGAGATTTCTACAATTGAAATAGTGTATCGACAAGTGTGCAAAACTAAATAAGACATTTGATTAGAAAAGGAGAGAGTAAATGTTTATGTTCCTTAATGAGTAACTTTACGCTTTAAAGTACCCTCTCATCTCCCTAGTCCCAAATTTATCTTACTATGGATAAAAAGGCACAATCACAAATAATCCATAAACCATGACCTCCCACAGCTCAAAACGTTCCTCAGAATTATGCCTCGAGGAGGAAAACAGCATCAAGAAATATCAAACAATCAATAAATTAACAATCTCATTGCAGTAACAAAAAAGCACAGCAATAACACATATATAGAGATGGTGAGAAAGATAGAAAAAAACCTTGAAAACTGGAGCTTCAACATCTTCAACCTTTATACATTGTGTGCTTCTTTCCTTCATTGGGCCAAAAAGCTGTGCCCTAAACACAGGAGAGCGTGCTGCTAATACCAACTTATGAGCTGCAAAGACCTCACCGTCAACTTCAAAATTCACATCAGTTCCCTTTTTAGTTTCTAAAAGTTGTCCAAACTGCAGCCCCATGTCCGAAGGTGGAAGTGGTATTTTATAAAGTTTGGGTCCTTCTGTATGCGTCTTCACAACTCCAACAATGCATCGAATCAGCAGGCAATCATCTTTGAGATAGTCCGAGTGCTCCAGAGATGTCCTCTTATAAAAGCGCTTGTACCCCCTAGAACAGGCCATTAATATCACAATACATAAGTTATCAAAATTCAAACCAGCAACTCAAAAAAATAATATAAGGAAAAACAATGAAGATTTCAGAAAACTCAGAAGGACCAAAATTCAATGACAACAAACACAAACAAAAAACAAGAATCAACTACAATCCAACAAGCAGGTAACAAGATCATAGGGAAGATTATCTTCTACAGTCTCTATTTAGAAAGCAAGTTACCAATAAACCAATCCCTATCAAAATTAGCAAGCAGGCTAGTCACTGAGGGACTCTTAATCTTAATCCTTCTTTGTATTTGCATAAGAATCCACTAAAGCTTCTTAATAACCTATACATTTTAAAATAAAGACATCCATTTCATTTGCAAATTGAATAAACTCTATGTTCACTATTTCTAAAGTAAAAACATGTAAAAATAGTTCTTTTTATTTTTAATTTTGATTTTTAAATATTCAATTGTACCAATGTCATTAAGTGATTTCCGTCAAGGGTGGGGTTTGGGAGGGTTGGTTGTACGCAACCTTACTCTTGTTAGTGATAAAACTAGCGAAGAGATTATTTCTAACTCAACTCTGATTTTAACAATTCTAATAATTTCTTCTTCGCTCAATTACTTTTAACATACTTCTTGTGGTTCTTCTTGTAACACTTGCATAATGAACACTCGCTATCAACCATATCTAATCATCTCCTCCCAGTGCATAAGAAAAACATAATCAAGTGCTTAACAATATGTACATGCTTTTCAGTTCTTAAATGGAGGAAATATTGCAACTTTGTAATATGAAACAAGCGGAACTACATTTCCATAAGCATCTGTCATAAAAAATGCTCACAGTTTCATAGTATCCGCGAGTTCAGAATTTATTGTAAAATATGGAAGAATTTTTCTTCTTGAAAATCATTAAGGGACCTTGTTAGAACTGTCTCAATTAATATTTTTGTAATATCAATTTTCACAAAAAAAAAAGACATTACATTGGATGTAGAACATAGATAAGTAAATTGGAGGAAGAGGTCCAATGGTATATTTTACACATATTCAGGTGTGCAGATGTCTAGGAAAAATTGCCGTAATCGTTAATGGATTTATTCACAGAATTTGGAAACGCCCAAAAATTGGAGAAAAAGTAGACTGATGTAGATTTACAAAAACAAAAGAGATGCGCAAGATTGCTCAAACTATGAGCCGAATGACAGAACCTTGCTTAAGAATATGTTACTAGCATTTCAAAGGACCAATTTTGGTTCATATAGCAAAGTCTACCATTTAAGCAATTCATCTATGGTAGTAATCAATGGAATATTACGAGGAATAAAAAAAGAACTTACTAATGGTTTTCATTGACCCATACCATAATTACTATGGTAGGTTATAACTAAGAAGATAGCTCAGAAATATCAACATAGCTCAAATATATACTGTAGGAAGTGGATGGCATCTGGGTAACCAAATTATGAAAATGTGAGTTGGAATCGAGGGAATTAAAACATAAAGGTAAAATGAAGTATATGCTGCCATTTTGGTGATAAGGAATCAAGAATAGGTATGGTTATATTGGGGATAAGGAACTACAATTGATTGAATGTTTAAAAACTATGAGTCAATTGAAATATTGGATGTGTCATAAATTCAGAGTAATTAGCTCAAGTGGAGAAGTGCAACTAGGGTTTTATGTAAGGGTTCCTCTATAGTTAAAAACAATCATATTGAGCAACCACTGGACCAACGTTATTTCATTGGTCATAATATTAGGCCTTTAAAAAGGATCATAGTAGAAATATATGGGTAACTCAAGTGGAGAGGTGTGTATGCTAAAGTGGATGAACGAACATGCATTAAAAGATAAAATAAAAGTTGAAGACGCAATAGAAAGGGTCACCAGAACAACGTTGAATACAAAAGGTAAGCAAGAAAGGTGGGAAGTTTGAACCAAAGAGATTTCAAAGGAAAAGGGCACCTAAAGACAATGCCTCAGGGTTGCGGGAGGGAGAAAGAATGAGAGATTTAGCTTAAAAATTCATATCACGAGAAATAGAAATGCATGAAGCATTTGAAAAATTGTGAACTTTCATTGACTAGTTCTCTCATTTTTTGAGGATTAAAGCTTTATCATTGTTGTTGTATCAATGTTTTCAAAAGTTTGTCGCAATCAAAATTGAAGATATTAATGGTAAAATGCATATGTAAAATGTCAAAAGTTGCAATAATTTTAAGGAAGCATTCAACAAATCACGACAATAAACCAAGAATAAAGTTTTTTAATTTAGCGTAATCAAACAAGCAAAAATGTGGCATAAAATTCCCAATAACAATTACCATAAACAAAAAGTGGCATTTTCTCTTGACAACAAAGTAAGCCTAAGTAATAACTAAGTACCACCACATAAGGTCATGTCAAAAACATGCATCAAGAATGTATCTCCTATGAGTGTCCACATAATTCTGCCTTCCATTGACTTCTTTTTCTACTATAAGAATCAACAAACCCATTTTGACTAAAAAAAATTTGGACTCCCTCCAAATAAGTACCCTAGGCCTCCAAACTATTGAACGATTCACACTAGACCATAGTGTAAAAATATGGTTTCGATCAAGGTCGCAATAACGGACGCGCAACGAATTTCACGACTAATACAGATGATTTTGGGGTCAATGCGGCCTATATGTTGCTCGCGATAAACTCAAAAACCTTTCCAATACGCCAATACGGTCACAACACTGTGACGTGGCCTTGTCTTTGCACTATGCACTAGACGGAGCACTCCACAATCCATGTTCCCCTCCCCTTACCGAACTTAGTTTGGTACGAAACTACAATTATATTAGCAAGTTGTTGTAACACCAATTTTCTTGAATACATGTAAATTAAAAAGAACAAGAAATTATACAATGCCCTTTGATCTTGCATTAAATACTAGGTGATAAAACACAAGTTTTCTCTACTCATTTATAAGGACTATTAATAAAACAAATCAAGTAGTAGAGTACCAACCCAACATAAATACTCAATAAGCTATATGGAATTGATCTTGCAGTAAATGCATATTTTCCTTAGCGTAATCGAATCCCCTACTAGCCTAGTCCAAACTAGAGGTAACTATCGCTACAAAACTCACAGATATCGACATAAAAGGACAAAATCCGGCAATTAGTAGTGTTCCCATGACAGCTTACACCAAGTAGGCATTGTCAATTCTGTTCCACTAGGGATGATGTATAGAACTCAAACCTAAAGAGTTGCTTCACCACACCATAACAAAGAGCCACAAATGGCTTCCCACCATTTTACATTAGAACATGGCGGTGGGCGGCATGAAGTCAAAATGCAAAAATCACATAAACGTAGCATTGCCTAGATGAGATCTAGCAATGTGGTGATCCAGCTTCAAACCCTCACCAATAATTTGCAAACTGAAATCATAAGTAACATTCTTAAATATACTGTAAGTCTGTAGCGTGATTAGTAAAGTAAATGGATGCTTCCAAGAACTCAAAACACGTTCAATAACTCGCTTGTGTAACCTAACAAGTATGGCTACCAGTCATCATTTGAACAAATTATGATGATATCTCATAACAGCCTCAAAACCACGAACAAACTTTGAAGCCAAATCCACCTTGTTCCAAGCAAACATTATTAAATCCACCTTTCACATTCATGTCAGAAACATTTTGCTCTCTAAAACACCCCATCACAAGCTTATAAAGAAGCAGCACACTAGTATACGTGAATGAAGGTAGACTGGCTCCCCGTATAACTGAAGCTCATTTCTTGAAAGACACAAGATTATTTTCGTATAATTACGCCATGAAGAACAGAAAAACCCACCAATTCTGACCAAAATTAGCTCGAAACACAAACAAAAATATTATACGAGATTCCAAATATCACAGAAAGTTCAATCCAAAAAAAGAATTATAAGCTAAGCGCTAACTAAGAAAAGGAACTGAAATACTCTCATCTTATTGCCAATTCCTATCAAATAGCCAAATTCCACAAAATGTTGACACGTAATCAATATAAAATTATACAACCCTTAATTTTCCTTTCCCAATTCCAATACAATCAAACCAAAACTAAAGCAAAACCACAAAAACAACATACAAGATCGCAAAGTCATCATATCATTTCAGCTAGAATAAATTAAATTCGATCGAAAAACAACTCACCACATGCTACCACGATACTTGAGAGTATACGGACCGCTTTCGAGGGTTCTTCCAAAATGAGAATGAACCTTATGCCTCCCTCTACCACTCTGATCTTCAAGCTTCAATTCAAACAAAGCTCGAACATCAGTACCTTCACTAGCCAAAGCGATGAATAAAGAAACATACGAAGCATTATCCTCGGGACTTTTTCCATCCGGATAAAAGTAAATAGCCCATAAATAGCCTCCCACCATAAACGTTTCAGAAGCCATATACTTTCCACTTCCCATCCCCTTAGACAAAGAATAACCAGTGATCTTAAACTCATGAGAACCATTTACAGTTTCCATTTTAGCTGTAGAAGAAGTAACTTCTGAAGAACATGATGAACACGATGGTTTTAGAGGATCTGCACAAACCCTAGAAACTCCCATTTTAAACTTGAAGTGTAGTGAATCGTTAGATACTGATGCAATTGAGGTGGATTGGAGTAAAAGAGGTTAGATTTAAAGTGAATTGGGAGAATTAAGAGGAGAATTAGGGTTTGAGAAGGGGAATCGGATTGGAAAAAGGGGTAATTTTGATTAGGTGAGAGGAGAGAGAAAGAGAAGATGTGTGGATTACGGAGGATTGTAAGAAAATGAAGAGAGAGAAAGTGTTTGGAAGGTTCTGAATCACAGAAAGCGAGGGGAGTATATAAGCACTATGGACATGACCTCAGCTTAACTGCGCACATGTTAGGAGACTTTCTTTTTTTGTAATTATTATTATTATTATATTATTATTATTAAATATTAAATATATTAAGAGTTCAAATTAAAATTGAAAACGAATTGATAATAAAAATATATGTTAAAAAATTCTTGACTTGTTGGGTCAGCTTCAACACGACTCAAGTTTAGCAAGATTTGACCTAAAACTAATCTAACGTGAGACTTGCCCATCTAATTATGAGTCGAATCATATTCAATTTTGATTGATGATTGATCGAATTGATTTTGAACAATTTTATTGGTATGTAATCACCTTTGTCCTTATAAAGTTGCGTTCTTTTATATTTATATGCCCTTTTGAGTTTCATATCAAAGGATATGAGATAAAGATTAAGTAGTTAAATTGTTTGGAGAATAAAAAAAATTTAGGTAGTGTTGATGATATTTGGAGAGAAAAAGGATGTGTATGTATGATAATCGAAAAAATTGATGGGGACTATTTTTCAATTTATCGAATGTATCAAAATAAATAGAACGGAAAAAAAAATGAAAAGTATAGCTAGCTCAAGAGGATGAAATAAGTATTTGTACATAATGGAAAAAAAAGAAGTTCATGCTTTGGATCATTTTATTTATGAGTTTACTTAGTATGTGTCTCATGATTATGTTTTGTGTGTGGCTTGATTGGATAATAGCTCTCTTGATGCAACATGTAGATTGGTGAGTTTTAAAAGGGTGCCCAAGGTACACGATAATATTATTATCAGATATGAGAAGGAAGATTTTTGTGTATTTTGACCCTTGTCTTTTACTGCACGTGAATCAAGAGTACATTAGTGGCTACCAAAGTCCAAAGCAAGTGGTCGTGCGAGCCATTAAGAAGCTCAAATGAGCAAAAAATCATGAAGACAAACAAAATCTCCAAAACTAGCTTGGGCAAGCATGTCGACTACTCATGCAAGCATCGATCAGCTCAGACGAATGCCTTTGGTGCTTAGGCTCTCTTTGAGTCAAGCACTAGCTCTACTTAGTTGTTGTTTTGGCTCAAATGAGCAAGCCTTTCTAGCACAATTTTGCTTAGGCCTTTGTTTATGTATTGGGCACTTGATGTGAATTGTAAACCAAATTGATTGATCATTATATACTTAAACCCATAATTTTTTTTGAGCCTACTTAAACCCATAATATTCAACACGAATTCGTAACAAGGCATGAGATACTTTTGATGGATCATTATATACTTCACATTGAACAAATTGATTGATCGACGGAGTGAAACAAATCCATATCATAAGCATAAGCATAACTGCACAAGCAAAACACAACTAAAAGAATCGAAATTGTATATCAATATCCAGAGACTACCATGTCAAAGTGCTATCGATAAAAAGAACAAAGTTCTATTTGCAAATGTCTACTACCTATTTATTAACTTGGGGCATTTCATACAAGAAATATGTACTCAGAATAATCTTTGCTTCACTCGTCTTCCATTCATGTCGCTACCGTCCAGCAAAATGGCCTCATTACTATAAGCAAAAGATGATTTAGAATGTTTGCTTATTCTCGCCACATATGCCAGCAGCTCACTTAAGATCGATGGACAACTAATCTTGAGGTAGTCGAAGCCTTCTGTTTGCATCACAGCTGAAACAAACCATTTACAACTTCAAAAAGCTCTTCATAAAATAAATGTTTTGTCGACAAATTGCATGTTTTTATGGATGATTGTTTCAACACATAAGAATACAAAGAGATGACTACACAGCATACATACTCCGAAGATTGTTAAGAAACGATGATAAATAAACCAACGAAGTTGTACGCGCTTATCATTTCATAGAGGACTAGAAACATTAAGCAACCAGCAACAAGTAATGCAAATATGCAATTCATGCCAACTTAGCATGGGTTAAGTCCTAACTTAATCGGTCACAACATTCTGATTCTTGGTTTTACGAGCTTTAAAAGTTTCAGATGACAGAACCAAATGTAAAAACAATTCTGCCACTGTAGCATCTAAAAATGTCAATTTAGTTACCTGTAAAATAACGCCGCATCACGTGTAACGACTGTATCTTAATTTACCACAACCAAAATATAAGCCGCATTGACTGTTAAACCGTATTTTTGCACCATGCCTATGAGTACCCCAAAAGCAGTGATAGAAAAGAGAACAAAAGCCCAAATAACTACCACGTTGTCAAACAAAAACATGTCGTTGCTACCTATGATCCTATTTGTACAGTCACCAATAATATTTCCAATGCAGAGTTGGAAGTCAGTAGAAAATACACTGCGAGCCTAATGCCACATGGTGACTAAACTAAGCACAAATCTATGCCAGAAACAACAATATACATCAATTTCAATGGGAAAACTGCGACAATTTCTAGGAAACAAATTATCTTCATAGCATATTGCTTTTTGTAATCAGATATGATTTAAATGATAACAAGATGCCCCCACATAAGGCATTAAAAAGATCAGATTAACACAAACAAGATTTATGTTTGGCTTACCCTTGAGATTTTCATGCAATGCAATGAACTTAAGGCACTGAGCTTTCAGTTGTTCACACTGATGCTGCTGGGCCAATGCTAATGTTGCAGCTACATTATTTATTGCAGTATCTTCACAAAGTTGAGCCTCACATAGGAGTTTTAGCCTCTCAAGTCCATACCGATCCGCGGCAGCAAGCATATGTTGAGCCATCAAGGTTGAAGCTCCGTTGTAGTTCAAACCACTGAGCTCTTGCATATCAGGCAACTCATCCGAATATATGAAATGTAACAAAGCCTGAAATGACACAATATTAGGGGAAAATAAACTCGTACATAATTAGACCACTGCCGTCCTCACATGATATTAAACCAAGTGGGAAAACTGTCCCTGTATGGCAGCAACCAACAGGAAAAGATAGGTCAAAAAAATGGCAGATTGTGATATGGTCAACCACATGACACCAACCACTGGTGACCACATCAATACGTGGAAGAAGTCCTCCAGAAAGACCAATTGAAAAAGAATCATGAAAAATGTAGTAATCCACAAGTAGGACCTCATGAGAACTCTGAAATTTTCACTTAAAGCACCATAACAGATAACTAATCAATACATAGGATCAGACAAAAACATAAATGAAAACAGCACCCTCAATTCTTGTTCTCTAGGCTAATAGTACTTCACTCTCAATTAAATTACACATTGCAAATAGAATTCTTTTTCCAAACAAAAATTCTTGCTAATCAGTACATTTATTTTAAAAAGCTTGAGTTCAATAATCAAGACCCAACAAAGTAGGTCAATTACAAAATACAAGAGTGTACCTTAATCAACAAAAAAAATCCAGTTTTCTGTAGGATTCGAAACTTGCCCTTAAATATATCTACTGTATTTGTAATGTATTCAGTTTGTAAACATCATATAGGTAGCAATTCGCTTCTCACTACAAAATACTATGTGGGAATACAATGCTCATGTGACTAGAGGTGGTGGGCAGCATAAATGCATGGGAAATCCTGTCAGTTGTTCCCCAAAAAGCTTCCATAAAACGAAATGGTCATTACAAATTTTTCTAGAAGGAATATGGTGCCACTTGCAAAAACCGAGGACGTATAAGTCATAATTTAGTACACTCCCAACAATTTTTCGAATGATTTTGTCCCTTCTTAGAGAACAAACGTAACACAAATTCACAATAAAAATACTAAACGCACAAGAAAATTCAAAGATTCCCGCTAAAAGCTCCCACATAAAGAACAACTTCATTAATTAATACCTCTGTTTCTTTTGTTCTTCCTGCCTCAACCAATTGTGAGCTTTTTAGTCAAAGACAACAAAAAGATACAGAGTACATAATATGATATTTCTTTATAAAAACCTCTCTTCAATACTGCATTTATAGAAAATTAGAAAAAAGAAGGAACGCATGTCCCAAAAAAAAGAGCTGACAAGGTGTACAAAAAAGGTTCAAGTGACTTTCCCCAATACAATCCCCACACTAGAACAGACAGCAAGAAAAATAAAGCACAGCTAGCCAGGGATTCTAATAGGAGTATCATCTAGCCTTCATCAAAGAGACAAAGACAGCCAATGACAGTGCTTCTAATTCTCTCGTCTCCAAAAAAACAGTACAAACTAATGTTACGACATGTGGAGGAGCGACCAAAGGTTTCCATGTTAGAATAGGTCTACAAGTGCGAGCTCATTCATGTTCACATCACTACTAGACGAGCTAACAAAACCTATAACAGAAAAAGTGCATGTCATTTTCCAATGACATTATACACGTGGGCAAAACTAAAGATGGGTCAATGCTACACGAGAGATGTGGAAACTGGAAAAGGTTAGACTATAAAGGGTCAAAAGTTTAAACTAATTTGTAAGTTAGACTAGAATGAATGATATGTTATTTGGCGAAGAAAATATTAAATATGGAGGCGTTTCTTCCTAGTAAGTATTCGAAATACCTTGGCTTAATTTTTTACCATAATAGAGATATTGATGTAAATATTAAAAACTAGAATTTAGAGTGGGTGATTCAAAACAAGAGCTACAACTGGAATATTATGTGTGTCGATAAGGTTAAAAAAAATATTCACCAAATCGTCATCAGATGAGCGCTAACTATATAGTCCAACAATCTAAACAGATCATTGTAGGAAGATTGGGTAGCTGAGATGTGTATTTTAAGATTAATGGACCTTAAAAGATGATACTCAAATGAAAACATAAAAAAGGATATTCGAGTCCCGATAGGCAAAATGATGGACCATCGTTTACCTTGGTTTGGTTATATGCAAAGAAGGTCAAAAAGTACACGAGTAAAAAAGTGAAAGGCACAACTTTGAGAAGCTTAAAAGGGTAAGAGTTGGTCAAAGGTGACGGAAAGTAAATAATGGCACAACAAATTAGAATTTGCTGGAATATATGACAATAAGTAATTATTAGCTAAAGAGAAATAAATTTACATTTCAATTGAATGTTTTAGTCACAAATTATCATTAAGTATGAACAAATAAATTGTTTTACAAATCTTTCTAAGCGACCTCTCATGTTGGTTTATTTTGGTTCAACTAGTTGTTCCCTATATGATTGAGATTAAGGCTTTTGTAGTAATTAGATCCAACCAAATTATAGCCAGCGTATGGTAAGCGTAGATTCCCTCTTATAATCTAGATTATGGCTCCCTTAAAGCCCAAAGGGCACACAAACTTGGTGATGATCGCAACCAACCACATCAGCGTATGGTGAGCGCATTTTAAAGTTTTTTGATCTTATCCCAATTAAAATATAGAATAAGACAACGATAACACAATTAACATTAACCGTAAAAGTCATTTCATGACTGCCACTGTGAGCACGCTTGTGCACATTGATTGAACTTAGTTGTAGCTTAGTAGGAGATAGATATCATGTCTCAAATCACATATATATCACATGTATTGATGATTGTATTACAAAATCAATCTTTCCGATCACGCCCAACAATTCCTCCCTTCGAATCTGAAGTTATTTCTTATTTCTTTTTAGGCACATTTTAAAGCACATTTCAAGCCTAGATATCTTCAAATATGTTTCAAAAAAAATTATAAAAAGTATACATAAAAAATCTTTGCGTTGAGACAAATTTAACAATATCTTGTATGAATATATTTTAACTCGTGTACAACCAGAAAAAACCATGTTTAAGTTTCTCTCTCCTCAAATGGAATATTCTAATATGAAGAAACTTTTAGAGGCGGCCGGAGTATAGTTTTGTAAAAAAAAATTAACAGTTGTTGATTTGTTAAATTTTCTTATAATTAGAGATTTCAAAAAAAATTTATAAGAGTTTTAACATTGTTGTTGATGTATTGCAGAGTTGTTGGTTTCATATTTAAGAAAACATTAAGGCCCTACCTAAGTAAAGGCGTAACATAGACATCTCTATTTCACGAAAAAAGGCTTCCAAAGACGACACAGAAACATACAATTATTTAGATTCATAGATTATGACTCTAATGTTTAACTTTTCCTTTCAAGTCCCAACATAGAAACCATAATGCTTGACATAACTCTAAAAAGAAAATGCTTCAAAAATGCTACAATCATTACCATCATCATCATGTGAATACTTAGTTTGATGGTATCAATATATTTGAGTAAGAAGTTTGGGACAGGAATTAGTTACCTAGAAGTTTTTCGTTCATTAAGGAAAAAATACGAGTCCAAGATGGTTGAGTAGTAGATAAAAGTGTTAGGAATATACAAAAATTGAGAGTTTCTGTCATAACAAAAATTTTCATCTCCACAAGACTGTAAGAGATTAGCCGGGTCTGTTACCGAAATTGATAGAATGGAGTGACACTTCGAGTCTGCCTACTAACTCCCAAGAGACCAATTCCTTCTTATTAATATCCATTAGCTAAACAACTATTACAAGGGTGGCTCTATATATAGCCTAAGCCCCCAAAAGACAAATAAAAGATACTATTCTAATTACAAAGTACTAGGACTAATTAATATGAAATGTCGATAATGCCCTTGAACCCTTTGACCCGAGTCATGACAATACCGACCGCCTGAAGTTCCACATTGCTCTCAAGGTGGGTAAAAATTAGCCTTAAGTGTCCAGTAGGTTGTCCTCGAATATGAGCCATTCACCATTATTGTATGAATATGAAATTCCAACTCAAGCATTTGAAAGTTGAAGATTTTAAAGAGATGGGTCAAAGAAGTGAGTGGGTTTAGAAAAATAGGAGTTGAGGTATTTTTAAATGGGCTGAAAGTCTTAACAATTCTTGGGCTTAAGAGTTGGTCATTTATGCATTGAAAGAGTGCAAAAAGAGCCCAACTAAAATCTGCAATGATGACCTCACAGTTGTTGTCTTGTTGATGTCATCATCGGAGAATCTTAAAATCCCCCTTATCTTCTAGTTTCCCATTCTTCCCCTATCAGACTTAAAACACCCTAATAACCTAAGCTTCATAGACTGCCGTCTTAAGCCGTCAGTAGCTCTCCCAACTATTTCTACCAAGCTTCTTCCGCCGACAACCGAACAGAAAAAACCGACAACATTTTCCGATCAGCTGTCTTCACTCTCCTCTCTACTCATGTCTCCTTTTCCCACCGGTTGTCCTCTATCCCACGCAACTCCACCGCCTCAGCCGCCGCCGCCTTCGTATTCCTAGAATCCCCGTACTTTTTGGCCATCTCGCTGACCAGCCGCCAGCCCTTTGTGTCAACATGTTCTCTTTCTTTTTCATGCGGTATTTTTGCTCTCTTCTCCCAATCCATTCCGCCCATGCCTCGACCCCACCGTATGTTGCCACTACTATATCGATTCACCGCCATCGTCGATCTATCTTTCTCCATTTCTCGTATCCGGCACCACCCCGGACCTCCCCCAGAACCACTACACACATGAACATCAAAAACCCTCTCTGTTTTCTTGCTTCTTTCTTGAAGCTTCATTCTTATTTACTCACTTCTATTACTATTTTTCCCCATGGTTCTTTTTATTCTCTTTATTTTCCTGTCTTTTTCTTGTAACACCCCGGCCCAACGGACCACCGGTGACTACTCATGGAGACTATAGACTGACCCTACAGACCAACACAAGTCTTTCCAGCGCACTTTGGCCTCACTCGTGCGCACCCGGAAAACTTCCTAGGAGGTCACCCATCCTAAGATTGCTCCCCACCAAGCACGTTTAACTGCGGAGTTCTTAACAAATGGGCTCTCTAGAAAAGAAGATGCACCTTGTTGATATGGTAGTCTATCGATCCCTTTTCAAGCTAAATCTGGGGTATCACACTCACCCCCACTTAGGAATACAACGTCTTCGTTGGACCGTCATTTCAGGATCTTTTTCCCTCGCTAGGTGCACCGAACACATAATCAGCCACGGTCGCAGGGTTTGCTCTGATACCATTTGTAACACCCTGGCCTAACGGACCACCGGTGACTACTCATGGAGACTGTAGACTAGCCCCACAGACCAACAGAAGTCTTTCCAGCGCACTTTGGCCTCACTCGTGCGTACCCAGGAAAACTTCCCAGGAGGTCACCCATCCTAAGATTGCTCCCTACCAAGCACGCTTAACTGTGGAGTTCTTAACAAATGGGCTCCCTAGAAAAGAAGATACACCTTGGTTATATGAGTAGTCTATCAATCCCTTTTCAAGCTAAATCTGGGGTATCACATTTCTATCCTGATTTTTCCTTTTTTCATTTTCTTTATTTTTTTTCCCAAATACATTTTGTCCCTCTTTTTGTTTCTGACAATTTTTTTATGCTTCTTCCCTATTTGCTCAACTTCACCTCTTCCTTTTCCGCCACATTTGGATACTCTTCTTGGTATTTCTCTTCATGAACTATTATGTGTTCCTCACATATACCCTTAATTTCTTCATTAAATTTCACATTTGATTTGCCTTCAATCTCTTCATTAAACCCAGAATCTTCACCAATGGTGTTTTCTCCAATACAGGGAACAAGTTCTTTGTATTCTTGAAACATGTTCTTAACCATTTCTTTCATATGTTCAGTGTTTATTTTTAGTTGTTTGACTAATTCTATAGTCAACTGATTATATTGTTTCAGCAACTTCCAATAGTTTGTCTCCCATATTATGTCATCGTCGGCGTGTCTCTGGTCACCGAAATCGTACCACTTTGATACCATTTGTAACAGATTAGTCGGGCCCGTTACCGAAATTGATAGAATGAATACTTCGAGTCTGCCCACTAACTCCCAAAAAACAAATTCCTTCTTATTAATATCCGAAAGCTAAACTTTTATTACAAGGGTGACTCTATATATAGCCTAAGCCCCCAATAGACAAATAAAAGATAACTATTCTAATTACAAAGTACTAGGACTAATTAATATGAAATGTCGATAATGCCCTTGGACCCTTTGACCCGAGTCATGACATAGAAAGAATAGACATGTAAATAAGAAGTAAGACGAAAACAATTGATATAGCACAAAGATGCCACCTAGAAATGCAAAGGTATGCAAAAAAAACTATTAAAACAGAAACATTACAAAAATAGAACCTTGAATACTGGAGCTTCAATATCTTCCACTCGTATGCACTCCATATTTTTCTCCTTCATTGGACCCAATAGTTGAGCTCTAAAAACAGGTGATCGTGCCGCCAAGATTACCTTGTGTGCAGCAAAGACCTCCCCGTCGACTTCAAAACTTACATCAGCACCAATCTTGCTCTCTAAAAGTTCTCCAAAATGTTTCCCCATATCAGATGGGCTGACTCGTATCGAGTATTTCTTCGGTCCCACCGTACATGATTTCACTACACCAACAGTGCCTTTGATCACCAGACAATCATCTTTAAGGTAATCAGAGGACTCCAATGATGTCCTCCTATAGAAGCGTTTATAGCCCCTGATACATTTAAAATATTGGATGAAAACCAAAATCAGAGCCTCAACACCAAATGGAAAATCATAACATTATTGCTAGGATCGAAGAACAATCTGGATCGTGGAACAAGCTCGGGTACGCAATTCACCTTTTATCAAAGTAGAGATGGGATCGAAAAAATTCAGGTCACATTTTTTGTGAGTCGAGATTGTTATAATTGAAATCGAGGCATGTTTTGGGATCGATTGCCTTCATAGCGACATGATTTCTTTAGGTTAAAAACTAGAATAAAAGAATATTATAAAACTAACTTTTAATATAGAAATACTAATAACAAAACCCACAAGTAGTACTTTCAAATAAAAGAAAAAAAAAAGAATAACATTTTAAAAATAAAGTTGTGACAAAGGCCAAAAAACCTCTACTATAATCATACTATCCCAAAAAGTATAAAGTATAAAGTATAAAGTGAAAATCCTGTAAGGAGTTAGTGCTTAATTCGGGTGAAGGATTTAAGGTCAATACAAAGTACAAAGCTTATTCAAAATTCTACGCTTGTACACTGTTATCTGTGCCTCCACCTATTCTTCATCTTCTTCAACCTTTCATCTTCTCATTTCTCTTATGTAAAAAGAACTTAGGACTATAGAACTTCTCCCTTAAAGGGGGTTTTGTTCTCTCATCTAAGAATCTGCAAGTGGGAAAGAGCGCATAGCCTCAATGCAATAAATCATAATTGAGGAATTTTTAAGAGTTGCTCTAAAAGTCCTAACATTGATTTGTACTTTCTTATACAAGTCCTTAATTTACTAGTATACTTATGTGGCATACCTTTTTTTGTAATTACTCACCACCGTACATCCCTTGTACTTTGACATACGCCTTCTCTAGATGAATAAAAAACATATTAATCTTACCCAATACTCTATATTACAAATATTTGTTTTCATATAAGATAAAGATCTTCCATTGTAGATTGTTCCTTTGGATATTGCTAAAGTATCTTCTACAACATTAATCTATCACCCTCTCCAATAATGGCATGGTGTGAATCAAAAGCTTAATTAACTTTTAGTTGGAACATTATTGGGCATCCCCTTTGTTTTTATAGATAAGTAATATATAACGTTTATCCTTGATTCTTTTGACATCTTATTTAATGTCCATGTCTTGTTGAAACTTGAAAGGTAGTTAACCAATATAATCTCATTTGCACACCATAGTGCAAAAACAAGGTTGTGTCGTATTGTATCAGTTGCATTGTAAAGGTTTTCAGATTTACCGAATTGATATTACCCGCATTATCAGGGTATAAAAAATTCCGCATCTTAAGCCATATCAAGAGATATCTCATGTTGACTGATTGAAGGCGACGGGTGCATCACCCCCGTTACCACATGGTCGTATCGTTACACAACCGCGATCATCACCACATTTTTGCACTATGATGTACTCTAAACAATACCAAGGCCTCGATTAAACAATGTCATGACTCACCGACTTTATGCTTTCTTTTACTTCATTTTCATCAAGATTTCTTCCACCAATACTTGTACTTTATTTAAACGTCTTATAAGTTCCTTTTTCTTTTCCACTCGTTCTGATAAGATGTCTCATGAACCAGTGAGGCAGTGACATTCGTTACATAACACGACAAAGTACACAGGTCATTTATCCTTGATCTCTTCATCTTAGTCAAGAAATATTTTGTTGTTTATCCTTGACATACTTCATCTTATCGTACTTCATCTTATTACGTAAATTTTTAACCACTTTAACTTATTGTTCATCTGATAAAAAATTTTCTCTTCTTTGCTCAAGTCTAATTTATTGTATACCTAATACCTCTTGGTTTACTACACTTAAACTTTGCCACACATACCACTTGTTATGTTGTGAGTTTTGGTTCCTTGTATTTTGCATTTTCCTTCCCACTCCTACATTTTACTTTGCCACAAGTGTTCCACGTAGTGATAATTCGGGGAAGGGTCCCACACGCCACAACCTATAGCTAAATAGCTACTTTTACTTATTTTACCACCTTGTATCCTTTTTCACTATAACAACATCTTTCGCTTCTCCTAATAGCCCTTAAACACACCAATAATACAATTTTATGTTTGTCTAAGGTTTAATTTGCATCCTCCTTTTTCACTATAGCTACTAGTAGGAGGTGAAGCGTAAAGGCCTCACTCATTTTACACCACATTAAAACGATGTGGCATGCACTTGATGATAACACGAAAACCCTTACATACTGTTAGGATTATGGGTGACTTGTGTTACCAAGTAATGAAGACATGATTAAGAAAATTAATCATTATAATTAGTGTGGGTTAGAAGAGGACATATCACATGTTTGTGATTTGTTTTGTATGGAAATCTTTAGTATAAGATTGTATGGGTGTGTAATCTTTACATGTGAAGGCTAAAGAGTGCATAAAATCAGTCCTAGTACTAGGTGTAAGAGGCCTTGAAGACCGTGGACATACATAGAAAAGGAAAGACAAAAGACAAAAGCAAACCAGCAGGTTGCTGACTTACGCTCGATTGGGCACTCGATTGAGTAGTAGGTCGAGCAAGCCCTTCGCCAGCTTCTGTTTGTTCACTGCCTTAGTCTGTGCTATTTTCATGTTGTCCCATTGTCGCCCTTTACTTTTTCCTATATATTCACCTAAATACTAGTGTTTTAGGTGCAAAGTCTCATTATAGGGAGCCACTCTCTTGCTCAAGAATACTCCCCATTTTAGCTCCTCTCTTCCCACACTTAAATTCCATTGTAATTCCTTCAAGTTTGTATTATCTCTTTTAAACACAATAATATAAATCCTAGGCTAAATGGTGGATGTAGCCCATGTTTGGTGAACCACCTTAAAATTCTTATGTGATAAATACATATTTACAATACGAAGGGTTGAATAGTCTTTTATGGAAGCCTCTAGAAAAAGAATATTATATAACTAATCTAGCAAGTTTGTTAGGCTTGTTAGCTATAAATAGTATAATGTAATAATGTAATGGGCATGATTTGGAATATACTAATACATTCTCCTCTCCAATCTCTATCTCCTCTCTAAGTCTATTTCTGTAATCTAACTCCCCCTTCCTCATCTTTTCTTTCTCTGTATTTTGATCTGTTCTTCCCTCTCCCTCTATTTCTTATTCTTCTTGCTTCTCTTTGCCTTTCTTACTCGTTATAGCTACTGGGTTCATCACATCTTATCTTGATTATTTACTTTATTTTTACAATTCATTACTATATTGCATTATTTGGTTCTTATACTTGACACAACACAAACACTCAACATAAATTTCATGATTTGATCCTTGATTGAGGTTTTTACCTCCCCTTTCACATACTTATCACCCCCAAGGCCCCAACGATAATATTATGTGACGTATTATGGTAGTTATCAATGTCCATCACAACTCTTCTCTTTTAATAAATTCATCAACCAATGCCCTACTGTAATAATTCGTCCCATAAATTTCAAACAAACATCTCACTCAAGATATAGTCCACACAAGTTCTACTCAACATGTAAAATCCTCATTTTTCACCTTCGTATTTTGAAATATCATATCCAAGTATACTATATATTTCTCATCACCCTTATATAGTTATATGTGTACGCCAAACCACATTGCGTGATTAACATAACGCATATAAAGAAATGACATGAACATTGCTCCAAAGTCCAAATCACCTCAACCGATCAAACTCAGTTGATTTGAAAAACCATAAAGCCTTGGCTAAGCTTAAGAGGTAAAAGTACAATGGGAAGTATTTACACTAACACTATGTTTGGATAGCAAGTTTGGATGGAAAAGAAAGGGAGGGAAGGGGAAGGGGAAGGGGAAGGGAGGGAAGGGAAAGGAAGGGAAGAGAAATTGAAGGAAATTAGTTCTTGTTTGTCTAAGAAGGAATGGAAGAGAAATAAAGGGAGATTGTCCAAATCTTTCCACTTTTGGAAGGATTACAACTCTTACAAAATTTATCCACATTTTCCTTCCAATTCTCTCCCCTTAAAATCCTTTCCCTCCCATTTTTGCTATCCAAACAAGAGATTCTTCCTCCCTCTAAATCTCTTCCTTTCCTTTCCCTCCATTTCCTTCTATCCAAACACACCCTAAGCGCATACTCTAAATGGAGCTTGCAATTCAATTAATCATAATCAAAGCAATTTACAAATATCTTTTTACACTAATAAACACAGCTATCATTCACACCAAAGACGATGTAGCAAACTAGAATTGAGGGCTTACTGCCACATCACACTTGTCTAAAACGTCAATTTTCCAGATTCAAACCCAACCATTAAAGAATATACATCACACCATACTAGAATCCGATAAAAGAAACTTGCAAAATTTCTAAACAATTACAAGATATTGCAATCTTACCACATACTCCCGCGGTATTTGAGGGCATAAGGGCCAGTTTCGAGGGGTCGACCAAAGTGAGTATGAACTTTATGATTTTCTTTGCCACTTTGATCCTCAAGCTTCAATTCAAACAAAGCTCTAACATCAGTACCTTCACTAGCTAAGGCGATAAAGAGGGAAACATAGCTACCATTGTCTTCGGGACTTTTACCATCAGGATAAAAATAAATGGCCCATGAATATCCTCCGACAGTGAATTTATCAGAACCAATGTACTTGCCAATTCCTAATCCTTTGGCTAACGAATAACCATTAATTGTGAATTCATGAGTGCCATCAATGGTGTCAATTACAGCAATTGAAGAAGTATCTGAAGACAAATCAGAGGAATTAGAGGGTTCTGTATAAACCCTAGAAACGCCCATCAAATTTCTTGAAAAGTTGAGATGATAATTATGGCGGAAACTCAGAAAGATCTTCGAAAGAAGGAGATAAATTGGAATCAAAATTGGATTGAGTGAAAAAGATGAGATCGAAGTATGAGAATTTAGGGGAAATTTTAAATTGAAATCAAGAAGAAAAAAACTATTGATTTAGGGATGAAGTTTTTGTTTTTGAAGGATTGTTTGACGTTTTTAAATTAGGTGGTTGGCCTTCCCCAATCATTTGCCATATTTACAATAATATACGGCAATTTAATGGTAGGAATTTTACTTTAATGTTAAAAATTAGATAATTCCCGTGCGATGTACGAGTTTTTTATTTAATTATTTTTTATTATTTTAAAAAAAAATAAATTGTAAGTTATTGGTTATTGATTTTCAATTAATTAATAATTGCATATAATAACTAATATTTAATTTATTTTTAATTTTAAAAATATCACTATTTTATATGTTATGTATGATGTTAAACAATCTTATTTTGATATTTATATTTTACTAACTAATCATAACAAACAATATTAAAAATAAATTCTAATATTCAATAAATTATTTTGAACATATATTACAATATTAAATTTAACCGAACCATTTTAAATGATAAAACATTTATGTATAAAAAATAATTTGAATAATTATACAAATAAAGAATTAAAAATACTTTGTAAGGTTGATTGCATTGACCAATTTCAATAGTGCATTTACATATTTTGACTAAATAAATCAATTTCAAATGCATTTAGGTAAAAATAAATCAATTTTAATGTATTGATTATGATAGTAATTATTAGGATAATCAATATTAATGAACACCATTGGAAATTCAATTCCATTATATGATAATGTGACATCATCATCCTATATTAGAGGGAAAACTTTGCTCCACAAGGTGACACCTCATAAGTTTGGAGGTATGATGATGTCAGCGTCTTTTGTTTTAGTTATAGGTATAGATTTTAAATCAGTCAATAAATCATTCAATTTGTTTCACTTTAATGACAAGAATTTTAAATCAGTCAACAATTATTCCTTTACAAAAATAAAAATTTGCTGACACTTTAATGACAAGACTTTTAAATCAACCAATAAATCATCCAAGTTGGTTTCACTTTAATGACAGTAATTTTAATGAAAGGAATTTTGAATCAGTCAATAATTATTCTTTTACAAAAATAAAAATTTGGTTTCATTTTAATGGCATGAATGTAAAATCAGTCAATAAATCATCCAATTGGAATGTGTGAAGCATCAATCATCAATTATTCATTTACAAAAATAAAAATTTGGTTTCACTTCAATAGCATGAATTACAATATAAATAGACCATTTGACCAATTTAATTATTTGCTCATAGCATTTCTCTTTTCTCAAACTGAAGTGTTTGTGAATAATATTTTTAATAATAACCATGAGTTTAAATTACATAGAAATGGTATATCTATAGTAACTCAATCGTTTAAATTACATTTTTAATAATAAATTAATTTCCTATACACTCTTTATTAACAACATATTTTGTGTTTCTTCATATATAATTCTTTTTTAATTACGATATACTTATGTAAATACTTTATTACGCACCTAAATTTAATATTTTTGTTCGTCTAAAATTTCATTAAACTATTAACGTATTTAAAAATCCGTGCATTGCACGGGTTTCTATCCTACTTTATATTAACAAATCCGTTTTAAGCAAGTATTCTACTAATATCTTTTCTAAAAATGAATTTTTGAAAAAACAAGTTTACAAAAATATAATTAAATATAAACAAAAAATAGAGAATTTCATAAGATAGAAATAGAAAAAATATGGAAAACAAAATAGTTCATTGTTTTAAAAATAGAAATGAAACATTTTTTTCTGAAACAAAAGAAATAATTTTGTTAAACTTTATTTCTTATAAAAAATTGATTGGTAAATGTCTATTCAATGTTATTGTAATTTTCGATTAATAGGTTTTTTTGAAAATTTTGACCTATATTAGATGTTTAGAGAATCTTTGTACATAATATGGAGGTTAAATGAACAGAAGAGATTTATGTTAAAAAATAACGTATTTGTGATTTCATATGGATAATTAAATAGATATTGACTAATATATATACTTAATGGACTACTCTTTCTAATACCATTTCGTTTCAGAATGAAATTTCATTGGATTTATGTGCAGCAAACTCTCCTTGGATTTTGTTTACAAAGCCTAAATTTATCATGGTATCAGTGTCGTCCACAGTTTTCCATCAAAACTTAATTTCTACTCTTACTTCACATTTTTTTATGGGTCAATCCCATAAAAGATGGTCTCTCACAAGAATTTGTGTGAAAATAAAGGACAATGTTAGAGTTTAGGGAATAATAAAATCACATAAACAGTTTGTGGGTTTATTAACCTTTCTTAAAATTAATTTTTTCTGGATTTTCTAAATTTTTTTGTATTATTATTATTATTATTTTTTTCTTATATAAATCTGAATATTACATTTGATGTGCTATTTCTATCACTACCAATTATTTTTAGGATAAAATCTTATCGAATTTATGTGAACTAACTCATCTCTTACACCAATCTTGTTTACAAAGCCCAAATTCATCAATTCACACAATATAATAATAATAAAATTTTAAATTTTAAATATTTTAAATTGTACAACATGTTACAACAAGGACGTATAGGTAAAAAAAAAATCATTTAAGAGATTGATAAGTCAACTTTAAGCGTACATATTTTATTTTATGTAAAAACTTTTTCATATTTCGTTTATTTTAAATATGTATTATGTCTTATTATGGTTATTTATAAATGAGCGTTATTGATAAACACATACAACAAATAATTTAAATTCTTACAACACACAACATAAATACGTACAACAAATAACCTAACATCTACAACACATAACAAAAATATTTACAACACATAACAAATACAACAAAATAAATAACCTCAACACATACAGTACATAACCCAAACCCTTCCAGGCTTACAGTAAATAACACTTAACACCTACTTAAGTACTTCACAACTTCAACATACTAAAAACAGCTACTTGACATATTGTGAACCCTTATATGACGTACATTAAATGTCTACATGGAGTATCCTAAATCTCTACCAAGTAAACGTGCAAGTACACTATATTTTTATTTTTCGTATTTTCTAAAAATCAAATAGGCCGACTCAGTTGAGACTGTTACTTTAAAAGACGGTCTATCACGACAATTTGTAATAAAATTATGACGACATGAAGAACAAAATCGGGAGGGCATGAAAAGGGGCAAAATGTGTGAATATGAAATGTAGTCGGCCTTCAACTGAAAAATTCATCGTCTTCTACACATACCTTCACATATGAACAGAAACTTGCATAAACAGTCTTGATTTACCCTTATCCTTACTGTCACTGACTACCTGGTAAGGAGAGTTTGAAGGATTCGATTTCATTTCCCATTTGTTAAACCCTAAAAAAACGCCCAAAATTCGGTGAAGGGTAAGTAAGATTCAACGTTGTTGCAATTTTCTAATACTTATCAATTCAATGCTTGTAAGAAAATTTTATACCTCTTTTTCTCGTTTGGAGAATTTTCCGATTTTGTATTCAACTAAAGAGAATTACCCATTTTGTAATCCCCGCAAATTTGGTAATTTCGTCAGGAACCCTAATACATTTCCCCTAATTTTGCGTCAAAATCAACCAAATTTCAGATTTTATTCATCTAATTTCAGGATGGGTGATGCTAGACGAACCAATCCTGTACCCATACCAGACATCAACAAAGCGGATCGATCGGAGTTACTTCGTGCCCTAGAAACTTCATTAGGTTCTTCATTTAGTTGTCAGCCTTTAATTCCACAACCAAATCCATTGATAGTTGTAATTAGTGGACCAAGTGGTGTTGGTAAAGATGCAGTAATCAAGAAATTAAGGGAGGTTCGAGAAAACATGCATTTTGTTGTGACTGCTACTACTAGACCTATGAGACCAGGAGAGATTGATGGGAAAGATTATCATTTTGTGTCTAAGCAAGAATTTTTATCAATGCTTGAGAAAAATGAGCTTTTAGAACATGCTTTAGTTTATGGGGATTATAAGGGTATCCCAAAACAGCAAATTAGGGAATTTATGGCTAAAGGGTGTGACATTGTGTTAAGGGTTGATATTCAAGGTGCTGCTACATTGAGGAAAATTCTTGGGAATTCAGCTGTTTTTATATTTGTGGTTGCTGAGAGTGAATATGCTATGGTTAATAGGTTGATTGGGAGGAAGACTGAGACTAGTGAGATGTTATTGGTTAGGATTGCAACTGCTAGAGAGGAGGTTAAGCATGCTAAGAATTTTGATTATGTGGTTGTTAATGCTGATGGCCAACTCGAGAGCGCGGTCAAGTTGGTGGAATCCATTATTGATGCTGAGAAGGCTAAAGTCAGTCCCAGGAATGTTAGGATATAAGAGATTTTTGAGGAGGTAACACTTATCACTTATTTCTCTATAATGTATGTCTCCTAGTATATTTGCTTTGTAATAGGAAATGCAACATAATGCTAGCAAGCGTAGAGTTAGTTCTAGTTAAAATGCGATGTTTTTGGATCATGGTTGAAGCGAATTGGGAATGATTATAGCTGTTGGGTTAAATGGTAGTGTGATAGGTCCAAAAATGCATCAATTAGAAAAGTGGAATCTTGAAACTTTGAGGAATGAGGACAACATTTGCTGAAGGTGTCGTGGATAATAGGAGTGAATAACATGAGTGAAAAATACATAAATTTGAGGTTTGCTAAAGCATATGAAAATGGATATGAATGGGGGTAGAGAATTTATGTAGATCAGTAGATGATTATTGGAATTGATTTTCGTAGTTGTAGGCTAATCCAAAAATGCATCAACGGAAAAGTGGAATCTTGAAACTTAGAGGAATGAGGACGAGGTTTGCTGAAGATGACGTGGATAATAGGAGTGAATACCATGAGTGAAAAATGCATAAATTTGAGGTTGAAGCATTTGAAAATGGATATGAATGAGTGGGGGAAGAGAATGTATGTAGAATAGTTGATGATTATTGGAATTGATTTTCTTAGTTGTAGGCTAGTCTTAGAAAGAGCCAAATAAAGTGTAATCTTTGTAAGCGACGGTTTCCTCATTGATTTGTTTTGGTTCATGTAGTTGACATCATATTGTTGGGATTAAGGCTTTGGCATATGTGTTTTTTTATCTTTGATATACCTTAGTCTATGTTATGAAAGTTTAGGAGTACTTGTTTGTTATGTCAGTCTCAATATGGGAGTTTATTTAGTTTACTCTATATTATCTACTCTTCAAATTACCTCAATTGTTCATTACTCTTACTTGTGAATGGACACGTGAATCTTCACACTTCACTTTAGATCAATGATATGCAAACCTTTTGTAGAAGTATGGAATGTGACTGATGGATGTGTACCTTATGGAATGTGACTCGGGGATGTGTACCTTAGATCAACTTTAGTTTATAAGCCATGCCTCATGCAAGGTGTATCCGGGAGCGCCTTAGATCAGTCAGGGTGAGGAAATTCTCTGAGGTGCAGCTGATGCATAGTGCCAGCGCTTTGCACTTTTTAAATCTAAACACCGAAGCCAAGTTGTCATTATTGACGGCTATTTGAAGAGGTGGTCGTCAATGCATAGTCCATCTTGTCTTTGGAGTAATGTCTAGAATTTCCGCGTAACTCTCATTATGTTATTGATTAGGTCAAGATATAATTATCTTTTGTAATTAGGAAAGGTGGTTGGTGAGGTGAATTTTTAAGAGTAAGTATGCTCCTGCAGGAATACTTCTTTGTCCTTTTGTTTCTCTTGTAGATTTCTGATTTAGAGACTGTAGGAATCTGGGTTCTTTCAGAAGAATAAAAGGCAATATTAATAAATAGCACTCTTGTAGTTGTAGCTCATAAAATAAGCTATTTATCTTGGTTTGAGAAGAACTTATCAAGAGAAACATGTGGAGACTGGAGAATCAAAAAGCAAGGTGGAGTTTCTTAACGACGAGCTCGTCACTAGATGCTTTTTAAAGAAGAACCAACTTCTCTTTAAAAGATGTTTCATGTTTTTAGAATTAATGCTTAAAATTCTCAAGGAAAAAAAAAGAAAATTTTAGATTTAAGTAAGAGTTATGGGTTTAGGTAGCTCTGGGAATTTCGATTGAATGGATGAGGATGCTTATATTTTTTGTAACTTGAATGCCAGATGATAAAATCTCATTGTAACCTTTGGCTCTATGCAACCTTGCATATTATCCAATCTTACTTTCTTAATACCATTTCTTCGTGTTCTGTTGTTGGTTTCTTTCCCTTGTTTTTGTTATAACGAAGGGGAATATTAATATTGTTGAATGTGTTGAAGTTTTTCAAATTACAACGAAGTTCTATTACCCAAATGCCACTAAGTGGCACTCATATGGCGTTGTTTGGAGGAGGTACAACGCCACCTTTGTGATGACACAAACTCAGAGAAGTTGTTTCCGATTGACCCTTGATAATACAAAAAGAAAACAAGTGAAAAAAATATGAGTTATAGCATTTGCGGCATATTAATATTATAGATTGTTCGGCAGATTCAAAAACATTTACAATTCGACTGATAGAACACGATGCGGCCTTGCATTTCCACTTTGGTTGTATAGAGTAATAGTAATATTAGCTGCTAATTTTCTGAGCCTGTTGTAGTTTACCATAAGAAACTTGTTCCAGCACCGTCTTATGTCTTAATTCTTACCATATAAAGAACTATAAATGACAGCTAGTAGCTAAATCTCCTTTAGTTGCTAATTTGTTACGAGTTTATTATTCACCAAAATAGTTATGAGTTCATTTGCTTCTATACCCTAAAGTTTCTGCTTGACGGTATTGCTTGGCTGCTAGATACAAATGACATTATGTGATGGTGCTTATTCTTACAGGTGATATTCGTCCTCCTCGTAAGAAGTTACCTGACCTGTTCATCTCGAGCACTGCTGACTCATGGGTATTATTCACGTTTTGATTTACATGATAAACAAAGATCGGAGAAGCACTACTCTCCGTCACTGATATTTTGGTGGTTTTCGGTATTTTGCACTTGGAAGCACCTTCATGAGGCGGTTGTAGCACTTTTGGCATACGTAGATGTCGGAGTCATCCTCGCGTCTTCGTGGCTTGTACTTTTGTTAACCTTGTAGAATGATTGTGAAATATTTTGTATCTAAAAGTTTTGCATTGTCATAAGGTCTCATTGTTATCTTCTTGAAACAATAAGGGTAGGTTTAACATTCAAATACCATTGAAACTTGGTTCCTATTTACTTATCTGCAGGGGAAGATCTTATAGTTTGTATGCATTATTGCAGAACTGTATTCTAACATTAGCCCTCAGTTTCATTTAATTTGCTTTATTTTTATTTTAGTACGTTTCAATAAACTTGCCGACCTAACTAAGTAGTTAATTACTATTTTTATTTTTTATATATATTTTTTATTTCTAAATATTCTACCTCTTAAATTAATTATATTTATTTTTTATTTTTGTTTCAAAAGCAAATGGAGCTAAATGGTTTAAATGGTTGAGACAATGGGTGGTAAATGCATTAGATTAATACTCAAATTTGCTAAACTAATTAAAATTGGAATTGCACCATATGCTCTTGTTTTTGCTTAGGTTGTGAGAATTAGGGGCGTTCAAAACATGATACCAGGTCGACTTGAATTCGAAATTCGAAAACATAGTTTTTCTTTTCGGATAGTTGAAATCATAACCGGTTTCATATTCGAATATTTGATTTACTGACTTAATTATTGGAGGAAGTCTTCTAGAAAACCCCTCTTCGGCCCTTGTGGGTTCAAACAACACAAGGATAGTAGATAGTAGATAGAATATATTTCACAAATTCTTACTTGAGACCGTCGTTCTTAAAAGCCCAATTTAATTTTAAATATATATTGTTACAACTTTAAATATAAATTTGGATTGGACGTTTGATAGTCGTTTTTACAAAAGACAATTCTCTCAAGAAAGCACCTGAATATATTTTTGTGAAATTGGGATTGATTGTGACTTGTGAAGCAGTGTGGCCAGAAATAATAAAGTAACGGTAGCTTTGAGCATTAAAATAGTTGGATAATGAAGAATCATATGAGAAGAAAAGATGACGAGTTCCTTGCACTCTAAGAAGGTAGACAATGCCATTACTAAAGATAATCGCAATAAAATAATTGCGACATCTGTTTTTTTTTTTTTATAAAAAAAATCATTTTGATGAGTAAAATACTTTAATTTTTAAAATATATGTAACAAATTTATTTGTGAAGTGATAATTGACACAAATGAATTATGAAGGGACAAATGACAAAAATTACAACTATTTTTATAATAGATCGTCTTTTGATGAGACAACCTCAAGCAGGTTAAATTCTCACTATTTGGAAATTTTGGACTATTTATTAATCATAAATAAGATGCAATGTCATTTGTCCAAAAATAGTTAATTGCAAATTACAATACATTTGAGACATTAACCCAAATTGCTAGAATAACAAGTTTTCAAAATGCAATAAACTAAATGAACATTAATTATTCCAATGTTTGTTGGCATCAAAGCATTTTTTGACCAATTAAATTTTGTTTAAATGACATATTCAATGCATTAATTAACCCAACTTAGAAAATTGACAACTATTCAATACTTTCATAAATAAAATAATAGAAAAATAAACTAAAACAACCACGAATATTTTACCAAAATTTCAAATAAAAAAAATTAAGTTTTATTTCAATTAGAATAGATATCATTCATGACAAGCGAATCTAAATTTAAATTTCACTGTTTTTTTTAATATATATTTTTTTCTCTCGATCTATCTTAGAACATGTTTCATTAAGTTTGATTGATTGATTGATAAGGAGCATATTATTAAGAACTTAACTTCAACTTCTAAAATACATTAATTAGATTAATTGTTGGTTTTAATTGACAGAACATAATTATGCATTTTCTTTAATTAAGGAGTATTAATCATCAAGTTTCAAGGCAAATGTACATTTCTTGTTCTTTGGTGGACGGATCAACTTATCGCCCTTTACCACCTCTCTTTCCATTATCGTTTGTTTAATTATTCGTTGTGTATTTTTTAATTAGTTGATTACTATGCAGGGCTAATGTGGGTGTAAGTTGCAGGCTTTCGAATAGTTGCAGGATCCTCGCTCTTTGAAGACCCTTTAGAGCCGAGTGACTCTCTGACCGCACTCTTCTATATGGGTATGAGTTGTCGTCTATCTTTTCTCCCCAGAACTTGACCATAGTTTGTCTATGAGCGAGATACACTGAGTATGATGATGATGATGATATAATTCGTGTAGCAATTACTTTTCTTCAACAAATTTTATTCGGCATATGTTTTTTTATGTATAATGTAAAACATAGTTAAATGAGATCTTATTTGATTCATTTTGATGCATATGTTCATAATATTAATTCTTTGAAATTTCTATCATATAAAAATAAAGATATTAAAGATTAAAATTATGTATTGCATAACATGAAAAACAAAAATGTAACAACTATAAAAAACGAGAGAAAGTACATATAAAATTTGAAATGTTGCTAGAAATAGACATGAGTGTTCTTTATACTTCTAAAATTATACCTCCTCCGTTACAAAATACTTGCAATATTTGATTTTTCATGCAATTCAAAGTATTAATTTTTTTGAGAAAAAAATTCAAATCATTAATTCAATCCTTAATGAATCTAATTATGCATGATAAGAAATTATAAGAATTTGATATTAATAATCTTTGTATTGAGACGAATCAATCAAGATCTCACTTGACTATCATCATGACTTATAGATTAAACACAAATCATAAATTTACTGTGATGAATGAATAATGCAATATTTCTAATGTTGCAAGTATTTATAGCGGAGAAAGTACTAGATTTATTTAATTTATTTTTGTTCTTTTAGCCAAAATATAATTGTATTATTGTTATAAAAATTAAAAATCTACCTACCCTTAAAGCAAATGGATAAATATGAAAAGGATGACAATTGACAACGTGTTTGTAGGCCAAGACAGATTTCTCCAAGTCTTCTCCTATTTCCCATCACTTCTTTTAGATGACTAGGTTATTAGATTAAAGATAAAAAATGTTGCTTACTTATAATTACCATTTTTTTTAAGTTTAATACTCCGGTTGAAGTTGTTCTCATCTGTCATTTTAGACTGTTTTATTTGTTGTTTTTTAAAAAAAATTCTATTTATAACACAAATTTTGGATATAATAATTAGCCATATTGTTTTCTAAAAAAAACTCTCTCTCGTGTGATTGCAACTCAAGAACTCCTCATATCTGACACTGAATATTCCACTTTGAGAATGGGATGATCGAGATTCAAACCCGTGATTCTTGTCACAATGTCTTTTAATACATGTCAATAAACCAACTCAATTCATGGGTATACAAGTTCGAGTAGCATAGTATCATTTAAGATAGAAATATACTTATGAGAGACCGTCTCTCGACTCTCGGTGATACCTCAAAACAAGGAGTCCATACATTAATAATTGTATTAGTTGGGTTATTTAACCATGTATAAAAAGCGTCTCACGAAGAGACTGTCTCACACGAGAATTTCTATTTAACATATGGTCAAAAAGCTCATGTGATTGTGATAGAACAGGAAACTTTAAGGTTAGATTGTAGTCTAGCTTCTACAATAAGAAATAGCCTGTCATTTACATGCTTCCAAGCAAAAATACTAAAACAGAAAGTCATGACATAAACATAATTTTACAAAGCAAATTTCTAACAGAAAACCAATTTTCCCACAAATAAATGACAAAAAAGGAAGCAACACAAATCATAACCCTACACTCTACCTTATTTAAGCCTTGCTTAAGAAAAGTGTCCTTAAAGTTTATATTTCATATAAATACACAACATATTTATCTCATTACTTAATACCCACCAAGCATAATCATGCTATAAGCTTCATAAACTCAAAAAGACTCGATTTTGAACCTACCCTTATAAGAAATCGAAACTCGAATAAGTCTTGTATAGAAATGGAACGAGCACGTTTTGAGGCAGAAGATCGAGACAGTGTGCAGCTACCGATTTCTGACCTGAAAAGGTTGAGTGACGCGTACACACAAAGCTCGACAATGTTTGAACCCGAAACGAGTACAAATGAGGATAAAAATATTGCTGATGGTTGTGTGCACAACCCTGCAGTGCCTGCACCAGAGAAATGTCTAACCCTGTTCGCCCTTCGATTAGCCATCCTTGAGAAGTCGGCTAGTGGACTAGGAACTCTCGGGTTCATTTGGGCTACTGTGGTTCTTCTTGGCGGGTTTGCAATAACTATAGAAACCTCGGATTTTTGGATTATAACACTCATTTTATTGACTGAAGGAACAAGGATATTCAGTCGGAGTCATGAACTTGAGTGGCAACGACAAGCGACATGGTCGATTACTGATGCTGGGATGAACAGTTTTCGGGTTCTAAAGTTGGGTTCCAGTAGGATTTGGAATGGTTTGATATCGGTGTTTAAAAGACCGAGTCTAAATGGTCGAGAAATCAATGGTAGAGGAGAAGAAAGACGGGAAATGTGGGATAGACGAAACATGGGTACTAGAAGATGGTCTACTTCTGATGTGCCAATTTTGCCTTATTTTTCTTGGTTATTTGTATCAAGAAATATCAGTAAGATTCTGCAATGCCTTCAGATTATAGCGGCGATTTTATGTGTGGGTTTGTCGTTGATGAAGCTTATAAGACGGAACTTTGGAGAGATCGAAAAAGATAATTCAGACAAGAGGAATAGGCAATCGGCTTTGTGCATATTTTATGCATTGGCTTTAGCGGAAGCCTCATTGTTTTTGCTCGAAAAGTTATATTGGGAAATGAAGGTAATATACTGTAAAATGTTGGAAAAGGTAAACGAAGAGTGCGAGTTTGGAGCTTGGGGTATAGTTTCGGTAAGGAGATTCTTCTATGATGCGTATTCAAGATGTGTGGATGGAAGCATTTTTGATGGGCTAAAGATGGATATGGTTTCGTTTTCGATGGAACTTTTAGGTTCGAATTCACCTGATGAACAACTGATGGGAGTTCGAATACTTAAGAGTTTTGCAACGAACAATCGATTTTCTGATGATACTTTGCAAAAACTCGGAATGACTTTCTCAGTAGTCGAAAGATTAGTAGAGATGTTGAATTGGAAACACCCACAAGAAGAAGAAATCAGACGATCAGCAGCAGAAATACTGTCACAACTCGCAGGAAAGAAACAGAATTCTCTTCGAGTGGCAGGGATTCCGGGTGCTATGGAATCAATTTCATCTCTTCTTTATGTTAACAACACCTCAATTTCATCAATCGATCAACTTCCCGACAAATCTATTGTCTCTGATCATCAAAATTACGGCTTTTGGACATTCAATCATCTCGGACTACTCATTCTAAAGAAGCTAGCCGGAGATCATCACAACTGTGGAAAAATAGGCAACACAAGAGGTTTACTACCTAAAATCGTAAACTTCACTTGTGCTGGAGAAACACTATTGAAGGATCAAAACGTTGCACCATCACAGATTAAGACTGTTAAAATATCGTTGGAAGTACTTAAAATGCTAGCCAGCACGACAGGTAGTACAGGAAAACAGCTTCGGAAGGATATATCTGAGCTTGTTTTTACATTCAGTAACGTCAGAGATATATTGAGACATGGGGAGAAATACCCGAATCTACAAAAGCTTGGAATCGAGATACTAACAAGTTTAGCAATAGACGATGACGCCACACACAGAATCGGATGCACAGGTGGGATTATAAAGGACTTGTTCAGCATTTTCTTCAAACAAGGGATGCCACTAGATCAGGTCCATGTCAGGACTGCAGCTGGTGAAGCTTTAGTAATGCTCGCGTTAGAAAGTAAGCGCAACTGTGACTACATCTTGCGACTTGGAATCATCGACAAGCTTGTCAATGCGTTAGAGGTTCCTTTAGTTCGTTTGAATTCAGCTCGGATTCTAAGAAATTTGTGCACCTATTGTTCTGAGGATTGCTTCACAGAGTTAAAGGGAATCACTGCAGGAGTACACACAGTAAGTTTAATAAGGCAATCTTGTGCTCATAGTCAAGATACTACTTCAACCAAAAGCTTAAGTAAT
Organism: Amaranthus cruentus; assembly: GCA_019425755.1. Classification (NCBI taxonomy): domain Eukaryota; kingdom Viridiplantae; phylum Streptophyta; class Magnoliopsida; order Caryophyllales; family Amaranthaceae; genus Amaranthus; species Amaranthus cruentus. The sequence goes on along the minus strand of CM033463.1, from coordinate 4,616,492 downwards.
AAAAAAGGCCGGGCCGGGCTTGAAAGCCTGGCCCATGTAAAGACTATACTAAGGCCCTTATCCGGCCCGACCAATATTTGTTTAAGCCATGACCGGCCCATTGAACACCCCTAGTTGTATCCCCTGAACATGTTATATACACTATATTCACGCCCCATCACACGTGCACATGCTCACCTCATACCTAGCGTCAAATATACCATCAAATACCTTATTTGATGGGTGGATGAAATCTGAGCTTTTGACCTTTTGTCACGTTGGCCTCTGATACCGTTTAATCTGATGGTTGTAGCTCATCTATTTTATATACTTTATCTTATATGACACTATCACACGAGAAATTTTTAGATTATGTTGGTCGAGGGTGATTATATCCTAGTATAACGAGCAATTCTCTATTCGTGTTTTAGATTCTTAAAGGCATCAAGTCGGAGGAGGACAAACTACGCGAAGTGATGGTTGGATTAGCTGCACGAGCATTCAAGTTCATTACTTATTCCGAATCTAGCATCATGTTTGATCGAGCAGGAATCGAAGAAAACGAGATTTCAAATATACTTGTACAAACTCTGAAGAAGCATCAATACCCACATCCAAGATTTCCAAGGATACGCCGGTTCACCATTGAACTAGCAATATGGATGATGAACCACAAGGAAACAAACATTCATATCTTCAGAAATCTAGGACTAGAACATGAGCTACAGAATGTTCTAGAAACAACCTCAGAGATTGAGAGTTTTAACATATTTTCAGGGACTGTTGGGCTAAGCAGGTTCAAGAATTCAATGCACTTATTGGTTGAAACTGCACACAATTTGCTGTCAAGTAAGCAAACTCAATAGAACATCTAAGCATACATTTATGCTTTCAATTTCTACCTTATGTAAGCTATCTTACTTGGACTCGACAACTGATGTCGGATACTGGTACGTGTCTAAGTGTCGGATTCGTCTAAAATGAAGTGTTTAAGAGGCGTACTAATGTCCGAGCATCAAGGATCGGACACGGGTAGGTGAAGCAAAATGAAGAGTCTGAGTAACATAGTGTATAAGTATTAATAAACTATTAAAATGTACAAAGTATTCATTTATTTATCACAAATTGGCCTTATTTAATGTTTTTTTACTCATTTTTAAGACTAGCTAAGTTCACTTATGAATGTGAGTGAAAAAAGAGGAGGGTGAGTCTTGGGTTTGTAACGACCTGATCAAAAAACTCGGTCATGTTTTACGCGTTTTTAACACTAGCTATACCACTGTGAGTGCTCTACACTCGTTGTTGGCTCCTAGTCAGTGATGCATTGCACTTGTTAGGCCCTGACTAGTTATAAGTATGCAAGGTGCATTGCACATAAAAACGCATAAAACCTCATACGCGGGTAGTTTGACCCTCACTCTTGATCCCGAGAAAGCTTATTGGCCTCCTTACAATAAATCCAAACTCATAGGCGATGAGCCCAAGAACCGAAAAAGCGTAGAACAACCTCGCTCAACTTGTACCGCAATGAGATTGATGAATCTTCGGGTTGTCACGTATGTGTTGAATATGTAGGCAAAAGTATGTAACAAAAAAAGCTTGCCTTAAAAGTCATGATACACCTAGCACCATTGCATCCAAAGGTGCCTTAGAATCTATAACATTTTGAAAACTCTAAGTTTGTATTTTATTAACTAAACATTGGTTTGTAATGTCTATGTATTATTGATATAGTTGATTAGATAAATCATTAATGTTTGTATAAGCTTGATTGTGACTTAATTGTTTTGGATGAGTTGTATCTATTTGCAAGTTTTTTATGAAAGTTTTGGGCTTTAGCGTTATGACAGAATTTGAGAAAATACAGAATTGCTAACAATATCAGTGGTTTTTACTTTAACAGTTTCAGTCACAAACACCTTTTATTCTCCTCAAATCTTAATAAGAAACATTGATATTACCAATGAGTCAATGACTAACAAAACTGGCACGGACAATGCAATCGAGTGCATATTAAAACCAATGACAATACAAGCAATTGTATAATAAAACCACTAATAATATTAGCGCCAATGACTTTTATCATCTTCGTTATTCCCCCAAATTTTCCAATCTTGATGAATCATAGAATGAGAAGTAAAATTTTAGCAACCTAAAGTGAAAATTTGGACACCTTTGAGTATTACTTTGAACAAAAACTCAAACTAATATCTCCTTTAGCTTTTACTTATTACCTATATGAGGCAAACTTGATATACAATACAACTAGCAAATTTCTTAATTGGGTTTTCAAATGATGACACGTACATTTAGTTGGTCAAAGTTATGAGGTGTTTGACAAATGGCTGATAAATGGTAATCAATAGTTGATCACATTTTCAACCAGTTAATTTACCAAACATTACCATCGAATAGTTTGATCACTCAACTCTCTATTTATATCAAAATAAACAAAAATTGTCGGTATATGTCGTGGTGAAATCATACGATTCTATAATTTTGCTGCTAAATGACAAATGGCAGTCTCACAACCATTTGCCAAATGTAGCAGGATTATTGGTCCTTCAATAGTAAAGTAATTTATTTCTAAAAATAGATTAATTTTAAAAAATACATAGCTTTCTGAAATTATTTTACATTAATTCAATAGTTATAACATCACACATTAAAATACTTGAATGGAAAAATAATAAACCTTCCAAAAATATTTTAATAAGAAAATATTACTATTTTCTTACAGGCAACTTCAATAGCTGTAAGAAAATATTGTACATCACAAATAAAAACAGTAAAAAGTAATTAATTTCCTATAATAAAACAACACAGGATCACAATACTTTCTTAAGTTACATTTCAAATATGCAATTGCTCAATAATTTAAAACTTGCATTTCAAATAAAAAATTCATTCTACAAAACTCGGCTTTATACTAGTAATAATCTCATAGAAGAGGAGGTGTTTGAACTATTGGTACCTTTATTCACACACAAATTCTTGTGAGAGACGGTCTCTTTGAGTGACCATCTTTATTGGGTTAGCCCATTAGAAAAAATATAGAGTAAATATAAACAATAAGCTTTAATGAATTGGGCCTGAGAGACGTCTCTCCAAAAGACGGTCTAATGGACTAAATGTTATTCATAAGTTTTTGCTTCAAATGCAAGGCTCAAGTCTACCAATTGCCCATCTGTCTCATATCTCTCCCTTCTTCCTACTCCACCCAACACTAACAGAAAGAAGAAAAAAACCATTTCCATATTCATTTCTTAATTCAAAAGTCCTCACTTTAGGCCAGACCAGGTATGATTCTAAATTTCCCTTTTCTTTTTGAATTAATCTTTGTATTTTAATCATCCAACTCATTTTGGATGTCACTGTCCCTTCATTTTCGCTTTCGATTTAGGGCTTTTCTTTATATTATCAATCAATTCTTCATATATTGCTTTCATTTCTTCGTGGGTTTTCTCTAATTTTACTCTTTCTCGTCTATTTTAGTTTTATTTCCTCCCATTTTCTGGGTTTTTAAGTAAATTCATTTCTGGGGTTTTATTTCATTAATTTCCCATTTCCTGTGATTAATTTTTTGTGGGTTTTCTTTATTTGCATTCAACCTGTTTAAAGGTGAAATTATATTCTGAAAAAAAAAAGAATTTTTTTTGGATAAATTTAACCACACAATTCATATTCATAATTTGAAGATTGTTCTTGATGGATGACAACTATCACCGACGCGGTTATGTGGTGAGGATCAAATATTCCCCTAATTATAATTTTTAGAAATTTTCTGGGTTCTCAAACTTTGTAGATTTTGTTTTTGTTATTAGGTGTTTGATTATCTCGTGGTTTATGTAAAAAAAAAATTCATACAATTTGCCAATTATTTTATGGTTTTTTTGAATATTATTATTGGTTTTAAGATTGATGGGTGGCTCTGTATTATGCTACAATTTTCATGAAATATTATATTTTTGGATTATTGTTTGTTTTGTATGATTTCTTGATTTCAATTTGAAGATTGTAAGCGTAATTGTAGAAATAATTTGTTCTTTGAATGTGAATGAATCAAAATTAAGCATTATGTGATGAAATTTATGATTGAATGAATGTTAGGCACATGCTCCGCCTCCCGGCCACTTTATACGGTTGCACGGAAAAACGAAAGACGATTTGCATTTGAGAAAACCGACGTCGAGAATGCGGAAGTGGCTTTGTTGTGCTTGCCATGTAGAAGAGTCTTACCCATCAAATGAGGAGCCCCTAAAAAGTCCAAGGAACAATACAGAAAGTATGTTGTTTTTCCTCTTGGTTTTCAGATACAACATTGCTTGATGATTTGCTTTTCATGTGTTTGAATGATGTTGTTTGTGTTTTTTATGGTTAAAGGTTGAAATTTTTGCTATGAATCAGTAAAACATAATTCGCTATTTAGTTCGCCTGTTGAAGCCGTGGTTCGCTCAAAATAGTAGCCTAAAACCGACCATAATTTCTTTTTTTCGATTTGTGATTCACGAGGTGATTAGCGAATCATGTGATACTGTAGTATGAACTTTAAGTTTGATTGATCGACACTTTTATAACTTGGTCAAGCAGAAATTAACTTGCCAACTTGTTTCCGGTCCCCTGCTTAACCAACTAGCTAATGAAGATTAAACCTCAGAATATTGCTTACGCAAGCAACGAACTTGTATTGATTTATTCTTGTTGTGATGTTTTATTTATTGTTGGAGTTCTTCTGGGCTCGGTAATTAACTTATGCTTGTTTGTTCGAAAAGGAAATGTAACTTAAAACCCAAATTTACTTGAATATGAACTTATGAAGTTTGAAAAACCATTGCTTTTTTAAGAAAAACAAAAAAATATGCGAAGATGAAAATGACATTTTAATAGTTTTGTGCTAAAGTGGCGTTCAACGCAAGGATAATGAATGTTTTCAAGCTTGTTGATACTAAAATATGGAAATCATGTTGTTTGTAGTATTATATATATGTTTTAAAATTGATTTTTAAGCTTTAGCGAAAAAGTGCGCCTCACCTACAAAAAGTACATGCCTTCGCCTTGCGCTTTGCATCTAGGCTCTAAGGACCATTTGCGCTAGTTTAGATAAATGTTGAAGGAGAGTTGGGGAAATGTGTTACACTTGTTTAGATAAAGTTGTCTACCTAAATACTTATATTGAACCTAACTATAAAAGGCTACCTTGAAAATTACAGCACTTGTTGATATGAGTTTAGTGATTATTTTCATTTGATAACTTTTCACTGAACTCTACTTTGCTCCTTTTATCGTGGATTAGAAATCCAAAAGAGCCAGAAGTCGTCAACACTTGTAAAGGAAGATGTTCAAAAGTCAGTACCGCCACCAATCGAAGTACCTGTCTTGTCTTTGGAGGAGCTCAAGGAAAAAACCGACAACTTTGGATCAAAAGCTTTAATAGGAGAAGGGTCCTACGGAAGAGTTTATTATGCTACATTGGAAAATGGAAAGGCAGTGGCTGTGAAAAAGCTTGATGTCTCCCAAGAACCCGAGTCTAATGTCGAGTTTCTAACACAGGTGTGGTTTATCGTAGGCGACTACTTTTTGATCTTTGAACTTGGCCTAAAACACATTCAGTCTAACCTGCAGGTTTTGCCTATTGGTTTTTGTAGGTTTCTAGAGTCTCGAGGCTGAAACATGATAACATTGTTGAGTTGCATGGCTACTGTGTAGAAGGAAATATGCGGGTGTTAGCATACGAGTTTGCTACCATGGGATCCTTGCATGACATCTTGCACGGTATGAATAATGCCCTTATATTCTTTTCTGTGTAGATTAAATTGGAATCGTTGTAATGATGAACTGTTATGGGATCCCTGTTGCAGGCAGAAAAGGTGTGCAAGGTGCTCAACCTGGTCCAGTGCTTGACTGGATTCAGCGAGTCAGGATTGCCGTTGACGCTGCAAGGGGATTGGAATACCTCCATGAGAAGGTTCAACCTTCGATTATACACAGAGATATTAGATCAAGTAATGTCCTATTGTTTGAGGACTTCCGAGCCAAGATTGCCGATTTTAACCTCTCAAATCAGGCTCCCGATATGGCTGCTCGTCTTCATTCTACCAGAGTTTTGGGAACTTTTGGCTATCATGCACCAGAGTAAGTATAATGTCGGATCTCTTGTTTTCGTTTATTCATTTATAAGTAAACATGTCCTTGTGGTCATAACTAGGGGTGTTCATCAGGCATGGCCCCCATTTTGAGCCCTTATTTGGCCCCTTTTTTAGAAGGGTTTTGTAAGGCCGGGTTGAAAATGGGTCAGCCGAACGGGCTCTACTATAATTAAAATGAAACGGGCCATAAAAGGACTTAATAAAGGTCGGAAACGGGCTCTTTTATATTGTACAATGATGGATGATAATTGTTATAAATGACAATGTCAATAGGGATTACGTTTTTACAATTTAATTAAATCAATAAGGATTATAATAATTATAAGTAATAAAAACGGGCTGGATCTTTTAAAAGCCCGACCCATATAAAGCCCATATTAAGTTTAAAGGGCCCTTATCTAATCTGGCCCATATTTATTTAAGCCAATGAACACCCCGAGTCATAACTCATAAGAATTTTAGGTGGCTGTTGTTAAACTGTTTACAATCATCTCAGGTACGCAATGACTGGACAATTGACACAAAAGAGTGATGTGTATAGTTTTGGCGTGGTTCTTTTGGAACTTCTAACTGGCCGTAAACCTGTGGATCATACTATGCCTCGTGGTCAGCAGAGTCTTGTAACCTGGGTTTGTATTCATAATCATCTCAACATTCAAATCTCTCGCTTTTTATTCGGCATGTATTGATTAACATATGCACGTTAATTTCTTCTCTCAGGCAACTCCGAGGCTGAGTGAAGACAAAGTAAAACAATGTGTTGACCCTAGATTGAAGGATTATCCTGCAAAGGGTGTTGCTAAGGTCTCTCTTTTACTTCTCTATTAAAGTATAGTCTTTAACTCTTACAAACGGGTTAGGTTACTGGTATTAAACGATGGGAATGGTAATGAAAATTTTATGTAATTTGTCTTGAAACCCACTTGATAGTTTATGATCAAGTTTGTCGTACTTTGATCATTCTTTTCTTCAAAAAAATCTGTTCCCGTCAAGTACCACTCGAAAAGGTGTTAATAGGTGGTAATCGGAAATCACGAAGAAAAACACATATTTGAGGATGACATAATACATTTACGAAAACTAGAACTCAAACTTATTTTCATTACTTAGAGGTGTTGAAAACAGACCTAACGATCTGATATTTATCTGACCTTGTAATTGAACCCGACTTGACCCGACTTGACCCGACTTCAATATGAGTTTAAAATTATATAAAAACCAACGTGAATGCAAGATTCAATTTTGAACCGACCTAAAACATTCAACCTGAAATCAACCCAAAACACCTCTACCATTACTAGTAGTCTAGTACTACTATTCAATACCAATGACCAAATGTCCCGTTTATCCTTTTCTTGGCATTTAAGATCTATTTGCTAACATGATTGCATATCGGAAACTTCTACTACGCAGTTGGCTGCTGTGGCAGCACTTTGTGTCCAATACGAAGGCGAATTCAGGCCAAACATGAGCATTGTCGTTAAAGCACTCCAACCGCTATTGAAGGCGGCAGCTCCAGCTCCAGATGCAGCTTAACACTGAGGATTACTATCTAGTTCATCATGTTGATTGTGTTAGTAGTTTCATATAATCAATGTTTTTTTTGTTTATCACCATATATATCCAATTTATTTTGATTCATTCCCAAGTTTGATTACTTTTGTATGTGACATTATTTGTATGAAAATAGAAAGGCCACTTTGCACACTGCAGTTGATTTCCACGGTTTGTATCAGTTTCACACGTTTCGCTAATCAACTCAAGTATCATGAATCGAGAAAAACGAATTATGGTCGAATTTAGGCTATTTTTGAACGAATCACGATTTAAAAGGCACCAAAATATGTTTCACGAATCGTAAAAAGTGAAATGATAGATTTTAAGCTGTATTTGAACCTCTTTGAGCGAATTGCGATTTTACAGGCGAACTAACTAGAGAATCATGTTTCACGTATAGGAAAAAATGAATTCTATTTCTGTACCATTTTGAGCGAATCGTGAATACAAAAGACGAACTAACGCGAGAATTATGTTTCACGAATTGGAAAATCGAATTATAATCGAATTTAGACTATTATTAAACTATTTTAAACGAATCGCAAATTCAAAATATAAGCTAACTGACTTGTCAATTTGTACCCAACATAATTAACAATCATTTATGCAGTAAAGTAATGGTTGGTTGTGCATAACGGAAAGATTCATCTTTAAGAAACCGTGTAGAATGTGAATGTCGTTATGAATAAGTCAATTGAACTAGAATTAAGTACTTCCTCCGTTCCGAAATACTTGCTATATTTTGTTTTTTGGGTACTATTTATCGTTTAAGTTTATTTTATATATTGTGGCTAATATGTAAGTAATAATATAGTCAAGTGGGATCTTGTTTGAATCGTCTAATCGCATACTTTCATAATATAAACTTTTTATAATTTTTAAATGTGTGTAATTCGACATATAAATGAACAAAATAGTACATTAGATTGCGTGAAAAAGTTAAATGTAGCAAGTATTATAAGACGTATAAGCTTATTTAAAAAAAAAAAGTATAAGTATAAGTTTCATTATTCTATCTTCTCTGGTAATCTACTACATGTTGATTGTACTTGCTTCAACTTCTATTTTAGGTAACCTAAAACTCCTCATTCTAGTTTTAGTAAACTTTTCTAATTAAGCAGAATAATCCGCCCCTTTTCCAAATAATTTGCATCAAAGAGAAAAGAATTATTTTTTTTAAGAAAAAGGTGAATAACGATGATAAATGAAGGGAGAGAATAAATTATTTGGATGAAATTGAAAGAAAGTTAAACTGTATGGATGAGATTAAAAGGAATTGACGGGTCATAGTCCAAAAATAAAAGTGATGCAAATTAAGTGTGACAGACCAAAATAAAAAATATTGTAAATTAAATGGGACGGAGAGAATATATGATTTTTAAAAGAAGACAATTAATTAATGAATTAAAACAAAAAAATGTTAGCGAAATTATAGAGATAGAAACAGAATGTATAATAGGTGAGGTTGTATCAAACAACGTGGAAGAGAATATTTAGAATTGTCGGATCTCATACACAATGATTGTAATATTGTTATTTTTGAATTATATTTGGTTTTAGTTGCTATGTACTTGCTAATTTTTTTCTTTGATATAGATGTCGTATGACTCTTTATTAATGAATCATGTATTATTCAAAAAAAAAGAAATAGGAGATATATTAAATTGTGTTGATAAAATCAGAAGAATATAGTGTATGGATGAATACTGAATTCAAAGAAAGAGTTGGGTTTATTATTATAAAAAAAAGAAAGTGCTTAAATCTACGTGAAAGATAATATAGAAAAATTAAATTTATATCGATTGTATTTAGAAAATTTCAGTTTATTAGGGCATTTAAAACTCTTAGAAAACATTTCTAATGTGTTTTGAAATTTTAAAGTACCACTTTGTATTCTTCAATTATCAAAAAATGAAAATGAGTTATTAGAAAAAAAAATTCGGTAAAGAGTTATATAATGTACGGATGATAAATGAAAGTAGTAAATGCTGATTTTTAATTTTTTGGCTTTTTAGATGTGTTTGATAAATGACTTTTAAGATAAATGAAAATTTGAGATTATGTCAAAATCAAAACATTAGTCGGAGTAACTTTTTTCATTGACTATTATTTTTTTTCCTTTTATTAAACAACATACAATCAACGTTTGATATTTCGTAAACACCCCACAGTAGATGCTTATAGGCCAATCTTCTAGCTAGTCAAACCAGCCAACAAATTCACCAATATTTTCTGACTCATAACTCGGTGTTTTTTATTCATTTAATATCAAATATCTGTCTTTTTTTCTTAATAATAGTTGTATTTGCTGCTAATGTGATTGGACATAAAAATAATACTTCTTATTCATTGAAAGATATAATCAAAGACAAAATTTTATATTTCAAGAAGTGAAAATAAATTAAGATTGTGTGTGATTCAATTGATTTTTACTGATTCAACTGATTATTACTGCTCAAAACTAATCTTTACTGATTGAAATTCATCTTTACCGATTGAAACTGATTTTAGTCATAATTATAACAAGTTTTCACAAATTAAAATTGATTTTTACTAATTGCAACTATTTTTTATCGACTATAACTGATTTTTAATGATTAAATTTATTTTTATGGACAACTTATTTAAGTTGAACTAGGGCCTAAACTTGTGCGTAAGAACGTGAGTTTCACATGTTTTTTTCGTAGATTAAGTAAATATTGGTCGTGAAAAAATCAAACACCCAATATTGAAATAATAAACAGTCAATAACTAACAGTTAATTTTTAACATATACTGCTTATTGACCAATCTTTTTAGTCGGTTAAACCGGTTAAAACAATTATTGAGAAAACACAAATTCCTGTGAGAGACGGTCTCTCTGAGTGACCATCTCTAATTGAGTTGGCCCAGAAATACGGTCTCTCTAGAGAGTAGAGACTGACCGTCGAGAAAAAAAGCAATAGTATTTGAAAAAGAAAAACCTAAGTCATTTTTTCTATCAAGGTGAAGTGATAAACTGCGAACCTAACCAGTTATCTTGATTACTACACCTCTACTCTCAATCTTGGGCATTTCTTCTATGATTAAATCAGGTATTTCTCAATTCAATCTTTCCTCTTATAAGCACTTCAATTCTTGCTGAATTTCTTTTTTTTTTCGATGATTTTATATGAATCGTAGTTGTATTTCAATTAGGGTTTATGTTGGTTAACTTAAACCCTACCTTAAACTATCAAATCAATGATGAAGATATTGATTACGCAAATTCTAGTTTCTCCCTTTCATGTAAAAGCAATGGATTCGTTTCACCGATAATTTCAAATTCTCGAGAAGCATATTGATAGTAGTGATATGCCAATATTCCAACCTTCACCAATTTTCTTTATGAGTTTGATATGTATATTTGTTTTGGAAAGCAATGGAACTGCTTGTACAATTTTAGGAATTGCATTCTTGAGTGTATTATACTTCTGAGTGTCCCTTATCTCTACATCTTGTTCTTGTGCTAATGGAATTACAATTCTAAGAAGATATTATAACAAATTGTCTTTGTCTTTAATTTATTACTCTGTAACTAGTGTGATTCGCTAAACTCCTAACAAATCGAAAAATGCAAATTATAGTTGATTTTGAGCTCTTCTTGGGCAAACTGGAGTGAATTACGAATTCAAGAGGTGAATTGGTTGTTCCATACACCAAAACATTCGAGCACTAATTTTATCTCCCTTGTCAGTTAATTTTGTTGTCTGAACTTGCAGCAAGGTGCTGGATGAATGGATGTGATTGGTATAGATAGAAGTAGGCTGAACAGAGTTTGGTCTAAACCGCAAACCAAACCGGAACAAATCGTAATTTAAGTATTTGGTCTGGTCTACGGTCAAAATGGTTTGGTCCGTTTTTTTAAAAATAAAATACGGTTTCCGTTCCGGTCTAGGTTTTAAAATTTCCAGACCAAACCGAACCGGAAAAACCGTAATAATATTGGAAGGACCAAGTATGAAGTCTATGTAGGAAAATTTGGAGGAAGGAAGTATGTAAAATGGTTATTGTTTTCATTGCGCAAAAGTGAATACATCTATGGGTATTTATAGTGAAAGTTTGGTTACAACTTTACTGAAATATTTTATTTTTTGATTACTTAATCTAATCCAGGAACTTCTACCTTAATATCTTAGATATTTTTATTTTTTAATTAATTATTATCTTAAATGTTTATGTTATAGGAACTTCCATTATATTATTTTGGATATTTTTATTTTTTAGTTTAGACATTTTTATTATTAATTAAAATATTTTAGATTATTTGAATGGTCTGCCAAATCCCATATAGTAATATATAAACCCACTTTAAAAAGGTTGAAAACCCTAGTAAGTAGTTTCTTCAACCCAGACATCAGCAAACGGGGCTCCCTCCTTCAACATTCTGTTGTTCGACTCACTCAGGTAACTGTTTCTCCATCTCAATTAGTCTCCAATCTCCATCTTCTTCTCCATCCACGCAACTCAGTCCGCAAGCCCCAACTCCCAACGATTGACGACTTGACGGTTGATTTTCACCACGGAATCAAGTGTAGAATCTATGTTGATTGATTTTTTGATTTTTTAGGGTTTTTTTGTTCAGGTTGTGTATTTCGAATATTTATAAGTTGATATTTTGTTTTTTTTTCGTTTTTCAGTTGATATTATGTTGATATTTTGGGTATTTTTTGATATTTTTGGGTATTTTTGTTCTGTTTTTTGTTCAGTTTATGTATTTTTAATGCTATTTTTTGGTTGATATAATCAAGTACCTTGAATTATGTTCGTATATTAATATCAATGTACGTATAGAATACATTATCTTAGATTCTTACTTAAAAAATACATAAAAAAGAAAAAAAACCGCAGACCAGACCAGAAACGGTCTGGTCCGGTCCGGTCTGGTGTTTTGACTGGTCTAGTCTGAAAAATTTCCAGACTGGAATTTCTGGTATGGTCTGATTTTTCTGTCAAACCAGACCAGACCGGACCGTGTGTAACCCTAGATAGAAGTGGGAAAATGGGTCGAGACCAACCAGACCCAACATCGACCTGACCCAAAGACTGCTGAGTGCTCACCCCACACCCTTGACCCAATTACCCGCACCCGTTTTGGCTCGCTGAATGGTGTTGGTTTCTGGGTGCCAGTTTCCTTATCCACGTAGTTGTTGATCATACTTCACACTTGCTTATTCAATGCATCATGTAAACGTTATAATTCGATTTTAATCATTCCGCAAAAGCTTATCTCGCCCAATCCTTTGTCGACTTGCTGTTGTAACGATCAGCATCCAATACCTTCTTTTGATTTCTATTGCTGTTAAATTTTGCTGCAGGAAACTGACTGATAAAGAAACCATATTCCGTATAATGGCGAGTTTTAGTTTTTATCCAGCATTTCACAGCTCTATTATCCGAAACAACGCAGAAGCAAAATGGTCTTACAACAAAAGTACCCACAAAGCTCCTTGTATAAAGGCAATGAAAGTAGAGAAGCCCTTGGAAGAACTTTACAACATCAGGGTAGAAAGAAAAGTAACTCCCGAACGATTAAAAGAGCTTGGGGTTTCAAAATGGTCGATGTGGAAAACAGGAAAATGTAAACTGCCTTGGGACTGGCATGTGGATCAGCTCGTTTACATCGAAGAGGGAGAGGTCAGAGTAGTTCCAGAAGGAAGCAAACATTTTATGAGTTTTAAAGCGGGTGATCTTGTGCGTTACCCTAAATGGTTCGAGGCTGACCTGTGGTTCAATGATTTCTACCAAGAGCGTTATAGCTTTCGAGCTTATGGGGACGATTAGGCATATGCATCTCGTTAAATTTTAGTCATGTTAGATATGTAGCAACCCAGATGTTAGATTTTTTGTGTAAACTTGGACAATATCAATATCAATATATGCAACCTCTTTTGTAGTCCATCGTCCCCAGTTTTGTAAAACGGTTATCAAATGTCAATCTGCATTGTCTTCAGCTGTCGTCTAGACGGTTGCAGTCACAAATACATAGATGGCTAATAAAAGACTCTCTCTCGGTGAGACGACCTCAAACAAAGAGCTCATATTATCATATGTATTAAATGTGTTATTTCATCCATTTATAAGAAGCGTCTCTCAATAAAATCGTCTCTCTCAAAAATTTGTGATAGGTTATATGATAACTACTATAATTATATGCATAAGCATATTTGCTCTTTATTTTGAGATTGTTTCACCAATAGACAGTCTTTCACAAGAGCAACTCTTCTTTCCTCCATATATGATGACATTGTAAGAAATGAAAGCAAAATATAGCTACATTAAAAAAGATTGAAGCCATGTTTTTGTGAAAACCAAAATATTCATAAAGACCGATAGAGTTTTTTGTTTGAAAAAAATATTCATCTACCGAAAATAATCCATATTATTGATATTTTTAAATAATACAATCTTTGTATATTATTTGCTAACAACACTCATTTCCACATTTTAATCGGCTATTATAGGTATTTACCACTAAAGAGTAGTAGGGTAAGACCAATGAAAAAGCATAAGGGGAAGAAGAAATAAGTGTTATGGCTAGTAGATACCTAAAGTAGGCGGTTAAAATATTAAAAGGAATGCTACTAGCAAATAATATACAAAGATTAAATTATTTAAAAATAATCAATATTAGAAATTATTCATAGCAGATGAGCAATAGAGGTAATTATTCCAGACAAATTTTCTTTTTTTTATATATATAAATCTTGGATTATTATTATATAAAAACGATCAAACTCTGTTTCAATTTTTATCGTCAAAAATTCTTCGGTCTGTAGAAGTTGTCCAAAATTGTACTAAATGCATTCAACAATTCAATCATCTTTAGGTAGTCACCATTGATTGCTGAATTCAAGGCCAAATAGCTTGCTGAAGACCAAAAGAGGATCATAATATTTTTCACCCGATTCAAACCATCGACACAAATCCTGGCAACTCACTTTCTCTAGCTATATAAATCACAATTCCCTGGTAAGCTAAGCACAAACACTAAAACAAAAAAATGTGTCTTAACTGAAACGAGTTGCTCGATGATGCATATATACACCCTCACACACCACCCGAAAATAATAAAAAGAAATTTTCAAAGCAATTGGCGAAGCTTTTCATGTTCTTTCTTCAAATCTTGAACTTCTCGCGTAAGTGAATCTAGTCTATCTGTTACCGAATTCATAAAACCTGACATTTCTGTCTGTAAACCAGGGTGAAAAAAAGACAAGTGAGCTCGCAAGTCGCAACATTTAATCTTGCGAAAATGGAGGATAGGGTACAAATGTTTCAAGGTCTAATCACATACCTCTTGCATATGAAATTGTCTTAAGATTTCAATGTGAAGGTTCCTTACGTCTTCATGTATCGATTTTTGGAAGGACGATAGAGTTTCTTGAAGTGTATGTTGAAACAATTGAAGGGTGAAGTTAGAGGATCCCTGATGCAAGTCAGCCTGAGGCGTTCTCGGGTGTATATTTGGTGCTCCCTGCGGAAGGAAATGAACAATTTATTCATGGCCAAGGAACATCAAAATCATAAATACTTTTATTAGCATGGATGTCAGAAAATTAATGTTGTATCAATTCATATACTCCGCCAACTAAAAATACTCCCCCCGACACCGATAATTAGGGACAAAATATGGTTTCTCAAAAGAGGGGGGGATTCTATGAGTATACATCATCAGCATCATACCCAGTGTAACACGCTCATAAGAAAACTACAATCAAGGTCTGCGGAGGGAAGAAAAATGGCGATTCATGCCCATAACGGAGAATGCGGTCAAGGGTCCCTCGGCTCAAGAAAAACTTCTATAAGTATACGAAACTTAAAAATACAGATAAAGAGCAAGTATATAATACATACGTTAACTGATGGCGGGAATCCTGATTCAACGGCATGTGTAGTATCAGATCTGGCCAACAAACTATTTTGAAGTTCTTCTCTTGTTTCAGATCCGGTTTTCTTTGTTTTAGGAGAACCTAATGCCGCAGATGTGCTTATCCTCTCAGCATAGGTAAATTTTCTAGGTGGATTCAAATATGACGATCCAATAGCTTCAGAATTTGCCTGGGCAGGGACAAATTTTGAGCCAAGATTCCGAGAAAATGCACTAAAGGGAACATGTCCAAACGTTCCAGGTGAATTTTCTTGGCCAGATGATATATCTTGCAATCCACTGAACATTGAAGTCGAAGTACTGCTAGATGTTGGTATACTGAAACGTGTGGACTGTGATACCAGCTGACGAGCATGAGCTAATTTATCTGATAGTCTCTCACCACCCCAAGCTTCTGGAGGAGTAATAGATGAAGAATCGTCACTTCTGGAAGATGCTATGGGAGTGGAACCTATAACCGCTGCATGGATGTCATCCTAACAACAAAAGCAGCACTGTTATATCAATATTCGGAAAATTATAATGTATATATATATATATATATATACACCATGCACTCAAAAGTTATTAAATATGTCCAGCTATCCTATAGTAGCTAATGATTCTGTCACCCGAACTCTTCATTTTTTTACCGTAAGTAACCGTGTCAAATCCTCAACACTCGGACATGGGTACAAAACTTGGACTCTTGATTTTGGACCAAAATATTGTAGTTTTCCATGATTTAGCTGAGTCGGACTCTCGGACACATACCCGTGTCGGATATGAGTTCCCAAGTCCGGGTAACAAAGGCTGCCATTACTGCTGCAAGTTCGTAACATCACACAAAATTTATTACTCTAGTTCTCACATTTTTTGAAATTCAGAAAAAGATGACAATTCTTCTAACAGTAGCTTCATGTTGCCTAAATATACCAACCTTCACCCGGCACCCAGTCGGAATAATGCAAACTCCTCAACTCTTTTCCCCTGACTTATCACTCCCAGTCAATAATTATTTTTGTTAAACTTTAAACTTACAATAAAACAAACACCTTCCTACTAAAGATCATTGCTATTTGTGCCCAACTTTTTATTAGTGGACAGAGAGACAATCAATTCTTATCCAGTGCAGATGACCATGAATAGATAAGCACAAGGCTACAGGAATTTGAGATGATGAATATTAATAAAAAGTTTATCCAGTGACACAGATGGATGCTACAGTCAATAGGGCAGCAGCAATAATGCAAGTGATACATGCGGCAATATGTTACACTGATGCCACTTGATCACTTGGTATCCCAAAAAAAAAGAGACAAATGTGTAGTAAATACAAACCAATTCTGTGTATAACTCATACCATTCCTAATGAACTGTAGTTGAAGGAATCAATAATGTGCTTCCAAAGACTTGCGCGTTTATCGGGTTGCTAGAAGTCTTAAGCAGGCATCAAATTATTACTAATACTCAAAAGTGCATGTTACAATGAACCAATCTCGTTCCTAATGGAGCTAAAAACTCATACTTCTTTGGTTTGGATTATAACAAACCATAAATCAAGTACACTTCTTATTTACATTAAATTAAAGATGATGCTTGCTGTCAAGAGTCAACTGGAAACGATCAATAGAAGGAGTAAAGGACCCCATAATCACATAGGTGAGAGCCACTTAGTAGCATAGGGTAAGCAATGTTGTAAACTTGTCTCTTATACTAATAAAGTACATTGAAAGTACTATCATTACCAGCCAAAAGGGACTACCAATCTAAGGACTAGATATTCGATCGCATGCAAGTTCCTACAGCCATAGATGAGGGTAATTTCCATACCTGTTTAGAAGCTGAATCAGGTTTCCAGTCAAATATAGAATGTTTATCAGTGACATTTTCTGAGAGTGGAAACTTCCGATTGGGAAATGTTGGAGAAGATTTTCTATCTCCAAGCAGATCTTTTCTGGAACCATCAGGGTCATGCCATAGCTTATCACGAGAAGGCGTAATAGGCTGAACATCCACTAGTGGGGAGAAAACCTCCATGTCATCCTTGAAATTCATAATACGAGTTGGATGCAATCTTGGCAAAGATCCACCTGTCCACAATGAACTTCTATGAGGCGTTTCCTCTAAAGATGACAAACTATTGTTTGTTGATGATCCAGCACCAATTGCAGCAAAGGTTGATTCGACAGCAGAAGTCGAGCGCCGTGGACCAGACAAAGCTGTTTGTGAAACATTGGATAATGTTGCTGACGGAAGTGGGTCAGGCATTAAAACTGAATCCTCAACAGTTCCCCCTAATAGAGCAACATCGGCTGAACAATTTTTCTCATTGACAGCTATAGATTTTGATCTTTGCCAGCATAAACTTGTGACAGCCTGATATAATACTAAAGTCAGAGACTCAATCACTTAACAAAAAAGGAATAGAAAAGAAAATTAATTAAATACTTTCAAAGCATTCCATTCCCTTGTCTAAACTTAGTTGCCCGTATCTGAATCTATCTTAATTCATCTAAGTCACAAAAAAGAACTTAGAAGCCTACATTTCATGAAAAAATAATAATTTTTTGACGGTGACATAAATAACTTTTTACTTAAACCTCTTCAAAGTTCAAACATATCCTGATAGGAGGTCTTGATCTTTCAAACTCAGAAAGTCAAATTGGAGAAACAAACAATTAACATCCTCAACAGAAAATCAAATTTTCGACAAAAAGAGCTAGATTTATACATCCAATCAATAAACTCCTACACCCTCAAATAAATCAAGAAACTTCCTCTTATGAAATTTGATTTAATTGACTAACGAGATAGATTTTAACGTCAAAACATTTAATTTTGATATTGTCCATGAAGTAGTCGATAGCACTCAAAGAAATGTTTATGTTTAAGCAGTTAAGCACAACATAGACTACCATCAGATTTATTCAAAATCTTTGGCACTCTCATTACTTCAAGTAACATTTGCAGGACCAAAGTCGCAAGTGAAGACAATCTTTTGCTCAATCAAAACTCCAATAGTGGTACAACCAGTAAAACCGATAGCCTCATGGCTTTGACATTGTCCTGATAAACATAACTCCCACTGTCCCAAAGTAATTGCCACGTACGATTTAGGGTCAATTTTGGGACGTTAGGAGGGCGGAAAGGTTTGGAAAAAGAGATTACTTAATGGAAAGGGGTAAAAACATATAGGGTGCTTTGGAAAGAGATAGTATACCCTTTGGCCTCATCGATTTGCTACATCATGGAAATGTGCTCCAATGATGTTTGGTAGAAAATAGTAGAGAAAAACTAAAAAATTGTGGGTGAAAGAAATGTGTGTATAAGATAAAGGGAGAAAATGAGTTTGCAGATGACTGGATGAGATTAGGAGATAGAATGTGCCCTCATTGTCAAATTTAGAAGTGTAGCAAAACGAGTGAGACGCCACAAAAATGAAAGTGTAGCAGCAAATGATGAGGATAGAGATTAACAGTGGCATGGAGAATAATAAAAAAAAAAAATCTATGTTTGAATCGGGTTACGTAGGTCAGGCAGTAAGGTTGAAGAGTGAAAACCAAACAAGTAAGTAGGTCAAATATTTCGAGAGCCAATGAAAGGACATTGGGACAATTATTTTGGGATGGAGCCATGGAGGGAGTATTTTACTTATTGGGCAGCACAATATTACACCCAAGCTTAAGTAAAAATAAAACAGTAAATTACCTCAGAATTTCCATAAGCACGAAGAACGGTGAAAGGTTGAGGCTTTCCACGTACGTCATAAAATACCACACGGCCATTGCTTGTTCCAGCAGCCAATATCAAGCCATCTTCTCTAAAAGCCAATGAAGAAAAGGGGGCTTCATAAGAAGTGCAAAACAGGGACCGTTTCACACCTGAGTCGAAAGTATACAGCTTTTTATCGAGACCAACAGTAGCAATTACCTGCATCAAAAACGGACAATTTCCATTTCAGCTTAATCAATTCCAATGTCCCAAAATTAGTGGGAAGATTCAGAAACAACATTTCAGAACAATGTAATCGCACCTTATCATTTGAAGGAGAGAAGCTAAGCCCAGCAGTTGGTGCTGAATGCTGCTTTAACCAAGAGACCTATGAAATACAACAGGTAAACATATCAAACTAAGCAAAGCATAAGAGAATATGCATCATTGAACATGGAAGAGACTATACAAGACGTATATGTAAAAATTCTGCCTCCCTACTCACTCCACTTCTACCCCACTTCTACTCCACTCCTCACTCACCCCAAGATATGCACCATTGAACACGGAAGAGAGTATATTAGACGTATATTTAAAGCATCTCAAGTACCCAGCACAAACATGCTTTAGTAAAAGTTCTAGATTTCATTAAGATGCTCAAAAGTCTATCATCATAAAGTTTATAATCTGAAACCTTCAGAGTCCATTCTGAATTCATACAGCAAGCCCATCCTAGATTACATCAACTAATAAATGACAGCTTAAACCTCAAATTTCCTGCTCTTTTCTCCTCAGTTTGCTGGATATCAACACGACAGTTGCGGGTTTTCTCAAGAAACACAGAACCATGTGCATGGACCAATGGACTCAGACCATTGGTTTAATTCAATGGCTAATTTGGTACAAGGTAAATTAATAATTCATGATTTAATAGTGTCTAAGTCATCCCCAAGTGTAAGAATTTAATATCTATAAACTAAAGGCTATACTCCAGGTGTTCTCTCGGTTTCAGCTTACACCAGTGAATATGCCAGCCAAGCAATATGAGAGACTAGATTAAAAAGGTAACAAAACTCTTATTATACTTTTGAACTCAATAGGTATCTAGCAATGCTTTACTGCAGATCTAGGGTTCCCAACATAAACTAGTTCTGAAATTAGCTTAAATGGCGAGCAGCACATTAAGGCACAAAGACAGGTGAAGGCACTAGCATTTGGGAGTGAGGCACCACGAAAGTGCCAAAAAAAAATCAAAATTTACACAAAACAACATAATACACTTATAAAAATTGCATATTGACAAGGAAAAGCGTAATTTGTCACTTCGTAACGATAAAAGAAAAAGTACTAATAAAAAACCTTTTGCAACATACTAATTACACAATCAAGAGTCAAAACATGAATATAAAAAATTATGATCACATAGTAAGGGTTTATGACTTCAAACCTTTGGACTTTGACTTTTAGCAGTTGCATCCCACAAATGTACGGAGCCATCGTCACCAGCTGTAGCCAAGAGAGAGCGGCTAACCCGTGAATAATCAAGAACTCTCAACACCTGATCTTAACATCCAATACACTAGCATTTAGCACAGTTAAGAAAAGGTTCTTTACAATGACAAACAAAAAATATTGAACCAACCTGTCCATGAGGATCTTTCAATTCGGTAGCTTTAGCACCAGAGACAAGGTTGTGAACAATAAGATTCCCATCCAAACTAACGGAGGCCAAGTGCTCATCCTTGCAATTATACATTGCACTCGATATTGAGCCAGTGTGACCTTTCAACCATTTGATACAACGCTTCCTTTGTAAGTCCCATATCCTCACAACCTTACCACTTCCTCCAGAACACAAGTATCTAGAGCTTTTGTTGCTGAAGTTTATGGATGATATAGCCTCCTGCACAAGATTTTAAACTTAAGCAAAACAAAGGTTTTGGATAAGAACAAGCAAACAATATTTGAAATTAGTTGTGCATACATAAAATGGAAACAGCACAGAGACTAACAGTAAGGTTGTGACTTGTGAGGGATGCCAATGGGAGAATAACATTTCATTACCCCAAGTGTCATTAGGTAGCTCCCACTAAGTAGGGTTTAGGGAAACTAGATGTATATAATATTTAATATGACTCAAGAAATGTTTTCATAAGCCAAACCTCTCTTTTAGCCAAATTAGTCTGCATCCATATCCAAATATGCAATTTATACAAAAAAATCTTCCACAAAACGACTTCCATGGCTCAAAAAGAGTGACTTATGGTTGCCCAATATACTAAGAAAACTATTTCTCGTCACCTCATATATGTCTGAAAAATGACAATTAGATACCATATTGACTAATATTTAGGTTTTTGACTTGGCGATTGCTTCAAACACCCAAAACGAATAGTTTCGTAGACTAAATGGATTTCAAACGTTGAAAAGACTGGTTCAGGATGGTTTTCTCTTGCCTAATACCTAGGTCAAACTAAAAGAAGGAAACACATAAATATAGACTATGTAACTTGGACTCGGGTACTGATATCAGACATCGGTAAGCGTCACATACGTCTAAATATTCAATTTTACGCCTAAATAGTAGCTATTTATTTCAAAACTAAGCATGGATCTCGATCATAATGCGTTTGGTTGGATTTCAAAGTCAACGCGAAAATTTGACAAGCTTATTACACATCATTTAAAAGCCATGTCGAGATTGACACCGACCATTCACATCATACACTCAAACCCAACTTATATATGATTGGAACAAGTAGCTCAAAATGGAGGATTGACACATGATAAACAATAGACATCGATCATTCACATAATAGTACAAAAACAAAGCCATGTCGCATCGCGTCAGCCATATTATAAAGGTTTTCGAAAAAATGAACGTATATTTCCCGTGTTGTAAATGTGTAAAAAATCGTATTTTTGGTCATTTAAGAGAATATTTTCATATTTTCTAAGATATCAGGCATTATGATAACACATCACTCTCGTTACCCCATCACCATGTCGCTACCGCAATTGCAATCGTTACCACAATTTTGTACTATGCTTTCAATTCGACTCTGGTTAACAATCAAAATTAGTTTGCATATAAGCTCCATGGAAGCTCAACTTTACATGAATTTATATATAGCGAGTGGAAAACACTACATATCCACGTTGATGCAACATGCAAAACAGCTACATCTTTGTTATACTTGATTTTAAGTTTGTCCAACAAACGCTTACTTTGAGAAATGAGGATTTCGGAGGAGTAAAGAACCATGATATGACACCATCTAAAGCACAACGTTAAGTCCTAGCCAACCTTCTAGTACATTACGAGATATCGAATCAAATAAAACGTCCAAGTGTCAAACATGCCTATCAGCCTATGTAATATGTTTATATCCCCAACCCAAGCACAACTAAACAATACTTAGCTACAAGGAGTTGGTCAAATAAATACTACTTATAGTTGCGGCCAAATATGCATCATTTGACCTCGAATTCTAACCTATTAAAATAAACATGGCCAATGATTACCAAATTGGCAAATTGGACTTGCGCCTTAGCAATAAACCAACCCTCAGTAGCTCTAATTATGTCTTCAACACCAAGGTTCGAAAATTTCTCCTACTAGTAACATTTTTTTATTTCATAATATATCCTTATTAAACTATTAAAAGTTAGAACGATCATATATCCTAGCCTAATCACGTTAGCTCAAGCAACTCATATTGAATATAACAGTATTGTTCTCCTATAATTTCTCATGTCCTCATTTTTCATCTATTTGTTCATAAGAATAGGTCACTCAAAAGTCATATACAATAAGTAAAGCCAATAGTGTTGTTCCCAAACAACAACAGAGAAACCAAATCCAAACACATTCAGGGAAACTTCAATCAAAAAATGCAAAATAAGTAATTTATAACCCCCAAAATTATAATCACAAAGATGGAAAACAAGATAGTCCTACAACATTTCTAAACCAATTACACTCAATTCCAACTCTATTACCCTTCAAAACCCCTAATGAAACACACAATAACCGCCTCAAAATTAAACGTGCTTCTAAAACACAAACAATCAACCACCCACCCACCCCTCAATTTTTTAAAAAGTTTCAAAAATTAAATCAAATAGAGATCAATAAGAAAAGTATAATAACCTCAACACTGTCCCCGGATTCAGAGCCTGTAAGAGGAATAGTCCCCATACTCTGCCCATTTTTTTGCCACAAGGTTATCTTTTTGTCATCACCAGCACTTGCAATTACCAAATCTGAGCAAACCCACAAAAGATAAATGAAACAAATCAGATATTCATACCGCAAGATAAAATTTAAAGAAACGAATCAAAAGAAAAAGAATTCGGATTTTGTAACTGGTATGGTTCCATTTGACGGAATTAACTTGAAAACCCGGCGATGGAGTATAACTGAGAGTGCAAGGATCGCCTGACGTAACGGAGAGATCGAAAAGCTTAACGGTGTCACCTGCACTTGCCGCTAACAATTCCATTTCCGCGAACTTCATTGAATCAACAATGGCGGAAAAAGGAGCAAAAGGGTACTAAAGAAAGAGGAAGGGTGAGAGTGGGAGTGTATATCAATTTTTCAATTA
Source organism: Amaranthus cruentus (assembly GCA_019425755.1). NCBI lineage: Eukaryota > Viridiplantae > Streptophyta > Magnoliopsida > Caryophyllales > Amaranthaceae > Amaranthus > Amaranthus cruentus. Next base: position 4,592,601 of record CM033463.1, on the reverse strand, counting down.
AGACTTTTTTTGAATTTTGAAATCCTTTACTCACTTCTAGGCTTCTAGCCCCTAACAAAACTTTACAAAACTAACTTCTTAGAAAGGACTTAATTTTTATCGTAGACGGTGAGGATCGAATTTTTGTCGCAAGGGTGAAAGGAAAAATCTTGATGTAACATCTCGGTCTAATAGTGACTATTCATGCAGACTGTAGATTGGCCCCACAAATCAATACAAGTCTTTTCAGCGCACTTTATCCTCACTCATGCGCACCAGGGAAAACTTCCCAGGAGATCACTCATCCTAAGATTGCTCCCCACCAAGCATGCTTAACCGTGAAGTTCTTAGCAGATGGACTCCCTAAAAGAGAAGATGTATCTTGTTGATATGAGTAGTCTATCAATTCCTTTTCAAGTTAAATCTGGGATATCACACTTGAGTCAACCCATGATATTTTTAGTTGTTTAATGTTTAATATGTCACTAGATAATCCCCGTGCGATGCACTGTTTTTTCATTTTATTATTTTTAATTATTTTTAAAAGAAAATAAATTGTAAGTTATTAGTTATTGATTTTCAATGAATTAATAATTGCATATGATAACTAATATTGAATTTATTTTTAATTTTAAAAATACTATTTTATTTGTTATGTATGATGTTAAACAATCTTATTTATATTTTACTAACTATTTTATTTGTTATATATGATGTTAAACAATGTTAAAAATAAATTCTAATATTAAATAAATTATTTTGAACATATATTACAATATTAAATTAACGGAACCATTTTAAATGATAAAATATTTATGTATAAAAAATAATTTGAATAATTATACAAATAAAGAATTAAAAATACTTTGTAAGGTTGATTGCATTGACCAATTCCAATAGTGCATTTACATATTTTGACTAAATAAACCAATTCCAAATGCATTTAGGCATTGTTGAGAAAATTAACCAATTTCAATGTATTGATTATGATAGTATTTATTAGGATAATCAATATTAATGAACACCATTGGAAATCCAATTCCATTATATGATAGTGTGACATCATCATCCTATATTGGAGGGAAAACTTTACTCCACAAGGTGACACCTCATAAGTTTGGAGGTATGATGATGTCAGCGTATTTTGTTTTAGTTATAGGTATAGATTTTGGATTTAAAATCAACAGTTTAGATTTTAAAACGCTCAATTGTTTAAAAGAATTACTTTTGATTTGTCTTGTGGTGAAATGGATTCATACTAGTACCTCTCAAAAGAATTACTCTGACTAATAGTCATAGCCTCGGTTAGATTCAGGGCGATTTTGATCTAATTATGGTTCTATTTGTGATTTTGGTTTGATCTTGATTCATCTTGATTTAACATGTTAGCACTAAATAAATTTATTTACATCATTAAGATGGTTTGAAATAATGGATCCAAAAATATATATATATAAGCATACTATAAATGAAATTCGACTAGAACCAAATTTTTTCTCTAAGAAACTAAAATAAAATTCGACTTTTTAACTTTACTTTTTTGATGGTCCTAATAAGAAAAATTAAATACTCTTTTTTCTCTTATTTTTCTACATTTGTATATAAATATATCTCAGATTTACATCACGTAGAAATCTAGAAGGACAAACTAGAAGACTATACAAAATGATCAAATTTTAACTGCAAATATTTAAAAAAATTAGAGATTGTCGTCTTCTTCCTTCTAACGTTCATTAAGATGAAAGATTTCGTGAGAAACCAAGAACAAATGTGGCAAACAAGGGAGAGTGCCATAAGAAAAATCGAAAACTCATGAAAAAGAAGCTTGTGCCTATAGCAGCTATGAATAATAAAAGACATTTAGGTCGAGTTTAGGGTTTTCAATCTTTCTAATTCGATGTTTTTATTAAAAAAAAAAGGAAAAGAGTCATTTGAAATTGTCTTATTTAACTGGTTGAAATGTGCATATGATAACACATGAAAAAGAAAACTCATGATGAAGTATATGGGTCATTTGGTACGTTGGAATGTGCATATGATAACTTGGATGTGAGACTTGATAGAAAATATTTTATTGAAACTTAAGAGTAATTTTATTTTCATGTCCTTATTCGATATGTATGTAAATGATGAGAGATTAGATTAAAATTTACCATCATATCAATGTTACCAAAATTTATAGATCAATAAATTACGTATGAGAATAAGAGATAAAACAATTTAAAATGTCAAATAAAAACAAATTTTAAGAAATGAAGAGAGTACTTACTATCTAAGTATAACAAGAACTACTCTTTTTGTTTCCCGCTTTTTACAAGTTTCTATGAAATGCATTAATAAGTATTGAGACTCAAATGTATGTTACAAAAACTATGAAAAAAGAATATGTGAACGTCGAAAAGAAATAACTTTTTTGTATTACAATTTTATAGGGTAAGTTGAGATAAGAATAAGACAAATTTTTTTATGAGACGGTCTCATTGTGACTCGTGAGATATGTCTTACACTTAGATCAAATAATTCAATAATAAAAACTTGAGAAATTCCACGTGGTAACCTTGAGGTTTTGGGTTTTCCACGTGGTAACCAAAACTTTTAAAAAATCCACATGGTAACCCCGAGTTTTACCAAATTGTTGTACCGTGACCTTTTTGCACATAAAAATGTTAGCAAATGTTAATTTCAAAGCTTTAAAGCTGTTGTACATCTATTTATGTGACTTAACATTTCAAACGTCATCCGTTTCAACATTTTCCACTAAAACATAAACCCAACTCTACCATTTTCCATTCAAATCATATTTTTTCTCTAAATTAAAAAATATGGTAGAGTTACGGTTAATGTTTTGGGGGGAAAATGTTGAAACTGATGACATTTGAAATGGTGAGTCACGTAAATAGGCGTACAACAACCTTATAGCTTCGAAATTAATGTTTGCTAACGTTTTTATGTGCAAAAAGGTCACGGTGGAACAATTTGATAAACCTCAGGGTTACCACGTGGATTTTTTTAAAAGTTTTAGTTACCACGTGGAAAACCCTAAACCTCAAGGTTACCACATGGAATATCCCTAAAAACTTTTAGCATATCGACTTTTTATTTTGAAGTCGTCTCATCGTGAGACGATTTCGTACAAGACGGGCAGAAAGGGTAATACTTCTTTTGGTTTTTATTAGTTGCTACAGATGGTGACATTTCTCCTCACAAGATGTCACTATCTGTAGCAACTAATAAAATCTGGAGGAAATATGTATGAAAAAAAAGTAGGAAAAATTGACAATAATTATCTAACCATTTGTTTATCCGCGCTGAGTAATTCAACCTTTTGATTATTTTCTAATAATCCAATGTTTGCCCTTAGTTCGCTGTGGGTAAATTTTAATTATTATTCAACCTTTATTTTTGTTTGCTAGCAGCATACCTTTTTTATTACCTATTATTAGTAATATGGTATGTTGTGGATAAATTTATGTGAAAGTTTAAATTATTAGAAAATAATTTAAAGGTGACTAGATTTAAATGGAATTGGAGGAGCTTTTATAAACCCCATGCCATGCAACTTTGGAAATTAAACCTTTTCTCATTTCATGTTCCATTTCCTTCCCCCAAATTTCATCCCAATCAATCAAACAAGCCTTTTAATTGCCCAAGAATCCTTATATAAACCCTTTCAAATTCAATTTTTTGTACATTCGCTTTTGCATACTACTGTAATTGAATTGATTTTTCCATTTCTTGCTCTTCCAACTCTCCTGCTCTGAAATGGCTGAAGAATCACCATTGTTGCCTTCTGAGAACTCTCTCCTTTCCCTTAAACGCCGAATCGCCGATTGCGTTTCTGCTTTGAAACTTCCTCTTAATCATACTTCTTCTTTGGAACCTAAATCTGTAATTTCTAAAGCGGGTACTGAAGCCACCCAAGAAACTAAAATCTCCCCAAAGAAGCCCAAGTTTTTATCTGCTCTTACAGGTGAGAGTGAATTTAGTGATGAATTTCTTGATGGTAAAGCTGAAATTCAAGATGGGTTTTGTGTCGAACAGTTTGGTAATGGATTTGAATTGGGGGAACATATTGAGGGTCTTGATCAAAATGAGGTGGCAACTGATGACTTTCTTGAAAATTCTTGTGTTACTGTTGGATTGAGTGGTAGTTCAAATGAGGGTTCTGAGAATCAATCCTCAAATGATTCTCACTCTGTTGAATTGAGTGGTTCTTCAAATGAAGGTTCTGAGAATCAATCTCCAAATGATTCTGACTTTGTGGAATTGGGTGGTTCTTCAAATGAGGGTTCTGAGAATCAATCTTTAACTGGGTCTGAAATTCTTGACATGAGTTATGCTTCAAATGAGGGGTCTGAGAATCGATCTCCAAATGATTCTTACATTGCTGAATTCTGTGGTTCTTTGATAGAGGGTTCTGAGAATCAATCTCCAAATGGGTCTGAAATTCTTGAATTGGGTTGTAATTCAAAGGAGATTTCTGAGAATCAATCTTCCAAGGATAGTGAAATTGCTGAAACTGAAACACATTTTGAGAAAAAACATGAGAATTATGATGGGTTCTTGAAAAAATTTGAAAAGAACAAAGATTTAACAAGTTCTTTAACTATTGAGGTATTTGATGAAACTGCTGTTCTTGATGTTGTAAAAGTTGAAAAGAAGAAAAATAGAAGAAGGGCTAAGACATTAAATGCAAGAAAGACTGCTTTAATTGGTGTTTCTTCAAGAAATGTTGGTGGGAAATCTGTGTATTCTAGGCAAGAAATGGAAAAACTGAGATATGTGAATATCAGAAATCAGAAGAAGTTTTGGCAAGAAGTTTGCAATGGATTTTCTGCTACTGTGAAGAAGGAGTATGGTGAATTGGGTAGTTCTAAGCTTCATAATGGTGAATTGGGTAGTTCTAAGCTTCATAATGGTGAATTGGGTAGTTCTAAGCTTCATAAGCATGGAGTTTCAATCTCTGATAATCATCTATTTGGTGGCAAGAAGATTTACAATAATGGGGAATTTTCAGGTTTTTGCTCAAATGGCTTCAACAACAATAACCATGGAATTTTGGGTATATTCTTCATTCTCCCTTTGATTATTGATTAATGAATAGTCTTTGGATGTTTAGTTAGTTATGTTCAATCTTGAGCTATTATCATTGAGATACTGATGTTTATGTTTTTCTTGATGATTGATTGATGTCATTTTTTGAGTGTATTATTATGATTATGACTATAACCCTGTTTCGTTTATGGTATCAAATAGCGGTAATGGAAATGAGTTTTGGTGTTGATTTTGTTGAAATGTGATGAAGCTCTCATCGTTAAACATGTTTTTCCTTTACAATTGCCTATTACCATTTATGTTACTCGGACTCTTCATTTGGGTCCACGTACTTGTGTCCTACTCTTGATGCTCGAACATTGGTGTGGCACTTAGACAGTTCTTTTTAGGCGATTTAGACGTATTTAATACTTGCTTGTGTATCAATATTCGACATCAGTACTCGAGTCCAAATAATATAGATTACCATCCGGTACCAAAAAGTGGTAATGGATGAGAATGAATTTTGTGAAGAAAAAAACTATTAGTAGTATAAGCATGTCTTTAAACCTTGTTGAAGTAATTTTCTAGTTAAATTGCATTATATTTTATCATCATTCCTACAATGTAATACCAATAACCAAACAGGTGTAAGGGGTTTTAACATCTTATACTGAAAAGTCAAGAAACTGGATCTTGGATTGTCTTTGTTGGAAGCTCACATGTTACTATGTTTTCCTTGGAGTGGTTCTTAAGACTTGTTTTCGTCGTAAATCTGTCTACTCGTTTTTGTTGCTACACAAATTTGCACTGTTAGAGTTTATTTGTGATTTCCCTCGAGTTTCATGCTCTTCATTCTTGAAACACCATCATTTCGTAGCGATATAACAGGATAATTGTATGTTTACATGTGGAATATGTTTTCCAGATTATCCACTCTTGTGAATTCCCTTGTGTTTATCCTGAATTCCTGATTACCTCTTTATACCTTCTGCTCCAATGGCCTCAGTTCAATTCAGTGTACATTAACTTTTGGGCTTGTGTAATTTTGAGCATACAGCTCTGTTTTGTGGAGCTTCCCTAAGAGACACTATTTAGTTCAGTTTAAAAAATCTTTTGATCAAGACGTGTGCGACTCAGTTCTGTTGGAAAATAACCCATATGTGATCCTACATCAAAGAATTAGAGAGAGGTTGACTAACATATATAGTAAATGGGCTACTCATCCTAATACCAATGCTGTGTCTTTTTCTGCTATATGTTTTCATCTTCTCTCGGATGATCTTATTACACGTTTTTTCAGGGGAAGGCGGTGACATAGGTTTTTAAGTTTGTAATGTTTTCTTTGCCGCCCATCATGTTCGATCTCTCACGTTGATGATTTTATTCATGTAGTTGACCCTATATGTTCGATCTTCCTTTCTTGTTGCCCCGTGCCTGCTCAATCATCTACGGCTTTTCTCTGTGGTTGTATCGATTTGATGGGTCGTTTTCTGTTGTCCCAGGTTTGGCTGCTCCAAAGGGAAGATGCAATTATCCAACTGTTGTAATCCCAAAACAAAAGAAGATAACTAACTGCATTGGTAATGGCCGTCCAGTTGACATCAACTTTTGACACTTGATAGTGTAGTTCAAGTTGTATATACCACTGGTATATGTTGTAGTGTGTGGGATGTGTTGTACACAAAACTAGTTCTTTTTGTAGAGAATGTCAATAAAATTTGTTGATCATTACATATTAATTTCTTGGTTTCTACTATCTTCTTTATTTGCCAAATACGCTATGTAAACTACACTTTCGGTGATTTTGAGGTTAGATTGTGATCGGCCTTTGCCAGCCCATGCATGGAACACTGACAAGACTATACTTTGAGCCAATGGTCTCACTCCTTATCTCTATGATAAAGGGGTCTACCTTTACTGTTATCTAATGTTTTTTGATTTTTATCATAGTAGTTTCGATGAAAGATATATATTGGATATGATGATGATGTTGTAACCCTATCATAGAGCTGAACTCTAACTCGTATTTTCTTTGAATATATATATTGAGTTACACAACATGAGGATACCAGTAATGATGTGCCCTTCAACTCATATCAATTATCTTTTCCCACCAAGAATGTAATAGTCATGTGTGTAATAACTCATCAACTCTTAGATTAACATGAGTGTTGATGTTGTTGACAATCCTAGCAATGAACCTAGTAAGTAAAGTGAGCTCAAATCAGGCTAATAAATCAGATCAAAATTACGATTTTACAATCTAATCTAAACAAATCGAATTAAAAAGTTTTTAATTAAATAATATCACTATCTGTAGAAACAATAAAAAAACAAAAGATGTGATTCGAACAAAATCCCAATTTACGGTCCCACCTATAGTGGAAGGCATCAATCATCAATAACAATGAAACATGAACAACAATTTCCATTTCCCAAACATAAATGTCGTCCATCAATAATTAATAAAACAACACATTAAAATCACAACACGAAACCCCAAACAAATTTTGCACTTTTCTTTTTAGACAGAGCCAGCCACCTAACGCTGACTTCTCACCAGCAAGAACAGCTCCTATTTTCTTGCCTTCCATTTCACTCTCCCCTTTTCCTTTCCAACAAACCCTAACCGAATTCTTCTTCCATTAAACATTCTACCTTCAATCTTGCTTTGTGTTAGGTTTCAATGGAGTTACCTTCATTAACAACCACTGATGAACAATTGCCGACACCGTTCGAGTGGTCTGATATCTTTGACTTCACAATCGACGATCAATTACTCCTTAATCTTGACGTTCATGAGCAGCAACATCAGCTGCAGTCGCCGATTGTTCTTCCTCCACCTAATGTCGATTCGGAACAATCGCAAAAACCTCCGACTGTAAGTCCACCTCAAACGTCGTCGTCTGATCGAGTGCGAAAGCGAGATCCTAGAATGGTTTGTGAGAATTTTTTGGCTGGGAGAGTTCCGTGTGCTTGTCCTGAGTTGGATGCACAGGTGATGGAGGAAGAAGAAGAAGCTGCACCTGGAAAGAAACGCTCTAAAATGGGGCGAACTCCTGGAATTGCTAAATGTCAGGTTCCGGATTGTCAAGCTGATATTCGTGAGCTCAAAGGGTATCATCGAAGACACCGGGTTTGTTTGGTGTGTGCTAATGCATCTTCTGTTTTGCTTCACGGTGAGACCAAACGATATTGTCAACAGTGTGGCAAGTAAGTATTTTTTGGGATTTGTTTATATTTTTTTGTATTGAATCAAATACTGATTTATTTGTAAATTTAAAATTTGGAAGTTGAAATATAAATTTATAAATTGGTTGGTATATGGTGATAATAGTAGCCAATAAATTTTGATTTTTTGCTGAAGAATTCTATGTTTGAAGTAATTGAATTATAATTAAGCCAGTATCTGGTTGGGTTACTTCTGGAACTGGGAACTAAGTATTTATACTTCAATTTTAGGTCTAAATTTGCTGTAGTTCATTGAGATACTGCTTCTGAGCTCTCTGACTCCTTCAATAAAGTGGGGTTGTTTACTTTGGAGAACGGTTTTTTGTATTCCCAGGTGGAAAATGCAGATGATAATTAGTTTTCCTTTGTGTTGATGGAAAACTCACAGGGGAAATGGAGATGCCGGGGATGTAAGGGTGGAGTAAATTAGTTTCTTTCCATTTTATAAGGAAAATGTTTGCAAAGCCATGAAAACTTTTTCCTCGTAGGTTTATTTTAAATCCCTTGTCAAACTAAATGATGGAAAATGTTGTAAACAATTGTGCAGGAAAATATTCCCCCCAAAACTAAACACCGCCTAAATATTCCATATTTTGTTGTCCCAAAATGGTGGTGGGAATCTCGAGATGAACCCGATAAAACTATGTGGGGAGACACATGTCTCTTTTTGCAGCAATTTAAAAGGGAAGAAAGTAAACAAGTTCAGCAAAGTACTTTAGGGGTGTCTGATTTACTTGTTAACCATAGGAGAACTCTGGGTTTATCACTCTTTCTTTAAGATTTGCTCAAGTAATTTGTCATGTAAGATATTTTGTTACTTGAATAACTTGAGGTACCTAAACTAGGTAATGCGGAACATGTGTCACTTAGTATGTTCTTGTTGGGGGATTGGAAGAACATGGGCAAAAAAGGAAAGTTCAATTGTGAATGGTTTTGTGAACTTCTTGTGATTTTTACTATTTTTTCCACATGTTTTGGTTGCTTGATGGGTTTGGGATGCTTGAAATTCTGTTGAATTTGAGAATAAATGTTTGATAGCATAGCGTTGCCGTAAAACCGCAAAAGTGGTTGCTCCCACCAAGGCGGGGTGAGCAGGAGTCTCATACTCTCATGTATGCAATCATTCCCTTGTGAGATTTCCAAAAAAAATGTTGGTATGCCATTCTATAGTATGTGCATCAACTCATGAAATGTAGACGGATATTAATTTTTTTAATGAACAAGGATTAAATATTGATGTATTCTAAATTATATGTTCGTATGTTGATAGGACTTTTTGTGTTACTTCAATTGCTTGTGTTGGATTTTGAGCACTTGGCCATGTATATGGCCATATTAGATGCGGACGCTTCATTTTGGGACCCATAAATTAGCTGAGTGAGACATTTTTTGGATACGACAATTGAGATTGTGCATGTTTTCTTGGGATTTTAGCGTTTCATAAATGTTGAGCATTACCGCAATGTTTGGTGACTAACGGGTTCATGTCTCATGTGTATTTGGCATCATTTGTTTGCTAAGAATGGCACCAACACTCTACAAAGCTAGCCAAAGTTACATCTTGTAATAAATATGGATTCAAGCTCTTGGAACAACTCAACTCCTAAAACATCTCTGATTCAAAAAACTTAATAATAATTTATTTCGCTTTGAATGATTGCCATAATTTCTCAAACATGCAACATTTTGATTTTGTATCACATGCAAATGCCTTTCAAATTCGGAAATCGAATATTGGAAGTTCATCTTTACAACATTTTGATTTTGATTTTGATTTTGTATCAAGCAACAAGATTTTTAAAAATTTCTCATTCAACTCTTGTTATAAAATGTTACATAAACCTCATATTTACACTAGTAATCCTATGCTAATCTTATAACTCTTAAAAAATATCATGGAATAGAGCACCTAATTCTACAAGGAAAATAATAAAAACCACTCCTAATAGAAATTGAAATTTGACTTATGGTCCCTAATTTTAATGGGAGTCTAAAAGTACATAAAAGTAATGAAAGAACCTTCTCCTAGTGAGAGAGTTGAAAGACTACTACTAATTTTACAAGGACTCTTCATTGATGAACTTCCTAACTAAATTCAGCTTGCATAAAATTCACTAGATGCATCTTCAAATAACTTTCTCTCCATGAAAAAGTAGACCCTGCGCCATGTTTAACATGGTGTGAAAAAATAAATGGAAATCAGTTGAGACTTTTGTGCTAATCATTGTCTTGATTACATTTTTAGTTCTTTTGGTTCACAGCACTATCCTAGAAAACACATTTTAGTTCTTTTGGTTTGTTGAACTAATTATTTTAACAAACCAACACCATTTATTGGTGTATAAGATAAACAAGAATGGTTGTTTGTAGCAGTAAATGCTCAGATGAGGTTAATTTTGAAGTTAAGAACAAGGATGGTATGCATGCCAAAGTTAAGAGATAACCTTTTTTTGTTGGGGATAGACGAGTACTGAAATTTGATGAATAATCCCTATTTTCTTGTTTGTTCTCTGAAATGTTAAAAAAAATGATCTTTTCTACAAACAGCTGGTCAGATCTGTTAGTTTATCATGCTAGTCAAATGTAGTAGCGCAATCTGTTACTTCTATCTGCTATCTGCCGCATATCATATGCGAGTGAATAATGATAGTGTTGTTTTCATTCTAAAATTTTTTCATTGGTGCATTATGGCAGGTTTCATGTGTTATCAGATTTTGATGAAGGCAAACGTAGTTGTAGACGTAAGCTAGAGCGCCATAACAATAGGCGGCGAAGGAAGTCGGTTGGTTCTAGAGGAGCTCTTGACAAGGAATATCAGGGTGATTTACATACAGAAGATGCCTTTTCTGATGGTGAAGCAGGAAAAGGTAGCATTATATGTTGTTCAATGCTTATAGGTTCTTTTTTCCCTTCGCTATGAAGTATATATACTTGTATTGAAAATATTATTACCAAGCGCAATAGAGACGCTAGATGTCCAAGCCTATTATAGCTTTAGGCTTGTATACCCTTAAGCTTTTCATATCCATTGCAACACTCTACAAAAACTTTGCACAAAATCATTCCTACAGTCTTTCACTTCTTCCAGACAAAACAAGAATCTGACTCGAATTTGTTTGCATAAAGTAATATATTTTTAGCCTGCCATAATTGTTCAAAACTCTGAAAGTTCCATGTCTAATTTCCCCCCTTTTCCCCTCCAGTATTTGCTAATATTGTAGACTTTTGACCAACGAGTGACAGAGCCAGAGGAAAGGCAGACTTTTGGGAACATTTCTACAACTTTACTGCTTTAGTGTTGAATATAAACTCATCAATATTCTGATTATTATCATAATTTTTTATAATTAATGGCTTGTTCTTTTGAGCTTATTTTTGAACAAAAAGGCTTAAAGAACCTTTTATGTATTTTTTTGTGTCTAATAGATGAAGATTTATATGAAAATGTATTAGCTATTGCCACTGGTGAAAGTTATTATATTATATCTCGAGCTAGTTTTAGATGTTTAACGTGGCGATCCTGCTTTCTGGCATATTACTATACTCTTTTGAATAAGCTTTTTTTTGCTGTAGATAATTCGTGGTCAAGCAACCAAATAACTGAGAGGGAAGATTCTAAAGATGGAACTTTGTCAAACCTTTGTTCTGCTCTGGAATCTCAAAACATTGAAAGTGACAGTATTGTGACTTCCACTCAAGTGGATAAAGTAATAAATAATTTGGAGCGAGATTGTACTCCACCTTCTGAGAATAAGACTGCTTACACATCTGTGGTTAGTGATGTTTTCTTGCTATCCTTTTCTATTGTTGGCTTATTCCACTTATAAGTTTGTGTACTTCGTCAGTTGATAAAGTTTGTTATAGTGCCCTACAGGTCGAATCTCATTTAAACTTTACGATTGGAACCCTGCAGAATTTCCTCGTCGACTCCGTCATCAAGTATTATAACATACCTTATTGAAGCTCTAGTAGATAAATTGTTGTTTTGTTCCGAGTAACAACTATCTGATGCAAGTATTGGTACCATTTCTACAGATATTCCAGTGGTTGGCCAGCATGCCAGTTGAGTTGGAAGGCTATATCCGTCCTGGTTGTACAATATTGACCATATTTCTTTCAATGCCCCAAAATATGTGGGTGAAGGTAATCTGGATGATTTGGTTCAAAGCTTTCTAATAAATTATATGTGGCAAATCAGGAGTACATATTTTCTACTTGATTGGTCATGGGGCTATCTGTTATAATTATACATGATTTTGTGATAATGACAGAAGCTCTCTGAGATTAGGAGACATGATCTGGCCTAATATGCTCTTTATTGATATTTTTATTTTATGGTTTGGTCTGTTTTGCTTCTACCCTAGTGCTATATATAGCTTTAAATAATTTCCTCATATAAACCATTCGCAACATCTCTTGATTTCATTTCCCTTAACTCTTTTGTTGAATAATTTATATGTTCAATGACATATAGTCATCAGAGACTATTTTGGATCAGGTGAATAGAAGTTGCACACTTATTGGTTTAAAATAAGGCGTATGCTTTATGTTCAAAATTCGCCACCTTGGATCTTTGTCCTCGTTGTGCCTTGCGGCTTTTGTGAAATTAAGAATGGTCGTGGTCGTGGGGTAATGGAATGTTGCTCTGAAAAGGCTTGCAACTGAGTGTACAATGTGATTTGTAGTTTTGTTTATGTTATAAATGTAGTCTTCCTAAATCAGTTCAACACCACTTTGATTGTCCATTTTAAGCTGTAGCATTAGATATATGGATGGACTTTTAGAGAGAGGCATCTAAGATGGATTAACTTGTGGCTTGATGCATATTTTCTAAAGAGTACAAAGAATGGCCTTGTAAATGATGTTTATCTTTGATGAGATACCAGAACACTAGAAGTTTTAAACCGTAATAGAGGCAACATGGGATGTTAATAACTATTGGTGGATCTTAGCTCTTACTGTATTGGTGGTCTAAAAATATATAGTATGGTATAGAAACTTAGTAAAGTTTCCTTATAAGGAAAACGCAATGATATCAACATTTTTTGGAATTCTTTCCTAAAAGAGCTATCAAGATTAAGCTTTGAGGCAAGTTTTCCTCATTCAGTGTTGGTTTTTTTAATTTCAAATTTAGTCTTTAAGATCTAACTTGTGGTATTAAAAATGCTGGTGAAACTAAAAAAAGGCGGACACAAAATTATTTGAATGTTTAAAGCTTAAAGTGATTTGTACGGCTGTACTTGGAATAATTTTCATATGACTTGCATTGTTAATGTTTCCTTCAAAAGTTTCAACATTTCTCTTGCTTTGTCAGATCATTTGTAAACTGGAAGAGCTTATTTATCTTTAATCTTTACTCAACTAAAAACATTATGGACCTCGCGCAGTTGATTGATGACCCTGTTTCTTATATAAGAAGCTCAGTTGGACTCGGAGGAATGCTTTCTGGTAGAGGTGTTGCAATGATTTACTTGAATGACATGAGCTTTCGTATTATCAGAGGTTAGCTAATGTTTTTTTCTTTTCTTTGTCAATGTTTGTTCAATTATTTGTCTGCATCTTTTTATTTGTCTGTTTTGATTATTTTTTTGGCCTAAGGCTTCAACATTTCTCTTTTTGATTTTTTTTTTCAATTTTATTGGAGGAGTTCACTATCACATGATTCACTAATCTCCTTGCGAATCTACGAATTATGGTCAGTTTTGGTTTATTTTAGGGTCATTTTGAGTGAATCAAAAATTCAAAAAGCGAATTAATTAGTGAATTATGTATCACATGTGGGGTTTTATGCACCTGCTAAAACTAACTTCCTCATGCATTTCATTATTGGTTGTGGTTTCTATAGTTGTTGGCAATTTGGCATTGATCTATTTTCTAGGAACAAGGTCTTCTACTGTACCTTATGGTTAGCTGTTATATCCTGTGTCCATTGTGTCAATGGAGCTTGTATTGTTCCATTGATGTACATTGGTACAATATATTTGTTCTAGTTATAAGTGGAAATGGGTGCTTTATGGCAAATAGGCAAACAAATCTCTTATCAAGGCGGTTGGATGATGGATAAAGAAAAACCCCTTATGTTGGGTTTGAAGAAATGCTCTTTGAAAGAATGATTGAAATTCCAACTCAAGAATCAAGATTAACCAATTTGGAATTCGCATGCATTCCTAAAAACACCTCTCTATTTCTTGTGTAGTCATTAGTACGTTAGTTTTAAAAGGCACGAGGTGCCTTTAGTTGATAGGGTCTCAAGACCATAAGCTCTAGGCGATAAAATTCAGGTGTTTGGAGCCTTAAGTTGTGGGTGCCCAAAAGGTGCTCGAGCTTTAAGGCTCTCTAAGTTTTTCGTCTAATCTTTTCAAGGGTTCCAACCCATTGTCTGCCCAAGTTTCTCACCTTAGCCTCAGCTACACTCTTGTTAAAACTAAGATTAGTATGAGAAGGTTTAATAAGATTATGCTTTATTAAAAATAATAGTGAGCTGTATATATAAATAATTAATTGCTAGACTTTGCAGTTTTCATCCTAATTGCTTCTCATTCAGCGAAATCATTTATGCAGTCATGTCTTAAGAATTGCACTTTGATACAGTATTAGTAATTGAAACGTATTGTTGGTTGCTCTTATCAGTTCTTTATTGGCAGCAACTGATATGTAATAACCCTATATGACCTGAGAAATACTGATTTGGTAAATTGACCAAACAATACTTATTGACCATTGTGTTTCATACCGCTGAGATTTAAATTGGTTTAACGTTGAACTACTTTGAATTTGATTCTAGTTATAAGGGTTTAAAACCATTTTGTTGGGCTCAAGGCTTTGGCATTGTTGTGGTTGTTATTGTTGTCCTTTCTCTACTTGAAATAGGAGTGGACAACCTTTTAAATTGGGCCCCCAAATTGTGTTCTAGTATTTGCTTTGAAGTGAATGGTTTTGTAGTTTGGATTATTATTTGACTTTGAATTTTGGAATTGTGTTGATGATTCACGTGCATGTTTTAGGGAGTGCACCAATATTTAAGAAAATCCATTTTCTCATGTGTAGATGGTGCTTCTGTGATGAAAGTCAAAGTTGCTGTTCGGGCTCCCAAACTTCATTATGTCTATCCTCCTTGTTTTGAAGCCGGAAAACCTATGAATCTTCTTGCTTGTGGGAGCAATTTACTTCAACCTAAATTTCGGTATGATTAGAAATTAAGTGTACTCTATTTTGAATTTATTATGGAATCATTGTCAATCTTCGTATTTGTGAGTGATTAGTTGCAATTGTTTCTTTGTTTATTTAGTCCATTTTAGCCCTTGAATATTCCTTCCCTTTTTTACTTTCTTGTGCACTTGCTGTACCTGGATTTGATAAATTTATGGTAAGTTGAGTTGCTGCTAATGAATTAATTGCACTAATAAATTAATAGCTGTTTACTACTGTTTTCTCACTATTTGATCATTCATTCGACAGTATTTTATGTGCTAAGATGGGTGGGTTAAGAGTTGATTACATTGACCCACACCACCATCACTGCATGAACCACCACTTACGCAACACTGTACTACCTTAAGTTTTCCTTCACTTGATTTACTTAAAATCGTCCATTGAAATTTTCTACAGTCATGCGGAAAGTAAACCACCATCACTGCACTTCCATGGAAAGTTTAATCGTCCAAAAATCTTTTTATGTTCTGCTGAGAAAGAAAATCACGGTAACCTGGATTCATATGGCGGTCCTAGGGATTGGTGTTATTGGTTTTTGAGTTTGGTGGTTATGGGCTGTATCATCTTGTGCAAAGTTTTAATGGGATGTTTGCATGGTTCAGTAGGTGACTCTTCCAAAGGTTTGTGATAGACGGTGTGTTTATCTTCAATGGAGTTTACTTTTCAATGGAGAGAGGGAGAGAGAGGGTGGGGGTTGTGTGGGTGTGTGGGAGCCTGGGAGGAGAGGGAGTGATTGGTGGAGCTGAAATGGAAATTTACAAGATAAGACAATTGAAAGGAACGAACCATAAGTGGAAGTGTGACTGCAAAAAACTGTGGATTAATCAATTATTTTTTAAGCTTACTTTAACTGCATTGGGGTGATGTGTTTTGTAAGCACTTCTTGAAAATATTCTTACTATTTATATACTTTGCTATTATTGAGTCTTGAATCCTTGTTTTGGTTTGACACTTCTAAATATTACTCGGTCTGTAATCTATATTATCGGTTTTGGAAACTTGTGTTGGAATCTGATATCTTCCAAGTGTTGTAGTTTCATGAAATAGTTTGATGATTTTTTGTTCAAATAGGAATTTCAGGGTGTCATATGATTGTTGGAGTGTCAAAGGTCCAACATGGTATTTGAGGTGAAATGGAGAGTTTGAGTAACTTGGCTAATGTTCTCCCAAATACATTCAGTTTTTAAAATGCTTGATCTGCTTGAAGTGAGTAATTTTAATGTGATTGACACTTCTAAGTAGCTTACATAAGTGGAGACTGTCATGTATGACCCACACTTTTTTTTGAGGTGCAACTACGTGTACTGGTCGACCCAGTGAATTTTCGTTGTGATTCCAAGAACTATATGTTTTAGGTAGGTCCATGTAAATAAAAGTGATCATATATCGCATTATAAGTCTCTAGAATTGTCAAAATCATTTTCTTAACGAGCATTCTTATGAATGACGTGAAGAATTTGGAGCCCTAGTTGCATATGGCGTTGAATATATATATATATGATTGGAGAAAAAGAATATATGTAGATGAGTAATTGGAATTGATTTTCTTAGCTTATGTGGATTTAGTGCTAGTTTGCTCAATAAGGCTGGATGAAATATAACACTTATCAAGAATATTTCGTGACTTATTTGTTTCTTTTCATGTAGTCGACTCATATTGTGGAATCAAGGCTTTGGCATTGTTGATATTCTTATAAATGTACCTCTAATTTAGTCAATTAGTAGCTGTAGGTAAGTTTTAAGGGATCATCATTGATGAAGGTGGTTATGATTGTAGATCTCTCATATCGTTTGCTGGGAAGTATTTGGCTCATGATTATTATGTTGCTTTTCCTCGCGAAAAGGAAGATGAATCTGCCAGTTATTGTGATCATCAGTTCTTCAGAATATATGTTCCACATACTGACCCAAGTTACTTTGGCCCCGCTTTTATTGAGGTTAGTAATGGGTGAAAGTTTTTTCTTTTTGATTCTCTATTTGCAAAGTTGGTTATTTTTTGGGTTTTTGGATCTCTTGTTTGCTTATGGAGGAGTAGGCTTGGTCTCTTAGAAACTGTTTGAAGGGCTCAAAAATCAAGATCTATTTACTTATGAGTTCTGATCACATCTTATGGTATTGTACTATGCATATAGTTTTTAGAGATCCATGTCCATCAAAAGATGGATAAAGCTTTTATATCTTAAAATAAAACATCAACATTAATTTGAATTGTCATAAGTTTCAATTTAGCTTTTTTTTAATTTTTTTATTTTTATGATGGAAGTAGGCAAGTAGCACATATGTCTATTGTTTGGTAAATTTTCATCTGTTGATCCTTAACACATTCAAACTTTTTTGTTCAATCTAGAACAGAGCCCACTGAAGAAAAAGAAAGCTTAAAATGGAAAATTAAAAATGGTATCCTGGAATTAACATTCCATTTTTAGACACAATGATTGTATTAAGGTGCTTGCTTGTCTCTCAATCTTGTTGTTAGGGAGCTTCTAACTGCTCTTTGCTAAGTGTGGCTTTAATCTTTCTGAAAACTAGAATACTTGTCTTAATTCCTCAGCTGTTGTGAGGAATTGAGATCATGTTCTAAGCTATCTCAAATGATACATACAGGTGGAGAATGAGTGCGGTCTATCCAATTTCTTACCCATTCTCATTGGTGATGAGCATGTCTGCTCTGAAATAAAGACGATACATCAGAAGTATGATTGCTCGTATTGCAGGAAAAAGTTCCAAAATAGACCTAGTGGTTCTTCAGATGATACATGTGAAGTTTCGTGCTCAAGGCAAGCTGCATTTTCCGAGTTTATGCTTGATGTAGCATGGTTGCTTAAGCAGCCTCGTTCTGAGAAGCTTCACCAAGTCTTGACGTCTTTTCAGATTCAGAGATTCAATTGCTTGTTGAAGTTCTTAATAAGCAATAAATCTACTTCCATCTTGGAAAAAATCTTACAATCTCTCGAAAATGTGTGTGATGAAATGGAGTCCAGTGACGCAACTGATGTTACTGATACTGATAGGAGGCTGTTCAAGAAATGTATTGCTCACGCAAGAGATTTTCTTCTCCAAAGTGTCTATGAAAATGAACTGGTCGTGTGCCAGGCTAGGACATGTGCCCAAAAAGATTATAGATGTTTGGGAAACTTCCCCTGTCATGACGACTTGTCCTATGACCGTCGCGTCTGTCAGGTGATGCTTCTGCATTAAAATACGTATTTAGTAAACTTTAATATGACGCTTATGGTTATTGGCATTTATAAATATCTTATAACTTGGTTTTGTATTACAGGTTACGGATTATTCCCCAAGTGATGGAGAATCTGTTTCATTAGTTAATGGAGAACTTACAATGAAAATAACTGAGAACAAGGAATGGTCAAGGAATTCTTGTAACCACATGATGTCCAAGAAATTGATAAACTCTCGACCATTCATTTACGCAATTGCTGTAGTTGCGTTTTGCTTTGGGCTATGTGCAGTTGTGCTCCACCCTTACAAAGTCACCAAATTGGCAGTAACTATCAGAAGGTGCGTTCTTAACGATGCTTCATAGGTATGTTACTTAGATGCTGGGTAACCTGACCACCTCTGAAGAAGTTGCCAATATCTTTAATGCCATGGGCCCACGATATTCATCGCAGAAATGGAGTTCACATCGTTGTGATCATATTGTTGGACAAGAGCTCCGAAAGCTTGTTCGATGCAAATGAAGTTATTGATTGTGTATCAATGTTTGTTGTTGTACATACATAGGAGCGTGTCGAATGTGATTGTAGTAGAGATTTTAACTATAGACGCTCTAGTTTTGGTGTATCATATACTTCTATTCATCAAATGATATGAAGTTGTAATTAGTGATAAAATCCTTGTAAACGCCATCAAGGGCAAAACGTAAGTTTCTTGAGAGTAGTCTCTTCAATTTTACTTCATGTAAACGTCTCTGGAGACGTCTTTCAGGCCCATTTCATCAAAGTTTATAATCTACTTTTACTTCACATTTTTCCTAATAGGCCAACCCAATAAGAGATAGTCTCTCAAAGAGACTGTCTCACAAGAATTTGTGCAAATTAAAAATGATAGAACAAAAAGATTGGGTCAAGTCTTACTAATCCTACCCAATTCTTAAACACAAAAACTTGCGTAAGACCGTCTTATTCTAAGATCACAACTGGGCCGGTCCATTCTCAGGCGCATGCACTACACGCGCTCCAGATTTCAGATTTTTTTTTTCATTTTCTAGGCATTTTTCAATATGGACCCTAAAAGTATCAAATTTGACCTTAAAAATATCAATTTCAACGTATAGTAGTACTTTAACATATCAATTAAAGTAAAAATTTCAATAACAACATATAATTCATTACTTATCACTATCAATTATTATCAAACATGCATCAATTATGACCTTATCTTGTTTTGTTATGATGTTAACTATATAAATTATAAATAAAATAAATGAATTACATAATAAAATACAAATTAATACTATCACTGTCAATTACATTAGATGGTTCAAATTGAAATTTTACTTTAATTGATATATATAAGTACCACTTTACGTTGAAATTAATATCTTTAAGGTCAAAATTGATACTTTTAAGAGTAAAATTGAAAAATGTCCAAAAAAGTGGAAAAAGCTGATGGGCTCCATATTAAACCGCGTCTTATTCTAAGATGATCTTACTCAAGATCTGCTGATTCTTAAAACCTCACCCTCAAATACATAACCGACAAAACTATCCACAGCACAATACCTCTACTAAACTGACCTCACTCAATTCCAGACCACCTCCCAATTTTCGAACCAAACCATTAATTACCGTTCAAAGAACAAGCTGAGCTAGAAGATCCAATTACCGGGCATTCGTGACAATCCATAATCGGTTTACAAAACCCAAAACTATAAAGTTAATTGGTCGAATTGCTGGAAATGAAGTGCTGGTGTTGATTGATTCTGCAGCAAACAGTAATTTCATCTCTACCAACACTGCCGAACAATTGGGGCTAGCAATTTCACCCTGTAAGCAATTTGGGGTTACCTTGGGTACGGGCTTGGAGGTACAAAGGTATTGTTGACCTTACAGGAGATTGAAATTTATGATTGATTTTTTGCTCTTAAGCTGGGAGCTTTTATACTCCCTCCGTTCTTTTTTGATCTTCCACTTTGGGTTTTTCACAAATATTAAGAAAGATGGAATCTTTGGTGATAGTGGGTATTATTTTAATTATATAGCAGTGGGAAGTAATGATTGTATTGGAAATATGAAAGAAAAAATAATTAAATAGTAGTGTAAAGTAACGATTGCATTGAAAGCATGAAAGAGAAAATAATTAAATAGCAGTGTGAAGTAAGGAAAGTGGGGTTTTAAGGTGTAAAAGTGGGATGAAAACTTTCCAAAAATAGAAAATAATCTAAAGTGGAAGAACTTTTGAAACTACCCATTATAGCAAGGTGGAAGAACTTAAAAGAACGGAGGTAGTATCATTTTGGGTATTCAGTGGAATGAAGATGATGGGACCTAGGTCTTCAATGCTCTAATGTCGTAGTATTTTTCATTAAATTTTTATCAATTTCTGTTTAATTCACCATTTTGACATTTATCCTTATTAAGTGTAGGTTGTTGTCTTTATAATTTGCTCTAACATTTGAGAGTGTTGATGAATTAAACAGTGAATTAAACGTCAAGATGGTGAATTAAACATTTGAGAGCATAAAAATGGTTTAGGACAAATTATAAAGACGACGAGCAACACTTATTAAGGGTAAAAACATCAAATGGTGAATTAGACGGAAATTGACAAGAATTTAACGGAAAATGATACGGCGGTTAGATAAGGCATAAACTGAAGGCTACCATGTAGAAAAATCTTATAAAAGTGCTATCACTGGTGTTTCATGAATATTAATGTTACCACGTGGATTTT
The DNA here is from genome assembly GCA_019425755.1 of Amaranthus cruentus. Taxonomy (NCBI): domain Eukaryota; kingdom Viridiplantae; phylum Streptophyta; class Magnoliopsida; order Caryophyllales; family Amaranthaceae; genus Amaranthus; species Amaranthus cruentus. Next base: position 4,571,226 of record CM033463.1, on the reverse strand, counting down.
CCCAACAAAAATATAACATAAACATTAGAGTGAATAGGATTGTAATTGTACCAACTTTAATGGATCCCAACAAACTTATAAAATACTCTCTCCGTTTCAATTTACTTGTCCCATTTCTTTTTTTGGCATTTTCATACTACTTGTCCCATTTTCTTTTTTGGCTAACCTTTTCTTAACTAAATACCCCACTTTTCCAATTCCCAATACTCCACTACCACCTTTACAATTAATTTAATCAATTAAAATACCCAACTACCATCTTTTTAATGGACCCCACTCAATCCTTAAAATCCGTGAAAAGTCAAATGGGACTAGTCAACTGAAATGGAGAGAGTATGTTATTACAAGATAGTGGAAGCACTATTCAACTCACATCAACAATGTGCATACGTAATTTTTCATAGTTTATTTCCTAATAACTCCACAATGAAACATGCTCAGGGGTATGTGCCAGTCTCATGATGGATGGATTTCAAGTTTTCAGGGCGGGCTCAAGTAAAGATAAGTTAGCCGTCTATTAATATGGATACTCTCGTTAAGTGCTTTTTATTAGATGCTAATCGGTATATTTATTGATCGAACTTTTTTTAATATCCTATAAGCGAACACTTTCAACTCCAATGGATCCCAACAAACTTATGAAAGATGTTACTCCAAAACGGTCCAAACACTGATTCAACTCAATTCGAATAAGTCAAATAATTTTTATTTTGATCCTAACAACATCAATCTTACCGATATTAACAAAGTGTGTATTTTGTTTGTATAGATGCTCTTATCAATCCTACTTGTTTCTGCGTAGAAATCGAGGTAAGTCTTCCTAACTGGAAGGTGACCGCCAAGTAGGTGACAGCGGCAGTTTGAGGTGTCCGAATACTGAATCAATGGGCAGATTACCTACAAAATGAACAGAGTTATTTGTCCGGGAGCTGAATCAATAGTGACTAGAAGTCTATAAATGATAATTGGAGAGAGAGAAGCATACCATTTATGGTTGTGAGTGTGGGTAATTAAAAGCCACAAAGACTTTGATAAGACAGTCTTAGGGGTATTTTGGTAATTTTGCCCCTAAGTGGGTTGGATTTGAGTGTTGGTCAGGTCGATTGGGCGCTTTGACTTGGCCCGTGAATATGGGGCTGGTTGACCCAATAACACTACTCATATCAACAAAATGCGTATTCTATCAGTACTAGAGGTGTTCCAATGGGCCGGGGGGGCGGGGCGGGTCATTTCAAATGTTAAACAGGCCGGGACGGGTCAAACCCATTTAAATCCGACCCTATTTGACCCTTTTTTTAAAATTCCATAAAATAATTTTTTTATTATACTTTATGGCCCGTTGGGTCGACCCACTCATGTATATAATAATATCATTTAAAAATATTTTTAAAAAGTGCTAATTTTTTTACCGCAATCAATAATTATAATTATCCGACCCGACCCGACCCTTTACACCAAGGCCCGTTAATGACCCGCCCCATTATTGACCCGACACGGCTAATGACCCATTAAAATGTGACCCGATCCTTGACCCGTTGGATCGACCCGCCCCATTGAACACCTCTAATCAGTACAAATGCTCCGCTACATATATTTAATTGAAAGTTAGTCGGATTATTCATTGACCAAACTTTTTTTAATATTCCAATTTAAAATTAAAAGGTACCCAAATCTCAATATAAATACATCCACCTATCCCCTTTTCATCATTTTCAACTCTTAAAATGCTCCATACTTTTTCCTTTACTAATCCACAATAACTAATTTCCCCACCAATATCTTCTCACTTTTTATACTTTTCCCAATTCATTATTATTTATCTTTTTCACTTTTATTATTCTTTGACCAAAAAATTTCAAACCCATAATAAAAATCTCCATATAATCTCATTATTATTTGTTTAAATTCAAGTACATCATCCATTGTTTTTTTTTTTTCACATATTTAGTAAGAATGTCACATTTCAAACATTCAAGAGACGTATGGACATGGATGAAGATGAAGATGATATCGATCGTACTACTAATTTTAATGGTTGACGGGATTAGAGGGTCCCAGACCCAGACCCGGACCCGGACCCAGACCCGGAGCGAGAACCCGAATCTGAATCGAAAAACAGGGATGGAGAGACAACATCGATTATTAGTGGATACAGATGTTGATACTGACGATTTCTTTGCTCTTCTTTACCTTTTAAAGCTCAACAGATCTCAGTTTGACATAAAGGTACGTAACAAGTAAATGTTTATTTTTTTCGTTTTGAAATACTTGCTATATTAAGGTTATTGGATATTATTTGTCGTGATTAATTTATAAGAATAAATATAATCGAGTAAAATTTTGTTTGAATCGATGGTTAGTTTTAAATAATTTTAAGTTGTTTTTTGTTTTTTAAACATAAAATAAGCATTTTTATTAGAGGTTTAGTTAATGACAATTTTTTATAGAGATTTTATATTTACTTTGTCCATTAAATATAAGAAAAAATAGTTTTTTTTTAATAAAAAAGTGGGGTTTTTTTTTTAAAGATAAAAAATGGGTATGGATAAATTGTACGAATGAAATAAGAAAAAAGTTAAAATGTATGGATAAATTCCAAAAAAAATGTATGGATAAAAAAAAATTATATTGCATTATTATCCAAAAATATAAATAGTACAATACAAATTTTTATTTGAGACCGTCTATATAATAGACGTCTCAAGTTTTGAAGCTGACCCAGTTTATAAATTAAAAAATGAGTGAAATTGACGAAAATATCAATTTGAGATGACCAAGATTTTAATAAACATAAAAAAATAAATATCATCAATTACAAGTTTACAGCATCAACAATGCAGTACTAATCCACATGCCTCACGCCCTTACCTCTCACCAATTAATGAATTTTAAAGACTGATTTGGATTAAATGTAAATATTTAAAAGGTAAATAAAAGTCAAAATAGAAAAATAAAGTTAGTTCGATAAAAGATTAAAAAATTTGTTTGTTAAAGAAATTAAATATAGATAAAATAGCAATTGGATCCTTCATATTTGAGACTTGGGGTATAAATTTACCCGTAGAGAGGGTAGTGGAATACTTCCCTCCGAAAATCGTTATCTTTCTTATTTATCTTTTTAAATCTACTCTCATTTAGTCTCTTTTACAATTATTTTAATTATTTTAATTGCACCTCTACCTATATTTATTTTATTAGTTTTTGAAATTCAAATCTCAACTAAACACGTTTATAATTTAAATTTATTTTTTTGACTATATATTCATATTGCCTCTCGATACTTGAAATGAATTTAAATTTTTAATCTTTTTATCGCTTTCTTAACTTGTTTTCCACGTATATATTTTTTTAAAACTTGTTTTCCACGGACATATATTTTTTAAATATTTATATATTAAATCCTACTCACCTAGTTGTCAATAATACAGTTGCAAATTATAAGTATAAATGGTAACGTCAGAAAGTTACATGATAGTTTGGTATAGAAGTAGGTGTAGTCGTGTAGACGGCAAATTATGTTACAAACTTAGTCATAAAACATGTGTTGGACATTTATTATTTTTTACTCGCTACTATTTATCGAGAATGAGATATTTTTTTTTTACACTATTCAATGTGCTTATTTAATGCTTAAAATCTCTTATTATATATAACGAAATATTATAAAAAATAAATATTAATAAATAGTGTCAAAAAACAATTGTGGAGATATTTTATCAGGATTTTTAAAACATAAGATGATAAAATATATCCATGTGAAATTTTGTTAGATTCGTCTTAATATATACTTTTTCACAAATTCTTACTTGAGACCGTCTATACAACAGACGTCTCAAGTTTTGGGGCTCGCCCAATTTATAAATTAAAAAAAAAAAACTAATTTGTGGTTTTGTAAGTTAAAAAGGAGATATGAGTTGTAATGTTGAGAGACGTCTATACTGTAGACAATCTCTCAAGAGAGGACCTGATACTTTTTTATCATATATTTTTTTATAATATAATTTTTTATATTACACATGTAGAGATATTGAGACTCGAAAGTTGCTTTGAAAACTATGCAAAAAATAAATGTAAAAAACAAAAAAGAACAAAGGGAGTACTGTTCATTCATCAGTATCAATTTATGATTAATTTTTAATATATAGGTTTTATAATCAAGTGAGATCTTGTTTGATTTCTCATTACAAAGATTATTAATTTCAAATTTTTATAATAGTACAAAATTAAAGATACTAAAAATTAAATTAGTATATTAAATTGCATAAAAAAAATAAACGTTACATGTAAATTAGAACGGTAGAAGTACTTCTATTATTTATAGTCTTATAGAGACAAATGACATATTGACATTGGTGGGTCGACTTATCTGTCATTTGTACTATTTGGCTTATTTCCCACAAGTATATTGGAGTATTGAACTAAAATAATCATTTTGTCTGGTATTTTTTAATCCGTTATTTTTGCGTTACGAGAAAATTTTAAATTTAATTTTTGGCATATATATTTAAGATAAAATATGTTCATGTGGGATTTTGTTAGATTCGTCTTGATGCAAAGAATTTTAATATATAATTTTTACAATTCTTTATAACACGGGTAAGAGATATCATGACTTAAAATTTACTTTGAAATACGTGTAAAAAGTAAAATGGACAAACAAAAGAAATCATTCCGATTAAAAATGATGGCATGTCATGTAATAAAAAATAATGAAGTAAAATTAAAAACTCAATATGGTTGGGTTTGATTTTAATTCTCGAGCTGAGGTATTTTTGGCCGCAATTTTTTTTATGGGTATAAGCTGTCGTCATTTCTCCCTCAAATTTTAATTATATTTTTTTAAAAATATACTAAATATAATAATGATAATTAATAATGGTCATTGTTACGAGTCAAATTTTGAAGCTATGACTCTTAAATTTTTTTTTTTGAAGAGCTAGCTATGACTCTTTAAATTAAGTGGTCACATAATTACATAAACACACTTTTCTAGGGATACACATTTTTTCACAATTATTACCCTACGTGCTCCTTTCACCTCATATCCAATAAAAATGCCCTACAATAATAAACAACAAGTTGTGTATGAGCCTCTTTCATCGTGAGACGGGCTCACACAAGCAGTCCAATCGGTCTATTTCAAACCGTCTCATGAGAAGACAGTCTAAATAAAAAATTTATCAATAATTAAATTTACTATTAATTCAAAGGGACAAATTAGTAGTATAAAAGACTAATTGGTACAAAATTCAGGGTAGAATAGAGCAAACTATATAATTTCTCCGTTCCATAACACATAGATGCAACATTTTATTATTACATTATTCATTTATCACCTTTAATTTATGAATAACTTTTTATCTATAAGTTAAAACATAATTAAATGGGTTCTTTTTTGATTCATCTCAATGAAAAGATTTTATCATCAAATTTTTATAATTATTTTTATTATACATAATTAAAGATATTAAAAAATAAATTAGCATTGAATGGAGGGAATAAGTACAAAAATTTTGGAACGAATTTCAAATAATCAGTAATTTTGATTTATATATTCTCAGCAGTCTCTTTGACTTAATTCCTTATTCCCTCTCTTTGGTATAAGTAGTTCCTCCGTTCTATAATACTTACTACATTTAATTTTTTACGCAATTCAATGTACTACTTTGTTCATTTATATGTCGAATTATACACATTTAAAAATTACAAAAAGTTTATTTTATGAAAGAATGCGATTAGACGATTCAAACAAGATCCCACTTGACTATATTATTACTTACATATTAACCGCAATATATAAAATAAGCTTAAACGATGAATAGTGCCCAAAAACAAAATGTAGTAAGTATTTTGGAATAGAGAAAATATGATTTATATGTCATTTACGTCCGATATCTGCTACTTCAGCTTTTAACTTTTATTTTTTGACTTAACCCAAAACCTAAACAAATGTAGGGAGTGACGATAAATGCGAATGCATGGACAAATAGTGGACATGCAGTAAATCAAATGTATGACATGCTTTATATGATGGGTCGTGATGATATTCCGGTTGGTGTTGGAGGTGAAGGTGGAATTTCATATAATGGTACCGTTTTTCCTAATGTTGGTGGTTATCATCCTATTATTGAACAGGTTTTTTTTTTTATCTCTAGATATCCTATTACGTACTAATTTTTGTTGTTTCCGACATTTTAAAAGTCCTGAGCAAAGTATAAATTATGGACTTCTAAAATCTAAAATTACGTTTTACTCCATTACATTTTGGTATTTGTAATACAAATGTAATATTCAATACAAGCTGATAATACAAATTTATTATTCAATATATTTCAAAGGCCCTGAGCAAAATACACTAGTATATCTTAATTATTCAATACAAGCTGATAATAAAAATTTATTAACCAATGTATCTAATTATCTTTAAAAATATAGATTGAATATGAATTCATATTAAATTTTATTATTGTCCCTATCAATTTAATTTTGCTACACAATACATACACCAGCTAGTCTCTTGAGAGGCCGTTTCTCTGAGAGACGTATCTTAAGCTCAGCCCATTAAAGATTAACGCATACTTGCCGTATTTTTAACAGGTGCTCTCTTGAGAGGCCGTCTTTTGTAAAGACGACTCTCAAAAGTCCAGCCCAAATCTATATTTAGAGTTGTAACAATATATATTTAGAATTAGACTGGGCTTTTGAGAGCCGTCTTTACAAAAGACGGTCTCAAGTAAGAATTTTTGTATTTTTAATGCCTACTTATATTATTTTAATGCTTACTTACCGTATTCTTAATATCACTTTTAATATCTTAATTGTCTACTTATGTCATTTTTAATGCCTACTTACAATATTTAAAAAACACATAATATGCCAACTCTATTAGAAATGATCTCACAAAGAGACCGTCTCTCACAAGAATCTGTGATACACAGATTCCCTCATTTTAATATTAACGATACAGCAAAAACATGAGGCCTCATGTAAATTGAGACCCGCAGTAGCTCATACTGCTTAAGCTTTTGGTTGAGTTGGTTCCTTAACATGGTATCAGAAGCCAGTGTGACAAGAGGTCACAGGTTCGAGTCTCAACCACCCCTCATTTAAAGTGGAATATTTAGCGCCATGTATGAGGAGAGCATGTGCTGCATCCACACTTCTAGCCCAAAAGGCTCTCGTGTGAAGGGACGTGTTAGAGTATATAACATATTCTGGGGCCTCAACCACAAGCTCAAATTTTTGGTTGAGTTGGTTCCTTAACACCCCCATGTGGCAGGCCCTGCAACTCCTTCATCACAAAATAATTGAGGCTATTTCTTTGAGACAGAGAGAGTAAACCATAACAATATCCTAAGTATAATTGTGTGATGCAGGGAATGACAACTACAGGATATTGCCGATATAGGCAAGCTATTCCTCTTGGTCAAGGTGGACGTTTAGACATTGACACTAACTATGGGGTCCGTAAAGCTTTTCTTCCACAGGTAAAACTATAATGTAATTAGTTGTTAGTTGTTAGTTGTCACTCAAACTCGTTCATGTAATCTTAGTTTTAAAAAGCTCGCGAGTTGGATGGGAAGATTTTCTGACGCAAGTGAAAAATTTCTCATTACACTTATACACAACAAGAATTGCAGAAGAGAAGAATTGACTGCACACAAGCTCGATGAGATTTCATCTTTAAACATATTGGTTATATGAGTACTCTATCAAGTTTTCTAGTTTTAAAAAGCTTGCCTAAGCTATGCCTTGGGCGAACGATGGACTATGCACTTACATAGAGTTGGATGGGAAGATTTTCTGACATGAGTGAAAAATTTCTCATTACACTTGTACACAACAAGAATTGAAGAGAAGAATTGACTGCACACAAGCTCGATGAGATTTCATCCTTAAACTAATTGGTTATATGTTAGTCAACCTCTCTCTATTTTTTGACGTGAGGTCAAATGTGGGTTATTCTTCCAACAATGAGCGACTTACAGAGTCTAAGACAAGCATGTTTTCATCTTAGCCTCCAAAAAGTCCATTTGAGTTGGGCACTATGTTTCTCTTCTCCTTGATGTTATAACCTCATTCGCCTTGTTTATTTTCAAAATAAACGTATTCTAAGTTTTCAACCATTAGTTAACAATTAAATCCCGTGTTATACTCTATCAATGTCTATTAAGTCTCGTACAAGGATCTGAACTGACTCGAGTATTTGAGGTAAAATGAAAAGACAACTATGTTACAAAAATACAACTTATACATGAAAATTAGGTTGTTCCTGAGCATAGACAAGATAAGCATTTGCCTAGGGGCCAAAGTCAGAAAGGGCCTCAAAATTAGAAAATATATGATACGTCTACAATTTTAATGCTAATTATAATATATAGCGTCCATCTTGATTATTTTTCCAAACATATCCATTTAAGTTTAGAACGACCCTTCATTAGAGGGCCTTCTTTTTACAGTTTGCCTAGGACTCATACGTTGCCGGTAACGACACTAAGAATTACATATATTTTACAGGGAAGGAGAAGATATGTGCCTCTTCATCAACCAACAGCACAAGAAGTAATGATCAATGTTATATCAGAAGGTCCCACAACAGTATTTCTAATAGGTGCACATACAAATCTTGCACTATTTCTAATGCACAATCCTCAACTAAAGAAGAATTTGGAACATATTTACATAATGGGAGGTGGTGTAAGATCCAAGAATCCAACTGGTTGCTGCCCTAAAAATAGTTCAACATGTAAGCCAGAACAGTGTGGTGATCATGGCAATTTGTTTACTGATTACACCAGTAATCCTTATGCTGAGTTTAATATGTTTGGAGATCCATTTGCAGCTAATCAGGTTCTTTTCCTTTATTAGTTCTTTTCATTCGTTGCACGAACATCTTTTTCTGAGGATTTTTCTTGAAATGAGGGACTTTTTGGCTACATAATAGGTTGCTGCCTTCCTTTCCTCTCCTGATCCTGATCATAGTTTTCAATGAGCGGAATACACTGAGTACAATGATGGATTATCAGTATCTAATGTGGCATAATATGATAGTAAGGGCATATTCAGCGTAGATAGCTAGGTTCGGTAAATGCAAGGGTCAGGTTTCATTTGTTCAATGCCTTTAAACCCCGCTTTGGTTTTAGATGATACTTTTGATTTTCGAACGTGGGAAATTGTAACATTTTGAAAAAACAACTAAACGTTACTTAGACTGTAACTTAGCTGAACAATGACATTTATTTAGAAGTAGTGTAGTAGTGTTATTAAACTGGTAACAACTTAAACTGCTACGTTGAACACGCCCTAGATTATACTCGACTATCTATCTGCCTAAATTCAACTGATTGAATGGACAACATGTAGGTGATTCACTCGGGAGTTCCAATCACACTAGTACCATTGGATGCAACCAATACAATCCCAATAACAGAACACTTCTTTGAAGCATTTGAGAAGAATCAAAAGACATATGAGGCTCAATATTGCTTCCAATCTTTGAAGTTGGCTCGCGATACTTGGTTCAACGACCAATTTTATTCAGTAAGTTCGTTTTTCGTTCTAACTAATTTAAGCGTCACAATTCAATCGACTAAGGCCTTACCAAGTATACAACTATGTACTCGAGAATCATGGATTGACCTAATGGTTGAAAGCTTTCCCTTCCAGACTGACAAGGGTCTGATTATCACCACAAAACGATCAATTTCCCTTATATACTTGTATTTTGCAGAGCTATTTCATGTGGGACTCGTTCATGGCGGGTGTAGCAGTCTCGATCATGAGAAATGATCAACCTAACGCAATCGGAGAAAACGAATTTGCTGAGATGGAATACATGAACATTACTGTACGCACTTCGAATAAACCTTACGGAATATCAGATGGATCAAATCCTTTCTTTGACGGAAGAAGTACTCCCAAGTTTCACCTAGACAAACATGGGGTGCATAGCGGCCATGTCCAGAGGTCTCTTCGCGATCCTTTTTGTGTCGATAAGAATCGAAAAGGAAGATGCAAAGTAAACTTTTCTGCATTGTTTTGTCATTGACACTCTCTAGTTGTCCATTTCGATTACGAGCTTATGTGTTTGTAATTACTAATTGATTACAGGATGGCTATACTGAGGAGATATCTGGTCCTGAAGGTGTGAAAATTCTTGTTGCTACAAGAGCTAAACCTAACAAGGATCTAACTAGCCCTCTTGATAGAGAATTTTTCATAAACTTCTTGGATGTAAGTTTCTCACGAAGTTAGTATTATGTAGGGATTTTCAACGGGCCGGGTGTCAAGGATTCAACTCAACCAAAAGTTTAAGCTGATGGTTGAGGCTCCATGATATGTTATATACTCTAACACAGGGCCCTTATTTTGAGCCCTTATACAACCTGTTTTTAAAAGGATTTTGTAAGGACCGCGTTGAAAATGGGTTGTACTGTAATTAAAATGAAACGGTTTATAAAAAATGCTTAACAAGGGTCGGAAACGGGTAAATAGCATAGTTGGTGGATATTTAATTATTATAAATGACAATGTCAATAGGGCTTATTAACATTTTTTTCAATTTAACTATTATAAATGATAATATAATTGTTCTTAATTGATAAACGGGGATTAAAATATTTTTCAGTAACAAAAATGGGTCGGATCGGGCCGGGAAAGCCCATCTTAAGTTTAAAGTGCCCTTATACAACCCGGCCCGTATTTACTTAAGTCCAGTCCAGCTCAGCCCTTAGTATTATGATTTGGTTAATAAAGTATCCATGTTACCTGAACTCTTATACTCATGAATCATGTCTGAGTCGTTTACGTGTTCAAGTATCCGACTTGACTATTCATTATTTTGAATCAAAACTAAAGTAAGCAAGTGTCATACTCATGCCCGAGTGTCAAAAGTCTGACACGGATACTTAAGTAAAGTGAAGAGTCCAGGCAACAACGTAGTGTATCATTCAAGAGTCGAGGAGTATGTTTGGTTGTTGATTTATCTAAATTATGTAGGTTTTGAATCATCCATATCAATCAGGGAAATTCAATTTCACAACCCAATTCCCTCACTACAAGGAAGTGCTATACAAGCCACATTTTGAAGCTAGAAAGCTCGGACGAACCGTCATCTTTGATATGGATATGAGCGCAGGAGACTTCCTTGCTCTTTTCTATCTACTTAAAGTTCCTATTGAAATTCTTCACCTCAAGGTATTTCAACTTGTAGTAAAATTTCGAAAAAATCTACACTATAGTCTAATTTAAGTGCTTAAAAATCGATATCAAGTGTCTTTTCCCAGGCGATATTTATAACTCCGACAGGATGGGCTAATGCCGCAACAATAGATGTGGTATATGACTTACTACACATGATGGGACGAGATGACATACAAGTTGGTCTTGGCGATGTTTTTGCCCGAAACCAGTCTGATCCCTTGTTTTCTGCTGTTGGGGACTGCAAATATGCGAAGTCTATCCCTCACGGAAGTGGTGGATTCTTGGACTCCGATACACTTTATGGCCTTGCTAGAGATTTGCCGCGTAGCCCAAGAAGGTACTCCGTGATCTCCCTACACAATACAAGTAGCTAATTTTAACTTCGTATGAGAATCGAGAACCATATGAGCACCAAAAGTGAACGATAGACTAAAAGCTGTATTTTGACATTGTGAGTTCAGGTACACAGCTGAAAACTCGGTAAAGTTTGGAGCACCGCGTGACACTGAACACCCTGAACTACGACAACCTCTAGTACTCGAGATATGGAACAATATTACGAAAACAAGCAACCCAAACATGAAAGTTACCATATTGACAAACGGACCATTGACCACCCTATCTAAAATACTTTCTTCGGACAAAAGGGCGATATCTAAGATTCAGGTATGATGTCACTATCAGTAACAACGCATAATATAGCAATCTTAACAGGACAAAGGAGTATGCTTTCGGAATTTCTACATACTAGACTTTTACTAACAACCTAATTTGATTTATCAGGATGTGTTTGTTTTAGGAGGGCACATAAATTTTGGTACCATAAGTCAGAAGGGAAACCTATTTACAGTTCCATCTAATAGATATGGTGAATTCAATATGTATCTTGATCCTTTATCTGCCAAGACAGTGATTGAATCAAAGCTTCCTATTACACTAATTACTTTGGGAGCGCAGAAGAAGGTTAGCTCTTTTCCGTCTTTATTGGAAACGCTTTCTAGGGCTAATAAGACCCCAGAAGCTCGCTTTGCGCAGCAGTTGATCTCCAAGTTGCTCGGTTTGCAGAAACAACATGGGCGATATCAGCATGTGGTACGACTCTTAGTTTCTTTCGTTCAAACTAATATTCTCTCTGTTCCTTTGATTTTACTACACTATGCAAATTAGAGTGAGAGCTTCTAGACTAGTGTAGTGAATTCAAAAGAATAGAGAGTATTGCATACATCTGACATGGTCATTATAATTTCGATTCTGATCTACAATTCTACGACTCTACGATTCAAAAACAGGCGAGCGATTCAAGCCTCAAGTAGGATCTTAATAATGGTGGGATCGTACGATCCTACCGAGATCAACAATATGGGTGATAGTATCATACACAATTTTACAATCTTACGACCCAACGATCCTATCCCAAATAGGCAGTCGCAATAACAAAAATTCTTATATTCTAGGTTTTACTTGCATATAAATATAAGTTAAAAATATATCACTATTATGATTATGAAAATTCAGTAAATACTGATTTGCAGTTCATTAACTAAATCTTTGTTTACGGCTTAAAACTTTAAAAGAAGAACTAAAATGAACAAATATGACTGATAATCAATTATACTATAGCATATCAAGACATATTTGTAGGATATTAAGATCCTAAGATCCGATTCTATCAATTTCGATCCTGCATCTTTATCGATCTTAGATAGGATCCCGATTCTAATAACCTAGCATCCGACCATTTAAATCTTGCTCAGATAAAAGGCAGTCTATCTTACCGAGACATTGGTATGACACTTAGACAATACATTTTAGGCGTAAAATTGAATATTTAGACGTATTCGACACTTGGACAAGTACCATATCCGACATTAGTACTCGAGTCCAGATAACATGAAAGCCAGTTAATGACATTGAGATGATGAAACGTTGCTAATGGAATGTTCTAAATGCAGGACATGTTCCTAGGAGAGATCCTAGGTGCAGTGATATTGGGTGATCATAACTCATCTCTAAAAGCAAGTTTTGAAGTAAAACCAATCAAAGTAATAATAAGAGGCAAAGAAGAAACAGATGGACAAATGGTAGTGGATACCAAAGATGGAACACCCATAAGAATACTCAAAAGTTTTGATGAAATGGCATATTATCATTTATTGGCAAATCATATAGGAGATAAGAAGCAATCTGCTTTAGTGTCAAGCTTTTCTCAACAAAAAAGAATGTGGAGTAGGACTACTTCCACATAAGAATCTCATTCACTTATTATTTTATTTAACTTTTTTTTGGAAAATGATAGGATTGTTGTATTCAATTTCAATCATTTGGTTGAGCTACCATCATGGTAGTTCAACGCGGAGTAAAAATATAAAATAATTTTTGATGTTGTGTTTATTTATAATTTTTTATTTGAAATTTTTATGTTTAAAAATAGAAAAATTTGATTTTAAAGCTGTGAACTTTGCCTGATTTGCTATTAAAGGTTTGAACTTTCGTTTATCTTGTAAAGGTTCGAACTTTGGGGGTCATTCGCTTTTAAAGATTCGAATGACCTGTAACCGGACGAAAATGTCATCTTCATCATCATCATCTTCTTTACTTCTTTATCTTCATCATCTTCATGATTCATCATCTTCATCTTAGGCAAAACCTCAACAGAATAAGGTTCAATTCCAAGCTTAATTACTTCCATCAAACACAGTTTCAACATTATACCCACTTTCAAATTTCATCATTGAACGCCCAAAAATTGCTGCTAACGAAAACATCATCACAATCCTCAAATCAATACAGCCACATTTTCATTTCTAATCATAATCCTAAAAATTAAAAGTTAGAAAAGAAAAAGAAAGATCTTGAAATAAAATAGACATATTTTAGTAGTAGCTTTAAGTGACCAAACTCATTTCATCATCTAAGCTAAAGAGCTTGAGATAAACCCACTAACAAATTCTGCAAAATAAGAAATTCAGTAAAAATGTGAAGAAAAATAATAAATTACAAATCAAATTTCAGGCTTGTAACTTACTAGCAGGTAGAGTAGAAGCTGAAACTGAAGAAAACCTAGCAAAAAGAAATGAAAAACAGAGAAAATTCACAAAAAATTTTCTACCCATTAATAATTCCATCATTTAGGAGAAACCCCAGAAAAAATTTCATAAACTTAATAAGTCTCCAGATTATGCATTAGTTGAAAAACGCTAGAGAGAGAAAGTGAAGAAAAAAAGCAAATGTGAAAGAAAAAAGATGTTGGGGGAGTAAATGTGAATCTATGGGCTTTTGGGTAAGGGAGAATCTGAACTGGATAGTTTGATTATGGACCAAAAAAATGAAGAAAAAAGAAGAGATTTTTACTTTTGTTCTCGCTTTTGAGGAGATAAAGAAGGCTTGAAAGGTGTATAAAGAAAGAGAAGGAGATGAAGAAGCCATTAATGGGGAGGTTGAGGAAGAAATTACGAAGAAGTCATTGATGGAACTTGAAGAAGAAGGTGATGAAGAAGAAGAAGATGGTAACCTGTTGTTCTAAGTTACTAAAATTGGTTGAACTTTTAAAAGCGGATGACCCCCAAAGTTCGAATCTTTATAAGATAAACGAAAATTCGAACCTTTAGAAGCAAATCAGACAAAGTTCACACCTTTAAAATCAAATTTTCCTTAAAAATAAGTAGCTAAACTATATTCTACAAGAGGTGTTCAAAATATATATAATAATCTGATATTTTATCGGATGTAATAACTGAATTCGATTTGACCTGACTTTAAAAACCAATATGAACCCGATTAGATGTTAAAGCATCCAAAACTCCTAGCTTGAAATTAATCTGATAACCCAGATAAACACTTTTAATTCGATCATGTTAAGATAATATTGAAGTATTGTATTTTGTATGTGCATTATTTGAGGAGTAGATTACAACAACTGGTTGCTCCAAAACAAAAGAAAAATAAAAAAAATAGATAGAAAGAGTGCATAATAATGAAAATCAATTGGCCCAACAAGATATGATGAGTGATATTAGTACTTGGCAGCTAGCTACTCTCTCTGATGTTCTCGAATATTCTATTAAGCATAGAAATTTATATGCTACATTTCACTTTTTACTTTTACGTAATTCGATGCACGATGCACAATTTTGATCATTATTATTTTAAACTGTACTAACTAAAAATTATAAAAATTTAATATTTTGAAAGTATGCAATTAGACGATTCAAATAAAATCCCACATAACTATTACACATTAGTCGTTATATATAAAATAAGCTCGAACGATGAATAGTACTCATAAGTCAAATGTAGCAAGTATTTCAAAACAGAGAAAGTATATATTTTTCATTCACTTATACAAGTAAGAATATATTCAGGCAAAATCTAGTTAGATTCATATCGATGAAAATAATTTTATTGCATACTACTTCCTCGTATTCACCTTAGGTGTCCATTTACTTTTGGGTCACTATTCATCTATCACTTTTAAATTGCATTTTATTATTAATCTATTAGTTAAAATATAGTCACGTGAGATCTTATTTGATTCGTTTGGATATAAAGATTATTAATATCAACTTTTTATAATATTTAATTATACATAACTCGATATATTAAGGATCGAATAAGTGCATTGAATAGAGTGTATAGAGTAAATGGGACACTTAAGATGAATAGGAGGGAGTATTAAACTTTAAAGGAAAACAAATGAAAACATGAAATAGGAAGATGAGTATTTGGTGGGACAATGGTTATTTATGTTTTGGTCAAACATAAAAGAATGTGGCTTCTAATTCTATGTTTAAAAAAATTAACTTGTGCAACAAAGTAAAAAAATCTATAATGAACAATTTTTTACCTTTAGGGGTCATCCGTTTTTAAAGGTTCTTTTTCCTTTGTCTAATTGACAACCTTTGGAATCTTTATAAGATAAACAAAAGTTCGAACCTTTATAAGATAAACGAAAATTCGAACCTTTAGAAGCAAATAAGGCGAAGTTAAAACCATTGAAATCAAATTTTCCTTTGTCTAATTGACATCTAGCATCTAATAACTAATGTCAACACATGTTTTAAAAAAAGCTAACACAACCATAAATATTACCCCCTTCAAATCTTTTTAGTTGTCTCAACTCTCATTTCCTTATTTGGCAAATTCATATTAACTGTTTCATTTCCTTTTTTGTCTATCTTTTTTTACCTAAATACCCCCACTTTTACTACTCCTAATACCCAACTACCACCTTTACAATTAATTTAATCAATTAAAATACCCAATCACCCTCACTTTTACTGCTCCCAATACCCAAAAATAACATTTACAATTAATTTAATCAATTAAAATACCCAATTACCACTTTTTTAATGGACCTCACACCACCCTTAATAACCGTGAAAACTCAAATGGGACATCTAAAATCATTCACCATTGACAGGAACAAATATTTATACATCAAGCTACCTAGGATAAACAAGAATAAACGATAACGAATATGACAACTTCTATATTTACAAATATACCGTATATACTACTTTCCTTATTCTAACACAACCAGAATAGATTCAGGAAATCAAGGGTCTGTAGTAACGAGTAAGTTGCTCTTATTTAATGAACCTAACAACTCATCAAACAGCTAATCCAAGAGTACAAAATAAGCAATCTTACACAATTACTTCTATTGTAGATCCATAATAAGCAAATCCAACAGAATCTGGTCTTGTCTCAGTTCGAGAGCAAGTACCACATTTCAAAAAAGATTTTGAGTTCAATTCTCATCTAGCCCTCCCCTTTCCTCGGCCTATCCTATAATTAAACAATCGAAAAACATGTAGTTTGAAATTCCCACATATTCATTCAAGTATACTTGAATTTACACTTCACACAAAATTATACCATAACAAGCTACACACAGCCTAGCTTAAGCTTACACTAGTAAGTGTAAACAATTAGTTAAGTTCACATAAATCTAGTTTAACGCTAATATCATCATCATCTTACCCAGTGTATCCCACTCATAAGAAACTATGACCAGAGTCTAAGGAGGGAAGAAAGGCGGCAACGCTAAAAAACTCAAATAAATGATTGTCGCCTAACCAACCAGGATTTTGAACAGGTCGAAGCCTCGAAGTTGTGCATCCTATCCCTTCTAAAACAAAAAAATTATTTTCGATTGACCCTCAATAGAAAATATCATCTGCAACTTCGCATAAATAAGTACAGTGATTATAATTTTCTTTGGCAATTTAGACACACAGTCGACTTGTCATCGCCTTGATAGAGTGGAAATTTAACATCATCAAACCGAACAACAATTTATTTCTTAAGACTTTCACAGCATAGGAAACAACACAAATCCAAATCGGGAATTTCTACAATAGTACATCGTGTAGACATAGTATAAACATAGAAATCGGGTGAATTTCTTACAATTGAGCGTTGGACAAATTTACTAGTCGGAAGTTCCAAGCGTCGACATTAGTCATCCTGAGTCGATACATCGAGCCATTCACTCCATTAAAGGGATTGACCCACCTGCCGAGACAATCTGCTGTTCCATCTGCAACCAAGACGGATATCACGAAACTAATTCAAATCTCCAGCTTCATCACACACCCAAGACTCGAAAAAATTGCAAAACGAAACGAAACAGACACACATCAGAACATAGAAAAAGCTATGAGTTCTTACGGTGAATAGCATCTGAAGTTTGCTCTTGACAAGAAAGTATTCTTGATTCACTTGTTGTAGACATGCCTGGCAACTGCAATAAA
This sequence comes from Amaranthus cruentus, assembly GCA_019425755.1. NCBI lineage: Eukaryota > Viridiplantae > Streptophyta > Magnoliopsida > Caryophyllales > Amaranthaceae > Amaranthus > Amaranthus cruentus. The sequence goes on along the minus strand of CM033463.1, from coordinate 4,553,269 downwards.
AACAAGTTCTTGGCATCATCATTTACAGTTTGTGTTGTTTGGTTTAGATAAGGTCATAGCTTTTATGAGCGGGTATAATGATGATGATGAGGTCTAAAACAAAAATCACACGACTTACCCCTCAGCATTTTGCTGTTCACAGTAGCTACGAAATTGAACACAAGCATTTTTTACTCTTTGCGCGCCTATGCTGCAAAACGGAAAATTTTGTCTTAATCATCACATTAAAGGCTCACTACCATACAACATCAATCAAAGCTAATGTCAAGAATCATGAGAAAAGCTCTAGTAACAATAGAAGAACGAAGTAGTTCAAAACTATGTTACTCGGACTCTTTATTTTGCTTCATGTACCCGTGTCCGATCCTGATGCTCGGACATTGGTATGGCACTTAAACACTTCATTTTAGGCGTAAAACTAAATATTTAGACGGATCAGACACTTGGACACGTACCAGTTTCCAACATCAGTTGTCGAATCCAAGTAACATAGGTTCAAAAGTAAGACTAGTTGTGAACATGGAAAACGTAGAAAGAACCATAATCTACGCACCTAGAACTGCTACCCTTCAGCTGGTGAACATGGGCATCCACCTTTTGAAAATCCACAGCCTGGTGATCACTGTGAATACACGAGATTACAGTACAATAAAAAAAACCCATGATTAAACGCTTGGTACGTTTTTAACTACAATGTTTATCTAATCAACACACATGAATTGGGCTAACATCAATCAATTTAACTCAACAATGAAGTAAATAATTTCAGTTTTTGTTAGTCATAAGGGTGATCAGCAGTTCAGCACTAGCGTTTTGACAATAAGGCTATCAGCCTGCAACTTGGGATCGGGGCATGAACTAGCTTTATGAGCTTGTTAACCTAGTTTACGGATAACCCATCGAAGATTTGGCCTGAAATTCATAAATTAAGCCTTTTCACTAGAGTTTATTTTGTGATCTCTATCTTTAATATCCTCTCCGTATTAGTACTCCCATAAGAGCTACTAACAGATGTGCATTAAAAGTCCATATTTCTTTAAGTAACACCATAGAATCTGTCCATTAATTTCAACCACCCATATAAGGAAACTCACTCATGTTGAATAATAGGATTGTATTCAATCATTTATTTACCGAACAAGTTATATTTAATATTTTGACTTTGTCTCCTTTGATCGTTGTTACTACTAGTGAACAAAGGTTGTTTGACCCTGCTTGACCGGCTAAAACCTTTGTTTGCTGTTAACAGCGAACAAAGAGTTTGACTTTTTTTTGACCAGTTTTCTTTGGTCACTGTTAATAGCGAAAAACTCCAAACCTTAGCTCAGGGATTTTTGTACTTATTTTGAGAAATAAGTTAATCCCATGCCTAGTTTAAAAAGTTTTTTTATAATATTTTGCTTATTTGATTCAAATTTTCCCATTAATTTACCAGAATTGTTTGAATCATAACATATATATAGTACCAGAACCTATTTGCATTAATACAAACCAAATACCAATCATTATCAACTCTACTTAGTATAATTATGTAATAGGATCATTTATCAACTACAGTCTTCAATTTCAAATAAACAGCCGCGAACTTCGTTTATTACCAACTACAGCCTCCAACTTTTTTATTTTTTTTGGCTGTTTTGGCTGTCTTGATGTCATGTTTGGTAAGTTCGTTTGGTAAGTTTGAGGTTGTAGTTGGTAATAAACAAAGTTCGCGGCTGTTTATTTGAAATTGAGTAAATTTATAGGCTAGTTGGTAAATGATCTTACGCAATAATTAAAACCCTAATGTCCCAATGTGAAAACTTTATTGATAAGAAATAGAAAAAAAAAAGGCAAGAAAATGAAGGAATTTGAGAAGAAGAAAACTTACAAAGCAGAAGACAAATCAAGAAGGAGTCTTTCAGTATCTTCAAAAAAAAGAGTGATGACTTCCATCACAAATCCTGGGTTGCTTTCATCTTGTAATTGTTGTAATTGTGTAAATTGATTATCCAAATATCCCTAAAAAAAACCCAATTTTATTTCACAAAAAATTATAATAATTACAAAAAGAAAAAAAATGAACAATCAAATAATTACAAAAAAATAAAGTCAGGAAAAAGCAGAGACCTCATTGAATAGGGAGGATGTGTACTCAATCAATTGCCTTTGCATTTCAGCTACTTCCATTTTTTATTAATGGAGTTCTCTGATTTTTTTAGGGTTTTTTTTTTTTTTGATTTCCTATGATTCTTCACAAGTGTCACAGCCAATTGGGTAAAACTGAAGCACAATCAGGGAGATGGGAAAATCAAGAAGTGTGTGAGGGAGAAGAAGAAAACATAGTGAAGTTGTCTTTTTTGGGTAGGTCCCGTTACCAAAAATTCCTAATTAATAACCGTGATTTTTAAATGATCACAAACAAAAATAATAATATTAAAATAAATAAAATTAAAAAAATAAAAGAAAACAATAAACCTCTCACCCTATCACACCCTACCACATAAGGGTGATATATTAACCTCACAAATAACCGTTATTAACTAAGACTTTCTCTTTATAGCATTAAAGTTAGAAATGATAAGATTGTTTAAATAGTTTGGTTGTTATTAAAAAACAATCATCATACAATCTAATAAAAAGAATGTAAAATTTCACATGGCATTCTCATAGGGATTTGCCATATGAAATAATTCTTACCTAATTTAACATTAACTTATTCTTATTATATAAAATTGGTATATCGTAATTAGATATAATCTGTTAAATTTTCTTGGAATATTATATTTTTAAATTTAAAAGCTACTCATATAAGATTTTCATTTAAAGTTTCTTAGAATATATAATTGTTTTTTATGTTGAAATATTTGCTAATTAATAAAGTTTTTTTTATTAAAATTTTAATTTCTAATATATTTCAACAAGAATAAAAATATACATGATAATCAAAAATTATTTTGAGGATGACAAAAAATATTACGATAATATTGTTGGAAGATAACCCAAATTTGCCTTGAAAAGTTTGAAAGCTTTAAATAATACTTATATTAATTAATGATCGAAGTTTTCTTTAGAAACACTATATATTCTAAAATTCTCTACCTATTTTATAAGAAATATTAAAATTTTATATTGATAGCATGTAATTGCATCTCTATCAGAAACTTCGTGCATTGCACGAGTTTCTATACTAGTTCTAAATATATGAATGACAATGAAAGGGAGCGATAAGCACATTTCATAAAAGGAAATTGCAGTAATGTAAAATAAACGGACTAAAAAGGATATTGTGAGAATCTTTTAGGGATAAAAGGAGTTTTTAGGAGTTTTTTTTGGTTTACGATCTAAGTTGAGGGAAAAAATACTGACTACCCTAGCGAGAATCGAAGCCATATGTTTTTCTCAGAAAGTAGTACATGTTGCAACTAAGATAAGATTCGATTCTCTAAAAAATATCCTTTAAAGTTTTGATTAGTAGAAAACTCGATCAGCCTTTCAACCGTGTAAAGACAAGGTATTTAACTATATATTGTTCTAAATCGATTATACAATAGGGTATTAGGTAAAATTTTATAGATTTGGGATTTTGTTTAGTCTAAGTTTTGTAAGTCAAATTAAATGCGTGTATATGCTAGGTGAAGTCCACACCAAGTTGGTTGAGTTTGATTCAATTTTGGGCATGGTCAAATTCAGTTATGAATTATATTGTGTTAAACTAATACGGTCTCAACGATACTTCAAGTTAAATCGAGTTCAATTAGACGATGAGTTAAGTTATTTAAAGTAAAAATCATGATATATTGTATTAAGTTTGAATAAAATTCATGCCATGCATTTAAAAAACTTTAGTTGAAGTTCAAGTTAAATCTTTATATTACTCCCTCCAAGTTTCTTTGTAACTCATTTGAATTAATTTTAAATTATATATCATTGTAATCTATATTCAAAACATAATCAAATGAGATTTTGTTTCATTCGTCATAATTAAAGTTATTAAGGAGTGAATTAGTCCCTTAAATAGTAAAAATTTAATCGAGCATTAAAGGTGATTAGATTTCCGAATCGGATCATTAATAGGACTTAGATATAAATAGCATATTTTACTTCAATAAAAATAAAAGATTTAGAAAATAAAATTTTGACAAATTGACTGGTACCAAAATAACCGATCAAATTGTTCCTTTAAAAAAAATAACCTATCAAATGTTTGTCAAATGGAAATCATTGAATGTGAAAAATTGAAGAAGAAAAATTAGAATTAGATTTTTTAAGTATCTCAATGATTAATGAAGAAAAAAGAAATGAGGCTACAAGAACAATAAACATTGATATTATGAACAGTACGGATCGTGTTTCTCAGTATCCGAAAAACCGGATATCCAGATATTCGGATCAGATCCGATTCGATATCCAGTTTTGAACACCCCTGATGAACGCTAACAGATGTTGCAACTTCTTCTGCAGTAACCTGGAAGATCAGCAGTGCCCACCATATACTCTGGGTTCCTACTACACTCACCAAGGGCAGCCCATCTCTCACAATTCTGATTATGATCAACACAACCATCTGTGACAATTTTGTCGAAATTGTCGACATGAATCCACTTGGTTGCAGACCATTTCTCGCCCTCGATCACAGGACAGCCTCCATGGAGACTCATCTGGTCAGGAACTGCATTCGGGTATAGACTGAAGAACAATAGAGCATCCCCTTTCTTCGGTTTCACTGATAACATTCGAATGCATTGTAAGATGAAAGCACCGAAAGAGTTCTTAAAAGGGTTGTCTTAGATCGATAAATAAGTCGACATACCTGCAATGCCTCGCTTTCCACACTCAGACAAATCATTACTTGCTGCAATAGATGTCCTTTGACGTTCTGACAGCTGCAATAGAATTCATCGCTTTAACAAATTTCCACATCGAAAATTAACGAATCGTCATTACATTGTGGCTCATTGAAACAGAACAAATCAACAAACCAATATTTACAGCTATCTAGATAGCCTAAGACATGAATAAGTGAAATGTCGTTATCATCATCATACCTAGTGTATCCCGCTCATAGACAACTATGAAATAAGTAAAATAAGAGAGCGTGAAATGCTAGTAATGTAGAAAAACATCAATATATATCTTGAGTCGGGGACTTTTTGGCTGCATCCACCTTTATGGGTATGGGTTGTCGTCTTTCTTCCCTTTCCAAACCCTGCTCATATTTCTATGAGCGGGAAACACTGGATATGATGAATGATGATGATGATGTAGCAAAACATCAATAAAAATGAACTGACCTCTGCATGAGGAAACACCGTCTCACCGCCTTTCTTAACATCAGAAAGATACATAAGGACAGTTGCATAACGATGGCCACCTCGAACAATATTGACCTTGTCCACAAAGTAATCGTAGTGAGGTTCGTACTTTTGTCCTTCCTCGTATCTGAGGACTTGTATGTCCTCACCATTCTCTAAAAGGTTTCAAACAAAAGAACAAATTAGCAGCATACATCCAGTAAGCTTCTCAAATATACATCATCATCATACCCGGTGTATCCCGCCCATAGAAAAACTATGGGCAGGGTCTGGGGACGAAAGGGAGGCGGCAACTCATACTCATAAAGGAAAGTGTGGCCAAAGAGTCCCTCAACTCGAGAAAGATCAAGAGAAATGCATCATGGCAGTGTATATAAGCTTCTCATGTACATAAGATACTTGTATCTTAATAACTTTTAGAAGGCATTATCATGGCATTAAGCCTAAAGTTCAAAAAAGCTGGGTAATCTAATTCAACTACAAACCCCAAAAAAATGCATCATTCAGAAATGAGGAAATAACTAATATCATGAGGGCTGGGTAATCTAAGTTGTAAGCAGCCCTTACATAAAAGAAGTGCCAGTGTAGCATATTTCTCCACAGCTTATTCGCTTTTTGGATTCGTGATTCAGTCAGAGTGGACCGAATAGCCGAAAACAGACCATAATTCACTTATTTCAATTCATGATTCGCGAGGAGATTAGCAAATCATGTGATAGTCTCTTTATGCAAAACAACCTCAGTATTCATGATCTCACTACTAAAATCATGATTCACTAAAAAATATATGCTCATTTCCACAAAAAAGTAAGACAAAATGTAGTCACACATAGTGCAAAAGAGAGAAAGAAACCTATTGGTAGAAATGTCTACACTGCAACTTTTTGCTCTCATTTCCACAAAAAAGTAAGACAAAATGTAGTCACACATAGTGCAAAAGAGAGAAAGAAACCTATTGGTAGAAATGTCCACACTGCAACTTTTTGCTCTATACGTGCAACAATTTCATCCTGGAAATGGAATAGACGCAAATCAGATCACTACAATGGAGAAGTCAAAAAACAGGGCTTTTTGAAGATCGCAACACCCTATGAGTACAAATTTTGAACCCCCAATTGAAAAATCATTTTATCCATAGGACCAACAAATAAGCAGCTATAGCAAACATTGCAATTTAATACGGGCGCCTATATGTCGTATAAATTTTGTTAGTCTGCCTATGTTACTCGGACTCTTCATTTTGCTTCATGTACCCGTGTCTCATACTTAATGCTCGGACATTTTTATGGCACATAGACACTTTATTTTAGGCGTAAAATTGAATATTTAGACGTATCCGACACGCGGACACGTACGAGTATCCGACATAAATACCCGAGTCCAAGTAACATAGTAGCCTATTGCGCATAAAAATGATGTTTCTATTGCAAACTAAATTTTGAACAATCTTGCATGCTTCGTCCCAACCTTGAGCATATATATCCTCTTTCGTAGGCAAGGAATAGCTTCTCTTAGGGTTGAGCTCAATCAAAATATTTAACCTTGAATCTGTCAAGAACTCAACTATACCAAAAGCTTAAGCTAATGGTTAAAAAGCACGAGATATGTTATATAATCTATCAGTTGCCTTGATCCAAGCATACCATAAAACAAACAGCGGAAGATTCAACAATTTCGAAGTCTTTCACATTCATCGACTCCAAACAAAAATGATTGATTTATAGCAAACATAACAATGAGCTTAAAAAGGAAACTGAGATATCAAGATTTCTTCTAAATCAATAAACAAAATATGGTAAATCAAAGAGATAGACCTTGGCTTTACTGATGAAGGCACCAGAGCTAGTTCTGACTTCACTAAGCTGGCTCTGCCCAGAGTCATTATCCGCCACAGCTGACCTCTTCAACTCTGATTTTGCCTATATCATGTTAAACCAAGAATGCAAATTACACCATCATCAAGATTAATGTTAAAGGAACAATTTCAACGACAAGGTTAAGCTTAATAGTTTTTTTTTTTAATCTTTCACACCCCTTCACCAAGAGCTCGTTGACTCTCGAGCTAAAAGCAAAGGTGTACAAAACAGACCCGATGACTGAAAATTCATCCGACCTTGTAATCGATCCCGATTTGACCCGACTTCAAAAATGATTTACAATTATGTAAAATACAATATGGAAGCAAAACCCCACTTCCAATCGACTCGAAACACCTAACCCGAAATTAACTTGATGGCCCGAATGAACAACACAAGCTAAAAGAATAGATGTAACACAAATTCTCCTCAACGTACCCCTCTATCCCTACAAAACTACACATAATTTCTATTTTAGTTTGTTTCACTTACTTTGCACTCTTTCTTTTCTTCGACAATAGATCTACTCTTTTTCCTTTTTCGTCTCGAAATTTATTCTCTATTTTCATCTCAACTACTCATTTTTCCGTCAAATTGAATACGTATCATGTGCCAACTATAAATTTATACTTAACATTACAAAAGAGTGGTGCAATTTCTTGGGGACGAAGGGAGAATCAATGAACAACTCAACTAATTAACTCATTGAGCTAATTAGCTGACGCTCTAAAATATACTCCCTCTTATTCAGCCTAAATGTCCTATTTAGTTTTTCATACTTATCGAGGCAACATTTAACCTTAATATCTTAAATTATTCTTAATTAAAAATTATAAAAATTTGATATTAATAATCCTTGTATTGAGACGAATCAAGATCCACTTGACGATGTTTTAACTTATAGATTAAGAGTAAAATACAAATTAAAAGTGATGAGTAAATAGTGCCAAAAAAATATGGACATTTGGGCTGAATAGGAGGTAGTATTAAATACTCCATCATTATCAAAAATGAGAATTTGATGGTTGAATTGAGACTTACAATCGATATCAAATGGTCACATTCTTGATCAGTCAGAAATCCTTCATACACAAACGCTCTGAAATCAACAATATAACCCACCAATATCCAAATAATTAATACTACTTAATCAAAATCAATTAGACTGATAAATAACACTAAAAAAAGGAGAAAAAGAGCAAGAAATCTGACCTGGGTTTCCATGAAATTTGTTTGACTTTTGAAGGGTCGATTTTAAACTGCGTCGAATTCAATTTAGAACTATACGATCCATTAACCATCAATGAAATTGAAACCAAGAACAGAAATCGTAGAGAAAATCCCCAATTCATGGCGAATATTAATGACGAAGAAATTTTCAAGTGAAGAAAGAGATGGGTTACGAATCTATTGCAATTCTTTAAATAAGCACTAGGATTATTGTACAGATTATCAAATTGAAAGAGAACTTTGAAGTTGAATTGGTAGTTGAATCTATATATTAATTTATTTTTGTTGACAAATTGTTCATACTGATTGTATGATTAAGAACACGTCGTGATCTGCATATGGAAGCAAGTAAATTAATAGCAGTAAATCAATTGCAGACATGTCTTAACTCTATTTGCACGTCTTATTATGAGCTTTGACTTTGGCTATGGCGATTCCCCAAATTAATATGATAATTACTTATCAATAATTACTAATTACTATTACTAATAAAAAATATGCATGCAACTATGCAAGTATGAGAATTTTAGGGATTATAAGTGGGATTGAGAATAAGATTTTAGCAAGTATCGCATAAGTATTTTTCAAATAATGTCTTGAGAATATATGTCACAATTTTATCGTATTTTTATGCGAGATTTCGAAATAGAATATAATTGGAAAAAAACTCTTATTTTTGAGTTATTTTCTAAATATCTCACTTTTAAATTTTAACTATATGTGTTAAAAAAAATTAAATATTTTATTTTAATTTTTCAAAAGATTTATTTTATTTATTTTGAAAGATAAGCTTGTTTTTAAAGTTTTAAAATAATCGAACTAAGGAAAATACTTTTTAGTTCATCTCAAAAAAATAAAAAAGAAAAATACTTTTTAGCAAGTGAAATTTTTGTATTTAATTTAAATGTGGGATTTTTAAAAGTATATATATCATCCAATGATCCAAAGGTGAGATCTATAGAATCAATTTTTCAAAATATCAATTATTTTTTTAGAATTCTCAATTGGTTTAGTAGTTGAAACTTTTTTTTTCCATTCGTGTGACAAGAGTTTGATTCTTACTGTTTATAGAAATGATAATCTTCTTGTCTCCTTTTAAGCAATTTCTAATATACTCTTAATAAAAAAAGTCATCATTTAAGATGGTCTTACTAAGAGAAAACTTTAAATTGAGATAAATAGTTCAATTAAGTAAATCAAAACAGTCGGGTGCATAGTAGTTGACACCGAGGAGCGATGCGCAGCCGCGACATCGACCGATGGGTTAATAAACAAGAAGACTGGCAGAATAGGAGACTCACCCATCATTGGATCAGGAACATATGCCTGTAAAGTGTGTGCCGTTTCATGTACTGGTGAAGGCGAGGCGATGGCTGCAGTAATGGGTGCAGTAATGGAGTATAAAGGGTTGAATCTTCAAGAAGCTGTTGATTGTGATTAAGGAAAGGCTTGATGATGGTGGTCAAGCAGGAGTTATTGCAGTAATGGGTGCAGTAATGGAGTATAAAGGGTTTAATGCTAGTGGTATGTTTAGAGGTTGTGCTACTCAAGATGGATTTATGGAGGTCGGCATTTGGAAGTAGCTTCTATGAGCGTGATATACTGGATAAGATAGTATCTGCCTACTTGGGAGTATTGACATATCAATTTCTTTTTGCCAAATTAAGTTTGCGAAGACTCGGATTGTAACTTTTATGATTATGATGTATTAGATTTGATGATGATGTGTTGGTGGATCAAGTTTTATGGTTATTTTCTTTCAAATTTGTAGTTTGAAATTCCTTAGCTTATGTATAAATTCTTAAACGAGACAGTTTTATGGTGAGACTATCGATTTTAGGTTGACTCATGTGCATTTAGTCCACTAAAATGATCATTTATAGTTTTAAATTGATAAATTAGAGAAATAGACTAATTATATATATTTGGCTAATGGTGAGACGGTCTCATACAAGACGAGTTGAAGTTAAACATCAATAAACTTTCCTTATAAAATTGGCGCTCAATTGTTCAACAAAAGAACAAACTAGTGACAGATTCCTGGACAACCAGTCACAAAAGAAAGAAATGGTACTCTTTGGATTTACCAAACACCCTATTCGCGGTATAAAACGTGGCTCGATTCTTTTTTTCCTCGACTGAAAAGAATAAGCTAAACGTCGCACAAAATATACAGTATTTATCAACCAACTCTAGCACTCAAAATGTGGTTAAACAAGTATGGCTAATAAAAAATGTAAGCTCTGTACTCAACTTAAAGTCGGCTGCTCCTTCGTTTTGATGGTCCTCCCGGAAAAAGTTTCATAATCCATCCAAGCACCCGTTCCACCACCTGAAGAAAGAAGTAAAATGGATCAGAATAACGTTTTTCATCAACATTCAGCACTTGGAGCTTTTTCTATCCTATACTGAATAGTTTATCATATCAATAACTACAACTTTCGAGTCTGTAAAGGAAAGATAGAACTTTTCCGAAATGAGTGAAGGTGAACTTTTTTTGAAGAGGTCACTGGTTGTATTTGGCTATTGGTTGTTGGTTGGTTGGTTAACGAGTTGGTAACTTTGGCTTTTGTTAGTGTAAAAAAGTCATTACTCGGCTGTTATGGATATGTTTGATAAGAAATAGTTGTTGACTTGTTTATTTGAGAGAAAATGGGTCAAAAAATCTGCTTATAAAATTATGAAAGAGCCAATTCCAAGAATAATTTCATGTTCTCGAGTCTCAATTGAGATCCTAAACAGATACACAAGGGAAAGTGTCTGCAATGACGAAAATCCACAATGATGAAGATAAGATCCCATGTACGCAAAAGATAAGCCATCATCTATTTCATCTAAAGATCATCTATTGGCCTCCCTTCCCACACAAAAACAAGTAAAAATAGAGCAAAAGAGGTACCTCGTCGCCTTCATCAGCATATGAAGCACTTTCCTGGACAATGTGAGAACCAGTTGACTGCTTGGTAGCAATATTCTCGCTTGCCATGCTTTGGGCAGTCAACAACTCTAGTCTTTGAGTCTGGATGTCTAGTTTCCGAGATAGGTCCTTATTCAATTCCTACAAACATAACATATGATCCACACAAATTATGTATAATGTAACTCAAAAGGTTCAACAACTTTTCAATAATACAAGTCAAGAGGCATGCTTTACAATTTTGCATTTAATTGATTTCAAAAGTTCTACTAGGAGGTTACAGATTCCTATGGGTTAGTATGAGGGCAGAGGGTATCTTACAATGCTGATTGAAAATTCAAAGGCAAAACGCTCTCCTTTTCAGTTATCTAGCTTCTTGCTATCTCCTAAGCAGTTCAGTGCATAATTGCAGACTAATCAACCGCGGATAAATAGCTAATAGTAAACTAATTCAGGTAAGAAACAAAATATGTACTTCGAAATCGGAAGAAGTTTTCAGTGGGAGCAAATAAAACATTTTATTATCTCAATGTTGTAAAGTGGGTCCCACCTAGTTAAGGTGTCCCAATAGCAATGGAGTACTTTAAAAGTGAATATTTAATTAGGGCGTTAATCGTTAAAGTATTTCTAGAGCATCAAAGAGGAGAAAATGGTATTAAATAGCTAAAGATGCATATTATTAAAAAATGATGATGAATAGAAGCTTGATTTCCAAATAGTTAATTTTGGACGATGACGATCAATGTCACAAAAATCATAAGTTTTGCTTCAAGGACCTGTGTCAAATCCATGATACTCCAACAACGTATTGTTTATAGACACATTAAGACTTCTTTCTGTACTAAATACATCAAAAAAATTCAGAAAATAATGTGTATGTGTCATACAGGATTCCTGAATTCAAAATTGATAGATAAGTATGATTTGGGAATGTTCTAAAACAAATGAAATGAGATTATGGTCCCAATGTTGAAACAGTAAAAATTAAGGCTAGCAAAGTTTGCAATGTTTCAGCATGTGAAACGGGGTAGAATGCTCGGAAATTGTTCCCATAAATGTACAGATCCCAAGGCCTGGATTATAAATCAGAAGAAATCTACAATAGAGTTAAAAGAAGGATTACAGATGAATAGTACATGTTCATTGACAATGGTACAGATAGGTTATGGAAGGCATAAAGGCATTTATTCTATGCTTGGCCCTAACCTAGAAAGCCTGGTTTAGATTAATGATTTGTTACAGAAATGGGATCCTGCAGACTGGACTGAAAATTTACTGAGCCTGTTGGAAGCGGATCGTTTAAAACCAGCCAAAAGCTAGCTGCATATGTGTGCTTCTAAGTATACTTTATAAGCTAGCTATATCATTGGTGAAAACAAAAGAAAATTGGGGGCGAAACAAAAGAAAATCGGGCGCAAAACAAAGAAAATAACTTGTTTTGCGCTTCTGATAGATTTAGGCAATGACCAAGACTAAACACTGGCCAAGTCTATGCCCAGATTTTTGTACAAATTTTGATACAAGCAATCGTTATAATTCCTTCAAATGGCATCAATCCTTACAAGTCCACAAACAATAAAAGGTAAAAAGATACTGCTCGTGAGTCGTGACTAGCAAAGGTAAAGATACAGATTGAATTGACAAAGACATTTAATGTTTCACCTCATTAATTTGTTTTAAAAAGAACCATCAACAATAAAGAAAATTCAACTTTTCAGTAATAAAAATACAAAATTATGACCAATATTTAAGGAAGTAAATAAGGTAATGTGCACATCCACTATGGCCTTCCTCACATTAATAATACTTGCAACACAGTTTAGCACGGGGGTATAAGGATAAAATCCAAGACCTTGGATCCAGGAGATGAAGCTCACAATCACAAAGCTACACCTCCTTCCTTAGAAACAAAATTTTTACTATATGAAGGATATGCATTCATAAAACAATAAAGCTATTAATCCATTCACAATTTGATTACCTTCAACTTAGTACTTGTTGAGACTTCAGTGATCAAAGCTTGCATCAACTCTTCTTTTTCCAATTGTATCTGCAACCAAAACATCCACAGTTAATCTTTAGATTTTACCACCAAAACGCCATATTCAGAAGTGACCATCTACCTCAGTAATAAGGGAATTGATATTTTGAATCATTTGCGCTTGATCTAGAGGGATACTCATAGAAAAATCTTCATGACCGGAAAAACTATTCTGTAGAAGCACCGGGTCGCTTGTATTGTCAAGCATTTGCAAGTTTGTAGAAGTTTGTTCAGAGCTATCTCCAGTAGAATCAAGACCTAAAAAAGAGGCAATAAAAGGCATCAAAGCAGAGATCTAACTATAAAAATTATTAAACAGGATTTTTGAACAACTTAATTTTTAGATACTACCAATATTGGGGTCAAAAACATGCCAACCTATGATATATTGATACATGCACTTAATTTTGAGTATCTGATACAAGTGCTCATCCGAGTGTCCAATATGGTAATTCTGAAATATTTTGATATGGAAGTAAAACCTAAATGTGAATATTGTTGTCGAGCGTATGAGCTATACAGCGAATACACTTAATCACTACAAACAAAGCTGTTGTCGAGCGAATGAGCGATACAGCGAATACACTAAATCACTACGAACAAAGCTTAGTTATAATAAGCATGGCTCAAAGCCCACTCGCCTCACAAAATTACACTTCAAAGGTAGTTATCCCCACCTTTTTCCTCCCTAAGATGTATCTGAGTGCAAACTGAAAAATCGGACATAATCCCTGTACATGGGGGTGTATCTTAGTTCGAACTGAAGAATCTAACAATTATCCCGATGATATGAGCAAAAGTCTACTTTGCCAGGACGACACACATGCCAACTAACCCTAAATTAAAAGGTTGGATTATACAACAAGACACAGCAAAGATAAGCCCCTAAGAGAACAATAGGGAACAAGATGAAAAATGAATATCCTCTTTACGGTAAGTCTCAACTCATGCTAATCACTTTTCAATTTGCTTCTAAAAAAGTAAAAAGTCCTTGCAATAATTCATATACAACCAAAATCCTTCTACGTTTGATAAAGTAAAACTCACCATTCCAAAACAAAATAAACACCAAAGTGAAAAAAGGTCAACAATGAATCACAAATACCTAAATCATTAGTCGAAGTTGAAACATTTTTCTTTGTATGTCTGTTATTAAGATCAACTGAAATTCCACTAGCAGAAGCTTTCCGTAATCTAGACTGCAACAATTTCTTCTCTGCAAAAATAACACATTGACAATCAGAAGCACAGACCAGACCAGACCTAATCAAGAAAAGAGATCAAATATATATTTGACTGAAGGCACAATGTCACTCAAGCTATAATAATTTATATAAGTACAAGAAAATTTACACTAAACTGTAGGTCTGTCACTAGTCTGAAGAAAGTTAAGAAACAAAAACTTTGTCAATATATTAGAATCTAACAATCAACAACAATACATACAGAAAAGATTTAGAAACAACCCATGTCCATCGGGTAACACCATAGATTAAAATATTTGCAACAAATGCAAACATCTGCCATGCGAAGTTCCACAATAAAAGATGAATGCAAGCAATCAGAAATTTTACTTCAGCTCCAAACAACTGATTTGTGAGAAGAAATGCAGAACTTCATTAGTCATAACCACGTACCTTCTTGTAACGCATCAATAGTTTGAAGCAAATCCTGACGCTCTTTGTCAAGGCTAGACATTTTCTTCCTGCATAAACAGCAATGACAATCATTAGATTAAGACTGTTTAGGCAGGGAAAGGGAAAAATAATGGTTGACCTTACACCACGGAAAAATTAACCGATTATCAAAAAAGTAATAAAAAATAATAATAGCTAAATAATAAAAGATTATTAGCATATGACATTGTGATGAATGATTTCTAGAAAACAAACTACAACAAAGCAACAATCCTTCATCAATGATACAAGCTTCAAACATAGGTAATCTCAAATTCTTTTAGAAGGAGAATCAAGATGTAATCATCCTCAAAACAGATAAAGGACGGGGAACCCTAAGTCCTTAACCTCAAAGCAGTTAAAAGTCACAAATCAAATGATTATATAGACAAAATGCAAGAACCCTCAATGGAAACTTACACAGACGATCATAACAAAAGTCAAAGGAGAAAAATCAATCAAATTTTCAAACTCGAACATGATTTCCTGTAATTTAGTGTCACTGCCCTCTCAGAGATTCTCACATTCCATTAGCAATTGAAACCGATTTTTCCACTTCAATATAATGCTTCATAGGTCACTATAACTTGTTGCATTACAGGTTTCTGGAAACAAAATTGCAATCATCATAACAATGGATATGACTTCCAGAGTTCCAGAGTTCCAGGTTCCAGTTTTTAAAGTGAGGACACCAAAAAAAAGGTCTAGCCAAGGTAAACAGTGGACACAGGAAAAATTAGAGAAACGGGTGTAAACTGATTCTCAGAATCTGCAATGGTTAGGTATAAAGAAATAATCCAGATAAGATACCAAAACTTAAAAAATTTGTAATAATAATTCTTATAGAGACTCCATAACTATTGTGATTAATCATCAACTTGAAGTCAAATCATATTTAAAAGACAGAAAGCCATACACCAGAAAGAATGGCGGAGCAAGCAGCAGGGAGGAAAAATAAAGACAATTGAGACCAATTTTTAATTAGTTTAATAGCAAAAGATTTCTCCACCAAACCAAAAGTCATTAAAAGCATCAAATGAAGAACTGCCCGTAAACACTTGTAAAACTATTTACAAATTTAGTCCAGCAACTGTAAATCATAAGATAGAACAAGCATAAAATTATGGACAGTAGAATATCATGCTCAGAACATAGAAGATATCCGTACTTGTAGGAAGCAATTTCAGCACTTGAGTTTTCCAATTCTCTCTCCAACTTCAGCTCATTAGATCTCAGCCTAAGGGCCTACAAGATGTAAGCACAAGACACACGCAATGCCACAAATATCAGCAGCACAAAATTGGCATATCAAGGCAAAAAATAAATAAATAAATAAAAAATAAAAAAAACAATCAACACAGGTCCCAAAATTTAAAGTATATATCTTCAAAAAATTTAAAGTATACACTATACAGGCAGCACAAACATATTATTCATAAAGAATTCAAATCAACTCAAATCAATGAGAAAAATAGAAAACAAAGTAAAAAAATCACCTTCTCTTCCAAGCTAATGACTTCAGAAGCCAATAGCTTTGCCCGCTCATCAGCTGCATTGCACTCAAGTTGTGCATTCATATATTCAGCCTTGATAGCCTCAAGCTCAACCTACTGCACCGAGATGACAGAATTAAAAACGCTAAAATATTGAATGGTAAATTGAATCATGCATCAAGAGTAAAAGCATGTACATGATATATGTACTTCTTACAGAGAATAAAGACAATGTGATTAGATTCTTTCTGTTTTATCATTAAGGTCATCATTACTGTTAATTCTTATAGGTCCCAATATCTTCTATGAGTCTACGGCACACTCGAACAAACTCCATTGACAACAAAATTAAAATAGAAATTAGATATTGCTATCAATAGAGACTAACTTATACTGAATAAAAAGCCCATCCTCTCTGACTCGTCAAAATAAAGAACAAAAATCTAAGATTTTTATTTGGGGTTGTCACCCATAAAATGATTTAAGATTTTTATTCCAGAAGCAAAAACAATGTATGTTTTAGCAAGCAGCTTTATATATTTTCCGAAACATCTAACATATAAGGACCAGTTAACAATAAGAGGACATAGGACATAATATGAAAAAAAAACATCACCACAAACTACCCTATTACAGCCAGTCACCACTTAGCAGCTCGATAAGAATCATGGACAAACAAAGATAATGACACTAACCAACCGGTCCTTGATTTCAGCCTGCAATCTTTTCATCTCATCCTTTAACTGGTTCACAATGCTTGCCTGGAAAAGACAGTAATTAGCTGGCAAGTAAAACAGTGCGCTGAAGAAAACATGCAGGAAATGATCCACTGTCACATGCACATAGTTAATGCTTAGTATTACGTCAAACGAATTACTAACATGAAAAGGGAAAAAAAAATTTAAGACCACAGTTCAAGGAAGCATAAAAAATAAACAAAAAATCGATGTCTGGTGAACTCAAATGACCTCCCAAACAGAAGTGTTTTTTGGTTTCCAATCTTTGAATTAGAAAACTCAACAAAGTCCTTCACCTTACATATCCTACAGCTACCTATGAATCTATGATAGAGCCTTACAAGACCCTGAGAAAAGTTGCAACTATTAGGCACCGCTGCTCTATAGATAAGCCCATTCAGAAGTCACGGTAACTAAATTGCAGTTCCTGCGACATTTAATCCCCCACAAAGAGAGTAAGAAACAGAAATGACAAATTAAATTTCTCAACGGTCGCTTAGAATCCATATCATTTAACGGATACAAGATCACATATTGCACATATTGATTAAACAATAAATTGAGTCTTGCGAAAAGAGATAAAGTTCGTGATGAGCCGAGAGCTGACAAAAGCATTGCAGTAAAATTAAGAATACTTGATACTCCGTCCTCAACCCCCTTCCTCCCTAAAAATAAACTGAACAGTACTATTTCTCGATCCACAGTGAACACATGAAAAAGTATATTAAACGATATAGTCAGCAAAAGCAACAGCAACCTGCTGATTGTAGCTCCCTGTCAACGAGGAATTTTCAGCAGCCAATGACTCTGCCAAAACCTTAGAGGCCTCCAATGTGCGTTGCAAAGAGAACTTCTCTTGAGTCAAATCTTCAATGTGCTGCAGTCAAATGCAAAGGAAAAGTAAATATAGATCAATTTCAAGCACAACTGTCAGCAAACCAAATCTAAAGAAATTTGGGGTTTGAAATTGTTGCTCCATTCAGAATCCAAAATCCAAAAAAATTAAGAACTGCCATGGTAAAGGTTGACCTCAAAAAGAACGGAAAACATTTTAGAAACACAAACACACACATTTCTTCTTTCATAGTATTCAAAACAATTTCTTCCCCACCCGCCCTTTAATACTCCAACAATATACTAGCAATATTAATTATATTATTATGTAAAAGTTAATATAATAAAAAGGTGACATTTTTAAGTATGCTTTAAGCCAAATCTAAAAATATCCTTCCTACATAAGCTTCCTCTATTGACACTTTTCAACACAAAATCATCAATATCTTTTATTATGTAAACATATGAAGTCATAAATATTTCATTTTATAAAGTGCATTTAAGTTGACAAATCTCTTTTTTTTTCTTATGAATTCAAACAAATCCCACATGACTATGTTTTTCCTAATTTTAGTGAGGATATGAGACAATGGTGATAGATGAATTGTGACAGCTATGCAAATGCTGTAGGTAGAAAAGGATGTTGTACAATTATACAAGCATATATCTAATTTATACTCAGCATGTTTTGGAATATACATGGCATCAAGAAAAACTGCTGCGTCTTTTTATAAATTACCAAGGAGACCATACAAATAATAAACCAATGCAAAAGAAACAAAAAAAACAAGACAAATAAATTTATTCTCAGTGGCCAAGCAATAAAAAATAGGACACATCAGAAACAACGAAGTACCTGTTCCAGAGCTGCAAAATCTTCATTTTGTTTCTGTGAAGTGACGTCCAGCTTATTTTCCAAGTCTCGCCCAAATGAATTATGTTGCTTGGACTCATTGCCGAAGATAACATCATTTGATTTATAAGATGCTGGTGTTGGAAGGGGATCAATAGATGAAGATGCTATGGATGGAATGTGAATTGCAGATGATACAGCAGAATTGCCAATGAAAAACTCTGAGTCTCTAAACTTGTCTTTATCAACAAAAGATCGACCGGGTAAAGATGAATCTTTAATGTTCAGAGAATCAAGGAAAGATGGACGAGATCTTCGAGGATTTGATTCAGCCACGGCTGAATGCGATTGAATATCAAACAAACCAGCAGCATCATGCCTTTCAGAAGTTTGTTGACTTCCAAAATCTCCTAATACATGTTGCTTCTTCTCCTCCGATCCAAACATTGAATAATTCTTTAAGTTCAGATGGCTATGATGGAGCTTTGAAGCAGATGCTGGAAAATTACTCAATGGCACTGGATCTGCAATAAAGACAAAATATGTTATGTGACACGTTAATTATATCAAACACTTGTTAGCTGTAAAACAAAGAGGCAGCTTAACTACTATACTGACCAGACTCCTAACCTGATACAGTGGTAACAATTCCCTCAGTATATGCTTTCGCAGCAACATCATTAATGCTCACACTTGTATTCAGAAAGTCTTTTCCAAATCCATACAAACTTGAGTTAGAATCACCTTTACTATAATCTTGAGAAGCACTAGGTCTACTTGATGATAGTATATTTGCATATCGCCCTTCACCAGTGTCATTGCCAAAGTTACCAAAACCATCATCTGTTTGTTCAGAAAAGTTGGAATCGTTTTGGTACTTCAAGCCTGAAATTTCATGGCTGCGCTCCCCTTGTGGCAGCTTGAACAAATCAGAAGAACTCAAATCATCATTTTTTGTATCAAAACGCGCACAAGGAATTGTATCAGACCCATTAGAATGAGAGAAAACATTGGATTTGTCATTATGATCAGAAACAACCGGAGCTCCGGTGACTGCACTAAAGCTATTATCAGTAAGAGCATTGGTAGAATTGAGAGCCGATGCATGTCCATCCTCTGATAATTGTTTGTCAGATGATGTAGCAACATCAATACAAGATTGGCTAGTTGACACTGCCTTTTTAGTTGCTGCCTTCTTCTTTCTAAATTCTTCCAGCTGGAGAAAATCAGGAAACAAAAAATATTAGAGCGAATTAGGAAAAGGACTGACCATCAAATACTTCCAGAACATAAACATCCATCCAGAACTGAATTACAACATTGCACCTGCGACTCTAAGAGCACGAGCATGGTGTGCCCTAACATGGGATGGGAGAACTAACACTATATGTCCTCTTTCCCTGGTCAGCTCTCGACAATGACATCCTAACATAAAAGTTAAGGCACTCGCCTAATCAAAAAAAATGTCAAAACTAAATCCTATCAAGTATCAACAGTTAATTGCACACGGGGGCAATAAACACCTTCACACAATATATCAATCAAAGAAAAATCAATGATGACAAGCAAAGTAATCATTCACAACCAACATTACTTCCAATCTTTGGATTAAACTCCAACTTCTGTTCATTTGACACATACAGTCATAAAAATTTGTCATCCATTAAATAAAAATTTAAATACTTCTAAATATTTTTTTTTTGTAGCATTCAAGAACGGATTGGAAATTTGCACAGCTTGGTGTGAAAGTTGCATAAATTTTGGCCTCTCCAAACAGCACAAATGACAAAAAGAGTAACACAAATCGTGGAATCACAATAGGCTGAACTTGTAGTGGAAACATAAGGGGTAAAGCTTAACAAAAATCCTATTTACCCAAAAGTTCTATCTTATCAGTTGACTTTCTGACAAAAAGAGGACCTTACTGCTACTAGCCATTCTAAACAAACACACTTCCAACACCTCATACCGACAGAGAGGGGGGCGGCTCATTTCGAGAAGAGATTAGTTTGTGTCCTCGATGGCTTTTTCCCTACAGGGTTTTTTTATGCAGGAGAGGTGCATTAGTTGCCCTTTAATGGTATTGGTCTCTTCTTAGGGACTTTATTTATTAATAAAACTTTCCAATTTTCAAAAAAAATGACAACAACATCCAACAACTATCCCAATCATATACTCCCTCCGTTCCTTTTTTATTGTCCACTTTCCTTATTTGGTCAGTTCGCCCAAATTGTCTACTTTCTATTTTTGGCAAAGATTTTTTACCTAAATACCCTAAATACCCTATGTTCACACAAGTAAAGACCATAATACCCCCACGTATATTATTTAAAATACCCCAACTACCACCTTAACAATTATTATAATCACTTAAATACCCCAACTATCACCTTTACAATTATTATAATCATTTAAAATATCTCAAGTTCTCAACTACCACTTTCTTAATATACGTGCCCAATCCAAAGTGGACTATAATTTTGGGGTGAAGGCAGTATAATTTTACTTCTTTTTTTTTTGGTGATAGAATTTATTTAGAAAAGTCAAAATTCAACCTTGGTTCTATGATTCTATCTCTAAACTAAAATTAAACGGAAGCCAATTAGGTATAAAGGATATTTAACTATCTCAATTCCCACATATCTTGATATAGCCATAATAGAGCATTGAGAGCTTCACATTCCATACCGGCATACAACACATTCTTTAGGATTCAAAATTGCTATGAAACCATAACAAAGCATCAACCAAAAGGTATTCCTTTCTACCATAAACATATGAGAACCAAAAATCAGGCAACTAACCTTGAATAGTTGCCCATCCATGGTTCATAATTACACTACCCAAATAGACACATTGTAAGCCATCAACTATGTATTTAAGCTAAAACCATAACATCAAAGTCAGTTCATTCTAATTTCTATCCCAGACTTGCTTCTTTAATCTTTAATAATCAAAAACTAAGCAAATCACCTAAACAACCCCATTAAGAACATTGCTAATCAAACCACCTTTCAGCATTCTTGCCAAGTTCAACACAAACCAGGTCACCCATAAGAAGCTACTCTACTTAAAAGTTCAAAGTTAAAATTATTAAACCATTTAGATTCTAAAACAATCAAAACACAACAATATTGGCAAACCTTTTAAACCTTAAACATATGCAAAGAATATTGTTGAAAATAAATCAAGTCTCTCTTTCAAGTCAAAACTTGTACTCTGCATTATTCATCCCCATAATCTGAAAAGATTTAACCAAGGCTTTGGCATTATTGTATGTTGTTGTGCATAAACCATGATCCACAAGAGTTATTGGCAACCCACACTTCTTGTCGGTGACACTTTGATTTATCCTTTCAATTTGTGTCCGTACCTAACTCGATCCTGACTAAAACCTGCTAATCATAGTTGGTGCAAAATATTCTCCATAATACTTGCCTCAACAAAATGATTTTCTCAACAATGTTTACAAGTAGAAATTCAAAATCAATAAGTTAAAACCAAAAATTAAGGTCATACTCATACCCTTTTTCTACCAGCCTCCAAATCCTTCTTTTTTCGAGACGAAACTGCTGGATTAGACATAACTTGAGCAGATGCCATCCTCAAAGTTGATATTGTTCTCCGCTCTAATTCAACATCGAACAAATCACATTCACAATCAAACCCGCATATATCCCTTCAATTTTGATCTCCAATCAAAACAAAATCAAAAATCCTATTCAGTTGACTTGATCAAAACATCGAAATTACAAGAACCCAGAAGCGCCAAAATTGAAATTCAAAATGCATTATTTGAATGGATAAGATCCGATTTCCATAGATCTTCCAAATTATCTCTAGATCGTAACAATGATCAAAATGCAGAGACTTAACATGTCTATCCGCACCTTTTTCAAAAAAAACCTAAAATAATGGAATGAATTAATTTGAAGTAGGTTTAGGTGCAACAGTAAAAATTGACACCAACAGAACAGCAACAGAAGCAAAGATTGCGGTTATGGGGTTTCAATGGCTACTCCTATTTGCTTAGAGGCTAAAATATAGCGCCATTGTCGCCATTGTCGGTATACTCAAAGGATTTGGGATCCAATAATTTTTTAAAAAAAACATGACAATAATGAAAAGGTTAACGTGTAACCTAAAAATTGTAATTGAAGGGACGTGTTGGTATTCTATTCATCCTTATCACGTGGCGTATCTAATCTCATCTCATAGTGCTCGACCTCTAAACGTTTTCATCAACCATGTGTTTGAAATTAGGGATGGTCCTCTGTCATACTGTTCCATCGGACCATTGGTGACCATAGGCGGATCTATGTACGGACCTTCCGGGGTACGTGCCCCGGGAGAAAATTTTTTGACATTTATTTGTTCTAATTTTAATTTTAACCTCTATGTTTAAAATTTTGATTTTTTAGGTGTTTTCACTCTTAATCTTAATTTTTATGCTATAATCTTTAATCATAATCTTAAATTCTTAATGTTGTTGTTTTAATCTTTATTCTTATTCTTGATTCTTATTGTATATAAGTGTTTTTTGATATCTGATAACAATATCATCTAAATTTGATTGAAGTTAGCATTGCGAAACCATTGTGTCTCAGAACCTAATGTTCATTCAGGCTATATGAACAAAATAGCACACCAAGTACACAGATTAACAAAGAGAATGATTCTTTAGAAATTAGAAGTGGGTGTTGCAGATTATGTTTTAGGTGAAATCAAGATTCAGGTTGACTGAATAACAAAACACCATGGTTGACTGTTTCAATTAATCAATATGAATCTCAAGTGATTGGTTGACTACCCTCCCAAGCTCCCTCTTTTCTATTTTTTTGGGGAATTGCTTGCTATTAAATCTTTTTTCTGGTTTAAGAGATTGTTTCACAAATATACTATATGCTGCTCACATTAGCTAATTTCATCCATATGTTGGTGCCCCAGGGAACTCTAAACCCCAGATCCGCCACTGTCAGTGACTATACATCAAAATTATTAACTGATCTTACCGACTAACACAAGTATTTAATGTTTCGCATGGAATTTGCTCCACTTGATGTCGTAACACCCCAGCCCATCGAACCACTTTGATTGCCCAGTTGACCTACATATCAACACAAGTCTTTTTAACGCATTTTTACATCACTCGTGCGCACCCGAGCGAGAGCATTTTGGCATCACTTATGCGCACCTGAGAAAATTTCTCATGATATCACTCATCTGAAGATTATTTCCCATTGAACACGCTTAATTGTAAAGTTTTTAATATGGACTTATTGAAAAAGAAGATGTTTCTTGTTGATATGTGTAAACAATCAATTCTTTTTAAAGCTCTGGGATATCACAAAGGTGCATAAGTATAAGGTGTTATCTATCTCAATACCTCATAACCATTCCCCCACCTCACTCCACGTACATTGAATTTGCCCTCGCTCCCCATATCTCAAATGAACTATTTTTATCGATTTTGTATATTTTTATTAACGATTATTAATAAAAAAAAGGATATTAAATATATTTTAATATATTATATTTTTAATAAATTATGATAAATAATTAAATTTGTAAAGAATTGTAATTTTATGAAATAAATAATGGAGACTTTAAGACAATATGAGGCAAGTATGATATACCTATAATGTAAATACATAGTTGGTCATAAATCATACTCCCTCCGAATATTTTTAGTTGTCTCATTTCCTTATTTGACAAATTCATATCAATTGTCCAATTTTCTTTTTTGTCTATTTTTTTTACAAAAATACCCCTACTTTTACTACTTCCAATACCCAACTACCATATTTACAATTAATTTAATCAATTAAAATACCCAATTATCACTTTTTAATGGACCCACACTATCCTTAATAACCGTAAAAATTCAAATGAGACATCTAAAATGATTCAGATGGAGTAATAAATGAGTGTGAATACATATCTTGAAGCCAAACATGAGTATGAATATTGTAACTCAACATAGATATGAGAGAGATCGCCCTCATTTTATCATACATTATTAGCAACGTTTAACACATTCTCTTAAAAAAAATCCGCTTGTTAAGTACTCCTTCGGTTTCCTAATGTTCTCCTCATTTGAAAAGAAAATTTTAATTAATATTTTCAAGACATATATAAAAGACAAAATATATTCATATGAGATCTCGTTAGATTCGTCTTAATATATACTTTTATTATATATTTTTTATAATTTTTTATGAAGCGTATTTAGAGATATTTAGGCTCAAAATTTACTTTGAAAACTATGCAAAAAGTATGAAAAGAACATTTGAAAACGAAGGAAATACTTTTTTTGTATTTTTATTACATCGAAACACTTTTTTACGTAGTTTAATGAATTTGTTAAATTATTTACAACTCAAATGAGATAATAAAAATTTGTTATTATGTTATTATATTATGAGCATATTCAACAAAATAAATCAAATAAGATGTGATATAACTATTTTTCCTATCTTAAATTATCATAAATTTGGTTGGATGCAATTGAAAAATGAAAGAAGTACTTCAATTGTGAAATAATCTCTCTATTCTTATGAAACAAGACCATTTAAGACAAGTTCTACCTCCCTCTAAATTTTTCCCCCTTTGATTTTCTCTTTGCATAATACACAACTTTATTCGCTTTCGATTGTTATAATCTCTATTAATCATAAACAGGGTCATTATTCATAGATAGATGCATTTTTGTCACTTCTAGCTTTGACACAGAAAAATTAGGTAAAATTACCAATAAAAATCAAAAAAATCACAACATGATAAATACTACAACTGTTTACTAAAGAACACCTGCTAATTCTCAATTAAACCTGCTGTAATTTACAAACCAAACTTGAAACAGTAATTGTTCAAACCTTGTTCAATCTTCGTAAATGGCACAAAACCAGAGGTTCAAACAAACAAAAAACAAAATGACTTAAAATCTAATTTCCATTCGATTACATTTAGTTACTAAAAGCACTACATATCCTACCAAATCTTACTACTAAGCTCTCTCACCTCGAATCCTACGAGCAAGTTGAATATCCTTAGGCATAATAGTAACTCTTTTAGCATGAATAGCACACAAATTAGTATCCTCAAACAATCCAACCAAATAAGCCTCAGCCGCCTCTTGAAGCGCCGCAACTGCAGAGCTTTGGAATCGAAGATCTGTTTTGAAATCTTGAGCAATTTCTCTAACTAATCTCTGAAATGGAAGCTTACGAATCAGAAGTTCAGTACTCTTCTGATACTTCCTGATTTCTCTCAATGCAACTGTTCCAGGCCTGAATCTGTGAGGTTTCTTCACTCCTCCGGTTGCCGGTGCCGATTTCCGAGCAGCTTTTGTCGCTAGCTGCTTCCTTGGAGCCTTTCCTCCGGTTGATTTACGGGCGGTTTGTTTTGTACGAGCCATTAATGGAGATTAGGGTTTCTGATGGTGTATTAATGGAGGGAGTCTTGGATTCAGGAAAAGTTTTGAAGTTTTGAGTTTGTGATGGAAGGAGAAGGGATGGATGTGGGTTTTATAATAAAGAAGGTAAAAGGCGGGTGATTGAAAATTTTGTTTGGGTTTATTTGAGGCGTTGGATTTTCTAGGATTTACGATCGGATGTGAGTTATGGACAAACACACGGATCACTATCCGTGTACTAGTATGATTCTAATTTCTACTGGTACGTATTCTCTACTTAGGAATTCACGCTATTTATTTTGGGTTTTTTTTGGACGGAAAATATAATAAATAGTTTAAATTGAATCCAAGAAAAAATTACATCCTCAATCTATAAAGGGTCATTATCTAATCAATATGGCCGTCGATTAGTAAGGGAAAGCGGACTATCGTTCAGGGCCTTGAATTTTTCGGGGTCTAAAAAACATATTCTTATCTATATAAGTGATATTAATTTGAATTAAATCTATATGTAACTTACAATTTTTGCTAAGTAATGTGAGTTATTACAAGTAATTTTTATAAAGTTGTTTGAATATCAACAATAAAAAACAAAAGGTGTATTATATTATTCGTTACTTCTTAAGTTTTTAGGGATCCTTTTTATCTTTTGCTCTTGGGCCCAAAAATAAACGAGACGGCCCTGCTAACCAAACCTTATTCCTAAAGTTAACAAAAGCCCATCTTGCAAGACGATGAGCTACCGAATTACACTTTTTCAAGCAAGATAACAATTGAACACTATCAAAGGACTAGAGTAAAGATCAAACATCCCTTATAGTAGAATGGACTAGGAAGCTTCAATTGGTGACACCATTCGATTACATTTATAATGTTCATTGCGTCCCTTTCTATAATCACTTCCTTTCACGGTTCCACCCCTAAATTTTTAGCAATTTGGATCGCCCGTAACATAGCTTTACCCTCCGCCATCTCCGTTGAATTCGCATTCCAGGTGGATCTTGCCATAACTTGTTTACCAGAGGAATCGCGAGCGATAATGCTCATCTCTTGTTTGTCTTCGCTTGAAGTTAAAGCCCCATTAAAGTTAATTTTAATAATGACTTCATTTAGAGGTTTGCTCCATTTTTTGTTAGAATGATGCTTTGAAAACAATCATTTGAGCTTTGCGATACTCCTCCAACCAATCTTGAGCTATACGAACAGACACATCCATTGTCATAACATTGTCTTCATACATTAAGTCATTCCGCGGTCCCAACATTGCCATGACAACATAGCATACCTTTCTGCCATAACAGCTAGCCCCTTGGTTATCAAGCACCCAAGAAATTGTCTGCCTAAGAGACCCACAATCCTTTGGAATTATTTTACTTGGCTACCTTTGATTAAATGAATTTTTTTCCCCCAAATTGTTGAATAAGGGGATCTCATTATTATTATTAAGAGAAAACATGTACCGATAATTTTTCACGAAAATAGTTATATTTTTTATGAATTAGTAATTTGAAGAGGCATGATTTTCAACCAAACATCTAACTATTTTTCATTTAACATTGGATATCTTATGAAATACTCCACTACTTATACAATGAGATTTGAATTGTATAAAAAAATTGTTGTTCTAAAAAATCTATTGTTTTTTTTTTGGAAAATCAGGGAGATATACAAATATGATAATAAGAAAAACACTGAAACTTGGGGACCCTAAATCCGCCGACATAAAAATCTATTGTTATTACATAATATATTTGTGGTTATAACATACTACCTTCTATTCAGCCTAAATGTCTTTTTTTTTTTGCACTATTCATTCATCACTATTAATTTGTATTTTACTCTTAATTTATAAGTTTAAACATAGTCATGTGGGATCTTGTTTGATCATCTCAATACGAGGATTATTAATATCAAATTTTTATAATTTTTAATTAAGAATAATTTGATATATTAGGGATTAAAATGTTGTCTCGGCAAGTGTGAGAAAACTAAATGAGACATTTAGGCTGAATAGAAGGGGCAATATATTTGGAGTTATAATTCAATATATTTTGAATTAAAACTTAATACATTTGAGGTTTTATAACATGATATAGTTGCTTGTATTTTTATAATATTATTTTTATAGTATTATATCACAAATATATACTGTTATAAACCCAAATCTATTACGTTGTAACCACAATTATATATTTTATTATAACCCCAATTATATTATGTTATAACTCCAAATATATATGGTTATTACGTGTATATATATATTATGTAATACTCCCTTCGTTGTTCTTCCATCTTACTATAGAATTCTTCCACTTTAAAATTCTTTTTATTTTTTGAAAGTTTTCATCCCACTTTTACCCTTTAAAACCCCATTTTTCTTAATTCACACTACTATTTAATTGTTTTTTCTCTCATACTTCCAATAGAATCATTACTTCACACTAATTTAATTATTTTTCTCTCATAATTCCAATACAACCATTACTTTACACTACTATATAATTAAAATAATACCCAGTACCACCAAAGATTCTATCTTTCTTAATGTATGTGAAAAACTCAAAGTGGAACATCAAAAAAGAACGGAGGGAGTAACTCCCAATATTATGTTATATCCACAACTGCTTTTATTAATTTCCCCAAAAGTAGACATTGTTGTCTTCTTCAACACCAGTATTTACACCATTAATGAAGCTTAATTTTAAAAAATCATAAAAGTGTAAATCTAACTAACATATAATACAATCAACCCAAAAAAAAAAAAATAAAAGCTTTAAAAATGAAAATGATGAAGTTTGAGAGAAAAATTTGATGGTTTTGCAATGTTGAAGAAGATAAATAGAGAATAAACAACAATGTAGTTTGAGAGAGGATGATATAAATTGGAAACTACTTTCTCCGTTCCATAATACTCGCTATATTTTCTATTTTGGGAAATTTCATATTACTTGCTACATTTTCTTTTTTAGTAAAAAACCAATCATTTAAAGTTATACATGCTCCTATTTTTATCCTATTCTATATCTAATTACTCGTATTTTTCTTTTTCATTTTTCAACAGATAATATTAAAAATTCCAAAAAAGCAACTTTCCACCTACTGCTCATCATTACACAGTACCTTCTTAATCTTTGTGGTCATGCAATAATAGCAAGTAAATTAGAACAAAGGAAGTACAAATAAAGTTTGAGAGGAGAAGACGAATAGTTGTATCAGGAAAATAAAAAATGAAAACTGAAAATGGAAGTTAAAAGGCAAAGTTTAGAATTTTTTTTTTAAAAATTTAACAATTAGGCTGTCCAAACATAAGACATCTTTTGTAAAGAAACTCTCGAGTAAGAATCTGTGAAATAATAAAACTCTTGCTTATCATATCCCATCCTGCCAGCTACAAACAAATTAGGGTTAGGGTTTCAAACATATCTCGTGAGAGGGAAAAATGGGGAAGCATAGAAGTCGGAGCAGAAGCCGAACACCCCTTCGCAGCCGTAGGAACCGTCATGAAGACTTTCATCCTCGCCATTCTCATCGACATTATCGCCGTCAATCTCCTCCGCCGTGTGGTCTCCTTGTTCGCAACATCGCCCTTGATACTCGGTACTTTTCTTCCCATTTCTCTTTTCTTTTGTTTTTCCTCTCATACTTTCGTTACATTTCTTTTGTAAATCTGATTCTTGGAGATTGTTAGAGTAATATGGCAATTATGATTGAAGTTACTCAACTAAGATTGAACAAAGGATATTAAAGACTAAATTAAGAACACACAAATAAGGAAGGTGGGGAAAATCTTAATATCAATGTGACGAAATTTTGTCCTCTTGGTCTTTCTATTAGTTTCCATGTTTAATTTTTGAGAAGAGATTGTATTTTTGCTTACATCGCCACTTGCCATTTCCCGAAATCTCTACACTCCATGTCTTTATTGTATGAAGATGACTCTAGATCAATTATGTCATTTGCAAATGAGCATAAGCTGCCATTTCCTCAAAATTAAGTTTCTTTGGAACTTCCATTAGACATTTTTACTTTCTTTCTTGCCCAACCTGGATGATCATCCTCATATCCCAAACGTATACGAGCCTTCACTTTTCTCTTACGTCTCCTTTGTGCAATGCTTGTAGTTTGCACTCTTGGCGATCTTAGTTTTAGAAGGCATGCTTTACTTTGTGCCTTGAGCTCAGGCACGGTTGAAAGCGCCTTGGAAAGGCGAGGCGAAGCCCACTACAAGAGGTGTGCACCTTGGTGTGCTTACACCTGGTGCGCCTCTGGGTAACTAACATAAAAGCTTGTATTTTTTGAAAAATAAATAGAACTTGAAACCAAAATTCAGTTGAAGAGGTTCGAGAAACTATTTCTTTAAAAAAATAGAGAAGAGAAGCAAGTTAAGAAGAAGAAAATAACTTTGAATGTTATTCATATTTTTATTATAATATAATGGTCTTGTGCTAAATTAATCTTTACCATCTTGTTGATATTGTAATATGATTGTCATGGTGTTTTAAGTATTACATATGTTTTAAAACTATATAAAATTATGTAGCTATAAAGTATGCCCTTAGTTTTAAAAAGCACGACTGAGGGAGAGGCACGCGTCTTGTACGCCTCTTGTAGGTTGCCTTTTATTTTTGCTTTTGCTTTTTTTTTTCTTATAAGTTCTAGGTATCAAAATTCTTATATTTGCTTGATTTACTTGATTACCCTTATTCAAATGAGAAAAGGCGCCTCTATTTAACAATAATTACTTTAACTCCTGCAACATCTTCATATCCTTTGGATCCTTGAAGAGAATATGGTCAACTTAAAACTATATTATCTTATAGCTTTATGTGCTAAAGCAGTGTTTATCTATAACTTATATGTTGTAATTATATGAATTACATGTGTTTTAGCGAAATTGTGCACCTCACATACGAGAAGCCCGCACCTTCTCCTCGCCCCTCGAGAAAAAGTTCTTTTGCACCTTGATGCGCCTCTTAAAAACTAAGTTGGTGATATGTCCTTCTTAGGAGTAGTGGCCTTCCTATAGAAGGAAGTGGAAGGAACATTTACACCTTCTTGAGGTATCATAATATCATCACAATCAAGATCATCATCAAATTCTTTCCCATGTGTTTTATCCCTGTTCTCCTTCTCCATATCTACCTTGACGACGTTCTAGAGGAGGAAGTGGAAGGAACATTACCGCCTTCTTGAAATTTTTTGTGTTTTTATATTATTTAAGATTAAGATAACAATTGCATATTTTGTGTTTTTATAGGCCCGAGGACCTTAGGATTCCGTTTGAAAAATATGGTCCCGTGAAGGATGTTTACCTACCGAAGAACTACTATACAGGGTATGTGTTTAATATTTCTTTTGACATGTGTAAAATATTATATGCTGGCCTTTATATATTGTCGTTTTAATGGAAACTATATTTTGTCCTCATTTGGGATCATGTAATTAAATCAATTGTGTTGATTTGGTTCAACCTATGTTAAAAGTGCCAAATGGTACCTTTTCATTTGTCATCTTCATTTTTTAGACTGTCTTCTATTGTGAATTAAGTTTTGCGGCAGGCCATGTAATTAAATATATATTTTAGTTTGGATTGATAAAATTTATTGGAAACCATGTTTTGTCATTTGACTTTTTGGACGATCATGTAATTATATCAGTTGTGTTGAGGGGTCTTTTAAATTTGATTCAAGTCATTCAACCTTTGCTAAAAGTGTCAAATGATACCTTTTCATTCATCGTCTTAAGTTTTTAGAATGTTTTCTATTGTGAATTGACCAACTGGTAAATTAATGGTGGAAAGCTCAATTTTGAGATTGTTGTATTAAAATATTGCTTGATGAAAGATAATTGTAAATTGTCGATTAAATGTATATCTATCGAAATAATTTAACACAATTTTTTTTCTACTCTTATAATTTTCACGTTTATATAATTTTCCCTTTTATTTTGATTCCCTCCTTAGTTTAAAGAAGTGTGAGGCGCACTAAGACACCTCCTGGCCTACCTCGGGCGCAGTTTGGTAGTTGATCAACATTTAGTAATATGTGCACACCAAAATACCTATTTTTTTGACCTTTTTATAAAGTTTTTGGCTTAGAATGCCTTGTAACCTTTCTCGAGACCATAGGATAAATGTTACTCCATTTCTCCATATGAATTAGCACCTTTTTTCGTTTTAGTTTGTTCCATTCAATTTGTGCCCTTTTCTTTAGTGGGAAAGGTTACACTTGTTCTCTTTTAATCTCATCTACTAACTTATTCCTTCTCTCCTTCTTAATCACTTATTTACTATCTGTTTGTATTTTGTTTTATTCTTTAACCTACTTCCCCTTTCCACTAAAAATACAACAAAAAGCAAAGGGTGCCACTTTATAGGAACAACGATACTTTAGTAGAGCCCTTCAAAAACATTATAATGTGAAACACGTGCTTGTATTTACATAACAAGTATATAATTTTTCCCAGGACAACCATTTTTGCTACTTTTCTTTAATTCATTTAAAAAACTACAAAACAATGAAAGTATCTTAGTAAT
This sequence comes from Amaranthus cruentus, assembly GCA_019425755.1. Taxonomy (NCBI): domain Eukaryota; kingdom Viridiplantae; phylum Streptophyta; class Magnoliopsida; order Caryophyllales; family Amaranthaceae; genus Amaranthus; species Amaranthus cruentus. Next base: position 4,520,389 of record CM033463.1, on the reverse strand, counting down.
GAATTATAAATTGTTTTATTAACTCTTTGTCTATGATAAATACCTTGCGTTTAGTTTAGCTTTCACATATGCTGATTCAAGAATTATAATCTAGTATCGGATACCTTGTTATAGTAATGAAAAATGCATGTATTGGGCTGTTTCATCTTGCCATTCCATTAAGGAGGCCTTTGGCAATTTTGAAGGAACTTCCATTTTATTCAAGATACTATCACATCTTTTTTTTTTATTTAATTTTACAAATTATTTCAGGGAGCCACGAGGCTTTGCATTTGTAAAATTTCGCTTTCCTGAAGATGCAGCTGAAGCAAAGGATCGACTTAATAATAAAATTGTTGGTGGACGTGAGATACGCATTGTTTACGCCGAGGAAAATCGTAAAACTCCTAAAGAAATGCGTATGAGTACACATATAAGGTAGGCATAGTTTTCTATATACTTTTTTAATCATTTATGCTCGCGTTACCTTTGGGAGATCTAATATTATTTTCCCACATATTTTGTTGTTTATATATGGTTGAGTTAAATTGGTTTTTGTATCACACTTATATAGTGACAAATATGAACGGAGGAGGAGATCACCATCACCAAGGCGCCGATATCACTGTTAGTATAAAAGTTTACTTTATGATATGAAACCTTGTAATAGCACTCTATGTTTGTCTTGTTGGTCTTTATTCAGTAAAATATGTTACGTGTTTTCTGCAGCATACTCAAGGTCACCGGCTAAAGGAAGGCGTCACTCTAGGTGTGAAATTTTTTTCATCGTGTGTGCTTGCTCTTTTGGGCGATGCTATTGCTGTGTTATTGTTTCCTGGTTTCCAGGATGCTTATCCTTGCTTGATTCATTAATTAAATACAATTTTAGTGATTTCCAAAATGCTTATTTTGCCTTGATTTGTCAATGAAATACAATTTTAGTGATGTCTATGACATTATGAGCTGAACGAACATAGGTCGATAGTTTATTTGCTTCTAGCATATGCCAATTCTTGGTTTTGCATTCATTGCTTTTTTGTAAATTATGAAATTAACTGATCATGGAGTCATTAATTTGCTTAAAGATAGCATATTAGCACTTAATTATCTCATGTTGATACGAAACATATTGTTAATGTGTTGAGTGTAAAACTTTATTACTTTCTAAATGCATGAGATTTTTAAGTTATTGATGATTTTCGCTACCATGCCCAAGGAAAAATGCGTTGGTTGTAAAGTATAATTCAAAAAATGCTCCATATACGCCTTTTCCTGCACCTCTCCATTTTGAGATTCTATTTCTCTAATTACTCGTCCTGAGCTTCATGGAGGTACATTGCTGCAGCTTGTGCTCTTTTTGAAATTAAGGCGGCCTTGATAATGAGTTAATGGCAATGCAAATGCAAACAAGAAAGACAATCTTATTATTTTTTCCATTTTCATAAAAAGTCCAATGCTTTTCAATTAGGTTCGAGTTCATTACTCCATGCTTTTTGTTCCCTCTGTATCAATTGACTTAGTGTACTTTTTCTTTATGACCTACCATTTATCTTATATATCTTGGTTCTTATACATTTTTTTGAATCACCTTTTCCTCTCATTTCCTCTCATTCAATGAAAACCCCAATCCCCTTTAGGCTGTAACTAATATCACACTCATAGTATAGTTGTGATATGAACGTAGTTATATGAACACACACTAAATGGTATCCTGTAGGATGTACATTAAAAGGTCTGGCAAACATGATGTCTATTGTAGCTAAACTCAAGCTTTCTTATAGTGTCACTAGCACTAAAGCCTTTCACGAGTAAATTGCTTCAGTAAAGGGGGGAAACACTATGGACTTTTCATCAGATAAGGATTTTTCTTCATGAGAATATTAGCACATTTCAAAATAATTAATATTGTTGTCTTTGTAATATTCTTAAAAACTCGAGTTGTTTTGTTAAGAAATAATAAGTGATTGGCAATTTGATAAAAGAAAAAGTATATGGCTCCAGTGTTGGTGATGTTGGAAAATGAAAAGCCTTGTAGTTATGTATCGATTAGAGGTGTTCTTAATTGACGTGACAATTCAACATTATCTTATAACCGAACTAGACTTCATAATGAACTTGAAATTATTTGAAACCAATGTGGACATATGATTTGATTTTGAACCAATCAGAAATGGTTGACCCAAAATCAACACGATGATCCAAATGAACACCTCTTATATCGATATTTTCTCTTTTATAAGGTTCTCTTCCTTTTGGTTTCCTGCCTCACGTCACGAGGTGCGACATTTCAATATGTAGTGGTTTGTTTAATAATAGTGTTTGAGTAGGTGGATCCAAAAGAAAGCGTTTCTTTGTCTCATGTGAATTTTTGAATTTCTTGTCTTGATTTTTGCATACTATCCAGTTAAGAAAGAATTTAAAGCTTATAGTTGGCCGAATGAAAGAATTCATCTTCAGAGAAGGAAAGCTATTCGAAAGATTTTACCAGTAAGAGATATGATGTGATTTTTCAAGATAGTTTGATTAGAAAGTTGCGCAAACAGAGCCATATTTTGGATGCTGATAATCATAACATCAGTTAAAGCTTAAACATTACATTGGATGAAAGTTTCATATTTTGTTCGGAGTTTCTGAAATGGCGCAGGTAAAGACCCTGTTTCTTTTTTGAGGGATTTGTTAAAAGATGCTAATTTTCACCGTTGTGCTGTATTTTTTTGATAGCATACGAAGAAGCTATTTGACATTTCAGTGAGTTTAAAAATTATTATGGTATTGATTAGACTTAGATGCTGTGACTATTCCAATATTTTCATGTTGCATCCTGCATCTTCTGTTTATTTACTTTTTCTCAAAGATATTTTGTTGTTGGATCTGTTTCCAGGTCCCATTCTCCTCGCAAAGAAAAGTACCGTAGGTCAACTGGAAGGTCCTCTAGCCCAAGGGATCGATCTCCTGATGAAAGAGAAGACAGGACAAGGAGATTCCAAAATTCAAGAAAGACATCGCCGGACAATGGGAAGGGGTACAAGTCAACTGGGAGGTCTTGCAGTTCGACAGAGAGGTCTAATGATGATGACTACCGAATGCCAAGGAGATCTCCTAATTCCAGGGAGATTTCTCCTCATCATAGCGAACAGCTCAAATCATCTGGTAGATCTGTTAGTCCAAGAACAGATTCACCCGTCATAAAGGAGGGCAAGGCAAAGCAGAGGGATCCTATTTCAAGGGAAGTTTATTCTCCTGATGATGACTATAAGTCCAACAAGTGCTATTCTAGTCCCAGGGAAACAGCTGTACAATTTGACGGGAAAGTCAACTCAAGTCCCAAGATATCTGGTCTGGATGATCCATCATATTCAGATTATGAAAAAAGCCAGAGTCTAAAGCATAGATCCAAAAGTCCAGAGAAGAATGACGCCAGCCCTTTATGGGAAGGGGACTTGGCCTCAAACAGCGTTGTGAGCTCCAAGATGAATGTTGTCAGTGTGTCCCCTACTCGTTAATCATTGTACATGTACAGGTAATTAACTTCCATTGTCCATTGCTTTTGGCAAAGCTTCTGATTTGAGTACTTACTCTCTTCTATTTTACTTGAATCATATATTTTGTAATTTTATATGCTTTTGATGATTCTGTCAGATGTTTAAATTAATGCTTGAGTCATATACAGAATTTTGAAGGTGTTTTAGTACCCTATATTGTACAATTTTTCTTAAACATACAGAAATGACATAGAGTAAACATCCCTGTTGCTTTGGGTGCTCTGGTAACAGGTTATCCGCTTTCTACTTGATGCATAGGTGGTGAATGAAATAGATTGGATGAATTCTTGTCCATAAGAAATGGTTCGTAATGCTTTGCATTAACGGGCTTTCCAACAGTGACCCTGGACCTATACGATGTGTACACTACAAATGTTAATATGTAACTGATCCAATTGATGATATATCATGGGCAATGGAACTAAAGATACATGCTTGGCGACATATTTAAATTTACGGAACTCTGATTTTATGTTTTAAAACATCATTTATGACATCTAATGCACCCAGTAGGCAAGTATCAAAAAAAGCATTTATCTGTCCTGTGATTTACGACTTCACGTCTTATCTGATCATCTCTATGTATTGTTTTTGAGTGTTCTTCAGTACTTGAGACATGACTAGGATGGTAACTAGCGCTTTTTGTTTTGCAGCCCCCGTTAATCTATCATACAGGATGTTCTCTGTTCTCTGTTCTCTGTTCGCTGATCATTCTGTACGTACTGTTAAGATCCATACTTCTGAGACTGCATTAATCGTCTCAACGGAGACAAACTAGTGGTTAAACATTTGTGACGTACGAAATGTAATAGTCTTTTGAGAGAAACGGAGAATGATCTGTAAACTCAAGTTCTACTGAGTTCGGAGACTTAATATCTAGTGTTCTACGGAATTCGGAGCTCCAAGAATGGTGGTCTTCTAGTGACTGCACCAAAACTCAAGTTCTTAATGTCAGTCTTTTGTTAGTTTTTTTTGTTTATCCAGGTCCCTGGATAATGTTCTGTAAACATCATATTTTCTGTTTGAAATGATATTGATATTTGAAACTCAACTTTTTAGTAGTTGATTGATTAATGAATGGTTCGAGTAAGAATAATATGTTGGAAGATGTACTCTTGTGAGAGATTGTCTTTTGGTGAGACGACTTTAAACAAGGAGCTCATATTCTCTACATAGTATGTATTAAATGGTCTATTAAACCCATGTATGTGAGGCTTCTCTCGATGAAACCGCTTCAATACAATAATTTGTGAACTAAAAACACATCAAATTAGACCTTAAAAATTGACAAGGAAAATAGGTATTTAGCTGCTACTAATTTGATATATAGCTTTATGGCTCTATGGTACATATCTTGAGGAAGAGCTTGTCATGATTAGAATTAGATTAGGGAGAAGAAAAGAGGTCAATAAGTTACTTCATAATAAAACATGGGTCAACAACTTAACACGATCTTATAGCCGTTTTAGTTACATGAACCGATACATAAGTTTCGATAATCACAAATTCTTACTTGAGAGTTGAGACCGTCTTTTGTAAAGACGGCTATTAAAAACCCTGTCCAATTTTAAATATATATTGTTACAACTTTAAATATAGATTTGGACTGGATTTTTGAGAGTCGTCTTTACAATAGACGGTCTCTTAAGAGAGCACCTGTTCAATAATTTAAGATTCGAGATTGAATAACTTTGATCAAGAGTCATGGCTTCTATGCCTTGAACTTTTATAATGACATTCCAATTCAACATAATATATAAAACTTCAAGCATGGTTGAGAAATGATGACTATAAAAGTCACAAAGGTTTATAATATTTTAAGAGTATAAGAATTAATTGAGAAAATCCTAAGATATTATTCGATTTCACTAAAGTTAAAGCTTGTTCGGGTGTTATGTAATTCTCATAAAATTTACATTTTCTAGTAGGTGTAATATAATTATTTAATTGCAAATATGATTAAAGAAATTCCCATAAAATATAGGAAGTCCATTACAAGAAAAGTGCCGATAAGTTTAAATTTTCATGCCAATTATAAATTTCAATCTTCAAAAAAGATTATTTCTAATTAATAGAAATTAAAACTTTACATAGAATTAATTTCATTCATGTGCAATCAAATAAGCACGATCCAACCTTTTTAAAAATTCTACCTCTTAATACTTTTAATTTATCCTATTAAAATGCAATAATTGCATTATTTTTTCTTTCAAGAGACTTTGTGAATTGTAATGTTTAGATTTTATAATAGTACATATGATGCTTAAGTTTTTTGACAGAAAAAAATAATACGTAATTTTGTTTTATTATACTTACTACATTTTAAACAAATATAAGAGTAAATACAATATTAAATTATAAAAATTAAAAAATATTAAAAATTAAAAGAGAAATCTAGTAAGTTTATTTTTTTTTTTAATTTTAAATTTTTAAATATTTTTTAATAATAATTAACCTGTAAAAACTAGTCATTATTTAGGTAACAATGTTGTTGAGTAAGTAACCGTAAAATTAAAATTATTTATAATTAATCAGAAGTTAAAATTATTGTAGAAAAATCAAAATTTTCAAAAATAAATTTTAAATAAGTTTCAAAGACAGAAAAACATTCCAACTAGGCAACTACTATCACTCTTATATATACTGTCAACTACTGTCATGGCCACTCCAACTTTTCTCGTCGTTTGATAATAATTCTTCATTGCAATGCAGCAACCTCCGGAACACTGTGCTCAGCAAGATCTTCAACAGGTTTTTTTCGATTTAATTGCTTTTATTTGTGAATTCTTTATCTCAATTTTTTAGGGTTTGTCTATGAATCGATTTATATGTTTATTGGATTTTGAAGATCATGTTAATATACTCTTAAGCTGCCTCTTAGTTGTGGTTCGATTCAGTAATGATAGTTTTCAAGACTTGATATATCTGCTATAGTGATTTCAAATTTAGTATCTAGGAGAGTGGAGACTAGGACTGGTCTATTGATTTGCTTTGAACTTTGAAATTAGGATGTCTAATCACAGTTAGTGTTGTGCGGGAACGAAAGCAAAAACCCAAAAACAATAAAAGAAATAAAAAGATTAAGAATAAACAATACAGAACACACAAGAATTTAATATGATTCATTGTCAATGTGATAGCTACGTCCATAGATTTCACTATTAAAATGGAGGTTACTTGATTAATCTAATAAAATCTCTCAATGGCTGTTCACTTTGTTTTTTACTTGCTCTCATAAACCCTAATTCTAATTAGAGGGGGTTTATATAGTAACCCTCTTAAAAGAAGAAATTATGTTACAAAATAAAATGGAAAGCTGATTCAGAAAATTAACAACCGTCGACCGCACATAAAGCCGAGTTGGCATTCTCTCCTGACCAAGGAACGCCAACTCGGCGTTGGGTTTTGGGAAATTCACTTCATGTCAGCATGTGAAGCCGACTCGGCCTTTTCCATTCTCCAGAAAAGCTGACTCAGTGACTCGACTTTTACTTCTAGAAAAAGTCCTGAATCCAAGAGACCAACCACCGACTTGTCTTCATTGCAAACCCACCAAACGCCGAATCGGCGTTTGCTGCTTGATCGCTCCATCATCTTGATTCTTCTTCCCCTGTTCGAGTCACCAAAACATCAACAATTAGAATATTTGATTGCATACTTCATTAAAGGTTAAGGATATATTGCTTTTATTTCTTGATAGGGACGACCTTAGAGTTATCTCTGGAGAATTAAGGAGCTATGACAGTGGGGTTGAATTGTCCCTGGAGGATTAGAGAATTAATTCACTGATAATAATGGTTGGTATGAAGACCATCAATACCCTTTCAAATTAGTATTGATTTTTTTATTTAAATACTTTTTTTTTCCTGAATAGTTTGTTAGGCTTCTTTAAATTCTGAAGAAGTTAGCTCACACTTGTTTCACCTTTGATTAAACTTTGTGACAATCTGATTTTCTTGAATAAAATGGCCGAATCTTCATTTGATGTTTGTGAGATATTTGTAGTCAAATAGGAAAAAGCAAGATATCGTGATTTGATTAGGCTTAACAGGTTCAAGTTATTGATTAGCTCAATCAAAACACATCCATGGACTCCTATGCTCATTTTAAACGTTCGGTATTTCCCATGGATAATGATTTACGATTGAACTTTTCACAGAAAAAAGTTGGTTTATCTGGATGCTGGGGTTATTTCACATACCCAAAAACTTTTGCTCAAAGTTTGCTGGTGCCATTTTCTTTATTGAATCAGTTTTTAATGTGTATATGATATGTTAACGTGATGAGATTATGCATAAGTCGTAGGAGTTTCATTGAAATGGATGTTGAATCTAGGTTAGTTCCCACGATGTTCAAACTGTCAGTGAAGCACAGTCATATACAGATTCAAGACGGGAAATTGGGAAACTTTCTCTTCAGATTCCTGCAAAACCTGTGATATTTGCCAATTTTCACAATGGTGAAGGATCACTCCAATCACAAGTATCGTCAAAATGTGCTGCATCATCATCAGGAAGTATTTTACGTGGGTTAAGCTTCAAGAAGAAAATTAATCCACCTGACTGTGAGAAAAGCCACCTCTTAAATTCAGACCCACAAGCAGGTGTTGAAAGTCCAACACTATCCAAAGTTATGTCCAAATTTAGCTGGACAAGATGTTTGTCCCTTCCAGGACCTGCTTTTGGATCATTCCCTTCCGTTAGTACTCCTGCTTCTGCAAGAACTATTAACGAATACGAGACATCACATGTAGGTTCTCTCATGCTTTCTTTTTTGATATGAATGGTTGTCTGCTACTTATGTTGTGTGTTAAATGTTGACACAAATTGTCAGTATTTAAGCCTCTGCAACTCTTGTTGTTGGTTACTCTTCCTAGAAAACTTTCATAATTCATAAAATAGTTTTTAATCCTTTCAAGTTTCCTATTGTTTTTCAGCCTTAGGTTCTGAATTATGCTCTTGATTCTTGTTCTCAGTCAGGAGTTGCTTATTTGAAAACTTTAGATTCATCCATAAGTTCTTTAAACCAGCTTTGTTTGAAATCACGTTAATAGAAAAAAACCTCTGACTCAGTTTTTTATGACCAGAAAGGGATTATTAACAAAAACATCTCGAGGTCTTTGTCGGTGCCAGGCAGAAATGTTGTTATTGTGAGGTCTCCATCTGCGGCTAGTAAAATGCATAATCTGTCCGAAGTTCATGATGGTAATTATTTTGCTTTTTTCTTGTTTTGATTCACGTTTGCATCTCAATGTTTTTTTGTTTTGTAAATTAGTTGGAAATAGTTAGAAATGAAATTCCTCTATATTTTTCTTTCTCCCCAATGCATGATTTGAACTTCAAAAAATGCATATCAGAGCAAACATTGAAGAGGCTTTATTTTGAGAAGATGTTATAAACATGGAGCACAGGAGAGGGAAAATGAAATTTGAGATGAAATGTGGGGGTTTGAAGAGGGCTGCTGGCAGGAGACAGGGTCTAGGATGTAGAGGAGAAATGAAAATTTAAGTTTTCATTCACATTGCATTAACGGTCATAAAACGATTTTGTGGTCAATGCGGATGATTTTGCGGTCGTATCGACCCATGTTTATGGTGTTAATGTGGAGTTCTTCGTCACAACCTTCAATGAGGATGTGCTTACTGTTGTGCCCATATGTGGTGCAAAATTTTAAGTTTTGCAAAACCACATTTTTGCTATTGGTTGGTGACCCAAATGCGACGTATCATCGATTGTAAACAAAACTTTTTCTGTATTCCAGACCTGCAATGAGAGTATCTGATGGTGGTTGGATTCTTATGCTTATTTGTAGATCTTGAGAATCACAGCGATGTAACACATTTGATGCAAAAACATCGCGTGATTTGTCACAGCTGCATCAGAGTTCTTTTTTGTCTAGCATTACATAGTCTGACATCTGAGATTTAATATATTCAGGTTTTCTCTTAATCTTACTAAAAATGGTAATAGCCTTGTTTTTTTTAACCACGAATCCAAACTTGTTTGTGGTCATTGTTGATGACTTGACGTTGGCATCATCTCTAAACATAATTTATTTAAAAGGATTCTAGACAGTATAAATCATTATATTTGCAGGCATTTTCAACTGTCTTTCTAAAGTTATATTTGGACTTTGAAGGATTGATATGAGCTAAGTTTCTGTAAGAAAGGACTCTGTTTCCCTAACCCTGATGCCTAGTTCTCTTAGATTGTCTGTATGGAGCTGTCGGTCTAATTTGTCTTTGTTTCCTTAGATTTACAATCAAAAGACAACTTAAAGTGTGGCAACCAAACTCATACATTTTTGTTATCAGTTCATGATGTGTTGAACTATTAGTGTCATTTTTCTTCTTGTCGTCGTCGTCGTCATCATCATCATCATCATCATTTTTCTTGTGATACCTTAAATAATTGGTTAAAGACTGGACTTTTATCAGTATGGAAAACTGGCCAACAACTACTTTACTAAACCTCAAAGTTCTGCGCAATCACCTTTTATGTTTTTCTAACAACCAATCCTAGTTTCTTCATGGCACCCCCACCTTTTTATGTTAAAGACTGGACTTTTAGCTCTCTTTTGTTGTGTGGTTCCCTTCATATTTTTCAAGTAATTTCTCTCTTTTCGACTCCAAAAAGGCAAAAACCTTACCCACCAAACCAATTGGGAGCACTTCTTCCACCTTCTCCCACCAAAATACAATGTAAGGGCTTTGATTTAAGCAATTGATCTGTCTCCCTCTCTTCCCCATTTTCTTCATTCTCTGTAGAAACACTATCTATCTCAAGCTATGTGTAGTCATTTTGTTCTTTTCTCTCTTTTTCTCTCCCTTTCCCTTTCTCTCGGTTGCTTTCATGGGCTTCTCACAAAATTGACTGAGTTGGAAATCTTTGAAAAGGACAATTTGACGCCAATTTTTGAAATCGGACTAACCCTTAAGCTGCAACATGGTTTTTAAAAACAACTTATGTTGTCTTTGATGACACCGCACTTAGCTTGCAACATGGCTTTTCAAAATTGAAATGAACTTATGAAGCCTTTGAAGATACCTAGTGTGGAAAAGCTATGATAGAAACTGATTTGCAGATTACTTTTAGCCTTTTACAGTTTCACGTTATCTTAATTTTGATTTTTTTTCTAAGCACGTCATTTTTGTCTTCATCAGACCAGATAGCTCCTGTTCCACCTTGTGCTGATAATGATGAGGAGATTCCTGAAGAAGAAGCAATTTGCAGGATCTGCTTTGACACCTGTGACGAAGGAAATACTCTTAAGATGGAGTGTAGTTGTAAAGGTGCCCTTCAGTTAATACATGAAGAATGTGCAGTAAAGTGGTTTAGCACTAGGAGAAATAAGAGTTGTGATGTTTGTGGGCAAGAGGTTCATAATTTGCCAGTGACCTTGCTTAGAATGCCTTCTGCTGCTCAGGGGAACAACAGGCAGGAGCGAATTCACCAATCTGTGAATTCTGGATCAATTAGGTAAGTTCTATGTGTTAGTCTGTAGATTACATATACCCATGTTTTTTAGTTGGTTGCACTGTTAAGGATAAAATAACCTTTATCTCTAATTTCAAACGCAAGGTGTGGTGAGGCACTGGCCTCATTGTCTCGAGCAACTCTAGGTAAGAGTGACAAAAAGTTGGTGTGCCTAAGACATGTGAGGTGTAACTGCAAGGCACTCCTGTTGCACACCTGAGGTGCATGCCCTCTTTCCGTTCTTGTTTGTTCAGATCCCTCTGCTGTCAATTCCATTTCTTTGTACTTCAAAAAACCCCCAGCTTTAAAAGATGACGTAAAAATATTACAATGAAAAAAAATTCCAATGTTTTTCTTGAGCTATAATATAAACTCCTCTTCGAGTGCTTGCCCGCTCCTTGCAGTTCTCTTCCTTGCACCTCAGTTTTTTTCATGCTTTTCAAAACTAAACTATGCAATATTGGTTCTTGACTTGTCACTTGATTAGGATATTACTTTTCAGAGCTTTAGATGTATAGTAATAACTACTTTTATGTCTTAATTAAATGATTGCTCCCTACGTCCCATATAATCTGTACCCAATTTCTATATAGGATTGTCCGACTTACTTTGCCCCCTTTCCTCTTTTGGTATGGTCTTCACAATTCTCTTTTAATCTAATCCACAAAGTTATTATCTATTTTAAACTCATCCATCTATTTCTTCCACCCATTTGTTATTTGTCTTGTGCAACTACTAAATATTAACACCGGGTGCAAATGAAAGCTTCATGCATTGCTTCTTTTTGGGATTTTGTTGTTTTGCATGTGAGATTTAATTATTTTAGTTGTATCTCTCAAATTCTGCCTTTATGTCTATGACATTGCACATGAAATTGTCTAAAGATCTATAGTTCTTTGATTTTGGATTATAATGGACTAAAGTAAGATGACTCATTAACTCATGTGCATTTCTTATTTATGTGAAGTTGCACATGGCATTTGCTACCAATGGTTTATCGGAAACAATCTTCGTAGTGTACATCCAACCCTCCCAAAACCTACCATAGGTGGAAGCCACTTAATGGTATTGGGGAATGACATGTTGTTATGAAATGTTGCCTCGATTTCTGCCTTTCAAAACATTCAGAAGTGCATGTACTGCTGTTGGATTTTTCTGATTCGTTGAAGCAAAAGCTGTAAATCCCATGAAGCTTTTTGCAACCGGTTGTCATTTTCTTGTTCTATCAATACTGCGTTTACTAATGTTGGTAAAGTACTTGGTGTTCTTTGTGCAGCGCTTGGCAAGATTTTGTGGTGCTGGTCTTAATTAGTTCAATATGCTACTTTTTCTTTCTTGAGCAGCTATTGGTGAGAACTGACATACTATTACTGTATCAATAACACTCCAATTATAAAAGCTGAGAAACAAGCCCAAACTCCATCCCTTATCCCCTTCTGATCGATGTTATGCAGATCCAAGAATTGAAGACTAAAGCAATTGTGATTGCCGCACCATTTGCATTTACTTTGGGCCTTGTAGCATCAATATTGGCTGTAAACATAGGTATGTCATTTCTAACATATACCACAAACTTGTCGGTGATAACAAAGAGTTTGTTTGCTTACTATGTTAAGTATTAATGCGGGCTTGCTTTACCGCAGCGATTAGAGAGTACATATGGACATACGCAGCTGTAGAGTTTGCGTTTGTGGCCGTAATCTTGTGTCTTTTCTACAATGTGGTGAGTTGCCGAGTTTTTTTGTTACTTTTTTCTACTATACTTAAAAGTATGCAAATTTCTATTTCACTTAGCTGTTGTTTGAAAATTATATTTTCTGCTAGTCAAGATTTCACAGGTAGCTCAATGTTGTGTTTCTGTTGCAGCTTCATCTGAATGCAGTCTATTCTTTACTGATTTCGTCGGTGTTAGGATTTTCAATCGCTTTGAGCCTTAACTCTTTATATATTCATATATTTTATTGGAGGGTTCGTGCTGCTGAGAACGCTAGCAATGTATGATGTAAAGATCAACAAAAATAGAAGTATATTGAAATTGAAACTGCTTATTGTTGTCGACAACCTGCCCTTTTCCCCATTTAAATTGCTGTTGCTGGAAAGGCTGGTAGGTTAACGTATTGTAATTTTCAAGTTTTGATTGTGTGTTTATGTAAATAATTTCAATAATAAATAAAAAAATGTTAGTATTATTGGGCATTAATCGATAATAGAAATTTTAGAGGTCGCTTGCACAAGTAAATTTAAGTGTAAGTTTCTATAGAATTGCTTATTTCTAATAATTTATTTCATTTGTCAAAATTTAAATATCACAAATTCTTGTGAGACTTTGATTGGGTCAGCCCATAAAAAAAATATAAAATAAAAGTATGAATTAAGCTATAATAGACTGAGCTTGAAAGGTGTCTCTCAAAGAGATGGTCTCTCAGGAAACTGCCTGAATAAATATTGTTCGTTTGAGAAAATGAACTTTCAATACCATAAGAATTTCAAATAAACATGGGTGCGTATGGTAAAATTAATTACTATGAAGTATGCTTCCTAAAAATTCTTAATTCCTATTGAAGTTTTTTTTGTCAAACAAACATTGTAAGTATGAAATTCGTAGAGTTGAAATTCCCATGATATTTAGGTGCAAACAAATTGTGTACACTAATCTCAACCCCAAAAGATTAAAGTTGATTACATAAATCCAATTAAAAATTTAAGTGTACATTTTTTTCCAAAAATATCTAAAAGAATATGTAAGCGCATTTTTAGGTGCTACTTTGTGAAATGAGCAAGAATTTAACCATATCATAAATTAGCCCCAAAATAAACTTAAATAAAATACAGACGGACTTAATCCAGGTTTAAGACGCTGCAAGATCCTAGAATATTTTTGGTGAGCATCTTCCAAGACGCCCTCAAGAACTAGTAATCCAAAATTGAGATATTTCATCGACATCAAGAAAATGTAGATGAAACAAAAATCGGAAAAAAATGTCCGTCTGTACAATTTGCGTGTTACACTTTAACTAAAAAACTCCCACAATTTAAGTCTACGTGTAAATAAACTGAACAAGATCGAAGTATTTCTAATCTCATTTTGAGGGTGTATAAACGTCTAAGGAGAAAAAGGTATGGGATGGTTTAGATGAAGCAGGGACAGATTCTTCAACTTAGAGAATAATACACCCATGTGATCTCTGATAATGCCATTTACAGAATTACAGCATCCCATATTTGTAACGAGTAAAACACAAAACGCCGGAGAATTGATATAGGTAACAAATAAAGCAGGGTGAGGGAGCTGGGGGCCGGAATGGTCTGGTTGCCTGGTATTGGAGACGGATTACAAATGATTACAACCGCATCTGAAAAGCTGATACTGTAACTAAATTTCGAAAAACAGGTTACAGCCGCATCTAAAATGCAGATAGTGTGGGGAAGAACAAAGAATAAAAAATGAAACGGAGAAGAAACGCTAAATCACGATTACATTATACACTAGAAGTAAACAAAATGATTCGACAAAAGGGTACAAGGATTTACATATTTAGTGAGACGGGCATTCTACTTGGTTTTGGTCACCGGAATGAATTGTTCAGCGCCCTTCTTCAGCCACAATGTAGATCGAGTTTTCTTTACTTGAGACACAAACAGACGATATCTACAAATGAAAATTCGTTTGTTATATTCAAACTACTGACATGCATTCAAAACTAACTAGTAACAACCTTTAGACTAAATTCACGATACTGAGAAAAAGCAAAAGCCCCAGGTCCACAGAACTTACTGCAGATATTAACAAAAAGGAACAACTTACCTTTCATATTCCAGCCTTTGAGTGATTATTCCGTTCAGTAACAGCTCCGAGTTATAAATAGCAATTCCTGCAGGAAAACGTTTCAATATATAGCAAGTTTTAACCTCATTCTCAGCAGCTTCTGCAGATGAAACAAAATACTGCAGCAAAATAATATTCACCTTTTTCCAACAATGGCACACAAACACTGAAATCTTCTTCACAAGATAACACCAACAGGTTATCAATGAGCTTTTCGTCACTTGACATGGATCTGCCCAACCTTTCTATAGCCTGGGAAACATTCATTGCGAAATTTAGTAAATTTTTTACCATACATATTGCCCATATTCATGGGAAGAATAAATTGGCATAATGATTGAGCAAAATATAGGAGCAGAAGAACAGTCTAGGAGTCTAGGGGACCAAGACACAGTTTTGTGAAATTGTGTGGAGAGAAGAACTTTACAGAAGTCCAAAAAAAGGAGTCGTTGAATGATTAAGGATCTACAGTAAGTGGTCACATATAAGGTTGGACTGTAGGAGTCCTGATTCTCTGCCCAAAGAAGTAATAACAAATGATACGAACACTCACTTTCTGATTAATATGTGAACCACTTAAATTCATTATGATAAAGCCAGATTAAAACTGATTCTATACAGGTATCAGAGGTTACTTAACATGACTCCCAAGATTATACGAACATATTAGTAGCTAACCAAAGAATAAGACAAATCAACAAAATTCTTATATGATGGAATATCGAGGAACCTATTCTCTCCTATGTTTCACAGAAAATCTTTATAGCTGGATATATCTATGCCATGTCAGAAGGAGAAATTACTGGTTCATCTAAATCCTTAGACACACTTGCACACCTGAAGGACATTCTGATATGATAGTGCTAGAAGGTTTAACCCTTCAATGCAATTGGATGCATATTCAGCACTATCAAATCAAAACTAAAAACAGCTTTTAAAAAAGAAAATGGGTTCAAGCCTTCAAATAACTTAAGCACTCGGAATCTGATAATTCAAACACCTAAACTCGAACAATTCTGGTTAATGCGTTTAACTTAAAATATCAGAAATAACTCGCACACACTCAAAGGTTTAGTCATTGAAAAAGATTATCTCATAATCCTAAAATCAGAAGATCACTTAGTAAAACACAAAGAAAGACAAGCAATGGAAGCCTAAAAGCTATTCTTATTCAATCTCACAGCATATTTTATGTTACAGCCTTAAGCTTCCTTTTACAATACTCTAAAGAACATTCTAAAATCCTAATGCAGACCAATACATAAAATTAACTTTAAACCATCCAGGACTCCTTAAACTCAAAAATTAGAGATACAGATCTCCAAATGCAAACAGAATTTAAAACTAAAGTAGACTTAATTAGATTAGAATTAGCGCAAAAGTAAAAGCCCAGCTAAAAAACCTTTCCTCGATCACTATATCACAATGTTTAGTTTAAATCTGACTATATTAGGATTAATTTAGATGTGATGAACTTTCACATTGCATGGGAAACTTTGCTTGTTCACATAAACATGCTCTTCTTGCTTTGACTTTCATAATCATATGTTGAATAATCAATCCAAAACTGCAATTTTTATATTAAGACCTCGGAACGATGAAATATTGAGTTTTGATAAAACATAGCTTAAGGTAATAAAGTCTCTAGATGAGGTTGTAGTGTAGTAAAAATCTGTCTCTATTCATTATTCATCATTTGGGAGTTTGGGGTACACTGACAATATTGAGTCCATATAAAGATAAATTCAAGGTCAGTTTAAGTTTGTTCAGATCAATGAAGGCTAAATAGTTCTACTTCTGGACAACTGTACTCCTTACTTCTCCACCAATTCCTCCTCCCACACAGCACCAAGCCCTAACCAAATCAACAGAAGAAGATAGATCATTCAAGGCATCATCATCATCATCATCATCATCATTATATATAGTATATCCCGCGCAAAGAAGCTATGATTAGGTTTGGAGAGGGTAAGAGGGCAGACCATACCCTTATCAAAGAAGGTTCCAGTTCAGATTGATTTTAAGCTGCTCGGTTCAAGTCATGTTAAGTGGGGTTGAAGTGTGAATTGTAAGTTCAGTTTGAGTTGACTTGAGGTCCGGTTGTGCCAAATTCAGGTCAAGTATAATCTTTGTTAGCAACGATCTCTCACGTTGACTTGTAGGGTAAAAGAAATTACATCTTGTGTTGTTACGAGATCCAGAATAAAAGATAGGTTTGAATAAAGTATAAAACCTAGGAAAAAAATATAAAAGCACAATAGAAAAAAAAGAGTTGAGATTGGACATTTTCAATAAAACACAATAATATACCAACGTAACATTATTGCAGCACTGCTGATGCAATCACAGTACCAAAAAACGGAAAAAGTAACAAACAGTTCAAAAAGATAAACAAAGCCTCAGAAAACCAATAATTTGCATAAGGATGAACTCAATCAGAAAACTGCATACCAGACCATGAACGGCCTTAACCAAGCCTGAAATTACTTCTTTTCCTGGTTTTACATTTGGTGTAATCAACACTCTTTTACCCTACAAGTCAACAGAAAATAAGTAAACAGGTTTGCAGAAAAAAAAAACCCTTGTTTCCTGTATAAGAAAATTTTACTTCGAAAATGACAGTAAACTTGCCTCTAAAAGAGGATAACGACTTGCATGTGCCAGTGACTTTGGCATGCTGAAATTTAATTCCTTTTCCTTCTTAGCATCACGAAGGATATAATTTTTCTCATCAATGAAACAATTAGCTTGTCCACAGCTCTGAAGCCACAAGGGTGTAACCACTGGTTTTGCATTAGCAATAGCTTCTAGCATATTTCTTGTGCGTGTAAATGAATCTGCTACAAAGTGTGTGGCCTCTGAAATTGTAGATGCCACTGCAACACCAAGACGAGTCAAAACCTGCAGCAAAATTGGCACACAGTTGGCCTTGTTGGACTAAACCAGTCTAAATATCAGAATTTATATTTATACATAAAAAAGTAGAGCTAACCTTCTTCTGGTGCCTAACAATATCATCATCCAAGTGCTGGCTGAACAAAACACAGACATTATTCATATCTCTTCTCTGCCTCAAACCTTTAAAGGGAGAACTATATCTATCATCACTAGCAATCAAGCCAGTGACCTCATGCTTTAGTAATATCTTCTTTTTGCAAGATGGTGTGTGATACCCATCACCCATACATATCGGCGATACTGCACTTGGAGTTTTAAAACCAACCGGGGTAATCTCTTCTCTAGTAGATGGTTTTTGCAAGTTTTCAGGAGTACCATCAACCGTTGGTGAACCCAAGGTTCCTTTGGCAGGAGGAGAACATGCATCCTTCTTCTTGCAAGGCAGCCGATGAGTATCTTCAAATGATGACATTGCACCGGAAAGCAAATCTTCCCTATCCTTTGGACGCTGTGCACACTGAAGACTGCTTCTTCTCTTTGATCTTGTCCGTCTGGTGGTAAATTCTATTCCAATGTCTACGCCCCCACCCAAATGTGTTTCCCTTGGATTGCATGCTGAATCATCAGCATTATTCATACGCTGCACAGCTTCCTGAACACCCGGTTTAACTTTCCCTCGCAAACTTTGTCTTTTAGATGGTTGAGGTGAATCATTAGTTAGTTGTCCTTCTAGAGCACTCTGTCTTCTCTTATCACCAACAATCACTCGTGCTGTGTTTGATGATTCCGTCTTACTTTCCGCTAGAGTATTGTTTAGACTTAACTTGTTCTGTTTCTTCTTTGGCTTCACTGGGCCAGCATTGAATTTCTCAATGACAGACTGTCCACGAGTCTCAGGTGTGAAATAACACTTGGATTGTTGCCTAGTTTTCATGAGCATATCTTTTATTCTGGATCTAGTAACAACACCTGACGTAAAGATATATGTTCTTTTCTTACGAGATCCTTGCTTTGAAGGACCACTTTTTATAGCTTCTTTCTGATTCTGGCCAGTATTACTTTGACAACCTTGATCAGACACACCGCTATTATTTTTCAAAAGTGCAATTCCAGCTGAAAGTTCCTCCATAGCTTCAGCAGCCATCTGTGTGTCGATTCCCACATTTTGCATATCCACTGACTGAATAGTAGGCAAGGCTGCTAATTGCTGACCTGAACTTATTTCCTTTACTATATCCATCTTTTGTACTTTACCTTTGCTTCCACCTTTCACCAACTTCAAGTCAGAATCAGGACAGCCTCTTGTGGTTTCATGTAAATTGCGTAGCTCTTTCTCACTACGTAATTTTCCAAGAGATTGACTTCCGCTAGGTTCATGATGACGGGAGCTTTGTGGTTTAGGGCAAGATTTATGCCCCAAAAGTACTTCTTTCGTCTTAGTGAAGAACTCACCACCTCCTTCATCTTCAAGGTTGTCGTCCCATTCAAATAGTGAAGGTTTAGCAAGTTTGCTTCTAAGACTAGCAGATTTAGCAGCTTTTGCAATAGAACCAGGATTTCCTAGTTCACCTGCAGCACTTCTACACTTTTTACCTTGATCTGACTCAAACAAATTGCCTTTCAGGAATTTGTCAACAAATTCAAGAGCATTAGCTTGTGATAATTCTCCTGGCTCCTGCGAATCTACATAGCTTAGTCCAACAATATCATTATCACAAGGTATATGAGAAAAGTCTTCTCTTCTATTCCTGACGCCATCATCAGATTCCGTTTCAGCATCATCCTCTTCCACATATAGGTACCTTGCCAAAGGTCTAGCTACGTTGCTTTTCTTTCCATCAAGTAAACTTTTGTCATTGTAATCTGATAAATCAATTTCTAAACTAACCTTCTTGACATTAGATATTTCCTGATGATTCTCAGAAGGATGAAGTTCAGAAGATAAACTGCTGAAATTAGTAGAACTAGATTCATTGTTCTTTGAAGCTTTTTCAAGTGCTGCAAGACCAGCTTTCCGTAAAGACGCTGTGCGAACAGAAGGAAATCCTCTTTTCAAAGAACCTGAGAAAGTCTCCAATCAAAGAAGGAAATACACACAATTGAACATAAAATTGAAACTTGTAAAACAACTCTTGCTCATCTTATACAACCCAAAGTTACAAAGGCAAAATAAATGACTTCTGAAAATGCATGACAGAAAAATTGAAGTACCACATTACATATGAAAGTATAAATCCAATATATAGTATAAAACTTTATAGTAGCCTATAGGCGGAGCTAGTAGGTTCCATGACGGCCATGCCCCCTTCCATTTTTTGAAATTTCCCTTTTATAAAAAAGCTATAAGGAGCTTTTATCAATTTCGGTCACTCAAACAACTAAAATTTGGTATTTTGGCTCACCCTCAACGTACATTCTGGCTTTGCCACCCCGGCCTCAACATAGAAAATTCCTAATTTAAATCAAAAAAGATTTTCTTTCATTTATATACACAATCACAAATTCTATATATATCAAAACAAATGCTGTGTTAGAACCAAAATACTACATTAATCAAAACCCTTATATCTAACGGCTGAATGAACAATAAGACTTTCATAACCAAAGTTAAGTTTACCGTCCACATGCCATCACTTATCATAAAAGGTAAGGAAATGCATCAATAAGAGGCACAAAAGGTTGCTTAAGAAACCTAAAATATCTAATAATAACATATAAGCAATTGAAGCTTGATATAGCCATGATCATGAAGACTAAACAATAAACATTGTTATAAAATCATAGGAAAAAGAGTAGTAAGGTTACCAGAACACGGGGCTACAGTATCCGAAGGCAATGATTCTTCTTTAACCCCATCAACATCGCCATGGCGAAAACAAAAATTTCGATTTTCCCCAAGGGGAGTTATTTGGGTACCACCTGTGTCCTGCAACTCGGCATTGTCCAAATCCTCTATTAATTGAGTCTCTTCATCTTCATCCTTTCGTCTATCACTTGTACACTCCCAATCCTCGTTATCTAATACATCTAGCACTTGGGTATCCATATGCTCAAATAAATTGCATTCATCCATAAGTTGGGTTTCACCAGCAAGTTCCAAAATTTGCGTTTCATTATCTAATTCTATTGGTTGTGTTTCAAAATCAAAGTCCATAACTTGAGTTTCAAAAACATCATTGTTGATTAATGCATCATCCTCATTAGGAACTGTATCATCAAAGTGTTGATCATCAGAAGCAGTAACCTTTCTTACACCTGATACAAATACAATCAAAAAATCGTAAAACACAATAACATTTTCGCACCAAAAAAAAACCAATTAGAATTCTTTTTCAAAATCAACAACAATAAGTAACAAAATGAGTCTATTTGAATTAATCAATAATAAAAGAGAATATACCAGGCTGAGAACCACGACGAGAGGCCATGAGCGAAAACCTAAAATGATACTTATACTAAAAAATTGATAAACCAAATCCTAATTTCAAAACCATCTGGAAAACAACGAAAATAGGGTTTGAGAATGAGATTGAGATTGAATTCAACCAAATTAGAGTGATCGAGAAAAGAAGAAATCGAAGAAAATTGAAGAAAATAGGGAAAATGTTTAAGATTTGGCAATTGTAAATCTTTGGTAAAGCGGAGAGTGGAGCGTGGAGAGAATCAACAAGAACAACCAAAGTGGCAAAGTGTTCGGCGGCGCGCTTAGAAGTCAGTTTTTGGAGGGAAAATGCGTGATTATTTCTTTAATGACTAATAATATTTTATATTAGAAGAAATAAATTTCAAGCATTAACGGGCATTTGGTCTAGTGGTATGATTCTCGCTTAGGGTGCGAGAGGTCCCGAGTTCAATTCTCGGAATGCCCCTTTTTCTATATTTCTGTTTTTTAATACATTTTTATTTTCTTAGTTTAAAGACTCTTTGGCTGCGTCATCTTTTATGAGTAATGTTATTTTTTTATAAGAATATTTGTTTTTTTTTTCGTTATAAAATTTGGTAAAATTATTCGGGATAATCCGATTTTTCTTTGATTCCTCTAGAATAATTTGAACTTTTGATTAGCGCCGAATAATCTCAATTTTAAACTCTATTTACGTGACATTGTTGTTATGTTACCTATTACATATTAATTTATATTATTTGTTCAGGTTTAATCAAAGTTAATATATATATAACAATGTCGCTAGGTAAGTCACCTGAAAAGGTGATATTAAACTTTATACTTCCTCCGTTCCATACTACTCGCTACATTTTTCATTTTGGGAAATTTCATATTACTTGTTACATTTTCCTTGGTAAAAACCAATCATTTAAAGTTATACCTACTCCTATCTTTGTGCCCATACACTGATAGCAAGTAAATCAGAACGGAGCAAGTATAATCTAAGCCAAGTCTAACTTATTCATTTATATCCCGCATTATACTTGTAATACATTTACTTAGGGATTATAATAGACTAGTGTAGTTCTCCGTGCAATGCACAATTTTTTTTAACATCGACACATATAAACATATGATATTAAAACAAGCTAGAAATATTATGCAGTGAAAACACTCAATTTTGACAGTTATATATATGGATTAACTTTGTAATTTTGAAAATTTTCAACAATATATTAAGCAGTATATTATATTCTTTAATTTACTCAAATTAACTATAAATAAATGTTAGTCAAAAGATACTTTAATAGTAGATATATTGTTCAAGATCAATTGCCATTATCATCATATCATCATAATCATATCATAACATCTATTAAAAAAGCTGTAAAAAGCCAAGTGTCAAATTTCTAGAGCACTTGCCATATGTAATTTTTCTATTGAAGTATTTAAATTAAATGATTAAATACTTGACCAATCTACTTGAATCAAAGATTTGACAATCAATTAATACTCTAATCTATAGATTGAATAAGAGAATAGAAACATTAAATTAAGAATCATTAAGATGATATTAACAAAGTTAAAATTACAAATTAGGGAATAAAATATTAATCATATATATCTTAATAAATTACTACTAGAGAAATTTTAAAACAAAATAAAGTAAGAAGTATTTAGATAACATTAAATAATTTATTAAAATTTAGACTGATTTAGTTGTAGAAATTATTTCAACTAATCATCATACAAAAAAGACTCAAAATCACACGTTCATTCGTTTGGAGCCACGCTAGATTAAAGAATTTTATTTGTTGATATTGGTTTAAGTGACTAATAAAATTAATTAATCAACCAATTGTTTATTTTATTCATCTACAAACTATTTCAATTTATAACACATATAAAAATTTCATATTACCCTATTTTAACAATTATTATTTCTTATTTCATGTTTATATAGTATATTCAATTATAAATTATTACTGCATGTTTTTTAAAAATATATTTATATACATCTTCGTACTAAGAATTCCGTGCATTGCACGGGGTTTTATACTAGTTAGTCTTTAGTCAATAAGTGAATTTTGACAAGTTTTCTTAAAAATTGACACTTGGAATTTTCCAAGCTTTTTGTTATTATGTATGATGATACGATGATATGATTAGATAAATAATTAATTGTAAATAATTAACAATGAGATTGGCACTTCTATAAAATAAAGAGATAATATCATAAATTTATCTTTGATATTAATTTAATTCTTGCTAAGAAAAGAAAATTGAAAAATAAAGATTTCAACTTTTTAAAGTGTCGACTTCTATAAAAAGTGATACGTCCTTTTTAATTAAGACAAAATTCGATTACCTGCAAAAAATTTAAAAATTTAAGAGAATTTTCAATGATCATTTAAAAATGAAAAAAAAAGAAAAAAAAAATGGTTTGATAGTACATGGAGGCACATTGAATTGATTTAGAATTGCCTGTTGGCATTCATCTTGAAACAGCCAAAATGTCCAAAGGAAATCAAGAGGAAGCATCCTCCCAATCTTTCTCTTGATTTCTTCCTTCATTTTGCAATCTCATCATCATGATTTAAATCCAATCAATAATATCAAAAGTCAAAAAAAATTAAATCACCCAAAAAATCAATACCATCATCCATTTTTTTTATCATTTATCTTTATTCAATTCCAAAATCATAACTTTTGACGCCCAAAATTATTTCTCTTTTAGTGCAGTCTTTTCAACATTGTTTTATTGAATTCGTCTTTCAAATTCGTGATTGTAAAGACGACAAATACTTTTATTTAACTCACCTTTTGTTGGTGCTATACAATATTTGTATCGAATATTGTGTATAACATTGAGCGGTGAAAGTTGAATTTGCGATTTGATTTTTATTTTTTCAGTACAAATCCAAATCATATTTGTCAGAATTAAACCAAACCAAATTTAATTCTTGTGATGCTATATATTGTTTATACAATTTAGCACACTAAGAAAAGATTACCCATGAAGCATCAATGGAGAAGAGCATTAGGAAGAATGAAGGATAGAAGTAGCATTATAATGTCAAGTTTAACATTAAAAACAAGACATAGACATTGTGGTTTAGAAGGATGTATAATCAAAGCCACTAGTCATGATGACTCTTGTATGGATTACAAGAGTGTAGAAAGGGTGTTTGCCTATGTTAAAACATCCCCTAGTCATTTGATCATCTTCTTGTGGGCCCTTACTCGACGTATCGAACGTACACGAAATTGGGTTGTTGCGCTTAAGTCTCTTATTTTGTTTCATGGTGTCCTTAGTAGTAAGGCACCCGGAACACGAAAAATTGGACGTCTACCCTTTAATTTGTCGTGTTTCGAAGATGGATATGTTACGATTTCTGATCGATTGGCTTTTGATTTGTTCGTCCAGGCCTATTTCGTGTTCGTAGACCTTAAGTCCGTTACGTTATCAGCAGAGTTGAATGATGATATGGTGGTGCAAATGATGGAGGAGGAAAAAGAAGGGGTTAAAAGAGAGTTAGTAAGGGTTCAAAGATGGCAAAAATTGATGGGTGTAAGTCTAAATGTTAAGCCTTGTGGGGTGATTAGAGATAAGGTGTTGGTTATTGAGGCTATGGATTGTATGATTATTGAAGTTTTAGAGTTGTATAGTAAGATTAATCAAGAAATTGATGAAGTTTTGGAAAGAATATACAAAAATAAGGTGGAAAAATGTGAAGTTTTGATGGTAATTGATGTATTGCATAAGGCTAACAAACAAGGAGATGATTTGTGTGATTATTTCGAGTTTTGTCGTAAAGTTGGATTGATTCGTGCACCTGTCTGTGTTGAAATTAAACGATTTTCAAAAGACGATTTTTTAGGATTAGAGAAGATTATCAATGGTAATGAGATGTGTATGTCGATGTCACAGATTGATTATGAAGAAGAGAAAGAAGACGATAAATACGAGATAGGTTTGAAGACGGTAATTACTGACAAATGGGAGGTCTTTGATGAAGAGTTCAAGGAAGTCGCGGATGGAGGAGGTCGAGAGCTTATGGTGGTCGAGGAGAAAGAGGATCCCTTTGTATCTTATTGTTCGAGTTTGAGTTTGAGTTCGGGTTTGACACAAGCAAATCATTTGAATCCTTTCTTGGACTATTATGCAGATAGACCTTTCCAACAAGAGCAAGTGCAAATGCTTAGTCTGATATAGAATAGTTTCTCTTTTGAGGCTTTGGTTTTGGTTTGTTTGGATTGTAGGCTTTTTGGTGATTGTCATAGAGTAAAGGGTTAATGGTTGTGTTAGTGGCATGTTCAGTATTTCCTTTTTGTTGTATAATGCATGAACTCAATTCAATAATGTTTTTGTAAACAACTAGAGTATATTCTAATCGAATGTCGCATTTACTAATATTTTATTTTGATTTTAAATATTTTTAATTATATATCTCATTTTTATTTGTTTTTTTGAAGCTATTTACCGATAAGTTTTAGTTTGTATTTTAATTTTGATTTATAAATTATTTTAATTCATAAATTTAACATAACATACAAACTAAAACTACTCCCTCCGTTCCTTTTTGATGTTCCTATTTGGATTTTTCACCAAGATTAAGAAAAATGGAATCTTAAGTGGTAGTGGATATTATTTTAATTATATAGTAGTGGAAAAAAATGATTGTATTGGAAGTATGAGAGAAAAATAATTAAATAATAGTGTAATGTAATGATTGTATTGAAAGTATGAGAGAGAAAATAATTAAATAGTAGTGTGAAGTAAGGAAAGTGGAGTTTTAAGGGGTAAAAGTGAGATGAAAACTTTCCAAAAATAGAAAGTATTCTAAAGTGGAAAAACTTATAAAACTACCCGTTTTAGTAAGGTGGAAAAACAAAAAGGAACAGAGGGATTAATCAGTAAACAACGTCAAAAAATAATTGAAAATAAGACATTTAATTAATACCAGAGAGACAGAGAGTATATATTAGGCCTTTTGTCTTCACGAATCACGAGTGTACCCATACATAAAAAAGCTTGCATTTGATGAATGTATAGGCACGCTCATTTCATTATTATAGATGTTTGACAAATAACTTTTTTGCAACTTACTCGTTGACTTTTAATTGATGACTTTCATAATGTATTTGATAAATGACTTTCAAGAAAGCTAAAAACTAATTTAAGCCAAAATCACTTTTTTATTGACTTTTGGCTATTGCAATTTTTTTCTAATAAACAATCAAAATTAAATATCTAATTTTACTATATATCTTACTAACAATTGACTTGTCTAAATAATTAAAATGTACCATTATTATCAAACTAGTATAAAAACTCGTGCAACACACGATTTTTTTTAATAAAAATTAAATTAAATTTTTTTAATTATGGTTCAATTACATATGATCTTTATCTTATTCAAATATTATCATTCAGATATATATAGTTATCACTATAATAATAATTAAATTTTCAGATATAGTTAAAGTGTTTAAATAATTTTCATATTCTTCTTAAATAAGTGGTAATAATTTAATGCATTAGATAGGTGAAATTTTCAAATATTGATGTCACATATTCAAATATTAATATTCAATCAAAAAGTTTCCTTAAATAATTATCATATTTAAACAATGATATCCAATCAAATAATTCCACAAAGACATGTGTCATTTTACTTTCTTTTTAGTATATATTATGATATGATATCAACTGAATCAATCAACAACCAAACCTCAACCTCTTTATGAGGACCCTTAAACTATGCATAAATTTACATCTCAATATTTTCTGTCGTGTTTAATTATATTTTTACATGATTTTTTCAGAAGTTTTTTGATGTGGAGAAAACTTAATATTTTCCTCTTCAAATATGCATCATATTCATCTCAGCTTTTGTTTGACTAAAGTACTGTTCTAGAAAGTTCGGAACTCACATTTATATGATCTTTAGTACTTGCCGAAAATCATCATCAAATATATTATTATATAGATGAACTGCATAGAAGTATTTTTTGAGATATACAATAGGGACTAGTATCTCGACCGATCCATGTTTCATTGATGAGCAATTGAGAAAAATACTGCACCAATTTCCAATTTCCTAAGGCTGCTAAACCAAAATTTGTCGGACCTAGCTTGACCGTCATCCAGAGCTGAAGCAGCTTGATAACTAGTAGAAGCATCACCATCATCATGCTCAGTTTTGCGCATTACTCCCTGGAAACGAACATGTTCACCCGAAAAATGTAAAACACTAGCTGATCAGGTTGGTGTCTCATTTTCCGACTGCCCTGTTAGTTTATGAAAAGCAAGTCAAGAATAACTCGAAAGCAACATCAGAAATATAACCCACACATAGATGATAACACTATTTAACACTATCAGTACATACCTTGAGACTCCTTTTGATCCTCTATTTCCAAAGTTGAAGCTGTTGGAATATCAGTACCGGAAGCCATCA
Organism: Amaranthus cruentus; assembly: GCA_019425755.1. Lineage (NCBI taxonomy): Eukaryota > Viridiplantae > Streptophyta > Magnoliopsida > Caryophyllales > Amaranthaceae > Amaranthus > Amaranthus cruentus. The sequence continues at coordinate 4,492,820 of CM033463.1, read as the reverse complement.
GAGGATTAGCATCTTGTTTGGCATTGCCGTCTTTAGATCCTACAAAAGAACAAGCATTATACTAGGAGCAATTTTAACATGCTAGTCTAGTTTATGCCAACATTTGAAGAGACGACGGACAATTTAAAGTATTAATCTACCAAGAAAGGGACATTAAGAATACTATCAAAGCGACACTGTTAAGGAATAAGGAAAACAGTGGCATCCTCTAAGGTTAGTAATCGTGTAATATGACAGAATTTGACAACCATGACATATTTCATCATTTGATTCTAACATGCAAAATCATATTTAGAAATAATGCTACTCCTTCCGTCCCATATTTAATGTTACAAATGATTTTTTCTTGCTTTTTTTTGGGAGTTAGGTTCGGATATTGGTTCGGCAATTACATTGAACATCAAAGCAAATAATTTCCTTTTACATAACAATACTCCCTTACTAGACGTTACTGATAAGGAACTTTTTGGGTTTTAGCACATGGAATATCCAATACCACTCTTACCATTTTCTTATACATTAATGTATGTTTGGATAGCACAAAATTTTCCCACTAAAAAAATGTAGCAACCATTTTGGGAGTTAGGACAACCCAAAAAGGAATATGTAGCAGCTAATTTGAGATGGAAGAGTACTATTTTCTTAAACAAGTAAGTTAAAAGAGTCCTTTGAACACACCATTGCACTCTTCTTTATCTTCTGATTCTACTATTGAAGCTGCTGGAGCATCTGATTCTTTGCACTCATCACCAGCACAAAGTTTGGCATTGTCATCCCCAGCCCCAAGCCCTGGATACATGCAAATATAAAAAAAAGATGGCATGGTAATTCATTTTGTCTTGTGATGGTCGAAAGTTAAGAGCAAAATCATATATGCCCATATAGTCTTGCTCAATATAACTAACCAGCAATATGAGGAACAACCTAAACAAAAAATTTATATTCAGACTGATTAGGTTAAAATTTGTTACCATCAGTCTCCTCTTGTAACATCAAACTTGAAGCTACTAAAGTATCAGAACGTAGAGAAATGGCAGCTATTGGAGGATCAGCAGCATCAAGTTCAGAGTTGCCACAATCAGCTCCTGTTAACATGTAATAAACGATCGTAATATTTATTTTCCTTGGTTTTTTTCATCCTGTAACTCATTTCATTCTATGGAATGGTTGATTAAAGAATGTTTAAAACATACCATGAGACTCCTTTTGATCCTCTATTTCCAAAGTTGAAGCTGTTGGAGTATCAGTACCGGAAGCCATAGGAGGACCACTAGCATCTTGTTTGGCATTGCCATCACCAGACCCTACAAAAGAACAAGCATTATACTAGGAGCACTTTCAACATGCTAGTCTAGTTTATGTCAAAGTTTGAAGAGACGACAGAAAATTTAAAGTATTAATCTACCAACAAAAGTAATCTTTCAAAAAAAGGACAATAAGAATAATATCAAAACAACGCTCTTGATATATAAGGAAAACAGTGGCATCCTCTAACAGAATTTGACAACCATGACATCATTATTTAATTCTAACATGCAAAATCATATTTTGAAATAATGCTATTCCCTCCGTCCCATTTTTAATGCTACAAATGATTTTGTTTGGAGTTAAGTTTGGATATTGGTTCGGCAATTTCATTGAACAACCAACCAATAATTTCCTTTTATATAACAATACTCCCTTACTAGACGTTACTAATTCGGAACTTTTTGGCACATGGAATATCCAATACTCCACTCTTACCATTTTAATTCTACGAAATTTATTCTAACCAATTTCTTATACATTAATGTAAGTTTAGATAGCATTTAATTTTCCCAATAAAGAAACGTAGCAACTAATTTGGGAGTTAGGACAACCCAAAAAGTAATATATAGCAACTAATTTGATATGGAGAGAGTATTATTTTCTTAAAACAAGTAAGCTTAAAAAAACCCTTTGAAGTTTGAACACACCATAACACTCTTCTTTATCTTCAGATTCTACTATTGAACCTGCTGGAGCATCTGGTTCTTTGCAGACATCAACAGCACAAAGTTTGGCATTGTTATCGTCAGGCCCTGGATAACATGCAAATATTAAAAAAGATAGCATGGTAATTCATTTTGTCTGTGATGATTGGAATTTAAGAGAAATATCATCTAAGCCCATAATGTCTTGTTCAATACAACTAACCAGCAATATGAGGAACAACCTAAACAAAAAGTTTATATTCAGACTGATTAGGTTAAAATTTTTTACCATCAGACTCCTCTTTCAACTTCAAACTTGAAGCAACAGAAGTATCAGAACGTAGAGAAATGGCAGCTATTGGAGGATCAGCAGCATCAAGTTCAGAGTTGCCACAATCAGCTCCTGAAAACATGTAATAAACGATCGAAATACTTATTTTCCTTGGATTTTTTCATCCTGTAACTCATTTCACTATTCCGAACAGTCTTTTCAAATTTTATTTCCTTTACAGTTGACAAATCAGAATTCCATGCTACTGATACTTAATATTATGGGGATAGACAGAATACAAACACACATTAAGCTAATATTATCACCATATTATGGGGATAGACTTAGATAATATTAAGTGCAGAGCATCATACATCGAAAGAATCCATAAAGACAACCAAGGACAGTTTTCTTGGCACAAAACCATGAACAATAACATTCATTTTCGAGTTGCTAAACTAATAATGCAAAACTATACCGGTACACTCATTCGTTTCATTCAATTGCAAAGTTGAAGTTCCCACAGTATCTGAACCAACAAGCACAATCGTGTCAACATCAGCAGCTTTTCCACCATCACCACAATTGGGTTCTGTGATAGATTTGAAATTTAGCAAAAAATGCATGAAAAAAACTCGGAACAACATTTTCTAAAATAATGCAAGACCATGAGCAATAACATCCATTTTTCCAGATTTTAAACTAATAATGCAGAACTATACCGGTACAGTCATTTGATTCGTTCAATTGCAAAGTTGAAGTTGCCACAATATCTGAACCAACAAGAAGAGCCGTATCAACATCAGCAGCTTTGTGTTTACCATCACCACTATTGGGTTCTGTGAAAAATTCACAATATAGCAAAAGAATGCATAAAAAAAACTAGGAACAATGTTTTTTGGAATAATGCAAGATCATGAACAATAACATTCTAATTCCAGATACTGAAATAATAATGCAGATTATACCGTGAGACTCTTTTGTTTCATGTAATTGCATACTTAATGTGGCCACATTATCTGAACCAGCATGCTGATCCATGCCAACATCAACAGCATCATGTTTACCATCATCATCATTGGGTTCTGTTTACAAAATATGCATTTTGGCAAAAGAATGCATAAAGAAAACTAGTAACAACTTTTTTTGGAACAATGCAATACAAGAAACAATAATATTAATTTTCCAGATGCTATAATAATAATGCAGAATATCTGAACTAAAATGCAGAGGCGTGTCAACATAAACATGTTTACCATTTAACTCTCTTGCTTCGTTGACTTGCAAAGTTAAAGTTGACCCAATGTCTGAACCAACATGCAGAGGTGTGTCAACATCAACCGCTTCATGTTTACCATCACCACTAATGGGTCCTGTGTACCAAAAAATGCAAATTAACAAAGCACGCATAAAGAAAACTAAGCTTCTGTTTTTGGAAGAAAGCGAGACCATGAACAATAACGTTCATTTCCAGATGCTAAATTAATAATGTAGAATTATACCGTGACACTCATTTGTTACATTCAATTGCGAAGTTGAAGTTGCGTCCATATCTAAACCAACAAGAGGAGCCGTGTCAATATCAGCAGCTTCTTGTTTACCACCACCACTACTGGGCCCTGTGTACGAAATATGCTAATTAGCAGAAGGATGTATAAAGAAAACTACAAACCCACTTTTCTTAAAAATTAAAATACTGCATGACCATGAACAACAATATTCCTTTTCCAGATGCTAGACCAATGATGCAGAATAATACCGTGAGACTCTTCTGTTTTGTTCAATTGCAAAGTTATATCTGAGACAACATGCAGAGCGGTGTCAACATCAGCACCTTCGTGTTTAGCATCAGCAATATCTGAATCAACAAGAGGAGCCGTGTCAACATCAGCAGCTTCTTGTTTACCATCACCGCTGCTGGGCCCTATGTACGAAATATAATAATAAGAAAAAGGATGTATAAAGAAAGCTACAAACCCACTTTTTTTTTTTAAAATACGGCAAAACCATGAACAATATTCTTGTTCAAGATGCTAAACAAATGATGCAGAATAATACCGTGAGACTCTTCTGTTTTGTTCAATGGCAAAGTTATATCTGAGCCAACATGCAGGGCTTTGTCAACATCAGCAGCTTCGTATTGAGCATCACCAATATCTGAATCAACAAGAGGAGCCATGTCAACATCAGCAGCTTCTTGTTTAATATCACTGCTACTGGGCCCTGTGTACGAAATATAATAATAAGAAAAAGGATGTATAAAGAAAGCTACAAACCCACTTTTTTTTTTTAAAATACTGCAAAACCATGAACAATATTCTTGTTCAAGATGCTAAACAAATGATGCAGAATAATACCGTGAGACTCTTCTGTTTTGTTCAATGGCAAAGTTATATCTGAGCCAACATGCAGGGCTTTGTCAACATCAGCAGCTTCGTATTGAGCATCACCAATATCTGAATCAACAAGAGGAGCCATGTCAACATCAGCAGCTTCTTGTTTAATATCACTGCTACTGGGCCCTGTGTACGAAATATGCTAATTAGCAGAAGGATGTATAAAGAAAACTTAGAAACCCATTTTTCTTAAAATACTGCAAGACCATGAACAACAATATTCTTTTTCTAGATGCTAGACCAATGGTGCAGAATAATACCATGAGACTCTTCTGTTTTCTTCAATTGCAAAGTTACATTTGAGACAACATGCAGAGCTGTGTCACCACCAGCAGCTTCGTGTTTAGGATCACCAACATCTGAATCTACAAGAGGAGCCGTGTCTACATCAGCAGCTTCTTGTTTACCATCATCGCTGTTGGGCCCTATGTATGAAATATGCTAATTAGCAGAAGGATGTATAAAGAAAACTACAAACCTTCTTTTCTTAAAATACTGCAAGACCATGGACAACAATATTCCTTTGCCAGATGCTAGACCAATGATGCAGAATAATACCGTGAGACTCTTCTGTTTTGTTCAATGGCAAAGTTATATCTGAGCTAACATGCAGGGCTTTGTCAACATCAGCAGCTTCAAATTGAGCATCACCAATATCTGAATCAACAAGAGGAGTCATGTCAACATCAGCAGCTTCTTGTTTACTATCACTGCTACTGGGCCCTGTGTACGAAATATGCTAATTAGCAGAAGGATGTATAAAGAAAACATAGAAACCCACTTTTCTTAAAATACTGCAAGACCATGAACAACAATATTCTTTTTCTAGATGCTAGACCAATGGTGCAGAATAATACCATGAGACTCGTCTGTTTTGTTCAATTGCAAAGTTATATTTGAGGCAACATGCAGAGCTGTGTCAACATCAGCAGCTTCGAGTTGAGCATCACCAACATCGGAATCTACAAGAGGAGCCGTGTCTACATCATCAGCTTCTTGTTTACCATCATCACTGTTGGGCCCTATGTATGAAACATGCTAATTAGCAGAAGGATGTATAAAGAAAACTACAAACCTACTTTTCTTAAAATACTGCAAGACCATGAACAATATTCCTTTTCCAGATGCTAGACCAATGATGCAGAATAATACCGTGAGACTCTTCTGTTTTGTTCAATGGAAAAGTTATATCTGAGACAACATGAAGGGGTTTGTCAACATCAGCAGCTTCGTATTTAGCATCACCAATATCTGAATCAACAAGAGGAGCCGTGTCAACATCAGCAGCTTCTTGTTTACTTTCACTGCTACTGGGCCCTGTACGAAATATGCTAATTAGCAGAAGGATGTATAAAGAAAACTTAGAAACCCACTTTTCTTAAAATACTGCAAGACCATGAACAACAATATTCTTTTTCCAGATGCTAGACCAATGGCGCAGAATAATACCATGAGACTCTTCTGTTTTGTTCAATTGCAAAGTTATATTTGAGGCAACATGCAGAGCTGTGTCAACATCAGCAGCTTCGAGTTTAGCATCACCAACATCTGAATCTACAAGAGGAGCCGTGTCTACATCATCAGCTTCTTGTTTACCATCATCGCTGTTGGGCCCTATGTATGAAATATGCTAATTAGCAGAAGGATGTATAAAGAAAACTACAAACCTACTTTTCTTAAAATACTGCAAGACCATGAACAACAATATTCTTTTTCCAGATGCTAGACCAATGGTGCAGAATAATACCATGAGACTCGTCTGTTTTGTTCAAATGCAAAGTTATATTTGAGGCAACATGCAGAGCTGTGTCAACATCAGCAGCTTCGAGTTGAGCATCACCAACATCGGAATCTACAAGAGGAGCCGTGTCTACATCATCAGCTTCTTGTTTACCATCATCACTGTTGGGCCCTATGTATGAAACATGCTAATTAGCAGAAGGATGTATAAAGAAAACTACAAACCTACTTTTCTTAAAATACTGCAAGACCATGAACAATATTACTTTTCCAGATGCTAGACCAATGATGCAGAATAATACCGTGAGACTCTTCTGTTTTGTTCAATGGAAAAGCTATATCTGAGCTAACATGCAGGGCTTTGTCAACATCAGCAGCTTCGTATTTAGCATCACCAATATCTGAATCAACAAGAGGAGCCATGTCAACATCAGCAGCTTCTTGTTTACTTTCACTGCTACTGGGCCCTGTACGAAATATGCTAATTAGCAGAAGGATGTATAAAGAAAACTTAGAAACCCACTTTTCTTAAAATACTGCAAGACCATGAAAAACAATATTCTTTTTCCAGATGCTAGACCAATGGTGCAGAATAATACCATGAGACTCTTCTGTTTTGTTCAATTGCAAAGTTATATTTGAGGCAACATGCAGAGCTGTGTCAACATCAGCAGCTTCGAGTTTAGCATCACCAACATCTGAATCTACAAGAGGAGCCGTGTCTACATCATCAGCTTCTTGTTTACCATCATCGCTGTTGGGCCCTATGTATGAAATATGCTAATTAGCAGAAGGATGTATAAAGAAAACTACAAAACTACTTTTCTTAAAATACTGCAAGACCATGAACGACAATATTCCTTTTCCAGATGCTAGACCAATGATGCAGAATAATACCGTGAGACTCTTCTGTTTTGTTCAATGGCAAAGTTATATCTGAGCCAACATGCAGGGCTTTGTCAACATCAGCAGCTTCGTATTTAGCATCACCAATATCTGAATCAAGAAGAGGAGCCATGTCAACATCAGCAGCTTCTTGTTTACTATCACTGCTACTGGGCCCTGTGTACGAAATATGCTAATTAGCAGAAGGATGTATAAAGAAAACTTAGAAACCCACTTTTCTTAAAATACTGCAAGATCATGAACAACAATATTCTTTTTCCAGATGCTAGACCAATGGCGCAGAATAATACCATGAGACTCTTCTGTTTTGTTCAATTGCAAAGTTTTTGAGGCAACATGCAGAGCTGTGTCAACATCAGCAGCTTCGAGTTTAGCATCACCAACATCTGAATATACAAGAGGAGCCGTGTCTACATCAGCAGGTTCTTGTTTACCATCATCGCTGTTGGGCCCTATGTATGAAATATGCTAATTAGCAGAAGGATATATAAAGAAAACTACAAATCTAATTATCAGTAAAAATTTCAGTATCTACAACATGGGAAGTTGTAGGAGCATTAGCTGCATCAAGTTCAGTAATGCCACCATCAGCACCAGCAAAGGAACATGTGTATTACAGAATCATGATGGAATACTTTTTTTCTTTTTTCTCAAATTTTTGGAAGTGGTAATTGGACACTCTATTCAACTACTGACAAAGAAATGCCAAAAGAAAACTACAAGTGACATTCTGCATAAACAATTCAAAAATTCAAAATTAAAAGTAATGGTATTTTCAAGGATTGGGAAGAAATTTTTTACAATACACACCGCAAAATTCTTGTTTTTCTTCAGATTCAGATCTTGTAGTTAATGCAGCATCCGAACCTACAGCATGCGATACTGTGCGAGTGCCATTGAAACCCTTGTCAGGATAGTCATTCTCAGACACTATAAAAGCATAGACAATAACCAGGAAATGTCAGTTTGCAGAAAACATTTGAACCCCTAAGATAAATATTAACGATAAGTTTGAAGTTCACATTATCAAAATTCTTCATGACATACTGTGAATTTCTGCTTTTTCTTCATTATGTGAAGTTACATCAGTATTAGAACATAGAACAAGGGGAATAGGAACTTCATTGACACCGGTTCCATCATTGCCACCCTGAGACCCTAGATCAGACATATAACATACTAAAACATTTTGCCACATTTTTCTTTGAAACAATGAAGACATGAACCACATTAGGTCAATATGATACATCGGATAAGAGGGTATTATGGGTATTTTAGTATTAGTTAATATAGAATACATTAGCATAAATAAGGATGAGGGATAATGAGAATGATCAGAATATTTTGTAATTTGTATTGACATTTAGTGACTTTTATGCTCATGCCTTGGGAGAAGGCAAGCGTCTCGAATGCTTGTAATCCTATCTTTCGATTGTAATACTTTAGATTATAATAGTACATAGCCATTTACATTCTCATTATAATCATTCCATTTATGCAGTTCTAGCTATCTTGCAACAGTTTTTGGCTACAAATTAATAATTCATTTAGGTTCGGCGCGGAGACAAGAAGAATCCATACCCCACTTACGCTCTGTTGGGGAGTCACTTCTGATCTTATAGAAATATTAAAACAAAAATCCAAGATTATACCAGGAAATTCTTGAAGCAGTTTTTATCTCACTCACAAAGATCCAAAACTATCAATAAAACTCTTGACTATTTCAAAGGAGAGTTACATCATATATTATAGAAATATACCAGTAAAGTCTTCTTTTGATTCTGAAGTCAAAGTTGGTGCAATATCCGAACTGACGACATTCATAGTTTCTGTAGCAACAGTAACATCATGCTCAGCATTGACATTATTCGCCCCTGCCAGAAAGAAAGTACCTAGATTACATTGACAATCTACTCCCCTTGTTTTCTTTCTGTCTCAAAGGAATAATTGGATAGTATTATTAACTACAAAAGCATTTGTAAAGCTACAATGTATCATTAAGACAGGCATGAATTAAACCAACAAGCCACTATTACAGATATTCAGCTAGAATTTTTTAAATACGTACCAAGGCACTCTTCTTCACTATTTGCTTTTGATGTCTCATCAGTCTTGGTAAGAGAATTTGGAACACAGGAAAGAGGAGCAGCATCAAGAATTTTATGTTCAACATTATCAGAATCAGGTCCTACAACAATATTCAGATTACTGAAACATGTTGGGAATTTGGATGAAATTGATACATTCCATTTTCAGCAATGTACAGTAATTAATCATTCAATGAAAGTCTGCCAAAAACGACTAGCAACTCAAACTAAAAATAGTGACATTCTTTCAGGAAAAATAATAAATTTGCCTACAGCATACCATAGCACCCTTGCTTCTCTTCTGATTTGCTAGTTGACATTGTGGCTACATCAGAACCTGAAAGACAAGAAGCTGTAGGGACAACATTGATTTCTGATTCCTTAATGTCAACACCAAGCCCTGCAGACAACCATACATGTTTTAGCGTCCTGGTTTCTGAAAAGAGAGAAAGTGGGTATTTTAGTGGCGTATGTAGGTGCCTAGGTGGGTAATTATAGGTTTTAATCTAGGAGACAGAAATATATTATAGGTTTTCGTGAGGTATTTTGGCTGGGGTCATATCCAAAAGAAGTAAGCAAACCATGTGGGATGTTTTAAAATACTATATGTAGCAAAATCAAGGAGGTAGAGGGAGTAGTTATCAATATTTTGAGAATCAATGTAGCTTTTCTTATTCTTTGAGAAAATAAATAATCATGATGCTCAACTAGTTTACAGCATACCTTGAGAATTTTCTTTCACTTTTGATTCCAAACAAGAAGCTGTCACAGCATCAGAATCTGCAATATGGGATATGGTGAATGCATCAGCAGCATTTAAATTTCCATCATTATTCCACCAAAAGGGAGGGAAACAAGAAAACTATTAAATCATGCTGGACTACTGATTTTTTTCAACTTTTATGAGCAGTAATGGTTAAATAATTTAGTCAACATACTAAGAGGCATGCATGCAAAAGAAAAATAGAAACTAAAATACGTTTCCATGTTAGTAATGTTTGATTTCGTTTGAGATGCTTAACTACATTTGATCAGAGATATACCATGACAAGGTTCGTCATCTCTTGAACTCGATTTCAGAGAAGTTAACACAATATCAGGACCTACAGCATTGGAAACTGTGGGCACAGTGTCGTTTCCAGAATGAAAATTATGTGGTTCATCATGTCTTGAACTTGTTTCTGGATTCGGAGCCAATACAAAATCTGAAGCTAGAGTATTGGACGCTAACAGCACAGCATCATTTTCATGATTACCATCATGAGGACCTGTGAAATGACAATGCAGATTGCTAAATCTATCAAATAACAAACTTTTTCCAACAACCAAACAACATAGAATCCATGACATGAACAATAGCCAACAAAGGTCGAGGTTCAGTATCTTGCAGAGTGAATACATCTTAATGACTAATGACACTTCATTATCAAATGCCATTAAGTGATTCCCACTTAGAGCAAGAGTTCGGCAAGGTGGGGTGTACACGCGTTTACCCTCGTAATTGTTTTGAGAGACTCTAGATAGCTAGCATTACTAACAACTTCACATAAATAAATATCACTAAAATCTGAAACCAAAAACTATAAAACTTTGGCTACATAAAAGATGGACAAAAGAAACTTTAAAAACAAAAAACATAGCTTCAGTCTAGTTGGATATCTAACAAATATACATTTTAGGAGAAATCCAAGGAAATTAGAACACAAGTTCTGAATTCACCCTTCCTTTTAAAGGCTGTGCCATTTGCTTCTAAATAAATCAATCAGTAACAAAATCAAAGCAAGAAGGAAACATGTCTCACCACCAACAACATATGACATAACACACTAACACATAGTAGCCCTCAGCCAGAAGAGCACAAATCATTAGGACTAATTTGATGCTCATTATACCAAAATTTTAGATTTGCTTTTCACACCTAAAATTAAAAGCAACGCCATTAGAATACTAATCCTTCAGCTTCTGTGGTAGATTTCTGTGGCATCGTTACCTAGTCTGCTACATTAATTGAATTTCGTCAAAATTTCTTGAAACTTGTCTGAATTCAGTATGCATTGCAATTCGAAGATTAGTGAATTACGTAACATAGGTCTACCGAAACTATTTTGCTGCAAAGGAACACCACCTGAAGTGGCTGATTTCATAGAAAATCATAGCTCTATTTCCAAACATTATAACATTACATAGGCAAAATAGAGATAAAACTTACAGTAATAACTTTCATTTGGGTTGTGTAGAAGCATAAATCAGTGTATTTGCCTCTATAAAAACCTTTCTTAGACCATAACCGCTTAGAAATACTGAAAGTGTTGACTTATATAAGCCAAAGAGTCTAACTTCAGGAAATATGACTGTTAATATCCTACAAAACGTATCAGTTTGATAGAGTAAACACAATCAATTACGCTTACTAACAGTCCCACTCCTCATTAACAACATTATCTTTTCTCTGCCCCATTACCCATCATAGATTGCTTTCATGATATTTTACCTGAAATTGCTTGAAGAAGAAAGTACGGATAATGTTTGAACACACTCAAAAAATATCTGCTTCATTCAATGGCACCACAAAAAGACATAATAATGAGCACTAGCGTAAACAAAACGAATTATCCAAATTCCAATCAGTAAACAAGGGATATGCACTCTTCCACCTATCAAACCAATTACAGTCTCTCTCAGCCATTACCTAGTTAAAACAAAAAAATGTAGATACGTACGCATACTCAATTCCATCTCCTTCATCAAAATCCCAAACATTCATCTTCATGAATTCATCACATAAGGTAAATTGCATGTGCCTAAGCAATCTAAAATTCGATATTGAAAATTTTTATCACCCATCCTGTTTTATATCATGATCAGTAAAAGCTGTCAAATCAAGTGCTCCTACACAGCTTTGGGTGGAATATTTTGGATTTGTTCAGCTCTATTCTCACTATACAAAATCATTTCTTAGTTTTGACTAGACTAGAAGACACCAATAAATCTAGATGGCAGACAATGAAGCAAACAGCCATAGTACTATTAGATATGATGTAGAAAGCTAAATATTTTTAGAGCTCTTTCAGTAAAAGGTGGCTTATTGCAAAATATATTGTTTGTGAATGACTATTTTTAAATGAAGTAAATTTGGCCTCACTTTGTTCACCTCCGCAGAAAAACCACCTTTGTCTCACTGCACACGCTTACACAACTGTTCAGACTCCATACTAACACATAAAAAGGTGGCAACATAAGAGATAATTTACCTTTTGGAGTACAGGCCACATTTTCTAGCTTTTCAGAAGCATTTGGTGTTACTTGAGAATGATGTTCCACTTTGGATTCAAAAGGGTCAGCTGGCAACTCAGAAGCCAGCCTATCAACACATTCCAAAGACATTGCATCAGCATTATCAGACAGGCACCTTTGAGGGATGTCAAATCCAGGAGGAGCTGACATTTCTTCTTCGGGCTGACTTGTTACTGTATCCACAGATTCTAAAAGTGGTTCACGGCTGATGAGGTTTGAGTAAGAGAGGTCCATTCTTGAATCTTTGACACTTTGCAACTCAGACGATTGTTGTTTCTCGGACATATTTTGGGATGCCATGCTACAATGATTAGAAGTCTGAACTGTTGATTCTAGAGCCAATACAACAGAACCCTCTTTTGCATCTTTAAACTTAGGTGTGCCAACATCTTCGCTTGGAAACGATTTCCTATCTGCAACATTAGGAAGTCCTGGTCTAGGGGTGTCAAATCCTGGAGGTGCAGATAGTTCCTCGTCCACATTAGCAACTTGATTATCAGCAGAAGAACTGACTTCCAATGCAGAAACTTCGACTTTAAGGGCATGTACATCTCGAGCAGAATCCTTTTGCAGCTTCAAACATTCTTCTTTCCTATCCACACTTGTGTAACTAATCTCTAAAGGATCTACATCAAGAGTAGTTGATCCTAAAGCCAACACAACGACATTTGTTTTACCCTTGCATGATACAGGAGGAATCTCTGCTGCATTTAGGTATAATGCAGTATCCTCTTTCGGATTAGTGAGACTTGATTCCTGAGCTTTAGTGACTCTGTCAGCCTTGACAGAGGCAGATCCCAGATTAGACAAACCAACAACAACATGAGACAATTTCGGTGACTGTTCTGCCTCGACATTCTTACTAGTCAATGCAATAGAAGTATTCTGTGCTTTCTCCTGGGAATTGTTTGCGGACCCAATGCTTATTTGTCTACTTCTTGTTATAACTTTACGGCCAACAAAGTCCCCAGAACCCGTATAAGACAAACTAGATGACAAATTTTGATCAGCAAGATTATCAGCCAGAGATGCCGCGCTCTTTTTTCTTCCTCGCCGACGTGGTTTTGTTTCTTCAGCTTGTGCTCTCTTATCTTGCTCTCGGGTTAGCAAAGGAGCAGGCATTTTTGTAGCCTCAGAAAGAATAAGAGGAGTTCCAGTTGGAAGAGGATTTAGTTGCGAAGAAGCAGGTATGCTGGACGAAATCCCCGTGCTTACATGATGCACTGAGCCACTAATACTATTCAAAGGCAAAGTAGAACTCAAAGTGGAAGCTCTGGTTTGGACAACAGGAGGAACAGTTTCTCCAAGTGAACCTATCTCAACATTAGTAGATCCAGAAGGTGCTACAGCATTCAAGACAGATGAGGTGGACAATGTTTTGGTGCTTCTGAAAGGTTCGATCAAATTTTCATCTTGAGCATCCGGTGAAGCAGCGTCAGTTGACACAAGCCTGCCTCGTTTCCTACCCCTGCGTCGGGCTGGTTCAGTCCCAATTTGAGGCTTCTGGCTTTGTCTTCTACCAGGTCTGAGTCCAACTGGGCTAGGCAGGACAGATTCAGAGCTAGGTTTAACAGTTTGTGGGGCAACTTTGTGAAGATCAGTCCCAGATTTTGTAGGAGGGATTCCAACTATCGTTGCAGGAACAGGACCACCAAAAGACTCGGAGACAACTTGATCCTGAGACGCAGAATCAAATTTGTTCACAGTAGAAGGGTCCGAGGAAGTCAATGTAACCGTATGTGAATCTAACAAAGCCTCTTTAATTGACTGACCATCAGGTTTAGGATCTAGAGCAGCTACATCAGCAGAAACAGCCGCTGATTCTTGGACACTAGATTTGCTCTTATGTGTGCTATTATAAGGAACAGTTTTAGCTTCCGATTCAGACACCTTTGAATCCTCAACAGCAGAAATAGCAAAACTTTGCGAAGAATTCGGATTATCAATACCTAGACTAACTGCAAGAGGGTCACATGTGCTACTGCTAACCATAGAATGACCTGCCGATGTAGGTACATCCGAAGACGATTTTTCCAATGGTTGTTCACAAGGTTTTGAGTCTTGAGCACATGAATCAACAGGAACAGGAGGCAAACCACGACTCGGTTTCCTTCCTCTCCGCCTAACAGATTCAGTCCCTGTATTACCATCAATATTCTTCTCATTTGGCTTCCCTTTCCGACCATGTCTTTTAGGCTGCATATCAACAGATGTACAACCAGGGTCTGCTAGAACTGCAAGATTAACAGAAGGTACTGAAGGTGGGACTTCCTTGGAGCTGTGAGAAAGCACACTACCACCTTGATGATTGTCTCCACTGGCATCTTTTGTGACAACAGAAGTACCAAGAGTGTCTAGACCACTTAATATCACAGCGCTGGAATCTATTCCCTTCAATTGACTCTCGGGTTTACTAACTCCAATAGTTGTTGGACTAACTCCGACGCCAGGAGATACATTCACTGGTGTTCTCCTGGGCCTTCCTCGTCCCCGCTTAACTGGTGGTGTGATCTCTTTCTTGAAAACTGGTGTTAATTCTACAGCAGGCGGTGCAGACAGGGTCTGGAATTGCTGTGGCACTTTAATAGCAATTCGGCTAGTGTCTGAAGTCAATGAGGTATTCTCATCCTTTGCCTTAGGAGTTTCAGGAGACTCATCCTGACACATCTTTTCGAATTCCTCTTCTGTCCATTGCTCTTCATAAGATCGCACCTAAAAAAAGAAATTCAAAATCAGTTTCAGCATGTTAAAATGGGAAAACTGATGTTTACACAACCTAGTATAATTTTATGTACTCCTTCACATACAAAAAAAATCGCACTCTTATGACTTGTTTTGCAGACAACGCAATGTGAAATATTAACTTGAAAAAACATTGTTTTTATCATAGTAACTCATGATATCTAGAACATATATTTAAATAAAAGCTTATAATACACCTTTTAGAGCCTAATACACAAAAAAGAAAGATAATAAGGGCTATATGTTAGAAATTAAAAACAACGTAAAATGGTTGATACTCCATGATTTTAAATCACAAGTAACGGGGTTTTGCGGTTCGACAAACTCAAAATCCACTATAAAGCGTTAGTTGCGTAACGGAACGGCTTCATTTTATTTCCATGCTCCTTCATCAATTGAAAAGAATATAGGGCCATATATGTTGGATAAATAGGTAACATCTCAACAATATGCAAGACCATAAGTATTTTAACCCACCTCTCGAGCCCGTTTTCCCCGCCCATATTGTTGGGTATCAAAGCCTCCGGAAGACCCACTCTTCCTCTTTAAACCAGAACCAGAAGCAGCTCCATCCTTAGTTACATCATATACCTTCATTGCTTCATAAAATGCTTTCAGATCATCGTCTGTTACAAGTCGTGAGGGCAAAGAAGGAATCATTTCAGAACAGTCGACCCCTTTTTCCAATAATAGTCTCTTCCATGTAGCCTTACATAAAAGAGGATCACCACTCGATCAGTAATTTGTGCATCAAGCAGGAAAAATTATAAAGATTAATAGTATAAAAATTAATTAACAAGTGTATATTTAATCAATACCATTTCTTCTTCTCGCCTTTTCTGGTCAACAGCTTCAAATACATCAATCTCAGACTCACTGAAAAAAACATGAAGTTAAGAAAAAAAGAAAACATACATCATGCACCAACACGGGTGCAGAAAATGCAAAAAAAAAAAAAAGAAAAAAGAAAAAAAAAAAAGATCTGCCACACAAGGATCAGAGTTCAGAGATTTGGTCTGCTGTCTCCAGCTAAATAGATATTTATATATACTTATCAACATTAACTACAAATAGATTCAAAAAATTAAAAGGATCCACTTCAAAGCATTAAAGCCGACAACAAGAATAAGAACATTCCATCACCCAGTGGCCAGTACCATTAAGTGGCTCCCTTAGGAAGGGCTTGGGGGTTAGATGTACGCAACCTTACCCTTGTAAAAACAAAGAGGTTTCCAATTGACCTCTGACAGCAACACCACTATGCCACTACCACAACAACAACAAACATAAGGGCATAACTACTTTCAAAAAAATGTCCTCGGAAAAAGCTGAATAATGATTTCTTTTTTCTTGAAAATGGTTGAAAGCAAAAATTATAGAACGATAGAGAAAGGTTAACGATGAAAAACAACAATTTATTATTATCTAACCTAAATTTCACTCATTGCATAATGTTATCTATTAAGTAAAGAATATGGGACTTTAACAGCATTAAATACAGCACCTGCGAGCTAATATATCATTTAGGGAATCATCATCCAACACAGGAGCAGCTTCTTCTTTCTTGCATTCTCGTAGCAGAGATTCCAAGTATTCCCTACGATCTTCAGCACTGAAACACAGAAGTAGATTATATGTTAAGAACAGTCTGTATCTACAAGTAAACAGTAGAAACATATCTGTGAGCTTCTACCAAATATTCAAACCAAAGACTAGAAAGAGTTACCTTGTATTGTTATCAAAGAAACCAGCCGTAATACTCTGATTAGCCACACCCAATTTATGCTCAGCCGAAGCTCTCACTTGTTCCTCCACAGTGTTGACCTTTTTCAAATAAATAGCATCAATTTTTTTCAACGGGAAAAAACTAGCTAATGGGGAAAAGAAGATCAAGTAGAATTGAACCACATTATTCCTTCTCCGCTATCTCTTAAGCAATGATTGCCAATGGGGACGAAAAATAAGAACACAATACCTTATTAAACAGCACGAAGTTAACAGTGACACATCTCATCATGATAATACTCCTTCCATTCCTTAAGCTCTTTACAGTTTCAGTTTTTGTGTAAACCTTCTTAGCTCTTTCTAAGTTTATCCTTGTTAGTTTGATTATACTTTCCCCTCTACTTTTAAAGTGTCTCTTTCCTTATTTCCGCATTCTACTGCTAGAGTAACTATAACGAACTTTAAGGCAACAGTGAAATATAGCTTGGGAGAATATTTGTTCACAATCACATGCATAGTTACACGAACAATTTCAAGTATCAAGCATTCAACCATAGGACCATCAGCTAAAAGTTCTCCAATATAAGTCGCAGTTAACTGAACGCCTCCTAATCAACCAACGAGAAAAGGAGGTATGACCAACCAAAACACCCAAGTTAAAAACAAATAATTCAAAATATATTCTCCTCAAATGAACATATTCCACCATAGAAGGCTATATTCTCCTCAAATTAGAAATTTGATATTCAGTACAACTAGACCTATCAATTTTTTGTCCGAACTGAAATTGACTTGTAACCTAAAACTGAAAAAGTTGGGTCAAAATTGACCATTCTAACCCGTTTTCTTAGTTTTGTTGTTTTTTCTAGTTTTACGTCCTTAAATAATTGGCGAGACCCACTATTTTCTAGTAAGTTTTGTATTTTGATTTCTTTGTTGAAGACTAAGATGGGTATATTGGTCCTTTTAAAAAAAAAAAAAAACTTTTTCAAAAGCAAAAGCAATTATTTTATATATATTTTTGATAAAATATAGTGATAATTTTTTTTAAAAAAAAATCAAGACCCGTTGGATCGATCAAACCGACCGAACCCATAAGTGACACGACCCAAAATTGATCTAACTCGAAGTCGACCCAACCTGAAAATAACCCGATCAAAAATGAACCGACCTAGAAACCCGTCAGACCGATCATTGTGACAGCTCTATGTACAACAATGCCCAAGCTAAAATTACAAGACATAAAATCAAAAAAAATTGTGAGTTTATCCAGAATTCTATATGAGACATTGGTGGCTTGTTAGTAACAATGATTATAATGTCTAACTATATAATCTACAACTAAGAATTCAATTTTAATGATCATCTGCAAGGAGATTCATCATTGGTTAATAATAGTATCAGCCTAATGAAGAGCAACCAACTGAACTAAACTAGTTTATCCAGAAATACCAAAATCATTAGGAAAAAATAATATTGATACCAGATAAGTTACTGGATTCCTAGAGAACTTCAATTCCACCAGTATGACATTAGTTCATTGTCAACATAATTACTCCCAGCATACCTCATTATTCTCACAATAATTTTCAGTATTGAATATGTTAGAAAGACATGGTGATTTGAAGATAGAAAGGCAGAGGATAGTATCAATAATACAAACAAAAATAAAGAGGATGTATATATATATACCCAGCTTTTGAGAAGCTAGAAAAGTCTTCTAAATAAGTTAGAAGCTCTACAGATAGTCAGAAGACTTTTTCACTCTACTGTCCCATTCTAGCATTTGTCCTCTCCTTTCTCTTTTTAACTCTACCTGCCCACTAGTTGTTCCACTAGTTGGCACTTGGCAGAATTATCAGTCATTCCTACAGTATCCCTCACTTTCTAATTCATCACAACTTACAATGAAAAGAACATACATGGTCAACTATGTGGTAGCTATTATATAAGAAAGAACAGATGATAAAACATTCCTAGACCCTAATGCCAAATGTCTCCAACCAAGGTATGGATTGGAGTGGTCGGATGTAGGCAAAATTACCCTTGTAACAAAAAGAGGTTGTTAAGGATAGACCCTTGATTGCATCATGATCAATTACACAAATAAAAAGCGCAAATGATTTTATGAGCCATTGAAAAATTACAACTGCATAACAGTAAAAAGCTCAAATAATGTTGTACTCTCTCCGACATAATTTGCCCCATTTAAACTACCTATGTAGCCTAAAGCATTTTGAGTTATTTGGACCTTCACGAAAGCTCAAAAATGATAGAGGAAACATCAGTGAAACTAAGAAATAGTTGAATTTAGGAAAATATATATTGCGATAAATCAAATGGGAAGTTTGATTCAATAAATCCTACCTTTGCGCATTCTTCTAAGAAAAATCTCACAGTTCACTATTAAAATAAAAATTCCTACCATCAATAACTTTGTTCTTAAAAAACTCTTATATTTCATTTGTTAGTGGCCTTTTATTATAATACTAAATAAAAATTAGGACCTAGTTCATTAGAAAATATTTAAAAGGTGATATTTTTCTTGGATAATTAAAAGGTAGGATCTTTCTTGAAAGACTAGACAACGGTGGCATCTCCTAAATCATATACTTTTTGTACTGATAAAAAAATATCGTAAAATAGTAAAAGAGTAGCACCAAAGACAGATCGATGCAACGATAAGAAACAAAGGAAAAAATATTTTACTATGAAACTCAAAAAAAAGGTTTACGACACCTTGGTACCTTAGGCATGAGTCTTTTTATCTCGAACAAAATTCAAATGACAGAAATGAGAAGTCTAAACAATATAATACTCCATTTTTTGTCCTTAGCTTGTTTTTTGAGTTAGGTTTGGAACTTATATCACATCTAGAGTAAATGAAAAGATATACTCATAAACATTTAAGAACACAATGGATTCCACAAGCAAAGCATCACAACATCCTTCAAGCTAAAAGTGAGATCAAGAGAAAAGCATAGAGCTTAAAACATAGATAACTTACTGTTTCTAGTCTAAGAACAAGGACATCTTTCTTCTGTCCAATCCTATGAGCTCTAGCTTGCGCTTGCAAATCAACCTTAGATCACAATCATCACAAATAAAATCAGCTGGAAAATTCCTCCCCACAAAATCTATCATAATGAGTTCAACAGTTCACTGAGGGTTCCAATCTGTGTCAAAAATGATGACAGTATCTGCAGCTTGAAGATTCACTCCAACACCTCCAGCCCGAATACTGGTAATACAAAAAACAAAGGAACAAATTACTAAAGTATATACAGCTCACAGATTTAAATCGCACAGCATAACAGGCATATATAGCTTGTTAAGTACGTAGCAATTCTAACTTCTATGAGTCTATCCATTGATCCACAGATGTATAACGCATGGACAACCATAATGCCAATAGAGGCTACAAATTTTGCCTTAACCCAAAATAGTTCTAAAGACAAGAATCGATAATTTCTTGAGGTCTCTATTGCCAAACAAACCCACGAAAATCGTAGGGTTTCTCAACCCTATAGGACTCTTACAAAAACTTTCCTTAAACCCCAAGGATAAGGGATTGCACTGAATTCCCTCACGGAAATATAGAATATGGCTATGAAATTCTCTTTTTATCTACCATTAAAAGAGTCTAAGTCCACTAGTTCAAATAGCTCTAGGACGCCACCATAGGACCTCACATCAACTGTAAAAGCACCATTGTTATCAACTTATCAATTACATCTTAGAGACTCCTTACCATGATCAACCATTGTCATCTTTTCTAGTTATCGGAGCGGCTTCCAAAAACCCCTTGGTCTAGGTTTGTTACATGTGCAGATTCGCCATTGCGATCACAGCAGCAGGTCAACTACTTTGAGGCTAGAAGTCATTTGGAAGCGCCCAAACCCACATTTATGGCAAAACAATATTTAAGCAAGACTCAAAAGGTTAGTTGGTTTGTGCACTCTCACCACTTCTTTTATGCTATTAGTGAGAGGGTCAATAGAATCAGTTGGAAAGGAGAATCTTGAGGTCAACCATCTTCAATATGCATACTATATTATAACAATCAAATGTGGGATGGTCTTGTTTCAGAATTATTTTTCAAAACAATCAAATGTTATATAATGGCTTACGTAATTGGTGAGTTTATTCCATGCGCATCGGTTGTGGAAAAGATTTGCAGGAGACATGATGGATGGAAGGAATTTAAATCTCTAACAATTTTTTGATTCCATTAATATCTATAACTCAACATGTGAAAACGATATTGACATGACAAGTGTACAAAAAGGGGAAAATGTTATTGACAAACAAACTATATGTTTATTGACATACCAAAAATTGAAATAAGCACAAAACATATGTACACTAAGAGTACAATGGTTGTAAATAGGAATTACTGCCACATTTTTTTAATGAAAATACGCGAGAGCCACATTAAATCCTGCAAAGTTTAAGAGAAACAAGTCTCCACTAACCTCAGTAAAAATATAAAAAAGGGAGAATCTGATTGGTTGAATTTGTCAATAAGGGCGCCACGCTCTAGGCCAGAGGTATGCCCATCTAACCTAAGGTAACGATATTGTTTCCATACAAGATATTCCTCCATAACATCAAGCAACCTGGTCATTGTAGAGAAGAAAAGAACCTGCAAAACAACACCAGAATTTATCCAGAATCATTCACAGAAAAATTAAATTATTATAAAGGAAAATGACAAATGAAGCCCTAATTGTAACAGAAAATGACGATTATACCAGCACTCAGATTTACATAAACTCACAAGAAAGAAAACACCAAAAACCACACTACAGCACTAGCACATTTGCAAGACACAAATACAAATTGGGCCTTTCAAGCTTCTAGATTCAAGAATCTAAAAGCATGTACCAATATTTACTATTCCCTCCAACCCAATTTAGTTTTATGACACCGTTTGATTTTACCTTGTCACCTTTAATAAGGGTATGAACTTCCGTCTTCCAACTCTCCACAGACCCTCATCATAGGTATGATGATGATGATGATGATGATGATGAATTATTACAGCACAAAGTTCAAGAGATAAATTGATGGGTAAGTAATAATTAATTACAGAAACCTAGATGCGATAAGAGATTGAGATTTTTTACTAAATGATTATATGAGATAAGAAAGTATTCTAGAATCTAAGTGTGCACATCAAAAACACTTACTGCTCCGTCCCTTTGATTTTGCATCAAAGAAAAATGGGGTGTTGTTTAAGAAAAAGGTGAATATTTTATAATAAATGAAAAGATAGAAATTAAAAGAAAGTGGTGGACCATTGTCCAAAAATAGAAATGATAACCAAAATAGCAAATGGTGCTATATAAATGGGACAGAGGGAGTAAGAAAATCCCATTAGTCTGCTTTCCTGGTAACGGCCACAGTATCGTAGTATTGTTGATGCATAAATATAACAAGAGGCTTTTAAAAAAATTTCCAATACAGTTGTAATTTATCTAAAAATTATAAACCAAGAGGTTTATAATAATTATAAGAAATGAAAAATGGAAACTCCATGGCTTACATTTAAACATAAAAAAAAAAAAAAAAAACACATAAATCTTTCAAAAAAATAAAAGATTAAACTTTAAAGCCTACTAAAAAGTAAACCTCTACTTTTCGAACAGTTCACTTCTCTTTTCCTTTATAAGGACCTGCAGTCCACATTTAAATAAATAAAGCTTTCTAACCCAAATCCAAGCTGTCCTCACCAGCACCAACAGAACTAAATAAAACTTCTTCTCATCCTCCTTTCTTCGACTCTCTCCCTCTCTTTGGAAAAACATAGAATACCCTCTCGGCCTCTTCAATGTTTCATAGGTGGCTAAGGAAGACCCTCTTCAGTGTTTCATTGGAAAAATTCGTAGAATGTAACTAGCATGAACGCTAAATATCAGTTGAACAGGCCAAAATCTTGGCCTTCTTAGCATGACCGGCCAATCTTGTATCAGTATTTTTCAAAACAATAAAGTACCAGCAAAGACCAGACTTGCTCGACTGAGTTACATCACTTTGCACAAGAGCTAATTGTATTGCATTTAAAATCTGCATCAAACCTAAATGTAACTTAATCTCTGGTTGAGTAGTAGCTACCTAGTGACACCCTGAATCATCAGCCAATCCATTCTTGCAGCAGTGCAAAAAATGCCCACTTACGCAAACAAAACATGAACATAAAGAAAAACATAAATCATTTTTCAGGTTGGATCAAACGATATTGGATTTAATAATTAAAAAAATGGAAAATAAAAATAAACAGTACGGGTTTTCCCATTACTTCCCCAAAGGCAACCCACATGACATTATTGAGTTCTTCTAGCTAGTTCCCTTAGGAAGTAGGAACCTCTAAGTAAAAAAGTTGAGAGAAAATGATTTAATTTTCTCTCTTTCACATGCAAGTTTGGTGAGCAATTATGCAGTTTTTGAATATTGTTTTAACTTCCCCGCAGCTATTTTCGTGACGTGGATCCATGAACATAAATTTTCAAAGTAGCCCATCAAACAGTCCTATATGTTGTTGAGGCACTTTATGTATTCCGTATTTCTGTATCAGTTTTTATGTCTATATCAGAGTTGATCAAACCAAAATATCCTAGAATTTTTTCCTACTAAGGATATTGATAAGTATCCCTCAATCGTAAATCATTGAGATCAACACTTGACGAATGACAATTTATGAACATTTAAAAAGCTTTGCTTCAACTGCAGAGAAAGCATATCCATACCCGATGATTAGTTGCTTTAAGTTTAGGAAGCAATCTATCAAGCATCTCAAGCTTGCCACAAAGTCTTACAACCGGTGGCAAAAAGTGTTTAGGGATAAAACTATCCACCTGCAAAGAAAAGTTTTCACAATAAACATTAGCAAACCAAGAAAACAAGATATTGTCCTATTATCCAAACCTCCACCTAATCCAATACTAGTGAACCACAAAGGAAGAAAGTAGCATGCCTCTTCTGCGTGAAGTTGGCTAAGATATGGATGATTGCAGATATTCCGAAGCTCCATAACAGAGTTATGAACAGTTCGAGCCTGAAATTATAATCATTATGAGCAAATAAGGATAAGTATATACTTCAGTAGAAAGAAACTACATGCGGGACATTATCCAAAATATACAAAAGGTCAAGATCCCCAGAAAAGAGCATGGATTTGATTTCAAAGCTTGACTACAAAAGATAAACCAAACCCAATAGATAAATGCAAACAAGAAAAACCTTTGACATTCCAAGGGCACCAAGATTCTCTCCCACCCTCTTCATTAGAAGCTTTTGGTATGCAGATGCCTCACACCTGATTAGTCTCTCAATTTTCTCAGGCAATTGATTCTCCACCTGTGATCAAAGACAGATTTTTCAGTTCCCTTATTTTCACTAATGGGTAATACATATATACATTCGGAAGGCATTCAAAGAGTGAGTGAACAAGAGCTAATCATATCTCATAAGAAATACAGACGTATAAGAAAATGCTCATCAATGAATCAAATCAAAATTTAAAAAATGTGAAATCACATGAATTTGAGGGCATAATCACCCATATAAGATAGAGTCATTCATAAGACAGATTATTTTGTATCGAGTGCATACTTATGCGCTAATTGTTTTCGTCGTTTCATATCAGTTCAGTGTCCTCTTAATCAGCTCCTGATTTCCAGAGAGTTACCAATTATCCTAGCCACAACCCAAGAACTTAAAAGTGACAGAGTACAAAGGTATACGGCATATTGAGAATAGCACTTTCGAACAACACAATGAAAACTAAGCCTTCTACGACCCATCTAACTTACTATACACCCTCTTAATCTACAGGAAGGAAATCATAAGTAAGACATCAGCCAAGAAAATCTCATTGTTAAATTAAGTGGAAGCATGTGGTGCATTGTTCGTCAACAATAAAGTCTAGCATTGCAAATTCTAACATTAGATTAGGAACCTATGAGCTACAGTAGTTAGTAGGTGGATGTAGGTAGAGTCTTTTCCCTCATAAATCACATCTTGATAATAGAAAAATAGCATCTGATATTAGGTCGTCAGCCTAAGAACTATTACGCAAGCTAAATAAACAGTCACAATGAAACCATGTTCCAGCACATTCATGCCCAAGGAGATATATTTTCAACAGCTCTAACAATGTTACCAGAATAAAAAGACTACTTTCAGAAATTAGATACTAAAATCGCCGACAGAACCTTGTGTTTCAGCCTTCTAAGTACAAATGGACGAAGAACTTGATGAAGGCGATTGATGATCAACAGATTCTCCTCCTCAGACAACAAAGTCTGCTAAAAAATTCAAAAAGTGGGTAAGCAAAGGAAACAGAAATTACTGAATTCTGAAAGATAAACAGAGAGAAAAGCAAACTGATTAAACATGCCTCACCTCATCCTGAGAATTATCTCCATTACTTTCAAATGGCTTGTTAAACCACTGAGAAAAGTCTTCAGAGGAGTTGAAAATGTTCGGCAAAAGAAAATTAAGCAAAGCCCACAGCTCCTCAAGATTGTTCTGCAACGACACCCAATTGTTTGACGTAACTAAAACTTGAGATAGATACATAAAATATAAATATCGCCACAAGAGCTTAATCAGAAATATCGGATTGAAAAAGTAGTGTCCAGCAAAATACATGTGTATAAGTAAAAACAGAGGAAACAGGAAAGAGGATAAAAGGTTAATTAATAACCTGTAAAGGTGTGCCAGTTAACAGTAGTCTGTGTGAGCTATGATAATGCTTCAAATCAGCATTTAGCTTGCACGATGCATTCTTTATTCGATGCCCTTCATCAATTATAACATAATGCCAATGAATCTTACTCAACTTAGGCCTGTCATGCTTGTTCATGAGATATTCATATGTTGTCAAAAGAACATTGAATTTCTGATGGACGATGCTATCCCTACAGAAAAAAATAGAAGCTACGGTTATTCAAGAAAATATTGTATTCTAAATTAGAAAACACCAAAATATGAGAATGTTACTTGAATAGCCTGCGCCGCTCTTCTGGAGGCCCTGCATAAACAATTTTGTTTATGTCAGGAGCCCAGAAACTCAGTTCATGTTCCCATCCCGGCAAAACTGATGATGGAACAACCACTAGGAAAGGTCCTCTATCATTTTTTGTCTCCATCAAGTAACAGATTAAAGAAATCACCTGCAGTACATAAGACCATCCATCATTCTGAGCTGCAAACTGTGGAATAAAATAATTAACAGCTCTTTATTCCTTTTATGTATATCAAGTAAGATCAATGAATTCATACCTGAACAGTTTTCCCAAGACCCATTTCATCAGCAAGAATGCCATTTAGATGATTATTGTATAGTGAGACGAGCCATCGCAGTCCATTCATTTGATACCTAAATAGCAATATATTACATAACCACGCAGCACAAAGCTCATTGTTGCCGGAGAGAAGAGAAAACAACACTCCATAACCCCCAATGCCATTATATTACTCCTTCCTAGGTGGAGTTTGGAGGGCTAAATGTAAGAAACCTTTCCTTTGTAACAAAAAGATTATTTCAATTGCCTAGACAGCAAAAATTATCTACAACTTCACATAAACAAGTGCACATAATTTAACTAATAAATTTGCTATAGTCCAAATCATCTGAAACGAAAGAACTAAAAACATTGTGTTCCATTGAAAATGGACAGTTAAGACTTAAGCAAAGAAAATTGAGAAGATATTTCTAAGAGCTTTTAAACCAACTTCTTATTATACTTACTCTCTTAGTTTTCCACCTCTAAGTCCAGTTGGTTGCTCGGAAATGCTTTCTTTGATGCTGCAAAATTAAATCCAGAGTGAGACAAAGGATGGAGAAGGATCAAGATATAGCCAAAGATATAGCAGCTCAGCAAGTTAATGGCAACTTCAGAATGAAAAAAGTTCATTTTTTTAAGCATTTACTCTGACGCTCCAAAGCTCACAAGTTTCTAGAAGTTACATCACTTCAACAAGGTCAATGTTTTTATATTCATCACAGATATTGAGGGAGTTGATGTCCTGCTTTCAGGAGCTGACAAATATGAAAGATGGGATACACAATCGTCTACCCTATCACTTTAACTTTATCAAACTAGTATAAAAACCCGTGTAATAAACGGATTTTTACTTACGTTAATATTTTAACGAAATTTTAGACTAATACAAATATTATATGAAGGTGGGTAATAAGTATTTACACATATATATTGTAATTAAAAGAATTAAATATAAAGAAACCCAATATACGTTGTTAATCAAAAGTTTATAGGTTTTGAAATACATCAATATATATACTACATTCTCAGTACGATAGCATATTTCACCATCCTTGTCGCATATGGGAATTCTTCGTCTTTTCCTTCTAGTCATTCTAGAAATGGCGTCGTAAAACTGTTCATAACTAAAAACAGGCTAAGGTAGGAATAGACCAACATGAGATACTGTTTGTCCTTGACTTTTATTAATAGTCATTAATATTCCATATTCCCATCTCACCATGAATTTCTTAAATGTAGTTAGACTAATGGTTATTCTATAAAATATTATTAAACAACACTAAAAATTCAGAGAATAGAAATAGTATGAGCAAACAATTGGGGTCATATGTGGCTATTTATATTGTAATTTCATCCATAAAAGTGTTTATACATTTTTATTTTCATAAAGGAATAATTGAATTACTAAAAAACAGACAATATTGTTAGTTGATTGATTTTTATTGCACTAAATTTGTTGGCTAAGATAGTCTGATTGCCCACACACTGACTGAAGTTGATTGATTTTTTTGCATTAATTTATTTGTTTCCATAATTATCATTTGGTTCAATATTTTATACATTTTTCCTTAAATTCAAAATTATTATTATGGTAGTCTGACAATGTAAATGACTGAATTTAATGATCAATTAATAACTTTTCCTGGAAAATAGAACAATTATATACTTTTAATAATTTATTGAATTGCAGTATAATTGTAATGAAAGTAATTTATTTTGCAATATAATTTTCTACCAGTGTATTTTCATTTTTATTTATTTTTCTATATAAGTTTCTAAATTGTACATTTATATATAACAGTGTAATTGGAATAATTATGATTTATTGTATTCATTAATGTATAAATTTTTCCAAAAATGCAAATGTGTAAATATGGAAAGTCAAAAAAATGCAAATAAATCAATTCCATTAACACCATCCAATGAAAAAAAGACAAATGGCATGCTCACATTCAACTTTCCCTTTTTCTAAACTACATTAAAATTAATAGATTGTATGATGCTTTAATCGGCAGTGTTCAACAAAAAAAATATAAAAATTAGAAGCCAGAATTACATGAAGAAAAATTCAAATTTGAAGTTTACGGGAGTTTTATCCTCACAAAAAATGTTTCGATTAGGTTCATCAAAACAAGTTCGGAGAAAACTTAGTATCACAGCTCCTTGAAAGAACTCAAACATCAATGCTGCATTTATAGCCATAAAGCTATATTTCAGCAGATAAGTGTGTGTGATTCCCTGCTTTGCAGACTTATTACCACCCCCTCTATTATTATCACATCAAAAAGCTTCACTAGCCTTTCCACTACCAATACTTTCACTACTACACAAACACATTATTCATTTAGTTCATATTATTATGTGTTCACGGAGCACTGCATAAGCTGGAAATGCAATGACATTGATGGTCAAGAATTCATTTCCCATAAAAAAAAAACAGGTGTCACATGATTTTTTTAATGTCATTGCAAATTGGAATCAAAAAAAGTGGATTTCGGTCGGGCTATTTTTGGACAATCTGAGCGAATCACGATTGAAAAGGCAAATTATGTACACCGCATAATATTCAAATAAAGATAAAACAAAGTAATGGGACCTGATGGTGGAAAACATGCAATTATTACCTATGAGCAATCAAATAGTACTTCTCATTGCTTTCCTTGTAATGCTGCAAAAACGATTTGCCACGAGATGAGATGAAGAGTTAAAGTCGAAAGAAAGGAATGGATACCAGAATCCTATCCCAATGCTAACCTTTGCCTGATCACTTTCATCCTCTGTCTCAGTGAGAATGTCATAGCTTTCATCAAATGTTGCAATCCTGTTTTCATCCATCTCAACTTGTCGAGCAGCAGCCTTTGCCTGCTTGAGCTTAGATCCAAGCTTTAGAAGATATTTCTCTGTCGCTTTGAGTAGTTGCTTCACTCTATCAGATTTTGCATCCTAATTTTTTTCCAATTTAATTGATGTTAGCACATCAAGAATGACCGAAACAAGGAAAATCAAGATATTTCTTAAAACGGATGCAAGAACATACCTGAACCATCCGTAAATAACCTTCCACATCATTGATTTTCAGTAAGTTAATTTTTTCACGCTGAATCCTGTCAATTTTCTCCCTGTGTATCCGTTCCTTCCTTTTGTGATACTCTTTCACATATCGATTAAAACCCTTGCAGCGTTCTCTCTTATATTTAAACACATCCTCCAGTCTCTCCCTAAATGTAGTTGGCCACACACGAAACAATTAAAAAAATGCAATGTATGAAAAGCAAGCATGATTAAACATTCAACAATTTGTTTGGCAGGAGC
Source organism: Amaranthus cruentus (assembly GCA_019425755.1). Taxonomy (NCBI): domain Eukaryota; kingdom Viridiplantae; phylum Streptophyta; class Magnoliopsida; order Caryophyllales; family Amaranthaceae; genus Amaranthus; species Amaranthus cruentus. The sequence continues at coordinate 4,463,102 of CM033463.1, read as the reverse complement.
ATTAGACACACTTGTGCACTTCAACTTCACTGAAGAACTCCTTCTGCCTTTCACGTATCCTCTTTTGACGTTCTTCTTTCATCTTCTGCTCATATTTTTCAACATGCTTCAGCCTCCTACCAATTCGGTGCTTCTTGATTGACTTTAAGCGGTCCATGTCAGTTTGTATAGGTTTAAAGAAATCACTTAGAATATTTCTGCGCAGAAATCAATTCGATTTCAAAAATGTTAGAAAATGAAGATTCCAGCGCACAAGACACATGTAAAAAAAAGACATTATCACCTTCGAAGGCAACGCTGAAGCTCCAATAATTGAAGTTTTTTCAACTCAATCACACTCCTTGTTTTCGCAGATATATTTGCAGAGGAGCTCACTGTTTCCTGCACATGATAGACAAGATAACAGAATAATGAACAACCAAAACATCAGTATATTTTCTGATTTGTATTAATATAGTGAATAAAACCATACAAATCTAGACCGAGTAAATAAGTCCTAACATTTAATTAAGATTTGGATGTGTCCTCTACTCTTTTAGCAAATTCAAAAAATATAGGAGTGGTAATGGCATTATTTGTGCTTGAATTTATTAATCCAAATCCTAAAAACTAATAAACTTAACAATGATTAACTGAATCCTATTAGTCACACTAGTGAAATTAACATAGTAACTGAATCCAATAGGCTAATTAAAGCCTAATTGATCCAAGAAAAAGAGTTCAATCAAAGAAGACTAAAACACTGAAATCTACAAGGTCCGGAAATAAAAATTAAATTCCTGAACATATTAACTATTTCCATCTAGTTGGACTTTTGGTGCTTGCACATCGTGAATAATTGTGCTCTTTCAGTTTTGCATCTAGTTGGCTAGTATACTTGTTAATAAATATTTGATGCTCTATTGACTCTATTGTCTTGGCATATGCTTTAACTTGACAGAAATGGCATTTACATGTAAAAACAAGGACAAGATAGAAGGCTTGTAAAATATGTTCTCTATATGACACCAAGAAAGAACAAAGATAACTATTTCCCAAAAGTATGGCGATGCAAAAAAAGATTTTAACCCCCATCAGTCAAAAAGTTAAAAGAGCTCAATCTCATGGTGCAGAATGCAGATCCGAAAGAAAAACAGTAATAAGTAATCAAATATGTACTTGATCTGTTTTTTTATTGTATTTCTAAGTTCTACCAAAAGCTCTTACATAAAAGGAGAAACCAAGAACAACAAAAACGTAGTTCATAATTGTCAACAAACGCAAAATTATTCTTGAATGGCACTATAAACACCGATCTTTAATTTTCCAACCAGTAAGGAAATTGCAAACTTCCATATACTCGACTTATTCTCACTGTAAAGGATACAAATACAAGTTATACACTTAACAATATGGATAAAGAAAACCATGATACTCCAGTATATGACATAAAAACTATAGCAAAAATCAAGGGGAAAGTGAAAACCTTCAGATCATTGAAACAGGTGGCAATTCTTTCATCTGCTTTCTGCAGTTTCTGCACCCATTTATATTCAGTAGCAAGTTTCCTTCTTTGATGAGCCATAATCCACTTGTCAGACAGAGTATACGAAGGAGAAGGGGTCAAGCTAGCAGATATTAAACTTTCTTCCTCATTAGGTTCCAAAGGTTTATCCAGAGGAGCAAGAGAGCTAGATTCCTTGAGCATATAACTTGAATTGGACACAGGGACTACTTTTAAACCATCTAAGATAGAATCAGTTTGATTGTCTGAAGCACCATTACCATCTGCACATTATACTACAACATGAGTAGCATGCTTCTCAGGCACGAGATAACATTGCAACAGGTAAAACAAAGAATATATGCACATGAAAATGACTGGCTGCCCACAGATGCTGAAGGGAGAAAAAAAAAACTAATGTAACATCTGCTACATATAATTGATCTTATTTCTTAAAAACACACTCTCCACAGGCTGGGGCACAGGGCTATCAAATGGGCGCAAAACACTTCAACGCATTATTGATATAAAAAATGATGCAATTCAGAACAGTGGCAGACAAGGAGGTGGCTTACAAGCATCATAGATCTATTGCCAGTTTTACAAGTTACTTTTGATTTGTGTTAGTCATCTAGCGATTAAGCTTTTGAATAAGATTAGTTTGATGTCATTTATTAGCTACTCTGCTACTGTATTTCATCGTCACTTTTCATCAGTATGCTACCCTCCAGTTTAATTCAACACAGTACTTCCAACCCACCCACGCGTTTTCAGTTATATAAAAATATTATAATCTATAACCACGGAGTAAACCACGTATCTCTTTTAAAAATAATAATAATAATAATAATAATAATAATAATAATAATAATAATAATAATAATTATTATTATTATTATATTTTTATTATTATTATTTAAAACTATACTATCTATAAAGGTGATGTTACTTATTATGAACTTGTTTTCTTTTTCAGTTTGCAACAGATCACAATTCTCTTCACGAGTTTAAGTTACACCACATTATAATTTATATCCATAGCATTTACGCTCACCATGCAAGGCAGTTCTATGTAGCATATTGGCATCATTTATTGATCCTGCTCTATGATGCCCACTATCCACGCCTTGTATTGACCTCCAAGAATTGGACAATTGATCAATGTGTTGTAGATTCTGGATATTGCTATCACGTTGTGGAAAAATTGAAGAACTCTCCTTGCTACTCCCTAATTCATGATGCATAGGGGTAGGCAACGAGCCCCGAGAAATATCATTAGGATTAACTCTAGTCCATCTGATCATCTCCACACCAGTAACAGAAGCAGCATAATTTACGGTTCCTGGCTGCAAATCTTCATGGAAATGAGTGACTGGGCTTCTCATTCCTAAAGAAACAGGCTGCTGTGAAGCTGTCATAAGTGAAGAAGAGTTGGCTGTTTCCTGACACTCTGTATTAGGCTCTGAAATCCCATGTCCAAGAGGACCATGATTCAGTTCTCCATCAGCATGAGAGGAGTTAGCCAATATACCAGGTTTTCCAACCATTAGTTTCACATGTTCAGTTTCGTTTGAGTCAGCATCTCTGTTATTTACTGCAGAAATAGAATGAGCACCATCACTCTTCACATTAGCCAGACTACCTTGTGGCAGAGGGAGCTGAGATATACTGCTTGACTCTAGAGTGCTTTGTTGTTTCTTCTTATCTTTGTTTAGATCATTTTGAGCTCCATCAACAATGCTACTGGTTCCTAACATAAAGAAAAATGTAAATTAGCACTTTCCAAATTGTAAAACACCAAACTTTTGGTAAAAAATAGTTCTTGATCATTCCACACGTGATTTTATAAAAAAGAATAGGAACAATGATACAAAGAGCGGAAAAAAAAAAAAAAAAAAAAAAAAAACCTTCTTTAGGAAAGATGTTTCCTAGTGCAATCTCTAGATGAAGTCTATTCAGGGGCCTTCCATCTCTATGCAAAACAAAAGCAGTATACCAAAAATTAGATAACAAAATTCTTTTACATTCTTTAGAAAAATCTTCCTACATATTTACATCATAATGCGAACCTGAAAGCTAAGAAGACCAGACATTGGGCTCTCAATTGCTTCAAATGATGCTCTTTGAAAGGCATGCTTGTTACTTTAGCAGGATTTGATGGAAATTTTCCTGTATCTCTAGCCACTGAACTTCCAGGTATTCCCATTTCACCGAGATTGCTGGGATTACCACCCTTAATATGATACCAAGAAACAACAAATTTAGGGACAACTTAAGCTTATAAGTCCAGAAGTGGGATTCTTAACATAAAAACGACACCTTCAAAATTCAAGTTGAAAAAAATGAAAATCTTCATTTGTGTCAGAAAAACGGGACAAGAAATTGGAATATGGATGTCAAAACTCACAAGCGCAAGAGTCAGCCTGCCCATTGTCAGGGGCGTCCCTAAACCCAACCAGCATCCATGACTATGGAATGGAATTTCAGGGATTTAAGATAAATAAATGGGCTTTGTTAATCACAAAACTTGCATGAAAATTCTTTGGACCCAAAGAAGAGTATGGAACCTCATGGCTTGAATTAGTTATAGATGGCTTAGGACTTCTCTAAAGGGTCTAGGCTTGCACGCTTTAGGAAGGGTCTAGAACACTCTTGAATGAGCTTGTAAGTAAGGCAAGATTCTAGGACTCTAGATGGTTCTAGAGTGGGTCCATAAATCTCTTTAATTAACATGAAATGAATAGATGTGTCTTGACTATTCTGAAAGAAGTGCCTCTAGAACATGTCTAGAAGAATGTACTTATGTTTAGGATGTACCATAATAAAATTAAGGCTGCATTGTAAAGTTGTAAAATAAATCTGTATTTTAGGTCGCATCAAGCGATATTTCATGGTTTAAGCTAATAGTTGGCAATATAACAATCGCATCACCCCGTTAACGCATCACCATTTCCGTCACCGCATTTTTGCACTATTGGGATGTACGTCCTATCTCAATGAAATTGCACCTATTTCTAAGGAAAAACTATTGTGTATAATACAACCTGTCAACTTTTTCCCTACAATAATACTTAATTTTGATTAACCATGAATAATACGAACTAAAGGTTATATTTTCTTCTAGCATCCAAAATTACCCGCAACTTGTTAAACAGGTCAATTAGCATAAGAATAATTTTATAAATAAAATAAAATAAAACAAAATTATCATTCCCTCTTTCCCCTACCGGTGGCCCACCCTGGCAGCCACCATCTCCCCAGCAACCTTCTCCCTCCCACCGTACCCGTACCCCATCGTACCACTTCCAACCATATGCCTCTCCCAACCCCTTCCCCTTCCTTTCCCTTTCCTCATCTTAGCAGCTTCCCAAACCACCAACACCCCACCGCAAAAGCCTCCCCCACCACACCCTCCATTGACCATCACACCACCATACTCATACCATCCCCTAGATTCCAGACTCGCCCTTAACCCAGACCCAACTTTAAACCCCAACCCACCCTCGAATTAAAGTCAAACCACAACTTCGTTGTTTGGTGGATACAGAATTGTAGTTTAACTGGAAGCGCAGGTGTGGGGGGGGGGAACCATTCATGTGGGGTGAGGGTTGGGGTGACGGTGGGAGAGGTGGAAGGGATGGGATGAGGGGTTAGGGAGGGTTTAATTTTAATATATCTTTCTTTTCTTTTTTAATTTTAATTTATCTTTATTTTTTTGCCAAATTACCTATAACAATAGGTTAGGTGACCAGTTTGGATGCTAGAGGGAAACAAGGCTCAAATTTAGTACTATTTATGTTGGTACTATTGTAGGGAAAAAAGTAAAAGGTTGTATTATCTACGGTAATTTTTCCTATTTCTAATTAGGTTTGTCCCACTTAGCACTCTTTCCTTTTTTTAGCAATGGTGCCACTCTTTTTTTTTAATCTTATCCATAAGCTTATTTACTATCTTCATATGATACCTTCATTTCTTTCAACCACTTATATTTTATCTTATTCACTACAAAATAATATTACACCTAAAAACAAATAGGTACTATTTCATGGGAATGGAGAGTGATTGGGTAAAACCTTTGAACAACAAGCATAATAAAAGCTTTTTAAAAAGTACTTAAGTATATGCAAGAGAATTTCCTCAAGCAATCAAGAGCTCTCTTTTTAAAATAAATTGTTCCCAGAAATAACTTCATAAGAGTGAAGATTAGCGACCACGCCACTAAGGTGTACCATTAAGTATGAATTATGATGTATAACAAGCTAAAAGGCCTTGCTTGGTGCACAACTTAGCTGCATATGACATAGTGAGATATAAAACTTGGGTTATACACAATGGGTATGGCTTTGCTAAACATTTGGGTCATCTAACACTTGGAGTGTACTAGCAGGGTATTATTCCCGGCACAAGTTAAGGTTACATAACTCAGCGTCTCGGCCAAGGATCATTAATTGGAACAGGCGGAGGGACTAACTTTGTAGAGTGAGCCAAATGGTCTATAAGAGACATATGCCTCTCAAAAGATGTTCAAAGTACACAAAAATATAAAATGCTAAATATAGCCATTTAATATGCTTAAAAACCTAATTCCAACAAATATAGGGACCTTTAACAGAAAACCTCATGAACGACTTCTTATAAACTCAATGCACCACATCCATAATAATTAAAAAACAACAAACTAAAATTTTTGGTTCCGTCAAAAAATCACTCACATAATGGCCAAATAAACAAACTACCACAATCCCCAAATCATTAGCCCATTTTCAAGCAACTTCATATACACACATATTTGGCAATAAAAGGTGGAGTTTGAAGTTTTAATTAGAAATCTAGTAGAACTAGAAGATATTGAGTTAAAGCTAAAGGTAGAATTAGATAAAAGCTAAAAAATGCCTTTTTAAAACACCACTTCTCCTCTCCCATGTGCGTTTCAAAACCAAGACTGTAAAGGAAATTAAAAAATATTGAGGCCAAAAGAGTCACAACAATGCCAAAGTCTTAATCCCAACAGTATGTTCAAAAGAGCATTTTCACAAAAATGTTTCGTATTATTTCTTTCATAATCCTCGGTTGCAATATTAATCTCTAGGTTTGCTCCAATAATTCTCACTTAGTTTTAGATAGAACTTGGATTTTGAAGTGTATTTTACTTTCTTCTATCTTCAAAAAAGTTACTATCCATTAGAAGTTCTCACTAAGAGAATAAATTCAAATTTAATTTATTTCCACCCATAAAAACCAAACACAAACACAATTAGCTAAAAAAACATTTGCTTACATTCAAGCAGTCTCATCTTCATAGTTAGGAACACATTAAAAAAATTACATCAAGAGCTTTCATGAAATTGTTGAGAACAAAAAAAAAAGGATATGAATTTAACGTGAAAGGACTATATAAGTTCAAGACTTCAAGTCAAAAACAAGGATCAATTTACAAATTCGAAGAAGAGTAGTGATCCAACTCCAAACTTCAAGAATTAACAAAAAAAATTCAAGAGTCAAAACCTATGTAGATAATTCAGACCACATGACAACTCAGAAACAAGTAAACTACTTCATATAATTTATACTCCCTCCAATTCAAAACAAATGTCCCATTTGTTTTTGGGCACTATTCACGTATCACTCTTAATTTGTATTTTACTCTTAATCTATAAGTTAAAATATAGTCATGTGGGATCTTGTTTGATTCGTCTCAATACATGGATTATTAATATCATCTTTTTATAATTTTTGATTAAGAATGATTAGAGATATTAAGGGTTAAAATGTGGCCTTGACAAGTGTGAAAAAGTAAATAGGACAATAGTTGTGAATTGGAGAGAGTATTATCTTACATTCCCACAAGAAAAATTTTCATTCAACAAGGGGGACAAGACGTCTACCACTAAAAGGCAAAAGATAAAAACTCCAATCAAAATCATGACATGCTATATGCTCCGCAAGAGAAAGCCCAGATAGAAGCTAAACAAACCATTTGCACCCATAAAGTAGCTAAACTACTCCTATATTTTTCGGACATAATTTTTTTTTCCTAATTCTAATTTACTAAAACCTCCATCTCTACATGTATTATCTTACATGAGCTAATCTCAGTGTAATCCTAGTAGACGGCCCTTTCCACCCCTGGTAGCACAGCAATGAGGTGGCAAAAGAAAGTGGGTAAGCAAGAAAATTGCGAAAGGATCAAGGAAGACTATTAAATTCTATCACCTGGGAAATTCGGTCAATATTTGTTGGTGTATGTGAAACTCCAGAGGCATCCAAAGTAGCTGATGCGAAGTTGCTCAACACTCCAACTTGAATACCAGACGATGGGGGGGCTGGAATAGCTCTCTCCTGAAAACCAGTTGCACCCTTGGCGATTCCTTGCTTCCAGGATTCAGCATCAGCTACAAAAATAAAGATGAACACATCAAAAAAAGAAACCAATCATGAAACCAAGTTTTTTTTTCTTGTATCTGACAACAGCAATAGTAGATTGTACTATTGGAGCTTTTCCTTTTTGTCTTGTGATCTTGTCACTCAGCTAGTCCACACTACCTTTCCCTTCACGCCACATCAGAGGTTATTCTACTTAGATTTTTAAATTTTGATTTTTTTTTGTATCTTTCGTGGTTCACAAATAAGCCTTTTTTCCTCTCCTAACGTATTCAGACAGCGTGGCCGACACTTTTACAATTAGGGTACCAGAATGTTTTTGTATTTAAATAAAATAAATATATAAATTACAAGTTTGCAACTTATCTCTACTTTAGATTGTTAAGCCTATAATACAATATATCAGCCACAAAACCCAATCCCAACCACGTGGTAAAGGTTTTAGTGGTTTCCAGCAACATAAACAATGATAATCCAACTACTTTCGTAAAATTCATGAACTACCCTAACAAATCAATATAAGAAAAGCTACTAAAAAATAAATTAAAGAAACCATTCCAGTTCAAAGTCAAGTTCAAATCCATCCTTGAGCCAAGCCAATCTACATTTAAGCATCCCAAGATCGAGGTAAGCCTAAATTTTAAAGCTCATTGAGCTTCAAATTGAAGTTATACATTCTTTTAGCCATGCTTGCTCTCAATCTCAAGGCATTAACACCCTTTATTCTGATATATAAAAGTATATTTCAATGGTAGTAGGAAATATAAATAACCTTACCACTTAATTAAGAATGTTTAGCAAATATTTTGCAAATGATTCTTTAGTTTAGAGATAACGATACTTAGAAATACTTGACACCAATGGAGCAATATAATGAAGTTGTGCTGTGAGAACATTAAAGTGGAGAGGCGCGAAATCCAAATTGACATAGAAGAGCTTAACAATATTTAAAGCTCTACAAATTATCAAACTTTTCAACCTTCACGTAGTAAAAATGCATCAATAATAGAAGAAAAGAAATAACTCTTACTCAAAACCAAGGCAACAAACAGTTCTACACTCATAGCAAGAGTCTAAAAAAATCTCAAGTTGAAAAATACATGAATTCATATTCGCAAAAAGCCTTCCTCAATCATTGATGAACTTTCTCCTTCGTAAGTATGGGGATCGTGCGAACGGTATCCACAATGACGAAAGGGATCTAATTTTCTTAAGGGGTGAGTTGTTAATTATTATTCTTAACAAGTGTGATAACGTTAAGTACATAAACACATACAAACATATTAACTATCCCCTCCTCTTTCTCACTCCCTCTAGCAACAAAGAAACACAAAAGCCAAAGTTGTGAATCATTACCAGGGAAAGTTCCTCCGATAGATCTTTCATTTCTTAAATCAGGCATGCCAGAATGGGATTCAGGCTTTTGGGTGATATCATCTGGTCCTTCTAAGCCAAATGAATCATTCCTCTTTCGCTTGATGTTGATTCTTTTAGGATCTTTCTGAATGCCTTGTTGGTCCCAGCCTGGTGGTTCACGTCTATCCTGTGAAAATGAGTTAGTAGACCTAGTGTCCATACTTGAAGGGCTCTCATGGTCAAAAGACATTGCACTTCTTTGTGACTTAGATCCCTGGAAAACATCATTTCCAGTATTGCTAGTAGTAGGTGGCCATCCTGAAGCAAAACCACCGGCTTTGGTTGTGTCATTTTCAATCATTCCAGTTTTAGAATCTGTCACAGCTCCTAAAGACTGTGAACATCCTGCAAAATACTTCTCCGCTTATGCAAACCAATCACATCAAATAATAAGCATGCTAGAAAGAAGTTGTCAGCACCTGCTGATGGTGCTCTGGAAGACTCTCCCACATGAGATCCACTACTCACAGGAACGCGTGATGACATCAATGCCTCAATATCAAGGCCGTGTTGGCTTATAACCGTCTCCATAGCCCTTGTAAATTTGAAAATCAACATGCATTTTATGTAAGCACTTTTACAGATCATAACTTTTATTTTGTCAGCTAAAGAGAAATTTCATAAAAAATATGGAAAGAGTGGCATATTTAATCACAACAAATCATTAACATAATTCTAACAAAAAGAAAAAATTGCTCTGCTATTAGCACTGTTTTCAAATCAAAAACTACAGTCCGTATCAAATTCCAAGGCCAATGAAAAGTAGCACCTAAGTATGCAACAAAAAATTAATAACTGATGGTAAGGAACAGAAAGTAAAGAGAACCAATAAAATATCCTAGAGACATCAACAACATTCATTAGATCAGGAATTATGCCCATTACCTCACCAAAAAACCTTCATCGGTATTACAGTGGCATATTCAACAATGCAGTAGATTAAAGAAGTCCAAAAACAGAATGGTACATTATCACAATTCGAGTATAATCGCGAAGTATTACTGCAGATAATTGGGTAAAGGTGATTAGTATTAAATCTTAGAAGTGCATAGTAGGGAAGACTGGTAATAGCAAGTGTTGCGCTAAAGGTTCTCTCGATTTTGGCTCCGGATCTGTGGTAGCTTCTTAACTCAAGAAAAATTTTAAGTGGCGAGCAATAATTTAATAAGTTTTCTTAAACTTGCGTAATCTGATGCTGATTGTTCATCGTGATGGTTTGTAGAAATTAAGTAAAGCAAAAACATGACCTCAGCCATTTCAAATCCATCCAAGTTGTGATATACAACCACAACTGGAGTGCAAGTCATACAAACTACGTTGCATGCTTTAATCTATAACATGCAGAAAAGAGAAATCCGTATTTCAATTCGTCAAAAGTCTGAAAGTGAGCCATTTCACCAATTTGCCCATTTCAGATAATTGTTACCAGAAGGACAAGTTAATTAGGCATCAGTAAACTGCACCATCCAACTTCACATTTTGAATCTTTCAAAATGACTCACCCAGTAAGTATTTATTGCACAACTCTACTAATATGTGCCCATAAATGATTTGTCTTCAGAACTCCTACATATATGTATTTTTTTTCCAAGCATACCCCAATTGTAAAAATCAAAGTAGTCCCAAAAACTATGTTCTGTATTGAGGCCTGGGGGAGAGGCAATTTCACAGAATCTAGAACATTTCCTGTCAATCAAGTGTCACTCCGTTGTGTATCCTATAGCAAACAGAATTTCATCTTCAAACTTCTGTTAGTGTTCAAATATTTTTCCTGAATCTACTGATGTTCACAGAAGATTCTTCCAACAATTTGCTAGTGTGCTGAAGGTGAAATAAAAATTTCCCAGAAAAAAGGTACCCGAACGGTATCTTATTAGAAAATGCTTGAATTTTAGTAGATTACGAATTTATTTCTCATTTGCAATGCAAGTCTTGGCAACTAATTTCAGTTAATTGGCAACTAACTCCAGTCTCCATACGTCCAAGCATTTAGGTAGATATTTTACTCTAGAACCAGCATCAACTCCAAATAATTAACCACGTCTAGAGCTGAATTTAACCATATAACAAAATAAACCCAACTAACTAAGCAGGGTCACCGAAGTAGCCACAAAACAAAATAAACCCACATAGCTCTAGAACAAGATCCAACAGGCAACAGCATTAACTAAGGCAATACATTAAGCGGATTCAATGAAATCACTCAGGAGTACACGGATTTCTCACCAACAAAAAAATTCTATTAACTCAAGCCACATCCCCATTCCAAATTTGAATATCCATTATTGCAACCAGTAAGATTTCAACATGATATTGCACAATAAATAGTGAGAAAAGGGAATACACGTAAAAGTAGCTCACCTAGATATAACTTGGTACGGCATAGTATTTTCCTTCCCACTAGCTTTCATATGTTGCAATATCTAAACCCAAAAAAAAAGGAGATCAACATTTGAGTGCATGCGTTTTGAACATAAGTACCAAATTTAAAGGTGGTTTAGTATGGTTTCAATCAGGGTTGTCAATTCACATGTGCGAAATGGGTTACAGGCTATAACAAATGGTAAAGTAATGAATTTTTGGTGTCTTTAAAGTATTTTGAAACAAATTTATTAAAGTTGTTATATTGTCATTGTGCCCTAAATTTTAAGATTATTATAGGGGTTTTTGGCAAAATAGCTTATTGCGGCACTAATGAATGGTAGGATGATCAAACTTTCTAATGCTAGTATTTAGTGAATAAGTTTGTTGAAACCAACTTGTTATGAACAAGTTATTTTTGAACAAGTTACTCTTAACGTGTTAAAATTATAACCACTTCAATTAGCTACCATATTAGTTATTTGTTTGCAAAGTTCCAATAAAATGTCTCCATTATGTTTAAGACGGCTGTGATTCAACAAGTTCAGTTCAGTCCAAAGTCCAAACTAAATTCCAAAAGAATTGAAATGAATAAATGGCCTAGACACATTTTGCAACTTTCCGTAACATGATTGCACCCTCCAGCTAAGTAGTAATAAAGCACATTTCAACTAATATCTCACTCCTTTCCTAATTTGTACCCTCTTTCACTCCTTGTTCTTCGATTAAAATTAAAAAATGATTCAAAACGACCAGTTTGTATTTTAAATTTCTAATTATTGTATATATTATTGATTAGTAGAGTCTGAATTCGAAAAAACGTGGCACTACCACTGCAAAATTAAGGACATACCACATAAAGTTTGGTGGCCAATTTAGCTGGTTCATCCTTAGAGTCTTGAATGAGTTTCTGCAAAAACTGTGCAGCTTCGAATTCAATTTTATGAGGATCCGCCATCACGGCTAACTTCACTGATCACCGAAATGATGCTAAAGTCTTCAACATACACCTAGTTTACACCAAAAAATATGATATAATTAGAGAAAAACAAAACAATGACCAAATTGAGAATGAAGTTTGTATCTACAAAATTGAAAACCCTAATTTCACTCACAAATCACAATAAATTAAAACATGATACAATCAAGCGGTTACAACTTCATTTACATCCAAGAAAAGCTGGTTTTCAAGCGTGATCAATTTTCCGACAAGTTCACGACTCACGAGTGAAGAAGAATAAAAATACTGGAGTAATTATTGTTATGTATGTCATGGAAAAACAGGGCTCCTCAAACTCTACTTCTTCTCCCTTTTTCTTTCGCCTGTATTTTAACTTTTCAACTCTCCCTTCTTAACCAAGTTATTTTATAAGTCCGAACCAATTTAATTGTCTCATTTGGTTTTTTACACTGTCCACCAATCAAGTTTAATTTGTATTTTATTTTTAATCCATAAGTTAAAACAAATTCATGTGAGATCTTGTTTGATTGTCTCAATGCAAGAATTATTCTAATAAACTTTTCATAATTTTTATTCTAGTATAGTTATAAATATTAAGAGTTAAAATGTTACCTCTGGTTCGAAAGGAGTATTGTATAAAAATAGGAGATTAAGAGTAAACACCACTATTTTAATGTAAGTTTTGGGTTCACAAATTTTTAATTGAGACCGTTTTCATAAAAGAGGTATCTTAAATGAGTCGGTCTAGTACTAAAAAACAACTAATAAAAAAAACGCGCATTGTGTAAATTATTTATATCTGGAGTTATAACCTATAAAAGTTGGTATTATAATGTATTAGAGTTGGTATTATAATCTATTAAAGTAAGCATTTGGGGTTGGTGCTATAACCTAATAAAATTGGTATTTGGAGTGGGTATTATAACCTATTTGATGTTGGTGTTATAACCTATTGAAATTGGTAATATAACTATTAGACTTGGTATTATAACTTATTGGAGTTGGTATTATAACAATTTAATAGGTTATAATGCCAACTCTAATAAGTTACAATACCAACTCTAATAGGTTATAATACCAATTTCAATGGGTTATAACGCCAACTCTAAATAGGTTATAATACCAAATCCAAATACCAACTTTAATAGGTTATAACACCAACTTTAAATACCAACTTTTATGTTATAATACAAACTCTAATAGATTATAATACCAGCTTCAATAAGTTATAACACTAACTCCAATAGGGTCAAACGCGCCCGTTAACTTTTAGGTTTCTTTTCTCCTTTTTTTAATTGTTGGGTTGGGCCTTGGAGAGCCGTCTCTTATAAACACGGTCTCTTAGGAGAGTTGTTATTTTGGATTTGATTTTCACAGTTATTTCCTTGAAAATTTTAGCAAAATAGGTTGTTTTTCTATAAAAATTCCGAAAATAAGTTGGGAAAAATTTTCTTCTCAAAATATGCATATTTCGGCTCAAGCACGTGACATGGTAATGTTCGTTGTTGCTAACAACGGGCGATTACTAAAATCGAGTCAAAAAAGTCATTTAATTGCCCGTTGTTATCATGTTATTAACAGAGTAACAGCCAACAGGGGTCCAATGTTGGGTGGACTCTTTTTTTCTTAGTCGATTGTCGTTGACTTTGGATGTTAACGGTATGCTGTTAGTAACATCGGGCGATTGTTATACCATATACCTTAATCTAAGCTTTTGTAATTATGATCGCATTGACTAACTCTTTTAACTCAGTTTAAGTAATCGTTCGCTGTTACTAACAACGAATATTATCATACTTAGATTAAAAAACGCTTATCTTGGAAAATAAAATTATCTCAAGTTCACTCACTTTGATAACTCTTTCACAAAAAAGGCTTATTTTGTTCAAATTTTCCTATTTCCTTTCCTCGAAACCTCGACCAATCTTATAATAAAAAAATATATAAGTTGATCCAAATTATCTTATTTAATAGATCATAAGTCATCATAAAAAGTGAATCAAACCCAAAAAATAGATAAAATGAATTAAATTTAATCATGATTCGAACTGACTATTTATATCAGCTTTCTTAATATTGATAATCTTTTAACTCTATATCATGTTGTGAGTCGGAACTCATTATATTTTAAGTTAATGTTTGTATTGGCTATTACACAAAACTAATTATTAATCACTATAGATGATCTTTTGAAATAAATAAGTCTTTTTAAATAAAAATAAATAAAAATAAGCATTCTTTAAAACTAATTTTCAAAATCATTATTCTTTTGTCTAAGTCTACGTTAAATTTTATTTGGTTTTTATTAACAGTGACAAACCGAAAAATCAGTCAAAAAGTCAAATAAAATTTTGTTACTATTATTAACACTGAACAAGTTTTCATGGTAATTTTAAAAATCATATTTTTGAACTGTAAATAAAATTTTTAAAAAATTGCAATCCCTATGTAAACACTAAAATTAGAATCAAATAATTTTGATGGATAATTGCAGATTAATACCAAATAAATTTCATAGAGTAAAAAGCCAAATTAAACTTAGCCAAGCTACTGGAGAGATCGAAAACAATTTCCAATATTTTAATAACACGTAATTTGTTTACATACTATTTAAGTAGAAGTGTACAAGTTAAAATCATATTTTCTGTTCGTTAATTAAATTTGCATTATTTTTTATTTTATTTCGTCTCATTTAATTTGTATAATTTCTATATTTGGATTATGATTCATCATTTTTTTTAATCTCATCCATATATTTTAACTCTATTTTAATTTTATCTACACAATTTATTCTCTCTTTTTATTTATCACTACTTTTTCAAAAATAACTTTATTTCTCTCTGATGCAAGGATAGAATAGTATTTTTTTAAAATAAAATAAAATAAAATTGAGTACATGATATATTGGGGATGGAAGGCTTGGATATGAGTACAGTTGGTGAGAATGAAACAATAGTTTATCCTTGGTAAAAAGGTAATACTCCATCTAGTTTAAAGCAAGGAGAAAGTTGTTTTTTAAGAAAAAGGTAGATGATAGTAATAAATGAAGAGAGATAATGAATTGTGTGATTGATTATTCAAAAAAAAAGAAAATAAACAAAATTGTGTGATTGAAATTAAAAGACGGTTAAAATATATAGATGAGATTAAAAGAAAGTGGTGGGTCATAGTCCAAAAATAGAAATGATGCAAATTAAGTGGGACGGACCAAAACAGAAAATGCGGCCAATTAAATGGAACGAAAGGAGTAAATGCTTAAATAATTAGATTTTGTACTACATGTTTTTTCAATATTCATTGTTACTATAGAATTTTTAAAGTCGATTGCAGCAATTTGAATGAGAAAAAGATTTGAAATTACCAGCTATAATGTACTTTTCAATAAATTTTCAAAAATAATATTTAATGATTTTTTTAACATGTTTTATAAGCGATATTATTATTATGATCAATTTTTTAATAATTTGTCCATAAGTCCATGTGGAAAAACGGGTCGGGTTGGTGGTTGTTTTAACTTTTGAGGATGGGCAAGAGCTTGGAAGTGTGTGTTTCCACGGGTTTTACATTTATGACCGTGTCATCCTCACCTTGCAACGAGAAGAGTCAAATATGGCGCCCTTTAGAAAGGTCATGGTACACATTGGCCAAGAGACGAAGAGAAAAGTAGAGCCCGAGTGTAACACCCCAACCCAACGGACCACCGGTGACTACTCATGGAGACTGTAGACTGGCCCCACAGACCAACACAAGTCTTTCCAGCGCACTTTAGCCTTACTCGTGCGCACCCAGGAAATCTTCTCAGGAGGTCACCCATCCTAACATTGCTCCCCACCAAGCACGCTTAACTGTGTGGAGCTCTTAGTAAATAGGCTCCCTAGAAAAAAAGATGCAGCTTGTTGATATGAGTAGTCTATCAATCTCTTTTCAAGCTAAATCTGGAGTATCACACCGAGTAGGCTGCATACGACAGGCCCAGCCAACCGATCACAGCACAATCGGCTAGGCATCCCTCACAATCCGGCGAATAGCCTCCAATACACATCGAGAGTAAATGAAAGTGAAGGTAATAATAATTATATTGCCAAAATCTTTATATTGAAGTTATTCCAATGACAACAACAGAAATTGAATATTAACAGATTACAAGAGCAATCTGTATATACAATACTAATACTAATCTCGAATAGGGCTTCATATACCCAGTCATCCAGCACGTCATACAAAACATTTCTTGTATGTAATAAGGTTTCTCTACAGTATTTGGTATTTACATAATCATTTCTGCCAAGTTATGCAGATTGCACCTGAAGAACCTCTGAGCTCACAAGAACAGGTTCCATAGTTCTCCCAGTTTCTGGCATATCGTCGACATCTACATCCAACTGATTTAGTGCACGAACAAAGCCTGTGAACAAAGGAAAATGCTTAGGGGAGAAGAAATCTGCTCCCATTCTCTGATATGTGAATGAGTTCATCACTGCAGTGTCTTTTACAAGATTTCCCCTGATTTTTTTGAACTCCTCAGTTGCGCTAGGAAGTGATAAATTTTCACCAGATATGCCCACGCCATGCTTCTTGCAGGATTCCTTAATTTGCAGAAGCAGTGACTCGGGACTTGATCCGTTTGGTTGGTGAGTATCTGATAGGTCCATTCCTGGAAGTATCAGCTTGCATGAGTTTTTGGCAAAGATCTCAATTACTGCATCGTATCCATCTCTGTTAGCTGTGTTGTAAAAACCAGCTGTCAGCTCTGATGGGTGGGCACGAGTTTGGCACCACATATGCAGCAAGGGTAATTTTCCTGATACGATCACTGAGGTTTCTCCAAAAACAGTTGAGCCGAGAGAGAGAATGCGGCTCCCATGAGAGATGAGCTGGTTAGAGTACCATGAAAGGAAAAAGTCGCCATACGGTGTCTCCCAAGATCCACCGTCATCCTTAAAGAAATTATTCACAAATGGAGGTTCATCGTATGCAGGAACATCATGAGGTCCACCCAAACCCCACAAAGGATTGCCTGTATGTTCTGCATGCTGCTTGAGATGCCCAAGCATGTATTTATCATAGCACTGGAATTCTCCAACACCCGAATGACTATTAAGCTTAGTTGCATGATGGAACGATGGGTAACGAAGCTCACCATCAGGTCCAAGTCCTAATGTCACACCCTGCAATAGGCAATAAAAACGTCACTTTTAGCCATAGATACATATGTTCATTGAGGGTGCTGGTTTGATTTCAAGCTTTTGTGTTCAAGCCAGAACTCAGGAAATTTTTGGGTGGTTGTGTGCGTAGACAACATTTAATTTGAATTTAATTTAAGTACATGTTATCTTCGAGTTCAGATTAAAACATATTCGGTTAGGGTTCATCTTCCAAATTGAACATCTTCGGCAATAAAAATGGTTATCATAAAAATTTCAACAAAGTTTTTTTGTAGCAGTTACTTACAGTAATAGTTGATCCTATGAAGGGTGAAAATGTGGACTTGAAGCTCTCACAGAAATCTTGATAAACTTCAATTGGAGATTTGCCATCAAAAATAGGCAAGTCTTCAACAGCGAATGATAAGCACTGTTTATATTGCCTCCCTGAACGGTCAGTAAAGTACATACTTGGTTCAGTTTCAGCAGCTCCAGACACCCATTGAGGGAGTGGTATTTTGGAGTCCTGAGACGCATGAAAGCAGAATGTGACATTGAGTTTCAAACCCAATTTTTGGACCATCTCCGCAACAGCGAGGTAAGCAGACCAGTCATATTGTCCCATAGCATCCTTCTCAACAATTCCCCACCAAATAGGAAGTTCAACACCATCAACCCCCATTAGCTTCAAGGCTTTTAAACCAGCAAATATAGCTCTCTCATGATTCACAGTGTTATTCACCGACACAGTATCCAAGGGCAATCCAACAAACAGTTTCAAGCTATCAACCTGTATATTGAAGTAGTTGTCACAATTAGAAATCTGAAACATATTTAGTGATTACTGATACTACATACCAAAACAAGCCTGCAATGTTGACGATTTATAAGAGAAGCAGTAGATTTATCCAACAAGGATACAAAATTGGAATAATTCCAAAATAAGGTTGGATTGTTGGAAAATTCCCAAATATACCAACAAAAAAATTTCACAATTCTATCCGGCATACGCTTAGGATTGGGCTTCACTTCAATTTTATTCAGCATAATTAGGGATTTTACGACCAACTTTTTTTTCTTTTTTCTTCCTAAAAAGTCAACATAAAACCCCTAGCATAACATTTGTGATTTTACATAGAGTATTTTGACAATATTGTCGGTGGCATTCCTAACTTTATTGACAAGGTGCAGCGAATGTAGGTACATAATACATATTGTGGGAAATAGATTGCAATGCAGTATTTTAGGAATTTTAATAAATTTGAATGTATGAGCAATATATACTGGGGAAAGAATCACAAAATTGAGGTGAAAAATGAAAAACTAGTCTAGCAGAAGTATTAACGAATACAATTTCATTTTTTAAAAAAATTTGAACCTTTCCCAATTTTAAATTACCGAAAAAAACTCAAAAGAAAGGAATTTGAAATCATTGCTAAAACCTGCAAAATTCCTTGTATGAAGTATTTTTCAATTTTCATCAACCGAAAACTCAATATACTCGTGAACTTATTTAATTTTTCAGAGTTAGATTGACAAGATTTGACATTATTGGAGCCGAAAACACAATCTGTAGCTTCTAGCTAAGATTTGACATGTTCGTTCATAGTACAAGCTAAATGCACAAATTAAAATACAAAAAATAAATCCATCAAAAACTCACAGATTTCAATGTTGAAGAGCTATCCTCTACAGCCTGTAAAGAATCCGCTTGCACAGCTCTAATAGCAAATCCAAACCGAGAAGTCGTAGTATTTAAAAAATTCTTAGAATGCGCAAAGCGAACCCTAGATTTCGGAACCAAAAATTGACAAGTATTCCCAGAATTAAAGAACCCTAATTCTCTTAAACTATCATCAGACTTCCCATAACTGATCTGAGAAGTACCAATAACAGAAACCTCCATGATTGAAGTAAGATAGAATGAAAAGAAGAGAATAATTTGAATTGAAAAGGGGGTAGATCTAGGGAAAAGGAATAATAGGAGAGAGATTTAGGAAGAGTTATCCACTTATCCAAAAGGAAGACAGAGAAATATGGAAATGAAATGAAATGAAATGAAAGGAAATAGTAAAGGTTGTCTGCCATTATTATGCTTATATAGAAAATGAGCAGAAACTAGGAACTTGCGCTTTTCTGGTGGGTGGGATTTAGGAATTAGGATTACCAATTAGAATCTGCCACGTGTTGTTACTGTGTGGCGGTGAGGATTAACCAAGAATAATAGTCGTTGTTAGAGTCCTTCAAAATAGACCTGACCGCTCAATATTTACACGGCTTTAAAGTAAATTAAAACACAAATTATTGTGAGGGACGGTTACTTCAAGAGACGCATTAAAAATATGGGCTAAATAGCTCTATTTACACAAATTTAAGAGAAAATAAGAATGTGGGCTTTTTATCTTGATGTCGTCTCTTTGAGAGACGACATCTCACATGAGTAAGTGAAATTAAAATTATGTATAAAAAATGATTTATACAGAATCGAAACACGTAATCTGTAATCGATCTAATGACTCGAAAAAAACACTTCTATTAGTTGTGCTTCATGGCTTTGTTACGGTTTCTTTTTAATTATTTTTTTATTGTTGTATTTTTTAATAAAAATTTGATTATCATTTTTAAGAAAAAATAATTATCAATTTTTATTTTTATTTTTAATCCCATAATTTAAATGATTTTAGTTTTTTTATTTTATGCCCAGGAACCAAATTGACTAAATAAAAAGTGATTCTAATTCCTTTACATACTTCCTTTGTTTCCTTTGTTTTATAATAGTTGTGATACTTTTGTTTTTCATGTTATCTAATGCACTATTTTGATCTTTAATATTTTTAATTTTATATGACAAAAATTTTAAAAAGTTAAGTATTATGAAGGAAAAAGTGTCAAAAGGTACCTAATAAAAACTTTTTTTTCAAAAAAGTATCTAATAAAAAAAAATCCAAAAAATACCTAACAAAAAATTTTCTTTTCAAAAAAGTACCAACTAACAAAGTTAAAAAAATTTTTTTTTAAAAAATAAGAACACAACATAATCATCTGATACAAAACAACATAATATATAACTCTAAGAACATAATCCATAAAAAAGTTAACACATCATCCAATACGAACACAATAATAATAATAATAATAATAATAATAATAATAATAATAATAATAATAATGAAAACATGTCAATTAAAGTACATAATAATTTTGGATGATGTTCTTATGTTGTGTTTGTATTAGATAATTTGTTAGATTTGTCTTAATGTATACTTTTTTATTATGAATTTTTTAAAAAAATTTATTATGAGTATTAAAAAATATTGAGATTTAAAATTTACTTTAAATATTATAAAAAAGTAAACGAAAAAAAAAAAAAGAAACGGATAAAGTATTATTCGAATTGAAACAAGATATCGATTTAATAACTTTTGGATGTATGTATAAAGTTTCTTTATTAGAAAAGGCAGGTGTTATGGATTGGATTACTTTTTTTTTTTCTTGTTCTTTTTTGTTTTATTTACTAGCGTTTGGTAAAAGTCTTACTCGGCTGTTCGTGGTTGCTATTATCTTAGCCATAAACCATTTTGATTTTTGCATTAGCACGTTGCTATTTTCTTGTATAAAGGTCATGTGCCACCGTGGCATGCTGCCACATAACACTAATAAATAAATATATTTCTAATGAAAAAATTTTAATCATTTTTTTTAATATTTTTTTGAATTGCCTAGTTTAAAGCTTGGTATATAAATTTTAGATTTTAGGATAGGCATTTTAAATTTGAAATTGACTACTTTGAACTATATAAAGAAACATATTTATTGCTGGAATAATTGTTTTAAGTCTTTGAATGAATATTTAAACGGTTAAAGTTGTAATTAAAAAATTAAGTTACTCATTTGGTAAAGAAAAAAGTTGAATGGTTAAGACTCGGGGTATGTAAAAAACACATTTATGGGTTGGGTCATACAGGTTGCACAACAAGTATGGCGGTTGTAAAATAAGTATTGTTTGTTAATTGAGTATTAGAGTAACAAGTTAAATGTCAATGGAAAAAAGCTAATCAAACTAGTTTTTCATTTGCTTTCCAAATCCGTGAAAAAACTCATTTTCTAACTTTTTTTTTTGGGCTTTTTGACAAACCAAAAAGCTAAAAACCAACAAAAAAGTCAGCGAAGCCACTTACCAAACACCACGGAAGTTTGATTCATAAGCAAGTGATGTACAAATTGCAAGGAATATAGCAAAATTTCTAAGTCCCAATAAAAACACAAAAACAACGCAAATTTACATATACGAAAACAGTCAAAAATGTATCGAGTGGATGAAACTAATATTAAGAAAAACCGAAAAGATGTATTTTATGGACGGATTCCTCTTAGTCATCAATCATCCACTAAAATAAAAATGAATGGCACATATTTGGTAAATACAGCAGCATTACAGCCTAAGCAATTAGATTATAAAAATTGAAGAAAACAAAATAGTATCTTACCACACAAACTGGATCTCTTGTTTGCCAGCCACAAACTACTTAGTTTTAGATTCTATGGTGCAATATCAGACTCTTCCCTGGACCATTCATCTCCCTTACTACAAGTGTTACATTTTTGTACCAACTATATGGATCACAGGCAAATCCTGAGTGCTATTAGAAGGTTGGGGTTCGACCTATACTAGGCCTAGGCGCATGTATCACAGTTGGAGGTTTTTTGATTGTGCGCATCTCTCTTTATTCCCTCCTTGGGGGAACGGGTATGATTCATCGCATCTTTCAAGATTAAGAAAAAACCACCCCTACGAACTCTGTCTTATGCGGGATATTGGGAGTGTCCTTTACCCTTTATATACTCTATCTGCATATAGACAGATGGATTTCCTTAACAGAGTTTCGTTGTCGACGGGGACATTTCATTTTAATATTGTTGGGATAAACTATGACTATGAGCTTATTAAAACTTGACTTGCACACATGAGATTTCCCCTTTCAATTTATGGCTCAAATCTTCTCATTATCCACATCAAATATCAAAAAAAGAGAGTATAAGAATAGGACATTCATTATCTATCAGTAGTATATTGATTGTATTCTTTATCCAAAAGTACAGTAAACTTGATCAAACATGTACAATACTAACATAAGCTCCTCTTTTTCTTTTTTAAAACCAAAATTAAAAATCAAAAAAAAAAAAAAAGTGAAGATTTGACCTACCTTATCCCAGGAAAAAAGATTTTTAAAAAATAAATTCTGAAAGCAATTTTACTTGGCCTCGAATTTTCGAATGATACTCACTTGAGCAGGAGAAAAACATTCACATATTACGGAAATCCTATCTTCTGTTAGAATCCTTCTTTGAAGGCCTTCCCTCGATGTGCTTCGTCTTCCTTGGAGCACTAACAGCAGCAGGGTCATTTAATGGGCCGGACCAAGTTTGGAAAGATGATTTTGGGTATGAGAAATTCATGGTACTGAAAGGGACTTCAGGAGGATCATATGGGGGGTCGAGATACTGTGAGGAACCTATAGTGTACCCGATAGTTCCATCTTGATGCGGAGGAGGGAATTTTTCGCTCTTGCTTTTGGCATTTGCATGTGTTATGAAACGCCTTCTCTGTTATAGAGATAAGAGAGTTACATAGTTAGCTAAAAAGGCGATAGACCGAGGGAAAAGGTGTGCAAATTATGTTAGTTTGCGTTTGGCAACGTCTATTTCATTTCGAATCGTAGATTTCAATTATGGATTCATTAATTAAGAATTTGAGAATGACAAGGTTTGAGAAATCATTCTCAAATTCTCATTTTCAACCACTTTTATAACCATAGTGGATTTGACTCAAATCCAAATTTGGAAATTTTTGATTTGCCAAACAATAAATTTGAGTCAATTCCAAATTTCCAAATGAATTCCTTGTTCCCAAACATGGCATTAAGGAATTATTTAATTCTCCAGTGATTCATTTGGCACCACTAGAAACTAGTGTACATACTAGACCCTTAAATTCTTCATCCAATAACACATTCGTGTATGATTCTTGGACGCTTGGAATAAAGCGAATGATGAACCCGAAAAAACCAAAGTGGTAAAAACTTACATCAATATTGGGTTGAAGCTCAGCATTGGCCTCTGGAGCAGGGATTGCCCTAGTAGCTCTGTCACGTGCACGAGTTTTCCTGGTGCCATCAGCGTTGGACTTGGCTGCAGCTCTTAACCTGTTAAGATGACACTTTTGTGTCAGAAGCCAGAACTCAACTAGTACAAAGTAAAAAAGTATTGCTCAATAGCATGATAAAGAAAATAAATTACAAGAAAACAAAAAACAAGAGATTCTACATAAAGTGAAGTCCCTCGTCTCGATGGGGCTAAAGGTTATAATGGACTTTGCACTTCTTATTTATGTGAAATTGCTGATGATGTTTGCTACCGAGGGTCAACCGGATATCTTATTGATATCACTAATAAGAGTAAGGTTTGCATACATATGACCCCCCGAACCTCACCTTGGTGGGAGCCACTTAATAGCATTGGGTTAATGAAATAGAATGGAATTCCACATTAATCAGAATGCAAATCGAAATCCTTAGACACCCTGAAATTTTGGAAACACATATCCCCAAACACAGAATGTGCATATCGTCGCACCCTCCCCCTCACACACACTGACATATTTTCCATTTCAAATTCTAAGCCTAGAACCGAAATGTAGTACATCCACTGTAGTCATAATAACAACAATGCCAGAGCCTTAATCCCAAAAGATTTTTTTTATTTATTTTTTACTTCTATACCACTGAAGATAAAAATGAACAAAAACTCATTAATCAGTGAGCCAATGCTTGTTGCAATTAATATGAGGGACGCACAAGATCACATCCATGAACGTAAAAATTAAACTCATGTAAAACGACATGCAAAGAGGAGTTTCTACGACATTATACTCAAGCCCACATGCCATACACAAGGGGAGTAAACTTTAGTGAGGTAATTTTCATTCAAGTATCAGTTAACTAGAAGGAATTAATATACCTTCTGGCCTCTTCATCGCGCCGTTTAACATCCATCTCCTTGCTGGGAGGATACTTCGGCAGGCTGGAAGGTTCACAGGCATATGGCTTTGTTCTGAAGAACTAGATATCACAAAATAACAAAGAATCAAAATCCATTCATATCATTCCATGGTCATGGAATACTTTGTTGAGAAAAATCTCAAGTGTCTCATGACACATATTCCCATTGTAGTTGTCCTCTTAAAAGTAATGTGCATTAAAATGCATTCATACCCTAACAAGTGAAATGATAACGTAAATTGTAAAATCAGCTATCCTACCGTTACCTTCATGATATTCTAAAGATAAACAGTTTTATCTAAATATCTACATCAAAATAAGAAACCTTTCTTAAAAAGGGAAGAAATCCATATAAAAGATAGATTGATATTCAATAACCACCTCGTGAACCAAGCACCACGTAGGTAGACAAAATTATCAGTATTGCACCTATCTATGTAGCAGTGAAAATTTAACGCATGCCAGAATGTGTAGTTTTTAGCATAGCAATATTGCGCTTACCCTAGATGGACCAATCTAACAGATGCCAATGTAAATTAAAGGTTCATTTTGCTATGCTACTTATCGTTCTTTAATCCTATACAGGTCTCATAAGTCAAAAGGTAGAAATTTTATTGTTCTCTTCACTTGTGGGCGTATTCAAGAAAAAGACCAACACTCAGTAAGGACAATACTTAAGTGTAAGTTTAACTTTTAATCCATGGGTATAGGCGTATAGCCATGAGAATGAGGTTTGAAATGCAAAAAGGCGTGCTACTGCGACACATTAAAAAGAACAAAAAAGAGCAGCTGTTATGGTTCAGAAATAACAAAAGTTAGATATGCTATAATGCATAAAACTTACTTCACTCTGTAATGCTGCTGTTGCATTCTGGCGCTCAGCTGGGTCAATAGCAAGAAGTGTGTCAATTAACGGAAAAGATGAAGGCGGGAAATCTTTAAATGTCTCCTCTATGCAGCGTTTGTACGAATGCTGAGGCTTAAAGATGGTTGCGTGTGGCAATTTTGACTTCTTCCAATATTCATCAGAAGGAGAACCGCATAATTTGAAAATTTTATGCAGTTGCTCAACCTGAATAAAAGGCGGAAATGAAAATGAAAAATGAAACTCATCAACAAGATTACACATTGGACTGTTCTGTTAGTCAAGTATCATGACATCAGACTAAACAATTTTAATGCAACAGCAGAACATGTAAGCTCATTTATTAACAACCAAAAGACGAATTTAAATTCCTAGCAGATTTAAGAATTGGAATATAGAGTACAGTAAAAGTCAAGTCTGGAAATTACGACATTTTAATTTTACTTGATACATTGCATTATCCGCAATCATGGATACGACGTTTACGTGAGAATTGGAATAAAATAATTTAATGCGACCATATAGGAGCTTTGCCACTAAAATTCAACAAAAACCTCTAAAGATTGGAGGAAAGTAGGGGCATGGTTAACACTATTGGTAAATTGTTGCAATCAAACAAACTTTGCTAACACTGATGCTAGAACAAGGCTCATTAGAAAATTTGTCAACAAGGTCTTTCCCATTTTTGACATGATGAAAATGGATTATGGCTTTTGAGTTTTGTGTGTAGAAAAGAACTTTCTAGGAGAAGCCCTTAATTTTTCTTTGTTGACTTTTTAATTGTACAATTACGAGAAGCTTGGAGTGCTTCTAATTTGGTTGAAGAGTGCAACTAAAAAGGCCCACTCCAAATACAATGAAAAATGTACATGCCAAAGCATTGTATTTTTTAGTCGTATTATTAGTTGTAGTGAAAACCAGCCATCATAACTTCTAGTAGGCCCATATACATCTACCCAGAGGACCACACTATTTATTAGCTAGTGAATCGCAAACCCAAATTTGTAAAACAAATAAAAGCCATCAAAAATCAATCAAAACTAGTTCAGTCATGCTAAGTCCAAGATCTAAGTTGAGATGTGCGGTTCTTCTCTGAATCACATCACACTGGTTCAAACTCTTGACATGGATTTTGTGGTGATTTTAATTAATTTTGACACGCATCATTTATGGGTTAGGGCTTAGCTGGAGGAGCTTTTAAGTTTTCCTCATTTTTTGGCAGTTTTTAATGAAGAGCCTTGTGAGACTGCCCAATTCATAGTCTAATATTGGTGCTATGTTTTTGGATCCTCGATCCAGCTTCAGATCTGCATAATCTCATACGTATGCAGTTCTGTCTGATAAAAAGCTTTACTGTGAGGTGCAAACTTTTAGAGATCTATGTGAATAGTCCTACGGTTACCGATGGATTCTGTATTTGAACTTGTTCTCCAATGAAATTTCCACACAGTTCTGCTATCAGATTTTGACAGTTTTAGAAGTTAATTTCCTTGCTCTTTCAGGTTGTACTGTAGAGCTAAGATATATGATTTAAAAATGTTCATTTGATTAAGGATTGAAACATAGAATTGCTTATGCAATCCTAACGCCATAAAAATTCAGCTAGAGTAATTTCGTCAGAGTTTTTTTGTTTACATCTCAATTAAAAAACAAATTACGTATAATAGTTGATTAAAAAGGACTAAGGGCTGAATCATTCTAAATGTTGGAATGAATTCATAGATGGAGTTCGAACATTCCTTATGCTAGAGAGTTTGATTCTAAACACTAGTTTGATTTGAATTTGTGTCTGTAACGAACTTCGAGAACCTAATTATGGGATTGTGAAACTATAGTAAGATGGGTCAAATGATCATTCAATTCTTTGGTGAGTGAAACCTCAGTTTTAAATTGAAATCTTTAGCTTCCATTTCAGTGAAGGTTGTTAGAAACAAAGGGGTCGTTTGGCATTGGGGTTTGGAAGGAAAAAAGTTAATTTCCTTAGGTTTCTTTTACTTGCAACATAAGGTTTGGGCATAAGGACCAAGGCTACATTAGGAGTTTGTGGTTAATCATGTGGTCCTCGTCCCAAACATATGTTACAAAAAGTAATGAGATGAAAAAAAGAGATATTGGGACCAATTTGTGATTAAGAAAGTAATTATAGAGGGTGAACAATGCGAATAAATAAGGGGAAGTAGGTAAAAAATAAGTAGAAGAAGAAATGTTGCAAGTAAAATATCCTCAGAAGAAAGTGTTCCATGTAAAAAAGCAGAAGTTAAATTCATTACGCAATCATGGGACTTACACCTATAAAAACATGGAAGTGACTTGTACGGGATAAATGCCAACAAACACTAATAAAAGACCATATTAAAAGATACCTCTGTACGACCAGGCATTATTGGTTTCCCTGCCAATAACTCTGCCAGAATGCAGCCTGCACTCCAGAGGTCCACCCCTACACCATAATCAGTTGCCCCAAGAAGTAACTCTGGAGGTCGATACCACAGGGTCACTACCCTGCTTGTCATAGGCTGCTTGTTGTTTGGATCAAACAATGAAGCTAAGCCAAAATCAGCAATCTTGAGAACACCTCCACTGTCTATAAGCAAGTTTGAACCTTTTATATCTCGGTGCAACACAAGGCGATTATGACAATGCTCAAGACCGGATAATAACTGGTGCATAAAGCACTTAACCTGCGCACAAACACACCAAAAAAAGAAAAAGAAAACCCATCTGAGACTCCTTCTCAAAAGTATCTCTCGAGTACTAAAAATATTGACAGACCATCATACCTGAGATTCGGTAAACTTGATTGCAGGGCTAGCAGCAAGTCCAGCCAAATCATGCTCCATGTAATCAAACACAAGGTACAAGCTACAAGACATTCTGGAGGTCACTAATCCTTGGAGTTTGACAACATTTGGGTGATCAAGCCGGCGTAAAATCACAATTTCTCGTGCCATAAATTTTACACTCTCAGGCTCCAAATTGTCAAATCTCACCTTCTTAAGTGCGACAATCTTCCCCGTCAACGTGTCCCTAGCTTTATACACATTGCTATAAGTACCTTGCCCTATCTATTTATCACAATACCACAACATAAAATCCCAAATCAGCAAACATTGACTATGAAGTATAGAAAACGACACAAAACCCTAATTTATTTTAAGCTTCACACAATGTCTTCACTATATTTCACTTTCACTAAGATACAAATCAAAACAAATCCCATTACTCTTATACTTCTATGTTCCTTTCCAAAGTTATTCACTACACTATCAAAAAACCAAAAAATATACCCAACAAAAAGGGCAAAACTACGCGCACACACACAGGTATTATCAATTCCTTACAAAATAATACCTTCTCTATCCTTATGAACATGGATTTTTATATATGATCGTCCCACAAATGTTGCTACATTTCCTTATGTAGAAATATTCACATAACTTTTTATCAATTCTCATCTACACATTTGTTCTTTGTTTTAATATAATCCACACATTTTAAATTTTTTCAAATTCTTCAACAATTGAACGACTGTAGGTATACCAATTCACAAATTCTTTCATGAGACGGTCTGAAATAGCCCATTAATAGAAACTTTTAGCTTAAGAACTTCTTGTTTTGAGGTCGTCTCACCATGAAACGGTCTGATACTACACGGGCTGAAACTAATTTGTACTGAACTCCGGGCATACTCGGGGCATAAAAGAGGACAATATTGCTTTCCATTCAAAATTAACTGTAATAAAAAGACAAAATAAGGCCATATGAAATTAAAAACCACTACCTTATCAAGCTTTTCAAAGGAATCAGCTCGACGAGGGGTCCATCCATTGATAGCTTCACCAGCAACAGCCGACAACCAAGAAGGCCAACCAGCAGCCACCTGCTCACCATGAACATTCTTAGGTGGGTTACTTAGCCTTGGATTATACCTACTTGATCTCTTTCGAATACCCTTATCCCCATTATCATTCCCTTGTTTTTCTTCATCTTGTTCTTCTTTGTTCTTCTTAAACTCCCCATTTCCATCCTCTACTTTATCTCTCCTCTGTTGGCTTGACTCTGAAGCTGCAGCAGAAACCTCTCTCCCAAATACACACCCCATTTCAAGTCTACTTTCACAACCTCACAACATACCCACATTACTTGTCCGGGTCATAAAGGGTATTGTTTCTCATAATTCAATCCTTAAGAGTAAGAAAGAGAAAACACCCAGAAACCCAAATGGCGCAAATCCGAAGAAGAAAAAGAAAATGTGCACGACGGTAAATAAGAGAAGAAACCCAGATACCCAAATGCTTCAAATTCAATTTATAATGTACTGTTCGTCAAAAAAATTCAATCCAATATGAGAAAAAAGAGAAGAAACCCAGTAACCTCAATGATGCAAATCGGAAAGAGAAAAAGGAAATGGGCAATGGAAAGTTTAAAAGAGAAGAAACCCAGATACCCCAATGGTGCAAATTCAATCCATAAGGTACTGTCCCTCGAAAAAGAGAAGGAACCCAGTTACCTCAATGGTGCAAATCTAAAGGAGAAAAAGAAAATGGGCAATGGAGAGGAAAAAATAGAAGAAACCCAGATACCCAAATTGCGCAAATTCAATCCATAAGATACTGTTTTTCAAAAATCAAACCATTAAGAATAAACAAACAAAAAAAAGAGGAGAAGAAACCCACTACCCAGTTACCCAAATGGTTGTCTTGATGAGCAATAATGGGGGATGATAGAGTATTGTTTTTCTGGGTTGGATCCGACAAAGGTATGAAGCGCAATGATTATGAAAATGGGCACGATTTAATGGCGGTCAAAAAGAAAATTTGAGCAGAAATGGAGAAAAAGCGAAAAAGAAGTGAAATGAAAACAGTAGGAGTAGGGAAGGACTGTATGAGAGAGATCTTTGAATTCCTCTGCAACAATTTTTGTTTTTCAATTATATATTCCCTCTCCTTCATAAATCATAGTACATGTAACTTCAAAAAAAAAAAGAAGTTCGATTTAAAATATTTTCAAAAAAAAAAAAATTCGATTTAAAATTATAAAAAATTAATATTATAAATTTAAGTTGTGATATATAATGAAAAATACTAACTAAATTTCCTCAAAAAAAAATACTAACTAAATTTCCTAAAAAAAATACTAACTAAATATAATTGTTGAATAGTATTTTAATCCATCATTTTATATTGGTTTAACATAAATATCAAAGGATTGAAACTATTTTAGAATAGTATAATATGTGATTTTAAGGATAAATTGGTAAAAATGTAACTTTTTGAATTAAAGTTGAATTTTAAGAGTAAATTGATAAAAAGATGAGTAATACTATAAATAGAAATAGGATATATCAGGTGAACTTACTTAAAAAGAAAATGAGACATTTTATCTAATTGGAGGGAGCATAAAGAAATAAAGAGGATTTGATTCGGAGGGATGAGGGAGTATTAATATTAAGTACTACCTTTGTTCTAAATTACTTATATCTTTGGACGATGACAGGCTAATAGAGAGAGGTCATTTTATGGTGACATAACACATAACAATTCAGAAAAGAATAATAAGTGAAAAATATTTAATAATAAATACAAATAAAAAAAAAGAAAATAATAAATTATTAAAGTGCTTTCTACAAAAGTTAAACAAAATGCAAATATTGTGAAAATATTATAAATGAAAAAGGTATTAAAATAAACACAAATTCTTGTGAGAGACGGTCTCTTTGAAAGACCATTTCTAGTTGGGTTGATTCATTAGGAAAAATATAGAGTAAATATTGACAATAAATTTTAATGAATTGAACTTAAAACACGTATCTCAAAAAGACGGTCTCTCAAGAGACTAACCGTAAAATAAAATGGTTTTGTGTTTTTATTTGGAGTACTTCCACGATATTTCTAAATGGGCGGGCTTTCAAAACGTGACGCATCCGTTTGCAATGTTCACTCCTTAATCGTCGCAAATCGTTTTCGCAATCTCCAAGGCTAACTAAACTCGTTTTTTTTTTTTTTGTTGTTGTTGTTGGTCGTTGGTTTTTTAAGTTAGCTTATTTAATTAGCCGAAAATATTATTTTTTAAGGTAGTTGAAAAATCATATGTTTATGAAGATATTTTGTAAATTTAGATATTAACAGTTAGTTGTTTATTAGAGGAAAAAGTAGGTCAACAAAGCCAAAAGGCCCATAAAAAAACTAACTAGATGAGCTTTTTATTTTGACTTAAAAGTTATTTACCAAATACTTTTTTTTGTTGTTCGACCAACCAACAAGCTAAAAGTCAACCAAAAAACAATGCATAAGCCAACATCAAAACACCCTTTTTGCATTAGTAAATATTGGGTGAGATTGTGTCCCTTTACGATTTTTATGCAAATAGCTTATAAATTAATTTTAAAACAAAATGAATTCTATGACACTTATTATGAATACTTAGAATGTTACTATGTCAGACAATTTTTTAAAAAATAGCTTATATTCTCAAAATTTGTATTAATTCGCCTATTTAAATAGTTATAAAGTCATTAACGCGTCTTACAATAAAATCGCCTTAAATATTAATTTTGTACACATTTTATTAACTTTTGAAACTTCATAAAACAAAAAAACAAAAAGGAAGTCTATCAAAGTATAACTAATGCATTTTAACTTTGGGTTAAAATCCCTTTTTCAATTAAAATAATCACTTTAAAGGTCATTGCAGAGCTACTATGCCAAATTTATATGTCATACACTTTTAATTTAAGATAAATATCAAAATATAAGTGTACATGCATATATGATCCCTTTCTAAGTTAACATACTACTCAAATAGCTAGCTAATATATAAAAATATTCTAAACGGAATAGATATTTTCGATAAATTGATAGATTGTATAATAAGAGTTTCTTAATTTTCCGCTTATAGAAAATTATAGTGAAAGTTTGAAGAAAAAAGAACGACGACAATTCATATCCATAGAAGATAGTGCGATTAATATTTGATTTCATACTAATTAGAAAAATATAATAAACAATTACTGAAAATGAATATTTGAGTCCCTTTAATTATTGGCGAATAATTTTAAACTCGTCAGGATTAATAAGTTCACATAACAACGATAATATACAAGCAACTAATTGAGTGAGAACAAATTATAATTTGAGACAAAGAAAAGGTTTGTAAAATTTAAGCTCTATTGCTTTAATACAAATTTTCACATTGTCATTGCCATAGGCCACTCGTCTTAGATCAGCCTAATTATAAAATTTGTTTCTAATTTCCAATATTTTAAAAAAA
Source organism: Amaranthus cruentus (assembly GCA_019425755.1). NCBI lineage: Eukaryota > Viridiplantae > Streptophyta > Magnoliopsida > Caryophyllales > Amaranthaceae > Amaranthus > Amaranthus cruentus. The sequence continues at coordinate 4,430,164 of CM033463.1, read as the reverse complement.
AAAAAAATTAAAACTGCATTTAAATATTAAACTGAGGTGTTTTAGAGAGTCGTCTTTGCAATAGACGGTCTCTCAGAAGACCTACTGTTACTTTAATTATTGAACTTTACAAGATGCTTTGTTGAGTTAAAAATATAATTTGATTTCCATAATTAACGTAATTTATTTGTCAGTTGTAATATATGAGTGAGCTTTTTTACTAACATTTTAAAATCAACAATGTCCAATTATATACATATGTTAATTTAAAAATACTTATATTACTCCCTCCAACTCAATATACTTGTCCCATTTGAGTTGGGCACGGATATTAAGAGTGAGATAAAGTCCATAGAAAAAACGTGATAGTTGAGGTATTTTAATCGATTAAATTAATTTAAATGTGGTAGTTAGGGTATTATAAGTAGTAAAAGTGGGGATATATTGGTCATTACTTGTGTGAATATTGGATATTTAGGTAAAAAAAATCATTGATAAAAATGAAAACGGGACAATTAAAGTGAGTTGCGCAAATAAGGAAATAGGACAATTAAAATGAGTTAGAGGAAGTATTATTTATTTATTTATTTATTTATTTATGTGCATAAGTGGTTATTGATTTTTAATTCCTCATACAAGTAACAAGTCTATAGAAATTTTGAGTTATCGATTGTGTTTTTGATACTGTTCTCAAATCTCCTAAAATAGATATCCTAACCAAAATAATACTCTAGCACTAATATACAACCAAAAGTAAACCTATATTGCTATATCCAAATATTTTATTGAACCAAGACCCTATCCCAACTTATTAAATTTCATGAACCAAGACTTTTATCCTTAAATATAAAACTCAAATTCTTGTGAGAGACGGCTTTTTTGAGAGATCATCTTTAATTGGGTTGTCTATTAGAGAAAATGTAAAGTAAAGGTTGACAATAAACTTTAATGAATTGGGCCTAAGAGACGTCTCTCAGGAGACTAGCTGAATATAAAATAGGTTTGAATTGAGTCATATTGTTTAAAATTTAAACCCGCAAGTCAATAATTATACAGTACCTTTTGTAACATCCCCGCCTCTCGGACTGCCAGTGACTACTCATATATACTGTAGACTGGTCCCACAGACCAACACAAGACTTTTCAATGCACTTTGGATTCACTCGTGCGTACTCAGGAAAATTTCCCAGGAGGTCACTCACCCTAAGATTGCTCACCACTAAGCACACTTAACTATGAAACTTTTAACAAATGGAAAAGAAGATGCATTGATATGAGTAGTCTATCAATTCCTTTTCAAGCCAAATCTGAAGTATCACAACTTTATCATGCGTTAAAAAGAAATTTTTCAGAAACAAAACTATACACACAACAACAATAACAATGTTAAAGTCTTAATTCCAACGATTAAGGTTCATGATTATGAAATGTGAATAAGTTTTATCGAGCTGATTATCAATAAACCACCACTCACCTTACTCTATTCGGATCTGGAAGCGATAATGAGCGACAAACACTCATAGGAAAAGTTGTTTTCTAAAAACAAAAATCGGTATATCAAGTTGATGGCACGAATGAGTGTTACGAGCGTGTTTGACATTGCAGTTTAGTAGATGTTAATGTTTTAACGAGGATTAAACACTAATTTATAAAAAAGTATAATTATTCATCAAAATAACATTAAAACAATGTTTTTCGGTGCAAACTTGCGTAAGACCGTTCTATTTTAAAATCATAACTGAGCCGATCCATTGTAGGCGTGTGTGTTACACGTGCCCTCTAGAATTCTTTTTTTTTGTTTTTTCATTTTTTGGCTATTTTTCAATTTGGATTTTAAATGTATTAATTTTGACCTTAAATGTACAATTTCAATGTAAAGTAGGATTTAAACATATCAGTTAAAGTAAATTTCAATTTGAAGCTATAGGTGATCAATTGTGGCGTTAAACTTATTAATTTTTACTTAAATTGAAATTGATATCTTTAAGGTTAAAATTGATACCTTTAATAGTAAAATTAAAAAATAAAAGTGCGATGAACTGAAATATTAGGCCGTCTTATTATCAGACGGGCTCTCCCAGGACCGCCTGTACAACTAATTACAATTGCAAGTTACAATGACTTACAATTTACAAGTACTTAGACCACTAGTAACCAAAGTCGAGAACCATAACTACTTTGCCAGAATAGACTCATATATATGGTACTCCCTCCGTTCCTTATTGATGTTCCCATTGGAAATATTAAAAAAGTATTTAAAGAAAGTTAGTGGAAAAAATATAACTAATTAAAAAATGTTTTTATAAAGTTAGTGAGAAACATGTGGGGACCATAAGAAATATAAAAATGTTAAAATGGAATTAGTGAAAGATATGTAGGGACCATAATCATTATTAAAATATTAAAATGAGGATGAGTGAGATTATTTTTGTCTAAAATTTGTGATATAAATGGAAAGATTTCTTATGGGAACAACAATTAAAACACCCTAAAATGGAAAGTGAGAACTTCTTTAAGGAATGAAGGAAGTATAAAGGAAGGAAAATTATTAATTGTACCCATAAATTTTTGTATTTATTAATGGTACCCCTAAGTTTGTTCGATTATCAATGATACCATTGTGTTATTGAACGTCTGACATTCGTAACCATTTCGAATTTTTTTTCATCAAAAATCGTCCAAAACCGTTTACTTTTTATTTCCCTTTCTTTAATTTTTCAATTTAAAATATAAAAGAAAATGTAAAAATGCTCAATAATACTATTTTGGATAGAATAAATTAGAAAAGGTTATGGTTTTAAAATGTTCAATAATACAAGGCTACGATTGATAACCGAAAAATTTTAGAAATACCATTAATAAAGTGCAAAAACTTAGCAGCCCGCTTGATTAGTGGTGTTAAACGGTGGTAATTAGAATGATTTATAGAGTAAAATTTTATCAAAAGTCCCATATAATTCCCATGGTAATGAAACTTTGCTAAAAAAAAAATTTATTGTCTACAAACTTCCATTGCCACCTAATACTACGTCTTCCAATGGTAATATAATAAAATTATTTTTAGGAGGAAAATGAGATAATTAAAGTTGGATAAACATGCCATCAAAATAGCAAAAAGATTTTTCAACTATAATTATACTAATTTTTCATTTTCATTACCGCAATTTTTCATTCTCATTATCGCCGTTTATGGCTGAAATTTGAGTTGATGCCTCATAGAGGTTAGACACTTGGACTCGCGCTGGAAACTTGGACTAACCGCAGCCACTCCCTAATTTAACAACAAAGAAAACAGAGCACACCATCTTCCTCTTCTGTCACACCATTTCAGGCACTCTCTAATGTCCGTTTCTTTCTCTATCTAAACCCTAATACTCCATCCTCATTGCCATGCCCTATTCTTCTCCCCTCTTCCATGGCTGTTTCAGCACAACTCCACGCCTCGCCATGTCTCTTAAACCTAGAAGGAATCTCCGTAACATTTGTTATTCTTTATGTCCGTGGAGACCTTTCTCAGGCCTTCCATTTGGTGTGCAAAAGTCATACAAATCCCTAGTTTATAGGCCTTTTCTTTGGCGGTTTAGTGTTGCTGCTTCAGGAAGATCGTATGAGTTGATACGGAGAAGTAATGAGAAGTTGCCGAATTGGTTTCATCAAAGCAAGGAGTTTGGGAGGTTTGCTTATGACGATTACTCTGATGATGATTCTGATAGGGAATCTTCTTCTGCGCAGCAATTGGTGAGTCCTTGACTTCTTGTTTTGCTATTATGAGTATTTACTTTTATGAATGAATTAATACTTTGTCATTTGTTTGTTACTTTGCCATTTTCTAGCTTTGGTTGTGTTTTAATTGAATTGTAATAATAAGAATCAGATATTATTTGAACGAAGAGGGGTCTCACTGATTAATAATTAGAGTATTAGGGTGTGTATCTTAAAGAAAAGGGAAGTTGTACCATACGCCTTTCGCATTGACTGTCAATCTGCCATGTTCAATAGCTTCTTATAGGTTGGAGAGAACACACGTGGAAACTCGAAATGAAGTTTTTTTTTTCTTTTTTGTTTTTTGCTAAGATGGGTGTACCTTGAAGAACTAAATTCGAAACGAGGTAATAAAATATGGACTTTGAGTGTAAGATTACTAAGATATTAAGTGCAGGATAAAAAACACTGGCTACGAATCTTAAAATTAAGATGAAGGAATGTTTCCTATGCTGGTTCAAACACCGATGGCCAAAGGATGTGCTGGTGCAAGAGGAGGTAGGTAAGTGGACAACTGAAACATTTTGAGTATGAAAGGAGGACAAGGGAGGCCAAAAATGGTCTGTACGACTACGACATGAGTGAATGATGACATGAAGAAATTGGATTGTGCCTGCACACTTCATTGTCTCGTTTAGGCTAGTCTCTTAGGCACTTCGTTGTCTTCCTAAGTCTAAAGAGATAGAAAATGATAAATTGCATAACCCATGTTTTCAGTGATTGTCACATTTTTTGAATTTCATGTTTCTTTGACCTGTATTGTTTACGTCACGGCGTCATGCTGGTGAATTCTATAGTTTCTGATGGAACTTCAATATAAATAAACAATAATCTTGTTGTAATACTGGGTTCTTTTCAGCAATCTTCTACTCTCGACAATATTGACCAGTGGAGATGGAAATTGACAATGCTTATTAGAAACAAAGATGAGCAAGAAATTGTGTCAAGAGAGAGAAAGGACAGGCGTGACTTTGAGCAACTTTCTGCATTGGCCACTAGAATGGGTCTGCACAGGTATTGTCAATTTGTTATAATTATGTTTTTACTATATTTTATCAGCGATTCAGCGTATTTAATGTTGGTTGCATTACCACTTGTGATCTCTTTGTAAAGGTTTTGTAGTGTACAGTTCCAAAATATTCGAAATTATTCACAAAATGGGTTTTGCAATCACATCTGACATTTGTATTGTTCTTTTTGTGATTCATAATCATACTGCTAAATTTTTCTATGTTGCAGCCGCCAATATTCCAAAGTGGTGGTTTTTAGTAAAGTTCCCTTGGCAAATTATCGTCATGATCTGGATGATAAGCGTCCACAACGAGAGGTAACATTTTATTGTTGTAATGACTTTCTCCATGCCAGATTTTTCTTACTAGCTCTGTTTATGTATGACTGTAAAGAACATCACGTCATAATTTTGTTTCTTGGTACCAATCCAGGTTGTACTTCCACTTGATCTTCAAAAGGATGTGGGATTTCTTCTCAAGAGGCACCGGTCTCAAAAACCCTCGAATCAAGAGACTTCTTCAAATTATTCTGTTTTACAGACCAATCATCCGATTAAGCAGGAAATTGTGTACAATCAGCCTGAGCCCACAACTCAGATAAGTCCAGCTAAGGAGAGAATACTTCGGCGGAAAAGTCTGCAACTACGGGATCGGCAGCAGGAATGGCAGGTTTTACTTCATTTTTTGACAAAGCCTTTGGTTGTATCTCTGCTTGTTGCGTTATCTCTTATTTGTTTTTAGTTTGAATTGCCAACAAATTTATGTATAGTATATCCATATTATGTACATGGTATGTCTTGAATGTAGCATGAAATAGGTCACTTTGAATTTCTTGCATACTACTTCTCCCTTGACTTAAGATCATTTTAAATGCAATGGTGTAAAGCTCTTGAATTCCAATAATAGTTGGGGCTTTCCATTCTCGTGAAAGGTTACTCATTTTGCTTCACCATGAGTCGTTGATGATTGAAAATTTTTAGTAAGTGTCTATTTCTTAAGTGTTGGTGGTGCACGAGGATTGGATAGTTGCTCATAATTATTTACTATGAAAGAGGAACCTGCTTGATGATGTAGCGTTGAAACAAGGAGGGTGAGAACTAAGGAAGGAGAATTGGATACTAAAAGAAGAGAGATGACAAGTGTGACCTTGTGGTGGTTAGTTGGCCTATAAATGGGTTGGAATATGCGGTAGCTGGAAAAGAAGGGACAAGGGAGGGGACATTACGGTAATGTAAAGAGGAGACAACAATATGGATATGTGATATAGATATGAGATTTTTGTACTCTCTATTTTGGGGGAATGTATTTTGTAGTTTACTTATCATTTCAACCGTTTTTGGGTGCTTTCTCTTGTGGTAAAAGAGTTCAAAGTGACATGAGTAATGGAGATTTGTAGGAGCATAAGAAATAGGAAAAAGTATCAAAAATGATTTGAACTATTGTCCATTAGCTCATAAATAAACCCCACTATTGATTACCTCAAGGCTCAAAATATACCCAACTATAAAGTTTTCTAAAAATAAACTCGAATAACTTGTGATTTGCTAAATTGGTCAAAACTTAAAAAAAACAAAAACCCACCCCACCCCACCACCACCCACTCTTTTAAAGCCTCCTCACGCCACCATCGTCTCCCCACTTGCAGCTCTTGACGACTTCCCTCTCAACCCTTGTGCAGACACTACCCAACCCCAACCTTAACTAAACCTAATCCTAACCCATCCCCCAACATCGGTGAACTTTCTCATCCTCCACCAATTGCAAGCAAAAGTAAAGTTGTTGCCGCTCTACCAATACCCACTTTCTACCACCCACTGGTCCCTAATATTGATGGTGGAGGACAAGATCGATTCGACTCAAGCTAGATGGAGGGTTAAGTAACTTTAATGTTCAAGAGACTTTATCACTTAGATTTGGAGGAGAAAGATGCGTATATCCACGTTCATGTACTTCTTCATGTACTTACTAAATCCTGATCTACACTTGTATCTCATTTTTTCCAATGGTAATGATCTTATTAGGATCATTATGGCATACATTATCAAAATGGGCAGGTTCAATTTTACTGAATAAAAAAGTTCATTAATGGGATGAGTAGCCAGTATTGCCCAATGGCGGTTTCACAAATAACTTGAAGCTGCTTCATTTTCTCTTTGAACTTTGAAGGTTCAACAAGGTCAAAATTCCGATCAAGTCATAGAAATGTCTTTGAAACGTCATCCTCGAATGCAAGGTGAAGGGGTGGTGGTGGTGATGTGGAATGGGTTTTCGTTTTTCCCCTTTTTTCTGAAAAACCAATTGCTATAAGTTAATTTTACCTTAGTTGAGAAAACCCTATAATACTTGGATATATATTAATTTAATCAATTGTTTGTGCTAATGAGCAATATATTTTGATTATTTTTGATATTTCCTAAGAAATAATTTGGTATGAATGGAGGAGAATTTGTGTGATGATCATTGAAATTGATTTTTGAGTTGCAGACATAGTGTAAAAATAATATTGCGAAATCATATTTTCGCATTATGGTTGATGGTTAGTGTTGGATAAGGCCGAAGTACAATCTTTGTTAGTAATTGCGATCATACTGTAAAGGAGTTGAGCTTATCGTACCCAAAATTTTAAGTCGAGATAATTGTGAAGCCGCATTAATGCTATAAGCTGTTTCTCGTATGATCGCAACCAGATTTTTTCACTATGAGCTAGCCCCATATTGTTGGGATAGTGGAGTTATTGATAGTGTTGTATAACTTGTATGTGGTAAAGACCTTTACAACATATCATAAAGTTCATTTCCTCAAAAACTCTTTTGTTTGGGCATTTTGATTAAGGCATGTATATGTTTAATTTAAAGTATTGTTACTGAAATCCCGATTCCTATTAATGATTTCATGACTACGATTCTGATTGGAATACAATTTTGAGTGGTAGGATAATAACACGATCCCGCGAGCTACCCGATTCAACAATTTATTCTCATTTACAATTAATTTTGCTTATAACCATCTTTCATTAATTATTTTCACATACACACATATGCTTAATAGTAGATCTTTATTGATATGGAGTTTTATATCAATTATTGAATGATTTTTTTAATTTATTCTTAAAAAAATGTAATTGAAATATATTACAATATTTAACGTTTGAAATGAATAATTATAATTAGGGACTAAAAATGTTACCATATTTAAGTTTATTTGTAGGATCTTACCATTCTACAATTTCATCCTATTGATGATTTCAAATCGAATGCTTGATTACCTTGTCTTAAACTAGAGTCGCTCTTTTGTTACTTTAAAGGCTTGATAAATGTGTTTTTTCTTGAGGATACTCTTGGAAAGATTTTCGCAGTATTTTGGCTTTTTTATTGTCATTATTGATGAATTTGGTGATTTTATGTTAATCGAGACATTGTGGGATAGACAATGTGGGATAGAATTTGCTAAATTTTAACCCTGAGATGTATTCTGGGTCAGTCAGTAGAAGCATATCATTTGTGTTTCTCCAAATGATTTATTGCTTTGTTTGGTTTTATTTGTATTCTCTTATAGGTTTTAAATGTCCCATATTTCTTGTTTTTTGTTTTAAAATTATTAGATATTTTCTTTCGTGTATAAGTTTTGCTTTGTTGGTCAAAATACCATTTGACTACATTTGGAACAGAATGAAATAGGTTTGTAATCTTCTCTTTCCTTCAACCCCCCAAAAGTCTTAATATTGAGTAGTGTGGCATATTTGATTCTTGCTTCTTCTTGTCCTATATTTATATTTAGTAATGGTGTTGATATTTTTGGTTCAGGATTCACCAGAGGGTCAAAAGATGCTAGAATTTCGAAGAAGCCTACCAGCACACAAAGAAAGGGATGCTTTCTTAAAGTTGATATCAGAAAATCAGGTTTCCAGTCTACTGTTGAGATTCAATAATTATCTTGAAGATGGTGCCAAGCCGTTTGTGCATACTTGCTGTTTAATATTCATGTAAAAATATTTTACTTACAAAACATTGTCCCATTGTCTCGAAAGTAGGGTGGTATAAGGGAGTTAGATATATCCAAGCTTATCTTACGACTCTAAGGTATAGCTCTTTTACCCATATACATTTGTGAAAAAGATGTTTGGGTTGGATTCATGATCCAAAAGGAATCAATACTCATTACCTCACATCAACAGAAGTAAATGAATCATGATTTTCTTTTCCTAAAATCAGTGCTCCAAAAAAGTGTTTTTAGAATTTTTTTTTTAAAAATATGAAATAACTTTTCTTTGGCTAAAAGTAATAACTTTTTGTTTTAAAGTAACACCTTTTATGTAAATTTAATATTACTTTGTGAACTTTTTCCTTTTTAATAATCTCTGAAAAGTAATATGTTTATTCCGAAAAGTAACACCTTCATATGTAAAAAGCAACACCATTTGTCAGTTTTGTTTCATATTTTTTTGAAAAATATGTTTGCCTAAACACACACTAAATTAAGTAATGGCTGGGGGAGTGTGCCCATTGGCTTGGTTTCTCAAGAACACAGTTGTGGGTTTTGATTGGACCTTGGTATAAGTTACTGGTCCAACCCTTGCCAGTTGCCATTATTATGGCAGGTGAGCTCTACTACTGAGGTGTGAACACCTTGATGTGCAAGCATACAATTTGTGCGTGTGTGTGTGTGACTATGTATGTAATTTTCTTTTTTTTGAAAAGTTAACTAGTGTCTTTGGTGCAGGTAGTAGTTGTCTCAGGAGAAACTGGCTGTGGTAAAACAACTCAACTCCCGCAATTCATTTTAGAGTCTGAAATTGTAGCTGCTCGTGGCGCTAGTTGTAATATTATTTGTACTCAGCCGAGAAGAATATCAGCTATGTCTGTTTCTGAGAGGGTTGCTTCTGAACGAGGAGAGCAACTTGGAGAATCAGTGAGTTCCCACCTTTTATTCTAAGACTGTTTATCCTTATAGTGCTGTGAGCTGATATCTTAGAGCTCTTGAATGTGGTCTAAAGCTTTAGCATGTAAATGTATTCTGATTCTACTTATAGGTTGGCTACAAAATAAGATTGGAGGGAATGAAAGGGAGGGACACACGACTCCTTTTCTGCACCACTGGTGTGCTGTTGAGGAGACTGCTGGTAGATCGAGATCTGAGTGGTGTATCTCATGTTATTGTTGATGAAATTCATGAACGTGGAATGAATGAAGGTAAAGTTGGCGTTTTTAACTGTTCATTATGTTTGTTATTGGACAGACCAAGTCTTATTACTGGATTCTGAATTTGTACCAGATTTTCTCCTAATTGTGTTGAAAGATCTCCTACCCCGACGACCTGATTTAAGGTTGATTTTGATGAGTGCAACCCTAAATGCTGAGCTTTTCTCCTCATTTTTTGGTGGAGCTCCTACACTACACATTCCTGTAAGTTTATGGCATTTAGTAAGGGCTTGATCTATTTGATGTGAGGTATTTTTGCTTGGGACTTTGTTTATGTTGATAAAGTGGTATTGAGTATGCGACATACATTTTAGTCTATTCCTGCATTTTGATTTTCTCCTTTTTTAAAATTAAAATTAGAAGATTAATCAAAAAAAATTAGAATTGGAAGATGATAGGAAATGAACTATGTCAACACAATCTTTATTATAACTAAGGGAGAGGATGTCAGAGTATTAGTGGCAGTTTGGTTGAGGATAATTAAGATAGGGAAAGGGACTTTTGGGCCAGAACTGACCTTTGCAATGCTGTGGCTCATAAATTTTTCCCCATTTCGCTGTTTGGTTTTTCTGAACAATGAAAAAGGTAACACCAATATCTTTTATATGAGAAATATTTAAGTAACCTTGTCTTGAGCCATGTCAAACCCTTGGCACAACATCAACGCCAAGGAAATGATGAAGGGTTGTGACACCAGAGCATTTGACTCTTTGATAATCGTTTTTCAGGGTTTCACATATCCTGTACGTGCTTATTTTCTGGAGAATATCTTGGAAAAGACTGGATATAGGCTGACTCCCTATAATCAGATTGATGATTATGGTCAAGAAAAGATTTGGAAGATGCAGAAACAAACTGTTAGAAAGAGAAAAACTCACATTGCTTCAGCAGTAGAGGTAATAAAGATTTTTCGAAATGCATTTTGACGGTTTTCTTTCTCTGACGATGTTGTATTCATACTGAACTTGTGGCAGGAGGCATTAGAAGATGCTGATTTTCATGGGTATAGTCGTTGGACTAGAGACTCATTGTCTTGCTGGAACCCGGATTCCATTGGTTTTAATCTTATTGAACATGTGCTGTGCCACATATGTAAGAACGAAAGACCTGGTGCAATTTTAGTTTTTATGACTGGTTGGGAGGATATTAACTCTTTGAAGGACCAGCTTCAAAGCCATCCTTTACTTGGAGATTCAAACAAGGTTTTGCTGCTTGCATGCCATGGTTCCATGGCTAGTTCTGAACAGGTGTACTACTCTCTCTCTCTCCCCCTAATATCGTCCAGATTATCTATTAAACATGTAATTGGCTCAGATGAATTTTTAGAGCATCTGAGCATTTATTGCCAGAGTTAAATAATAAATTATAACTCGTTATTATACTTTTTCACCCTGGGTTTGCTGCCTTTGGGTTTTGTAATGTGTGCTTTCATCTATTTGAGTGAGTTCGCTGCATAGCTACTGATGTAAGCACGCTTATTTCCATGGTTCAATAAATTTTCATTCTAATTGTATTAACATTGTCTTTGTAGTAGCTGAATAATTGTGAGATTTTTAGTACTCCTATTGGTCCCTTTTTCTTGTACACTTCCTTATAGCGATCTAAATAATTTTCTTGTAAGCGTCAATAAAGCAAAGTGTGTTTAAAGACTCCCTTTCAAACTGATCTGTTGTCTAGTTCATAAACACCTGTCACATGGTGTGTAGGAAGAATGTAGTCCAGTTTCAGTTCATACATCTCTATGAAATGATGCTACAGAATGTGCATTGTACTGCTAATTATTGAAGAGTTTTGTATGTATCCTAATATTCATTCCACATAATTTTCTTAAATTTTTTTAGGAGCCTTTATTTTCCTAATTGAATGGGAATAGGAAATTTGAGAATTTTGTATAAGTACCTGTAAGATATGGTGTTTATTTTCTAAGCTGAATCTAATCTCGTAGTGGCATTGTTAGTGTGTTATTAAATTTGTGTATTTTGGAGTTTCTGTTATCCAAGTTTTGTTTATGTGCTCTACTATTATACTACATGTTTCTTCCCACTTTTTGAGTTTTTGATACTTGCTTGTGAGTAACAAGGACTGAGCTAAAGCAAACCATAGGTTCTTGTATGGTTCAACTTATTCGTACGAGAGCCAGGTTTCAAGCAGCCTTATTACAATATGATTAGAGCTTTATATTTTGAAGTACATCTTTTGAGTGAGTTTTTAGAGGTCCACATGTCTTTTAGACCTTACCCGTCTGATTTGCTTTGCTCTTTTTATGTTGCATAGTTTCTCGTGCTAGTACAAACCTACCTGTCATGACGCCAAAGATATATGGACTATGGACTATCAAAATCGCTCATTTAAACTATTTGCACTTCTTATTTATTTGAATTTGCGACCAAAGGTCAATTGGAAACAACCTCTCTGTTATCATTAACTAGGGTAGGGTTGTGTACATCCGACCCCCTCCCCCTCCCCCCAAAAAAACCCGCTTACTTGGGAGCCATTTTATGGCGTTGGGGTAATGATTTGTTTTTTTAAAATCTTTAAGAGAATACATATAAAAAGGTGACAAGGTTATCTGCTTTAGATGCCAATTCGACTTTATAGCAATGCTTAGAAAGGCTTATGGCGTAACTATAGGGGTCTTAGGTCCTAAAGGCAAAGCGCTAGGCCTGAGGTGCAAGCCATAGTGCAAAAACAAGGCATTGCATTGCATTGCATTGACCGCTTTATAAAGGTTTTCAAACAAAATGAACTATATTTCCCGCGTTGTAAAGGCATAGTTACCCGGAACGCGGGACGATAGGGCGTTTTCCGATCGGGGACGACCGTACCCAAACGCGGAACGGTGACGTGCCGGAACACTCTGGAACGCGTACCAAATCGCTACTGTGGGCGACCCGCAAATCTCACTTAGTTTTACTGGAAAGCTTTCTGTGTTTAGTTTGTTGTTTTTTAATGGAGAGATGACTGAAAATTGAAGAACAAACGGAGAAGATGAAGAAAAACGCAGAAGATGAAACACAGAATATGAAAAGATAAAGAAGATGAAGTATATTTCTTAGAGAAGGCATTAAATGTCACATGTGACAACTGACAAGGTTATAACTTTTTCTAATTGTAGGTAGGGACGTAGGGTACTAGGGTTGAGGCTAGTCAAGCTATTTCCCAAGGAAACTTTAGTATTTTTTTCTCTTTTAACTAATACTTATTGACTATTGTCACTTTTATTATAATTGCTAATTATTATTATTATTATTATTATTATTATTATTATTATTATTATTATTATTTAATTTTTCTTATTTTTATTTTAAATAAAAAATGATAATCGTCCCCATCGTTCCGGAGTCACCTTAAGTGGCGTTCCGCGTTCCCGTTCCCGTCCCACGTTCCGAACCGTTTGACGTTCCGGGTAACTATGTGTAAAGGTGTAAAAAAAACCGCGCAAGGGCTGTATCAAGGGGAATCTCATGCTTTTGACCGATATTTAGGCATTATGACTGTGATCACGACTGTTATTGCATTCTTGCACTATGGTGCATGCCTCTTTGAAGTGAGACACGATCCTTTATATTATAGACTGTTTGTAAACAGGCTCTGTCAAAATGCATTAGTGCGCCTTGTTTGCGTCATCTTCTGCTCACATGCTGATGGAAAGATATTTCTAGGCAGCTATGTCTCATCTGACTTGAATTGTTCAGTGGTGTCAGTCTTTTTCTTCATGTTATTGTTCTGTTTACTATCTATTGATTTGACACTTTGGAAATTTTAAGCTTCAACTTATGTTCATTTTGGACATTATAGTTTGCTTCCGAATTGTAATTATAATATTATACTAATAAGTTATTCAACTGGTTTGCATACAGAGACTGATATTTGATAGGCCTCCGGAAGGAGTGAGGAAAATAGTACTTGCAACAAATATGGCTGAGACCAGTATCACCATAAATGATGTAGTCTTTGTTGTTGATTGTGGTAAAGCGAAGGAGACCTCATATGATGCATTGAATAACACTCCCTGCTTGCTACCTTCCTGGATCTCAAAAGCTGCTGCTCGTCAGGTAAAATTTAGTAGTCCTATCTTTTCAAGAATTTAGCATCTAGTCTGTACTCACTACTCAGAGATCAATTACAGTGTAAAATCGGAAAGAAGAGTGGATAGGTGGGTTGTGCGAGGCCTAAGCTTAACTGTAGAGAAAAAAGTGGAGAGCCATAAGTGCGTAAAAAGGGAGTTTAAAATTCGATGCGGGGTCCTAGAAATGGAAATTGTTAACTTAGTTTTGAGATACAGTCTGTTGAATATGGTCTATCCTTTTTTTTGTTTATGCCAGAGCCAGACTATTATTCAAGCCATTTTTCCTTTAAAAGGGGGATGATTTGTGTTCTGTAGAGTGCTGTTACTCAAGAAAGATAAGTAACATGGAGAAATTCTTAAATGGATATATTTTTTATTTTTAATTGACTATTTGCGAGGGTGTAAAACCCAAGTCCAGTGTTCTTTGTGTTAGTTTTTGTCCTTTCTTGTTCATTTTAGTCTTGCTAGTGTTTAACATATTCAGCCTGTTGTAGATTCATTAGGTGTTTGCTTGTGAATCATTGTTACTCTCACTTGCATGTCTCTTTGAGTGGGTCAAGGTCAACTGTAGTTACCTAGAACACAAGTCAGACTACTAATGGGCAATCCAGTTGGTGCGTCCGATTTTCAGATAAATGAGATTTGGATTATTATGGGAGATTGGGACGTGACCTAAAACAGGGGAGGCCTCGATTGATTTTTCTCTTTGAATTTGCCATGGAGGAGAGAGAAAAGAAGAGAAAATGTTCTCTTGTCCCGAACTTTTACGTACTAGACAGTGGTAGACGCATCTCTTCATTACTGTTTCTCAATCTTTTTGATCTAATTTGTACTTCGTAGTTCTGTGGCTTTTAAGTAAGCCTTTTGTTAATAATGCTCTCTGTGTTGAGCTAAATATGAGAGGTCTGTCCTACTTCCTTGACCATTTAATAGGAGTCACGTGAGAATTTTGCTCCTTATAAAAAATTGCGGTCTCCACTTCATCTTCTTTATTTTACACCTAGATTGCAAGTTGTTGACAAAAGAATTTTTATAGTATAAATCGTTCTTATCTTTTTAATTTTTCAGAGTTTTACTAACATATTTTTCTAAATTAATGGAAAAACGTAATTGTACCAACATTTTTCGTAAGTTACTTTAGGTAGTGTCTTTGCGTAGGTAGCGCCTTGCTTTCTCGTTCCGTCCTACCTTTCATCATGTTCCATTTAGGGAAACAATGGGGTCAACACCAAAAATTTTCAAATTTGATGGCTACAAAGTTTAACTCTCTTGCAGGGTATTCATGTTTATATTGCTGGTGTTTGAGTGTGCACGGTCTAGCCGTTGTAAAAACAAGGAGGCTTCTTCTGGTTGACCTTGATGGCTAAACGCCAACAGCAACCTCACTGAAATTAGAATCACTAAAATAAGAAGTTCATATACTCTAGTCCATAATATATAACTTAAGAAAAAAAATTGAATGATGAGATGGATTGTGTTGTGTGAAAGGGGAGTAAGCGATGAAAATGCTTTAGCTAGTAATAATGATGAGAAATGTGTGACACAAAGGATGTTGAAGCACACAAGAGTGGTGATGATGGTGAAGATCAATTACCTTTACATGATGTGTAACATTAATTGAGAAAATACAATCAAGATATAACTGGCAACTGGTAATACATATGGTGGGTAATAGGTGTGTTATTACTTGATTTTAAGATGCAAGAAACAAGGTTTAGACTGTTCAAATGTTATGAGATGGGGATTCCATGTACTCGAAATAAAGAGTTTGTAAAAAGAAAATTGAGGTATAAGATGAATTTGGGAGTGGTATTCTAAAATTTCTCTCTTTCAATAAGTTGAATTACAACAACAATCACAATAATGTCAAAGCCTAAATCCCGAATAATGGGGTTGATTACATGAACCAAATCAATGCAAAAAGACATAATGTGATATTCTAAAATAAATGCCCTTCTCCTCTCCTTGTGTACTCCCATGCTTCCCTTATCCCCCTTCCTAATCCCCTTAGATCCCGTTTTCAATGTATGAGCCTTGATATAGTTAACAATTGAAATCTTGTGAAGAGCCTTTGCTATATTGCTTGAAGTCTGCCAAAAATTGCCGAATACGGAATACGAACTATCCTCCTGTCTAACCATTCCACTGCCTCCATAGCTACATTCTAACTCAGAATCTTCTCTTTTGGTAGTTTCATGGCCATCAAAAAGCAATCTAGAGATACATGAGGAATTTTTTTCCAGAAACATTAAACTTTGGAGTTACCTTAGAAACATCATCTTTGTCTACTGCATTCATTACTTTTTGCAACAAACTAAATACAATACATGAAGTATTATAAATTAAATCTGATATGGTTCGAACTTCTAAGCTTGCACTATTCTGTCCTGAGCTGGCTCTAAACCCAAAAAATACTCTTCTGTCCATCTATGTAAATCAAACCTCAAGTTGTAGAACTTGTTTGAATTACTATAATTTTTTATAGTGCCAAATGTCTTGTATTTTCAACGTAAATGCTAATTTTCTTCTCTATTTGCAGCGAAGAGGTAGAGCTGGTCGTGTTCAACCAGGGGATTGTTACCATCTTTACCCTAAATGTGTCCATGATGCATTCAGTGATTATCAGTTGCCTGAACTTTTGAGGACACCTCTACAATCTCTTTGTCTTCAGATTAAAAGCTTACAGCTTGGTGGTGTTTCTGAATTTCTGTCAAAGGCTTTGCAACCCCCTGAACCATTATCGGTACTTACAGATGTGTTTCTCTCTTTACTGTTTGTCTTTGGTGTTTCGGAGCTTGTTTCTAAGCTTTGTATACATTGCCTTCGGCAGGAAAATTATTTTTAATTCCTGTTATTTTTGTTTATTTTTGGCTCGGCTATTTACAATTTCAATGGCAACGATTGAAGTGATATAATTAATTTATTTATATTAAAATGGCTCATCAAGCTATAGCACTTCTTGTTCATTGGAAGTTGCATATGATGTTTTGCAATCAAGGGTCAATAGGCAACAACCTCTAATATTACATACATAAGGTTGTATTGCCCACTTGCCTGTGTATTTCTGAACTCCCCCCAAACTCTGCATAGATGAGAGGCACTGACTGGCATTGGGCAATGCAATGTTGTCAAGTAGTTTTACTTTTGATCGGGTTAAATGGAAAAAGCCTCTTTGCCATTCAAGGGTGATGCTGCGAACACCCCCAACCCCCACCCTGTCTATGCTTTCAAACATTGGAGTAATGTTATTGTTGTAATAATGTAGTTTTACCTTTTTAGGTTCAAAACGCTATTGATTTTTTGAAGATTATTGGAGCTCTGGATGAGAATGAAAATCTTACTCTGCTTGGTAAGAATTTGATTGATAGTCGGTGCTTAATTCTGATTCTTCTATCGGTTATTGTTTTCTGTAAAACTGATGGTTAGTCATGGTTAACGATGTTAACAATTGTTACCTTGCAGGCCAGAACTTATCCAAGCTTCCCGTGGAGCCTAAACTTGGGAAAATGCTAATATTGGGGGCTATGTTTCAATGCATAGACCCAATAATGACCGTTGTTGCTGGTTTAAGTGTCAGAGACCCCTTCCTGACACCTTTCGACAAGAAGGATGTAAGTTGTTACTTGTTACCTATGGTTTTTGACTGGAAAATCACATTTTCATTTTCCATGCAAAATTTTACTGCACCTTGAATAAATTAGACTGTGCATCATCTTGTTATGTAATGACTGTGATTGCATCTTTGAAATTTAATGCCACATGGAAACTTCTGTTCATGTACAGTAATGTGTCATTAAGATGTTCATTCACCAAAAAATGATAGATTGACAGTCTGTTGTTGCCTTGTTATAAAGGTTCCTAAGTTAAAGTGTCTAATCTTATTATCTTAACGTATAGAGTATATCTTTGGTAAAGACAAAACTAATAAGGTATTTAGTAGTTCAGAATATGAATTAAGACCATTGATTTTGTGTATATGCATATGTTTATGTTATTATGTTCAAAACAATCAAGTACTCATAATGGCACAAAAAATCTTAATAACTCTGTTTTTAGCTGTTGCCATGCATTTGGATAAACAAGAGAATTGTCTTTAAAAGCAGTAGAGCTAAGCAAGAATCTACAAAAGAAGATAAATGAAAGCAAACTGATTTCTAGCCATAGTTTGCAATTGCATCATCAGTAGACACTGAAAAGCCTATGGGAGTTTTTGGCATTTTCAGGAATTTATTTGACGTATTGATTCTATCAACCTATTTAACCAACTAATTTTAGTAGCTGCTTAAGTGTAACATAAAAAATACTGATAAATTTTGAAATGTCATATTTATTCATCAAGCAAGTACAACCTGCTTTAAACAGATCTCCTCAGTGAAGCAAGGGAAAGTACTCTGCTCTCTACGCATCGCAATCAGCAGTTATATATCCTAAATTTTCTTGTTTTTCTCAAGCCATATAACCCAGAGCACAAGTATCATTTAATAGATTACAAATGAAGCTTTCTTTCTTAATGTGTCTCGAAGTGACACTTTGTCTGTAGATGCTATAAGAACACGGGGATAAGATCCATTTGGAAACTCTAATTCCCTTAGACAAAGAAGCAGAACCACTTACAAATACTTTCGAATGCAGATTGTAGGCATCAAGGAATAACCACTTATTTGGTCATTAAAAAAGCGAATTGAACCTTTAACAAACATCCCCACGATTTGTATGTTTTTTCTTCTTTGGTGGATGATTGAATATATGGAGTTTGTTTTATTTGTAAATATTCATTTGTTTTTTGTAGCTCGCGGAGTCTGCAAAGGCTCAATTCTCTGCTCGTGAGTTCAGTGACCATCTTGCCCTTATGCGAGCTTTTGAAGGATGGAAAGACGCTGAAAGAGAACAATCTGGTTATGAATATTGTTGGAGAAACTTTTTGTCTGCTCAGACTATGAAAGCTATGGATTCGTCGCGGAAGCAGTTCTTCTCTTTAATCAAGGATACAGGTCTTGTTGGGCCTGATAACGAAAGCTGCAACAAGTGGAGCCATGATGTGCATCTTGTTCGTTCAATTATCTGTGCGGGTCTGTTTCCCGGTGTTTGTTCAGTTGTGGTAATTTTCCTGTAGTAATTATCATTGTAAATTTTGCTATTTCATTAGAACTTTTTTCATTTTAAAATTTATGGTTTCTACGATGAGTGCATGCTTCTAAAGAAAGCTGGATTGATGCTGTTATTTTCTTAAATTTACAATTTGTTAGGACTGAAAATTTGGCATTATCTTTACAGAATAAAGAGAGGTCAATAATGTTGAAAACAATGGAAGATGGACAGGTCCTTCTATATTCGGTAAGTTTTTTCGTCACGCTCTGATGCTAAATTACGAAGTTGAATGCAGGTTATCTAAACAACTTCTATTTACTTTTTGCGTAGAATTCAGTGAATGCTCAAGAGCCTAAAATACCATATCCATGGCTGGTCTTTAACGAGAAGATGAAGGTCAATGCAGTGTTCTTGAGGGATTCAACAGCAGTTTCAGATTCTGTGCTGTTACTTTTTGGAGGAGACATTTCAAGAGGTTTACAGGTAAAATCTAAGATTTTTTATTTGTTTCCATGTTTGAGACTGCAGAAATTTGTTGTTTCTAATTTGCTACTTGCTTTTCTTCAGGATGGACACCTACAAATGATGGGAGGATACTTAGAGTTTTTTATGAAACCTGGCTTGGCAGACATCTATGTGTCCTTGAAAAGAGAACTTGAAGAGCTAATTCATTGCAAGGTGACCTCTCCAGATTTTTCTGTTGGTTGATTGCCTGTTTGTTCATGGAAAATAATCAAAATGTAGATTTTTTTCTTTCATTCTCTTTTATTTTTCCAATTTTAGAAGTTATCATCATGGTATAATTGTTAGCTTGATTATTCAACTACTGTACTCTCTTTAGGTCTTAAATTCACAATTCATTAAAGAACTCGAAAGGGGCTACTTACGTTTCTTTTTGTATCATTCAGCTTGCAGAACCCAAGTTAGATATTGGCAAATACATGGATCTCCTATCTGCAGTAAGAATGCTGATAACAGAAGATCAATGCGAGGGTAGATTTGTCTTCGGTCGTCAACTTCCAACACCATCGAAAAAGGCAGTAAAAACAAAAAGTGCACAGCGTGAAAATGTGGGTGGTGATGATAACTCCAAGGGTCAATTACAAACCTTACTGGCAAGGGCAGGGCACGGAACAGCTGAGTACAAAACAAGGCAACTGAAAAATAACCAGTTCCGTTCGACAGTTAGTTTCAATGGGTTGGAGTTTGTGGGACAACCTTGTAACAATAAAAAGCAGGCGGAAAAGGATGCAGCTGGAGAAGCTTTACAATGGTTGATGGGTGATACCCCTTCATTCCGGGGTGATATAGACCAATTATCTATGTTTATGAAAAAAAGCAGCAAGAAATACGGAAAAAGAACTTGGGATAGGTAAAAGTCCAATGAGAAAGGGATGTGGAGATCAGTTGTGGATGACAATGCCATTTTTCTTGGCTACTGGTATGACCTTCCCTTGTTTTGTATTCTGTCTTGGTGATGGGATTTTGAAATAAGTTTTTCGGTCAAATCTTTCATCAAGGCTGATAAAATTAGGATATCGCAGCTGATATATAGGATACAATGGCGGGTATATTTTTGCTGAGAATTAACGATGTTGACTCCTCATTGTTTGGATTGATGAATACAAGCTCAATGATGAAGGTGAAGAGCTCAGATGAGTCATTCATTTGTATTAAATTGACTAAACTAGATACCACATTGAATTCTTTTCAATGATAATGTCTACAAAATAACAGCAGGGGAAATGCCGTTGGAAAAAGGATGTTCTCAGTTCTATCGTCGGATGCTTTTAACACTGACAATACTGCTGGGCTGATGAATAAGATTAGCTTGGATTACATTGTTAGATTCACTTCAGCTTTTCTGGAAGCTGCAAATTGGAGAGGGGTGGAGAGAGGTGTCTAAGTTATAACATAAATCTTTTAGATGAGTTTCTTACTATAAGTAGAATATTAATTGGATTCATTATATAATTAGTGTTGTAGGCTCATGATTAACCGACATTATAAAGCTTCCACGCTGTAGCATCTACGAAGGGCGGCCGAACAAAGCAAACGGAAAGTGAAGAATGAATATAACCGAATTCTAGGGAAGAATACTTGTGTTACTGAACTGTATTCTGTCAAAGTTTTCTAGTTACTAAAATCTGTTGTGTTGCATATATATACAGAATAGGGAAATGAGAAGAAATTCATCAGAATATATGTATTTTTGAGTCTTAATCAAGTTCTCTTTTTTTTTTAAAAAAGCAAGCATCCTGAAAACTTGCAATTTGTATTTTTTTTTGTGCCACTTTTGCTGTCTAATCTTAGGTCTTACCCTATTTATCTCTTGTTGCCTTTCATCTTTGTCATTATATTTGTGTTTATGTTGTGGGATACATTTGGGTGATATATACTTTTGTGTCTTTGTGGTTTGAACTGTTCCAGTTACTTGATCAAGAGAATTGAACAATAATTACTTTTTTTATCACATAAAATGAATCAGCCTATTATCCAATGCTATTAAGTGGCTTTCACTTAGGTGGTGATGGGATTGGCCGATTGGGGGTTGAATGTACGCATTCCTGTTCATTTCTTATTCTTATTGCTTACTAGAATCAAATTTGGTGCCAATATCGCTAATTGACATCATCTAGTGCTGGATTTGTGCATATGGTTTAGGTGGTAGAACACTAGAACCATGAGAGAAACTCGAGAGAGAAAGAAACCTTATGAGTCATCTTATGAGTCATGACACTTCACATATCTCGCTATCATTCATCGAAAAAAGAAATTTTGATAAGCATTATTTACTAGATTAGTTATTATATTTTCCTTTTTCCCTAAGTAATGTTTTAAAAATATTAATTTCTCAAAATAGTTTCCGTAGTAATGGTGTCTATAATATCATTTAAGTAGGATTGTTGTTTTAGCTACAATAAAAAAAAAGCTCGAAAAATTAGATATATAACTACTCAAAAAACCTTTGTATTTGTGTTAAGTCAATTCGACTATTATTTTTAGTGTTGTGGAGTATTTTATACAATTTAATATTAATAGAACTTCTGCAAAATCAAAAGATCCATACAATGAGCCCAAAATCTAGATAAGATTGAACCTAAATTCCTTCATGACTCATGAACTCAAATCATACACGATGACCATGTTAATAATATAACAAGTTTATTCATTTTGAAATATTGAATAATTTACTAATTAATAAACTAACTGTTTAAAAGACTTATTAAGATTATATTTGGTAATATTAATTTTTGGCTATTAGATGTTTATCAAAGAATAAGATGCATCAAAAAGCTAAAAATCAATTAAAAAATTAATTCATAAAGGAGGATTATGTTTGGCAATTTTAACTTGTGTAGGTATAAACAAAGGATTTTATAGTCAAAACATCTAATATTAGTAATTTGTAAAATAGCTAGTTCAAGCAACTTATTACTACGAAACAACTAAATTACAACAAGTTGTTTCTACAACATGCTCAAAACCAATTGGTTCAATCAGTTAATTATATAAGTCGATAAACCACTCCAATAAGTTAATCAACCATCAATTATTTATCAAATGAATTTTTAAATTTTTACTTGAAATCATTTCTATTTTCTACATATGACTTATATTCATCACACTTTTTTTTTATGTTTTTTTTTTATAGTTTTTAACCAAAAAAAATCAAAAATCACAAATCAAAATCAACAAAATAGGAGTAGTAGAGTAACAAAAAAGTATCCAATTTATCAATTATCAATGGTTAAGCGGGATTCGGCGGAAATGCGTTTTCAAACTGAAGTCCACAACCCTCCGCTTCGCTCTACTCCACTCTCCTGTTCCTTGTTCTCTAATGGATGCTCCAAAAGATCATATGTTCAACCTTCTTGATCATGGCCTCTACAACTCCGCTGAAATCCTTGTATCTTTCTCTTTCTCTCTATTTTTCTATAACATATTCTTCTACAGTCTTTCTTTTACTTCGATTTATTGTAGTTAATTTTTATTTGTAGTTTATTTGTGTTTTTTAATTGCTTGATAAATTTGGGCCCGATTTGTGTTTTTGCAGGGTCAATTTCTTGTGTCTTCATCTTCAGTGAACTCTGAAGCTAATTCTAATGCCAAGGCTGAGAATTTGGTATTTGATTTTTATTATTTCTTTTCATTTTTGGATTCTGTGTAAGTTAATTGATGCCCTAAGAATCTTTAATTATCTTGTTTGGTGTTAGCTTCTTTTGGGAGATGCATTTTTTCGGGAAAGGGAATTTCGGCGAGCTATTGTAAGTTCTTTGCTAACTCTTCTATTGATTTTCGATTTTTTTGGATTTTTATGTGGCTAGTGGGGATAGAACCACTAGTAGAGGCTGGAAATTTGCGTGGGAATAAACTGTTGAAATTTGATGAGGTTAGAGATTTTTTTCACAGTGTAATGTTGAAATTGTTGTAAATTTCTAAAATGCAACACTTGTGTTAAACTAGTTTAAGTTGACGTGCGGACTATTGTTCATCCAATCATTACTATTTACTACTTATAAATAAACATTATTAATTTAATTTGTGTGATATATATTTTTTTGTATATATATCATTGAATATTATAGAATAATTCTTAAAGCTTAGTTTTTTTTGAATTATAACTTCAATGTTTATTTTTGGCGAATTACAACTACCAAAGTATCAAAGTCTACAGGTGAAATTACAAATTCCGAACACTTAACTAAAAATTCCTACCACTAAAATGGTCGAAACCATGTTATTTGGCTTGAACGCGGTAGACTTTGATACTTTGGCGGCTATAATTCAAAAAAAAAAACACATTGAGATTGTAATTTGCTAAAGTTTTAAACTTTAAATTTGTAATTCTCAAATTATCCAATATTATATTTGTCTATATGATTTTAAAGGTGACATGCTATATATTGTTTTAGAAAAAAGTTTAGGGGGTTCTGTCCCTCTTTAATATTGCCTCCGATAACCCAATTTTGACAAGTTTTAGTTATTAAATCAATTCCTTTTATGAACTCTTTTGTTCTTTCCATTTCTTTCTTGAATTTACTATACCTTAAACTCCATTTGTTTTAAAATGGATGTATAGTTTCTTTTATCCTTTACCCCACAAATAAGTTAGAGAATTACCTACTAAGAATAGAATGTTTAAATAGCTATTTTTGTTCGCTATCAAAGTGATCAAATTAAGTTATTAATCAGAACATTTTGCTATATGCTTAATATTGTGGAAACTGGTACCTTTTGTTGTTTTCCACTGAAGTTGCTTTAATAGAAGAACAAATTACCATATCTTTGTTTTACCATCTTTGTATTCATATGGCAATAGTGAAAATGTTTGGATTTCATATACTATCATTGTAAAAAGATAAGGGTAGTTGTTATGTGTATGTTATGATGGATGAGTGGATATATCCTAAATAATAGAATTCGGTTGAAGACATAATGAAAGGTCTTGGAGTTGCAAATATTGAAGGTTTGAGAAATTGTTTACCTTAGTTTGATCATGTGCAAAGAAGACCGAAAGATACCAATTAGAAAAGTGGAAGGCGAAATCTTTTAGGAACTTAATAGAGGTAGACCGAAGTTGATATGGGTTACAAGAGTAAAAAAATAATTATGAAAAATGGAAGTTGCTAGAGCATATGACAAAAGATAGGAATGAATGAAAGAGGAGAATATATGTATGATCAAAGAAATCGAGTAAAGTGTAATCTTTGTTAGTGACAATAACTTAGTTTCATTCATAGTGCGAAAACAAGGCCGCGCTGTATCAAAGATTTTCAAACTTACTGAACCAATAAGACACGCGTTGTCAAGTTGTAAAAAATTGCATTTTAGGTCAATTCAAGGGATATCTCATGATTTCGCCTAAATTACGTTTAACGCATCAATCATGTTACCGCATCACCATGTCATTACTGCACTACATATTTGCACAATGGTTTAATGTGTTTAGGTTTTATGTAGGTGATCCCATAAAGGTATACGTGGTAGGATTTCCTGAGTTTTTAATGTGCTATAGGTGATTACTATGGTTGATCATGGATTGATTACAACATAAGTATCTTTTTTTGTTGTTGGGCCAGAATATGTATAAACAAGCATTGCAACATCACAAGTTCATTCCGAAGCAAATTGCTTCGTCTTTAAGAAGCTCATTATCTATGCCAAACAGGTCTTCATCTCCAAGTCCTCTTAATATTTCAACGTTTAATGAAAATGAGGTAGCAACTACTTTTCTTCTTTGCATCTTTTTACTCTATTATAGGCAACTTCAGAACTTTAATTTTAGTTTATTTGCTTAAAATAAATTTATATTGCTACTTATTCTTTCTAAATTTTATTTGACAGGTCAAATTCAAAATAGCATCTTGTCATGCAGCATTGAATGAAAACAAAGTTGCACTCTTGGAGGTTTTTCTTTATGCTTGTACATGAAGAGTTTTTTTTGTCTGCAATGAAGTTGACATGAAATTTAGCTAACCTACAACCACTTATACAAACTTATCATTCATATATAAATAACACAAACTTAATAGAATGCTAAAAAGAAATATAACACGTAAAGTTTGATTCTATTTACACATGAAGATTGATGCCAAAAGAAGAAATATATAACACTAAAAAGAAATTTAATGCACGAAATTTTACTTCTGCGTTAAATAGCATTAATGTTTATGTGTTAAATTTTTACCCTTTTTATTACATTTATTAAGTTTGTGTTATTATTTACAAGCATAATAACAATGAAGCTGCATTATTACTTCTCAGGCTGCATTGAGTTATAATTTTATAGAACAAAAGTTATCCAATTTGTAATAAGACAGCCAGCTAATTGCTTGAACGTGTTATCCTCTATAGTAGCGAGTTATTTATTGACCATGAGGTCTTTGTGCATGCAAAGTCTTCAATTTGGTGCTTCAAATTTTCAAGACCTTATAGTTAATCATAACTTGTACTTTAGGTACTTTTCTATTTTGGGTTGCTCTTACAATCTTTGATCTATAAATTCATTTTCTTTTACTTCCCTACTTACCATAACCATTTCAATACATTCTGCCAGCAAGTATACTCTTTAATAGTAAGAGTAGTCAGTATGGACAAATACTTTGAATTTAAGAAAGTATTTAATACTTATTCATTATATATTGATTTAGACCTTTGAATAACATAAATGGATGTTTTTCTTTTCTTACAACAGATGGATGGAATTCCTATGAAGGCTAGAAACTTGCCAATGCATTTGATGATGGGAAAACTTTATCGAAATACTAGGCATACTCGTGCAGCTGTTTCTTGTTACAAAGAATGTTTAAGGTTTGTGATAAGTAGGGATTGTGCTTAGAGGATCAATTAACTTATTTATTGTTCTTCTTGTGCTTATGAGTGCTAAACTGCCAGATGATATTCATTCAAGTCAATCAATTTGGTTTAGAATTGAACTCAATTTATTATCATGATATGCTGTTGATTGTTGGGGATTTTAGATAGCTACATCCTCCATCTTTAAATAGTAAAGATCCTTGAATACCCATTTTAAATATTGTTAATACTGTCCTAAATCCTAATAGCATGCATGGGTGTAGATTTGTATCTGCTGGATGATATTTGCATACTATGAATTAAGAATCTTGTAATATTTTTCTTTTCTTGAATTCCAACGTGTTAGACAGTTTGGAATTGGAGGGTTACAACTTCAACAATGATTAGTTATTTATTTTTTAATTGTTCAGCTTTGATCTCTTGTGCTTTGACATGTTATTTTTCAAAAACAAATGACTATTTTTCAACCTGAAATAAGGTATTATGATCTGTGTCAAAAGGGCAGTCTACTCTGGAATGACTTAAGAGAGTTCACAGCATCTAAATGATTATTTATGAATTAAAACCCTTGGGTTCTTTTCCTGTGTATTAATTCTTAGCTTATTTTTGTTATTCTGATCTTTCTCCTCACTTCCTAATTGTTGTCGCATTTTCTGCAGACAGTGTCCCTATCTCTTTGAAGCCATAACTGCTTTGGCTGAGCTAGGAGCTTCTGCCAAGGAGATTATTTCTTTACTTCCTCAGGTTTATTGCGGAAAGCATTGTTATTGATTTACACTTGTTTTTAAACAAATGGTGTTGCATGCGTATGTATAAAATACTGATGGTGCTATTATGGTGAATTCTTTAGCAGCTGTGAGTGCTTGTAGTGTATTTTTTTGGACTTGTTCTTGTTCTGCAGTACATGCTGCCTAAATGAATATGATTCAATTTTATCTGAATTAACTAATACCCTCGTACCTGTATATTTCATATTGTATATTTTTCGAATGCCCTGTCCTAAAGTTCCTTTCCACTCTATCTTCTCATTTTATTTTATCAATGCCAAAGTGTTGTGTTGTAATTTGTAATTTGCCATGATAAGTCTGGATGTATATGAAGTTTGATGTACATGTTGTCAATCACAACTCATTTGTATGTTGTTTAAGTTTAATTCACATGAATTGGGAGCTTCACAAGGGATTGCTTGTGTATCTTGTTTCATGTTTTAGTTGTTTGACTAATATTTCTCGTATTTTGAAAAATATGACTCAAAGTTTTATATTGTTTTTTTGCCATTTTTTTAGACACCAAGTAGAAGCGGGAGGCCTCACTCTGATCACGTTGAATCTAGTCGGTGGCTACATGTAAGCAACATATCTTATGTTACTTCCATGCACATTAGTTTTTGAATGCACCATTATCTAAAACATCTATTATCTTAGTAATTTATTAATTTATGCAGCGTTATGTCGAGGCCCAGTGTTGCATTACTTCAAATGATTATAAAGGTATGCTTATAATGTTAAAGTTATATCTTTGTTTTAAATAGTAAGGTCGCATACCTTCTACCCTACCCAACCTCACATAGGTGGGTGTCATTAAATGGATTTAGGAAATATAATGTTTTTTTGTGCCACTAAATTTACCCCACTTTGTGGAGTTATAAAAAGAATCATGAGCATATTCTTCAAGTCGAAGTAATTTCACCACCGTCCATGTCTTGAGTACAACCGTTGTAAGCTCTTGTTATTTAAATGAATGTTGATATCATAGTGCAAAAATGAGGTAACGGTCACGATCGCGATAACCGAACGTTAATGCGGTAACAAGAGTGATATGGTTATTGTAACGCCTAAATATCGGTCGACACTATAAGATATCCCTTAATTCGGCCCTAAACGCGGTTTTACAATGCGGGAAATATCGGGTCAGAGAAAAAATGATGATATTTTGGACCAGCATCAATGAGGAGATCTCTCGGTCCCATTGACTCGGTAAAATTGTGCAGAAGCTCTCTTCGAGAATTTGGGTTATGGAAAACGATAATTTAGAATGGGTGAAGTTATGATACCTTTGGATTTCAGAGATAAAAACTTTTTGTGTTTCTGAATTTGTTTTAACTTACGATACCTTACTAGTTGCTTTCCTCATATCCCACCCTTAGCACAATAAATCTCTTTTTCTGTTTGAAAAGTTAGGCTTACTTAAAGTTGCATTTACTTACTCTTATTTTATTGTAAGCTTGCTCTTCAACCCCTCCCCTCTACATAAAAAGGAAAAACGGTATACCATCTTTATATGTTTTGTATGTATCTTTTGAATATTGCAGGTGGCTTGGAAATATTTTCAGATGTTTTGCAGCGATTTCCAAATAATGTACATATTTTACTTGAAATTGCAAAGGTATATAAAGCTGCATTTTCTGGATTGTCAATAGAGTTGTTGGTTTCTACCAATTGCTCATTTTTTTGTTGGATGGTCATACCTGAAAAATACATCTTGAATTCACAACAGTTCTATGATGTCTTTGCTCTTTATCACTTTCCCTTTTATGGTGGCATCATGCTTTCAATAATGCACTGTTTGCATTATGGGTTTTGGCCATTGTCAGTAGGTTAGAGAGAAGAGAGAGATATGGGGGAGTGGTGTAGCTCAAATTTGACATACTTTGATGCTCTCGTTATTTCATAGTCTCATTAACTGACCTCCAAGCTGTGGAATTTTATCTGCTCTTGAGACCCACTTGTTTTCCTTTATCTCAAAAGCTCAATAGAACTTTCTGAACTTTCCTAAGACCATTCATTTCTTTCATGTCTTTTGAACGATGAGAAAAAATAATAAGAAACGTTTTTGGGGGTGGAAACACACCTACCTTGGAATTCATCAAATGCCCGGTTAATTTAGTCTGATCAAAGAATATTTTTCCCCTTTTCTTTTGGGTAAAAGCACTTGCAGATTTGGTAATATAGGGGAACACAAATGTGTCTTTGCTGATTCAGCTCATGATATAAATTTGATCAAGCCCCCATCTCCCAACAACAAATAACATTGTATTTGAGATAGATCGTGAGTAAGTTTGATGGTCACCACCTAGTTTCCAGCAACTTGCCACTTTATTCCTAGTACCTTTATGGGAATTTAACACTCAATATAATATTTGGGTGAAGGTTGAAGCCATTATCGGGAAGCATGATGAAGCTCTAGTGAATTTTGAAAAGGTAATTGCAGACCTTTAAATAAGTGAAGCTTTTATTTATTGTATACATATGTTGAAACTATAATGATCTTGACAGGCTCGTTCTCTGGATCCTTATGTAGTTACATACATGGATGAGTATGCGATGCTTCTTAAGAAAAAGTCTGAATATCCAAAGCTAAACAAGCTGGTGCATGACTTGTTGAATATTGATTCTACCAGACCAGAAGTGTTTGTCTGCTTGTCAGTGTTGTGGGAAAGGAAAGATGAGAGAGGAGCCCTATCTTATGCTGAGAAGGTTTAATGTGCTTCTCTGGTTTTTATTTTTGCTACCATTTTTCTTTTCCAGCTTCGTAAAAACTACTTAAAACATTCATCCAATTTAAGGCTTTTCATATCTCGTTTTGACAATCAGAGTATTCAAATGGATGAAAGGCTTGTGTCAGGATATATTATGAAGGTATGCGTTGAATTCGATAGTAAGAGGTTCAATGAATATTTTTGGTGGATTTTGTTTGTCTGAAGTGTGAATATCTCGCATAATTTGAGTCTTCTAATATCCTTTCTTATATTGCATAGTGGGTAAGAAATTGGTAATATATAATTTAGCATTGTTTTTTTTTTTTTTGCAGGGGAACTTGCTTTTAGCAATGAATCGACCTGATGCAGCTGCTGCAGCATTTAGAGGTGCTCAGGAGCTAAAACCCGATCTTCGTTCATATCAAGGTTGACATTCATACACAAATCTTTTTTACAAGTCTTATTTTCTGATACAATTAATTTGCCTGCAATTTGCTTACTGAATTTTTTGTTTCGGTTTTTCAGGATTAGTTTATTCTTATTTGGCAATTTCAAAGGTTAAGGAGGCTTTATATATTGCAAGAGAGGCAATGAAAGCAATGCCTCAATCGGCCGTTGCGTTAAAGTTAGTTGGAGATGTGCATGCTAAAAGCTCCAGTGGAAGAGAAAAGGTGTGTATAACTTCTCATAATAAGAATGTAATTTATTGCTTGCTCAGGATCGTCTAGCGATAATACAACTTCTTTTGATGATCTATATGAATTATGGTTCTAGAGGGATAGTAATTGCTTGGTTTTATTTCGCGGAACTTAGAATTACCTTCTTAGCTAACTAGCTAAAAATTGAATTTCGTCTCTATTTCTTTGGAAAGAGGTAGGAGGTTGAGTTTTCTTTTGCGTAATTGTGCAAGGTATGTTTGTGTCTTTGTGATGACGCAAGTGAAGGAGATAAGAAACTGGTGAAAGTAGTACGTATTAATCTAGCTATTAACACCTTTCTGATCTGAGTATTAAAATAGTAACGTGATATGTGCCTACTTTTTTTTGAAGATATGTGCCTACTTCTTGATCTAGACTTATGTGGTGAAAGGAGCACTTATTAACTTAGCTTAAAGGCCAAACTTGGCGCTCGAAATTGATCTTATTAAATGCTAGTCTTCATCTTGTGTTAATGCCCTGGCTGACTTTAAGAAATCTCCCCTGCCAGTTTTCTGCTTGAAAGACTACATACTGCTTTATAAAGGATGAGCCTAACTTTTGCAATGCTGTACTGGTCAGGCAAAAAAGTTTTATGAGTCTGCTCTCAGGCTGGAACCGGGTTATCTTGGGGCTGCATTAGCACTTGCTGAACTTCATGTTATGGAGGGTCGAAATGGTGATGCTGTGTCTCTTCTTGAGCGTTACCTTAAAGACTGGGCAGATGATTCTCTTCATGTAAAGCTTGCTCAAGTATTTGCTGCCACAAACATGTTACAAGAGGCACTGTCTCATTATCAGGCTGCGTTGAGGTATAAACTCCTTCCAACAATTTTGAAGCAGACTACTTAAATTGCTAGAGTATCTTAAATTTTTAGACTTGGGAATGTGTTTCATTGCACTTTCTAATTCCTGCTTTAATCCTGTTCACACTTTAAACATCAGAATAAATCCCCAAAGTGAAGCTGCAAAGCTAGGGCTGGATCGCTTAGAGAAGCAGATGAAGGTTCACCACTCACTCGAAATTCTTGTTGCTTATTTTTTTGACTGTTTTCTGATGTCCAGATTTATGACTACTTCGTGATTCTTGAAGGAGGCTAAATTACCAATTTGGTCATATAGGGGTCATCATCACCTTGAGTAATGAAAATGAAAACCTTCATAGCTTGTTTATTTATTACTACTAATTTACTAGGGAAAGGAAAGGGATGGGGGGAACTAGAAAGGACCGGTAAATATTATGTTTGGGCTAGTTATTTGGTTATTTCTTTCAGACTAGTAGTCTTCAAAAGATTAAAAGATTTGGAAGGAAATTTAGTCTATGAAGTTAGTAATAGAATTGTATTAATATTAGTACTAGTATCAGTATTAGTACATTAGTATTATTGTAATTAGGATCAATGGAGTATTAATGTTAGTACTACTAAAAGTACTACTATTGCTATATTGTTTTCGGTATATGTATTGGTAGTAATATAAGTAGTTAGCCGACCCCAATCTTTAGTAATTAAGGCTCTGACATTGTTGTAGTATTAGTATTATTAAGAAAGACAGGTAAAATAGTTTTTGGACCTCGTTTGTTTCATCAAATTGGTAATTCAGCCTGCGAAGGGTTGAGTCTATGGGGTTTTTACCACTTGGGAGTTCTTCATTCCATACTGATGCAACTTTCAACTCGCCCTGTTTTACTGCAGGGAGTTGATCCCGATGCACCTGATGAAGACGAAGAAAATGACGTTGATGATGGAGAAGGTGACCAAGAAGAAACCGAGCTTTTGTGAGCTACCTAAACTTATAATTCAATTTCACATGAAGATTTTATTGATCAACATCTTTAATCCTGGTATGGAAAGTGGCTTGTGAATTGTGATCATTCTAGGCCATGTATTCTGTATGTATAATGTATAGTTCTGGGTGATGTTGGCATCCAGAATGTGTATCATATTGTAGCCTATGTCTTTTTGTGGGGTATACTGGTACTATTACTTATTATACTACTTAGGAAGTATAATGATCCTTAATTATTGATCATTTGGAATACTCAAGTCAAGACTTACTGTACTACAACTTTTGACCGCTTCATCTAAGCCCATAAATTATAGTTTGTCGCTATTTATTGATCAATTTTAATTTTTATATTTATTTTTTAATGGTTGAATAATAATTTTGAGATGAAAGAGGAGGAAAAGAAAGGAAAAGAATGGGAGAGGAAATGCCTAGGAGTTTTTTTAAAAAAATTCATTTCCTTTATTTTTCTCTTTTATTATCTATCGGTATCCAAATGAAGAAAGGATTTTCCTTCCTTTTCTCTTTCAAGCTCCTCTTATCCAACTTAATCTCTAAGTAAAAACATAATTAAGTATGAGTTTGTTTTATTTGTTAAAATTTTAATGCTAATAATATCAAATTTTTAGAATATAATTTTACATAAGTAAAGACATTAAGGGTTAAATTAGTGGAAAATCAATATTATTTTATCCGGATTCTTTTTTAAGATTCGTTTCTTTTCTATTTAGAATAAAATTTCACCCTATCTATTAAGGGATATTTTATTCATTTATTTAGTTAATTTCATCCACCATTACATTTTTGTCCCTTGTAAAACTTTAGAGCCATTTTTTAAAATCGTAAAAGTTAATTTGTTATAACTTCTTTATAATATCATTAGAGCTATTGATTTTGTATAAACAAAAAATGGTATCAAAATCAATTTTGTATATGAAAACTATGTCAAATTAAAAGCTCCACATTGTATGTCGTGTTAAACAGTGATGTGGATGAAAGTATGCAAAAGTGTTCTATCTCGTCTACAATATTAATAGTTATATTAATTAACTTAAACTTTGATTTAATCTCAATTATTATGAAGTAATACATTTGTATAGATGTAGTATGACTCTCTTTATCAACAGTTTTTTTAAGAAGAAACTTCAAACCGAATCTTATTTCAATTAAAGAGAATCGAGTCTTATTTCAATTGGAATACATATCACTATCTCTAAACAGAATCCAAATTTAATTACGAAATTCTCTTCTTAATCCTCCCTCTCCTCACCATACCATATACCATATACTCGAGATAAAAAAGAGTTACGTAGGATCTTGAACTCGTGATCATCCATCCTCATTCACTAGGTAAAAACTTAATAATATTGGTATAGTAAAATGAGATTATTACTCCTAAGAAAAGGAAAGAGAATACTATTACCCAAATTTTACTTCAATTCATCTTCTCTCTCCTCTCTCCTCTCTCCTCTCTCTTGCCATCAATTTTCTTCGATTTGTTGATCTGCTTCACAGGAATACCTGCTTTGATTCTCATCTTCTTTTCTTCATCTTTTCGACTTTTCAATGTATCGCCGACTAAATTTTAGTGAAAATCAACACTTGTAACCACAACTAACTTCAACTTACCATATGATTGCTTGAAAAGGAAGATGAACTTTAATTTTTGACATAGAAAATTAGTGATACTTGTTAGTTGTTTTTTGTGTGGAGTGAGTGACCTAGATTTGCTTCGATTTTTAATATGGGTGGGTGTTTTCCTTGTTTGGGATCATCCAACCAAGCTAACAATGGCGATAAAGAAGCAGCTAACAAGGATGCTGGTAAAGATAGCTCAATTGTTCCATCCCATCAACTGGGAAAAGTTAATTCAGGTTATATCAACAATAATGTTGCTTCTTTAACCTAGAATTTTCGATTTTGTTTCAGGGTTTTTGAAATTTTGGTTTATTATTGAGTTTTTGTTGGGCAAAGCTCTGCAATGTGAAATTTGGGGTTCCTTTTGAATTTATGGTGTTTGAATTATTATGCTAAGAACCCCATTGATTTGATCTGTTATTGTTATTTAGTTTCTTGTTTAATTATGGTTTACTTTTGAATTTGCCTTCTATTTTGTTAATGTTTAAGTGCCTCAACTTTACCTCTTGTGACTTAGCAGTGGATTGTGTTCAGTCTGCCATTTCCTGCCCTAAGTTCATGTCGATAAACTATGTTGGAGATCTTTTGTAATAATGTAAGATTCAGCATGTTGCTTTAATCTGTTTGCATTTCTGTTATGTATTCAAAATGCAAGTTATCTACAAATTTCATGTGCTTAAGTTGACCTAGATGCTCATTTGATGTTTAATTTTGTTCCTTAATTGATTCGAATGACTAACCGCTTAGAAAATATCAATTCTTCTGGTAGAAACTATCAATTCCTATGGTATTTAGGGGATGGACGGATGGTATTGTTCTCATTTGTGTCGCATTTTTGGTACAATAGGTTTTTAGCCCTTATTTGAAACCTTTGTTTGATTATCATTTAATAACCTTTTTTTTAAGAAAGGTAATTTAGTAACCTTTAACTATGAGTCGTGAGTATAAATTAAATACTAGATTCTTTTGAGGTCAAACGTTGTTCCCTAAAAAAGAAGATATGGTGAAATTTTTGTACTACACGTTTTTAGATTTGGAGTTAATAGTGTAGTATTTCCCTTATCATTCCACCTTCTTAATATACAGGTGAATAGTCTTTGATATGGTTGGTCCCTTACACTGCATAGTCTTTTCTGATGTGTAGATAAATCAAAGTCGCACAATGGTGTTGATCCGAAGGAGCCACTTGTTTCAAAGGATGGATCAGCTCCTCATATTGCTGCACAAACATTTACATTCAGGGAGCTTGCAGCTGCCACAAAGAATTTCAGACCCGAGTGCTTACTTGGTGAAGGAGGTTTTGGACGTGTTTACAAGGGTCGCTTGGAGAGTACTCGACAGGTATACTAGATTCAATGATAGAGGATTGATGATATTCTGAATACTGAAGTTCTCGGTATTGTCAAAATGATTGCTTGGTGAACGTTAAGAATTTCTCAATTTTACTTCTAGGGAATAGAAACTTCATGAAACCCCTAAATTGCTACTTGTACTACGTTGCAAATTTTGCTAGCCAGTGCTTTGCCCAAATGATGTTCTTGGTTCGTATTGAATTTTGCAGGTAGTTGCAGTGAAACAACTAGACCGAAATGGTCTTCAAGGAAACAGAGAATTTTTGGTTGAAGTTCTTATGCTTAGTCTCTTGCACCATACCAACCTTGTCAATTTGATTGGATATTGTGCTGATGGTGATCAACGACTTCTTGTATATGAGTACATGCCATTAGGTTCATTGGAGGATCATTTACATGGTTAGTGGTGACTCTCTTTTATCTATTAGATATATGCATCACATTATTGATATATATTTTTTTGCTTAGGAGTTGGTGATGGTTACAAATTACAACTTTTGAATGTATTCAATGCTTGGACTAGAAATATATGTTCTTAAAACTTGAGATGTTTCATTTTTTGCTCGCTGGCACATTCATCTATGGTCCATGTTCTAACCACTTGAAGCATTGTTGTTCATGTACACAAGATGAGGTTAACTATGTTGTTTAGTGAGAGTGACTTAGTATCCAATCCTTACATGTGGATGAAGTGAGAACCAAGCTTATATGAGAACCTTGAGAACCAATCTCTCCAACAAAAGTGTGTTACTTTCTCACAGAATTGGTGTTACTTTTGAACAAAAAAATGTTGCTTTTGTTTTTAAAAAAATTTGGTACTTTTTAGCAAAAAAGTGCTACTTTCAAAAAAATATAAATACAAAGTAACACATTTTTTTCGAAAAGTAACACCTTATTATGAGTTTTTTTCAGAATTTTTTTCTTAAAGCAACACTTCCTTGCCTAAACGTATCATTTTTTTTAAAAAAAAATAGTAACACTTTTTTCCTGAAAGTAACATCTTTTTAATAAAAAAAATAACTTTTTTTGTCAGGCAGATTGGTTCTCACGGTTCTCATATAAGGATTTTCTCACTTGAACTTGAGAACCAATCGCCTTGATAAAAATGTGTTACTTTTTTACAGAAATTGTGTTACTGTTGGACAAAAAAATGTTACTTTTGTTTTAAAAAAAAAAAGATGATAGTTTTTAGCAAAAAAAAGTTACTTTTAGAAAAAAAATATTTTTTTCAAAGAAACAAACATATATTAAAAAGTAACACGTTTTTTCCTTAAAGTAATACCTTTTTATGAATTTTTTTCAGAATTTTTTTCTTAAAGTAACACATTTTTGTCTAAAAGTAACACTTTTATAGTAAAAAGTAATACTTTTTTGTAACAAAGATTGGTTCTCACGGTTCTCATATAAGGATGGTTCTCACTGGAACTTCTTCCTATATATGTATATGTCGTGAAAACTACTTCCCTCTGTTGCACAAGCCACCAAGGTGTCTGATTTCTCGTTGTATTTCTGGAGTTCCTTTTCATATTTATATACACTTGCTCAATATTCATGTTCCCATCTTTCCAAATCCCTGGAAACTTCTTATCAGTGTTTTCTTTCTCTAAAATAACACTAGGGTGGATGGAGTAATCTCTTCTATTGGCTCACTTGGCTGTACTGGCAAGGCTCCTGGCAGTAACATTTTACTAAAACTGCTGTGCTTAACTTCTTTTTTTACGTCTGATGCTTCACCACTACTCATTTGTGCTTCTGGCATATCATTTTAGATTTACATAAATGAATTTGCTTACCCGTCTACAAGTCGTGAGAAGGGATTGTATTCATTAACACTATGTTTGGATAACAATTTGGAAAATAACGAAGGGATGGAAGGGAAGGGAAGGGGTGGAAAGTTTGGTGTGTTTTCTTTCCAAATTTTCTGATGTTGGAAGGATTAGTTTTGTACAAATTTGACTGGCTGAAGGACTTCTCCCCTCCTATTCCCTTTCCTCTATTCGCTCCCCTCCTTTTTGGTATCCAAATGAAAGAAATGTATTCCCTCCATTTCCCTCCCCTATCTTTCCCTCCATTTCCTTTCATCCAAACATAGCCAAACATAGCGTAAGAGTGTTTTTCTTGCCTAAAATTTTTCAGATGTTGATAGTGAGACCTTTCTTTACAGATTTACCTCCAGGCAAAGAGCCTCTTGATTGGAACACACGTATGAAGATTGCAGCTGGTGCTGCCCAGGGCTTGGAGTATTTGCATGACAAAGCAAATCCTCCAGTTATATACCGGGATCTAAAATCATCTAACATCCTTCTAGATGAAGGATATCATCCGAAATTATCTGATTTTGGACTTGCAAAATTGGGTCCTGTTGGAGACAAGACTCATGTCTCCACTCGCGTCATGGGAACATATGGTTACTGTGCTCCTGAATATGCTATGACTGGGCAACTCACATTAAAGTCTGATGTGTACAGTTTTGGAGTAGTTTTTCTTGAACTCATCACAGGGCGTAAGGCCATTGATAACACTCGAGCACCCGGAGAGCATAATCTTGTTGCTTGGGTAAGCTTTATTATAATTGATTGTTTTACACTGTTTGTGCCTCTAGTACTGTGATACCAGTTCATAATCTGCATTGAAAATACCATCCTTTGGCCCTCTAAATTTCTAGTTAGCTATATCAATATTGAACACATTTAAATGCCTTAAAAATCATGAGCTAAACTTAAAAAAACTTACTAGCTTGATATTTTTGCAGGCACGCCCTCTTTTCAAAGATCGTAGAAAGTTTCCCAAAATGGCGGATCCTCTGCTGCAGGGACGATATCCGATGCGAGGTCTTTACCAAGCTCTTGCAGTTGCGGCAATGTGTTTACAAGAACAAGCTGCGACTAGGCCTCTTATTGGCGATGTTGTGACCGCTCTTACATATTTGGCTTCACAAACCTATGATCCAAATGCACCTAATAGCCAGAGCAGTAGAGTGAGTTCTTCCACACCCCGGAGTCGAGATGATCGGAGAAGCTATGTTGATTGTCTAGATAGTCCAGATAGGCGCGCACCCCGTCTCAGTTCTCCTTCCGCGCTAAGGAACTCTCCGGACTTCAGAAAGAGAAACCATGTTCGAGAACTGAGTACGGGTGCTGATTTAGGCAGGAGTGAAATGGGAGGTGGGTCAGGGAGGAGGTGGGGCTTGGATGACCTAGAACGGCAGGAATCACAGAGGGGAAGTCCTGCTAGTGCAGGAAGAACTCCTAGGAATCGAGATATAGATAGAGAACGAGCCGTTGCAGAGGCGAAAGTATGGGGTGAGAATTGGATAGACAAAAAACGGGCAAATACTATGGGTAGTTTTGACAGCTCAAATGAGTAGCTCAACTAAAATTCACGGTTAAAATTTGCACGAGGCAAAGGAAAAACTATGATGATAGGGAAAGGATAAGAAAGATCTTTTACTTTCTCGATTTCCATTTTTCCCCAAGCAATAATAGTTATTGTATACCACCTTCGAACTGTTGGTTGTTTATTTAAGAGGAGGAAATGTGTATGCTTAGTGGTTAAGATGGCGGTGATACAGTTGAATGATTACGAGGGTTTAGGGTCTGTCGATGGTTGTGACTTGTGAGCATTGACAGATTTCTCCGTCCTTTAAAACTTTCATGTATCTAGGGATTAGCACGTACAGTTTAGAGAACCACTTTGAAAGGTGCTTGAATCTGCCCCACATAATATTGGTGGTGCATAATGGGGAGGAAGACAGACGTAGATGTAACGGGTCTGGTTTTTCGAGTGTCTCACTGCTCAATCACATCTGTGTATTCGGTACAGGTTTCTATTTTTTTTTTCTTTTTCTTGTAATTCTTTCCGACAAAATTTATGAGTCAATCATGTTCTTGGTCGCTGACTTTCCGTGAAAACCACAGTTGTATGCCTGTAGCCCTGTACTATGCATATATCCCTCGTTATTGATTTATCACCTTATCGATTTGCATTGCATTGCATTGTTTTAAATTCATTTGGTACTTGTGTGTTATCTAAACGAATAACTGCTCATTAGATTTCGTTAATCACTGGACTTTAGTGATCAAGTATATATCTAAATAGCTATCAATCTAATTTGCGTGATATAGCAAATTTACGCGAATTCTAAGAGTCGGGAAAATATGAGATCCAAGCTAGTGGAAAAACCATGATTTAATGTTGTCATACGATGTAGATGTAATTGCGGGCTGAACTCCAAAGAAGTTCAAAAGTATCAATAGATCATAAGGATAGCTAATTAGCTATATCATATGTAACAATTAATTTATAAAATTAACATAGGTCAGTATTAATAAGAATCAAACTATATGACACATATTTCCTTGAAATGCATCATTTAAAACATACTTCCCTATTCTGAATACTCGCTACATTTTCGTTATCAACACTTCATCGTTCAAGCTTATTTTATATAATATATTGCACTATTGCAGCGAATGTGTAAAAAAAATATTAAGCGGGATCTTAATTGAATTGTCTAATCGCATACTTTCATAATATTTTTTTTTTTATTTTTAGACGTGTATGATTCAATATATAAATG
The DNA here is from genome assembly GCA_019425755.1 of Amaranthus cruentus. Taxonomy (NCBI): domain Eukaryota; kingdom Viridiplantae; phylum Streptophyta; class Magnoliopsida; order Caryophyllales; family Amaranthaceae; genus Amaranthus; species Amaranthus cruentus. Next base: position 4,390,211 of record CM033463.1, on the reverse strand, counting down.
ATCAAAATAACGTATTAAACTACATAAAAAAATTAAATATAGCAAGTATAATAGAATGAAGAAAGTAGATTTGTTATAAAGTAACTTCACCATTCATAGTTTAGGAATAGGAGAGATTGATATCTATCATCTACTTCAGCTTCAAATAATTTTAACTACCGCATGTCGTTAACATTCAATACCAACTACCACTCATGGAGAGATTCTTGTTTGCATTTATGAATTTGATTTAGCATAATCATTCAAGTTAAATCTTATTTAAAATTTCACATTGAATAATTTAATAAAAGTTCAAAAATCATAAATTAGTTATAATAATTCAATTTTAATAAACCCTAATCATAAAAATAAATTAAATTGCAAAACTAGTCATCAATGCATAATGCATGCTGACATCTCACAACTCTAAATAAAAAAAACTACACAATTTAAAGATAAATGACAAAAAATAGGAAGTAAAAATTTACACACAACTTTGTCAGAAAAACTTGTGATAATGATCAAAAATAAAAAGTGAAGCTTGTTAACAAAAATTAAAGAGGATAAAATTCTTTTTAAATAAAATCATTTTAGATTATGTCTAAAAAATAATCCTATACTAATTAAAACTAGGAGTAGAAGATTAGAGTCCTAATTAGTCAACCATATTCTTGTCTCACTATTATGAGTCATTCAGCCAACAATATTCTTGTCTCACTTGTTTTGAGTCACTTGGAAGAAAAGGCATGTAAAATGAGCAAAAGAAAGAAATACATGTAATAACATACAAATTCTATGACGAATCAGACTTGTTTCACAAATAATCCCGCATGTCTTTGCCTTGATATGACACTCACTTTGCTTGTTTCTACAATGATCACTGAAACAACTTTCGAATATTACATCTCTAATATCAGAATAACCAAAGCTATATGTGTCGAATAGCGCCCCATAAAAATCAAGGGTCCGACACTCATATCTCTAAGCGAGAAATGAATACTCAGGAGTCGGTATCAGGGAGGAGTAAACTTAAAAACAAGATCATACTGAAATGGAGCACTGCCAGTGCCAGGCGCCAGCGAGCTTAATACTGGTTTACTGAGAAACTAGGACTCTAGGAGCTTGTCATTACAGTCAGAAAAGTCTAAACCAACATCTAACTAACCTGACCAACATGTTTTAAGTTGGGTTCTCTTTTGTGCTATCGTTAATAGTAATACTATACATCTCGTCCAAAAGCCCTAATGATAAAACCGTCCCAACCCTAAAGAATATTGCAAAAATATGGGCAGGTTACTTCACAATGTTACTGCATCTAATGAGGATAAAAAATGCTGTGCTCCTGTAACTACACAACGACGGTTTTACACCACTCCGCTATTTCCTTGTTTTCCCCTGCAAAGATTTTGATGCCTATGAGTGATGATGAAAAGTCACCGCCTGGAAATTAATGGAAAAAGTTTGTATGAATGGAGAAACATACCGAGCTACCAGCATAGTCATCCATTGTTAGCTGCTTCCTTTTCTTCAAGAAAGAAGTGGGGCTTTCAGCTTGCTGACGACTTATTCCACGCTTAGAGGGTGTGGCATTCTGCAAGAGATTTAAAATAACGACGATGAATTGCTGTGTATTTAACGAGGGATAAAACAAGGACAAGTCCAAGCATGATTGATGATGTACAGAGAATTCTTCAAAGATATTTCACGAACCTTAGCAAGCTTCTTCTCCTTGCGTGCCTGTCTCTCCCTCTCATCGTATTCCTGATTCTCTCTCTCAACCAAACGAATAAGTGTGTCACATCTCCTTGCAAGTTCCTGAGTGGTGCGTGATTTAACAAACCAATCAAAACGGAACAGTGGAGATGTTCGAAAAGCAGCCTTCAACTCGTCCCAATTACCATATCCAAGTTTGTGAATCATGCAAATCTGTCCAGAATTACGACAATGTTAAGTGGGTATAAATATGAAGTCAACACAAACTTAACAAAGAAAATCAAAGAGATAGAAATAATTTTCACCATAAAGCGATCACACTCTTCATTGTACAATTTCCCTTTGTTCTGACCATACTGGATCTTCAGCTCCAACCACGGATTCTTATAGCGATCCAGCTTCTTCCCGATTCCCTTCATAATCTCATCTTTCCTGGAAATTCTGGCTTCCCCTCGTTCAATATTCTTGATTATTCTATCATAATCTAAAACACGACACACCAAATCAGCACAGATGATATATGAATATAGACGTGGAAGAAGTCAAGGAGAAAATTAGTTGATCCAGGTCAGCTTACATATAAAAATACCATAGCAAAGGATATAGCTACATTAAGTCACAAAAATCAACCATAGCTGACACTCCAAAACTTACACCACAAACTAAGACTCATGGTGGTAGCGCCAGTCACCAGAAAAAGATTTCAATATCAAAGTTGAAAATGGTCCAAGTGGCATCATCAAACAAATTATGGTTTACAAATACCAATGTGTAATAATTATAATTGCAAAACTAGAGAATGTAATCAGTTATCAGTTAGATAAAAAATACCATTTAATTCTTTATATCTCTCTTTGAAAACTTTAGCATATCTTTCAACCTCCTCATATGTTTTTCCTTCCATCTCAGCAGCAATGCTCTTAATATCATTCCTACCAAATTTTTCACAAGCTCTGATGAAGGTATTAAAATCTCTCCTAGCCCATGTTGAGAAACCCTGTGACAAATGACAATACCCTTGTTATAGAGGCAAAAAAGCATAAGCAGTACTTCCGGTTTTTATATTTCTTTGGGGGATCCGGATTAATAATATAAATTACCTCCTCCAATAAGCGCTCTTTTTCTTCTTGTTCTTCCGAAGTCAATGGAGGATCAGTCATTTCTAATTACAAAACGTTTATTAGTCATAGCACACAATAATAAAATATAAATATAAGGGTAAGCTGAAGAACAAGTACCATCAGACTCATCGACATCTATGGAATCTTTAATCTGATTTTTCTGACGAGATTGCTGAAGAGATTGAATGGAAAGTTAGTTCATGTTCATACAGAGCAACTTAAACTCTTAACCGCCCCACATACTACTCACCGCAAGATGTCGGACTTCCTTCTCATATATTTCAGTAAGTCTTTGAGTGTTAAAAAACTGGAAGTCATGCCTAAAATCGAGAAAAAACAAATGCATAACAATTTTGACGTGTCCAAAAAAGAAATGACCCAATTAAATAGAAACTGCAATACAAAAAGTTTCAATATTCTCCTTACAACTGAGGCATGCGCGGTACGCGAGGTTCCTTGGGCCTAGCGGGACCACTTTGGCGCATAGTTTGCTTGAAATACTCTGATTCTGAATAACTGTACAGGTCACACAGATGTGATAACTGAATCAGGCATAAACCATAATAATTTTAAATATAAATAATTCAACAGCAGATCTATTCAGTTCATGAATGACAAACAATTCACAAATTATTGGTTGCTGGAAAGATTCTGCTTACTTGCGCTTTCTCTCTCGTTTTGGCGGTTCAATCCAATTGTCACTTGCAAGTTTCTTGAAGTCCACCTTATTTTCATCCTTGAACAACATACCAAAAAATTAGTATCAGTGTATAGCCCAAGGACAAATATATGTAGTCATGAATGACGCATATGGTGTACCAACCTTTTCATCATCAAAATCATATAGATCAGCCGCTACAGAGAAGAAAAGAAGATCAAATCAGTTCAAGCTACTTACATAAGATTACAAAAGATACAGGAATTCTTTATGGAACATTATCAAGTAAGCCACATACTGTCATCCATCTTAAATTTAATTGCATCCTCTGTGAATTTTTTCATTTTTGCATCAAGCTCAGCAGTTGCCTCTTCTCCCTTGGCAATGATTCGATCTATATCTTCATCTGTAATTGTGCTATCCCCAGAGCTAAAAACCATTTCTGCACCAAATCTCACCATTTGGAGCAGCTCATCCTTGTTAACAGCTGCACCAAAACCACATGTTTGAGTTAACAAGTCATCAACAAGCACCATCATCACGCACCTGGAAACAAGGTGGCTTACTCTTTTGTTCAGCTAATCGGCCTTGTTGAATAACTAAAGCATCAAGCGCAAGTTTCTTATAAGCTCTCTCGATCACCTTTTCCTCTATTGTATACTGTTGCAAGGAGATTATAACAGGAGCATAAATTTAAAATTATAAGCTAATCCAAGAAACAAACAGTACTAGCAAGTGAACACACCTCCGTGCAGAAACGAAACACTTGAACCTCCTTCTTTTGACCAATCCTGTGGGCTCTATCCTGGGCTTGCAAATCAACTTGTGGATTCCTATCAATTTGTGCAAGATTTAATACAAGAACTCGGGCAAGAAAACTAGTAAATACAACCAGTAAACAGAACAGAAGGGTAGATCCATTGTTTTGCAGAAGGAAAATCTCACCAGTCACTGTCATAGAGAATGACAATGTCTGCAGTTGCAAGATTGATTCCAAGGCCACCAGCTCGTGTAGACAGTAAGAACGCAAACTTTGGGCTTCCGGGCATGTTAAAAGCTTCAATAGATGCATCACGATCATCCCCACCAGTATTACCATCTATCCGGCAATACTGGTGACCGCGGAACATAAGATAATCCTCCAATATATCGAGCAGCCTTGTCATCTGATGTATATTGCAGAACACAAACAGTTAAAGGGGAAATATGTACATATTTCAATAGAAAGATTGAAGAATCATAATCTAAAGCCTGTTACAAAGGCTTTTTTGGACTGATAAGGGAACCAAAGCATACTGGATTTTGAAAAAACTCACCTGTGAAAAGATTAAAACCCTAGAGCCACGCTCCTTCAACTTAGGAAGCAACTTATCTAGCAAAACCATTTTTCCTACAATTAAGTAGGAACTATCAGTCACTGATGTCTTAATAAATTAAGCCATGCACTACTACTTTTGGGATCCAAAGCTTACCAGCATTAGTAATCAGGTGGTCTCCTGTGGTGTAAGGTGGACCAGGTTCAGCACCTTGGAACAAATATGGATGATTACAACATTTTCTCAGTTGCATAGCAATATTCAGAAGGCGTTTACGCTCTCCACCAGCATTAACAACTTCAAGATCCTTTTGCAGTAAAGCCCTATAATACTGCTTTTGCATTTGAGACATGCCCACTTTAAGGATTGTTTCTTTTTTTGGAGGTAAACCTTTCTCGACATCTGACTTCAGTCTCCGAAGAAGAAAGGGTCTAAGGACCTAAAAGATGCAAAACCCAAACACTAAGCAATAGAAGAAAGGAGTGAACAAAAAGATTCAACAAATAATTCCAACTTGGAACTTACCTTATGAAGTTGCTGAACAACCTCCTGCTGGTCATTTTCCCCAGATATCTGAAACCACTCATCAAAAGTTTCTGCAGAACTAAAAATCTCGGGCAATAAGAAGTTCAGAAGTGACCACAGTTCATGGAGATTGTTCTGCAGCAGAGAAAGAACATCACAAGCATCCAAAGTCAGATTAAAAGGAATAATGAGCACCAGAAATAATTCCAACATCCATATCATTAGACAGATCCCATCCATTTGTGAAATAAACACATGAAAATTACCAAAATAAAGTACATGTGATATTCCAGCATAAAAGTAAATGTGCATTCCATTAACAATTAATTATCTCCGAAAATCAGAATAGAACAGTTTATGTGCAAGCAAAATTGGCAGGGAAAGAAACTACTAATAGATCAGGTGTAACATTTAAGATCAAGCTATTAATGTTAGTTCTTTGGAAGTAGAATTAAGGTAATTAAATATGCATTATTCATACACCCGACATGAGAACATTATCTTTTGCAAGTTCGAACTTGAATGGCTTTAATTTTCTATTCAAACAAACTGGAAAACTGCAGAAGTTCCAAGAAAGTTACCTGAAGTGGAGTTCCAGTAATGAGTAAACGGTAATTGGTATTAAAAAGCCTCATTGTTTTCGAAAGAAGAGAATTTTCATTTTTGATACGATGTGCTTCATCAATTATAATATATCGCCAACTAAAGCGTCGCAAACAAGTCTTTTCTTTAATAGCCATTTCAAAACTAGTGACACAGACATCAAATTTTCCAGCAACCAACAAATCTTCGCGTATATGTCTCTGCAAATAAAAGAAGAGACACTCATCAACTAGTTATATGAAAACATTAAGCAAAAAAAGATCACAACGATACATATCATTTTTACAATAAAAAATGCTTACCCTCTCCTCAGGATTTCCTAGAAATTTCACAGCCCTCAAAACTGGGCAAAAACGCTTTATTTCATTCATCCAGTTTCCAAGGGTTGATTTCGGAGCAACAACCATGTGCGGCCCAGTAATACCTCTAAATTCATGGAGATAGCCCAACAAAGAGATAGTTTGCAAAGTTTTCCCCAGACCCTATACGTAAGAAATAAGACATTAACATCAAAGCTGTATCATTCGCAGCACATTGCCTGATAGAGGGAAAAGGGCTAGGGCAGCCTTGTAAATTCTACTATTAAAACGGAGAATGGGTAAAACATACCATCTCATCTGCAAGGATCCCATTTATACCATTCTCATACAATCGGATGAGCCAGTTCAATCCAGCAAGCTGGTAGTCTCTCATCTTTCCCTGAATACCTGTAGAGTAAACGAAAACAAAATGGCAAAGAATGAATAAGAGATATTATCAAGAGCCACACTAAAGTAGTAGAGACCATAAACCGAAACAAACCATTCTGAAATATTACAAAACCCAAGTGACATCTTACAGTTCCTCAGACTGCAACACATTATTCTAAGTCAATTGGCCAAGCTAGAAAACAGAACTAATGTAACAATGTTAAAATTATACATAATTCAGATATGCTACTGGCTACACAATGTTAAATAAATGTTCATTCCAACTTACAAATCATGATGACAGATCAACACTTCAAATTGAAAAGAAAAAAAAAAAGAAATACAAAAAAATGAATTCAAAGCTTCATATCCATAATAATTAATTGATAAAAAAAGAGTAATATGGGATTGTGGTCCTAAGTCTTCATGGTATATTTTCAGAGTATCAATGGGCATATAAAGTGATATACCCAGATGGCTCAACAGAAAAAAACAAAATCACAGGATGCTCTCAAGAAGATATAATGGACATCACTAGAAGAGTGCTACATTTTGCACTTCATCATAAAGAACTCTTAAATAGTAATTCAGAAAGGTAAGCGTTTGTACACGGGAGAAGAGAACTCACATGAAGGCTGTGTGAGAAGCCTTGTATTTGCAGTTCCGGCTTCTTCCTCCTTGAGATATTCCTCATCTTCCTCTTCTTCAGTTACCTTGGATGCATGACGTCCTCTAAAATGTGCACGCGAATAGCACTTGAGAAGCAGGAAAGAAACAATAGACTATTTACACAGCCAACTATGAAAAACTGAAAACAGTGCAAGGCACATTTGACATTTCATAAGATAAAAAATTTATGAGAGCACAGCTAAACTTTACAAGGGTCAGAAAGGATTCCTCAAAGCTAACCAAATAACTTGGAAAGCACAGCATAATTAGCTAGTGTTTTACGGTCAAACATATTTCTCCACTTTCTTTTCATCTTCTTACAGGGAAAATTCAAGGTTTTATGAACGATAAAGGGGACCCTGATTAAAATGCATATTTGAACATTTTGCACTCTCAAAAAAATCCACCCTAGACTTGCATATACGAGAATATAGTTTAACCATGGAACTCTTTATATGCTACAAAAAGTTTATAAATTTACACAGATAAATCTCAATGTTCCACGAATAAAACAAGCATACTTACAAGACACCAAAAAACAAAGAACTGTTCTTGTATCTATATATAAACCATAGCACACATTAGCCAATACCTTCCCTTTGCCTTCTGGGTGGCAGAATGTTCGCCCTTGGCAAAATGAGCAAATATCTCAGTCTGCTGAAGAAGGTACTTCAAACGCCCCTTACCCTTGTTGTTCTGCAAATAAAATCAAAGAACAGATATTTATCCATTCACAGGGAGTTAATAACACGTAATATTAAGAACATCACATACCATGTCAGCATCAACTGCAGCATTTTGTTTGTCCAATATTTCCTGAATTTTCTTCTTCTTTAGCTTTTCCATTTCTTTCAGCCTTGCCTTTTCACGCTTAGAAACTTCATTACCAGCAACATTTCCATCCTATAATTACCATTTTTGAAGAAAAAAAAAATTCAAAATACCATACCAGACACCAAAGCCTAACAAAACCCTTGAACACAAATTTCCATCAAATCAATAAACAAAACTCATTCATCTTTTCAATGTCCCATAAGTTTATAAAGTTAAACCAAAATGTAATTCAAATATTGTACCTAAATATAAGTAAAAAACCCTAGCTAAAACCACTTTTCAATTTCCATCCTAAAATCACCATTATTAAGGAAATAAATCAAAAATCAAAGCAAAAACAATAGACACTTAGCACAACAAAGCCAAATAAAACCCTAACAAATACATTTCCAACAAATCGAAAAGTTAAAACTCAATTTCATCATTTTAATCCCCCAAAAGTTCAAAATAAACCAAAACAAAACTCAAAAAACTAAAACCAAATGAAACCCTAACTAAAACCAACAAACACAAAAACAAATGTGGTAGATCTAAACCAATAACAACATAAACCCTAAAAAAAATTAAAAATAACAAACCTCAAAGTCATCCTCTCCATCATCATGACAAGGTACATCATCATCAGCGTCCTCGTCTGAATCAACAGGTCTAGCAACAGCTTCAAGTTCTTCATCGTCTTCTTCAACGATCTGATCATTGAGATGTTCATCTTCGGAAGAATTGGAAGCGTCTTCGGAAGAAGATCGCTGTTTTGAGGGTTTCGCCATGAATTAGTTTCTTTTGAGTGCTGTTTCTCTTTCAAGTTTCAAGGGTTTGTATAAGTCCGCTTTTAGCGAGAACGAAAATGATGGAAATTGGGGAAAACCTTTTATTTTGTGTTAATATTTATAAATTATATTTTTTGCAATTAGGGATAAATTTTCCCGCCATTTAACGATGAATTATATCTTCCCTGTTCCCGCCTTTTGTGGATATACACTTTGTTTTATTTTTTTAACCAGAGGAGAGACCGTCTTTTGTAAATACGACTCTCAAAAGTCCGATCCAAATCTATATTTAGAGTTGTAACAATATATATTTAGAATTGGATTGGGCTTTTGAGAGCATCTTTACAAAAGACGGTCTCAAGTAAGAATTTGTGTTTTTTAACTAGATAATTCCCATGCCATTAACGATTCTATTAAATTTTCTTGACATATTTAATTTGATTAAATAAAAAAATTAAAATTTATGGCTTTATATTTTTATCATCTCAAAATATCCTATACTCATTTAATAAATAACATTATAAAGATATTATAATTTATAAATAATTGAAAGAAAATAAAATAAAATATGTGATTTTCTAATATATTAAATGATATGACCTAAAAAGTAAAAAGTTAATTAATATTGATAATATTATAGTCATAATTAGTAAATAAAAAATCAAAGATATAAATATTAGTAATAAATACAATGATATCATCATTAAGTTTTAGAGAGAAAATTTATATTGAGAAAGTGACACGTAAGTCGTAAGCAATTTTAAAAAGCGATGACATCAGCTGTGTTCTGTCGTGGTAATATTTATAGATTTTGTATATTCCCTCGATCTCATCCAATTTGCATCATTTGTCGTCGTTTTTGTATGTCTTGCTTAACTTACATCGTTTTTTTTTTAATAATACTCGATCATTTTCTTTTAATCTCATTCATACATTTTAATTTTATTCATTTAATTCATTGTCTCTCTTTATTTATTATCACTATTCACTCTCTTTATACTTCTATTTATTATGAGACAGAGGGATTATATACTTGTCCAAAGGAATTAGGGATAGCAATTAGCATCCTAACTTTACACCGATTTACTTCTGTTAGGGAGATGAATTGGCGGGAAGTGATGGATATATGTATGAAAAATCTTATCCATTTGTGGTTGTAGCCTTGTGGGTAGGTGATGGTATGAGATTTTACCCGCCTCATGTCCACATGCTCCACCCCATATCTACTTGATTCGCCCCTTATTTACAATGTTATTTTATAGCCATTTTGAATATTTTTATTAAATACTAAAGACAATAAAAATAAAGATACTTATTTTATTTTATTACGTTGTATAGTTTTTAAAAAAATTAGATATACGATTAATTTTAAATAAATTGCGATTTGATGAAGTATATGAATCGAACTTTAGAATGAATGTGGGGTAGGTGTTGGGTGGATATACCTATAATAGGTATATACCTATAACAGGTATATCCACTTGCCCATGGTGGGTGAGGATGGATTTGAAGGCATAACCAAGTTGACAGGCTTTAGTATGAAAATTTTATCTGTCGTATGTGATGATCATGGATATGAAACTTTTACCCTAAGACAATACCATACAATATTTGCTCGAAAGAAAAAACAAAAAATCATTGAATAAAACATTTAATTTTCATTTTAAATTATAATTTGATAAGAAAATAGTGGCTCGGTATGGTTGCTTCTTCAATTGAGGCACTTTCAACTGTCGTATTATTGCAATGGATTACCCTCCAATCATACTTAACATCATAACAAAAAAAAAAGTGATCATACAAAAGTGGTAAATAAGTACATGACTTTATTGAAGAATTGTTAAGTACATTAAGATTACACAACTAATAAAAGGCTTCTTATCCTAGTTTTTAAAGAAATGATGCAAAAAAATATTGGAGGTGCTTGGTGAACTAGTTTACCAATATTTTTAGCTTATTTTGGCGCAAATAGTTGGGTTGGTGGTCAAAACATCTAATGCTAGTGTTTAATAATTTAGATGGCTGAAATAACTTCTTGTCATATAAGCAATCTTTGAACAATTTGCTCTAAGCAACTTGTTTAAAATCAGTTGGTCAAACCACATAATAAAATCAGCTTGCCAAATCAGTTATTTCAACCAGTTATCAGCTATCCGCCATTTGTGAAGCCCCCCACAGTTTTTGCTCCATCTTTAGTTCAATTTACTGGAGTTTCAACAAGTCTGATCCTGCCAAAAAAATTACTTCATTTGTAAGTCAATAGTTTATATTATTCAACAATTTTGATGAATATTACTCAAACATGATAAAAATATAAGTTAATGATAATGATACCATGGTGGTCTTGACATCATCATCATGATCTGGCTGAACTTCAGGTATGGTTGCTTCTTCAATTGAGGCACTTTCAACTTTTGATTCTTCAGTGTCCTCATTTGTGTTCTCAACATTACCTATTTACATGAGAAATAAATAAGTGTTTGTTTACAAGTTTATAAAAGGAACACTTGCAAAGAATTCTATACTTTTACTTGGACAAGGAATCGGTCTAATGATTGAAGCTTCCCCTTCTATCATTGTGACAACAATCGATAGAGGTTAGATTATCACTATCTACTGAAAGGATCAACTTTACCCTTATTTTGTGTTTGTGATTCGGCACTAGATATTCTATTTAGAAGGATGGGTGAACAAGATTGAAATTCGTGACTTTCTATCACATTAATTAGATTCTGATCAAAAGACCAATGGAACTAAAAACTTAAATTGACGGTTGAAATTCAAAGATATGTTCTATACTTAATATGTTTACATAAAAAACAAGATTGACATGGTAAAAAATGGGATTCAATATATTTTATCTCTATTTTTTGTTTGATATTGCATGTATATGAATATTTCATCGTCAACATTATTCATATGCTATATATAGGCTGGATGACGACAAAACATACCCTGGAGTCGCGGACTTGTTGCTAGAGAGATACTTAGTTCGAGAAAGACTTGTAAATAAACAAAAGACCCAAAATGCGCCATAAGCAAGACAAGAAGACTAAAAAAAAAGAAGACAAAAGCAAGAATAAATGACAAAGGCTTTTTAACTAATGCTTGATAAACCAAAAACTAACCATTTTCAACAATCTCTTCTTCATTTTTACTTGATTCATCACCTTCTACAACCAAATCATCTTGTTTCTCTTCCTCATTTGCATTGATTACCTCCTCATTAGTTGTGCTTGAATCAACATTTCCTTCAACCATGCTATCATCTTTAGTTACATCTTCATCAATCTTACTTGATTGATTGTCTTCCTCAATCAAATCATTTTGTTTCTCGATCTCATCTTCTTTGATCGTCTCTTCTTTGATTTCGCCATTTTCTTGCTTATCTCCCTCATCATTTGAGACAGGTATATTTTCATCAACTGATAATTGTTGCTCTCGTTCCTCTATATCTTTGTTTTCCTCCATGATTGGTTGCACATCTATATCTTCTTGATTTTCGCTTACTATATCTTTGTTTTCCTCCATGATTGGTTGCACATTTATAACGTCTCGATTTTCGCTTACTACTACTTCTTCTTCCTCTTCTAACTTAGATGCATTATTTTCTTCCACTTGTTGAGCTACATTTTGTTCATTACATAGGTCATTGGAATCATCTTGTTTATTGACACTTTCCACCGTTGATATAGGGATAATATTGACACTATCATCAGTTTTTGACACTTTTGACGCATTATTCTCTCCTGTATTTTCAACTACATATTGATCATTACGTAGGTTTATGAAATCATCTTGATTCTCAACACTTTCCAATGACGATATTGGGATAATATCGACGTCATCATCAACTTTTGACACTTTAGTTTCATTTGATGTAGATGCATTATTCTCTAATGCATTTTTAACTACACTTTGATCATTACCTAGGTTAATGGAATCATCTTGTTTTTCGACGATTTTTAATGTCGATTTTGGAATAGTAGCGACATTATCATCAATATTTGACTCTTTTGTTTCGCATGGTACTTTGATACTTTCAAGTTTTTTGCTGCTTTTAGAGTTGAATTTTTTTCGTTTTGATAATGACTCGGTGGTGGCAACCGCATGCTTTGATTCCCCACAACCCATTTGTTCTTAATATAAAGGTATCGAGAGAATTTAATATAAATATATAGATATTTATATATTATTATAAAGAGAGAGTTTCAAAATATATATATATATATAAATATATAGAGGATCAAAAGAAAAATAAAAAAGATGATGAGAAAAAGAGAAAGACAATTATATTTTATCTCTCTAAATTTTTCCTCTCTCAAATGAAATGAGAAAGGAATTTGAAAAAAAGTGAAATATTAGAGAAACAAAAAGAAAGTCTTATACTCTTATTATTTACTCTTCCTTATTTAAAGTAAGGTAATTGATATTTATAAAACTATATATTGATTCATGTTAATTAATAATAGGCTTAAATTTTTTGGATATGAAAGGTAGGCTAGGATTAATTTGCTTTATAAAATTAAAAAAAAACGAAACCAACGAAACTGCAATATTATCGAACGAGACCTTAGATTTAGAGATACTATTTTTGCTATTTTTTTATGATACCAATTATTTGTTTCATAGTTGGATTTTTAAGGTTATTTCCACTTAGGTTATTATCTATGTTTAGCAAGCCAATAATGTCTAGTAGTTATTATTAGATGTTAGCAACTATTTTTATGTATTACAAGCAAAGGTGTTAAGGTGGGCATGAATATTTGGCTTGTTTTTATTGCCTTTTTCTTAGTTGTCTTTAGAATATTTATTTTTTTAGGAAAATCTATTAAGTTAATTACCTAAGAATATGTTAAAATGAGTATCAATACGCTTATTTTTAGGACACAAATTTAAGATGACAAGGACATTTTTATGTTTTAGTCGTCAACAAATGCATAATTCATGAAGGTATTTAAATTAATTATACTCATGTCTATTTTTATGCTATTTCGAAATAACTATTGGCATTATTTTTGACGCTAAAGACTATTTTTCGAGAAAAAGATGATATTTTTAAGAAATCGATCAGAATAAGTATATGTTCACTTTTGAAGCACATACTTTGAAGTTTAACATAACATTTTAAGACCTCAAAATGCATGCTATAGAAAGTAATTAGATACAAAATATGTAAATAGGAGTATCATTTAAGATTACGTGAAATAATGAGAATCTTAGTTGAAGTAAGTACCGTTTTTTCCAGACAAGGTCTTAGGATCGAATCGCACCTAGTCATCCCTTTCCTCGGCCGATCCTATAATCCAAAAAAGAGATTACATGAATAATAATTTAAAAAGCCACAAATTCGGCGCTCTATCAAAAAGTAATTTATTCAACCAAAAACAAAAATATAAAAATTCTTATTGATTAAATGAAATAGCTTATAATCCTAAGTTCTAAGCAATAAATCCAAATCAAGCATTTTTAACAATTTTCAACATCACTCTTAAACGGTAATAAATGAGAAAAAAATTTACAAAAAAATTTAGAGTAAGAAAAGCATGATTTATAAACTTTATCAAGTGATTTTCAAACTAAATTACATTAAATTCCATCAATTATCTCACCATACAAACCGTAAAAACGTTAACCTCTATATATATGTTAGGAAATATTTTTTTCCTTTTGACAGACGGTATGATGGCAGGTAATGAAGCCATTTCTTATGTGTATTAAAGATATGTTATGTAAATTTGATTTACATAACCTAGATTCTTTCACATTTGCCAAATGAATGTTATGTAAAATTTGAACAGACAAATTTAAAATGTAACAATTTCATGTTTTTCGAACGTTCTTTTTACAGTTGTCGCATGTTAAAATGGCTATATATGTCTTATAACTACACAATACAATGTACACATACCTGGTGGCTGGTATCACTTATTATACTGAGGGAACCGGTCTCCACGCCTAACTACATTTTCTTTGCAATATAAGGTACAGGAGCACATAAGAGCTCAAATATCATGAAGCATTTGTCCGGTCACTTGATAACACATCAGTAATGTGGACTCCTGGACAAGATTATGTTTCCCGCGTAATCTGTTGTTGTGTACTTCAAAAGTGGGGCGAAGCCACAATTCGACAAGAATTCCATAATAAAAAAGATGATCCAATACACTACTCCCTAAAACAGACCTGCAAAATGTTACCAAAAAACAAATTCAGTTCAAATAAAAGTATAACTGATGCTTTGTATAGGGCTCCGATTTTGTTTTTGTTTTGTTAGATTTTGTAGGGCGTTGCTGTTTTTGGCTCTCTCTTTGCAGGCTTTTGCCTTGTTCTACTTTTGCTTGTTTTGGAAATAAAAATGAGACAAAGCATAACCTAGTAACTAGGTCTCTCGTTTGAAAGCACTGATATTCATTCGCATGAATGTACATGCTCTGCAAGAATAAGACACTAACATGAGTAACAAGCTGGAGGCTGGAGCTATGAACCCCCTATGTATTATTGCAAACATGTTTCCCTTGCCAACTTTCTCCCTGTCATTCCTAGAGTTTATTTTCCGAGTTTTTCCACCATTAGAGATGTATTATTACATTACTTTCCCATAATTGTCGCTCTACTCCATTACATTGTAGGACATTATGTAAAATCAACATTTTATGCCATGAAAATGAGTAAAATTTACATTTTATGTATGTAAGAGACAAAAATGAGTTACAGATAGGGCCAAAACAATAGTAGGTGAAACGACAGGTAAAAATTGTGGTACTCGAGACAAGGTAGAAATCGAAATGGAGTTGGTATTATAATGGATGAACAAATATCTAAGATGTAGTAGAGAAAAGCAGGAAGAACGATAGGATTATAAAAGTGAAAATTGTATATGGAAAAGAAAACTTAAATGTCATAGGTGTCTATGCACACCGCAAGTGGGGTAAGATAAATCAATTAAAAGGAGATTCTGGGAGGATCTCAATGAGATGGTATAAAAAACCAATTAAGAGAAGCTTCATATCGAAGGTAATTAAAATGTGCACGTAGGGATATGTCTCACATTAGTTACGAAAACGTTTATGGAAGTTTTCGCTATGGAACTACGAATACAAATTGAGAATCCATTTTGGATTTTGCACTCTCAAGCGATTTGTTGGTTGCAAACAAATGATTTAAGAAGAGAAGTAGTCACGTGGTGACTTTTAGAATCAGAGTAAATGCAATCCAAATTGACTACTTTTTTGACAAGGATAATAGATAAAGGTAGTCGCCTAAACTATAACGTTATCCCAGGAGAGTGTGTAGCCATCCAACACAGTGTCCTTTTTCTAGATGTTCGCCTTTAAGCAAAGCCAAAGGTAAAAAAAACGCCAAAAAATATAACGTAGTATTAAATGTTGGAGATTAAAAGAGAATAATACTAAAGTTTTTGCCGAGAGAGTTATTGAAGCCGCAAATCGAAAAAAAACTTCGGATGCAGGGATATTTGGACAAAGATGAAAACTTACATCAATCGAATAGCTAAGCAAATTTTAGGAGAATAAGGTGGTAATTTCATGGTAAAGAAGTATAGGACGTGGTGAAATGAGAAGGTCAAGACAATTATTAAGGAAAGAAAAAAAATGTTATCTTGCATTAGGAAAATGCAAAAGTGATGAAAACTTAGTTAGTGAGAAAATTAAAAGCAAGACAAAGTAACACTCTGCGAGGCGAAACTAAAAGCTTTTGAAGAGGTGTTTGACAAACTAGATTCTAAAAAAGAAGAAAATATATATATATATATATATATATATATATATATATAGAGAAAAAAAAAAAAAAAAAAAGATGATTAAATAAGGATAAGAACATTTTAGTTCAATATGAGAACATTAAGGATCGATCAAAAGAGTGTTGAGCCATATAGTATACCTATTGAGGTATGAAGATGCCTAGGAATGATTGGAATGGCTTCATTAACTGATCTAATTAACAAGATTTGGAGCAAAAACAAGCTGCCAACTAACTGGAGAACAAGTACTCTAGTGCATATGTTTAAGAACAAAGAAGATATCTAAAATTTCTCTAACTACCGAAAAATAAAACTCAAGAGTCATACTATAAAATTGTGGGAAAGAGTGAGAAATACGTATGAGGAGATGTACCTCCATATCAGAGAACCAATTTGGATTTATGCTATGGAGATCTACAATGGAAGCAATCCATCTTATGAGACAAATGATTGAGTATTATAGGGCTAGAAAAATAGACATGCACATGGTTCATGGTTTTTATTGACTTGGAAATATACAAGCTATCAAGAGAAATACTTAGGTGGGCAATAACAAAGAAGGGCATTCTCAACAAATACACTAATATAATACAAGATATATATCGAGAAGTAAAGACGAATGTTAGGACATGACAAACAACAAGGGATTTTCCAATCACAATTGTCCTTCACTAGGGCTTGCCCCTTTCTTTTCGCCATGATACTAAATGAGATAAAATGATCAATGCAAAGAGACGTGCATGTTGCTATTGAATATTGATGACATTGTTTTGGTAAGTGAGACTAGGGTTGGGGTATATGGTAAGTTATAAAGTTGGAGTCACGAAGTTTCAAACTAATTCGGAGAGGGGCAGAGTACATAGTGTAATTTTAGATTTAAGCACAAACACGATAACTAGTTACTAAAGACACTACAAAGCTATATACCTTAGAGTAGCAAGTCAAGCACGGCATTACAATTCATCATCATCAAAGATAAGATTCTGCAGCTGATGACCGAGTGCGGCTCAGCGGCTGAAGCAAATAAGCACGGCACTACAATTGAATAAACCAAATGCAACCAAACAACATTTACTGGTATTACTACATCGCAAGTCAAATATGATTTTGTCCTCAAATCAAGAAGCACAATCCAGTTCATCTATAAATTTCTGATTCCAAACGAAGTAAAACCATTACATGCAAACTGTAGAAAATTGAGGCGGAGAATACAAAAACAATCAAAATTGAGCTTACCTCTACCGAAAGAGACACCAAAGAAGCAGAGACACCAAAATTGAGCGTCCAGAGAAATCTAGATAGCGCCATAATCTGAGAGGAGTTCCAGGAGAAGTTGAATCAATTAATGAAGAAGCAATTGGATTGACAAATTAGGGCAGAAACTTGCAAGTATCCCTCAAAATAAGTATTAGTAAGGTTGATACAGTTAGAAGAGTGGTTGATAATTTGGACTTGCATTAAATTAAAAGTTTATGAATCTAACGGTCACTATCTTTGGACGTATAAACTGGTGTAATATACGAATTAATTAGTATGAAATATACAAAAATATTATGTATTGTGATCGTCTTATACTTACGCTAAAACTGGTTTTAAAGTTAAACGATAATAAATTGTATCTCTGATTGTGTAGACATGCATCAGACTCCAATCAATGGGTTGACACACAAGGAACACGAGCACAAATCTCTCTTGGGACACATTACGATACGCATAACGCAATGTGGCCTGTAATATCGTCCAATGACATTACATGTATACCCACATGCTCGTGTTGTGTCACATGCCATTACTTTAAGATGATCGTTATGTTATGACACTACTATTTGTACTTGCAATTCAAAAAAACATGTGGTCTGCTTCAACATGACCCACGAATATCATTAGTCCCAACTCCCAAGTCACATGTTCCTAGTTAATTCATTTCCGATATAAAAACTCTCCGTTTCTTAATGAAGTTCTCACAGGAAATGTTTACGGAAATTTAAATAAAATATCTTTTAGTCAGTGCATGTATTAATTACATTTTTTTTAAATAACTTATACTCCTATTATTTTATTGAATAATAAATTTGATAGAGAAACAATAGTGACCATAAGCATTATAAAAATATTAAAAGAAAGTACTGAAAAATATATAGAAATCACAACTATTATAAAAATATTTTTATAAAGGTATTAAAAAACATATAGGGACCATAAAAAATATAAAACACAAATTCTTGTATGAAACGGTCTCACCATGAGACGCACTCCATAATTGGGTTAAGTAGTCAAATAATAGAAAGTTTTAGTGTAAACCTTTTTTAGGTATTCGACTCACACTGAGACGAATAAAAGAAGTTAAATATAAAAATGTTCAAATGAAGTTAGTGAAAGATATGTAAAGACCAAAAATATTAAAATAAAAATAAACAAGGTTTTTTTTAGTCCAAACCTTAGTGATATAAATAAAAAAATTCATTATATAAAGTAACAACAAATAAAACACCATAAAATGACAAGTTTGAAACTTATTTCTACTTCATCCGTTCCGAAATAATTGCTACATTTAGTTTTTAGACACTATTCATTCCTCCGTTCTTTCACCAACCCTTGAACCCATGACTTGGGGTTTCAAACACTGAATCCGAAACCAGAGCCATGGAGGGCCAATTTGGACACAATTCATTGTTTAAGCTTATTTTATATATTGCGGCTAATATGTAAGTAATAATATAGTCAAGTGGGATCTTGTTTGAATTGTCTAATCGCATGCTTTCATAATATAAACTTTTTATAATTTTAAATGTGTATAATTTGACATATAAATAAACAAAATAATAATTGGATTGCGTAAAAAAGTTAAATGTAGCAAGTATTATGGAACGAAGGAAGAATTTGACGAACAGACAGTCTCCTGAGAGACCGTCTCTTTGAGAGACACCTTTCAGACCCAACCCATTATAACTTAATTTATACTCTTATTTTATATTTTCTTTTATGGGCTGACCCAATGTCTTTTAAAGAGACCGTCTCTCTCGCAAGAATTTGTGTTTGACGAATTGAGGGGGAGTATTTGACAACTTGACCCCTAAAGCCTAAAACCCCAAGTTCTTCAGTCTCTCACCGCCATCCGGTGTTGTTTTTCTTAGACGCGAAACTTTTTTCGCCGCCGGCATACTTTTCCGTCCATCTTACGTAATGCAAATGGCTGCTATAGTCCGTCGCGTTTCTGGATCTTCTAGAAATCGCATCTTCATTCATCACCTAATCACTGAACAAGCTTCTCTGTATCCATCCTCTTATCTTTCCAGAAACTTACATACTTTCTCTCTCCATAATATTGCTTCAATCGGTACGTATTGTAAGTAAAATATTTTTATTTGGTTCAATTATTGAATTTGTTGTTTTTCTAGGGTTTTCAGTTTGTTGATTTCTGACATTGTTATGGAATCTAATTAGGGGATTCGTCTAGTGAATTGCGGTGCCAATGGCAGAATCCTAATCATTCATTGCCTCATTCGGCGGTGCCTTTCTCTTCGGCTATTGTTGCTGACACCAGTAATAGTAAGCATGTTATTGCTTTGAACTTATAATCATCAATTTAATTTTTTTTGGTCGTTCTCCTATAATTACCGGATAAAATTGTTAGATGGACTGCATTGTTATTTAACGGTGTGAAATCACGTTTCTTTTGGGTTTATAGGTGCTTGTGTTTTGTACTTCTGTTATGTGGTGATTGTAATTTATTATTATTACTTCTAACTCTTATTCGTAGTTGTGTCTTGGCAAAGATGAGTAGATATATACTCCCTGTGCCTCAATAAATTTTCTATATTTCTGTGTTTGGATGAGTTCACTACATTTTGCCATCACCCATATCCATCCTTCTAATCTCATTTACAAACACAATCTTCCTATTCGTCTCACGGGGACGTTTTTAAAATTATTTGTCTATCCTACTAACAACCAACAAAACTCAAAAAGCAACTATAACAAATTCATTGGGACATAAGAGTATTATGACATACGGATTAAATGTCTTAGTGTATGTTTACAAATACTGTGAAGGAACTCTTATGATAAAAATTCTCAATTCTATTAAAAGCTCCTCTCAAAATGCATTTTATCATGTTTCTTTTGGGTTTGTATGTGCTTGTATTTTGTCATGTGGTGATTGTAATTTTTATTAGTTGATTTGTTTTGTTCAATACTTCTAACTTTTTAATAGATGTGGCTTTTTAATGAGGAGTAACTTGTTACCTTATTCATGTCTTGATGAGTTTCTACTTTTCGCCATGACCCCACTGCTCACATCTTGATCCTGATTTCATCCACAAGCTCGATCTTCCCTTTTAACTCATACACTTTTGAGCATGCATTTGTACTCTATTATTTTCCTGCTAACAACCAACAAAACTTTTATAAGCTATAAACAATATGTAACAATTTCATTAGGACGAACGAGTATTTATAAGACGTTATTAATGTTTTTAGTGCATCTTTGCAGATACTGTGAAGGAACTTCATGATAAAATTCTTGAATCCATTAAGGCCAAAAGCTCTGCTCCTCCAAATGTGTGGCTGTGGGCACTCGTTGAGAAATGTAAAAGCTCAGATGATATTAAGCTTTTGTTTGATATTTTGGAGAAGCTTCGAATATTTGTTAGTGTCTCATTCTGAGTTTAATTTGTTTTTCCTTCTTAAAATAGTTTATAGGGCTATTATTTGCTAATTTTTACCTTGTGTGCGTAGCGACTATCAAATCTCCGAATCCAGGATAATTTTAATTGTAACTTGTGTCTAGAAGTTGCCAAGGCATGTGTTCGAGCAGGGACTGTCAAATATGGTGGGTCCTATATTATTTTCAAATTTCTATATAGGATATGTTATACTGTTATCGAGTCTACATGAGCAAAACATTTTTTGTTGCAGGAAAGAGAACAATATGCAGGCATAATGTCTATGGTTTGACTCCTACAATTGGATCTGCCAACCAGCTATTGGTATAAACACAAGCTTCTGTATAGGTGTAGCATAATTCATGTTCTTTGAACTATCTAGTAATTTTGAGTTAAGATTTCTCATGTAGTTTTATGCGAAGGAGCAGAAAGATGTTAAGCTCATGGTGGACATAATGAATCACCTAAAAAAGAATGATTTACCATTACAACCTGCAACCGCAGATATTGTTTTCAGGTACTTCATACATGTTTGCTCAATGGTGATTCACTTGAGGAGTTTATTGTACGTGTGTGCTATTTTTCTCTTAGATGAAGCATGGCCACAACAACGTTGTTATTTTAGACCTTTACAACACGAAAATTATTGGTTTGATTTTTTAGAATACCTTTATAACACGATGTGATGCGATGCGGTCATATTTTTGTATCATGCTTAGTACTGGTCAACCAAATCATCCTAAATTGTCCTCGTACAGTACTTTGACTTCAGTTTAGTAGCTTTTGTATGAAATATGAATTATGATCACTTAATTTTTTTTATTTTTTTATTTTTTATCTTTTTTGGTAAATTGTAATATTCAAGTCCAAAACCTTAAGTGCTGTTCCTCAAATTGTCATTTTGTATTGCATGCATATTCCAACGTTCAACATATTACATATTGTTTCTTGTACTTATGGAACTCATTCTTAATTATTCATCACAAAGTTAATGTGATTATGCCGGGTAATGGGTATTGGAACTTGGAAGTTCCGCTGCTTTTTGAGTTAAGTTTGAAATAAGGTGATTACAATATTCATTTTGTAACATGTGAATGTTGTAGTGACAATTCAAGGGTGTCTTCTCTCAATTCAAAAGAATAACACCCATTCTGTTAAAATCAGAAATTATGATTTAGTTGTAAAATTCAGCAACTAGAAGAAAAACATAGGGAATCTATAAAAATCACTTTTCATCTGTTGACGTCTATTTCTCAAATCAATAAAAAAAAAGTTTAAGCAGTAAAAACAATTTTAGTTTAGATGAAAGAAGACCTTTTTTGTCATGTTTTCATTGTGTTGTGAAGTATTTACTATAAGTAGAATATTAATGACCTCAATTATTTTCTTTTTTCTATACAACTAGGAATGTGTTAATTCTTTGTTTTTCATGCTTTCTTTAGCCTAATGCTTTATGCTTTCATCAATGACCTAGCTTTTTATGCATATCTGCCTTGTGAATCGTCGATTTGCAGTATATGTTATGCGGCTGATAATTGGGAATTGATAACAAAGTACTCTAGAAGGTTTTTAAAGGCTGGAGTCAAGTTGCGGAAAAGTACATATGAAATTTGGATGGAGTTTGCTTCCCAGAGAGGTTCTTATATGTTTGCTTTGGATTATTTTCTTTTATCACTGATGCCTGCCTAAAGTACCAATTTCTGTTTCAGGTGACCTTGAATCTCTGTGGAAAATTGAAAAATTACGATCAGATATGTACAATCAGCACACTATCAAGAGTGGGTTTTCTTGTGCGAAGGTAATTTTCTTGTTACTAATATATTTGTGGTGGTGAACATAAGGTGTGTGTGTGTGTGTGTGTGAGAGAGAGAGAGAGAGAGAGAGAGAATGATCTGTGATGGTTGGTGGTGATGAATTATCTACTGTTTTAACATGGCAATGGTTACTTGTGTCTGATTTGAGAATGCAGTCCTGGATTTGGGGATTATTCATATTTGAGATACAGTTGATCGTTCACATTGGTTTTTCTTGTTTGAGATTTCTAAGAAAATTACTATTGTGAATCATTCCTGTGGTCTTTGGATAGCAGAAGAACGTTTGTCAAACTACAGCTAGTTTGTCAGAGTTTCCTATTTCAGAATTTATATTTTTAGCTTATGGAAGAAACTAGTTATTACTTGCTGAACTTTAAATTTTTTAGCACAGTAATGTGAGACTAGCTCCCTGCTGTTGCAACTTAAGCCTACCTGCTACTGTATTATTTTAGCTATATGCCCCTTGGAAATGATACAGTCAGCCTAAATTTTGATGGATGGGCACCTTATTTTTATCGAGGCTTGTGGGATATCAGAAGATCACTTATTCTTGGTTATATGCACTTGGTTATGATGCCTATTCCCCCAAATTGATTGAATTTTTAATCAATGTGCAGGGATACTTGCTTGAGAAAAAGCCTGAAAGTGCTGCTAGTGTGATTCAAGCTATTAATCAGGTAATATACATATGTTTAATGTAAATGCGCCTTTCACTCATTCAGAACTGAGAGTAACAACAATATTGAAGCCAATGATATACCTGCAAACACGATGATTATGCCCAAAAAACAATTAAGAGTGGATTTGTTCTGCATTAGATGTGCCTAATATTTCTATGCCTTGTATTATTTGTAACTTGAGTACCATGTTTATCTCGATATCTCAATTTAAGTTCACATCTATTTCACTAGTATCTACCTCTTGAAAGTAAAGAAGATTCTGTAACAGGATCTTGTCTGTCTTAATATGATAGGAAGTGAGACATCTATTGTTGCACAGTGTCATCAATGATCACAAAAGACCATTTTTGCGTATTTTATTGAGCTATAGAATCTGGTATTTGCATCAATTTAGAATGATACAGGATTCATTTGTGAAGGTTTTTCATGCATATACATTTTCTGTGTCAGAGTTTTCCTGATTCAAAAAGGCAAGATATAATTAATGAGCTACAAAAAATGGTCAATGAGTGGCCAGTGGAGGTCATAAAGCATCAGAAGCAGGAGAATAAGAAGGTAACTTTTATATACAATTTTTTTTGCTTTTTTTTTCAATTTTATTATTAGCTTATTTTGTACTAACTCTCAGTTAAGTTTATGCCTTTTATAGGGCATTGTTTTTTCCATTTTTTGATAAAGAAAATTTTATTAATGGGAAACATTACTCCAAGGATAATTTAGAGTAGCATGATCAAAAAGTCCATTTGCTTTTTGCCCACAAAGATGCTAAGAACTTAGCTTTCTCCCAAACGATATCCAATGGTAATACCTGATCAATAAAAATTCGTCTATTCCTCTCCAACCAAACATACCAATGAATTGCATTGCAACATCTCCACAAAATTTTGAGCTCCCTCTCAAAAAAATAAAGAATTGAAAATCCTCAATCCTTTTAGGAGCAACCCAATGATCTCCGTTTATCCGAAAGAGTTTGCCCCATAGTTCTCTCATGAAACTACAATGCAAAAAGAGATGATCATTATCCTCACCATTCACCAAGGGCTCAAAGCTTTATCAGGCCTTCTAATTTGGAGATTCTCCATAGTATTGAGCTTCTCTAAAACCACCAACCGCACAAGCTCTTATCTTACAAGGAGCTTTAGATTTCCAAATTAAATTAGCTGCAAAAAAATAATTAATAGACGAAGGAAATGATACTAGGCACGAATATAATGAAGCACAAGAAAAGCCTGTAGAAATGTTCGGACTCCAAGACCAAGAGTCTGAAATCTCGGAAGGGGCAAATTTACAAGAATGGATAACATTATAATAATTGATTGAAGGTCTCTTTCTAAAGGATGATGCTTAAAGAGAAAAGACCATGTAATTTGGTTATCGCCCTCTATATAAGAATATAAATCACAAATAGGAGCATCATGTTTAGTGAAGAGTTGATATAATCTAAGAAAAAAAAAGATTTGAAAGGTGTAATGACTCAGGTCAAGGGGTCAAAGGGCATTATCGTCTTTTCATATTAATTAGTCTTTATGTTTTGTAATTAGATTAGTTGTTATTTTTGAAAGTTGTCTTGTGGGAATTAGGCTATATATAGAGCCATCCCTTGTAATAATAGATTGTCTTTTGGATAATAATAAAGATCAGTCTTTAGGAGTTAGAGGGCAGACTCGAATTGTCCTTTTGGAGTCATTGGGCAGACTCGAAGTGTCCAAACTATCCACTTTCGGTAACGGGTCTTGGCGATCTGTTACAAAAGGTTGCATACCTTACCAAAATTTTTTGGAAATACATGAGAAATTGACCTCCAAGGATAGAGAAATGAAGAACCTGAATTAGTGCTTACATCCCATCGAGATGTAGAAGATCCATAGGGCATAGAGAATTTATTTTGTGAGGAAATCTCCAAAATCACTTACCAAGTAATGTCAAATTTTTTGCCTCCAAACCTTCCACTCCCAAACCCCCTTGTTGAATTGGCTATTTGAAAATCTCCCAAATTCACTAGATGGTCCCTTTTTGTCTCTCCATCTCCCTGCCAAAGAAAATTCCTCATCATTTTCTCCAGTTTTCTTGTAATAGACAACGGGGATCCTAGAAAGGGAAAGAAAGTAAAGGGTAATATCCATTAAGCAAGATTTGACCCTAGGGCATTGATAACTTGCAAACAACTACCATATACCCTAATTTTCAAACAGTAACCTTATATACACACAAATCTGCGAACAACCATCATATAAATATTATTTATTCACAACCACCTTATGAGGCATACACCACATTTTTTCGTGAACCATCCATACTGAAACAAGGCCGCATCACCTTATCGTGATCGTGCGTAAAGGTTTTCGAGTGCGCTAAAGCATTTCTTCTAATTCTCTAGTTAGGATGAATATTCTATGTTACCTTAAAGATTTCCTTTCTATCCTTGTTTCTCGTACAAATTTATGCGGTTTGAAAAAAAAGTATTGTTTACATCGGATCATGTAATTGAAATGTTGTAACTTCAATATTTTTTTGTTTCATTATTATCTGTTCACCACATTTGTTTCCGTCATCTTTGCCATCCACACCCAGCCAAAACATAAATTTTACACAAGAAATGAGTGCTTTATAAGTTGTTTCTACTTTTCCTATTCAAATACTTTTCGGAACTCATGTTTTTCGTGTTTTATTTTGTACGACAGGCTGTAATTGATTCTTTAAAGGCTGATATTCCTGCTATGCTTAGCCCCCTCTCCAACATGGGTGTAAAATCCAATGTCAACTTGGAAGACCTAAATTCAGCAGAACCCTTGCTATCTTGAATCTGCTTAAACGATTTGACTAGGAAAACAAAATTTTCATCGTTATCATTGATCGCACAAGACTGAGATAATGGCAAATTCGCTGCAGCGTTAATAAGTCTGAAACTGTTCAGCTATCGACATATTCTCAGCTTTAGCATGCTGCTCCGTTGATCTTGATAAGCTGAAAGGTTTTACAGAATGGTGCAGCCGGGTAAAACATGTTAGTTCACATTCATACCTCGACGTTTTCTTCTAGGACTTTAATTGTTAAAATCAGGGCAGCTTCTTTTCAGTCTGTATTGCCTCCGTCTCATTGCACGTCTAATTGTCAATGACTATTTATGTCGCATAAATATTTGTATGCAATGTCTCCGATCTTTTTCTTATTATTCATAATGTCTTGCGATAGCCCCAATTTTTGGCGAGGTATTCGAGGAATTGTTTCTACCAGCATTAAAATTCATTTTGTGTTGATAGTTTTCAGTAATATCATTTATATGATCGCGTTGATCATAAAAAAACCTTGATGGAAATTATTTACACAATTTCAATCAACGCACGAGAGCTTATGCTCAATTTAACGCACTATATTTTCAAGTTGGTCTTGAGTCCTGTAATCTCGTATTGAGTCTGTATATTCGGAGCATGCATTATTTTTCTCGGGTTAGATCCTGTATTTGATTCTCGCCTCTTCCCTTCTATATATATACTAAAAAAAGACGGTACAAATAGAATGTTCAAGAGACAAAGTACTCGACGATAGAAGTAAAGCATGAATAATACAGTAGTACCAGCGCTGGCTGAAGATAGTAAGTATTACAACCAGAAGATCACTCTTTACACTTAATTCTTAGAAAGCTTTAATATTGCAAGGAAAAGCAGTATAAGAAAGGCAATTCCTCCCAAGATAGAAACACCAAGAGAAGCCATAACTTTGTGACAAAATGTGCCATAGATATGGCATACTTTGTTCCACCTCAAATGAGAATTGCCTTTGAATCCTATGAGTCCGACGGCTCCGGCCGCTCCGATACCGGAAAACAATAATGCTACCATCAGTAAATCAACAAGAATTATCATCAAACGTGAAGCTGAAAAAGCTCTTCCACCTCCTTTGTTTGCCAATGCAATTGCTAGTGTTAGTGCTCCCAATCCACATGCTATGGAGTTTGCTACCACAAAGTACCTAACAATTTTTCATCAACATATTTTAGAGAGCTAATTCACGATATATTTGGGGTCTTATTATGGGGTTAGGCTCGGGCTTGCCTTGGCTATGATTCAACTCATTTGATTAAATGTATGATACGAAAGAATGACAAGCAAATCGGTTTAGTGCACGTGGATAAATGTGTTCGATCCACCTATGCTACGTGGGTTCGTCCTTGGTCACAAGGCAAGATCATTCCAAACTTGCTAGAGCAGAGCCAGAGAGGGGAATTGATGTATTCATAGATGGTGAGAATCGAAGTCGTCTCACAAAAAATGAAAGAAAACATTCTATAGACCTCAATGTAATTTTTATATAAAAATAAGGTACTTTTTCTATTTAAAACACTTAAGATTTTTTCTATTTTACACATTAAAATCAAATTAATTCTTATATCTTTATTTATACATGATTAAAAATTACAAAAATACAATAGTAAATTAAATATAATATTTCCCTTAAATAATTTTATATTTTAACTTTTTATAAATTGAAAAATATAATCTATAAGTTAAAACAACAATGTTTATGAAATTGACATCCAACACTAAAGCTACGGGGCCTTTTCTATAAGCATCGTTTACCAAAGTTTCTTGAAGAAGTACTAATATTTATTAATGCATATTATAAAATAAGTATTATAATATAACAAAATTTTATTTGTTGACACTTGATGCAAATCTTATAATGTCTTTTATAAATAATTTTCAACTTGTAAATATCAATAAAAAATTAAGTATAAGTTTTTTTCTTGTTGAATAGAATATTTTTTGTGAAAACATGTTTAAGTATCTATTACTATTCACTAGGTTGTACCACATCTAAGGTATAGAAGAGAATGTGTCACTTAACATAGTAGAGGACTCCTTCTACGGTGAACTTCCTTTGGGCTTTTCAAAATTTCTATCACGGTATAAGAGCTTGGTTTATTGTTGAGTGTTTATAATTGGTCATTTTATTTTTATCAGTGGTTAATGGGCTTTTAATTGAATGTTTATTCTCTTTTATCTACCATGTGGAAAAGTTGAATTTTATCTACCATGTGGAAAAGTTGAAAGGTTAAGGTTACCACGTAGACTAATTTCTTTTTTATCTACTGTGTGGAAAAGCCGATAATTAAGGATTACCAAGTGAAATTTCCCAAAAAATAATTAAGATTGAACAAACATAACCATTAAACTTATTTCCAGCACGTGTAAATTAAAATTCTACTAACTTACATTACCATTTCCAATTCCCACCTTTCAACGCGACAACCATACTTAAGTGTTAGGGGATTATAATTACACCCCAACAAACATTCTCTATATTTTTATAAATTTGCAACTGAAAATAATATTTCTCCTGTATCACTTATAATAGTGAACTCAAAAAAACAAAATACTCGGTAATCATCAAAGTAAGAGAAGGTGTTATAACATATAACATATCCTTGGGCCTCAACAATCAGCTTAAGCTTTTAACTGAGTTGGTTTCTTGACTTGGTATCAGAGCCAACGTGACAAGAGGTCACGTGTTCGAAATTCAAACACCCCTTATTTAAAGTGGAATATTCAGCGCCTATGCGCATCCACACTTTTAGTCCAACGGGCTCTTGTGTGAGGGGATGTGTTAGAATTAGGGATGGTCATGGGTCGGGTCTGGAGCGGGTCTGGCCAGACCCGGACCCGGACCCTTTTATTTTTTTGGACCCAGACCCGGATCCGGACCATAAGGGTCCAAAATTTTCACTCTCCGGATCTGACATATCCTTGGACCTCAACCATCAGTTTAAGCTTTTAGTTAAGTTGGTTTCTTAACAGAAAGATATATTTAAAAAAAAAAAAACAAAACTTACACAAAGGCAGAAACATAGGTAGATTTAGCAGTAACAGGAACATTAAAAGTAGGAAGATCAGCAGAAATTTGAACAGGTATAATCTCAGTTTGTTTATCCAAAGCCAATAAAATTGCAGCAATTAGTGTTAATAACACTACTAATCCCCTTATTAATATTTCTGCCCACCCAATTCCATTCCCTTTTTTTCCTAAATCTGTTCTCTCTTTTCCTCTGTCCATTATCACACTTTTTTTTGACACTTTTTTTTACACTTTTTTTAAGAAAAAAATGCTTAATTCTTTAATTTATTTTTTATAAATAAGAAAAAGAAAATGAAAGATAATGCATGAGTGTCATGTTTTAGAGTATTTGTGTTATAAATATATAAGAGAATGGAAGGACAAGGAAGAAGTAATTATGCATGTATAATGGTTTGTCATTGTTAGGCTTGCTTAGCTTAGCTTGTTCAGTTGGATATTTATTATGTAGGAACTTGTTCATGGTCTTGGGCCCACCAGCCGTAAATGATCAATGTTGTTCGATTTGAGTTAAGTCCGCATAAATTTAATGTACTATTCTTGTAATACGACTTAAAAATAATACTAACTCCTGTTCAACTTAAATGTTTCATTTAGTTTTTTGGCACTATTCACTTATCAGTATTAATTTGTATTTTATTCTTAATCTATAAGTTAAAACATAGTCATGTGGGATCTTGCTTGATTCGTTTCAATACAAGGATTATTAATATCTAATTTTTATAATTTTTAATTAAGAATAATTTAAGGGATTAAGTGTGAAAAAACTAAATGAGACATTTAGGCTGAATAGAAGGGAGTATGATAATTGTATTTAGTTGGGTTATTCAGACCATATTTGTGAAACATCTCGGTGAGACTGTCTCACTCAAGAATTCGTGAAATTTAGATTGTTTTTGGACGCTTTTTTTTATATCACTTTTGTCAACTCATAATTTCTTGTATTATCTCATATTAACTCCGTTATGACATATTAAATAAGAAAATAATGTTCTTATCAGTTCCAAGTATAATAGAATGAAGGAAGTATACGGTTTGGGATACGTAAACTTAACAATCAGGGATGGAACAAAAAAAAATCATTTTTAGACCGTATTTATTTACATTTTTTCTAAAATTTTAGTGCTTAAAAACTTGTAATTAAACTTAAACTTTTAATCAAAATGTTGTGACAAACAAACCGAAATGAAGAATATTACAATCTAAATTAGTGTAACCTAATTTTTAACGCCCTTGATTTACGGGATTTTATACGATCGAATATCTTGCACAAGTTTGTTCATTAATGCTTATATACAGTTGCAATGACAAGAGAGGCGAAATCAATTAAGCACAAGACAGAAGGAGATGGCTTATTATGACTTTGGTCATAAACACTACTGTCTACTGATAAGAAATTAGTTGGGGATATGTTAGAATTATGGATTTATCTGCATCATGATGCCATATACTCTTTTCGTCTTATACTATTGGTTATGTTTGAAATATTTTATATATAAAAAAATGATTATGTTTGAAATATTTTATATATAAAAAAATTGTTGGCTGCATATTAGAGAAAAAGTAGATTATTAACATCATCATATCCAGTGTTTCCCGCACATAGATAAATCTATGGTCAGGGTCTGGGGAAGGAAGATCGACTGCGTCTCATACCCATACGGAGAGGGCGGTCAAAAGAGTCCTTCGGCTCGGGAAGGGTCTTCAAAGATAGAAACCTGCAAACATCTGAAATCCTGCATCTTACACCCATATTAGCCAAGCATAGTAAACAACTAACCGCAAACATAGTAAGTGACTTACACAACTAAAAGGATACATACAGATAACTAAGAAAAAGTAGATTAATAAGCCAAAAACCAACAAAAAAAACTAATTGAAGTAGTTTTCTTATTATTGCTTAAAAACCAGCTTTTCAGTTGGTTTAAAAGTCATCTATCAGGGCTGGCTCAATTGGGGGAACACCATGAGCTATTGCTCAGGGCCCCGATTTATAGAGGCCTCATATTTTTTCCATAAAATATTAGTTAGAGAAATACCAAGTATTCAAGAGGATTGAAATTAGAATAACTAACGATTACAATTGATTTAACGGGATGATGATGATTATTGTTTCTTAATCAACAATTCATTCTCTCTATTTATGGACTATGACCCACTACTTTCTTTTAATCTCATCTATACATTTTAATTCTCTCTTAATTTCATTCACACAATTTATTCTCTCTGTTTATTTATTACTCCTACTATTATTCACCTTTTTAAAAATCAACATTTTTCTCTTAAAGCTTAATTAAATTAAAAAATAATAATAGGCTCACCAAATTAGAAATAATATCTCAAATAGACTTTCTTTCGCAATATAAGAATTTGTGTTAGACTTTTCCTAACTTTACTGCAATTTTTCTTTTCTTGATTTCCCACTATGCTTTTTTAAGTGTCATTTATATTCTTTTTAAATATAATCCATACAAAATACTTCATCCGTTCTGAAATACTTGCTATATTTTGTTTTTTGGGTACTATTTATCGTTTAAGTTTATTTTATATATTGTGGCTAATATGTAAGTAATAATATAGTCAAGTGAGATCTTGTTTGAATTGTCTAATCGCATACTTTCACAATAAACTTTTTATAATTTTTAAATGTGTATAAATCGACATATAAATGAATAAAATAGTACATTGGATTGCGTAAAAAAGTTAAATATAGCAAGTATTATGAAACAGAGAAAGTATTATTATTGCAATTTTAATATTTTATATTGACAGAGCAAATAATAGCAGAAAATATTTTGGGCGACAACTCACTTTCATTAAATCGCTGTTTGAAGCACTTAATAAAACCTGTAACTTGTCGGGAGGAGATCGGAGATTCTCTATCCATCCACAAGATTATGGTAACTTCAAGCACTTCATAATTTTTTCACTAGGAGTGTCATTTGTCCTTTTTTTATGGCCAGTATTATTAGAATTTGAATGCTAAGCATTTACACACTTGTCATATTTATAATAATAAACAACAATTTAATGGAAGAAATTTTACTTTAATGGCAGAAATTTTAATGGCAAAAATTTTAATGACAATAATTTTAAATCAGTCAACAATTACTCCTTTACAAAGAGAAAAATTTGCTTACACTTTAAAGACAGAATTTTAAATCAGTCAATAAATCATTCAATTTGATTTCACTTTAATGGCAAAAATAAATCAACCAATAATTATTCTTTTACAAAAATAAAAATTTGGTTACATTTTAATGGCATGAATTTTAAATCAGTCAATCAATCATTCAATCGGAAAGTGTGAACCAATCAATTTTTATACTTCCTCCTATTCAATTTTAATGTTCACTTTGTGTTTGGACCGCATTTTAAGGAAATGGTAGTGGTAGTGGCAGTATTTTAAGTGATTATAATAATTGTAAAGGTGGTAGTTGGAGTATTTAAATGATTATAATAATTGAAAAAGTGATGGGGGTATTTTAAATAATATAAGTTGGGGTGGTGGGTGGGGTATCTTTGCCAAAAATAGAAAGTGGACAATTAGAGTGACTTGATTATAAAAGGAAAGTGGACATTTATTTTAAATAAGAGGAAGTATAACATAATTATTCCTTTACGAACATAAAAATATTAACTTATTTAAAAATTCGTGCATTGCACGAATTTCTATCCTAATTTATAATATTAAAGTGATTTCTATCCTAATTTATAATATTAAAGTGATATTAACTGACGTTGGATTGTGGTAACCGAACCGCAAAAATTGGTGTCCGTGACAATGATCGTAAAGTCAAGCAGGTGCAACATCATATTCATCTCAATGTTCATATTCGGCTGTTTCGAGTTCAAAGTATTATTCTCCCTTCTATTCACCCTAAATGTCTCATTTAGTTTTTTTTACATTTGTCGAAGCAACATATTAACCCTTAATATCTCAAATTATTTTAATTAAAAATTATAAAAATTTGATATTAATAATCTTTGTATTGAGACGAATAAAATAAGATCCACATGACTATGTTTTAACTTATAGATTAGGGGTAGAATACAAATTAAGATTGATGAGTAAATAGTGCCAAAAAACTAAATGGGACATTTAAACTGAATAGGAGGTAGTAATATTCAGTATTTTCCGCTCGTAGACAAACTATGATCAGGATCTGAAGAGGGAAGATACACGGCAGCTGATACCCATACAAGAGAGAACGGTCAGAGAGTCCCTCAACTCTAAAGGATTTTGGATTTTCAAAGAGAGAGGAATTCTAAGTATTATATCCACAAATAAAAAAAGATGAATAATTTGTCCTATATCGCGAAATTTTAAAAAATTATTGGAAGAGTGAGTATGTTTACCGCGCACCTCGTGTTTCTTCGATTATATACTGACATCCACGAAAAGTTATACTCGATTTATCCAATATGTACTTTATAATTTTATTTATCAATCAATGTGAGACAAATTATCTCAACACAATGCAAATTGACGTGAACATGTGACATTCAGTTGCTCTTTTTTCTTTCCACATTCCATACATCAAGGGGTGTTTGGCAATTGGCTGTTAACTGTTTATTTTGTAACTTCACTTGTTTGACCAGTTGGAAATATTGACTGTTTTTATTGACTTTTAATTTAACTGAAAAAACCAGCTATTTGTGAAGTTATTTGGTAAATTTGAGTACTAACTGTTAATTATTCATTATAATAAACATAAATTTTTTGGATTACATACTTAATTCTTATTACAACCGTGCCTTTAGGATTTTTTGGCTTTACCAAAAAAATAATAATAACAATAATAGTAATAATCAACATAGTTATCAAAATCTCGATTCTTATCTACAATTCTATACTATATGATCCAATTAGATGAGCAATCCGAATCTAATGGTAGGATCCTACATCCTACCAAGATCAAAAATATGGATATAGAATCACAACACAATTTTCGATCCTTCAATTCAAAATCCAAATCCTACATAAAAAAAATTGTACTATAGCTTTTATTGACATAAAATATAAGTTAAATATATAATCATTACAACTATAAAAATTTTCCAAATTCATATATATATATATATATATATATATATATATATATATATATATATATATATATATATATATATATATATATATATACCTTTTTTAATCATTTAAAAGAACAAGTAAAATACTATCTCCTATTCAGCCTAAATGTCATTTTTTTAGCACTATTCACTTATCATTCAAACAATTTTTATTTCAATACAAGGATTATTAATATTAAATTTTTATAATTTTTTAATTAAGAATAATTTGAGATATTAAGGGTTAAAATGTTGCCTTGGCAAGTGTGAAAAACTAAATGAGACATTTAGGCTGAATAGGAGGAAATAGATTTTATTTACAACTCAAACCTCAAATTTTTTTTATAATTTTTAATTAAGAATAATTTGAGATATTAAGGGTTAAAATGTTGCCTAGGCAAGTGTGAAAAATTAAACGAGACATTTAGGCTCAATAGGAAGAAGTAGATTTTTGTGATTAGGAGGAAGTAGATTTTATTTACAACTCAAACCTCAAAAATTTAGTAGCAAATATTATGAAACGAAGGAAGTATAAAGAAATGACTGATAAAAATTTTACCATCATAAAATTCAATTCAACTATTTTCGATCCTAGGTAAGATTCCGAATAACCTTTATGGTATGTTAGGAAACTTGTAATT
Source organism: Amaranthus cruentus (assembly GCA_019425755.1). NCBI lineage: Eukaryota > Viridiplantae > Streptophyta > Magnoliopsida > Caryophyllales > Amaranthaceae > Amaranthus > Amaranthus cruentus. The sequence goes on along the minus strand of CM033463.1, from coordinate 4,354,853 downwards.
CATTCTCAAATATTAAATTGGCTCAAATACTATGTTTGGCAAATCTTGAATTTCGAAATGGGGAAAAAAATCAATTCTACATAGAAGGTCAATAGTAATGTAAAATTGGTCAATTATTAAAATTTGCAAATTTTAAGTGTTTAGGTATTATTTATAATTCTTAAATTTAAATACTAAAATTAAATTCTCTATTTTCAAATAAATTTTATCTTGACTCACGCTTTTTTTTTGCCTTATCCATGCTGTAAAGTACTGTTTAAAAATACGAAGCTTACTTGTTGATAAAGCTTTCACCTCCAAAATTCTGTTTATGGTAGTCTGTCACTACTCACTACTTATTTCTTCTTCCTTACGTTTTACCTATTTCAAATCTTCATAATTTCATCTAATTTCCTAGATTTAACCCTTTAATTTTCTTGTTTTTTAATCGATTATACAATATGGGAAATTCTTCAACAAAGCAGAAAAAACCCAACAAATCCATACCAAAATTTCCATCATCAAATCAAATCCAGATTCCCCGTAAAAAACCACCATCATTACCTCTCGTTTTCCTGTTCGGAGACCCGAAAAGCTCTTCCACTTCTTACCTACGTTTCGCTCTTCTTTACAAACCTCTTACTCTGCGTTTCGTCCCTTCCGATTCGCCTGAATTTAGGGTTCGTTTCGAAACGGAGGATGAACCCGTTTCGGGTCCCATTGATACGATTTTGGAGCATGTGGAGTCGAAACTCCCGTTTCCGCCATTGTTGAAGAGAGAAAGGAAGAAGTTGTTGGAGTGGTTAGGAGGAGATGATGAAACGACGCCGTGGTGGGAAGTGGTTAAGATGGTGGTGCTTCAACATAGGAGTATGAGGTCGCATTTGGAGAGGATTGCTACGTGGGGGATGGATCTGGCGACACGTGGTGGTTCAAAGGTGGTTGATCTTGGTGTAGGGACTCCAAAAATGGAGGTTACAAAGCTTGGGAAGAGTTATGGAGATTTGTTGGAGGTATTGTTGGAGCATGCTCAAATGGAGGAACGTCTTATTTTTCCTTTTTTACAATCTAATGATCCGGGTACTCGTTTTTTATATATTTTATTTATTTATTTATTTATTTATTTATATATTTTACAATTATATATTAATGGAATTTCATAAACTAATTAGGTAAAATACTCCAAATAATTGTAAAACATTAAAATCAGTTATAATCTATAAAAATTAGCTAAATCGATAATATGGATATAGATTGACAAAGCTTCTTTCTAAACGTGTAATGGGGTAATTGTTGCAATCGCGGCAATAGAACGCTGATGTGGCTATATCCTAAATATCGGTTGAAATCCTAAGATGTCCCTTGATATAGTTCAAACGCGATTTCTTTACATCTTTATATCACGGAAAATATTGGTTCATTAATTTTGGAAATCTTTAATAGTGCCTTGATTTTACTCTACCATTAAGTTTGGAATGGGGTCGTAGGATGTATGCAATCTGACCTTGTTAGTGATGCTAAATAGATTATCATTCAATTAATCGTTGGTTCAAATTCACGTAATTTAATATCCGTCTTATGAATATAGTTCATTATAATTCAAAACAAAAAGATGAAATAAGGAATACAAATGTTTTGTTTAAGAAATGGATGAATTATACAGGGGTATGTAGGGTTGTGAATGAGGAACATGCTAGAGATTTGCCTATAATGAACGGAATTAAAGAAGATATCAAATCTGTGGGAGTCAATCTTGGTAAATCTACCCATAAAGAGGCCTTTCATAGCCTTTCAACTCGATTGAAGACATTGCAGGTAATTCTCTCTAACCGCACTCTCTTATATGGGCATGAGATGTCGTTTATATTCCCTCCTCAGACCCTGACCATAGTTTGTCTATGAGCAGGATACACCGAATATGATGATGATTTGATTTATTTTATATCGACCTCTTAGAGTTTGCTGCAAGGAACTGACACGGATATTAAAGAGTAGTCTAGCTATTGAAAGAACAATACAAAAATTTAAATTGCGTAGATGGTATTGAATAGGGAAGAAATTGGTGGATGGAAATTGTGAAACTAGTGGGATTATTTCTATGAGTGGAAATTGTTGTAACGAAAATAAATACTAAAAGAAATAAACAGATTAATAATAGAAATCACACAACGATTTAGCGTCGTTTACTAACAATGTATTAGCTACATCTAAAAGGGAGAATAGATATTATAAATGTGATGAAGAAAAACTGATTCAGATTAGGAGGATTGACGGGTTATATATACCACCTAGAAATAATAGAATTTAGACTCATTAGGTTTAGACTATACCTAAACTAATTATGTTTAGATCATTCTAAGCGCAAATCTAGAAACAGTCAAACATAAAAGGGACGGACAACCGTAAAGCAAGAGTAAGAACTAAGAAGATTTAGCTCATATTATCACTTGAACTAGGGCTGACCTTATAGGGAAAAAGGAGCCTATGCGGCCCATCCAAAAAATTATAAAAACGACAATTTAGTTAGAATAGAATGACATTATATATAATAGAAGTACTTAGGAGCTCAAGTTCGGACCGATTGGAAATGTAGCTAAATAGGACGGACATCAAAAGGGAAATGTAGCAAACTCATGCAGGACAGAGAGTACACATTTTGGTGTTTGGTTATTAATTTGCTTGTTTTTACAGAAGAATTGCAACCAACACTTTGATGAAGAAGAAAAAAATCTCTTACCATTGATGGAAGCATCTAATTTGAGTGAAAACCAACAGAGGAAAATTATCAATCAATGTATCGATGTAATGCAAGGAACACATTCTCACTTATTTCGCTTCTTCATCGAAGGGTTACTTCCTCACGAATCGATGGAGTACTTGGATGTGATCGGGAGTTGTATCGACAAGGAAAAGTTGGCTTCCTTGCTTCACTTACTCGTCGAGTAAGTTCAACACAATACAATGATCTAATAACTTCCTACGATATGTTATTGTCCTTCTAAGCTCTCGTTTCCATTCTGCTAGATCTTGACTCGGAATAATTCTTATCAGCAGAAACGCAAAATGATTCACTTATGTTAGCAGAAGTCGAGCATTAAACTTAACTTTGTGAGTGTAAATATCTACAACATCCCTTTAAGCTTCTTTGGTTAAAAGGAAAAAGTTCAACTTACTCCTATAGTTTTTCGTTTGATCGGGGTAAAGTTACAGAATCTCCGACCGCTAATGTTGGAAAAACGCACCCATGATTCTCTACTTATAAAGTTAAATGCAGAGAATTCTTTCATTCATATTCCTAATTTTAGCTTTATAGTGTGGTGTGTGGATTGGATTGTAAAGTTTAGTACTTTTACTTGAAACACATGCAATTATGCTTTCTTTGTGCTAAGTTTTTTCTAATCAATTGATTCTTAGTGATGTGAAGGGTACTCAATCTTACAAAAGGAATATTTTCTTTACATTTTTCCCATCAGATTTGTTTGTAAAAATCATTGGTACATATTTTATAATATCCGTATTTTCTACGATTAAGGCTCTAACATCGTTGTCATTTGTGATATTTTCTTCAATCATTTGCATTCAAGTTGTTTCTCCGTTAAAAATTGGCAAGTTTTTGATGTCATATACTCATGAATGTTTTTTTGCTTGTGATTTAACGGCTCTTGCGTAACTTGGGTTTTATAGCCCCGACGCCCACGCCATAAAATGGCTCTCGCGTGAGTTGAGTTTAGGAGTTAGATATATGCAATCATACCCTTGTTTAGTGATAATGAAAGGTTGTTTCTGATATATCTTTAGTAGCAAATATCATCTGTATCTTTACATAATTAAAAAATACAAATAATTCAACAATTCTTGTCGGTTAACATTTTAAATATGTCGAAATATGAATACCCCTATCGCTCGAGTATATGGTAGGTAAGTTACTGATTAGACTATTGAAGCAAGCATGGTACATTAAGCTGACTCAGGAAGACACCTCATCAGCTAAGTCAGCACTTATCAAGTGAGGTGGCAGTACTGTTGTCCATCTGGCATTGCCGTCTTGGCAGCAGCAATGGAATCTTCATTGTGAGATGGCTATACATGAGTCTAGCAATAGTACAAGTCGGACACTTAAACACGTATTCTAGAGTTTAGGTAGGGGTCTTTTCGTCTTCCTTTCAAGTTTTGTGTTGTTGTCAGTATTGCTTAAGCAAGAGAAAAATGATATATTAATTCAATATTTCATTCATCCGCCGTGAATAATTTAAAGTTTAAATTTTAAATTATTTTTTTAATAATTTTACATTTATCCTTAGTTTGCTATCAGCATGACATTTTATATTATAATAATTCAACATTTGTTCTTAGTTTGCCATCAGCATATCATATTACTATTAATATGCTGACAACAAACTAAAGACAAAAATTAATTTATTAAAAGTAACTCAAAATTAGAATCATTCATAGCGAATAAATAAAAAAATTAAATTAATATTATTTTTTTCAAATTTCTAGTGGGGCTCCAATTGGACAAAGAACCTAAGCAAAGAGGTTTTTTTTTGAAATCTACACTTTGTCAAACTTCACCCGACGTTTTGTGATTGTTCCACCCAATACATGTTGTTACACTCCACATGAGGTCATTAAAAAGCCAAGTGATTTGAATTTTTATAAAGAAAATTAGACTAATCTGAAAATAAATTACACTAGAGGTATATGAATTATGATCCAAATTAAGTAGATTTATACGATTTAGTTTATAAATCAAGCTTAATCATATTTATCAAGTTGAATATAAAACATCTTAAAATTAACAATCTGAAATTAAATCCGTGACATGATTTCGTATTTGGGCCAAAGAAATCTCTACTTGAATTCAACTACCAACCAAGCTGATTCTCGACTAAACCCATTTCAAACCCAATTATACGATGAATATTTGCTATTTTAAGTTGTTTCACGCAAAAATAGTGTAGACTAAGTCCATACAAAACTTATGTAATAAAAGATACCTCAAACCTAAATTTTATCCTATTTGATTTTCAAACAAGCCAAATCCAACCAATAAGTCATAAATTTGTTAATCAACTACTACACAATAAGTAAAAGTCTTATAAAAACTTAGTGTACAGTATGCACTAAGTTAATAATATAAAGTATTTATTGATGATTGTACTTAATGTATTTAGCAATTAAAAATACTTATTATTTAACACCTTTTAATATGAATTAAGTGCATATAAAATTTTCTCTTCGTTATAAAGCTCTTTGCTTTCGATGTACAAATTTCACCTATATCAACTCCAATTAAGAAATGAAGTTTCACATACTTGAGCCTAATTAAATGAAGTTTCAAACCGATTAATCATTATCATTTCTCATACATTCGTCTCATAAAAACTATGACTAGAATATGAAGTACTATATATAGAGCAAAAAGAGGACATATCGATCCCTAATTTTAGAAGGTTGTAACTAGAGGCGATCATTCGGATTATCAGGTTGATTTCAGTTCAGCTATTCATGTCGGTTTAAAATAGAATTTTATATCCATATTGATTCTACAAACTTGTAAATCTATTTTAAAGTTGGGTCATATTAAGCTCAATTATAAGGTCGAATAAGTATTGTATCATCGGGTCTGTTTTGAACCACCTTCACCATCATAATCATCATCACCATCATAATAGCCCGTATATCCCGCCGATAAAAATTGTAAGACGGTTCAAGCGATTGCACACCTCCAACCCCAAGTGGACATAAATTTTGCCGGTAGCGTGTCCAGTTTGAATCAGACAGCTCACAGCAGTGTTATCTAAATTATGTGATTATGTCATTACTGATCTTCATCCGCAAGAGGTAAACTCCAGAATTTATCATGATTTCTTGTTACCCTAATCAAACAAATCCATAGATTAAGATGAAGCATTTGTATACCGCCCCTAATTTTGATCTTCCTTATGATATCTCTTTGAGAATTGCATCTTTCCTTCCGGTAATTACATCCATTTCGTTTTTGATTCTTCTTTTTTCTTTCTTAATTGTTGATTTATAACTTCAATTTTAATAGTTTTGTTTGGTAATTGTTTGATTATGATTCAATTACTAAATGGATGTTATTGAAATGAGTGATGTGTATAGGTACGAGATGTTTGTGCGCTTGGAAGTTGCTCTAAATTCTGGAGGGAGTTATGCGAGTCGGATCAATTATGGGTTTCTCTTACAACGCAAAGATGGCCTTCCCTTCATCTATCCCACAATTCTCCAATTCCTGACTATTCAATTGCTCAACCCTCTTCGGCCACTGGGGTGATTGTAACTCTTTTTCCCTCATATTTTTCTTAATTTCGTGTTCGTTGTAGCACATATTCCTGCAAAATATATAACAGAACAGAACAGGATATAGTTTATTCAAATCTAGATGGTAATCAAACTGAGTTTTATGTATTGCATACTAGACATAAATAGGTGATGATTCTTATATGTAAAAATATTTCATTGCCGCAAGATTGATTTCCATTTGGTCAGAGTTTAGTTGGGGTCGGATGTACACTACATTGCCCTTTAATAACAAAGAGGTTATTTTTGGTAGACCTTTGATCGACGTCAACATATGCAACTTTACATACCTAAGGAGTATAAGAAGAAGTACATATGATTTAAGCAAGTTATTTTACTTATTCAGATCATTGGTTTATCGAGAATGGACAAAACAATTGATTTTATGTGAAGTAGATGAATGAAAAAAACTGTACCCGCTCACCTTATTTTAAGTATTTTGTTTGAATCATGTTCTAAATTACTATTCCTCTTAAGAAGACGAGGGGAATCCTTGACTTTTGAAATGAGTGTGATCCGGAGCTTCTTACACTATCCTCTTTCCTATTGTAATAGTGTGATACAACATATTGTATTAGGTTAGCCATTAGCTTGCTATCATGTACTTCCTCGATCCCTTTGAAACTGCAAAAAGGACATTTGGCATAAAGATTAAAGATTGGTGAAGTCATTCACTTATTTTGATGGTATTCGGAGATAAAGAAAATGTGTAGATGAAAATTATAGAAGGTGGTGTTTTGGTGAGGATGTTTCCTTAAGAGGAAATTGTTGTAAAGTAAAAGGGAATGACTGAAATGGAATGTGTTGGCAATTTCAAAGGGATAGAGGGCGTAGTTTTTTGTAAAATAACAAGTGTTCAATAAAATCTGACTCTAACTTAGGACTTGAAATGCTTATTCTCATAGTTGCTCGTCTCCTTTTAATACTTGGTAACAATTAGCATTCCCATACCGACTTAGTACCGCCTTACATTTTATATGAATTGAACTTGCCTTGCAATTTACCCCAAAATTCCTCTTTTACATTTTGATAGGCTTTTGAGTAGCTTAACATATTATATTATTTTACAATTTGTAGGTTTTTGACTTTGTCTTGCTATTTATTCATCTAAACTTTACTTAAATTACTATTCATTTGGTCTAAATTTCTTGTTAAAAGTTTCATAGGCATTTGAGTGGCCTTAAAATTATTATTCATTCTTGGTGCCTAGCAATTCGATTCCAACATAAATTATTTGTTCTTCCCCAACAACATTTCATTAAATTTCATCTTTTACTTTAATAATTAATAAACAAAGAAATGGTCCCTCTGATTTTTACCTTACGAACAACTTCTTGTTAAATTTTATGCGAGTTTGGAGAATAGTTGTGAAATATTATCGAAATAATCAGAAGTCAATGTAAAAAGAGAAAAGAGAATACATCAAGGATGGAAGCAGTTTAAGAATGTCGCCTATTGCTTGAAGAGTAGAAGTTATCACTGGGGAATTCTGATATAATGTAGTGGAAGTTCATTATTATTGGAGGAAATACCTGGACATTTTGCACATTGTAGCTCTACATCTAGTTCTATATGCTGTGACTTTATCATGCATACACGTGCCTTTGTTAATTTTCTTTGAATTGAAGGTTTTTGAATATCATTGTTGACTATTATGGTTTATCATAATGTACTTACAGGGTTGGAAGGCCTTTTATGTTAGAAGGCACCTTGAGATGGGAAGCAAAGTTTTGAAATTTGTGGAGCGATGTTCTTTCTCTGTTTCGTTGGAGGTTCAAGATTATCGTAAAGCAATTGATGAGCTCTGCTCAATGCAGCTTGATTTTATGGATGTACAGATGTTTTTGTTCAAGCCTGAGTTGAACGTAATGCTTAACTTGGTTGGATTGCACTATGGTATCAACTGGCTTGGAGTGCCTGTAAGCCCTTTACCCTTTCGTTTCTTTATATGATGCAAATTGCATGAATTTTAGCCCCTATGGAATGTTAAGATGCTATCGACTTATGGGGATTAATAGATATTGGTCCTAAATTCTGTATTATACTAATGTTTATTTAGTCTTTTTTTCTGTATCCTAAATGAATTGCACTCTTGCCTGTAAGTAAAATTTGCCTTATTTTATTCATTTGTAACCTTTTTACTTATTCTTTGTTTTAACTTATAATTCTTGCATTAAAATTAATCAAACAAGATTTCACTTGACTATGTTTTAACTTATAGATTAGGAATAAAATACTAATTAAGAGTGATAAGCGAATAGTGACCTAAAAGTAAATGGGACTAGTACGCCGAGTAGAAGGGAGTAGATTAGAAGGAGTATGTTTTGGTGCCACATTCTTTATCGTGCTTCTTTTTTTACTTGGAGACATGTTTGGCTGGCAGATGGGGATTTGTGTGTAGCTTGAGGACTTGAAGATGACTACTCTCATTATTGCTTCTCTTCTGTGTTTTAGCCTTCAAGAGCCTTATTTTCTTTTCATTAAAAGACTTGGCATTCGATTATGAGCACATCATCTTGCTATGCCGAAGTTTTTGCTTCAAGCAATAGACTTGGTCGTACTCAAAAATTAAAAGGCCCTTTTTAATTGACTTCTACTTCTTTAGTTCCCCAATGCTTATTCGGGTCCATGGAGCTAGATGGATTATGGATTATGGATTACGGATCAGGTTTCAGTTTCTAGTACATTGAACATGTAACATACATTATATTCTGACAACAACCCCCTTTTTTCCCTCCACAACCCCTCAGTTTTCTGTCCTCCTCCCTATTCTACTGTCAACATTCTTGGGTCCTTGTCTTAATAATTTTGCTACCTCTTCTATGAAATTCTGAGAGCATAAGGTCTCAAAAATTCTTGAATTATTTATGATTTAATTGGCACTTCAAACCTCTAAGCATGGACTAATATTCAATAAGATCCTATACCTTTTGATCATAGACCATGATTAGTTTGTGTCAAATTTGTAAATCCTGACTTGAGTAACTTTCATTGTGCCACTAGATTGTTTGTTCAAACCATCCAATATACTCTGTACATGTCTGATGTGCAATCTTTGTCTTTTTACCAGCTATGTTTCTGATCTTTTATTTTTTTAGATTGAGAATTTGGTTGCTTGGTGAAAATTTTCGGTTTATAATAGTGTAAAACTCCATCACTTCAAAATATTGACTTGTATTGGTACAATTTATGCAGCTGCAATACATTCTGGATTCCCTTAAAGGCTCCAACATATCTGAGAGACAAGTTTCAATAAAATGGTGGAAAGTAGGCCGATGGTCTCGTGGGTTTCGCTTGCGAGACGAAGCTCATCATCATGTGGTCTCATTGGCAGATCTTGCTACTGAAAAACAAGATCTTTTGGTTGTGCTTTGTAGAGGTGCTGTGTACGAGGTCATACGTGTCCAAATCGCTGTTGCGTATCCATTAAATGTTCCTTGGACATGCCAGAACTCGGTTCTTTCCGGGTTTGAACGTAGTTGATGCAGTTCTTGTGTGGTTTCCTGTATAGATTACTTATCTACACTCCTTCATGTATATATTTGGAAGGTCAGATGGGGTAAACCTTGAGCCCCCACTCTCAAAAGAAACCTGTATGATAAAAAATCAAAAAATTCGAGAAACCGAAAATAAATTTTTCTGGGCATGAGAAATTTCTCAACTGGGATGCTGTACATTTGAACAGAACTAAAGCTATTGTATATTCATCTACTGTATAAAAATCGACAATTTACAGGCGTAAAAGAACAAAAATCCTTCTTATCCTTCTGTAATTAATGTGTTAAGCTGATTTATGGTGTCAGTTTGTTGAATTGTTATTTATTGATAACAGATAAGCACATATGCACATTGTACATTGAAAACGTCGTGTTGCTTTATAAAACAAAGTAAAAATTGTGTTGAATAATTTTATGTATTGCCTATTTGCCGTGAATAATTGTTATTATTGATTATTTTTAAATAATTCATCCTTTTTATATTTTTAGTAACAGTATCTCTTGTCATATTTAGATTGGCTACTACAGGTACTAGCCACTCAAGAAGACTAGGGATAAATCAACAAAAAAAAACATGAGGAAGAACAAGTGAATGTAATGGCCAGTAGATATATATCGTAGTCGATTCAAATGTGGCATAGGTGTTGTCAGCAAAAATATACAAATGTTAAATTATTTAGAAATAATTAATAATAGGAATTATTTGCAACAGACGAACAATAGTTTGAATTATTCATGACAATTTTTCTTAAAACTAATCATATTTTGTTTAAAGTCTTCGCCAAGTATTTTGTTTTAGACTATTAACCAACTAAAAATTTAATAGGCAATTATAAAAATATTTGTCAAACACCATTATTTGTGATCATAAATAAATTGATATTTTTTTTTGAAACTAAGGCTCATCAATAAATTAGTATTTCATCCATTTTATTTATTACTTGCACTTCAATTAAAATTATAAGACTTTTTTTTTATCAAAGTGTAACAAATAAATTGAAATGTAAGAATTATAATTAGGAAAATTTGTTCAAAATAATTCCAACTATCACCCGTTAGCCAAAAATAATTCCAACTATTAATTATTTTTTAATAATCCCAACTGTTCTCATAATTTGTTGAAAACATACACACCCCATTGTTACCGGCTGGAACAAGTAACTTTTTCACTTTTTTACCCTATTGTTACCGGCTGGAACAAGTAATTTTTTCACTTTTTTTTCTTTTTGTTTTTACTTAATTGTTCAAAATAACCCTTCCCCTTCATCTATTAATCAAAAAAAGAAAGAAAAAATTTGAAAAGTTACAAGTTGTAGCCGGTAAAAAAGGAGGTGGGTATGTTTTCAACAAATTATGAGAATAGTTGGGATTAAATAAATAATTGATAGTTGGGATTATTTTTGGCCAACGGGTGATAGTTGGAATTATTTTGAGCAAATTTTCCTTATAATTAAGTTTTAATACTTCCTCCTATTCAACCTATTGATCTATTTACTTTACATTTGTCAAGCCAACATTTTAACTATTAATATCTCTAATCATGCTTAATTAAAAATTATGAAAATTTAATATTAATAATGATTGCATTAACGGGTTGTATGATTAGTGATATTAAATGATGGTAATGAGAATGATTTATTGTGTAAAATTTCATCAAAAGTTCTGTATCACTCCCGTGGTAACGAAACTTGATCACAAATTTCCGTGGTCATCAAGATAGCAAAGAGATTTTTCAAACCAAAATTACACTAATTTTTTCATTCTCAATACCACCGTTTATAAGTAATTAAGTATCTACCAAAGGGGACGTAAGATGAATGTAACAGTTTTGGTTTAAAAATCTAAAGGATCTTTTGTGAATTACAGCCTCAAAGCTTTCTCGTTTTGTGAATTACATCCGTAAAGTTTTTTTTTATGAATTACCGCCTTCAACTTTTGAAAATGACCACCATTACGGCCAAGTAACCGGTTGACACCGTTGACGTTGATTTTTACCGTTGACTTTCCCATTATTCTGATTTATCTTTTTTTTTTAGTTTTTTTTAGTTTTTTTTGTTTTTCCTTTTTTTTAATTTACATCTCATCTTTCTCTCTCTTTCTCTTCTTCTCCATCATCTTCATCCTCCATTAATCTTCAAAGTCACCATTAATTTTTAAAGATCCAATTTCTCTCTAAAATCCAAACTCTAGATTTCTTTTCCCTTTTCAAGAAACCTAATCAAATCATCTCAGACATATGATCGAACACTCTACGTGCATTAACCATACTCCCACATTTAGAATACTTTTGAAGCACTTTGTTATTCAATTGAAGATCACCCCTTAAAGGAGACCATTAAATTGACAATCAAAAATGACAGTTACTTTATTAAAGATTTCAACTTGGAAAATCTGAAAATTAACACATTTTAATTCATAATGAGAGTAATCTTTAATTGATACAAAAAAAGTATTTCAGTCATGAGTCATGATAAATATTTATATTTTCCCATCCATTATATAAAAACGTATGTCCCCAATTAGTTAATTAATACATTCTAAAATGAAATAAAAAATCCAGACTTCAATCAAAATGAAAATTAATAAAGAAAAAAGAGGAAACTAACTGACGGTGGAGGGAATATCAATAAAAGCATAATGAGATTTTTTGAGTTTGTGTTGAAGATGAGCAGCACACCAAACAGTACCAAGAGACCCTTTCCGAGCCAAAAACGTATGGGAGTAAAACATTTTCTTTTACTTGATTCTTCCCAGTTCTCAGGCGGGTTAATTAGGGTTTATAATTGGGAATTTGGGGAGAGGAGGAGAGAAATTGAAAGGTTCAGAAATGGAGGAAGGGTTATACAATAAGCACAAGGTTCAGAGATGAAATTCAAATACCCAGAAAATCTCTTCTAGTTTAGTATTTTTTTATTAGGGTTCTTGAAAAGGGGAAAGAAATTTAGGGTTTGAACTTTGAAAAGAAATTGGGTCATTGAAGATTAATTGTAACTTTGAAAATTAATGGAGGAGAAAGAGGACGAAGATGACGGAGAAGATGTGAAGAGGATGAAGAAATTAAATTTAAAAAAGAAAAAAGAAAAAAAAGGAAAAAGAAACAAAAACTCAAAAAAAAAAAAAGGAAAAAACAGAAAAATGGAAAATCAAAGGTAAAATAAGCTGGTCAACGGTGTCACCCGGTTACTTGGCCGTAATTGAGGAAAAATCAACTTTGCTGTTCATAAAAAAAAATTTTACGGCCCTAATTCACAGAACGAGAAAACTTTGAGGCTGTAATTCATAAAAGTCCAAATCTAAATTAAACTAAAACTAGTAAAGTATCCGGATTCAGAATAATGGAAATGGCGTCTCCTTGTAGAACACCATCAAATTCTCGCAACAATTTGAAACACTCTTCATCTTCATCTTCAAAATGGAGCCGAATTTCGGCATCAATCAAAGGAAAATCCTGCGCAATCTGTCTTAATCAAATATCCGGTCACCGCCCTGCCGTAATCAACCATTGTTTACACGCCTACTGCCTTGCCTGCCTTCTTCGATGGTCCAACTACAAGCGAACTTGTCCGCTTTGCAATTCCCATTTTGATTCCTACTTTTCCCCTTCTTCTATCTCTTCCTCTTCTTTCCATTTGCATCATTTGCCCCCTCTCTCTTCCCCGCCCTCTCCGGATCATTCTAGACCCCGCCATACCCGTGCTGTTGATATCTTTAGGTCTCTCTTTGATTATATTTATGTTTGCTTTTTTACTTTTGAGGGAATTTTCTTGTTCTAAGAGCATATTTATCTGATTTGAATTGGTGGGTTTTGGGGATTTTTTACTTATATTGGTGGGTATTGATATTATTTCTTACTTCCTTGAAATTATCAATTGGGTTGTTATGATTGTTTATGATATGTTTATATTCATCCCATTGATTTACTTTTTTGAATTATTGGATGTTTTTTGTTTTCTTAAGAGATAAGGATAGGTTGACATTGAGTGGTGTTTGGCTGAAAAGCTTATGGCTATGAAGAAAACTGCATCTTAAATTGATGTATTTATGGGTTTTACAAATGTTGGTGGATATTGATGTTCATTGTACTAAGTAGTGTCACATGATTAGCCGGCCTACTCGCGAATCTCAAAATGAGAACATCTTGAGTGAGTCGTGAATTCGAAAAGCTAATTAGCCTTGAATATCTCAATTGGGTTGTTGATGATAGTTTATGATAGCCTAGACTTTTCCCCATTGATTATATTTCTGAATTATTGAGTTGTTTTGTTTTCTCAAGGGGTAAGATAGGTTGATTTTGAGAGGTTTGATGCTGAAAATATAATGGCAATGTCCTATGAAGAATTTTTCATCTTTGTTAGTTTGCAGGGCACGTTGGAGAAGAAGGGAGCATAATGATGCAGTGAATTCGCGTTCAAGGCCTGTGCCACGACTAAGATCATTTCGTGGAGGAGAGTCTGTTCCTTCTGAGGTTATTACAGAAAGGATTCTTCAATGGCGTGCCAGGTAATATGTTTGGTTCTGTGTTCTCTTTCTCTTTTGCTAATTTTCTATGTAGGAGTACTATGATCATATAAGTTTCAAGGTTAGAATATCAAATCATCATCACCATATTCGGTATACGTATTATAACTCGCACATAAAAGCTATGATCGGGTTAGAATATCAAATCATCATTGTCGTCATATCCGGTATATGTCGCTCGTAGGAGCTATGATCAGGGTAGAAAATCAAATGTATAAGAAAATTCTTTTGGGACGATTCGACATGTTGAAGTGAATCCATTTATGTAATTGTTTCCATAAATATCCATTTGCATTGTTGTTGAACAAAGTCCATGAGAATTCTGTCTTTCTATAACGTCCCGTTTGGTTAGTGGTATTAAATGGTGATATTGAAAATGATTCATAGTGTAAAATTTCATCAAATGTTTCCCATGGTAATGAAACTTTGATCACAAAAAAGTTCTATTTACAAATTTTCATTATCACCCAATACCACCTCTCCCAATGGTAATTCATTGAAATGAAATTTATGAAGAAAATGAGATGATTGAAGTTGGACAAGCATGGCCTTTAAGGTAGCAAGAGTTTTTCAACCAAAATTACATTAGTTTTCATTTTCATTCCCACCCTTTAATAACCGACCAACCAGGCCGTAAGAGACTAGTGTAAGGTTGTACATCTAACCCCTAAATCCTGCCTAAGTAGGAGCCAATGAATGTTATTGGGGTAATGGAATATTGTTGTAGAAGAGACTAGTATAAGTGATGAGTAGTGGAATTGTTGTCTTCAAAATTTTTGTGTTTCATGAATCATGAACAAGAGTTGGACTTGTTAGCGGCTGAAATTGTTTTGGACAAATACTTTCAAGTTTCAATGCATCTCAACTCACTGAAAGTCCTTATAAAAAAATCTTAGACAAATTCGGTTGATGCATTAGTTGTAGAAGTTTTGTTGATGGATGGGAATGGATTATTGTTCTTTCCCCTCTTTCACATTATGCATTCGAAGCCTTTTAAAACTTCAGATTCATGTTGGCACGACCGAAGTTACATTTATTGTTGCACTGTTTATGTTTGATCAGACCATCACCAATTTATATCTTGAATGTGACAGCATATACAAGCGTGGTTTTTCGGCTGTTCCCTTTTCTTCTAGGAATCTTCAGAGCCCGGTGAGCAGCATTTTCCTGATATATCTGTGGATGTTAGTCATATTTACTTTTCCATATTGTTACTAAGTACTAACTAAATACTTTTATATGCCATTCAACTTTATCCTGATGTCAATTGGTATCAAATGAACTTATATTAAGTAGCTTAATAAAACCAATCTCAAAACTTCACTTGGGTAACCATGTACCTCACAAGCTCTCTCAAGTTTGTTAGAAACTTTTGAATTTAATAAATTGTACAACCCGAGTCCAAACAGGTTAAACTATGTCAAGGGCATTCTATGTTGGTTCCTAGGAACCTTACAAGTTACAATACTACTATTTAATAATCAAAACTTGGCACCCAATGCATATACTTGAAAACCGTCATCACAAACTTGATGAACTTCCATGTTCTACATCTATTATAAGAAAAAACATAGTCAAGTGGAGTTATATTTGATTCATCTAGATGTATATTTTTATAATATTAAGTTTATATTATTATAATTATGCTCAACTAAAGATATTAAGGATCAAAAGAGTCAATTGGATAGATAGCGTGAAAATAAGAAATGTAACAACTAGAAGAAGTATGATGACCACGATCTTGATCACAAACATCCATCTTTTGCCCCTTGAATTTGCAACTTGATAACTTTGAGAAGTTTGGTATCGAAAATTTAGATCGGGTCGATGTTACACGAAATTAAATTTGTTTCCATGCCAGATACAAAATGAGAAACGAGAAATGTAAACCTAGTGTTTCGGAGACTTGAGGAAACAAAATATGATCCAATAGAAGCTAAGATACTGTCGTGGTGTCGTCCAAATATATTTTTATTGTATGCGATTACATCTTGCGGACTGAAACGATGTTACTATTGGACGTATGAGTTATGACTGTGTTTTTTCTTCTGAAATTTCAGAACCTGTCATTGAGTAAAGAAAGAATACTACAAAGAATAGAACCATGGATCCGAAGGGAGTTGCAAGCTATACTTCAGGACCCGGATCCAACTATTATTGTTCATGTGGCTACATCACTGTATCTTTCTAGATTTCACATGACTGGAGACCTCTCAACAGCAATGGATAATATCGATGGCTTCCTTGACCCATTGCGACGATTTTTGGGTGAATGGACCGATATGTTTTGGCATGAACTTAGGTATGTAGTTTTTGTTCACCTATTTATTTCACCTTTTGTTTAGCCATATTTGATTTCCTATTTTTGGTTGTACCATTTATTTTGATTGCACATGGTAAATTATGATATATCTTCTGTATCTCCCATTTCCTAATTGCTTGCTAATAGCTATTACTCCAGATGGTCTTGTATGAGACCGTCTCACCGTGAGACAGGCCCATACAAGCAACCCATACAAGATAGTTGTCGTCATTTTAAGAGAATAAGTATTATATTATTTTTTAATAATTAGAATTGGGCCAGCCAATTAAGCTGTCTCACGGTGAGACGGTCTTAATAAAGAATTTTTACTATTACTCGCTTCTGTAATGTATATTCTTGCTTGTGTCTTCAATTTATGAAGCTTTTGTGATAATCAAGGATCACCCTATACTACTCTCGATTAAAAGTACTGCAAATGTCCGTGTGTCGAAGCTTTTGAGTGTTGTATGGCATACTTCCTCCATTCCATTATACTTGCTACATTTGACTTTTACGCAATCTAATCTATTATTTTGATCATTTATATATTGAACCATGCACATCCAAAGTTTATAAAAAGTTAATATGATGAAAGTATGCGATTAGACGATTAAAACAAAATCCCACTTGATTAAATTTTTTTCTTACATATTAGCCCCAATATATAAAATAAGCTTGAACGATGAATAGTGCCTACAACCGTAATGTAGGAAGTATTTCAAAACGGAGGAAGTATTTGATAAATTTCCGATTAACCTGTGTCTTTCCTTCAGATGCTTTGCAGAAAGCACCTTTTCGATGGTTACTTATGATGAAGTAGTCAAGTACAGAAGAGTGAATAACAGCTAAACAGATGGTATCGTTGCCCTGGTACTAGAGCCTCAAGCTGTCGTTCTTCAAGATCATCGTATTTAGAGGTTATTTTATTTGATTATCAGTTATCTCCATGGCATATGATGCATTGAGTTGGAAACTTGCATGTTGTGGTTGTGATTTGTGAAAAGAGGATTTCAAATATTTTTATGAAATCATCGTAATTGGGATCTGGAAATGGTTGGAATGGTGCAATGCTGGCTTGCCATCAGTCTTTCCTCTCCATTGTAATAATGCTGAGAGCCTGAGACAGGTATCATGTGTTCGATCTTGGTGAATCCTCATTGTTGTTTCTTTGTACGCTCTTTAGATTATATGTTGTTGATCTTCTTACTTCACAGGATTCGTAATTTTACTTTTGATATAATTATAAGGCTAGGTATCGGGGTATTGGCATATTGTTCTTGACGTATCACTTGTGACGCATAAGAAGCAAGAAAAAATAAATAAATGGCCACCTTTCGGCTCTCTTTACTCGCTAAATCAAGTTGCCCCGGCAACTTTGATGTATGTTATAAACTTGCATCATATCTGATGTAATTGCGGTACCACTATAAATCTATAATGTCCGTCTTCCTTATCCATTTGCAGTTTTTCTAAGAACTTTTTTAGTTATTGCTGTGTTTCGGAAACTTAGGAAATGAAAATTGATCGAATAGAAACTAAGATAGGGCCATGGTGTTGTCCAAATACACTGATATTAACTAGGAAATATAAACATAACACTTGATCATAAATCAAAAGGTTTGTATCACAAAAGTACGACACAATCCTAAAACACTAAGTTAGTGTTTCAAAACTCGGTACGGGTGTAGCTTAGCGCATTTCTCACTTTTTAATGTTATAAACGTAACTTTATTGTTTCACTTTTGTATGAGTTTTAATTGTATCATTAGAACAAGCTACTAACAAAAGTTACAAAATAATCAGTTCGATGCGCAAAATAATTTGTGTTGTCGATTTCCCCATAAACTCTTTCTTGATGTTTCTTGTTTCACAATGTGCAGAAACTAGCTGCTGTTGTACCCAGATTCTTAAAGCTTGGAATCAATTGGTTTTTCTGTGTATGGGAAGTAATCTATTCATCAATTGGGGATTCGTGCAAGGAAAGCTATTTTGCTAACTAGCCGTTTTCAAGATTCGTTATTTGCTCTTATATCGGTCTTTTTGGTGACTAGTGTTTGACATTAAGTGTATATATCAATGGCGGGGCTTCAAGAAGGAGCTTCAATGGCGGTAATATCAAAGCCAAAGCTTCAATAAGGGAGCTTCAATAATCAACATTTGGATTTTGCAAGTCTTTTTGCTTGATAAGAAAAAAGCCCCCGACAGTTTCTGATCAAGTGCTTATTCAAATGAAACAGAACAATTTGATTCACGAACACACCCCAGTTTGAGGTCGATATAATCAAATCGGGGTTCGGGGAAATTGAGCAAATCACTTGATACCGAAAGATTGAAGTTTACTAAATAAACTAACATATCAGTCTCAATTGTCATCTCCCGAAGTCTGACACTGACTGTTTTGTTTACTTGATTGTTCACTGATAAATGACGGAATGTACAACGCTTGCTTAGTATGTCGTATCAATATTACAGTAATGTGATTACATAAAATGTTGGCTTTCAATCATCATAAAATACACACTTTCATCAGAATTACATATAAGCTAACGCCGATTTCTTTCATTTAACATAACAACCACAACATTCCGTTCTTAACAATACATACAGCAGACTAACCCACCTGCCATCAGTTTCTCGCCCTCCAAACTTTAACCCTCTTCCTCCGGTTCCTCTTCCTCTTGAAGCAGATTTTCTCTATTGTCATGAGCCCAGAAACCACGGACGTCTATTAGCATGCTCGCAACTGTACCACCTTGCTTGCATCCCAATAAATCCTGCAGTGTGATCTTCAAGGGATCCGTAGGCTTTACCATATCCCAAATCTCATCCCTTACGTCTTCAATACATAATTCGTAATTTCCTCCCTCAATCCATTTCTGATGTACATCTCTGATAGATAATACAAAGGAGGAGACAAATTTCAAGTTAGATAGGCAAAATCCATTGCTATGAAAAACCTAATGCAACATTTTTTTACTGCTACGAAACTGTCTCTGTCAGTTTGAGACTCACAGGCTTCACTTCAGTTCTGCGAGAAGAAAAGGACAGAAATTTTTGTAGGAAGATTGTATCGGATAACATCTCGCTCACAGATGTCATCCTTCTTTTCTTCCATTATCTATCCATACCATACGGGTTTAAAGAGTTGGCCAATTGGGTCATTCTAACACGATTCAAAGTAAAAATCATAATTCATACCGAAATGACGGGCATGCAAAAACCAAGAATGACTCCACCAAAAAAAACACATTTGAACCACACCCAACAATGAATAGCTCTATATAGCCACTTGATAGAAAATGGGTAATGATAAGTTAATGCAATGTGAAGGATTTTTCAAAAGTACCTAGCTTGCAACAGAAAAGTATGGCCAAGCTAATTATCAGAAAATATACTCGGAGAAAAGTACAACAGTGAAAAAATAGGAACAGCAGACTACTTCAACGCAGGATTTCAGTAATTTTGCATTCCTATTCTGTGAATCAGGTTGCTTATAACTAGTTCACCAGAATTGGTTTAAAAATTTGGGGGCACAGTCGCACAACAGTCACAGTTCCAGCCAACTTCACGTGCTCCTATGAAAGAAACTCTTGCAAGATCGGAGAAATCACTATAAGTCCATAAGATATATACCGTACCTGAAAAGAGTGTGGACATCAGCCGTTGTTAGATGACCCCTTCCTTGTAGATCAAGACACCTGAACAAGTAGGTCAAACCTTCAGGAGTGTCTTTGTTCTCAAGGGCGAGAACAAAATCCAAGAAGCTCTCAAAATCCATCTCCCGATTATTGCCTACACCGCTTTTCCCACGGCGTACATGCTCATCAAAAACTACAACAAAGAAAAAAGTCGGTACTCAGTACTAAACAGTTGCCAGCTAGGAGACATGAATAAAATTTTAATTTTTGTTATTTTTCAACTTCCCAAGGAATAGGGATGCAGGAATGAATAACATTTAATGCTTTCTAGCACATTTCTTTTTACACTTATGGAAAGAAATTCAATACCCAATATGATTTCTAAAATTTTCCATAAACATTAATGAAATGCATAGTGTAAAATGTGGTACGGTCGCGATTGCGGTAACGGAACGTCGATGCGGTAATGGGAGTGATGCGGTTATCATATCGCCTAAATATCGGTCGAAACCATTAGGTATTTCTTGATGCGGCCAAAAACGTGGTTTTTTTACTACTTCGCAACGTGGGAAATATCAATTCGTTTGTTTTGAAAACCATTATAGCGCAGCCAATGTGCGCTAATGCGATGCGGCCTTTACTATGAGATTTTTCACTGAAGTATCAAACTCTAGCTATGAAGCCACTCTGAAAACGTTTACAGGTAGTCTTACTTTGTACCAAAATCAGAGTCCCTCTCATAAAATAAGTGAAAAGCAAAAGTGAAATTCGGCATTTTCATCCTTTTTTAGTTTGCATAAAAAAATTAATTAAATGGAGCTCATGAAACACATCTCATAACATAGATGATTTAGTTACAAGAAATTGGCTCATCAAACATTATTATGGAAAAATAAATACTACCAAAGGATGGAGCCTGCACATTATGATGCCAAATTCAAGTAGAAAGATATGTAAAGGAACTTCAAAATAATGGCATTTGCTTGACAGACCACATGATGTTAAAAATAGTTTCATACCCCTCTCAATAAATATATCCGTCAGAGTACCATCTGCATATTCTCGAAGTTCTTGCTTGCTCAAGGTTCCATTCATATCTTTGTCAAGTGCTAGAAACATGTCTTCAGCAATCCACAATAAATCAAGTTGTCAGACTAGCATAAAATTTAACAAAGCACATAACTAAAAATCATCAAAATTACACATTTGCACATGTAAACAGTATAGCGTACAAGCAGACATGCATTTAAATTGCATACAATTACAGGAAAAAAAAAATCCAAAGAAAATCATTTTCCAACATATGGATGATCCCCTCAACCATACATACGTGGACATGCGCCAGAGACAATAAAAAAGACACTGATGTTAAACAAAACTTGAGTAATATAAAAAGTGAGAACCTTAGATAAAGCATAGATATCCATTGTTACAGCCTCCTGACAAACAGAGATACTACTTCTATTGATTACTTTAATAAAACCTTGTAGCTTGACCCTTTAGACCACTACAGAAAAATGTCAAAAAATACAATAGTTTCGTTTTGAGATATATTTATGATAGCAGTAGTGCATTATTGCATATGATATGACAAATCATAAGAAATATTCTTTTTTAAAAAAAAGGTCAGAAATTGAATTTTGAAGGCTTGAACAAACGTAACTAAAAAACAGGACAATTTGTCATATTCATGAGGAAAAACAAAGACTTGATCTAAAAAGACCAATTACAACATTCTATAACCCCAATGCCACTAAGTGGCCACCAGGGCAAGGTTTAGAGGAATTGATGTACGCAGTCACAACCTTGCCCTTTTGATAACAAAGAGATTGTGGTCAGCCCTAGAGATAACAAAAGATCAATTGACAAGCATAAAAGTAGTCACCTCCAGAATGCAAATTGATACCATGGGTAGTTTAAAGAAGCAACAAAGCAAACCATAAAATACATCAACAAATTTACCTACCACATATGCGCTGCGCAGAAGTCAAAGAGAACCAATTCTCAGCTTGTTCAGTGTCAGTGACTTCTTCCTCACTTTCCTAAAATACAGATAATATAAAATAGAGCACCAAGTTGGAGAGTGTCAGAAGCTTCAAGTAACTTTCAACTAATATAATTCACTATAGAAGGTCAAACTGTAGATTGACACTAAACACGAGTCACTTGAAAGAAGTTGCACATTAAAGACATACAGAAATTTAACAATACTTGGCCAAAAGAGGTTACAGTCACGTTTGAAAATACTACAGAACCTTAACTGATGGTGGAGATAAAGAAAATGACAAGATACCTGATGTAGTTCCATTAGTTCCTGCAAACAGTTGCTAAGAAGAACTTTCTTTATGCAAGCCTTCCCTGCATAAAAAAGACATTATTACTTTATGACAGCTCGCAAGGCGCTAGGAAAAAAAAGGCTCATAACTTACATCTACAGCAGTGTCAGTTATCAAGAAAGAAAATGCTTTTTAAATGACTTAATTAAGTTTCCTAAATCAACAATCATTGATTTTATGTGAGATTGAAGGAGTTATGTAATGATATCTAAGGAACTTTTCTTCTTTTGAAAATTTGTTCAATCAAAAGCTCTTCACGCTTCATTTACTCGAGCCCCTTAAAAGACATTATTGCACCCCCAAAGTGCTAGAATAGTTAAGCAATGTTTAGAATACTCCTAGCAAACTAACAACACGTATTCACCAATTTAGCCTACTCCTAACGTCATTTATATTCCATTTCATCATCTTTCCGAAGTGCTAACATCTAATACCAAAGGTGACAAAGGAGAGACATAATCATTATTAAAACTTCAAGATTTGGTTGATCTCTCTCATCCTTTTCTGGCATGCAGAGTTGCAATTATTCAGGACAATATTCAAGCCCAATAAATTTTATTTCACATTGAATTAGCATGGCTGTGTGCATCATAATATGTGCTCCCAGCTCAAACTCGGTCAATCTAACATTTGGCAGTCTTTGAGGTCTCTAAAGTCCAAGTCATGTTCTATTCATATATGAAGCATAAAATACATACAGAGTACTACACCCATTTTACAAGACAGATAATCATCCGCCATTTTTTTTCAGAGGTTGGCATTAATTAATAGATCAAAATAACTGCTAACATCTTACAAAGAAATTAGAATTTCCTTCTCACTCAAGTTTTCCAGAAAACTGTTTGGCTTCAACACAAATGCACATATGAGAAAAATACAAAACTACCCAAAAAATGCAGAAAGAGATAAACAAAAGTAGAGAGCAGCAAAGCATAGCAACCTCGTCTGTGTGGATCGCAGAAGAAAAAGAATTTATGAGCAGCTATTCTACAATATGTTTGCATGAAGGCAGTAGGCATATCACGCAGTTGTGCCAGGTTAGGTATAAGCCCTCTAATGTAAGCCTCCATTTCCTGAATATCATCAAAACTTATCGTTCAGCAAATGATATACTCCGCAAGTAGAACAAGGGAGCCAAAAATAGTCGCAATAATTTGTAGAAAAATGTTATTTGCCCCACCCAACCTTTTGTTCCTCCCTCTCGAAATCCTTTTCTCCATGTCTCTCATTATCTCTCTATTGTGCAGATAGATGGAACAGAAGAAGACAGCAAACTCCTCATAATTTCCAGTACTTAACCCTCCAACCCCCTGCTCCCTTTTCACCCTGTAAAATATGAATCATTGGAACTGAATAAGGTGAAAGTTGAATCAGGACATACACGAGGTTGAAGAAAGCCATCAGAATCCTCGTCCAGCTCGCTCATATCTATTCTTGCTTGAGTTAGTGAAACCTGTATAATCACAATTTTTTTAGCAATGGTGCTATAAGAAAATGTGAATAAAAGAGAAGCATATAGATTCATTTAAATAGCCACAAAGTATAGAAGAACAAAGCAACAGATCTATAAAAGATGAAATGTAATATTTTGACAGCTAAATTCATGACCAAAGGATATACCGTTCGCATCACATAAAGGTAGAATGGTAGGATTGCTATTCGTCCTTGTTCATCTTTCTCAAACTTCATGAAATTTGAAGGACTAAAGAAGCGCCTGCATTTAGGGCCAATTTGCTCTGTACATACTGAGGCAATATGACAAAAATCTTCATAATTCATCTGCAAGATTACGACATTTTAATAAGTCTACCATAACAAAGGGACTTTAAATTGGAAGGCAAACAAAACCATTAGAAAATCTGATTCATTAATAAATGTTTCGATAACAGCATATAGTTCCAACTTAGCTTTTTACTTGCACTATGGACCTACCATCCCGTGAAAGAAAACGGTAGACCCATGGTGCAAATTAAAAGATATAGAAAAGGCTAATTGCCCAAAAAAGGAACTTAAAAACAAAATATTTTAACTTTTACAGTACTAATATTCTTGAAAAGAAATGATAATGTTTTGTATCAGTAACAGAAACAAAACACTACTTTAGTTCACAATATTAGAACTTAGAAGGGAAAGGAATAAGATAGGAGAAAAAAGATAACTAGAAATCACAGAAACAAGGAAAATTTGCTATTAACAGAAGCAAGACCTTTTCAGCACCAGTCGTATCATCAATCACACAGTTCTCTCTTAAGCAAACCCACATAGCATCCAAATCATCAGCGTTCAGCAATAAGTCTGATTGTTTCTGTAAAAAGATTGTATATCAGTAGTAGTGAGAAGTTAACATTAATGGTTATACCACCACTGAACAAATACTCATATTTTTACGAGATAAATTCTAGTGTTGTATCAAAAAACATTTGACAATAATCAAATCTTCTCAGACTCATTGTCACTCACTTTCACCGAGAATAGCACCATCATTACGGGCCTGCTCAAAATAATCTACAGGTCAAGCAGTATAAGCCGTGTTCAAACTCATACGGGAATATCGCCAGATCAAGTGTTCAAACTAATAGGTCATTATAAATCACTAAAAGTGTCTTCATTACATAACGTAGTCATAAAATTGCACTGATATTTCGTTCATCTATAATTCAAATAGTAGCTCAAGAGCACACGATAAAATTACAGCGTTTGTATGCCAACCTTCTGGAAATAATCAGATTTTGGCACTCAGTCGACAGTCTCTAAACACAATACATTTTACAATCAGTGACTACTGACTAAAAATCACCCAGCTTCTTAGCATAACTCTTTTATATGGATCTTTCGAAGTCACAACTCACAAGTCTAACAACTAGTAAGTGATAATAAAACAATTTCCATTGAAAAAATACCAATAGAAAATTAGGATCTAGCTGTGTGGCCTATGCTCGTTGTGCGAGCATCGTAACCTTGGTCATTACCCCTTGACAAGCAACAAAACGTTTTGCAAACAATTGAACGACATACGAAAATACAAAATGATTTTGTGGAAAGTTTATTTAATACCTTTAGAAACCGATACTTTGCCAGCCTCTGCACTCTATAGCTGATAGATCCTTCTTCTGGTTTCTGAGATGCAAGAAGATAAGTGAAGAATGATACATTGAAAATCTTTAAATCTCAGGACATCAAAACAAATGACTGTTAATGACTTATCATGCTCCAGCTCGTGTAGTATACGGGTACACCTAGCTTCATATATTGGTTGAACAAAAATAAAAAGTTCATACATGATATTCTCACTATCACAATCTACAATTATATGAAAAGCCAAACTTTACTGTATACATCATATATTAACTACACTACCTTCTTGTAGAAGCTAGGAATTGCACCAGCTTCAGAATTCCTCTGCTGCTTCTCTTTAAAAATATCAAGCAAGATTCTCTTTGTTTCAAGCTCTACAAGGACACGGTAAAATGAAAAACATTAAACTTAAAACCTACAGAGACATTCAATTCTAGAGTCTAGAGTACAAAATAACGCCAAAACACCATGAACCAAACCAACCAACTAGCGTTAAAAAAGTAACTAACAAAGATTAACCAACCTACCAAGTACTAATACTAATATCAAATATCAATCTCCAAATAAAAAAAACATTCTAATAATCATCTACAATTCTACATATGTTCTCATACTCCACTTATTCCAATCAATAGTATATGTTACCAAAAATATCTTCATGTTACTTTTTATGTGTCTTCAACCTACCTCTTTTTCTATTAAATTCCTCAAATGTTTCAACCTTGCACTCTTTTTCGATCTTATTTGAACATGACCAAACCAACAAAGACAGTTTTTTCATTTTGTCTTTCGGATTTGCAACTCCAAGATCCCTTTTTTATGCCTTTATTTTAATTTTATACTTTTAGAGTATGTCATCCATTAAACATACATATCTCAGTTTCCTCCATTTTCTTACAATGATCTCTTTAAGAGTATGGCTTGTAGAATTTCCTTTTGGCCTTAGAGGCACACCTTGATTGCAGCTCCCCATTTGGGGAATAAACTTTATGCTCAACATTTCATCAAAATCTTCTTTCTAGTAGGAAATTGAGCTAATCCTAAGTAAAAAAAATAAGAAAGAAAAATCTAAGACCAATCATGTTTCTTATATACATGTACAAAGATACCCAACAAGCGATAAGTAAATTGTTGCGGCCGTGATTTTATCTAAATCCGACTTGACTAAGAATGTTGCCGCATGTATGACGTATGTACATAATATGGCCGGACTCCAAAGTGTTTCTCCATCTACAGCGAACAAACAAAATTATGTAGAAGATGCAATCATTTTCTTTCTACAAATTTACTGAATAAGTTTAGTTTTTCCCTTGAAGGAAAGATATGGCGGTGAAAGACATTATGAGATGGAGGTTTCTTGAAACTACATGATAAGTTCTTGAGCCACAACAAGAATGGCAAAGTCTCACTCAATCCTAAAAATATAAGGTCTGACACATAACATAATAAATCAACGTGAGAGATCAAATTATCACAAGTATCTAAGTACGTCCCAAATAGTATTTTAATCCAAGAATAAGCTTTACATAAGAAATTCATAAATGTAACTCTTCTATTATTTAAATTCGAAAAGCCCCCTCAAGTCTAAACTTAAAACAAGGTTGAGTTTGCTAACAAAATCGCAAAATTATTACTTCCTCCAGTTAGCAAAATTTCTCATTTCTATATTAGTTCAATTCATTAACAACATTCCATTTCCATTTTACGTAAATTTTTTTAAACATTTTGGGTCCATTTGGGGTCACTATTCATGTTGCCCTCACACTTCCATCCAATCAACTCTTCATCAAAAATCAAATGGAAATATGATGTTGAAATGAAAAGGACTAGCAACTAGCACGATTTTCTCGAGTCAAAAAAAATCAAGTCAGAAAAATTAGATATTAGCAAATGAAAAGGCAAACTCTAGCATAAAAAGCCTAGCATGCATAATAGATTGAATTGAAATAAGAAATATAAAAATGATTCACTACTTCGTATTCATAAACATGATTCATGACATGAACAATGGATAGATGATAGATTAAAAGGCAAACTTTGCTATTTTTGAAAAGTTTCTTAAACCCATAGATAATAGATTAAAACTCTAGCATAAAAAGCATAGCATTCGTAATAGGCATTTAAGAAACTTTTCAAAAATAGCAAAGTGAAAGTAGCTTAACACTCACTTAGGACAATCTAACCCAACACTATGGATTGACTTTTCAATTCAATAGAGGTGATTCAGTTGCTCTCAAAGATAAGTAAATTGACTCCAAATGATTTGAAATAGACAAACATTTCTCATATCCCACTTCAAGCGCACATACATATGACAATGGTAGTCCGTAGATGAAAAGTTGAGAAGTAGAGTTGTTCATTTCAGAACCGACAGGGCGAACAAAAACCAAACCCATGTGTACATAAAAAACAAATGTTGGTTGTTTCTAGACATGGCAAATGGCTTGGTTATTGGTGTTTTTAGTTGGTTGGTTGTTTTTGTTAAATAAGTTAGTTGGATAAACTAGTTGTTTAGGAGTATGTTTTATAAGATGAAAAGTGGGTAACAAGTCAAAAGTCATCGGAAAAAGCTAACAAAGCTAGCCTTATCAGGTCGGCTTAAAAACCAAAGCTAGCTAAAAAGTCACTATCAGTCACATTTTTGTCTTTTTAACCAACCAAAATGTCAAAAGCCAAAAGCTAACCGAAAAATCTTTTACCAAACAACGCCAGCTTATCCAAAATTAGTGCACAGTCAATCCAAATGATTGAGCACCGGAAAAATCATAGTACAAAACATCATATCAATTCCTGCACAAAAACAAACTCGAACGTGCGCTTCTAAGCACATAAGAAGCATTCCTCAAGAATGTCTTTCCAAACTTCAAACTCGAAGTCCATTGATGATAAAAAAAATAAAATAAAATAAAAACAGTTCACGTATCACAAATTGCCTACCTCACTCTCACCTTATAACACCCAAAAGTAAAACAAAAATAATAATCACATCCAATTGAAGAGTAATCCCATCACCTCAAAAGACAGCAGATAACACTAAAAGGTACATTAAACATAAATTAGAAATGGAGACAAAAAATATGCAATATCATGGTTTTTAGCTTGCTACCCATCTCAACATAAACTATTTCATTGTATATTTCTTGCCATTATCAAAAACAACACCAAATACCATAACTGTCAAAAATTGAATCAGCAAAAAAGTGGAAATCACAACAAGCTAGAACAAAGCAGGTAAAGATAACGAATATAGAAATTTGAGAAAATGAAAACGGAAAACAGACCCATCAAAGCTTCGGACCCAAGACCCGCGCCAGATCCAATAAAACGACGAAGATTTCTGACCCACAACATAGACGAAGCTGGTGGGATCTTCTTCTGCACTGACCCTTCATTCCCTTCGCCATCGCTTGAACCACCGTACATTCTCTTCGATTAAATTATAGGCAAAAACCCTAGAAATTGAATCAAATCAGGGAAATTTCGCCAGAATTATCACTCAAATTTGTGCAATGCCTGATTTACGTAATTAACTGACAACTTTGTTCATGTTTTGGGCAATTGGAAAAACTTTCTCAATCTTTTTCGCTAGAATACTCGAACTCTCAGTGATGGTTGCGAGTAGTGTGGAAGCAAAGCAATGGCGTTCCGCTGATCGATGGTGTTTGCAAGATAGTTGCTGTGGCAAGTGGTCTATGGAGGATGTTCAGACTTAAGCTGTTGGTTGAATGATTAGGTCAATCCAAATTTTGGTAAAATATGTTTATTAACAAAAAAAATTACTACTAATAATTACTCCGTTTCCTATTGATGTTCCCATCGAGAATATCCACGGCAATTAACAAAAGTGGAATCTTTCAGATTATTGAGATATTATTTTATTGAATAATAAATTTGATGAAAGAAGAGTGAGGACCATAAATATTTAAAAAGTATTTAAAGAAAGTTAGTGGAAAAAATATAGGGATCACAACTAAAAAAGAAATATAAAATGTTAAAATGGAGTTAGTATAAGATAAGTGGCACCATAATCATTATTAAAATATTAAAATGTACATAAGTGAGGTTATTTTTGTCCAAAATTCCTCGTGGGAACAACAATTGAACGTGAGAACTTCTCTAAAAAAATATAGGGAGTAATATTTTTGTTTTTTCTTATGTTAAATATGGAGTATGTTGCATACTCAAATTGTTTTAACTTTTATTTCTTGTAAAATTAAAATCAAATACATGTTTTTTAAATTTTATTTTATGTTTAATTGATATCATAATTACATATATTGACGTATAAATCTTTCTTTTAATTTTATTTATTTATTATTAAAAATCTAAATAATTGAATTATTTGATTTTGTTGAAAAATAAAAATTTATGTTTCACTAGAATTTGATAAAGAATAAAATCCTCAATTTCCCATTAAAACATAAGACTAATTCCATAGGTCTTTGCTACGCAAAAAAAATGTGCACTTTTGTCATACATACATTCTTTACAAACTTGAAGAAATATGTCTTGCAAAGCGGATAATTTATTCCACCTTTGTTTTCTGCACACACACTTTCTTGTTCCTCAAATCAAGAGCTTATAAGAAATGAGAGACTAGTATCGAAGAAAAGTAGACGACATTTTTTCACTTCAAAATAATTTTGTAGATTTAAATTTTTTTAATAGGGCATTCCTTTATTTGCAAAAAAAAGTTGTAAATAAGTTTTGTAAAATAGGTTTAATTATTTTATATTGCTAAGAGTACATTGAACACAAAACATTATTTTCAACATCAACTAAAATGCATAAACAATAAGGTTTTTATTATACCTTAACAACAATATTAAAATTATCATTAGTAAACTATACATAGTAATTTAAATAAAAATTGTAGATTTACAAAAAAAACTTATATATTTTTAGACTAATTAAATAATGAAATTTATTATGTACTTTTTAAAATTAATTAAATAAAATAAAAAAGTGTGATGTGTATGCCAAAAATATAATAAATATTTCAATTGAGAATAAAATGAAAAATAACATGCAATGATTTTAAACTTTTAATTCTACAAGAAAAAAGTTAATAGAATTAATTGAAAATTAAACAAAAAATTTAAGAAAGAAATCCATTTATTAACAATAAAAAAATTGGTTTAAAATATTTTTTTCCCTACAAAAATAAATTTTCACTTAAGTTTAGAACTTCATAAGAATGATAACTTCAGACCACTTAGATAAAATTTAGCTAAAACTCAGACCACCGATGTGAAATTTACTTGTAAAAAAATACAATTAGTCTCTCGAGATACCATCTTTTTGAGAGACACATCCAAGATCCAACCCATTAAAAGTTAATACTTACTTGTCGTATTCTTTATATCTACATACATTATTATCTTTAATGCTTACTTATCATATCATTAATGTCTACTTTCAATATCTTAAATATTTACATCATTCTTAATGCCAACTTCCATACGCTGATAAATCACAAATTGTTGTGAGAGACGATTTTTTTAGAGACGTATTACATATATGGGCCAATAGCCCAATTAATACGAATTAAGAGAAAATAAGATTATGGGCTTCTTCAGAGATCGTCTTGTTGAGAGATAGTACCCTTGTGTTATAATATTTTATCAATGATACCCTGTGTTTTTTATTAATTCCAATGGTACTCCTACCTTCTTGAGCTAATTACAAACGTGACACTATTCATCTTTTTCCCGTTAAGTTGGCGTTAAATATCACTTAAAAGTGTTATAACACAGGGGTACAATTGATAAAAGTACTATAACACAAGAGTACCATTGATATTTCCCTTACTTTTAAATGATATTTAATGTCAACTTAACCGAAAAGGTGAATAATATCACATTTGTAATTAGCTCAAAAAAGTAGAATTACCATTGGAATTAAAAAAACACAAGGACACAATCGATAAAACACAAATTCTTACTTGAGACTTTTATATACAATAGACGTCTCAAGTTTTGGGGCTGACCCAATTTATAAATAAAAAAAACTAATTGGTGGTTTTGTAAGTTAAAAGGAAGATATGAGTTAAACTTTTAAAAGATGTCTATACTATAGACGGTCTGTCAAAGAGGACCTGCGTATAAAATGCTATATAATACTTCCTCCGTTCCATTTTAGTTGCACCATTGGGCTTAGCACGGTTTTTAAGGGTCGTCAAATCGGTTTGGTAAAAGTAGGGGTGGTGTATGATTGATGGTGATATGTGGGGTAGAAATAAAAAAATTTATTATAAATAGATAGTGGTTGTGACTTGTGAGTAATTAATAGGATGATGTATGATTAATGGTGATAGTTGGTTGGAATAAAGTGAGGATAAAATAAGCAGGTTATTTTTGCCAAAAATAGTAATATTGCAAGTAATATGAAACTTCCAAAAATAGTAGGTGTTGCAAGTAAAGTAGAACAGAAGTAGTTTAATATAAATATGGAGTATATAACACAATCATTTCCGAAATTATACAACAAAGAATTGGATGCGTGTTGATCCGCTTGCTAAGCCCTTGAAACCAAATAAGTTTCTCCCTCAACTGGGTTATCAACCGCCGTCTGCTCTTCCTGCCGCCAAACCGAGAAGAAGGAACCACTAGAGAGAGAAAATATGGGGAAGAAGAGAGGAAGAGAGAGAATTGTAAATCCACAGCCATTCCTCGTTACCGAAGAATCAATGGCTGTTTCTAGAAACCGTTCTAGACGTCCCAAGCGTCACCAAGAACAAGAGCAGGTATTCTTTATTTCTTCACAGGGTTTAATTTTGTTAAATTTAGGGTTTTAACGATTTTGAATTTGAGTTCTGTTGTGTTTCAATTTTCGCAGATGATTTCGAATAAATTGAGCGATAAAATTCTCAAGGCAGCTTTCAACCAGCAAAAGGAAATTGTAGATGAGCAAAACGATGAGCTTAACGTTGATGGTAGCAGATTTTCTTCTGTTCAAGTTTCTGCTTCTCGGGATGATTTGGAGGACATTGATGATTTTGCTGGGTTTTCTGAAACTCGAAGCCAATTTGATGATTATGAGGTATTTTTTTAAAACTGAATAGTTTTTTCTTTCCAGAGTCTAGAAAATGAATTAATAAATTTTCTCGAGCATATTACTGAGTTAGGGGTACAATGGTTTTTAGTATTAACCTTCCTGATTGTATGCTAAATTTCTGACTGTATAAACTTTGTATGCAGTAAAAAATTATGGTTTCGATAACTAAATTTTGGAAACTTTGTATAGGCGTTCGCAGTTAGTGGCTCAATGCACTAGTTTTGCGTATGTCTGGAAGGAACTATAGTTTGATCGCTGCTAATTCAAAAACCTTTAACAAACGAATGTAGACAATACTTAGCATATGCCTATAAGGCTATGGCCACAAAGATTCGTCTTTTTGACTTTAGCATGTTTCGAAAGTTTGGTATTGGCTAGTAATATGTTGGTGTTTTCTAGTCCCACATACCAAACATGGGATATGATAATTGATAATACTCTAACTTAATCCATAAATATTCCAAACCTGAATAAGATTTTTATACTATGAAATCCAATCAGTGAATTTCCCAACTCATTCTCACCCTGGTGTCTCTGTAATCCACCCTCTTGTTACGTAATTTTTGCTTTAGAAAATTATTAAATTTATCCAAGCTTAGGATTTTCTGTTTGTTTGTATGATGTTAGTCACTGATGATTATTGCAGGATCAGATAAATGAAGAGGATGAAAAATTGCTGGAGGCTTTTTTGTCAAAAGATGTAGGACCACAGCCCACACTGGGCGATGTTATTGCTGCTCGTGTCAAAAAACAAGATATTAATATTTCATCCGGTAAATGTTGGGCAGACTAATTAATTTTCTTGAAATTCCTTCTATAGGCTTTAGATCCTTGCCTTTCCTGCTTATGTAATATGTATTCATAATTTCCTGACACATTTGTGTGTTCTTCTCTCTAGAAGCCAGACCCACACCTAAATTGGATTCAAGTGTTATAGAGCATTACAAGGCGTATGTATCTTTCCTTTTTTTTTTATGGCGGTTTATCATCTTTGTTTTTACTTGTACTCATGCAAATGAATACTTCCGTTTCAAAAAATAACAGAATGGGGAAGCTTTTAAGCACTTATACATCTGGAAGATTGCCAAAAGGATTTAAACATATCCCTGCTATATCTTGTTGGGAGGAGGTTCTATATTTAACTGAACCTGAGAAATGGTCTCCTGCCGCAGGCTACCAAGCAACTAGAATATTTGCATCAAACATGAATAGTAAAAAGGCTGAAAGATTTTACAAGCTCGTGCTTCTACCTCGAGTGAGGGAAGACATCAGGAAACATAAAAGGCTGCATTGTGAATTATTTGAAGCATTGAAGAAAGCTCTCTACAAGCCTGGTGCTTTCCATAAAGGGATCCTATTTCCCCTTTTTAAGGTGTGGAGCTCTTTAAAAAGCCACTATATTGTCATATAGTTATATATATTTTTCTACTTTCTTAATTTTTGTTATTTTCATGTAATAAGGTTGATCGAGCATACCACAACCTCTGTTGAACTAGTTTATTTTTTCTGATGGTTTTGACCTGAATTCCTTTTTGCCTATGTAGTCTGGGAATTGTAATCTCCGCGAAGCAGACATTGTGGGTAGTGTTCTTCAGAAAATGTCCATTCATAGAGATCATTCAAGGTATGTTTAGTATATTTTGACCAATTTAGTTGCATGTTTGATGTACAATTTGGTGGCTGCATTGTCGAAACTGTCTTGAGGTGTTGTACATGTTTACTTACGTAAGCAATTAGGATTTAGACTCTTAGCTGATCTGATTAATAGTGTTGGTGCTTTAGATCAATAATTCTGATACACTGTAGTGTCGCTGGCTCAGGGCTCCTCAAATAACTAAAATATTAGATTACTGATTCTGATGCAATGTAGTGACATAGGCTAAGGGCTTCTTATCTTAAATAACTAAATATCATTATGTCATAATGTAGTTTGAATGATGTTTTTCATATGTTTATGTACTATAACAGATAATACAAGTTGCACAAGACTAATGCTCTGAAAAATCTTATTATGGAAGATGTTGCACATGTATAATGTGATTTAAATCGGAATTGAATGGTCATATATTTAGTACTTCTTTCCAGCATTTCAAAATCTGATATTGAACGATACAAATTATTAAATTCAACTTCCTGATTCATTTTTAGCTGAACAAATGACAAAAATGGGTGTATTTGTTTAAAATATAAATATATTATTCTGATGTAGTATGTTCTTTTTTCTATTGAACTTGTACTATAAAAGATATACATGTTGTGCAAGACTATTTTTCCTTAATATCTTTATTGTGGTAGTAAGATTGTTGCAATGTATGATGTGAGTGTCAGAATTGGGAACTGAAAGGTAAATAAACACTTCTGTTCTACATTTTTTTGAAATCTACTTTGGAAGGAAGAATGAATAAATTCAAGTTACTAATTCAATTTAGTTGAACAATCATATATTCCCTCCTATTATAATCAAATGTCCCATTTGGTTTTGCACACTTGTCGATTCACTAATTCAATTCAATATCTCTAATTATGCATAATTAAAAGTTTATAAAAAATAATATCAATAAAATTTATATCAAGAGAAATCAAACAAGATTCCATCTGACTATGTTTTATCTCATAGCTTTAGAACTAAATACAAATCAAGAGTGATTTGTAATTAGTGTCGATAAAACAGATGAGAGATTAGATTAGAATAGGTGGGAGTATTTTATTTGTTAAATTCTTTTAGCATATTTGTTGATCAGTGATTTGTGTTAACCAAATGATGGCTAAAGATCAAAATGGAGCAATGTGTTTGTCTCTTTTTCGATGAATGGGGCAAAGTTTTTGTTTTTTCTGTCTGGATAAATCCTAATATTATTAAGATGAATAACTTCATATACTTATGTTTGACAATGAAGATATGAATGATTAAAACTTCAAATTGAATCTGACCTTTCAGTCATCTCAAGTTCTCAACAGTCTAATTACATGCTCTATTCATATCTTTGTATCTTTTGTTTTTTGAGTTTTAGTGAGCACATAATCCAAGGCATAGGAGCAAGGAAAAAAGGGTTAATACATGTACACTTATGTTTATGATGGATACTGAAGTAAGTATTAGGCACGATAGGACTATTAGTGGAAAAAGGTTATGACATTTAGAAAGTGCCAAGGTTAAAAAGAACACCCATTTTAGAAGTTGCTAATAATGGAAAAAAGGGTTATTACATGTAGAAAGTGCCTAGAAGAAAAGAACACCCTTTTTTCTGAAATTTCTGTGAACAATATGTGGAAAACTTTTATTTCAATCAATCTTACTGAAGTGGAGTTTGCAATTCAATGTTTTTCAATAAACATTCTTTGTGTGGATCAATCATAGTAAGTGCAGCCTAAGATAGAGGAGCATAAAAGAACCGTCACACTTGTTAGCTTAAGAGGTTTTTATGAGCTACTGTATATGCTTTTTTTTTGTTAGGATGTGAGGTTTATTAACATTTTAACTGTCTTAAAAGAATTCAGTTATTATAACTTGCTGTTTTGTGTTAAATGCCTGCCTTACACCGTGAAATAGTGCTGTTAAATGTATGGCATTTAGAGTGGGTGTCGGTGAACATTTAGGTAGTTGTATCCTCAAGAACTTTATTTTTTGAATATTTTAAACTAGTATAAGTATATTATAGTGTTGGCCAGTTGCAGTATTTCAAATTTTATGTCTTGTTTAGTGTGTGTGGATTTGTAATTTACGTATGATATATGATTTTATGCATATGCAGTGTAGCGCTATTGGGGCTAGCTGAGATGGATTATTGTGGGACTACAAGGTAATAATTATATCAAGTTTTTATAAGTTTTGCATTTCTTTTCTTTGTGTTCATTGCTTATAGGATATGAGCTAGTTTGTGGTTTTGGTATAAGTTTCATATGAAATTACGTGACTTGCTTTCACAACCGTCTTTCCTTGTTAAAATTTTAGGCAGAAGACACCTTGATTACAATGTGGAATCTCTTATACATTTGTAGTTGGATTGTTCAAGTTTTCTATTAGAAAATAATTGTTCTGTTATTTATCCATTGGGTGATTTAAGCCCACGTTAAAATTCAAGTTTGTCTAAGATGTGAATTCTACATATGTAAATTTTTATACTTGCAGCTATATAATGAAGCTCCTCATTGATAAAAAGCATGCTTTGCCTCATCGTGTGATTGATGCTTTGGTTGGTCATTTCATGAGATTCCTAGACGACTCAAGGGTAATGCCTGTTATCTGGCATCAAACTCTTCTTGCTTTTGTTCAAAGGTTAGTATAATTAGTAATTTTCCTTCTCACCTCTCCTCCTTGTAACCATACAAAAGAAAAACAAGACAAAGAAAAATAATTTTACTATGACGTGCTGCATGAGCAAGTGTTTTCCCAATTTTGTTTTGCGAATTATTATTTAGTCAGATATGTGGCAATTCTTTTAAAACAGGTACAGGCATGATTTACGGAAGGAAGATAAAGATAATCTTAATCAATTAATGCAAAAACAAAGGCACTATTTGGTAAGAGCACTTGCATCTTTGCAACATGGTAATATTTTATATAGTACGCTGAGGTATACTTTGCTATTGTGGTCATGCAGGTAACACCTGAAATTCTAAGAGAGCTAAACAATAGCCGTAATCGTGGTGAAAAAGATAATGGCAATATGCTGATGTATATCCTTTACAATATTGTGGTTATGATTTTTCTCATCATTTGTGCCCCACCCTTAAATGCACCATGCGGATTATCTTATTAGTTTGTTTTAGTTTATATTACGGATAATTGGACCCTAAATGATAAATTGTGACATCTTTTCTCACCATTGTTGGGTATTTGGGTTCAAGAACCTTTTTCTTTCAATTATAAGTAAAATATTTTCATCCTGGAAAATGCGATAGTTTGGCTTTTCTACGAGTCATTGTTTGTCTAAGAGACCGCTTTATTACTCCCGTGTTGCTTTACCACTCAATGGTACTTTATCCTAGAGATAATGCTTATTGCATCTATAAGACGAGGAAATGCAATTCTTGGATAACCATGCTATCTTTGTAGTTTATCTTGTAAGCTTAATAACTTGTAACAGACGGGAATATCTGTTTTAACTTATAATTCTCATCATTCATGCGATATACCTGTCTACCTTAACGTTGCTTTACCATCAGTATCTGTTATCAATAAAACAGTCGAGGAGGATAGATTTGATATTCCAGAGGTGCCTATGGAAGAGGATGATTAACTCAACTGGTAAAGTTGTCACCCTTGTTCTCCTGAGATTAATTAACAAAGTGTTTTATCTATATCTTGTAAGTGATCTAACGCTTATCTGCTGGCAGACAAGTAAAAATCAATTTTGTCACCAAGTCTCGATCACCATTGGAATAAATAGCAGTATTGTTTTTCATCAGCATTAAGATTTTTTTGCGGCATCAGTTTTTTCGTCTGTTGGTGAACGTTTCTTTCTACCAAGTATTCCAGTTTTGTTTGCCATTTTGATGGGGCAAACATTCTATGTTCTGGGCTTCCGGCTTCGGTGGATTAAGAATTGTTTTTACATAGGTAATTTGATTCGGTTCAGATATGCAGCAATTCGACCACCCTTCGAGATGGAAGTACTTATGCATCTTATTTTGAGATAAAATTTTCGGCTCCGCAAGTAACTAAATACGAAGGAGGTGTCATTTTTGTTTTGAGGAGTTTTTAAAATTTTTGTGCACTTATATATCAACTTAGTTGGTTTCTTTAAATGAAATTTATTGGCTAATAATTTATCATTTATATTGCATTTTTTCCAAGAGGTGAATGTCACGTGCTAACTACTTCCCCGAGTCTTGAGCACGCTAACCCACTAACTTTCTTACCTGGATGCTAGTCAAGGCTTATCCTCGAAATGCTTTTTAAAGCAAGAGTGTGCAACGAAAGTTTAAGATTATAAGAGGATGTTAAGCTTTGAATGCTTTGATTGCTTGAGAATGAATGAATACAAGTGTTTTTATGAGATGTTTCAAATGAGGATCAAATAAGGACCAAATGCCTATTTATAAGCAAGCCCCTCACCTTGGGTCATTCTGGAATGCTCTTATCTAGAATTCTCTACGCTACTCTCGTAGAGTATGTACAAATCTAGAAAGATCTATATGGTTTTGGGCATGTCCAGAACACTCTAACTTTACACTATTCTAGATGCTTCTGGAACCTTCTGGAAGTTTCTAGAACTTTCTAGCTTTATCTTTGAAATCTAACACCACCTTGATATTTATTGGACACAAAATCGATGGGATGTGCGGATCGTGACAAGAAGCTACATAAAGTAGCAATTTATCAAACTA
The DNA here is from genome assembly GCA_019425755.1 of Amaranthus cruentus. Lineage (NCBI taxonomy): Eukaryota > Viridiplantae > Streptophyta > Magnoliopsida > Caryophyllales > Amaranthaceae > Amaranthus > Amaranthus cruentus. The sequence goes on along the minus strand of CM033463.1, from coordinate 4,315,798 downwards.
CATGAACTAAATAAACAACAAATGAGACGTTTAGCGAATTTGTCAATGAATTTATTATAAGTAGCAGTTTTGTCTTTATTTTTTTAAAGGTATTTACGCTTATTAAAAATACTATTTGTTATAATCTTTAGAGTATGTATCTTGTTTTATCCATGTAGATCGGGGAGATATGTTTTGAAATGTAGGTAGATTAGAAAATAATTTATTTGATCATTATAAAGGAAATATGAGGAAACCTTACTTTTTAGAATAAATGTTTCTAAAAGGAAAAATTAGTATGACTAATATAACTTTTTGTTTATTTCTCTATAACAATACTAATTTTTGATTAATCATGAATAATATCAACTTAAGGGTTTTTTCTCATAATATTCCTAACAAGCTAAAAATTAAATTATAGGATATATATACGACAAAAAAGTGGTAAATTAGTTAACAAATTAAACTTGGTATTATTTTTGGTTAGTCAAAAATTGTACTAGGGATATTAACAAAGATTGTATTATTAACGGTAATTTTTTTTAAAAGAAAAAAACATTTGAGAAGTCTGTGATAACCCACTTTTTATTTTTAATTTTTTTGTTACATCTTTTATGTGTGAAAGAAGACTGAAAATATCAATTAACTATATTGATTGATTCCACCAAGGCTAAAAAAACATAATTCAATCATAACCCAAAAAACAAATTGCACCAAATAAAAAAAGGTAATTAAATTACAGATTTAATATTTTTATAGTAATTACAACTTACGAGGATATATTACTACTGTAATTTAATTTTGTAAGAATGAATTTCCAGCTCAATGTTAAATTCTACTCTTTTTGTCTCATCAAATGCATCCTCTCAAAAAAAAAAAAAAACAAAGAAGTAATGCATAGTGATAAAAGACTACAAAGCACTTGGAAATAAATTGCATTATCCCATGACATCAATTTAAACAGTTGTGTCGGTGCTTTTTCCAAACTACCAAATAGGGTATTATTTTACACAAAAATTTACGTGAGACCGTCTCACTTGTGAGACGCATCTTATTGGGCCAGCCTAATTATATATATATTTTTACCAATTTTACAAATTAAAATGTCAATTTTCAGAGTTAAGAGATCAATTTGAATACTTAAAAAACCAATTTCAAGGATTTAAAATTGACATTTTAAGTAATGAAATTTGACAATTTTATTTTTAAAACTTAAAAAGTCAATTTTAATACTTAAAATGTCAATTTTAAGACTTAAATAATCAATTGTTAGACTAAAATTTTCATTTCAACTTTAAAGTAGGATGACTCAAACATTAAGGTTGATATTAAAAACTTTAAAATTGACATTTTAAGTCTTAAAACTGAATTATTAATTCTTAAATTTGTCATTTTAAGTCTTAAAATTAGTATATCAAAATATTCTAAAAAACTTATTAGGCTTGGGCCGGTTGCATAGCTAAGGTCATCTCACAGGAGAATATTTGATTATTTTATCTATTAAGTTTCATTTTGTAAGAAAAATTATAAATTCGATTCCAATGTAATTCTCTCTTTCGCTAAACTTAACATAGAATGAATACAAATTTAATTAATTAATTATATAAACAAATTTGGTGGGTTGCATAGCTAAGGTCATCTCACGGGAGAGTATCAGAGTTAAAATTTTAAGTTAGCTTCTTTTTTTTTTTTGAGATATTTAAGTTAGCTAGTAATTAAGGGTTTCCATTTCACCTTTATACCGAAAGTTATTTATCACTTAAAAAAATGTTTACAAGAATTCTGTAGCCTACCTCCGAATCCAAAAAACTATCCAAGTTAATCCTTCATTTCCTCTAGGAACATTTTGCATGGAATACACACACAAAAAGAGGGAAAAGGTGAACACAGCAATCTATTCTAATGAATGACCTATAAATAAAATGAAGACATATTGATTTGGGTGGGAGTATAGGCTAGGGATTATTATAAAATGACATTCTCAACAGAGTGCAATGGGCAGAATCAGTCTTTAATGGATTAGATAAGGTTAACACCTCATTAACTAAGCCTATTTTGTCGCACTTTTAACGTTCATACTCATATCCACCCAAACCGAAGCGTATACAAAGCAAAACAAACAAAACCTTACTTTTCTTCCATCCATACTCTTTAAGTCTTAATAGGCCTTGGCCTCGCTGCACAAATCTCGTCACAATCAATCTTCGTAACACCATGAGTGAAAGAGTAGTGATTTAAAACTCTAGTAACACCCATCGGCCATCGCCCATGGCGATAGCGTAGCTCAGTCATCCAAGGTGTTTGTGTTCAAAATATAGTGTTTGTGTTCAAAATATCATAAATGGCCATCTTGCCCATCCATACATCATGCAGCATAATAAAAAAGATTAATAATATTTCAAAAAAAAGAAGATAAATAATAAAGTCGTAAATGTGAACATCCATCCAATAAAAATGAAGTTAAATTCAAATATATGAACCAAGTGATAATTTATGAATGAACAGTTTTGATGGTAACAACATGTTTCTCTATGTATCTTAATCTTATATATCAGGCAGAAAGAGATTGCCTGCTTACAGGTCCTGAGGAAAAAGATGAGCCAATATACCCACTTCTAATGTAGGGCTGGGAAGCATGTCCCATGTAGTAAGGAACCAAAAGATAGACGCGGCGAAAGTCCGTCAGCAGACGAACAAAGGACTACCTACATACAAAGATGAGCCATTTTCCGTACTTTTTGTGAGGAAGCAAAAGACGGGGGAAGAAGTAGAGGGAATGTGGGATCATATATAAATTATGAGGAAGCCCGAATAATTGGAGGGTTAGTTTGAGAAACGGAGATGTTTTTTGGTTTTACTGTTTCCCTTTATTATGAGGATATGACAATTGAGAAGGTACGGGATGGCTTATTAAAGACGAAAAAAAGGATGGCCGTTGAAAATCTATGAACATATATATATAAAAAGTTGTGTGTGCTGAAGTGAATTCGAGGACAAGGCAAGGAGGAAGATTTCGTGCCTCCGATTTGTTCAAAAGAATGAGAGTTTTGCTGGTTTCCTGAATTTTTCATCTACAAAAAACTGAAAAAGGAAGAAAATATATAACTTTCCTGACTCGGTCTTAGCAAGGAGCATGACCATCACCAGTACCCCCTTTGCTGCTACTAGAAGTAGCGGAAGTGGAACTCTGACCAGACTGTTGGAGACCAGATTGAGTGGACCCACTTTTTGATAATATCGAGCCAACTGAACCATTTGCTATGCCGACAGAGGATGACAAGGTAGTAGCAGACTCTTTATTGAATCCTGACATTACTTCAGCGTGCAAATCTGAGGATGAGGACGATGGAGCAAGAGTTCCAATGGAAGATCCCACAGGATAAGGAGCTACGGGCATATCAGAAAGAGAAGACGCGGAAGGGCTGTAACTCAGTGTTCCCATTGGATGATCAAACTTGCATGTGGGACCGAACTTGCATACTCCATGTTGTGCATAGTAATTACAAGTTGGAGTACCCTGAGGTCAGAGAAAGACATAATATCATGAATAATGTTAACTTCCAAAAGTTATGATCATGGTATTAGGTCCAATCGTTAAGAAGTAAACCCTTTTTTTAGCAATATAGACATTTGAAGTCAAGTCAAAATACGTATAATATCCAACCAGGAGATGTATAAAGCAAAGCATTCCGAAATGTGAAAATAAGGATATTTCAGGCCAAGCTACAATCTACACAACTCGACTTGACAATCTATTGTCTAGCGCAAATGTGCAATGCAGCCCAAACTTCTTGAACTAGCACTTTCTTCAAATATATGGACTGGAGTTGAACTAAAATTTCAAAACATTTTCAAACTGGATTTACCTGCACTCAACCCTTTAATATCCATATTCCAAACTGACAGGACTAGTAATAATCTATGTGGACTGGACCGGATTAAACTTTGAGAATGGACATAGGTAGCTCAAGATATTGCAATTAAGTTAAGCTATAGCTAACTTCACTAGTGATAAACCCTACTTGCTTTTCAGCCTTAACACGGTAATTAACGATCATGCTTCATTTCGGTCTAAAACAGAATTTAACAATGTCACTGCCACATTTATGCAGCTTATGAAGAGAAAACAAGGATTTGATAGAAGGAATATTTTAAAGAAATTCAAGAAATTTCTTTTTCTTCTTCAATAAGTTAAGCGAAACAAATCAAGACAGCAACAGAAATGAAAATATCAATTTTTTTGTCAATTGTCCAATTTCAGCTTTGATTATGGAATTCTTAAAATCCAACCTTGTGGTAAGAAAGACCCCACCTTTAATATATCTAAAACAAAACCCAACTTTATATTTACTCTTACAAAAAATCATTTAACGAGGTTAGGGTCTATGAAGAGATAAAACACATACTGGGCGAAGAGGAAGACCCATGGGGCTCAGCGTAGAACTTGTTTCTGGAGCAGCCCATTTTGCAGGGTGATGATATTTACACGACGAACCAAATTTGCAGTCCCCTGTTTTCAGGTAATGCTGGCACTCAGGTTGCCCAGGTCTCTGTGGATATGAATGTTCGTTTGAAACATTACTTGGTGAAGAAGAGATAACTTGATAACGCCCAGCATAAGCAGGTGCTGAAGGCAATGGTGGCACTAATCCGTAATATTGGCCGGCTCCAATTGACTGGGTATTAGGGGTGGTCATAGATGTAGTTCCCTGTGAAGTCATGCCAAAAACATCAAACAATATATTTTTAAGAAAACTACTCTTCTGTCGGCGTTTAAATAAGCTATTGATTGGGACAGCATAATTTCATTTAACATCTTGTGTTTACAATTTTCAACAATAGATGACATTAGCAGAACTTTGATTTCCTTGAAGCATTTAACTGCAGAAAAAGAAATTATAAGCTCAATCAAAAATCATTTTCCTCTTTGAGGATTTTGGGTGTAATGGAATGGAATGTTGTCGAGTCATGAGTTTGCAGTGATGAAAGAAATAGCTTACCCAGAAGAAATTATAGTCACTGTCACTATTGTAATTTCCTAAAAATAAATCACAAGCAGTAATTAAGCATAGTAACATTTCCTCTTCCCCATGTTGAAGACACTAATATATACTGCACCTAACAAGCAGACTCAGATTTTATCCAGTCAAGCAACTTAGCATGGTAGTTGAAAATAGTTAACTATGTTCGAGGATAAATGGGAGAGCACTCCCCAATAGGAGACTACTCTACATTAAGGGATAAGCCATCAAAGCATTCAAAACATCATTTATAGGCAGATGGGCTTGTAGTTTGGCCCAAAAGCATGTCCTTTTAGAAGCTAAAGTTATCGATAAAGAATAGAAAATTCTTAAGTAGTTGGAATGTACTAATTATTAGCTATGTACACAGGAAAAGCTTTTATCGAGCCAAAAAGTCTATCTAGAAAACATACGTATTATAAATGCCATATGCAGAGACATCCAGTTTAACAAACACATGAAAACCACTATTCCAGTAACATTACTCATTTTTCAAGTTTTTTAATGATAATTTCTTTATAAGGAAGCTTTTACGCTCACAAAAACATATAGCCACTGCACTCACCAAGGAAAAGTATGGTAATGCCAATGTAATGGCACCAAGAGCACAAATGGGCAGCAGGTAGATGTCATGGAAAGTTTACTTCAAAAAGTTTGTTATTTATGAAATTTTCCTCAAACGAACAACTTGAACATGCAACATTATCTTTAATATAGAAAACATGGCTGAGACGCAAATAAGTTTTATTAATACAAAATATCACCAAAATCTCTTCGATTAGAACATCATTGATCAATTATTGTACATAACTTATACTAGTAGAAGAAGATACTTGGGACTTCATTAATAAAACGAAGTAAATGTATAAAAGAAAGATCAAAGAATAGAATACAATTTATCAAATTAGACACAAATATATGATAAAGTCTTTAGATGGCAATAAACATCATTCTATGATTAGCCTTCCAATACCACACTTGTCACTGAAGTTTTCAGCATTATCGTAGATACTTGAATGTCAATGGTCAATTAGAAGCAACATCCTTGTTATTTAAAAGGTAAAGGGTAAGTTTCAGTGACTCCAAAACTTTTACCTAAGTGGAAGTCATTTAATGAAAGTTGGGTAACATAGTGTTTATAGTGTGAGGCAAATGAAAATGAACTTAAAAAAAAGACATCAACAATAGTGCAAGGCCGACGTCACTTACTGTGTGTGGCCCCCAACCAGGAAGAGGAGCTACACCCGAAGAGAATAGCATTGGTCCATAAGGTCCTTGAATATATGAACCTGGAACCATAGAGGGCCTTGGAACAGGCCAATTACCCGTTACCATTCCATATGGCTGAGGCGCAGCGGTAGGAGTAGAGTAAATAGCAGGGGTAGTTAGAGGCGTGGGTGGTGTTGCAGTTGGTACCGGCACAATGGAAGGAGCTGGATGATGAAATTTGCAGGTCATCCCAAATTTACACTGACCTGTTTTGATATAGTAAGTACACTCTTTCTCCCCCTGCAAAATTAACCATTAACCTAATCCTCAAAATCATCCTTATAAGCTTTGATAACAATTCAACAATTATCAATCCAAACACAAAATATCAATATTGTACAAACTACAAACCGGACGTAAGGGATATCCCAAAACGTTGAGCGCAAACTGATTCACAGGAGTTGCTCCTTGCTTTGGATGATGGTACTTACAAGATGTTCCAAATTTGCAAGTTCCGGTTCTTAAATAGTACTGCAATATTCATAACAAGGACATACATAACAAAATATAAAATCAATTTTTTGAACAAAAAACATGTATGAAAATTTCATAAAAACATTAGTACATTACACACATGCTCCATCTATCCCTTTAATTTCGCTACACTTTCATCCTCAATCGTCCCTTTTACTTAGCTACATTTCTATTTTGCTAATAATCCCACATTTCCTCTCTTTATCTCATCCACAAATTCCCACAAATATATACTTTTCCTCTATCTCGTGCATATATCCCTTCAATTCACTTGTTTTGTCATGTACAACTGAAAATTAATAAAGCAAATATAACCCGACTTTTAAGAGATGGAGGGAGTAGTTAACAAATTCAAACAAGCACAAGACAAAATATGTACCTGACAAATGGGCTGACCAGCTCGCTCAGGGTAGTCTCCTCCGCCACCCCTTCCGCTACCTACCACCTGAAAAAATGTAATCACTTCCCCACATTAATTCAATTCAAAAACTATATCCAACTACCACATATAAAAAAAGGAAACCTTTAAGATTGTTTCGAGCATGTGTAATATCCAAGCATTCGAGTACCGGTAAGAAAAATAGAAAGTCATTAATTGAAGATTTGAACAAGAAATTAAGTTAAGGAATTTAGATTTACAGGTCTAGATAGTAAAAAATCAAAATGAACAGGGAAGTGAATTTATCTAAACAACCATGTATATGATGTAATGATTCAAGTAGTCAACTGATTTAGGCATTGTTGTTGCTATTGTAGCTGATCATTCAATACACCCAAATTTTTAATTCAAAAAAATCAGTCAAAGATTTCATGATCATAACGCAAAATGTAATAAAAAAAAAGTAGAATGTAAAGGCATTATGGTAAAATCGAAGTGTATACCATGGAAATAGAACGATCACGAGGATGATTGAAGCGACAACGATCACCATATCCACAAAAACCAGTTCTCAAGAAATAAATACAATCGGGCTCACCGGGCCTTTCCGGGTAGGGAGAAGAAGACGAATCCTCTAATCCAAGCTTCCACATCGAGTCTACCCTTATTCCAAAATCCACAAATAGAAATATCTCATCAAAATTTGATTCCACATTTTTCACGCTATTCAAAAACAAAATAATCCCCAATTAAATTGAATTAGTAATGATCAAAATTCTAGAAAATGTGGATGAAAACTAAAGTAAAAAAGTAACTAACCTTGAAGTTCAGATTGAGGTCCATGGGTTTCCCAATCAGGAGACGGATCTGAGTGGGTCACTTCATGCTCCATTCCCAGATTTATTGGTTGAACTGGGAATGGTGATTGAAAATGGAGGAGAGAGAAAGTGAAAGTATATGTAAGTTTCTTTCTCTACTGTGTAACTGTGAAGGTTTAAGAGGTACTTCAATGGAGTTGTTAATGATGCTGGGATGGTTTCAGTTTCTCTCTCTAAAAATGTGTACTATTTGATTCTCTCTCTTGATGATAGTTATGGAAAAAAATTGATCTTTTAGAAGTTTTTAAAGCTTTTTTCTGACTGGTTTCCTTCTACACAAATTCTTGTGAAACGGTTTTCTTGAATTATCATTTCTCATTGGGTTGGTCTATAAAAAAATATAAAAAAATATAAAGTAAGAGTATACAATAAGTTTTGATGGATTGGGTCTGAAAGACATCTCTCAGGAGACTAGCTGTTCCTTTTATATGCGCGGATGAAGTGAGAGGATGTAACAACTAAAATCTGATTAACTGAAATCAAGTATACTTTTAATTTAAAATAATTTGTGTCGAGGTGTTCATTCGAGTCATCGGGTTGATTTCGAGTCGGTTCAAAACCGGGTTTTGTGTTCACATTGGTTTTTACATAATTGTATATCTATTTTTAAGTCGGGTCAAATCGGATTTGGTTATAAAGTCGGATGTCTGTCAGGTGATCGGGTCTGTTTTGAAAACCTCTAAATTTGTGTATAAAATTAAATTGAAATGAAAAAAATTTTATTTTATATATTATGATTAATGTGAAAGAAAAAGTATTGTTACTTAATTGTCTAATCAATTAAATTTATTATCTCAAGGAAAATTTATTTTTATAAATTCGACATTTTGTTTGTTCTCTTTTAAACATCCGACTTTTCGATTATTTTTTAAAAAACTGACATTTTGCCTCCGTTTTCTTTTATAGAACATTTTTACCGGTGACCGGATAAATTTGAAAATTCATCATTTTTACAAAGAGAACAAGCAAAAAGTCGGACTTTTAAAAGAGAACAAACAAAAGTTTAAAAGAGACCAAGCAAAATGTCGGATTTTTAAAAGTAAATTTTTCCATTCACTTTTTAAAAAAATTCAAAATTCAATATTTATTTTATATATGTACTATAAAAGAAAACGGAGGCAAAATGTCGAATTTTTAAAAACTAATCAAAAAATGGGATTTTTAAAAGAGAACAAACAAAAAAGTCGGATTTTAAAAAATAAAATTTCCTAGTCTCAATTTTTATATTTATAGTTATACTATATAGATATAACGATTTAAACAATAAAATATACTCTTAACAAATATAATGAAGTAGAGGAAGTATTATGCAAGAATTGAATGTGACTCGAAATGTGAATTACTAAAATCAACACTAGCTAAAACACCGATATGTATAAGCTGACTTTGTAAGAGTGAAAATTATTTAATATTAAAAGAAAATTATTTAATATTTTTTATTGAATTTGTTACAAATGTAAAAGAATTGGTTTGTTCACCAAAATGTTAAGTGGTTTGATTTTGAATTATATGAATAATAATATATAAGCGAGAATTAAATACACGTGGTTATATATATTAATTCATATGAAAAAATAGTTAAAATATATGATGAAATTAAAAGAAATAATATAATTTATAATTAATAATAAAGATAAAATGAATAAAAATAAAAAGTGAGAAAAATTTTTAGCGAGAAATGAAATGAGAAATGAAATATGGTTAAGTGAATGAATTAATTATTTTAAACATTTACATAAATATAAAAAATAAAAAAAATATATGTCGGACTAGCTAGCAGTAATAGTAGTAGGATTGTAACAACAATTATTCATATTTTTAATTAAACCGACACGCTCTAAAGGGTAGGTACCAACATTTAATGTTTTTTTTGTTCTATTTTTTTTTTTTTTGCTTAAACATTTACAATAATTAAAAGTCCTCATTAAAAAAAAATTGTGAATAATATAAAATTTTATTGATTTATGTACAATAATAGTATAAACATAACATAAATAAGATCAAAAGTAGGGAGTATTTGTCTAAAATAATAGTATCAACTTTTGTTTATATTAGGTTATTTGTTAAAAACAAATTTATATTGGTAGTTATTAAAAGTTGATATTCTTATAGAAAAGTACACCCTAAATTCTTATTACATAGGTTAATCAAAAGTCTAAATATTAATATAGTTAAATTAAAAAAATTGTATTATTTATGGTAATTTGTCCTATATCTGAGGGTTGGGTTGAGAACTTCGGAGAATATAAACTCAAGATTTTCTTACCTTTTTTTCACTTTAGTAGATGCTATCAAATTTGTCTGATTGCCGCATATAAGCTATTTTTGAACATAATTACACTATTTTTACTCTTTGTATTCTCTCTTATTCTTAAATAATTATTTATTTTGCTGAGATTATATTCATTCTTTTAATCTTATGAATTCATTTTGTTTCTTCATCTCATCTTCATGGCACATATTCTTTCATGAACTTTTTTTTTTTTCAATTTTCTAATAAATTTGATAATGCAATTTAGTTCCTATTGTATCAAAATTAAGGGGAAAAGTTAAATATGTTGTTAAAACACCATTAAACCTTAAAAATAAACGATTCAAAAGCTTCTCACATTCAAAAACTTTCCTATCGTAATTCATAATAATATATATTTTTTTAAATAACTTTGAAAATTTTCCAATTTCAAAATACACGGTAAAAATAGGTCAATATTCCCACCCTATCATCAATTAGTATTTTATTTTGAACATTTGATCACTAATTAGCATGGTCCATTACTCCTATGAGTTTATGACATTTTCTGAATTCGACAATTAAAAATTAACTTATTGATCGAAGTATTTTTTATTATTGTGACAAAAAGTTTAATTTCCACCTCGTATTGAAAGGTTTCCTTCTTCTTGCCTTATGGCTTCTCTAGTATACTCCTATTAAAAAAATATTTTGAAATATACATCAACGACATAACTTCTCAAAAGTAGTATTCAACCCTATAGGCAGTGGCGGACCCAAGACTCAAATCTAGTGAGAGCACAATTGATAAAATAATAAAAATATCAAAATCATTAATACAAAAAAATAATGTTTTTAATTTAATCCTATAAATTATTATTTTATATTTTAATTTACTAAAAATATCGTGGACTAGATGAACCATTAACTCTTTTGGGCATATCTGTGTCAATGACACTTTAATCTCTACCTATTAAACAATTATATATCACTAATCACTAATAATTAATTAATATATCTATCAAAAATAATCCACTTTTTAAAATTTTAAATTTAAATAAAAATTTACAAGTATTATCAACAAAAATTAATAGATGGAAATTTATGAAGAATAATAATCAATTAATCAAGAATAATATGGAGTACAATTTATTCAAAAAAAATTGATTGTAATTGTGAAAGAATACAATACACAGGTCTAATCCATCGATTTTATACTCATATTTTCATTAATTAACACTAAATTAGTGTATCTTAGTTGGTCTGATGCAGCGAAAGAAAACGAGGCACACAGGTCCTAAGTACGAATCCAGGCAGTGCATAAAAGCTTGTAATGTTTTTAATTTTTTAAAATGTCAGTGAGGTCACTTGCGGGCACCGGCGCCCGCTAGGTCCGCCCCTGCCTATAGGAAACATCGCGAAAAAAGCGATAAGAATTACGATAACAGTAACAGCAAAGTGATGCGGTAACAAAAATGTGGTTATCATAATTCATAACCCCCAATATCAATCGAAAGCATGATATATCCCTTAAAACGCTCAAAAACTCTAGTTTTTAAAGCAATTTTTGAGTTTTTAAAGCCTGTATACACTGTTGTGTGCTACAGTCATGTTTTTGCCCGATAATAGAAAACACAGATAAAAATGAATATTTATTTCATTGAAGATTAAACTAACTACGAAATATTAAATCTACTCGTAGTCGGTATTAAATGGTGAAAATATTAATAGAATTAAATTTAGTGGGAAAATCTCTTAACAAGTTTTATGGTCACATACTAATTCTACATCAATCGTCTTATTTTTTCGCAAAATTCAATTTCAATTCATTATCATTTATAGAGGTAGTATTATAGATAATGGTATATAGTGAACAATTATAATCAACAATTCATTACTATGAGAATCACGTGATATATTTTCATCGACAATAATTAATTAACAATTCATTATTTTCATAAACTACCATCTTGTAGCAACAACCAAACACACTACAAGTGTACTTGGTAAGGAAAAAGGATTTTAAATTTTAATTACAATAGTCATTAAAAATGATACTCCATATCGTTAGAAAATCTCGATGTAACTATGATACCTTGTATGCGATCTAGTTAACTACTCCCATGTCCCTCTTATGTTGCATTGCACCTAAATTTAATGAAAAGAAAAATTAAATAGAAAAATACAATTAAAAAAAGCAAATTAATAATACAAATGACAGTTAAGAAAAAAAAAAGTAAATAGATGAAATTGAAAGAAAGCAAAAAAAGTACCAAATCAGTAAGAAAAAACTAGATGAAGTGGTGCAAATTAAAAGGGACATCAGGCATGTCCTTTGCTTCCCGACCGCGTACCATTTTTACATTTCAGAAACAATTTCAGAAACAATGAAAAAAAGGACGACCAAGGAAGTATGCCAAGTTTAATAAAGGAGGTTCAAAACTAAAGGTGTTCAATTAAGTCATCGGGTTGATTTCGAATTAAGTGTTGCAAGTCGGCTCAAAATTGGATTTTGCATCCACATTGGCTTTTACATAATTATTCATTTTTATGTCGATTTGAATCGGGTTCGAGTTTAAAGTCGAGCAAATATCGAGTCATCAAGTCTGTATTGAACTCCTCTACTCAAGACTACATCTTATCACCTCAAAGCTATTATAGAAACCATCCAAAGCATTAGCAGATTAGCATACTCGAAGAGAAAATTCGGTATCAATGCAGGTTTAGAGACCTTTCATGCTCTCAGATGACAAAAGAGACATCAAAGTATCAAACACAGCACACAAACAAGCAACCGTGTTCCGTTATTCACTTCATTAGCACAAACTATCTGAAGCATTAACGTCACTTGGTTGTCGCTTCATTTACCGACTACACTGATATAAAACCGCATGTCACACTGAAACATGTCTCATCCTTAAAATCCTCGAAAGCTAGTACTGATCCAGTGTAGTTAATTCATCTATACTATGGTCATTGAATGACCATTCAACAAATTCATCTTTAATATTGATTGGCTTGGTGACAAGACAGAGTGATAAACTACAGAAAGAATAAGTGTGAATGTACAAATACCATTTCATCAAGTCGTTACCTAGTGTATCCCGCTCAGAGAAAACTATGGACAGGATCTGAGGAGAGAAGGACGGCGGCAACTCATACCCATAAAGAAGAGCGCGGCCAAAAGGAGTCCCTCGGCTCGAGAAACATAACGAGAGGTTCCTGCGTCGAGGAAGAATACCATTCCATCAAGTAATCATACCAAATGGTATCTCAGAGAATTAACAGCTAACACAACTTTCTCGAACCCTCAGTTTATCTTACAAGTATATGATATAATGAGGTAAATTTTCAAGCTAATAAGAGGAAAACCTCAAAATTTTGCTGCGATCTATCCTATCAACTACAGGAGAGAAAGAACTACATAAGAGATTAGTGAATGTGACTCCCAACTACATGATAAAAAGCTGACGTTGGAGTATATCAAAATTAATATCACAGCTTGAAGATTTTATTCAGGATTACAGCATTAGGCTTGGTAAAATAAACATCATCTAATTGATGCCCTTCACACGATAACTAACAGACACGATCCCCGTATGATGGAGAGACAAAAGCCTTGCATATCGAGTATCGAGATCGCTACCATGGACTTTAAAATATGAGATTTTAGGGTCAATTGTAGCAATCTCAAAGGGACATAGAGAGTAATTTACAAGTATTATAGCACTTTGTCAAATTTAGACACATAAAATAAAATCAAAAATCATGAAGAGGATCTTTGGGTTTAGCCAAGTGGTTTAGAGTTTTCTCTTTATCCATGGTGACAAGTTTGATTCTCACTACCTACGTGAAGGATTAATTTGCACCCTACTCGTAGACATTCTAATGTCTACCCTGAAACAAAAAAAATCACGAATTGAATGAAATCTCAATAGTGAATAACGAGCCAATCATAGCACCACATTCAACATTGAGAGAATGAAATGACAAATAAATAAAAAAGGGAATTAAATTTCTGATAGGTAGGCATTCGCTGAACCACCACTACACATCCACATCGGAAAGAAAAGTGATTATGTTACATGAAGACCAAGACTCCAAGAATGGTGACGTACAAAAACTGCTTCATCAGAGATGCACATGAATAGATCATCAACAAACAACATAGCACATCACACTAGAATCAAATATCAGCACATAACAGCAGTCAAAATTTTCCAAATAAACCAAGCTACTCATATGGGCAATACATTGCCAAATCAAAATCCTAAAGAAACAAATAAAAATAACAACCCGACTCTTTCTTTAATAAAATCATACCACATTAACTTTAACGCACAGTAACTATGTCGTCGATCTTCAAAATCATCCTAACACACTCTGTTGCCAAGGTGACTGCACTTGTACTGACAAGTAAAGGCTGAACCACATTTTCCTCCAAGATATTAGTGATCTGCCCTTTCCTTACATTGATCCCAGCATTAATCTCTCCCTGGGCATGCTTGTTCCTTAACTCAGTCACAATTGCAATGGGGTTCAAACCCGCATTTTCCGCCAAAGTATATGGGATGACCTCCAGAGCCTCAGCAAAATGCTTAACACAATACCCTTCCATTCCTTGTAAAGACTTAGCCCATGCTCCCAGCTGCCTTGAGAGTTCGATCTCTGGAGCCCCGCCACCAGCAATCAAAAACCTTTTACTCACCAAACATCTAACAACACATAATGCATCATGCAAACTCCTCTCAGCCTCATCTAACACCAACTGGTTCGACCCTCGAACCAGAACAGTGGTAGTCCTTCCCATATCCTTAATACCAGTAATCTTCACAATTTTTGACTCCCCGAGCGAGACCTCTTCAACCAAATCAGCATGCCCCAGCTTCTCAGCCCTAAAGTGCTCTATATTCGCAATGGGCAAACAACTCAAGGTCTTGGTAATGAACTCTATATCATCCCTTTCAACATCCTTAATCACCAAAATCTTAGCTTTGGCCAAATAATGCAGAGACAAATCAGTAACAGCATCCCTTAAAATACTCTTTTGAATCAAAAGCACATTACAACCACTAGCTTTAATCTTCTTAATCATTCCCAAAATATAATTTCTCTCCTCCTTCAAAATCCTATCCATCTGAGTATAATCCGAAACGACAATACTCTGTTCAATATCAGTCTTGGGAGGTGAAATCTGAAACTGAATCACCCCAATCTTGGCATTCTCCATCCTAGTAGGCCCCCCAGCAGAATGAGAAACCTTCTTATCAAAAACTAATCCTTTAATCAACTCAGTATCATCAACAGTACCACCAAGTTTCTTAACAATCTTAATATCTCTCAAATCAACCATATCAGGCTTATCAGGATCAACAACAGACAAAACAGAATCAACAGCAAGAGGAGCTAAAAGGGTAGAATACTGACTAACAACCTTACTATTCAAAGAAGTGGAAGCCGATTTCACCAATGAATCACGATCAGTAAGCTCCAAAGGAACTGCCATAGATGTAAGAACATGAACAGCATGTGTGGCAGTTTTGTGAAGCGCATCCGAAATTACAGTAGGGTGAATACCATGCGATAAAAGGAGCGAGCACTGTTTAAGCAGTGCACCAGCAAGAACAACAACAGTAGTTGTTCCATCACCGGCAACAGAATCTTGAGATTTGGATAATTGAACAAGGAATTTCGCAGCGGGTTGAAGAACATCCATTTTGTTGAGAATTGTAGCGCCGTCGTTGGTGATGATTACCTCACCAGAAGCGGTTTGAATCATCTTGTCCATGCCTTTAGGACCGAGAGAAGTGCGAACGGCATCTGCAACTGATTGTGCGGCAGCGATGTTTTGTTGACGGATGTCTTCCGTACGTTTGTTGTCAACGAAGGTTTCGGATTTGGTGTTGGATCTTGCAGGCTTAATTGCTGGTGCCGCCATTGTTAGCAGATTTGAGAAATGTGAAACCCTAAAAAGGAGATGAATGTATGGAAGAGAAGGAGTGAGTCGGAGAGTGTTTCAAACTTGAAAAATGAATTCGAATCGTTAGGGCACAATCTAGATACTTCCTCATTTCACTCCAACATTCCGGTTTTTTTTTTTTTTTAACATTTCTTATAAAATAGATAGTAGATACGAATTCATGTAATTAATCTATTTTTAATTAGGAGAAATTTCATATGGTAGTATTTTGTTTTCATGAAACGTCAGTGGTAGGTGGTAACTTTTTAAGAAAAATCCACTTGGTAACATTCGGTTTATACATTATGTCATTATCTAATTGTAAAATTTTTCGTTAAGTTCTTGTTAAATTCCGTTTGATTCATCATTTTGTAAGTTTTTTCCACATGATAGCATCTAGTTTTTGAACTTTATAATGACAACAATTTTATTAGTGCTTAAGATGCACCTTTTGAACTTTATAATGTCAACAATTTAAATGAAAGTAAAGTTATTATAATATTTATGGACGTCAGTGAATTAAATGTTAAAATGGTGAATCAAATATTTGAGAACAAAAATTAAATGCTACCATGTGAAAAAAACTTACAAATGATGAATTAAACGGAATTTAACAAGAATTTAATGAAAAATACTACGACTATTAAATAGTGTATAAATTGAATGCATTATATGAAATTTTCTTTAAAAAGTGCTACCACTGAAATTTCATGAAAACTGAATGCTACCATATGAAATTTTCTTTTAATTAATTATTTTAAAATTTAACATACTAAATGTACATGAGTTCTTACCATTAGGCGTCTCTTTTAAATATTTGTGTTATTTTAATATCATCATAATCAACCTAATATATCGCTCAAAAAAGGACCTGGGTGAGTAAAAATAATGAAGAGACCATACCTGTACCCCGGAGTGCAAGAGCTATATTATTTAAATATGTTATCGAAAAATAAGCCGCACCTATGTAATCATTTTAACACACTAAGTTCATATAGGTCACTCCAATAAATATCATCTCATCATAAAAGTTTTTAATTTAAGAATTTGTAAATCTTTAACGGAGTTGTTAATCATTTCAACAAGTGAGTATTTAAAAACTCTAGTAATTCAAAGTGATTGCATAAAAATTTTAAATTATCACTCTAAAATTATCATTGGTAACTTCAAAATTGTAAATCATATTTTTAAAATTTTAAATGACTACTTTTGATCATATCAATACAATGGGTCAGTAAGAAATTGTCACATTTGATAATTTGTGACAAATCCTCATCATAAGACATTTTTTTTTGAGATCATAAGACACATCTTATATAGGGCTAAAATCTTAATAGTCAAATTAATAACAATCGAGGAAGTCCGGGTAAATCACGGTTATTTGTGAGAGAAGTAAATCACACTACGTGGCCTAATCTTATAAGGGGGATTTTGGATAATTTATTTTATCTTTTTCTTATTTTAGTTATTTTATTATTATTTCTTTTGTTTTTATATGGTGATTTACAAATCACGGTGATTGTTTAGGAATTTCTAAATAACAATTATATTAGATAACAAACTCTTTATTTTGATATTAGTATAGAAACTCGTGCATTGCACGAATTTTTTAGTATGAAATAGTATATAAATAATACTCCCTCCGTTTCTTTTTTATTGTCCACTTTTCTTATTTGGTCAATTCACTCTAATTGTCAACTTTTTATTTTTGGGAAAGACTTTTTACCTAAATACCCTCAACTACCCCTACTTCTATTATTTAAAATACCCCACCTACCACCTTTTCAATTATTATAATCACTTAAATACCCCAACTACCACATTTACAATTATTATAATCACTTAAAATACCCCACTACCATTTTTCTTAATTTGCGTGCCCGCTAGAAAGTGGACAATAAGAAAAGGGTGGAAGGAGTATAACCTAAAAGAATAATGTAAATGTATATTATTGTGATGAAATTTATTGAATAAATTACTTTTTAAACGCAAAAATTAATACTAATATTTTCTTTAAATTGTTTATTGAATACATCACTTTTTAATTTAATTAAATGTATCAAACTCTAGGTAAGCATGTACAATTGCTAATGAATTATATAAATACTTGACCTAATTTAGCTCCAATCTATACAAATCAAAGTCTAAATTAAATAAATATTGTCATGTTATCAACTATCATCTATTAAAATAATTTTATTTATTGTTAAGGCTTCCTAAGGTTAACATTTGTCATTTTTCAGCATTTTTATTAGTATGTATATGATTTATACAAATCAAATTCCAAATTAGACAAATATTGTCAAGTAATCGACTATTATTCATTAAAATAATTAAAATAATTATATTGGTGAAGGCACCTTAAGGTTGACATTTGTTATTTTTCTGTATTTTTATTAGTATAATTAAAATATTTCTATCGCTGAAGGCTCCCTAAGGTTGACATTTGTAGTTTTTCAGCATTTTTATTAGTAAGCCAATATAACTCAATTTTTTATCTTTCTTTTTGTTAATCAATAATTATCTAATATAGCTCAATTCAAGTTATTCTGTTTTAAAAATGGAACGTTATTCAATTTAAGTTATTCTTGAGTGTCTAAAAAAGACATGTTGATCAACTCTATTTGTCAAGTTAGCCAATCTCAATAATTGAAATCCAATAAAAAAATCCACATGGCAAGTGTCTAGAATTAAGACAATTGACATTTTACATTCTTTTTAATATATGTTATGATTATTTGCAGAATGGCATTTATCTTCATTGATGCAAATGCAATCATGCAAGTAACAACATACAAAGAGAGCCCTATATTTTTTTCACAAAATATTGGCCCGATAATCTAAAATTACAATTAATCGCAAAAAAAATAATATAATTTCAATGTAACTATTAATGCAGTTATGTTATTGTTCTTTGCCTATACTTATCGGCTATCGTCTTTTACTTATCGTTTGTTTAGTTATTTGTGCGTATTCTATTTGTTGTGTATCTTTAGTTAGTTGATTACTATGCATGCCTAACGTGGGCGTAAGTTGCAAGCTTTCGGTTATATCTCTAAAGACCCTTTAGACTCGGGGACTCTCTGACCGCACTCTCCTATATGGGTATGAAATGTCGTCTATCTTCCCTCCCCAGACCCTAACCATAGTTTGTCTATAAGCGGAATACACCTGGTATGATGATGATGTAAATTTGAATTTTTCTAACAAATATAAAGCCAAAATGAATTATGATCATCAATATTAGCTTATAAAGCCAAAATGGTCGCAAGTCGGGAACTCTTTGATCGCACTTTCCTCTATGGGTCTGAGTTATCGTCGCTCTTTCCTTCTAAGACCCTGATTATAGTTTGCTATGAGCGAGATACACTGAATATGATAATGATGATAAAGCTAAAATGATCATCAATAACCATACAAATTCATTATGAAGATAGCAAATTCAATATGTAAAAACCAAATTAAATCACCTAATCAAACTCAATATCCAAATACAAAATTCTAAAATAGCTAATTCTTCTTGACATGCATATGTCCATCAATGGGACATTTGATGCTAAGTATATTTCCTATAAATCTTTCCGCCGGTGATAAAACCTGAACCAAAAATTCGAGAGAAAATATCATTATTCTCTTGAATATAAAATAATCGAATCAAACATAATAATATCAATTAAAATGAATTAAATAGTTTCATTAAACCAAAATGAAACAATTTAAACTATCCAAAATAATAGTGAATATAAATCACTAGAGAAAAAAATTTGATGATAATGAATTGTTGCAGTTAGCAATTACTTCCTCCGTTCCATAATAACACTTGCTACTGATAGTGTCATAGTGACATTTTCCCACACAACATGTCACACTCAGTAGCAAGTATTATGGAACGGAGGAAGTAGCATAGTAATCACCAAGTTGGCATAATCGGCCAATTAGGTCACACACATGTGCATGCTCTACGATCATTTCATTCATAATTAGTAAATAAAATGAGAATTTTTACATAAATGGGCAGGTTGGAGGCGGGTCAAATAGACTATTGACCTAGCACGACCCGCAACAAATATTAATGTGGCCCGACCTAGCCAAACCCAATTAAGAATTTGCTCTGGCCTACATTGAACACCTCTAGTCATAACTATACATTGTATACCAGGAATTAGAATTTCATCATGTATCATAAATATACATTGTATATAAACCAAAAATTAGCATTTGATTCAACATATAAATAATTCATGTTAATTTCACATAAATGGTTAAGATTTGTGCTCCGATTTCCTCAATCGATTATCTACGATGACTTGATCATCGATAAAAAAAAGGGTTGAATATCTATAGACCGTGAAAACACTATAATTGTAAAGGATTTGTACTCCTACAAAAGTAAACTAGTAGCACAAGAACCTAAAAGAAAACATCTCGTAAAACCTCTTAGAGCACTCGAAACGTCAGTGATCCTGAACCCGTCAAACAATCAAAATGGAATCAAGGATTAAGGGTTTATGTAGTACCTGATTCCCATACGCGGGATTGAACATGTACTTAGAAGTCGTCTCGTAAAACCTTTTTCATTTTCTTATTTTTCTTCTTTTTATGCTTCTTATCTTTCTTTTCCTTCTTCAGCTTCTTCTTCGGCTTAGAAGTCGACTCATCTAAGTATGAACAATCCTGTCCATTTTTTATCCGTAAGGTAAAGCTTGAAAAGTACACAAGACGAGTAGAAAGTTTAACATGTATAATAACTGGAATAGAATAGGAACCTCATCATCATCAAAGGAAATTACATGCCGAATTCGCCCTTGTTTCGAAGTTTCGCCTGTAAATTACAATTACAATAGAGTCAGCCAGGGCAATATAAAATATTTTGACATTAGATGAGAGAATGTACGATCATAAATAAACCCAAAAAAAGTATTTGGAAGGAGAATCGAGAGAATGAGTTTGTGCATGACATTAGGTGAGAGAATGTACGATCATGTAAAAAAAAAGAAATGTAGCAAACTCAAAGCAACGGGCAAAAAGAAATATGTAATTTATCCAAAGGGACAAGGGTAGTACTGATAGACAAATTGTTTATCATAGCCTACTTGATGCGTGAACGTCTATTACTTTAAGTATGAGCCTTTTTAACTACATCAAACACGTTCTACTAAAATTTGAGTATTATATCTAGATTAAGTAGCCATAGAGTCGTAAGAGCCTTTTTCGATTCAATGTAAAATACTGATTTTGATAAGATTCCATAGAATGGCTATAAATTTGCGAGTGTGAATGGCTATAAGATTCCATAGACAGGGTCGAATGATCTTTGTGTGCGACAATTTCACTCGCTGATTGGTTTTGGCTAATATAGTCAACCTCATATATTCGATTTAAGGATTTGGTATATACTTTAGTGTTTGAGTATATCAACAAATCGAGTTCAGTAAAAAAAAATATTTGTCTCGGTCACTAACAAACATAACTACATAACCCACCTATAATCTACCCTTTGAGTGCATCAAACTTCATGTCCAATTGTACAATAATTTTGCAGAATGAAGGAAATAGCTGTCCAAACAGCTGATAATAAGTAAAACTCGGGCTGAACTTTCATCCCTTTTACTGAAGAGACACTTGAGGAAGATTTAAAAATAAGTATGATCCCTTTTACCGTGGAGCCACATAAGGAAGCATCAACACAATTGCAAAGTTATTTCATACTACCGAACTGTAGTTTTTACATTAAGTTCAATCTTCGGATACATTTTCCAGGGAAACCTACAAACTGACTAGCTAATTCCAAATAGAAGGTCTTCGGAATCTGTCATGACTCGGGGTCAAAGGATCCAAGAACATTATCGGCATTTCATATTAATTAGTCTTTGTACTTTGTAATTAGATTAGTTATTATCTTTTAATTGTTATTTAGGGGCTTAGGCTATATATAGAGCCACCCTTGTAATAATTCATTAGCTTTTGGAATAATAAGAAAGAAGTGTCCTTTTGGGAGTTAGTGGGCAAACTCGAATTGTCCATACTATCGGCTTCGGTAACGGGTCTTGGTCGATCTGTTACGATCTGTTACAAATGGTATTATCATCATAAAAACTGTACCATAAAAACTCACAAAAGGAAACATGTAGAAAAGGGAAAACTGTAAAAATTTTACTTCAAGTGTCGACTGTCCGAGAAAAATCTTAAATAAGTTGGGCTAATTTTTTAATATATTTTTGCTCGCATCTCTCACCTCCCTCTTCCCCTTCTACAGTTGGCCATGACCCTCGGTCAAACCACAACAAAGCCCTCTCTACCTACCCACCATCACAACCCTGTCAGTGCCACCACCATAACTCCTTGAAATCTACTTACTTCCCTCTCAACTCAGAAACAACCAAATCAACCTTACCTTCCATTTAATTGCTCCTCCAAACCCTAATATTTCTCCAGTTATCCAACACTTTAGAACTTAACCTCTTTCTTCATTATTCATAAATCTAGGTTGCTTCTCGGTTCAACAATCACTTTCTCATTAATTGAGCTTCATACTAAACAAAAATTTCATTTTTCAACTATTTTAGTAAATTACCCTTTTCATCTCTAAATGCCCCAATTTGATATTCAAATTATCAGATCTTTGTTTCAGTTTTAAGATGCCAAAAGTAGCAGTACCATTGTATGCTTATACTGTTATATACTCTCTCTGTCGCTCTCAATAAGTACCACTTCTATATTACTTTGTTCTACTCATTTTGCACCCTTTTCTTCTTTGGTAATGGTCTCACTCTTTCTTTTAATCTCATTCACAAACTTATTATCTATCACCATCTTAACCACTCATTTCTATCTTTTTTGTTTTATTCTCCAATTTATTTTCTCATTCCACTAATTTTTCACGCAAAATGTATCGTGTGTATTCTAATAGAGGTGGAGGGAGTAATGAATTAGTAACCATGTTCACATCAACTTAATTCGAAAATTTTGTAATCATATAAAATTAAGTAGTTTGTAATAGCAGTCAACCTACAGCATGAGGAAACACAATCTCACCCACTACAATTTCTCAAAAAGTTAAAGCAATTATAAGCCCGTAATTCCAATAAACAGCAAAGCCTTGAAGTTGATTCATTAAGTTAGACTTCTAGGAGGGTTTTGATGGCAACATCGAGTGTATAATTAGTTGTTATAAGATATAATGATGGTCTCTAATTGGTCCATAGACGCTAGGGATACTAATGGCATGCAGAGGCATCCAGAGAGAGAGCATAGGTAATGTTGGAATGGAGGGAGAAAGCCGAACAGAGAATGGTCACGAATTTAGACGAGTCGATCATTCAAGGATCACTACTAATTGACGCCAAATTTTCCAATGTAACCCGGGGCCTTAAAAGTAAGAGCGTATATGAATATACAAGGATCCTAGAAGGATGGTAGCATATGGAAGGGAATGAGTGTTTATTAATGAATAACAAGACAAGGATGTAATACATGTCAAACATGCTCAACAAATGAAACATTTGATTTAGAATACTCACTAGCATTTACCGTCTCTTTCGCATTCTTGACAGCCAATTCAATGAGTTCGGGTTTCACAGAATCCAACCCACCGGGTTCCTGAAGCTTCCTTTCAAGGAACTTTGCCAAAGCAACTGCCTTATTTGTGGTCACAGGTCCACCAGGATGAGCTATCCTGATTCAACGAGGAATCGAAGATGAGTAACCTTAAACCAGAATAACACATAAAATGAGATATTGGGGAAACCAATTAAAGACTATTCATGAAAACTCAATGTAACTTGAATAATTCAATTTAGTAAAAGCACATTCATTCAGAATTCATAAGGGTCAAATGCTTATTATTCTACATTTTGTTTCAATCAAATTGTCTTGTACTTAGTGATTGATTAGGGTCATCGTGTACATCTCAAAATGACCATTCCAATGGAAGATGGAAAATTTATCATAAGTTAACAAGAGAGGACAAAAAAGGCATGTCATATCTTCCTCTATTTGCAATATAGACCACCATACAAGCAAAATACTAGAAAAGAATCCAAAAATTCACAAATTTCACTCTCAATGACAATGTGAATCAAATTTGGGAATTCACTTCCATCCCATAGCCCCAATGCCATCAATCCTCCCACCTAGATGTTTCGGGCTTATTTGTTGTTAGATGTTTCGGGTTGGTTTGAAATCAGGTCTTGTGTCCGTATTATTTTTACATAATTGTAAATCATTTTTAGAGTTGGGTCAAATTGATAAATTTCGGTCATCAAGTTTGTTTTGAACACCTCTGCTCCCACCAAACTAAGCGGTGTGTGAGGGGTTCGGATATACACAACCTTACTCTCGTTTTACATTGATAAAAAGTGCTCAAAATTTAACAAGTTCAACAATTCCCAAAGCGAAAGGCATAAATCTTTAGCCCCATCCCCATCAAGAACAGACAAATAGTAGATTGAGTAAACAGCAACAAAATAATTAATCAACTACCCATAATTCCAAAAGAAAAACCCAAATGAAAGGATTATACAATCAATCAATTAACCATCAATTCATGTAAAAATCAAAGGAATAGGGAAGTAAGGATAGAAAAAAAGACCTGGGTAAAGACGAAGAAGAAGAAGAAGAAGAAGAAGGTTTAGGAGGAGGAAGGGGAGCAAATTTGCTGCCTCTTAGAGCTTTTCTTTCGTCTTCAGTCAATCCTTCCATTCCTTCTACTTCTTCTGGAATCTTCTACTTCAATGGTTGAAGATTTTGGTTTCGCCGCCGTTAATTTAAACTAAAACCTTCAAATCCTTGCTGTGCGGAAGCGATTCTAAATATTTGACACAAGTCTTAAATCTCTTCTCCCTCCGCAAGTAACACCAAAATTAAAAATAAAAATAAATATTTTTAATTCAATTTATACAATTGAAAATACACAAATTCTCGTAAGAGACGGTCTCTTTAAAAGTTCATCTCTATTATGTTGGCCATTAGAGAAAATATAGAGTAAATATAAGCAATAAGCTTTAATGAATTGGGTCTGAAAGACGTCTCTCAATAATACAGTCTCTCAGACCAGTTGTTTTTTATGTAATGTCCTGGATTTAATTCTTACTTAACTCTTATATTTCCTCATTTTACGCTGTATAAAGAGAAAAGATTTTTCAATTTTTAAATTTTAATCTTAACCCAAATCTTTTAATAAACAAATTAGAGAATTGAATAGTGTCTCATTTGAAATAATCAAATAAGCATTACTTTCTCTAGAAAAGCTCATGGGTTTGATTTTCAGTTTTTACTTAGCCATTTAACCCTCTTATTTTCTCCTTTTATCTTGTAAATTAATTCAAAAAATAAGAAATAGAATAAAAAAATTAGATCGAGATTAACTCATAATTTTTATTTAGTGTTACAAGATTCCAACTCAATTTTTTTTTATCAATTTCAGATCGAGTTAATAGCTCGGATAAGTTTTTTCTAGGTTTACATAAAATCAACATTCTTATAGAAAATACTCACCATCATCCAAATAATCAATGGTAAAACCCAAATTGTTGCATCTCGAGAATCTCCTTCTAAGGCACACTTTATATATAGCCATATAGGTTAAATAGCCAAATAAAACAGATTATGAAAATATAAATTTCTCATCTTAAGGCCATCTCATCAAGAAACAATATTTGACCATAATAACTATTGGGGAAATCGTAATTCCAAAAACATAAGATATAATAATTCACATCACAATAAACTTTTTTTTGAAAAAAAAGTTATCCATTCCATCATTGATTATATTAGATTTGTTATATTTTACGATGAACAAATTTTCCAGTTCCTCCTTCAAATATAAACAAACAAATATAAACAAACTACATTAGCAGGGGATTTCAGGTCCGAGTCTGCATAGATAATGGCTGCTCAAACCAATTGACTTAAAACTATATCAATACTAAATCGTAACATATAAAACAGAAAAATAATAGCCGACTTGATTCAACACACATACATAAATGAGTACTCAAATCACCACATTACACAAAACTCGAGACCGTGTATCAAGTTCCAACTTCCAAGTTTGGCAAACTCAAGTAGAGTTTTCTTGCCTTGTAGCTCATCAGATTTGTTATATTTTACAATCAACAAATTTTTCAGTTCATCCTTCAAATATAAACAAACTAAATTAGCAGAGGATTTCAGTTCTGAGTCTACATAGATAATTGATGGCTGCTCAAACCAAGTGACTTAAAACTACATCAATACTAAATTGTAACATATAAAATAGAAAAATGACAGCCGACTTGATTCAGCACACATACATAAATGAGTATTCAACTCACCACATTACACGAAACTCGAGACTAAGTATCAAGTTCCAAGTTTGACAACTCAAGTAGAGTTTTCTTGCTAGCTCATTAAATTTGTTATATTTTACAATCAACAAATTTTTCAGTTCCACCTTCAAATATAAACAAACTACATTAGCAGGGGATTCCAGGTCCGAGTCTGCATAGATAATTGATGGCTGCTCAAACCAAGTGACTTAAAACTATATCAATACTAAATTGTAACATATAAAACAGAAAAAAAACATGATTCAGCACACATACATGAACGAGTACTCAACTCACCACATTACACGAAACTCGAGACTGAGTATCAAGTTCCAAGTTTGGCAAACTCAAGTAGGGTTTTCTTGCCTTGTAGCTTATTGCTAACATAGTGCTTACTATAATCTCCATGGATGTAATTTCTATACTTGAGAGGATTGGTTTCATTCACAAACTCGGACATTGGGCCAAGCTCAATCTCATAACTTGGTGCATAAAATGTGACAATTGATAGCCTATCTTTTTGCTTGTTAGTCACTGCTCTATGCTCCACACTCTTATATTTACCATTTGTTAACACCTAACAAAATATCAACCAAATTTATTTTAGCATTCAATACATAATTTTAATTCATTTTATTTTTTGAAAATCGAGTTTTATCCCAATTGAAGAAACTACCACGTTTTGGAGTGTTGGGAGAAGTCAATTGACCCCACTAACCCCACTAAGCTACACATAGAGGGCTCGATTTTGAATCATGTATTTTCAGGTCGGTGTATAATCGAATCTTATGTCTAAATTGTGTTATAATTTATAAATTCTTTTTAAAATCAGATTAACATCCACTTCAATTACAAAATCAAGTAATGTTTAAATCATCATGTCTTTAAAATCTCCACCTAAACCCCAACCCCATTACCAAAAGAGTGGAGAGCAAAGCAGTGAGAACATAGGAGTGATAAGACTACTGAACTCAATCATGTCGACGGTCGAGTCTTCTCAATCATGTGTAAGTAAGAATATAGTCAAGTGGAATCTTATTTGAATCGTTTAATCGCATATTTTCATAATATTAATTTTTTATTATTTTTAAATTTGTATAATTTAACATATAAATGATCAAAATAATGCATTGATTTGCGTAAAAAAGTGAAATGTAGCAAGTATAATGGAACGGAGGAAGTATGATACAAATTTTAAAAAATAAAAAAGTATTTTTTAATGATACTAGTTTTTTGGGATTTTAAATTTAATAAAACTAATAGGAAATTTTACGTGGTAATCTTGAGGTTTTGAGTTTTTCCACGTGATAATTAAAACTTTTAAAAAATTTATGTGGTAACCCTAAGGCTTACCAAATTGTTTCACCATGACTTTTTTGCACATAGAACGTTAGTATATATGTTAATTACAAATGCCATCAGTTTTAACATTTTCTCTCAGAGTTACCACATTAATTTTTTAAAAATTTTGGTTACCACAAGAAAAACTCAAAACCTCAAAATTACTGCATAAAATTTCCCAAAATTAATACATTTAATAAACAGATGATAGGAAATTGACCCATTTACAAATTAGGTCATCCTCATTAAAGTCAACATAAACATCAACTTGTTCCATTGAATTCATCATTACGTTCATTTCACTTGTACACTTCTCTTTTCAAATTCTTGCTTTTTGTTAGTCCAATAGTATTCTTTCCTTATAATTTCCATATATCGTTTATTTTTTAGGGCAATCTCCTGAGTGATCGTTTATTTGAGAGATCTTTCTCAGGTCCAACCCATTATAACTTAATTTATTCTCTTATTTTATATTTTTCTATGGCCACCAATTAGAGATGGTCTCTCAAAGAGACCGTCTTTCACAAGAATTATATACTCCCTCTAATTTTATACTCCCTCTAATTTATTGGGCTGACCCAATCACATATTAATTAAGAAAAAATCACAATTTATTTTCTGTTTTGAAACGCGTGCAAGATGGACCATTAATTAAGATCTAACGGAAGAAATCCCTTTTTATCCTTCTTATTTTCACATCCCTTCCCATTGGATCCTAAATCTATATATATATATATATATATATATATATATATACCCCTTTTAAGCATATATGCACACTTACCCCTTTTAAGCATATATGCACACTATTTAGCAAATGTCTAATTATTTACAAAACTGCCACCGAAATATGTACTCCATTTGAGCTTTTATGTACTCCTGTGGGTCCATAATCAATATTAAAATATTAAAATTAGGATGGTTGAGGTTATTTGTGTCCAAAATTTGTGATATAAATGGAAAGATTCCTTATGGGAACAACAATTGAAACACCCCAAAATGGAAAGTGGGAACTTCTTTAAGGAACGGAGGGAGTGTATTCTAGTAATAAAAAAATTAAAATATAAAGAGCTAGGTAATTACCTCAAGGGTATCTCCTATATTAACCACAAGAGCATTGGGGATAGGGTGAATAGACACCCATTTGTTATCTTTAAGCACTTGAAGTCCAATAGAACTTCCCTTGTTTTGTTGTAAAATTGTAAGTGCACTCCCATCTGAATGTGGACTTAACCCTAATACAAGGTCTGGTCTTGGACATGCTGGATAATAATTCATCCTTATAGCTTGTACGGCTTCTCCAAACATCTCTATAAACCGTTCTTCTCTCAACCCTAGGCTCATTGCTATGCACCTCATTAGCTT
The DNA here is from genome assembly GCA_019425755.1 of Amaranthus cruentus. NCBI lineage: Eukaryota > Viridiplantae > Streptophyta > Magnoliopsida > Caryophyllales > Amaranthaceae > Amaranthus > Amaranthus cruentus. Next base: position 4,286,596 of record CM033463.1, on the reverse strand, counting down.
CTCACATACTCCTCTTATTTCATTCGCGTACGTCTCAACGGTTTCACTGTAGCGAGTTTGATGTGTAGCAAAATCAGTTAAACAACTATAAATTACAATGGTGATTAAGTTAGTTAATTGATTGAGCAGATTAAACGGAGAGACTATGTAAGATCTTTTGTTATCAATTCTGATTTGAAAAAAGGCGATGAATGAAATATGCGGAGGAGAAAAAGAAAATTTAAGTTTGTGGATGAGATTGTATATATAACATATCTTGGGGCTTCAACCATTATCTTCAACTTTTGGTTTAACTGATTCCTTAACATAGTATCAGAAACCAGCGTGATAAGAGGTCACAAATTCGAATCTCAACGTTAGTGTGACGAGTTTTAATTCTTGATTGGTTGTGTGGAGGGAATGAAAATGAATTGAACATGACTTCATATTTATGAATAGAAATGTAGCAAAGTCAGTTCAACAGAACGAAAATGCACTACAACATAAATTACTTTTAGTGGAATATATTTAGCTACATTTAATTTAAATGTCGCTAGTTCAAATTTCTCTTAGTATATATAGAAGTTTTAATGATATTTATTAGACCCTTAGCAGCATAATGAAAATCACACTAAAGTTTTTTGTAACATAGGATCTACTGACATTTCTCCCAAATGTCACTATAGACTATAGTAACAATTACATATACCACTAAAAAGCAAATAAAATGTCACTAAATAACTTTATAATGAAACTTAAAATAAAAATCAATAATTATTACACTAAAAATATAAATCACTGGCATTTTTTAAATACCCCTAAATTCAATGTCGTAAAAAGTTAAATTTGTTGTAGTGATGACAGATAAAGTACCTGAAATTTAGTGGGTTGGTAATGGAGCAAAGAGCTTGGTTCCTAATAGAATGTGGGTGGACACCAAGAGCAAACATGTTGCACCAATCTAATTTTTGTTGCTCAGAGAAAACAAAAGCTTGACCATATCCTTGAACTGTTCCTTCTTTCATTGCATACTTTTGTTTTTCTTGATAGGGCAACATAAAAAATTCCATGGCTTTTTCTTCTATTTTCTCCATTATTGTTGTGTCAATTCCATGATTTATCACCTATATATAATTATATCATTTACAAAATTATTATCGTCCTTAAATATTCACAAAAGATAATAGTATTATTCTACTCTCTCCAATTTACTATATTTGTCCAGTTTCTCTAGGCACGAATATTAAGAGTATGGTGGGGACCATCTAAAAGTGAGTAGTTGGAGTATTTTAAGTGATTATAATAATTGTTAAAGTAATAATTGGGATATTTTAAGTAGTGTAAGTGCAGGTATTTTGGTCTTTACTTATGTGAACATAAGTTATTTAAGTAAAAAATTCAATGCCAAAAAGGAAAAGTGGACAAATAAGGTAAATTTACCCAAAAAGAAAAGTAGACAAGTATAGTGAATTGGAGAAAGTATTAAATTTGCTACATTCTCTATATTAATGCGAAGGGAATGTACTCCCTCCGTTCCATAAACCATAATACTTACTACTGCCAGTGACGTTTTCCCACACAACATGTCACACTCGGTAGTAAGAATTATGGAACGGAGGAAGTAGTAAATTGTATGAAACGCAAAGCATAATATAAATACACTCTATCAAGCCCTTGACCATATCCAATGAGCGAGATTAAGGAGGGTTTTATTTTTTTTTTGCGATTTCTTTTGAAATAGTTTATATTCTAAAATATATACTTCTTCTGTCCCTATAAGATAGTAGCAAAGAGAAAAATGGTGAGAATTAAGAAAGTGGTAATAAATAAAGAGAGATAATGAATTGTGTTGATGAAATTAAAAGAGAGTTAAAATATATGGATGAGATTAAAAGAAAGTGGTGAGTTATAGTCCAAAAATAGAAATGCTGCAATTTAAGTGGGACGGACGAAATTAGAAAATGCTGCAATTTCATAGGGACGGAGGGAGTATATAATTATATTCTAAAATAAAATAGTTTATGTTTGAAATATTTGTTCATAAACATCAATAACAGCACAAACTTTATCTCGTAATCAAACAATTCTATAAAGCAAAATACACTAAGTTTAAACTGTAACACTCGATTAACAAATAAATGCATCTTAAAACTAATTTAAAGCCACTAATTTTTGACGGCCTTAAGCGATTAGATACCTAAAATATGCTTAGAAGTTAGAAGTTAGAACCATCCATATCCATATTAGCAGATCATATTGATTTCTGATACCAATTAGATGGAAAAAAGAGAGTAAATCATTTATGAAGTGAAAGTGGAATGTTGTCAGCATAGCAATAGCACCATGATCATGTAGTTTCCGACCAAAAAGCACCAAAAGATGTCTATCATGATAAGAGTACATACTCTAAGTGTTAGCTTTTGTCGTGTAGTAATCAGTTTGATATTGAATTTAGCATAACTAATTTATATTTTTAGTGTAATAACTATTGATTTTTATTTTAAGTTTTACTGTAAACTGATTTAGCGACACTTTATTTGGTCTTTAGTGGCATATGTTATTGTCACTATAGTATATATTGACATTTGTGAAAAATGTCACTAAAAAATTTAGTGTGATTTTTTATTATGCTATTTAAAGGTTTAATAAATGCCACTAAATTCACTCTATATATCAATATATTCCACTAAAAATTAATTATGTTGTAGTGTTGTTCCGTTAAATTTGCTCTACCCGTTAATTTTTTTAGCAAATTAACAAGATTAGATTAAAATGATATTATGAGTGGATGAGATAAAAATAAAAATTAAATGTGTAGATGATAATTAAAAATATATATTATAGCTAAATTTAATAAATAAATTTTTTTAAATAAAACAAATTAAAAAGAAAAGTGAGATAAGTTTTAGCAATGGTGTATAAAATATCCTAATTATAGTGGAGCTACAACTTGAACTTGTGGGGGAACTTAAAGAGTTCTCCGTGAGTCTTAATCATATGGCCTCATTCTCTTTTTCCTAATGAACCCTTTATTTATTCACAAATTTTTACTTAAGACCATCTTTTGTAAAGATGACTCAAAAGCCCAGTTCAATTCTAAATATATATTGTTACAACTCTAATTATAGATTTAGACTGGACTTTTAAAAGTCGTCTTTACAATAGATGGTCTCTCACGAGAGCACCTGTACTTTAGAGTTTTTCAAGAAAAGGGAAATTTATTAAAATATTTTTTACTCATTTGCTCAAAATAATTTTTTGTAGTAGTCAACTCAAAATGATCACTAGTCTTATTGGTTCAAAATAATAGAATATAATAGGAAAATTAGCCTAAAATAATCCAACCTATTCGTAATTTTTCTACAATAATCCCACCTATTGATTAACCATGAATAATCTCAACTTTAAGGGATATTTGCCTAGAGTAAACTTGGGTAACCCGATGACCTGCTATAGTAAGTAATTCACCAAAAAAAGTAAAAAAATTAATTTAAAATTAGAGAAAAATTTTAAAATTTTACATTAATAATTTTAAATAATAAAAAAATCATAAATTATTTTTGAACATATATTTAACATATTTTCAACATTTTATTTTTATTTATCTTTTTTTTTAAAAAAATAAAACTTTCATTACTGCCTTAATTGCATTCATGCTTACACATCTCTCTCTATATATAATCAACAATTAATGGAATAGTACCTCTATCAACTAGTCCATTTCAATCAATAAATATAGAGTATTCTCTTAAATTATAATAAAAATAAAATAATTACTTTCATTACTAACCTTATACTTGTAATAATGAAGGGTGTGTTAAGGTTTTAAAAAGGCAGATTTTAATACTCTTTTTTACTAAAGTAGGTATCACAAGATAGAAAATGTTTTTAACTTCTCTTTGTAACAAAGTTAAAAAATAGATTATGATGAACATAATAATAAATAAAGAAAGACAATTGGACATTATAAATTAACGTAATAATTAATTCTGTATCTTGTATGTTATGTAGATAGTGGATAATATGCATTAATTTATTATTGGTTTTGTTTATAAATTATAATAAGACCTGTTAAAAGAAAAGTTAATTGCACAGACTTAGTGATGTTATTTCATCCTAAAACCGATTTGTTAAGAGTAGCCCAACAAAGGGTTAATTTTGAAAAAGTATGCATCATCATCAACATACTAAGTGTACCTCGCCCATAGAAAAACCATAAGCATGGTCTTGAGAGGGAAAGACGGCGGCAACTCATACCCAAAAGGAGAGCGCAACTAAAGAATTCCTTAATTCGAGAAAAAGTAAGAGAAGCTCTTGCAACAAAAGGAGCTGGATAAAGTTGAAATCACCTCGGCAAAGAATATACATATAAAGAAAACAAATAAGAAATGACCTGAAAAAAGCCCCAGTCTTGACAAGCGGCTGATAGCTGAAGGAGTTGAGCCCCAGATGAAATCTTTGAAAGATCAATGACTGGGATTTGGTGATGAAAGGAATCATGATCATGGATAATAAGTGGTCTTTCATGGATGTCCCTAACAAATCTATTTGGGATTTTTGTGGTATGCCTCTTCCCAACTTCTTGTACATCATCTATGTCTATTTTTCCTATTGATCTTTTCTCTGTTATCAATACTAAAGCCATTTATATTACTTGGTAGGAACAAAGGAATTAGAAAGAAAGATCTTTGAAGACTCTTAGGAAAATGGGACAATATTAAGAAATTTATAGTGGTTTACTAGCTAGCTTAACTACCATGGAATGCACTATAAGAAGATCAAATTTTAAAATGTCCATTTCAAGTGGATTTCAAGTTAGGTTACTTTACATGATATCAGAAGCCAGCGTGGTAAGAGGTCACGAATTTGAATCTTAACCATCCGTTATTTAAAGTTGATTTAGCGTCAAGTATGAGAAGGACATGTGCTAGATCCACAATTCTAGTCCAAGGCTCTCGTGTGAGGGTCTGAGAGGGTGTGTTAGAGTTATATAACATTTCTTTGGGGCTCAACCAGCAGTGTTAGCTTTTGCTAAGTTGGTTCCTTAACATTATTCTCATGTGAGTTGTTTCCCATCAGAGAAAGAAAAAAGTATACGTTACTTTATAAACTAGTGGAGTAATTCCAACTAATACCAATTTGTTTTAGATTAGAACATCACTGTGTTTGTATACAGACACTTGTCTTCTTTTGTAGGTCTTGTTTACAAGCTCATTAACCATAATTTTAGTAAAAAATGATATTTACTCTCCAATTTATAATATTAGATTTGGAAATGAATTCATACTTTTAGTTCATAGTTTAGTAGCAACTTTATTACTTTCTTATAAATTTTATATTAATTTATAGTTTACATTCAAATTGTTGTTTAAGAAAAATAAATGGACTAGATTCGATGAGAAAATTTGCTAATAATAAATTCCAAATTTAGCTTTTAAAGGTATCCATTCACTTTAACCATTCAACTAAAAAAATAATTAAAATTTCTTTGTTAGAAAAAAGTTTGGCGGCATTGATGGAATTATTCGTGTGAATGTCCACATTGAACAGTTGCAAATACAAGATTATTAATATATTAATTAACTTCAATGGACTAAAGTCCAAAGTTAAATAGTAGTCATGACTTTCAATGTGCCGGATAAGGTCGGGCCGTGCCGGGCCGGGCGGGGCGGGGCGGGATAAGGGCCCTTCAAAATTAATATGAGCTTTAAATGGACTCGGCTTTTAAAGTCCAGTTCGACCCAATCTGACCCATTTTTACTATTAAAAATTATTTAAATCTCTCATTTATCAATTTATTACAATTAGAGTATCATTTGTAATAATTAGATTGAAAATTTTTTATTAATTTCATTGACATTGTCATTTATAATATTTAAATTATACATTAATTATACTATTTACAAAGGCACGTTTTCGGCCCTTATTGAGCTCTTTTATAGCCCGCTTCATCTTAATTATAGTATAGCACATTTTTGGCCCGATCCATTTTCGGCCTGACCCTTACAAAGCCCTTTTAGAAACGGGCCGTATAAAGGCTCAAAATGGGGGCCCGACCAATTAAACACCCCTATTCATGAGTCCTAGGGTGTTCACGGGCCGGGCCCATTCTAAGTTCTTATTAAGGGTCAAGTTGAAAATAAATCGGGTTAAAAAGGGCTCTCTATAACTAAAATGAAGCGAGCTATAAAAGAGCTTAATAAGGGTCAAAAACGGACCCTATTAAATAGCATAATTGATTTATAATTTAATTATTATAAATAACAATGTCAATAGGGATTATTAACATTTTGCGATTTAATTAGTATAAAATATAAATGATATTTTAATTATTATAAATTAACCAATGGAGATTATAATAATTTTAAGTAATAAAAACAGGCTAGATTGGGTCGGGTCAGGCTTTAAAAGCGATCAGTTCATACAAAGCCCATACTAAGTTTAAATGACCCTTATCCAATCTGGCTTAAGTTTACTTAAACCAAACCCGGCGCGGTCCTTTTTCGGCCCATTGAACACCCCTACCCATGACCAGTACCAACTTAAAACTTCTTTCATACTTTTTCCGTTTTCTCGATTACACTTGAACAGTAAAAACAATTCATTGATTTATTTTAGAATTTTACAATTTTTTTGGAATGTGTTTAGAAAAAACATTCCTTTTGAATTTTGATGCATATTTTTATTAATTAATTATTTATAATTTTATATTATGCACATATTAAGATATTTAATGTTAAAATAGTACATTGCGTAGTATAAAAACTAAAAGTGTTTTAATTACAAAAACAAAGAAAATAAAATTGTAACTTAATTATTTTGTGATGGCTCCTTTTCATGCCTCTATACTTTATATAGATTTAATGATCTGTTTAAATTTATTTAACAGAGAGCATACAATTTAAAAAAAAAATAAAATTAATTGCATGATATTTTTTTCCTCCGAATATTCTTACAAATAATTGTTTCTCAATAGGACAATCTTACAGATTTTCATAATTTGTAATTTTGTATTACATGATCTATTTAGTCCATATATATAAACCTATTCTATAACTTACAAGACCGACTCATAGAACAATTTATTTGTTTGTTAATTTATCAAACACAATTTCTTGTGAGAGACGGTCTTTTTGAGAGACCATCTCTATTGGGTTGGCCCATTAGAAAAAATGTAAAGTAAATATAGACAATAAGCTTTAATAAATTAGATTTAAAATACGTCTCTTAAAAAGACGGTCTCTCAGGACAGTAGCTGCTTATCAAATTTCAAAGATTAGAAAATTTAAGTGGCAATGTCAATATCCCACCATTAGGTGAATATCACTTTGGCTCCAAATTCATTGAAGTGGGGCCAGTTTGCAGACAAATCCATAGGTATTCCGTCGTCTTAGGGAAAGTAACTTTACTTTAGTTCTTTAAGTGGGGTTGAGAAACACATTGAGTTTAAACTTAAGTCAAGCTTATTAGTTCCACTACAAGACGACATCATCATCATACTTAATATTCCGTTTGAAAGTAAGATCTGGGTGAGGTAAGGTAATGGACAATTCATATCTGGTCGATTCTACCCCAACACATAAAAGCCCTGCAAAATGAGTATATTAGTGAATAGTGACAATGTTGTCTCAAAGTGCAACTATTAGTAGAAAAAGACAGCACAAACAGAAACTAGATTTAACCAAAAAAGAAAATAAAAAGAAAAAAAATAAAATAAAATAAAAATAAAGTAAACCACGATAATTATACAAAGAAACAAAACAAAACGTGTAAGAAGCAACTTGAAGATATCTAAACGAATAATAATTGTACCTAATTGCAATCCCTTGTCATGACTTTTAGGTTTACTTAGCAATATTCCAAGATATATTACCTCTGTCGCTTTATTTCATATTATCGATTACGTGTAGAATATTTTATATATATATATATGAGAGATTAATTTTAAATATGATTTTTTATGAAAACAAAGAAGTTAAAATATATCCATATGAATTCTTTTTAGATCTGTCTCCATAATTTATATTGTTAAACGAATGTTCTCTTATCCGTATAGGCGTATAATTTTGCTACACTTTTGTTTTTAGTCCGTTTTAATTATTTTACTATAATTTTCTTTCATCCATATACAATGCCAGATGTAGTGTATAACTTTAGGTAGCACGTGATTTTTTAAAAAAGTCAATATTGAAAAAGAATTTCAGTCTTCACTAGGGATGGTCATGGGGCGGGTTTAGAGCAGGTCCAGCCAGATTCGGATCCGGACCATTTATTTTATTGGATTCAGACCCGGCTCTGAACCGTAAGGGTGAAAATTTTTTGGAGCTAGACCCATATCCGCCAGATCTAATGGGTTTAAAAAGACTCTCTTTTGACTTGTCAAATTTGAGCCTGTTGTAAGTCATTTCATTTTTTGTATTTTTGTCGTAAGAAACTTATTAGCGTACTCTACAAATATTTAATTTATTTAATACTAATTCAAAAATCTCTATCTAGATCAAAATGGACCAAGTCTAGTATGGATCAAGTTTTACATTCTACTTAACTCCACTTTACTCCACTCCACTCCACCTCACTCCCCTCCCCACTCTTCTAATTGGGTCCGAATTAGGTCAACCTGATCTGTTGCAGGTCGCGTCAAGTTTGTGATTTTCGACCCAATTAACTAAATGGGTTGGGTTTAGGTTAAGGATTTTTCGACCTGTTTATGTATGGCCCGAATCCAAAGCCGATCTAACCTGATCTCTTTGACATACCTATGTTCTAGGAATCATTCTTGAGATTCTCAACTCTCAATGACTTGAATCAAGTCTTTTGGACTTTGGTGCTTGTAAGTTATAAAAGTCTCTGTTGGCTCCTTTTCAGCAATGAGTTTCATTTCACCCAATAAATTGGCTACATTATGTCTTGTCAACAATTTAATTTTGCCCATGTCAATTTTACAAAAAATTGAAGATCAAACCTTATGCAAATTCGATTGTTATCTTATATGAATTAAAGTAAATATATTTTTCATTAAAATTTTAAATTCGATTCTCAATTACTTTTTCTTTTCTCTCAATTTATCATATAAATTAAAAACACACAAATTCTTACTTGAAACCGTCTTTTGTAAAGACGGCTTTCAAAAGCCCAGTCCAATTCTAAATATATATTGTTACAACTCTAAATATAGATTTGGGTCGGACTTTTGAAAGTCGTCTTTAATAAAGACAGTCTCTCAAGAGAGCATATGTTAAAAGAAATATACAATATTTGATCCGCAAATAATTCTTGAGATTAAACTGCCCTTGTGTATGAGTTTTCTACATCACAGATTCTTGTGAGAGACCGTCTTTTGTAAAGACGGCTCTCAAAAGTCCAGTTCAATTCCAAAAATATATTGTTAAAACTCTAAATATAGGTTTGGACTGGACTTTTAAGAGTCGTCTTTATAAAAGACGGTCTCTCAAAAGAGCACCTGTTTCTACATTGTGCCAAATAATCCAAATACATTAATTAAAAGTTAAACTTATACTTTATCCAAAAAAAATTGAAGGAAAAAAGAAGGGCATTATTATTTGTCGCCACCCTTTTAATTAAATCGCCACCCCTAATTTTAAAAAAAAAAAAAATTAATTAAAAAAAAAATAAATAAAAATTGAATATATAAATAAATAAAAAATAAATAAATAAAAATTGAATATATAAATAATTCAGGAAAAAATTAATAATTTCAAAACCGAAAAAGTGTAACATCTCTCTAAAAATCTCTAAAAAAAACGTTCCAAACGAAAACAAGCTCAATTAATCAACAATAATGGCTAAAATAATGGCTAACCAAAACGAACAAGATTACGATTCGGTAATTAAATTAATCGTTTAAAAATTAATAAAAAAAAAAAAAAAAAATGTGAAAATCGCACAAAATGTGCGAAAATACCATGGCAGTTTCAGCAAAAGCGTGCGAGTATACATAGCGTTTAAGCACAAAGCGCTAATGTACCATGGTACACTCGCCGCGTTTTGTGCTAAACCTATGTACTCTCGCGCTTTGTAAACGCATGGTATTTTCGCTTACATTTGTGCATTTTCACATTTTTAATTATTTATTTATAATATGTAGGCTATTAATTCATAATTTTCATAATATATTATTTATTTAAAAAAAGTTTATGTTAATATTATTTAATTTATTTAAATATTTATTGTTTTATGATTAATTAATAATTTAATTTATTTTAAAAATAAGTATTGAACTTTATTAAGTTTTGATGTTGAATATGTGTAGATTATATATATATTTTTTTTTATATTTGCAGGATAATGAAAACTTAGGTGATAATGTAGATTATTCTGATAGATTTGTTACGGATAGAGAATTTAGCGTCTATAGATGAGTTCATAATTGGGATGAGATAGCATTACAAATTGGTTTTCAATTTATGCGTCTCTTATAAACATAAGGAAGGGCGCATAAGGAAAAGTTTGTACTTACGCTTGTCATAGATATGGTAAATATAGGGTGATTTGAACCTAGATAATCTTGTTAGACCCGGTACAACATGTAGTGCGCCGTTGCAAATTTATGATCATAGGAACCGTAGTAATCAGAAGAAAGACCTTGGACGATAAGAGTGTGTCCAGGGAAAAGGGCAGACATAATCACCCGTTTTTTGTATATAGAGAAGGCCAAGTAAGAACAAATAGGCTGAATGTAGATATTAGGCAACATATAAGGAATCTCACAGCCACTGGCATGCAACCAGCGTTTATAATGACGTCGATTAGGGAGAACTTTCCTGATTATTTTCCTAGCATGAGTCAAATCTATAACATTAGACAAGCATTAAGGAGAGAAGAGATGGATGGTAGGACTCCTCTTCAGCATTATCAGATTGGCCACGAAGAAGAATTATATTGTATGGAATGATTTGGATACGCAGCGATTGACGTATTGATTGCTAACCCTATATCTATCCGGATGATACGATCATGGCCCTATGTTGTGTTGATGACAACGCATAGACCGAATAAGGCAAAGTGGCCCCTTTGCGAAATAATAGGAATGACGCCAACCAATCACAACTTTTTGGTTGCATTCTGTCTTATGCGAGATGAGGCGGCCGTGTCTTATTCTTGGGTGCTGGAGAGGTTGCGGGATATATATGGTACTATTCGGATGCCTTAATGTTATCGCACGATAGAGACGAGGGTTTGTCTCAGTTATTCGTGATGTCTACCGTAAATAGAATCATGTTTATCTTTTATTTGTATACCAAGTATATGTTTATTGTTTTAATTATGATTTTTGTTTAATGTAGATGTACGCTCATTTACTTTGTGTATGGCATATTGGAAATGATGTGGAGAATATGGTAGACAAACTTTAGTGGTAAGAAAAACGAGGTCTCTTTAGACAAGGAAAATGGAACCAACGGTATAGTCCTAACTGTCGAAGAGTTTGAGAGCAGGTGGGATGAGATTGTAGCCAGGTGGTCGAAAAGGAATAGAAGGGTGGTGCGTTATTTAGCTGGGACATGGATTCCTCATAAGGAAAAATTTGTGCGTGCCTGGACGAATGACTGCATGCATTTTGGCAACCTTACTACTAGTAGAGTTGAAAGCCAGCACTCATCATTCAAGTATTATCTTGGTAGTGGCAACAGCTCATTCGATACATTGTTCAAAAAGGCACACGCACAGATGACTAATCAGCAAGCCAAAATAAGACAAGCGCTTCAGGAATCCATGAGTTCGATTGCCCGGACTTCTAGACTTCGCCCATTTGAACCGCTATACAAAAGGGTTTCCGTACATGCCTTACAGATTCTGTCAATGGAATGGAACCGGATGCTAGATTTGGGGGATTATGTTTTTGATAAATGCGGTTGTGTTCTTCAGCATACCCATGGTATTCCCTGCGCATGTTTCATGTTTTTAACTGTTAGGAGTACCGGTGTAATTCACCCAAGCGACTTACACATCTTTTGGAGAACTTTGAAGAACGCAGAGGCCGGAGACGAGGCTAACGAAGAAGTTCGAGATGCAAACGCGTACGACAAAGAGTACTTTGAAGGGTTGGTCGAAGAAGTGTTAAATGCGATCCCACTGTGATTAGACACATGTCTCAGGTACTTGAAGATGAACTACATCCAGATGGTACGAATATACCTGAGCCACAAGGAAGCCCACCGAGGAAGGGAAGACCGTCGACCAGCAGAACCCTTAGGAGAAACAAAAGCGCATTCGAGCACAGCAGATCATCCTCAAGGGGCCGCAGTTCGAGATCTTCTTCACGCGGTAAATCAAGCGGGAGATCAAGTGGCAGAACCACTCAGGCATCAGCTGGAATAAATTTCAGTTTCAACTTGTCTGGTAAATGTTTAATTGCTGTCGATTTTTATATTAGTCTCGTTGGATTGAATGCTAATAATTGTATTTTTTTCAGATGGTGTTGCAGGGCGTGATTTTTCAATGTTCCCGTGGCCAGAGTACATTCCTTACATTCTACCGCCATATCTCTTTGATTGGATCGATGTTATAGGTGATGGTAATTGTGGTTTCAGAGCGATCACCGTTACAGAAATGGGGGGCGAGGATAACTGGCAACTTCTACGACGAGCTAGGTTTGATCATTGGATGGAAGCTCAAAATCTCTATGCTGCGGCAACGTTTTTGAACATTGCCATTGCCTACTATGGGTCTGCTGATGGTAATAGTCATTATAATTTTTTAGCTCTTCCACTTAGAAGAATGGGAAATCGCGTGGCTCATAAACTTATACATCTTCTTTGGGTGAACCGTAATCATTACGTTCAACTTTTAATGAACGATGATACATCACCACTACGCCAATTCAAGAAAATTGAGAGCGATGACATTGCATGTGTAGAGTTGGCACGACCCTATCAAAGTAGGATATCTCTATGGAATAGGATGCTTGGGGGAGGGAGACAACCAGGAAATAATACAGCTGATGATGCAATCAACTTAGATAGTCCATAATTATTTTATTGTATACCATTCATAATTCTTTACATGTATATAAACATTTAAAAATCTTACATAGTAATAAATTTAGATAAATTTAGTTCAAACAAATCTAATTAAAATAAAATCTAAATTTAGTTCATGAAATAAAATATAACGTCAAACAAATACTAATATAGTAGGTACTCTGCGCTGAGCGGGAGCGGTGCACAGCCCCAACAACTCACGACGTTAAGCGTCTGCGTTAACGATGGACCCTTCTCTGCGCTTTGTATCGGTCCCCAAATAAACTAGCGTGCCAACTTCCATTCGAGGGAATGAGGAAAGAGCACCATCGATAGTAAGCTCCTAAAATGCGTTCCGCGATCGTGCAACATAATAGTCATCTCGCCCGTGGCGTGGAAGGTGTTCAGTATCCGGCCGCACCTCTCCCAAAGGCCCTATCGAGGCACTTATCGATGTCTGGTGCCGGCGTAAGGAAGCGCCCAACTCGAGTTGGTAGAATCGATACATCTCATCGCATGTCCGCGTCGATGATTGAGTCGATCGTCTTCTTCCTAAGGCGACACTCTAAAATAGGAGGGTTACGCCCAACCCTCGAAAATAACCCTCGCACGTGCCCTCCGTACGGGAATCAAACGAGTATCGACGGGCCCCGTGAGTTCTCTAATCACCCGATCGGGATCATCAGCGTGAGCCCGCCTCGTGGAGCGCATCCTCACATGGCTGCTACCACCGATCGAGGTCAGTAGCCTTTGAGGTCTTCTCTTAAACTTACGCGGCTCCTCCATCGGGCCCAATCGGATCGCTAACCGACTCCTCCCACCCACTGACTCATCGAACTCGGTATCATAGTCGTCGAGTCAAATGTATGCGCTCCGAGCTCGCTGGTCACGTAATGCGACTGCGTGTAGCGTACTCGATCGTTAGGCACCGCTATATCGACCGCCTCTTCTGCCTGCCCTCCCTAGCGAACCGTAACCCTCTCTATGGGGTCCCCCTTAGTAAGGTGGTCTAAAAGTATTCCCACTCAGATGCCTCTAAAATACCCCTTCCTCACCATGATTTCCGACCATTTACTACAATTTATAATAATAATACATTTAAAAAATTTAAATTTAAAATTATTAACACAAAATTTTAAAACAAATTTAAATTATTATGATAACATTTATAATAAAATTTATAATAACATATAATAATAAAATTTATAATAACATATAATAATAAATTTAAAAAGGATAAATCAAAATTAAAAAATGCCGAAATGACGATGTGAAAATACTATGGAATTGCAAAATGGCGAAAATACCATGGCAAGAATCGAAAACGCGAATGTACCATGTACATTCGACGCTTTGGTAAACTCGCATGTATTTTCGCATTTTTGTTAAGCAATGTGTATTTTCGACATTTCATCGATTTTCGATTTTTTATTTAATTTAGATTGAGTTTAGAATTACATCGCTTTTTGATAACGATACTCGAATCCAAAGCTTTAGTCCGACAAATTTTTGATGGATTTTTGTGAGTTTTAGAGTGATAATTTGTGAGAGTTTTAGAGTGATAAAAGTGTTAAAGTTCAAGATTCGATTGTTTTTAATACTCGTTTCAAGTCCAATGGCATTTTCGTAATTTTTTATTTATTTTTTTTTTAATTAATAAAAAATAGGGGGGTGGCGATTTTATTAAAAGGGTGGCGACAAATAAAAATTGGGAAAAAGAACTCACCTAAGCGGTCAATATCAAGAAGCAAATTGTAAACATGTCTGATGTAGATAGTACAAACATTTCTTACTAGCAAAAATTGTTATAATGATTTAAAAATAATAAAAAAATTTAAGGTTGCGTTTCAGAACGTACATTTCATTTTGAATTGTAGATTTTAATTATAGATTCATTAATTAAGAATTTAGAATGACAAGGTTTGAGAAGTCATTCTCAAATTCTGATTTTTAACAACTTTTATAACCATAGTGGATTTGACTCAAATCCAAATTTCAAAATTTTTGATTTGCCAAATAATAAATTTTAGCCGATTCCAAATTTCCAAATGAAATTTTTGTTCCCAAACATGACATAAAAGAATTACACTAAGTATCAATTTATTTCTCTAATTGAATCATAAATAATCACTTTAATGTTATATATATGATCACTTTTAAGTTTTAACTATGAGCTATAGGATAATATAAGACTACAGAAATTTATCATTTAAAAATTGTAAATGGTCACTTTCAGGTTATAAGTTATTCCTCTAACGGTATAAAAAGTAATCATTTTAAAATTTTAAGAACTGATCATTTTATGATTATATATTTATATTTAGTCACTGGTTGTAAGTGACCACTTTAAAATCGTTACATTAGGTTGGCCAATAAAAATGATCCCATCGTAAGATCGTTTAATTTGTAAAGATGGCTCTCAAAAGCCCAATCTAGTTCTAAAAATATATTGCTACAACTCTAAATAGACAAATTCTTACTTGAGACCGTCTATACAATAGACGTCTCAAGTTTGGGCTAGCTCAATTTATAAATTTAAAAAAAAAAACTAATTTAGTGATTTTGTAAGTTAAAAGGGATATATGGGCTGAGCTTTTGAGAGGCGTCTATACTATAGACGGTCTCTCAAGAGAGAACCTGCTCTAAATATAGATTTGGGCTAGACTTTTAAGAGTCGTCTTTACAAAAGACGGTCTCTCAGGAGAGCACCTGTTTTTGAAAACCCCTAAACCATGTTGTAGGTATTGGGCCAAAGGAAGCAGCTCAACATCGGGCCTTTTCCTCACAACCCAACAAACAGTAAACCTTACTCTTCGCGGGCCATTTGGAGCGGAATAAACCACGGGCTTTTCCTGCTAAACTCGGCCCAATAAACTAGCATTTTTTTCAAAATTTAAAATTAAGCAACTTATATAATTTTGAAAATAAGCATTTTTTTTTTCAGAATACAAGTTCATTGTTGATCGTTGTTATTAATAGTGAACAAAAAAGCTTGATAAAAAATTCAGGTGCATATAAGTTTTTTTTTTTAAAAAAAATAGTTATTTAGCATTTATTTATTTTTTCGTTAAGCATTAGCGGAATGATAAATAATACACCCTTTGTATCTTATCGTAGTTCTTATAAATGAGAGATGAGATATACGTTGCATTGCATATGCCAAGTTATATTTATAGTTTTTTTTATTTTTTATTTTAGTAGTATATAAAATGACAATATAGCATACAACATTTTACATATATAAGTATTTTAGTTTCATTGATTGATTTTATTATAGTAAATTTCAAAATATTCGTTTTTATTTTGTTTCTTGAATATATCATACTAGATAGATTTCTGTGTAAAACACGGATGATATAAATATATACTGATATGAATGATGATATTATTTTATAAAATTAATTTATATACAATATAAACTTAATTATTAAATCTTTGTATTTGTTATGATATTATCATTATCAAAGTGAATAGATAATTTATTATACAAAAATATTAAAAAACATTTACTCATAGTAATTATTGTTAATAAAGATAAAGAAACTTTAAAAGTCTTCAACCATGATAGATATGAAAGAGGATTCAGTTGAAAAAATAGCAAATTATTTTGCTTATTCAATATGTGATAATGATTTATTATGTAAGTGAAAGTAAAGATTTACATGTATATTCTTGTTTGGTTTATATAAAAAAATATAGTATTTCAATAGATTATCACATGTTTTAATGTGTTAATTATTTCCTTAAAAATCAAGTCAAATATCAAAAGCTTCCTTATCAATGATAGAAAATTGGCAAGAAAATTTTTAATGACAGTGTGACACCTTAAGTCGTTTCTTCATTAATATATTTTATTGATGATTATTGATTATAGATAGATACCCGTGTTATGCACGGAGATTAGAAAAAAAATAGAGTTAATTTTATACTTGTATAATATTTGTTTTAATGATTATTTATTATGTCAATTTATTTTTGTCGATTGGTTGTTCAACGGACAACAGCTCACTCTTTGACCTTTTTTAGCTAAAACTTAGTCAAGTGAGATTTTATATTTATTTTTCTCATAACTATATTTTTATGAATAAATTTACTTTAAAGTTTTTAATAAAATAATTTAAATTTAATTTTTATAATAAAGCTTAATTTTTTTGAACAATTAAATAATTTTTTTGAATTTTTTTAAAAAAGAGTCAAAAATATTACAAATTTGAGCTCATTTAAAAGATATTGAAAAAAATATTACCCTTCATATAATTATTTTTTTAATTATTTATAATTGAAAATACCTATTTATTATATAAAACTAATTTTTTTAAGCAAATCGGAATATGAAGTAGATAAGTAGCAAGGACATGAATTTACATATCAGTATAATTATGAAGATATAATTATTCTACAGATGATAAATAATCTTGAAAAATAATTTTGGTATATCAAGATATTATTCTCTTTTATATTCGAAATAATATATTAGAAAATAATACAAATTTATAAAAGTAGCCATGTTTCATTTTGCTATATAAAGCAATTATTATTTTTTACCAAGACAAATACTTTGGAAATAATACTATATACCAAATCTTCTTATGCACATTAAATTTTACTATATTTAGGAAATAATTTTCACTGCAAATTCACCTGCCAAACCAATTAAAAATGAGCGGAAAAATTTTCGCTGAGAGTCTGACACGTGTTAAACCAGTTTCTTCATTAGTAGTTTTTATAGATAGATTGATTATTGGTTGATGATTGTTTCCTTTAACATCTAGTCAAATATCAATAGTTTCCTTGTCAATGATAGAAAAAGGCGAAAATTTTTTAATGACAGTGTGATATGTGTTACAAGTCGTTTCTTCATTTGTATATTTTATTGATCTATTACTCTCTTATATTCAGAATGAGTGTCTCATTTGATTGACACATTTGTCAATGCGCTATTTTTCTGATTGTACATGACTATTCTCCCTACATTCCTTAATAAAGTTCCCACAATGAAGATTTATGAGAATCAAGAAAAATAAAATTTTGTAGATGATTAGCATATTATTTTACAGTTATTCTTGTGATAGATCGTTTCTTAGAGAGATGACCTCAAAACAAGAAGCTTATTCTTAATTCCACTTTAATTGATATTAATTGTGCTATTTAGCATATATATATCATGCGTCTCTCGGATAAACCGTCTTTCACAACAATTTAAAATTATTTATATTTCACTCAGGAAGAGAGAAACTTAACTATTATAGTTTTTTTACTTAACATTGTCTAGACAACAAGAATTCGCTTTAAATACACACACAAAATAAACAATAAAAAACCTTTCAGAAACAATGAGGGTAATAAATTGTTTGTAATTGATCCAATAATTTACATAGAAAACCAATAATATTTTTCAAAATAAAGCGTCTATATGCTTATAATTGCATTAAATGGACTATTCAATTCATGCATAGAAAACATTGTCTCACTCAAGATTATGTGTTAATCTAAGAAATAAACGATGATTTTGGAAAAGC
This sequence comes from Amaranthus cruentus, assembly GCA_019425755.1. Classification (NCBI taxonomy): domain Eukaryota; kingdom Viridiplantae; phylum Streptophyta; class Magnoliopsida; order Caryophyllales; family Amaranthaceae; genus Amaranthus; species Amaranthus cruentus. The sequence continues at coordinate 4,268,121 of CM033463.1, read as the reverse complement.
TTTGTTTCTTACGGGGTCTATTTTTAAATTGTTGATTAAGACCTCTACGATCTTCGGAACGACCCTATATACTTCCTCCATTCTGATTTACTTGCTACTATTGCATGTGCACAAAGATTAAGAAGTTACTGTGCACTGATGACCAATAGGTGAAAATTTGCTTTTTTGGAATTTTTTAATTTTATTTGTTGAAAAATGAAAAAGAAAAATAGGAGTAATTAGATATAGAGTACGATAAAAATAAGAATAAGTTTAACTTTAAATGATTAGTTTTTTACTAAAAAAAGGAAATGTAGCAAGTAATATAAAATTTTCCAAAATGAAAAATGTAGCGAGTATTATGGAACGGAGGAAGTATATATCTATATATTGAGTGAAATTACCAAGATATTAACTTATACTCATGAATAAAAATTCAGCTGGTCTTGGACGAGACAACCTCATAATGAGACCTTCAATTTTGGGCCGGCCCAATTCGTGTGTGTAACAACCTGAGCATTTTTTTTGATTTTTTTGGGCATTTTTCAATTTTGAACTTAAATGTATCACTTTTGACTTTAAATGTATCAATATTCAAAATTGATATCTTTAAAATCAAATTGATAAATGCCAAAAATTTAAAATGTTGTTACATGCACGAATTAAACCGACCAAATTAACAGTCTCATAATAAAACCGTCTCATAATAAGATTGTCTCATCTAAATTATTGTGATAGAAATTAATCTTTTTTTTGAATATAAAGTAATTAAAACTCGTCTAAACACCCGAATGAAATCTCTCCTTTGACATGTACCGTAAAAATAGCCGTTTATTTTCTGTAATTTTAAACATGAAAAAGGTATAATACATCAACGTGAAGCAAGGTTCTCGGAAAAACAGGAGAGAGAAATTTGAAGGTAGCGCCTTTCGTGCCCCCATTTTTCGCATTCAATCCAATTTAGGGTTTTTCTTTTTTTCCTCCTTTACACTTCAGATCTGTCCAATTCTATTTGATTTACGCAATTGCATTTTCCATTGAATTAGATCCACACCAAGTATTTTGAATATTATCGGTTGCTGAATCTGGTAAATTTTTAATTTTTCTTCCTCGATCTCCTCCTTCTTTTTCTCGTATTTATGAAATCTAACAAAGTTTGCTGCATTTTAGGTGTCTTTTGTGAATTGAATTGATTGGATATTGAATTTCGATTGATCGTGAATTCGTTTTAATCCGATGAAGAAACTCATGTGGAACTGAGTCGCGGCTTCATTGTTGAATCCTCTTTCATGTTTTGCTTTGGGTTTGAATTTTCTCTGCCTTGTGAGTATTTTTACTACGTATGATCATCATCTTCATTTTGTGTTACATTTCAATTTGGTGGGCATGTTGAATTTGGGAAAATGTGAAGTTTTTTTTGGTTCATGTGCTTGTTTGTGGATTATTTTAGGTTGGATAACTTAGATCTTGAAATTGGCTCCCCAACGCCGTTCACAGCGCCACACGGGTGGCCAGATGCATCAGAGCAACGCCGCAGCTGCGGCAGCTCTGTATGATCATCCCGGTACGGCTGATGGGTCCCTTTACAATGCGGGTCCCACCAACGACGCTGGCGATGCTGTCATGGCTCGTTGGCTTCAATCAGCCGGGTTGCAGCATCTGGCCTCTCCCTTGACCGCTAACCACATGCCAAATCTTCTCATGCAGGTATGTTCAGCATCAATTTCAGCTTAGTTACTTCTTCCAAATAAGATTTGATTTCAAATTTATGATTTATTAAAATGAATTGGAGTTTGAGATTAGGAATGCTTAGATCATAGTCTCATAGGTGCACGGAGTTTCATATGTAAATTTGGTCAACTTTTTGTTGGGAACGTGACTTTTGTTCTTTTTAGGTTATCAGAAGTTCGATGAAGAATTGTTGTCTAGAGATTGGAGTTTTTATTAGATTATGTATTGAGTGATTGAAATTTTAGGCTCATTAACAATTTACGACATTGATTAATTGTTTAGTATCTCAATGATTTTGAAGGGATATGGAGCACAATCTACGGAGGAGAAGCAGAGGCTTTACAAATTAATGAGAAACCTGAATTTCAATGGGGAATCTGGTTCAGAACCTTACATTTCTACAGGTCAGAGTGTTCCTGAGGAGGGTTTCTGCTCTCCTGAGTTCAGAGGGGATTTTGGAGCGGGGCTTTTGGACCTCCATGCTATGGATGACACAGAACTTTTATCAGAGGTATTTTCTTTGCTACCTTTATAATTTGCATTAATACGGTGTTGAACATAAGATGATGTCCAGAATCAGAGCGCTTCCTCTTTCTCCAACTAATTTAGCTTATTACTTTTTCATCATCATTAGGCAAATAAATTTGGAATTTTTCTTAGATTTTAATTGAGTGATAATATTGAACGTAAGGGGAGGGGTGTTGTGAGAATGGGAAGGGTAGGGAAGGGATGGGATGACCAAGTTTCCTTTTCTTTCAATTCAGTTTAACATTTAATTTCGTAGGGAACAGTTATTTTTTTTTATTAAATATAGAGGAAAATGGATATACCTTCTTTTTTCTCATTACATATAATGCAACAACAATGTCAAAGTCTTAATCTCAATACGGGGAGAATGATATCTTATTAGAACATAGATTCCCTTTTCTCTCTTGCGTTTTTCAATGACAATGTTTTAATGTGGTTGTTTAGCAATATCGGACGAATATTATGGAAATCAGCTTATCAATTTGGGTTTTCTATACTCCATTTAAATAAACTTTTGAAGTTTCTTTGGTCTGTTAGAAACTTTTTTAACTTTTATGTAGTTCTCGGTGCTTTACTAATACTTTTTCCTCTTTTGTTTTTTTTGATAATTTTGCTTTTCTGTGTTCTTTCCTCGTTAATTTCAAATTTATTTCCCCAGCATGTAATCTCAGAGCCTTTTGAGCCCTCACCTTTCATGCCGGGTGCAACAACATCTTTTGATGTTGACATAAATTTGAGCAGCAACAAGCAACAAAGAGGACAAGGGCAAGCGGATGCAGATGCTCCTGCTTTGTTGACAGCATCTGACAAGGAGACTGTACCAAAGGAAAACAATGTGGCCAAGATAAGAGTTGTTGTAAGTATCATCTGATTCTGAAGTATAAGTTAAGCTTACTTCTTCCTTCTGTGAGTTCTCATGCTATCATTGGCATATGACTAGATGTTAGCATGTTTCTTCAGTGGAGAATGGTTTTTTGAAGTTAAATGATTTGATTTTCACTTTTGTGGTAAAGTTATTCTTGCAAAGCATTCATTCTGCCCTTGGAATTACGTAAAAATTCTGAAAATGTATCTTTAATGGGAGTTTTCATGTGATTATTTTTTATTCTTTTGGAATATATTGCTCATTATAAATGTTTGTGAAGAAAGAAAAATTAGATTATTCACTTGGTTGATTCATGAAGCTTAAGGATACTATGTTTTGGTGTTAGCAGGCTATGTAATGGGAGTAAGACAATTCTTGTGAAGTTTAAAAGATTAGAAAATAGATATGGTTGATTTGTAAGATTAAGGATAGGATTTTTCTTGTTTTAGAAGACAATGAAATAGGAATAAGATAGTTTTTATTAAGTTCATACAATACGAAAGGTTTATTTGTTTGGTTTAGGCTTTTCTTGGGAGTAGCAGTGCATATAAAGCATGAACGATCAGAAGATAGATTTGCTTGATTTATGTTTATTAAGGTTACAATATTTTGGTTTTTGAATACAATGTAATTGGAATAGGATAGTTCGTATGAACTTTAAACACTACGAAGATTTATTTGTTTGAGTTAGGCTCAATTCAATTATCGACACTTAGCTTTTTGGAACAATATTATGCATGGTTGTCATAATGGACTATATTCTGGTAAGTTCCTGGGATGGGTTTCCTAAAGTTGAATTCATGAACAAAAACTATAATCTAATACGTTCAGTAAGGCTATAAAAGATCATATCCTTAGGAAATACATCTTTGCAATTTCCTTTAAGAATTATCAATATACAAGCAAGACAGTTCCTAAATTGTCAATTTGTCATCCACGATAGGATACTAGCTTATTTTGAAGGTGATAGTTTCATGTGCTTTTTGCTTTGAAGTTATTATGCAATTCTTGTAAGCCTCATTACCCACAATTGTTCATGCACACATTTAATCATAGAAACAAAAGTTTGTAATTGTTTATCTCTTGTGTGGAAGCATTTTGTTACCTTATATTGATTTCAAGTTGCAAGTAATGCTATATTTTCTAATACCTTTGTAAGGATAGGTAGAATTATAAAGCTTGACATCATTTTTTTCTAGGTGCGCAAAAGACCTTTGAACAAAAAGGAGATTGCTCGAAAAGAAGATGATATAGTTACTGTTTATGACAATGCCTTGACCGTTCATGAACCCAAACTGAAGGTATAATTCTTTCTTCAGAGAAAATTTGAGATTAATCATGAGGCAAAGTTCATGATAGTCTTCATATTTCTAGTTTTTATACGCCATTACTCCCAATAAATTACCTTTTGTTATTAAAGTTGTTAACTGATCTGACTTTTGCTGTCTCATTTGAAAGGTGGACTTAACAGCATACGTAGAAAAGCATGAGTTTTGTTTTGACGCTGTTCTCGATGAGTATGTGACAAATGATGAGGTACCACCACCTTTGGGATTTTTTTTGAGATATGCTTCATTTTTATGAAGTTGGTGCTGATGTTCTTATACTCTTATCTTGTTGTCCCCATTTGATTATGTTGGTTGTGCTTTGGAAACATTAAACTTTTTGTCTCATTTCTTCGTTAATCAGGTATACCGTGGCACAGTTGAACCAATCATTCCAACCATATTTCAACGCACAAAGGCGACATGCTTTGCGTACGGTCAAACTGGTATGTTTGAGTTTGGTTTTATCATGTGATGTGCGATTGAGGATAGAGTGTGATATCTCATAATTTGCGAAATGTGTAATCTGCTATTGAATATTAATTGCCATTCTGGCATTCATACAATTTCGGCGAATTGAAGAGTTTGGATTGATTTAAAGAGAATTTGTGATAAGATGCATCTTTCGGTGGCTCTTTTTTTAGAATTTGAAGTCCATTAGGGGGTCATATTTTTGGTTATTGTTATATTGTGCTCTTTTACTAATGAATCTCACTTAATAGTTCCTCCTCGTTGGTTCTTTCACTATGGATTCCAGAATTAGACTACCTGTAACCTATGAGCCTATGACTTTGGAAAAACTTGTATGAACGAGTTATCATATGTTGATTTGTGTCACTATTCTCTCTTATACAATATTGTGCGACTTGGGTTGAGCTCATGCTACGAGATTGTTAAGAGAGGGGAGGGGATTATTTTATTGTCACAATATGATGATTTAGATAAAGGTAAGGTACTCATGTAGACTTTTACCTTGCGTATGTTCAGACTTGTACTCTGAAATGTGTCCCTTTTTTTTGGTTATTTTGGTTGTCGCTCTATTTGATGATTTAGATTAAGTTCCTTCTTTCCCTATTAAATGTTGTATCTGTACTGTACATTGAAATGTGCATTTTATGTTTTTGATGACCATCGGTTATATTATCAATTATTTCTTTTCTAGGTAGTGGTAAGACATTTACCATGAAACCTTTGCCTATCAGAGCTGCTGAAGATCTTGTGAGATTGTTGCATCAACCAGTTTATCGTAATCAGAGATTCAAGTTGTGGCTCAGTTACTTTGAGATTTATGGAGGCAAATTATTTGATCTCCTTTGTGAAAGAAAGTATGGCTCTTTCCTGATAACTCAATTTTTATTCTTGCTTTAGAATATCCGACAAATTTTTTTTTCCATCTCACTCTGCCAAATGCCAATGTGTTGAGGAACCATGTTTTTGGAAAAATTTGTGGGATTTGCTTGTTGTGTTCTGTGCAACAGACCACCGTTACTTATTGACGATTTTGCAATGAACATGGTATTGTAAATGACTAAATGCATTATGGTAATTTTGCAGCATGTCCTATCTAATGAAAAAATAGCTAAGAGCTTATGATACCTTTTTTTGGTCTTATCAACTATAGGTTTTTGTGGTTAACACTGGATATTATCTTACATTTGGACATCAATTAGAAAATGTACATGGTTTGCTTGAGATGTCAAGTTTAACATGTGGTTAACAATCAGTTTGATAGAAGCTTTGATTAAGGCTATAACTTGTAAAATTGTGATTACTTTTGTCTCCGTAACATGTTACACTGATTGACTGAGCAACTCTGCCAATGTAACTATAGGAAACTCTGTATGAGAGAAGATGGGCGACAGCAAGTTTGCATTGTTGGACTGCAGGAATTTGAAGTTTGTGATGTGCAAATTGTTAAAGAATATATTGAGAGAGGTAATGCATCTAGAAGTACTGGTTCCACTGGTGCCAATGAGGAATCTTCTAGATCACATGCTATCCTTCAGCTTGTTGTGAAGAAGCACATTGAAGTAAAGGATACACGACGAAATAATGATGTTAATGAAGCTAAGAATGGAAAGGTTGTTGGAAAAATTTCATTCATTGATTTAGCAGGAAGTGAGAGAGGAGCAGATACCACGGATAATGATCGACAAACAAGGTGCTTTCTCTATAAAATTCTTTTGCTTTGTCCTCCATTCCCTGAAATGTGATAAGGAAATATGAGTAATTGGAAAAAATAGGTGCGGGAGTGGTGTTTGATAATGAAGCCGATCTTGCTCCAGGTTTAATTGCTGACTCTGACTTGTGAGGATACTAACATGTATTGTATTTAGTCATGCCTTTTCAGTTGCACAATTTGCATTTTGTTGGGAATATCAATTGAGTTATAGAATTTTAACCCAATAGAAGGGATGGGAAATTGACTTTATTTCTTATTATGTTATAGCTTTCTGTGCACTAAAAAGAGCATTAAATGCATTTATTACTTACAAGAATTGATTTTTCAGGGGCTGCTATAGCCATACAAGTTTCTGCATTTCGTCTTTGTTTTCCTCTTATACCAGGAAATAAATAGTCATTTGCTTAAATATTGGATTCTTAAAGTTGGATTTTTATAGAATGCCTCTTGCCTATGTGGTGAAACCAGATTTGTTATTATTTTTAAAATTTTGTTTTCAATTTCAATCAAACTGTTTGTTTAGGCATACACAATCTGATAAGTAATGATGGTCTCAATTTGGTTGAGTTATAAGTTTGCTCGTCATTGGAGTTTGTGAATGGTCAACTTTACATACATGATATTTTGTGTTTATTCTTTACAAAGGCTATTGGTTCTGGTTTGCGATCATCCGATTTTTGTAGCATTGAATTTTCCTTTGTATTGCTGTTGTAACATTATATTCTTGTTTGGCTTGTTTCAGGATAGAGGGAGCTGAAATTAATAAAAGCCTTTTAGCTCTTAAAGAGTGTATTCGTGCACTTGACAATGACCAACTTCATATTCCATTTCGTGGGAGTAAACTCACTGAAGTTCTTCGTGACTCCTTTGTTGGCAACTCAAAGACAGTCATGATATCTTGCATTTCTCCAAATGCAGGTTCATGTGAACATACCCTTAACACTTTGAGATATGCTGATAGGTACTTGAATTTATTTTTGGCTTTTTGCTTAAGCTATTCTTCATAGTGCATCTTTCTAAAATATATTTTCATTGTTGATTTATATGTACAGGGTAAAAAGTCTTTCAAAAAGTGGGAATGTGAAGAAGGATCCATTGTCGAACTCAATACCTACTGTAAATAAGGAATCTTTGTCTGTGCCAAGTACACAAGTTTTTGCTGATGTGGATGTTGTTCAGGAGCGTCCAGATGCCAGAGCAGCTGATGTCAATAGAAAAACTGCAGAGAATGAAAACTTTTCTTACAATTCTTCTAATTTTCCTACTACTAATGGCTCTAATAATAGAAGTGTGAAAGGAGTTGCTTCTGGTTCGGTTGATGGAGATAAACTAGAGATGAAAAATGCATATGGTGGTTCTACTAGTCAAAAGACATCCTCATCTGTTGCAATAAACTCCGCTGATGTAGAAGAAAGCATTCAGAAGGTATCCCCTCCTCGCCGAAAAATCTCAAGTAGGGATGAAAGAACGGAAAAGCTAGGAAGCTGGCTTAAGAAAGAGGGGGTTGGGTCTGATCCATCAGTGATAACCCACAAAATTCAAAGTACAAGTACAGCGAATGCAGACAATGTTCCATCCAGGCAATATGAACCTGCATCCTTTGGGAATGATGGAAATATTGATGCGATACTGGAGGTTGTTCTCCTTTGGCTTTCTCTTAATACCATTTCTTATGGTTTTAGCGTCTAATTTTGTTAACTCTTAAATTTTGTGAACTCTTCTTTTTTTCATCCGTTGAATGTCTTTTGTTTGCTGTATTTCATTTCCTAAGCTTTAGCACACCTTCAATATTTTGATAGGAGGAAGAAGCATTAATTGCTGCACATCGGAAAGAGATCGAAGACACAATGGAGATTGTTCGCGAAGTAAGTTATTTAATAGCTTGAAATGAGTGTTCCACCATGAATTTTTATTTACATAAATATATAATTAGGGAAGAAAATTAATCGAAGACGATAGTTTCCTTTATCTACATGAATTAGATACATAAAAAAAGCTAATTCTGGAATAATTGACCTTTGTAGTGTGAAGACCAATTCATGATAGTGCTGCCATCATATCTCATATTGTCCTTATCCTTACCATACCTGCTGTTTTGAACCACCGAACTTGTTTTGTTCATTATTATCAACAGGACCAGTGGAAGTCAATACAGTTGAAGGATGAAGCTCCTTGTATGCTCATCCGTCCCTGTCAACTCACCTCATTTTCTATTTCTGGTCGTTCCATTCATTTTGCCTCGTACCCCTAATTGGAAATTGACTCTACCACTTTCTTTTAATCTCATCTATACATTTTAAATCTTTTAAATTTCATCTACATAATCAATCTCTTCATTTTATTTCCAAATATTAACCATTCCCTTGAAAACACCTTGTTTGCTAGATGATGTTAATTCTAGGGGACACAATAGTATTCCTTATCTTGTTAAGTGCATGAAAAGGTTTTTGTCAATGTCAGTGTTCTCTAAGAATCAACTTTCGGTGGAATGTCTAAATTATTGAAAATGATGAACTTTGAAACATGGTGAAAATTCCAATCTTGATATAGAGCCACAATCTGCTTTTGTTTGGAGCAGGAAATGAAACTGTTGGCAGAAGTTGAGCAGCCAGGGAGTTCAATTGACAATTATGTTACACAGCTAAGTTTTGTGCTCTCGCGGAAGGCTGCGGGTTTGGTGAGCTTGCAAGCTCGTCTTGCAAGATTCCAGCATCGACTTAAAGAGCAGGAAATTCTTAGTCGGAAAAGGGTTCCACGCTGACCATGCTGTCTCTGCTCCTATGGTGACACTTTGATCATTTGATAAGCCCTTCAGTGTTGAATGTGGGTCTTCAATTCTTCATACTCTTTGTTGTATTGGTGCAGTGAGGTCTGAGTACTGAGGACACTTTGACCCGCGACAACTGTGTGGAAAGATGTTTTTTGTTGTGGAAATATTCATGTAATCAAAATTGTATCTGAAATGGTATCTGGTTGATGAGAAAGGTCGATAGAGTGGATAGTACGAGAAGTGGAAGAAATGCCTTTATCAGCATCTTCTTTAAACTCATTGTGTTTCGATTTCTCTTGTAAAGAATATTTGTTGAACAGCTCGTTTTTGAATAGTTTTCTTGTGTAGAAGCCGTAGTACGACATTCGGTTGCATTAGATTTGTTCAAAAAGATGCACATGGCAAAGTTTTCTTATAACCTTCTATCTATAGAGAAATTTTCGGAATAAGTATTAAAAAAGGTCAAAATTTGATTATCTTGTAAATATAATCAATGCAAACACAATTGCCAAAAGTATTGTAAAAGGTTTATCTTCTTCCAATTCTATTGAACTTCAAGTTTGTACCTATCAATTTTGCTTGAGTCGACTGGTATATCAATCAAAAATAATTATAGAATAGCTTCATAAATCAACATAATCAACATAAGTCTTTTGGGGGCGTTATATTTACTTTTTACTTATGTGCACCTAGAAAAATTTCCAATATGTCACTAAAGAGTGTACCATATCAACCACACTAAAGAGTGGAATGAACTTCAATGACAAAAAAAGATGCAAATTATGTGTGTAGCACTATTAATATTGGTAGTGATATAATATCTTTCATTAATGAAGTACGGTCCAACAATTTTCTAGCAACTTTAAATGGAAAAAATTGCTCTTATGTGGTGATCTTTCCGATAGGATTAACAAGATGAGGTACAAATTTGAAGTTTAATAGAGTCGGATTGGAGTCGATGTCCATTTCCCTCAAACACTCAAATGTAAACCTTTTTAAGTATTGTACATGCCTCTCATAGCGGGAGTTTCCCTATCACGTACAAGAAAACATTCAACACAAATTATTGTGAGAGAAAATCTCTTTAAGAGACAGATCCCTATTTTGATCAACCCATTATCACCTATTAGTTTAATCAATCTTTGAAGAGCTGAGCATGAGAGAAAGAGACAGTCTCTCTGGAGACCGGCTGAACATTCAAACCTATTCCTAATCATTCCGAAATTTCACTATAGGCTACTATGGAAAAAACCTTTACAATCTGATGTTTGTATTTACAAGATAAGCACATTCAAACCTTTTTCTACTTATTCCAAACATTTCATTACAGAAGGTTAAGTAAAACTTTCACCAAGTCCAACCTGTTACGAAGGCTTTCGCGAAGGAACACAAGACTAAGGAGTAAGTAGTTGATCTCTTTGATTAGGAAACCCTGCTCTCCAGTCCCTCACAGTTCATTTATTAACCAATTACTACAAAGAAATGATCCAAAATCTGTCATGTAAGTATGTCTATTGGCCTGTTTATTCATATAATTTGTAAAAGCTCATACTGTAGGATTGTGAAACTACAAACTGTATGAATCATGATGAAGATTTACAACGACAAGCCTCAGCGGCATGCTTTCTGCTCTTGAAAAGTTCTTCCTGCTTGATTCCAAAAGACGATAAATGCTCACCGGGTCACCGTTACAAGAACTGCAGATGTATATACTTCAAAATGCTCATGACAAACAGAACTTTCTATTTATAGTTCTAATATGGAGGTTTCATTGTCCTTACCTTAGTTTGATCGCCGCAGATAAAATATGGAGGTTTCATTGTCCTTCCCTTAGTTCGATCGCCGCAGATGAAATATAGACACCGTCATCCCCACCATAACTCTCCAATAGTCACGGCCAAAAACTACTAGAGCACGTAATTTGGTGATGTCTAAAACTGATGACACCGATCATCCACACCAAAACTCAAACCACAGCAATGTTCCATACCAATAAGCATGACGAGCCAAAAAATTACACTGCACTCTTAGCCGAAGGGATCAATAAGAGGCCAAAAGTACAAGGAATAGCATGGTAGGTACTAGGTAACCAAGAATAGTAGCTACACAGTATATACAAGTTCACTCAACTCACAACCCAATAATCTGTATATTTCTGCAACATTCAGTCCATTGAGAAGACACTGGGCTTTCAAATAATTAGCAATAGTCTCACTGAAAATGAGACTCGTGTTTGAAATAATATTTGTGCACCTCAAGCCAGAAAGAGCATTTCATCAATTCAATATGCTTTTAACCTCAGAATCTCCTTTGCTGTCCTAAATCGAAAATAAGGCATGTTTTCCTGCAATAAGATATCAACACATTTGAAAATACGCACACAACAAAAACCATGAAAAATCAGCAGTTAATTACATTACCCATAAAACAAGTCTAACAGGCTTAGGGCTTTATATCCTTATCATCAATATTAGCCATCAGTCAATATTGCTTATTCAAGAAATAAAATGTATTAGGGGCAAGATTTTACCGCAATATAGCACATATCTTGATACATATGATATGTTTATGTTTACAGAGATATGACACATAAATAAAGGGGCTTGGATTTTCATCTATAATTCACAGTGACATGCAAAACAGTGAAACCAAAGGGTTAGTCTTATCGCTAAAAAAAGAGGGGTCTACACAACAGCTATCCTCAACAAAAAAATCATCGAGCAACTTGACAATAGTCCTTCACTCACTATAATTTTCAGCTTTCCTATTTATATGCGTCCTTTCCAAGCACCTTAAACACAAGAATTCTTGGTATCAATCCCTAGAAGAAAATTTTAAACGTCTTTACAGATCATTCAAGAAAAGAATTTTTGGTATCTATTTTTTTTTTTGGTTACCTCGTCTTTGCTATTCACTGTTTACCTCTTCTATTTCACAACCAACAATTATAATTTCTTCCAAAATGTCAGTTTGATACTTTACATTTGGCATTTACAATTGAGGTGCATTCAGCTGAATCCGCTATTATTAATTTCCATAGATTACAAATTAAAACTGGAGAGATTTATTTTTTCCCTTTTTCGTTTTAAGAGAAAAAGATGAAAAATGATCCATCTCAAAGAATTAATATGAAATTTGATGAACTTATTGTCGAATTTGCCTTCAAATATTAACAAACTTAGACATTACCCATCCCTAGATAGCACATTCTACAGCAGAACAAGTTAAAAATTCAAGAAACAAAAATTAGCACATATTATTAGGATAAAATAAGCCAATATAGTAGACAACCCAGAATGGCCACCTGGGAGAAATGAAGACCCAAGCCTCTGCTATAGAAATCAGCATATTTGATCATAAACACACCACAATCAAACCTGTTCCAAAAGAAAACATAATTGAGGCAATCTGTATAAACAATTCAAAAACTAATAACAAACAAAGAAATGAAACGGCAGTAAAATTAAATCTTGAAAACTAACAAAATGGAATAGAATCATAAACACATAAAATCCAACTAAGATAATAAGAAAAAATGTTGTAGAATGATAATACCCAACACTTTTTTCCCTTGTTAATAAAGATATCCATAAACTTAAAATTTTCCTATAAGATAATTCAAGATATATCAACTTCAATTTCAATACAAACATAAAGATATTAACATAAAGCTATTACTTAAAAGGTCGATTTAATGTTATTGTTTATGAAGTGCAAGTCAGCAAGTTATATGAAGTCCAGTGTTTGTATATAGCATTTGACACCAAATGATACCACATCTTTCCCAGTTTTTACAAAACCTGAGGTTTATTGCATTCTCATCGAAAAATGATATAATTCACCACAAAACAAAGCAAGACAGGTTCACATCCAAACTCCATACAGCCCACAAATGAGCTTCCAATTTAGTAGCCATTGGTTTTCATAGGGTATCTAATCAACAGTTATTTGGCCTTGTTATGGAAACATGTCTCAAGCTTTTTCATAGATAGTCTCAGCAAGCCTGGCCTTCCTTTTCATTTAAATGGAGGTCTGTTTTCCTTCTTGCTCTGAAATTCTTCCTGAACCAGTAATGAATATGTTCCATTTATCTTAATAAGCTTCACAAATTAGAGTCACGTAAACCAAAATAATTAACCGCAGTCACCAGCCATACATCAAAGCACAACCTCACTGATCAAGTAGTATTATCCAATCCCACCATTTTCAGCAATATATCACATGGTTGAAATACTTTCGCTGATTTTGAAAGCTCGCAACATTTCCACTTTGTGCATTTTCCATACACACTTAAATCCTTAATCTCTTCGATTATACGCGAGTAAAATTATTGAAAGATATTATAAAAAATATGATTTAAGACGAATCAAATAAGACCTCACTAGCCTATAATTTTTCTTATATATTGTGTGTGCTAAGCATAGTGTTTCAAGTACCGTTTAGTGGTTTGATAGGGAGGAGCGCTACTCAATAAAATATAGGAAAAATTGTCCTGAATAATCTGACCTATTTCAAATTTGCTGTGAATAATCCCTACTATTGATTATTTTTAAATAATCTGACCTTTGAATTTTTTTTGCTCACAGTCACAGCACACCCCTTTCCATATTTTAACCGACTATTATAGCTACCTATCACCAAAGAGGAGTTGGCTTAGACCAATAAAGAAGCATAAGGAGGAAGAAGAAGTGAGCGTAACGGCTAGTAGGTACCTACAGTAGTCGGCTAAAATGTGGAAAGGGGTGCTATCAGCAAAAAATATACAAAGGTTGGATTAGCAAATTGACAATAGATCGGATTATTCAGGACAATTTTTCCTAAAATATATTAGTGTTCAGCACAATAACATTTTAAGTAGTGTTTAGTCAATTGACAGTTCTTTACAAAACGTTAATATGTTTAGCAGTTCAAGTAGCGTTTTAAAATAAAGTAGTGTTCAAAGAATTCATTGTTTGAACAATAATATATTTTATTAAGTATTTCAACCTTTAAACCACTAAACGCTAATAGTTGAAATTTTAGCAGTGATATGAAATGGTTATACCACATAAAAGTAAAAGCCCACTCGATAAGCACCATCGCATAATTAAAAAGATTAGATTGTACTAACACTATGAATAAAGTAAGATCTCCAAATCCTAAAAATATCATGGGATCCAAGATTTCCAACCTTTAAACTCTACTCTTTCTTATTCTTTGCAACATTTCCGAATTCAAACAAATTTCAGGATTACAAGTTAGCAATAAAGGATAAAAGCACAATGATGTAAGCATGGACTTGCTTCATAGTAGATGAATTATGTAGGGGGGAAATTATTTAACAAAAACTTTCAATTTGTCCACATAGAAACACGGGCAAGCACCAAAGATATAACATGCATGAAATAAAAATACCAAGATAACAAAAATAAGAAATATCAAGCCAAAGAGGCCAAACTTACGCATTATGTTGTTCAGGCAGGTCGTCCACACACTCTAGCTTCCATTCACTCACATCAATGTGTTGCCCGCCCTTGTCCTTTACTTCATCCACATAATATTTGGACTGCAAAAGAATAATAAGCACACAAGATGTTATACAGTCTATAGGAGTTATATTGACATATAATTTACATCTCACTATAAGCAAGCTGATACTAGCAAAGTGTTAGGTTCAACAATCATCTCTTTGTTGTTTCCCTTGTTTTTTTTTTCAAATATTAAGCCAGAGATATCTCCTAGTTCCATTAAAGTTATTAGTCCCACGCACAAAAGAGGAGAAATCCAGAATAGTACAGATACAGTGGACCATATTAAATCAAACAATCAGCTCGAAAGTAGAACATATGCCTTGAGAAAATCAAACAATTGGGAGTTTTTTATCTCACACATTTAGCAAAAGTTTTGATTCAGATTGAGATGGCATTTTTAATATAGATCCCAAAAGGTAGCATTTGAATAAACTAAAGCAGCACTAGATCTCCGCTATTACTAGTTGAAAAGCAAGGGTGTCGAATAGTCATTCCTCAAGTTTAGGCAACAAAGATATGCTTCCAAGCAGGGGTAATCTAAGTCAGGGGCCTACGTCATTTAATTATTAACTCTTCTAATATTGAAAGTGTAACATTTAACAGGAAATTATGGTAGACGAGTAAGTTTAGCACACATGTGAGACTAGTATAGTGGATTGGCTTTTGCTTCCAAGAAACAATTCAAAAATTTTACTATTAATTTGAAGATTTTGAAATTTTGAAGATGATACACAAAAGAGATCAGGTAAGTTCATATGTTTCCTCAAACAAATGTCAATGATATCAATCGAAA
Source organism: Amaranthus cruentus (assembly GCA_019425755.1). Lineage (NCBI taxonomy): Eukaryota > Viridiplantae > Streptophyta > Magnoliopsida > Caryophyllales > Amaranthaceae > Amaranthus > Amaranthus cruentus. Next base: position 4,252,438 of record CM033463.1, on the reverse strand, counting down.
TTGTTGAATCTAACAGATACAAAATTGAAGTTAGAGAAAGTCATTTGAAAACAGAGAAACGGATCTTAATGACTTTGAAAGTTATGAACATATAGACTTAACTATATATATTTATATATATAATGGATGGGGTGGTGTTGCAAAGGCTTAGACGATGCAAATTTCTCCAAATGCAACCAGTGGGTTTACAAGACACTCAAGAGGTTTAGGGCATTTCTTAATATGATTTTAGTTAACGTATCTTCCTGAAGAATCTTTTTCTGCTCAGCAAATTCAAGGACGTATACGTAGATGATTGGGTAAGAACCACTATTCTACTGTAAGTGCAGTAGAAAAGTTAGACTTTTAAACTCAGTAAAGCAAGGTCAAAGGAAAGTTCCGTTAATTAGGCTTTGATGTTTTGAAACCTAAGAGATGCATTCAAGATAAACCTCTCTCATTGTACCCTAATTTGATTTTAAGTTTGCAATTCACAATGAAGTCAAGAATTTACAGTTTCTTGGTTTCAAATTATAATGGACTATAATAAAATAACTCATTAAATAATGTAAATTGATTACCAATTTATGTGAAGCATTGAAGTTGCACATGATGTTGTCATAAACGATCAATCGGAGACAATCTTCTTAAATTTACAAGGGTAAGGTTGTGTATATTAGACTCTGCCCACTTTGGCAGAAAGTCGAGAACTTAGGTGAGAGCCAATTAATGGCATTGGAATACTAGAATGTTGTTGTAGGGAAGTCAACATATTAGGTAGCACTAATCTCTTTTTATGTGGAAGTTGTATGACATTATAAAACAAGGCCCAACCAATACTAACAACAAACATACCAATAGTACTAAAACTTGAAGATCTCTTCCACCCAATGAGTCCAGATACTGAAATGACTTGTCCTTCTTATTAATTACTGCTAAACACCAATGCACTTCTTTGTGGATAGGAACAAAAATCTGCCACATATACAAAATGAGGTAAGTGACAGAAAAGCATAAAGAAACCAAATGAGAATTGAGAACAAGGTTCACAACTTTTTCACAATCAACGAGTCCATAGCCAAGCTTTCTTTGAGTGGTCCATCTTCTCACAGCTTTATAATCATAGCCATTTCTTCCACCTATCAGCTGCATCAACAAAAAAATATTGGGTGCTGCAATCTAAGAACCAGTAAACAAAAGGGTAAATCAAGCGGGGGCCAACAGGTTCATTCTTCTAGGCACACACCACAGTATAAAAGGATATACATCCAATTTTCATAAATGTTGGAAAACCCACCAGGCCGCCACTTCCTATAAAATGAAAAAGGAACTTACTACGAAGTTATTTTTCAACATGACAAAGCAATATGTACTGTGAGTTGTGAAGGACTACAACGCATTAGCCAATAACGGCAATAGCTGGCAGGCAGATTTCAATTATAGGTTGATGTACCAATGGAATATGAGTATTATACATTAATTAATCCCTCAATATGACAATGAACTCCGCTTAAGCCAAGTGTAACTGTTACTGAGATCGTAATCATAACCTCATTATAAAGGTTGAGCCAAAAACAAGTACTACCTCGCACAATTTAGATCTCAAGATTCCCAGTCAACACCATCAAACCACTTCCAATATGAAAAATCATTCAGAGGACATGAATACAGAAAAAATAAGAAAGTCAACAATACCCCCATTCATGCGGGGTTTCTTATTCAAATTACTTTGTAATGGTCAAAGTCTCTAATTTAGAATTATATATGTTTACGAATATACATGTATCATTAAGCCAGTTCTAAAACTAACAATCGTCCAAGTAAAAGCAAAGCAACAAAAACAGAAATATAATCATAAATATTCACTCTAGTTGCTCTGTGTTTGGTGTTCTACCTACTTTTAAAACATTGAAGGTTGTAAACTCAACAATTTTTTATATTACAGATATACCTAAATAATATTATCATGCCTGATCACTTCAGATCTTTCTAATGTGTATTTTGATGTCGGTTTATTCTTCTTTTTTTGTAACACAACCAAATATATATTGATAAAATGAAAGAAACACAGAAAACCGTGAAAAGGCAAATGAGACAGCCACGTACAAATGGAGAGGATATGAATCTGAGTAATAAGCATCCGTCAACAACATAACAATACCAAAGCCATAATCCCAACAATATGGGGCTAGTATAAAGCATCAATTATACTAAATTCAACCACATACAGTCATACACAACATCATCAGTCAAAAATATCAAAACTGCTCAAGCAATACTACCGTCATGAATAAAAAAGAACAACAAGGTAATCGAAGTGCTCATTTCAGAATCTCTTAAGTATAGCTTAAGAGCATCCTCTAATTGTAAACATAACAGCAGCCATTAGAGAAGGCTGACAAAAACATATGTACCATTATGGAGGTTTGAAATGAAGGACCAGTATAATTACATGTTGATGCAACAAAACAGAGGGTCTCATTAGATTGTCAATGATGATGACAAAAGAATTAAGAACTTTAACTAGTATGGTATCACCATCAACAAGAAGGCTTGTAATTCAAATTTTAGTTGATAACAAGGTCTAACAGAAGGTCAATCGGATGCCACTAAATCAAAAATATGCAACTATGCTTTCCAAAGGGGAAGATCACAAATAAGCTCCTTATACACAGATTCAACACATATCCACAGACGGAAAAGACTATATATTCACAGAGATCCCTTGAAAATATATGGCTGCTGAAATGTGCTCGATTTTGAGAATTGAAGGGGTGAGATATCCTATGGTACATAACAAGAAATCCCTCCAAATAAAATCAAAATTACATCACGACATCAAACTCCAACCAGACGCATTTCAAGACGTGTCCAAATTCACCGAAACTGCAAGATCAGCTCCAGAATAAAAATTATTAGAGAAAAGACCAACCTTCTTATAAAAAAATGTGTTAAAAAAATGACAATTCAAAAATTTCTTGGGCTCTCTTCTTTCCCTCTCTTTTAACAGTTCCAGATAAACATTAATGACCTGCAACTCAGGGAAGAAAGGGAGCCAATGTCAGCAATAAGAAAATAGTATCCTTCTAGTCCACATAAAGATTAATGAAATGCAACTCACTTCATCATTCAACCATTCACCTGGCCTCAAGCACTGCAAAATTTCACCCGTAATATCGATATTGGAGTTCTCATGAGTTACTAAAATCTTACTCCTACAGAAGAAGCAATCATCAATATTATACAACCAGAATATTAAATCACAGAAGTACATCATATGATCATGTCTAAGCTAATACCGGTTAGAATGTGAGAAGGCCCTTAAAACTTCCCTTTCCTCCTCCTCAGTAAGTGGAACAAAAGGCTCAAACAACAAATCCTAAAGTTGCATTTGAATAGAAGATTAGTAGCATAAAACGCCGAACAAACACATTGAACGGATGACAATAATACAGATAATATACTCCATTCATTAGAGGCATAAAAATAAATAGCAATAAAAACTCACTTCCCCTGGTTTCTTGAGCTCCTCCAATTTCTCCAAGGAATGCAACGGCCGCATACATTGCAACCGGGCCTCTTGTTGCTTGATTTTAAACTCCAGAGAACTAAGCTTAGGATACCTTCTAACCACATTACTGCCCGATTTTTTGTATTTCTCAGGTTCAACCAACAAAGAACTCAGCCCTTTACAAACATGTTCAACATCAGTAAAATCATATACAGTCGAAGAAGTCCGGATAGCACCAATTCACAAACCCTTACCGTCTAATCCCTGAATTCCCAACTCGAACTCGTCACTTCCATCGTCTGCTGCGATTTCTGACTCTCTCCAATTTTTCGAAACCACGCCATTTTTATCCTTTCCGACAGTTACGAATCGGAACCCATTGATTGCACTATGTTTCGCCTGTTCGTAAGCAGCCTTGAGTGAATTTCCCATCCCACAATCTTTAAACCTTAATCCACTGGACAAAGACCTGACTTTATTTGACCTACAAGGTGCATGAACCTTCCTCGGTAGCTTCTCTGGTTTAGGATAACTACTGATTACTGAATCTGGAAAAACTGCTCTTTTGCAAATCAATTACCTTTCCAGGCTTTCCGATTCTAGGTTTTTTCGCTATATGAATATCAATTGAATTACTGTAATTACAGATATTATTGGGTGAATTTACTAACGGAGAAGGGGTGTTTACGTCAAAGCATTCATCAATTCGTTTAGGATTACTTGATAAAGCTCCCATTACCTAAACCCTAACCCATCAAATTAAAGCGGTACATATCACCGATTAGTTATTTATCTATTACAAAAATTTGCGTAAGACCGTCTTAGAATAAGATCACAACTGGGCCGGCCTATTCTCAGGCGCGTGCACTATACGCGCTCCAAATTTAATGTTTTTGGTTTTTTTTCATTTTCTGGGCATTTTTCAATTTTGACTTAAAGATATTAATTTCAACGTAAATTAGTACTTAAACATATGAATTAAAGTAAAAATTTCAATAACATACAATTTATTACTTATCACTGTCAATTATCACCAAGCATGCATCAATTATGACTTTATCTTGTTTTTGTTATGGTGTTAACTATATCAATTATAAACAAATAACAACATACAATTCATTACTTATCACGGCCAATTATTACCAAACATGCATCAATTATGACCTTATCTTGTTTCTGTTATGATGTTAACTTTATCAATTATAAATAAAATAAATGAATTACATAACAACATACAATTCAATACTTATCACTGTCAATTATATTAGGTAGAAATTGATCACGTTAACGTTAAAATTGATCACTTATAAGCTAAAGTTGAAATTTTTACTTCAAATTGATATATTTAAGTACCCCTTTACGTTGAAATTGATATCTTTAAGGTCAAAATTGTTATCTTTAAGAGTAAAATTGAAAAATGCCCAAAGAAATAGAAAAAGTTGATGGGCTCCATATTGGGCAGCGTCTTATTCTAAGACGGTCTTAGCCAAGATCTACTGTCTATCTATATTTATCTATAATCTATAATTCTATCATCCCGCTTATTTATGTTGTTGTGGCAGTTGATTCTTTATTGAAAATCATTTCCTAAAATACTAGAATTTATTTAAGACGCAAAATAAGTTTTGGTAAACTTTATTATTTTCCAATATGATTTCAATATTAGATTCAAACTGAAATGTGTCTAAAAAGACCGTTGTAGAAAAAATAAATACCCAATTACAAAAGACAAATATTGGATAAAGTTTCCCTACAAAAAAGACAGTTGTATTCAGATTAAGAAAATCAATCGAAATTCAGTTGGTATATGATTATACCAACTGAATTTCAACTGTTTACACTAGTCAGAATAAACATAGTCGGTAAAATATAACATTCGTAATTTAAGTGATTTCTCTAAATTATCACTATGAGGTTAGAAATTAGCAAAAGCTAAGGCTTATCTCATAATTAGCGATTTTACTTTTTAAATAATATAATTATTTTATATTTTAAAATATAATACATAAATATAATCATAAAACAATGTTAGTAATTTTATTTTTATTATTTGTTCTATCATACGGCAGACTAAGAAGGGTAAAGGTTAAGTGAATGTGAAAATATGACCTTATAAAGAAAATGATATTTGCATTACCCGCCCCACCCATACTCATTCGTCCGACACATGCTCGTATGCATCATATTTATAATGTGCTACTTTATATTCCTTAATTGCGTATTTTAATTAAAACCTATTGACAAGAAATAAAGGATATACTTATACAATTAAATTTATAAAACTAAATATACTTATACAATTAAATTACGTATTTTAATTCAAACCTATTGACAAAAAATAAACGTATTTTAATTGTGTATTTTATTACAATATTACACTGTGTGGTTTAAATAAAACTAGATATACTTATACAATTAAATTTATAAGGAATAGCAAGAACACACATAATGCAAATATATAGTGAATATAAGTCGTGTATAAGGTGCATAAAGCCAGTTGACTACAATTGGTGAAGATGAGTTTGAATGCATACTCAAGCGGACAGACGTGAGTATGAAAATTTAACCCAGCATGAATGATGGTAGGTTGTGGTATTAAAATTTAGGTGCATATGAGTATGGAAAACGACATATAGCGCATGCCCACCCATGTTGCCATCCATAGTTAATTATTTTTCCTTTCATCCCGATGAGTTGAGTCAAATATTCAATTATCACCGTCTAAAGAAAATATTAATTAACTTTCTCATTTCTTGTAAAGATTCATTGGCTAAAAAATTAGGGGATGTTGCATGAAGGGGCTTCAATGGTGAGAATGAGACTTGTAGGATGGGGTTGAAAAGTCTTTATTGTAGGGTATGTTATTTTTAGAAATTTTTAGTCAATTACGATGAGTTGTAAATCATCATAAAAGAACAATAAAAACAAATTAAATATCAAATATGAAAAGATAAAATAAATTTCAAAATTTTCCCCCTATCAAATCATGCCACATACGAATGATTTATCAAGTTAACAAATAATTGTGATTTAATTTATTTACCTTTTTTTTAAAAAAAAGTGTTAGTTTGAGACTTGAGATTCAACAACTATATGAAATGAAATGACATGTTTGACATCAATGGTATAATAGAAAATGTTAAGTGTAATAAAAAGTCAAAATATTTGCATTTCTTCAAAAAATAAAAATAAAAAGCCAATTTTGAAATGGTTTTTGATAATTGGCTTTTGGCTTAATTTTTTGGTTGGCTTTTGACTTTTAGCTTGTTGGTTGGTCAAACAGCCAAAAAAAAGTATTTGTAAATGACTTTTAAAGCAACTGAAAAGCTGGCTTGTAAGCCAAAATGAAAACAAGCTCAAATTTATCAAACATCTCCACAAACAACTAGCTTTTTAAGTTATCTTAAAAGCCAACAAAAACCGCCAACATTTTCAGTTGGTCAAACAAGCCAACTAAAAAAGACAACCGCCAACGACCAACGACCAATTGCGAAAGAGCCCGTTATATTATTCAAACAAAAGTAGCCAATTATTATAAGTGATAACTAGGTGATTGCCCGTGCTAAACACGGGTTATTTAATATTTTATCATATATAACATATATTTTTACGTAAATAAATAAAAATATTAAAAACAGATGAATAAAAAAAAAATAATATTTATATTGATACGCAATTTGAAATATAGGTTTGTATACTATAATACACATTACGACGGAAAATAAATTAAACTATATATAAACCTAGTGAAATAGATACATTTATAACAACTTTTATCAACTATAAATATTAAACCACTTTTTTGTATACAATATTGTATGTTAAAGTAAAAATATTATCATGATCATCACATATTAAAATCTTTAATTTTTCCTTAATTTTGACCCATGAAACAACTATATATGATTGATCATTCATTAATACATATAGGTAAAAATTTAAAATTTATATTAGGTAATAATCAAATGATTGAATTCTAATTTTATATCTTGTTTATTAATTTTCTATCAGGAAATTAAAATTTTAGATTTTAGTATTACGAAACAATATCACGATTGCTATTGTCAATCCTTCTCAAGATATAAATCACATTTATCATTCCAATTTGTATAAAGATATAAATCTCCTTAATTAATCTATTGCCACCTTTTATATTTGGCAATAGAATTAATCTAGCAATATAATAATATTGCAAATTATTAGAAATAGAATATTACTAATTAAATTTGGCAATAGAATAATAATACTAAATAATTTTGGCAATAGAATAATACATATAAAGGTATAATGATTGGTCAAACATATCTGCAGTCATAGAGAATATATCTCGTGCCTTAAATTATCACAACATTAGAATAATTTTTTTTGGTCAACTTTGTTTTAAAATTATATATTACATATTAATATAGGTAAATCAGAAAGAATAATATTAATAGAGGTAATCGCAAGTTGAATAATATTCCCTCCGTTCCTTTTTATTTGTCCACTTTACCTTTTGCACGCATTTTTTAGCAAATTTTAAGTCTTAATATCGCTAAGTACGCATCATAAAAAATTATAAAAATTACATATTAAAAAACTTTACATCAAGACAAATCTAACAAGATCGCACATGAATATATTTTATCATCAATATATACTTGAAAAATCTAATTTAAATTTCTCTCTCTAAAAGTGGACAAACTTAAAGTGGACAAACAAAAAGGAACGGAGGGAGTATTAAGTAAGGAAATGATTTTATCTCAAAAAAAAATAAGAAAATGATTTTAATGAAGAAAAGAATTGTAGCACACGTAATACATTTTTTGCATTAGAATATTGATAACCATATTTGGTCAAGGGCTACATGTCGAATATTTTAATTGTTTGGTTTATTTTGATATTTTTAGGCTTGATGTTTTTAATGAAGATACCTATATTAACCAAATCTTGAATTTTATATAGATATTCCTAAATTGAAAAATTCAAGTACAAAAATTATTGTGCGAGCAAAGGTTGTGCTTTGATTTATCACATAATTTGTTGTCAAAAATTATAAACATTTAAGTGTAAACGCTTAATTTCTTATTATTCACCAAAATAGTAAAATTTATTTTCTAATTGATTATTGATTGGGTCAATTACTTTTTTTAGCCACATTTGAACGTAACTTCTCAATTCTCCTAACAAATTATAAATTTGAGCTAATTTTGTATAAACTCAGATATCACCTTTTATTTATTTTTTTTGGATTTGAAAGTTGGAAGTAAAAAAGTATAGATGTTAAAAAGCTTTAATTTGGAAAATACGTTTTTTATATTCTTTCAAATTGTCAAAACTATTTATCGTCATGCTATTTTCATAATAAATTGAGGTAATAAGATTTGTACAAAAATTAGATTTGATGTTATTTTCATAATTAATTGATGTTAAAAATTATCGTCATACTATTTTCATAATCTATTGATATTTTAAAAATAAGATTTGTACAAAAATATGCAGTATTTAAAATAATATTAATTGAGGTAAATTATGGTAGTAAATGGTAATTATAACTACACTTGGTCAAAGTAGCAAATGAATCTGTTTAGTAAATATTATATAAACCATAGCAGTTTTGGAAATCTTTATTTTTCCAAATATAGATACACGTGGAGTAGATAATTTTAGGCTGGAAAAAAATCATTGAGAGCACGACACTTGGCACTAGGTGGTGCTTGTTTTAGTATTAAGTATAAATGTGAACGGTAATTGTGGAAAATTTCGTGAATTTAGGTTTATCAAAAACCCAATTAATCCTTCAATCTAGCAAACATCCCCTTATATTCAATAATTTTTGATTCTTTTTTACACTCCCAGTTTCTCAATTCGACAAAAATGGCGCTGATTTTCACGCTAACACTATAATCAATGGCGGAACAACAAGAAGCACAATCCCACTCATCAACAACTAGGAATTCGTGTCATTCTTACAACATTCATCGTCCTATGAAGATATCGCAATCGCAGCAGCAACCAGATAATGATCGGACCAGCGTCGAATTGCGGGCTATTGACTGTAATCTCGCTTCTCTTTGTGATCACATTCAATTGGAGGGTTTTAACAATGGCATTTTCTCTGATATTATTGTCCATGCTATGGGCTCCACTTACCATCTTCATCGCTTAATTCTTTCTCGCAGTTCTTTCTTCAGGTTTTAAACTTACTTCCCATTTGGATTTTTTGAATTTAGATTTTGATTCTGGGATTTGTACTTTCATGTGGGGATTCTGTGATTTTCTCCTTTTTTGATTTTGTAATGCGTGGAATTGGAGATATAACAAGTATGAAGAAAAGTGATGATATAAAATTATTTATTTTGACATGATTATGATGAAAGGAGTTTGTGAGATTGTTGGACATGGGGAACTCTTTATTTGATTCCGAATGGTTCCCTTGTACAAATGTTACAACTTTTGTTGAAATCTATACGACATTTAGCTATATAAAGTTTTTTTAGCTGTTTAAATTAATATTAATATTGCTTGTTGCTTCTGGAAATTCATAGCTTCAAGTAGTCTACATGTCAGCATCATTCTTTGCCTTATGCTGGACAAACTTGTGTTATTAGAATTGAGAGTCGAGAGGTGAGAGCTAAGAGTTAGGAGTAATAGTTAAGAGATGAGAGTTGTGAGTTGAGAATTGAGAATTGAGAATTGAGAATTGGGAGTTGGGAGTTGAGAATTGCAAATTGGGAATTGCGAATTGGGATTTGATAATTGAGAATCGAGAATCAAATTTGGACTAGACTCTTGTTTAGTTTTTTAGCAATGCTTGTTAGAAATCCGTGTTGTGGAATTGTTATTCCTCTGTGTTTGTTAAAAGGGGTAATGATTTAGGACTTACGTTTCACCCTTCCAGGCTCCCATTCGAGATTTTTCTTTGATGATCTTGTCTCCAAGAATATGGACTATAATTTGGGGAGGCACATTTGTATGTGTCTGAAGAGTCGGATTTGGTTTAATTTTTAGACATTCTTTTCATCTTTAAAACGTGGCACTTGCACCATTGCAACTAACTATTGTGGTAAGACGGAATAGACCCTTTGTGTATTGTATGTCTTGGTGATGCAGACTATTTTTTTTTGGACCATCTAAGCTATTGTATATCCTTATGTGAAGGAAAACTATTAATAGAAGCACAAGCAAACAGTTCAAGCATGTTGATTGAGCTTTCATGTTGTGCATAATCAAAATTAGATTTCCTTGGTGGTGGTGTCATGACTCATGACTTATGAGGTTGTTGATAGAAATCTCTTTCTCTCTCTTGGTAGTTGGTATTGCTATGATTGTGGTGCTGAAAATTGCATACTGAGAGTAATGAAAACAGAATTAAGGAAGTGAATGTTCCTTTATTTGTTGCTTTTTCTTGAACCATCTATATTAAAGAATATCTTCAGCTTCTTAATTTTGTATTTAACAATTTATTTGTAGGAATATGCTTCATGGTCCTTGGAAGGAAGCCTCTTCCCCTGTCTTAACTTTGCAAATAGACGATAGAAATGTTAACTCGGAAGCCATTGCTATTTCGCTGGCTTACCTTTATGGGCACCATCCTACACTGAATGACAATAATGCATTCCGTGTTCTTGCTGCTGCGTCATTTCTTGATCTCCAGGTTTACTAGTTTTTATGATCCATTTTTTATTTCCTGTCAATGTTTTCCATGGTTGATATTTTTATACTGTCCTTGACTTCCTGTTTTGCATTTTTTTTCATGAAACAAACTTATTTATCTGTATCCTGATTTTATATGTATTGGTTCCTTTCACTTATGATTTGGATTTGCAGGAGCTATGTGCTATATGTACAGATTTTATCATTAATGAGCTGTGGACTTCAAACTTCTTGGCCTATCAGGTCTGAGATACGTTTGAGGTTATTTTGTTTGCAATATCTATTATGCTCCCCTTCCAAAATTTAATTCTTCTGATAGGTGTTTGTGGAGAATCAAGATTATGGTTCACATGGTGAAAGAGTTAGAAATGCTTGTTGGGGCTACCTTTGCCAAAGTGGTTTCACAGAATTGAAAGAGGTTGGTAACTCTTTTTTGGTAGTATTTGAGTATGTGTAAAAGTTTGGTGGTTCTAGGATTCCAGTAACTTTACAATGCCGAACTTTATCGATCGTAATGCTCAGCATATCCACCTTTTTTGATAAATAGCTTTTTAGTAATTGTTACTATGTAGTGTATTTTATTCAGTTTTTTTTCCTAGCTATCACCCATATTAATGCTTTGATGACGTGTATAGTCATCAAACTATCGATAAGATTTATCAAGAATGTATATTATTGAAATGGCTCATCAAATCACGTTCACTTTTTATTTGTAATGTTACACATGATGTTTGCTACCGAAGTTTTATCGGAAACAACCTTTTAGTTATCATTAACGAGAATAAGGGTGCGTACATCTGACACCCCAAACTTGCCTAGATGGGAGTTCCAAATCGCAAATGACTTATGGAATGTTGTGCTGTAAAGTGAAGCGTAAAAGTTTATGATTAATCTTATACTAAGTGTGCACAATTTTGAAATAAAGATGTGTATGTAATTGATGTACAAACTAAATAATTGTTTAGTCTGAAAGACAATCTGCACGTCTTCAGCCATGCAGATTGCTTTTGTTTATTTGTTGTTATTCAGTGTGGTTTAGTAGGTAGAATTTGTTCTTCTGCTTACCTGGCAGCATTAACTCCGTTGATTGTCTTTAGGTTCTTCCAAAACTTTCATCTCAAACACTGCACGCACTGCTGACCTCAAATGAACTTTGGGTACCTAGTGAAGAGAAACGGTAATATACTGCTCATGAATGTTTACATTCAACGAGAATGGATTTTTGTCATGCAGGGTGACATTTTTTACTTTCCTTATTTGAAGCTTTGAATTGGCACTATATACGTTGCTCAAGAAAAGTGCTTTAAACAAGGCTGAGACCCAAGAAAAGCAGTTGCAGACTGCAAGTCTGGAAGTAGGAATAGCAAGTCGTCATGAATTATCTGAATTTAAAGGGAAGAATATAACTGATTCCTGTTGTACTAGAGATGCGGGAGCCCATATGCGCAGTGTAAGTTTATACATGCTCTCTATACAGTGTTTTTGGTTGTAGTGTTTTGTTAGGCTTGCTGATTGTTCAAATTGGAAATGATGTTGTTGAACCCAAACAGGGGCATGAAATCTCCTGCAGTGAGTCAAGTCTGGGTCTTCAATACCCATTTAACACAGAACAATCTTCTCTTGTTACCCACTTCTCCGAGTCAGATAGAAGTAGGAACTCTTTTTCTTACATCAGACCGCCATGCAGTTTTGCTGCAAGTGGAGGGGGAATTGATGGTTCACTTGTAGAAGGACCATCTGAAGAAAGCATATGTTGCCAATTCAATAGTTCTAGTTGGCTATCTGAAAGTGACTCAAGACAATGTTCTTCGTCATCAATAAAATCTTCCTGCAATGAGTTCATTTCTGATGAGTGGGGCAGAAATGATTCGGCTTTCTCATGGGGTGGCAGGACTGTTGGAAGGAGGCAGGTGAAGAGCTATGGCAAAGAGAACTGTGGGTTGAAAGGGGAAGAATATAACACATTCATTAACATTTTTGAAGGAGGTTCAGTTCTGTATTGCAACATGTCGTTTGAGGCTCTTTTAGATGTGAGGAAACAGCTTGAAGAATTTGGTTTTCCATGCAAGGCAGTGAGTGATAGTCTTTGGTTGCAGGTTTGAAACTTCATCTTTTATGGATTTCCATTATTGAAAAATAATTTTTAATCCCTCCAACTCAAGTTAATTGTCCACTTTCCTTTTTGGGTAAGTTCAACCTAATTGTCCACTTTCTATTTTTGGAAATTTTTTTTTACCTAAATACTCTATGTTCACACAAGTAAAGACCATAACCCACTTATATTATTTAAAATACCCCAACTACCACCTTTACAATTATTATAATCACTTAAATACCCCAACTACCACCTTTACAATTATTATAATCCCTTAAAATACCCCAACTACCATTTTCTTAAAATCCGTATCCAACCCAAAGTGGACAATTAATTTGAGTTGGAGGGAGTATTTTTCTATCTTGTTAAGAATTGCTAGCCTTTTTTTTCTTTTGTTCTTTTTTTTTTCTTTCAAATTTGTAGGTGTTAGGGGGTAGTGTTATTAGTAATGAGTGGAGAGCACCTTGGGCCAAAGCATAGAGCCCTAGACCACCTCAAGATAACTTCTCTGTTAATTTTTAGTTGCAACGTCTGACCAACAAAGCTTTCACATGAATGGTCAAATGTTGTACTTGAAATAAACAGAGGAAGTTTATTAATATGTTGTGCTATTGTCAAACTTTCAGGGATTTATTTTGTGCACTATCCACTACAACTATCTTCGATTGTTATCAAGTTGTCGTTTGTTCTACTTGTGAACAAAGAATTTGAAAGCTAGGGGTGGTGAATATGGACCAGAACTAAATTGCTGCCAACTAATCACTATAAAAGGTTGTGGTAGTGAATACAAAACATTTAGGATTTTATTGGGGCTACAAGTATGCAACCTTTATGTTCTCTAAAATCCATAACATTATATTCCTTTTGCAAAAGCAAGGCTGGGTTCTGGTAGTCTTAACCTTATATGTAAATTATTATTGATGTTGAGCTGCTGAGTTACTTCATAATTTTTGTAATTATCCTACTCTGTTGTATTTTACTGGATGCAAATTGATTTATGGGAACAACAGTACAAATAACTACAGGTGTAAAAAGGATGGCGTCAATATTTGGGCTCAATCTTTTTAGTTTTGCGTCCTTTTAAGTCTTGTACCCCATGAGGTGCAAATAATTGTACGTCTTATGGTACTTCTATGGCAAAGTTTTAATTCTTTCCATTAAGAAACCCAACATTAGATTTGGAATCATATTCAGACTTCACAGGATCCATTTAAATGAAAATTTATACAAAATTACAAAAATGATAGCATTGGGGTTAATGGAGTGATATACAATTTTTTATATGGTCATATTGCGTGCACCTAAGTAATTTCTCAAACTTAGATGTAAATCATGATGTATGCCCTATTAGGGAATGAAGATGGAAAAAAGTGAAGTGGCTCTACAAATAAGTAAGGTATTTAGAGGAAAAATAGAAGTTCTTTACTTCTTTCTTGTTGAATAGTCATTTGTTAAGTAGCAAAAGAGCATCAATTGATTTGTAAGTGTTGTACATGGGATATTAGGTTGAGTTTGAGATAACTTGGTGATTAATGTGCATTGGTTGTTTATTTGTTTATATGTACTAAGTACTAACTATTGGATGTGAGCTGCCAACTTATTCATCTTATGATCATGTCAAATGTCAATAACTACACCTTGCTAAATAGGGAGAAAGAGAGGGAAAAGTACATTGGTTATACTGACTTGATTAGAAGCTAGTTTTCTGGTTTGTAATTTAGTGTTAGATCAACTTTAAGATGGTATTGACTTAGAATTAAGTTTTGGAGAAAGTTTGTTGTGCTTAAAGGTGTGCATTTGAGTATTTTCTCTGGTTTCGGTAGGAAAGCTTTGGCTCTTGTTAGTTCCAGTGTTCGCGGAGGCAGGTGCACACTGTGACACCAGGTTGGGTTGTTAAGCCATATTTTTGCTTGCTGATTTTATTCATTATGTTGCGATATGGTAGTTACCTAGATTTTCCTGGCCCTTGGAATGGGATGCAATGGGATTCAACATCTGTTTCCCCGGTTTATGCTTACCATCTACAAACTAACCAGTGGCTGTCCATTATATACTGTTTGTTTCTTAAACCTTAGTTCAGTATCTATGTGCTGTCTGATTCAAAGAGAGTTCTTTGGTGGTTTTCTTCCGATTGCTCTACTGAGTCATAATGGTACTTTAGGATGCAAGTGGATTAGTCATTTGCCACAAAGGACTTTTATTAGCCTGGTTACCTTACATTTGTTATTTTTCGTCTCTTGTCTAGATGCTTCTCAGTCAAAGGGTACAAGAAATAGCTGCTGAAACGTGCAGTAATTGCTGCCTCATAGGTTTGGCATGTGCATGCAAACAGCCATTCACCTTTTCACATGGTGCTGCAACCACAGGCTATTATGTTCAAGCGCCTGATCAGCATCAGCATAATCCATCTAGCAATTTTGGTGACTTTTACCTTGCTGGTTCTGCTATGCCTATTGGTGAAGGAAATGGTGTTTCAAGGTCAGTGAGAGTACATGTTAGGGGTTCAAATGATGGACTTGCTGGCATTGGACGTGGCGCCACAATGAGTCCTGCTTCCTCTCATGCCACTCGATTTGTATTTTCTCGTGTTCCCAATGGTGTGGGAAACAGAAATGGGCAGCAATCTCTTGCGAATGATGATCTGGAATTGAGACCTGAACAACAAGGTGACATGTCTGGAGATGGACTAACTGCTTTGGTTGGACTTAGTGATGGAGGAAGAAATTTCGTCAATGGTAATGGAGAACAGGCGGAGAGAGCCTATACCATGGATCTAAGAAATGACTTCATTGGAACATCTGTGGCCGGGCCAAGTGGCAGTGGGGTTCAGGTGGGAGAGTCTTCAGATCAAGACATTGATAACCAATGCCCGGATAACACAAACAATGCTTCTATATCATTAGATATGAAAACACCTCTGAGCCACTTCCCACCATTTCGCTTCGGGTTGGTTTTGTTCTCCTTTCACTTATAAATATTGAAATATTTAATATATTTTGTCAGATCTCCACTATTCTATTATTTTGGGTGCTTGGACTGGAACAATAATAATCTAATATCTGCATATCTAGTAACATATTCGAAGCTGAGGAATCACTTATTTTTCTGTTTCCTTGACTTCTGATTGCAAATTTGCCCCCCCTCCTTTTCCATTTAGGTTGATATACTGTATATTTGTAATTTAAACTTTGAATGGTGCACGAAACAAATGCTATTTCCAAAATTTAAAGGCCACATGCCTTTGATGCTATACGCCTATACCACTGTTTGTATAGGAACAACAAAAATATGAGGCATTAATGAAATGCTTCTTTGCATGGCACTTCAAATCGTTTGCGAAATGGTTCATTTTTGGGTTGGATTTTAGTGACCATATATTTTCTTGATATGCTAATTGTTCTTTGGATTAGTGTACATTTGCAGGCTTCATTACATATTTTTTTTGTTTTTTTTTTCCTTTTTGCGTTTTTATCACTTTCTAGTACTCCTTGTAGTCTTTGCTAAAAAAAGCCTTTTTTTAGGGTTGAATTTGAGGATGTCCATCGGCTTAATGATGGTCAGGTTAAGCACTCGCCCGAAGCATTTTATGCTGGTTCATTCTGGAAGGTATGTTCCATATGTTTTGTATTTGCTTAATACTTCAATAACATTTATGTGCTCATTGAATTATTTTATTTGACCCCCTTGACTCTTCCATTCCATTGAAGGACGAAATTACATTGGTATATTCTACATGGTGACCTTGAATTTGTAAGATTTTTATGTGAAGACATGAAAATTTGAAAATTCAATCGGGTACCTCTAATCTCTCTAATTGTATTGTTTTAATAGGTGGTGATCTTCCTGAATTAAAAGCTGATTTTAATCATCTAAAATAATCCAATATTTTTTGATTTTCCTACAATAAATTCTCACCTATTGATTAATCACGAACGATCCAATCTTAAGGGTTTGTTTGCTTAGAGTGTAATTATCATAGTTGGTGATCTGTTATAATAGGTTAACTACCCAAAAAAAGGGAAATTTAAATAAAATTAGAAAAAAGGTAAATCTTAAAATAAAAAAAGAAATAATAGCAACGATACCATCTTTCCCTCCGCTTCTGTAACACCCCTAAATTACCCTTAAATGAAATCATAATCGCAAAGGATGAGAGGAAATTCAAGTGTTACTAAAAATAATAAAAATAATAAAAGATAATTTTACTAATAAAAAAGCCTTAAAGGTATAATCTATGACTTTTAAAATGTGAGTAAATTTTTTTTGGCAGTATCTCCTTTGAGAATCGAAGGTACAAAAGACATACATACTCGATAACATGAACTCATAAGAAATTGGCAACATCAACCTTGAATAATCTATCATGGCGGATTGAATTGTCATCAACTTTTCCATTCATCAATCTTAGCATGGATCGTGGTTCCAAAATAAATGTTTGGGTTTGAAAATGTCCACAACAATTTAAAACTATATGAACCACAAAAACAACACAATGGAAAAACTTATTCTAAAGGAGATTAAAAAAATTTTCCACCAACATATACGACCCAACAAACTAAGTTTCACATTGAATTGAAATCTTTAATTGTGGTAAAGTATAATGTATGCGCTCACACCTCCGATATACAATGCAAAAGGACTCTAATATTGTAAAGTGAACGGTAATTATGTATTCCATTGATAATATAATTAGCAGAAAGTTGGGCACTTGAAGAATTATAATGCTCTTTGAAATTTAGTTAGAAAATTTCAAAAAAACAGTATTTGTTTAAGAACAGAATTAAAAAAACAATATTAGTGTTTTTCAAAAATTAGGAAAATCTGAGAATATCTGTTGGCAATTCAGGGGGTGGATAGTCGGTTTCTTTTTTCTTTTTTAATTTATTATTGTTTTTTTGCAATATTTGTTTAACAAGATGTAGGTTGCCTTGGTGCATTGTGGGAAAACACTCCCGAAGTTCGAAATGTTCATGGTTGCCTTGGTACATTGTGGCAAACACTCCCAAAATAAGGATTATTGTATAGAAATCAAGGAGAAGTTGAATTATTTTGGATACTTTTTCTTTTTTAATTAAAGAAAAAATTCAAAGTTCCCCACCACTAGCCTAACAGACCTCACACCACCTCATCTGATAGCCCAACCTCACTCAGACATCCTTGACGAAGTCCCTCTCGCCTGCTCCTCCCTAGCCCCAGCGACGCCCCTTTCCCTTAGCTTGCAGACCCTTTGCAAGGCAATCCTTTCCCCTTTGTAATCCTTACCCAAGCACCACCTCAAATTTTGTCCTCCATTGTCGGTACCACTTTTCCAACCTAAAATACCACCCAACACAACCCTAGAATCTTCATTATTTTTTTCAGCTCCCACCTAGGCAACCTTACCATTGTTATACAACCCCAGAAACTAAATTGAATGTGGTTTTTGGGTGGTTTAAGGGCAACTTTTGAGGCGGGGCATTGATGGTGGGGAGGAGTGTCTAGTAGTGCAGGGGCTGTATTTGTGGTGATGTATTGTTGTTTCGGTGAAGGGGAGGGTTGTTTTTGAGGGCAATGCGCTGTTTTGGGGAAGGGGATGTTTTGCGTGAAGGGGAGAGCTTGGAAGAGGGTTAGGGGCGGAGGGGAGTGTTTTTGGAGGTCACGGGGTGAGAGAGAGTAGGGATGGTGGGGAGAGGTATCGGTTGGTGAAGAGAGTTTTTTTTTTCTCTTAGATTTTAAGTTCATTTTTTTTTGAAATAAATTTATTTGTTAAACTAAAATCATTTTTACAATTAATAACCAGTTTTTTCAATTTAAATAGTTAATTAAATTAAGAGGTTGTTTGGTTGCACTCTATGGCACCCCTTGGTTATTGGAAACTTGGACACTATGGCACCACTTGGTTATTAGAATTTTTTTTTTGGATCAATTGTATTTTCCATGTGCTAACCTAACATAAAATGCACTTCCTAGGAGTTGTCCGAAGGAAACAATTTCCTAGAAATAGAACTTCATATGGTAATTAAATTCCAGTGTCATCTAAACGAGTCTCAAAATACAATTAAGTGTCACCATATGGATTCTCAAATTATCGTACTCCACATAGGAACTTTGAACATTCTGGTTTACCATGTAAATTGTTGCAGTGACATTTTTCGTTGTTTTTGGAATTGTCACTGATTTGAATTATTATGTCCATTAGATAACTGTCCAAGCTTTTAACGATGAAGATCCTCAAGGACGTCGCACACTAGGTAATTCTTAATACCACATTTACTTGTGTAGCACAACTATTTCTATATTCAAAAATAACTCGAAGCAAAATCATCGAAAAATAACACTTCAATAATGAAAACTGACAAGTACTACAAACTCTTCCTCAGTTTGGTTCCCTTATCATAGGGTAGTCAATGTTACATTTCATATCTCTTTACAGTATTCTGTTTTATGGCTGATAATTTCAGGCTTATTCATTCATCGTCGAAAGGCTGAAATAACGGATCCTCAGAGGAAGGTCAGCCTGTTTCTTTACTTGTTAATCTCTACGAAATACCGTAACTCATTGTATAATGTCTCATTTTGATGTACTTTGTTGTAGTACTTTCCGATTTCATCTGTTTATGTCCACTCCAATTGTATATTGAATATGCTGTTTTGTTCTGTTCTTTAACTGTTGTAAATTCAGGTGCATATGTATGTAGACTCTCGTAAAAAAGTTACAGCTCGCTATCAGGTAAAGTTGATATGAAACCCGAATCTTTGGTAATAGTACTCCATATGTTTTCTTTTTCGCTTGGAGCCAGCCGCTTATGTGACATTTCCGTTGTTGCAATCAGTTGATATGTCCGTCCAAGCGAGAAGTTATGGTGTTCGGAAGCTTCAAACAAGCAGGTACCCTTTTGCCGAAAGCCCCAAAGGGATGGGGGTGGCGCAGCGCGCTACTCTTTGATGAACTTCCTGATCTGCTTCAAAATGGTTGCTTGAGGGTTTCTGCCGTTGTACAGCTTGTGTAAATTCGAAAACTTTTATTTGTTCAATATAGTCATAGTAGTAGATTCGGACTTATAAATACCCCTTAACTCTACCATCGTTTTGAGCTCGATTTTCATTCGTAAACGAGCTAAATAATGAATATTTATGTTGTATTGTTTTAGTCGGAAGTTTACGAGAAAAATGAATAAAAACATTGCAACATTTAGATAAATTGATTCTCAATTACTCTTATTTATTCCATTGTTTAGAATATAAAATCCCATCATCATCGTATCCAGTGCATCCCGTTCATAAGAACTATAATCTACGTCTGAGGAGGGATGAAAGACGGCAACTCATATTCATAAAGAAGGATGAGACCAAAGAATCCCACTTTTACCTTCATGTTTTTCGCATATTTCTCCACTTTTCTATAAATATATATTTTCATCAGTTTTTTTTACTTTTAGGGGTGTTTAGCATGAGGGAATGAGGTTAAGCTTTGGAGTTTGAGACGTAAATTAAACAAAGTACCATATTTGTCTATGGGGAATGAGGTTGAGACTTTCAAGTGTCAACTCCTCAAGTTCCATCTTTTAATGTCCTAGGGGTTACGAGAACATTTGGGTGTCTTGAAATTGAATGAAAATGACAATTTTGCCATTAATGAAGTAAAAATGACAAGATGTAATAAGGATAAATTGGTAACTTTATAGCTATTTTTAATATAATCTCATTCCATTCTAAAATTTTACCAAACAAACACATAAGATATTTTTTCTTAAAGTCTCATCCCAAGTCTCTCCTCAAGTCTCACATCTCAAAATTCCCATTCCCATATACTTCCTTCGTTCCATAATACTTGCTACATTTCACTTTTTTACGCAATTCAATGTACAATTTTAATTATTAATATCTTAAACTACACTTATCTAAAAATTATAAAATTTTAATATTATGAAAGTATGCGATTAGACGATTCAAACAAAGATCCCACTTGACTATATTTTTACTTACACATTAGTCGCAATATGTAAAATAAGGTTGAACGATGAATAGTGCATAAAATCGAAATGTAGCGAGTATTTCGGAACGGAGGAAGTATCAAACACCCCTTATTAACTTCACAAATTCTTACTTGAAACCGTGTATACAATAGACGTCTCTAAGTTTTAGGGCTGACTCAATTTATAAATTTAAAAAAACTGATTGGTGGTTTTGTAAGTTACAAGAGAGATATGAGTTGAGCTTTTGAGAGACGTCTATATTATAGATAGTCTCTCAAAAGAGGACATGTTCAAACTTTAAATTTACAATTCAAACCTTAAAATTAAATGTTTTTTATTAGGATTCTATTTGAGAAATGACTATTGAGCATTGACACATGTTATAGTTCTATCTTCTATGAAGTGAAAAATATTAAACATGTATGTGTACATCTATAATTTTAATAGCTAGAACCACTCATAATATTAGTTTTTTAAAATTTCGTTTGGTTATAACTAAATTTTGCTATTTGTTGTATAGTTATATATTGTATTTGCTCTAAATCCTAACAAATATTTAATAATAATAATAATAATAATAATAATATTCAATCATATTTTTAATTATAAAAACAAGTAATAATAATCAATCAATATTGAATAATTATTAAAATTATTTTCTTATAATTATTAATTATTAAATAATCATCTAATATTAAATTATCACCAATAGAGGTGATAGTTATTAAAAAGATTAAATCTTATATATAATGTTATTGTTAACAATACTTCACGTATTATTAATTATAAATAACACTATTGTTATTAAAAAAATAAAAATTTGATAACATACATTAATATTAATTTCAAATTTTTAAATTTTAAATTTTAAAATTCGAATTTATGTCAAACAAAAAAATATAAAGTTCGAATATGAGTCAAAACATATCCTATCTAAATTCAATCCATGTCAAATTGAAATTAAGATATTACTCCCTCCGTCTCTATGAGATAGTAGTAAAGAGAAAATTGTGAGAATTAAGAAAGTGGTAATAAATAAAAAGAGAGAATGAATTGTGTGGATAAAATTTAAAGAGAGTTAAAATGTATGGATGAGATAAAAAAAAGTGGTGGACCATAGTCCAAAAATAAAAATGCTGCAATTTAAATGGAACGGACGAAAATAAAAAATGCTGCAAATTCATAGAGACGGAGGGAGTATAAGGTTTGGGAATGATTTTGTGCGGAATATTAGGTTGATGATGAGGGCCAATTTAAAATTTGAAATCCTGTGTACTCTTTCTTTACGAAGAGAGAGAAAGGAAGAAACTTACTGCTTCAATTCCTCCTCCATTTTCAACCATTATTCATCTAACAAGGTCTCCTTTCACTATCCCAACTCCCAACTTTCTGCACTCTCAACTCTCAACAATGGCTACGTCTTTGACCTCCATTGAAGATGCTCCTCCTGCTGAGTCTGCCGTTGAGTACATTCCTTCTCAAGATCTCAATCCATTATCTCAACCCGATGAAGACATCCAGGTTTCTTTCATTCTCTTCGATTTTTAGTGAAGTTGTTTATGTAAGGATTCGTTTGATGATATAGCAGTTTTTTTGATGTGATGCTATGATTTATTCGTTTTTATTTTTGATTTTTAGTTTGATTAATTTGGTGTTTGGAATTTCAGGGTTTACTTGAGGGTTTGAATTCAAAAGATTGGATTAAGGTCTGTGAATCACTGAACGATACTAGGAGATTCGCTCTTTATCATTCTACTCTTTTGCTTCCTTTATTGTAAGTTTTACTTACATGAATCCGCTTTAAAAGAATATACATCTTGATTAATTTAATGTATAGTGATATAATGATTTGGGTTTATAATCAGGGAACCGGTTATGATGGTATTGGTTAAGGCAATGAAGAACCCTAGAAGTGCTTTGTGCAAAACATCTATAATGGCTGCTGCTGATGTTTTTGTTGCGTACCAGGATAAGCTGCTGGAGGATACTTATTCTGCTGCTTTTGATAATTTGGTAATACCTCGTTATTGCCATTTTTGAATATTTTGTGCATCGCTACATGTTTAATGTACATTATTCTTACTGAAATTATGGATTATGTATTGTTTCAATATCTGAGCTTAGACAGGATAAGAAGATTAACTGATTACAGAAAAAGATCAATGCCATCATAAAAGATAATATGAGATAAAAGGCACCTAACAATTTCACCATTTTCTTTTAAATTCGGTGGCCCAATGTTTTTATAAGTGTTAATAGGACAGAAACTTGTGCAATGCATGAATTTTTAAATACATTAATGGTAAGTTTGGGAATTATGATTTCATTTGCAAATATGGATTTGACCTAAATTAGTGTTTGGCAAATAACAAGAATTTAAATTTGAATTTGAGTCAAATCCACTAATGTTATAAATGTAGTTCATTAAAGTGAGCATTTGTGAATGACACCTCAATCCTTGTCAATTTCAAATTCTTCATTAAGATTTCATAATTAAGATTTCATAATTGAAATCCACAATTTGAAATGAAATATGTGTCCCCAAACACATCCTAATATTTTAATGAAATTTTAGATTGCAAACTATACTTCTCATTTTTCCTAAAATTCAAATTTGTAATTATGGTAGTCGAACAATGTAAATGACTGATTTTAATGATCAATTAATTGAATTTTATGTCATCTTTGTTTTAAATAACAATTGATGGAAAAAGGGGCTATTATGTAAATATGGTAAGTGT
Source organism: Amaranthus cruentus (assembly GCA_019425755.1). NCBI lineage: Eukaryota > Viridiplantae > Streptophyta > Magnoliopsida > Caryophyllales > Amaranthaceae > Amaranthus > Amaranthus cruentus. The sequence continues at coordinate 4,228,522 of CM033463.1, read as the reverse complement.
AAAAAATGCAAATAAATCAAATTTCACTGATATTATCCAATGAAAAAAAGACAAATGACATACTCACAATCAATTGCTATTATACAGTAAAATTAATAGAATATATGATAATCGGTTGTTTTCCTTTATGATCGTATTTGTCTAGACTAGATTGCAAGGGTTTCATACCTGTAATTTAGACCTTCTTGTGGTGGATCCCCATTGTTGTTCATGCTAGTTGCTTTACCTATTTAGTTTATGGAGTGGTTTTGTTATGATAGGGAATCAGCAAGTAGCTGGGGCTGAATTGAATTTTTTTTCGGACAAATGAAGCAATAGGCAGACAACCATATACCTTTGAAACACAAGATCAAAGTAACAAAGAATTTTATAGAACCAAATGATGTTAGATATCGATTTCTTATTTGAGTGTAATGTTTCTTAAACTTGAATCAATAATCTCAGCTATTAGTATCACTTATCTCTTGAGTAGGCTTTTTGGAGTTGGTATGATCATATAAGAAATAAAGACACTAGAAAACCACAGGAAGAGAGACTCATATATCAATTTTATGATGAATGACGATTTACTCTAATATACATGGAGTATGGGGCCAAATTGAACCTCTCTTTGCTGCTTGAACACTTACGGGTTAGCTCCCATATTATTTATATTTTGGAAGCCTATGATAGTTGTTGCATAGTAGGACTTGATTGTGTTATCAACTATGTGATTGCAGATTCTAAAGGCCATCATAGTAGTATCGGTAATTTCTTTTAAATGCAAAGAATATATATGTTTGCTAGTAGAGGTCTAGAGGTAGACTTATTGGTCGGGTTTCACATTTAGTGTTTCGAGTTGGTCCATTTTCGGGTTTTGTGCATATTTGGTTAGCTTGATAATTATGCTTCGTATGTTTCTGTTAATCATTATGACCCAATTTTCGGACAATTATTCTTTACGTTATCAATTGGAGTCAGTGTCACATGATTCACTAATATCCTCATGAATCGCGAATCGAAAAAAGCGAATTATGGTCGGTTTTGGGCTATTCTTGGGCAAATTTGAGCTAATGGCAAATTTAAGTCATTAGTTGTCCTTATGTTAGTGGATTAGAAGAGTTAGAAAGTATTGTAGATTTATCCTTAAAACTTAAATAAAAATACTGAATATTATTGTTTAAAAATTTGTTTTGCTCCAAGCGTTTAACTGTTTCATAACCCGAGTGGTACAACTTAAAGTAAGGACCAAACCCTTATTTTGAAAACAACTCGTTACCTAATTCAAGATTTAAAAAACTAAACTTCTTGTGAATTATCAAGCTAAATAAACCTTCGAGCCAATCTTAAAGCCACTCTTAAACCTGATTTTCATACTGTCCTAAAGAAACTATTGAAATTATGGGTGTCGATTCTGCCAACACAGTGACAAATACTTCTGGTAGATATGGTTTAGTGTTGAATTCGGGAACATACATGCATGCCCAAGTGTTAAGTACTACCTCCGTTCCATTTAATTTGTAGCATTTTCTATTCACAAATTCTTACTTGAGACCGTCTTTTATAAAGACGGCTCTTAAAAACCCCGTTCAATTCTAAATATATAATGTTACAACTCTAAATATAGATTTGGGTTGGACTTTTGAGAGTCGTCTTTACAAAAGACGGTCTCTCAAGAGAGCACATGTTTTCTATTTTGGTTTGTCGGCCACTTAATTTGCATCATTTCTATCTTTGGTCTATGACCCACCACTTCCTTTTAATCTCATTCATACATTTTAACTATCTTTTGATTTCAACCACACAATTCATTCTCTCCATTTATTACCATTATCTACCTTTTTCTTAAAAAACTACTTTCTCTTTGCTTCCAATTATATGGGACAGAGTAGTATAGTACATTCCCTTCTTTCATGCTGAAATGCCTGCACCACCTATGAATCTATGATAGACATATGACTAAAGTGAGTAATCTGTCTCACTTCTCGGATGTGGACTCTATTGTCATGATACACTTGGGTTACTGTGAATTGCCCAACTGAATAGGTTGGTTTGGCCAATTCTACCTTAATCAAATGTTAGATGCAATCAAGTGGTCAACTGCATTGTAATTTATCCCTCTTGTAATTGACTCCCCCTTTTTTTTTCATATTCCTTGTTAGAGGCACTTTAAACAAGGGAATGAACCCTTTCCCCTCACCTTGATCTTTATACCAGCTCCCCAATTTTGAAGCACATATTTCTAAAGGTAAGAGTTTAGGCACGTCACATTTTGCAATTTTATATATATAAAGTTTGCATTTATCTTTGTCTGCACCAAATCACAGCTTAATTATTTTAAAAGTTTATGAAGCTTGCTGCCGATAAATTTGCAGTCATCTGTACTAGCTATGCATCGTCTATCAATACTTTTGAGTTTGCAGTTTAGTCGGTCTTATGCATCTTACTTCACTGCTAACTATTTGAGTCGCGTGCAGCTGCTGCAATTATTGCTGAAAGCATCACAAGACAAGCGCTTTGTGTGTGAAGAAGCAGACAAGACCTTGAATTCTATGGTTCAGTCTCTTACCCCTCTTCCTTTACTTCAATCTCTTCAGAAATATGCCCGCCATTCCAATCCTAGGGTCAGGGCTAAAGCTGCCGTTTCCATCGCCAATGGTGTCTCCAGAATGGTAAGCACAAGTAGTTGTTTGTGTTATCAATCCTTGTGGCTTACCTTTTTTCAGTTGTTATTGACCGAAGTAACAAATATAACTTTGATTACAGAGCTTCAAAGATTTACAGGAATTCGGGTTGGTTCCACTTGTTCAAGTGGCTGCTAATTTGCTGAATGATAGGCTACCAGAAGCTAGAGAAGCTGCTCGAAGTATTGCCATGTCTGTATACAGGTCATTCCCTGAAAATGAAGAATATGAAAAACAAGAGTCATGGCAAAACTTTTGCGAGTCTAATTTGCCCGCTCTTCACAGTCAATCGATAATCAAAATCACGACAACCAATTAAGCCTATAGTTGCTCTTGATGCCATATGTACATACAGAGACGCCTTTTGAGAATTTAGGTCTCATCAGTTCGTTCTTGCTAGATTTTAGCCGATGTTATGCTGTATCACGTCCTGGCTTCCACATTTGAGTCGCTCTTTTAAGGCATTTTCTTATATCTTTGTAGCTTAACATAATCGAGTTTGCTGTCGTCGAGCCTCCAGGTATCGGCATGCTACTTTCCTTCTCTGGTTGTCCAATTGCTGCACATCTTTTATTTCAGGCAGTCGTGAAGGTTTTATCAATGGTATAATATGTATCCTCTATTGCTTCAACAATTCTACTTTATGTTACTCAAGACGACTCTTCTACTTGTGCCCATCTCAATTCAAGTATTCAACTCGACTATTTTTTGAATCGTTATTGAAGTGTTAAAGTACCATACTCATTTCGTGTGTCGAGGGTCCAACATGGGTATTTAACGTAAAGAAAAGAGTTTGGGTAACAAAGGTCCGACTTGTACTACTTGAGGTTATGTTTGATCATGAAATGATTTTTTTTGAAAAAAGGATAACGGGATTAGAAATTAAGGTGTATAAGCTCTATGTGTGAAAAACTACAAATTTAATTGAGCTTGAAAAAAGCATTCATTGTTCTAACATTAGTATCTTTAGTGGATGAATGAACGGTTGAGATTAACATCATCTACGTAAATAAGATCATAGTTATTATACATTTGCAATTTGATAATATAATTGAATTTTAGTCCACTATACATAACTCCTTAATTTTTATGTCAAAAATAAATGGAACAATATAACTATTGTGACAAAGTACACATTTTCAAGTTATTAGAATGAGCAAGTACTTTCAAAACCATTGTGGACAATGATAGGACTTAGATATAGTAAGGGGTGAAAACTATTCGAATTGAAACCGTACAACCTATAATTTTAATTTGAATGGATACTAATATTGCCATTTTTTATATTATTAGTTTTTTTATAAATTAAGTACACAACACATCAACATATATAATGATAATTATAACATATAAAGGTCCGTCTAGAACCATTTTGCCAATCACTCATTAAAAATTAAAATCAACCCTCTAGAGAGAATTCGTGTATTTCATTTCGCCTAAGGCTCATAAGACGTCAGAAACAACGCTAATCTCAGCCCCATTTAGGGACTAATGTTATAAGAAACCTTTGTCATTCCCTTCTTCGTTCGAATTTGTGATACCTGCAATGTGATCAAACTATGCATTAGCTTCTCTTAGACACCATAATGTAACTGCGGATCAATGCAGGCTTAGATCGGAATAATTAAGGGGGTAAGCTCGAGGAGAATGTACGTAACCTTATTCTTGTAAAAATAAAAGTATGCTTTTGAATAGCCCTCCGTAGAAAATATCATATTTAACTTTACATAAATAAAAACCTTATGCTTGTACGCAACCTTTTTACCAATTTTTTCTCATGTTCCTTGGTTCACACAAAATATGTATTCCGGGCTAATTTTAAAATTTTGTGGGACAAAGGGAGTATCTTGCAAAAGCAAACTTAATCCACCAGCCTTCTTGCTCATATTCAATAAATGTAAATGATTATAAAGATTTATACAGGAAGAATCCAAGCTCGGGTCTGCCTAGGCCATGGCTCGGGTTAGTTGATTAAAATCCTATTAGTAGCATTGAATTGTATGACATATAACAATGAAATACCACAATCAGATTGGTTTATATAACAATGAAATACGACAATCAAATTGGGCACACATGCAAAAATTGAGTGTTCAGCCAAAAACTTGCAATGAATGATACCTATAGCATTACCTTTATACTTCTTATATCTGAAATATCACGAACATGAGTACCACCACAAGGGCATCCAAAATTCTCACCTAGTTTTACAATACGAGGATTGCTATCCTGCAAGACATGAGAGTTAGGAAATTAACAAAGATGACAATGGAACTATTACATACTCAACAAATACTTCAGGTTTGAGGGGTGGCCAAAAGTGTAACAAATAAGAGTTTGTGGACAATGGGGCCTCAATATACAAGAAAATATTTTTAACGGCCCGTTTGGTTGTTGGTATTAAACGATGGTAATGAGAATGATTTATAGGTGTTACAAGGCGCGTCGTGGGCATTGCAGTGTGCAGTGTAGAGGTATTCATTCGAGTTATCGGGTTGATTTCGGGTTAGAAGTGTCGGGTCTGTTTAAAATCGGATTTTGTGTCCATATTGTTTTTTACTTAATTGTAAATCATTTCTGAAGTCGGATCATCGGATCTGTTTTAAATACCTCTAGTGCAATGATTCAATAGCTGAAGTGAGAATAGGTCAAGTATTCCCTTGTCTTTATCAGCCCTACTTGACTAACAGCACAAGCACAAATGACATAACACAAAAACCAAAAACCAATCCTCTGAAAGATCAACATTGTTAATGCATAGCCCCTACAAAGGGGTGAGCATATAAGTTTGTAGATGAGATTAAAAGAAAAAGATAAGGACTATTACCAAAAAAAGAAAGGGTGTGAAATTAGCGGGATAAACTAAAAAGGAAAGTGATGCAAATTGAGAGGGACAGAGGGAGTAAGTATTAACCTTGGGAATGTAATCAGGTAACCGACCACCACAGATCTCGGCAGCTGCTTCATATGGCAACACCGAAGCATAAACCTGAGAGTGCAATGGATAATTTTCACACATTACAGTCAAGATTTAATAGCAATGCAATGTAAAATGTAGGATGTAAAAGGAGAAGCTGAGGATACCTTTCCACCTCTTGAAATCAAGGCATTAGCTTCTCTTTCTAATTCTTCAAGCTTATTTTGCAAGTCAGTTTGTGGAATGGTCCCTTTATATTCAACAAATGGCCTGTAAGAAGCATAGTGTAAAAATGCAGAGTGCGATCGGCGATCGCAAATTCGCAATAACAGAATGGTGATGCGTTAACAAGAGTGATGCGTTTATGGTAATGCCTAAATATCGGCCCAAACCATGATATATCACTTGATACGAATCAAAATGCAGTTTTTTACACTTTTACAATGCGGAAAATTATAAAAGCCTTTACAACGCGGCCGAATAAGCAACATAAAGAAAATTTTAGACGTTTAAATTTCTCTCAAGAATACTAAATCACTAACTTCCATGTGCAGATGCTATGGATACAACTAAATCAAATAGCACGGGAATTTATATAAGGTAAAGCCATGAGCTCTATGCCTTTATAGATGCCTCACAAGTTACAAGGTACACAAGAGCTCGATTTTCCTTTTCATTTCCTTTCAACGATGGTAATTGAGAGCAATGAGTGGATCCAGAAAAAAAAAGTGACCTCACTAAAACTCAAAAAAGAATACAAGTAGAATGCAAATTCTTGCTAATGACAAGATTTGATCCATGCATCTCATCATCATTATCATACCCAGTGTATCCCGCTTATAGACAAACTATGGTCAGGGTCTGAGGAGAGAAGATAAACGACAACTCATACCCATATAGGAGAGTGCGGTCAAAGAGTCCCCGGCTCAATTTGATCTATGCACCTAAAGTAGAAAATGACTGTAGAAAATATTTCAGGAACATTTCACATCACTAAAATAGTGAATTGTGCACTTGCATATAATGTTTGTTGGGTAATCCGTAATCCTCCTAATATCATGTGATTTTGAGAAAGAGTAAACCTTATCAACTGTGTATGCAAGTCAACGCTCATTACCCTAAGCCCACGGGTGCCCTATGTCCACACAAATGGGCCCACGGGTGATTATGGGAAATTGTCACAACCTAACAATGAATGTCCATCCAACTAAACCAAGTTCAATTTTTACACTACTGTAGTATTATTAGAATTTAACCATTTTTTATCCTGTCACTTGCCTACAAAGACTATCCATCAGAGAAAGGGTATAACAGAAATACTTGTAAAGAAATGCATGAAAGTTACTCAAGGATAATAAGTAAACACAAAATTCCGACCATTTTGGTGGTCAAAATTTTAGGTTAAGTGGTCGGAGTTTTGTATTTTTTGTCTGAACTTGTAATTCGCAAATTATAAGTAAATAAAGTATGAAATGAGTAAGAGAAAGATATACCCATCAGGAAAGTGATAGCCTTTTCCTTTTTCAGAATCAAGGTGTCCCAAACCAACATTACGTATACATATATCCAACAAATGTCCTGCTGAATGCAACCTGAACCAACATAGAGCTTCGACCATCAACTAAAGCATAATTATAGCTCAGATATGTTATATACTCTACGACTCGGACAAAAACACAGAATTCAAATTGTAAAAGTCACCAAAACAAACCTAGAATTGAATTGACGACGAGATTCATCTACAAGCAACTGAACTTTTGTCCCTATCTCAATCTTCCACTCCAATAGAACCCCTTCAGAATTCTCAGCATGCCCATAATGATAAACCTATATATTAACTTATTCATGATAAACCCAGAAATAACACAAAAATTTATTGATCATAAACCCAGAAATAACAATAATGACTCACAATTCCATTCTTGGATCTAACATCTTCCACAACAAATTTGATGGGGGAATCAGGAATGATGATGAACCCAGTATCTGAGGGTTGCCCCCCTCCTTGAGGGTGAAATATAGTGGAATCTAATATCAATGCTTGCCTACCATCCTCTGTCTTTGCAATTGAAATTGGAAAATTCTAGTACATTACAAAGTCTTCATCCCAAAAGATTAACATATACTTAAACAAGTCAATTTGATTAAGTACACATGTTCGACCCATCTTATACTAATATCCTCAAGTCGCTCGGTAAACAATAAATTAAGCAGTTTAAAAACAGTTAATTGTATCAATAAGCTTTCAACCGGTTAATTCACCAAACACTATCTTTAGCTGGTTTGACCACCCAACCCTCTTACATCCAAATAAGCTAAATTTGCTCAATAAGCTAATTTGCCAAAACACCCACGACATTTTTTTTCGATGTTCATCCTAAAACCAATTGGTATTAGAACATCTCTCTAATCCTTCAAGATGACATATAGGTTATTTTCAAACAAAATCAAACCCGCCAGTCCTAATAACAATCATGATGAAAAAACTAAAAGGGTTTTAAAAACTATAAAAATTTAAGAAATGGTGATAACAAAAAAGCCTAATAATCGAGTCTTATCTCGATTCCAACGAAGTATCGTTTTTCTCCCTCTCTTTGTCTACCCCGTAATCAAAAGAAATAATAATAATAATAATAATAATAATAATAATAATAATAATAATAATAATAATAATAATAATAATAATAAAAGAAGATAAAAACCTGGAAATGGTAGAGAAAGGTAGCATGAGAATGGAGTTTCCACATGTCATCAAAGTACTCCAATTTGGTTGGATGATGATGATTATGAACTTGATCCATCACTTTGTTTGGAGCTTCCAAATTGGAATTAAACTGCAACTGCAAATTATAAAATTTTAGGTTTTGTTTTTTGTGTTTATGAATTTTTGACTGTTCTGATTCTTCTGAATTCTGATTGGTGTTGTTTAAATGCTTGGAGAATGGAGGCTAGGTTGTAGACTGTAGACCAACCGATGAACTGATCAAGTTCGTCATTGGCGGCGAACTTCCATGGAAAAAAAAAACTTAATTTTAAAAAAAAACTTGGGAAAAAAAGTAATTTGTCTACAAAAAAATAAAAATAAATTCCCAATCCCCTGAGGATCTTTTTATTTTCTCTTTAATTTGTATTAATGTATTATTTAACTCATATATCTAATGCTCTTTCAAGCAGACCGTCTCTTATGACAATTTGTGTTCCAAATATGTGGATTATTAACTTTGCCTATAATAATTTCTACACGGTATACTTGCTATATTTAAGGAGTTATAAAATCAAATGTGTTATTTTGTTTATTTATATGTTGAATTATACACATTTAAAAATTAAAAAAAATTTTCAAATTAATATTATAAAAGTATGTGATTATGCGATTCAAGCAATATTCCACTTTAATATATTTTTACTCACATATTAGCTGCAATTTATATAAAAATTTTATATATTGCAGCTAATATGTGAGTAAAAATATATTCAAGTGGAATATTGCTTGAATAGCATAATCGCATACTTTTATAATATTAATTTGAAATTTTTTTTATAAATTTTAAATGTGTATAATTCAACATATAAATAACATATAAATAAAATAAGCATGATAGATTAAAAGGTGCCCATAATCAAAATGTAGCAAGTATTTCAGCACGGAGGAAATATAAGTTATTATGTATACATAAATATCTACTTCCTCTATTCTGAATTAAATGCTACATTTCGATTGTGAGAAATATTCATTGTCCAAATTTATTTTATATATAGCGGATAATGTGTAAGTAAAAATATAGTCAAGTGAAATCTTGTTTGATTCATTTCAATGTAAATTATATTAATATCAATTTTTATAATTTTTAGTTATACACAAATAAATATATTTAGAATTGAAATAATGCATTGGATAGTGTCCCAAAAATAAATGAGACAACTTAAAAAATTAGAGGAAATATTAGTAAATTATTATAGCCATAAAATCAATCAAAAAGCGAAAACATTGTAGCCACAATACTAAATTTTGGTGAGCGTAAAAAACGGACCGGCTAGTCTTTAAATGACTTTTAAACCAAACCATTTCACAACCCTAAATCCAACCTAATTACACTAAACTTGCTAATATATTTTTGCTGAATCGTTTTAAAATGGATAAATGTCGTCCATTGTCCACTTCATAATCATCATTCAGTGTATCTCGTAGTCCCGCTCATAAAAAACTATAAATAAGATTTGGAAAGCAAATCATAAAGGAGAGTACCATAAAAAAAAGTTCTCAGACTCGAGAAAAAAGAATTATCTGCACGAGAGAAAGATAAATTTTATAGTTAATTAAGTGAAAAAAATCGTATTTATAGTCTTGCTCATCTTCTAATTCCCGCTTGTTCGGTAAAAACTCAAGTTTACGGAATTCCCCTGTAACGCTTTTTCATTGTATCGCCATCTTTCTCTCACACTCAAAAACCGTAACAGAAGTAAAAGGATCAGCAATGGCGTCGAGAAAGATGCTAATTGATGGGGAAGACATCCAGCTCAATGTGGATGAAACCACTCATTTCGATTTTGATTTATTCGTTATTGGTGCCGGAAGCGGCGGTGTTCGTGCTGCTAGATTTTCTGCCAATTTTGGTGCTAAGGTTTGTATCATTGCTTCATTTCGGATCTTTTTTTTCTTTGTTAGATAGAATCTTTCTGATTTTTTGCTGTTAAATAGTTAAATTTATGTTTTTTTCTTTTATCAATAATTGATTGATTGATTAATCAATTGAATAATTGATATTTGAAGGTTGGAATTTGCGAGCTTCCGTTTCATCCCATAAGTTCCGAGGTTATTGGAGGAGTTGGTGGAACGTAAGCCAAGCTCTTACTGCATTGTGATTTTTTGTTTTGATTAAATTATTGAATGATTGTCATTATCAGCGATTCTATGCGATTGTTTTCCGGAATCCTTGACCTACATGGATGTATCTGGGGGATTAATTTGGCGGCATTACTTTGGAAATTTTGGTTTCTTGGGGCATTATTTTGAGCGGTTAATTTGGTGGGAACCTTTTCCTTCGCTTGCCAAAAAGGAAAATTTAAGTATTACCTTCGTTATTCTTATACTGGTTTCTAGTCTTTCTACCATTATTTTGTACTTATATGACTAATTGTAAATTCTACAAGTTATGAAAATATGAAATTTTTACACGTTAGTTTTTTTGCATTTTAATTTGAGATATATGTACACAGTCCTAGGCGAACAAAAAAGTATATTTCTGTATGATTTGATGGTGACTAGCTGTGGGTGATAGCTTTTATGGATGTTAGGCAACATGACTGTGGCGTCTTAAGGAATGCGTTTTTCTTTGAAAGCCATTTCAATCTAATAGCAGGAAGTTTATGTAACTTGTTACTTTTTCTTTGTGTAATTAAGTATAGGATCAATGGACATTAATAATCCAAACTTTGCGTGATCCGTCCAAAACAATCCCAACTTTCGTATATTTTCTAATAATCCTAACTTTGCTTCTTTGTTGCTGGGGGCATACCCTTTTAAATGTTAACCGGTTATAACCGGTAGTATTAGAGTCGTTGCTCCACTTTTTCTTTTAATCTTTTTTTTCCCCTTTAAATTCACTTCATCTTCATCCTTATCAACCACCATAGCTGCTCTTCATCATTATCAACCACGATAATATACGAAAGGGGAAATTATTAACACTCTTTAAATCTTTAAATTTCTTGAAGATGAAGAGCAGCTATGGTGGTTGATAAGGATGAAGATGAAGTGAATTTAAAGGGGAAAACAAGATAAAAAGGAAAAGTGGTGCAACGGCTCTAATACTACCGGTTTTAACCGGTTAACATTTAAAAGGGTATGCCCTAGCAACAAAGAAGCAAAGTTAGGATTATTAGAAAATATACGAAAGTTGGGATTGTTTTGGGCGGATCACGCAAAGTTTGGATTATTAATGTCCATTTATATATGTATTGTAAAATTTGTCCCTCGCTTTCTTCTGTTGCCATATGCTTATGTAGTTATGTTTTCTACTACTAGCGGATCAAAACTACCAGTACGGTACACCTTGTAAAATTAAATTGAGGTTTTATTTATTTTTTTCTTTTGTTGACTGCAGATGCGTTATTCGTGGCTGTGTTCCCAAAAAGATTTTGGTGTATGGGGCCACATATGGTGGTGAACTTGAGGTGAATTGAGTTTTCACTTTATTTGTGCTGATGGTTGATTAGCCAGTAACTATGGTGATTTATCAGAGACTCATAGCAGATAGCACCAACCTTGTCCTTAAGTAGTTGTTGTAAATATCAAGGATAGTAATTGGTTAGGTAGTTATGCCTGATTTTCCAAACAGTCAGTGGGCCTGATTGTTTTAGTGTTTTTGGTTTTGTAGGATGCAAGAAACTATGGTTGGGAATTGAATGAGAAGATTGACTTCAATTGGAAAAAGCTCCTGCAGAAGAAGGTTTGTAGGTTCTGAAAACTTATGGTTGTTCAAATCTGAATGTCTAATTTAAGTAAGATTTTAGATGATTAGATCAGTTGGATGCGACAGCCAACAGGAAACAAGTCTGTATTCTATGTACAAAAATAAAGCTATAAGAAGTCACCCTTTTACATTATCGCAGTGTCATGTATATTTTGATCGCTATTCGATTTGTTATCTCACTTTTGCTACTAGATGAAATGTGTAAGTAGATAAGTTTACCACAATGCCAAATCTCTTAACATGTATTATCGTCTTTCTTGAGCACAATATATACATATTAAAGATATTCAACTCCATGAATGAATCCTTTGTCTTTATTTGATCTTTTACTAGCTTTCAACGCATTGTAACACATGTGTATCTTTTTGTTTTGTCTATGATAAACAACTTAGAAAACCAAGGATGGTCATGCCATTTAGATATAGAAGTCCAAGTGGGGTTAGAGACACTGTATAAGCGAGGAAGAGATAAAGTGAAATTAGAGGTGTGAAAAACGAGATTATATTGGGATAAATATATGCAAAAAAAGGGAAAGTAATAAGTTAACAAACAAAAAATAGAAGGGCAAATGGAATTATTTTGCAAACAATAAGTAATATAGCTCGTATCTATTCTTTCCTCTTCAGTTTGGTAATATAGTGACAATGTTTTCTTGGTTGTTTCTAGTGTTGGAATAATTTGTTTTTAGTTTTGTATTGTATTATATTATTATTGAAGGGATTGCAATCGACAAGTGTTATAAAGATTGAGAAGGATATTTTGGAAACCTAAGGAAAGCTTTTGTAAGTTGAATTTCCGAAAGATTATCGACTTTGAAAGGATTAACGTTTGTTCAATTCTTACTCAATTCTATTTATTTTGTATAAGATTTGGCCACCAGAGTGATCTATAGTTACACATGCCTTATTTTGTTTGCTTATTATCATGTTGTGTTTTGTGATGTGATAATGGATTTTACATGGGTTTAAAATTATGAATGGGCTATATAGATCAAATATTTATTTAGCACCAAGTGGAGCAATTTTGATGATATTGACTAACGAATTGTATTTTTATTATTTAATTGTGTATGATGTGTCGCATCATAGTCTCATACTATGTTACTTGGACTCGGGTATTGATGTCGGATACAGTATGTGTCCTAGTGTCGCATACGTCTAAATATTCAATTTTACGTCTAAAAGGAATTGTTTAAGTGCCATATCAATTTCCAAGCATCATATATCAAACACGGGTACGTGAAGCAAAATGAAGAGTCCGAGTAACATAGGTCTCATACATTATTTCTGCATGTTGTCTTATGTTCATAAGTTAATTCCACCCCTCATATGATGCAGACAGATGAGATTCTTAGACTTAACAATATATACAAACGATTGTTGTCGAATTCTGGGGTTAAACTATATGAAGGAGAGGGAAAGGTAGTTGGTCCAAATGAGGTGCAAGTGACTCAGCTAGATGGTACAAAGTTGTCATACACAGCAAAGAACATATTGATTGCAACCGGAAGCCGAGCACAACGTCCTAACATTCCTGGGCAGGTTGTCATGTTTTCTTTTCTTTTAAACTGCTTAAGCTTTCCCCGACCTATCATTTTGTATGTGAAGTTTGTCTTTGATTAATTCAGTATTTTTATCTTGTGTCTTTTTTCATTTTTGTAAGTTTTAACCATTATTGAACCTTGGTGCTTTATATGCTTGAACATCACTTTTGTTCTCTTCACGACGTGGATCTGTTCATTGTTCATGTTAACGTTTCTTAAATGAGAAATAATTAAGAAAAGTATTAGTAGAAATTGTTTAGGCCTAGAAACATATTGGAACTTGAAAGTCTTTTTGAATTTTTCATCATTGAAGATAAGAAGTTGATATGTACATGGGGACTTGATGAGAATTTAACATATTTAGCAGCTTTTTAGTTTTCTTTAAGTACATTTTAAATCATGTTAGGTGAAGCTAGTAATTTTATGTTGAGATATCTTATTCTCGAATTACTTATTTACTACAACGACAAGTATTTAAGGTCAACAATAAGTGATCAAAAAGGGAAGTTTCACTAGGGATCAAATTTACAAAGGTAAAGTTACTTAAGTTGGGTCGGGGTATTTTTTTTCTCAACAAGTTTGCTTCCCTTTGAGGTCATCTATGTTTTATATACAAAAGCAATAAGTATAAAATTAAGGGTATTGGTTTGGATTCGTACAAGTTGGCTTTTATTTGAAGCAAGTTCTCTAACAAATTTTTTAGAAATTTGGGAAGTTGTGAGAAAAAGTAATCTACTCTAACTTATCATACGCTCCAAAAAAGAATTTAGAAGCGTTTAGAAGATAACGTTGTTGTGTACATGTGTTGTATGAACTTGTTAACATATGTCAACCCCATAAGCTCTTGACTTGAAGTTAAAAACTTTATTTAAATGAGCTGACAACATATCCTTCAACATTTTGTCACACCTGGGGCTTCTAAATTTTTTTTCCTTATGGCTCCATTTTTTATTCCTAGTGTCTCCTAGCTATATTTTATAATGATACGTCCAATATAGTAACGAGGTGATATTGTTGTCAAACCAGTTAAAATCTGTTTGTTTAGTTGTCAATTCTTTGTACGGTGGTGTTATCGCTATTTTCGGATTCTAGATCAACTTTTAATGGTTCATACTTCATTGGCTCTACCTACTCTAGTTGGTATATTTCTTTCTTATTTTTGTACCTTTTACCTGCTAGGAATTGGCCATAACATCTGATGAGGCTTTGAGTTTAGAAGATTTTCCCAAACGTGCTGTGATACTTGGGGGAGGGTAAGTAAAAATTCATAAAGTTTGTGATGAGGAGGGCCTTTTATGAAGGAGATTATCTATTTAAAATATGTAATGTGTCCTCATATGCATTTATTTTTATTCTAGGTACATAGCTGTTGAGTTTGCTTCTATATGGCGTGGGATGGGTGCCACTGTGGACCTTTTCTTCAGAAAGGAGCTGCCCTTGAGGTAATATAATATTCAAAATTTTGAATTGTTCTTGTGGAGAAATGGGAATATATAACATTATGTTCCACCACGGGCGGATCAAATGGTAGTCCGGATAGGCAAGTGGCAAGACCTAAAAAATGTAAAAATCTAATAGTATTGTAATAGAGAGTAAAAAAAGCTTGATTGATTTGTTTGGGTAGTCACCTTCCACACAAGGTGCTAGGGATCAAAATTCTGCCATTAGCAAGAATATATATCCTACATGTAGTTTTCTAGAGTTGTTATTTCACTTTTTCCCCTCTAGATCCGCTCTTTTGATCCCCCTTCTTTACAGATAATCTGATATTAATTTTTTGTTTTCTTTACCAAAGTGAGGGGAAGTATTTTATGAGAAAACTAACAGAGCAAAACCCAACTTGGCAATAATTACTTTCCAAAGAGGGTGATTCAGTTTTGTGTGCTTGCCATTTCTTTTCTTTTAAGATTTGGAAGTAGTCACAACATTGATGGTAAATTATCACTGCTTTTATAAAGCCAAAAAATCTTGACTATTGTTGACGAAGTTATGCATACACAACAATAACAATGCTAAAGCCTTAATCTTCAAAAATGGGTTAACTACATGAACACAAATCAAGATGGGAAATCATTTTTTACAAATTATAATTTGTCTTCTGTTCATCTTATCTAATATGTTATGTATGTGAAGCTGCACATGATGTTTTCTTATTGATATCAAGGGTCATTTAATTATACTTAGAAAACTTTTCCATAGCAACTAGTTTTCTAATCGACTATTTAGTCTAGTCAATTTATTAAATCTAATTACAAACAGACTCTTTTACTTGGACTTTATCGCAATTGATGCTTATTCTGATTTCTTCTAATTCATACTTTGGACACTTAAGGAGCTTATTTACTCCAGCAATGCAGTTAAGAAAATCAAAAGCTACACACTAGTTATGGTTAGAAGTTTGTTCTGATCAAAATCAAGGGTGTAACAGATGGATTTTGGGAAAAGGTGTGGCCTTGTGGGTTGAATATCTTAGGAGAGAGAAATGGATGAATAGTATCATGAATTGTTTTAGGTTATGAATAATGGTTCTCTTTATTAATTTAGTTTTGATAACACAATTTCTTTAAATGGATATGCAGAGGCTTTGATGATGAAATGAGGGCTGCAGTTGCTAGAAATTTGGAAGGCAGGGGAATTCTTGTGCACCCAAGGGCAACATTGACAGAGGTTACTATACTTAACACCAATTTTTTTGACACTCTCCTCCTAAATAGTGAATTTTGTTGCTGTTCTTGGCCAATTGTCTCCTTGTTATTTACGTGCCGGATTTGAGTATTTAATAGTTCTACTAAAATTTGAATGTTTTGGATGCCTACAGCTGGTAAAAACTGATAGAGGTGTAAAAGTTCTCACTGACCACGGTGAAGAAATTGAAGCAGATGTTGTGCTCTTTGCCACTGGTATTTTCTATTCCCTTTCACTAATGTATTAATGCTAAACTTAATTTTATGAATGAATGTTATATGTAATGAACTGGAAAATATATTTTTTCATTCAGTGTATTGAAGCAATCTGTGAGCTTTTTCATCATCTTCTCAATATGTGTGTGTCTGGGCATGTGTGTGTATATATATATATATATATATATATATATATATATATATAATATATATATATATATAGGATATGGATCATGTGAAAACTGAAAACAGGGGTACATAAAAGCTCAAATGGAGTACATATTTGGATGGCAATTCTGTAAATAATTAGACATTTGTTAAAAAGGGTACATATACGCTTAAAAGGGGTACATAATCAGATGGCAGTTTTGTAAATAATATGAACTTTTTTTCTTCACAAAATATATGTACACGTTATAAGATAATATGTACCCTTTTTGCTACAATATGTATACGTCTGTCTGGTTTTCAGTTTTCACCACTTTATGTGTTTTCACTTGATCCTACCCCTATATATATATATATATATATATATATATATATATATATATATATAATCTCTTCATTTTAAAATTATTCATCAGAAATGTTGAATTCCATACTTAAACAGGATGTACTTTCAAAGATTTGTCAACCAAACTTTAAATTTACCTTACCTATTGCCAAATTGCCCAATGTGTTAATAATATATAAAACATAGATTGAATAAAAATTTTCTGACCTAGTGAAACATGAATTGAATGCTTTAAGCATTGAGATGGATGGTTAGTAGGGTCCTCTAAAACTAACGACTATACAACAAAATTCCATGATTAGGTGTCACTTAGTGGCTTCACCTAGATCTAGGCGTAGTTTATGAGTGTCCTTTGAAATTAATGAAGAAAAAATGAAATAAAAAGAGTACATTGGACAAAACTATTTTTTTTATTGTACATTTCTCAAAAGTCCGAAATAATTAGGTGGCACTTGGCTATATCACAAATGACGCAGTTGTGTAATCTATGGCATAATGCAAAAACAAGGCCTGCATCGCATCACATCGGTAGCGTGTTAAGGTTTTCCAAAACAACCAAACCGATATAATAATCGTGTTGTGAAGGTGTAAAACAACCACGTTTGGTTTGTTTCAAGGGATATCTCATGCTTTCGGCCGATATTTGGCGTTACGATAACCAAATCACTTCGTTGTTGCGTCACTATGTCGTTACCGCAATCGCGACCATTACCGCATTTTAGGACTAGGTTCATGGTATTTTTGAATTTTTCGATTGAGTTAGTTGTCTAATCCATGTTGTCTTTGGATACAAAGTATTGAAAGTCTGAGGACTTTCTTTCCTTGCCGACTATACATTCTTGATGAGGCCTCTATGCAACTTCTTTAAATGCTTATCTACTTTGATCTTATTGATCCTTCAGATTGGTATTAGGTTCCATATAATTGTTCCATCAGCTAATTATGCTTATGTTCAAGTGAATGTTTCTATCACTTCCAACATCTTAGTCATTCTCTGTTTGTTGCACAGGTCGTTCTCCAAATACGAAGAGGTTGAATCTCGAAGCTGTAGGAGTAGAACTTGATCGAATTGGAGCCGTGAAGGTATAAATCTGCTTTTTTTTTTTAAATATCATCAAGCTTTTGTACTTTATTTTTGTGATAAGCTAATCATATTTGTTAGAGTATATAACATATCCTGGGGCCTCAACCATCAACTTAAGCTTTTGGTTGAGTTGGTTTCTTGACATGGTATCAGAAGCCAATGCGACAAGCGGTCACGGGTTCGAATCTCAACCACCCCTCATTTAAAGTGAAATATTCAGTGTCTATGCGCATCCACACTTCTAGCTCAATGGGCACTCGTGTGAGGGGACTTCTTAGAGTATATAACATATCTTGGGGCCTCAAATTCATCCTGTGGGCATTTCTTCGATCTCAAGGGCTTGATTCCTGATGGGACTTGCCTTTATGATAAAACTCTTCACCCTAGAGGGAAGCAATTTGATTCTGACTGGACAACACAAACAATTTTTTTTTCTTTAATGAACTTAAATCAATGTTTAAGCTTTTGGAAATTATAAGGTTTTTCTCATGCCTGTGGCAAGCTATTGCTAGACTGGACCAAGCAAATCCCTTGATCATGCCCTTATTATCATGTCAGAATTTAAATTATATATGTATCTAATTATTGCTTTTGTTGCTATATGCATATATATGAACTTCCATTGACATGCACTGCATTTCTCATATTTTAGGTTGACGAGTATTCAAAAGTGTACCCACTATATGGGCTATTGGTGATGTTACAAATCGAATGAACCTTACTCCTGTGGCTTTGATGGAGGGAACTTGTTTTGCTGTATGGCTCTTTCTTTGTACAGAAGTAGCAGTATTTTGTAGTGGTCTATGCTACTCTTAAATAGTGTTGAATTCTTTTTGTAGAAAATAAATGTTTTCTTGTTTAAATTTTTAAATATTGACAAATTGTGTTTTGGATCCAGAAAACTGTGTTTGGAGGCCAGGACAGCAAACCAGACTACAGCAATATACCTTGTGCTGTGTTCAGGTATATTTTACTGTAATACTTTGTAAAATGGTGTATTTTGTCATTTTTATGGACCAAGTCTTTGGATGACTGAGATCCAATTGTTCAGGTATATAATTTACACTGTAATACTGTTTGTGCTGTTGGACATTGGTTAAGATGCTCTATATAAATATTTTTACCTCACAATTTTTCATGGTATTAAAGCCTTTGTATCTGTGTCAATGACTATGTATACCCTGGGGATTTTGTAAAAGAGTCAACTACTATCTTTTTATTCTTGATATTATTATGCTATCAAGTGGTAATCATGTTGTTTTCTAAAAGAACTTTTTCTAATGACGGATGGACAGACGGATAGAGTAGTATTTTAACCGCCATCTTAAAGGGGTAAAAAAATAAGGGAAAAAGACAATCAAATTCCGATAAAAGAGATGATTGTAGATGGTAATAAATACTTCAATGGCTTCCAACAAGTTTTCCTTGTTTTAAAATTTTAGTTATACTGATTGATTATGAACATTTTTCCGACTTGAGTTTATTCCATAATCTGATGCTTATTTGGCTTGCAATGCAGCATACCACCTTTAGCCGTGGTAGGTCTCAGTGAAGAACAAGCTATTGAGCAAGCAAATGGTGATATTTTGGTGTTCACATCATCATTCAATCCAATGAAGAATACTATTTCTCAGTATGTCAAACATCTCTCTCTGGCAGTCTGTTCTATCGTGCTTTTAAAGCATGGTCTGGTCAGTGATACTGCAACTTTGAATTGGATACCTTCAGTATGTTGATGTGATACCCACACTGATGCACAGATGACCTATACAAAAGTGGATACACACATTGACCTGCTTTTGAATTTACTTGAGGAAAATAGTTGTAAATTGGAATCATTCTAATCATTTACCAAATGAGAAGTGTCTTATGAGAATTTAGTATGATTTGTTACATGCAATATGTTCAATGGATGAAAATTTTATACTTGTGTTATTGTGTACAAGGAGATTTTATCTCTTTATCCATGGAAAAAAAATCGCGGTTGCGGATGCGTTTGCGGAAAACGGTCGCGATGTCGCGGAAAACGGCTATAACGGAGACATAACGCGAATCGCGGCCGATGCGGCTTGATTTTTGTAAAAAAAATCACATAAAGGATTTTGAACTTACAATTGCATTTTTGTTGTTGAACTACTATTATTATGCAATAATATGCAACTAGCTATTATAATTGCAATATTTGATTCTTTTAGTGTCTAATTAATTATTTTAATGGGTATTAATAAAACTTTAACACGATAACAAATAACGTTGTAACGGTGAAATATCGTTATAACGGTAAAATAACGGGCGTTACACGTTATATAACGGTCAACGCGGCGTTTTGACCGTGAAATTTCGTGAACCGTTATATAACGGGATTTAACGTCGCGACAACTTTGAAACAGGTTATATAACGGGCGTTACATAACGTAATGGGGGAGTTTTTATTCCATGCTATCATCAGCTACATTGCAATTTTTCTGTTTTACTGTTACAACTGTAAAATCATCACAATGATAAAAAAACGCAATCTTTATCGATCCCGTGGTTACAGGAGACAAGAAAAGACTATCATGAAGCTTGTTGTGGATGCTGAGACGGATAAGGTGCTTGGAGCATCCATGTGTGGCCCAGATGCCCCTGAAATTATGCAGGTAGACATATTTTTCCTCGTAATTGATATGTGCGAACTTTGAAAGCCGAGTGTTCTCTTGTGTACACAGATTTTCAGCCCATTTTGCATTTTCTTTTTGGTAGTGAACGGCTGGCATGTTTTTGATTAAAGATATGTTTCTGTGCGAATTAAACCTAGATAATTGAAAGGATTAGACAATCATTCCGAAAATGCTTATCCAAACAAAGGATCTTTGATAGAGCTTTATGCTAACAAGGCTTATGAAATAAAAAAGAATACTTTTCACTGGAAAAGACACAAATTTAGTACTCATATTCTCATATAAAATTCGTTCTCAATTTCTCATATAGGAATAGGACTGCATGAATTCCCTTGAATGCAGACCCAAGAAATTCCCCTAATATTTTCTTCTTTACTAATTACCCCCGTTTCCCCCAATCCATGCGGGTCTTAAGATTAGTTCTCACGAAGATTTGTTGAGTCTGGTATGTCTAAATAGGATGATGATCACACTTCATATAAACAGCATGGATTTTTTATATAAGCATTGCTGATTCCTTTTATATTTTTGTACAGGGAATCGCTATAGCACTGAAATGTGGAGCGACCAAGGCACAGTTTGATAGTACGGTAAGACAATTTGTTCTATCTCGAATTAGAGTTGACAAGAAAATTGATGATTATAACATCAAATTTTGCCCCCCCATTGTTCAAATTGATTGAACTATGTTTACAGAAGATGTCCTACTCATGACAGCTTATGTTTTCTCCTTCCTGTTACTGAAATCGCTTATCTGTATGTGCACGGTTCATTTAACTATGGCGGATCTTTCTTCTTTTGATTATTGTGGCCTTGTGGGGAACTCTCATGAATATAACTAGCATTAGACATTGTTCTGGGAAACTGACTAGATGATAAATTATGATCCTACTAACAGGTCGGAATACATCCTTCAGCGGCTGAAGAGTTTGTGACTATGAGGGAAGCTACAAGGCGAGTTGCTGGTGCTCGCAAACCTAAGACGAGTCTTTGAAATTGAAGTACTATACTGCATGTATTATTCTCGAACTTCTGTTCCACAGTTGTCATAGAATTTTAAAACGAGCAGCGGCCGTCAAGAAAACGATACTACAAACGAAAAACTAAAGCTTGTCGAAACCTTGAATGATGAAGGCGCTTGGACATTGTGTGCGTTTTGTATTTCCAGAGTTTCTGCTCTGTCTCTTAGGTCACTAGCCTTGGTGGATTGTTCTCGGTTAATTTTCCTATTTTGAATAATGTAATTATTGTTTGTATAAAAATTCAAATCTTATTAATATGTGAAAACTATGAAGCACCTCATTTAAAGCATTGAGATTTGTGATTATTAAACGATATATAATCAAAAAGTATAAAGGAAAAAGGAAAAAGGAAAAGAAAATGACAAAAAGGAAAAAGGAGGGGATTGTCAAAATGAAGACCCACATTTATATTAGTATCGAAATAGACCAACGATAAGTTTAATACAAATTCTTACTTGATATTATCTTTTGTAAAGACGGTTCTTAAAAGCCCAGTCCAAAATTAGTATGCAGATCTGTGTTAATTTTAGCATTACTCTCGGTCTTTTAAGAAATTACATCATTCACCAATCACACAATTATTAAGAAAATGACAAACGATACTAAATTGTATAAACATAAATAAAAATAAAAGAAAATGAGAGATATAAACAAAATTCTAATAATAATAATACTATCCAAAATAAATATCAAAATGAGAAAAAAACAAATAAAAATTAAAATTACAAAAATTTAAAGTACTTAGAGCAACAATTCCATAGGATTTATTTTATTTTATTTTTTAGGGAAATTTCATGATATACCACTTAGTTTCTTCATAATTCACCATATATCACATTAAATGTTGTAGATCACCATATACCATTGAGTTTTAGTCCGTTAGCACAGAATACTATTAATGACAAATTTCGTTAGTCTGCCGTTAGTGGTAATTATTAATTCACCATATACCATTACTTTTTTTTTTGGTCAAATACCACCATTTTAAAATATAGTTATATTCAAAAGAAGTGTCATCCAAACGAAGTATTTTACAAAATATAGTTATATACAAACCAAGTTTCACACAAAAGTTACATTAACCAATGGATATAACTATATTTTAAAATGATGGTATTTGACGCAAAAAAAAATAATAATGGTATATGGTGAATTATTAATTACCACTAACGGCAGACTAACGGAATTTGTCATTAATGATATTATGTGTTAACAGACTAAAACTTAATGGTATATGATGACTACAACATTTGACGTGTCATGAAATTTTCTATTTTTTATAAGTCTATATGTAATGGGAAATTGCGGATAGATGTACTTCCAATAAAATTTAAGATTGTGCTGCCAGACAAGCATGACTCATGAGGTATACTTTCTCCCTTTCAACATAGTGAAACAATTATTGAGGATGTATAGGTAAATAACGATTATTTAAAAATTAGTAATTTATGCTTATGTGTCGCTATATTATAGGGGCTTTGAGATTTTTTTTATTTTTTTATTTTAATTTGTATATTTCAGCTAGTTTCTTGAGAGACAGTCTATTTGAGAGACATACCTCAAGCCAAATCCATTAAAAGAATAATGTCTATTTACCGTATTTTTAATGCCTACTTACATCATTCATAATGCTTACTTATCATATCCTTAATGCCTACTTTCAATCTCTTAAATGTCTACTTATATTATTCTTAATGCTTACTTATAATATTTTAAAAAATATATAATGGGTTGCCCAATTAGAGATGTTTGTTAAAGAAACCATCTCTTATAAGAATTTGTGTATTTATTTTGTCTTTTGCCATAATTTGTAAATATCCGTTATTGTTTATGATTTTCTAGTTTACTTGTACATGTCAGAAGTCCACATTATTTGATCATCGTTTGATTTAATATCTAAGATTCTGCTGTCAATCAATTGCATTAAAATTCAAAAATCATTCAGTATCTTTTCTTCATCTGGGCACAAATCTCTCACCTTACTTTAACTTGTTGATTTCTATAAAATTTCAGGCATGAACTCTTCCTTTCAATTCATCATTTTAAATTCTGGGTTCTCATTATTTTTACCCCTAAAATCCCAAATTTGCAGTTTGATCATATTACTATTTGTGGGTATTTTATGTCTAGTCGATTTTGACTTATTTTTAGCTCAAATTTTCAATCTGGATTGTCTGGTATTGTAATAGAGCTTAATCATTCATACCGTTCTATGTTTAATTGTAGATAATATCAAAATGCACCTTCTGATTCTTTTATTATGTGTGTATTTATAGATTAATCCCAAAAATATTAACCCATTTTCAGGTGTATTATATTTTTGTTGTGTTCATCATTTTCTACATAAATTAGGTTGAAATTCTTCCTCTATGCAGAAAACATATTGCAATCATTGGTGGGTAGTTTGTTCCAAAAAAGATGGCATCCTCAGAAAGTGTTGTGGGTTTTGTGGGACTTGATGATGTAAGCCTGGAGCTGGCTGCTTCACTTGTTCACTCAGGTTATGCTGTCCAAGCTTTTGATTCTCAGGTTCGATTTTACTTTCTTGCTTAGATGTATTCTTTATCATCATAGAATGCTTGAGTTTTTGTTTGATGGAACTCCATAATTATTCCTGTAATTTGTTATATATAATAGACTGGTTTGTGTTTATAGAAAGCTTGATCCGTGCCATTGAGCGTTCGTATTCGATTTGCTGCGAGAAATTATACCATACTTGAAGTCTAGGAACTTGATGATTTTGCTGAATGTACTTAGTGTTAGAATATACTTCCTCTGTTCCGTTTTAGTTGCACCATTAGGCTTGACACATTTTTTAAGGGCCGTCAAATCAATATGGTAAAAATAGGGATGATGTATGATTGATGGTGATATGTGAGGTAGAAATAAAAAAAATTATTATAAGTAGATAGTGGTTGTGACTTGTGGGTATATTAAATAATTAATGGAATGATGTATGATTGATGGTGATAGTGGGGTAGGAATAGAGTGAGGATAAAATAACTAGATTATTTTTGTCAAAAATAGTAATGTTGCAAGTAATATGAAACTTCCAAAAACGGTAAGTGTTGCAAGTAAAATGGAACAAATGAAGTATAAGATATTCTGGGGCTCAACCATAAGCTTAAGCTTTTGGTAAGTTGGTTCCTGTAATTCATCTTTTTCATGTTGAAAGGCATCTATTGTTATGGGTAAATACCATTCAAGTGGAACATGTATGGTGCGTGTAATATTACTACACTTGAAAAGATGGAACCTCTCTTACGACGAATGTTAACTTGGAAAGATATTTTGGGAAGAAGAGAGAATCATTTTTTTACTGTGTGAATAGAATCTAATCGGCTTCCATCATTGCATTTTCCTCTTGTAAAAGTAAGTTCCAACTACTGAGCTCTTGCAATCGTCCTGATTGAAAGTTATAATTGTACAGTTAAAAAGCTGCTTATATGCCATAAAAGTTTTTTGTTTACTACTTATCATCATCATTATCATACCCGGTGTATCTCGTCCATAGTAAACTTATATGCCATAAAAGTTTTTTGTTTGCTACTTATGTATTTCAAAATTATTCAATGTTCTTTTATGGCTTCTAATATTTAGAGCATTTATTGTACTTAATTGAGTCACATGTTCTCCTTCTTTTTCCGTTTAGTTTGACGGGCCCTTAATGGTCAAATTCTCAAAAACTCTTGGAGGAATTAGATGTGCCAGTGCAATGGAGGCTACTAGAGGTAAAATTTTGATTACCAAATTTACTAACATATTTCAAGATAAAAATCTTCCAATAGTTGTTTGTTCTTAATCTCACTTCTTTCCTATCCCATCCCTATGTTCTTTATATATGCATGTGGTAGTTTAGAATTTACATGTTGCGATTGAGAGTTGCGACTATGCTCTTTGATTATATTGTGTCTTGGACATGCGGTGACAAAGTGACAAATTCCCCAACTCATCTCCTTTGACCTGTGATGTGATGTTTATTGAAGACAGTAGTGAAGGCTAGTCAATGTAGTTTGGGTTAGTTAATTTCCCCTTTGAAATTATTTGAAGATCCAATATATATAGTTGGGAAGTTCAAGGAGTAAAACATTGCTATATCTGGTTCCTCTATTCCTTGCTATTAGTTGTTTTAGACTTAGAAGTTAGAACGGTACTTTTGGAGCTAAAAGTGAGATTGTATTATTTTTCTTTATAACTAAAAACATAACACACTCACGATTTCTTTCTTTTCATAAATTCCTATATTTTTTGTTTTCGTTATGATATTTTTGTAATTGGAGCTTCAATTATTTATTAATTTTTGATATTGATATATTAGTTAAGATTTATGAGTGATGTTTAACTTAAGGGAATTATTACTTGTATCTTCTTTTTTTGTGTCCTTAAATGCATCACTTTTTGAAGTTGAAATTTAGTTCTTTGGTTTCTGAAGTGGGTGGAATTATTGTGGTTCTTTTCTGTTGGAATCCTTTTTTTATTTTAATTCGAATTCCTTAAAACTCGCAATGAGATGGAAAAAAGAAGGTTTAGTTGGTTTTGATTTTTTTTCTTTGTTTTTCAGTTTTTTGGTTTCTGTAGTACGTTTGGTTTTAGGTTGTTTTATCTCGTGATCCATTCTTGATTCTTGTCTTTTATTTAATGTTTTTAGCTAGTATAATAGAAATCACAGTACTTCAATGATTCAATATCTCTGCCGAATGTACTTATCTTGCAGTGTTAACATTACTCTTCAGAATTGAATATATGGGTGTCCTTATGCTTGCAGGTGTCGTGGCTATAATCCTCCTGATTTCTCAACCAGCACAACTTGATGACTTGATCTTTGGTCGAGAGGGTATTTTGGAAGGTGAATCTCCTGTACTATATCTGTTTTTTTTTTTCAATGTGAAGTATATATCTCATGCCTATATTTTCAGGTTTGAAGAAAAATGCGGTAGTAGTACTCCGATCAGTTATGGTACCTGCTGAAGTTCAAAGGCTGGAAAAGCGTCTTACAGGCAAGGGTTTTCAATCAGATATCTCATGACATTTCATAAAGAACATGAAAATTCTTGAAACTTTTTTGCAGATGCAATGTGATACTACGTTTTTCTTAGTGACTGGTTGTCGACACCTCCGTAAAAAAGCTCAGTTTGGCATCTTATCGTAAATATTGTGTTGATTACATTTATTCATGCACGCTATGTTGTGTATGACATGAAAGTGAAACTCATAGCAAGTAGCTGTGCAAATTTTGGATTTTAGGTATGTGTAACAGATCAGCCCAATGACAGTAACCAAAATCAGCTTTATTGATGAATTAACAAGAAAGAATGAAAGATACATTGGGATGTTCGAGCTTCCCAAATATTCCTATTGTTACCACTTTAATTTCCACACATTTCCTATCTTTACATCCCATACTCTCCTCTATTTGTAAGATATGGGAGGGGGGAAACAAACAAGAATAAAAGTTAATAAAAGACTAACTAACATAACAACCTTAATTAACAACTCTAACTAACTTTTATTATTTACTTTACTAAAGACTCTATGTAATATCCCGTGTATGACAGTACCCGCCGCCTAAAGAAATAACTATGCAAACTCAATATTATTAGAAAAGCCGTGTGGCCTTGTTTAAACATAGAGGGTAAGAAATCTCCAATCTTTTAACACTAATCAATCGCCCACTAAAAGAATAAATCCCAAACCCCGTATCTTTTTAACTTGAATAAACGTAGTCGTGGTTTTTCAATGCCAAACTTTGCCTTTTTTTATCATACAATGGTAACTTAAATGATCTATTGTAATATAAAGCTTTATGTTACCATTGGGCTGTGAATGAAATGTCAGGAAATGGTAGTGGTACTCCAAGTGTTAATATGTATGGTGAACACAAACATAGCTTTTAAAAGATTCCATTTCAGAAAGATCCCCTCTTTATGCAATGACATGAAAGTTTATGTCTTTGCAACTTCACTCCCAACCTCAAATTTATTTACAAAAATAAAATCTTGGTATATGTAGGTGAATCTATATGGTAAACACCAAAAGAGCTTTTGGAGGCAGTTGAAGCTATTTAAGACTCCTCTTACTGCAATTGTGCAAAAGTTTTTGTCTTTGCAACTGCTCTCCCATACTCGACCTCAGTTTACTATGATAGGCATATGCCTTTTCAAAGTACAAATTGCAGGTAACCCTTTTATCTCACCCTTTGTCTATTCCAAAAACAAAGCTATATTCAATAATTGGCATATCCTTCTCAAAGGAAGCCAATTTTTATCTAATCGTGTATGAACAATGAAGTGGTTAATCTAGCCTGGACCAGAGTGTATTCCCATTTGTCTAGTCTATAGTTATTTACTCACAAGTAGTAAAATTCCACACAAAAAAAGAAAATTTTACATATTCGGCCATTTGAAGATTCAAGATAAATGTTATGGTTTCTATACTCATAGAAATTTGAGGCGTGGTGTTGCAAAGTCTAAAGTAAATTAAGACTTCATTTATCACTGCTTTGTTTGTATTGGGATAATATGGTTAGAGCGATATGCAAGTTATTGCTTGTGACACTCATCGTTTGTGGAGTTCTGTAATGTAATTGAAAAAAAAAACTTCCTCAGTCTTATTACTTATGTAAAATCTTTAGATACCTCCTTCATGGCATTATGGGTTGTGGACTTGTGGTATAGTGCACTGATATTTTTGCTATATGGTTTATTGAGACTTGTACATATAAATAATACATGGAAAATGATATGTGGGTACTAGACTACTAGTATGGTAACATGATGACCTTCTCTTTCATTACCGTTTGTTTATATGTCTATCATTTTGCAGAGGAGTATGACATAAATGCAGTAGTTGATGCCTATATCACTAAAGACACTTCTGAAGATTTGAATGGGAAAATCATGGTTTGTATTTCTTAGTCATTCAAAACAAGCAGATGATCTGTGTATGGAATTTTGATTTTAGTTCAATCCAGATCGTAAAATCTTCCGTAGTTCTATCTCTTGCTAACAATGTTTTCTACTTTATTATCAGATAATTTCATCAGGGAAATCTAATGCAATCGCAAGTGCACGTCCTGTGCTTTCTGGTATTTATCCTATTCTGTTGGTCAAAGGGAATCTGCTCATCAGTTTTGTTTTCTTCACATATATGTGTGAATGACCGACCCTGTTCACTGACTCAATAACTTGATTATACTGTGACAGCTATGTGTGTTAAGCTTCATATTTTTGAAGGTGAAATTGGTGCTGGGAGGTACATTTCTCTCTTCATACAAATTTACTGCTTCGTGACTCGGCGAGTATTGAGGGAAGAGTTTTTGAAACTAAAAGAAAGAGATTATAGTAATTCCTTTTGTTTGCTCTGCAGTAAAGTAAAAATGGTTACAGAGTTGCTTGAGGCCATTCATCTCGTTGCTTCAATTGAGGCAATTTGTCTTGGTGTGCAAGCAAAAATTCATCCATGGATACTATACGACATTATCTCTAATGCTGCTGGTAACTCATGGTGAGTATCTTTATATCATTGTCATTTGTTGGTTAACTAGGTATTAATAATTTAGACCAACGAGCGAAAAGGAAATAATTTGAGTTAAAATCGCCTCATCAATCCTTGCAAATAAACAGGGTTTTTAGTAATCATGTCCCACAATGGTTAAGGGCTGATCATATGAAGCATCAGACTTTGAACAGCCTCGTCGAGAATCTGGTAAGATTGCTGGATAATTTGAGTTTCACTCACATGTGTAGTTATTTTATATAATTTTCATTTTGTATGCAAGCTCACTTATTGTTTTGTTTGTTGGATTGTATGATGTGTGTCGTCTTTAAATATGATGCATTCTCAATTCAAGTGATTAGATTGTTTCGTTGTACTGAATAATGTTTTTTAGAATATGATGTGTGTCGTCTTTATATATTTTCATTCAACTCATAATTTTTTTAACAAAATGCCGGACATGGCATCGAAATGTTACGGATTTTCTGTTTGTGTAATTGTCTAATATATACTTGCATATTAAAGGGGACTATTTTAGGATTGGCAAAATCTCTTCCTTTTCCACTTCCGCTCCTTGGCGTTGCGCATCAACAACTTCTTGGTACTGGTTAGCGAATTTTGTTTTTGGTGGCTTTTGATGCTATTTCTGCAATTACTATGACTATTTCGCTTTTGGTAACTTTCACAGGGTGTTCTCATGGAAATGACGACAAAGCACCATTGTTCAAGGTGATTTTTGTTTTGCATTTCAAGATGCTGGTCAGTTTGTTCGGGAAATTTGTTGATCCTGTATGTAATAATAGCTGCTATTCATGTTGTAATTACTTCACTTGAATAGGTATGGGAGAAAGTTCTTGGAATCAAACTTGAAGATGCAGCCAATGAAGAAACTTATAATCCACTAGAACTTGCACAAAAGCTGGATTCCAGGTCGAAAGTAGTAAACCGCATTGGTTTCATTGGTCTAGGAGCAATGGGATTTGGGATGGCAAATCACTTACTGAGGTCAAATTTTACAGTCGTTGGTTATGATGTAATCTCACTTTCTCTTGATGCATTATGATGAAACATATTATAGACACTAATTATTTTATGTATTTATATGGTTTTATTTGCCGACGGCCCGACCCCAATCTTTTGGGATCAAGGCCTTGGCATTGTTGTTAAGTTTATATGGTATTATTTGTATAACTCAAAATGGGCTGGCTATTAAAACATAAGACCCATTTGTTCCCTTGGTACTTGAAGTAGATTGAGTGTCCATCTCATCCAAGGGTCAACAAAAATCGGAAGTAACATCTTTTTTTTTATTCCAAGGCTATGGCTGCTTACATCGAGTAAATGAGGTAACGATCGTGATCGCTGCAACAGAACGGCGATGCGGTAACAAGAGTGATGTGGTTATCGTAACGCCTAAATATCAGTCGAATCATAAGATATTTCTAGTTAGTATCAAGGGATATCTTATAATTCGGCTGATATTTAGACGTTACGATAACCACATCACTCCTGTTACCGCATCACTATTCCGTTGCCGCGATTGTTATCGCAACTGTTGTATATCTATGAATGATATTTTTGTAATTACTTCACTTGAATGGTATGAAAAAGTTCTTTGGAATCAAAATTGAAGATGCAGCCAATGAAGAAACTTATAATCCACTAGAACTTGCACAAAGCTGGATTCCAGGTCGAAAGTAGTAAACCGATTGGTTTCATTGGTCTAGGAGCAATGGATTTGGGATGTAAATCACTTACTTGAGGTCAAATTTTACAGTCGTTGGTTATGATGTAATCTCACTTTCTCTTGATGCATTATGATGAAACATATTATAGACACTAATTATTTTATGTATTTATATGGTTTTTTTGCGACATTGACCCCAATCTTTGGGATCAAGGCCTTACATTGTTTTAAGTTTATATGGTATTATTTGTATAACTCAAAATGGCTGGCTATTAAAACATAAGACCCATTTGTTCCCTTGTCGAGTAGATTGAGTGTCCATTCATCCAAGGGGCAAAAAAA